>JAWHQI010000347.1:0-2672582 GCA_033032865.1 Dactylorhiza incarnata | reverse complement strand
AAAAAAAATTATAGAGTATATATGGAGAAGTCGACGAAATTCCTGATCACTCGTCACAAAGCACCAAATCTGGTAGTCTCATAACACTTAGTGCATCATCAAGCTCATCAGCTTCATCAACATCAATTGCAGATACTTTTAAGTATGAAAGATCTTTTCTGATAGCCTCATCAACATCAATAGAAGTTGTTAAAAATCTTCAGCAGCCAACAATACTTGTTCACTTTGTTCTGTTCTGATGTTGAACTTCAAAAGATTGAGATTAACATGAACTGGGAAATAGCCAATATTTTTAAGGAGGTTCTTGGCAGAAGATGAAGTCTTTGATAATCTCATTTCTTAAGAATATTCCAGCCATTTTCTTTTGTTCATCATTTTTGCACGCATCAATTGTATAGGCTTCGAGAGATATCCATTGAACTGTACTCAGTGAGGTAATGAATGCACCAATGAGATATCCAACTCAGTACTTGCACGCTTTCCACCATATAGAACATCACCTTTTCTTTTGAGTTCCATCATTATATCTTTAAGACCTCCAGTTTCTGCAAGATCTTTATGCACAAGAAGTGTTTCCATGGAATTGTATGTTGCATGATAGTCGATCTTTTTATCCAAACAATGCGCATTGCAACATCCAAGCTAGTTCGTGGAATCACATGGTCCATGACAAACATCAAGCTTCAGTCGATCAAAAATTTCCTCCCTTGATGTAATGAGAAAATTATCTTCTTTCCGCCAGGGTCAAAAACAAAAATTGTCTTGGAAATTGTCATTGACGGGAAGATCATTGACCCTTTTTGTTTGAGGATAATCACAAAGATTCGGTCAGACACCAACGTACACAACGAATAAATGTAGAGATCGTTATTTGTTTTTGATTTTTACTAGTGAATTCCAATAGAATCATCGTTGACATTGATTTCTGATCATAATCCCACCAATTGATTTCTTCAAAAGCAATATTGTAGTTTTTCTTGACTTTGCAGTGGTCAAAAGGAACCTCAGAAGATATCCATGTGATGTTACTTGGCAAAGAGTCATACTCCTCGGACTTGGTGTCATGGCTATCAAGAATAATAGATGGGAGGCATTCCCCCCAAACATGGACTATCGGAGCCCGAATACGAATTGACCCTTCAAGTGTCCCGCAAGGGCCTTCATAATCGGTTGGACCGAATCGGTCCTGAATGGCGTCCTTGAAACAATGCCAATCATGTCACATACCTTCACACAAAAGTCCTTGGAACCACCTTGACGCTGGCTTGTCCAAATAAAATGAGTCCATGAAAACATAATCAAAGGGATTGGCGTTCTTATACCTAAAAAACATTTTAGTTTTGTAAATCCAATCGGTAGGATTGCCCGAAGCGAATCTTGGGCACATAACTTTGGCGGACGAGTATTTAAACGAGTCTGAAGTTGCTAATGCACAACTAGGATCTTGAACTTGAGAGGGTCTGGACGGAGGGGCTCGAGGAAGTCGGGTTGTGTTTCCTTGTTATCGTCGGTGGAGATATTCTGAGTCTTGAAGTTGGAAGCTCCTTCACCTCGGCCGGTAGTGGCAAATAGGCGCATACAAGATTTCATTTCCACACAGGATTCTTTGAATTCTTGATAAAAATTCTGTCATGAGTCTTCATCCATGATGTGCACACCCGACGTAAGTCCTAGAAGAACGCCGACGGTAGAGAGGTGAATCTAGCAACACTGTAACGACACTCCGCCGTTCGTGAATAAGTCCGGCTAGTTCGCAAGAGGAGCGGTATTCTTGAACAACGGGTTGCTTTGCTTCAGTTCTTGAAGAACGCATGTTTCAGCACCAATGCAATCTCACCGGATCTTATCCAGAAGTTGTCCGGATGAATTTGAATTTCAACAGAGAACTCAAATGAAGATTCTGGATGCAACAAATCTGAGAAGGTAAGGAATGCCATCTATTCAAATCGTTGGAAGAAAACTCAAATGGAGATTTTCCCCCTGGTTAGTTGTCTCTTTCTCCCAAAAAGGCTGTAGAGAGAAATGGCAAGAACGCGAAGGAGAGATCTCTCGGTGGCAACCAGTTGACTTGAAGATCAGTGGCAAGAACGGTGAATCAGGAGCGAACTCTCAACGAGCTCAAGTTGTCCAGAAGAGAGATCAAGATGGGAATAATGCCTGTGATTCCTCCAATCATTTTCTCAACGAGATGCCAAAACAGGACAACCACCTCATTCTCCAAGAATGGTTCACCGCTGGCATAAGAACGCCTCCACGTATAGAGCTCCGCTCATTTTCTCTAAGACTACTGGCACAAGAACGCCTCCGCTGGTACAAGAACGCTTACGGTGGCGATGTTGGTGACAAACTGGACGACGCCCACACGTTGCTGCAACTATTTACTTTTGTGGTTCCAGATTTTGGTGTGTAAGAACTCTTAGGACCTTCAAGAATGGTGAGTCGTGAGCGAGAACATCAACGAGAGCACCATTTGTAACGATCAAATATCGTTACGAGGTCGCCAGAGGGATCGTCGACGCTAGAAGTATAGATAAGATAAGTGTCGGTGGAGTTTCATCGTGGAATGGCCTTGAAGCGGTAGGAGAGAGATGAATTACATCAAGGAGAGAGATGACAAAGAGCTAACTTTATTATAAAATCATATCTTATTCCTTTACAGAGCCTTATGCTATATTTATAGCCTCATACCCAACATTACTGATATTTATTTACGATTATACCACTAATATAATATTCTACTAATCCCGTTACATATACCTATCAGAAATATATACCAAAGGGGCCTGAACTTGGATGCTTTGCACGGGGCCGATAGGAAATCAACTTCGACAAAAGCCTCGAGCTGAGAAGAAGATAGTGGAGTCAAGATATGGAAATGGAAATCAATAACTGCACGGGAGAGAGGGGTGGGAGGAAGTAATACTCAACCTCTGACAGTAGATTACTCGAGCTGTCTAGAACAAATTGAGCTATGGAATTTGAAAATCAATAACTGGAGGCCCGAACTACAAGCTGGATTACGAGATATCAGGAAAATATCGATCGATTTGCAAGGTCGATGATGGGAAAACATTAAGATGGAGCTGTTGAGAGATCGATTTGCATAAAAAATTTGCAAGTCGAGAATAAAAAAGGAGCGCTATTTGCAAGTCCAGAATCACCTTGTCGAGCTGGTCGCTGCCCAATCACGCCCTGAAAACAGGGAAAACCCGATTTGCAAGCTCGTCGGCGGGAGGAGTGTCCGATGGAAGCTTTGCCGTTGGAGTCCCAACAATTGCGTGGATGCTCTGCAGGAAGAAGGCAAGACGGAAACCCTCGTTTTGGAAAGGCGCGTTGCAGGTAGGGCGAGTTGGTTGAGAAAAGAGCAAATCGATTGTTATGAACTGGCCGACTGAAAATGGTGATATCTAAATACATACCTGTTTGCCGTTTTGAATAGGTGCCCAAACTTGTGTTTGAAAGGAGAACCAATCAATTGTTATGAACTGACCGGTTGAAAATGGGGATATCCAAACACATACCTGTTGGCCGTTTTGAAAAGGAGCCCACCGGGTTAGTGTTTGAAAGGAGAACCAAACTGACCCAAAGGCGTGATAAGTTGGTTTTGCAAAATTACAAAAATGTCACCATTCAATATTAATGTACCTTCTCATATTTCTTTCTATTAAGCACCTTTCCGAGGATAACATTGATCTAAAATCTTCTTTCCCGTCTGGACTTCCTAAAGTGGGTATGTTTAGCTATGTTCTTCTCCATCTCTATATGACTATAATGGATCCCCCTCCGAGTTTACTTTCTTCAACTTCGCTCCGCGCTTATATGATCTCTGAGCTTATATATCACCTCCTGAGCCTCTTGAGATTTCTATAAGCTCCCTTACCCTTCTAGGCTGGTGAGCCGCTAGGCGAAGGGGACAAAGGCTTTTCTTAATCCCCAGGGCGGATGCGCCGATAGGCGAACAAGCGTGGTCATGATAGTAACGAAGAAGATACGAAGTAGCTTGAGCGAAGCGAAGAGGAAGTTCAAAAGCAAATTGTTCCTTTCCCTATGGCAAAAGTGCATTTTGCCATTTTCACTCCTGAAGTTCAAAATTAAATTATCTTTTTTTATCTTCCCTATTGCAAAAGTTCATTTTGCCTTTTTCCCTGAACGAGGGAAAAATAAAATGCTCTTTTTTATCTTTCCTTATGGCAAAAGTTCATTGTCTTTTTCCCTCATGAAGGGTCCATCGAAAATGAGATTTTTATCTTTCCCTATGGCAAAAGTTCATTTTGTTTTCCCATTCGCCTATCGGCTCACCGACTTCGTCTCCTCATGAAGGAAAAAAAATCAAATTCTCTTTTTCTCTATAAATCCTGATCAAACAACGAAAACAAACAACATCTGATACTGATCAACAACAACAACAACAACATAACCCATATAGTCCCCAATCATTGGGGGTATGGGCGGCGGAAGATTGGAACAAACCTAACCTTTGGCACTATGCACAAAATGGCTTCTCTCTGAGGAGAAAGACCTAACCTTTAATACTGATCATATAAGTAAAATCAAAATAAATAAATTTACTAGTACGGGTCTAGTAATCTCAATCACATCGATTGGACACGATAAATTCGCAAGGAGCTGCTATACCAAAAATGATAATTAAGTAAAAATTCCAAATCAATCCAAAAATAAGAAGAGATTTTCGTGATGTTACAAATCTCCCCTTACAAAATTTTCGTCCCTGCAAATTATAATTGCCTTGCTCAACGACAACGAGGAAGGCATACCCGATGTTTAAACTTACCATCAGAGAGCTGCAGTATAACCTCTTCTCATGCCAGCTTGTGTATTAAAATATTTTAACAGTATCAACTAAATTTACCATCAGGGAGATGCAATATAACCTATTCTCATGCCAACTTATGTGTATATCTGTCATTAAGTTAATGAAGTTTTTGCCTAGAATCCGCAGTTGATTTTAAAAATTGTATTTATAGAGAAGTATGTAAAGTCCAATGTAAAAGCCAACTTCTATGACCTAGTAGGATATACCTCTATTGGGTAATTTAATCCTACATTGTAGTTTAGAGTTAACATGTCACTCTTCTCACCTATAAATATGCGCACATGTATTTAAATTGTTTTCTCTAATGTGAAGTAATAATATTATTGCGTTGTGTATTCTGCAACTCCACATGTTATAAGAGCAAATGTGATTCCCGAAGAACGCTCTCGATGATTGAGCTCTCACTCGCACTGATTGAGTTCCCCCTTCCGCTTCCAGCACAATCGTGAGTCGTGACCAACTGCTTGAGTGCTCGGCGGGGCCCGCATTTGTGTACTCGCGCTGGAGGCGTTGATTGGATCGGCGATCTGAGACCACGAGCGCGTCCGGAGCATCGTTTTACTACAGTGTGTATTTTATTTTTGGACTTTATTTAGAAATAAGAGCAATGGTTGACATTTGGAGGTATTATTGGCGTCGTGAGAATCCAGAGCCGACAATCATATTGTTGTGCGACGTTGCGAGATCCCGAGGTGTGACATCCCAGTTCTTGTTTCATTTCACGCCTATTCCCCTCTCCCGCAACTCTCCAATTCGTGAAAACCGTCCTCCCTTACCTTCTGTAACCGCAAGCCGCATGTCTTCGTCCTCCTTGTTTCAAATCTCCCATGCCTCTTCATTCTCTGTCATGACGGACACCAACAAGTCCTCTCGATCCCGCCTTCAACAACATTCTCCTATTCCTCGCACGCTAGCCCCTTGCCCAACCCTACCCACAAATATCTCGTCTACTTCACCCCAATCGCCCCCACACAACCCGCATCCTTCGTCCCTGCCGCAAACCCCCCACACATTTCCGTCAACTCAATCCTTGCCCACCACC
Source organism: Dactylorhiza incarnata (assembly GCA_033032865.1). Taxonomy (NCBI): domain Eukaryota; kingdom Viridiplantae; phylum Streptophyta; class Magnoliopsida; order Asparagales; family Orchidaceae; genus Dactylorhiza; species Dactylorhiza incarnata. The sequence continues at coordinate 2,666,706 of JAWHQI010000347.1, read as the reverse complement.
GTACAGCCACAACGATCCCCCACTGCTTCCCCCATTACAACGATAGCCCCTACCGTTTGAGACCGTTTCCCATCTGAATTGCTAGCCCCACTTTCCATCTTGGCCGACAATCCCTCTTCTTCTATTACCCTTGCCCACAAGCCTTCCTCCACCACCAGCCGCACCTCTCCTCCTTCCTCCATCCGTACCTCAAGCCGATCACATTACCTCAGACGTTGCCATCATCAATTGGAGCTGCCCCTAACGCCGCCACTGGAGTCATTTGTTTGTGAGTATTTTGCACCGTGTTTCTTCTACTTTATTAAATATTGCAGGAATATTGCATAGTTGTTTGAACATTGCCACGTGTATGTAATTGTTTTCATTTTTCTTGTTTTCCTATAAAATTCATTTATGTAAGTTTGGCTTTGAAGTTTCTGTGCGAAGGAGAACGTGATTTTGCTTGTGTACTTGAAAATTATGGCGAACATTGTGTTTGATCTTATTTCTAATAAATTAATTTCGTATCAATTTGAAACATACACTCATCATATATATTAATTTTGTTTGAGTCCACCACGCATCACTCACATATGCTTACATTAGTGTAGGCATACCTTCCACAATCAACCCTGCGTCATCCTCGCACGCAGATCGCCTCACTTCGCACACATCTTGCTCACCTTGCGCGCAACTCGCCTTTGTGCATCTCTTGCGTGCAACCCCTTCCCTACTTTATTTATAGACCTAACTCTTGTACTCTCCTACTGGCTATTCAAAATTCCTATTTGCATCTTGAGCTCGCCTCTGGTTGTGCTCACTCCGCTGACAGAAGCTTGAGCTCACTTCCTGCTTCTCGCCGATTTGACTGAGCTTGGTAACTCCTGCTCGCTGCGCATTGCTTGAGCTCGCCTGGCATTAGAATTGTTTTTACCTGCTCGTCGGGTTCTCTTGGTCCGCCGATCTGTTTCTGTCGAGTTTAAGTGAGCTCGCTTGCTTATCGGTTTCTACAACCTGCTTGCCGATATTGATGGATCACTAAATCGATCCCAACAACTCGTAGTTTGACCACCCGGACTCGTCCGATCTCTCTGTTCGTGCTCATCACTGGTTTGGGCTCGCTCCTGTCAACTGCCAGCTTGAGCTCTCAAATTAGAACTCGCCGGTCCTTGTGTGTTTTTATAAAATGGGAACAAATGATGCTTCAGTTTCGTCAACCATTCTAGTCACTCCACTCCTGTTCCTATATATGAAGTTCGTGACGAGCTGAAAATCACCACTATCTCTCTCACTGGGAAGAACTTTGTCGAATGGGTCCACTTGGTACGCCGAATACTCTAGACTAAGGGTCTTCAACGTCATCCGATTCATGAACCCCCAATTTATCCCACCGAGCAATGACTCCCAGATGATGGCCGAGTTCAATCCTGGATATTGAGCTATATGGACATTGAGCCATATCGGATGACTATGCACCACAAAATTGTAAAAGCTATGCAGAGTCTTTATACTCTGGAAAAGATAGCCTCCAACACTTGAGATCCTCATTGAAGCATGGATTCAACATCAACTTCCTACCTTCGATTTAACGACCAAAGTGCTTAGAAGGAAGTACTAGGCATCATGACGATGATGACTAGAATGACCCATCATCCCTACAATGTCCGTGCCAACATCTTATCCTCTATAACAATTCCATCTTTATCAGATGCCCGCTCCATGGTTCTGAAGATGACTCTGCCACATATGTTTCCACGACTTTTGCCCTCCTACAACATTCTACTGACGCTCACCCCCCCCAATATTGAGCATCGCGGTGGTCACGTGGGGTCTCGGGACGGTGAGCGTGATGGACGCCATCGTTCCAAGGGACAGAGCACTCACCTGTATGGAAGAAAAAACCACGATGAGGCGACCTGTTACAGGAAACACAGGTTCCCGCAACCGTCGCCAAATCCTCCTCACCACGCTTATCCTGCGGTGGGCGCTCTTAGTACGTCTCGCTCAGACATTAACACTTTGAGGGGGAACTCCAACGTATTCGCGGGTTGGTTACTCATACTTTCGGGTCCATCGCTTATAAACATCGATTGAATGTATATTGTGTTTTTTCAGAGCTCCTGTTAGATAATGGACTATGGAGCCACAAATCATATTACTCCGTAAAAACCATCTCAATACAAAGACACTGCTAGTTTCGAGTTTATCTCTGTTGCCAATGGAGAAACCATTCTGGTTAGCGGATCTGGAGACGTGCCTCTCCCTGTCCCTCTATTTCTCTACGTTCTGTATTTCATGTTACTGATTCACTTAATCTTCATTTTGTTAGTCGACTCACCTATGACCATGATTACTTCATCACTTTTTCTCTTCTTCCTTTGTGGTGTAGGATCGCCGAATGCGGAGTATCATTGGTAGAGGATGACTGTCAAATGAACTCTACATTCTGGCCTGCCCACCTCAGTTCTGTTTTCTGACACTTTTGCTGATTGGCATCGACATATTGATCATGCTCCTCTTCCAATACTGCAAAAGGCTCTTCTTGATTTTAACTTTTTCTGAAGTTACTTGTGAATTACGTATTCATGGAAAACCACTAGTTTATCTGGTTACGTGTATTTCACTACTTTTATAGATGATCATTCTTGCATAATGTAGTTGTATTTACTGTGTGATCGCTTCAAAGATTGTTACAATGCGCTATTTCTTATTATTTACAACATTTTTATTGTCACGTTTTATCTTTTTCCGCTTCCATATGATAGAGGGGATATTTATCCTTTCAATCAATTAAGTCATCTTTCCATTTCACTCAACATGGTATCAGAGCACCTACTCCTGGTGCCCTAACCGACGCGCTCCTCGTCTTTTCTTCGCACAACGTTGGTTCGCCTCGCTGTGCTCGATCCTCCGACTTGATTCGATAGCCTCCTCCGCTCTGCAACTGCTAGTCGCCTCGTCCGTCCGTATTCCAACCGGGACTTACTCGCCTCGCCTTCCTCCGTTCACACGCCCTTCCAGCAGCAGCGCTCGAGATTTCTTCCAGCCGCACAACGCTCGCCTAATCTTCTTTCGTTCGCACGTCCTTCCAGGCCATCGCTTCCTCGCCTTCCGCTCCGACATTTGTAGCTGTTGTTCTTCCGGCACCGGCCATGCAGTGAAGCCCTTGCTTTCTTCCGGCGCCGCTTGCCTTTCAAGTCATTGGATGGAGTGGATTTCTCTTCCTCTCTTCTACTTTTGCATTTACTCGGCGTGATTTGTCGCTCTTTGATGCCCTAATCTGTGTGTGTCTCCAGATTTCTATTCTTGAGCTTACTATCTCTAGCATTAATGATTCTCCTACACCCTCGGTGGTTCTTCCGTCCTGCGAGTTCTCTCCGCGGGATTCATGATCACAATACTCCGTAGATTACTACCATTCATTTAGATGATTCTAATTATCTCTCATGGTCCCGTTCTATCACCTTGGCACTTAAGAGCCGTCGCCTCTTTGGCTATGTCAATGGTCAAATTAAGGAGCCGGAGAAGACCTCTCCCTATTGGCTTCAGTGGGATTCAGAGAACTCCTTAGTCATGTCCTTGGTTAACAAACCTCATGCAGGAGTCCATCACTCGCAACCACTTATTTCTGATACTGCTGTTGATATTTGGCGGCACGCGGAAGCCACTTATTCTCGTAAAGGGAATGTTGCTCATATCTTCCAGTTGAGACGGAGGATATCCTTACTCCGCCAAGGTGATCGTCCTCCCTCCGTCTACTATTTGGAGTTTACTTAGTTGTATCAGGAATACAATCATTTTGATTCCCTCACTTTGTTAGCCCTGTTGATGAGGCCCATGGTTCGTGCTCGGGAGGATCGCAATCGGATTTTTGAATTTCTTCACGGTCTCCTCGGGATTTTGATCAAATCAGTGTTCAGATTTTGGGGCGTCCATCGTTATCGTCCCTACCTGAGGTTTACAGTATTGTTCAACAGGACTTTGATCGTCGCCATACCTTACTTCCTGCTTCTGCTCTTGCTGCTGCTACCTCTTATTCTTCGGGTGCTCGTCTAACCCGTGACTCTAAGCTGAAGGGTAGTGATAAAGACCACCTCCTCTGTGATTATTGTGGAAAGAACCGTCATACCTGAGACCACCTGCTTCAGGCTTTATGATTTTCCTCCACCGAGAGGTGGTGCTCCTCCTCGTGGTGGCCGTGGTTTTGGGCCCTTCCCTGGTCGTCATACCTCTCCTCGTTCTGCTCATCTCATTGATGCTGCTATGGATACCTCTCCTAGCCCGCCTGACGTTGATTACGTCTGTCCTCCCTGTTTTTTTTTCGGCTGATGAAGTTCTCGCACTTCACCGCATGATGCAAGGTATTTCTACAGAGTCTTCTGCCCTATCTTTTTATGCCCACAATGGGACTCTAGGTGCTCATTTTGTTACCGTCCACTCTTTCACTCAGTGGATCATTGATTCCGGGGCCACAAATCATATGACTGGCTCCGCCTCAGGTTTCATATCATATACTCCTCTCTGGTCGTGATAAGGTGAGCATTGCTGATGGGTCCCTTTTCTTTATTGTTGGAAAGGGCTCCATCTCCTGTTCCTCTCTCACCTTGTCATTGGTTTTGCATGTTCCAAACTTTACCCGTAATTTACTCTATCTTAGCCGTTTGACTAATTCCATGCACTGTTCTGTAACATTTCTTCCCTCTGTGTTTTTTCAGAACCTGAAGATGGGGACGGTGATTGACTCTGGTAATATCGTCAATGGTCTCTATGTGCTTGACTCCAGTCAGCAACACCTCTTGTGCCCTTCGCTCTAGCACATCCCCGTTATATTCCTGGCATTGTCGCTTAGGCCACCCATTATTTCTGTTATGAAGTTATTGTTTCCTGTTATGCCTCCTGCTGTTTTTAAGTCATTTGTGTGTAATGTTTGTACTGTTAACAAACATTGTCGTACTACGTTTAATCGTGTTTCTTTGCCCAGTTCTATCCTTTGTGCTGTGATTCATTCTGATGTTTGGGGACCTTGCCTTATATCTTCAGTTTCTGGCTGTGTTTGGTCTGTCACTTTTATTGATTGTTTTTCTCGCACTACATGGTTATATTTACTGCGAAAAAAAGTAATGTATTTACTAGCTTCAGGAACTTTCATAACACGATCTCCACTCAGTTTCATACCAAAATTAAGATTCTTTGCAGTGACAATGGTCGTGAATACCTAGATTCGTAGTTTGCGCAATATCTGGCTGATCACTGACATTATCCATCAAACTACTTGTACTTATTCCCCTGCCCAAAATGGTGTTGTAGAGCGTAAAAATTGTCATCTGCTGGAGGTGGCTCACTGACTTTTGTCCACAATGCATCTTCCCAAGTACTATTGGGGGATGTTGTTCTCACTGTGGCATATCTTATTAATCGTATGCCCTCGCGTATTCTTGGGGATGATACTCCTCTTAGCACTCCACAGGTCCTTTCTTCTCAGCTCCCTCCTAATGTCTTTGGATGTGTCTGCTTTGTTCACAATCCACCATTCTCTCCTACTAAGCTTGATCCTCGCACACTAAAGTGTGTTTATTGGTTACTCTCCCTCTCAGAAGGGATACACGTGTTTTCATCCTCCTACTAAGAAGGTCTTTGTCACCATGGATGTCACGTTCCGCGAATCTGAGGCATACTATCTTGCCCCAGGTTACTCTCCTTCTTTGACCTCTCCTTCTCCTCTGCCTGTTCCTCCACCTTATCCCTCACTTCAGGGGGAGTTTATTACCGTTGGAAGTGAGTAACTCTACTGTCCCTCTACCTATTCCTTCTACTGCTCCTAGTTTGCAGGTGTATACTCAGCGAAAAAAGAACAACACACTTGACCTGACCGTGCAACCAGATCCATCATTGGACCCTGACTCAGGGCATTCTGAGCATCCCATTGCTCTCAGGAAAGATATTCGATCCCGTTCTTAACATCATCTTTCCAATTATGTTTCTTACGATTCATTTTCTACTTCCCCTATGACCTTTGCGTCTTCCCTTGCTTCCCTGTCCATACCAACATCTTTGCAGAATGCTCTTGAGATTCCCATGTGGAGAGCGACACTGTTTGGGGAAATGATTGCTCTTGAAAAGAACAAACACATGAGACTTGGTGCATCTTCCCCATGGAAAAAACCCATTGGATGCAAATGGGTGTTTTCTGTCAAACAAAACTGTCAAGGTGTTGTTGAAAGGTGTAAGGCAAGACTGGTGACAAAAAGGGTATACTCAAACCCTTGTGATCGACTATGAGGAAATATTTGCCCATGTAGCAAAGATGAACACTATCAAAGTTCTTTTATCCTGTGTTGCTTGAAAGGATGGGACCTGTGGCAACTTGACGTGAATAATGCTTTCCTCCATGAGAATCTGGATGAGGAAGTTTATATGTCTCTCCCACCAGGCTTACTCCTAAAGGTTCTGTGGGAAAGGTTTGTAAGTTAAAGAAAGTCCTATATGGGCCGAAACAGTCTCCAAGAGCTTGGTTTGAGAGATTTCACAAAGCTATGTTGTCTTTTGGGTATCACCTGAGCAATGTTGATCATACACTGTTCATCAAACGTAGGACCGGTAAACTCACAATCCTCATTGTGTATATTGAAGTTGCAAGATCCAATCATGAGATTTTTATCTCCCAGAGTAAGTATACTCTGGACATGCTTGAGAAGTCTGGGTATGAGTGATTGTAGACCGATTGATACCCCAATTGAAACAAACCACAGATTGGGATGCGATGATGGAAAAGGAGATTGAAGATATATTTGAATTTCAGAGGCTAGTAGGGAGGCTGATCTACCTGGCTCATACCCGTCCAAATATCGCTTATGCTGCTAGTGTTGTCAGCCAATTTATGCATGCTCCAAAGACTCGTCATGTGGATGCTGCCAACAGAATTCTCAAGTCCTCACATGGTAGTGGAATCTTGTTTTCCCCAAATTCGGCTCTAAAAATTGAAGTATACATTGATGCTTATTGGGCCGGGTCTATTGACGATCGACGATCTACCTCGGGGTATTGCTCTCTTGTTGTTGGGAATCTTGTTACTTGGAGGAGTAAAAAACAACAAGTTGTGGCAAGATCTAGCGTTGAAGCAGAATTTCGGGCTATGACTCATGGAGTTTGTGAAGGTCTATGGCTAAGTTCTTTGCTACGTGACCTGGGATTTTCCGACGCTGAACCCATTCGATTGTATTGTGATAACAAGGCTGCTATCAACATCGCCTACAACCCTGTCCAGCACGACTATACTAAACATATTGAAGTGGATCGACATATATTTGTCCTTTCAATCAATCAAGTCATTTTTCCATTTCACTCAACATAGATAATACATGTCTTTCACTCAATCTTCGCTGAAACTCACACTCAATTTTCGACTACCATTAAAATTCTTTGGACTGATAATGCCTTCTAGCACATTCGTCACGAATTCCAGGAGACTAGCAATATCTTAGGTATTATCCATCAAACGTCATGCGCTTACACACCACAAAATGGTGATGTAGAGCGAAAGAATTGTCACCTTCTCAACGTTGCCTGACTGCTCATGTTCCAAATGAAGGTTTCCAAAATCTTTGACACTTTGCTATCAGCACCACATGCTATTTTGTTAATCGTATGCCTTCAACCATACTGAACTTTGCGTCTCTTTTCTCCATGTTTTCATCTACATCTCCCTTCTCATAACTCTTAGAATTTTAGGTGAACATACTTTGTTCATCATCTTTGTCCTCCTGTGGACAAGCTGACACCACGAGCTTACCAAATATATCTTTGTTGGGTACTTTTACACACATTAGAGATATGTAACAATGTGTTACTCTCCCACAGATCATAGAACGACAACATCCGCTGATGTTATCTTCCTCGAGGACCAGCCCTTCTATTCCCCGTTTCCTCCTGAAGACTTGCCACATGCTATACCGCGTCCAACGTCCCTATCGACTTCTACCACCAATTGTGCTACCATCTTCTCCTCCTCCTCTTCCTCTAAACATGTACACTCGCCGTCGATGTCGCCCGAATGACCTGGTACAGTCGCACCCTACTGATGTCTCTCCTCATCCATTTGATCTGCCCGTAGCTCCCAATGAGGACCCACATCTCTCTACAGTTAACCGGCTTTCTCATTATGTCTCTTTTCACGGATTATATCCAAACCTTCATAGGTTGCGGCCTCCCTGTCTTCTACCTCCACCCCTCTTCTGTTCAGGAGGATCTCCAACATCCGAATGGTGGGCAACGATGAATGATGAAATGGATTCCCTATGGGCTAATCAGACATGTGACCTTGTTTCCCTTCCTCCCAGCCAATCCCGCGTGGGATGTAAATGTGTATTCATCGTTAAACACCGTCCTGATTTTATGGTTGCGTCTCAAAGCACGTCTTGTGGCTCGTGGTTTTACTTAACAATATGACATCGACTATGGAGAAACATTCTCTTCGGTCGCTAAGCTAAATACAATGCGAGTACTTATCTCCTTGACAGTCCATCGTCATTGACAGTTTTGTCATCTTGATATTAAGAATTCATTCCTTAACTTTGATTTAACGAGACTATCTATATGCAACAACTTACTGGATATGAGACCACGAGTGAGTCTCTTGTCTACCTCCTCAGAAAATCTATCTATAATTTAAAGTAATCCCCTCGAGCTTGGTTTGACAAATTTAATCAGGTCGTTGGAGATTCTGGATTCACTCGAAGCTCCGCAGACTTCTCTTTGTTTACACGTTGTCGCCGAACATGCATGATGATTCTTCTTGTGTGCGTTGATGATATAATCATCACACGATGATCTGAATGATATCTCTATGATCAAAAAACACATAGTCTCACACTTTCAGACCAAAGATTTGGAGCGCCTCCGATACTTGGATATTGAGTTAGCTCGCCGACTTGGTGGGCTTGTTTTGTCTCAACAAAAATACTGCATTGAGCTTCTACATGATGCCATCTATTTAGGGTTTAAGCCCATCGGCACACCCATGGATGCAAACCACAAGCGCTGTGCTCACTAGTCCGACTCTGATCCTCTTCTCCTTAATCTGGAGTACTATCGTCGCCTTGTTGGAAAGTTTATCTATCTGACTGTCACACGGACAATTATCTCATTTGTTGTTGGTGTGGTCAAGTCGGTATATGCATACTCCTCGGACATCCCACCTTCACGCAGTCAAGCAGATCCTCCGGTATCTGAAGAAAGCTCCGGGACAAGATCTTGTGTATAAGCCCTCCTCTTCCCTCTTATTGTGCCTATTTTGATGCGAATTATGTTGGCTCCCCTGATGATCATCAATCTATGAGTGACTATTGCACATATTTTGGAGGACACCCAGTCACTTGGCGGAGCAAGAAGTAAACGGTTGTGGCACACTCCTCTGCGGAGGTTGAGTATCAGTCAATGCCCTCTCCTGCAATCCTCTACTGTGATAATAACGCTGCTCTCCATATCACCGAGAATCCTGTCTTCCATGAACGCACCAAACACATTGAAGTAGATTGTCATTTCATCCAGGAAAAAGTTCAACTTTGCAAAATTGATTTGCGACATTTTCCCGTTGCTGATCAAATGTCTGATGTGTTCACCAAGAGCTTGTCTCGTCCACTTTATCAACAGTTTGTTTCCAAGCTTCACACGTATGATCGGTACACTCCAATTTGCGGGGGAGTATATAAGAAGTCTGTAAAACCCCATGTAAGGTCTGCCTCTATGGCCTATTCAGAGATACCTCTATTGTATAGTTTAGCCCCACATTGTGATTTGGAGTTAAGGTCTCACTCCTCCCACCTCTAAATGTGTATATGCATTTGTATTTTTCTCTAATGTGAAGCAATAATATTATTGCGCTTCATATTCAGCAATTCCACAGCGTGCATTCACATTTTTATGATATTTTAAGATGTATGATGAGAAACTGTAGTAGGAAGTGATTAGTTAGATACTTTATTTAAGGTTCATCATGATAAACTATGAAATTTGAAGGGGAAACAAGAAAATAAAATGACTTTGTTGAGTAATCCCTTTGTTCCCTTTCAATGCACTATTTGGAAAATTCTAGTTGTTCATACTGTATTATTTGCCTAAAACTTTTTGGCCTTCCATAGATTTAATGATATCAAGCATTCATGTTCTGGACTCCCATCTGATTGGCTGATATTGCTCTAGCTGCTTACTATGTAACTAGTACAGAAAATTCATCTCCCTTTCTTATCTTTTTCAATTGGTAGCATTTATCTTATCTATCATGTTTAATGGATGCAGGCAGTGAATATAATAGCCGAAGTAAGATGAAACATAGCATGAATGGTTTTTTCAGAGTCTCATGTTGAAATTGTTAGTGTTGATGGAGATGGTAATTGACTTTTTGTTGTTTTCACTGAATTGATACTTTCTATATGTTTTTGTTTTTGTATACTACATAATTTAATTTTCTTGTGTATAACATTTCTCACAATTTAACTATTTTTTATTAGATTCTTATGAAGTGTTATGTATGATAGGCTCAATCAAATGCTCATAGAGTTGCTATTTATCTGTTCGTTCCCAGGGATCAAACAGGATAGTACTAACCAATTCACTAGTTCAAAGCAAGGGGACAAGCATAAAAACGTTATAAGGCTTGGGAAGGTTACTGATGTGCATGCAAAAAACAATGGCAATGTTGTTCAGGAGAGTGTACTCAGGAATTCATTAAGAAGCCAGATAATTGGGGAAAATGGTGCTGATTTTGATTTGGAAGATGGTGAAGCAAGGCTAAGAAATGACGAGGCTGTCCCCGGAAAATATCCAGTGGTTCCTAATATGGAGTATAGCAAAAATGAAATTTTACCCTCAAAAGCCATTCCAGTTACCCACAGTGACTCAAAACCTTTGCTCAGATTGAAATTCAAGAACCCTTGCTTTGAGCAGAGAAGTTCTTGGGTTTCACGAGGAGAAGAGAACTCTGTAAAAGGACAGAGATCAAAGAGAAAGAGGCCATTTGTGGAGAAAAATTCTTTTCACAAAGCTGAGGGCCTAGCTAAACAGCACCATCGAAACCAAATGGATGAGGCAGTTGATGCAAATTGGATATTGCGAAAGCTTGGTAAGGATGCGATTGGAAAAAAGTTGAGGTTCAACAGAGATCAGGTGATTCTTGGTGAGTTTATATTTTCCTTTCATTTGAACTAAATTTGAAAGATATATGCATTTATTTGAGTATATAGATGCTTATAAAACAGCAGGGTTGGACTTGTTTTAAGTTTTGTTGACAATCCTAGCTGGGGGAAAAGTAATATCTTGTGGATGTTAGTGCTAACTGCTGATTATCATTATTTTCTTATTGCCTCATCAATTTTTATTGAAAAAATATCAGTAATTGCTCTGTTTTGAAGCTTCTAAATATGTGCTCATTCTTGTAGCATTTTGTCATATGTATACGTAACCGTATCTCATTTGTATCTGTATACTTGTAATAGCCTTTCAGGGAATCATCACTTCCAACTTCCAAGCCCTATCTATTAACTCTAAAGGGAAAATTCATTAACTTGTGTATTTGACAATAGTCAGCAGTTTCTCACTAATTTTCTGAAAAGTTCTCCCGTTTAGAGTTCCGTCCAAGTTGATTATATTTGCTTCACTTATTTTAAATGCAGCATGTCAAATAACACAGTTTGACGTTTCTAGCTTTAGTTGTAGCAATTTAAATATTGGACAACTCAATTTCAAATATCCCCCCTATCAATTTTTCATCTATTTCTTGCACGCTCTTCTCATGATAGTTACCCTTATCCGCTATCCCCACTGAATCTATGTTACTCGGGAGTGACATGCTTTCTTATTGCTAAGCTGAGATTCAGCATCAATGATGTTTAGTGTTGCTGTCATATTTCTTCCAACGTGAGCTTTGGAGAGGCTGGAGGTGGAAATTTGAGAGAAGGGGAAAAAGAAGTGTGATAAGAAGTGGGGGTATTGATAATGGTGGAAATTGGAAAGTAATGATGTAAAGATTTCTAAGATTAATTGATTATAGGTTTGTTTGATAAGAAGTAAGAAAAGTGGAGTGAGACCACTTTGTTGAGACTTGAGGGAATTGGGAAAGTGATTTCTTCACAAGGAATTTCTTAGTCAGTTGAACTTATATTCATTTGCTCTAAAGTCTTCTTCAAAAATGGTTAAATGTGATGCTCTTACCTACCTCGCAACGCAAACCACACATTCTCACATACATGTATGCTCTAAAGTCATAAGGAGTTTTTTTATTGTTTAGTCTTCCCTTAGGATGACAAATAATATAGAGCATAATAGAACCATGGATGTAAAAGTTTATCATAACTTTCAATGTTTACATACCCACATGAATGGTGCTTCTGATATTTACCACGTGGGATCAATTCATTGTGTAGTGTTGAGGAAATGAGTCTACCAAGGGTTACCTTGTGCCCCAATCAACAAAAGTGTGTCAAGCTAGAGGGGCCATCCGGTGAGATTTTTGAGCCAAGAATTCATTAAGGAGCTTTATGGATATGCATGAATTTAAGAAGTTATTCCATAATTATTTTGTTTCCTTGGTATTTACCCCATCCTAATTGATGGAGATCGGTCGTGCGACATTGCAGACAATGATTGGATCGACTTTTTTTGATCGTCAGATGAATGGTCGGAGCCCGTGATCCCGTCACTCATTTTTCTGTATTTTTTCATGTATTTTATTTTTATTTTTCGGACGTTTATTTTGAGAATTAGGTTAAGTAATCTGGTTGGTCGAGTTGGGCAATCAGATCATTTATTCTAATCCACCCCTATATATCATGCAAGCAGCCAGTCGATGTGTGGTATCGAGAAATTATGGCTTTTCGAGAGGAGCAGCTCGATCTTTGCTCTCAATGCGACGCCGAGAGCTACTTGTGGTGCGACGCCGCAGGTTCTCGCCTCCAGGGGTGTCGACGCCCCTGTCCGCCTCCTCCCTTGCCTCCAACGTCTAGTCCCTAGCCCACCGCCTCCCTTGCCTCCAGCGTCTAGTCCCGAGCCCACCACCAATTTCCTCGTCCTCCCCGACACCGACAGTGTGCCCAATCTCTACCACACATCAGTTGCCGACATCCCAGCCTCCAACGCCCACAACCCCGCCGATGGCCGCCTTCCCTTCCTTCCTCGACCTCTCCACCACCTCCTCTCGCCCCCACCAGCTCGGTCTAAGCCACTAGCAGCCGGATCCCCCTTCCCCAGTCACGGGATTCCTCCCCAAAGCCTCCATCCACCACATCCTTTCATTCCCCTACTTCCCCCAACCCTTCCAACCCTCTCCCGACCTCCCAACACTTGCCAAACCTCTTCTACAAGCCATCCCTGTCATCCCCACCTCAAAACTGACTACCCCTCCATGCCTTGTCCCAACCAAAACCATCCCAAAAGCCCGTTCTCCCCCACCTCCCTTCTGGTCAGTCACCACCTGGTTCCAGATCAGGTCGACGCAAAAGTGCCTGACGACGCACCCGTCCGGACCTCTACCGGCCCTGAGCCATCCAAAACATTGTTTTGCATTTATTGTTATTTGTTTTATTTTGTTGCATGCTGTCTGGCATTTAAAAAAATGGTATCATTTGGAACTACTTTAGCTGAGTCAGCCAGCACACAATTTCTCCCGGTTCAAGTTTCTTCCCAGACGACACATGAAGAATGGCAAATCGGTCCAACCTTTGCTCATAAAGAAGGAAAAGAAGCCACATATTTTATGGCCCGTTCATCACTTATGTGCGAGAGTTCCCAGCCGCTCATTTCTTCCCCGACATTGTCGCAGCACGCAGGAAAGAACTTCCCACGTCGCGTCTTCTGCCCACGCCCAGCTCCAACGCCTCTGCCTTGGTCGTGGTCGTTTCTCCATGGAGCCGGAGATTTGGGGGGCAGTTTTTTTTGGGGAGTTGGAGAATTGCTGTTACTTAAAGTTCCGGTCCTGTAGGGTGGCAGAGACGATGAAGATCCTAAGGATGCTGCCATTAGAGGAAGAGAGAGAGATCTGGAGGTTTTGATTTTGGATTTGCCGAAGAGGAGAAAATTTATGCTATTGATTTCCGTTTGAGTCTTGCTGGTGATGGAGAGACGATGAACAGTGGGTTTGATGTTCTGTTGCTATTTATTTCCCGTTGAGTCCTGTTGATGTGACGATTTGGCGTTTGTTTGTCTATTGGATGTCGTGAGAGGAGATGATGAACATTGTTATTTTTATTATATTTAAATGTGTGCTGATTGTTATTCCGTGAACAGTGATTAGAGAAGAAATTTTATTTCTTGTTGAGATTTCGTGGATCCTCTTGAGTGTGAGAGAGTGAGTGAATTTAGGTTGTTTAGTTTGTGGCTTCCTTACACTAGTGAGTGTTTGAGTTTCCGCGGAACCACTTTCGTGTGAGAGTGAGTGAAATTTCTCCTTGGTGCCGTGTGCAATAGCGGCCGACTTCGGAGCGGGAGATCGAAGGTGACGAGGAATTCCTCGCGGGATCGCCGTCGACTTCGATTGCGGAAAGACGCCTCTTTCCGTGGGTAACTTGTTTCTTTCTCTTCCTTTGTGTGTGTCTATATTTTCTCCTTAGGTTATTAGATTCATTGTTGGTTTTAGTCCAGGTTTTGTCAGCAAACGCTATGTTGAAAACTCCAAACGGAAACGTATTTGGAGTTCACGATTTCCGTTTTGCTACGACAAGGGGAATGGAACGAAAGTTGCAAACTTCCTTCCCCGGATTTAGAATTGAATCATTTTTTCAAGAAAATTCATTTTGAACAAAATAGTAATTTGTGCTTTACAAAATCTAGTTGCTTAATTTCTTAAAGTTCGTGCAACGCCCGCTCAAATTTCAATTTTTAATTGCATGCATTTAGGGTTTCCTAGAAATAGCCGACAGGCACGCAAACCCTACGCGCCGTCCTGCATCACCACCACCTCCAGATCTCCCCCACCACCACCGACATCAAATACTGAGTAAGTTTGTATTTTAATTTCATTTCTTTTGCTTTATATGAGTGCTACTTATATTTCTTGAAATTATTTGGCTCGTATTGATTTGACATGCTGCTTTTTTAATTGTGCATTATTTATTCACCTGCATTTACTTTTAGCGCAATCTCAATTAATATGTATCGTTGCCTGCTTATTTACAACAACAACAAACAACACTCAAGCCTTTATCCCAACATAAGCTATATGGATCATTTGTCGCTACTGCTTAATTACATTGCAAAAATTGTAATCAATTGCGACACATGCACGAGATTTTAAAATTAATATTGTTTAATTAAACCATGATCTTATGACAAAACAGGAGATACATGAGATGAATGGTATTAGTATTGTCCTGCACGACATCAATTACTGGGTAACCTGTCTTGTATTGCACTAAATCAAGACAAGTTGCCCCATACGTCTGAATGTTATTATTATTGTTACTATTATATCCAAGAATTACTACTCTCCTCTATATATATAGATACATGAGATGACAACAAATCTCCACAAGAGATGTACGTAGTACTAAACAGGAGAAGGAGAAAATGTACATAGGTTCAATATGGGCTTTTTCTGTTTGGGCTTTTAATAAAAACCATGTTAAGAATTATAGTGATTTTATTTTCACTCAATTTAAATGTGTGAAATTGAAATCACCATTTCCAAAAGAGTTTGAGGACGCTTATTGAGTTTGAATTGATCAGTAGGGGTATACTTTACATTTTACCGAATAACTGATTTGAACCAGGATCTTATGACGAATTTAAACCATATAAACTTTCATAAAAAAAAAGATTTCAGGTCCTCCAGACATCCGAGCTCTTTGTTGTTTTCTTTTTTCTAGTCAGTTGTTCTAGTGTTGAAATTTTATGGTCCTATTTTAGTTATTATGATGATCTTCAGCTGCAGTTTTTTTTTATTCAGGAAAAAGGGTGTAGTTTCAGATCTCATTGAAGGCACTTCCTCTTTGTCAGTCTACTTTGATGATGGAAGATTCGCGAAGCTAGAGCTTGGAAAGCAGCGAGTCCGTTTAATTCCACAGAAGCACAAGAAGTTAAAGTCATAAAATTAATATCGTGCGCTTATGTTGCACAGATCGTTGTGAATATTCCAGGAGAATTATGAGCTCGCCGTTCCTCTGTGCCGCAGGTCTGTAAATAGACGAGGATAACTCTTCCTGTTCGTTTTCGAGCTGATGCTACCCAAATACTTTTTGTGAGGATGCACTGAGAATGCTTTTGAAGAGTATCCTTGGAAACTGCCACGGCCGTCGCATAATTAAGATCAGAGAGGAGTTTCATATTGTAGGAACGGGGCTTCATCTTTCTGGTATGTTCCCATGTAAGAGTAAACATTGTAATCCTAGTTTTGGTTGAAGAACTACTTAGTGTAATTGTTGCCTAATTCACAGGGAAATTTCCCTTTCATAGTTCCTTGTGTGACAGGGCTGGTTCTATTCTTATCAGCTAATAATAATTAGATGTTCTTTTTTCTCCCTAAGATGATCTTTCTCATATAGATGTTAGCAAACTATATAGGATGTATCAGAGTGATGCTACTTGAAATTGTTAAATTGAACTGCATAATGGTAACTAATGCTGTAATATGTTGGTCTGAAAACCATGTACTGAGGAAAATGAAGGTAAAATGCTAACTTCGAATAGGTTCTTCTGGCGAATGCTGCAGTATAACCTGTACAGTCATACAAATTTGGATAGCGAATTTTAGTATAATCTTCGTTGTATACCCATTTCTGATGTCTTTGCCTTTGATTTGAGGGCGTGATTCCACAGCAAACGCGACGGTATATGGGGTCACTATTTCAGTGGTACTCTGTGAGCAGCCACTTTGTGCATTTATTGTCAAAGGTTAGGTCTTTCTCCTCTGAGAGGAGCCACTTTGTGCATAGTGCCAAAGGTTAGGTCTGTTTCCAATCTTCCCCCACCCATACCCCCAATGATTGGGGACTATATGGGTTCTGTTGTTGTTGTTGTCTTCGTTGTATATACATTTGACTGGACGGATAGCCGGTTGGAAAGAAGTTGCAAATATGATTCCTATATGCGCGAGCCTACCTGCACATTTCCATTACCAGAGCATCTATCCACGATGCGGGGACCTATTTTTTTAAGAGAACGCGCAACCCAGATGAAACTCATAAGATCTCAGCCTAAGGCGGACGTTTCCTTTGCTCCTCAAAGTTTTCCTACGAATTTATAGCCGGGGAAGCAGTCCAAGCGGTCAACATTGTCCCAGCGCTTTTCGTTTATTGTGATCTATAGACAAATTGCCTACATAATCAGAAGAGATAATCATTTTGGAACCTCTGATTTTGTTCATTCTTTCCTTGAACCCTTGGATTAGGATTTTTGAGGGGGAGTTCTTTATCAGAAGTGATAATCAGCCCTTTTCCTTGAACCCTTGCATTCTAAATGATTCCTTATAATTACTATTTCTTATTCGATTCATCTCCGGAGTTGAAAACCTCGTTCAAGAATTTATTCTCATCCAGCCTACAGTAGTCGATAGCAATATCAAAGTTGTGCTAGTAATGAGAGGATCTTCCTATTGGATATATACATTTTTTGTGTTAATTACCCAAATATCTCAAGGGAGTTGGCATAATTACAGGTCACACCCCTCTATCTTTTGAAATTTCAAAAAACCTCCCAGTAAGTTTATGTTTCATAACATGCATGCATACAAATACCCTCCCAGAGCTCTCCTCCAGGAGGTATTTCATGTTATGAAATGCAATCTTATAGGCGATGTTTTTATAATTACCAAAGATAGGAGGAATTTTTCCGTTCGGGCTCCTTTCCATGATCTAGGTCTGGGGTTTCCGCTGTATTGACACGTGGAGAAACAAACTGTGCCGATTAAAACTAAAAAAACCAAAGGGATATGGTGAACCAGTTCAAACCCCGCCTGATCTCCTAGGAGACCGAATTTGGATCTCCTAGGAGATCTACCCGGAGCGCAGATGGAAATTTTTTGCCAAAGAGGGATGCAATTTGTAATTTTTCAGACTTACAGAAGACGTCCCGGTAAACACGATCCTATACATTGTAGAATATTTATTTAAATATCAAGATTAACTATGAAGAATTAACGATTTACCCAACAACTGTGAAATAAACAACCTGCAATTAACAATTTTAGCTATAGTTTCAGACATTTTTGCTGTTCTATGTTTATCCAAAACTTGCAGATCAGTTGAAGCAGCATGTTTCCTATTCCATGAGGTATAGTATAGCTACAGTTCCAACTTCAACTTTTCCATGGCTTACATACAATTGTATGAGATGCATACATTATTGGTTCAAATATAGTGTAACATCCCACCCCCCACATAGGGCTGATTTCGAGTAGAGTTCGAGCGATTTGGGCTCGGCTCGAAAGCGAAATGGAATCGAGTCGGCTCGAAATTAAGCAAATTTTTTCTTTATTCCGACTCAGCTCAAAATTAAATTGAGTTGACTCAGAAAATGAGTAAATGAAGCCTTTTAAGATTTTAATCCTTCAGTTTAAGTTTATGTTTAGATTTTAGTGTTTTTAAAATAATAATATGTTAATAAACACATAATATTTTAATCAATTCGAGCTGATTCAAATCATATTTCGAGCGATTCAGGACTCGGAATGTGATTCAAAGTCAATATCAATTGTAATTGACTTCGATTCAACTCAATATCTGAGCGATTTTCGAGTTTTGAGTAACATGCTCGGCCCCACCCCCACAATATCTTAGGCATTGAACACTTTAGTTCAACATTGCCCTTACTAACTTGAACTGCACGATTTTTTTCTTTTTCTACCAATCTTTGTAAGAGAAACTCTTGCTTGCTACATAATATGTAGTCATGTATGTGTATAAATATACATAAATAAACTCACATATACATTGAATATATTTATTCTTTTTACATGATATTCACAAGTATGATTTTCTCATCACCCCAATTTCTTCTACACACAAGCTGGGAGCACCATCTTGCTCTTTTCCAGTCTAGTATTCCTGCACAGGCTCTCTGTGGACTCTCCTCCTTCTCCAACCAGCCTTATGTTTTCCATCTTTATCTTCTGGCATGGAACAGCTCTGCTGCAGCTAAAATTTACTGCGACCTTCGACGCGCTCGTGCCCCTAATGTTCTTGTACGTCACGCCGCTTATCGACACTGCCGACTTCTGTAATTTTCTTCGACGAATCAGTCTATTTACAAAAAAAATTATGCTCTGTTTGGAACAGCCGGGGCTTTTCAGGCACGCACCACCGCTAAAGCTTGATATCACATGCATAACGGTGGGGCGGTATTTTGGCCCAAAACATTGTTTGGAAAAGTAGCATTAGTGACTGCAGCTACAAACACAAGTGTTTTTCACAACTGCGTTCACAACTGCGTTCACAACTGCCACCGCACTTCCACCGCTCTCCCAAACAAGGGCTTGAATGTCAGAATTAGAGGAGAATTACCTCATCATTGCATGGCAATAGAGAGTCGCAGTAGCTTTGGTCTATTATGATTGGATTATAGACATTCTGCATGATGATGTTCTGAAATATGATGTTCCTTGCTTGACCTCGGCCGCCCTGGGGGAATGATATAAAGTGATGCCTCCAAAATGTAGGGTTCAAATGTAAATGAACTGTTTTTGGAGGGTAAGTTTGTCTTTTACAAATAATGAATGAAACAGCAGGAATTGAATTCTGGGCCTGCTTCCTATCTAAAACCTAACAGCTCTATTCAGCTACTACTTGGATTTATTAGCCAGTTGCTGGAGCATATTGCATGAAGCTGCTGCTTATTTCAACCTAATTCTTTCCTACTTTAATCTCTTTTTTTTCACATGAATATAACTTAATGTTATTCCAAAGGCTCATTTTCAACTACTGCTGCTGTTTAATATAATATGATAATAAATGTAGGTAGGCAAATACATTATATATATAGGGTTAATTGTGGGGACCTCCCCTAGGAGTTTGCATAATTACAGGTTGTACCTCTCTATCTTTTGAAATTACATTTACCTCCCCCCTGTAAGTTTCTCCGGTTTACAAAAATGCCCCTTATAGAAATATGGATGGAAAATGATAAAATTGGCTAAATTATTTTATGATATTCAATTTTACCCTGGCTCTATGTTAAAAAATGTGAGTTTTTTTTAGAAATATAGATGGAAAGTGATCAAATATGTCAAATTATTTTATGATATTTCAATTTTAATTTTTGTAATAACTACATTGAAAAGATTGCAGTAATGAATCTAGAATCATTATAAAAAGATAAAATTGAAATATCATAAAATAATTTAGCTGATTTTATCATAATCCATTCATATTTCTAACTGAATGGGCATTTTTGTAAACTGGAAAAACTTAAATAAGTAAATGTAATTTTGAAAGATAGAGGGGTGCAACTTGTAATTATGCAAACTCTCAGGGGAGGTCCTGATAATTAACCTTATATATAATGTCAATATATTATATTGAATGAATTCAATAATTAATTTAATATAATTGAAATATTTTATGATAAACTAGAATGGATACTACAAACGGCAATGTTTTTTTTTAAATAATTTTCAAATTCAAGGTTATAGTGTTGATTTTCTGAAATAAATTATTTACTGAGGTCAAATTTCATCATTTTTTGTAATATTTGGCTTCTCTTAAACCCTAAATCCTTAAACATGTGAGAAAATAAGGATGGTCAGTCAAATATATATATAGCATTTATATTAGAACCTCACTTGTGAATATTATCACCCCTTAAAAACACCAAATAACATTTTGCTAGTGTGAAAATAAATTTTTTTGGGATGCTAATATAATACAACAGCTAATAGCTAATTCTGAGGTGCTAATAACATTGCTCAATATATAGTAAGCGGCCATTTAAAAGATTTATTTCATCTCAAATTTATGTATATACATATATATAATGAGGTTAAAGAGAATTTACAACTATTCTCTTAATTGGAGGAAAATTCATAATAAGGATGGTCATGCATACTATTGATCAAACAAATAAACTATTTTAAATAAATTATTAATAAAGCTATTAATAGATAGTTTATTTAATATTCCTTATTTTCATAGAGTTGTTAATATTCTCTTAAAATCTAATAAAAACTTTCTTTGTGAGAATTTACAACTATTTGTGTTGGAACCTATGCATAGAAATTAAAATCAATTAATTATGATTTGAGGGGTTTTGGAACTATGTTAAATACATAAAATAATAAGAGTTTCTTAATAGCAAATTAAGGCTCTTTTTGGCGAGAAAATCTTTTATACGTGTAACGTTCCATGCTCTAGGCGCGGGACTATATTTTCCCAATTAAATACAATTGTTTCGAAAATACAGTTACAAAAAATTGTGTTTTCAGACTTTTTTTGCAGGCAAAAATACATTTGTATTTAACACTAAGAAAAATATCTTTTCTATAATAATATTTTTAAAACCTTTATTCAAAACATATGTATATGAAATCTTAAAATCTATATTACGATTTTTATTTTGTAAAAAAATATACATCTTAGCATACAAAATCAATTTCGCACATACTTGTAGGAACGCTACACGTATATTTTTTTTCCTTTTTGGCATGTTTTTTTTTTGCACCGGTGCGTTGGACAAAAACGATTAAAACTAGTTTTGAACATAAAAGTGGATGAAGTTCCTTGGGTGAGATTTAAGCGTTTACAAAAGAAACTTCATAACCACTGTGTTCACGACCATCACCGCCGCGCCAAACGGACCCTAAATTTTCAACCAATCCTTTATTTTTTTTAATTGGGGGATGTGGAAATAAACCGTGGGGCTTCATCTGCTCCGATATCATGTTAAAATCTATGCATCGAAAGTAAAGTCAGTCGGTTATAACTTATAAGCGGAGGCCGGCGCCAAACAAGATTGTACGTACGAGTTTCTCAACGTAAGACCGTATTCTCGACAATTTACCTGCCACGTCTTTATACGGACGCCGTTGGCGGTACCATTCAATGTTACATTGTCCACAACCACATCTGAAACTTGGGCCAGTGAATTATTTTCACCTAAGCTTCCTATGCTGATTATCACATAAATAGCATGCATCATAAAAATATTAATGCAGTTAGTCAAAATATGAAGCAGGTTGGAGTTAGAAATAAGCTGACCTGATTCCATGACCAGGGCCACACTCTGTGTTGGTTACCCTGATATTCTCACACCCAGTAACAATAGATATGCAGTCATCACCTGTTTTATTCATTATTTTTTGGGGGCAAAATAACACATTATCAATTTATTAGAGTGATATTATGTGCAAATCGGTTTTGGCTACGTGCAAATCATTAAAACTCGCGTTTTTTAAAAATACGTCTTATAGGTGCATTTTTAGGAAAAGTGTTCAACATCAAAGTTGTAGATCTCGTCGAGATCTACAACTTTCGTGTTGAACATTTTGCCTAAAAATGCACCTATAATTCGTATTTTCAAAATGCGCGAGACTATTGTGAAATGTTTCGCGCCTTTTGAAAATAGGTCTTATAGGTGCATTTTTAGGCAAAATGTTCAACACGAAAGTTGTAGCTCTCGACGAGATCTACAACTTTAATGCTGAACACTTTTTCCTAAAAATGCACCTATAAGGCGCATTTTCAAAAAACACGAGTTTTAATGGTTTGCACGTAGCCAAAATCGGTTTGCACATAACATCAGTCATTTATTAAGGTGATGAATATGTGCGGATCGACTTATGTTATGTGCAGGTCGTGCAACTGCATGACGGTTATAAAAAACGAGCGACGGGCAGCGTATAACACTTGGGGATTTGCGAGCAGCGGAGCACCGTCGCGCCGATGCAATATCGTGGCCGGGGTACTGTCGCGAGGGGGACTGGGCGCGCGAAGACCCGTGTCTCTCACTCGTTAGAAGAAACGCGAAAAATAAACACCGCGACGACACCGGAAGCGTATTCGTGGATCAACAGAGAGAGCTTTTGATAGATTATAATTTTGAAAAAAAAAACATCTAAAAAGAATATAATTGAAGTTTAAAAATAGATTTGTATGAAATAAATTCACCTGTTCTTATAACGCAGCCATTTATATGCAGATTCCTGGTGTCGCCGACATGAATTCCGTCGGTATTTGGACTTTCCTCCGGCGCGGTGATCACAAGATTTGAAATACTAACATTAACGCATTGCTCAACGGACACGTGGATCTGCTGGCTGTTTATGATGCGCAGGTTCTCCACTTTCAGTTGACTGCATCCATAAAATGTCAACGCCTAGCCAAAACCAAAGTCAAAGTTGAATATATTGTTCATCATGAAGCCATCAAATCCGTAAGCCGCTAGAATTAATGGGGAAATCATACCGTTGGGGCAACTGTGCAGGGCTGCGGATAAGAAACAGAGAAGAATTCATTTGGTGATTGCAAAGTCAAACATGGAGAAGACGGCTTTGAAGGAGACGTTGACTTACTTGCTTTGAGTTGACTTTGCATGAGCTCTTCCACCATATTTCGCCGTTGCCGACGACGGTTCCTCCCCCTCCTAGGATGAGATTCTGGACTTGGTCGAATAAGATCCAGTGGGCGGTGTCGTCGTCGTCCCAATCCGAGCGGCTCGACGAAGCTTCGAGCGTCCCCATGATCTGTTGTGAGATTAAAAGAAGAGTCTTTTTGTGAGATTTGAGGCTGCGTTCGGCACGGTGGCGGCGGTCGTGAACGCGGTGATTATGAACGCCCCACCTCAGTGCATAAGAAACTTCATCTACGCACTTTTACATTCAAAAATAGTTTTATTTTCTTGGTGATGGTCATAATCGCCAGCAAGCCAAACATGCATTTTATGATGGTGGAGTTTTTGTCCAAACTTATAGGAGCAAAAATTGTGCGTCAAACGGAGCCTAAGTGTCTGTTTGGTGCTGTGTTTTGGCACCCGCACAATTGGATAAAAAATCGCTGTCAATTTACATTCGATTGATGAAGTGGCTCTCAATTTATTTGAAAACTTTAACCAATAAATATAAATACGTGTTACATTAAAATTGCATTTTTTTAGATTATGACCATATTTTCGTAATAAATTATGTTGTACATTTAATCTAATTATAGAAAAAGTTATATCTACACTTTTTTTAATAATATTTTTTAAATATATGAATTAATATAAAAAATATATAATTGAACGCAAAACCTTTGACCTTAATAAGAAGCCAAGATGATCATTTTATCAATCCCACTTCATTGAAAATCTATGAATAAATACACAATATAATATATAAGATTGGAATATATTTATATTAGTAAAAATAAATATTTTTTTTAAAAAATCACTATGGGCAGTTGCCCACACTGGGCCCTATGTCACGAGTCCGCTCCTGATTTGATGTGAAAACGATTGCGGTGGCCGCCGCAAAGTGAGCACAGACGCATTTTCAAGGGTGAGGTCACTAATCATCGGGACTTTGACGACGGGCGCACCCGCACCAAATTTGTTAAGAAAGATCAAATTAAATTAAGGGCTGTTAAGCGCGGTAGATTCGACTCACCGTGACTGTGATTGTAGATTTGCAAGGGCCATGGAATTTCAACGGCTTCAGGACGTATTGTTTGTTCTTCGGGACCAAATAAACCGCGGAAAAAGGAGAAGAACACGCTGCCTTCCATGCATTCATGAACGCCTGTCACACATTCACAATAGAATTAAGTATGTGAAAATTAATAAAAGGCCTATTAATCTTATAGAATGATTCTAAATTTACCTGTGTGGTGTCATTTCTCTTACTTTTGGCGACAAAATCTTCGACGTCGAACACATTTTGGGGAGGTTGAAGGCTGGAAATGTGACGAGAGCTTTGCGCGGCGGAGCGGCAGGAGAGATTGCGAAGGGCGAAGAAGAGAAGGGAGAGGAAAAGAAGAGTTTGTGGAGGCATTTGGATTTAATTTCACCGAAGAAAATTAGTATGAATATTATCTGCTTGATCATATCAAGATGTGCATGTATATATATATATATACCCTATAGATATTGTTCACTTGAGTTAGAGAGAGAGAGAGAGTTAGTGATAGAGAGAGAGAGAGAGAGAGAGAGAGAGAGAGAGAGAGAGAGAGAGAGAGAGAGATTAGGTGTTCGGCAAGAAGATGAAGGTATGGGAAGAGAGGAGATGTAGACGAAAGGGTTTCCAACATCATACTTATTTTCTTCCCCACGTCTAAATTGTTAGTTATTTTCTTCCCCCACGTCTTTTTCTTAACCCCCTATATATTGTTATTATCCTTATAATTCCGCATATATATATATATATATATATATATATATATATATATATATATATGTGTGTGTGTATATATATATATATATATATGTGTGTGTGTGTATATATATATATATATATATATATATATATATATATATATATGTATGTATATATATGTATATATATATAAGAGCATTGACCGGGATCTCCCGTCTAAGTTTGAAAAATTACAGATTGCACCACTCTTATTATTAAAATTGCAAAAATCTTTCTTAAATGTTACAAAACATAATATTTACCTCTCCTAAAGTTCACATTTCATATTTACCCCCTCGGAGTACTTTTGAGGGAGGGTATTTTGTGCATGCATGTTATGAAATGTGAACCTCAAAGGAGATAAATGTTATGTTTCAATGATAATAGGGGTGCAATTTATAATTATGCTTGTTGACGCCAGGAAAATCCTGACCTCAAGATTCGGACCGATGCAGCCGGAGGCTACTCGCCCAGCAGCCCGACGAGATGGCTTGGCTGGCAACGACGAAGAAGCTAGAAGAGCAACAAACAGGACCCCAGGTGCTGCGGCAGGGAGGTCCCACCACGTACCCAGAAGCTCGAGAGAGTCTTCCCCTCCAAAACCAAAGTGGCCGAGCTTGGTACAGGGAAGGCACCGACTTGGCTGAAAGCAAGGGTGACGGGCTCGAGAGTTCGGGAATCGGGGTCCAAAAGCTCAAGTCCAGGTGCCAATCCATGTACCCCTGGGGTCCTATTTATAGGAAAACCAAGGGGTAGGGGGGGTTTTTATAGCCCAGCCCCCAACCCGGCGACTATAGGTTACTCGGCGAGTATGATGCCATAGTCGCCCATCTGGCGAGTATTGGGTGCTGCTCGCACACGCCGGGCCAATACGCGCCAGGTCTTCTGTTCCATACTCGCCAACCTGGCGAGCATTGCCTGCATACTCGCCGAGGTCTTCTATACTTCTGCCTTGAACTGCCGAGCTCTGTGTTGACCTCTTTGACCTTGACTTCTGCCTACGTGGCCTTGGGGGGGGGGGGGGGGGGGGGGGGGGGTCTACCCTCGGAGAATGAGGGTTGTACACAATCCCCGCTCTTTGCGAGTAACGTAGTTGCTCGGAAAGAATCATCCAACCTTCATTCGACGAGCTGTCTTTCTGGCGAGTATATGGTCTGTACTCGCCTTCTTGCTGGCCGACGATCGATCTCTATAAATAGAGGGGCAGGGGTATCTGATGGCACGTCTTTTCTGAACTCGCTCAAGATGGCGCGCGACTATGCTGCAGAGGCTAAGGCGGCCATGGCTGGCCTCGTTGGTTTATTTGATGGTCCTACGCTCCTTCCTCGCCCGGATCTCGCATCTGGCGACCTTCCATCTTCCAAGAAGAGGAAGAGGCTCGCCCAGAAGAAGAAGAAGAAGGAGAAGAAAAAGGCCGCCGAGGAAGAGGTCGCCGCCCCTTTGGTCGATCAACACCAGCAGCTGCTGGACGACCTGGGGCTCTCTAATGCGGGCGACTCGCCGGTTGCTGATCCTCCTGCTCAAAATGTCGCTGAGGGGGCGAGCATTCCTGAGTCTACGGCCCATAATCCGCCGGAGAATCTCGCTTCTGTGCGAGGTACGAGCACATACTCGCTACTGCCTTTGAACGTCCTCTACTTGGTCCGAGTTTGCTGAATTCCTCTTCTATGCTCGCAGATTCGTCCACCATCGGTGCTCAGGAGGAGCCTTTAGCCGCAGCTCCTCTGAGATCGTCGCCCATGATCTCGCCCAGGGGTGGAGGTCGCTCAGGGCGAGTTCTTCACAGCTCCTCGCTGGAGAAGAGGCCGATGAGCGAGCAACGTGCTCCTTTGGCGGGCATCGTGCTTCCGCCTCCACCGCCACCGCTTCTCGATTCCTCGGGGTTTGCGAGCAGCTCACAGCTGCCCGCAGGTGGGCTTCCGCCACCTCCTTCGTTCCCTCCTTCTGCTACCCTTCAGGGCGATCATCGCCCTTCGACTTCTACTGCGCCCTCTTCTCATCAGGGCGAATCCTCGCGCCGTGGCGGGACTGGGGGCTCTTCGGGCTTCTTCGCTCCCAGAGGGGGAGGGCGACCAGGTGATAATCGCGGTCGGGGGAACGCGCCTCCCAGCCGGGATCCGGCGATCGGGGGATCTTCGCGGCGAGACGACCATCATCGCAGCACATCTCCTCGCCGGGCAAGGGTCTCTCCTCGCCGTCGTTCACGCAGTCCTAGGCCAGGTATTTGGTCGTTATTTTCAATAGTCGCTACTGTCTTCACTTCGCTTTTTGCTTCGTCATCTAAGTTCTAACACTCTTACCTTTTTTGGCAGCTCGCGCCCATACCCCCATTGGAGCCTTGATCGACGCGGTCGGGCTTCCTTCTCGCGAGTACCAGGAGAGGGCTACTCGCGCAATTCTGGAGCTGGAGTCCAAGCTGGAGCGCCTGGCGATTTGTGAGCCTCATCGCCGCCTGTCCGAGGTTGAATCGCGAGTTGAGCGCCTGGCGAGCTCTGACGCTCATCGTCGTTTGACCGAGCTGGAGGTGCGAGTATCGCGGCTGGAAGAGTTCGATACTCGCCTGGCTGGTGCAGAATCTCGCCTTCATACGGTTGGCGACCTGGAGCGCAGACTGGCGAGGATCGAGCATCGCCAACAGCTGCATCATGACGAGTTGGTGGGGATGCGCGCGAGCATGGGCTCGGTTGGTCGGCTGGCGAGGATCGAAGACCAACTGCGTCAGGGCGAGGACGCGATGTCTCTGGCCTTTGAGCACTTCAAGCGTGCTCGCAGCATGGGCTTCGTTGGGCGACATCCTCAGCCTCCGGATTTTCAAGCGAATCTCCAAGCACCTCCCTAGACGCTGCTTCTTCTCCATTTTTCTTCTTTCTACGCTATGTCGCCTTTTGGCGAGTAGCTCTGTACTGCTGAACTATTGCCTGATTTGATGTAATATTACTTCGGCGAGTATTAGAAAACTCGTCGTTTACTACTTGTTCTGCCTTCTTCTTTCTGTGATGGATTTTATCTTGAGTTTTTCTCTATCTTCTTTTATTTTGGCGAGTAGCTATCTGTTCCTCGCCTTATGCATAGCGAGCTTTTTCCGCGCCTTTCCTTGCAGGTCTTCTCGCTTGGGAGGTCGACTTCTTGCTGACGCGCGTTGCTGAGTTGGCGATTACAACGTAATACTCGCCACACCCTTATTCCTAATCGCGCCGTCGTGCTCGATACGCCAAGCTACCCGACCACTATAAATAGGGGGGGGGGGGGGGTGGGTGAGTCTTAAATACGCTTTTGGCGACCTTCTGAGCTCTCGTGCGAGTATCTTCCGTCTCCCTTTCCTCTTCGTGCTTTCTTGGATACTCGCCTTTCTTCCCTTCCTTCAAAAGATGGCCGATGAGGCGACCATCCGGCGTGCCAATCACGCCCAGAACTTTGCGGCGACCACCTTCAAGAAGTCGATCACGACTGAGAAGGAGTTGGAGGTCGTCAGGGCGAAGTACCTCCCGCCAGGGTACATCGCTAGGCTTCCTCGCCAGGGAGAGCGACTAAATTCCATTCTGGGTGATGGGCGAGTACTCCCTACTCGCCACTTCGAGGTGGGCCTGCGACTACCACTGTGGACGGAGTTCTCTCAGATACTCCGCTACTTTGGGATAGTCCCCGCCCAGATCAACCCTAACGGGGTGGCGATGATCGTGGGCTTCCTCTGCTATTTGCGCGACCAGGGGATCGCCTTCGACCTTTCTGTCTTTCGGCGAGTATTCAACTTCATGGCGACAGGCGAGGGCGTCATCTTCTTCTGCAGCCATGTCTGCACGCTGGTCGGCACCGCGAACAAGAATCATCGCTGGGGAGAGCGATTAGTCGTCATTTCTGGCGACTTTCAAGCGATCCCCGACAAATCCTTCCAGCCACCGGAGAGCGTCTTCGGGACTTCCTTCCTAAGCGAGGGTGGCGTGAAGCTGCTCGAGTCCTTCAAGAATCGCCGTCTTGATGTGGTGCACTGGAGGAGGCGAGTAGATGAGCTCGCCGAGATTTTCGTAGGCGAAGGTAATCTACTTTGCGAGTATTCGCAATACTCGTTCTTCGTCTTCCACTTGGCGACTAACTGGATTTATCACTTCTCTTCCTGCAGCAGTCCACGTCCTGCCGCGCGAGCTTCTTCCCGCGGTGGTGAAGACGACTACTTCCACCCAGGGAGGCACAGGGACCTCTGCTCGCGGGGATGGGGCCTACTCGCCCATCGACTTGTCGCCGGGAGGTGATGAGACCCTGGTCGGCGGCGAAGGCTCCAGGCTGTCGAAGAAGCGGAAGGAGAGGGGCGAGCCCTCCGAGCCTTCGAGGAAGAAGAAGGAGGTCGCTCACCGGGACCTTGGTAAGAAGGCGGACCCTTCTGAGGCCGGCGAGCCCTATACCCACCCAAACTTCAACTTGGGTGTTCGTGGCGAGGATGCCTATGGACGCCGCCTAGTCGCCTGGTCGGAGGGCGACCATGTGGTGTCCCTGAGCTCCAACCTCCCGCCCTGGTCAGAGGACTGGGAGGATCAAGGCGAGGCTTTTGACGTGCTCCACGCCGTCTATGGTCGCGAGGACGCGGAGAGGCTGCGGGAGGAATCCTCCGAGTATCTGGCGCACCAAACCTCGCGATCCCTGCTGCGATCTGCCGAGCTGGCTCATTCGACGGCGAGGAGGTTGCTGGAGTACGAGGAGACCATCCGGATCAGTACAAAGAAAATGATCGCCATGGGGCTCAAGGCGAAGGAGCATGAGGTACTCGCTTCTCTTTGATACTCGCCTCCGGGATAGTCGCCTCTTTGCCGAATAACTTACTGATTTTGCGTCTTCTTGCTTTTGAAGGTCGCCGAGATGGAGATGGCGACAAAGATGTCCCAGCTGGAGAAAGAGCTGGATGACACTCGGCTGGCTTTGGAGGCCGCCCAAGTTCGCATCGCTGAGCTGGAAACTCGGCCTGCCGAGCAACAGCCAGCGGTGGCGGGCCCCTCCAGGATCGGCAAGCAGATCCGGATGCATGGCGACGACATGCCACGAGTTCGCCGAGAGATCGCACGAGCTACGGGGACCGTCATCCTGAGTCAACTGAAGGCGGATGATCTCCTGAAGCCGGCTGCAATGGAGTTGAGGGTGGAGGACATCATCCCGGCGTTGCTCGCCCAGGAGTCCACCTCCCCCTTGCGAGCATCGTCGCCGCCTTCCAGTGGTGCCGAGGATGATGATGTTGATGACGAGGATGACGAAGATGATGACGACGAGCCAGATGTGGATATTAGTGGCGAGGATGACGACTAGTCGCCTGGGCTCCCTTTTTGCTCGCCCGGCGACCTTTTGTAAACACTTTGAAGATTCTTTTGTAATATTCATCAAATATTTACATATGAAAAGGACAAAGTTTTTGCTCGCCTGTCTCCTTGGTGCTTGCTTCTTTTTCTGAATGTCGCTTAGGCTCCTAGGCTCGAAGCGAGATTGAGTGCTCGCTAGGCTCTTAGGATTACGGCGAGGTTGTGTGTACCTCCATACTCGTACTTATATGCTCGCTCCTCCATGCTCGCACATGTATACTCGCTCCTCCATGCTCGCACATGTATACTCGCCTAGGTACTCGCACATGCATGCTCGCCTTCTGCAATGCTTCCCTTGAGGGAGTTGAACTGTGGAGGCTACTCAGAGGGTTTAGAGGGACACGTGCTCTCAAGGTCTTGCCTGGTACCTGGTGAAGAGTTAACAATAATGAATTTTTTAGGGAAAAGAGATAGGGAACGGCAGTTGGGGAGGCCTGGAGGGACACATCTTCCCGAGGCCTTCATCCTACTTGGATGCCGGAAGATCTCCTTTCTTTTAGTTGTTCAAATCGGTCCTGTCCTTTTCATCGTTGGAACGTCGGCTTCCAGGCTTTCCCCTGGTAATCTCTTCAGTCGGACGAGAAATGCAGTCGGTGGGAACCGCGACCAACATGCAAGGGAGGAGCTGATCTCGGTCGTCATTGCAGAGGCTTGGTCTTAAGGGATCGCACACCCGAGGCACTGTCCCATCATCCGTTCTGAGTTTTTACGAGGGTTAAGCCGGAATATCGTGTTCCAACTCGCGATGGTGATTGTTGATGTAGGACGACGTCAAGCAGGGAGTGGCAGTCGGGGAGATCCAAGGGGACACACCATCCCGAGGCCTTCATCCTACTTGGATGCTGAATGTGGATCGGACCTGCTTCCTGTTGCTCAGGGAGTTTAGCAGGGAGTTAAGCACACTTTAGGCATAATAACTCATATGATCTAACACAGTAACTTTAGAAAATGAAATGCTTTGCTGCGAGCTTTTCAGCTTTCGAGGGTACATGACGCCTTTTTTCAAGGGTCCCCTGAGTTAGTGAAATCGATCATCTCTTTGCCGAATCGGAAGGTCGGCGTCCAGACTTCTTCCCGGTAATCTCTACAGTCGGACAAGAAATGCAGTCGGTGGGAACCGCGGCCAACATGCAGGGGGGGAGCTGATCTCGGCCGTCATTGCAGAGGCTTGGTCTTAAGGGAACGCACACCCGAGGCACTGTCCCATCATCCGTTCTGAGTTTTTACGAGGGTTAAGTCGGAGGCCTGTTTCCCAACCTGGCGTGGAGATTGACTTCACCTGACTTCCTTATTTTGAGGTTTTGTTGATGCGAAGGAAGCTTCCTCGTCCCATGTTTCAGGGCGACGTAAATTTTATTCAAAAGGAATGAATTTACAAGGATGGGATATATACATCTCCCCTTAGGGATAAAACCTTTTTAGGTCATCGCCGTTCCAGGTGCTCCCAAGCAGTTCGCCCTCCTGGTTTTGCAAATGGTACCCTCCTGTCAGGAGCGCCTCCCGGATGATGAAAGGTCCTTCCCAATTCGGATTGAGCTTCCCGACGGCGGCGGACCTTCCTGCTGCGTCCACCTTCTTCAGGACTAGGTCACCTGCTTGGAAGTGTTTGAGGCGGACATTTTTGTCAAAATGTTTCGCCATTCGGCGCTTGATTTCCTCTTGCCTGACTGAAGCTAAATCTCGGAGTTCCTCGATGTAGTCGAGAGATAGCTTCTGAACCTCTTCGTTCTCTAGTCGCCATTCTTCGCTTCCGTCCTCCGCAGCTATCACCCTTGGGCTTCTGACTTCGAACTCTACTGGGATGAGAGCTTCCGACCCGTGAGAGAGTTTGAACGGTGTTTCCCCTGTGGCTGAGCTAGGAGTGGTCCTCAAAGCCCACAGGACCGAGGGGAGCTGGTCTGCCCAGTTACCTCTTAGGTTCTCCACCTTCTTCTTCAGTAGGTTGATGATCAGCTTGTTGGCGGCCTCTACCTGGCCATTGCTCCTTGGGTGATGTACGGAGGCGAATCGAAGATCAGTTCCTAGCTGCCTGCAAAAATCTTCTAGCTCCAAGCTGGCAAACTGGGGACCGTTGTCGGTGATGATGGCGAGAGGGATCCCGAATCTGCAGACGATCTCTCCCCAGATGAAGTTCTTCACGACTTGAGAGGTGGTCTTGGCCAAAGCTTTGGCTTCGATCCATTTGGAGAAGTAGTCGATCATGACGAGAACGAACTTTCTCTGACCGCTTGCTTGAGGGAAAGGGCCGATCAGGTCCATCCCCCAGATGGCGAACGGCCATGGGGAGATGATCGATCGGAGCTGCTGGGCTGGCTGCAACTGAAGGGGGGCGAAGAGCTGGCACTTTTGGCACTTTTTTGAGAAGACCTCAGCATCCTTTCGGATAGTAGGCCAGAAGTAACCATGCCTCAAGACCCTCTGCTCCAAAGTGCGAGTCCCAGAATGACTTCCACACTCTCCCGAGTGGATCTCTTCCAATACTCGGGGTACTTCGTCTTCAGAAATGCATCTGGCCAGGGGACCCGAGATGGTTTTACGGTACAGCTCTCCATCTTGCAGGAGGTAGTATGCCGCCTTGTACCGAAACCTTCTTTGATCCCTTTCGTCTGCTGGGAGCTGACCGCTGGCCAGGAATGCCACAAAGGAATCCATCCACGAGGGGCGTTGCTCGATCTCCATCATCTCTCCCTCCTCAATGGACGGGTGGAATAATTCGGTGATAGTTCCTCCGGCCCTCGGCCCATACTTGGCGAGGCGATCTGCTGCCGAGTTCTCCTCTCTTGGCACATGCTCGACGAAGAAGGACTGGAAGCCTCCAATCAGTCCTTTCACTTTTACCAAGTACCTCTGCAGGGTGGTGTCACGCACCTCGAACTCTCCTCGGATTTGCGACGCGACCACCATTGAGTCCGTGAAAGCCCGGACATCACGGATCCCCAGCTCCTTGGCAAGGCGCAAGCCTGCCACTATGGCCTCGTACTCTGCCTGGTTGTTTGTGACGGGGAAGAGGATCTCGACGGCTTGCTCGATCCTTGTTCCCTGTGGGCTGACGAGCACGATGCCCACCCCCACAGAACTTTTGCCCGAAGCTCCATCAACAAACATCTTCCAAGGGATTGGGTTGAGCACCTCTTCTCCGGGTTCCGCTTCCACCGAGAAGTCAGCCAGGAAGTCTGCTACTGCCTGAGCCTTGATCGCCACTCGGGGGGAGAAGGAAATGTCGAACTCGCTGAGTTCTACCGACCATTTCGCCAACCTCCCCGAATGCTCCACTCCCTCCAGGATATTGCGGAGAGGATGATCAGTTACCACTCGGATGGAGTGAGCCTGAAAATAAGGCCGGAGCTTCCGCGCCGACACCACCAAGGCGAAGGCAAGCTTCTCCAGGATTGGATACTTTAGTTCCGCCTTCTTCAGCACCCGGCTGACATAGTAGATGGGTAGCTGCTTCCTCCCCTCTTCTCGGACCAAGATGGAGCTAACTGCCTCTGCTCCCACTCCCAGGTAGATGAGCAGGTCTTCGCCTTCCTTCGGGCTCTGAAGGAGAGGTGTCTGAGTTAATTGCTCCTTCAACCTTCCGAATGCTATCTCGCATCCCTCGGTCCATTCGAAGCTTTCTGTTTTGCGGAGCGTCTTGAAGAACGGAGAGCACTTCTCTCCGGCTTTTGAGAGGAAGCGGCTAAGTCCCGCCAGCCTTCCTGTCAACCTTTGGACTTCCTTCATCGTCTTCGGGGACGGCATTTCTAGGATCGCCTTAACCTTGTCGGGGTTAGGCTCTACTCCCATCGGGGTTAGGAGATGTCCCAGGAACTTTCCCTTTCCTGTTCCGAAGACGCACTTCGTCGGATTGAGCCTCATCTTGAACCTCCTTAACGTTTCAAAGGTCTCCACCAGATCGGTTATGTGTTCCTGGACGTTCTTGCTTTTGATCAAGAGGTCGTCCACGTACACTTCCAGGTTCCTCCCCTTTTGCCCCTTGAAGATGTGGTCCATCATCCGCTGGTAGGTGGCTCCCGCATTCTTCAAACCGAAGGGCATCATCCTGTAGCTGTAGCAGCCGTCGTCGGTGATGAAGGAGACATCGCGGCAATCAGGGGGATGCATCCGGATCTGGTGATATCCTGAAAACGCATCAAGGAAACTCATCACAGAAAAACCGACGGCTGAATCAACCAGCGCGTCGATTCGAGGCAAGGGATAACAATCCTTCGGGCAGCTTTTATTCATTAAGGAAAAATCCACACACATTCTCCAGCCTCCCCCCGCCTTTGTCACCATTACAACATTAGAGACCCAGCCTGGGTACTGGATCTCCGACACAAAACCTGCATCTAGCAGTTTTTTAACCTCCTCCCTAATTGGCTTGGCGAGGATGGTGGCGGTTCTTCTCTTCTTTTGGCGGACGGGCTGGACAGAGGGATCCAGGTTGAGGCGATGACACGCAACCTCAGGGTCGACTCCTGGCATCTCGGCGGCACTCCAAGCGAAGATGTCGACGTTCTTTTGCAGACACGCCGCCATCTCGATCTTCTCCTCGGTCTTCAGCGACCCGCCAATCTTCAGCAACCCAGGCACTCCTGCTGCGGAGAGTACCTCGATTTCTTCCACTTCCTCTGCCACCTCCAGCCTGGCCGGGCTCTCCAACACTCTCCCGAACTCCTCCGCGTCAGCCATCCAGCTGATGGTACTGACGGCGGTAAGATAGCATTCCCTGGCGGCTCTTGGATCGCTCCTGATCCTCACCTGGACGTCTCCTTTACAGTACTTCAAGCACTGATGGTAGGAGGATGGGACGGCCTTGAAGGTGTTGAGAATCGGCCTCCCAAAGATGGCTCTGTAGCAGCTCGGGGCGTCGACGATGATGAATCGACAGTTGATGGAGGTGCCACCGAGTGTTACCAGGAGATCTGCTCCTCCTTCCACTTCCTTCTTCTCTCTGGAGAAGCCGAAGAGGGGACCATCAGATGCTCGAACTCTGGCAGCTTCGACTCCCAGTCCGTCAAACGTCCCCTTAAAGATGACGTTTACAGAGCTACCGTTGTCGATCAGAATTCGATCAACGGTGAAGTCCTCCATTGCGGCCTGAATCACGAGGGCATCATGGAAGGGATTCTCGTTCCCTAGCATGTCCTCCTCGGAAAAAGTAATCTCCTCCATCGGGGGTGGTGCTTGCGAGGTCGAGGCGACACTCCTGCGGTAGATCTGATGAAGGCTCCCCTTGCGGGAAGCCTCCAGCCCTGCTCCCCCATGGATTACTCCAACTCGGCCTCCCTGGCCCAGGTCTCCCCGGCCTCCCTGGTCGACCCGATCCTCGTTCCTCCTGCGAACGACTGCGGCCTGCCCTGCCTGTGGCTCGGCAGGGGCCTCTATCCTCCTCTGCTCTCCTCCAGCCTCTCCTGCTGCCAACCTCCTCCGGGCTTCCCAAAAGTCTGGGCAGGCAGCCATGGCATGTCCCCCCACCTGGTGGAAGTCGCAGTAGAGAGGAACCTCTTCTGCTTGACGCCTCCTAG
Source organism: Dactylorhiza incarnata (assembly GCA_033032865.1). Taxonomy (NCBI): domain Eukaryota; kingdom Viridiplantae; phylum Streptophyta; class Magnoliopsida; order Asparagales; family Orchidaceae; genus Dactylorhiza; species Dactylorhiza incarnata. The sequence continues at coordinate 2,630,581 of JAWHQI010000347.1, read as the reverse complement.
GCTTCGGCTTCTTCCTTCCTTGACGGCGGCCTCGCCCGGCTACCGCCATTGCTTCATCTCTCCTCCTCTCCTGACGCCTCTCTGGTTGGCGAAAGGGCCTTCTTTCTGGGGATCTCCCCCTTTGATCTTGACGCTGGTGCCGTCCAGCCGGCCTCCAAGGTGGCCGGTTGACGGGGACCTGGTAGCGTCTTCCCTCCTCCTGACGCTCAGGGGACTCGACAGGCCTTCTCTCCACGATCCTCCCAGTTTCCTTCCTCCTGAGCTCCTCCTTTTTCTCCTCTTGTCGCTCCGGCCACTTCCTTCCCTCCCTTCGGGGCTCCTCTCTCTTCCTTTTCTCAGGGATCCCATCCCTCTCTCCACGGTCGCCTCTGGTCACCCGTGCCAACCTTGCCAAGAAGTCAGGATTGGAGGCTTCTCCCCGGACAAATTTATTGGCCCTCTGAATGAGGTTGTCGTAGGAGTAGGGAGGATTCTCACTGAGTTCCAACTTGAAGAGGCCTTGACTGATGCCGAATGTCAGGGCCAGCAACAGGATGTTGCTATCTACCTCCTGGATTTGCAGAACCTCCTCCTGGAAACGCTCGATGTAAGGGCCCAAGGCCTCATCCGGCCCTTGCACAAGGTAGAACAGGGCCGTGGCCTCCTTCTTTAGCTTCCGTGCCGTGTCGAACCGGGTCGTCAGCCCACGACACAGGTCTTCGAAGCAGTAGATTGAGCCTGCGGGCAACTGATGGAACCAGTCCCAGGCCTTTGCGCGGAAGGTAATGGCAAACAACCTGCACTTGAAGGCGTCCGACATGGTTCGGATAGAGACTATATCCTCGAACCATTGGATGTGCCTGACGGGGTCCTCCTTCCCTGAATAGTAGTTCAAGGCAGGGTCCCTGAACCCCTCTGGCACTGGCGCGGCGAGAATCTCCTCGCAGAAGGGGCTCCTCCCTCCTGCCCGGCGACGATCCTCAACCTGGCGAGTATCACCTCCATACTCGCCATATGGGCGAGTATCCGGGTACCTCCCCTGCTCGCACGGCTCGCGGAAGCGAATACCTTGCGAGGTTGGCTGGTAGAATTGCGACCTCCTTGGTCGCTCGGTTTCATCTTCCATGTGCTCCTTTCCTGCTCGCCGAGGGGGACTCCCTCCCTCGGACGGAACTGGGCGATGCGGCGAGGTCGCAGTGACCTCGGCGCGCGGCTGAAGCGCTGCTCGCATGGCTCCCTCCATGCGCTGCGCGAAGGCTTCGAAAACCTCCAGCGTCACGAACCTGCCAGCTCCCGTCGAGTTGCCGACCTCCTCCTCATGGTCGCCACCTACGACCATCTCGCCTTCTTGCCGAACTTTCTTCCAACGACTACGGTCCACGCTCACCGCACCAAAGTGTTGACGCCAGGAAAATCCTGACCTCAAGATTCGGACCGATGCAGCCGGAGGCTACTCGCCCAGCAGCCCGACGAGATGACTTGGCTGGCAACGACGAAGAAGCTAGAAGAGCAACAAACAGGACCCCAGGTGCTGCGGCAGGGAGGTCCCACCACGTACCCAGAAGCTCGAGAGAGTCTTCCCCTCCAAAACCAAAGTGGCCGAGCTTGGTACAGGGAAGGCACCGACTTGGCTGAAAGCAAGGGTGACGGGCTCGAGAGTTCGGGAATCGGGGTCCAAAAGCTCAAGTCCAGGTGCCAATCCATGTACCCCTGGGGTCCTATTTATAGGAAAACCAAGGGGTAGGGGGGGTTTTTATAGCCCAGCCCCCAACCCGGCGACTATAGGTTACTCGGCGAGTATCATGCCATAGTCGCCCATCTGGCGAGTATTGGGTGCTGCTCGCACACGCCGGGCCAATACGCGCCAGGTCTTCTGTTCCATACTCGCCAACCTGGCGAGCATTGCCTGCATACTCGCCGAGGTCTTCTATACTTCTGCCTTGAACTGCCGAGCTCTGTGTTGACCTCTTTGACCTTGACTTCTGCCTACGTGGCCTTGGGGGGGGGGGGGGGGGGGGGGTCTACCCTCGGAGAATGAGGGTTGTACAATGCTAACTTCAAGGGGAAGTTTCGGTAACTATTTGTGTGTGTCGGAGCTTGACATTCTTATTATGGTATCGATTGACTCGGCGAGAACTATCCAACGACATATTCATCTCTAAGATCCGATGGTGGATAGATCAAGTATGAACTAAAATGTTTATACAACAATTAAATTATGTTACTCGTGTATATATATCCGCGCGGGTGTGTGAGAGTATAAAAAAAAACAGTATAAATTTAATAAATAAATAAAATTAAAAATATCAAGGAAACAGAATAAAATAAAATAATGTTAAATAATGATCGTAATAGATCACCATGCGGGCCGGGAACAAATACAGCCGTACAATCTACGATTCAACGGAGTCGATTGTTTGCGTCAATATTTGTGTAATGCGCACGACTGTATTAAAAACTTAAAAAGTGATTGCATTTTAGATAATCATGTGCAAAAATTAGTGTTGGCGGAAAGAGACGGCAGGATCAGGGGTCACGCACGGTGATCTAAGGTGCGTCCGTACCAACTTTTGAGTCCTAATGAATGCACTTGATTTCGCCATCATATGTAGTCGTGCAAGCCCCACCCCATGGCACCGCAATAGTACCTCCGGCCACGTTACACGTGACAAATTGCTTGTTAATTCAATAACGAATTGATTCTTAATTATAATCGAAGATGTGATTAAATTGGAAAGCCCAAATGTTACACTACAATTGGAGCTAGCTTTTGTATGTGCACTTGTCATGCGTGCGCGTATGTGTGCGTGCGCAATAGTAACATTATCATCACTCGAGTAACCATCGATTACTATTGTCATCACCGCACCCTACAAATAGAGGGACCATGTGTCCTCTATTAGTATTAAATATCACGTCAAAAAAAATAAAATTGAACGGCTCAGGTTCATTTGATGACGCTATTTATGACCATCACTGCATACATATCTTCAATATCCGGAAAACTTTAATGAAAATTGAATGAGTATACATAGAAAACTTTTCAATATTGCTAAATAAAGCAATCAACATGAAACGCTCTTATAACCATATATGGCCGTTATTTGCATCAATAGATTAAATTATAATCAAATTTTGGTCTCAAAATATAACATATAAAAAGTATTTCTCATAAATACATAATACAAAGGCATCACATATATATAAGTTTGGTCTGTTTACAAACTCCCCTTTCCGTCGCTGAAATCGCCGGAGCCGTCGCGACCCGATGCCCCCATCGACCTTAGAGCATTCGCCGATACCCTATTAGCAGGTCTCTGTCGAAGTCGCCGATATCCTACTCCGTCTCCCATGGATTCTCGAGTAGAAGCACTACCAATTGAGTGGGTGGAAGTGTTGGGAGCTAGCACAATCGAGCGAGAAATTTAAATCGCCTTTGTAAGAATTATATTTGTATTGTTATTCGCAAACCATAAATATCCAACCGCAGACCAACTTTCCCCCCACTTTATTTGAGTTTACAAATTATTGTCCGCAAACAAATTTTAAACTTGAGCAGCCGATGTCTTCGTTCTTCTGAGCAGGACCCGACAACACTCCGAGCACTTCAATGAGTGCATAGATCGTGATTCATAAAATGAATGCGCGGATAGAGAGCGAGTTGAGGAAGAAAGACGATTTCTTCGTTGTTCATGCGAATATTTCAATTTGTTTGGAAAGATTTAGATAGCTACGGTTACTCTCTCCATGTGGTGAGGAAGGCGAAGAGGACGATCATATATAGTTCCTTTTTTTCCTCTTTACTAATAGTGTGGATAAAAAAATATCTGCGAATAACAAATTTGACTTCCTTCAGAGCTGCGAATAGACAAATACGGCTTGCGAATAACAACCGCCTTAACATAAGGAGGAGTTTGTAAACCGTCTAAACTTGTGGCGAGGTCTTTGTAATTTCAAAACATAGAAGGGAGGTTCATGTAATTATGCAATAATTAACCCTTATTAACTATATGAGTATAATTAATACCCAAGTTTAGTGACAGAAATGAAATTATTATGCACTAAATTAAAATCGAAAATATATCAGGAGAGCTATATATAGGATTTTGCGGATTGACAGAAAATATAAATTAATGGCAGAAGATTTGTTCATGTAGATAAACTCTATTAATATTTGATTAATTATTTAACCTATTCTTTATATATAAATAACGGTTTTGGATAATTACTGGAAAATTATTTTTCGTAAATTCGTGCCAAATAAAGCAAGCGTGTGAACTTCCCATAGAACAAGTTCTCCACCCTAACAAACAATATAAAGTCACAAATTTTAAGGGCATAAAATCAAAATAAATATGGGATTGCTTTATTAATGTTATATCCATAGTAATCAATAAGTATAAGAAAATGTCTGTTATATTAATATTATATTATTTCTTATATTATATCTATATAATTAGGCTTCATCATGGGTCAAAAGTATCATCAATTTATAATTAATGAAGTTTTATTTATGATTTTCGTAACCAGAATAACTTTTTATTTGATGTGTTTTACTTGTGTTTATAGTGCACAAGTTATACAAGTAAAATAAAGATAAGCACAATTAGGATAATCAATTGGAGATGTGGAGAAATTCAAAAAAGTCTTGGCAGGAGCAAGTAGCTTATTATGTAAAAATCTTACCGCACCGCAATAAGACTGTCGCGTGGAAGTAACCTTAAGGCATCCGCGACAATCGCATAATGATTGAGGAGTCAAATGAAGCATGAGATCATAATTTTGAATGCAAGAATATCGAACTACCGCGCCGCGATAGAGTTATCGTGTCGCGACGAAACATTGCCTAAGATATTAACTCAACTTCCATATCAAGATGACAGGACTCTGTAGTAGGTGCAACCTTAGGCGGTAGCAAACATTGGTCTATTTAAAGAGCATTTCGCTCCATCTCGATCTCGTGTCAACTTAATTTTATAACCACCGTGTTCACGACCTCCACAGCCACGACAAACGGAGCAAATGTTACATTCAATTATGCTTCGTTTGGCTCGGCTTATTTGCTCCGGTGAATTTGGACAAAATCGTCATTGTCATAGAATGTATGTTTGGTATGACAAATGTTACTACCATTATAGAGAAAAGAAACTAGTTATAAGCATAAAATGTTTGGTATGATGATGACGTTTTTGTCCAAACTCACCGGAGCAAATAAGCCGAACCAAACGAAGTCATATGTGTTGTTATTAACTTTGGACCTTATCTCTCTGTGTTTTGGCTCCTCTGGGAAAATGTGGGTTGCAAATGATGAATCAAACTTAATTTACGTTTGGCGCAGCTTATTTGCTCCGGTGAGTTTGAACAAAAACGTCATTGTCATACAAAATATTTTATGCTCAAAATTAGTTTCTTTTCTTCGTAACGGTAGTAACATTTATCATACCAAACTACAATGACGTTTTTATCAAAACTCACCGGAGCAAATAAGCCGAGCCAAACGAACCAAACATTATATGCTCAAAACTAGTTTCTTTTCTTGATAATGGTAGTAAAGGTGATAATAAATGTTCATAGAATGCTCGTTTGGCAAGAAAATGATTATGAACGTCACCAAGAAAACAAAATTAGTTCTGGAACATAAAAGTGAAGGAAGTTGCTTAGTTGAGGACGGGTATTCACAAACAACTGCGTTCACGACCACTGCCGCCTTGCCAAACGGAGCGTAGATTTGAATCATTATTTGACCCGACTCATTACTTTTCTAAACTCTAATTCCAACGAAATCTTATAATTGTTGAGAGTTTTTATTCTTAATTAGTTCTTAAGCTGCGTTTTAAAAATTAAGTTTGGGTTAAAAAGGTGATTGTTATCCGCACTACAGTTTTGACTATCCGCACTCTTTTCGTATGAGTTATTACGTGTCTTTTGGAAATACGTTTTGTGCGTGCATTTTTAGGAACATTGAGATCTACAACTTTTGTGTTGAACACATTTCCTAAGAATGCACGCACAAGACGTATTGCCGCCCTGATTGAAATATGTGCGCAACTATAGCGATTTTTTGAAAACACGTCTTGTCCATGCATTTTTAGGAAAAGTGTTCAACACTAAAGTTATAGATCTCATCGAGATCTACAACTTTCGTGTTGAACACTTTCCTAAAAATGCATGTACACGACGTATTTCCAAAAGACACGTAATAACTCATACAAAAAGAGTGTTGATAGCCAAAACTGTAGTGCGGATATCAATCGCCTAAAAAAATACATTTGACACGTATGATAAAATTCTGGGTTTTGTGTGGGCTTGATGTCTTATTTCGATCATTTGGTTCAGTTATCGGACATGCTAATGTAGTTTGTGTTCATTTTAATTTTGCTAATATATATATATAGACACACACACACAGAACGGGGCAACTCGTGCGGCCACGACAGAGCTCCGGCACAACGGCGCTCCCGCCGCAAGAGCGCTGCAGCTGTTACACAAAATAAGCCACTAGGAATGCGAATCACCGACGATAGATCTTCTCGCCGCGATGCCGTCTTTCGTGATGGAGTTTATGATCAAAATAGACTTGCGAGTAATATTATTATAATCTTCATTCAAGTGCTTAATGAGATATTATAATCTTCATTCAAGTGCTTAATGAGATATTATGATATCATTATGAAATCAAAACCATAAACAATGTGCACCAATTAGCGCGCCTTTGAATCTAGAATATCGGTGAACATTAAAACAACAGGAAGAGAGAAAAAAATCTATGTAATTAAAAAAAAATCTATTTTGTGACCATATAAATGCAAGAAAGAAAATAGAGTATATAAATGTTTGGCTTGCTTCTCAATTTTTTTTAAAGGGGAGAAGAAATGGAGAAAATAGGTCAGCCCTCCCATTTGCCTCCACGCAAATACCTCCCCAGATATTATCAAAGATTTTTGACGCAATCTTCATGGGAATAGGGGCTAGGGTTCTTAATCACGATTCAGGCCAAAGATTTGAAAATTGAATAAATAATTAGATTTATATTCATAAAAAAAAATCTGATGGGCAGTTTCTAATTTGGTGATAGTATGTAGGTGGATGATCGCAAGATTTAAATTAAATAAGACCAATGTTATAATAAGTAATGTGATTTCTGATTTTTTAATTTTTGGGCTGCAAATAAAATGCAAAATTTAGGGATGTTTTCGGAGTGCGAATAGCAATTTTATAATATCACTCTTAAATAAATTCCCACCATGACTACACAGGGTCATTGTTAATTCTTATATAGGGTTACCTCCCCTGGGAGTTTGCATAATTACAGGTGGCACACCTCTATCTTTCAAAATTATATTTACCTCCCTCCCAAGGTTTTCCCACTTTACAAAAAAAACCATTCTTTTAGAAATATGGTTGAAAAATGATAAAATTAGCTAAATTATTTTATGATATTTAATTTCACCGTCTGTAACGACTCTACATTGAAAGGTGTGACTTTTCTCTTTAGAAATATAAATGAAAGGTGATCAAATATGTCAAATTATTTTATGATATTCCAATTTTACTCTTTGTTGTCCTACATTTTACACTTGGCAATGAATCTAGAATAATTATAAAAAATAAAATTGAAATAATATAAAAAAAATAGCTGATTTTATCATTTTCATCCATATTTCTCACAGAACGGGCATTTTTACAAACTGGGTAAACTTAGAGGGAGGTAAATGTAATTAACCCTTATTATGTATGTAAAATATATACATTTTATATATGTAAGTGTATATACACACACAAATATATGTATATCGATATACTATCTGTGTAACATTCGTTGTTCCAAATTTCTTTTTTTTTTCTTTTACTAGCTGTACTAGCAAGATTCAAAAAAACACAGTGAAGCCGGTGCACCCAGCACGCACAAAGAACTTTGCACGACTGCTACTGTAAATATATAGAAATACACTAATAATTTTTATTAAAACTTAATGATTTTAAAAAAAAAATATTAATGTGAATGAAATTTTTATTAAAACTTTTGAACATAAAAGTGAATGAAGTTTGTTATGTGAGGTCGGGAGTTTCCGAATGATGGATCATGACCGCCTCACTAAACCACGGTTGACCAATGATTTTTAAACGATCAACGAGCATGCACGCTGTCGGTCAACCAAAATGTGTGCATAATTGGAAAATCCTAAACAACAGGCTTCCAGCAAAAATAGAACACACGTTTTTTTTTAAAATTTATTTAGGTTTTTGAAAATAGGACTAAAATGGATACAGATCTACAAAAGATAATACTGCAAATCTATAATACAAAGCTTTGGGTAAACAAAAAAACGTACCCGTGTTTTAGACCGTTGGATCTTTTCTGTAAGAAGTCAAACATTTCAGAAGAAGAAGAAGAAAGCGGGAAAAAAAAACATGTGCGACTCAGATTACCATTTTGCAGACCGTCACGGAAACATTCCGTGGAGAAACTGATCGAGATCCTCGTCATCATCTTCCCCTGCATCTTTGCTTGAAGATGTCATCTTTCGTGCTGCAGATTTTCACCACGCACGCTCGTGCAAATTAGGCTTAGTATCATCGGCATCTAGGGTTTAGATGTTCGCTATGTGTTAATAAGATATCTTCCTATTTGACAGCCAGGGAGCCTGAACTGTGTTGCTCATGGATGGCATGAGTTTGGCTAGGTTGGGCTCTCTAAGTAGCATATGGAGACGAATGTGCCGGAGTGACACAGTATGACCCGAACCAGTGAGTATGACCCGAACCGATCGGCGGTCATTCAAGTCACCTACAGATTGTCAATTCCAAGTTCGCACTTGATGCCACGAGCCAACCAGGCACACACAAACCTGGGGCCCACCAACCCTTCCCTCCTGCACCCATCTAACCACCAATCCATTCCCCTCCCATGTTCTTTAGCTCTCTCCACTCATCCACCTACCGTCGATGACAAAAAGGAAAGCAATATGACTCTGTTTGGGATGGCGGTGGCAGTGAAAAAAGTTCTATTACCAACATCACCGTTGTTATGAAGGTGTTTGGTTTCCTAGTGGAAGGAAAAGTACTAGTATCAAAAAGGTGTTTGGGGGATTTTTTTTTAAAGCAGTAAACCCTCCCTCCAACTACCAGAAAAGCTAAAAAGAGTTTTCCATGTTTTCATGTTTCTCTTTCCATTGGTTAACATCCCCCTTCTCCTCGTACTGCTTTTCTGGCAGCTCTAATCCTAACACTGATTTCCCACTACTTCTCCTGCAACCACAACCTTCCCAAACAGAGTCTATGTTCTCTCATTCTACCCCCTATAGTGCACACAAAGGTGGATAACTGAGGAGGTATAAAGCAAGATGGAATGGGGAGACACATGGCTAGGGCAGTTATGATGGCTCGAAGAATGAGCACGGATCGAACCTACACAATCCGATCCATGAGAATATTAATGAAACCGACAAAGTTTACACGACTTGGTTCAAGTAAGATCCAACGAAAACTAGGTTTTCAAAATGACCTCCACGTCTCCGAATGAGAATATTAATGGCATGTACTAATGGCTAAAGCAAGATTGGCCAAACCAAGTTCCCCCTCTAATGCTACCAAAGAAAAAGGCTATGGAAGACTAAATGCAAAGAGAAAATACCTTTCTTGTTTTCCTCAGGACTCTCTTCTAATTCTTCGGCAGTACTAGCATTCTTATCATGCTCGCACTTTTTCCTGATGATGAGTAGTGTACTCAGATGTCGTTCAAGAAGTGAAATAAGGTTGACTATAATTAAAAAAAAGGTAGAAAATTGTGTAACTATAAAGAGATTATGTACTATACCGCTTCCCATTGATCGTTTCTTGATCTTTTTTAAGTAACTTCTCCTTATCCTTATGTCTCTTATAAACAAGTTTTTCTGCACATCTTTGAAGTTCAATCAAAATCAGTACAATATAGGATGCTCAGGAACACAAATAGAAAGCCTAAATAACCAAAAATTAACTAAAATGTTCAAAATTACAAATATAGGATGCTCAGGAACACATGCCCTTCATACATCTCTAGTTGGAACAATTTCCATGAGAGCTACAAGTTCAAAGGTCTCAGTGTAATTTCTTCCAGGTTTTGAGAACATCCCTTTGCTAGTTGTCGGACTTTGTGCTTCTGAACTGGCCGATCTTCATTATATATCCATTTAAGACCGACAACTTCATAACTTTGTGGCTTCTTAACTAACTTCCATATTTTTTCTAATCTTACATATTTCAAAATTTATGGCTTCTTTCCATCTCTTCTTTCAAGGCTTCTTCAATACTCTCTGGTTCTCTTATAAATAAGGCTAAGTCACAACTTTGATATACTTCTGCAAGTGTTCGGAAATAAAAAAAAAATTGGGAAGTAATGAATCGGGACTGCATGACTTAAGCTATGATTAGAGTTTATAGAGATGCCTCGCTTTGTAGTGAAACATAGAACATGTATTAGCATTGAATCTACTTGATTCTTCTGCAATCTCAGGTGAGGCCAAATTCGGATCCAATTCTTCAGTCCATCTCAAGAAAAAAAAACATCTATTCCAACATATCTCCATATTATTATTTTTCTGGTAACAAGATTGCATAAATGATATCCCTTGGATTCATCGCTTGAACCGAGAAAACACAATTTTCTTCTTTTTTCGTGTGACTTCTTCCGATTTTATTTTGGTATACGAAAGTGATACGAATCTACAACGAAAAAGCTAGAAAAACGGAAAGTAGAGGAAGAAGACGGCTAGGGTTTATAGAAAAAGAGAGATACCTGAAAATGATTAAGCATGAAAACCAAAAGAGGGGGGAAAAGGGTATTTAAGTGAACCCTTTCCCCCTAGGGGCCGGCCGGCCCCATGTGAGGGCTGAACCGGTGCGGTTCAGCCCTCCTCCTCTTATTTAATTAATGGCGGGCTGAACCGGATGGTTCAGCCCGGTCTTTTCCCGGCGCTCCTTTTGGTCTTCTGGCGTACTTGAATCCTCGAAAGCGCATGTCGTCCGGGGGCATAACATTCCCCTCCCCATCAAGAGACAGCTTGTCCTCAAGCTGAAAGTCGGGAAAGAACTCCCGGAACTCCAGTAAATCCACCCATGTATTGTGGGCCTCGGACAGATCCTTCCACTTGACCAGAACCTCTGAACGGTATTCCGCGCCATGTTTCTTCCATCGGGACAGCAGTATATCCTCGGGACTGGGGCGTAGCTCGCCAGTCGTAGTAGCCTCGGGGAGGAAGGGAGTCACAGTGACCGCCGCTCCCAGCTTCTTCTTCAGCAGCGACACATGGAACGTGGGATGAATACGGGGCCCCTCAGGAAGAGCAAGAGTGTAAGCAACCGGTCCCACCCGATGAGTGATGCGGAACGGGCCATAGAACCGGGGAGCTAACTTCTGATTGGCTCGGCGAGCAACTGAAAGCTGTCTGTACGGTTGGAGACGAAGAAAGACCTCGTCCCCTACCTGAAACATCCGCTCCGTCCGGTGCTTGTCAGCTTGTAACTTCATCCGGTCTTGAGCGGCACGGAGATTGTCCTGCAGGAGGACCAAGGTCTGATCTCTGTCACGTAGAGCTCGATCCACTGCAGGAAGAGCTGTGCTACCCGGCTCGTAGGACCGAAGAGAAGGTGGTGGTCGCCCGTAGACAACCTCGAACGGAGTGATCCTGCTGGCTGTGTGAAACGAAGTATTATAGCAATACTCCGCCCAATGTAATCATCGTGTCCAAGAACGGGGCTCATCCATGACGAAACAGCAGAGGTATGTCTCTACCCCCCTATTGAGGACCTCGGTCTGGTCCGGGCGTGCTGCATCAAAAAAGTGCACTTTTTTGATGCAGCATGCCCGGACCCGCCCCGGCCGGCAGAGTCACGCCTGCCAGCGGAACACGAACTGGCACGCGCCGCGAAAGGACTGCAGCCCAGACACCCCAAACCGTCTCTGCACCTATTCTCAGCGCGGCGGGTTGTTGAGGTCTGTTAGGAAAGGTGCTTATCAAGGAGGTCTGGGGATCGAGCCCCAGCCTCAACAAGGAGGTCGAAGCCCGTGTCGGAATGTGGGTTTCAGTGAACCCATCTTCATAGGGTAGGTAAACAATGTGTTGTTTACGATCCCAGAAAGCATTTGGAAGATTACTACAATTATGTAATTTTAAATTATTTTCAAATTGTTGTATTTTTGTTTGAATCTCAATTCGTTTAAGTTGTTCCGAAATATGTTGATGTGATATTTCGATTTTTAAGAAGTTTATTTGATTTTCTTTGAGATTGACTTCTTTTATGTGATTTAAAATTTTGATCAGTGGATCAGAGATAAATTCAAAACAAATTGTTTTGTTTTTGTATGTAGTAGTAATTCCCTGTTTATTAATTTCTTGAATGGGCATAAGTTTTTCAAGAAATGGCGTACCTAAAATTAGGTGTTGTGAAATTTCTTTCACAACAATTAGATGTAAAGGAATAACAATATCCTCTTTACAAACATGTGCATCCGTAATTTTATACGGGGTTGTTAATGCGCGATTATTTGCTGCATTAAGGGTTTGTGTTGTTCGTTCACAATATTTTATTGGAACCATCCCTGCTTTGACGCAATTTGAATCTGCGCCACTATCCACAAGAGCGATTAGGTTGTGGATGTAATGTTCATTATTAATGAGCAGGTTAACTTGGATGTACCATTTTTGGGTAATGACCAAATCAATTTTGGATAATTGTGTTTGCTCCTCTTGGACCTTGGTGGGTTCAGGAGGTGCTGAAGAGGATTCAGGGCGTCCTTCTTCAGGAAGCAAAAGTGCTTGGGTAATTTGTTCCAAATTTTTGAGACGTATTTGTGTCATGGAGTCTTGTTGTCTAAGACTTTTAATTTCGTCTTTTAATATGTTGATTTCATGTCGCAAGTCCGTAATGGATACAGGCTTTGCCTCTTGCGTCGAATATCGTCGTAGTATTTCGCTCATGTTATAAGATTCGTTAGAACGGGATGTTTGACGAGTATGGAGTATTCCTGGTGTGGGCTCGGAAAGAAACTCCACCAGTTTGGTTCTTATGGCTGGTTCCATTGGAACTTGCAGCAACGTCTGCATTATCTCTCTTCGATCAGTCGTGTTGAGAGAACATTGATCGACAAGCCATTCATGGCGATAATTGCTTTGTAATAAGCGGTGTCGTGTTGAGTTCATGTTGGACAGTTACAATCACTGCCACATTCTTCATTAGAACTAACGGATTGTTCGTCATCGGATGTTTCGGATGACTGTTCTTCGTCTGAATTGAGGAGTATTTTATAAAGAGTTCGTTTAAGACCTTCATCCTCGATTGCGTCTAATTTCTTTTTAGTATAACATCGATTGGCATAATGGCCAATTTTGCCACATTTGTAGCATTTGATCTCTTTATGAGATGCTTTGCGTTTTCGCGAGAATTCATGTCCTCGCTTATGACGATGCCTATTTATATCGTCTTCGTGTATATATTTTTTCTTTTTCTTTCTTTTATGCGAGTGATAGTTCTTCGCATATGTTTTAGTTGCCCTTTTTATTTTTTCTTGTTCTGGTAATTTGGAAACATTGATAGCAAATTGGCGACAGAATTCGCCTAATTGATTTCGCTCTGTTAAGCGCTGTGATTTTAATTGATGTTTTAATTTTAAATCATTACAGAGAGCTAAGCCCTCTTTGACACATGTGTTAATCAGTGTGCCATATGTGTATTGTTCGTACGGAATTGAACCATTATTTTGGTTCTGTAGTGTTTGTCGAACTCGTTCGGCAAATAAATTTGGTAATCCATCAATAAATTTGGATTTCCAAAGAGCCTGTTCAGGATCATTAAGGAAGAATACACGATTAAGGAATGTATCTTTATACCAACGAAAATGTGTAAGTGTGGGACATCGTAAATTTTGGAGCAGGGTTCGTGTTCGTTCACCCTGGTCACTAATGCCTCCAGTAAAATGGTGAATAATGGTCAGGATTAATGTGTAAAGAGCATCCGACCGTTCTACAGCATTTTCTATTTTAACAGCGGTAAGAATTTCCGCTTTGCGTTGATCTGTGAGATAATTATCCCACCAGCCGCGAAGGATGCCAGTAAAGTCATTGGTGATAAAAGTGGTAATCTGTTGATCAGAGTTACCACTGGCTCGGGCCACATTGGCATACATGATCATGCGATGCATTTGATCATTAATTTGTTTATCAGATAAACCATCAATATTCCATTCATAGATGGAACCACTACTATAATTATTTTGAATGATTGAGTCATTTTCTTCATACAGAAGATCGACTGGAGATGGTCGCTTATAGTAGTATTTGAGGAAATTTGGTTCCTCATATTTGACCGCATTGACCTGTGTCGACTGGGGAATGTCGGCAAAGGCTTGTTCAATTTGGATGGGATTGAGTGATTCATCATCCGAGGATGATTGTTCACTAGGCGTAGTGCTCGTGTGTATCTCTCTTGGGAGAGGCATAGTTGGAGTATGGGGTTTCCCCTTTCGGTTGGCCAGCATATTGAGTTTATGCTGTCGAAATTGGTCGATTAGATCTTTAAGATCTTCTTTGGTAACTTCATTTGGAGTTTTTAATTTATAACCCGAAACTTCAATTGGTGGTTTCATTGCAATATGTTTATATTGTGGGGCTGTAGTAATGGGCGTGGGAATTACGTTTTGTTTAAGCGTATTTAATTTTGCGCTCAATTCCTGAACGGCAGTTTCTATGCGAATTAATTGTTGACCCATTATGCCGACAACAAGATTTGTATAATTGTTTTGGGCAATTAATTTTTGTAATTCGCGAATCGTCTGATCTTCAGTTTGAATTCGTTTGATGAAGGCCGACGCTTCGCTCATATCTGTTGGGTTCCCTAATCGTAACCCTTCAGAGGGTGGATACAACGCGGTGACCTTGGTTCCGCGAATAGTTGTCCACTCTTTGAATTGATCTTCAAGTAAATTTACTTGCAGTATTTCTGTATTAATAGAGAATTCTAAAAACCATTCATGAAAAAATTTGATTTTTTGTGTTTTATTAAAGTCATCGTACCAGTCATATTTATGAATCATACGATGTATCAATTCGGGATATTTGGCAAGATACCAATCCTGAAAAGCAGGAAAATTTTCTAAATAAAAATCTCTATTAAAGATTGTTAAAAGATGAGGATTAGTGTCTAAGTTCATTTAAAGACCAAAAGACATTTCCGACATTGTCGGTTCATCATCTAATTGTGATGAGGTTTTAGGTTTGTAAATGGGATGTGGAATTGTGTTGGTGATTTTTACCACGTGAACATCGGTTTGTTCCAGTGGTTCAGACATATATGTGGTATCCGATAATCGATCGGACATTCGTCGTGAACGCGACATAGAGAGTCGAGCTGTGATTTGAGGTGTAAATCGTACCTCAACGTCACCATTGGGTGACTGGATAATCTGATCTATGTCAGTATCCATTATTATTTGCGGTGGTACCGCTGTTGTTAGGATCCATTTTTGGGGAAATTGGATCTTATCCCAATTTATTATGCGATTTGTGGCTACTTGTGATGTTAGAAGATTGGTTTCTACTAAAGTAGTCTTACCTGGTTTTGTCACGTGTTTATCCCTGAGGGCTAATGTATTAAGTACCTTAAAATGAATACGATAGATTATTGCTATCGTTTCAGATCCGGGTAGAAAATTATAACCAAAGGTTTTGAGATTTAATGTTATTGCAACTAACAAATTAATATCTATTAGGGACAAGCTTAGATTTGGATAAACATTAAAATAGACTGGGCCATGACAGAGACTAGTCTGCATAACACCCATAAGGGATTTTGCCCAATCTAAACACCGCCCGTCACGAAGGGAGGTGATGAGGGAAGCATTTAAACCTTGGAGTGTTAAAGGTTTTAATGCTATTTGAATTAGGCCAATATGAAGAAAATTATATTTTTCTTTATATGGTTCAATATCATCTTCGGACAGTAATTTAATTGTCTGTTCGTTATTATTAACTTGCAGAGTTCGTTCCATATTTGTAATGGCGATTGAAGATCGGAAATCAAATGTCCCGATCTGATATATTTCTTTCGGTTGAACTTTAGGAATTGTCCATTTGTTCAATGCTTCGAGCTCGGTGGGAACTCAGAAAGATTTGCGTTTTTTAACGTCGTTGTACCCGTATTACGGGGATTTATTATGCCCTATACGGTGTGTGAGCTGCTGGCTCATCGTGGAGGTAACGCCCTTACATACTTTCATGATGTGGTTAAGAATTGTGAATTTATTCAAAAATAGTGCTTTCGTCCTAAATTTCTACATTTGTTGAGAGTAAAAAGGTTGCACGGCTGCCAACGATTTACGACAAGAAGACCCTCTCGGTCAATAACGTCAACGCGGCTTGGGTGCCGTCCCACAGCACATACGACACCTCGTGAAATAAGAAGCGTAAGACGAAAAGCATATCTTTGAACAAAAGATCAGACGAAACTACACCATGAAAGTAGTAAGTGCGTACTTACCTACTCAGTAGCCATACCAGTAAAGTGAAGAAGTGAGGAAGTGAGGCAGAACCTAGCTCTGATACCAGAAGAGATTTTAAAATTTCCCGATGAAATTACGGACACCAAACAATTGCAACGATTTCTTGGTGCCTTAAATTATGTGGCCGATTTCTATCACAATCTTGCGAGCGATACTAAGCTATTAAGAAAGATTATAAAAGGAGCCACCACCATGGACAAATGAACATACTGCCGCTATCTACCGCATTAAGAGTAAGGTACAACAATTACCTTGTTTACAACTTGTTAATGCAAATTGGTTTAAAATAGTTGAAACCGATGCCAGTAACATTGGTTTTGGTGGCATCCTAAAACAACGGAATCCTGAGACGAACAAAGAAGTCTTAGTTCGTTACTACTCAGGAAAGTGGAATACCACCCAGAGTAATTACTCGACAATTAAGAAAGAAATGCTTTCTATTATTAAATGTATTCATAAATTTCAAGATGATTTGTTAAATCAAAAATTCTTACTACGAATTGATTGTAGTTCTGCCAAATATATTTTGGAAAAAGATGTAAAACATTTAGCATCAAAACAAATCTTTGCCCGATGGCAGGCTGAATTAGCAATATTTGATTTTGATATCGAATATATTAAAGGACAGGATAATAGTCTTCCTGATTTTCTAACACGTGAATTTTTGCAGCATGAGTAGATCTGAGAGATCACATGCATGGGAAATACCCATGCGAAAACAATCCAAATCAAGACTGGACAAAATTCCAGCACGGAAGACAATTCTTCCTCAAGCAGGATCATCACGACAAACTGGCGAAACATCACGCCAAACTACCGCCGGACAATCATCCTCCAATACAACTGGTCCAATGACCTACAAAGATGCGACCGCAATTGAATCGGTCTACACAATGAAAATGTGACAGAAACGGTCCTTTATTTAGACCGCCATGACATCCCATTAATGGATGCTCCATGGAAATTACAAGAGAAATATTTGGAACACAATATGTTCCCAATTAAGAGCAAATCTCGCTCTTTATATGAAGCAATCCTAATAGCACTGGATTCAGCAGAATTTGAACATCGGCAATCGCCAAATAATCTCAATAGCGAGATTACTTATAGTAAAATTATTATTCGCAATATATTAACTCCACAATTATGGGGGTTACACCCAAATCGGGAGCGCCAAATTCAATCGCGCGACAAATCCAGAACGGCAAATCTGACATATTGGGAATACGTCGAAGCTTTCTATAATGTTTTCTATTATGAAAATTCAAATAGAAAACATTCATGGTTCATAAAAATTTGCCCAGAAATTCTAAAGAAGGAAATTCCTTCGTGGTTTTACAACTGGTGGCAAAAATTTGGTGCTACCACTACAATCCTTCCAACACAATTGCTGAATCTTTTCCCCAAATGGGTCGACACAGCAGCAATCTGCCAAAAGACTGAAGTATTCACCGAAGAAACATCTGTCTACTTCTTCGTCACCAATGAGATTCCACATATATTTAAATGGAATCTAAAAGCCGAACTCAATACTGAGTCACAGCCAGTCCTCATTCGCCAATATATGGTTAAATGGTGGAATCGAATTTCCGAGGAAGAAAAAATTATTGATGTACAAAATGCCATCAAAGAAGAGGCAGTACGTTGCCCGCCGAAATTGTCGGCTGCCAATACTCTTAAGCAATTCAAAGATTCCTTAATAAAGCGGAATCCTCAAATTGCACCCACCGAAATCAAGGTGAAATGTATGGAATATATGCAAGCCCAATTCACAGATGTCTTCTCGGACAATTTTGATTTCGTAATATTTCCAAAGAATGATGTATCAATGGCGGGTTCAAACGCTTCCTCCGCAGGAATACAGTCGGATGACGAAACAACACAGGGTCCTCAATACTCTGTCATACCAGCCACGCAAGAATCAAAGAAGCACTAGCTTCTTTAATCAATGGACCCCAGGCAAAAGCCTGAAGACAAAGCCAGCAATAATATTTGCTTTAATGAGAGGAATCTTTCCTGTAGCAATAATGTTTGCTGTAATAATGTGTACTTTTCCTTTTACTTTGCTGTCATAAGGTTGAACCCGCCATTAATCACAGCCAGTCCAGAATTGATTGTACAACTGGTGATTACAACGGAAGCGTGGAAGCGTGGTGGGCCCATAACAGAAGCAGATGGTGCGTCGTGCTCATGCGCAACCGGGTACCCTGTAGCCGAAACAGTTCCTCCCGGGCAAAAAGATCGGCCACTGTCTCCGCGGAGTACGGGTGGCTGAGGGCGAGGAAGTGGCCGTATTTGGACAGCTTGTCCACTACGACCAAGATCACTGACTTGCCCTGAGACCGGGGCAACCCGTCGATGAAGTCCATCGAGACCGTCTCCTAAATGTGCTGAGGAATCTCCAAGGGCGTTAGCAGCCCGGCAGGTTAGGTCGTCTCGTACTTCTGGCGTTGGCACACATCACACTGCTGTACGAAACGCTGAGCATCCCGGCGTAATCCCTTCCAAAAAACATTGGTCGTAGCCGCTGTAGGGTACGGAGCACCCTAGCATGGCCTCCAGTCGGGGACGAGTGGAACTCCTGTAACATAATCTCCTTCCAGGTAGACGAAGCGGGAATGACCACCCTCCCGTGGTAGTACAAGTGTCCTCCAACCAGCTGGTAACCTGGAGGAGTGGGTTGGCCCTGGACAGGGCCTCCACAATCGGTTGGAGCTCTGGGTCCGCGGCGACCTCCCTCTGAATGTCATCGAGGGACTCAATCAGTGGCCCCGAAAGGTGGAAGATGGTGCTCTCCGGTAGGTGGGGCAGGGCGTCGGCCACCAAGTTCTCCTTGCCCTGCTTGTACACGATCTCATAATCATACCCCAACAACTTGGTCAGCCACTTCTGTTGGAGAGGGGCTGTCAGCCTCTGATCCAAGAAGTGCTTCAGGCTCTGGTGATCAGTGCGAACTTTAAAAGGGTGGCCCAGCAGGTATGGGCGCCACAGCATCACGGCATGTAAGATCGCCAACATCTCTTTCTCGTACGTGGAGAGGCCCAGGGTCCGAGGTGCCAAGGCTTTGCTGAAATAAGCCAACGGCCGCCCCTCCTGCATCAAAACCGCCCCAATGCCAACTCCCGAGGCGTCTGTCTCCAAGACGAACTCCTTGGTGAAATCCGGCAGGGCGAGCACCGACGTGGTCGTCATAGCCTCCTTGAGAGCGGAGAAGACCCGCTCGGCTTCATCATGCCAGGTAAAGGACTCCTTGTGGAGGAGCTGGGTAAGAGGGCGTGCCAGCTTACCATAGTCCTTCACAAACCTCAGGTAGTATCCAGTCAGGCCCAGAAAGCCTCGTAGTGCCTGCACTGTAGTGGGCCGCGGCCACTCCACCATGCTCTCGATCTTCTTTGGGTCCGCCCTGACCCACTGGGCCGAAACCAGATGGCCCAAGTACTCCACCTCTGGTTGCCCAAACGAGCACTTCGACAGCTTAGCGTAGAGCTGATGCTGCCGCAGGATGGTAAGAACCTGCGCCACGTGCTCGATGTGCTCCTCCCACGTCCGACTGTAGATCAGGATATCATCAAAGAAAATGAGCATCGATCGCCGAAGAAGAGGCCGAAAGGTCTCATTCATCACCGCCTGGAAGGTCGATGGGGCATTGGATAGCCCAAAGGGCATCACCAAGAACTCATAATGCCCATCGTGCGTGCGAAACGCGGTCTTGTGGATGTCTTCCGTCTTCATCCGTATCTGGTGATAGCCGGACCGAAGGTCCAGCTTGGTAAACAAGCTCGCCCCATGCAACTCGTCCAAAAGCTCCTCTATCATCGGAATCGGAAACTTATCCTTGATCGTGGAATCATTCAAGTTGCGGTAATCCACGCAGAAACGCCATGAACCGTCCTTCTTCTTCACCAAGATGATAGGGGAGGAGAAGGTGCTGGTGTTCGGCCGTATGATGGCGGTCGCCAACATCTCCTTCACACTCCTCTCGATCTCGGCCTTCTGGATGTACGGATATCGGTAGGGTCAGACGTTTGGGGGAGCAGCCCCCTCTTTCAACTGTATGCCATGATCCCTGAACCTGGGTGGAGGAAGACCCCGAGGCTCCCGGAACACATCCTCGAACTGGGACAACAGTGCCTGTATCTCATCTGGAATGTCTGGAGGGGTTTGGCCCAACGCCTCCACCCCCACCACCATGGCCAACGGAGAGCCCTGCTCCTCCAACAGCTGTAAGCTCCTCAAAGAAATCTCCTTCAGAGGAGAGGACCGAATGCCCTGCAGGCAGTAGTCCTTCCCCTACTGGGTGAACTCCATTGTCAGCCGCACCCAGTCGGTGGTCACCCTCTGTGACTGCCGCAACCAGTGGACCCCCAACACCATGTCCGAGCCTCTGATCGGAAGCAAATACATGTCTGTGTGGCACAAGTAGCTCTGCACGCGGATTTCCACCCCCTTCATCACTCCCTCGCACTTCAGCTTACTTCCATCTCCTACCATCACCTGGAACGCCGCCTCCCTATCAATCGCCTGCCCCACCTTCGAAGCCACTGTCGGGTTGATGAAATTGTGGGTACTCCCACTGTCCACCAAAATGGTCACTCGCTCCTTGCCCACCAGGCCTGTAAAACGGAGTGTCACTGGGGACGCACACCCCTCCATAGCCTGCAAGAAGACCCCGAACTCTGCTAAATCCAGATCCTCCACCTCGACATCCACAAGAGGATCCTCCTCTCGCAGCATAAACACCTGGACCTTTTGGCAAGTGTGCCCTCGGGTATACTTCTCATCACAATTAAAGCACAGTCATTTATCCCTTCGGGCCTGCATCTCTGGCCATGTCAGCTTCGTCACCGTGGGCCGTATGACGGTAGGTGGGTCTCTCCGTCCCCCTGTTGGAGCCGCAAGTGGCTTAGTAGTCGTCCGACTCTTCTGTCTGTTGAAGTGCTCCTCCTGTATCCGAGCAATGCTAATGGCATGGCTCAGACCGCGTGGCAGGTAAGCATGAACCTCGTCACGCAAATGGTCCTTCAACCCTGAAATGAAGCAGCTCAACAGTGTCTGCTCACCCCAGGTCACCCGGTTCGCCAGCCTCTCGAACTCTGTCCGGTACTCCGTAACTGTGCCCCTTTGCCGCAACTTCTGCAGAGTCGCCTCAACATCCTCATACTCCAGTGGCCTAAATCGGGCCGAGAAAGCCTCCGTGCCTCCCAGGGAGCCGTGATGCGTCCCCTGAGGAACCATTTCGTCCACTGATACGCGTCCTCCTCCAGATGGAAGGCCGCCAACTGCACCCACTGAGCCTCGGGGACCTCCTGGTATTTGAAGAACAGTTCCGCCTTCTGAATCCACTCGAGCGCGTCGCCTCCCCTGAATTTAGGGAAGTTCATCCGGGTCAACTTCGGTTGCATGTAGGGACGCTGATGTGCTCCGCCAAATCCACCTCCCTCTTGGGCCATCTGCCCCAGTTGCTCCGGACCTCCATGCTTCACCCCTTGATTCCACACCGGGGGTCTCCCTTGTCCTCCCTGGTTCCCCATCTGAGGTCTCACCGGACCCATATATGCGTTTCCGTACCCCAAATTGGGAGTTGCCGCTGGTTGAGGATGTAGAACTCCAGCTGTACCCCCGTGATAGGGAGGAACAACTCCCGCCGTGCCTCCGAGAGGGACAGCATTCGCTCCGGTGGGGCGAAACAGCCTGAAACCCTGATGTTGTGGCCTCCAAGGCTGTCCTGGTTGATGGTCGGGTCCCCACTGGGCTCCCCCTCCCTGTCCGACACCTCCGCCTTGCCGCTGCAGCCCCGCCGCCCCCTGGACATGAGGGTTGGGCCCCCAAGTGGCTGTCGATCCCCCATTTGGCCGCAGCAGCCCCGCCGGACCTGGTAGGGAGGAATCGGCACTCCAGTCGCCGGCGGTAGCCCCTCCGGCCACCGCATAGGGCCCTGCACCTCCTCCCGGTGCTGAGTAGAGGTCGCCGACCTGTCCCGTTGCTGAATAGGGGCCGACGCCCCCGTTCCAGACCTCCGCCGCCCTGCTGGGGCCCGCGTGGACGCCGTGCGGCCCCAGCTGGCCGTCTGGTCCCCATCCGGTGGTCCCCCAGCACTCCATCCGGCCGCTCATTGGCCGAACCCCCTGGGTTAGGGTTCCGGCAGTCATCTCTTCCGCCGGTTCCTCTCCTCCGCCGTTTTCCCCTCCGACTCCTTCTCTGTGTGGGTTGTTTGACGCGTCGATGTCGGAACCATCGCCGGAAGTCCCCTTCCCTTTCAGATTTTGCAAAAGGAGGGATTTTAACTCCTCCATCCTCGAATCGAATCGTTCTTCCATATTTTTTTGAGAGTTTTTCATGGATTCTTCGAACGCCGCCACCGAATCCGCCAAAACAACGTAATTTTCCTCGATCGCGGTCAAACGTGCCATCTCCGCTTCCGTGCGTGTCACCATGGTCGCAGGAAGGAGGCTCTGATACCAAATGATACAAATCTACAACGAAAAAGCTAGAAAAACGGAAAGTAGAGGAAGAAGGCGGCTAGGGTTTTTAGAAAAAGAGAGATACCTGAAAATGATTAAGCATGAAAACCAAAAGAGGGGGGAAAAGGGTATTTAAGTGAACCCTTTCCCCCTAGGGGCCGGCCGGCCCCATGTGAGGGCTGAACCGGTGCGGTTCAGCCCTCCTCCTCTTATTTAATTAATGGCGGGCTGAACCGGATGGTTCAGCCCGGTCTTTTCCCGGTGCTCCTTTTGTCTTCTGGCGTACTTGAATCCTCGAAAGCGCATGTCGTCCGGGGGCATAACAGAAAGTATACAATACTCCCAAAGATTTTCATGAACCCAATTGTGGGTTTTCATTTGAACCATTGGTGCAACATTGTGCAATGCTTATGTAGGGGATCTATGATACCGAGTGGAAACTCCTACGAGGACGATGCGAAGAAGTGACCACTCAAAGAAAATGAACTTGCATTAGACAACAAATAACGGGATACAACTAGGGAGACAAAGCTCCCGCCAACTCTCAGAGGCTGGGTCCTCCAAAGAGCTCCTTTTTGAATAAGAGTCCAAAAGCCAAGGGATCAAAAGATACCAAACACTCCTAGTTCCCTTATGTAATTATATCAATAATCATGGCGGTCCCCAAACTTGTTTTTGTGGCTCTTCGAGAGTGTCTTTGGGCTTAAGCACGATTCTCTGTGTTTTGTGGTCGATGCGAGGGTGTCCACTTAGGTGTGTGTAACACTATATCGCCTGTGAAAATTGACCTTGCCTTCAAGATCAAAATCCTAAATCATGTCTTGGGAAAAGTGAGACATTCACTGCTTCTCCCTAGTAGGTCTTGGGAAAACCATTTCTATGGGAGTTCTGTCTTTTCTCTCTACAACACCCTTCTGTTATGATGTTCATGGGATGGTCTACTCTCATATAATCCCTTCTTGGCAAGCTCTCCTCATCAGTTCAGACTTCAGACCTCCTCGTCTTTTTTTTTTTGCGAGCTTGAAAAGATATCATGTTTGTTATTGATAGAATAGATAGATATTAAGACTACTCTAGTGCTGCTAAAATGTGATTGAATTTGCACGATAAACTCCTTGTTATATCAGGGGAAATTATTCTATCATCAATAGCATTCCTCATATTCTTAAGTTGATTGATAATATTAGCGGCTCAAAAGAAGAATGTTTGAATACTTTCTCATTTCTTCATTAACAAAGTATCAAACTCTTTCCATCAGGATTGGAGATTGATAGAGATAACTTTATTGGAACCTTTAAATTCATATTTTAAAAATCTTCCATGTTTCTTTTGATGTATTTGCTGCCATTATTCTTAGAAAAAATACTCTTCCTACCCCTTGGTGCAAGTAAAACATGACCTTGCATCCTTCTTTTGGTTTTGTAAAAGCAGCTTTACCACCTGGTGATGTCATGTTGAAGCTGGATAACCATTTTGAACAAAGTACTGGAGCTCTTGAGATATGAATTGGGTTTTCAGTCCGATACTCCAATAATCATATACATCTTCAAATTTTGTTACAATTGTCTGGGAGTAACTGAAAGTTGGCGAAGAGGCCATATGATGATATAGCAAGAATGACACGATGTACCGCAAAGGGACCGAAAGAAAAAAAATGGCTTAGGAAGGCTTTGATACCACTGTTAAGGAATAAGGTACAGGGGAATTCAAGTGTATGCAGTTAGGAAGCTAAATGGATTTTTCTTGTCAACAATGTATGATTGCCCCTTCATTTAACGTTTGTTTTTTAATTCTTCTATTACACTTCTAATAATAAGACACAAACTTCAATTACAATAACTCTTAATTTAACATACAGATTACTGTTTCTAACAAGACTCAAACCCTTCCCTGGACCCTCACTGCGCGGGGATGCTTTGTGCACCGGGCTGCCCCTTTTATTACTGTTCCTAACAAGTTGGTACCATTTACCAGACTGAGAGCAGAAGATTCTCAAGTCAAGCCACTAATTAGTATTGCTCATAATTTCTATATCTCTAATGTGAAACTTCAATAGAATTATTTGGAACGATATTGAACAGTGATTAAACCTGAACATAATCAAGTTGAAAGACCTATGTATGACTACGATCTTTAAGGTCCGCAGTAATGAAGTAAATATAAATTGAAAAAGTTTTAAGGGAAAAATGAAAACTACGGAATTATTTTGTTACATCTTCGAATTTCTCCTGAATTTAAACAATTTTTCTATTCCAGTTTGATCATGACTTGACCAACATAGTAATTTTTTTTAATTCAAGTAATGCTGCCGCATAAGTAGGGGTGCAACTCGGATCAGTTCGGTTCGGTTCCACCCAAAACCAAGAACTGACCCATGTATGTTCGGTTCC
The DNA here is from genome assembly GCA_033032865.1 of Dactylorhiza incarnata. NCBI lineage: Eukaryota > Viridiplantae > Streptophyta > Magnoliopsida > Asparagales > Orchidaceae > Dactylorhiza > Dactylorhiza incarnata. Next base: position 2,605,217 of record JAWHQI010000347.1, on the reverse strand, counting down.
AAATTTTTGGAACCGGAACCGACCCACAGTCCTAAAGTATAGAACCAGATCCGAACCGCTTGCTTCGGTTCGGTTCTCGGTTCTACCTATGTCTCAAAATAATTAAAAAATGACTCATTCAACTCATGATTATTTGTAATACAACTATCAATGTCTCAAAATAATTGATCATGATTCTCTATAATATTGAAGTCATACAACTACATGAGTACAATAACTATTCTCTTTAGCCATACGACTATATTCTCAATTATTTTCTCGCATTAAGTGATACGACTATAATAGTTGTTTCAAAATATTTTTTTTAGGATTGATATTCGGTTCTCGGGTCGGTTCTGGGTACCCGGCCCTTGGAACCAAGAACCGAACCAAATTGTCGGTTCTGGTATTATGAGAACTGGACCCAAACCGAGCCTATTTGGAACCGACCCAAATCATTCGGTTCGGTTCTCGATTCTTCGGTTCTTTTTGCACACCCCTACGCATAAGCACGTTGTCTACGTACCTTACCAACTGTACCTCAGAAAATGCTGATCCTACAAACGTATTTATGGATCATTTTCTTCATCCCAATTAAATTTCCTCATTTAGCATGCTACAGGGTGAAAAATATGGAATATAAAATGTGTTTGGCATCAAGTGTTATGAACTATCTAGAGAAAGGGAAAGAACTAGAGGAAACTAGAGAAAACTAGAGATTAGGGTTAGGGTTTGAGGGAGAAGAGAGGGAAATACCTTGCTAATAGTCTTTCATCCTCAACCAAGGAGGAGGGGTTGGGTATTTATGCCCACCCAACCCCTAGGGCCGGCCGGCCCCCATAGGGGCTGAACCGGTGCGGTTCAGCCCCGGTGCTCCTTATATTAATACTGGCGGGCTGAACCGGATGGTTCAGCCCGGTCTTCCTCCGCTTTCTCCTTTGGTCGACGTGCACAGTAATCGGATAACCTGGTAATGACGCTGGCGTAACATTCCCTTCCCCATCAAGGACCAGCTTGTCCTCAAGCTGGAGGCGGAGAGCGTGCGGCTCTCACTACAACATATAAGATCTACGGCGGCGCTTTTTAAAACGCCGGCGTTTATTTTATGTAATTGCGGCGTTTTAAGTATAAAAACGCCGCCAAAACTGTACGAAAAGCATTAGCGGCGCTTTTCAATAACCAAACGCCGCCAAAACTAATAATTAATAGCCTAGGTTTATTTCACATTCCTGGCATCGCTCTTTCTCCCCGCCGTTTAGGAGTTTTCATCGTTGGCGTGATTTCCTTCTCCCAACTTCGCCAGGCCCGAAGCTAGGGTTCTTCCCGACATCCTATTCCAAGCCATCGCATAAGTAGGGCTCCGGGTCGCCACCACTCCGCTTTCCTTCGCAGCCTTCGGCTTCCACACGACCTCGCAAAATCTCTGCCTCTTTCACCATCTCTGCCTCTTCTTCTCGGCGCGGTTTCTTTCTGTATAACATGTGTTTATTATGTGCGGCGGTGGTGTCTGCGTGCGTCAGGTATCAGATGTCGGAGCAATCGATACCGAAGGAGGCGGCGTACCAGATCATCAACGACGAGCTGATGCTCGACGGGAACCCGAGGCTGAACCTGGCGTCCTTCGTCACGACCTGGATGGAGCCCGAGTGCGACAAGCTCATCATGGCCTCCATAAACAAGAACTATGTGGACATGGATGAGTACCCCGTCACCACTGAGCTCCAGGTATCGATGAACACTGCGCATGATGGATTTTTTTTTCAAATTTTTTTCGATTTATATTGTCTCTATGGGTATAATTCCTATATAATTGATGATTAACTGCAAAATCGGGTGAAACGGCTTCGATTAATAGAGAATTAGAAGTTTTTTCTTCAAACAATGGTTGGATTAGACAGAAAAGTGATTCTGCTGGTGACGATTGTTGCCGATGAGGGTTCAGGTGACGGTGGTGATGGCCACCGACGGCTTGAAGATGTAGAATACATTCCCGCCAGATTTTTTTAAGACGGAAAACCTAAGAACTAATTAACCCGATCATCAGCACATTGATTGAGATCAGTGCCCACCGGTAATCGTGCACATATGAGAAGTCTCCCTCGGTAATCGTCAGATTAGCACAGCAATCCGCCACACTACACATAACCCGGTAATCGTGCTCGATGATACAATCGCGAAGTCCGAAGGCTCAATCTCGAATGTTCTGAAATTGTCTGTTTCTGCTATAAGAACAAACAGAAGAACCGTTAATCTACTGGATAACCGTCGTTACGTCACCCTGGGCAATAATGCGTTGGAACCCTCGATAGCCCGTGATAGGTCCTCAGTTCTCCTTCGCCATCGAAATCGGACGGGGATATATCGATCGTCATAGGCGGAGATCGATCATCGGAGGCGATCCAAACGGAGGATGGGGATCTATTGTCAGGCACGGTTGCAGTAGAGCCATTAGAGGATATTGTTAGAGGGGTCGAGGAACTGGATGCTGTACGTCCCTGGTAGATGCGAGTTGATAATTATCTCTGGTATGCTGCTCTTTTTGTTATTCTACTCTGGTTGGTTTACAATAAATAACTTCACCCCGAACATATGGAAATTTTCCAACTTTAAGGTACGTAGTTACATTGCTATGCTCATACCTATGCTTAGAATTTCTTAAACTTTATCAAACTGGGCGAGTCCTTGATTTCCATATTTTAAAGTCAGTTGCAGCAGCTCAAAGAGTTTTCTATCTTTATTTATTTGCTTTTTTGTAATAAGTAATGTGGATGAATCTATAAGATCAGGAAAATGTGCCACTGGTTTTAGATTTTTACCATAGGTAATATCATGACATTAATTCTAAACTATTACTAAGTATGATGGAAAACATTCAATTCTAGTTGTTTGGGAAAGTTAAATGGATGACTTATCGCAGCATGCCAATGGAAACTCGTATTTCACTTTGCATGACTATTAATATTGATCTTGACAAATCTTGTGTTGTGGGTGCATTTTTGTTTTGTTTTGCAGTCATTGGTTGTTGTGGTGAAGGAGAAAGAGGCAAGCAGCCACTAATGACAAAAATTGCAACACATCTCACAACCCAAAGAATCAAGATCCGCGTATGTATTATTGATTAACATCCCTCTTCAATTTATGCTTCTTCTTGATTATTTGTTAATAGCTAGGTTATTTGCAAACTAGGTTCTAATTTATCTGCTTCTTGTTGAATCTAAGATCTTTTTCAACCTGAAATTGTTGCAGTTGATATTTTGGATGACATGTTGACTGGTGTTGGATGACATTAATTCTAAACTATGTTACGCCCGGCGTCATTACCAGATTATTCGGCTATTGGGCACGTCGACCAAAGGAGAAGGCGGAGGAAGACCGGGCTGAACCATCTGGTTCAGCCCGCCAATATTAATATAAGGAGCACCGGGGCTGAACCGCACCGGTTCAGCCCCTATGGGGGCCGGCCGGCCCTAGGGGTTGGGTGGGCATAAATACCCAACCCCTCCTCCTTAGTTGGGGATGAAGATTATTATTCAGGTATTTTCCCCTCTCTTCTTCCTCAAACCCTAGACTCAAGCCCTAGTTTCCTCTAATTTCCTCTAGTTTCCCCCCTTCCTCTAGTAAGATCGTAACAAACTATTACTAAGTATGATGGAAAACATTCAATTCTTCTTGATTATTTGGAAGATATACTGTTCTTATTGTTCAAAATCAGATATACGGTCCATTGTAATTTTTGTGAGGTGTGCTATAGTGCTACTCGATTAAATTATTGGTACTCAGTTAGTTAGTTTTGAATATTTGATTTCATAATTCTCCAGGATGTTGAATATATGAGATATACAATTCAAATGGTGATATATATATTATTCAAATGCTGATTTTAATTAACCAAACTATTAAATAAAATGAGTTTTCTTGTTTATAGTTTTTTAGCTCAGGTTTTTGGCTGGAATGATGATGATAGAATGAAATAGACGACTATTTGGATGGATCACCTCTTACTGGGACTTGTTGAATTAGCATTATATGTAACTAATACAATGTAACTATATTGCCACAACCATATATTATACTTATCTTCCTCATGTGAATATTTAATTTTCTTAGCTAGTTTGGTATATAAGATTATTTCTTGAAAATTATTTAAATTCTTGAAAGTTATTTCTAATGGGTTAAAATTAATGCAAGACTTGATATTTATTACTTAGTTTATCTTAACTTTTCATAAAATATTAAAGCATAGTCTTTTTAGTTTATATCTGTAGAGTTTCTAGTGAATTAAAAGAGAAAAAAAAATCTTATATTTTTTTTTAAAATGTCATAGAATTAGCGGGGCGTTTTTTACATAAAAAACGCCGCTAAAACCCAGCATTTTTTTAAAACATTACCGCAGACATTCGCGGCGTTTTTTTTAAAAAGCGCCGCGGAAGCTTTCGCGGCGTTTTTAAAAAGCGCCGCGGAAACATTAGTTACGGCGGCGATCGCTTTGGCGGCGCTTTCGTAAAACGTCGTGGAACCTTTCGCGGCGCTTGAAAAGCGCCGCGGAAAGCCCAAAAAAGCGCCGTTGTAGCCCTCTTTTGTTGTAGTGTCTTGGAACGAGTCGGCTCTGGCTTGAATCTGAGACGAGACCTCTGTTGGAGCCGTAGGCTCCGCTCTACTCGTCGTAACGATGGTCATCGTACTATCCGGTGCCCCTAGTCGTTCCACGCTGCGGGGTGAGGTCTTCTTTACCTGAGACAACTTGAGGCCTTCCAAGCAGTACCCCTTCCCGTGCTGGCTGAACTCTATAGCCATCTGGTCCCAATCGAAGGTCACCCGCCGAAGTTGCTGCAGCCACGGTACGCCCAACACCATGTCAGAACCCCGGATCGGCAATAAGTAAACATCAATATGCCCCGTGTACCCCTGTATCTGGAGCTCCACCCCTTTCATCACGCCCTCGCACTGCAGTGTACGACCATCCGCTACCCTGACGTGGAAAGCTGCGCTGCGATCTATGAGACACCCCGTCTTCTGGGCCACACCGGGTTGGATGAAGTTGTGAGTGCTCCCGCTGTCCATCAAGATCGCCACCGTCTCCCTGCCGACCCTCCCAGCCAGGTGTAAGGTCAGAGATGGGGTACCCCCCCTCCAGGGCCTGGATGGATACTCCAAAGTCGTCGAAAGCCAACTCTCCCTCCTCTTCAGTGCGAGTAACATCTTTCGCTTCCTCCTGCAGCATGAATACCTGGACCTTCCGGCAAGCGTGCCCTCGGGTGTACTTCTCATCGCAGTTGAAGCATAACCCCTTCTCCTTCCTGGCATGAAGTTCCTGTCATGTCAGTCTTGTCACTGTTGGCCCGCCCTCAGCCGGGGGAGCCCCCCGAGGAGGGTGTACAGCCGCAGGAGCTCTCACCACTGTACGGGTCCTCTGCCGGTTGAATCTCTCCTCCTGTATTCTTGCCACACTGATTGCATGGCTCAGACTTCGTGGCAAATAGGCGTGGACCTCGTCCCGCAACTCATCTCGCAAGCCGGATATGAAACAGCTGAGGAGCGTCTTCTCCTCCCAATTGACCCGATTGGCCAATCGTTCAAACTCTGTCCTGTATTCCGTGACTGTCCCTTTCTGCCGCAGCTTCTGCAACATTGCCTCTACATCCTCGTACTCCAGTGGTCCCAAGCGAGCCGAGAAGGCCTCCACAAACTCCTCCCAGGGTGCATAGGTGCGCCCCCTAAGAAACCACTTCGTCCACTGGTAAGCGTCGTCTTCCAGATGGAAGGACGCCAGCTGTACCCACTGGTCATCTGGAATCTCCTGGTAAGTGAAAAACAACTCCGCCTTCTGCACCCATTCCAAAGCATCCCCGCCGCGGAATTTAGGGAAATTCATGCGAGTTCTCTTCGGAGGCATGTACGGTCGTTGTTGCATATTCTCATATCTCTCGTTGGCCTCCGGTCCGTGCTGTGGTCGGTCGTAAGGGTCATGGAGATTCGCTCCCCCTTGGCCGTCGCCCCATTGCTGTCCTCCGCCACGAAATCCCTGCCTGGGAGGTTGCCCGTGCCATGTTTCGCCGTTTCCGAACCTCATCGGCCCTCCAACGTGCAGTGGCGTAGGTAGGAGGCCCATTCCTCCTCCGAAAGTGACGTCGACAGCCCCCGGTGGTCGATAGGGGGCTGCTGGGGCCTCCCGGCCCCTCCACGGGGCAGCACCGGCCCTCTCCTGGGCGGCGGAAGGGCCGCCTGGCCCGCTACCTGGCTGAACAGTCGGATGTGGCTGCTGCTGGGCGGCCCAGGCCGGCGGGGGGGGGGGGGGGGGGGGGGATAGCCGCCCCCAGGCCGGCCGTGGCCGGTCTCCTCCGACCCCGACGCCCAGCCCGCCTGTGCGGAGCCCCGATCCAGGCAGGGGCCGATCCCACGACTGCTGGCTCCGTGCGGCTCGGATCGGTCCCGATCCCGCCAGGGAAGATCACGCCCGAGCCCCCCAACCCTCCGTGGGTAGTCGGCGGTGCCTGGTGTGACGCCTCCGCCTCAGAATCGCTGCTCGGAACCGCTTTCCCCTTCAAGGACTGCATCAACAACGCCTTGATCTCCTCCATGCGTTCTTCCAGATTTTTCGTATAGGTTTTGACTCGTTCTTCGATCCCGGCCACTGAATCTACCAAGGCGACGTAGTTTTCTTCGATGGTGGTCAAGCGCGCATTCTCGGCTTCGGTGCGTGTCACATGGTTGGAGGGAAGATCCTCTGATACCAAATGTTATGAACTATCTAGAGAAAGGGAAGAACTAGAGGAAACTAAAGAAAACTAGAGGTTAGGGTTTGAGGGAGAAGAGAGGGAAATACCTTGCTAATAGTCTTTCATCCTCAACCAAGGAGGAGGGGTTGGGTATTTATGCCCACCCAACCCCTAGGGCCGGCCGGCCCCCATAGGGGCTGAACCGGTGCGGTTCAGCCCCAGTGCGGTTCAGCCCCGGTGCTCCTTATATTAATACTGGCGGGCTGAACCGGATGGTTCAGCCCAATCTTCCTCCGCCTTCTTCTTTGGTCGACGTGCACAGTAATCGGATAACCTGGTAATGACGCCGGGCGTAACATCAAGACAGTACTTTCTACATATAATGTGCAAGAAAAAAAATGAGTGAAATAATCACACCTTGAAATATGGAAACCTTCAGTATATCTCCAAAATTTTGCATATGAAACTAGGACTATAACTAATATTCAATTGCAGATGTCGGTTTTGGTATTTCATATCGGTTTATGTCGGGAAATATATCGGGGATATTTTATATATCAGGTGTTGACGCCAGGAAAATCCTGACCTCAAGATTCGGATCAATGCAGCCCGAGGTTACTGATCCTGCGGTCCAACTCCACGGCTCTGATAGCTAAAATAGGAGAGAGAAAATGACTAAGCACACCCCAGGTGCTCCAGCAGGGAGGTCCCACCACATACCCGGAAGTTTGGGAGAAACTTCCCCTCCGCAACCAAAAGCTGGGCGAGGTACTAGACGGGCATGGATTTGGCGAGTATCCAACTTGGGGGGACCTCAACCGCTTCCAAAAGTGCCATTTCTAGTACCCCTGGGGGTCTATTTATAGAGAAATCCTGGGGGGGGGGGGGGGTACAGGCGAGTATACTGCCTCTGCTCGCGAGTTACAAGGGCTACTCGCCCATACTCGCGAGATACTCGCCCATACTCGCGAGGTACTCGCCCATACTCGCGAGATACTCGCCCAAGCTCGCCCCTTGCTCGCCATACTCGCCCCTTGCTCGCCCAGCTCGCCTCTTGCTCCTGCTGGCTGAGTTGCCTTGTGTCTTGGACTGCCGGCTCCTGTGCTGACCCTTTGACCTTGACTTCAGCCTACGTGGCTTTGAATGGGCCTACCTCGGAGAATGAGGGTTGTACACAATCCCCGCTCTTTGCGAGTAACGTAGTTGCTCGGAAAGAATCATCCAACCCTTATTCGACGAGCTGTCTTTCTGGCGAGAAAAGGTCGACACCTCACAGGAGCCGAGCTCAACAGGAGGCGGATACAAGGTCGACACCTTCTAGGAGCCGAGCTCAACTAGAGGTGCAGAGAAGGTCGACACCTTCTAGGAGCCGAGCTCAACTAGAGGTGAAGAGAAGGTCGACACCTCGCAGGAGCCGAGCTCAACTGGGGGTGGATACAAGGTCGACACCTTCTAGGAGCCGAGCTCAACTAGAGGCGGAAAGAAGGTCGACACCTTCTAGGAGCCGAGCTCAACTAGAGGTGGAGAGAAGGTCGACACCTTCTAGGAGCCGAGCTCAACTAGAGGTGAAGAGAAGGTCGACACCTCGCAGGAGCCGAGCTCAACTGGAGGTGGAGAGAAGGTCGACACCTTCTAGGAGCCGAGCTCAACTAGAGGTGCAGAGAAGGTCGACACCTTCTAGGAGCCGAGCTCAACTGGAAGCGGATACAAGGTCGACACCTTCTAGGAGTCGAGCTCAACTAGAGGCGGAGAGAAGGTCGACACCTTCTAGGAGCCGAGCTCAACTAGAGGTGCAGAGAAGGTCGACACCTTCTAGGAGCCGAGCTCAACTAGAGGTGGAGAGAAGGTCGACACCTTCTAGGAGCCGAGCTCAACTAGAGGTGAATACAAGGTCGACACCTTCTAGGAGCCGAGCTCAACTAGAGGCGGAGAGAAGGTCGACACCTTCTAGGAGCCGAGCTCAACTAGAGGTGGATACAAGGTCGACACCTTCTAGGAGACGAGCTCAACTAGAGGTGGAGAGAAGGTCGACACCTTCTAGGAACCGAGCTCAACTAGAGGTGGATACAAGGTCGACACCTTCTAGGAGCCGAGCTCAACTAGAGGTGCAGAGAAGGTCGACACCTTGCAGGAGCCGAGCTCAACTGGAAGCGGATACAAGGTCGACACCTTCTAGGAGCCGAGTTCAACTAGAGGCGGAGAGAAGGTCGACACCTTCTAGGAGCCGAGCTCAACTAGAGGTGCAGAGAAGGTCGACACCTTCTAGGAGCCGAGCTCAACTGGAAGCGGATACAAGGTCGACACCTTCTAGGAGTCGAGCTCAACTAGAGGCGGAGAGAAGGTCGACACCTTCTAGGAGCCGAGCTCAACTAGAGGTGCAGAGAAGGTCGACACCTTCTAGGAGCCGAGCTCAACTAGAGGTGGATACAAGGTCGACACCTTCTAGGAGTCGAGCTCAACTAGAGGCGGAGAGAAGGTCGACACCTTCTAGGAGCCGAGCTCAACTAGAGGTGCAGAGAAGGTCGACACCTTGCAGGAGCCGAGCTCAACTGGAAGCGGATACAAGGTCGACACCTTCTAGGAGCCGAGCTCAACTAGAGGCGGAGAGAAGGTCGACACCTTCTAGGAGCCGAGCTCAACTAGAGGTGCAGAGAAGGTCGACACCTTCTAGGAGCCGAGCTCAACTGGAAGCGGATACAAGGTCGACACCTTCTAGGAGTCGAGCTCAACTAGAGGCGGAGAGAAGGTCGACACCTTCTAGGAGCCGAGCTCAACTAGAGGTGCAGAGAAGGTCGACACCTTGCAGGAGCCGAGCTCAACTGGAAGCGGATACAAGGTCGACACCTTCTAGGAGCCGAGCTCAACTAGAGGCGGAGAGAAGGTCGACACCTTCTAGGAGCCGAGCTCAACTAGAGGTGCAGAGAAGGTCGACACCTTCTAGGAGCCGAGCTCAACTGGAAGCGGATACAAGGTCGACACCTTCTAGGAGTCGAGCTCAACTAGAGGCGGAGAGAAGGTCGACACCTTCTAGGAGCCGAGCTCAACTAGAGGTGCAGAGAAGGTCGACACCTTCTAGGAGCCGAGCTCAACTAGAGGTGGATACAAGGTCGACACCTTCTAGGAGTCGAGCTCAACTAGAGGCGGAGAGAAGGTCGACACCTTCTAGGAGCCGAGCTCAACTAGAGGTGGATACAAGGTCGACACCTTCTAGGAGCCGAGCTCAACTAGAGGTGGATACAAGGTCGACACCTTCTAGGAGCCGAGCTCAACTAGAGGCGGAGAGAAGGTCGACACCTTCTAGGAGCCGAGCTCAACTAGAGGTGGATACAAGGTCGACACCTTCTAGGAGACGAGCTCAACTAGAGGTGGAGAGAAGGTCGACACCTTCTAGGAGCCGAGCTCAACTAGAGGTGGATACAAGGTCGACACCTTCTAGGAGCCGAGCTCAACTAGAGGTGAAGAGAAGGTCGACACCTCGCAGGAGCCGAGCTCAACTAGAGGTGGAGAGAAGGTCGACACCTTCTAGGAGCCGAGCTCAACTAGAGGTGGATACAAGGTCGACACCTTCTAGGAGCCGAGCTCAACTAGAGGCGGAGAGGTCCAAGGGGACAAACCATCCCGAGGCCTCCATCCTATTGCGTTTGCTAAATGTTGATCGGTCAAATCGATCATCTCTTCGTCAAGCTGGGGGGTTGGCGTCCGGACTCTCCTCTGATAACCTCTCCAGCCGGATGGGATGTGCAGTCGGGGGGTAACTCGGCCAACGTGCAAGGGGGGAGCTGATCTCGACCGTCAATGCAGAGGCTTGGTCTTAGGAGTACTCTCTCCCGAGGCGCTATCCCACCACCCGACTTGGGTTTTTACGAGAGTCGAGTCGGAGACCTATCCCCCAATCGGTCACCAGGTTTTGGAAGAGTCTTCATACTATCACTCAACAATCAGAGGGGATTAACCGCACCAACCCATATGATTGGAATAAACTACAAGAGATATTAGGGTTTGGCGCAAGAGGTCAAATGACACCTTTATACAAGGGTCCCTCAGTCAGGTAAATCGATCATCGCTTCGACGAGTTGGGAGGTCGGCGTCCAGACTTTCTCCTGATAATCTCCCCAGTCGGATGAGAGATGCGGTCGGAGGGTAACTCGACCAACGTGCAAGGGGGGAGCTGATCTCGACCGTCAGTGCAGAGGCTTGGTATTAGGAGAACGCACTACCGAGGCACCGTCCCATCATCCGTTCTGGGTTTTACGAGAATCAAGTCGGAGGCTCGTTTCCCAACCTGTCGTGGAGATCGGTTTTACCTACTTCAAAAAGCTCTTGCCAGAAGAGAAAAACAACTCTCGCGGCCATGTTTCAGGGGGCGAGGAATTTTTAATTAAATGGAATAAACACAAGGAGGGGGAGAATAGACCTTCCCGCTCAGGGATAGAACCTTTTCAGGTCATTGCCGCTCCAGGTATTCCCAAGCGATTCCCCTTCATGATTCTACAGGCGGTCTCTGCCAGTCTCGAATGCCTCTTGAACGATGAAAGATCTCTCCTAGTTCAGTTCGAGCTTCTCGAGGACAAGTGATCTCCTTGTTGAGCCTTTAGGTACTTCTGAGCAGTTCTTCATCTCATAGAACACACCATGAAGGGGACTGACAGTCGGGGAGGTTCCAAAGGAACACACCATCCCCAGGTCTCCATCCCACTTGGGTGTTGAATGCCGACCAAACCTGTTTCACCTTATGAGTAAGACCCCTCATGGATCATAGCCGACGGAAGGAGATCATCGGTGATAAGAAGCTTGCAGAATACCAAGCTTGGAGACGTCATGAGTAAGCATTCTCATGGAACATAAGTCCTTCATGAAGATCATCGCGAGTAGAAGCTCGCGGAACACCAGCTTTGAGACGTCACGAGTCAGCATCCTTGTGGAATATACGCCCTTGATGAAGATCATCGCGAGTAGGAACTCGCGGAACATCAGCTTTGAGACGTCACGAGTCAGCATCCTCGTGGAATATATGCCCTTGATGAAGATCATCGCGAGTAGGAACTCGCGGAACACCAGCTTTGAGACGTCACGAGTCAGCATCCTCGTGGAATATACGCCCTTGATGAAGATCATCGCGAGTAGGAACTCGCGGAACATCAGCTTTGAGACGTCACGAGTCAGCATCCTTGTGGAATATATGCCCTTGATGAAGATCATCGCGAGTAGGAACTCGCGGAACACCAGCTTTGGGACGTCACGAGTCAGCATCCTTGTGGAATATACGCCCTTGATGAAGATCATCGCGAGTAGGAACTCGCGGAACATCAGCTTTGAGACGTCACGAGTCAGCATCCTCGTGGAATATATGCCCTTGATGAAGATCATCGCGATTAGGAGGTCACCGAGCATCAACTTGGAGACCTCGCGAGTAGATTTATGTGCTTTCCCTGGGTGGCGAACTCGTCATGAATCATCCTGTTTGTTAGTCAGACAAAAGCACTCACGGGCTTTACCAAAGCACCCGTCAGTATGATCATGTGTGGAAATCATTGACATTGAAGAAGGAGGAAACTGAGGGGAGGAGTGTCCCTTTTTACATAAGACCCCCTACGCAGAGGGTTCGGGGGTTCCAGGTTCTCACCACCTTGCGAGTAGAGAACTCACCCTCGCGAGTAGAGAACTCGCTTATGGGCGAGTATAGAAGAATCTTGCTCGCCTGCATGAAGTCGCCTCATTTGATGCTGCTTGCCTATGGGCGAGTAAGGAAGAAGTTCGCCTATGGGCGAGTATTGAAGGAGCTCGCCTATGGCCGAGTATTGAAGAAGCTCGCCTCATTTGATGCTGCTCGCCTATGGGCGAGTAAGGAAGAAGCTCGTCTATGGGCGAGTAGGGATGGAGCTCGCCTATGGCCGAGTATTGAAGAAGCTCGCCTCATTTGATGCTGCTCGCCTATGGGCGAGTAAGGAAGAAGCTCGTCTATGGGCGAGTAGGGATGGAGCTCGCCTATGGCTGAGTATTGAAGAAGCTCGCCTCATTTGATGCTGCTCGCCTATGGGCGAGTAAGGAAGAAGCTCGCCTATGGGCAAGTATTGAAGGAGCTCGCCTATGGCCGAGTATTGAAGAAGCTCGCCTATGACCGAGTATTGAAGGAGCTCACCTATGGCCGAGTATTGAAGGAGCTCGCCTATGGCCGAGTATTGAAGAAGCTCGCCTATGGCCGAGTATTGAAGGAGCTCACCTATGACCGAGTATTGAAGGAGCTCGCCTATGGCCGAGTATTGAAGAAGCTCGCCTGCCTGCACGAAGTCGCCTATGCCGAGTAACAAGGAAGCTCGCCTATGGGCGAGTAGGGATGGCGAGTAAGGAAGGATCTCGCCACTATCCAGGAAGCTCGCCTCTCTTCCGAGTAAAGTCGATGGTCTGAACTTATCTCTGGATCTCGCCTGCAAGAACTCGCCTATGGGCGAGTATGGAACTCGCCTATGAGCGAGTAGGGATCTCGCCATCTGGAACTCGCCTGCATGAAGTTGCCTCTGGAACTCGCCCAACTTGTCGAATGCTCGCGAGTTGCTGCCTTTGGCCTCCATCTCGCCACTTTAAGCCATGAAGCCTTCTCGCAAAAATTTCTTCCTCCGACTACGATCCACGCTCACCGCACCAAAGTGTTGACGCCAGGAAAATCCTGACCTCAAGATTCGGATCAATGCAGCCCGAGGTTACTGATCCTGCGGTCCAACTCCACGGCTCTGATAGCTAAAATAGGAGAGAGAAAATGACTAAGCACACCCCAGGTGCTCCAGCAGGGAGGTCCCACCACATACCCGGAAGTTTGGGAGAAACTTCCCCTCCGCAACCAAAAGCTGGGCGAGGTACTAGACGGGCATGGATTTGGCGAGTATCCAACTTGGGGGGACCTCAACCGCTTCCAAAAGTGCCATTTCTAGTACCCCTGGGGGTCTATTTATAGAGAAATCCTAGGAGGGGGGGGGGGGGTACAGGCGAGTATACTGCCTCTGCTCGCGAGTTACAAGGGCTACTCACCCATACTCGCGAGATACTCGCCCATACTCGCGAGGTACTCGCCCATACTCGCGAGATACTCGCCCAAGCTCGCCTCTGCTCGCCCCTTGCTCGCCATACTCGCCCCTTGCTCGCCCAGCTCGCCTCTTGCTCCTGCTGGCTGAGTTGCCTTGTGTCTTGGACTGCCGGCTCCTGTGCTGACCCTTTGACCTTGACTTCAGCCTACGTGGCTTTGAATGGGCCTACCTCGGAGAATGAGGGTTGTACATCAGGTTTCAATATTTAATTATTTATATACATCATTATATTATATAAATATAATCATTTTTATTTAATATATTGATATATTAATAATTTGACATTTATGGCAAAAAATAACCTTGACAACGAACTATTTATTAAAGAAACCTAGACAATGATAATTTTGATATATTAATAATTTAAAAAAAAATAGTTGATATATGATATGATCTTGCTAGGGTTTGAGAGGAGAGAAGGGGGATCTAAGGGAAAGTAAGAGGAAGAAAGGCGGCTAGGGTTTGAGAGGAGAAAGAGAGAGGAGAATAACTGAGATTAATATTGCATCCCATCAAAAGAGGGTCCCCGGGCCTATTAATACCCGGGGACAAGGGGGCTGGCTGCCCCCCCCCCCCCAGTAGGGGCTGAACCGGTGTGGTTCAGCCCCTATTCTTTATTTATTGCTGAGAGGGGGCTGAACCAGATGGTTCAGCCCCGTTGTCTTGTATTTCCTTGCGCCGTCTTGAATATTGTTGGCCTGCGAACTGTAACGGATGCGGAGGCATAACATTCCCTCCCCCATCAAGAGTCACCTTGTCCTCAAGGTGGAAATATGGAAAGTGCTCCCGGAACTCCAAAAGATCGACCCAAGAGTTGTGCGTATCGGAGAGGTGCTTCCACTTGACGAGTACTTCGAGGCGGTACTCCGAGCCCCGCTTCTTCCACTTGGTAAGTAAGATAGTTTCTGGTAACAGACGCAGTTCCCCGCTGCTAGTGGCCTCCGGAAGCACGGGGTCGGCCTGGACTGAGTCCCCAAGTTTTCTTTTCAGCACTGAGACGTGGAAAGTTGGGTGAATGCGCGACCCCTCTGGGAGTGCAAAGGTATAAGCAACTGGACCCACTCACCTGATGATTCTGAAGGGTCCATAGTAACGTGGAGCCAGTTTCTGATTGGCCCGCCGAGCGACCGATAGCTGCCTGTAGGGTTGGAGACGGAGGAAAACTTCGTCTCCCACTGCAAATTCCCGCTCCTTACGATGCTTATCTGCGTGGGCTTTCATGCGATCCTGTGTTGTCCGAAGATTGTCCCGCAACAGGGTGAGCGTCTGGTCCCGCTCCTGAAGCGTCCGACCTACTGCTGGAAGAGATGTACTGTCTGGCTCGTAGGAACTCAGCGTGGGCGGTGGGCGGCCGTAGACCACCTCAAAAGGGGTGAGCTTGCTCGCGGTATGGAACGATGTGTTGTAGCAATATTCCGCCAGTGTAACCACTGGGTCCACGTCCGCGGCTCATCCATCACGAAGCATCTCAAGTAGGTCTCAACACCGCGATTGAGCACCTCTGTCTGCCCGTCCGTCTGGGGATGGTTGGCCGTGCTCATGCGTAAAGTGGTGCCTTGCAGGCGAAATAACTCCTTCCAGAACTTGCTGATGAACATCGGGTCTCTGTCTGAGATGATGGCTCGAGGAATCCCGTGGAGACGCACTATCTCCCTGGCAAAAAGATCCGCTATGGACTCGCCTGTGTAAGGATGGCTCAAGGCCAAGAAGTGGCCGTACTTGGAGAGCTTGTCGACCACTACGAGAATCACCGATTTGCCCTGAGACCTGGGTAAGCCGTCGATGAAGTCCAAAGAGATGGTATCCCAAATCTGATGCGGAATCGCCAAGGGAGTGAGCAACCCGGCTGGGGACGTCGTCTCGTATTTCTGTCGTTGACAGATGTCACATTCCCGGACAAACTTCTGAACATCTCGCCGCATTCCCTTCCAGAACACATTCGCCCGAACCCGCTGTAGGGTCCGCAAGATACCGGCATGGCCCCTGGTAGGAGAAGAATGGAACTCCTGTATCATGATGGTACGCCAAGGTGACGTGGCGGGAAGGACGGGCCGGCCCTGATAGTACAACCGCGCTCCCTGTAGGTGATAGCCGACCTCGGTGGGACGACCGTGCTGTAGTGCCTCGACAATGTCACGGAGAGCTGGATCCTGTTGTACTGCCACCTGAACCTCATCTAAGGAATCAATCATCGGTCCGGAAACATGGGCTAGGGAGCCCTCTGGCAAACGGGATAAGGCGTCTACCACCACATTCTCCTTCCCATGCTTGTAAACAATCTCGTAGTCATAGCCTAGCAGCTTTGTCAGCCACTTCTGCTGAAGGGGAGAGGCCAGGCGTTGTTCCAAAAAATGCTTTAAGCTCTGGTGGTCCGTACGGACCTGAAAATGTCGCCCCAACAAATAAGGCCGCCACATAGCCACCGCATGAAGGATGGCGAGCATCTCCTTCTCATAAGTAGATAGCCCCAAGGTCCGGGGCGCTAAAGCTTTGCTGAAGTAAGCTATCGGCCGGCCCTCTTGCATCAATACCGCGCCGATTCCGACTCCTGAAGCGTCGGTCTCCACCACAAAATCTTTGGAAAAGTCCGGCAGTGCCAGCACCGGTGTTGTCGTCATGGCCCGTTTCAGAGCCTGGAATGCCGCCTCTGCTTCTGCCGTCCAGTCAAAGGCGTCCTTCTGCAACAGCTGGGTCAAGGGTCGGGCAATTTTCCCGTAGTCCTGCACGAACCGACGATAGTAGCCAGTCAACCCGAGAAAGCCCCGTAGGGCCCGTATCGTCGTGGGCTGTAGCCAGGTCACCATGCTCTCGATCTTCCTTGGGTCCGCCTGAACACCTCGTGAGGACACCAGGTGGCCCAAGTACTCGACTTCCTCCTGCCCAAAAGAGCATTTGGAGCTCTTGGCGTACAGCTGGTGCTCCCTCAAAATGCTCAGGACATGGTGGACGTGCTCCAAATGATCTGCCCAATTCCTGCTATAGATCAGTATGTCATCAAAGAAAACTAGAACGTACCGACGGAGTAGTGGCCGGAAGATCTCGTTCATCACTGCCTGGAACGTAGATGGGGCGTTGGCCAGGCCAAACGGCATCACCAGGAACTCGTAGTGACCGTCGTGGGTGCGAAAGGCCGTCTTGTGGATGTCTTCCTCTTTCATCCGAATTTGATGGTATCCAGACCGGAGGTCCAGCTTGGTGAATACGCTAGCTCCGTGCAGCTCGTCCAGTAGCTCCTCAATCATCAGAATAGGAAATTTATCTTTAATAGTAGAGTCATTCAGGCCCCTGTAATCGACACAAAAGCGCCACGATCCATCCTTCTTTTTCACAAGGATGATCGGTGAGGAGAAAGCACTAGTACTGGGACGGATGATGCCAGTGGATAACATCTCTCGTACACTGCGCTCGATCTCGGCCTTCTGAATATGCAGATAGCGATAAGGTCGGATATTGGTCGGATCCGATCCGACCTTCAACTGGATCTGGTGATCACGGAACCGAGAGTGGCAAAGAGGACGGCTCCTGAAAAACTTCCATGAATTGTGACAGCAACCCCTGTATCTGCTCTGGCTCGGCCGTTGTGCCCGGCCCCAGGGCCTCGACCCCCAAAATCATTGTCATAGTTCTGCCCTCCTCCTCCATCCTTTGTAAGCTCCGAAGGGAAATTTCCTTGAGCGGCGGTGATCTAATGCCATGAAGGCAATGCTCTATTCCCAAATGCGAAAACTCTAATGTCATCTTGTCCCAGTCCGTCGTGACCCTCTTGAGCTGGCGGAGCCACTGCACACCTAAAACCATATCAGAACCCCGAATCGGCAAGATGTAAACATCCGTCTGGCACACATAACCCTGAATCCGCAGCTCCACCCCTTTTAGGGCCCCCTCACACCGCAGCTTGCTGCCGTCCGCGACCATGACCTGGAAGGAAGCCCCTCTGTCAACTGCATGCCCCGCCTTCAGTGTTGCTGCGGGGGTGATAAAATTGTGGGTGCTCCCACTATCGATCAAGATGGTCACCCGCTCGTGTCCCAGCTTCCATGCAATGCGTAACGTGAGCGGTGCTGAACATCCCTCCATGGCTTGCAGGGAGATTCCAAACTCTGCCAGGTCTAATTCCTCCACCTCCTCACAACTGATGGGCTCTTCCTCGTCATCCTCCTCTCGCAGCATAAAGACATGCACCTTCTGACATCGATGTCCGGGGGTGTACTTCTCGTCGCAGTTGAAACATAGCCCCTTATCTTTCCTGGCATGTAGCTCTGGCCAAGTCAACCGAGTCACAGTCGGTCGTCCTGCCGGTGGCGGGTCTCGCCGTCCGGCTCCTGGTGCTGCTGGTACTGCTGGTACTGCTGGAGCTGCCCGTATTGTCCCCCGGTTTCGCTAGCGGTTGAACCGCTCCTCCTGTATCCGGGCCAGGCTAATGGCATGGCTCAAACTGGACGGCATGTATGCGTGGACTTCGTCCCTCAGATGGTCCTTCAGTCCCGAGACGAAACAACTGAGAAGGGTCTTTTCTCCCCAGTTGACCCGATTTGCTAACCGCTCGAACTCAGTGCGGTATTCCATGACGGTTCCCTTCTGCCTGAGCTTCTGCAAGGTCGCCTCCACATCCTCATACTCCAGGGGCCCGAAACGGGCCGTGAACCCTTCCACAAAATAATCCCATGGGGCGTAGCCCTGGTTGCGGACAAACCACTGCGCCCACTGGTATGCATCGTCCTCCAAGTGAAACGAGGTCAGCTGCACCCATTGATCTTTGGGAATCTCCTAGTAGGTAAAGAAAAGCTCGGCCTTTTGCACCCACTCCAAGGCGTCGCCGCCACGGAATTTTGGAAAATTCATCTGAGTCCTCTTCGGTTGCATGTACGCCCGCTGATTAGCCCCTCCATTCCTCCCGAGATCCGGTTCGTGTCCTCCATGCCGGAATGTTTCCGCCATAAGATTTGGTCGCCCATAGTAACCGTGTTGATGCTCCATTGGAGGGCCCTCCTATTCATATACATGTCTTGGAGGGTTTTCCCGCCATGGTTCTCCTTGACCCATCCGCATCGGGGCCCCAAGGGGTGGTGGCATGGGTAAAAGTCCGTTTCCAACTCCAATCGGACCTCCCATAGGTGGCGGCGGCCGAAAATTCTGCTCCGGGGCTCCAAATTGACGTCCAGCAGCCCCTCCGGCGATCCCACCGCCGGCGGCCACCCCTCCAGGGCCGGACCACCCCCCGGCGACCTGCTGGTGGGGGGTGGAGGCCAATCCGGCCGGCGGCCTGGCGGCAGCAGCGCCCGCCCATGCGCTGGGCGGAAACAGGGCCGCCGGCCCTAGCGGGCTCGGGACGGTTGCTGCCGCTCCGTGGACGCACGTCCGACCTGGCTCCGGGCCGGGGTAGGCATAGGGCATCACACCAGTCCCCCCCGTGCCTCCTCCGTTGATTGACGGCGCTGGATTTGAGGTTTCTCCCGTGCATTCACTGTTTCCGTTCGATTTTCCTCGGAGGGATTGCGTTAACAACGCCTTGAGTTCATCCAAGCGTCCTTCCATCCGTTCTTCCAGATTTTTGGTGGTGGTCTTGACTTGTTCCTCGATGCCGGCCACCGAATCCGCCAAGGCGACGTAGTTCTCCTCGATGGCGGCGAGGCGAGCGATTTCGGCTTCGGTGCGTGTGGTAACCATGGTCGTAGGAGCGATGCTCTGATACCAATTGATATGATCTTGCTAGGGTTTGAGAGGAGAGAAGGGGGATCTAAGGGAAAGTAAGAGGAAGAAAGACGGCTAGGGTATGAGAGGAGAAAGAGAGAGGAGAATACCTGAGATTAATATTGCATCCCATCAAAAGAGGGTCCCCGGGCCTATTAATACCCGGGGACAAGGGGGCTGCGCCCCCCCCCCCCCCCCCCCCCCCCCCCCCCCCCCGTAGGGGCTGAACCGGTGTGGTTCAGCCCCTATTCTTTATTTATTGCTGAGAGGGGGCTGAACCGGATGGTTCAGCCCCGTTATCTTGTATTTCCTTGCGCCGTCATGAATATTGTTGGCCTGCGAACTGTAACGGATGCGGAGGCATAACAATATATCACCGGGATATATAGGCCGATAGTCGACATATTTCAAAACAAAATTTTGCACACAAAAATAATAATTGAAATCGTGATGTTTCGTCCATGTCGGCCAACATTCACAGCACTGCTAACATTATCAGAGACTTGCCTCAATTAGCTACCAAATCAACAGTAAGAAAAACAACAGCATACACTGATCAAAGGATAGACAAGTTTCAAAAATGGGAAGCTGATGCCACAAGTTTGATTTAATATAAAATAAAGCCAACTAAATTGCTAGAGTTCTTCAGGAAAAGGGCATTAAAAAAATGCAAACCTATTGCAAGCCACTAATTTGACAAGAGCTTGCTTGTTTTCTCCTGCTTCAACATAAGAAAAATTTACCTGCGAAGATAACCAAAGAAAATATTAGTCATTGAGAGGAAAATGTGTTCCCTACAATTTGCAAGTTAATGCCTTATGTGCCCTCTGTTCAATTAATTAATTAAATTTCTTTATGGTTCTATGGTTCTGAGTGTTGGGCAATGAATTGCGTGCATGAGCAAAAAATGGGAGTTGCGGAGATGAGAATGCTTAGGTGGATGTGTGGACACATGAGACTGAATAAAATTAGGAATGAATGTATCAGGGATAAGACAGGAGTGACACCAATTGCAGAGAAGATGCGAGAAGCTCGACTAAGATGGTTTGGACACGTACAAAGGAGACCATTAGAGACACCTGTTAGGCGTTGTGAGAGTTTAGTCACTAGGCATGTTAAACGGGAGAGGGGTAGAACAATAAAGACTTGGAATGAGACTATAAGGAAAGACATGAGGTACTTAGGCATTAGTGAGATTATGACTAAAGATAGGGCACAATGGCGACAAAGGATCCATATAGCCGACCTCACTATAGTGGGATAAAGGCTTGAGTGTTGTTGTTGTTGTATTGCCTTTCACAAATAAATTCCATCTTGTTTAATAGCAAAGCTATATTTTCTGCAAGAATATTTGGTGGTTCATTACTCTTTTCAATTCTTGTGATAACATTTGTGAGTCTCCGTCAAAGAAAGGATGGTCGAATTGCTAGTCCTACCGCTCTTTAAGCTGATGTTAGCTGGCAGTAGTCATGCAAATATAGCTTCTTTTAACTATGGAATTTTGACCATCTTGCATGAATACTTCTCTTATGTCAAAAAAATTCCACAGAAAATGATGGGAGAAACTTGGCTAAATTTAATTAAATCAATGCTAAATTGAATATAGATCCCTAAGATAGCGAGGTTCATTTAAAAGATATTTAAATGTTTACAAATTTGCTCAGCCTCTCCACTTACGAACTTCATTCCACTAATGTTCTTCACATTGATAGAAATGACCATCAAAAGACATCTCCCAACCTCCTCCGTCCTAAAGGAGGCCATGTAAAAGCCTAATACAACAAAGATTGTGGGAAGGTTGCGAACGTTGTAGGTTCCATGAGATAAAGTCTAGGATGGTACGAGAGAAATCCAGTGGGCTAATGTACAAGGAGAACCGAAAGGAGACCAGTCCATTCAACATACGTAAACTTTTGGGTACTGAGAATATAGTTTCACATTGTAAAACTAATTGTCGGCCCCTCTGATACATATGCGCATCATTATGTATTTTATCATGTAGTGAAGACTCCATCTATATAAGGAGCAAGAGGTTGTGAGTTCTTTTCATCTTTAGAGTATTAGTTGTTTGGCTCTCTTGGAGAGTGGAGTATCAAGGAGGACCCAGCCACCGGATGCTTGGCAGGAGTTATCTCCTCATTGTATCTTTCTTCTCGTTTAATGCACAATGCAAATCTCTTGTTCTCGTTCTTGATACGACTACGACGTATCACCCTCTCACCTACAACCAATTGGTTTTAAGTAGGATGCCCCGCTCACCTACAGTCAATTCGTTGTTTTGATGGGAATTGATCGCTGATTTGATTGATTTAGGTTATCGACAATTTTTGGATCATCAGATTGACGATCGGAGACCACCAATGAAATCAAAGTGTTTTTCATATTTTAATGTATTTTTTAATATTTTTTTGGAGTGCTATTTCGAGAGTTGGGTGAAAAGAATCGATCGGGTAATCTGATCCATATGATTAATTAAATCTAAATCCCCATTTATATATTTCTTGTTTTAGATTTAGGGTTCAGATCAAACCGCTTGGTCACTGTGAGTGATGATGCAGCGGGAGGTGCGGCGCTTCCCCATTTCCCCGCTTCCAACGGTCGTCGCCTCCAACCAGAAGCCCCGGTGAGCCCCTTGGCATCATACCTAACCACCAGGATACGCTCCACTAACGCTGATAGCACTTGCGCATTCGACCCTACTGTTTCGAATCATAGTCACATACAGTGACCCTCCACCTCACACAACAGACCCTGACAGCCTCGACAGACCCCATTGCCGCCTTCAACCTCTCTTCAAGCCCCTCCAGCCATCTGTCGACACCTCCTTAGCTCATCCAGTTGTCACCTCCCTCCTTCCCAGCCCCCATACAACTGCCCTACCTCTTCCCACCCCCTCCTTTACAATCCCAGCCCCCCCCCCCCCCCCCCCCCTTCACTTGCAACACTCTCGAGCCCCTTCTCCCTCAACCATCCCTTCTTCGATGGTGAGTGGGGAAATGAGGAATGAATATTTTAGGGTTGGCCAACTTTAGAGATTGATGTGGGCTACGGGTAAGGAAAAGAGCTCTAAACTTTCTGGCCATTATATTGTAATTGATAAATTTAGTAGTTCATTCTTATTTTCAATTCTTGTGATAGCATTGGTAAGTCTCAATCCATGAAGGAATGGTCGAATTGCTAATCCTACCCCGTCTTTGAGCTTCATTTCATTATTGTTCTCCACACTGATAGAACTATCTATCAAAATTAATATAAAGGAGGCCTTGTAAAAGCCTAACACGCCAAAGATTGTGGGGAGGTGATGCGATGGCAATGCCCAGACTGTTCACAAGTGTAGACTCCACCAGAGAGAGTAAATCTAGGATGGGATGAGAGAAATCCAGTGGGAAAATGTACAAGGATAACTAGAAGGAGACCGGTCCATTCAACATACTTAAAGTGTTGAGAGATAGTTTCACATTTACAACCAATTGAATTTAAGTGAGATGCTAGTGTTCTAACATGGTATAAGAACAAGCTAGTAACAATTGTCCACTCTCATGTCATCCAATTAAAAAAAATCTACGAGGCTAAAAGCCCTATACATAAGGGATGCTTTCAGAATAGCCTCATAATGAGAAATTTATGTAACCTTATGCACTTCATATAAATTATACGCCCCTCCATCTAAAGCCCATTGATTTTAGATTGATGCTAGAAAGTAGAAATTGTTTATCACCGTAACATGCATACAGGCAAGTTTGTTGCCCAATCTAAGGGAAGAGGAAATAAGTTGAAAGGGCATACCTCATAACTTCCAAGGCCATCCTTCCCATCACAATGCCTGTTACCACAAATAAACTGCCCTGGTATAGAAAATTGTAAGAAGTTGAAACCAGTAAGAACTTCACAAAAGGATATACAAATAAAAAATAAATAAAATCAAAGTAAAGAGTTATTAGGGGGATCAAACATAATTTTAAGAACTTCCTAGTCATTATATTGTGATTGGTAAATTTCTTATTAAAACATGCTTGCAGAATCTTTTTTTCCCTTATTTTAACTCCCCCCAATCTTCTTTTGAAGGCAAGTTTAAGAACAATGAAAATGGACGTGTTTGATCAAGTCCTATATTAACCTTGCATTTATAAAGAGCTACACACACACACGAGTGACAATGCACGGAGCCCCCCGCCCGCGACAGTATCCCGCCCGCCCGCGACGGTACCCCGCCCGCCCGCGACGGTACCCCGCCCGCCCCCGACGGTACCCCGCCCGCCCGCCCCCGACGGTACCCCGCCCGCCCGCGACGGTACCCCGCCCGCCCGCGACGGTACCCCGCCCGCCCGCCCCCGATGGTACCCCGCCCGCCCCCGGCGGGAGCCCGCCCGCCCACGGAGGGCTTCGCCCGTTCCCGGCGGCCTTCGCTCGGCCGCCCCCGACAGTTATATATATTTTTTCCTTTTTTTCATTTATTTTTAGAAATTTTAAAAAATAAAATATAATTTATATATATATAATAGAAAGATTATGTACTATATATAAAATATATTTTAAAATATAAAATATAATTTATATATATAAAGATTATGTATTACATATAATATATATATTATATTTAATATATATTTATATTATATATAATTTAAAAAAATATACGTTTTTTTTAAAACCAGCCGCCCCACCCCGTTTCCCGTCCGCCGCCGCCGCCGGAACCACCGCCGGCCTGACCGGACTCACCCCGGCAAGTTCGCAGGGGTCCACCGAACCCGCCAATGGTATCCCCGTAGCGCTCCGGCAAGGCCACCGCCGGCGGTGGCCCTGCCCGTGAGACCCAAAACTGGATCTCACGGTCAGGACCACCGCCGGCGGTGGCCCTGCCGGAGCACCACCGGAAGACCAATGGCGGGTTCGTCGGAGCCCGGAGAACCCGCCGGTGGGCTCCGCCCAGGCCGCCGGCGGCAACCCCAAAAAGAAATAGGGATAGGAGGGCTCGGGATTCCTGCGTGAGGGAGAAGATGGTGTCAGTTCTTTTGGCCTATTTGCAGACCAAAGTTCTTTGATCCAACGGCTTAGATTTAATGTATGGTTCTAATTCAGCCTCAAAATGGTTCAATAAGTTTCCTTTATAGAATATAGATATATATATGGGGAGTGATCCTGTGCGGGCCTACGGGCGTACGGGCAAGGGGCAAGGGGCAAGGGGCAAGGAGGTTCCAAATCGAAAAGTGATCAACATGAAAATTGTAGATCTCGTCGAGACGAACAAATTTCATGTTGATCACTTTTTGATTGGGAGTTGTTTTGACCTTCGATTTGGGGCTCGAAATCTGGGGCGGCGAGATTGCTACAATTGTACTACAAAAATCCGATTTACGGACTCTGATTTGATGGTCAAAACAGCTCCAAATCGAAAAGTGATCAACATGAAAGTTGTAGGCCTCGTTATAAAGTTCAGATTGAGTTCTTAACAGCACCTTTACCAAGAATGACTTCCTTTTCTGTTCTCCATCTCAGACCAATCTACATGAAGAAAAACAATGCTCATGGCCCAACTGCATATGTACACAGTGCTGCTGGATAAAATATCAAGAGGCAAAGATACATAAAGTGTCAACTTGATACACTTTGGTACAAAATAATACAAGGGGCGTTAATTATCCAACTGCAGGAAGTATAGTACCGTCATGCTCAGCTTTAAGGCACCAACTTCACAGAACATAAAAATACAACACAAATGAGGTATTCTTACAATAATTTCAGGATTTGAAAATAACGATATCTCATATAGAAAAAGTAGCCCTGGACCATGGTGATGGTATTCGGTCGATGTTCGATATCCTCCATAATATATGCAACAAAAATGATTTTGTAAGAGAGTATCGAGCGGCGGCCGAATATTGTCGCCGCCAAACACTACACATGAGAGACCCATCAACAGCCCTAGTACTCACAAAAAGGCATAGATCACCAAGATATAACCTAGGGACAGTTAAAATAGCAATTTCTTCTATTAGATTATGCAAAATATTGATTTCAGCCATTTCATTATCTGATTCTTCCTCACATTTTTTCAGGCTTACTTTAGAAATCCAAGGGAAGAAAGAGTTATGCCGGATCGTGATATTCGATCTGTTTTCTAACCATGCACTAAGAAACGGTATTCTGATAATAATTGATATGATGTTAATCTCTTAATATGGTGGTGAAATCCTGAATTAAGAAATCAGAAAGGCTAGAAAGAGTTTTAAGTACTTTTGGAGGCTCTTTGATTTGTAATAATTATATAAAAGTTTTACCTCACATTGATTTCTCCTCAAAATAGCAATTGGTCAGTTCTTCTTGTTCTTTAGTTAGATATAAATAGCAAATCAATTACTTCTCGTCCTCTAGGATTCCCGGTAGGTCCTAGCAGGCTGGTGGCAGTGATGTGAAGACGTCCGATGATTGGGACGTGGCGGAAGCTGATGGGCAGCGAATAGAAGGCTGCAAACTGGCAGCTAGGGGAAATTTTTGGGCGGTCGGTGACTGATTTCAGTCCAAGAGGAGCAACTGTTGCAATGGTGGAAGAAAGAGAGATAAAGAGATTTGACATTAAATTGATCTTCAAATTTCAGGGTTTAAGGCATTTAAATAGGCAAATACAACAACCCTCAATTCCTAGCAAACTCCTAATTATCCTAAAGATATTAGAGAGAATAACGGTAACTGCCTTATTCAAAAGAAACTTAATAAAAATATTAAAATAAAATAAAAAATCTATTCATGGTTATCAGAAGCTAGGTCATCCCTGGGTTGGAGGCCATCCTAAGATTGCTACATCCAACAACCTGAAATTATTGGCTCCTATCTTGTTTCTGATGCACATCATTGACAAACCAGTTGTGACCATGTACTCCTGGTGATTTCCTCTTCTATCTCAACAATGTGATCTACAAATCAACATTGTTTGCGGCTGAGTGAGCCGTTGAAACGCGATCTATTCAATTTTCCATAATCTGATCTCCAAATCAGCTTAACATAATTCAACAACTAATAAATCATTTAAAATATTTTATTGGGATTCTCCTAATATAAGTGCAACAACTAGTGCGGATATAGAAATTTAATAGATTTGTCATGCTCATCTGCTCATACCTTTCCCTTCTTGTATTGAGACATGTCGGCAATACAGTATCTTATCAAAGTTAAGAATTCCTACATGGAAGATCATTTTGAAATGGTGAAAGAACAAAAAGAGTTAAAATGAATATAAATGAAATGTGAAAAAAGTCACTAACTGAAATGACCTCATTAAACAAATTATTGCTTAAAAAGTAAAAACTATGAAATAGAGCTAACTTAAAGCACATACAAATAATGCTTTATATTGAGCATGGGCATGAAATATTTAGCTTAAGTTCCCTAAATTAGGATTCCAACAGGATCTCAGGACCATCAGATTTAAAGGATACAGTGATACGGACATACCTAAGCCAGTGACTCACATGATCAAACGGTTATCAATCAAAAGTGATGCAAAATGGCTACATCTAAGCTAATGCAATTAATGATTATCAGATTAGGATTATACTCATGGTAAGGTAATGATAATCAACTATTCAGTAATTCAAACACATGCAAAAGAAAAGAGAGAAGCAACTAGTAGATGTATTCTTGGAGTCTTTTATGAAAGTCATTAATATGAAGAGATCAAAATATCAGTGTATTCAAACAGCGCTTGAAATAAAATACATAAGGCTTGAAAAAGGTTAAAAAAAATTCATGCTCTAAGTCCAGATTACTTAAGGGCTTATGCATACAAAATTGATTCTACAATCATATTATACCAGAATAGGTTTATTTAATACTTTAGCTCGAGACATATAGCATAACCAAACACTCCCTGGCCCTAAAAATAAGGGCCATTTACCGGGACCTCCCCTCTAAGTTCATTAAATTACAGGTCACACCTCTCTTACTTTTGAAATTACAAAAAGCTCTCCTGTGAGTTTACATTTCATAACACCCTGATGTAGGGTAGGCTAAGTGGGTGCGCGACTAACATGCAACCCTAGGTTAAATGTTGGGGAAATAACTCGACAACCCTAAATGATTATATGTAAGATGCAAGATCTGACGACGAGATCAATTTAAGCAATAAATAATCAAATCACACTTAGATAGTTTTAGCAAAAAAAGCAAAATAATTTTCTTAAGCAAACAAGCAATGATTTTCCTCCGCGTGGAGGGCCAAAGCAAAAGCGCACGGCGAATAGTTCCTACAATTCACAAAATAATCTAGAACAAAAGTCCTACGATGCTATTTATCCAAACAAGTATAAGATCACAACACAATATTTAAATGATGAAAACAAGAGTTCATACAACAAGAAAACTCACAAAAGTATGAGGGCTGCCCGAGGTCTAGAGATCCGGTGAAGCACGGTGCGGTGTAGACGACCCGAAAGGGAAACAAGGGCGGGTTGGGCGGTGGGAAGTAGATCCGGCTGTATGGAGGCAGATCCGGGATGCGGGAGGGTGGATCTGGCTGTATGAAGGCGGATCCGGCTGCTTGGAGGCGGATCCGGGCTGTGGGGGGACAGATCTGGACGTTGCGAGTGCTGGAAGCTTGAAAGAGGGGCGGTGGAAGGCTGAGGTGGTTGAGAAGAGGGCGGCAAACAACAGGGAGGTGGCTGGAAAGGAGGCGGCAGTTTCTGGACAGAAGGGAGGGGGTGGAGGCGGGGTGTTTATGGGGCTATATGGGCGGTTGTAGGCAGAGGACTGGGCGGTTGTTACTGGACAACAGGGAAAGGGGAGCGGCGGCTGGCTGTTGGAGAGATGTGGGGGGAGGGATTTGAGGGTGGCAGTGGAGGGATTTGAGGGTGGGGGGAGATGGCTAAGGGTTAGGGTTACCTTTGGGGAGCGGGAGAGGGCCTAGGAGTCATCACCGAGGGTTCCACGGAGTCGGCACCGTGGAGGGATCACCGGATTTCGGGATTTCTTCTTCCCCAAAATCTGTCATAGCCTCCAAGCAGCCCCCATACCTCTTATTTATAATAAAACATAATTAAGGCACTCTGACATCAACGACTATGATTGGTCGGGGATGCGGAGGGCCTGATTACACTAAATAAAACTGAAATGCAACAATATAATATATGAAAATGTAGGTAAACGACGAGCCGGACGCATCCATGGAGTTGGATCATCGATCCGGAAATGCCATATATGGTAGGTAGCCAATCATCCCCGAACGGGCCCAAAACTCATCCTTCGTTGCGGGTCCGCGTCTCCATTCCGCATCATTCTCCCCGGCTTGAAAGAATTCATCTCCTGATGAATAGAGATCAGAATTCTCTCGGTGTATGCCAGGTAAGACTCGATGAGGCCCACCAGAGGTCGTCCAAGTATCGTCGATGGTAAAGTATCATCTGCCTGCCTGCGGCTATGCATGCATAAGACAAAATATATATAATGCTCTCAATAATCTATTGTTGTGTTGGAAGTCCCGGTGCGATCACTGGTGCAGACAGTGAAGCCATAGGCAACTGACCCATAGGCAGGTGGGGCTCAGAAGTGGACTGGGTGCAGGACTGAGGATGTGGACGTGTAGGCTCTAAAGGATATGGGGTGTAGGCTCTAAAGGATATGGGGTGTAGGCTCAAGAGGATCTCCACGAAATGAGTTCACATCCTCGTGAGGTTTGTAGTACGGCGTTAAGTCCTCAACATTAAATATGGGACGGATACTATGTTAGGGCACAAC
The DNA here is from genome assembly GCA_033032865.1 of Dactylorhiza incarnata. Classification (NCBI taxonomy): domain Eukaryota; kingdom Viridiplantae; phylum Streptophyta; class Magnoliopsida; order Asparagales; family Orchidaceae; genus Dactylorhiza; species Dactylorhiza incarnata. The sequence continues at coordinate 2,576,026 of JAWHQI010000347.1, read as the reverse complement.
TACTAGAGAGATTGAGAGAGGAGAAGATCTAGAGAAAGAGAGGAGAAATTAGGTCTAAAGAGGGAGAAGACTAACCTTGAACAACTCTTGCATAACCCCCAAAAGGGGGGCTGCCCGGGTATATAAATACCCGGGCAAGGAGGGGGCCGGCCGGCCCCTCCAAGGAGGGCTGAACCCGCCTGGTTCAGCCCTCGGCCGGCCGGTTCACTGAGTGGGGGCTAACCGGAAGGTTCAGCCCCGTTGTTTAGCGCGCCCTTGCTCCTCCGTACGTAGTGACGCCCCGTAAAGCGTAGCGGGGGCGTAACATACTCATGCTCGTCGGGATATCAAAATCATAGGTATTTGCTCATATCCGTCTCATGATTGTGTAGGGATCCATTCGCCTAACACTCAAGCTTTTAGCAGGTCTCCCACGGAGCCTCACAGCACGGATTCTCACCATCACCTGCTCGCTTTCATGAAATACCTGCTCTTGCCAACGAATATCCGCATGCAATTTATAAGATTTATTACCATTATTGATTCTTCGTCGGACCGACTCATGACACACATGCAAACGATGAACAAACAACTCAACAGACACATACGAATGATGAAGAAACAACTCAACAGACTCATGTCAATGATGCAAATGAAACACGACAAGCACGACACACTCGCTAGAGGAAAATCTAATAATGACCAGAAAATCTATCGCAGCAGGTGGCGTATCAGGAGGCTCTCTCGGGGGAGTGTAGAAAAACTCATCCTGTGTACGACGAGTGTTCAGATGATCGTGTGAGACATCTATACTCAAAAATGAGCTTGAAAAGAGTCAAATGTCTTTCAGGGAACGTGACACATCAGAGGGCTCATCAGGAGGTGTGTAAGAAAAGTCATCGCGAATGCGACGACCGCCTAAGTGAAAATCGTGTGCACCGACTAGAAGACGTGGCTCTATAGTGTGGTGAGTGTCCCCGAAAAGAAAGAGCTCGTCTGGTGGGTCAGCAGGTGGTGCATCCCAAAACTCAGCGAGAGTGCGATGTGTCAAACTGTAAGCAAGTGGTGCCCTAAATATTGGATGATCCTCACAATATGAATCCTCTGAGGCGGGGTCAGGGACGATAATGGAAGAGGCTTCCATAAATCGATACTCATACATGCGGGGCTCACCTGAATCCCATCCTCATCAGGATGTGGCGGATCTCTGGAGGCTCAATTGGGGCTCGTCATAGAACTCGTCACTAGGGTCATGGTCCTCCAGATGAGCACCATCGTGAGGGGTACTGTCCCCGTGAATGGGTGACATAGCCACTACGAGATCAACATCAGGCTCTGGGCTCTCAGTCGTGATGTGACTCAGAGCAATGACAATGGGAGGGCGACATAGACCTACACTCAAGAATGGATCCGTAGGTGCGGTGTCAGGAAGTGGGCCCGGGGTTGGGGTGCTAACTAACCCGAGGGATGGCAGAGGAAGAGGTGTGGGTGAGGGACACAACACTACAGACTCAATAGGCTGCTCAGGTTCGTTCTCAGTCAGGGTCACAAGAGACGGGCCCAAAACTCATCCTGCACTTTTATGATGCAGGGCAGGCGTCACTCTTGTCTGCCACCCTGGAGTCCCACCAAGGGGCCCACCTTGCCGTCGCACCAAGGCGACTTTATCAGGCCTGCGGGTCGTGCACCCCAACCCATCCCCGGTGCACAAAAGTATCCCTTGGAGTAAATCTTCGGGGGGGGGGGGGGTATTTTTGTGCATGGATGTGATGTAGGACAGGCGTTACACCTGTCTGCCACCCTGGAGTCCCACCAGGGGGCCCACCTTGGCGTCGCACCAAGGCGGCGTTATCAGGCCCGCGGGCCGTGCACCCCAACCCATCCCCGGCTCCACCACAGTGCCGATAGGTTGTTGAGGCCAGGGCTCGATCCCCTGACCTCCTTGATAAAGAGTCTTCAGGCAAACTCTCATCACCAACTGGAACAGCCAGTTGGTGATGAGAGTTTGCCTGAAGACTCTTTATCAAGGAGGTCGGGGGATCGAGCCCTGGCCTCAACAACCTATCGGCACTGTGGTGGAGCCGGGGATGGGTTGGGGTGCACGGCCCGCGGGCCTGATAACGCCGTCTTGGTGCGACGCCAAGGTGGGCCCCCTGGTGGGACTCCAGGGGTGCATGGATGTGATGTAGGACAGGCGTTACACCTGTCTGCCACCCTGGAGTCCCACCAGGGGGCCCACCTTGGCGTCGCACCAAGGCGGCGTTATCAGGCCCGCGGGCCGTGCACCCCAACCCATCCCCGGCTCCACCACAGTGCCGATAGGTTGTTGAGGCCAGGGCTCGATCCCCCGACCTCCTTGATAAAGAGTCTTCAGGCAAACTTTCATCACCAACTGGCTGTTCCAGTTGGTGATGAGAGTTTGCCTGAAGACTCTTTATCAAGGAGGTCAGGGGATCGAGCCCTGGCCTCAACAACCTATCGGCACTGTGGTGGAGCCGGAGATGGGTTGGGGTGCACGGCCCGCGGGCCTGATAACGCCGCCTTGGTGCGACGCCAAGGTGGGCCCCCTGGTGGGACTCCAGGGTGGCAGACAGGTGTAACGCCTGTCCTACATCACATCCATGCACAAAAATACCCCCCCCCCCCTGAAGATTTACTCCAAGGGATACTTTTGTGCATGGATGCTATGAAATGTAAACTTACAGGGGAGGTTTTTGTAATTTCAAAAATAACAACAACACGCCTTTATCCCATTATAGTGGGGTCGGCTATACAGATCCTTTGCCTCCATTGTGCCCTATCTTTAGTCATAATCTCACTAATGCCTAAGTACATCATGTCTTTCCTTATAGTTTCATTTCAAGTCTATATTGGTCTACCCCTCCCCCGTTTAATATGCCTAGTGACTAAACTCTCACAACGCCTAACAGGTGCCTCTAATGGTCTCCTTAGTACGTGTCCGAACCATCTTAGTCGAGCTTCACGCATCTTCTCTACAATTGGTGTTACTCATGTCGTATCCCTGGTAAAGTTTGGGTAATTATTCCTTAAAAATAATGATAAACCCACACAAAAATGACTTTTTGGTAATTTTATTCCGTTCACAAAGCTATTTGGTAACAGGAAAATAAGTAAATTGCAATCAAATATGATTGACAATAATTCACCATCATCATCAGTCAGTCCTCTCCGAAATATCAGAAATTATAAATCCTTCTTTTTTCTTTCCTATTAACTGTAGTTGCATGCTATATCTGCATTAACTTACTCATTTTTTTACAACTCCCAGACAAGATATCTTTAATATGCCCCTTTTTATGTATTTTGCTCTTAGTTACATAAGCCCGTGCTATTTTAATGTATTTTCTAAAATTTTAGATTAAACAGGTGCTACAAGCACAGTTCTTCAAGCGCAAGCATTTCCATACTCTATTCTTCCTTGTCTTTACGAGAATCCGCCATTAAATATGTGGAACAAATATCAATTCGAAAAAAGAAAATAAAACATCCCAGAAGACATTTTTGTCAGAAATCTAAAAATTGATAATGGAGTTTAATTAAGGATACTCCTTGAATAGCTTGTCATAGTAATGTTTAACAAGCCTATTTTCCCATGTTGACTCCATATCATCATCTTCAGACACGATGAACCTACACAAAGAATTAGCAAAAATAAAATATTTGAGAATTAGAGCAGAACGCCAAAATATACTACGCAACAATTGTATGTATGATTAAGTTACATAAATCTATAAAAACTTGCTCTTCGGATTTATATAAAAAGAAAATATGATCTCTGTTAAACAACTATCATCTGGGCAATGTTCATGTCTCAGTATTGAGTTTCACATAAAACTTTAAATAATAATAATAAAAGATGGATATCTATACTATTATTACCAAAAACGTCTAAAGAGTGACTTGACGCTCCATTCTACAGAAACCTTTATTCTACACCAAAACCTCACAATCTATGATTATATAACTTCTAAATTTCTTAGTTGAATGAATTATATAACAAACTCCCAGATCACATTTTTCTTATTGTCCGGACTACCCCGGGGATCCAGCTTGTCCACTTGGATAAAATCATCAACAAATTTTTCAGACATTATTATATAAAAATAATTCATTTTCAATGAAATAAACTGATTATATTATGCATTCAAATGCAAGAGCAACATCATTTTTGTGTTGATCAAAACCATAAGAACATGATGACCTAATTGGTAATTTTTTACAAATATTTGAACATTGACTGAAGTTGAAGAAATTATGGGTTGTAATGCCCTAGTTTAAGTCCCTTATTCACTTCCCTGTAACATGTTTTTTTTAAATCAGATCCATTGAAACTACTTTAGATCACATGTTATACACTAATGCAACCCTAAGTGAACATGCGGAATGAACACGAACAAACCATCATGTAATGATGCATGTATGTTTTAAAATTAGCCGGAATCAAATTTTAGCAAGCGCACAAACAATATCAAGAGTTTCCTCCGCACGAAGGATTTTAACTACAACTTGCTCGAATAAATTTTATAGGATTTAAAAGAAACTAAACAATAGCACTAACAACTTTCAACACCCAAGCAAATACAACATACTCATCCAATATTCAATAAAGAAATAGGTAACGCAATACAATAATACTCACAAGCAAAGAGATCCAATAGTAGGCAGTTGAAGGCGGACGGATGCTGTGTGGAGATGAAGTCGACTGCAGGAATAAGAAGTGAGGCGGATCTCAATCAGAAACAGTGGCCTAGGCTGGAGATGGTGTATGCTGTAATGGGGAAAGGAGAGAACAGTGGGACTGGAAGCTTTTGGAGGAGCTTTGTTGTATTAAGAGTGCTGTGCGGCTAGAATGATGGATCCTGAGGGGGAGATGTTGTTGGAACAGAATAAGGGGAGGGCTAACAACATATGGAGTTCCTGCGGAAAACGGGAATGGTTCTCCAGGCCGAGCAATTGAGTTTCACCGTCGATCTTGAGGAGGAGGCGAGTGGTTGCGGGTTGGGCATCTAGAGGAAGAGGATAGCAGTTGGTTGGGGCGAGAGGGAGACGTGTTGGAGGATGGGATCGTGGGGGGATCAACAAATAACAGGGGGCGGTGAATACAGGTGCGGGAGAGAAGAAGAATAACGGCGGTTTTGGAAGGAGATGACTGGTTGACTTGTGGTTTGGAGGTTGGAGATGGATGCGTGCGGTGAGGACAGGAGGAGGATTCGACTGAATGAAGTTTACGACAGTCGGAGGAAGTTGCGACTGGAGGCTTTCGTTCCTTCCGTCGAGGAAGAAGGTTTACGACAGTCGGAGGAAGTTGCGACTGGAGGCTTTCGTTCCTTCCGTCGAGGAAGAAGTGAACAAGATTGGTTGGCGGTTTTCTCCTTAGAACGTGGTACAGAGGGGGTAGTAAAGGTTGTTTCACGGGAGACTTAAAAAAACGAAATTGATCATTTCAGGAAACAAGACTGGGACGTCGCACCCCGGGTTTCACTAAAAATGAAATCCTAAAACACTAAATACAAGTCAAATACAAAAAAATAAAATACATATAAATAGTAAAGCGACGCTCCAGATGCGCTCGCGGTCTCGGATCGCCGATCCGATCAATGTATCCCATGCAAGTGCGCAAATGCGGGTCAATCTCATCTGTCGATCACAATCGTGTGGTTGATCCCCCGTCACTTGGTCTTATTATTCCTACACCATGAACTAAAAGAAGAATTTATCTAACAGCCTAAACTATCCTTTAGAATGTCACATTTTCATGTTTGATGCATGATCAAACCTTCTTAGTACTTCTTAAAAGTTTATGCCTTACAAAATGTTAATAAAATTAAGATGAAAATTTTTGACTGCACTATAGAAAATAAATATTATAAATGTGTGTTTATCTTTGCGACTTAGGATGAACAATATCTAACTGCGTAGACATAAAATCAAAATACATTTTCCACGTTATGTGACTTATGCTTCCACTTGCAATAGCATGAACAGCACTAAAGCTCAATTATTATCGAATAATTTAGTATGTATCAGCACTAGAGATTATATAGCAGAATACTTCTTACCATGAGAGTTTTTTAAGAATTTGTCAGAATAATAGAACAAAACTTTGTGGTTAACAGAAATAGTCTTGAACCGCATCAAACACACTCATCCTTCTTTAGGAGTAATTTGAGCTTCAACGTTAAAACATATGCGGTCTGCAATTGAACTAGTAAAAATAGAAAATGCATTCCAACTCTTCATTTCTTGCAACTGTAACTGTTTCTATTTTCCTTTGCAACGCTAAATGATAAAAGGATTAAATAAATATTGACCTTTTAAATAAAAGAGTAATGAATGTCAACTTAATTGTGTTGCGGGTAATTGACATTTTGGATTCTCAAATATCGCCATATTGGCATATTGCACCCCGAAAGTTTTAATTTGACGCAGTACACCCCCCAAATACCTTTTAGTAGGCATTTTGTACCCTAGGCTGAATTTGAGGGGTAATTTGATCCGAATTTATTAAAAGCTTAGTTTTTAAGTCAAATTCACCGTCAAATGTCATAGATCATTCCCTCCTCTTTCGTTGATAGTCATTCCCGAGCCAAGATCTTCCCTACGAGGTTCCATCGCCGGACATGCCCTTCTCCATCGCTGGGCGTGCCATTCTCCATTGTAGGATGAGCCAAGAACTTCCTTGCAAGCTCCATTGCGAGTTCCATCTGCATGTCGGACGCACATTCTGCCACATTCTTGGTCCTAGCATTCCCGATTCCAATTCCTTGCATTCCCCAACCCTCAATTCCATGATGTCGGCTTAGTAGTAGTAGTAGCTACGCCTGAAAAATTAACATTTTCAATCTCTTTTGATGTTAACTGTGATCCACATTTTGCTATTTGTGTGAATTCTTATAATCAGAAGAAAAGAAGAATGAATGAGTTCGGAATACTAGCTGTCTTGAAATTGACTGTTCAAACATTTGTTTTTCTGACTCCACCGCTCGTTTTGATTTCCTAAACAGAACTACGATTCCAAAAAATATTGATCGAAGAACTAAAAATTCCTTTAAGGATAATAAGTGGATCTAGAATAGTTTAAACCTGAAAATCAGTATACCCCCCCCCCCCCTCCCCTCTTCTGATCTTTGTGAACAACTAGAGCTGCATGTTTGCTACTTATCCTTCAAAAATCTGTTGGGCTAGCCGGAGAACAATTTTCTTATCAAAAGCTTCATTTTGGACCAAATTACCCCCTCAAATTTCAGCCTAGGGTGCAAAATGCCAACTAAAAAGTATTTAGGGGTGCAATGTGTCAAATTAAAACTTTTGGGGTGCAATGTGCCAAAAGGGTGATTTTCGGAGGTGCAAAATGTCAATTACTCTTTGTGTTGTTGCAACCTACTTGGTAATTATAGATGCATAACTAATTCCAATAAACATGTATGGGCGTTCATCTAAACTATACATGGACGGAATTTAAAAAATGAACTTGTTTTTTTATTCTTCAGAGGCTGGCAGAGAGGCTGCTTCGGGCCGAGCAGAGGTCGCAGCAGGAACAGAAGACGCAGCGAGAGTAGACGGGAGAACGGCTCCATGGGGTCCCAGTGAATTTGACGCACTTCACCTTCAAGGCAACCCGGACAGAGTCAGACTCGCGAGGTGTCGACGGTTCAGCTCGCTTCCACGACTCCCCGCATGCAAAAGAATCAAAGGATCAGATCTCGTAGATGGCATCGTGATAAAGGTCGCTTCACTCATCAGAAGATGGAACCACTGGAACGTCCCCAACACTAGCCTCCTTCGAACTAGATGTTGGGGGTGAGAATATTCTCTTCAAGGGCCTCGTACAGGCCCGCCTCTCTTAGTGGCTAGAATTGCCTTGCGCGCTAATACCAAGCTGATACGAGGAAATGAGAAGTCGGGAAAGTTACCAAATCAACAGAGGCCTCTTGCTCGGTCGCGCTCCCCGCGCCCACGGCGCCTATAGGTCGCCGAGCTGAGGGTGTAGTCACCAGCATCGTCACTTCGTCCCGAGGTCTCCTCCCAGAGGACGCTTTCTCGGGCCTATTCAGGCGAGCTCTCTTCTTCTTTTTCTTATCCTTGCGGGGAGCCGCGAACGTCTTCACAAACGCATTAACGTCGTCCATGATTCGATCTGGGCGAGCTCCAAGGACCTGGGTGCTATTTATAAACTCAGCCAGCTCGTGGAGCTCTGAGTCTCACACAGTTTTTTCGACCTCGTCACGAGCCCGAAAAAAGCGGAGATTGTCAACAAATCGTACTCGACGAGATCAGCAAAGGGTGACTAAACAGAGTATAATTACCGATATACCTCTACATGGGCGAGCTCATAGTTTAACAAGGCAGAGAAAGATAAAAGTATACGCAGAAAAACTCATGATAACACATCGGTTTAACTAATACGGTAGATTTGATTTGGGTGATTAAAAAACAAGTTTGAAATCCCAGTTCGTAACATGGTTCCCAATTCCTACTTATACAGTTCTCAAAAGAAAGCAAAGCTTAGAGAGTAATTTACAAGTTCAAACAGCTGGAAGCTGAAAATAAAAGATTGACTTTCTATAAATGATGCTTGCGATTAAAGAATAAAGATAAAAAAAGGAAAGATTTCCAACAATAAATAAAGAGTGACTGGCAAAAAATTTTGCAAATCCAAGTCTAAGAAAAATGGAAAATAAAGATAAAAAGGAGCTTCCAAAAATAAAACAGAGTTAGTGGCAAAAAGATAATTTGTAACACTCAAGTTTAATTGTGCTACTTGTTTTGCTAGCAAAACAAGAATGCCATATTCGTACCTGAATCCTTCTCTTATAGTGTCATGATCAGTTTTAATGAGAAATGAACGGTCTGAATTGCCTGCATTTCCATAGAAGTGAACTGCAACATACAGATACCTTGACATCAAAAAGAGATCAAACCTCCAAAATGAGCACTTGGTTAAGAGATAAAGTTGCTAGTACAGGCTGGGAGATAAAAGAAACTCAAACAGAAAAAACCAATCTAGATAAAATAATTTATAAAAACATCAAACTGGCACCCCATTTAAAACAAAACTAAGAAGCATGCTTTACCAATTAGCTCAAGTTATCACAAATAGCAAATTAGTTGGGGCAAGGTTATTGATGAAGATGACTGTTAGGAACGAAGTGGGAGGGAGAGAGAGATCTAGAGAAATAGAGAGAAACTAGGGTTTGAAGGAGAAGAAGGAGAGAATTACCTGGAAATATTCTTGCATAAACATCCAAAAGGGGGTTCCGGACTATTTATACCCGGAAACAAGGGGGGCCGGCCAAAGAGGGCTGGCCGGCCCCAATAGGGGCTGAACCGGTTTGGTTCAGCCCCCAATAGCCGATATTTAGAGAGTGGGGGCTAAACCAGATGGTTCAGCCCCGTTGTTGCCTTCTTCCTGTAGTTGCCGACGCTTGTATTGTCTCCCAAATAGTCGCGACTCGGCCCTGGGCGTAACATTCCCTTCCCCATCAAGAACCAACTTGTCCTCAAGGTGGTAGTCGGGATAAAGCTCCTTGAAATCCAGCAGATCAACCCAAGAATTGTGTGCCGCCGATAAATTCTTCCACTTGACCAACAGCTCTGGACGGTATTCTGCACCTCGCCACTTCCACTTGAGCAGCAGCACCTCCTCAGGAAGTTGGCGAAGTTCGCCGGCAGCGGTGACCTCAGGCAAAAGAGCACTTGGATGCACATTGGCACCCACCTTCCGCTTGAGCAAGGAGACATGAAACATCGGGTGAATGCGAGAACCCGTAGGAAGATCCAGCTTGTAAGCCACCGGCCCCACCCTGCTGAGAATACGAAAGGGGCCGTAATAGCGAGGAGATAACTTCTGGTTGAATCGGCGAGCTACAGACAGTTGACGGTACGGTTGGAGCTTGAGAAAGACTTCATCACCCACTGCAAATTCCCTCTCCTTGCGATGCTTGTCGTCCTGGAGCTTCATACGGTCCTGGGCAAGGCGGAGGTTGTCGCGTAGTGTCACCATCATACGATCCCGATCACGAAGAGCCCGATCAACTGCGGGCAAAGTCGTGCTGCCCGGCTCATAGCTGCTCAGAGTTGGCGGAGGACGGTCGTAAACAATCTCAAAGGGGGTCATCTTGCTGGCCGAATGATAAGACGTGTTGTAACAATACTCTGCCCAGTGCAACCAATCGGGCCATGTGCGGGGCTCGTCCATCACAAAGCAACGCAAGTATGTCTCGAGGCCCCGGTTTAAAACCTCTGTCTGCCCATCGAACTAGGGGTGGTGTGTCATGCTGAAGCGTAAACGCGTCCCCTGCAGACGAAACAACTCCTGCCAAAAATGACTCACAAAGGTCGGGTCCCGATCAGAAACAACAGCACGAGGAAGACCATGCAAGCGAATAATCTCCCGAGCAAAAAGTGCGGCTACCGACTCGCCGGTATAAGGGTGACTCAAAGCTAGGAAATGCCCGTACTTGGAGAGTTTGTCCACAACCACCAAAATCACTGATTTACCCTGAGACTTGGGCAGTCCGTCGATGAAATCCATGGAAACGATGTCTGAAATCTGCTGCGGAATCTCCAAAGGAACAAGCAGTCCAGCTGGAGAAGTCGTCTCGTACTTCTGTCGTTGGCAGATTTCACAGTCGCACAAACTCATGTATGTCTCGCCGCAATCCGGTCCAAAAGACATTGGCTCTGGCCCTTTGAAGGGTACGAAGCACACATGCATGCCCGCCCGCAGGTGAAGAGTGAAACTCATGCATCATGATAGTCTTCCAAGCTGAATCTGGAGGAATAACCACCCTGCCCTGATGGTAAAGACGACCATTCTGAAGATGATAACCGGCTTCCACGGTCTCGCCACGCTGCAAGGCCTCCACTAATGGACGTAGCGTGGAAGTACGCATAACTTCCTCCTGTATCTCATCCAAGGAGTCAACAAGTGGCCCGGTGATTTGAGCAACAGTAGCTTCAGGGAGGCGCGAGAGAGCGTCTGCTACCACGTTCTCTTTGCCCTACCGATAAGTAATCTCATAATCATAACCCAAGAGCTTAGTAACCCATTTCTGTTGAAGGGGCGAAGACACCCGCTGGTCCAGGAAATGCTTCAAACTTTGATGGTCAGTGTGTATCTTAAAATGTCGGCCAAGCAGGTATGGCCGCCACAGCACCACAGCGTGGCTGATGGCCAACAGTTCCTTCTCATAAGTAGACATCCACAATGTCCGTGGGGCGAGGGCCTTGCTGTAGAAAGCCAACGGTCGCCTCTCCTGCATCAAAACGGCCCCGATGCCCACACCCGATGCATCCGTCTCGAGCACAAACTCCTTCGTGAAATCAGGTAAAGCGAGGACCGGAGTGGTGGTCATAGCCCGCTTGAGCGCCTGAAATGCCTCCACAGCCTCCCCTTGCCAAGAGAAGGAGTCCTTCTGCAACAATTAAGTCAATGGTCGAGCAATCTTCCCATAATCTTTCACAAACCGTCGGTAATACCCAGTCAACCCGAGGAATCCCCGTAGTGCTCGAACTGTAAGTGGTCGTGGCCATGAAACCATACTCTGAATTTTCTGAGGGTCGGCTCTGACGCCGTCACCGGAAACTAAATGTCCCAAATATTCAACCTCCTTCTAACCAAAGGAGCACTTGGAGCGCTTGGCGTAGAGTTTGTGTTGACGGAGAATGACGAGGACCTGCTCAACATGGCCCACATGATCCTCCCAATTGGCGATGTAGATCAGAATATCATCAAAGAAGATCAACACAAATTTGCGGAGGAGTTCTCGAAAGATCTCATTCATATTTTCCTGAAAAGTGGACGGCCCGTCGGTCAACCCATTGGCCAAGACTAGGAACTCGTAGTGGCCATCATGTGTCCGGAAGGCTGTCTTGTGGATGTCCTCCTCCCGCATCCGAATCTGATAATAGCCGGAACGTAAGTCCAGCTTGGTGAATACGAACGCCCCATGTAACTCATCCAACAACTCCTCCACTAGAGGGATTGGGAATTTATCTTTCACCGTGACACTATTCAGAGCTCGATAATCAACACAGAACCGCCACGAACCAGCTTTCTTTTTCACTAGAATGATCGGCGCTGAAAAGGAGCTAATACTGGGACGGATAATTCCCGCATCCAACATCTCCCGAACACTACGCTCGATCTCTGCCTTCTGAATATGCGGATAACGATAGGGTCGAACATTGATTGGCTCTGTCCCCGCCTTAAGCTGGATCTGATGATCCCGGAACCTCGTGGGTGGTAGTGTGCGGGGCTCCTGGAAAACGTCAGCATACTCTTCAAGAAGAGTCAGTAACTGGATCGGTACCCCCGACTCGCCCGTAGTCGATGTCTGAATCGCCATAAGTACTGCCATCATATTGCCTTCCTCTTCCAGCCGTTGCATGCTACGTAGAGAGATCTCCTTGATCGGCGATGATGTGAGACCCCGCAGGCAAAACTGTTTCCGGCCTGGTGGAATTCCATAGTCATGTGCTCCCAATCAAATGTGACCCAGCGTAACTGTCGTAGCCAATGAACTCCCAAGACCATGTTAGAGCCCCGGATCGGCAAGAGATATATGTCGGTGTAACCCGTATATCCTTGCATCTGAAGCGCCACACCCTTGAGCACCCCTTCACACTGTAACTTGCTTCCATCTGCTACCATAACCTGGAAGGAAGACCCAGTATCCACAATGTGTCCAACGCGCCGCGCTACCGCAGGGTGAATGAAATTGTGGGTGCCCCCACTATCCACCAAAATGGTGATCTTCTCTTGATTCAACCAGCCCGTAAGCCTCATGGTCAGTGGCGGACTGCATCCCTCCAGAGCATGTATAGACACCCCGAGTTCACTCAAATCCAACCCCCCGTCCAACTCCTCCTCAGGCACCGTTTCCCCTTCCTCATCCTCTTGCAACATGAATACTTGTATTTTCTGACACTTATGGCCCGGTGTGAACTTCTCGTCGCAATTGAAACACATGCCCTTCTCCTTCCTGGCTGCAAGCTCACTCCAAGAAAGTCGTGTCACTGTCGGCTTGCTACCAATTGGCGGATCCCGTCGTGCTACTGTTGGTGTCGCGGGTGGCCTTCCCACAGCTCGAGCTCTCTGTCTATTGAACTGTTCCTCCTGAATGCGTGCCAACGTAATGGCGTGGTTCAATGTACGGGGTATGTGCGACTGCACCTCATCACGTAGATGCTCCTTGAGTCCCGACACAAAACAGCTGAGCAGCGTGCGCTCCCCCCATTGCACCCGGTTGGCCAACTTCTCGAACTCGGTGCGGTACTCCATCACAGTCCCCTTTTGTCGAAGTTTCTGCAAAAGAGCCTCGAAATCCTCGAACTCAAGTGGCCCAAATCGGGTTGTAAAGCCCTCCACAAATTCTGCCCACGGCACAAAGTCGCGCCCCTGTAGGAACCACTGTGTCCACTGAAATGCGTCGTCCTCCAAATGGAACGAAGCTAACTGGACCCACTGCCCCTCCGGCACATCCTGATAGCTAAAGAAAAGTTCCGCCTTTTGTACCCATTCCAGTGCATCCCCCCCCTAAAACGGGGAAAATTCATGCGTGTTAATTTTGGAGGAAGGTACGTCCGGGGTGCGCCTGCTCCCCGCCACCCTTGATCGTATCCGGCACCCGGATATCCTTGTTGATACATTGGTCCCCATGGAGGATGCTGTCCGATCCAAGGAGCCCCTGTTCCGATACCCCCGGCGCCTCCAACTGCCCGGGGATGAGGAAGAAGACCCCCCCATACCTCCCTGAGGAAGAGTCGCCTGCACTGTAGGTCGGCCGAGCCCAAACTGCTCCTCCCCAGCCCGCCGCCAAACCGGGCCACCTCCTCCGGCGTCGCCAGGGCTGCAGCGGACTGTCCCGAAGTCGCCGAGGCCGTCGCGGCCTGCTCTGATGTCGCCAGCCCCGTAACGGCTCGCTCCCATATCGCCAGCGCCCATGCGGCCTGTGTCGAGCCCGCCACTGACAGTCGCGCCCGATCCGGCCTCCGCCAGCCTCGACGAAGACTCCCTGGCTCGATCCGCTCGCGATCGTCTGCGCCCGAGCCCGATCCGCTCCCGTCGTCGTCCAGCCTGCTCCAACCGATCCTCCAGCGGTCGTATCGCCCAATCCCGGCGTCGTGGGGTGAGATCCAAAATTATCCGACGCCGGATTCGTGGATCCGCCGTTCTCGCCGCCCACCGGACTCTTCCCCTTCAGATTTTGCGCTAGTAGGGCCTTGATCTCCTCCATGCTAGCGTCGATTCGCTCTTCCAAACGTTGAGTAGACGTTCTCATATTCTCTTCCATGGACGCCACTGAATCTGATAGCCCTACGAAGTTTTCTTCTAGGGTTTCCAGACGAGAGGCCTCCTCTTGCGTGCGAGTGGTCACCATGGCGGAGAACCGAATGCTTTGATACCAATTGTTAGGAACGAAGTGGGAGGCAGAGAGAGATCTAGAGAAATAGAGAGAAACTAGGGTTTGAAGGAGAAGGAGAGAATTACCTGGAAATATTCTTGCATAAAACATCCAAAAGGGGGTTCCGGGCTATTTATACCCGGAACCAAGGGGGCCGGCCAAAGAGGGCTGGCCGGCCCCAATAGGGGCTTAACCGGTTTGGTTCAGCCCCCAATAGCCGATATTTAGAGAGTGGGGGCTGAACCAGATGGTTCAGCCCCGTTGTCGCCTTCTTCCTGTCGTTGCCGACGCTTGTATTGTCTCCCAAATAGCCGCGACTCGGACCCGGGCGTAACAATGACAATAGATCGCACAAGTGTTAATAACAATTATTTACATGAAAGCATTAAAAAATCATCCAATGGAGTGGATTTGAATAGTGCAAATATATATATCTATACTATATATACAAAGATGTATGGAAGCCTGTTTTGGTGTAACATGGAGGCCCATCAGGCAAATTTAAACCCTCCGATCAAGATCCAAACGATCATATCCATTCGCAGGTGGTCTGCGAATAGCCTGTCAGTTTTGCGCTGGTTGGCTATTCGCAGACCACCGAAGTCTGCGAATAGCCACAGTTTTGTGCCGATTGCCTATTCGCAGACCACCTACGTAGATATTTTTTTCGAAAAATTATAATAAAATCATGTATAAATAATTTTAAAAATGAAAACAATTATTAAAAAATAAATGCAAAAATTGAAATAATTTTATTAAATTTAAATATTAAAAAAATAAATTAAACAAAAAATTTAATATAAGCCCGTCGTTCGGGGGTGTGCGAAGCAAGCTGGTTAGGGTCGGGCGAAGCACGCCGCGGGGCGGGTACTGTCGCGCGGGGCACGGGGGGCCCCCCGTGCACTGTCACTCGTATCATATATAAAGAAATATGATGGTCTGCAAATATCATGAGTTCATAATTCTAGGAAATAATATAAGCCATCAGATTTGGCTCAATAATTCAACTACCGTCTGATCTAGCTCAACAAATCAGCTCCCTCTCTCTCCATATTTTTATAGGTATCCTAAACCTAGAATCAAAGCGCCCTAAACCTATAAATTGAATAGGTAAATTAACCTACAATGGGAAATTACTATTTTACCCTTCAAATTTTGAAAAAATAAAGCAATAAACAGAAAAAGGCCCTAAAACGCGGCACTAAGTAGGCCCGCCAACTCTGCTTTAAGCATAAAGATATAAACCTAAACCAAGCCTGTACACTATCTTATCATTCAAACAAAGGTGCACTCACCTATTATTTAAACTTGGAAACACAATCAAATTCCACGATGTGGGACTAAAAATTTTTAGTAAAGAAAAAAAAGGTGGCGTTGGGGGATCGAACATGAAACCTTTTATATGACTGCCTGAAATCTCACCACATTGACTAAGCGATAACTATTGTTCACTTTGAACAACTATTTAATATACATTATATAATACACGGAATAATTTTTAAATTTAAATTATTAGAAAAGGGTGAAACCCGCCGGAGGAGGACAGAGTACTGTTGTGATTGGTCATAGGGGTGGGGGCGGAGCCCCGTGTCTGTCATATGTATATGACATATTGATGTATATTTTTTTACGGTCATTTTGAGTACTCATATGTATATGTTGCGGGCGCAGCCCCGCATACGCATCGAGCACGGGCAAAATCCCGCCTGGATGCGGACGAATGCCGCCCGACAGCATCGCGCCAGGGGCGGGCGAAGCCTGTCGTCGCCAGTCGGGTACTGTCGCGCTTGGCCGTAGGGGCGGAGCCCCGTGTCGGGCACTCGTATATATATATATATATATTATATATATGGTTGTTTACTAGGACTTCTGATATGAACTTGCAAGGGAAAAGGAAGAAATAGAGAGGAACTAGCGAGAGAAGAAGAAGAATTAGGGTTTTGGGGAAGGAAGGAAGAAGATACCTGAAATGTAATACTTGATATCCGTCTTCGAGGAGCCCCGGGCCTATTAATACCCGGGGCAAGAGGGGGCCGGCCGACCCCCTCAAGTAGGGGCTGAACCGGGGTGGTTCAGGCCCTATTTGGCCCTTTTAATGATTGGGGGCTGAACCGGATGGTTCAGCCCCGTTGCTTTGTGCGTGCTCCTTCAGTCGCCGAGAATATTTATGCCCCGAGAACCGTAACGTATGCGGGGGCACAACATTCCCCTCCCCATCAAGATCCAGCTTGTCCTCAAGGTGGAAGTCCGGAAACCTCTCGCGAAACTCCAACCAATCGACCCAAGAATTATGAACCTCCGTCATATGCTTCCATTTGACGAGCACCTCGGGCCGGTACTCCGTGCCTCTTTTCTTCCATTTGGTCAACAGTATGGCCTCCGGTGAAGGCCGTAATTCGCCTGCGGAGGTAGCCTCTGGTAGGCTAGAACTGGCCTGAACTGAGTCCCCAATTTTTCTTTTAAGCACTGAGACATGGAACGTCGGGTGGATGCGGGACCCCTCTGGTAGTGCCAAGGTATATGCTACCGGGCCCACTCGTCGGATAATGCGGAAAGGCCCGTAGAATCGTGGAGCCAGTTTCTGAATGGCACGCCGAGAGACTGAAAGATGCCGGTACGGTTGGAGCCTGAGGAAAACCTCGTCGCCCACCGCAAATTCCCGTTCCGTACGATGTTTGTCTGCCTGGACCTTCATGTGCTCCTGGTGTAACCCGCGTCAAAACCATCTAGCGTGTTTTATTTGTATTGCGTTATTTAAGTATTTCAGTTTTACTTATGTATTTCAACTTTGCAATGCTAGTTCGGCGTGTGAGTCTGACCACCTCACATGACCCTAAATAAATGGTCCGGCGTGACGTGTGTGCGATGAGGATAATACTACCCCTAATTAAAATCACCTTTTGGACTGCATTTAGCAAAATCCGCTTTATTTAACTCTTAGGGTTGGAGAGTGCTATAAAAAGGAAGGAGGATGCCTAGGGTTTTTCACGTTGGCTGAGAGAAAGAACTTCTTCTTTCTCTCGGGCGGCTGCTTCTCGCGTACTCCCTGTTTCCATGCGCTACCGTTCCCTCCGCCGCTGATTTCCGGCCGCTGCTCCCTCGTTCGACCCGGCGTCGACTACGGAACCTCCTTCCGCTGGCATCGACTGCAGTCATGCCTTCCTCGAGACCGTTCGTCCACTGCGTCGCCCCTTCCGGTCCTGGACGTCGACTGCGACATCTTCTTCCGTCCAGACCAGTGTTTCTCCTTGGCTTCACCAAACCAGCTACGCTACCCCACCTCCCCCGTGCATTCCAGACGTCGACCTCGACTCTGATTCCGTCTGGAACCCGCTGCTGCTACTCCGTGTTGAACCCAGAACCGGCAGCCTCCTTCCGACCCGCCTCCTGTCCAGCCGCTGTTGGTCCTTTGGACCCTAGGTGAAATCCTCTCCCACTCAGTCTCCAAACCAGCTACTTTTGTGAATCGTTTATGCAGTCAAAATTAATTTGCAAAACAATTAAGGGGTAGCATCGTCCTTATCGTTCATCGTCTCGTCGTTCTTTTCTCCAAACACGTTCATTAAATTTTCTTGCTGTGGAAGGAAGTATAAGTTAGCATTGCAAAGAGTGTTGCCCATCACAACGAAGCGAAGTATCGTAACTCGTTGATTTCGGAGTCCGTGAGGGTTGTTACCACACTAACGTAATTGAGCACACAATTTTAACGCGCGCCAAATTAACTCGCACCGTTATTTAGAAAGTCTGAACTTGATTTTACATCAATTTGGTGTGGCTGCTGGGATATCTCACTTTCATCGTGGGATAGCCGAGCGTATCGGTGTTCAGGATTTCTAAGTTTCGGTTGTTGTCTAAATTTAACCCATGGAATCAAGAATGACAAGTGTCGAGGGAGGATTAGCGGAGCTCACCGCCCGTATGGGAGACCTTATGACCGCTGTCACGACGCTCTCCACATCCATGCGCGACACCAACCAGGTAATGCTAGAACTGCGCACCTCTGTCAACAACATAGAGGGCCTCATCCACGTTGGGGGTCTTCCTGCGCAGCCTGCAGTACCACCTCGAGCACCACCGAACCATATGCCCCAAGAACCAAACCCGGTTGACGTAGGTCCCCAGGATCCTAGATTTGCACCTAGGTGGGATGCGGGAGTCAAACTTGATGTCGGAGACTTTGAAGGCACCCTCGAGCCTGAGAAGTGTCTCGACTGGTGCGGGCGGTTGGAGAGATTCATGACCTGGAAGCGCACTCCTGCCCACCAACAGGTGGAGTATGCATCTTTAAAACTAAAGGGACCCGCCATCACTTGGTGGGGACAAACGGAGCGTATGCGCTACACTATGGGATTACCTCCCATCACCACGTGGGTCGAGTTCAAGGCTCAACTCAAAAAGAGGTATGTCCCTGCGGATTTCTTGCAGACCATGTATCGTAGGTACCACAACCTGCGACAGGATAAGATGACGGTTGACGAGTACACAGACGAGTTTCTTACACTCCAGGCTTGATTAGACTTACGTGAGGAGGATCACATGGTGGTGGCTCGTTACCTCAACGGGTTGCGATACGCTATTCGTGATCAGGTAGAGCTACACGATTTTCAGAACTTGGGAGAGGCTGCCAGTCGCGCACGACGTGTGGAGGCCCTCCAGAAGAGGACCGGAGGACAGAGGTCGGTTGACCGAACCTCACACACATCACCTCTGGCTTCGACTGATCGGTCTAGTCCGGCACCCTTTTCGAGATCCCCAGCCCCTACTAGACCTCTATTAACAGCCCCCACCCCTCCCGGCACAGCACCCGTTGTCGCCAAGGGGAAGGAGGCAGAGGGTTCCCGCTCGGTCTTTCGTTGTTTTAAATGTATGGAACCGGGGCACAAGTCATCTGAGTGCCCGCGCCGCCGATTCACGGCTATAGTCGAGGCCGACGATGGCCGAGAGCCCGAGTATGGGACTTGGGACGATGACGTCACTACTGACGTGACAGACGCACCTAGGATCGAGTACGAAGTGGAAGGCGAGCAGCCTACACACCCGGTCTCCGTCATGCATCGTAGCCTCTTGAGTTCGCGCGTCCCCACAGACGACGCATGGCTGCGCCACAACATTTTTCGCACCACTGCGCGTATTCGGGAGCACTTCTGTTCCGTCATTTCTGATGGCGGGAGCATGGAAAATTTTGTTTCCCAACTGATGGTGGAAAAACTAAAACTTACCACCCAGATGTTAGAGCGAGCATAGGAGTTGTCTTGGGTCACTAGCGGTACCACGATCGTTATTACGCACCGTTGCCTCGTATCATTTTCCATTGGAAGTACCTACTCAGATTCTGTATGGTGTCACGTCGCCCCTCTAGACGTGTGTCACATCCTGCTGGGCCGTCCGTGGCAATACGATCGACATGTTATTCATGACGGACGCAGGAACACCTACACCTTCGAGCATCAGGGCCGCCGAATTGTTCTTCTCCCCAGAAGAATAGCTTAGTCCCTCGAGACTCCCACCCCCGACTACTGCTCACACTGATGTTCTCGTCCACCCTATACCTACTATCACTTCCACTTCCTCTCCCGCTACTGTCTACCCGTCCATCACGATGATTATGTCCGCTCGGCAATTCTGTCGGGAGGTGGAGGACGTGGGTATAGTTTACATGTTGTTGGGTAGAGAGTCCCCCACTCCTGCCGCTGAGATACACCCCCGAGTACAGCCACTAGTCGCTGAGTTTCACGATCTCACCCCTGACGAGCTGCCCGACCAGCTTCCCCCCCTACGGGACATACAGCACTGTATTGACCTTGTCCCAGGAGCTAGTTTGCCCCACTTACCTCATTATCGCATGAGTCCACGAGAGCACGAGGAGCTGAGGAGACAGGTATCTGAACTCCTCCAAAAGGGGCTCATACGCGAGAGTCTTAGTCCATGCGCCGTTCCTGCCCTGCTTGTCCCCAAGAAGGCCGAAACATGGCGAATGCGTGTAGATAGCCGCGCGATCAACAAGATCACCGTTAAGTATCGTTTCCCGATTCACCGATTGGACGATATGTTTGATATGTTGAGCGGTGCAAAGATATTCTCCAAGATTGACCTTAGAAGTGGCTACCATCAGATTCGGGTGCGCCCCGGAGATGAGTGGAAAACCGCTTTTAAGACCAAGGAGGGGTTGTAGAATGGATGGTCATGCCCTTCGGACTGTCCAACGCACCGAGCACTTTCATGAGATTGATGACTCAGGTTCTACGCCCCCTGATCGGAACATGTGGTGTCGTCTATTTTGATGATATTTTGATCTATAGTACCGAGGCGGATCAGCACATCACCCACTTGCGCCAGGTACTTCAGATCTTGCGTGAGCATAGGCTAATTATCAACCTGAAAAAGTGCACATTCCTTACTGATAGTCTCACATTCTTAGGCTACATAGTGTCCTCTGAAGGAATCCGGGTCGATCAGGAAAAGGTGAGGGCGATTATCTCCTGGCCCACCCCCAGGAGCTTTACGGAGGCCCGCGGATTCCACGGAATGGCGTCGTTCTATCGGCGTTTCATCCGTAACTTCAGTACTCACATTGCCCCCATCACAGATTGCCTCAAGAAGGGCCAATTCACATGGACCGCCGAGGCGGAAGCTGCATTTCTCCTCATGAAGGAGAAGATGTCTAGCGCCCCCGTGCTAGCTCTTCCCGATTTTGAGAAAGTGTTCGAAGTAGATTGTGATGCCTCACACATTGGCATAGGAGCCGTCTTGAGCCAGGAGGGCCGACCTGTAGCCTTCCATAGTGAGAAGATTGACGATGCAAAGACTCGATACTCGACTTACGACATTGAGTTCTTCGCCATCGTTCAGGCTCTCCGTCATTGGCGCCATTATCTCATTCAACGTGAATTCGTGCTGAACACGGACCATGACGCGTTGCGACATTTGAACTCCCAAAAGGAGGTCAGACGCCACGCGAAGTGGGCTGCGTTTTTGCAGGAGTACACGTTTCACATTCGACACAAGCCCGGGGTGACCAACCGAGTGGCCGATGCCCTTAGTCGTCGAGCCCACTTACTCGTATCCCTTCAGCCAAGGATCACTGACTTAGATTCCCAGCGAGACGCCTATGCCACTGACCCCGACTTTGGCACCATTTGGGAGGAATGCCGTACAAGGGGTGCGGACAGCTCCGGCCACTATATTTTGAGTGAGGGGTATCTATTTCGGGGCACACGCCTGTGCATCTGCCGGGGTCCTTTGCGTGAATTACTCCTCACTGAGTTGCACTCCTCGGGATTAGGGGGACACTTTGGACAGTCGAAGATGTTGGACCTCGCCACCACCCGTTACTACTGGCCACACCTGAGGAAAGATGTCGTTCGATTAGTCCAGACGTGTCACACATGCCAATTATCCAAGGGACAGTCTCAAAACACTGGGTTGTACTTACCATTATCCATTCCAGAGCGACCCTGGGATGAAGTGTCCATGGACTTCATCAGTGGCTTACCCCCTACTTCCCGCCGGGTAGATGTTATATTTGTGGTAGTCGATAGGTTCTCCAAGATGGCCCATTTTATACCTTGCCGGAAAACCTCCGATGCTGCACACGTAGCGCAACTCTTCTTTCGGGAGGTCGTTAGATTGCACGGAGTCCCACGCACTTTTCTCTCGGACAGGGACACTCGTTTCATGGGTTATTTTTGGAAAACTTTATGGAGTAAACTTGGCACGAAGTTAAAATTTAGTAGTGCATACCACCCCCAAACGGACGGGCAAACCGAAGTGGTCAACCGGAGTTTAGGAGACTTACTGCGATGTTTGGCGGGTGAACACCCTAAGCAATGGGATTTATTTCTTCCACAAGCTGAATTTGCGTACAATAATTCTGTTAACCGTTCCACACAAAAATCCCCATTTGAGATTGTGTATGGCTTTCCCATTCCCCACTTCCTTGACCGTCACTCCCTCTCGTGCCATGAGCGCCTCTCGTTTGATGCCTACTACTTTAATTGATCAAATTAAATTACTGCATAAATCAATTCATAAACAGTTGCAGGTAGCTTCCGAAAAGTACAAGGTCGCGGCGGACATGCACCGTCGCGAACTTCACTTTTCCGAAGGAGATTGGGTGTTGGCTCACTTCCGCAAGGAGAGGTTTCCCACAGGGTCATATCATAAGCTCCAACAGCGCCGTTTCGGACCCTTTCAGGTGAGGAAGCGGTTGGGGGAGAATGCCTACCTTCTGGATTTACCATTGGAGTTCGGCACGTCCCCCATCTTCAACAGCACCGTTATTTAGAAAGTCTGAACTTGATTTCACATCAGCTCCTATGCTGCTCGTAAGTTGTCCCGAAGTACCCTTATTGTGCGGTCTCGATCATGTAGCGTCCGATCGACGGCCGGTAAAGCGGTGTTGTCAGGCTCGTATGAGCTCAAAGTGGGTGGTGGCCGCCCGTAAACGATTTTGAAAGGAGCTTGCTTGTCGTATGAAAAGAGGTGTTGTAACAGTACTCGGCCCAATGCAACCAATGGGTCCATGTACGTGGCTCATCCATCACAAAGCACCGTAAATATGTCTCGACCCCCCTGTTGAGAACCTCCGCCTGCCCGTTAGTTTGAGGATGGTTTGCAGTACTGATGCGTAGCGTGGTGCCTTGTAACTGAAATAGCTCCTTCCAGAATTTGCTCACAAAAACCGGGTCTCTGTCTGAGATGATAGAGCGAGGGATACCGTGGAGTAACAATCTCCCAGGCGAATAGCTCAGCAACGGATTCCCCTGTATATGGATGGCTCAAGGCTAGAAAATGCCTGTACTTGGATAACTTGTCGACCACAACGAGAATGACGAATTTGCCCTGAGACTTGGGCAGGCCGTCTATGAAATCCATGGAGACAGTGTCCCAAATCTGGTGTGGAATCTCTAGCGGGGTAAGCAGTCCCGCGGGCGATGTCGTCTCGTACTTCAGTCGCTGGCAAACCTCACATTGTCGCACGAACTGTTGGACATCCCGTCGCATGCCCTTCCAAAAGACATTGGCACGGATTCGCTGCAGTGTACGAAGTATGTCAGCATGGCCGCCAGTCGGGGAGGAGTGAAACTCCTGCATCATGACAGTGCGCCACGCTGAAGTGGCAGGAATGACCACTCGGCCGTGGTAGTAATGTCTCTTTCCTTGCAGATGGTACCCCGGAACTGTGGTGTGGTCCTGCTGTAGTGTCTCCACAATGGCTTGGAGCTCTGGATCTTGGTTCACCTCCGCCTGTATCTCATCTAAGGAATCAATCACCGGCCCGGAAACGTGGGACGGGGTGCTCTCCGGTATGCGTGATAACGCGTCCGCCACCACGTTTTCTCTCCCTTGCTTGTAGACGATCTCATAATCGTAGCCCAACAACTTTGTCAACCACTTCTGCTAGATGGGGATGTCAGACGCTGCTCGAGGAAGTGCTTTAAACTCTGATTGTCCGTGCGGACCTGGAAGTGTCTCCCCAAAAGATAAGGCCGCCACATGGCGACCGCGTGGAGAATGGCCAACATCTGCTTTTCATAAGTGGATAGTCCCAGCGTCTTTGGTGCCAAAGCCTTGCTGAAGAAGGTCAATGGTCGACCCTCCTGCATCAGGACTGCTCCAATTCCGACCCCCGACGCAGCTGTCTCCACCACGAACTCCTTGGAGAAATCTGGAAGTGCCAAAACCGGAGTGGTGGTCATTGCCTTTTTCAAGGATTGGAAGGCATCCTCCGCCTTTGCATGCCACTGAAAGGCATCCTTCTGTAGTAGCTGAGTGAGGGGCCGCGCGATCTTGTCGTAGTCCTTCACGAAACGGCGATAGTACCCAGTAAGCCCAAGGAAACCCCGTAAGGCCCGGATCGTCGTGGGCTGAGGCCACGTCACCATTCTGGCAATCTTCTTCGGGTCGGCCTGGACCCCGTGAGCAGACACCAGATGGCCCAGGTACTCGACCTTTGTCTGCCCGAAAGAGCACTTGGAACGCGTGGTATAGAGTTGGTGCTCCCTAAGTATGGTAAGCACGTGTCGAACATGATCAAGATGGTCCTCCCAGTTCTTGTTGTAGATCAAGATGTCATCGAAGAAGATCAGCACGTATCGGCGTAGGAGTGACCGGAAAATCTCGTTCATCACCGCCTGAAAGGTAGATGGGGCGTTGGATAGCCTGAATGGCATCACCAAGAACCCGTAGTGACCATCGTGGGTGCGAAAAGCGGTCTTGTGAATATCCTCCTCCTTCATCCGGATCTGATGGTTACCGGACCGAAGATCCAGTTTGGTGAATAGGCTCGCTCCATGCAATTCATCCAGCAACTCTTCAATCATCGGAATGGGAAACATATCATTGATAGTTGAGCTATTCAACCCTCGGTAGTCGGCGACGCAGAATCTCAACGAGTCGTCCTTTTTCTTCACCAGTATGATCGGTGAAGAAAAAGCACTAGTGCTAGGTCGTATGACGCCGGTGGCGAGCATCTCTCGAACACTGCGCTCTATCTCTGCCTTCTGAATGTGGGGGTAGCGGTAGGGTCGGATGTTGGTAGGATCCGCCCCCGCTTTCAACTGAATCTGATGATCACGAAATCTCAAGGGAGGAAGGGTGTGTGGATCCTGGAAAACATCCTCGTACTGTGTCAGCAAAGTCTGCATCTGCTCGGGTTCCTCGGAGGTGGCCGGTACAGTGACCGTCACTCCTAGAACCATAGCCATTGTGCTGCCCTGCTCTTCCAATCGTTGCAGGCTCCGAAGTGAGATCTCCTTAAGTGGGGATGATCGTATGTCGTGCAGGCAATGATCCGTCCCCTGCTGAGTAAACTCCAAATTCATCTGATCACAGTCCGTGGTCACCCTCCGCAACTGTTTGAGCCACTGAACCCCAAGGACCATGTCGGAGGCCCTAATCGGTAGCAGATAAACGTCAGTGTAGCACACATATCCCTGCATCCGCAACTCTACCACCTTCATCACCCCCCTCGCATTTTAGCTTGTTGTCGTCTGCCACCATGACCTGGAAAGCGGCCTCCCTGTCAATTGTATGGCCCACCTTCAATACCACCGCGAGGTTGACAAAATTATGGGTGCTCCCACTATCAATCAAAATGGTCACCCGCTCTTGGCCCATCCTTCCGGCAATGCGCATAGTAAGACGCGCGGTGCACCCCTCCATGGCTTGGAGGGAAACTCCAAACTCTGCTAGGTCCAGTCCTTCCTCTCCATCGGCATCTGTAGGGTTTTCCTCATCGTCCTCCTCCCTCGGCATGAAAACCAGAACCTTTTGGCACTTGTGACCAGGTGTGTACTTCTCATCACAGTTGAAACACAAACCCTTATCCTTCCTTGCCTGCAGCTCCAGCCAAGTCAGTCTTGTCACCGTAGCTCGAACTACCGGGGGGAGGGGGGGTCCCTTCGGGCCGCTAGCGGGGCCGTCGAAGCTCTCGTCGTGGCTCGGTTTCTCTGTCTGTTAAAGCGCTCCTCCTGTATCCGTGCGAGGCCGATAGCATGGCTCAAACTGTGGGGCATGTAGGCATAAACCTCATCTCTCAAGTGGTCCTTCAGCCCGGATATAAAGCAGCTAAGAATAGTCTTCTCCTCACAACTAACTCGGTTGGCCAGTTTCTCAAACTCAGTGCGGACTCCGTCACCGTCCCCTTCTGCCGAAGCTTCTGTAGTGTTGCTTCGACGTCCTCGTACTCCAATGGCCCGAAACGAGCGGAGAAGGCTTCAATGAACTTCGTCCATGGGGCGTATACGCGGCCAAGTAGAA
Source organism: Dactylorhiza incarnata (assembly GCA_033032865.1). Taxonomy (NCBI): domain Eukaryota; kingdom Viridiplantae; phylum Streptophyta; class Magnoliopsida; order Asparagales; family Orchidaceae; genus Dactylorhiza; species Dactylorhiza incarnata. The sequence goes on along the minus strand of JAWHQI010000347.1, from coordinate 2,549,858 downwards.
ACCATTTCGTCCACTGGTAAGCGTCATCTTCCAGGTGGAACGTCGTCAACTGCACTCATTGCTCTTTGGGAATCTCCTGATAGTTGAAGAATAATTCCGCCTTTTGCACCCACTCCAATGCGTCCCCTCCTCCTCTGAACCTCGGGAAGTTCATGCAAGTTCTCTTTGGTTGCATGTACGCTCTCTGATTCAACTGGTCGTGACCCCCCAGTTCCTGTCCATACCCGAATGGCCTTCTCTGCTCCATGGGAAGGTTGGATGCCCCTTGGGGTCCAGGAAAATACACCCCTTCCTGTCCGGCAACAAAGGGAGGCCGACCACGATCGCGCCCATTGCCGACTGGTTGTCACCCGCCCAGGTGATTGACCGTTGCGAGACGTTCTTGCCATTGTCCACCGGTTCCGTTCCCCGGATATGGCCCGTTGCTACGATCGGTCGAAGACCCCCTTGTACCTGCTCCAGAGGTCGCCACGTAGTCACCCCGCTGGTTCCGGCCCCATTCCAAGTCATCGGGGGAGTTCCCAGGCCGATCGCGTGCGTTCCCAGGCCAATCGCGTGTGTACCCGAGCCGATCGGGATCGACCGCCACTCCGCGGCCCTGGAGGCCTCTGGCCGCACGTTTCCGGCCCCTGGCCACCCTCCGGCGGCGGCCCCTGCTCCGTACGGGAACCCCGAGGTGGGATCGGCATGGCCCGAATCGATCTGGTCGGCACAGGATGGATCGGCGTCCATCCAGGCATTCGGCGCCCGATCCGGTCCTTGCGACCATGTAGCTGGCTGATGCCGATGTGCTTCAGCCGTCCACGGAAGGTTAGCGTTCGTGGGTGGCCGATTTGACGCTTCGATCTCCGATCCTTCGTTGGTCGCTGCTTTTCCTTTCAGATTCTGCGTTAGAAGGGTCTTGATCTCCTCCATTTGGGCATCCAAACGTTCTTCCAGATTTTTCATGGATGTCTTCACTTGCTCTTCGATCGCCGCTACCGTGTCCGCCAACCCGCGTAGTTTTCCTCTAGGGTTGCCAAGCGTGTGATCTTGGCTTCGGTGCGCGTCACCATGGTCTCAGGAAAGATGCTCTGATACCAATTAATATGAACTTGCAAGGGAAAAGAAAGAAATAGAGAGGAACTAGCGAGAAAAGAAGAAGAAATAGGGTTTTGGTGAAGGAAGGAAGAAGATGCCTGAAATGTAATACTTGATATCCGTCTTCGAGGAGCCCCGAGCCTATTAATACCCGGGCAAGAGGACTAGAGGAGGCCGGCCGGCCCCTTCAAGTAGGGGCTGAACCGGGGTGGTTCATCCCCTATTTGGCCCTTTTAATGATTGGGGGTCGTTGCTTTGTGCGTGCTCCTTCAGTCACCGAGAATATTTATGCCCCGAGAACCGTAACGTATGCGGGGGCATAACAACTTCCCCTCGAAATTTGCGTAATTACATCTTGCACCTCTCTAACTTTTGAAATTACAAATACCTCCCCTCAATGTTTACATTTCATAACATCCATGCACAAAAGTACCCCCTTGGAGTAAATCTTTAGGGGGATCTTTTTGTGCATGGATGTTATGAAATGTAAACATTGAGGGAGGTAATTGTAATGTTGAAAGTTAGAGGGGTGCAAGCTATAATTGCGCAAACATCGAGGGGAGGTCCCGGTAAATAACCCAATACACACACAGTACATATAGAGAATATGCATATTCCTTTGCTAACTAAGTCTAAGGATTCACAGCCGTTAAATCAACTCAATCAATAGTGGAAAGAGATGGGGAAGGGAGAGGGGAAAAACCTCCTTGGGTCTCCTAAAATAACTCAATATGCATATAAGGAAATATGCATATAAGAAAATATGCATATTCCTTTGCTAAAATTGTTTAAGGATTCACAATCGCTAGATCAACTCAATCAATGGTGGAAGAGATGGGGAAGAGAGAGCGGGGGGAAATCTTGATGGGTAGGAGAAAGGGGGAGCTCTAAGTTTCCTAGACTAACTATTTAATCATGACAGTTTTTTCATCACGGAAGCTTTTCATCGTGACAACTTTTTAAAATAGTGGGGAGAGAAGATGACATTAAATAGAGGGAGAGAAAGAGAAAAGAGGGGAGAGAGGGGGCGGAGGGAGAGTGCGGTTGTGCGTCATCACTTTGGGTGCCAAAGCTTCCACGGAAGGGTGGAGCCCGTTCGCCCCTAAGAGGGCGCGCGTGTGTGTGTGTGTGTGTGTGTGTGTGTGTGTGTGTGTGTGTGGGGGGGGGGGGGGGGGGGGGGGGGGGGGGGTGTTCACCATTTAATTGTATCTTTCTTTCTTACTCATGAAATGCATAATTCCTTTCAAATCAGCTGCTCTGTTAGCAGCTAGAAAATTGTTGATGTTAGATATTGGGGGTTTATATTCTCTTTCGATATTTGCAGCTCTATGATAATTGCGGTCTTCAACCCGATATTTGTAGACCCATACCATATTTCAAACTAAAAAAATAAAACCCACTGGAGTAGTATGCCTCAAATTGAGGTGACAGAAATGAAACGTAGGATGCAAATGTAATCACCGCTCGAGTAAGCATTGATTCAGAAGAGTAAATGTCCCTGATGGTAAACTTGTGTTGTTGAGGAAGAAGGTGCCTTCCTTGTGTCTCTTTGTTTGTTGTTCTTCCTCATGCCATTGTTCAAAGAAGAGAAACGCGCAATGAGGCCTTGGTTCTAAATTTGATCTGTGGTTCATCATTTAGCTGATTTCAGGACCATGATAATATATTTAATTTTCTGCTCAAATACCTTCATCCGGAGAATAAAATTGAGGTTTTTTACATGGAGACTGATATCAGAGAGGTTTTACAGCATCCTGCACTGTTTTATTTCCCTCTATAAAGAGGTAGAACGATGTAATGGAAAGGAGGTGGATGTGGGAGAATTGGCTTTCGATTGCTTGATCTGTGTTTTCTGCAAGCTGGGATTCGAGGAGTTCGCGGTTTCGATTCCCTTAATCTGCAAATCTTGGTGTGCAATGCCTCTCTTGATCCTTAATGCTAGAGAGACCTTAACTTTCTGGAGCTGGAATTCTGCACAAAAAGTAAGTTTATTGTGAGATTCAAGCGGTTGTACCGGGTGCAGAAGTTCTTCTTCTCATCTTTCATGAAGTTCTGCGTCGCGAGGGAGGCATTTTTCGGTCCGGATACATGGATCTGTCGGTGAGGGATTATACGCGGCTGGATTTTTTTCGACCTAAAATCTGTGCCTTTTTAAAGGGAGCTGCAAATTGAGAGTTATTTTGCTCTTATTATGTTTGATTTTTAGTTGTTTCAGGGGGTGCAGATATCGAAACATAGTCTACTCATATAAACGCCCTAGATATTTCATGCATATTTAAATATTCAAGCCCTACTGGCATTCCAGCAAGAAGAAAAGCATTTGCCACAGTAAATCTACGTCGCTTGTTCTTGCTCGACAGAAGATCCCATGATCGCTCCTCTTTCAGGTACATGAACTTGGTATCAGAGCCCTAGTCTATGGTCGATCAAGTCAATGGTTTTCCTTCTCATTCCCACATAAAGGCAAGTACTACTCCCTCAAGCTCTCCTTAGATGTCAAGACTTCATCCGGTCGATAGCTCCCCATCGAGCTCTCTCATCCAAAGTTCCTCCTGGAAAGACTTTATGTCTTTTACTTCTTCAAATAGAAAACCCCACAATGAGCACTTTTTCGACTTCTGGCAAAGCTTCATCACACGGATCAGGCCCCCTCCCTTTCGACGAACGTCGATGACCTGAACAATCACAACTTCAAAAATCGTATACAAGCATTGCCTACATCAATTATGGATGCACTCTTCCACAAAAGTCTCTAAAGACGAAGTCACATCTTTTGCAAAGTCTCTCAAGTCGCACCTTCACTCACAAATGTTGTCTCCTTCCTCTCAAACAGTCTTTTTGTATGTTGCTCCTTCGCCACAAAAGCTCCAAAAAAAACACATCTTCTCTAGTGAAGTCCAAATCTCAACTCTCATCAGCAGTCATTGGTGACTATCACAGCCTTTACTATCAGTTGCCATAGTTCTCTCATACAGTTTGGAGCAACTACATTCAAAAGGAATTCATCACTGTGTAAAGGGCCTTCGTCTGAGCCCTAGTGCGTGGAGGAAGGAGGGGAAATCCCGTAGAGGATCGGCGTGACTCTTGCGATATCCCCTCGACCCTATCTCACCGGAGGAGCGACGGAGGAGGCAGAGAGAGGGAGGCTGCCGATTGGAGGCTTCGACGGCGAGATCGCGCGGATGGAAGGGTTGCGGCGCTCGTACAGGAGCGTAGCGTGAGCGGGGCGCGCACTAGGGTTCGGACGAGAAGTAGAGAGAGAGAGAAGTTGTTAATTGATTTCATAAAATGCCCAAGTAGGCATGCTCCCACCCATATGGGTCGGAGACCCAACCGGACCAAAATTCACACAACATAAAAATACCAAAATGCTGAAATAAAAGATACAAGCGGACATCGAGGATAAATCCTAAGCGGTGTGCGCCGTGTTGCGGCGCTTGTACGTAATCCCCAGCGTGGGCCCGTGACATCCGTAACATCTCCGTTGCGTCGTCATCAAGCTTGTCCCCAAGCTTGTCCTAAAACTATGGAGGCGGTTGGACCAAAGGGTATGAAGGTGGTACTCCCACGAATGGCTTGAGTTGCGAAACGTGGAACACGTCGTGGATCCGGGCATCGGTCGGGAGCTGGAGATGATATGAAACCTCGCTGATACGTTCTGAGATCAGGAACGACCCATAGAACTTAGGACTCAGCTTGTTGTATGAACTCGGAGCTATGGTCGTCTGACGATAAGGACGGCGTTTAAGCCACACCCAATCCCCCGATGCGAAGAACAGATCGCGGTGTCCCGATTGTAGGTGGTCTCCATGCGGTCCCGAGTGGACAGCTCAGTATCAACAACAGGTGAACAGGCGGACGCGCTGGTGTGAGTAGGTGAGGTGGATTACGACCATAGACTAGCCGGAAGGGAGTGGTTTGCAGAGCTGAATGGTAGGAAGTGTTGTAGCAGTACTCCACCCAAGGAAGCCATCGTGCCCAATCCTTGGGGCGGTCCCACGCAATACAGCGCAGGTACATCTCCAGTGTCCTGTTAACCACTTCCGTCTGCTAGTCAGATTGTGGGTGGTACGCCGACGAAAGTGCCAACTTCGTGTCGCATAAGGCGAATAACTCCTGCCAAAAGAGGGAGGTGAAAACTTTGTCCCTGTCGGACACGATACTCTCTGGGATGCCATGTAATCGGAACACCTGGTCGAAGAAGATGCGCGTCACCACGTCGCCTACAATAGGGCGACTCATCGCCATGAAGTGCGTGCCCTTGGACAAGCGATCGACGACCATGAAGATGATGGAACGGCCCTTCGAAGTCGGTAAGCCCTCAATGAAATCCATAGAAATATTTGTCCATATCTGTGTCGGGATGGGGAGGGGCTGAAGCAGCCCGGCTGGTAAGAGCTGGTCGGCCTTGCTGCGCTGGCAGGTGGGGCAGAGGGCGATGAAGTCCTGGACCCGCCTTTTGAGGCCCCTCCAAAAAAATCCGCCCGGATCCGCCGAAGGGTCTTATGAACCCCTTCATGTGTGGCGCCGTGGATCCCTGCCAAAATTTTCGGGATCAAGGGGAAGCGTTTGAAAGATAGAGCCGATCCTTGTATAGGATGAGCCCGTCCCGAACTGTCTAATGCGAGGGCAAATTACCCTCTTCAATGCGAAGAAGGAGCTCCTGAAGAGTCGGAGTGTCCTGAATCTCTGTCCGCAGACGGTGGTGAAGTAGCGAAGTCGAGTACGGAACACCTGGTCGAAGAAGATGCGCGTCACCACGTCGCCTACAATAGGGCGACTCATCGCCATGAAGTGCGTGCCCTTGGACAAGCGATCGACGACCACGAAGATGATGGAACGGCCCTTCGAAGTCGGTAAGCCCTCAATGAAATCAATAGAAATATCTGTCCATATCTGTGTCGGGATGGGGAGGGGCTGAAGCAGCCCGGCTGGTAAGAGTTGGTCGGCCTTGCTACGCTGGCAGGTGGGGCAGAGGGCGATGAAGTCCTGGACCCGCCTTTTGAGGCCCCTCCAAAAAAATTCGCCCGGATCCGCCGAAGGGTCTTATGAACCCCTTCATGTGTGGCGCCGTGGATCCCTGCCAAAATTTTCGGGATCAAGGGGAAGCGTTTGAAAGATAGAGCCGATCCTTGTATAGGATGAGCCCGTCCCAAACTGTCTAATGCGAGGGCAAATTACCCTCTTCAATGCGAAGGAGCTCCTGAAGAGTCGGAGTGTCCTGAATCTCTGTTCGCAGACGGTGGTGAAGTGGCGAAGTCGAGTAAGAGATGGCCAATAAGGACCCTTCTTCGTGATCACGGCGGGAGAGAGCGTCGGCTGCTCGGTTCAAGGCCCCAGCCTTGTACTCCTCACGAAAGTCAAAACCCAAAAGTTTGTTGATCCAACGTTGTTGTGGGGCCGTGGTGAGGCGTTGCTCCAAGAGGTACTTAAGACTGAAATGATCGGTGTGAATCAGAAAGGGTCGCCCCCACAAGTACGGTCGCCAATGTTAGACGGCCTTGGCCAGTCCAATCAACTCATGCTCGTAAGCTTGAAGCTTTTGATGGTGAGGGGAGGTCCGACGACTGAAATATGTGATTGGGTGGCGCTCCTGTTGGAGCACAGCACCGCACCCCTGGCTGGAGGCATCGCACTCCACCTGGAACTCCTGGTCGAAGTCCAATAGGGGAAGTACTGGAGCTGAGATGAGAGCTTGCTGAAACGCGCAAAAAGCCGTCGTCGCTGAGTCCTCCCATGCAAAGTATTGTCTCTTCAAGAGGGCAGGCAATGGCGCTGCAATGATGTTGTACCCCACGATAAATCGCTGATAGTAGCCTGATAAGCCAATAAAACCCCGGAGTTCCCGCTGGGACTGGGGAAGGGGTCAATCCATCCCGCTCTAAATCTTGAGGGGGTCAGCGGACACCCCGGTACAATCAACCACATGACCCAAGTAGGAGACCCGGTCCGTCCCAAACAAACACTTGGCGCGCTTCAAAAACAATTAGTGAGTCCGGACTAACTGAAAAACTGCTCCGAGGTGGCCCAAATGAGACTCCCATGTCGCATTGTAGACCAAAATGCCGTCAAAGAAAACAAGCACACAACGACGTAAAAGGTCGTGAAATACCTCATTCATGAGGGCCTGGAAGGTGGAGGGGGCATTGGTGAGCCCGAAGAGCATCACGAGGAACTCGAAGTGGCCATGGTGGGTGCGGAAGGCGGACTTCTCCACATCCTCGGGGGCCATGCGCACTTGCTGGTACCCGAAGCAAAGGTCCAGCTTGGAGAAGAATGAGAAGAAGAGGGTAGAGGGGGAAGCCTCGCTCAACCCTAACCTTAGAAAGAGGAGAGGAAGAATGAACTGGAGAGACGAGGAGAGAACTTGATTAAGTCTTGCATGCCTCATTCTTGGCCCCAAGGTTTTATTACACAATGGCATATGTGTAAATAAATAAACTACCCAAAATAGTAAAAGATATTAAGAGACAACGACTCAAAATAAATACCATGACGCATTATACTAACTCATAACATTGACGCCTAACATAGACCTTGACGACTTTAAATAACAACATTAAATAAATATGAGCAATAACTAATAATAGATAACTGATAGTGTGGGATCATCTCCTCCAATTGATTATCCTCCTACTACTGAAGATATTACCCTTACTTCTAAATCCACTAACGATGACCATCTACTAGCATTATGTAAATCTAATTGCAATTGTACCCTTTATCATCTTAGAGCCCACTTTATTTCTTATGACACTTACCTCTATGTTATCATCTTTTGTCAGTAACCTTATTACGTTTCTCTTCCAAATGTCATGTCTCGGCGTGGGTAGAGACATAATGTAATGACCCAACACTCACAAATCAGAAGTATTGTCCGCTTTGGTTCATCTCGGTCCATACTAAGCTGAATCGCACAGTTTGCCCTTTTCTATAGGTGGCCTCCCAGGAGGTCACTAGCAAAACTACTCACATCGGAGCACGCATAACAATGGAGTTTCCAACCCAACTCCACCGGTTGCTCCGAAAAGACGTCTCAGATATTTAGGGTTCAAGTTATTACTTAAGCCCAACAACTTTTCATCCAATTCCGATGTGAGATTCAATTCATTCTTGCACCTCTTTTTACCTAAAAATATACCATCTTAGAAGCTTGTCAGGAGTTATTTTGTCTGGGTTTCACTGCCCCCAAAGCACTCTTTGCCCTCATCGGATTCAGGATGTTACAAACCCATCAACTTTCGCTTGGTTCGTCCCCGGACCACGCACTGTACTGCAGGAGATCTGGTTTTAATACTATTTGTAATGACCCAACCCACACAATATCAGAAGCATTGTCCGCTTTGTTTCAACCCGGTGCATACTGAGTTAATCTGCATGATTTTTCTCTTTTCCACAAGTGCCCTACGAGCACTTCTCATGAGGTCACTCATCAAAGGACTTGTCACACCGGAGAATGCTTAACAATGGAAACACAACTCCACCAATTGCTTCGGAAAGACGTCTCTAATACTTATGGTCCAAGTTAAATCTTAAGCTCAACAACTTTGCCTAACAATTCTGATGTGAGATTCAGTCCATTCATGCACCTCATTTCACCTAGAAGCATGTCATCCTAGAAGCCTACCAGAAGTTGCTTTGACTGGGTTTCACTACCCCAAAGCACTCTTCGCCCACATCGGATTCGGGATGTTACGATTCCACTAGCTTTCGCTTAGTTCATTCCTGGACAACATTGTATTGCAGGAGGTAAAGCTCTGATACCATTTGTAATGACACAACCCACACAATATCAAAAGTAATGTCCGCTTTGGTTCATCCTGGTCCATACTGAGCTGAACTGCACGTTTTGTTCTTTTCCATAGTGTCCTACGAGTACTTCTCAAGAGATCGCTCATCCCAAAATATTCCCATCGTAGCGCGCTTAATAATGAAAACACAACCCCACTCATTGCTCCGAAAAGGCGCCTCTGATATTTAAGGTCCAAGTTATTACTTAAGCTCAATAATTTTCCCTTCAATTCTGATGTGAAATTCAGTTCATTCTTGCACCTCCTTTCACTAGAAGTTTGTTATCCTAGAAGTCTGTCAGGAGCTGCTTCGTTGGCTATCGTTGGGTCTACTCAATCAAATGCTTCTATGGCAGTTCAATTGGCATGTTGAAAGCTTGTTTAATGGCAAATTGGTACACTTATGTGTCTGGTATTGATTATGTCAATATTTTCTCTTTTGTCGCCAAGTTTGCCTCATTATGAGCTTTTTGAGTCTCGTTGTTATTCGTGGCAAGTATCTCCATCGATTGATATCAAGAATGTTTTCTTTCAAGGTGACCTAGATGAGAAAGTTTACATGGAGCCCCTGGTTTTGTTGCTCAGAGGGAGGGGTCTCAAATTAAAGTTTATATATAATTAAAAAAAATCACCATGAGCCTAATTCAATAGATTCTGTTTGACAATTCTAAAGTTTGGTATGAGTAATTCCAACCATTCATTTTTTATCACGCGTCTAAGCCAGGGAAGCATTTGTTGATTGTATATATGGATGAATATTATCACCAGCATTTTAAGACTAACAACTTGAAACTATTTAAGTATTTCTAGGAATCAAAGTGGTAGAGCAAAGAGAGGTACCTTCATCTCTTCAAGAAGTAGGTATAAATAATTTGAAGGAAGCTAGCACGCTTATCTCACAACCTCTTAGCATACTCATGGATTCGACACTCAAAATTATCTATGAAGAAGGGGAACCTTATGTTGATTAAGGTATCGACGGTTTGTGGGGAAAATGAATTACTCAAGCCTTTATCTCAATAAGGAGTCTACGCTGCCAATTCAGGTAATAAGGAGTCTCACGATCGCTTCTCCTTCATTAAGCAAACTACTGAAAGATGCTCGGTGTATTTTGATATAATTGAAACTTTATGCAAGAATTTGACGATCTCCATTTACAACTAAAAGGAAAATTGCTAAGAAGGTGGCCATGCTTAGAACCATTTTTGTAGATATCATCAATAGACAGCTCTGCTGCTTCAATATGTTTATTTTATGGTTACAAGAGTACTGATGCAGCGGTAGATTGACAATGACACGAATATTTTAAAATGCACTCCTAAATAAGATGCGACACAATGCAAATATGACGGAGGGATCAAATCATAGCAATAAATATTTAAATCGCAAGAGATAATTTAAGCAAAGTCAAAGTAATTCTTTAGACAAGCAGGTTTAGGCTTTCCTCTGCGCGGAGGGCCAAAGCAAAGCGCGCAGCCAATGAATCCTGCAAATCACAAAATATCCCAAAAGCAAACAACTATTAAACAAGAGATCCAATCAAACATGAAATAACATCACCATATTTAAATATGAATAACAAAACTCCAAAATACAAGATTACACTCACAAAGTGAAGGGAGGCTATCGTGGCGTGGAGATCCGGTGATTCTCGACACTTAGGTGGCTGTCCGGAGAGGTTGGAGCTTATGACTACTGGTTAAATCAGGCTGGAAGCAAGAAAGAGGGGTAGGAGGGAGGTGTCCAGTGGACGGGATCTGGACGTGGGGTTTGATTGGGGAGGGAGTGGAAGTGGGATCTGGAGTGGGGCTTTGCTGGGTGGGATATGAAGTGATATCTGAAGTGGGGTTCTGAATAGGGGTTGTGTGGTTTACTTAAGGGAAAAGACAGTGGACCATCAGGCTTATGAGCATGGGCTCTGGGAGGAATGCTGGGCAGGGTGGGAGGCGGCTTGATGAAATGGCAATAGTTTTGGAAGAGGTTGGAGGGGCTTCTAGGGCTATAGATTGGAGAAAATGAAGGCTAGGGATAGTAGATATCTTGGGAAGGAAGAGAACCACCTAGGAGTCGTCACCTAGGGCCACACGGAGTCGGCACCGTGAGGGGATTGCCGGATTTTGGGATTCTTCTCTCCAAAATTTGCAATAAACCAAATGGCAGGCCCCCTACTCCTATTTATAATAAAAGAGCATTAGGGCACCCTGACATCAACGACTATGATTAACCGAGAGTGTTAGGTGCTCGATTACACTAAATAATAACTGAAAATACCAAAGTTATATATGAAAAAACATGCAAAGAAAAATTCGGGTGCATCTGCGGAGTCGGATCATTAATCCGGAGACGTCATCTATGGTAAGTGTCCAATCGGCCCCGAACGGGCCAAAAACTCATCCTCCGTTACGGACCCGTGTCGCCGTTCCGCATCAAATACACATAAATATCATGTATGCCAGACGATAAGGTAGGAAGAAATTGAGTTCGAATAAGTTTGGCTAAACTCAAAATCAAATATTTGATGCTCTAAATGAACTTCAAATCGAAACGAACGGAGTCGATCAAAAAACAATTATATTTGAGTTGAAATAAAATTGAATTTGATTTTAAAACTTATTTTGGGAGAATTTTTGTTATATATATATATAACACTATATATATATAAATATATATAGTGTTATATATATATATAGTGTGTGTGTGTGCACTCTTACATTAAAGATATTTTATACAAGTTATATGTAGTATATATACACATTTCAAATCAGATTTCAACTCAATTCAGAGCTACATTTGAGTTAGCCCAGTCAAACTTAAAATCAATCCCAAGTCAAGATTGCAACATGAAATCAACTAAACATTAAACTGAACCCAGTTAGAGTAGAGCACAATTTCGATCGGTTTGGAGTCATTTTAAGCTTTGATTATTTTAACATACTGATTTAATGCTATAAATAACAGAAGTCAAAAAGAGTCGTATCTAATTAAGCATGTCAATTCATAAGGACCAACAAATAAGCACTTAAAGCCAAAAACAATTTGTCAACATTCCTAACCTATAAGAGGTTAACGTAGAGCACCATTTCAATCGGTTTGGAGTCATTTTAAGCTTTGATTATTTTAACATAAATGCTATAAATAATAGAAGTCAAAAGAGTCGCATCTAATTAAGCATGTTAATTCATAAGGGCCAACAAATAAGCACTTAAAGCTAAAAACAATTTGTCAACCTTCCTAACCTATAAAAGGTTAGCTTCTTCCTTGATGTATTATGATTTCTTCCCTTTCAAATTAGTAGAGGCCCATTTGGCAATGTTTTTCATACAACATATCACAAATTGTATGTGTTCATACAAGTGATGACACCTCATCGCGGCTTCACAGCCGTTACTAATACACTTACGAAGAAGCATGTCCATCTCTGAAAGTATTGCGGTGACATTATTTCATACCAAACACATGCATAGCATGGCAACAATACAAGATAACAACAACAAAAAACTTTACTGTGTTGCAAAGAAGCAGCATTTATTCTTTCTTTTGAACAGGCTATCCTCCAATTATCTAGCCTTCTTATTCAACGAATCAAAACTCCATTTAAGCCCTTCTATACTTCTCCGCAACAATAAGGGAGAGTCGTTGTCACTTCTTTTAGCCAGCCATTGTTTACTTGTAAGCTATAACCACAATTGGTTAAGCTGTAACATCATTTGTGGGTGATACCATAGAACCTAATCACCTATGTTAATTGTGTTTCATTATTCTGAATAACAAGTCAAATAAAATTACCATGCATAGAAAAGAAGAAAGTGTATAACAAGAAGTTTGTTATCACTGGAAATTTCTTAGGACACGGGAAGGAAAAGAGGAGAGGTCGGAGAGAAATCCAAGGAAATTCCCGTTGACAACCCAATGTCCAAATGGTTCAAATATAAAAATGTTCATACAACACTCACTTAAATAGGACAACACGAGCAAACTAGTAATTAACATGAAATGAAAATGCAGGAATTAAAAAATATAATTAAAAGATGATGTCGAGCAAGGATCCAGCTCCAGATGGTTCTGCCTTGACCATTGTCGTCCCCAGACTCAGCTTTGCATATGCCTGTGTCGACCTCACTCTAGTAGTCATTGACGCCGACACCATTCTTTGTAGCAATACTCCTTGCTGGAACATTTTCTCACAAGGCAAAGCTTCTAAGACTGTAGGCGGAGCTCCGAGCATAGGCTTTTTTGATGCGACGCCAAAAGCTGGCACACAAACCTGCGAGGGGAGTGGTCGGACTGGAGCAAGACGATTTTGGTGGCGGTTGTAGGGAGTCCTGGTGAGTGTCTGTAGTTTCCCCTCTGAATTCCAAGTTGAAGGACATCGATGGGCGGGCCAAGTTGATAAGGATGTCCTCAAGTGTTTGTAGTCATGTGCCGACCAAGGTGACGTCAGTAACTTGCAATGGAAAAATGTAAAAATTTGTCATAGCTTTACAGGTACCCAGTTGAAGTTGAAGGTGGCGACAGAGGCCACTCGTGGAAGTGTGGTAGTCATCCCACGGGATAACAGTGAAATATGGAGACGGTTCAATCAGAAGGCGCAATTGAACAACCAGATCCTGGGAGACGAGATTATGAGTAACTTTATTGTATATCAGATAATCAGAATATGGATGAGTGACCCTGAAGCTCTCCTGTCAATTTGAGCAGACGGGGTCCTATGTGGATGACAACAGAGAGGCATGCGAGGTAGAGCTGGTAAAAATTGCGCTCTCTGACTGATGGTGGGGTCGGTGTCCTAACCTCTTGGGCCTCAAAGTCGGTGGGAGTGACCTCCGGATGGTCATCCCAAATAAACGCATGCAGCTCTTTCATGTCGCAAGCAAGAGTGGCAGAGTATAGTTGCTTACAACATAAGTAGAGCCCCTTGCATGGAAGTTCAACGTATTCCTGGATGGAAAGGCGGTGGGTTGATGGTAGACAGGGTGGTCGATTGGGGAATGGTGTTTTAGGTGAGGGAGGGCGTCGGTTTGTGGTATTTGTATCGATGGAGGGTGAGTTGGATGTACGGGTTGGTGGTAGGTTGAGCGGTGGATGGATAAAGTGGAGGGGTGAAGAATAGGCACGGTTGGGGGTCTTGATGGTAAAATTTATTACGACCACCCAAACAACTTTCATGGTGTAGGAAATGTCCAATGGATGATGAGCCTGAATATGAGAGCGGATGTGCGGTTGCCTCCATTGTATGAAGAAGTCAAAGTAGTAATACAGAGGAAGTCTTGGGACATGATTGACGAACTCAATGAGATTGTTAATGTAGCAGTCAATCGTGGTCGTGTGTCAGAGGCCACAAAGGCTCTCTGCAGTGTTGCCCAAGTAGCTGTAATGATATTGCTTGATGAGAATCTCTTTGAATTCCCTTCATGTGAGGCCTGGAATGGTAATACAAAGTCATCGCACCTAGTGAAGAGTGAAGCTCTCCATAGCCCATTCTAAGAAGAACAATTAGCATTTAATGACTCCGTCGTGCGTTGGATGTCAAAGAATAGTTGTCTTGGTTATCCACCCTCATCGGATCAGAGCCATTGAAGAGAGAACCTTTAGCGCATGAGGATACGGGTGGCCTAGGCCATCATGGGGATGTTGGCGTGCAGGCAAAGCATTTGACTAAGAGTGGAAGAAGGGTAGTCGGGTGTGGGTCGTGTGGCGTGCGAGGCTAGGTGATGTTTTACATGAGTATATAGAGGGCGTCAATGTGTTGCAAAGACGCGCATGGAGGTGGTGGTGTTCCTCGAGAGGACATTCGATGGCATCCAAACAGGCTTCGGCCATAGCGCAATTGAGGTGCATGCATGACAAAGGAAGAGTGGAATATCTCCATAGATGGGGCAGAGATGGCGACAAAGATGGAGCAACAATGTTGTAGCGGCGTTGATCGATGTACAATTTGGTTGGCCAGTCGGGAACGCGAAGGAGAGGGGCGGCGAGCAGGCTATGGTTGTTGTGCAAGCATCAGATGCAACGTCCGCAAGGTAAGCACGTCAAATGGCTGGAAACAGTTGCATGTGGGAGGAGAGGCGGACAAGAGCGTCGGAAGTAGTCATTTGTGGGAGCAAAGACAGACAGGAACAATGGAAGCACGATTGTGTTTGGTGTGGGGGCAACGACTGCCATGAGGTCAACCACGGAATCGGAGGGTCAAGCACGAGCGGAGAACTTATATGATTCCAATCCGTCGACCATTGTGCAGGCAAAAATGGCAGAATCGGACCAATACCCCTAGGAATTTTCTAGGGTTCCGAGGAAGGAGAAAAGTAGAAAGAGGAGAGGTGGGAGAGAAATCCAAGGAAACTTCATTGGCAAACCCTACAATCAATGTCCAATGACCCAAGCATAAAAAAATTCAGACAAGATTCACCCGTATAGCTCCTAAAGCCAAACTAGTACTTAACCTCAAAAGAAAATGCGGGAAGTAAGACTTAATAAGAAGATGATGTCACGCCAGGATCCATCTCCTAATGGTTTCATCCTCACCGTCGGCATCCCCCGCCTCGAAACGGGGATCCACATGCCCGCATCAGCCACAATCTGGTGGTGGCTGGCACCGTCCTTCGTAACAAAGTTCTACTCTCACATAGATGTATGGATGCGTGTAGCCTTAATCAGTTACTTCAATGGAGGAGGCTGTTCATCATCCTTTTCTTGTAGGACATTCAGATGGCGCAAAATATATAGCTCAATATTTGCATTCTTCCTGAATGCCCACTACAATTCTCTAGACTTCTAATTAAGAGGACTGAAACTCCATCTGGTAGATCTAAAATTACTTTGATTTACAGAACCCTTGCCTACATTTTTGCAATATTTGGGAAAAATGTGGTGTGGTGTTACTTCTTAGAGATACAGATACCCTTGTTTAATTTTGAAATTATTGGGTTTAGCTGTTAAATCAAGGGTGGTGACATAAGTGAAGGCCGTGGTGTGATTATGAGCAAATGGAACTATTAGTGATTGAATGTACGTGTAATGGTGTGAGGAGACCTAGATGAATGTGATGCTCAAGCAGTAGTCCAACATACACTTGCAACAATCCTGAAATTATAAATGGAATTTACAAATATGCACAATCCATATTTGATTTTAAAGTAAAAGTTACGACAGACTAGCTTCTTTTTCATTAGGGCAATAGACTAGCTTTATATAGTCTACAACCAAAACTCTTATCATTTAATATTACAACACTCCTCAAGATTGGCGAAAGATATTCACTAAGCCCATCTTGACACAACTCATGATCATATCCTCTGAATTGAGTCACTTGGTCAAGCAATCTGCTACCTGACCTTTGGTCGAGACGTGACTCAACACCAATAGCCCACTATCAAGTTTTTCCTTTATGAAAAACCTATCATATATGTTTGGTTCGATCGTGTTGGACTGGATTATTTGCAATACTGATGGATGACTGACTGTCACACCACAGCTTCATCTTATCTCCTTGATCCAACTTCAGCTCCACAAGCATCCATTTCAGTCACAGAAGCTCTGCAACCCTTAATGTCATGGCTCTATACTCTGCATCTGATGTCGATATAGACACTACTGACTGTTTCTTGCTCCTCCAGGAGACCAGGCTGCCTCCCATAAATATGCAATAGCCTGAAGTAGACCTCCTGTCATCCGCACAGCTAGCCCAGTCAGAGTCGCAGTAGCCCTGAATATTCATGTGTTCGTTACTTCTGAACGTCAGCCCCTTTCCAGGAGCATTCTTCAAGTACCGCAGAATCTGGTACACTGCATCCATATGACCCTTCCTTGGGTCATGCATGTAGCGGCTCACCACGCTCACAACAAAGGAGATGTCCGGGCGAGTGTGGCTCAAGTAAATCAACTTCCCAACTAGCCTTTGATACATCTCACGATTCACTGGTTCCCCGTCCTCAGCACTCAGTTTGCACTTTTGATCGATTAGTGTCGCAGCAGATTTGCACCCCAACATCCCTGTTTCTATGAGGAGATCCAAAGCATATTTCCTTCGGGAAAGGACTATCCCCTCTGCCTCGTAAGCAATCTCAATCCCCAAGGAAATACCAAAGAAGAACCAGATCCTTCACCTCAAACTCCTTGCCCAGAGCCCCCTTGAGGCGGCCAATCGCTTGCTCATCATCCCCTGTGATGATCATGTCGTCCACATACACCGCAAGCATGGTGATGTGACCTTCATTTTGCCTGAAAAACATTGTGTGATCAACATTTATCTGCTGATATCCCATCTTAATCATCGCCTTCCTGAACATGTCGAACCACGCGCAAGGTGACTGCTTCAGCCCATAGAGGGACTTCTTCAACCTGCAGACTTTGCCTTCTGTCTTGGTCGTGTCAAACCCTGGTGGTATCTCCATGTACACCTCCTCTGCTAGATCTCCATGAAGAAATGCATTATTTGCATCTAGTTGGTGCAACATCCATCCACCATTCACCGCCAAGCTGATCAGAGTCCTGACGGTGCTCGTCTTTGCAACGGGTGCAAATGTCTCGTCGTAATCGATGTCATAGGTCTGGATGTACCCCTTGGCAACCAATCGAGCCACACACACCCAAATACCTTCAAAGGAAGGATCCCCCCATTATGTCCCTGCAACTGCTGACACAGAGACTTTCACCCCAGAACCTGTGATGGCATCATGATGATCAGTTGTGCCGCTGTCAACACCGCATATCTCCACAAAATCTGAGGAACCTTCATGTTGAGCATCATACTCCTTGCCACCTCCAGAAGATGTCTGGTCTTCCTTTCCGTCACTCCATTCTGTGTCGGTGTGTATGCACAGATGGTCAGGTGCAATATCACATGGGTTGATAAGTACTTCATTGCCCTATTAGAGTATTTTGTCACATTATCGGACTTTAGTACCTTAATCACCACAGTGTATTGTGTCTGAACATGCTTATGGAAATCTCGGAAGTAGGTAAATACCTCACTCTTATTTTTCATCAACTATACTCAAGTAACACGGGATGCACAATCAATAAATGTTACAAAATACTTATAACCATTCAAAAAACTTACAGCACAAGACCCACATACATCGAAATGAACTACATCAAAAACGGAAGAGCTTCTCCGACCCGTACTAACATACGAACTCCTAGTAAGCTTGCCTAAATCACAAGCATCACACACCAATTTGATTTTATTTGCTCTTTCAAAAATAGCAAGAAATAACCTAGCTACAATGTCAAAAGAAGGGTACCCCAACCGCCTGTGATGGAGTATCGGCATATCCTCTACACTCATCTTCTGTCCTCCAACTTTTGCCTTTTCTACCACATATACAAGAGTTGCGTCCAATCCTTCCCGATCCAGAAACCACAGTCGGTCATTCCAAGTCTCAGTCCCAAGTATCCGCCTCGTCTCTTTCTCCTAGAAAGTCACATTGGGAATATTAAAAGAAATAACACATCTCAGTTGAATTATTATGGAACTAATGGATATGAGACCAACTGGAAAAGAAGGAGCATACAAAACATTGGATAGTTTAACTGAACCTGAACAATTAACAGTACCCTTAACGACCACTGGTTGGAACATACCATCCGCCGTCTAGATGTTATCTGCAGTAGCTAGGCGAGTGTAGGAGGAGAACTCCTCTGCATTTCCTGTCACGTGATGTGATGTTCCTGAGTCAATGATCCAATGTGATGCCCTGGAGGAAGATATGGATGCAAGAGCAAGAGATCCATCAGTTGGGTGGGCATACATAGTGGCACACCCCCAACTCCATCCCTGCTCCCCTCACCCGTTTGTTTCCTCGTGATGCCCTCCATCATGCTCAGTTGGGTCTGCTCCTCCTCTATATAGATAATGTCGACTTCCTCTGCACTGTCAGTCATGCCCAAATTGGCTCGATAGCCCCCTCGGACACCACGAGCCCGACCACGACCACGTCCCCGTCCACCACCCACATCTCTCTCCTTGGGCGGCTTGGGGCAGGCTTGCCTCAGATGGCTCACCACCCCATAGTTGTAGCATTGTCGGGTTTCTTCCCTCTATCCTGTAACACCAGGGAAAGTAACTGCTAGTGCTGACTTCACAGTAGTGGACCCTCCTGTCCCTGCTTGAAGTTTGAAACGTGTCTACTCCTGGATCATGGCAGAGATGGCTTCGATAAGCGTAGGAATCTTCGTACCAGATAGAAGTAGGGCTCTCCGCTGATCAAACTTGCCATCTAATCCCTTCAAGAACTTCATCGTCCTCTCCTCCACGATGATCTTGGTTGCCTGACACTGTGAGTCGCTGCAACACATCTCGTCGGAGGCGTGATCGTAATCCACCCATAGACGTTCCAACTCGGAGGTGTACTCCTGCACCGTTTTCTCCCCCTGAACGGTGTCATCAATTTCTCACTTCACCTGGAAGACCCACAGAGTGTTCCCCACTCCATTATATGTATTCTTCAGCTTGTCCCAAACCTCCATGACCGTCTCTATGCCATCTACCGCAGCGACAATTGATGGGACAAGCGAGCTAAGAAGCCACATAAACACCGTCATGTGGGCCGACTCCCACTCATCTCCTCCAGCCGGGTTCTCTGGTTTCTTCAACGCCCCTGTCAGGAAGCCCAACCTATTTCGCTGCAAGGGTTTTCTACACACGGCATGACCAACTAAGGTAGGTGGTCGGTCCATCAAGCTTCAGATCAATCGGTGGAAGTTCCAAGTTCGTCGGTCGGTGCGATGAACCCAACACCCTCAACAATGTGGCAAACTCATCCGGGACCAACATCTTGAAGAGATCATCCATCGTACCTACCTTCGACGTCATGGCTCAGCTTCCTCACCGATCACCACATCCCGTACCATATCAAGCAATGCCTCCTCCTGCCCAAGATCCGAGCACCGCACCCTGAGACTGGGGTATGCGGGATGTGCTCAGGCGTAAGTGGCGTATGCTCGTTGCACTGCGTGCGGCAGAGGGAGGGGGAGGGGGCTGATAGCGCGTCGTTCGTGCGGACCTGAAGACCCGTTGCGGCCGGCCTGGCCGCAGCCAGAGACGCTGCAGCCGCTAGAAGCGGCCGTTAGGGCGTCGTTCGTGCGGCGCTGAAGTCGCAGACGGGAGACGCGCCGCTGGGAGGTCGCAGGAGAGCGTCGCTGGCGTCGTTCGTGGATCGTTGAAGACGAGCGACGGAAGAGAATGACTGAAGTGCATGCGGCGGTTTTTTTCCCGTGGCTCTGATACCAAGTTACGACAAAATAGCTTCTTTTTCATTAGGGCAATAGATTGGCTTTATATAACCTACAACCAAAACTCTTATCATTTAATATTACACCAGTAAATAAGCAAGATCAAGTTACAGTTAAAGCGAGAGTGCTTTGATAAAACACTCGGTGAATACTCCCTTCAAATAGAACAAAAAGATTAACTAAAATTCTACGAATATATATCCCAAATTGTATGAATTCCAACAAAGTATTCAGCACAAAGTAAAAGAGTTTCCAAATTAGAACTTACACAATAATTCAAGGCCCAATAGTGATTCCTGCTGCAATCAGGCTTGGATAGTAATTATGAGGTGGTTATGTTGCTGATTCTGCGCTCGGGCAGCAGAATTCACAAGGGTTTTGCACTGTTTTAGGTTTCGTAACCGTTTTCTGGAACGGGTTCTGGACAGGAGCTAGGTGGTCGAAAGGGGCGCTATAGGGGTTGTTGGAGGATTGCTGGAAACTAGGTCGTCAAGGTGGGTGTGACTTGTAGGAAAGGGGGAAGGGATGGAATTGAAGTTGTTGTTTGGGGTGTGGGAAGAGGTAGGCGTGTCCTTCAACGATGGTGGCACGAGATTGACTGAGATTGGAGTTGCCAATGTCGTTGCAAGTTGTGATCGGTCGACGATTGGGGTGTGGAAGGAGACAGATATGTCCTTCGATGATGGTGGCATGGGATTTATTGAGATTGGAGTTGTTGATGTCGCTGCATGTCGTAGTGACTCGACGGAGAGAAGAGACGATCGCTTCAGAAGGAGTTATTTTCGTCCCTGAGTGATGATCCACGACAAATCACCATAACTCTCATTGGTTCTGAGCAGTTCCGAGCGGTTATATGGCTTAATTGGGGGTTTTGTGGGAAGAGGGGACAGTTTACCCGTGAACTGGCGATAGTGGCCTCGGTAAATTGGGATAAATAATTGCAATTAGGTTTCGGAACCTATTCCACGGCTTCAGCACTGTAGTGATCACAAAATTAGGAAATCTCACAAAAATTATGCAATAACCCAAAAGAAACTCCACAACTAGTATTTATAGTTGCACACACAGCGTACGACTGTGATTAGCCGGTATGAGAATATACAGATGGTACATGAATGAGTAGAAAAATACGAAAATGCATAAATAATATACCGTTGACGCTTTAAACGCAACAACGGTATCGGCTTGTCCATACAATGATCTTAATCCCTCCTACAATGAGTGTAAACCTGAACGGGCTCCGATACGGGTCAGCCCGCACATAACTATTGTCCCCATCAGGTGACACTATAGAATTTTAGCTAATCAATTACTTCTATAGAATCTTAACATACTAGCAATCTGCTGCTTTTGCGTTAGGTGTTCTATAACAACCTTTTGTTTTGGACTGATCTTAGATGAACTCAAAGATAGATATGTGATTAAGTAATTAAGATAAAATCACCTAATGTAACTACTTTTATTCATAAGGAAGGGCAATAACATTTGAAGAAAATAAGATAATAAAAGAAGAGACATGAATCATTCACCACTTCTTATGGTCTGCATTGTTATGGAAAGTGTTCACCTTTGTTGCTTATTCAATTTAGAAACACATTGCTATTTATGTGAAGATTAGAACTCGCATAATGAAGTTCTTAGGGATCATCATCAATTTAGAAATTAATTTCTCTGGTATAGATATTCTTGAATCCAACTTTTTTCTCTCGCATTCATCTTAGTATTCTCATTCCTGACACACTCAACTATGCATTCTTATTGTTGGTTTTGCAAAGAGATGAAAATAACAACCAAAAACTGCAAAAAAAATGATAATCGCAGTGCAGCGCACTGCATTCGAACCACACTGATCAGTTTAGGTGCGGTGTGATTTTAAGAATACAAAAACCGGCAACTTTGCGGTGCGGTTCAACTTTATGTTCCTTAAAACGGATTAAACCGCACTACACCGATTAAATAATTAATAGCATGTAAAGCATATTAAGTTATATCTAGTATACACATAATATACTAAATCAATATATTAAGTTAAAGTTATTTCTTATTACTTATTAATATATATTAAGTACCAATTTAAGAGTTATATTATATAAAAATATTATTTAAAGTCTTAAGAATTTAGATTTTAACTCTAAGCCTTGAACAACAAGTCTGCTACTATGAGCAGATCACATGTGATTTTTAAAGTTTGTAGCTACGACATTGTGTACTTCACAATTTTACACAAATTTTTAGAGAACACATACATTTTTAATCAGTATACATATTTTTACCAAAAATACATAAATTTCTACATAATGTATGTAGAATGCATAAATTTGTTCATTAAATTCAGTAAGTATCAAAACTCTATAAAAGATTAAAACCGCACCACAAAAACCGGTAAAAAATCGCATCACACGGTTTCGGTGCTTTGTGATTTTGGGCAATCCAAAAAAATAACCATGTCAGTCCAGTTACGGTTTGGGCCCAAACCTCCCCGCTTACGGGCCTTTTTGCTACCGCAACACATGCCTTGAAAAAATATGCAAGCTCTCATTCGTTTCGCAGGAACTGGGAGAAAGGAATTGGAATTGGGTTTCCCAATTCCAATTCTCGCATTCGTTTGGCGCATTTTTAGGATGAAATTGGCTTTAACCCAAAAAAATGAGTGGTGTTATGGACACACCATAAATGGCTATGGACACACCTTTATACAAGAATAAAACATCTAAAAACCTCAATCTCTTTCTATTTTCTTTGCCACTAGGTACAGCCATCCCCGATCATGTGTTTTTGAGGGTTTTGTTCCGTCATTCCCGTTCCCGACCATGCACCGCCCCCCCCCCCCCCCCCCGAAAATCGGTTTAGGGAGGTGGGTGTTCGGGTGGTGGTCTCCGGCTGCGGTGTGTTGGACAGATCTATGTGTCAGCCTTCCCGGCGACATCTTTCTAGATTCTAGCTTATGCATTCCTCTTTCTGCAGGTTTCTTCGATTCTCCAGTTGGTGGATTTCTGTGATCTTGCCTAACAACTATTGATGGGTAGTAAAAAGAAGAAGAATCCTCCTTAAAATTTGATGAACCTGTACATGAAGAAGTTTCGCCATCTCTTGTTAGTCCTAGCAAAGCTATGCCTGAAAGTTGCAGCCCAACTATTCGACAAAATGTCGTTGTCAGGGCAATCCATATTTCGCCTTCTTGCAGTGGTTCTAGTGCGAGCCGGTTTCGTGCAACTGCAAGGCCTTTCGTTCCAGGTACTGTCAACACACTCTTTGGATCGCTCGATCTGGACTTTCCACCTCTCCCAAATAGTGTCGTTCAACTCCCCGGGCCTCCGGCTAAGCCGCCTGAAAGGGACTCTCCGTGTGACTATGTGAACGTTGTTGCAGCAATAAATCGTGTGGCATTCCCATCTTCAATTCCCATCCAGGTGTATGGGGACGAAAGAAGCCTGAAGCTTTTCGTTTATCGGTCAAGCCTCTTGATAGCTTCACATTATTAAAATATAGAATTTTGACTTAGATGTTTTTGGACTCAAATATTTTGTGTAACAGATTATTTAACGTATTTATTTCTATCACTAATATTTTTTAATATTGTTTGGATGTTGAAATGACATATTCATTAATACTTGATTTGCAAATAACAATTTGGTGTGTACATAGTGAGATTATGTTGTACATAGCGATATTGGATTGTACATAGCCGTTGGATGTCCATAGCCATTTATGGTGTGTCCATAACACCACTAAAAAAACTATCCCCAAAACCGACAGCTTTTGATCGGTTTGGGGTCGGCAACGCGGCGCGCGAGAGAGAGAGAGTTCACACGGATTTCAGCAATTTCATTTCTTTTTCCTCCTCTCAGGCGACGACATCAAAGGCCACTTCCTCCAGCGTCGACAAGGCTAGCAGATGTGGGCGACATCTTCTCCATTTGCTCAGTTTTAGGGTTCGAACTTTAGCTGTGTTCGGCGACCAGAAGCTCGCAAAACTCTAAGAATCGCCGCCTCCCAGCTGACCAGAACCTCGCAAAACGCCACGCTGACAACCTCAAATGGCAGCAGAACTCCTTCCACAGCATCCTTAACCTCATTGGCCTTCACAAAGAAGGCATCGTGTCTGAGGACGAAGTCTCTGCCTTCAGATCCCAACTCCTTGAAACTCTCATCGCTTCCCCTGCAGATCGGGAGCTCCCCAACGTGCTCCGAGACAAACTCTTGTTCGTGAAGGTGAGTCGTTGAAATAGAAACTATGATTCCAAAGGAGAAGGATTGAAACTCTTTTTGTTGTTTGATTTTGCAGGATCTGTTGTGTGTTAAGTGCATCTCTGAAGAGTACCATATCTCCAAGAGACCTCTTTTGCAACGGATGGCAGCTCAAGGGGTTGATATTGACAGCAGGGATGTGATCGTCAGAGCTCCATCATTGCTGAAAAATTTTGAGGAGTGGTCTGATATAGATCTTAATGGCCGAGAACCACTGAAGTTGTTGAGAAGAGTAAAGAGAAAACCCCTTTGAAGCTACTGTGGAGAGGGAGACTTAAAAAAGTTGAATTGAGTTCTAAGGAGAAAGAAGAAGCTAGTCTGCTCTAAAACTTACTGTCAATTGCAGCCAAGGTCATCTGCGGCTCCAGGTTGCTTCTCCAGCCCACCTCCTTCTTCAGATTTGGTATAAATTTTTTCACTTTCTTTTTTGTTCCTCCAAAGGGATTTGTTGCATTGTGATGTTCTTGTAAAGCTCCTGAAGTTGTATGGTTCATGATTTTGTATAATGTCATTTTGCTATATGCTTTCTGATGGTTCTTCACGTAGCTTTCTTTTTCATTACTTAAACATCAATTCCTGCATTTAAATTTCATCCTACAACCAAATAGAATAATTGACAGATTCAATTCATGTGTCTGGAAACCTTGTTGCAAACGAATTCCTTTCTCTAAGTTCCAAAACCTATGTGTTTATTTATTTTCGGTCAAAACCAATTTCTTTCTCTAAGACTCTACATTCCCGAGAAACGAAAGCAGCAAAATCATCATTTCAAATCCATCCTATTTTTACACTTATGCTTTCAACGCAAGAGGAAATCCTTCTCAACATCCTAGGACATGAACAAGAGAAGGGATCAAAACATGTAGAACCTTAATAAACCTAGCTAAGGAGTATTGATATCCAGATGAAACCATAAAATAAAATCAGTGGAAAGAAGAAAATGAAACAGCATACCGTAATCGTTCATGAATTTTTTATGCCGATCATAAGCATTAAGCCCTCGGATATGGGATTGGTACTGCCTGCAAGTATCGAATTCTCTTTTGCTCGGGTGGGGGGAATGAAATCGGATGCATAAGCAGTAAACTGAACTGCTAGAACTTACATTTTTCTTGCCTCTCTGTCAAACACAGCGGATTTTAGTGATCCCAGCATTGCCATTTCTCGTCTTCCTCGCCCTCACAAGAAACCCTAGCGTACTTAGTCGAGCTCTTCTTCTTCCGGATTTCTGTCGGGAAAATATGGATTTGGTTTGGGCCGAATAAATGTATTTGGATCGGATCCAACTATAAGCCGGCCTATTTACGGCAAAAAAAATTGTGGGACCCGGACCGCGTTGGCGACCAATCATTGGACGTCACATAAGCATACTGTATCTGACGCCTATTGTATCTGATTTTTCTTCTATTGTATCTCACATCCTCGATTACTCCCGGACGTGGGAGACCCGGCGGTGACAGTCGTAAACGCGGTGATCCTAAGAGAAGGCACGGTGGTCATAATATTTCTGGATAATATTTAGGTGTGTATAACGCACGGTGATCATAATAGATAACCGCGCGGGAGCAAATCCAGCCGTCCGATGAGTGATCCTACGGCGGAACATTTTTTGACGAAAATATAGGTTATAATGATGACGTTTTTGACCCAACTCATCGGAACAAAACTACGGTGATCAAAACTAGTTTATTTTCATGGTAGCGGTCATAACCTTTGTCTTGCCATGCAATCTATGATAATGCCTTTTTTGACTCAACTCATCGGAGCAAATAAGCCGCGCCAACGAAGCCTTAGAAAGCATCGGGGTGGATGTTTTTTTATAATTTTAATGATGATATTACCCTACAAAGTGGCTCCGTTTGGCGTGGCGGTAGAGGTCGTGAACACGGTGGTTATGAACCCTCGTTCCTAAACGCCCGACCTCACCTAATGAACTGTGTTCACCTTATCAAAAATAATATTATTTTATTGATGGCAGTCATAATCGTTGTCATGCCAAACATGAATTCTACAACGGCAGTGTTTCTGTCTAAACTCACCGGAGCAAAAACGTTGTGCCAATCAAAGCTTTTACAAACAGACCGACTAAACGTATAAGTGATGGAATGTGTTGTAAGAGTATATTCGGACGAATAACGAGCTCGGGGGCTATGCGTGTGAAAACCCTAGGTATTCTGCTATATATATACCTAGCTGGAGGCAACGGAGAGATTGTTCCACCTTGACTTTCCTCCGGATGTTTCGAGCTCCCTCTACATTCTTGAAACAGCCCTAAGGGGCGCTCGTTCCCGTCGTCCGGAAGTGCCCGCTCGATCGCGCTCGTCCGCTCCGCCGTCGCTGTTCACGCGAAGGATTCGCGCCTCTCGCCGTTGCTGCTGCCGTTTCCTGCGAAGTAGATCCGCAAGTCGTTCGTCTCCTGTTCTTCTTCCAGTCGCTCGCAAACGACGAAGGTAGAGGAAGGAGGTCGCGATCCCGTCCTTCCCCGCAGCCCTCCTCTCGCGTCTTCGCCGCTGTTGCTTGCTGTTCGCCTAGAAGAAGTCCCAGATCTGCTGCCGCCGTCGCCCTAGCCCGAAGATCGAGGTTTGCTGCTACGTTGTCCAGATCTGTCGTTGTTGGAGTCGAAGCCGTGCCCTAGGACCGCCGCTCGTGCGAAGAAGACGAAGCCGCTGCTAGCAAAAGAGGAGTTCGCGCACGACCGTTGATCGTGCGCACGACCGCTGCTCGTGCGTTCTTCAGCAGCCAGCCAGTACCTTCGCGCACGACCGCTGATCGTGCGCTCGACCCCTCGCGCACGACCGCTGCTCGTGCGTTCTTCAGCAGCCAGCCAGTACCTTCGCGCACGACCGCTGATCGTGCGCTCGACCCCTCGCGCATGACCGTTGATCGTGCGCTCGTCTGCCAGGATCCCGCACGACCGCTGCCCGTGCGCTCTTCAGCAACAGTGCCCGTGCGCCGCTGTTCTCCCGTGCCTCCAGATCCCCCTCAGCCGTCTTCCGCCTCTTCCCGCCGCCGCCGTCTCCAAGCACAATGATGAAGGGGAACTCCATGGCGTCCCCCATTCCGATGATAAAGCTGGAGAAGTTCACGGCGACTGAGTTCAACGCCTGGAAGTTGAACACTCAGTTCGGGATGAAGTTTCTGAACGTGTTCTACACAGTTCAGTCTGATGGTGCTGAGGTCGTTGGGACTGCTGATGAGGCACAGTGGTTTTCAGATGAAGACTTCTGCATGGACTACCTGCTGAACTGTCTGTCATCCAGCTTGGCCCAGACCTACATGAAGATGAGCACCGCAAAAGAGATCTGGGATGCGCTGCAGGAGCACTTCAGGCAGGAGGAGGACATGTCCAAGACGCACCTAGTGGACAAGTTCTACTCTTTCAGCTTCGACGAGGAGAAAGCCATTCTCCCTCAGGTATCAGAGTTTGAAATTTTAATTGATTATTTGCATAGTGAGTCCATCAGTCTGCCCGAAAGTTTTGTTGCGGGCACGATTGTGTATAAATTGCCCTCTTTGTGGTACAATTTTAAAACAGAAATATATCGCAAGAAGATGCAGGTTGGTCTGAACAACCCCAAGCGTTTCATACGCATTGAGGATGAGAACAGGACGAAGAACACTTTGGAAGCTGTTGGCAAGCAGAAGGCTGCTGCCAACATGATTTCAAGCTCCAAGCGGCCTTCGCCCCCTCCCAAGACCAAAACGTCTCGTAGTAGACCCCAGGTTGCAGGTCTGAGTAAACCCTCTAAGAAATTTAAGGGTAAATGTCATAACTACAACAAGTGGGGACATTGCGCATCTGACTGCAAACAACCGAGGAAAGAGAGAACCCGGGCACCACAAGAAGGCAACCAAGCCCATTTGGTCCGCCAAGCTGAGCCATCCGACTTTGTTGCCATGGTCGGACACGCGCAGGCCAGCACGGAGTGGTACCTGGATTCGGGGGCAACGTGCCACGTTTGCAACAATGCTAATCTCCTGACAGAGCTGAAGGATGCAAAGGAATCAGTTACTGTGGCAAATGGAGGCACAACTGACGTGTTGAAGGTGGGGAATGCAACTCTACTGCTCTCCTCAGGTAAGTCTTTACTCTTAAAGAATGTCAAATTTATTCCTTCTCTAGCTGCTAACTTAGTGTCTATTAGTTTGTTATGTGATGCGGGTATGTCGCCTAGCTTCTGTAGCGGCAGGGTGACTTTGTCAGTTAACTCGCACTATTTTGGATGTGCTTATGTCCAAAATAGGATGTACCGTCTGAGTCTAGCAAGTGAGGTAGTCCAACAAGTTCAATTGAACTTAGTTAGCCCTAGGACTCTACACGAGAGACTAGGACACGTCAACTACAAGAAAATGTTCCAAGTAGCTAGAACTCACAAGATCACATTAGACACTAAGTCTCCATTTGAAAAATGTGAAGTGTGTGCTCTGTACAACCCGTATTCGGTGAGTAGAGCCGAAGGCACCTGGCGAGTAGGCTGATGCCTCTCTCGGCGAGTAGAGCTGAAGGCACCTGGCGAGTAGGCCGATGCCTCTCTCGGCGAGTAGAGCCGAAGGCACCTGGCGAGTAGGTCGATGCCTCTCTCGGCGAGTAGAGCCGAAGGCACCTGGCGAGTAGGTCGATGCCTTTCTCGGCGAGTAGAGTCGAAGGCACCTGGCGAGTAGACCGGTGCCTCCCTTGGCGAGTAGAGTCAGGAGGTCTGGCGAGTAGGCCGGTGCCTCCCTCGGCGAGTAGAGTCAGATTCTGGGGAATAGAATCATCCGGGCACCCCCGGTGGTCTGCCTATAGCCCTTCGGGACAGCGGAGTCTGGCTATCTGCAGACCAATTTGGAGTGCGTTTAGCAAAATAGTAAGGCGGAGTTACGTTATCCGCAGGTCATCCAGACCATTCTACCCCTGGGAAGTCTTTCCCTATAAATAGGACACATTATGTCTCAGATCAGCAGAGATCCACCCCCTTGAGAGAGCCTGTGTTTTATTCCTTGTGCTGTCTGAGACAGGCTCAGCTTTTGGTTTTCGGGAGGGGAAATCAAGTTAGATTTCCGGGTTAGTGGCGGGACCTCCCCGCTGCAGCCAGCGGGTCATTCTTAGGGAGCTACCTAACAACCAGTGAGGGTTGGTTCTTAGTTCGGGACACTTAGTTCTAGGATCCGACGAGGAGAGAAGTAACTCAAGCTACTCCCCAAGTCTCGAACAAGTTGGACAGGTATCCGGGTTCCAACATTTTTGGTGCGGTGAGCGTGGACTGTAGCAAGAGAAGAAAATCTCATCTGACGATCCCATGACTGAACGTGACGAGCTGGGAACCGACCAGGGGAACTCGCCGCCTTTGGGCGAGTTCGTGACCAAGAGTGTCTTCGAACAGGGGATGAAGGCGATGGAGGATACCATCCAGAGGTTACTCACACCTCGTGCCGAGGTAGGAGTATCCCCCCCTGTCGCAGTCGCCTCGCCCACGGAGGCAGGTCCTAGTCAGCGCCTCGGCAAGGAAGCGCTCCTAGGGGAGGAAGACCAGCCGCTCCGCGCGCGAGTGCTCTTTGCCAGCCCGACGGAGACTCGCCAGTCAGAGGGCGAGTACGACCAAGTTCGTCCCATCCGCTAGCTCGCCACGCGCAGTCCTTTCTGTGAGTTGGTGCTGTCTGCTCCCATTCCTGCAGGATTCACAGAGCCCGCCATGAGTTTCTACTCCGGGAAAGAAGATCCCGTCAAGCATCTGCAGTGGTTTGAAGATATGGTCTCCATCAAGCCGATGACGGATCCCTTCAAATGTCGGCTGTTCGCCATAACCTTCCAGGAAAAAGCCAGAGATTGGTTCCACCAGTTACCGGCGGGAAGCGTCTACGGGTTCGATGACTTGCGCAGAAGTTATTTGCTCCGCTTCTCCACGTCCAAGAAGAGGAGGAAGGGTTCAGAAGATCTTTTCCTTATCAAGCAGAGACCCCAGGAGATGCTCGGGTCGTATTTGGATCGCTTTCAGGAGGAGATCCTCCTGGTCCAAGAGGTCCCTGGACATACCCTGATCTTGGCATTCAAGCTGGGGTTGCAGCCAGGGTTTTTCAAGATGGAGATCACTCGCAATCCCCCCTATCGTTCGAGGAGTTAGTCGATCGGGCCGGGAGGCAGATCGCGGGGGAGGCAACCAGCCTAGAGTTCGTGGCCAAGTTAGCCAGATTGGAGGGAGGGGAGAAAGAAGGAGAGGGGAGCGGTCGACGCGAGTCCAAGAAGAGAGGTGAGCCGAGAAGGCGAGAAGATGAGTGATCCCGGGAAAACAGGGATCAGCGAGAACGGGAAAGGAGGTTCCAGGCTCCGCCTCGCCGGCCGGCCTGGAGACCTGCTGGAGGAGGCTACCAAGGGAGACCGGGAGGGAGGTACTCTCCGGAACGGCGAGACCGATGTCGCTCTCCCGAGCGGAGGCAAGGGCAGTGGAGGCAAAACCAAGCGCCGCCCAGAGAAGCTAATGTGATCAGGAGGGGACGAGGATGAGGAAGAGGGGGAAGGTCGCGACAGCCCCGAGGTGAAGAAGAGCGTCGGGCGATGCCCTACTGCGAATTCCATCAGGTAGAGGGCCACGCGACTGCCACGTGCCCTGAGTTCTTGGAGTTGAGGAGAGGAGCTGGAGGAGCCCAGGAAGGGCATGAGAGGCGAGAAGGAGACATGTTAAGGATCGAAGGGGGAGGAGCCCCCGCCCCAAGGAGGTGTGAGGATAGGGGGGATCTGGGAGCCCATGGGGGGATAGGGGTCATCCACGGAGGAGCAGGGTTGGAGGCGACCCGGAAGGGGAGCCTCAACGTCGTGTATCGGAAGAGCGTGGCCTCTACCTCCCAGGTTCCACCACCGTCAAGAGAGATCACTTTCTCGGAGGAAGACATGTTGGGGAACGAAAACCCTTTCTGCGACGCGGTGGTGATCAAGGCCGCGGTGGTGATCAAGGCCGCGGTGGAGAACTATACGGTCTCTCGCATCCTGGTGGATAACGGGAGCTCCGTCAATGTCGTGTTCAAGAAAGCGTTTGATGTCATGAAGGTGGAAGAGAAGAGGGTTACCTCGACGGAAGGACCGCTCTTTGGGTTCGCGGGAGAAAGAAAAGAAGTAGAGGGAGGTGTGGAGTTGGTGGTGACGTTGGGAGGGACCACCAAGTGTTGTAGGTTTGTCATTGTAGACGCCCCCAGCAGTTACAATGCCATCTTCGGCAGACCACTCATCAGTGCCTACAAGTGTGTGCCCTCCTCCTACCATCAATGCCTGAAGTACAACCAGGGAGGCGTGCAGATCCGGATCCGGAGCGATCCCAAGGTGGCGAGGCAGTGTTATCTTAACGTTGTCAACATGATCAGTTGGAAGGAGGAGGCAGAGGCGGTGGACCTGGTGATGGAGGAGATGGCGAGGCAGGAAGCGGCCGAAGAAGCAGAGGAGACGGCAAGGCTGGAGGCAGCTGAGGAAGTGGAGGAGAAGGAGATCCTAGCAGAAGGTGGAAGGCCGGGAAGGGTGAAGGTCAGCAGGGAGCTGGAAGAGGAAGACAAGGAGAAGATCATGTCCTGCATCCAGAAGAATGCGGACATCTTTGCGTGGAGCGCAACCGATATGCCAGGTGTCGACGCAGACGTCGCCTGCCATCATCTCAACTTGGATAAAGGAGTCCACCCCATCCAACAGAAGAAGAGGGCAACCGCCACCACCCTAGCCGAGCCCATCAGGGAGGAGGTCAGGAAGCTGCTGGAAGCAGGGTTTGTGTCGGAGATCCAGTACCCAGGCTGGGTCTCCAATGTTGTAATGGTGAGGAAGGGAGAGGGGAAGTGGCGCATGTGTATCGATTTTTCTATCCTTAATAAA
The DNA here is from genome assembly GCA_033032865.1 of Dactylorhiza incarnata. Lineage (NCBI taxonomy): Eukaryota > Viridiplantae > Streptophyta > Magnoliopsida > Asparagales > Orchidaceae > Dactylorhiza > Dactylorhiza incarnata. The sequence continues at coordinate 2,517,680 of JAWHQI010000347.1, read as the reverse complement.
GCATGCCCCAAGGATTGTTACCCTTTGCCTAGAATCGACGAGCTAGTAGATTCGGCCGTCGGATTCCCTGTCATGAGTTTTTTAGATGCATTTTTTGGTTACCATCAAATTCGCATGCATCCACCCGACGTGAAGCACGTATCCTTCATTACCAACGACGGATGCTATTGTTATAAAATGATGCCATTCGGGCTTAAAAACGCAGGAGCAACCTATCAGCGCATGATGGACAGGGTGTTCAAAGAGCAGAAGGGGCGAAACTTGGAAGTATACATCGATGATCTCATGGTAAAAAGCAAGAGCGTCGGGGAGCACCTCCATGACTTGGAGGAGACCTTCGCCACGCTGCGAAAGTATAAGATGAGACTAAATCCGGCCAAGTGCGTGTTTGGGGCTGGAAAGGGGAAGTTCTTGGGACACCTCTTGACTCCGGCTGGAGTAGAACCGAACCCAGACAAGGTGAAGGCGATCATGGAGATAGAAGCACCCAGGAACGTCAAGGAAGTTCAGCGCCTGACAGGTCGCCTAGCCGGGCTGAGCAGGTTCCTCTCCAGAGCAGGAGAGAAATGCTCACCTTTCTTCAAAACCCTCCGAGACAATAAAAAGTTCGAGTGGTCGGCAGAGTGTCAGGGAGCCTTTGAAAGCCTAAAACTCCAGTTGGCCCAGGTACCCCTGTTACAAGGGCCTAGAGAGGGAGAAGATCTCTTCCTATACATAGGGGTGGGGTCGGAAGCGGTAAGCTCGGTCCTGGTACGCGATGAGGGGAAGCGCCAACTCCCCATTTACTACGTAAGTTGGGTCCTGCGGAAGGCAGAATTGCGATACCCCATCCTGGAAAAATTGGCGTTCGCCTTGATTGTATCGGCGCGGAGACTCTGACCTTACTTCCAGGCCCACCCGATTAAGGTAGTGACCGACAACCCTCTCCGCAATGTCCTAGAAGGGGTAGAGCATTCTGGCAGGATGGCGAAGTGGTCAGTAGAACTCAGCGAGTTTGACGTCGCCTACGTGCCCCGACTGGCCATGAAGGCCCAAGCGGTGGCAGACTTCCTAGTCGACTATACCGCAGAAGTAGGCAAGGAGGAGATACCCCAGCAGGTGGCGTGGGAAGTGTTCGTGGATGAAGCGTCGGGGAGGAACTCATGTGGAGGAGGCATCATCCTGATCAGCCCTCAGGGCACTAGAATTGAGCAAGCCGTCAGCATTCACTTCCCCGTTACCAACAATCAGGCAGAATATGAGGCTGTAATCGCGGGACTGCGCCTAGCCTAGGAGCTGGGGATCCACGATATCAGAGTCCACTCCGACTCACTGGTGGTCACCTCCCAGATCCGAGGAGAGTATGAAGCAAGAGAGCCGGTACTGCAGCGCTATCTGGTAAAGGTCAAAGACCTGGTGGGCGCCTTTAAGTCCTTCTCCATACAACATGTGCCAAGGGAGGAGAACGCCCGAGCAGATCGACTGGCCAAATATGCCCCCCTGGTCGGGGGAACAATCACCGAGTTGTTTCGGCCTTCGATCGAGGAAGGAGAAGTGATGGACATCGACCAACCCGCTTCGTGGATGGACCCCCTGATCACTTTCTTAACCACAGGATGCTTGCCTGCGGAGGTTCAGGACAAGAGGCGGTTCAGGTACAAGTCCGCTTATTATTTACTAACTGACGGGGTGCTCTACAGGAAGACTCTATCCGGTCCCTTGGCCAGGTGCCTGTCCGAGGAGGATGCCTCCCGGGTCTTGGAGGAGATTCACACAGGCGAGTGCGGCAGTCATTCGGGAAGCAGAACCCTAGAGAAGAGGGTACTCCGAGCAGGATACTTTTGGCCCACCATCCGGAAAGACGCGGAGGAGTTCGCGAGGAGATGCTCAAAGTGCCAACTCTATGCTCCGCTCCAGTTACAGCCAGCCCAGCGTCTTCGGTCAATCACCACCCCCTGGCCCTTCGCCATTTGGGGAATGGATCTGGTGGGACCATTCCCCCCGGCAAGTGGGCAAAGGAGATATCTCCTGGTGATGATCGATTATTTCTCCAAGTGGATGGAGGTGAAGGCCCTGGTAAAAACGACCTCCCTGGTGGTGAAGAACTTCATTTGGGGGAGATCGTGTGCAGACATGGTCTACCCCTCGCCATCGTCACCGACAACGGTCCACAATTCGCAAGCCTGGAGCTCACCGATTTCTGTAGCCAACTTGGCATCGATCTCCGCTTCGCCTCAGTTCATCACCCACAAAGCAACGACCAGGTTGAAGCAGCCAACAAAGTCATCCTCAACCTGCTCAAGAAGAAGGTGGAGAACCTGAAGGGAAATTGGGTGGAACAGCTCCCCTCGGTCCTCTGGGCCCTGAGGACTACCCCCACCACGGCAACCGGCGAAACACCGTTCAAGCTATCACATGGCTCGGAGGCTCTCACCCCGATAGAGTTCGAGGTCCGGAGTCCCAGGGTGGTGGCGGCAGAAGATGGGGATGAAGGGTGGAGACTCGAGAACGAAGAGGCGCAATGACTCGCCTTGGATTTCGTGGAGGAACTTCGCGACCAGGCCACGATCCGACAGGAAGAGATCAAGCGAAGGATGGCGAAGCACTTTGACAAACAGGTCCGAGTCAAGCAGTTCATCAAGGGAGACCTGGTTCTCAAGAAGGTGGATGCCGCAGGAAGATCCGCCACGGTGGGTAAACTCCATCCCAATTGAGAAGGCCCCTACATCGTGTTTGAGGTGTTAAGGACCGGCGGGTACCGCCTGCAGAACGTTGATGGGGAACTCCTAGGAAACACTTGGAGTGGAGACGACTTGAAGCGTTTCTACTCCTAACCTTAATGTAATACTTAGTTTATTCTTGTTCTACTTAAGATAATAACACTTTCCCTGGCAAACTCGCAAAGCTTCACCACCTAAGCAACTTGCCCCCTCGAGTGAGTTCTAAGTCCTCGAGATGTGTTGTTGCCGTAGACCAGGTCACTGCACAAGCTCCTCTCCTGCATACCGGCTACTTGCCCCCTCGAGTGAGTTCTAAGTCCTCGAGATGTGTTGTTGCCGTAGACCAGGTCACTGCACGAGCTCCTCTCCTGCATACCGGCTACTTGCCCCCTCGAGTGAGTTCTAAGTCCTCGAGATGTGTTGTTGCCGTAGACCAGGTCACTGCACGAGCTCCTCTCCTGCATACCGGCTACTTGCCCCCTCGAGTGAGTTCTAAGTCCTCGAGATGTGTTGTTGTCGTAGACCAGGTCACTGCACGAGCTCCTCTCCTGCATACCGGCTACTTGCCCCCTCGAGTGAGTTCTAAGTCCTCGAGATGTGTTGTTGCCGTAGACCAGGTCACTGCACGAGCTCCTCTCCTGCATACCGGCTACTTGCCCCCTCGAGTGAGTTCTAAGTCCTCGAGATGTGTTGTTGTCGTAGACCAGGTCACTGCACGAGCTCCTCTCCTGCATACCGGTTACTTGCCCCCTCGAGTGAGTTCTAAGTCCTCGAGATGTGTTGTTGCCGTAGATCAGGTCACTGCACGAGCTCCTCTCCTGCATACCGGCTACTTGCCCCCTCGAGTGAGTTCTAAGTCCTCGAGATGTGTTGTTGCCGTAGACCAGGTCACTGCACGAGCTCCTCTCCTGCATACCGGCTACTTGCCCCCTCGAGTGAGTTCTAAGTCCTCGAGATGTGTTGTTGCCGTAGACCAGGTCACTGCACGAGCTCCTCTCCTGCATACCGGCTACTTGCCCCCTCGAGTGAGTTCTAAGTCCTCGAGATGTGTTGTTGCCGTAGACCAGGTCACTGCACGAGCTCCTCTCTTGCATACCGGCTACTTGCCCTCTCGAGTGAGTTCTAAGTCCTCGAGATGTGTTGTTGTCGTAGACCAGGTCACTGCACGAGCTCCTCTCCTGCATACCGGCTACTTGCCCCCTCGAGTGAGTTCTAAGTCCTCGAGATGTGTTGTTGTCGTAGACCAGGTCACTGCACGAGCTCCTCTCCTGCATGCCGGCTATTTGCCCCCTCGAGTGAGTTCTAAGTCCTCGAGATGTGTTGTTGCCGTAGACTAGGTCACTGCACGAGCTCCTCTCCGGCATACTGGCTACTTGCCCCCTCGGGTGAGCCCCAGACCCCAACGAGGGCCAACTCTGAAAAAGCGATCCCATAGGAGAAGGGGAGGCGAGACGAATATAATAAAAGCCTCCCACACTCATAGATAGCGAAATTACTCATCTATTCGTCAATCATCTCGCGAAAAGCCCTAATAAGGGGAAGAAGAGCGCCCCATCCGCCTCACACGCCGGAAAGGCGTAAGTAAATGGGCGTCCGACCAAGGCGAGGAGAGATCTCGCGCGAGCCCTCGCCACGGGCGAGTACCCCCCAGGCGCGAGTACGCCACATAGGCAAACGCGTCGCAAAAAAAAAAATATATCTAAATAATAAACGATCGTAACGAGCACGTCAGACGAGATTTGCGGCGATGGAAGAGAAAAGATCGAGCGGATTAAAATACGTCGAACACGCTCATCCTGTCAGACAGAAAGGGCGGGTACCCCGAGAATATTCCCAAGAAAGTATTATTACAGGGATTACAAAAAATAAAAATGAGCTATTCCCCCTCGTCACCCTCTTCCGATTCGCCAGATGAGCCGTCGCTTAGAGTTCTCGCCGGGGTGGGGCTCACCGCCTCGCGATATAGTTCTGGGAGAAGGTCCGCGAGATCAACTGTGGCCCCCTCCGCAGTAAGAAGAAATCGCCGCCGGAGTCGCTCCCGCGTGAACACCGCCGTCTTGATGGCCAGCTGCCTGCGCGTCTCGACGACCTGGGCCGGGGTGAAGTGAAGGAGCTGCGGAGCTGTGGACGGCTCCCCTCTGCTAGGATGTCGGAGCTCAGCTATCTCTGATTCCGCCTCGGCAAGGCGAGTCCCTAGGTAGTTGACTTCCGGCTGCGAGGCGGCCAGCTGCGCCTCCAGCTCAGAGACCCGCGTCACCAGCGCAACGGTGGACTCCTACATTAGCAAAGGTCAAACAATAGCGTCGGCCAGCGAGTGGGAGGTAAACAGACAAGGACGCTCACCTCAGGGAGAACGACCTCCTTAGCCTTGGACCCGGCAAGCTCCTCCGCCATTGCCGCCAGCTTCTCCTCCAGCTCTTTATAGGTGGCGCCCAGTTCGCGGAGTCGCCTATTCGATTGAAGCCCCCGTCGCGCCGTCTGGTGAGCCAGCTCGGCGGTGCAGAGAGCGGAACGGCTGGTGAGGTTGGCTAGCTCGCGAATGGGAGGCTCCGCGAGAACTTCGGCGTCTTCTCGACCATATAACCCAAAGAGCAGGTTATACGCCTGCTCGCCTACCTCCTCGAAATACTCCCAGGAGGGGAGGAGCGAACTCACCAGGACCCTGTTCGCATCATGGTCCCATATCAACAACGGATTACCTTTGGAGTCCTCGCTCCTCATCCCCAACCCAAAATTTGTGTGGGATGAGGGTTCAGGAGGCGGGCTCGTTGGAGGACGAGAAGATCTCACAGTCTTCTGCTTCTTTCGCCTTGGCTCACTAGCCGAGGCGGCCTCAGGATCAACCAGACTTTTTCCCTTGTCCGTTGACGGGGGCGTCCCGCTATCCACCGAAACTACCGCCGCTCCAAGGGCCCCCTCGGGATGAGGCTCGCTAGACTGACACCGCGAGGCGTCGCAAGGAGGACGGGAGGGGATGACGCGCTCACCTGCAAGAAGGTGAAAATTAATTCAGATCCCTGCCAAGAGCGGAGGATCAGGAGAGAGGGGAGGAAGCGCGGCGAGTATTGCCCAAGACTTACCCGCTCTAGGAGGCATGAAGGAGAGCTGATCCACGCCTCGCCGCAGGAAAACCACGTCCATAACCCTACTCTTCATGTAAGTATAGAGGGCCAGAGCATCCCCTTTCAAGCGAGGCGGTCTGTACTCCGTCTCTGCCTTTTGAATGGGGGCGAAGGGAATGTTCCCGAAGTCGCCTCGCACCACGACAAATTTATCGGTCCAATGATGGACCTTGTTGAGTGTCTCGGCTACCTTAACGCACACACTAGTAAAGAACAGGGTGCCGTCTCCAGTCGCCTTCAGGGTCAGGACCTTGCGGAAGACGGAAAGGTCGAATTCGATCTTCTCCTCGCGCAGGTAACAGGCGTATGCGACCAAAATGCTGATCGCGTTAGGGTTGACCTGCGCGGGGATCATCCTGAAGTATCGAAGGACCTGGCGCACCTCAGGCCATAGAGGCAGCCTCAACCCCACCTGGAAATGGGCTAGGGGGATGGCAAGTTCACCGTCGAAGAAGGAGTTAAGGAACTCACCAGGGGTTGGCCGCCTCGCCGTGTAGCCCGGTGGCAGGTAACGTTTCTCGACGTCCGTCAGCTCCTCGCCCAGGGTCTGCGAGCTGGGGAAGTTGTGCGCTCGAAAATTGCGAACACAGAAGGCACGCCCGTCTTCGGATGGCTATTTCCCCATGGCGGGCGGCGAGTAGAGGGGAAGGTCTAACAGGCGGGGTTCGGAGAAAAGCGCTTGGAGGAGAGGGGGGTGTGGGAGCATACCCATCCACTCTAGGAGGCCTGCTATTTATAGACTCTGCCTCATCCGGCCTGATCGCACGCGAACTGGATAACCACCTATGCGAGTACGCCTAAACGAGTAGCTAGTTCAACAACGCGCAGGTAAGAGGCAGCAACCCTAACACACATAAAATACAGCGCGGGTACAAAAAACCTTTAACAAAAATTCTCTAGGCTCATGGCGCGAGTACACAAAAGACAAAAACATCGCCCGCACATTACGGGTACCCGAGAGGTCGCGAGTGCCTTTACATATCACGCGTCAAAGAAAAAATAGCGAAACGCATCAAAAGGGAGAATACAGCCTAAGAAGCTCCACCGCGGCGCCGCGGACCGCGACCCAGGCGACGCGTACGCTGGGGGTGACGAGCTCTCCAAGTAATGCCGCGAGCTGCTCGCAGGTCTTCGCGGGCCTGCCCCAGACTCTCCTCACTTTGCCGGATGTGATCCTCGCCTCGGCGGATGTGTTCTTCCAGTAAAGAGGCCTCGCCCACGGTGCCAGCCACCTGCGAGAAGCGGTGAAGATCGTCTTCGGTGGCTTGCTGGCGAGTCTCCACCTCGTACAACCTCGTCTCTAGGTCAGTCACCCTGTCAAAGAGGCCGTCTTCGCCCTGCACCTGCTGTTGAAACTCCTCCACTTCAGAGAGGCGGTCCCCGAGGTCAGCCAACCGCGCGTTCACCTCGGCGGGGGGCGTAGACATCAGAAAGGAATCATGGGCTCGAAGGACGGCAATCAAGCGAGCCCACGACCCCTCATTAAAGCCCGGTGGGTCCGCGAGTAGCTCTCTCAAAGGAGTAGACGCCACGGGCGGTGACGACCCCAGCAGTGAATTCGTCGATGGAGGACGACTGGAAGAGGGAGATCCCCGGTTATCTGAAAGGAGATAAAGGACAAGGGTAAGCCACAAAAACGAAGAAGGCGGCAAAGATAAGCAAGGCGAGTACCCCCGTGAGTAGTGTCCCCTTCCTGGTGGCGAGGCGGATCTGCCTGCAACCTCCCAGTAGAGGCAGACAAGCGGAGAACCACACCGGTCCCCCCGGATAAAGGCCCTATCGTCGAGGATTTCCCTCCGGCAGTGGGGCGGGTCGGCTGGCCTACCCTAGATTGCCGAGGAGGCGACTGCAAGGGAGGAGGAGGGAGGGCCAAAATCTGCCCTAGGGCCGACGAGGACGCGGTCCCAAGACCCATCGACAGCGCCGCGCCGAATTGACCAGACTGAACCAGGTGGCCAGGAAGCGCTGCGGGTAACAAAAGGTCAGTACAAATTCAGCCTAGTGGGGCGAGAAGATAGCGCCCTTACCAGAGGTCACAGTGGGACGAACGGGAGGAAATAGCGGGGCGCCCTGATCCGCTGGAGGCAATCTCGCATCCTCGAGCCCACCTGTTGTAATGCCGACCTCGCCCCCTCCTTGCTGGCGAGATGAGTCAGCAGCGAGCTCTTCACGCATAGGCGAGGTCGTCACCTTCCCAAGCAAGGGTCCGCACCTCGCCGTGGATTCCGGATCCGTGGAAGATCTCTCGCGTAGCTCCAGGTCAATTCTCTTCCGCTTGGACTTCCTCTTCCTCGCGGAGCCGGGAGGGCGAGGCGTCAAGAACTCTCCAATGATGTCCATGACGGTCGCAGCCTCAGGCTCGTCATCAACGAGCCCCCGGTCGGTGGATGCGGAAGACCCCCCCCCCCCCTTGGAAGACATTCTGGCACATGGGATGAAATGCATACCCCCACTCTATTTATAGAGGAAGAGCCTGTGGGCTCGCCGTTCCGCCGAATAAGGGATTGGACTCTTCTTTCCGACCTCTAGCGAGCTCGCAAAGAGCGGGGATTGTGTACAACCCGTATTCAGCGAGTAGAGCCGAGGGCACCTGGCGAGTAGGCTGATGCCTCTCTCGGCGAGTAGAGCCGAAGGCACCTGGCGAGTAGGCCGATGCCTCTCTCGGCGAGTAGAGCCGAAGGCACCTGGCGAGTAGGCCGATGCCTCTCTCGGCGAGTAGAGCCGAAGGCACCTGGCGAGTAGGTCGATGCCTCTCTCGGCGAGTAGAGCCGAAGTCACCTGGCGAGTAGGTCGATGCCTCTCTCGGCGAGTAGAGCCGAAGGCACCTGGCGAGTAGACCGGTGCCTCCCTTGGCGAGTAGAGTCAGGAGGCCTGGCGAGTAGACCGGTGCCTCCCTCGGCGAGTAGAGTCAGATTCTGGGGAATAGAATCATCCGAGCACCCCTGGTGGTCTGCCTATAGCCCTTCGGGACAGCGGAGTCTGGCTATCTGCAGACCAATTTGGAGTGCGTTTAGCAAAATAGTAAGGCGGAGTTACGCTATCCGCAGGTCATTCAGACCATTCTACCCCTGGGAAGTCTTTCCCTATAAATAGGACCCATTATGTCTCAGATCAGCAGAGTTCCACCCCCTTGAGAGAGCCCGTGCTTTCTTCCTTGTGTTGTCTGAGACAGGCTCAGCTTCTGGTTTTCGGGAGGGGAAATCAAGTTAGATTTTTGGGTTAGTGGCGGGATGTAACGTCCCAAGGCCCTGGACTTACCATCGGGACAACGTCCACCGACTGCCTCGCCTGGCGACCGTTACCGGGCTGCAGCCCAAGCACCCCAACCCCTCTCCAGCCCACAGGCGGGTTGTTGGTGGCCACAGCCTCCCTTTGATGAGGCAAACTCGATAGTCAAGCATGCACCACGGGGACTTCCCAGGAGGTCACCCATCCCAGTACTACTCCATCCCGAGCACGCTTAACTATGGAGTTCTTTCACTTCTCATCACCAATTGAGCTGCAGCTCAATTGGTGATGAGAAGTGAAAGAACTCCATAGTTAAGCGTGCTCGGGATGGAGTAGTACTGGGATGGGTGACCTCCTGGGAAGTCCCCGTGGTGCATGCTTGACTATCGAGTTTGCCTCATCAAAGGGAGGCTGTGGCCACCAACAACCCGCCTGTGGGCTGGAGAGGGGTTGGGGTGCTTGGGCTGCAGCCCGGTAACGGTCGCCAGGCGAGGCAGTCGGTGGACGTTGTCCCGATGGTAAGTCCAGGGCCTTGGGACGTTACAATAAAAGTGCACTTTTTATTGTAACGACCCAGAAGCCGACGTCCGATCGGGACAACGTCCACCGATCTAGCCTCAACTGGCCTCGCTACCGGGCTGCAGCCCAAGCACCCCAACCCCTCTCCAGCCCACAGGCGGGTTGTTGGTGGCCACAGCCTCCCTTTGATGAGGCAAACTCGATAGTCAAGCATGCACCACTAGGACTTCCCAGGAGGTCACCCATCCCAGTACTACTCCAGCCCGAGCACGCTTAACTATGGAGTTCTTTCACTTCTCATCACCAACTGAGCTGGCTCAATTGGTGATGAGAAGTGAAAGAACTCCATAGTTAAGCGTGCTCGGGATGGAGTAGTACTGGGATGGGTGACCTCCTGGGAAGTCCCCGTGGTGCATGCTTGACTATCGAGTTTGCCTCATCAAAGGGAGGCTGTGGCCACCAACAACCCGCCTGTGGGCTGGAGAGGGGTTGGGGTGCTTGGGCTGCAGCCCGGTAACGGTCGCCAGGCGAGGCAGTCGGTGGACGTTGTCCCGATGGTAAGTCCAGGGCCTTGGGACGTTACAATAAAAGTGCACTTTTTTTTTGTAACGTCCCAAGGCCCTGGACTTACCATCGGGACAACGTCCACCGACTGCCTCGCCTGGCGACCGTTACCGGGCTGCAGCCCAAGCACCCCAACCCCTCTCCAGCCCACAGGCGGGTTGTTGGTGGCCACAGCCTCCCTTTGATGAGGCAAACTCGATAGTCAAACATGCACCACGGGGACTTCCCAGGAGGTCACCCATCCCAGTACTACTCCAGCCCGAGCACGCTTAACTATGGAGTTCTTTCACTTCTCATCACCAATTGAGTTGCAGCTCAATTGGTGATGAGAAGTGAAAGAACTCCATAGTTAAGCGTGCTCGGGCTGGAGTAGTACTGGGATGGGTGACCTCCTGGGAAGTCCCCGTGGTGCATGTTTGACTATCGAGTTTGCCTCATCAAAGGGAGGCTGTGGCCACCAACAACCCGCCTGTGGGCTGGAGAGGGGTTGGGGTGCTTGGGCTGCAGCCCGGTAACGGTCGCCAGGCGAGGCAGTCGGTGGACGTTGTCCCGATGGTAAGTCCAGGGCCTTGGGACGTTACACGGGACCTCCCCGCTGCAGCCAGTGGGTCATTCTTAGGGAGCTACCTAACAACCAGTGAGGGTTGGTTCTTAGTTCGGGACACTTAGTTCTAGGATCCGACGAGGAGAGAAGTAACTCAAGCTACTCCCCAAGTCTCGAACAAGTTGGACCGGTATCCGGGTTCCAACACGCTCAGACTAAGATCACTAGGAAACCTTTTGGGACGGTTACTAGGAGCACAACACCTCTTCAGCTTATACATTCCGATATTTGTGACTTTAAAAGTTTTGTCACCAGAGGTGGGAGGAAGTATATGATCACGTTCATAGATGACTGCACGAGATTCTGTCATATCTCGTTGCTTAAAACTAAAGATGAAGCGTTTGAAAAGTTTTGTCTTTTCAAAACCAGGGTAGAAAACCAACTAAGCATGAAAATAAAATGTTTTATGAGTGATAGAGGAGGAGAATATATGTCCAGTGAGTTCAGATGCTTCCTTGCTTCACAGGGCATCATAGCAGAAACCACTGCTCCTTACTCCCCCCAATCTAACGGCATAGCCGAGCGCAAGAATAGAACGTTAACAGAGATGTTGAACTCTATGCTGCTCACTGCAGGCATGTATTCCGCTTATTGGGGTGAAGCAGTCTTGACCGCGAATCACATTCTGAATAAAATCCCTCATGCTAAGTTAGAGGTTACTCCCTACGAACTTTGGTTTAAGAGAACCCCATCGTTTACTCGACTTAAGACCTGGGGATGTATAGCCTATGTCAGGGTCCCTGACCCTAAAAGGCCTAAAGTTGGACCTAAGACCAATACTTGTGTCTACTTAGGTTGTGCTGAGGATAGTGCTGCAGATAGGTTCCTTGATATTTCTAATAATATTGTTGAAACCTGCAACAGGTCTCTTGAGTTCGGACCCACTGGGGGTGTAGCCGATGCTTACTTCTCCCTCACTAGACTCTCTTGACGGTGGATGTGAGAATGTGAATAGACCCAAGGCTGAAGCGAGGAGGTCCCGCCACACACCCGGAAGATCTTAGAGAGCTTCCCCTCCCACACCAGAGCTCAACCGGGCACCTTGGAGGGCACTAGCAGCCGACCAAAAACTAGCCTGGAGGAGAGGATTCTCTCAAATCGGATCTCCTCCAAGGTGCCCTTAAGGGTCTATTTATAGATTTTTCTAGGCTGGTCTGCAAATAACATGAATCCGCCTTTTAATTTTACTAGCAGCACCCCAAATTGGTCTGCTAACAGCCTAACTCCGCTGTTCCGAAGGGCTATATGCAGCCCACCAGGGGTATCAGGGTCATTTCCCCCTTAAATCATCCTGGGCGAGTGGTCCGTGAGGGCACCACTCGCTGGGCATCCGCCTAGCTGGGCGAGTGCCCACGCCTCGGGGCGAGTGGTCCGTGAGAGCACCACTCGCCTAGCTCCTTTTCTTCTGCACCTTACCCCCACCAAACCGGGGGTACTTCCACCTCCTAGGCGGGGTGAATGATCGAGCTGACCCAGGTCTCGCCACTTGGCTTGAGGGGCCCACTTGGCGAATACGGGTTGTACACAATCCCCGCTCTTTGCGAGTGGTTACTACGCTCGGAAAGAACAGTCCAACCCTGTATTTGGTGAGTGCTTGCTGACTGGACTTTCACAAGATTCTGTGGGTCCCACCGTTGTCCTATATATATCTCTTCATGTCAGAACTTCATAGAGCGTTGACAACCCTTGATTCAGAGCTTCTTCCTTCTCTTAGTCCCGCATTGATATCAATGTCTTCTCACAAGCCTTCCGCGAGACCCCTCTCGCGGGAGATGATCGAGCGTCTGGCCGCGGCCCAAGCTGTAACTGCCCCCAAGGCAGCCAGATTTGCTCCCTGGCTCTTGTCTAAACGGGATCTGAATGCCCCCTACGTCTCGCGTTGAGCCAAGGCAATTCGACTGAATCGTCAAAGAGGCGAGACTGCCTCGGAATCCCCTGCGGGCACTCCTCCGGCGAGGACTCCGCCGGCGGATACTCTTCCGGCAACGAACCCTCCGGACCTCGGGACGCAGGTATGAGGATTCCTCTCGTCCCTCTGTTTAGTTCCTCTCCTTACCCTGCCTTCGCTCTGACCATTCGCAGGGAATCTTGATGCCCGAGACCGACCACGGGGCCGTCTCGAGCAGTGTTGTGGTGCCACCTCCCCCGGGCGAGAGGCCTCCAGATCGGGACCTTGCTCCTCCACCTCCTCCGGGCGAGACCTCATTTCAGTCCGGTAAGTTGTAACCCCTTTTGGATTCATCCTTCCTGCTGCTCGCTGCTGACCACTGTTTTTTGTAGCCCTCGACCTCAACCTTTCGCTGCGGGACTCTATTCCTCAGAGTTCCCCTGTTCGACCGAACCCCTCCGCGCTTGCGGACGAGCCGAGGGTGTCCCCCCAGAAGGGATCCGATCAGCAGGGCCGCGCGAATGATCCTGCGGATGTTCCAGTTCCTACCTCACAGCCTTACCGTCCAGGAAAGGGAAAGGTCTTACCTCCCGCCTGGTTGTTTGGAACGCACCCCCATTCATCTCGTCCTTCAGGTCACCAGGACCCCACCCCAGGTCAGTTCACGCACCCGCCCCTATCGTACTCGCATATTTTATCACTACTGACCTAGTTGTGATTCCGCAGGCTATCGGGAAGCCTCCCCCTTTGACTCCTACTACGAGGGGGGAGAGGGGATGCTCTCACCTCTCCCTTCCCCTGGGGATCTCGCTGACTTTCTGGGCGACTCCTCGGATCACGCGACCCTGAAGGATCGGATCTCGGAGGTCTTGGGGAAGCTCATCCACATCCAGCGAAACGTAGCCGGCCAGGTGGACGACGTGCGGCTGAGATTCGCGCGTGAGCTAAAGGACCTCCATCGGGACTACTCGCGCATTCTCACAACGGTGGAGCGCCTGGGGGGCGAAGGAGGGGAGTTGTCTCCCGAAACACACGCCGCGCGAGCCCGGGACCAACTCCAATTGGCTTCCCATGAAATCACCAATATACTCGCATATTACCGCCCGCGAATGCCCATGGAAGCTGGGTCGCGAAAGCGAGGTCGGTGGGTCTGGGAGGAGTACTGAGTCAGTCTTCATTCGCCCTTCTTGTAATTTTTCTGCTTTTTGTAGCGCGGATGCTGGACTTTTATTTCCGTTTGTAATAATCTTGTTCTGTGTTTTGCGAATGCTCTAATCTTCGTCTTTTATTTCCTATATTTTGCTTGGGTATTGCCGAATGTTTCATTATTGCCGAATGCTTTCTTAACCTTTTTCGCTTAGTCGATGAGCGAATAGCCACAGGGCATGTTATTACTGAGCGAGAGGGGTCGGCCCGGGTTCCGAGGCGTCGGGAGGTCGCGACTACTATCTGCACACCCGTTACCTCGAAAGCCCAAACGCCGTTTAGCCCTTCTATAAATAGGCCTTTCAACCACCGTATTAAATACCTTACCATCCGCTCCTTCTCTTTCCTCGCGCTAGCACTCGCGCTTCTCTCTTTTTCTGCTGCTTTCTTATCCTTCGTCATTCGCGTCATGGGTGGTGATGCGGAAGGCAGAGCCAGGTGTGTCAGCGCGTTCGTCAACCACACCTTCGATTCATGCGACCTCTCGGACGAGGCTTACCTGACTGCGGTCGCGGATTACATCCCGCCTGGGTTTGAGGCGCGAAAGCCCAGGCCGGACGAGCGCCTAAACTCCATCTCGTCCTGTGCTCTCGCGATCCCGCTAGAGCACTTCGAGGTGGGGTTTCGCCTGCCCATCTGGCCAGAACTCCGCCAGACCTTCAGATATTACGGAGTCGTGCCCGGCCAGCTCAACCCCAACTCCATCGCCATGCTGGTCGGGTACGCGAGCTGTCTGCGAGAAGAGGGGATCGAGTTCTCGCTCCCCGTCTTCCGCAAGCTCTACACCTTTCGCTGTACCAACGGCATCTCGTTCTTCTCGGGTCTGAACCCGCTCAAGCATTACGGGCTCCCGAATAAGAATCATGACTGGGTTCGGCGCTTCCTTTTCGTCAGCGGGAACCTGGGGAATACACTTCTCGCCCCCGTGCAGGAGGAGGAGTCAACCTTCCGCCCCCCGACCCTAGGGGGGCACGAGGCCAAACTCCACCAATATATCTTGGAGCACGGGATGGACCTCGTCTATCTCCGGCGAAACGTCAACTCGCTCCCGCTCATTCCGCAGGGCGAGGGTAAGTTTTCGGAACTTCGTTCGTTTCGATCTTGTGACTCTTTTACCATTCGCTAAATCACTCGCAATATTATGCAGGCGTGCGTAGCTTTCCCCTGCATCTGCCGCGTCCCGCTGGGGATTCTGTGTCTTTCGCACAGGCTGCAGCGGATGCTTGTCGGGAAGAACCCTCCTCCTCCAAGCCTAGCGGAAAGAAGCGGAAACCGGGGGCGCTGGCCTCCTCTTCTTCCAAGAAATCAAGGAATCCCCCCTCTGCCAAGGGAAAGGGGGTCTTGGACGAGATCCTAGGGGCGAGTGCTCAGACTCAAACCCCGGGGGTGGGTGCGCCAGGCGAGACCACCCTTCGCGCGGGATCGTCGCTGTCGCCGCCTCCATTGCCCAGGGACCACCGGAACTTCCCCAGCGGCGAGAAGTACGTGGACCCCTCAGGGGCCCCCCTGGTAAAGTGGGACAGGAACGCCAACAGGGTCTCGCTCTCCACCCTTCATCCATCGTGGATAGAGAGCGACCTCGCGAGTGGTGAGGCCTATGCCATCGCGTATGCCCTCTACGGTCGGGAGGATGCTGAAGTCTACGATGCCGAGACGACTCAGGTCCTCGCCCATGAGACCGCCAGGGCCATGCTGCGGGCGCTTGAGCTCGCGCATATGTCTTCGCGCCGGAGCATAAAACTGGCGCAGAACTTGGCGGAGGTTGAGGAGTCCAGGGCCGTCGTTTCTGCCGAGGCACTGGAACTCAGGACGAAGCTAGCAGCTGCGGAAACCCTTCTCGCCAGCCGCCCCGTTGCGGAGGTATATACATTTTCTCCTTCCCCGCGAGTGGCCTGTTGCCGATCGATGTACTTTCTTCTTACCACCTTCATTATTATTCTCAGGATACCATGGTTGCCGAGATGCTTCGCGCTCAGGTGGCTGGCCTTGAAGACGAAGTCCGGCTGGCCAAGGCCGAGGTCCAGCGGTCGCGAGAAGCCGAGGTCTCAGCACTCGCCTTGGGGAGCGGGGGGCACTTCTACCCCCACCACGAGCTGGAGCAATTGATGCAGGAGAACGCCCAGAGCGCCGTGAAGCATGCGCTGCAGGTGTTGCGGCAGGCTGGGTACCTGAAGGAAGAGGCCGAATGCCTCTCTGCTCGGCAGGTCGTCCCCGAGCTCTTCATCCCGATCCCCTTCCCGGAAGATGAGGATGGCGAGCCGCGAGAAGACGCCCTCTTACCGGATTCAGGCGAGAGTGATAGATCTTCTGGCGAGAAGCCTGCCGACCCCTGAGCTGGACCGTGTTTTTTGCCGTCTTTTACTTAAAATCTTTTGAATGTAATCATGAACAGGGCGAGTGCCCTTGAAATATATGTATATTGGCCACGATTTTTGTGCTCTCCATTTTTGTGCTATCTCCACTTTTTCTCATTTGTTGTTATGTCTCGCTAGGCTCGCTAGGACGTTAATTCTTTCTCATTCGCCGCTATATCTCGCTAGGCTCATTAGGACGTTCAAACTGTAGTGCAACTGTCCCGGCCGCCTAGCGAATGCTCGAGGGTGACCTGGGCGTGTCTCTCCCCTTCGCTTTCCGCTGCCTCCCTCACTCGCACTTCCTTACCATTCGCCCAAACCGGGGTTTCGCTTAGGTAATCATGAAAGTGAAGTGAGGTCGTTTCTCCCGCGCGTGGTCAATGCGAGTGCTCTTGAGGTCACCCCCTGAGGATTTTGAACCTGCCACCGAGTGAGCCTTCGGACCTGCCAGCTAGATGAGAGCCTGGACAGCGGGTCTGCTCGGGGCCTTCTTTCCTTTCACATAGCACCGGCCTCCGAGTGAGCCTTCGGACCTGCCAGCTAGATGAGAGCCTGGACAGCGGGTCTGCTAGGGGCCATCTTTCCTTTCACATAGAACCTGCCTCCGAGTGAGCCTTCGGACCTGCCAGCTAGATGAGAGCCTGGACAGCGGGTCTGCTCGGGGCCATCTTTCCTTTCACATAGAACCTGCCTCCGAGTGAGCCTTCGGACCTGCCAGCTAGATGAGAGCCTGGACAGCGGGTCTGCTCGGGGCCATCTTTTCTTCCACATAGAACCTACCTCCGAGTGAGCCTTCGGACCTGCCAGCTAGATGAGAGCCTGGACAGCGGGTCTGCTCGGGGCCATCTTTTCTTTCACATAGAACCTGCCTCCGAGTGAGCCTTCGGACCTGCCAGCTAGATGAGAGCCTAGACAGCGGGTCTGCTCGGGGCCTCCTTTTCTTTCACATAGAACCTGCCTCCGAGTGAGCCTTCGGACCTGCCAGCTAGATGAGAGCCTGGACAGCGGGTCTGCTCGGGGCCATCTTTCCTTTCACATAGAACCTGCCTCCGAGTGAGCCTTCGGACCTGCCAGCTAGATGAGAGCCTGGACAGCGGGTCTGCTCGGGGCCATCTTTCCTTTCACATAGAACCTGCCTCCGAGTGAGCCTTCGGACCTGCCAGCTAGATGAGAGCCTGGACAGCGGGTCTGCTCGGGGCCATTTTTCCTTTCACATAGAACCTGCCTCCGAGTGAGCCTTCGGACCTGCCATCTAGATGAGAGCCTGTACAGCGGGTCTGCTCGGGGCCATCTTTCCTTTCACATAGAACCTGCCTCCGAGTGAGCCTTCGGACCTGCCAGCTAGATGAGAGCCTGGACAGCGGGTCTGCTCAGGGCCATCTTTCCTTTCACATAGAACCTGCCTCCGAGTGAGCCTTCGGACCTGCCAGCTAGATGAGAGCCTGGACAGCGGGTCTGCTCGGGGCCATTTTTCCTTTCACATAGAACCTGCCTCCGAGTGAATTCTTGCCCGAAGCCCCGTCCACCAGCAGCTTCCACGGAACGTGACGAGGGGTTCTATCTTCCTTCATCTCGGCCACATAATCTGCCATGAAATCAGCCACCACCTGTGCCTTCATGGACAGTCGAGGGACGAAGACAATGTTGAATTCACTTAGTTCTATTGACCATTTTGCGAGCCTTCCCGAGTGTTCCACTCCTTCGAAGATCTGGCGGAGAGGGTGGTCCGTCACCACTTGAATTGAATGGGCCTGGAAGTATGGCCTGAGCTTCCTTGCCGCGACGACTAGAGCAAAGGCCAACTTCTCCAAGATCGGGTATCTGAGCTCTGCTTCCCTCAGGACCCTGCTCACGTAGTAGACGGGCAGCTGCTTCTTGCCTTCCTCCCGAACCAGGACGGAGCTTACGGCTTCTGTCCCGACCCCGAGATATAGATATAGATCCTCCCCCTCCTTGTGACCTTGAAGCAGGGGAGCCTTGGTGAGTTGGCTCTTCAAGGCCTGAAAGGCCTCCTCGCATTCTTTTGTCCATTCAAACTTCTGGTTACCTCGTAATGTTTTGAAGAAGGGGGAGCATTTCTCCCCGGCTCGGGAGAGAAACCTGCTCAGCCCTGCGAGTCTTCCGGTCAAGCGCTGAACTTCCTTGGCGTTCCGCGGTGACCCCAGCTCCATTATGGCCTTCACCTTGTCCGGATTAGGCTCTACCCCCCAAGGGGTGAGAAGGTGCCCCAGGAATTTCCCCTTACTGGCCCCGAACACACACTTCAGGGGGTTCAAGCGCATCTTGTACTTGCGCAGGGTGGCGAAGGTCTCCTCGAGGTCCTGGATGTGAGAGTTCACGCACTTGCTCTTCACCATAAGGTCATCCACATAGACCTCCAGGTTCCTTCCTCTTTGCTCCCTAAACACCCGGTCCATCATCTTCTGGTAGGTTGCTCCTGCGTTTTTCAACCCGAAGGGCATCATCTTATAGCAGTAGCATCCCTCCCTGGTGATGAACGAGACGTCTTTGACGTCTGGGGGGTGCATCCTGATCTGGTGATAACCTGAAAAAGCATCCAAAAAACTCATCACAGAAAAACCGACGGCTGAGTCAACCAGCGCGTCGATCCGAGGCAAGGGGTAGCAATCCTTAGGGCAGGCCTTATTTAATAATGAAAAATCCACACACATGCGCCAGCGGCCATCGGCCTTTTTTACCATTACGACGTTGGAGACCCAGCCTGGGTACTGGATCTCCGATACAAAACCTGCTTCGAGGAGTTTTGCCACCTCCTCGTGGATGGGTCCTTCGAGCTTGCTGGCGAAAGTTCTCCTCTTCTGCCGGATGGGATGGGCTTCCGGATCGAGGTTGAGACGATGGCAAGCCACGTCTGCCTCGATGCCTGGCATATCAGCTGCGCTCCATGCGAAGACATCCACGTTCCTCTAGATGCACTCCAGCATCTTCACCCTGTCCTCCGGGCCGAGACTCCCGCTGATCCGCACCTCTCTCACCCTCCCTTCCTGGGTGAGGACTTCAATCTCCACCACCTCTTCTGCTGCCTCGAGCCGGGCTGGCTCTTCCCATTGGCCCTTTGCTTTTCGCCCTTCTACCTGGGCCTCTTCCTCTGCGACTCCTCCCGCCTCCACCGGCTCGACCTCCTGCTCCTCACGAGCGACCTCCAACAACTCGACCTCCTGCTCCTCACGAGCGACCTCCAACAACTCGACCCCCTGCTCCTCACGAGCGACCTCCAACAACTCGACCTCCTGCTTCTCACGAGCGACCTCCAACAACTCGACCTCCTGCTTCTCACGAGCGACCTTCATATTCTCCTTTCGGGCATCACTCTCTCTCCCTACTTCTCTCTTTTCCACTTCTCCTGGCCCCTCCGGCCTCGCCATCTCTTCATCCATCTTCTCGGCATCCGCCATCCATGAAATGGTGTTGACGGCAGTCACATAGCACTGCCTCGCCACCTTAGCATCTCCTCGGATGCGGACCTGGACTCCTCCACTATGGAGCTTTAAGCACTGATGGTACGATGAGGGCACGCACCGGAAGGCGCTGATGAGGGGTCGTCCGAAAATGGCGTTATAGCTGCTCGGAGCGTCCACAATGACGAACCGGCAGTTTCTTGGGACTCCTCCTGGAACCTATCCACGTAATGTGCCAGGGACTCTCCCTCCCTCTGCCTGATCTTAAAGAGAGCCTCCGCATCCTTCTTTCTCTTTTTTGACGTCGAGAAGCGCAGCCGAAAGCCTCGGCGCAGATCATCAAACGTGTAGATGGAACCCGCGGAAAGCTGGTGGAACCAGTCCCTTGCTTTCTCTTTTAGGGTGGTTGCGAAGAGTCGGCATTGAAAAGCATCCGACATGGGAAGGATTGAGGTCATGTCCTCAAACCATTGCAGGTGCACGACTGGGTCCTCCTTGCCGGTGTAGTAGGACATCTCCGGCCCACGAAACCCCTCTGGCACTGGGGCCGAGAGGATCATCTCGCAAAAGGGGCTCCCTTCCCCTGTTCGGCGAATGGTCTTCTCGCGCGGACCCAGCTCGCACACCTCAGCACTCGCCGGACTGCTGAACAGCTGCCGCCCCGGGAGATCTCGCGCACTTCCTTCTGTTGGCACCTCCTTCCCCGGCCGCTGCCCTAGTGCGTTCTCGCCGATCTGCAGGGGCGGAACCACGGGGACTGCCGGGGTTTCGCACTCGCTCCTTGCTGCGAGAACTGTCTGCAGGACCTCTCGCTTGAACTTCTCAAACATCTCCAGCCACTCTCCTGTCGCGGGTGGCTGCGAGTGACCTGAGTCGGAACCATTCCCCCCATCTCCTGTCATCGAACCTAATTCAAGATTTTCCTTCACCTGCTACTTTCCACGCTCACCGCACCAAAAATGTTGAAACCTGCAACAGGTCTCTTGAGTTCGGACCCACTGGGGGTGTAGCCGATGCTTACTTCTCCCTCACTAGACTCTCTTGACGGTGGATGTGAGAATGTGAATAGACCCAAGGCTGAAGCGAGGAGGTCCCGCCACACACCCGGAAGATCTTAGAGAGCTTCCCCTCCCACACCAGAGCTCAACCGGGCACCTTGGAGGGCACTAGCAGCCGACCAAAAACTAGCCTGGAGGAGAGGATTCTCTCAAATCGGATCTCCTCCAAGGTGCCCTTAAGGGTCTATTTATAGATTTTTCTAGGCTGGTCTGCAAATAACATGAATCCGCCTTTTAATTTTACTAGCAGCACCCCAAATTGGTCTGCTAACAGCCTAACTCCGCTGTTCCGAAGGGCTATATGCAGCCCACCAGGGGTATCAGGGTCATTTCCCCCTTAAATCATCCTGGGCGAGTGGTCCGTGAGGGCACCACTCGCTGGGCATCCGCCTAGTTGGGCGAGTGCCCACGCCTCCGGGCGAGTGGTCCGTGAGAGCACCACTCGCCTAGCTCCTTTTCTTCTGCACCTTACCCCCACCAAACCGGGGGTACTTCCACCTCCTAGGCGTGGCGAATGATCGAGCTGACCCAGGTCTCGCCACTTGGCTTGAGGGGCCCACTCGGCGAATACGGGTTGTACAAATATCATAATAGAATTTAGGGATGCGGTGTTCTTCGAGGATAAGTTCCTCAAAGATAAGAACTTAACAATCTCAGGCATGCAAGTAACTATTACTGAAGAAGATCCTACTTCAGTACCGAGCACCTCTTATTCCGTTCCGGTAGATAACTCTGGCCTAGAGTCTAGGAGAACTTCTGTGAGAGAGCGAATTCCACGAACCTTCGGTAGTGACTTTGTGACTTACCACGTTGAGGCCGATCCATCCACCTATAAGGAAGCGATATCCAGGGATTCACTACTCTGGAAAGAAGCTATAGATGAAGAGATGAGTTCTCTTCTTCAGAATAACGCCTGGACGTTGGTTGATAAGCCAATAGAGGCTAAAACCGTAGGGTGTAAGTGGGTTCTGAAAAAGAAGTTGCATCCCGATGGTAGCGTAGCTAAGTATAAAGCACGCCTGGTGGCTAAAGGTTTCACACAAGTAAGCGGAGTAGATTACTCTGATGTCTACTCACCCGTGTGTCACTTGGCAACTGTTGACACCAGGAAAATCCTGACCTCAAGATTCGGACCGATGCAGCCGGAGGCTACTCGCCCAGCAGTCCAACGAGACGACTAAGCTGGCGACTACTGAAGAGCTAGAAGAGCAACACACAGGACCCCAGGTGCTGCGGTAGGGAGGTCCCACCACGTACCCAGAAGCTCCGAAGAGACTTCCCCTCCAAGACCAAAGAATGGCCGAGCAGGGTACGAGGAAGGCACCGACTTGGCTAGTACCGGGAGTAGCGGCCAAGTGCGACAGGTTCCAGAATGCAAGAGCAGGGTTTTGAAAGCTCAAGTCCAGGTGCCAATCCAAGTACCCCTGGGGTCCTATTTATAGGAAAACCAAGGGGTAGGGGGGTTTTTATAGCCCAGCCCTTGCCCGACGACTAGCGACATTAAGGCGATCTCCCCGGGCAGATGGGCGAGTATCACCTATGGTCGCCCACCTTTTGGCGAGTATCCGAGTTACTCGCACGAGTGCACCCATACTCGCCTAGGGTGTCTTCTGCTCCTAGGCTTGACTGTTGTATTGACTCTTTGACTTTGACCTCTGCCTACGTGGCCTTGGGGGGGTCCACCCTCGGAGAATGAGGGTTGTACACAATCCCCGCTCTTTGCGAGTAACGTAGTTGCTCGGAAAGAACCATTCAACCCTTTTTCGACGAGCTGTCTTCTGGGCGAGTATTAGTGTGTAGTCGGCATCCCGCTGTTTTGACGCCCCGGCCCTATATATAGAGGGGGAGGGGTCTCTGACGCCAAGGTTTTTTTTTGTTCTCGCTTCAAGATGTCGCGTAGTATTGCCGAGGAAGCTGCTGCGGATTTGGCCGAGCTTGCCAGTCTGCTGCCGCCATTGCGGAAGCCTGCTCGCGATGCCGAGCTCGAAGACTTTCTCGCTTCCAGGAAGAGGAAGCGCCTGGAGAAGAAGAAGGAGAAAAAGAACAAGAAGAAGAAGAGTGCCGACGCCTCCGAGAATGTCGCTGATTCCCAGGTCGGCACTACTCAGCAGGTGCTCGCCGACTTGGGTCTCGGCCAGTCAGGTGGCTCGCCTGCTCCTGATCCTCCTTCGCCGAATACTGCTCCAGAGGCGAGTACGACGGGGATCTCGGCTCAAGATCCAGCTGAAGTTACTCCTACACAAAGTGAGAGATACCTACTCGCCACTTTTATTAATCGCCCAAGTGTCGGCTGGTCTCTGACGTTTTCTGTACTATTTCGCAGATCCGCTTCTCGCCGATGCTCGGGAGGAGTCTCTGAGCGCCATTCCTCTATGATCCTCGCCTATGGTCCCGCACATGACTGGCGGAGGAACTCGCCGGGGCGGATCGGTGCGGATCCTTCATAGCTCTGCGGTAGACAAGAGGCCGATGAGCGAGCAGAGGGCTCCTTCAGCGAGCAATCCTCCTCCACCGCCACCGCCTTTGCAGCGACCTGAGGTGGCGAGTAGCTCGCAACTACTTGCGGACCAACTTCCTCCACCTCCTCCATTTCCTCCTCCGGCCGACATGCAGGATGATCGTCGTCTCCTGTCTTCTTCGGCTCCCACCGCTCATCCGGCTGGGTCCTCGCGTCGAGGTGGGATGGCGGGATCTTCTGGTTTCTTCGCTCCCAGAGGGGTTGGGCGACCAATGGATGGTCGCGGTCGGGGTGATGCGCCTTCCAGCAGGGAGCACATCGGCGGGTCGCATTCGAACCGGCGAGATGGCATTCGTCGCAGTCCGTCCCCGCATCGGGGAAGGAGCTCTCCTCGCCGACCATCTCGGAGTCCTCGCCGCGACTCGCGGAGTGATGCCTATCGGCCTGGTAAATGGAGTCGCTGCTTTTCCGAGTATCTTCCAAGAAGAGTCTTCTCGCTACTCGTCACTAAGATTTTGCTTTCATGTCTTTTTCTGCAGCTCGCGCCCATACCCCTATCGGGGCTCTGGTCGACGCCGTCGGGCTTCCTTCTCGCGAGTATCAGGAGAGGGCTACTCGCGCCATCCTGGATTTGGAGGCGAAGTTGGAGCGGCTGGCGATCAGCGAGTCTCATCGGCATCTGACCGCAGTTGAAGCGCGAGTAGAGCTCTTGGCGGCTGCTGACTCCCAGCGTCGTCTGATCGAGCTGGAGGTGCGAGCATCACGGCTGGAAGAGTTAGATACTCGCCTGGCTAGTGTAGAGTCTCGTCTTCAGTCTGTCGGCGAGCTGGAGCGCCGGGTGGGCAGGATGGAGCATCGCCAGCAGTTGCACCACGACGAGCTGGTGGGGATGCGTGCGAGCACGGGCTCCATTGGTCGCCTGGCGAGGATGGAGGAGCAGCTGCGTCAAGGCGAGGATGCGATGTCCGTGGCCTTCGAGCATTTCAAGAGGGCTCGCAGCATGGGCTGGGTTGGGCGACAACCGCAGCTTCCCGACGCTCAGCCGAACCCCTAGGATCCTGCCCTCTTTTCCTTTTGTAGTCGCTTGTAGCCTTTTGGCAAATGTTTGTAATTCTGAACTATTTGATTTCTTCAAGTAATTTGTTATTTGGCGAGTATGAATATCGCCTTTGTTGTCTTTCCTGTTTGCTGTGATGTCTTGATTTTCTTTTTTGTCTTTTGTTTCCGCGAGTATTTGTTAAATGTCGCGTTGATGTTGCGAGTAGCCTAAAAATTCGATGCAGGTGCTCGCTCGTTCGGCATCAGTGATTTGACGTGCACCCTAGGTTTTGGCGACTTTTTCTCGATACGCGCCACCTCCTACTCGCGCTCGCGATGGCGTACGCGGGAAGCCAAGCTTTGTCGAGTACTATAAATAGGGGGGGTGGATACGTATTTATTACTCTCTTGACGATCTTCCCTTTCTTCTAGCGACTATCTCTCGATTGCTCCTCTCCTCGTCACTTCGCTACTCGCTTCTTCAATCCTTCCACTCTTGGATGGCTGACGAGGCAGCTATTCGCCGTGCAAGTCACGCGAAGAACTTTGAGGCAAATTCCTTCAAGAAGCCGATTACTCGGCCGAGCGACTTGAAGGAGTTCTCCGCCAAGTACTTATCGCCTGGATATGTCGCCAGGCTTCCTCGTGAGGATGAACGCCTGAATTCTTTCTCGGCGGCCGAGCTGGTCTTCCCCATCCGCCACTTTGAAGTCGGCCTGCGACTACCCTTGTGGCCGGAGGTTTGCCAGATCCTCCGTTACCACGGGATAGTCCCGGCGCAGATCAATCCAAACGGAGTGGCGATGATCGTGGGGTTCCTCTGCTACCAGCGCGATCAGGGGATCGCCTTTGATCTCTCCGTCTTCCGGCAAGTATTCCACTTTGGCGCCACTGGCGAAGGCGTCGTCTTTTTGTGCAGCCATGTCTGCACCCTAGTCGGCACGGCGAACAAGAACCATCGCTGGACGGAGCGCATAGTCGTCATTAAGGGCGACTTTGGCGTCGTGCCGACTTCCTCTTTCCAGACGGCCGAGAGTGCGTTCGCCACTCCTTACCTGGAGGAAAGCCGGGAGAAGCTACTCGACAGCTTCCGAGGTCGCCGGCTGGATGTCGTCTTCTGGAGGAGGCGAATAGATGAGCTCGCGGAGGTGTTCCCTGGTGAAGGTAGTCGCCTAAACGAGCATTGGGTCATACTCGCCAATTCATCTTAAGCCGGTGTTCTAACGTTTTTCTCTTTATGTTTTGTTGTAGCTACCCGCTCTTTGCCGAGCGAGCTTCTTCCCTTGGCGCCGAATACGGGGACTCCTGCCTTGGTTGATTGGTCGCCCGGCGGCGATGATCAGGAGGTCGCCGACGATGATGCTGGGCCCTCGAAGAAGAGGAAAGCCAAGGCAAAGTCCGTCGAGCCTGGGAGAAAGAAGGAGGTCGCCAAGAGGGACCTGAAAGCCAGGGCCGATCCATCGGAGGCGGGCGAGCCTAGCGGCCATCCTCTCTTCGGCGAAGGTGGAGGTAGCGAGGATGCTTATGGTCGCCCTCTGGTGTCGTGGGCTGAGCGAGCCCATGAAGTGACCTTGAGCACCAACCTCCCCGCCTGGTCGGAGGATTGGGAGGACGCGGGCGAGGCGTTCGACGTTTCGTTCGCCCTCTATGGTCGCGTGGACGCTGAATCCTTGCAAGAGGTCTCGGCCGAATATCTCGCCCATCAGAGCTCGCGAGCCAACCTGCGGGCTGTCGAGCTTGGGCATGCGACGGCGAGGAAACTGCTCGAATATGAGCAGATGATCAAGGTGCAGGGCCCGAAGATGATCGCCATGGCGAACAGGATTAAGGAGTTCGAGGTACTCACCAATGCGACTTTACTCGCGTTTTGGGATACTCGCTACCTTGCAAACTTATTTAAACTAACCTTCTTCTTTTCGCTCGCTGCAGGCTGCCGAGCTGGAGTCGGCAAAGAGGCTGTCCCAGGCCGAGAAGGAGCTGGAGGATACTCGGCAAACCTTGGAGGCCGCCCAAGTGCGAATCGCTGAGTTGGAAACTCGGCCTGCCGAGCAACAGCCTTCGTCGGCGGGCCCCTCCAGGGTGGGCAAGTAGATCCGGATAGTCGGCGATGATATGACGCATATCCGCCGGGAGATCGCTCGAGCAACTGGGAAGGTGGTCCTGAGCAGCTTGAAGGCCGATGGCTTCTTGAAGCCGGAGGCAATGCATCTGACGGTCATGGACATCATCCCGGCATTACTCGCCGAAGAGTCCACTTCCCCCATGCGAGATCTCCCATCCTCATCCACCGATTCTGACGACGACGATTCTGAGGACGAGGGTGATGATGTGGAAGATCTCGATCCTGACGGCGATGATGGTGGCGAGGATGGTGGCGAGGATTCATAGTCGCCTTTCTTCCTTTTGCAAATCTGCAAAGCATTTTTTGTATATGTATTTATGATAGTGAATGAGTATAATCATTTTGCTCGCCCTTTTCTTCGATGCTCGCTTTCTTTTTTGAATGTCGCTTAGGCTCCTAGGCTTGGGGCGAGACCGAGTACTCCGGCATGCTCGCACTTACTATGCTCTCACCTGTATACTCGCACATGTATACTCGCCTAGGTACTCGCACATACATCGAGACCGAGTACTCCGTCATGCTCGCACTTACATGCTCGCTTTCTTCAATATTTCCCTTGGTGAAGTCGAGCTGTGAAGGCTACTTGGAGGGTCCCGAGGGACACATGCTCTCAAGGCTTCACTCTGTACCTGGTGAAGAGCCCATTAAAATTACGTAAGGGAGTTGTTTATGAGAGAGGGGGTAGGGAATGGCAGTCGGGGAGGTCCGGAGGGACACATCATCCCAAGGCCTTCATCCTACTTGGATACCAGATGTCGACGAAGAATGACGTTAAGTAGGGAACGACAGTCGGGGAGGCCCAAGGGGACACACCGTCCCGAGGTCTCCATCCTACTTGGGTGCCGAAGTGTCTCCACTCTTCGGTCAGTCGAATCGGTCTTGCCCCTTCCCAAGTTGGAATGTCGGCTTCTGGACTTTCCCCTGGTAATCTCTGCAGTCGGATGAGAAATGCGGTCGGAGGGTAACTCGACCAACCAATATGCAAGGGGGGAGCTGATCTCGGTCGTCAGTGCAGAGGCTTGGCATTAGGAGAACGCACTACCGAGGCACTGTCCCATCATCCGTTCTGAGTTTTTACGAGGGTGTGGTCGGAGGCTCGTGTTCCAACCTGCTACGGTGAATGTTGATGCAGGGCGACGTCAAGCAGGGAGTGGCAGTCGGGGAGGTCTAAAGGGACATACCATCCCGAGGCCTCCATCCCACTTGGATGCTGGATGTGGATCGGACCTGCTTCCTGTTGCTCAATGAATTTAGCAGGGAGTTAAGCACATTTCAGGCACACTAACTCATATGGTCCGATACAATAATTAAAAAGAGAAATGCTTTGTTGCGAACTTTTCAGTTCTCGAGGGTGCATGACGCCTTTTTTCAAGGGTCCCCTGAGCTAGTGAAATCGATCTTCTCTTCGCCGAATCGGAAGGTCGGCGTCCAGACTTCTTCCTGGTAATTTCTACAGTCGGACGAGAAGTGCAGTCGGTGGGAACCGCGGCCAACGTGCAAGGGGGGAGCTGATCTCGACCGTCAGTGCAGAGGCTTGGTCTTAAGGGAACGCACACCCGAGGCACTGTCCCATCATCCGTTCTGAGTTTTTACGAGGGTTAAGTCGGAGGCTCATTTCCCAACCTAGCGTGGAGATTGACTTCACCTGGCTTCCTTATTTTGAAAACTTTGTTGATGTGAAGGAAGCTGCCTCGTCCCTTGTTTCAGGGAGATGTAAATTTTATTCAAAGAAATGAATTTACAAGGATGGGATATACACATTCCCCCTTAGGGATAAAACCTTTTCAGGTCATCGCCGTTCCAGGTGCTCCCTAGCAGCTCGCCTTCCTGGTTCTGCAAGCGGTATCCTCCTGTCAGGAGTGCTTCCTGGATGATGAAAGGTCCTTCCCAGTTCGGGTTGAGCTTCCCGACGGCTGCTGATCTTCCTGCCACATCCACTTTCTTCAGGACTAGGTCACCTGTTTGGAAGTGTTTGAGGCGGACATTTTTGTCAAAATGTTTTGCCATCCGGCGCTTGATCTCCTCTTGCCTGACTGAAGCTAAATCTCGGAGTTCCTCGATGTAGTCGAGAGATAGCTTCTGAACCTCTTCGTTCTCTAGTCGCCATTCTTCGCTTCCGTCTTCCGCGGCTACCACCCTTGGGCTTCTGACTTCAAATTCTACTGGAATGAGAGCTTCCGACCCGTGAGAGAGTTTGAACGGCGTTTCCCCCGTGGCTGAGCTGGGAGTGGTCCTCAAAGCCCACAGGACCGAGGGGAGCTGGTCCGCCCAATTACCTCTTAGGTTCTCCACCTTCTTCTTCAGTAGGTTGATGATCAGTTTGTTGGCGGCCTCTACCTGGCCATTGCTCCTTGGGTGATGCACGGAAGCGAATCGAAGGTCGGTTCCTAGTTGCCTGCAAAAATCCTCTAGCTCTAGGCTGGCAAACTGGGGACCATTGTCGGTGATGATGGCGAGAGGGATCCCGAATCTGCAGACGATCTCTCCCCAGATGAAGTTCTTCACGACTTGAGAGGTGGTCTTGGCTAGAGCTTTGGCCTCGATCCACTTGGAGAAGTAGTCGATCATGACGAGAACGAACTTCCTCTGGCCACTTGCTTGAGGGAAGGGGCCGATCAAGTCCATTCCCCAGATGGCGAACGGCCATGGGGAGATGATCGATCGGAGCTGCTGGGCCAGCTGCAACTGAAGGGGGGCGAAGAGCTGGCACTTCTGGCACTTCTTCGAGAAGATCTCAGCATCCTTCCGGATAGTAGGCCAGAAGTAACCATGCCTCAAGACCCTCTGTTCCAAAGTGCGAGTCCCAGAATGACTTCCACACTCTCCCGAGTGGATCTCTTCCAGCACTCGAGGTACTTCGTCTTCAGAAACACATCTGGCCAGGGGGCCCGAGATGGTCTTGCAGTACAGCTCCCCATCCTGCAGGAGGTAGTATGCCGCCTTATACCGAAATCTTCTCTGATCCCCTCCGTTCGCTGGGAGCTGGCCGCTGGCCAGGAATGCCACAAAGGGATCCATCCACGAGGGGCGTTGCTCGATCTCCATCATCTCTCCCTCTTCAATGGACGGGTGGAATAGCTCGGTGATAGTTCCTCCAGCCCTCGGCCCATACTTGGCGAGGCGATCTGCTGCCGAGTTCTCCTCCCTTGGCACATGCTCGACGAAGAAGGACTGGAAGCCTCCAATCAGTCCTTTCACTTTTACCAAGTACTTCTGCAGGGTGGTGTCACGCACCTCGAACTCTCCTCGAATCTGCGACGCGACCACCATTGAATCCGTGAAAGCCCGGACATCACGGATCCCCAGCTCCTTGGCAAGGCGCAAGCCTGCCACTATGGCCTCGTACTCTGCCTGGTTGTTCGTGACGGGGAAGAGGATCTTGACTGCTTGCTCGATCCTTGTTCCCTGCGGACTGACGAGTACGATGCCCACCCCTACGGAACTTTTGCCCGAAGCTCCATCAACAAATATCTTCCAAGGAATCGGGTTGAGCACCTCTTCTCCTGGCTCCGCTTCCACCGAGAAGTCAGCCAGGAAGTCTGCTACTGCCTGGGCCTTGATCGCCACTCGGGGGGAGAAGGAAATGTCGAACTCGCTGAGTTCTACCGACCATTTCGCCAACCTCCCTGAGTGCTCCACTCCCTCCAGGATATTGCGGAGGGGGTGATCCGTTACCACTCGGATGGAGTGAGCCTGAAAATAAGGCCGGAGCTTCCGCGCTGATACCACCAAGGCGAAGGCAAGCTTCTCCAGGATTGGATACTTCAGCTCCGCCTTCTTCAGCACCCGGCTGACATAGTAGATGGGTAGCTGCCTCCTCCCCTCTTCCGGGACCAAGATGGAGCTAACTGCCTCCGCTCCTACTCCTAGGTAGATGAGCAGGTCTTCGCCTTCCTTCGGGCTCTGAAGGAGAGGTGTCTGAGTCCACTGCTCCTTCAGCCTTCTGAATGCTATCTCATATCCTTCGGTCCACTCGAAGCTTTCTGTTTTGCGGAGCGTTTTGAAGAATGGAGAGCACTTCTCTCCGGCCTTTGAGAGGAAGCGGCTAAGACCCGCCAGCCTGCCTGTCAACCTTTGGACTTCCTTCATCGTCTTTGGGGATGGCATCTCTAGGATCGCCTTCAACTTGTCGGGGTTAGGCTCTACTCCCCTCGGGGTAAGGAGATGTCCCAGGAACTTTCCCCTTCCTGCTCCGAAGACGCACTTCGCCGGATTGAGCCTCATCTTGAATCTCCTCAGCGTTGCAAAGGTCTCCACCAGATCGGCTATGTGTTCCTGGACGCTCTTGCTTTTGATCAAGAGGTCGTCCACGTACACTTCCAGGTTCCTCCCCTTTTGCTCCTTGAAAATGTGGTCCATCATCCGTTGATAGGTGGCTCCCGCATTCTTTAAACCGAAGGGCATCATCTTGTAGCTGTAGCAGCCATCGTCGGTGATGAAGGAGACATCGCGACAATCAGGGGGATGCATCCGGATCTGGTGATATCCTGAAAACGCATCAAGGAAACTCATCACAGAAAAACCGACGGCTGAATCAACCAGCGCGTCGATTCGAGGCAAGGGATAACAATCCTTCGGGCAGCTTTTATTCATCAAGGAAAAATCCACACACATTCTCCAGCTACCCCCCCCCCCCCCCCCCCCCCCCCCCGCCTTTGTCACCGTTATAACATTGGAGACCCAGCCTGGGTACTGGATCTCTGATACAAAGCCCGCATCTAGCAGTTTCTTAACTTCCTCCCGAATTGGCTTGGCAAGGATGGTGGCGGTCCTCCTCTTCTTCTGGCGGACGGGCTGGACATCGGGATCCAGGTTGAGGCGATGACATGCAACCTCAGGGTCAACTCCTGGCATCTCGGCTGCGCTCCAAGCAAAGATGTCGACGTTCTTCTGCAGACACGCCGCCATCTCGATCTTCTCTTCGGTCTTCAGCGACCCGCCAATCTTCAGCAACCCAGGCACTCCCGCTGCGGAGAGTACCTCGATTTCTTCCACTTCTTCGGCCACCTCCAGCCTGGCCGGCTCTCCAGCACTCTTCTGAACTCCTCCGCGTCAGCCATCCAGCTGATGGTACTGACGGCGCTAAGATAGCACTCCCTAGCGGCTCTTGGATCGCTCCTGATCCTCACCTGGACGTCTCCTTTACAGTACTTCAAGCACTGATGGTAGGAGGATGGGACGACTTTGAAGGTGTTGAGAAGCGGCCTCCCAAAGATAGCTCTGTAGCATATCGGGGCGTCGACGATGACAAATCGACAGCTGATGGAGGTGCCACCGAGGGTTACAAGGAGATCTGCTCCTCCTTCCACCTCCTTCTTCTTCTCTCCGGAGAAGCCAAAGAGGGGACCATCTGATGCTCGAACTCTGTCGGGTATGACTCCCAGTCCATCGAACGTCCCCTTGAAGATGACGTTCACGGAGCTACCGTTGTCGACCAGAATTCGATCAACGGTGAAGTCTTCCACTGCTGCCTGGATCACGAGGGCATCATGGAAGGGATTCTCATTCCCTAGCATGTCCTCCTCAGAAAAGGTGATCTCCTCCATTGGGGGCGGTGCTTGTGAGGTCGAGGCGACACTCCTGCGGTAGATCTGATGGAGGCTCCCCTTGCGGGAAGCTTCCAGCCCTGCTCCCCCATGGATTACTCCAACTCTGCCTCCCTGGACCAGGTCTCCCCGACCTCCCTGGTCGACCCGGTCCTCGTTCCTCCTTCGAACGACGGCAGCCTGCCCTGCCTGAGGCTCGGCAGGGGCCTCTATCCTCCGCTGCTCCCCTCCACCTTCTCCTGCTGCTAGCCTCCTCCGGGCTTCCCAAAAGTCTGGGCAGGCAGCCATGGCATGTCCCCCCACCTGGTGGAAGTCACAGTAGAGGGGAACCTCTTCTGCTTGCTGTCTCCTCGGCTTCTGCTTCTTCCTTCCTTGACGGCGGCCACGCCCGGCTACCGCCATCGCTTCGTCTCTCCTTCTCTCCTGACGCCTTTCTGGCTGGCGAAAAGGGCCTTCTCTCCGGGGATCTCCCCCTTTGATCCCGACGCTGGGGCCGTCCAGCCGGCCTCCAAGGTGGTCGGTTGACGGGGACCTGGTAGTGCCTTCCCTCCTCCTGACGCTCAGGGGACTCGACGGGCCTTCTCTCCACGCTCCTCCTGGTTTCCTTCCTCCAAGGCTCCTCCCTCTTCTTCTCTGCTCTTCCCCTTTCTTCTTGCCGCTCCGGCCTCTTCCTTTCCTCCCTCCGGGGCTCTTCTCTCTTCCTCTTCTCAGGGATTCCATCCCTCTCTCCACGGTCGCCTCTGGTCACCTGTGCCAGCCTTGCCAAGAAGTCAGGGTTGGAGGCCTCTCCCCGGACAAACTTATTGGCCCTCTGAATGAGGTTGTCGTAGGAGTAGGGGGGATTCTCACTGAGCTCCAACTTGAAGAGGCCTTGACTTATGCCGAATGTCAAGGCCAGCAACAGGATGTTGCTATCCACCTCCTGGATCTGCAGAACCTCCTCCTGAAAGCGCTCGATGTAAGGTCCCAACGCCTCATCTGGCCTTTGCACCAGATAAAACAAGGTCGTTGCCTCCTTCTTCAGCTTCCGGGCCGTGTCAAAACAGGTTGTCAGCCCACGGCACAGGTCTTCAAAGCAGTAGATCGAGCCGGCGGGCAACTGATGGAACCAGTCCCAGGCCTTTGCACGGAAGGTGATGGCAAACAACCTGCACTTGAAGGCGTCCGACATGGTTCAGATAGAGACAATATCCTCGAACCATTGGATGTGCCTGACGGGGTCCTCCTTCTCCGAATAGTAATTCAAGGCGGGGTCCCTGAACCCCTCTGGCACTGGCGCGGCAAGGATCTCCTCGCAGAAGGGGCTCCTCCCTCCTGCCCGGCGACGATCCTCAACCTGGCGAGTATCACCTCCATACTCGCCATATGGGCGAGTATCCTGGTATCTCCCCTGCTCGCACGGCTCGCGGAAGCGAATGCCTTGCGAGGTTGGCTGGTAGAATTGCGACCTCCTTGGTCGCTCGGTTTCATCCTCCACGTGCTCCTTTCCTGCTCGCCGAGGGGGACTCCCTCCCTCGGACGGAATTGGGCGATGCGGCGAGGTCGTCGTGACCTCGGCGCGCGGCTGAAGCGCTGTTTGCAAGATCCCCTCCATGCGCTGCGCGAAGGCTCCCTCCATGCGCTGTGCGAAGGCTTCGAGAACCGCTAGTGTCACGAACTCGCCACTCGCGGACGGGTTGCCGACTACCTCCTCATGGTCGCCACCTACGACCATCTCGGCTTCCTGCTGAACTTTCCTTCTCCGACTACGATCCACGCTCACCGCACCAAAGTGTTGACGCCAGAAAAATCCTGACCTCAAGATTCGGACCGATGCAGCCGGAGGCTACTCGCCCAGCAGTCCAACGAGACGACTAAGCTGGCGACTACTGAAGAGCTAGAAGAGCAATACACAGGACCCCAGGTGCTGCGGCAGGGAGGTCCCACCACGTACCCAGAAGCTCCGAAGAGACTTCCCCTCCAAGACCAAAGAATGGCCGAGCAGGGTACGAGGAAGGCACCGACTTGGCTAGTACCGGGAGTAGCGGCCAAGTGCGACAGGTTCCAGAATGCAAGAGCAGGGTTTTGAAAGCTCAAGTCCAGGTGCCAATCCAAGTACCCCTGGGGTCCTATTTATAGGAAAACCAAGGGGTAGGGGGGTTTTTATAGCCCAGCCCTTGCCCGACGACTAGCGACATTGAGGCGATCTCCCCGGGCAGATGGGCGAGTATCACCTATGGTCGCCCACCTTTTGGCGAGTATCCGAGTTACTCGCACGAGTGCACCCATACTCGCCTAGGGTGTCTTCTGCTCCTAGGCTTGACTGTTGTATTGACTCTTTGACTTTGACCTCTGCCTACGTGGCCTTGGGGGGGTCCACCCTCGGAGAATGAGGGTTGTACAGCAACCATTCGGGTTCTCCTTGCTATTGCATCTATTGAGAACTTTATTGTTCATCAAATGAATGTTAAGACAGCGTTCTTGAATGGAGATCTGACCGAAGAGATCTACATGAGTCAACCTGAAGGTTTCATTGTAGACGGTCACGAAACGAAAGTCTGTAAACTTCTTAAGTCTTTATACGGACTAAAGCAAGCACCGAAATTATGGCATGAGAAGTTCGACTATAGTGTAAAGAACATGGGATTCATGTCGAGTCTTTCGGATAAATGTCTTTACATACGTAATAGATCGGATAAAGTCGTCATAATATGCTTGTACGTGGATGATATGCTTATTCTGGGGTCTGATCAATCCGAAGTGGATGACGTTAAGTCAGATCTCATAAAAGAATTTAGCATTAAAGACCTAGGTGTAGCTAACACTATACTAGGCATGCAAGTGAGCTTTGGGAAAAATGGTATTTCCCTAAGTCAAAGCCACTACATAAAGTCCTTGTTGGACACGTGGGGATACAGTGCCAGTAGCGCATCTGAGACACCATACGACTACACTAACCGCCTAAAGCCCAATGAAGGAGCTATGGTTAGACAGTTAGATTATTCTAAACTGCTTGGTAGCCTCATGTTTGCCATGGTCTGCACTAGACCTGACATAGCCTTTACGGTCGGCATATTGTGCAGATTCACTAGTAATCCGGGTAAAGACCATTGGAACGCCTTGGGTAGGCTCATGCGATACTTAAAGCACACTCAAAAGTATGCTTTAGTTTACACTGGTCAACCTTCAGTTCTTGAAGGTTATTCTGATGCATCATGGTGCTCAGAATTAAACGACAGCAAGTCCACTAGTGGTTTTGTGTTTACACTAGGAGGAGCAGCTGTAGCCTGGAAGTCCAAGAGGCAATCCTGTATTGCTCTCTCTTCTATGGAATCCGAACTCTACGCTCTTGCGTCAGCAGGAGAAGAAGCCGAATGGCTGAGAGATTTGGTGATGGACATTCCTTTGTCGAGCCTGAAAATGAGTTCTGTTGCAGTTTACTGCGACAATCAGGCTACTAAAATGATTGCTACGAACACTTTGTTCAATGGCAAAAGAAGGCATCTCAGGCTGAAACAATCATGGTTGACCTCTCTCACAAGTCAAGGGATTATGTCCCTTATTGATGTGAGATCGAAAGATAATGTTGCAGACCCTTTGACCAAAGGATTGAATAGAGCTCTCACAATCAAAACATCGGGGAAAATGAGATTAAAGTTCATAGAAATATGAAACTTTCCTCCGCAGTTTATGTTTTAACAGTGAGAACCCATAGTCGCAACATTCAAGCATCTAAAAACAGACTTAAAACCCAAATAATTTCTTGATGAAAACCCAAGATGGTCTGGTGCCGGTTATTCCACATTTGATAACCAAGCAACTTTCTCATTGTAAGTTGATTCAAGAGTTATTCAACTGGAAATTGAAAGTCGTTGTAAATATTAATCTAAACATTATTGGTCACAGCACATTATTCCACATTTGATAATGTTGAACGTGATGTGTGCCCACATGTGTTGGTGAGACACATAGTGATCAGTAATGAGTAAGATAACGAGTCTAGTCCTAGTTAGACTGGATGAGATGCTGACAGAGTTACTTCATCGTTGCTAGAAGTGTCAATCTCATTTAGTAAGAGCTAGTTTACTTTAAACGTTACTGCATACGATTATGAATTCATAGAGCCTGACTCGTGAAAATCCTTGCAGGCTACAGTGGAGATTATGGGGGAGATGTAGACCTGGACATGGATGACGGTGATCTACTAGACGAGTAGAATCATCAAACGTTTAATTTAATGTTATGTTTTGTAATAATTATTCAGACTATATTTTTTTGGGGATAGAATCTGTAGTTTTCTGACTAGCCGTTTAGGCAAAAACCTTTTCATATGTTGATTAGTATGATCTATCCTAAATGCTTTGTTTAGTTTGTTTATTATTTTGTCTACTCTCCAGCACCCCGAAACGTTACGTCATTTGTCACGAATATAGGAGGAGATTGTAAGAGTATATTCGGACGAATAACGAGCTCGGGGGCTATGCGTGTGGAAACCCTAGGTATTCTGCTATATATACCTAGCTAGAGGCAACGGAGAGATTGTTCCACATTGACTTTCCTCCGGATGTTTCGAGCTCCCTCTACATGTGCACCCATGGAAAAATATGTAAAAACTTATTTTTATGACATCCGACGCTGATTAAATATATAAAATTTAAAATATTAACGATAATTTTTGCACGCCCTGAAATCAAAATGATATTTTGAGCGAGCGAAACTGCACGAGCCAGGATGAGCCGTCCCAGATAACTTCCCTCAGGAGGCGTCTCCGGTTCCGGGCTCCTAATAGGAGCCGTCACATTTGGTGAAATTGAAATGCATTTTTACGCGAAGATTCGGATTGGCCACGTGGCATGATAGGAATGGTTCAAATATAGGCGTTGGCAATATTGTAAATAATTAAAATATAGTGGAGTATTCGCGCACAGTGATGCTATGCTCATGCAAGCTATTAGTCAGCAGTCACCACCATTGCGCGTGGGACCCATTCTCCCAGGTTAATAAAGTGCAACCTTATTTTGCTGCATAATCTAAGTTGACGCTTTTACCCTCAAAAAATGTAAGTTAGACTTTTTAGTTAAATTAGAAATAGATAAAACAGTAATTTATGAAATGATTACCTCAAAAAAAAAAACTGAGAATAGTTATTTGCACACCAAAAAACGAAAACAAAATAAACACTAATAAGACTACCTTTTAGGCGTAAATTAATTAAATACCGAGAATAATTAATTAAACACTAAAAAAATCTATCATATGTATTTATTTTGTTAAAAAGTTTCATTGCCCAATCGGCTTGACTCAGTTATATTTTGCAAATTCAGGATTTTTAATAAGAGGAGGCCAAATATCATCTCATTTCAGCAATTTTTTTAAAGGTTTTCATCTTCTCATTTCAGGAATTTTTTTCTCTCATCCGACCACCATTTTTGACGTATTAGTTGTTAAAATTCATTGTCTCAATGAAAGAAATTCAAATCCACTAACATTTTTGCAAAAATCTTAATATAGCTACGAGTGTTAAATCCTCATTGAAGAACGACAGATCGGTGAATGATGTATTTGACATGCAGAAGGATCTCTCGTCAGAAGTAATTGCAGGTAATCACAGGACCCACTCACAGCCAAAAAATCGTCGTATGACGTTTTATACCCAAATAATTTAAACTCATCCAATTTCTCTGAGGTGCATATGTTTCACAAGCCTTCGGGCCACCGACTATATGAAATCGGTTTAGGGACCGTATGGCACGGCGTCGGCGATCATGAAGATGGTTGTTATGAACCGTCGTTCGTGAACACCCAATCTCACCCAAGGAACTTCATTCATGCACTTTTATGTTCAAAATTAGTTTTTTTTCTTGTTGGCGGTACTCATAGCCGTCATACTGTATGTGTTTGACATGACAACCAATATGACGGTCTTCAAGAACAAGAAAAAAAACTATTTTTGAACATAAGAGTGGACGAAGGTTCATAACAACCGCATTCATGCCCGCCAACGTCGTGCCAAAGAGACTCTTAAACTATTCATATAGTCAGGCTGCAAAAGCCAGCGAACATCAAAACATCTTGACATGTTCCATGTCACCACCATTTTGCTCAAGACCAAACAATGGAAACCATGAGTTTATCATTTCTTGATATTCATTCCTTCCTCCTTCAAACAAAGGCGACGTTGTGCCTCTCCGTGCTGATGAGTTAAGAGGTGTTCTCTTATTCGTTCGACTTATTTCATATGTTGACTTTGCCTTGCCCGTCATATGGAACATGCCGGTAGCTAGCAAGCAGACCGACTTGCTGGCTTTAGTCACTAAACGTTTGTTTTGTCACTGAAGACATGTCTTTAGTGACGAATTATATTTCGTCACTAAATTTTCGTCGCTAAAAGTCATTTTTCTTATAGTGTGAACACACCGAGAGCAAGCAGACCGACTTTACTGGCTTCAACAAGCCCAATACCAGCTTCGTCGATGTCGAATACTAAGTCTGACAATATTCAAGTATGGAAGCACTATTATGAGAAATATGAGACTAATTTACTATTGCTTTTATTAGGAAATCATGTATAATATATTTGTTATACTAGGAGCCAATGATTCAAACTTCCTCTAACCAAAAAAAAGCTATAATGTAAAGATGCAATGTTCTTTTGAGAAATAGAACATTATCGAGATCGAGCTCTTGATCGGTGAGACCGAGTGTCATAGAGCACATGGTAGAGAGCAGGGTAGATGGATCCGTTGATAATATTTAAATAGGGCAGCGAGCTTTGTCTACTTATATAGTAGGTTGCTTACTATTTAAACATGGAGGCCATGTGGTTTGATTCTCAGTGTGTGAGTTTTGTCTACTTATTTGGTAGTTTATTGTTTGATTGATTGTTGTTCAACGATATAATCATTGATGTTTGTTAGTGTTTCTAATACAACGATGCTTATACATTTATTACTCACAAAAAGGTGACGAGCAGTTTTGCTCTCATGATAAGTAAAGCGACCAAAAATATTCGCCCGTGAGAGTGAAATTATCAACACGAGAGACCAAGACATTGTTTAGCGGAGAGGATTTCCTGCGGAAGCCATCCGCGCGTAGGCCACCGTGACCGCGATGGCTTCCCCGCGGCGAAAATCTACAGATTTCCTACGGCGGGGTTGATCCCGCCAAACAAGCTAGGACCGCGACCGCGCTTGATACGCCCCGCCAAACAAGCTAGGACCGCGACCGCGCTTGATACGCCCCGCCAAACGAGGTCCAAATGCCTGGGTTTCATTTATATTCATAATAGTATATACTCCCTTGTGATTTTTATAAAATAACGGTAATATTGACTTGGTCAATGTATTAGAGAGATAAATATTTTGCAGTACTCTTCCACGTTTTTGCCACCGTGATTTTTTTTCTCGCCCCGCCAAACAGTAAAAATATGCACAACGGTGGAAATCGCCACTGCCCCTCGTCAGCGAATAACAGCGATTTCCAGTCGCGAAATTTTTTCACGACTCAAGAACCGCGTCGTCATTTCTCGCAGCCTCTCACGCTTCTTCGCTCCGCCTTTCGTGTCAGCCCGCAGGAGACGAACATTGCCGCCTCTCGCGCGATCTCCTCATTCCTCCGGCGATGTCCCCATTGCTCCGGCGATGTCCCCATACCAGTTCTTCTCCGCTCCAGTTTCGCCGGAGCAGCCTTGATGAGGAAAATAATTTCCCCGTAACTGCAAGGACACCAACATCCTCGAAAACCGCTATTTCGTGTTGCCTCTATAGGACCCGTCCTTCTCCTCGCAGATGTCGGCATAGACCAAAACGAAACGCAAGATGACCGATTCAAGCACAGATGAAAAAGAGATTGCAAACAGGGGAAAGGATCTGTCAATCAACAAATTTTTCCGGGAAAAATCGATAATCTGTCCATTCTAATGTGCTGGAAGTCACCATGCTACATGGATCTCGAGTCATTTTTCTTCATATTATTATTCATTTGTTTTTCTCAAACTTATAATAAATGAAATTATCGTGTTTATGTTGCATGGTAATATTTTGGGTAATGATATGGACAGATCATTTTTGTCTATTGGCAAATCCTAAGGGCAGCCCGATCATTTCTTCTGCTGGAACCGATGGAATATGCTGCCGGTGGCGAGTTTTTCGAGTTATTCTTCTGCTCACCAGAGATTTCGCCATCCATTCTCTATTCAGGCGCAGCCTCAGGGGACTCACAGTCCATCGCCGCCTCGTTCCAAAAAGGAACGTACCAACTGGTATCAGAGGATTTGTTCCTCCGGCCGCCGTTGATTTCAAGTCGATACTCCGGGACTGCCGCACCACCCTTATCCCGAAGGTCTTCGATTGTCTCGATAAGTCATTTGACTGCCTGAACCAAAAAATCAGCGCGCTCTCGCTCGTTATACCGCCTCATCAGCCACCAGCAACGCCTACGCCGCCGCCATCTCTGCCACCAATACCGCCAACGCCTGTTGAGTTTTGAAGTGAGCTAACGCCGGCGTTAGCTCCTTCTCGCTGAGCTAACGCCAACGTTACAAGCTAACGGCCGCGTTAGCTCCTTCTCGCGCATTCCCACTGTTTTGCCTATAAATAGAGGGGTACCCCCCTCTAAGAGTATGCATTCTGAAAGTGACGAGTATCCTCAACTTTGAGCGAGTTAGAGATACCAGAGTGCTACCTGGCGAGCATCGAACTTGGAATAAGTTCGGCAAGCGACCTAGGAAGAGTTACCTACTCGCGAGATACCACCCGACGCTAGTGCTAGCGCTCGCGGTAGCGAGAAGAGGAGGAATCGGAGCGTGACGAGCTTGCGAGTAGCTGGAGTGCGAGCAGCGAGCTTGCGAGTAGGAAAGCTAACGCTGGGCGTTAGAGTTAACGCTGGCGGTAGCGAGGAGCGAGTATCACCTGCGCGGTGTGCTCCGGAGGAGAAGCGGACCCTGTCCGCGACCAGTTTCTTTACTTCATTGACTGTTGTGAATCAAGTTGGATGCAACTTGTATTCAGCCATGTCCATTTGTAACTAGCTGACGAGTATTATTATTTGTGTTCATTTCTTTGTGTTCTTATTCTCCTGTTGGTTGATGTGTTCTTCCGATTTCAAAATATTTCACATGGTATCAGAGTGATAGTGGGACAAGGACTGAGCAACCAAGATGGACGACGGAGGAGGGTATGCTATGGGACTTGGCACCGAGCTGCTCACCCAGACCAACTATAAGAAGTGGAAGTCTTGCATGGAGAGTTACATGCTTGGAGAGCACCTATGAGAGGTCGTTGGAGGAGAAGAGCAGGCAGAAGTCTTTCCAATCGAAGACAATGGTCAAGCTGTAAGAGCTTGGAGGAAGACCAACACCAAGGCGGAGTTCACCTTGAAGAGAGTCATTTCACCTGACTTGTTTGACCACATCATAGGTTGCAAGTCAGCATCTGAGATTTGGATAGCCCTCGATGGGTTATTCAACAAGAAGAATGTAGCGCGACTACAATTCTTGGAGAATGAGTTGGCGAGGTCGACTCAAGGCGAGATGACGATATCCACCTTCTTCCTGAAGGTGAAGAACCTGTGTAGGGAGATCTCGGTCTTGGACCCTGAAGAGCCAATCTCAGAGGCGAAGTTGAAGCGACACATACTCCGAGACTTGAGGAAGGAGTATGTCCCCTTCGTTACTTTCGTGCAAGGGTGGGCTACTCAGCCCTCCTTATTGGAGCTAGAGAACCTGCTGTCGTCACAGGAGAGATTGGTGAAGCAGATGGCGGGAGTATCCATCTCAGGAGGAGATGACGAGGCTTTGTTCTCAGGAAAGAGGAGATCTTGGGATAAGAAAAAGAAGAACTCCGGAGATGGACCTTCAACGTCCTCTCGGGGAGATGGGAGGAAGTTCCTCCCTGCGCGCGATGAAATGGGGAGATCCCTTTGCTTTGCATATAAGAAGTACAGACACATGACAAAGGACTGTCGGTCCAATCTGAAGGCCGGTCATGTTGCTAACAAGGAGGGAGATCACCAGAAAGGTGGAGGTCACCAGGGCGGTGAGAGGGGGGACAATTGTTTCCTGACAGAGATGACGGCAACGTCAGTCGATGTCTTAGCCTCCATCAACCTCGAGAATGATTGGATAGTGGATTCCGGTTGCGGGCATCATCTCACAGGAGATATGTCCAAGTTCGACTCCTTGGAAGCATATGAATGAACGGATGTTATCATCACTGCGGATGATATGGTTCATCCCGTGGAGCGAGAAGGGAAGGTGTCCCTTGGGAGTAGAGAGAAGCCAGTGACACTGAAGAGTGTGTATCACGTGCCTGGCATGAAGAAGAACCTCTTCTCGGTGGCTAACGCAGTGGATGCTGGATACCACGTGCTGTTTGGACCGAAGGAGGTGAAGTTCCTGAAGAACCTATCGTTTGTCGATGCTGACGTCACGCTCACCGGGAGAAGGGTGGAAGATTTGTATGTTCTGTCTACAAATGCCTACGTGGACAAGCTGAAGACAAACGACAACGCAGTGATCTGGCATGAGAGGTTGGGTCATGTGGGGATGGACAAGCTGAAGATGATGGCGGCAAAGGGCCTAGTGAGTGACCTGCCTCATCTCTCTTCCTACGACGACGGTCATGCGTGTGATGGATGCCAATATGGAAAGTCACATCGACTTCCATTTGACAAGTCGGAGACCAGGTATAAGACACCTCTTGAGTGCGTACATGCTGACGTTATGGGGCCGTGTGCCACCCTTACTTATGGAGGCAATAAGTATGCGCTGGTTCTGGTGGATGCTTATACCCGCTATACTCTGGTATACTTTCTGAGAGAGAAGTCAGAAGTGTTCGAGAAGTTCCTAGAGTGGAAGGAGCTTGTGGAAGGGAGGCTGAACCGCAGAGTGAAGAAGCTGAGAAGCGATAATGGAGGAGAGTTTACCTCCAATGAGTTTGCTTCTTTCTGCAGGAGGTTCGGCATTCGGCGAGAGCTCTCCTGCGCTCACACACCTCAGCAGAATGGGGTGGCAGAGAGGAAGATCCGCCATCTGGTGGAGACTACCAGGAGTTGGCTACATGCCAAGAGCATTCCCAAGGCCTCATGGGCGGATGGAATGACGTGTGCTACTCATGTGATCAACGGCTACCTCTGAGTCCTAACAGGCTGGTGTCTCCACACCAACTCATGTTCGGGGAGAAGCCAAATGTGGGTCACATGAAAGTGTTTGGTTCTACCTGCTTCGTGCACCTCCCGGATGCTCAGAGAACCAAGTTGGAGCCGAAAGCGAGGAAGTGTATCTTCATCGACTACGATGAGCGGAAGAAGGGGTGGAAGTGCATGGATCCGCATACCCACAAGTTCGTCATCTCACGCGACGTAGTGTTTGACGAACTGGTCTCATACCAGGGAGTCTCTTCTGTGGTGTTGCCGGAGAGTGGAGAATCAAGCAGAGAAGAAGAGCGGGTCATTGAGGACCCTACTGTGGAGTTGGAGCTATCTCCCAGTGCTTCATCGCCATCTGGCTCGGGAGGAGCTTCTGGATCAGGGGGAGCTTCGAACTCAAGAAGCAGGGAGAGCACCGCTTCAGGAGGAGTTCAGAGAGGAGCTCAAGCAGAGGAGTCAATCGGAGTGGTAGATAGTGGCCAAGCCTTGAGGAGGTCGAAGCGGACCATCATCCCGCCTGCTCGCTATAAGAAGGGGAACTTCGTGAGTTTGGTTTCCTGCTTCTTCGCAGGACCACTCGACGAGAGGGAACCTGCCTGCTTTGAGGATGCAACTGGCATCAAGGAGTGGGACGCGGCCATGATCGAGGAGATGGAGGCCCTAGAGAAGAATGAGATATGAGACCTGGTTCCCATGGTGGAGGGCATCAAACCTGACACCTGCAAATGAGTGTACAAGGTTTAAAAGAGAGCGGATGGAGAAGTGGAGCGATACAAGGCGGGGCTTATCGCTCGGGGCTTCTCACAAACCTACGGAGAGGACTATGAGGAGACATTTAGTCCTGTCACGAAGATGACGTCGGTGAGGACGATCATCGCTCTGGCGGCGTGCCGAGGTTGGAAGTTGTGGCAGCTTGATGTGAAGAACGCGTTCCTGTATGGAGAGATTGACAAAGACATATTCATGGTGCAACTACCTGGATACGTGTCCAAGTCACTTCCACATCACGTCTGCAAGCTGAAAAAGGCCCTCTACGGGTTGAAACAGGCGTCGAGAGCCTGGTATGGAAAGATTGCGGAGTACTTGCAGTTCTGCGGCTATGATGCCTCAGAATCAGACTCTAGCATGTTCGTGAAGAAGAGTGGAGGTCTTCACGTGCTGGTGCTGCTGTACGTCGACGACATGATCGTGACAGGGAACAACCCTGACGAGGTCGCGACGCTGAGACAGCAGCTTTCCATACAATTCGAGATGAAGGATCTTGGTGAGCTGCACCATTTCCTTGGCCTCCAAGTTGCAGACTACGAAGGTGACGCTGGTGATCGCAAGTCGACATCAGGGTACGTGTTTTTGTGTGGAGCTGCTGCTATCTCGTGGTGTAGCAAGAAGCATGACTCTATTTCCCTTTCTACCACGGAAGCCGAGTACAAGGCGTCGTCCTTAGCAGCTCAGGAGTGTGTCTGGCTAAGGAGACTAGTGGAGGATGTGGACGAGGAGGTC
This sequence comes from Dactylorhiza incarnata, assembly GCA_033032865.1. Lineage (NCBI taxonomy): Eukaryota > Viridiplantae > Streptophyta > Magnoliopsida > Asparagales > Orchidaceae > Dactylorhiza > Dactylorhiza incarnata. The sequence continues at coordinate 2,473,231 of JAWHQI010000347.1, read as the reverse complement.
AGCGGACCTACTGTGCTTCGTGGGGACAATGAGAGTGCATTGAAACTGGTAACCAATCCACTGTGTCATGCAAGGACCAAGCACATAGAGATCGATCATCACTCCATCAGAGAGAAGGTGTTAGGTGGCTTGATCGCAGTGGAGCATGTGCGAAGCGAAGACAACCTCGCGGATATATTCACGAAGCCCCTATCTGCGGGGCCATTCCGAAGGCTTCGCTCGTTGCTTGTAGTTGTTCCCGGAGCTCACTTTAAGGGGGAGTGTTGAGTTTTGAAGTGAGCTAACGTCCGGCGTTAGAGCTAACGCCGACGTTAGCTCCTTCTCGCTGAGCTAACGCCAGCATTACAAGCTAACGCTCGTGTTAGCTCCTTCTCGCACCTCCCCCCTGTTTTGCCTATAAATAGAGGGGTACCCCCCTCTAAGAGTATGCATTCGTCAACCCAACGCCATCGTCGCCTCCGCCAACGCCATCGTCGTCGCCGCCAATCCCAACGCCATCGCCGCCTCCGCGAACGCCATCGTCGCCGCCGCCAACGCCATCGTCGCCGCCGCCAACCCCAACGCCATCTTCGTCAACCCAACGTCATCGTCGACTCCTCCAACGCCATCGTCGTCGCCGCCAATCCCAACGCCATCGTCGCCTCCGCCAACGCCATCGTCACCGCCTCCGATGCAATCGTCGCCGCCGCTGACGCCATCGCCGCCAACCCAACGCCATCGTCGCCTCCGCCAACGCCATCGTCGCCGCCCCCAACGCCATTGTCGCCTCCCCCAACGCCATCGTCGCCGCCGCCAACGCCATCGTCGTCACCCCCAACGCCATCGTCGCCGCCGCCAACGCCATCGTCGCCGCGACCAACGCTAATTTGGTTTGACATTAAAAATCTCGGTCTGACATTAACATTATCGATCTGTCATTAATCTTGAACTGTCATTAGCCAAAATAAATTTGCACATATCACCCTCGTTATTTTTCGTACTTACGCAGCACAACTTAAACAGTTTTCCGTTCAAAATAATACTACAAACATATTCTGCCACATTTTCCGCATTATCTTTTTTACTGTTTCCCCCCACTTACCCACTGCCTTCCCTGTAAACTCTCTCCTTAAGCCCATTCCCACTCCACATTCTCCTTCACACGGTGTTCAGTCGAAAACCTCAAATGGTCGCGAAGGAGCCAGTCTCAGCTCCCGCCGACGCCTCCGCCGGAGACGGCGATGGATCGCCCGAGAGAAACCACCTTGCTATTGTCCCCAGCGAGGAGATTCCGCCTCCGCCTCCCCTGCCGCCGCCTTTGTCGGCGGAGAGCACGAGGAGGGAGGAGGTGGAAACGAAGATATCGGCGTGGGAAGCAGAGGAAGTTTCTAGAATTACGAACAGGTTCCAGCGGCAGAAGGCTATAATCGACGGATGGGAAGGGGAGCAGGTGGAGAAGGCCAGCGCTTGCTTGAAGAAGGTTGAGGTAATTAAATCCCGACCCTTGACTTCTGTTTGATTCTCTTTGCTGCATCTGAGTTTTTGATGGTAGTAATTTATATCCTCAGCTGTAATTGGATTCTGATTCGGCTTGATGTTTTGAAAAAATAAATGTTTGAGTTTAGAAAATCCTCAGTCTGCACACTGATCTGGTTTTCTTCGATCGACTCAAGTGATAATTTGTATGCAATTGAAGGATTAATTCATGCATGTAGAGTTCTTAGAAATCAAATAAGTGCCATAATCGCCGCCTCCTGCATTTAGTAATCTTCATGAATGAACCTCCTCGGTTCAATATTGAAACTACTAGATTTCTCCCCACACCTGTATAAATAACCATTGCCTTGCTGTAAAGGATTTTAACCAAAAAGGGATAAAATTATCTTGAAGAGAAGAGAGCTCCCTGTTTCTATTTTCGGGGCATAGGGTTTAATAATACGGTTTAATAAGAACACGCAAGTCCATGTATAATAATACGTCGAATGAAGATCTTTCTATGAGTTTGCCTTGCATGAGATTGTGAGCACCACAAGGGTTAGAAGAAGATTAGTTGAAACTATGACTCCGTTTGTTTGAGCATTTTTTTCTCGGGTGTATTTTTCAGAAAACACAAATTTGGCCTCCGTTCGGAACCACCAATCCCCCCAAATGTCAATTTATGTCTGATTCAACCGCAAAGAGAGAGCTCCGTTCATGAACACTATTTTATCTTCATCTCCAATTGCTCCATCTCCAACCCCAACCCACCCAAACATGCCCTAAGTAATGAAATGCAAGGAGAGGAAATATGTCAGCGAATTAAGCTTATGTGTAGAATTAGGACTTCATATTTCTATTAATGCATACATACATGTATATATACCTCTACAACATCTCTAAACGCACACCACTCTTATACGCACACCACACCTCTAATACATGCTAACACTCCTCCTCAAGGTGGGCGAAAGATGTTAACTAAGCCCATCTTGTCACAATTCCTCATCATGTCGTTTGAGCTGAGCCCATTTGTCAAACAATCAGCAGCTTGATCATTGGTGGTGACATAGCTAAGCTCCAAGAGTCCACTATCCAGTTTCTCTTTTATAAAGAACCTATCAATCTCGATATGCTTGGTTCTGTCATGGTGAACTGGATTGTTAGCGATGCTGATTGCTGCTTACTATCACACCATAGCTTCATCCCGTCTCCTCGATCCAACTTCAGCTCCATTAGCATCCCTTTCAACCAGAGGAGTTCAGCGACCCCCAGAGCCATAGCCCTATACTCAGCTTCAGCCGTTGATCGGGCTACAACCGACTGCTTCTTGCTTCTCCATGAGACCAGGTTGCCTCCCACAAAGACGCAATAACCTGAGGTTGATCTCTTATCATCAACACAGCTTGCCTAATCTGAGTCGTAGTATCCTTCGATCTTTACATGTCCGTTCCGCCTAAAGAGTAGCCCTTTTCCTGGAGCAGATTTCACGTATCGAAGAATTTGGTACACAATATCCATGTGACCCTTCCTGGGATCGTGCATGTAACGATTCACCACGCTCACAGCGAAGGAGATGTCTGGACGCGTGTGGCTCAGATAGATCAATCGCCCAACAAGTCTTTGATATCTCTCCCGATCAACTGGTTCCCCTGCCTCAACACTCACTTTCTCTTTAGTGTCGATAGGCGTTGCAGCTGTCATGCATCCAAGCATTCCTGTCTCGGTGAGGAGATCCAGGGCATACTTTCGTTGAGATAGAATAATTCCCTTTGCACCATATGTAATCTCTATCCCAAGAAAGTACTTAAGAGAACCCAAGTCCTTCACCTCGAACATCTTCCCCAAGTCATACTTAAGACACGCAATTTCCTTCTCGTCATCTCCCGTAATGAGCTCTGTTCAATCAGTTTCTCAAAGAGCTCTGTTTAATCAGCAGCTTCTCAATCCGCAGCAGCTCTCCCAAACAGACCCAAAGCCCTCGAGCATGATTTGATAAATTCAGTAGCATTGTTGCGATCATTGGCTTTACAAGAAGCTTATCTATCTTACAGTAACAAGTCCAGACATCTCATATGCTGTAGGAAAGGTTAGTCAATTCATGCAAACTCCAAGAGAGTGTCATTTACAATCTGCTCTAAGGATATTAGAGTATTTTAAAGGGGCTCCAGGAAAGGGACTGCTTTTTCAGAATAACAATCATCTAAAGATTGAAGCCTATTCAGATTCTAGCTATGCAGACGATAAAGAAGATCGCAAGTCTACTTCGGGATTTTGCGCCTTTGTGGGGGGAAATTTAGTAAGCTGGAAAAGCAAGAAACAATCGGTTGTCTCCAGGTCAAGTGCAGAAGCTGAGTATCGAAGCATGACGTTGACAACTTGTGAACTTAAATGGTTAAGGGCTCTCATGCTGGACTTAGGAGAAGTTTATAACCATCCGCTGCCAATGTTCTGTGACAACAAAGCTGTCATATACATATCTAAGAATCCGGTGTTTCATGAGAGGACAAAACACATTGAAGTCGATTGTCATTTTATCAAAGAAGAAATATTGAAGAAACAAATTTGTACTCCTTTCGTCACATCTGATAATGAACTAGCAGATATTTTTACCAAGCCAGTATCCACCTCCTTTTCAAACATTTGCGACAAGCTGTGCATGATTGATATATATGCTCCAGCTTGAGGGGAGTGTTGAAGTATGGAGACCGGGCGGTCTGAAGGTTGGAGACCGGGCGGTCTGATGCAGTGTGAAGACCGTGCGGTCTGATGCAGTATGAAGACCGGGCGGTCTGGCGGTCTCTCCCTGGCGGTCTGATGCTGTGTTGAGTCCAGGCGGTCTGGACATCTCTCCCTGGCGGTCTGGCTTCTCCTCTGGCGGTCTGATGATTTCTCCATGTGGAGACCGCCCAGTCCTGTGTATTGTCCTGTATAGTGTTTAGTCCCACATCGGTAGTTTGTAATCTCCTCTCTCTCCTTTATTCTATATAAATGAGGTCATACCTTTGTAATAGATAAGTTCTTGGGAAATAAAAATTGTTATTTCTTCCTTTTTCGATCTCCCTTTTTTCTTGTTCACACACTTTTCATAAATTAACGTAATGTTTTGTCGTTTTTCCTGATTAAGATTTTGCATGTTTTCTGTAAAAGGTATTCCAAATATACTAGTTCTATGTATGATAGGAAGTCAAAGAAGATCAGTTGATTTTCTAGGTTAATGTTTAGTAATTTTGTCGGTAGAATAAGATCCTAGGTAATATCTCGGTTTGTACGCCAGTTTGAGGGTGATAAATAATGGAACAGAGCAAATTTTTTTCCATAACTTCTTCCAGGTAGTTTTTCAAAAGTTGCTCATGATCCGTACATCTCGGTCTGAGATGATAGTTTTAGGCAAACAATGCAATCTCACGATTTAATAATAAAAAAACTAAGCTATGTGCATTAGAGGTACCATTACTTGGTACAAAATGTCTAATTTTAGAGCAATGGTCCACCAAAACAAAATAACATAACCAAGATTATGCCATACCATCAAACAATGCTAGGTAGACCTAAGCCCTAAACTCCATCAAAATTTCCCAAGGTTTGTGAGGAATATGCAGCCAAGTATAGTGACTGATGTTACATTTCTTTGCATTTGGACTAGTTCACCATCAACAAACAACATTGGCCACGTAGCTTGAGACCCAGCCAAAAAAATCGATCCTCAATCATAGCCATGGTTTAGTCTCGACTAAAATCTTCAGAGGCTCCTCTGACATGTAATTCTTCGAGAGAAAATTACAAAGAGGAATCTGTATTACAGATACAAACACCACAAAATAGGTAACAATGTTGTACTTGAAATTCATAATCTCAGCGTGGCTTATTCTTGGTCAATGACTTGTAAATATGAGCAAGGTTTGGACTTTTAATAAATAGGATGATACTCTATCATCTTTCGAAGCCAACAATTTGTTCTGGATCCCCACTATATATCCATCACCGGTTATGTTGCGCTTACTTCATTATGAGTCTTTATGTATTTTGTTTCGAGTTGTATGAGCTGAATCGCAGTTACGAGTTATTAGAGTCTTAATGTTGTAAGTGTTTTGCGCTTCTCTTTTATATTGAGTTTATTTACACCTATGACATTGCAAGTCTTATATATAGGGACTCTTGGAGTCATGTAAAGGAATGAATTAAATCTATTCCCTTCCCCTTGAAGAGATTATGATATCTCTCTCCTCCCGAGAACATGGGCTTAGGCAACCACGGTTTCGACTCTACATTATCCTCCCCCACCATCATCTCCTCCTTTGGCCATCCTCCGACAACCCTACCAATGTTCTACGGCGACCCCGTAACAACTTGGTATCATAGCTATCCTTCCTACGACACCACATTGCTTCCCCCCACTTTCGCAAAGACCATTAACGCAACGACCTTTCCCAACTTCGACCTCCCCCTCAACAGCCGCCAACCTTTCTCGCGACATTTTTCCATCAGAAATACCTTCCAAGTTTGTGCATGCGTGAAAAGGGTCCATGTGCTATCGACGACTTCATATTCCAGTTCCCCTGCTTTAAATCTATGGCGACAACAACATCTTCGTCTCTGCCGACAACAACTCCTCCTTCGATAGCAGTTTCGTCTTCATCATTGACGGGATCTACATGATCGAACCACGCTCGTACCAGCGTCATTCATCTACACCCTTCTCCCAGCGCTCGACCGACCACATTGATGTCTTCGTCAGTTAGTAACACCATCCGCTGGTCGAAGCACGAACACCATCCGCTGGTCGAAGCACGATAGTTCCCACCATCTCCTTCTTTCTCGCTAGAAACACGCAAATGATCACTCGGCACTGCTCCCTCCCTCATCGTCTGCAGAGCTTTTCGAAGCATGTCCCTTCAGTCTTGAGCTCAGCGCCCAACACCCTTCCTTGAGCCGTTCCGCAGGCATGCACCCTCCTTTTAGCCGTCTGCTTCCAAATCCAAATTCATTAATGAATTTGTGTTGATTAATCAATTAATTGATTAATTTACTTTAATTAATTAATTCCTTAATTAATTGAGCAATTTCAAAATACATCGGTCCCTTGCAAAAATCATGGATGCCAACACGAACTTCTAATTACTTGGCGCGCACATAATTGTGCTTTTAGAGAAGTATAGGGAACACCTCAAGGGCGCCAAGGCACAAGACTAGAGGGTACTATGCAACAACTGCCCATCGTGACGCATGAACCTTGTGACAATCGCTAGAGCACATCACAGGGCGCTGCAAGGCATGTCACCCTCCTGATAGCCTTTGTGCCTCCATCAACTCTTGTCGACCTCCTCCCGACAGTCTCCATCACCTTCGGCCCCTCTAAAGTCATTACTTCCGACGATTGCTCCCACGTTGGAACCGCAACACCGGATCCTAGGGGTTCTCACTCTGCATGCTCCATTACCACCCCGACCTTTTGTCAGCTCCGAGCAACCTCGCTCCATCCCTAGCTTTTCCTTCCGATAGTTTCCCTCAACAAGTGCCTCTACCGCACCGGATCCCAAACCCATTCAGTCCGTCTACACCCAGCTCCGACATCCATCGGGGCTCCCTTCTCAAAGCAGCCTTCACTACAGTGACACGCTATGAAGAGTTGTTTTGGCAAGAAATTTATTAGTGAGATGATCACACTGTCCACACTTTGCTTGAGCTTGAGGACAAGCTCAATTTGAAGGCAGTGTGGGATGTTAAGGGTCCCCACTATCCGTCGCCGGTTATGTTGCACTTACTTTCATTACGAGTTCTTATGTATTTGATTTCGAGTTGTATGAGTTGAGTCGGAGTTACGAGTTATTAGAGTCTTAATGTTTTAAGTGTTTTTCACATCTCTTTTATATTGAGTTTATTTACGCACATGTCACTAAAGTCCTATATATACGGACCCTTGGAGTCATGCAAAGGAATGAATGAATGAAATCTATTCTCTTTCCCTTTGAAGTGATTATGCCAGCTCTCTCCTTTCGAGCACAGTAACCGTAGTTCCGACTCCACAGTATCCTCCTCCACCATCATCTTCACCTCTGACCATCCTCAAGTAACCCTACCAACGTTCTACAATGAGTCTGTAACACAATTTTACATGCGTGATGTGCAAAAGAGTTGATTCTACTCAAAACATCAACTACCTTTTTTTCACTCCGTGTTTAAGAACAAATGTATATTTCTATAGAAATTAAATCCATTTAGCATGCAGATAACATTGTTTTTTTAGCATTCAAAATTTTAAAATCCCGGTGGCCTTAGTATACCACAGACTCTCATGAAGAAAGGTAATACTGCTAATATCGAAGTGCCTGCACTTTTTTTATAGAATTTGTGATTAGACATAAAATAATGTTATTGTGTCGATTAGTTTTTCCTTGAAATAGGCTAATTGCCTTTCTTGTTTAAGAATGCCTCTAATGCCAACTCCCGAGGAATCACATGGAACTTCGAAGATCTTGTTGAAGTCAGATAGCCTCAAAACAGGCACTAATCGAAAATTCTTTGATTTAGACAAAGGTTTTGGAAGTTGTCAGGGTATGTAAATTCACCCTTCTTATGTGTTGGATGCCATGATATTGTTGTAGCTATGAATTGGTCTTAAGGGAAAAGTTATGATTGAGCCATCCAATAAGTGTGAATGATACATATACGCCCCCTCAGACGAGAGAAGCCAATATATACATCCACTTGGATGATCTCGCATGACGAGATAAGAATCAAAACACATCCACTAGTTTATATGCTATTAGTGGTTATATTAAATATGAAGTTAATTATCTTGTCTTGTTAGGAGTGAACCATTTTTTATATAAGATTTAGGCTAGTGAAGAGAATATCATATGTAGTCTTTTGTAAATCTCTTTCGGAGTCGAATTCTTAGAGAGAACTAACCTCCATGGCGTCCGCACTAGCATATTTCACGAGCTTATATATTTTTTCTGTTTTAATGCAATCTTATATTTCAGTTTATATCTATTGGTTCAACCTACCACTCTTTGCATACCGGCTTTGTCGGCTGTTGTGATCCAATTCTCCTCACTTCCTCCCTCGCTATGAACTAATCTCATTGCTCGCTTGACCCTCTAGAAACCATTGTCTTGCACAAGGATATGTATGCAATATGTTGGAGCTTCGGGCCTCCATAATGGCCCAGATGACAACTCGAACCCTTGTTTCCCCGTTGCACCACTACCTTCAATAACTCCTCTTACGCCCCCGACTCCTATCATCTTCCTCAATCCATTAATCTCTGTTCGCCACAACATGTGAATACCAACAAGGCCTTCCCCACTTCTTTCTTTCCACACCCACAATGTAACATCCCAAACCTGATGAGAACAGAGAGTGTCTTTGGGGCAAAAAGGCCTGAAGAAAGATAAGCTCTTGACAAATATAGGATGACATACTTCTAGGTGAAAAAAGGTGTTAGAATGAACCGAGTCTCACATCGGAATTAGATTGAAAGTTTTTGGGCTTAAGTAATAACTTGGACACTCAAATATCAAAGACTTCTTTTGGGAATTAGTTGTGGAGTTGTGTTGGAAACTCTATGGTTAAGCATGCTCCGGTGACAGTAGTTCTGAGATGGGTGGCCTCCCGAGAAGTACTTGTAGGCCACACATGGAAAATGATAAAATCGAGTAGTTCAGTCTAGTATTGGTTGGATTAAACCAATATGAATAATACCTTTGATATTATGGGTCGGGTCATATTAAATGATATCAGAACCGAACCTCCTTCAATGATGTGTAGTTCGACGACAAACCAAGTGAAAACTAGTGGGTCTGTAACATCTAAACTCGATGATGATAGATAGTGTTTTAGAGCAGAGAGGACCAAAGAAAGACTACTTCTGACATACTTCTAGGATAACATGCTTCTAGGTGAATGAATGTGCATGAATAGACTAAATCTCACGTCGGAATTAGATGAAAAGTTGTTGGGCTAAAGTAATAATTTGAGCCCTCAAATATCAAATACGCCTTTTGTGAGTAAGTGGCAGAGTTGTGTGAGAAACTCTGTAGTTAAACGTGCTCTGCTTGAAGTAATCTTGTGATGAGTGACCTTATGGGAAGTACTCGTAGACCATGGAAAATGATAAAGTCGTGTTGGTCAGCCTAGTATGGGCTTGGTAAAACTAAAGCGGACAATACCTATGATATTGTGGGTCGGATCGTTACAAATGGTATCAAAGTCGGATCTCCTACAGTACCATATGCGGTTCAAGGATAAACCAAGCAAGCTAATTGGTCTGTAGCATCCCGAATCCGATGTGGGCAAAGAGTGTTTTGGGGGCAGGGATGCCCAGAGAAAGACAATTCTTAGCAGACGTATATGCGAAATGAGGTGCACGAATGAACCGAATCTCACACCGGAATTTGAGAGAAAGATGTTGGGCTTAAGTAATAATTTGGACTCTTAAATATCAGAGACACCTCTTAGGAACAAGTTGTGGAGTTGTGTTGGAAACTTTGTAGTTTAGCGTGCTTCGGTAAGAGTAGTCCTGAAATGAGTGACCTTCTAGGAAGTACTTGTAGGGCATCTATAGAAAAGGATATAACCATGCCATTCAACTTAGTATTGGCTGAGTTGAACCAAAATAGATAATACGTCTGATATTGTGGGCTGTGTCATTATACATACCACCTTTGCTTCCCATCCAACAACAATGTCTCGCTCGACTTAACCCCGACTCGGTTCCCAACTACGGATACCTGCGATGATGTCGTGAACCCAAGTCATGACATTTGGCCCACCATTATCAGCCAACCATTAACAGTAACTCCACCGTTCGTTCCTATGATCGCTGCTCCAATTGTCTCGAGGCCTTCCCCAACTTCATCCACCATCGCATCCCTCATTCCTATCTATGAAAATTCATCTACACTCACCTTCTCCTCCCTCGACTCGACCCCAACTCCATGATCCTTTACTGTTTTTCCCTGATTCGACAAGACCCTTCCCAATGCATAATCATGAGTCTGTTCATCTTTCCTTGAGCCCTCCATGCCAGTGGTATCGCATCTTCCCTTTCTTCGCCCCTCTTTTACAATCACTAGTGGCCCCTGTCACTTGCATGACGACGAGTTTGTAATCACCAACATTCACGTTACCTATTGCATCGAGTATACTTTCCCACAGTTCCTTAAGCACTACCCAATATACCCAAAGGTATCAACCCAACCAACTGAAGTCAAACCCACCCACCAACTGTGAAGTCCAGTTATAACCGCCCAACCATCCTCAATGACATAGATTTCCCAAATATCCCATGCCTCCAATTTATCATATGTTCAAAATTTTCATTATGCCACTTCTTCTTATTGTTTTTGTCTCACCGACCCTCCACGATGCAGTTATCCCAAGGAAGCCCCACGATGCAGTTATCCCTCCGCTTGACCTTGGGGACAAAGTCATTTTTTTTGGAGAGTTAGTTATATGCACACGCTTCTTAGGGATGTATACGCCCCTTAGAAAGACCACTCACAAAGAGAGAAGAACTGAAGCGCCTCCACTACTTTATATTTTATTTTTAGTTGTATCAAATATAAAGTTAATTATCTGATCTTATTAGGAGTGCCCATTTTTTACATTAGGAGGACTTAGGTTAGTGAAGAGGATATCTTGTGAAGTCGTTTGCAACTCTTTTTTGGAGAGTTCTTAGAGGAAACCAACCCTCAAAAGTGGTGTCGCGGGCATATCTCACGAGTTTGTATCTCTTTTCCCATTCTTGTGCAATCTTACATTTCTATTAGTATAATGACATGCTTATCAAGTGGCAAAACTCTGCTTACATACAATCAAAGGAGAGCAGGACGCCATTGGTCTTGATAGCGTGGAGGCAGGACGTCAAAGCTTCATTACGATCAACCAAAACAAGTCGAGGGCTCGCAGTTGGGACAAGGCTTCTTCACACGGGCACAATCGAAGGTTAGGACAATGTGGAGGGGAAAACGTTGGCTAGGCATACAGACACATACCTCTCGAAACTGTGACTGAGGGGGAGAATGATCTCTTCACCGCTCAACATATAATATAAGGTATCGTGGATAATGCCACCGCTTAAAAGTAACCAATACCCAAAATTACAAAATTGTCATTTTCTAAGTTTTTATCTCATTAAACATGGAATTATGATACGAGCTGGAATTATAATTCACCTAAACCGAGAACAAATTTTGTCAGCCCGAGTTCTGATCGGAACCTAAATTTTAATCATCGCAATTTCATAAAATTCAAATAAATATTTGAGATGTTACAAAACATGCCACTACGCTAGCGTTTGTCCCACCGACCTTGATCAATCTATTAACCATGTGGCGATCAGGTAGAATAGTGAAAGTTTGCAAATGTCTGTGGTTTTTTAAACACTTCAAAACCGGACGGACACAAGTGTAGACGAATTGTCATTTTTTGGTACCTACTTCAAGAGTGGTACCTGTTATACACCCGTAAAGGCCTCGGGTTGCGTCTAAAGGAAGCCCCGCCGAAGAGAGGTGGGGTCAACGGTCAACGCATAATCTCTTAAGTTTGAGAGATCGAACCCGCCATTTCCGCCGCCCGCCGCCGAGGTCAAAGCACGCACAAGCCGCAGGTACGTGCGCTACCGCGCGCATGGGAGCGCGCGGGCAGCACCCCCCGTCGCGGAGGAGCGACCCGATCGCGCCCCGACCGCACCCCTCCCGGGGTGCGGCCAAGCCGCACCCCCCTTGGGGGGTGCGGCCCAGCCGCACCCCCTTGGGGGTGCGGCTGGGCCGCACCCCTCAAGGGGTGCGGCCAAGTCGCACCCCCTTGGATTGCGGCCCAGCCGCACCCCCAAGGGGGTGCGGCCCAGCCGCACCCCTCAAGGGGTGCGGCCAAGCCGCACCCCCTTGGGTTGCGGCCCCGGCCGCACCCCTTGGGGGGTGCGGCCAAGCCGCATTCCCCCCGGGGTACGACTCGGCCGCACCGCCCGTGGGGTGCGGTCCGGCCCCCTCCCCTCGCCTTTTTCCGCAGGGGGGCTCGAAGGGGCCCCCGCCACGTTCGCGCCCTCTCGTCGGGTGCGTCAGATCTCAATTCCTCCTTGGGGGACGACTCCCCGTTCCACCGTCCGCCCGGGGCATCCCCGTGGTCCGCGGCACGTTCGGAGCACCTCAGCGCTCGCGCGCGCTCAGAACGCTTCTGAGCGCGCTCAGAAGCATTCTCACTTTTTGTCTTTCTGACTTTCTCACTTTTTGTCTTTCTGACTTTCTCACTTTTTGTCTTTCCAGCGTGCTCACTTTTTGTCTTTCCAGCGTGCTCACTTTTTGTCTTTCCAGTTTCTCAGATTTCAGGAACAACCTGTCGCCTTTTTCGCCTCCAACAGAATTGCCCGAACTGCCCGAACTATCCGAACTGCCCGAAGGGTAAGGTGGTCATTTACGAAAAATGGCGATCCGTGTGCCCCGAACCAGAAAATATGATTCGTCCGCCGATCATTTATGGAAACTGCAAACGGCGAAATTACCGGACTGCCCTTGGCCAAAGCTATAAAAGGAGCCCCAAGGCTTCATTTGAGAGGACCTGACTTTCGAGACCCGGGAGAGCTCCTTGCAGACTTTTGCGGAATTCTCCCTCGGCGCTTGAATATCTCCTGCGGGACTTGAGGTTTTCCTTCATCCCGAAAGACGACGCAACTTCTCACTTTTGCTCTCCGGGGCTTCTCACTTTCGTTCCTCGGAGCCTTCTCACTTTTGTTCTCCAATATTCTCAGAAGGGAAAAAGTCTTAGTTTTCTGAAAGGTGGCCTGTCACCTCCAGAACCCTCTCTCTCTCTCTCTTATTGTAACGAGCGGCGACCTGTCGCGCTCGAGTTCTAACTACCAAATTGTGACCCCCAGAAGATAGTGAAGTTTGGTCGGCACAGCTCCGGCCGCGTGGTTTTTCACCCTTTCCGGGTTTTCCACGTTAAAAAGTCCCAGTGTACTCAGCAAATCTCGAATTGACTGTTTGCGCGCTTAGTTCGCTCACGAGCTAAGGTGGTTCAATTGGACCGGTCTACCAAGAGCCCTAAGCGTTCCGCAACAGTTTGACGCCGTCTGTGGGAACTTCCCAAAACTCTTTGAAAGCCAACTGCTATGGCAAGAAAGAGTGCGCGCACTACTGAAGGGTCAGTACCGGAGGGACGCGTCGACCCAACTCCCTCCCACTCGCTTATCAATGCACCTCCCGCGGAGGGGGCACTGCCTACGCCCGCAGCTGGGCTGGAAGTATGCATGCAACAGATTGAAGAGCATCAAGCCGAGATGCTGGCCCTCGTGAGGAATCTCGGGGCTCCTCAAGCTCCGATTCAGCCACCAGCTCTGAACGCACCACCGCCCCCAGTTCTGAATCATGTCCCGAACCAAGAAGCCGTTCAGGAGGACGAGGCTTCAGAAGGATCCTCCGACGCGGCGAGTTCCGCTCACCTTGCCCCGCCAGCTGGAGGCCCAGAAGCTGACCACCGTCGCCATCACCCCAGAAGAGCTGCCCCTGAGCGAGCAATGGAAAGAATTACGCGAGAAGAAATACGCGATATGATAGAGGAAGAGTACGCCCAAGCAGGGCGACGCGCCGCACTCGCCCGCCGTCCCGCGCATCAGGGCTCCCCGCTGTCGCCTCAAGTCCTAGCCCATCCAATTCCGAATGGTTTCAAGCTTCCCAGCATCGAGACATTCGACGGGACGGACGATCCTTTGGAACATGTCAATCACTTCACCACCGTCATGAGAATTTACAGCGCTCCTGATCAGCTCCTCTGCCAAGTGTTCCCGGCAACCTTGAAGGGACAAGCGCGCACTTGGTTCCATTCTCTGTGGAACGGGGCCATCAACAACTTCACAGAAATGACGCAACAGTTCGTGGATCAGTTCATCGCCAACCGCCGAATTGTCCGGGATCCCTCCCATCTCTCAGGGATCCGCCAGAACGACGGAGAGACACTCAAGGATTTCTTCCGACGCTTCACTACCGAGGCTCGGCAAATCCCGGGGGTTGACCCCGAGCTCCTGCGAGGAGTTTTCTTGGGAGGACTCCGCCCAAGTGGCTTCTACTCGGCTCTTATGAGAGAAACCGTACCAAGCTACCCCGACCTCGTTCATCGGGTTGAAGCACAAATAGCTGCAGATGAGGCCATCGAAGCGCACCGTCGGCAGTTCGAAGGAAGCCAAGGAAGGAAGAGGGGATCAGATCAAGCCCCTCGCGAACGAGAAGAACGTCGCGGCGAGGAGCGCCGCGGCGACGAGCGTCGGCGTGACCCCCGAAGGGATCTGGGACCACAGCCACCCAGGACCTACACCCCGTTGAACACCACCAGAACGAATGTGCTCTACGACATTCAGAACAACCCCGAACTCCGCATGCCCCGGATACCCCCGCCAAATCCAAGGGGCGACCAGTCCAGGTACTGCGAGTTCCATCGGGGAACCGGGCATACCACCGAGGAGTGCACCAGACTTAAAGACGAAATCGAGCGCCTCATCCGCCAGGGACTCCTGGAAGATTCTTACAAGGCCAGATTCCCAATCAGCCCCAGCAGCCCAGGGAGGCAGGGGAGCAGCTCCCCGCCCCCCGAGGCGCAGGTGGAGGAAGGCCGATGGTGGGAGAAATCGAGACGATCGCCGGACCCCCCGTCTTAGCATCGCAAATCCTCTCGATTGCCCAGCCCGTAAGAGACCACGAAGGCAAAAAACTCAAGCAGGATATTACGATAGCTTTCGGAGATGAAGGCTTGCAAGGGTTGCGGCTACCGCACCAGGATCCGCTCGTGATCAGCGCAGGGATCGGGGATCCCTGCTTCAAGGTAAAGAGAATACTGGTCGACAGCGGAAGCTCAGTCGATGTCCTGTTCCTCTCCGCCTTGAAGAGTATGAAGCTCACGAAGGACCATCTTAGTCCTGCGGCCGGGCCCGTCTACGGCTTCGACAACAGATCTGTCCCGGTGCAGGGCATGATCATTCTCCCAGTCACATTGGGCGAGTTTCCAAGACAGTCAACGCACAACATCCAGTTCGTGGTGGTAGAGTCCACCTCCGCCTATAATGCCATCTTCGGGAGACCGCTCCAGTCAATCTTCGGGGCAATCCCTTCCATTCCGCATCTGGCTATGAAGTTCCCAACTGCCGCAGGCATAGGAGTCGTAAGAGGGGATCAAGAGGCAGCCAGAACCTGCTATCTGAAGCAGGCTCAACCAGTAAGGGCAACCGCCCTCAACATCAATAACTTCGACCTACGAGACGAAGCTACTTTGCAGCAAGGAGCGCCCGTTGAAGGGCTAGTAGAAGCACCACTTTCCCGACGAGACCCGACTCGGACTGTTCAGGTCGGGTCACTCTTGTCACAAGAGGAGCGAGAAAAGTTCACAACCTTCCTACAGGAGAACGAGAACATTTTCGCTTGTAGCCCAGAGGACATGCCCGGGGTAGATCCTGACGTTATCTATCACTCGTTAAACATCAACCCCGTCTGCAGGCCTGTAATTCAAAAGAAGAGGAACTTTGCCCCCGAGCCTTTGAAGGCGATCGAGGAGGAAGTAGCTAAGCTCCTGGAAGCACGGTTCATACGCGAAGCAGAATACCCCACATGGCTCGCCAACGTAGTCATGGTAAAAAAGGCCTCGGGAAAATGACGAATGTGCGTCGACTACAGCAATCTGAACCAAGCATGCCCAAAAGACAGCTTCCCCCTCCCGAGGATTGACCAACTCGTCGACGCTACGGCCGGCCATGAGCTGCTCAGCTTCATGGATGCTTATTCGGGTTACAACCAGATAAGGATGAACCCCGCGGACGAAGAGCATACCACCTTCCGCACCGACCGAGGAGTCTACTGCTACAAGGTGATGCCCTTCGGCCTTAAAAATGCCGGAGCCACCTATCAAAGGCTGATGAGCAAAGTCTTCAAGAATCTCATCGGAGAGACGATGGAGGTTTACGTGGACGACATGCTAGTAAAGAGCGTTCACCGTTGCGACCACTTGGAAGACTTGGGAAAGTGCTTCCAGCTTCTCCGCCGCTTCCAGATGCGGCTCAATCCCAGCAAATGTGCGTTTTGTGTGACGGCGGGAAAGTTCTTAGGTTTCATGGTAACCCATCGGGGAATTGAGGCCAACCCCGAGAAGATCAAGGCATTGGAGGATATGTCGCCACCTCGCTCAATTAAGGAAGTGCAACGCCTAAACGGAAGGATCGCTGCGTTATCCCGATTTCTGTCACGAACGGGAGACAAGTATCTCCCCTTCTTCAAAATCCTCCGGGGAGCGCGCCACTCCGGCTTCCAGTGGACTGACGAATGCCAGGTGGCCTTCGAGCTTCTCAAACAATACTTGGCTTCGCCACCACTTCTGTCAAAGCCCACCCCCGGAGAAACTCTGTTCCTGTACCTGGCCGTGTCGCCTAAGGCTCTTAGCTCGGTGCTCGTAAAAGACGAAGGAGGGGTACAACGACCAATCTACTACCTCAGCAAAGTCCTCACCGACACCGAAACCAGATATCCGACAGCAGACAAGACGGCCTTGGCTCTTGTTTTCTCAGCAAGAAAGCTTCGACCCTACTTCCAGGCTCAGAACGGCGGGAGGGAAGACTTTGCCACGCACCTGGAACGCTCAAAACCTGCGCCGCTTTTACCAGTAATCCGGGGACTTCTACCATATGCTAAGCCGCGAGCTCAGACTCGTGCAAACTTATCTTAAAATTTCTGTACCAAGCCGCGAGCTCAGACTCGTGCACCTATCTTATATTACATAAAAGCCGCGAGCTCAGACTCGTGCACTTATCTTATATTACGTATTATATAAAAGCCGCGAGCACAGACTCGTGCAAAAAAGCCGCAAGCACATACTTGCGCAAGCTAATTTTCTATTATGTAAAAGCCGCGGGCTCAGAACCGCGCAAGTTCATCTGTTATTTTGCAGAAATCACTCAACCTATGCGGATATTAATGTTAGGCAGCAAGCCAGCGACAACCTCAGAGAACCAACGCCCTTCGCCGACCATCTTAAAGCGTCCTCCCTCGATTAACGCTTTGTCAGCAACCAGGACAGCAGGACCATCAGAGGGCTATCACGACCCAGCGCAGGGCGAGAAACGCCTGTCCAGAACAAAGAAACAAAGTCAACCACGCTCACCCTTCGACCGCAACTCCTACCCAAAGCGCTGCAAAGAGGGCGGTGAATAAAGCCGCCACAGAAAAGTCAAAACCTCCGAACTCCTCGCCCCGAAACTCGGACTCCGAAGGTTTGGAGGGCTTATGTTATACACCTGTAAAGGCCTCGGGTTGCGTCTAAAGGAAGCCCCGCCGAAGAGAGGTGGGGTCAACGGTCAACGGTCAACGCATAATCGCTTAAGTTTGAGAGATCGAACCCGCCATTTCCGCCGCCCGCCGCCGAGGTCAAAACACGCACAAGCCGCAGGTACGTGCGCTACCGCGCGCACGGGAGCGCATATTAGCGCGCGGGCAACACCCCCCGTCGCGGAGGAGCGACCCGATCGCGCCCCGACCGCACCCCTCCCGGGGTGCTTGGGGGGTGCGGCCCAGCCGCACCCCCCAAGGGGGTGCGGCCAAGCCGCACCCCCCTTGGGGTGCGGCTAAGCCGCACCCCTTGGGGGGTGCGGTCCGGCCCCCTCCCCTCGCCTTTTTCCGCAGGGGTAAGCCTGAAAATTAAAAACCGAAACCGCAAAAAACCGCAACACGGCACTGCACCACACCGTTTTCAAACCGCACCGAACGGTTTGGTTGTGGTGCGGTTTTGGTTATTGGAAAACCGCAAGGTTTGCGGTGCGGTTCGATTTTTATCTTGACAAGACCGAGTAAACCGCACCGCACCACAATTATTACCATGGTAAGTGATTTTGAATTATTGCTTTTAAAATCTTGCACATGCTTTGTGTTTTATGAAATATTTGATTTCATTTGTTTGTAATATTTCTTAAATTGTGATTCTGGAATAATAATTGTGAAATGTTTCATAAGTTTGGTGTTTAGAAATATCAGTAGTGGAATATGCATAAATATCATTATTGAAATGTTTCATACAAATGAATTTCGCCGTAGTTGGACGAAATTTATGCTCTGAAAATATATAACACAAAATAATTCATACAAATATGTGCTTAAATTGAAAATGCATAATATAACTGTACAAAAACTGAAACCGCACCGCAAAAACCGACTCCAAACCGCACCAATGTCAAACCACACCGCATGATTTGGTTGCGGTGCGGTTTTCTTCAGTCAAAAACCGAACCCCTACGGTTTGGTTGCGGTTTGGGCTCAAACCGCACCAAACCGCACCAGTTTCAGGCCTACGCAGGGGGGCTCGAAGGGGCCCCCACCGCGTTCGCGCCCTCTCGTCGGGTGTGTCAGATCTCAATTCCTCCTTGGGGGACGACTCCCCGTTCCGCCGTCCGCCTGGGGCATCCCCGTGGTCCGCGGCACGTTCGGGGCACCTCAACGCTCGCGCGCACTCAGAACGCTTCTGAGCGCGCTCAGAAGCATTCTCACTTTTTGTCTTTCTGACTTTCTCACTTTTTGTCTTTCTGACTTTCTCACTTTTTGTCTTTCCAGCGTGCTCACTTTTTGTCTTTCCAGTTTCTCAGATTTCAGGAACAACCTGTCGCCTTTTTCGCCTCCAACAGAACTGCCCGAACTGCCCGAACTACCCGAACTGCCCGAAGGGTAAGGTGGTCATTTACGAAAAATGGCGATCAGTGTGCCCCGAACCAGAAAATATGATTCGTCCGCCGAGCATTTATGAAAACTGCAAACGGCGAAATTACCGGACTGCCCTTGGCCAAAGCTATAAAAGGAGCCCCAAGGCTTCATTTGAGAGGACCTGGCTTTCGAGACCCGGGAGAGCTCCTTGCAGACTTTTGCGGAATTCTCCTTCGGCGCTTGAAGATCTCCTGCGGGACTTGAGGTTTTCCTTCATCCCGAAAGGCGACGCAGCTTCTCACTTTTGTTCTCCGGGGCTTCTCACTTTCGTTCCCCGGAGTCTTCTCACTTTTGTTCTCCAAGATTCTCAGAAGGGAAAAAGACTTAGTTTTCTGAAAGGTGGTCTGTCACCTCCAGAACCGTCTCTCTCTCTCTCTTATTGTAACGAGCGGCGGTCTGTCGCGCTCGAGTTCTAACTACCAAAATGTGACCCCCAGAAGATAGTGAAGTTTGGTCGGCATAGCTCCGGCCGCGTGGTTTTTCACCCTTTCCGGGTTTTCCACGTTAAAAAGTCCCAGTGTACTTAGCAAATCTCGAATTGACTGTTTGCGCGCTTAGTTCGCTCACGAGCTAAGGTGGTTCAATTGGACCGGTCTACCAAGAGCCCTAAGCGTTCCGCAACAGCACCGAATGATGCAAACTGATTATAGATAGTGAAAGTTGTATGAATGTTATATATACTACTGCTTTGGTCCTATGAAGCTCACTCCAGACCTCATCCCCGCCCTACAGGGTAACTGTAGCTCGGGCTGACAAAATCACTTTTCTTTTCTCAGCATTTTCTTGTCAACTCAACTGAATTCTAATCTGATTTTCTTCAATCAACTCAACTGAAAATCTATATGGAATTGAATAATAGAACCATGCATGTGGAATTCTTAGAAAAATATTAGGAATATTTCAGAAAAAATGTTTTTATTCGGAAATTATAAGGGTTACAAATATATGTATTTGGAATATTGCAGCCTTAGGTAACAGTTTAACATAGATGAAGTATTCTAATTAGATGGTGTAGTTATGCTTGGTAGAGGATATTTGGACACCAAGGTTAGTAAATATAATTTATTGAGAATTAACAAGAGGAAAATGCATGTAGATCATGGCTCCATTTTCCGCCGGAGTCACTGGCATCGCTCTCCCGAACGGATCATAACTGTAAAAAAAATAGCTTTTTCCCCTTTTGATTCAAATGTTTAGGGGTGGAGGAGGAGGAAAATTGGAAGATTTCACATCGGAATGATATTTATTTATGGATGTATCATTTCATCTAAACATTGATTCATATGCTTACAGAAAAGTATGCATCTTCGCCAAGATAGGTAGATCTATTCACCGGTTGGAGAAAAAAACGGGGTTAAATTCTCGATAATTCATACTCTTTGAACTTAAAAATTTTCATCAACTGTGCTGAAAACTTTCTCCCTATGTTTATTCTGTGATCTCCACTAAACTTTCTTGAGAAGTTCTCAAGAAAATATAGGAGTTTCTTGGCTCCAACTTCATTAACATTTTTCAATATCAAACAAGCATCAAACTTTTGCAATTAATCCCTTCATTAAAAACTCCAAACTCTGTATGGGCTGCATAAACCCTGCCAAAGAATTCTCCCGTCTTGCTTCTATTTTGCTTAAACAAAAAATTTCCCCCAAAACCAAAGAATTCTGCAGATTTAAACTCCGTCGAATGTATGGTTTGATGTCTGCCAAACACAGCAGCCTAAGCGTTGGTTCTCCCAGTAATCCTATTTATCATACCGAAGATCTGATGCTGTCTGTCTCCCGCACCACATAATTTCTCGTGTGATTAAGTATTTCAATCTTTCTTTGTTCGATTCTCCGCAGCATTTTGTGAAGTTATAATTGGATTATTTTCTTGTTGATCAGAGGAAGTTGGAGGAGAAGAGGGCGAGGGCATTAGAGAAAATGCAGAACTCGGTGGCCGTCGCAAGGCAGAAGGCTGAGGAGAAGCGAGCGGAAGCAGAAGCGAAGAGGGAAGAGAAGCTCTGTAAGGTGCTGGAGATTGGAAAAGTAATGAAAATTTTTGGTAGGAATCCTTCAAAGCGTTCTTTCTTCAAGCCATGATATATATAACTCTATCTATCCTAATATGTATATATATATATATATATATATATATATATATATATATAGACACACGTATAAATACTGCTACATGTGTATTAATACATGTAATAAATTGTGATAAGTCTGTATATTTTGTGATTGAAGTGTTCATCTCCTGAATAATGTGCTCAAAATGTGAGAACATGTCGAAGCGATCTCGATTAATGCTATTATTTCCAGTTTGAATAAAAGTGTAGGGTATATATATTGGTTGTCTTTTGTTGTGAAATCGGATCGAGTTAAGCCGCGGTAGCGCAACGGAATTTCACGAATGAGCAAGAACCAATATCGCAAAATAAAATACAGAACGAGATTCTAGCATACACAGACGACACAAAAGATTACGTGGTTCGGAGTATGAGACTCCTACTCCACGGGGAGAGCGCGCCGGACAAATTTCACTAAAATCAGAAAGTTACCGATTACAATGGACCTCAATGGGTCGAACAGAGAAAGGAAACAAAAAACAAAACTGAAACTGGAGCTGTCGAAGCGCTGTCGCCGGAACGTTGCTCCTCCTGAGCAACCAAAAATGCACGCGCCAAGCTCGCCCGGAACTCCTTCCAGACCACCGTGCTCCTTCGCCGCCGCGCCTGATGCCTGTCTCGTTGCTGCTCTGCCACCGGGCCCAAGACCCGCCGCCGCTGCCTGAGACGAAGCCGAAACCGCCGGAATGGCGTCGCCTGAAGCTCTCTGTTCACAAATTGGATCTCACAGATTTTCTTTTTCTTTCTCACAGTAACACTTCTTAAAATGACCCGTAATCGATGGCAGCCCAACCTGTATATATATATATATATCTTGCACAGCACTTTCAGTATTCACGTGGATCACATATATAGATATATATATATCTCAATCTTAATATAACAATATATATATAGCATGATCATTTAAAAACCATTCCAAAAAACTGCAATCACGCCATTAATACGGTCCACAAAGCAATATTCCCATTGATATATCCAAAAAATAGGATTCGCCCGGAATAGGTAATAACACATCCCACGGATCGCCGACGTGGCGCGATCCGGACGATCCATGCGCGTGTGAGGTGTCACGATCCTAACAATCTCCACCTTGACGCCTCACGCAAACGAAACTCCACCTTGACGAACGTAACTCCACCTTCAGCTTAAATCTCCACTACCGGCGACCACGAGCCCCCTCTCCCTGGGGCCTGACCGCGATCAACGCGCATCAGAATGAGTCAAGTCAAGACCGCTCTTGAACTTGACTCCAGTCACTGGACTTCCTCGCAAGTCCGTACTAATATCCCTCCAGGATATCTCCCGCAACTTCCTGCCTCTACCTCTACCGAACTCCCTCAACTCCCGGTGGCGCACCCCGACGAGCTTTGCCCATGCCCTATAGACCGAGTCTTTTGCAAGACGACTCGCACTCAACCTCTCACTGTGCGACTCCACCTTCTCCTGAGTGATCATGAGTTCCCTGGTGGGACCCTTGAGCCAGATGGCTCCCTTTGCGGCGTCTGGGCTCTCTTGAGATGACTCTCCGCCCACGGATGCGAAAACTTTACCTCCGCCAAGGTCCTTTCTCTGCGCACACGCCCTCGCCACGAAACCTGCCCTGCTCCTCCGCCGGTCTTTCCTAGCTTTCCGCTGAGAGCGGATCCTGCTCTCTATAGCTTTATTGAAGGAACCGCGATCTGGGGAGATCGCATGAAATGCATATGCTAATGTGCCATGTAGCTCGAGAGATGGTCTGACCTCTCTCCTCGCATCTCCCCTGGCAGTCGTGGTGCCAATCAGTCTATAGAGCGACCCGAAACGCTCTCCTCTCAAGACTGTCTGCGCGCCTCTCCTGACCTCCAAATATCCGTCGTTACTGGTAAAAGAATACCCGGCGGCCTCCAGAGTGCCTAACGAAATCAAACTCTTCCTCAAATCGGGCACATACCGAACGTCGGTGAGGGTCCTAACCACTCCGTCAAACATCCTGATCCTGATGTTACCGACTCCTGATATCTTGCACTCTGAAACGTTCCCCATCCGAACTCCACCACCCTCATGTTGCTTAAAGCTGGAGAACCACTCTCTGTTTGGGCACATGTGGAACGTGCATCCTGTATCCAAGATCCAGGAGCCTGTGGTCTCACTGCTGGGTGCAGCATGAAGAGCGTCGGTGTCGCTTTCATCCTCAGATGCCACCGCAGCCAAATCTGGCTCATGCGCCTGCTCCTTGAGCTTCAGCTTCTGACACTTGTCCTTCCAGTGCCCTTCCTCTTTACAGTAGTGACACGTGTTCCTGCCTACGGACTTTACCCTAGGTCGGCCTTCCCACTTGCCTTTCCCTCTCGATCTACCACTCAATGTGTCCTTGCTCTTCACGAATAAGCCCTCGTCGGCCCTAGGGCCCGACTTGCTCCTCATTTCGTTCGAGAGCAGCGTCGTCATCACTTCTTCCATCTTCAGGGTATCCTTCCCGTAGAGGATAGTGGTGACCAGATGATCGAAGGACCTCGGTAATGAAGACAACAGGAGCAGAGCCTGGTCTTCCTCCTCGACCTTAACGTCCATACTCCGCAACTTGGGAGACGAGCTTGTTGAACACGTTCATGTGATCTAGCAGTTGCGAGCCCTCCGACATTCTCAGGCTGTATTGCTGCTTCTTCACATACAACTTATTCGTCAGCGACTTGGACATATATAGCTCCTCGAGCTTCTTCCACAAGTCCGCCGTCGTCTCAGCATCCACCACGTTGTACATCACCTCATCGGCCAAACACAGCTGAATCGTGCTGATGGCCTTCAGATCGAGGTCCTCCCATTCGTCGTCCTTCTTCCCAGACTTCTCCTTACCGAGGAGAGCCTTGTGAAGACCTTGCTGGACGAGAACGGCCTTTATGCGCTTCTGCCAAAGGCCAAAATCAATCTTGCCGTCGTACCTAGAAATCTCGAATTTTGCCGACATTGCTTTGCTCACAGAGCTACTGGGCAATCTGAATAATGTTCACGGATCAGATCTGAGAAGATAGGGAGCGGACCGATGTCGTCACCTACCGTTGACCCAAATATAAAACCGGAACGTCCAGATGATCACCCCCGCGGAACCTCCCTCTGATACCAATTGTTGTGAAATCGGATCGAGTTAAGCCGCGGTAGCGCAACGGAATTTCACGAATGAGCAATAACCAGTATCGCAAAATAAAATACAGAATGAGATTCTAGCATACATAGACGACACAAAAGATTACGTGGTTCGGAGTATGAGACTCCTACTCCACGGGGAGAGCGCGCCGGACAAATTTCACTAAAATCAGAAAGTTACCGATTACAATGGACCTCAATGGGTCGAACAGAGAAAGGAAACAAAAAACAAAACTGAAACTGGAGCTGTCGAAGCGCTGTCGCCGGAACGTTGCTCCTCCTGAGCAACCAAAAATGCACGCGCCAAGCTCGCCCGGAACTCCTTCCAGACCACCGTGCTCCTTCGCCGCCGCGCCTGATGCCTGTCTCGTTGCTGCTCTGCCACCGGGCCCAAGACCCGCCGCCGCTGCCTGAGACGAAGCCGAAACCGCCGGAATGGCGTCGCCTGAAGCTCTCTGTTCACAAATTGGATCTCACAGATTTTCTTTTTCTTTCTCACAGTAACACTTCTTAAAATGACCCGTAATCGATGGCAGCCCAACCTGTATATATATATATATATCTTGCACAGCACTTTCAGTATTCACGTGGATCACATATATAGATATATATATATCTCAATCTTAATATAACAATATATATATAGCATGATCATTTAAAAACCATTCCAAAAAACTGCAATCACGCCATTAATACGGTCCACAAAGCAATATTCCCATTGATATATCCAAAAAATAGGATTCGCCCGGAATAGGTAATAACACATCCCACGGATCGCCGACGTGGCGCGATCCGGACGATCCATGCGCGTGTGAGGTGTCACGATCCTAACAATCTCCACCTTGACGCCTCACGCAAACGAAACTCCACCTTGACGAACGTAACTCCACCTTCAGCTTAAATCTCCACTACCGGCGACCACGAGCCCCCTCTCCCTGGGGCCTGACCGCGATCAACGCGCATCAGAATGAGTCAAGTCAAGACCGCTCTTGAACTTGACTCCAGTCACTGGACTTCCTCGCAAGTCCGTACTAATATCCCTCCAGGATATCTCCCGCAACTTCCTGCCTCTACCTCTACCGAACTCCCTCAACTCCCGGTGGCGCACCCCGACGAGCTTTGCCCATGCCCTATAGACCGAGTCTTTTGCAAGACGACTCGCACTCAACCTCTCACTGTGCGACTCCACCTTCTCCTGAGTGATCATGAGTTCCCTGGTGGGACCCTTGAGCCAGATGGCTCCCTTTGCGGCGTCTGGGCTCTCTTGAGATGACTCTCCGCCCACGGATGCGAAAACTTTACCTCCGCCAAGGTCCTTTCTCTGCGCACACGCCCTCGCCACGAAACCTGCCCTGCTCCTCCGCCGGTCTTTCCTAGCTTTCCGCTGAGAGCGGATCCTGCTCTCTATAGCTTTATTGAAGGAACCGCGATCTGGGGAGATCGCATGAAATGCATATGCTAATGTGCCATGTAGCTCGAGAGATGGTCTGACCTCTCTCCTCGCATCTCCCCTGGCAGTCGTGGTGCCAATCAGTCTATAGAGCGACCCGAAACGCTCTCCTCTCAAGACTGTCTGCGCGCCTCTCCTGACCTCCAAATATCCGTCGTTACTGGTAAAAGAATACCCGGCGGCCTCCAGAGTGCCTAACGAAATCAAACTCTTCCTCAAATCGGGCACATACCGAACGTCGGTGAGGGTCCTAACCACTCCGTCAAACATCCTGATCCTGATGTTACCGACTCCTGATATCTTGCACTCTGAAACGTTCCCCATCCGAACTCCACCACCCTCATGTTGCTTAAAGCTGGAGAACCACTCTCTGTTTGGGCACATGTGGAACGTGCATCCTGTATCCAAGATCCAGGAGCCTGTGGTCTCACTGCTGGGTGCAGCATGAAGAGCGTCGGTGTCGCTTTCATCCTCAGATGCCACCGCAGCCAAATCTGGCTCATGCGCCTGCTCCTTGAGCTTCAGCTTCTGACACTTGTCCTTCCAGTGCCCTTCCTCTTTACAGTAGTGACACGTGTTCCTGCCTACGGACTTTACCCTAGGTCGGCCTTCCCACTTGCCTTTCCCTCTCGATCTACCACTCAATGTGTCCTTGCTCTTCACGAATAAGCCCTCGTCGGCCCTAGGGCCCGACTTGCTCCTCATTTCGTTCGAGAGCAGCGTCGTCATCACTTCTTCCATCTTCAGGGTATCCTTCCCGTAGAGGATAGTGGTGACCAGATGATCGAAGGACCTCGGTAATGAAGACAACAGGAGCAGAGCCTGGTCTTCCTCCTCGACCTTAACGTCCATACTCCGCAACTTGGGAGACGAGCTTGTTGAACACGTTCATGTGATCTAGCAGTTGCGAGCCCTCCGACATTCTCAGGCTGTATTGCTGCTTCTTCACATACAACTTATTCGTCAGCGACTTGGACATATATAG
The DNA here is from genome assembly GCA_033032865.1 of Dactylorhiza incarnata. Lineage (NCBI taxonomy): Eukaryota > Viridiplantae > Streptophyta > Magnoliopsida > Asparagales > Orchidaceae > Dactylorhiza > Dactylorhiza incarnata. Next base: position 2,446,382 of record JAWHQI010000347.1, on the reverse strand, counting down.
CTCCTCGAGCTTCTTCCACAAGTCCGCCGTCGTCTCAGCATCCACCACGTTGTACATCACCTCATCGGCCAAACACAGCTGAATCGTGCTGATGGCCTTCAGATCGAGGTCCTCCCATTCGTCGTCCTTCTTCCCAGACTTCTCCTTACCGAGGAGAGCCTTGTGAAGACCTTGCTGGACGAGAACGGCCTTTATGCGCTTCTGCCAAAGGCCAAAATCAATCTTGCCGTCGTACCTAGAAATCTCGAATTTTGCCGACATTGCTTTGCTCACAGAGCTACTGGGCAATCTGAATAATGTTCACGGATCAGATCTGAGAAGATAGGGAGCGGACCGATGTCGTCACCTACCGTTGACCCAAATCTAAAACCGGAACGTCCAGATGATCACCCCCGCGGAACCTCCCTCTGATACCAATTGTTGTGAAATCGGATCGAGTTAAGCCGCGGTAGCGCAACGGAATTTCACGAATGAGCAATAACCAGTATCGCAAAATAAAATACAGAATGAGATTCTAGCATACATAGACGACACAAAAGATTACGTGGTTCGGAGTATGAGACTCCTACTCCACGGGGAGAGCGCGCCGGACAAATTTCACTAAAATCAGAAAGTTACCGATTACAATGGACCTCAATGGGTCGAACAGAGAAAGGAAACAAAAAACAAAACTGAAACTGGAGCTGTCGAAGCGCTGTCGCCGGAACGTTGCTCCTCCTGAGCAACCAAAAATGCACGCGCCAAGCTCGCCCGGAACTCCTTCCAGACCACCGTGCTCCTTCGCCGCCGCGCCTGATGCCTGTCTCGTTGCTGCTCTGCCACCGGGCCCAAGACCCGCCGCCGCTGCCTGAGACGAAGCCGAAACCGCCGGAATGGCGTCGCCTGAAGCTCTCTGTTCACAAATTGGATCTCACAGATTTTCTTTTTCTTTCTCACAGTAACACTTCTTAAAATGACCCGTAATCGATGGCAGCCCAACCTGTATATATATATATATATATCTTGCACAGCACTTTCAGTATTCACGTGGATCACATATATATATATCAATCTTAATATAACAATATATATATATAGCATGATCATGTAAAAACCATTCCAAAAAACTGCAATCACGCCATTAATACGGTCCACAAAGCAATATTCCCATTGATATATCCAAAAAATAGGATTCGCCCGGAATAGGTAATAGCACCTCTCACGGATCGCCGACGTGGCGCGATCCGGACGATCCATGCCGTGTGAGGTGTCACGATCCTAACAATCTCCACCTTGACGCCTCACGCAAACGAAACTCCACCTTCACGAACGTAACTCCACCTTCAGCCTAAATCTCCACTACCGGCGACTACGAGCCCCCTCTCCCTGGGGCCTGACCGCGATCAACGCGCATCAGAATGAGTCAAGTCAAGACCGCTCTTGAACTTGACTCCAGTCACTGGACTTCCTCGCAAGTCCGTACTAATATCCCTCCAGGATATCTCCCGCAACTTCCTGCCTCTACCTCTACCGAACTCCCTCAACTCCCGGTGGCGCACCCCAACGAGCTTTGCCCATGCCCTATAGACCGAGTCTTTTGCAAGACGACTCGCACTCAACCTCTCACTGTGCGACTCCACCTTCTCCTGAGTGATCATGAGTTCCCTGGTGGGACCCTTGAGCCGGATGGCTCCCTTTGCGGCGTCTGGGCTCTCTTGAGATGACTCTCCGCCCACGGATGCGAAAACTTTACCTCCGCCAAGGTCCTTTCTCTGCGCACACGCCCTCGCCACGAAACCTGCCCTGCTCCTCCGCCGGTCCTTCCTAGCTTTCCGCTGAGAGCGGATCCTGCTCTCTATAGCTCTATCGAAGGAACCGCGATCTGGGGAGATCGCATGAAATGCATATGCTAATGTGCCCTGTAGCTCGAGAGACGGTCTGACCTCTCTCCTCGCATCTCCCCTGACAGTCGTGGTGCCAATCAGTCTATAGAGCGACCCGAAACGCTCTCCTCTCAAGACTGTATGCGCGCCTCTCCTGACCTCCAAATATCCGTCGTTACTGGTAAAAGAATACCCGGCGGCCTCCAGAGTGCCTAACGAAATCAAACTCTTCCTCAAATCGGGCACATACCGAACGTCGGTGAGGGTCCTAACCACTCCGTCAAACATCCTGATCCTGATGTTACCGACTCCTGATATCTTGCACTCTGAAACGTTCCCCATCCGAACTCGACCACCCTCATGTTGCTTAAAGCTGGAGAACCACTATCTGTTTGGGCACATGTGGAACGTGCATCCTGTATCCAAGATCCAGGAGCCTGTGGTCTCACTGCTGGGTGCAGCATGAAGAGCGTCGGCGTCGCTTTCATCCTCAGATGCCACCGCAGCCAAATCTGGCTCATGCGCCTGCTCCTTGAGCTTCAGCTTCAGACACTTGTCCTTCCAGTGCCCTTCCTCTTTACAGTAGTGACACGTGTTCCTGCCTACGGACTTTACCCTAGGTCGGTCTTCCCACTTGCCTTTCCCTCTCGATCTACCACTCAATGTGTCCTTGCTCTTCACGAATAAGCCCTCGTCGGCCCTAGGGCCCGACTTGCTCCTCGTTTCGTTCGAGAGCAGCGTCGTCATCACTTCTTCCATCTTCAGGGTATCCTTCCCGTAGAGGATAGTGGTGACCAGATGATCGAAGGACCTCGGTAATGAAGACAACAGGAGCAGAGCCTGGTCTTCCTCCTCGACCTTAACGTCCATACTCCGCAACTGGGAGACGAGCTTGTTGAACACGTTCATGTGATCTAGCAGTTGCGAGCCCTCCGACATTCTCAGGCTGTATAGCTGCTTCTTCACATACAACTTATTCGTCAGCGACTTGGACATATATAGCTCCTCGAGCTTCTTCCACAAGTTCGCCGTCGTCTCAGCATCCACCACGTTGTACATCACCTCATCGACCAAACACAGCTGAATCGTGCTGATGGCCTTCAGATCGAGCTCCTCCCATTCGTCGTCCTTCTTCCCGGACTTCTCCTTGCCGAGGAGAGCCTTGTGAAGACCTTGCTGGACGAGAACGGCCTTTATGCGCTTCTGCCAAAGGCCAAAATCAATCTTGCCGTCGTACCTAGAAATCTCGAATTTTGCCGACATTGCTTTGCTCACAGAGCTACTGGGCAATCTGAATAATGTTCACGGATCAGATCTGAGAAGATAGGGAGCGGACCGATGTCGTCACCTACCGTTGACCCAAATTTAAAACCGGAACGTCCAGATGATCACCCCCACGGAACCTCCCTCTGATACCAATTGTTGTGAAATCGGATCGGGTTAAGCCGCGGTAGCGCAACGGAATTTCACGAATGAGCAAGAACCAGTATCGCAAAATAAAATTCAGAACGAGATTCTAGCATACACAGACGACACAAAAGATTACGTGGTTCGGAGTATGAGACTCCTACTCCACGGGGAGAGCGCGCCGGACAAATTCCACTAAAATCAGAAAGTTACCGATTACAATGGACCTCAATGGGTCGAACAGAGAAAGGAAACCAAAAACAAAACTGAAACTGGAGCTGTCGAAGCGCTGTCGCCGGAACGTTGCTCCTCCTGAGCAACCAAAAATGCGCGCTCCAAGCTCGCCCGGAACTCCTTCCAGACCACCGTGCTCCTTCGCCGCCGCGCCTGATGCCTGTTTCGTTGCTGCTCTGCCACCGGGCCCAAGACCCGCCGCCGCTGCCTGAGACGAAGCCGAAACCGCCGGAATGGCGTCGCCTGAAGCTCTCTGTTCACAAATTGGATCTCACAGATTTTCTTTTTCTTTCTCACAGTAACACTTCGTAAAATGACCCGTAATCGATGGCAGCCCAACCTGTATATATATATCTTGCACAACACTTTCAGTATTCACGTGGATCACACACACAGATATATATATATATATATATATATATCTCAATCTTAATATAACAATATCTTTACTACTATAATAGAAGTATGAAACCCATGGCTACGAAATTCTAGCCACCGTTCGATCATCGTTTGATAATTTAGCCACCGTTCGATCATCGTTTGATAATTCAACACTCTCTCTCCAAATTTTATTAAGGCTCCTAAACCTACTCTAGGGTACCATAAACCTATGAAATTACAATTTTACCCCTATAGGGGTGAAAAATAAAAGTAAGTTACTATCGGTTTAAAGGGGGTTGTCGGGCTGGGTTTATGAACTGGAGTACAATCATAGTGGTTGCTGATTGGAACAAGGTAGTCGTCGATGGCTCGGCACTGACTGGACGGAGGAAGGGCTCCTAAACCTACTCTAGGGTACCATAAACCTATGAAATTACAATTTTACCCCTATAGGGGTGAAAAATAAAAGTAAGTTGACGGGCTGGGGCGGGGCTCAAGGCGGACGGATAACGCAAGCGTGCTTAGGAGGGACGGGTCACACAGAATGGGTCACCCGGGCGGGCTAGCCCAACTGTTCAACATACGAATCCGCCTTCAGTTATATAAATAGCGGAAGGCAGTTCATTCCTGCGATGTGGGACTAAAGGAAGGTGCTGCATATAGCGCTAAATAAAAGAGCAAAAATTGAGGCCGTTGAGTTTCGATCCCGTAACCCATAGGCCGGTTAACCAAACCCACTCCACTCAGCCAAGCATGCTTAATTTCTCAAATACAAAAACATTTAAAATATATAACTTATTAATTTAACTTATTAATTTTAACTTATTAATTTGAATAAAAAAATTTAACTTATTAATTTTACAAATTAACTGTAATTTTACACATTAATTTTACGCCACCGCCGCCGGGGGCTGGTGAAGACCATTGTTGCCGCCGGGGGCGGGCAAAGCGGCGAAGCCCGTTGTCGCCGCCGGGGGCGGGCAAAGCCCGCCGTCGCCGCCGGGTGCGGGCGAAGCCCGCCGTCGCCATCGGGGGCGGGCGAAGCTCGCCGTCGCCACCGGGGACGGGCAAAGCCCGCCGGGTGCTGGTAGAGGACGCCGGGTGCGGGCGAAGCCCGCCGGGTGCTGGTAGAGTACTGTCGCGCGGGGCACGGGGGGCCCCCCGTGCACTGTCACTCGTGTGTATATATATATATATATAGCAGGATCATTTAAAAACCATTCCAAAAAACTGCAATCACGCCATTAATACGGTCCACAAAGCAATATTCCCATTGATATATCCAAAAAATAGGATTCGCCTGGAATAGGTAATAACACCTCCCACCGATCGCCGACGTGGCGCGATCCGGACGATCCATGCGCGTGTGAGGTGTCACGATCCTAACAATCTCCACCCTGACGCCTCACGCAAACGAAACTCCACCTTGACGAACGTAACTCCACCTTCAGCTTAAATCTCCACTACCGGCGACTACGAGCCCCCTCTCCCTGGGGGGCTCGGGCCTGAATCGGGCCTGTTGGGCCTGAGTTTTTTTTCCCGGGCTGGGGCTTGGGCCAAGTTTATCCGGGCTCGGGCTGCGCAATTGCTCCAAAATGGGGGCCTGTTAGGCCTTAGCAGCCTGGCCTGGGCCCGGGGCGGGCTAGCCCAAGTCCGGGCCTAGGCAGGCTTTTTCCGGGCCGCCCCCAAGACCCTATTTTTATGCCCATGACTATTTTGAGTTGAACTGACTCAATTCAAAATAATTTCAAAGTAAATTTCGAGGCACGTTGGACTCGAAAATGATAACATGTTCATTGTTACTCCCCAAATATAAAATTAAATATAAAAAAATACGTTAAAATAAAATAACAGGCGGATCAATTAAATTATAAAATAAAAAAACTGAAATTATATGCGTCTCCCTGCACGCCGCTGCTCGAGGTTTTTCCTTTTTGCCATTCATTTGCAGAGAAACGCGGCCGGCGAGGAGAAGCCTTCGGAGCCCATCGTCGGAATGACGAAATCATTGACGGAGAAGAAGAGGGTTCGGCGGGCGCCGCCGAGGGCAGTGAGAGATCTCTCTGATATCCAGTCGAAGGTTTCTTCCTTTCCTTTTTCTCCATCTTCCTCTCGAAGTTTGGCATTTCCATGATTTATACTAAATGATACTTCGGTTGGAGTTAGGCATTTCCATGATTTGAGATTGCATGCTGACTATTGGCCACGAGCTTCTAATACTGATTAGTTTCTGAAAGGGGTTCAGATATTCCGATGGAAGGGGTTCGATTCGGATGGAATCGAACATCTGTTTTGCTGTTTATTTATGATTTGGTTTCCCCTTTACCGAAATCTCTTAAAGCTGGGGCACATCTGGGAGATGTGGAGATGGATATCATTGTCTATATATTATGTCTATTTAAAAAAAAACTTCACATTCTGATATTCCGTTGGAAGAGAAGGTCAAATTGTTCTTCTATGGCTTTTTTCCTCAGTCATGGATTAATTATAAGGTGGCTTCCAAAGTTAATATACGAATGAAATCCTTCTCATTCTCTCGAGAAATAATAACTAAACATGATTTCTTCTTAACATCCCCATTTGCAACTCGTATCATAATGAGAGACAAGAACATGTCACAATATATCAATGTTTATCTTGACCACTTTTAATAGATGGGTAATTGACACCTTGCACCCGGAATATCATTCTTTTTGCAAATTGCACCTCAAATCTTTAAATTTGGCACTTTGCGCCCTCCAAAGTACTTTAAGTTGGCATTTTGCACCCTAGGCTGAATTTTGAGGGGGTATTTTAGTCCGCACCATAAAAGACTCAATTTTGTAGCAGTCGGGATGTCGTCGCTGCCACCATGGGCTTCTTCAACGAGGACACGAGTGAGGCATCGATGGAGACGACTTTGTTGTTGTTGTTGTTTCCGCCTTCATCCCAAAGGCCGACGATTATAAGGATATGGTCCTGGGAGTTGGAGTACATGAAGCGGATCATGGCGATCCCCTGAACTTCGGTGCTTGCCATGATTTTCTATATTCTGGCTTCAAGCTCGGGGAGAATGGAGGTAAACCTATTCAGGCATCTTGAAGAATAGGTGTTCTTGTTCTTGCTCTTGCTTTGCTTCTTCCTCGAGCAAATTGGGGTCGATGGGTCATCGTCGGCGATCTCGTAGAAAATGGAGATGTCGTAGAACATTGCTTGGCATACGTGAAACTAAACTAGGCAGATTCATAGGCTGCGTTTAATCATGGGTGTATAAGTTATAGAACAAAATACCCCTCAAAATTCAGCCTAGGGTGCAAAATGTCAATTTAAAGCACTTTGGAGGGTGCAATTTGCCAAATTTAAAAATTAGGGGTTCAATGTGCCAACAATATGATATTCGGGGGTGCAATGTGTCAATTATCCTTAATAGTCTGTTGTTTCAATTTTACCTTTTTTTATCATTAAAAGTGTTTTTCTAGTTAGAGTTATCAAAGTTTATGGGGACTTTTGCACTAAGCACCCTCCAATTAGGAGTTTTTTGCACATTGCACCGCACCCTAAATATTTGATTTTGGCATTTTGCACCCCCGATGACTTTAATTTTGGCATCTTGCACCCTAAATTTTTAATTAGGAGGGTGCAAAATGCCAATATTAAAGACTTTGGGGGGTGCAAAATGCCAAAATAAAATATTTATAGTGCAATATGCAAAAACCTCATAATTACTAATTAGGGGGTGCATACTGTCAAAAGTCCAAATTTATGAGCTAATGCATGATATTATGCAAATCGTTGATATTTTTCAATATCCCGTCTAGATCTAAAAACTTAACATTCAGTTAGTCATTTCTTTGTCCAAAAAGTGGCAGTATTAGGTCAATTTCAACTAACTATTATATTATAGATAGGATCAGGCCCAAGTAGGAAATTAACATCTGAAAGGTAGTTCTGTCGAATGAGTATGAGGATTTCTCCATGTTTACCTGCAAGCATGTGGTTTGCATGATTTTATACTAGCTAGGAAACTGATTAGTGAGGGACGATACGATAATCTGCATTTTGAACTGCTGATTATTGTACTTCTTGCAACATTCTTAGAACTAATTGATTTGTAATGCAAATTATGTTTCTACTGGAGAACAACTTTATTTAACCATTCTAATTTTTATGTGATCTCCTTGGAGAGCTCAATTTTGAAGTTAGACAAGCATATTAAAATTCCTTTGTTTTTATCTTTTTCTGAAGTCGTTTTGGTTCTTACTTTTGCATACATGTATTTACAGCAACCGCCTGCAAAGAAGGATCCGTATCAGATCTTTGCTGAGAAGGTCAGAGACAACAAACAACTAAAATCCAGATGGGCTATAATGCAAGAGACAAGGGTTGAGTATTTTAGAGGAAAGGACTTTCCAGTGTTCTTGAGAGATCATCCGGAGGTTAAGGAAATATTAGGGCCAGATAAAGATTTAGATGCAGAGGACATTATCTATACTTTACTTACAAAGAACCTTATAGTTCGATCTGATCGTGTGGTGAAAACTGTGAGGCCTGGGAAGAAGAAGCTCTCATCATGGCCTGCGCATCTGGAAATACATACTGTAAGTACCTTTAAAATTTTATGTTGTGCATTAAGAATATTAAGCTGTTTCCCTATCATTTGGAACACAGTTTATCATGTTTAGGCTCCGTTTGGCACAGCCGTGGCGGTTGTGAATGCGGTGGTTATGAACCACCGTTCGTGAACGCCCGACCTCACCTAAGGAACTTCATTCTCCTTTACGTTCAAAACTAGCTTTCTTTTCTTGGTGGCGGTCATAACCGCTGTTATGCCAAACATACATTCTATGGCGATGACGTTTTTGTCCAAATTCACCGGAGCAAAAATGCTGTGCCAAACGGAGCCTTAATCTTAAACTTTGTATTGGTCATTTACATTTGATAGCAAAGTTGACATATGCTTTTTTGAACTTGTCTATACTTTTTAATTAGTATGAAAGGGTTTATTTTTAGCATCCATTCCTAATATTTCATTTTGTCTTTTTGAGGATCAAACTTTTTCCAAAGAAGATTCCTTTTTTGCGTGGACATTCATGAAAAGGAGGGCTCTATGGCAAACAGTTCTTTCATTCCTTTGGCCTCTAGTGGCCTTAGCAATGTGCTTGTTTCATGTATATCCGTACCAAGTCAAGATAGTTGTTCTCTACTCATGTGCTGGAGCTCTTCTTTTTATTGTAGCTATGCTCTTGAGTAAGTTTTGGAAACCTGTTTTCTTTTCCCTGCATTAGTTTTAATACCATATTATAAGTTGAAACTAACTACAAATAAAATTAACACTCATTAATTAAGTACAATAATGAAATGAAGACATCTTATTTATTATGAAACTTTAAACTTATACAAAATGCAAGAACTATTGATAATAGTAATATTAATGGTAATGTTAAAGGTGGTCGGTTTGAATGGGCAGTTGCGTCCATGATGTTTTAAGTTGATATGGAAGTTCGGCATTGACGGAGGCATGAAAAAACATGCTCAAATGTAGGGCAAAGGAGTATGTTGATTATCCTTTGTAATCTTTCACTATTGATCGACATATTGAAAGAAACTTTTAGCCGCATTATGGTGAACTTTGTATGAAGAAACCTCTGCATCGTTGTGCGCTTTTGTTTTTGCTCTGTAATGTTAATGGAAAAACTTAACTCTGAAAATCATTCAGATATATAGGTTAGGTGAGATTGAGAATAGTAATATATTTATTAGTTATTACACATTAAAACTAGATGATTGATTTTAAAACATTTAATGAGAAATTACTTTTGAGATTGGTGCAATCTTGTTGCAGTGCACCTCCATGGGAACCAACAAGAAGACGCGTGACCTATTTGCAAACAGAGAGATTTTAGGCACAGTAGGCAGGAATAATGATTTTAGGCACAATAGACAGGAATGATGTCACCGGGGTGGGTGAACCCTATAGATATCATGTGCCACATATATGAAGTCAAAAGAGAGATGGAGTTTGAGGGAGAGGAGGGTTTTCTTCGGAGCTTGAGAGATTCAAATAGGGGTTGCTGCCCGCTCCAAAGGCACAAGCTCGAAACAAAATATTCCAAGATGCGCTATAAGTTCCCCGCATTCCCTTATATTACCCAGATATTTCTCCCAACATATTTTAAGTTAGCTTGCAATTCGGGACGACGATGACTTCCTTAAATAAAGCCGTAGAGTGGGTGATCAGTCGGCCGTGCCCATGTGTTCGTCTGCTGTCGCTACAACAATACTCTTAGGAAAATTGGCCATGTACTCAAGGCCAAACAGTTAAAATTGGGCATGCATGTCATCTTTGTTCATCCAAGTGGCATCCGAAGCTGTGTCTTCTCCATTGCACTAAAACTTAGGAAATTTCCATACCCCCGGAAATGGTCATGCGGGTGTCGAAGATGGACTCTAGGATGATTGGATGAATAAGCTCAGAGTTTGAGGCCATATACGCATATTAGGTATCCTCTATTAAATAGGAGCCCATCTCTCATTTGAGCTGAGAGAGATGGAAAACATGAGGAGTGTGATTGTCTTGCGGAAGCCAGGGGGGTGATAAGACACAAATTTCGGAAGCACTCTAGGATGATGAAGGGGCTGTAGAATTGAACATTGAGCTTTAGGTGGAACCAGGTTGGCACTGATGCCCGGAGATATAGGTGCAACCTAACGAATATTAACTCTTCTGGAGAGTGGAGAGAACAAGGTTGTGAAGTTTCTTATCCGAGTCTTGTGTTATTGTGCTTGAAGAAGGTGAGATATGAGCTAGCGAAGTGCTTCATCTCTATCAAGTAATGTGATGTCCAAGGCCGCTGCAACATTCAGTGTGTTGTAGATGAGGAATGATGTGGGGAGGTCTCCAATACACAATATGGAAAGGAGAGATACTATTAGCAAAGTGGAAAGCTGTGTTAAAGGAGTACTCGACCTATGGTATTAAGTGGCAAACTTATGGAGTTGGTCACAAGAAAAACAATGAAGTATATCTGAAGTGTAAGGTTGACTATCTATTTGTGGCTGGTAAGCTGAGCTCAGGAGGAGTTTTACCCCATGGAGCTTGAATAGCTCCTTTTAAAACATGCTCATGAAGATGAGGCCACAATCACTGACAATTGATTGTGGAAAACTATGCAAGCGGACAACCTCAAACAAACACCTGGGCGACATAAGTGGCAATGAAGGGATATCACATCAGTATGAAATTCACCTACTTCGGGATTCTATCTACAACTACAAAGGGATGATCAAAGCCATGGAATTTAGAAACCAGTGTGATGGAGTTCATCACTATATTTATGCTAAATAGCATTGGGTACATGCAACTATTGAAGCAAACCAGTTGGTGCAATTACTAAGTACTTGGATCTTTGGTAGAGAAGGCAATTACCCACAAATTGATGCAACGTGTGCTACATGGTCTGCCAGTAAAAAGTTGCGGCCAACTGTATTTAGGTTTGGAAGGCATTTGAATGGCCCCTGACAAGAATGGAATGGAACTTGTGTAGGAAGTAGGGTATCCACTCCATGCAGTGTCGCTATGAAAATCAATGATGATTGTATTATAGCTACTGTCTCGAGCTACTTCAGATTGAATGGTCTTCACGCTAGCTACCTTCGATGTGATTTAATATAGAGAGAGTTGTCCACCAATTTATTGGAGAGAGTCAATGACAATATTGTAGGTGTCAATCATGTACTATGGAAAAGTTGTAACAAGAAGTCTTGCTATCCATAACTACTATTTGTGAATCATAATCCGTTGCTCGAGTAGGTGCCAAAGGAAGTTGTGAGTCGATTGTTGAAACCGGCAACCGGTCTCTTGAGTTCGGACCCACCGGGGGGTGTAGCCCGCACCTACTTATCCCTCACTTACGCTCTTGACTATGGATGGAAAACTAGGAACAGACCCAAAGCTGTAGCGAGGAGGTCCCGCCACACAACCGGGAGATCTTAGAGAGCTTCCCGTCCCAAACCAATGCTCAGCCGGACATCTTGGAGGGCACTAGCAGTCAATCAAAACTTGCCTAGGAGGAGAGAGCCTAAAAGATCGGATCTCCTCCAAGGTGCCCTTAAGGGTCTATTTATAGATTCTCTAGTCTAGACTGCAAATAACATAAATCCGCCTTTTAGTTTTACTAATCGCACCCCAAATTGGTCTGCTAACAACCTAACTCCGCTGTTCCGAAGGGCTATTGACAACCCGCAAAGGGTATCTAGGTAATTTCCCCCCTTAAAGCCTTCGGGGCGAGTGGTCCGTGAAGGCACCACTCGCCAGGCTTCTCGCCCACCGGATTCCACCGGGCGAGTGGTCCGTGAGGGCACCACTCGCCAGGTACCCGGCTTGCTCGGCGAGTGGGGTTCCTCCTCACTCGCCCTGCTACTGATACTTACACCTTGCCAACACGCGGGTGCTCTGCGAGTGGGGCCACACTCGCCCGAAAACTCCCAGACCCACATCCTGCCACTTGGCCCTTGAGAACCTGGGGACCCACTCGGCGAATACAGGGTTGTACATCGATGATCAGTATGCAATGAATTGGTGACCAAACAAGTAAGTCCGCCAATGATGCACCGCCAGCACAAGCACTAACAACTATGTCTCACACACATACTAAGATGACACTTTAATTTTCTTGGCTTTTGTATTGTTGGATCGCGTGGCTTACTTAGAGGGGGTGAATAAAGATTATTATAAAAAATAGATTTTCTTTTGCAAATAAAAACATAGATGATCGTTGCAGAGTGGAAATTAAAGTTTTAAATCATCATATAAGGCAAAAAGAAAATTTTCATTTAAAGGTGAATATTAAGACATACAAAAGTTTTGATCTTTTTACACAAACATTAAGAGGCAATAGAAAATACAATCTTGTGTTTTATATACCGACCCGCTCCTTGAACCGGTTGTCCCTAACTAATCCACTCCCAGATTAGTGTCCAACCTCCCCTCCTTGGAGACCTTCCTAGATCTAATTTAAGACCCAGTTGCCACACTCGAGGCGAATTTCACGCCTTAGACCTACGACTATCTAGTCGCCACACACGAGAATATTTCCACCGAATACAACGATTGACAATCAAATCACAATGGAAAAATAAAATACAGTAGATATATATCACTAAGCGATGTAGAGAACTCCCATAGATTAGATGTCGAAGGAAGAAGGCGAAGGCTCGCTTGAGAATATGTGTCGTTCTTCACGAATTCTTCTCTAGAATGGTATTTGAAATTTGATTCTTCCTTTGAATCCTTTGGAGTGAGAGATTGTGAGTGCTTCACGATTCTGAGACGGGTAGGGCGACCAATTCTTTGAAAATTTCCGAATTAGAATAAAATCCCACGCGAATAAATTGATATTTAAATTCTCTGGAAGCTACAGTCGGACGCTCGATTTGCTATGCACCGCGTAGGTTTTCCTATGAAGTTGGAGCTACTGTTGGATCTACCAACAACAACAACAACAGAACCCATATAGTCTCCACTCCCCAATCATTGGGGGTATGGGCGGGGGAAAATTGGAAACAGACCTAATCTTTGGCACTATGCACAAAGTGGCTTCTCTCAGAGGAGAAAGACCTAACCTTTGACAATAAATGCACAAAGTGGCTGCTCGCAGAGTACCACTGAAATAGTGGCCCCCTATACCGTCGCGTTTGCTGCGGAATCATGCCCTCAAATCAAAGCCAAAGACATCAGAGAGGACATACCCAAGAATCCATTTTGATTACCGCTGGAGTAAAATTTGAATAGCCCACGCTCCGTTCCTCCTCTATGCCGCAGGGTTTCCTTATGAAGCCTTGCGCTACTGCCGGGCGTTAGCCATTACCCCCAGCAGTAGTGTCCAAATCTTTGCTCCGTAAAAACTCTGTATTGTTAGCAATGACGACAGTAGTTGTTGCGGGGAGGCAGTGGGATTTGTTGGAGTCCGTCCTGATTGGCTTGAATCCATCCAGGGACTGCTTTATGTCGCTCTTATGAGTTACTACTGTCGTTGTGCGATAGTCGCTACCGCCAACATTAACACCTTTCTTGGAAGTCTTCCAGGTAGCCTAGAATTCTCTAAGTCCATAGCGGATCGTCGACAGTAAGTCGACCTATGTCGAGTGCTATAAGTGCTACTGCCGAGCAGTACCTGCTACCACGGGCGGTAGTGTCCATTTATGAACTTTACCGTTTTCTTTTGGCCTGATTCGTTTCTTGTCATCCATTATTTGTATCAACAATAATACATGTACCTGCACACTATGAGACACTTGCAAATATATATTAGAGACTTATTTGAAATTGTTATTCTCAAACCAAGAGAGCATAGAACCATGTTCCAACATACTAAGATGACACTTTAGTTTTCTTGGCTTTTGTATTATAGAAGTTCAATTGGGCCAATACTGGGGCAGGGATCAAGAACGGTTGCAGAGCCTGAAAGGAGGTGTTGGCCCTTGGCCTCCAATGTCCAACAAAAGGACACAATGGCGTCATTACAAAGAAGGAGCATGAATAGTAGAGCAAGATCTTTGTTAGTGACGAATTGTCGGTAGTAACCAGTCAATTGAAGGAACTGATAGACTGTGCGATGGTGTGCTGACAAGAGGGAGGTTAGCCAATCCATAAAGGCTTATAACTTGGCCGGATTATGGACACTCTTGAAGCAGATATGATATTCCCCAAGTAATCTACCCTTTACCGAGAAAAGAGAGATTTCTTGGTTCTTAGATTGATTTTAAAATGACAGTGATCCAGGAATGTGAGAATCAACCATATTGCTAAACCCGAATATCGGCCTAATAAAGAAGGACTTATGAAGTACTATAGACCTGAATATTGTTAAAAAAATACAAGAATGGACTTATGAAGGTGGGGGCATAACATGTCATTCATGATAGACTATAAAGTGATCGGAGCATTGACTTGCCTAATGGGCATAACCACGAACTTGCGATCCATTTTATGAGAGCAGAAGACCGTCTTGTTCATATCATCCTCGTGGGCCCGTGTTTGGTGTTAATTAGAATGGTGGTCTAAAAATTAATGTGCCTCTTGTTGTTCATTGAGCAATTCGTGAATCACTAAATGTGATATTTGTTTGGAATTGTTGTTTTGTTGAGCTTTGTTAGCCCTCACACTCGTCAATTGTCATCCTTGCGCACAAGAAAGACCGAGTTGGAAAAAGGAACGGAACTTGCGTGGATGATGCCACTAGTGAACATTTTTGCCATCAAGCACTCGCTCTCATCCTTTTGTGTGCGGATGTGGTGGCGTGGCCGGACCGAAATAGCGATGATATTTAATCCGAGCTGTATGTGATAGTCCGCGAAGGTAAAAAACCTTGTGGTGCCCCGAAAATTATCTGATATTCAAGTGCTAAACTTTCTTATGGACTTGTGAGGCCCGAGGATCATCAAGCATCCATAGGAAAACGACGAAGTCAAGCACTCTTGTCATGTCGTATGGAGCGAAAGATCGCGGAAGAATAAATAATTTATTGCTCGAAAGATGATGGCGCATGCCATTGGCGTTGAATTCATGTTCAACGACAACCAATTGGCTTGGAGCTCTCCATGGTCTTTAACCAAGCCACTTCCAAGATTGCAGCGACGCCACCCAATCCAAATGAATAGAAGCCGGCAGTGAAGGTGCTCTTACCTATTGTCAGAAGCATAGACACAACATCCCGCTGCTGAGGACTTTCTGTCATTGCCTATATGCGCCTAAAACCCATTGATTTGGGTCACGAGCACTGTGAGTTTAGTGACGAAGTCATGATCGAGAAAGTTGTTGCTCACGCCACTATCTACCATCACAACAGAGTGTTCGCTTGTAATTCATGGAGTTTCCCTGTACACGGGCCCGTAATGCTTCCAACTATTCTGAGTGGTAACTATTTGAGTGAGCTGAATGTATCTCAATGCTGGAATGATCGTCGTCCAATTCCAAGACCTCAAAGTCAGTCAGGGTGATGTCCTCCGGAAAGCACGAAGTGTTTTTGGTTTGGGCACTCATGCAAGGGGGAATAAGCGAAGAACTTCACTGCATAGCTTCACGTGTTCCTGGTGGGGAAGTCGTTGGGGCTAGAGTCTACGTTCGCTAAGGTCCGCAGTTTTACTGTATCTGGTGTTGCAATTAGGAGAGTAAATCAAGTTTATGTCATTCATAATATACATGAAATTTTAAAATTCTTGGTTTCAAAGTGAATGCATCTCCTTTTAAACATTCTAATTACTGTACCGTTTGAGTATTATATATACATAATCATATCGTAGTCTCCAAAAAGAAGAACAAATGTCACAGTTTATGAATTTGTTATACGCCTTGCAGTCAGAGCCGCAGCATTTGGTATTCTGTACATAATCCTTGGGAAGCGCATATGGTTTTTCCCCAATATAAATGCGGAGGAAACGACTTTCAGAGAGCTGGTCCGGTTTTGGCCGAAGAAGGAAGATGGCGAACAGCCCCCCAAGTGGACATCTAGGCTCTTCTATGCCACCGTCTCTGTCCTCATCATCCTACTCCTCAGACACCACGCTCCTGATGAAGCTGCCCGAGCTAGGTCAGTCTCCATTTTCCATCTATCCCTCTCTAGTTCAAATTGCGAAAGTTCGCTGTTTGGCGCCCCGCTGTCTAGCGTTTTGCTAAATGCGTCGCCTAGGAAATCAGCGGAAACCGCAAATGTTTGACGGATCGTGACTGCGGGAGGTTGACCGTGATCGCATTCGTGTTCTGCTGTGAGGCAGTCATGACTCCGTGCCAAACAATGCCTTAATCTGGATCGGAGCCAAATTGGGTTACATGTGGGCTTGACCAGTTTCTTTTTGAGCCAAGCTTGACTCATTAATAGAATTGCGCATTCATATTTAGGTGTTATTACGAAAAATATCCTTCAAAATTGCGAAAATTTTCCTTTAACTTTTTAATAATTTAAAAAAAAAGTATGTTTAGAGTTTATAGGGATTAGGGTATTTCTGCAATTAAAATCATCATCATCAAAACCCTGAAAATGAAAAATCAGGCTCATTACATCTTTCATTTATAATATAAGGTCATTTACGGGGACCTCCCCTCTAAGTCTTCTAAATTACAGGTTGCACCCCTCTTACTTTTGAAATCACAAAAACCTCCCCTGTAAGATTACATTTCATAACATCCATTAACAAAAAGTCCTTGAAAATTTACTCCAAGGGGGTATTTTTGTGCATAGATGTTATGAAATATAAACTTACAGGAGAGGTTTTTGTAATTTCAAAAATAAGAGGGGTGCAACTTATAATTGCGCTAACTTCCGGGTTGCACCTCTCTTACTTTTGAAATTACCAAAACTTCCTCTGTAAGATTACATTTCATAACATCCGTTCACAAAAAGATCTACCTGAAAATTTACTCTAAGGGCGTATTTTTGTGCATAGATGTTATGAAATGTAAACTTACAGGGAAGGTTTTTGTAATTTCGAAAATAAGAGGGGTGCAACGTATAATTACGCTAACTTCCAGGTTGCACCCCTCTTACTTTTGAAATTACCAAAACTTCCCCCGTAAGGTTACATTTCATAATATCCGTTCTCAAAAAGATATATACCTCGACATTTACTTCAAGGGGGTATTTTTGTGCATAGATGTTATGAAATGTAAACTTACATGGGAGATTTTTGTAATTTCAAAAATAAGAGGGGTGCAACGTATAATTACGCTAACTTCCAGGGTGCACCCCTCTTACTTTTGAAATTACCAAAACTTCCACTGTAAGATTACATTTCATAACATCCGTTTACCAAAAGACCTACCTTAAAATTTACTCCAAGGGAGTATTTTTGTGCATAGATTTTATGAAATGTAAACTTACAAGGAAGGTTTTTGTAATTTCAAAAATAAGAGGGGTGCAACGTATAATTACGCTAACTTCCAGGGTGCACCTCTTATTTTTGAAATTACCAAAAGTTCCCCTGTAAGAATACATTTCATAACATCCGTTCTCAAAAAGATCTAACTGAAAATTTACTCCAAGGGGGGTATTTTTGTGCATAGATGTTATGAAATGTAAACTTACAAGGGAGGTTTTTGTAATTTCAAAAATAAGAGTGGTGCAACGTATAATAACGCTAACTTCCAGGGTGCACCCCTCTTACTTTTGAAATTACCAAAACCTCCTCTGTATGATTACATTTCATAACATCCGTTCTCAAAAAGATCTAACTGAAAATTTACTCCAAGGGGGGTATTTTTGTGCATAGATGTTATGAAATGTAAACATACAAGGGAGGTTTTTGTAATTTCAAAAATAAGAGGTGTGCAACCTATGATTAAGTTTTAATTTCAAAAATACGAGCATCAATCCTGGTTCAGTCAAGTTTGTCAGTCACTCACGCCTCGTATTCGGGCTCAATCCAAGCCAAAACCGATCTGATTTTCAAATCTTCTTCATTTTTTTTGACGTTGGCCGCGTGGTTTTCTTTTGATCAGGTATCAAACAAAAGTCTCAAACATTATTGACGAGATGCTTGAATGGTCTCCCAAGCTAGCACTCTCAGGCATGCTCGAGAAGCAGCAGGATGCGGTTAATGGCACAGAGGGGAGGCGTATTATGGACGGGGCTCGCTCCGGCGATGTGGCGGAGGCGGAGGCGGAGGCTGACTCCGGCGGTGGGGAGGAGGAAAATGTATAGTTAGTGACGTTAATCTCGGGTAGTTTAAATGTTTATTTCTTTACTCAATGATACAAAAACCTACCATTTTCAACTTCTTAAGCATTTCTTCTGTTATTAGTTCTATACTCAGTGATATAAAAGTCTATGTATTTGAATATAAAGTCCGTTGTGAATAATCTTTTGAATGCATAGTTAGGTTTGAGGTGCACACATAAAAAATAGAGAGCCAGAACTGGCTATTCGCAGTCCATCGTTATTCATATTCCATAAATTTTATTTGTAGTCCATAATTATATTTGCACCCCACTCTAAACCCAAATAAGCGAAACACATTGCTGATTTATTAAGTACTAGAAGCCTAAAAACATCTTAAAGATTAAAACAATTTAAAAACCTAGCGGGAAAACAAGTTAAATGACATGCATAGAGGAATTAACTTTAAACCAAGTTAAATGACATGCAAACCTTTCTCTAATCAGAAAATTGACTATTTTTTTGAGATTTTTGCTCGATAATTTTCTTCTCTTTTGAAGGTGAATCTAAGGGTCTGTTTGGGAGGGCTTTTTAGCTCCTTTTCGTTTTTTGAAAAATGTCACCGCACCTACCAAACTGTTTGGTTTGTCTACCGGCGGAAAACTAAATTTTCTTCTCTTTTTGAAAAGTCACTTGTCCCCTACTTTTCACTTTTTCGAAAAGCACTTCCTCATCCCGATACAAGGTTAGCGCATTTTTCGCCCGAGCGCAAATTTTTCTCTCGTGCGAACATTTTTCTGCCTGGGCGAGCATTTCTTTGCCCACGGGCGCATTTTAGGCCCGGATGCGAATTTTTCGCTCGGTCGCGTATTTTTTTTCCAGTCGCACATTCTTTGCCCGGACGTGCATTGTTTCGCACGAGCGCGCATTTTTTGCCCGAGAGCATTTTTCGCCCGGACGCGCATTTTTCGCGCGAGCGCATATTTTTCGCTTGGGCACGCATTTTTCGCCCTAGCGCACATTTTTTACCCCGGGGTGCATTTTCGTCAGGACTCGCATTTTTTTCGCCGGGGCGCGAATTTTTCGCGCGGGCGCACATTTTTCGCCCGACGCGCATTTTTTCTCCGGGCACGCATTTTTCGTCGATGCTCTCATTTTTCGCCAATGCACACATTTTTCTTTCGGGCGTGCATTTGTCGTTCGGGGGCGCATTTTTCGTCCGGGCGCGTATTTTTTGTCCGGGCGCTCATTTTTCGGCCGGACGCGCATTTTTCTCCCGAATGCCCATTTTTCGCTCGGGCGCGCATTTTTCGCCCCAACGCTCATTTTTTGCCCGGGCTCTCATTTTTTTCCCGGGTGCGCATTTTTCGCTCATGCGCGCATTTTTTGCCCGGACGCACATTTTTCGCCTGAACGCCCATTTTTCGCCCGAGCTCGCGTTTTTTTGCCCGGGCGCGCATTTTTTGCCCGGACGCGCATTTTTCGTCCTAGCGAGAAGTTTTCGCATGGGCGCGCATTTTTTCGCCCAAGCGCTCTTTTTTCTCCCGGGTGCGCATTTTTCTCCCGAGTGAAAAAAATGCGTCCGAGCGTAAAATGCGCGCCCGGGCGAAAAATGCGCCCTCGGGCGAAAAATGCGCGCCCGGACGAAAAATGCGCGCATCGGTGAAAAATGAGAGCACGGGCGAAAAATGCGCGCCCGGGGCAAAAAACACATTTTCCTACCATCCTTTTGCAACCACTCCTCCTTTCTGAAAAGCACTGCCAAACAGGCCCTAAGAGGGGGGAAACGGTGCGACCGATAGAACTACGACTAAGGTTTAGGCAACGAGAGAGAGTTGGAGAGGAGGTTATTTGATGGGGTGCGATTAGCGAGAATTGGACTGCGAATATAATTAGGATTTTTACAATTTTTGGGGTGCGAATAGCGAGAATTGGATTGCTACTCTCTTGACAAGTTAAGGCTCTATGAATTCCCTATTCTCCTCTTCATTACCTGTTGTTTTGATCCTCAATAGAGCCCACAATAATAGGTCTTCGAGGAAGCAGTCTAGAGCCATCGTCGAGCTCGGACAATTTTAGCCACCATCCCAGAAGATTTTTCCGCCTTCAACTCCTCCGGGTTTCTATCACTTTTCTTTATGAACATCCTCCTTTCAATTATCCTACACATCCATTGCTACCTCTTCTTCTTATTCCTACGCTCAACCCTGAAACAGGCACCTCGCCTCGATGCCTTTCAACAATGGATGCGATGCGGCGGATAAAGAAATCGGTCGCATTGGACCCATGGCATACTTCATTAGCCCCCCGGTCTTTGAACGAATCGGGAAACAGATTGATAGAGGATCCCCTTGAATGGATCTACTTCGCCTTTTGGGGTTTCCCTTTCATAATCAACAAGAAAGAGTCTCTCTCGTTACCGAGATTGAGATTTATGAAGGCTTGGTGTATATAAAGGAAGAGACCTACACGTATTTGTTTATGTAGCGATAGCAGCACGCTATAGCTGCACATGAATGGCAAGCTTCGGCTGGTGCAAACAGGCACCGTGGTTCAGTTTATCTTAATTAGTGATTTGGATCAGATTTTTGTTAATTAATTTTTTGATCATATTATGTTAATTAATTTTTTCGATCGGGTTTATGTCACTTAGTTTTTTTTATCAGGTTTATCTTTATTAGTTTTGGTTCTAAAATATAGAGTTATAAAATAATTAAACCTATGACACATAACCGATTGGAACCGGACCGAACCACATAGAACCAGACCGAACCGTCAGTGTTTGGTTTGGTTTTGGTTCTTGTTGAACCGGAACCGTTAACACGACAGTTCCAAATATTATGCTGGAACCAAAACCGAAACTGAAACCGTTCAAAACAAATAAGGTTACGGTTCTAATTTGAAGAACCGTTACCTTAGCGGTTCGGTTCACGGTCTTAGTCGAACTGAAACCGAATCGGAACCGTGACATCTCTAATTGCAGTCGGCGAGCCCCTCCTCTTCCCCGCGCGGCGAAGAACACCTATTGCGGTTGTCCGGCGAGCAGATTCTTCACGCGCAGGTGAGCCTCTCTTGCAACTTCCCTCGAGCTTTTTTTTCTTTTTTTTTGATGACTAAACTCCAACAATAGCTTCTTCTTCTATTATATACGTAGTTACTCTTCTTTGAGGATTTTTCATCATGTATAATTAGTCTTCTGTACGGACTTTTCTTTTGCATATATGTTGTAAACTCATGCTTTTAATGATATTCTAAATTATGATCCTTGTTGTACAACCCGTATTCGGCGAGTAGA
Organism: Dactylorhiza incarnata; assembly: GCA_033032865.1. Lineage (NCBI taxonomy): Eukaryota > Viridiplantae > Streptophyta > Magnoliopsida > Asparagales > Orchidaceae > Dactylorhiza > Dactylorhiza incarnata. The sequence continues at coordinate 2,424,576 of JAWHQI010000347.1, read as the reverse complement.
GCCGAGGGCACCTGACGAGTAGGCCGATGCCTCTCTCGGCGAGTAGGCCGATGCCTCTCTCGGCGAGTAGAGCCGAAGGCACCTGGCGAGTAGGCCGATGCCTCTCTCGGCGAGTAGAGTCGAAGGCACCTGGCGAGTAGGCCGATGCCTCTCTCGGCGAGTAGAGTCGAGGGCACCTGGCGAGTAGGCCGGTGCCTCCCTCGGCGAGTAGAGTCAGATTCTGGGAAATAGAATCATCCGGGCACCCCCGGTGGTCTGCCTATAGCCCTTCGGGACAGCGGAGTCTGGCTATCTGCAGACCAATTTGGAGTGCGTTTAGCAAAATAGTAAGGCGGAGTTACGCTATCCGCAGGTCATCTGGACCATTCTACCCCTGGGAAGTCTTTCCCTATAAATAGGACCCATTATGTCTCAGATCAGCAGAGATCCACCCCCTTGAGAGAGCCTGTGCTTTCTTCCTTGAGCTGTCTGAGATAGGCTCAGCTTCTGGTTTTCGGGAGGGGAAATCAGGTTAGATTTCCGGGTTAGTGGCGGGACCTCCCCGCTGCAGCCAGTGGGTCATTCTTAGGGAGCTACCTAACAACCAGTGAGGGTTGGTTCTTAGTTCGGGACACTTAGTTCTAGGATCCCACGAGGAGAGAAGTAACTCAAGCTACTCCCCAAGTCTCGAACAAGTTGGACCGGTATCCGGGTTCCAACATTTTTGGTGCGGTGAGCGTGGACTGTAGCAAGAGAAGAAAATCTCATCTGACGATCCCATGACTGAACGTGACGAGCTGGGAACCGACCAGGGGAACTCGCCGCCATGGGCGAGTTCGTGACCAAGAGTGTCTTCGAGCAGGGGATGAAGGCGATGGAGGATACCATCCGGAGGTTACTCACACCTCGTGCCGAGGTGGGAGTATCCCCCCCTGTCGCAGTCATCTCGCCCACGGAGGCAGGTCCTAGTCAGCGCCTAGGCAAGGAAGCGCTCCTAGGGGAGGAAGACCAGCCGCTCCGCGCGCGAGTGCTCTTTGCTAGCCCGACGGAGACTCGCCAGTCAGAGAGCGAGTACGACCAAGTTCGTCCCATCCGCCAACTCGCCCCGCGCAGTCCTTTCTGCGAGTTGGTGCTGTCTGCTCCCATTCCTGCAGGATTCACAGAGCCCGCAATGAGTTTCTACTCCGGGAAAGAAGATCCCGTCAAGCATCTGCAGTGGTTTGAGGATATGGTCTCCATCAAGCCGATGACGGATCCCTTCAAATGTCGGTTGTTCGCCATAACCTTCCAGGAAAAAGCCAGAGATTGGTTCCACCAGTTGCCGGGGGGAAGAGTCTACGGGTTCGATGACCTGCGCAGAAGTTATTTGCTCCGCTTCTCCACGTCCAAGAAGAGGAGGAAGGGTTCAGAAGATCTTTTCCTTATCAAGCAGAGACCCCAGGAGATGCTCGGGTCGTATTTGGATCGCTTTCAGGAGGAGATCCTCCTGGTCCAAGAGGTCCCTGGACATACCCTGATCTTGGCATTCAAGCTGGGGTTGCAGCCAGGGTTTTTCAAGATGGAGATCACTCGCAATCCCCCCCTATCGTTCGAGGAGTTAGTCGATCGGGCCAGGAGGCAGATCGCGGGGGAGGCAACCAGCCTAGAGTTCGTGGCCAAGTTAGCCAGATTGGAGGGAGGGGAGAAAGAAGGAGAGGGGAGCGGCCGACGCGAGTCCAAGAAGAGAGGTGAGCCGAGAAGGCGAGAAGAGGGAGGGTCCCGGGAGAACAGGGATCAGCGAGATCAGGAGAGGAGGTTCCAGGCTCCGCCTCGCCGGCCGGCCTGGAGGCCTGCTGGAGGAGGCTACCAAGGGAGACCAGGAGGGAGGTACTCTCCGGAACGACGAGACCGATGTCGCTCACCCGAGCGGAGGCAAGGGCAGTGGAGGAAAAACCAAGCGCCGCCCAGAGAAGCTAATATGATCAGGAGGGGACGAGGACGAGGAAGAGGGGGAAGGCCGCGACAGCCCCGGGGTGAAGAAGAGCGTCGGGCGATGCCCTACTGCGACTTCCATCAGGTAGAGGGCCAAGCGACGGCCACGTGCCCTGAGTTCTTGGAGTTGAGGAGGGGATCTGGAGGAGCCCAGAAAGGGCATGAGAGGCGAGAAGGAGATATGTTGAGAATCGAAGGGGGAGGAGCCCCCGCCCCAAGGAGGTGTGAGGATAGGGGAGATCTGGGAGCCCATGGGGGGATATGGGTCATCCACGGAGGAGCAGGGTTGGAGGCGACCCGGAAGGGGAGCCTCAACGTCGTGTATCGGAAGAGCGTGGCCTCTACCTCCCAGGTTCCGCCACCGTCAGGAGAGATCACTTTCTCGGAGGAAGACATGTTGGGGAACGAAAACCCTTTCTGCGACGCGGTGGTGATCAAGGCCGCGGTGGAGAACTATACGGTCTCTCGCATCCTGGTGGATAACGGGAGCTCCGTCAATGTCGTGTTCAAGAAAGCGTTTGATGCCATGAAGGTGGAAGAGAAGAGGGTTACCTCGACGGAAGGACCGCTCTTTGGGTTCGCGGGAGAAAGAAAAGAAGTAGAGGGAGGTGTGGAGTTGGTGGTGACGTTGGGAGGGACCACCAAGTGTTGTAGGTTCGTCATTGTAGACGCCCCCAGCAGTTACAATGCCATCTTCGGCAGACCACTCATCAGTGCCTACAAGTGTGTGCCCTCCTCCTACCATCAATGCCTGAAGTACAACCAGGGAGGCGTGCAGATCCGGATCCGGAGCAATCCCAAGGTGGCGAGGCAGTGTTATCTTAACGCTGTCAACATAATCAGCTGGAAGGAGGAGGCAGAGGCGGTGGACCTGGTGATAGAGGAGATGGCGAGGCAGGAAGCGGCCGAAGAAGCAGAGCAGACGGCAAGGCTGGAGGCAGCTGAGGAAGTGGAGGATAAGGAGATCCTAGCAGAAGGCGGAAGACCGGGAAGGGTGAAGGTCAGCAGGGAGCTGGAAGAGGAAGACAAGGAGAAGATCATGTCCTACATCCAGAAGAACGCGAACATCTTTGCGTGGAGCGCAGCCGATATGCCAGGTGTCGACGCAGACGTTGCCTGTCATCATCTCAACTTGGATAAAGGAGTCCACCCCATCCAACAGAAGAAGAGGGCAACCGCCACCACCCTAGCCGAGCCCATCAGGGAGGAGGTCAGGAAGCTGCTGGAAGCAGGGTTTGTGTCGGAGATCCAGTACCCAGGCTGGGTCTCCAATGTTGTAATGGTGAGGAAGGGAGAGGGGAAGTGGCGCATGTGTATCGATTTTTCTATCCTTAATAAAGCTTGCCCCAAGGATTGTTACCCTTTGCCTAGAATCGACGAGCTAGTAGATTCGGCCGTCGGATTCCCCGTCATGAGTTTTTTAGATGCATTTTCTGGTTACCATCAAATCCGCATGCATCCACCCGACGTGAAGCGCGTATCCTTCATTACCAACGATGGATGCTATTGTTATAAAATGATGCCATTCGGGCTTAAAAACGCAGGAGCAACCTATCAGCGCATGATGGACATGGTGTTCAAAGAGCAGAAGGGCCGAAACTTGGAAGTATACGTCGATGATCTCATGGTAAAAAGCAAGAGCGTCGGGGAGCACCTCCATGACTTGGAGGAGACCTTCGCCACGCTGCGAAAGTATAAGATGAGACTAAATCCGGCCAAGTGCGTGTTTGGGGCTGGAAGGGGGAAGTTCTTGGGACACCTTTTGACTCCGGCTGGAGTAGAACCGAACCCGGACAAGGTGAAGGCGATCATGGAGATGGAAGCACCCAGGAACGTCAAGGAAGTTCAGCGCCTGACAGGTCGCCTAGCCGGGCTGAGCAGGTTCCTCTCCAGAGCAGGAGAGAAATGCTCACCTTTCTTCAAAACCCTCCGAGACAATAAAAAGTTCGAGTGGTCGGCAGAGTGTCAGGGAGCCTTTGAAAGCCTAAAACTCCAGTTGGCACAGGTACCCCTGTTACAAGGGCTTAGAGAGGGAGAAGATCTCTTCCTATACATAGGGGTGGGGTCGGAAGCGGTAAGCTCGGTCCTGGTACGCGAGGAGGGGAAGCGCCAACTCCCCATTTATTACGTAAGTCGGGTCCTGCGGAAGGCAGAATTGCGATACCCCATTCTGGAAAAATTGGCGTTCGCCTTGATTGTATCGGCGCGGAGACTCCGACCTTACTTCCAGGCCCACCCGATTAAGGTAGTGACCGACCACCCTCTCCGCAATGTCTTAGAAGGAGTAGAGCATTCTGGCAGGATGGCGAAGTGGTCAGTAGAACTCAGCGAGTTTGACGTCGCCTACGTGCCCCGACTGGCCATGAAGGCCCAAGCGGTGGCAGACTTCCTAGTCGACTATACCGCAGAAGTAGGCAAGGAGGAGATACCCCAGTAGGTGGCGTGGGAAGTGTTCGTGGATGGAGCGTCGGGGAGGAACTCATGTGGAGGAGGCATCATCCTGATCAGCAACGGCCAGGTTGAAGCAGCCAACAAAGTCATCCTCAACCTGCTCAAGAAGAAGGTGGAGAACCTGAAGGGAAATTGGGTGGAACAGCTCCCCTCGGTCCTCTGGGCCATGAGGACTACCCCCACCACGGCAACCGACGAAACACCGTTCAAGTTATCACACGGCTCGGAGGCTCTCATCCCGATAGAGTTCGAGGTCCGGAGTCCCAGGGTGGTGGCGGCAGAAGATGGGGATGAGGGGTGGAGACTCGAGAACGAAGAGGCGCAACGACTCGCTTTGGATTTCGTGGAGGAACTTCGCGACCAGGCCACGATCCGACAGGAAGAGATCAAGCGAAGGATGGCGAAGCACTTTGACAAACAGGTCCGAGTCAAGCAATTCATCAAGGGAGACCTGGTTCTCAAGAAGGTGGATGCCGCAGGAAGATCCGCCACGGTGGGTAAACTCCATCCCAATTGGGAAGGCCCCTACATCGTGTTCGAGGTGTTACGGACCGGCGGGTACCGCCTGCAGAACGTTGATGGGGAACTCCTAGGAAACACTTGGAGTGGAGACGACTTGAAGCGTTTCTACTCCTAACCTTAATGTAATACTTAGTTTATTCTTGTTCTACTTAAGATAATAACACTTTCCCTGGCAAACTCGCAACGCTTCACCACCTAAGCTACTTGCCCCCTCGAGTGAGTTCTAAGTCCTCGAGATGTGTTGTTGTCGTAGACCAGGTCACTGCACGAGCTCCTCTCCTGCATACCGGCTACTTGCCCCCTCGAGTGAGTTCTAAGTCCTCGAGATGTGTTGTTGCCGTAGACCAGGTCACTGCACGAGCTCCTCTCCTACGTACCGGCTATTTACCCCCTCGAGTGAGTTCTAAGTCCTCGAGATGTGTTGTTGTCGTAGACCAGGTCACTGCACGAGCTCCTCTCCTGCATACCGGCTACTTGCCCCCTCGAGTGAGTTCTAAGTCCTCGAGATGTGTTGTTGCCGTAGACCAGGTCACTGCACGAGCTCCTCTCCTGCATACCGGCTACTTGCCCCTCGAGAGAGTTCTAAGTCCTCTAGATGTGTTGTTGTCGTAGACCGGGTCACTGCACGAGCTCCTCTCCTGCATACCGGCTACTTGCCCCCTCGAGTGAGTTCTAAGTCCTCGAGATGTGTTGTTGTCGTAGACCAGGTCACTGCACGAGCTCCTCTCCTGCATACCGGCTACTTGCCCCCTCGAGTGAGTTCTAAGTTCTTGAGATGTGTTGTTGTCGTAGACCAGGTCACTGCACGAGCTCCTCTCCTGCATACCGGCTACTTGCCCCCTCGAGTGAGTTCTAAGTCCTCGAGATGTGTTATTGTCGTAGACCAGGTCACTGCACGAGCTCCTCTCCTGCATACCGGCTACTTGCCCCCTCGAGTGAGTTCTAAGTCCTCGAGATGTGTTGTTGCCGTAGACCAGGTCACTGCACGAGCTCCTCTCCTGCATACCGGCTACTTGCCCCTCGAGTGAGTTATAAGTCCTCGAGATGTGTTGTTGCCGTAGACCAGGTCACTGCACGAGCTCCTCTCCTGCATACCGGCTACTTGCCCCCTCGAGTGAGTTCTAAGTCCTCGAGATGTGTTGTTGCCGTAGACCAGGTCACTGCACGAGCTCCTCTCCTGCATACCGGTTACTTGCCCCCTCGAGTGAGTTCTAAGTCCTCGAGATGTGTTGTTGTCGTAGACCAGGTCACTGCACGAGCTCCTCTCCTGCATACCGGCTACTTGCCCCCTCAAGTGAGTTCTAAGTCCTCGAGATGTGTTTGTTGAAACCGACTACTCGGTCTCCGTGGAGTTCGGGGTCCCAAAAAAGGGGTGGTCTCACACCTACTTCTCTCGAGCCAACTCTCTAGGCAAGAGCACTTGGACTTGGAAACGGACCCTAGGCTACAGCGAGGAGGTCCCACCTCACACCCGGAAGACCTGAGAGATCTTCCCCTCCCTAGCCAATGCTGAACCAGAAGCACCAAAGGAGAGCTTTAAGGGAAGGAGAAGGTCCGAAATTTGGAAATCCAGAGCTCTCCTCCTTTGGTGCCCCTTAGGGTCTATTTATAGGTTTTCTAATTTGGGCTGCAAATAGCCAAAAACCGATCTGCCAGATTACCAAAATACCCTCGGATCTGGACTGCGAATAGCCAAAACTGGACTGCAAATAGCCAAATCCCGCTGTTCTGGGATACTAAACGCAGACCAACCCCCCCCCCCCCCCTCTAGAACTGGGCGAGAGGGGTTACCTCGCGGAGCTCGGCGAGCCTCCTTGCTGGGGTGGGGCGAGACCAAGGATCTTCCCCCTTACCAGGGTAGAGGGCGAGAGAGGGGGTCGCCGCCCCTCCTCCACTCGCCCCTAGCTGGGCGAAGGCGAGAGGGGGGGCACCCGCACCTCCCCTCTCGCCCCTAGCTGGGCGAGGGCGAGAGGGGGGGCACCCGCCCCTCCCCTCTCGCCCCTAGCTGGGCGCGGGCGAGAGGGGGGGCCCCGCCCCTCCCCTCTCGCCCCTACGTGGGCGCGGGCGAGAGGGGGGGCACCCGCCCCTCCCCTCTCGCCCCTACGTGGGCGCGGGCGAGAGGGGGGGCACCCGCCCCTCCCCTCTCGCCCCTACTTGGGCGCGGGCGAGAGGGGGGCACCCGCCCCTCCCCTCTCGCCCCTACGTGGGCGCGGGCGAGAGGGGGGGCACCCGCCCCTCCCCTCACGCCCCTACTTGGGCGCGGGCGAGAGGGGGGGCACCCGCCCCTCCCCTCTCGCCCCTACTTGGGCGCGGGCGAGAAGGGGGGGCACCCGCCCCTCCCCCTCTCGCCTCTTACTCTTCTTGTGGTGAGAGCTACGGGGGTTCGCCGGACGATACCCAAAGGTCTTAAGACCCCTTGGGTCTAGTCGACGTGTCTCGGCGGCCCTCCACGCTGGGCCTCACTCGATGGATATGGGGGTTGTACACAATCCCCGCTCTTTGCGAGGTTGGTACAACCTCGGAAAGAAAAGTCCAAGCCCAAATATCCATCGAGGGGGGGCAGAACCTCGCTCCCGAGGATCGTTCGACTCACCCAGCTAGTGAGAGCCTGGAGTGAGGAGGACATCTCGGCGTTGAACTTACCCATCCGAGGATCATTCGACCCACCCAGCTAGTGAGAGTCTGGAGTGAGGAGGACATCTCGATGGCAAGCTCTTCCTTCCGAGGATCATTCGACCCACCCAGCTAGTGAGAGCCTGGAGTGAGGAGGACATCTCGGCGTTGAACTTACCCATCCGAGGATCATTCGACCCACCCAGCTAGTGTGAGCCTGGAGTGAGGAGGACATCTCGATGGCAAGCTCTTCCTTCCGAGGATCATTCGACCCACCCAGCTAGTTAGAACCTGGAGTGAGGAGGACATCTCGGCGTTGAACTTACTCATCCGAGGATCATTCGACCCACCCAGCTAGTGAGAGCCTGGAGTGAGGAGGACATCTCGGCGTTGAACTTACTCATCCGAGGATCATTCGACCCACCCAGCTAGTGAGAGCCTGGAGTGAGGAGGACATCTCGGCGTTGAACTTACTCATCCGAGGATCATTCGACCCACCCAGCTAGTGAGAGCCTGGAGTGAGGAGGACATCTCGATGGCAAGCTCTTCCTTCCGAGGATCATTCGACCCACCCAGCTAGTGAGAGCCTGGAGTGAGGAGGACATCTCGGCGTTGAACTTACCCATCCGAGGATCATTCGACCCACCCAGCTAGTGAGAGCCTGGAGTGAGGAGGACATCTCGGCGTTGAACTTACTCATCCGAGGATCATTCGACCCACCCAGCTAGTGAGAGCCTGTAGTGAGGAGGACATCTCGATGGCAAGCTCTTCCTTCCGAGGATCATTCGACCCACCCAGCTAGTGAGAGCCTGGAGTGAGGAGGACATCTCGGCGTTGAACTTACCCATCCGAGGATCATTCGACCCACCCAGCTAGTGTGAGCCTGGAGTGAGGAGGACATTTCGATGGCAAGCTCTTCCTTCCGAGGATTATTCGACCCACCCAGCTAGTGAGAGCCTGAAGTGAGGAGGACATCTCGGCGTTGAATTTACTCATCCGAGGATCATTCGACCCACCCAGCTAGTGAGAGCCTGAAGTGAGGACATCTCGATGGCAACTTACTAATCATATAAGCAAAATAACTTCATCCATCTAATGGGGGGATTTCCCTTGTCAAAACCTCCTGACCCAACCAGCGAGGGGTAGAACTTGCTACAAAGGAAAACAACAAAAAACAAAAAATAAACACAACATACCCCCCCATGGCACTCGCCTCTCAGGCTGCTCGCGCGAGATGATCATTCCTCTGCTTCTCCTGCCACTCCCATCTGGCTCATGCTCTCCATGATCTTCTCCATCTCCTCCGCCCCTGCTTGCCAAGAGATGCTGTTGACGGCTGTGACGTAGCAGTGCCTCGCCATCCTGGGGTCTCCGCGGATCCTGACTTGGATTCCGCCAGTGTTGAACTTGAGGCACTGGTGGAAGGATGATGGTACGCATCGGAAGGCGCTGATGAGGGGTCTTCCGAAGATGGCATTATAACTGCTAGGAGCGTCAACTATGACGAACCGACAGTTCCTTGAGCCTCCCCCCATCGTCACTTGGAGTCCAACTCCACCCTCCACCTCTTTCCTTTCTCCGGAGAATCCGAACAAGGGCCCATCTGAGGCCAGCACCCTCCTTGACTCCACCTTCAACTCATCAAATGCCTTCTTGAAAATGACGTTGATAGAGCTCCCGTTGTCAACGAGGATCCGAGAGACAGTGTAACCTTCGATGGCTGTCTGAATGACTAGCGCATCACAGAATGGATCCTCGTGATCTGGCATGTCCCTGCTTGAGAAAGTGATTTTCTCCTCGGGAGGTGGGTCCTGTGACGTTGAAGCGACGCTGCGTCGAAATACGACGTGGAGGCTTGCCTTACGAGTGGCCTCGATCCCTACCCCCCCCCCCCCCCCCCCCCCCCGTGGATCACCGCGACCCGTCCTTTGGCTCCTATGTCAGTTCGGTCCTCGCAGACGTCGTCGTCCACTACTGCTCCAAGTGGAACTTCTTCAATCCGCACCGGCGGCTGCTGTTGTGTCTGACCTCTCGCCTCTCTCACCTCCAAGAATTCCGGGCAGGTAGTTGTTGCATGCCCCTCTGCTTGGTGGTAGTCGCAGTACGACACCGCCCTTCCCCCCTTCTCCTACGGGCTGGGATGTCTCTTGCTTCGACTCCTCCTCCTCTTCGAATCGCCATAGCTTGGGCTGGTGGGGGTAGGAGCTGCCTAGGGGCCTGCCTCCAAGGAGGAGGGTTGGGCCTCCCTTGGCCTCCGTAGAAGTTTCCCCCTCCTTGGGCGAGACCCCTCCCTTGCTCCGGACCCCCCTGGGGTCCCTGGTACCCTTGACCTCTCTGCTCTTCCCTCCTCCTTCCTTCCTGCTGCCTGGGGCCACCTTGCTCTCTTGGCTCGGCCTCTACCAACTTTGCCAATTTCTTTGCCAGCCCCGGGTTTGCCGCCACGGTGGCTACCTCCTTTGCAGCTTCTTCCATCAGGTCCTCAAAGGACAAGGGAGGCTTCCTAGTTAGGCGCATTTTGAAAAGGCTCTCTCGTAGCCCTACGGTCAAAGCCATCTGGAGGGCATACCCTGGCACCTCCTGGATGTTCTGGATCTCCTCCTGGAATCTGTCCATGTACTGGGCCAACGTCTCCTCATGCCTCTGCTTGATCAGGAAAATGGACTCAACATTCTTCTTCCTCTTCTTGGATGTGGAGAAGCGTAGCTGGAAACTTCGGCCCAAGTCCTCGAAGCTGTAAATGGAGCCAACCGGGAGCTGGTGGAACCAGTCCCTAGCTTTGTCCCTTAGGGTGGTGGCGAAGAGACGACACTTGAACGCGTCCGTCATGGGCCTGATGGAGACGGTGTCCTCGAACCACTGCAGGTGCTGGACGGGATCATCCTTCCCGGTATAAAAAGTCATGTTGGGCTCCTTGAAGCCTTCCGGGATGGGAGCCGAGATGATCAACTCGCTAAAGGGTGACCCCCCACTCGCCGGCTTCGCGAGCTCCACTTGCGCGACTCCTGCTCCGAGCGAGACCCCACTCACCGGGCTAGGAAAAAGCACTCGCCCGGCGAGGTCCCGCTCGCCACTCTCAGTCACTGGTTCCTTGCCTGGCCGACCCCCTGGGGCAACCTCTCCTGACCCCCCCTGGGCGAGCACTCCTGACCCCCCCTGGGCGAGCACTCCTTGCGACCCAGAAGGCGGTGTCTGGGGGGAGGGAGCCGAGCAGTCACCTCCCCTGGTGATGCCTTGGAGCAGCTCCATGATTCCCTTGATGGCCGCCATGAACTCTCCCCTTCCTACCACCTCACTTGGGATGTGAGACCCCTCATCGTCTCCTCCTCCGAGGTCTCCTGCCATAAGATTTGGTTCAAGAACTTCTGTGCTGACCACTCTCCACGCTCACCGCACAAAAAATGTTGAAACCGACTACTCGGTCTCCGTGGAGTTCGGGGTCCCAAAAAAGGGGTGGTCTCACACCTACTTCTCTCGAGCCAACTCTCTAGGCAAGAGCACTTGGACTTGGAAACGGACCCTAGGCTACAACGAGGAGGTCCCACCTCACACCCGGAAGACCTGAGAGATCTTCCCCTCCCTAGCCAATGCTGAACCAGAAGCACCAAAGGAGAGCTTTAAGGGAAGGAGAAGGTACGAAATTTGGAAATCCAGAGCTCTCCTCCTTTGGTGCCCCTTAGGGTCTATTTATAGGTTTTCCAAGTTGGGCTGCAAATAGCCAAAAACCGATCTGCCAGATTACCAAAATACCCTCGGATCTGGACTGCGAATAGCCAAAACTGGACTGCAAATAGCCAAATCCCGCTGTTCTGGGATACTAAACGCAGACCACCCCCCCCCCCCCCTCTAGAACTGGGCGAGAGGGGTTACCTCGCGGAGCTCGGCGAGCCTCCTTGCTGGGGTGGGGCGAGACCAAGGATCTTCCCCCTTACCAGGGTAGAGGGCGAGAGAGGGGGTCGCCGCCCCTCCTCCACTCGCCCCTAGCTGGGCGAAGGCGAGAGGGGGGGCACCCGCCCCTCCCCTCTCGCCCCTAGCTGGGCGAGGGCGAGAGGGGGGGCACCCGCCCCTCCCCTCTCGCCCCTAGCTGGGCGCGGGCGAGAGGGGGGGGGGGCACCCGCCCCTCCCCTCTCGCCCCTACCTGGGCGCGGGCGAGAGGGGGGGGGGGGGCACCCGCCCCTCCCCTCTCGCCCCTACCTGGGCGCGGGCGAGAGGGGGGGCACCCGCCCCTCCCCTCTCGCCCCTACGTGGGCGCGGGCGAGAGGGGGGGCACCCGCCCCTCCCCTCTCGCCCCTACTTGGGCGCGGGCGAGAGGGGGGGCACCCGCCCCTCCCCTCTCGCCCCTACTTGGGCGCGGGCGAGAAGGGGGGGCACCCGCCCCTCCCCCTCTCGCCTCTTACTCTTCTTGTGGTGAGAGCTACGGGGGTTCGCCGGACGATACCCAAAGGTCTTAAGACCCCTTGGGTCTAGTCGACGTGTCTCGGCGGCCCTCCACGCTGGGCCTCACTCGATGGATATGGGGGTTGTACAGTGTTGTTGCCGTAGACCAGGTCACTGCACGAGCTCTGTAACAGCCCAGGCCCATCTAGTCCTGGACTGTTAAGCGCCGGCCCGACAAGTCCGAGCGCCCGGGCTGCAGCCCGCTTAGCACACCCCAACCCTTCTCTGAGCCTGTTTCTCAGCTACAGTGGGGTGTTGGTAGCGGGGATCGACAGTCGGTGATGAGTCCTGTTTGAAGAGGCTCATCAAGGGTAGGTCGGGTGTTCGATCCCCGCTACCAACACCCCACTGTAGCTAAGAAACAGGCTCAGAGAAGGGTTGGGGTGTGCTAAGCGGGCTGCAGCCCGGGCGCTCGGACTTGTCGGGCCGGCGCTTAACAGTCCAGGACTAGATGGGCCTGGGCTGTTACAAGCTCCTCTCCTGCGTACCGGCTATTTACCCCCTCGAGTGAGTACTAAGTCCTCGAGATGTGTTGTTGTCGTAGACCAGGTCACTGCACGAGCTCCTCTCCGGCATACTGGCTACTTGCCCCCTCGGGTGAGCCTCATACCTCAACGAGGGCCAACCCTAAAAAAGCGATCCCATAGGAGAAGGGGAGGCGAGACGAATATCATAAAAGCCTCCCACACTCATAGATAGCGAAATTACTCATCTATTCGTCAATCATCTCGCGAAAAGCCCTAATAAGGGGAAGAAGAGCGCCCCATCCGCCTCACACGCCGGAAAGGCGTAAGTAAATGGGCGCCCGACCAAGGCGAGGAGAGCTCTCGCGCGAGCCCTCGCCACGGGCGAGTACCCCCCAGGCGCGAGTACGCCACATAGGCAAACGCGTCGCAAAAAAAAATGTATATCTAAATAATAAACGATCGTAACGAGCACGTCAGACGGGATTTGCGGCGAAGGAAGAGAAAAGATCGAGCAGATTAAAATACGTCGAACATGCTCATCCTGTCAGACAGAAAGGGCGGGTACACCGAGAATATTCCCAAGAAAGTATTATTACAGGGATTACAAAAAATAAAAATGAGCTATTCGCCATCGTCACCCTCTTCCGATTCGCCAGATGAGCCGTCGCTTAGAGTTCTCGCCGGGGTGGGGCTCACCGCCTCGCGATATAGTTCTGGGAGAAGGTCCGCGAGATCAACTGTGGCCCCCTCCGCAGTAAGAAGAAATCGCCGCCGGAGTCGCTTCCGCGTGAACACCGCCGTCTTGATGGCCAGCTGCGTGCGCGTCTCGGCGACCTGGGCCGGGGTGAAGTGAAGGAGCTGCGGAGCTGTGGACGACTCCCCTCTGCTAGGATGTCGGAGCTCAGCTATCTCCGATTCCGCCTCGGCAAGGCGAGTCCCTATGTAGTTGACTTCCCGCTGCGAGGCGGCCAGCTGCGCCTCCAGCTCAGAGACCCGCGTCACCAGCGCAACGGTGGACTCCTGCATTAGCAAAGGTCAAACAATAGCGCCGGCCAGAGAGTGGGAGGTAAACGGACAAGGATGCTCACCTCAGGGAGAACGACCTCCTTAGCCTTGGACCCGGCAAGCTCCTCCGCCATTGCCGCCAGCTTCTCCTCCAGCTCTTTATAGGTGGCGCCCAGTTCGCGGAGTCGCCTATTCGATTGAAGCCCCCGCCGCGCCGTCTGGTGAGCCAGCTCGGCGGTGCGGAGAGCGGAACGGCTGGTGAGGTTGGCTAGCTCGTGAATGGGAGCCTCCGCGAGAACTTCGGCGTCTTCTCGACCATATAACCCAAAGAGCAGGTTATACGCCTGCTCGCCTACCTCCTCGAAATCCTCCCAGGAGGGGAGGAGCGAACTCACCAGGACCCTGTTCGCATCATGGTCCCATATCAACAACGGATTACCTTTGGAGTCCTCGCTCCTCATCCCCAACCCAAAATTTGTGTGGGATGAGGGTTCAGGAGGCGGGCTCGTTGGAGGACGAGAAGATCTCCCAGTCTTCTGCTTCTTTCGCCTTGGCTCACTAGCCGAGGCGGCCTCAGGATCAACCAGACCTTTTCCCTTGTCCGTTGACAGGGGCGTCCCGCTATCCACCGAAACTACCGCCGCTCCAAGGGCCCCCTCGGGATGAGGCTCGCTAGACTGACGCCGCGAGGCGTCGCATGGAGGACGGGAGGGGATGACGCGCTCACCTGCAAGAAGGTGAAAATTGATTCAGATCCCTGCCAAGAGCAGAGGGTCGGGAGAGAGGGGAGGAAGCGCGACGAGTATTGCCCAAGACTTACCCGCTCCAGGAGGCACGAAGGCGAGCTGATCCACGCCTCGCCGCAGGAAAACCACGTCCATAACCCTACTCTTCATGTAAATATAGAGGGCCAGAGCGTCCCCTTTCAAGCGAGGCGGTCTGTACTCCGTCTCTGCCTTTTGAATGGGGGCGAAGGGAATGTTCCCGAAGTCGCCTCGCACCACGACAAATTTATCGGTCCAATGATGGACCTTGTTGAGTGTCTCGGCTACCTTAACGCACACACTGGTAAAGAACAGGGTGCCGTCTCCAGTCGCCTTTAGGGTCAGGACCTTGCGGAAGACGGAAAGGTCGAATTCGATCTTCTCCTCGCGCAGGTAACAGGCGTATGCGACCAAAACGCTGATTGCGTTAGGGTTGACCTGCGCGGGGATCATCCCGAAGTATCGAAGGACCTGGCGCACCTCAGGCCATAGAGGCAGCCTCAACCCCACCTGGAAATGGGCTAGGGGGATGGCGAGTTCACCGTCGAAGGAGTTAAGGAACTCACCAGGGGTTGGCCGCCTCGCTGTGTAGCCCGGTGGAAGGTAACGTTTCTCGACGTCCGTCAGCTCCTCGCCCAGGGTCTGCGAGCTGGGGAAGTTGTGCGCTCGAAAATTGCGAACACAGAAGGCACGCCCGTCTTCTGATGGCTCTTTCCCCATGGCGGGTGGCGGGTAGAGGGGAAGGTCTAACAGGCGGGGTTCGGAGAAAAACGCTTGGAGGAGAGGGGGGGTGTGGGAGCATACCCATCCACTCTAGGAGGCCTGCTATTTATAGACTCCGCCTCATCTGGCCTGATCGCACGCGAACTGGATAACCACCTATGCGAGTACGCCTAAGCGAGTAGCTAGTTCAACAACGCGCAGGTAAGAGGCAGCAACCCTAACACATAAAATACAGCGCGGGTACAAAAAACCTTTAACAAAAATTCTCTAAGCGCATGGCGCGAGTACACAAAAGACAAAAACATCGCCCGCACATTACGGGTACCCGAGAGGTCGCGAGTGCCTTTACATATCACGCGTCAAAGAAAAAATAGCGAAACGCATCAAAAGGGAGAATACAGCCTAAGAAGCTCCACCGCGGGGCCGCGGACCGCGACCCAGGCGACGCGTGCGCTGGGGGTGACGAGCTCTCCAAGTAATGCCGCGAGCTGCTCGCAGGTCTTCGCGGGCCTGCCCCAGACTCTCCTCACTTTGCCGGATGTGATCCTCGCCTCGGCGGATGTGTTCTTCCAGTAAAGAGGCTTCGCCCACGGTGCCAGCCACCTGCGAGAAGCGGTGAAGATCGTCCTCGGTAGCTTGCTGGCGAGTCTCCACCTCGTACAACCTCGTCTCTAGGTCAGTCACCCTGTCAAAGATGCCGTCTTCGCCCTGCACCTGCTGTTGAAACTCCTCCACTTCAGAGAGGCGGTCCCCGAGGTCAGCCAACCGCGCGTTCACCTCGGCGGGGGGCGCAGACATCAGAAAGGAATCATGGGCTCGAAGGACGGCAATCAGGAGAGCCCACGACCCCTCAGTAAAGCCCGGTGAGTCCGCGAGTAGCTCTCTCAAAGGAGTAGACGCCACGGGCGGTGACGACCCCAGCAGTGAATTCGTCGATGGAGGACGACTGGAAGAGGGAGATCCCCGGTTATCTGAAAGGAGATAAAGGACAAGGGTAAGCCACAGAAACGAAGAAGGCGGCGAAGATAAGCAAGGCGAGTACCCCCGTGAGTAGTGTCCCCTTCCTGGTGGCGAGGCGGATCTGCCTGCAACCTCCCAGTAGAGGCAGATAAGCGGAGAACCACACCGGTCCCCCCGGATAAAGGCCCTATCGTCGAGTATTTCCCTCTGGCAGTGGGGCGGGTCGGCTGGCCTACCCCAGATTGCCGAGGAGGCGACTGCAAGGGAGGAGGAGGGAGGGCCAAAATCTGCCCTGGGGCCGAGGAGGACGCGGTCCCAAGACCCGTCGACAGCGCCGCGCCAAATTGACCAGACTGAACCAGGTGGCCAGGAAGCGCTGCGGGTAACAAAAGGTCAGTACAAATTCAGCCTAGTGGGGCGAGAAGATAGCGCCCTTACCAGAGGTCACAGTGGGACGAACGGGAGGAAATAGCGGGGCGCCCTGATCCGCTGGAGGCAATCTCGCATCCTCGAGCCCACCTGTTGCAATGCCGACCTCGCCCCCTCCTTGCTGACGAGATGAGTCAGCAGCGAGCTCTTCACGAATAAGCGAGGTCGTCACCGTCCCAAGCAAGGGTCCGCACCTCGCCGTGGATTCCGGATCCGTGGAAGATCTCTCGCGTAGCTCCAGGTCAATTCTCTTCCGCTTGGACTTCCTCTTCCTCGCGGAGCCGGGAGGGCGAGGCGTCAAGAACTCTCCAATGATGTCCATGACGGCCGCAGCCTCAGGCTCGTCATCAACGAGCCCCCGGTCGGCGGCTGCGGAAGACCCCCCCCCTTGGAAGACATTCTGGCACATGGGATGAAAGGCATACCCCCACTCTATTTATAGAGGAAGAGCCTGTGGGCTCGCCGTTCCGCCGAATAAGGGATTGGACTCTTCTTTCCGACCTCTAGCGAGCTCGCAAAGAGCGGGGATTGTGTACAACCCGTATTCGGCGAGTAGAGCCGAGGGCACCTGACGAGTAGGCCGATGCCTCTCTCGGCGAGTAGGCCGATGCCTCTCTCGGCGAGTAGAGCCGAAGGCACCTAGCGAGTAGGCCGATGCCTCTCTCGGCGAGTAGAGCTGAAGGCACCTGGCGAGTAGGCCGATTCCTCTCTCGGCGAGTAGAGCCGAGGGCACCTGGCGAGTAGGCCGGTGCCTCCCTCGGCGAGTAGAGTCAGATTCTGGGAAATAGAATCATCCGGGCACCCCCGGTGGTCTGCCTATAGCCCTTCGGGACAGCGGAGTCTGGCTATCTGCAGACCAATTTGGAGTGCGTTTAGCAAAATAGTAAGGCGGAGTTACGTATCCGCAGGTCATCCGGACCATTCTACCCCTGAGAAGTCTTTCCCTATAAATAGGACCCATTATGTCTCAGATCAGCAGAGATCCACCCCCTTGAGAGAGCCTGTGCTTTCTTCCTTGAACTGTCTGAGATAGGCTCAGCTTCTGGTTTTCGGGAGGGGAAATCAGGTTAGATTTCCGGGTTAGTGGCGGGACCTCCCCGCTGCAGCCAGTGAGTCATTCTTAGGGAGCTACCTAACAACCAGTGAGGGTTGGTTCTTAGTTCGGGACACTTAGTTCTAGGATCCGACGAGGAGAGAAGTAACTTAAGCTACTCCCCAAGTCTCGAACAAGTTGGACCGGTATCCGGGTTCCAACACTTGTATTATATAAATATGATGTAATTTGATACAATTTTGTTAAAGTTTTTTTTTTTTACTTTGGTTTGTCATTAACAATATTGTTTGCATTTGTATTTTCTCGATCTACCATTAATGATGAGTTGCCATTACCATAAACATGTCTGTCGTTAACAACCGCTATAAAAATGTCCTCATACCTTATCTATTATATATATATATATCGCATGATTTGTGATTTCAACGGAATAGATTGTTTGCGAAAAGATACACCCGTATTTGTGTAATATGATCGTACTGAAAAGTGATCGTATTTTAGATCAATCATGCTTAAAAATACATGTTGGCGAAAATATATGGCAGGATCAGAAGTCTCGTACGACGATTTAATAAGTTGAGTTACACGCATCATTTTTTTCGTTAAAAGAAGGTGATTGTTAACCGCAACCCGATTTTGGCTTGTGACACCCCAATGTTAACCGCAATCCAGAAATTAAATTTTTTTTAACCTCAGCCCGATATTTGGCTTTCCGCAACCCGAATTTTAATACGAAGAAAAAGATTATTATTGAGGTTTTTATTGCTAGCGTAATATGTATAATGACGTAATATGTTGAATGATATATTTGCATAACCAGATATAAAAAAGGAGAGAAATCTCATTCTACATAGCGAGAGCTAGAATTTTAAGATCCGGGTTGCGGTTAAACAAAAAATAAATTGGTATTTGTTAAAATTTTAGGGTGCCAATAGCCAAATACAAAATTTTCTTATTAATTGAATATCAGGTTTTCTTGTTCGAAAAAAGAAAAAATAAATGTTAGCATTCTGCTGCAGCTAGGGTTTCTACACCATTTGAGCCGTTTTGCGTAGTTCGTCCCTGCTGTAGTGCTTATCTGTTTTCGTATCTACTCTTATTCCCCGGCGAGCACCGGTGCCGCGGTCGCCAGGGTTCCTATAATTCCCCACTGGTTCTCTGCTCTCCGTCGCTTATACTTCTTCTCGGTTCTCACTGTTCAAAGAAGCGACTCGGAGTACTATTCATCTTCTCTTTATATCTTTTCTCAGTTTTCGATACTTCTATACTCGATATTTTCCTATCAATGTCGGATTCTTGCTCATAGGGTTTTCGCACTCACTGTAACAGTGTTTTATCGTCAGTTCTTCCCGGTCTTGTTTGGTTTCTCCCAACGACGCTGGACTCTCCCATCGACGCCGGAGCACTGAGCCGACGTCGCGACTGAACACCGAATACTCGCCACGATCCCTGCATTCGACGCCGATCCCTTTTTTCGACGCCGCGACAGGATCCCGCAAGCCCATCGACGCCCGATTCTCCCTGCATTCGACACCGGAGCAGTGGAAACGCACTGGATCGTGAAGCCCTGGTGATCCTGAAGCGCGCTACTGGCTTCCACATACGCGTGATTTCTGCAGTGCTGCTAGTCGAGAAGCTTCCAAACTTCCAGTCCGAGTGAAGTAGGTATGATTTCCTGCATTAGTTTAAGGAAATCAAAGTAGAACACATGCTGTGCCCGAAGATATGGATGAGAAGGAAATGCATTTTTCTCTCAATACTGGACCAATTGTCTCTTTTAACATATATTTTGAAATTTATAGGTTTCTCTCATCTCATACTGTACTTAGACACCTATCTGCTTTATATATAGCTTTGTTCTTAGGGTGGTTAATTCAAAAAACATAAATTTATCATTCAATCAGAATGAGTGGAGAATGTGGAACTGAAGTGACCCTGAAAAGTTTGTCTTGGGTTAATGATGATGCTGACGGTGACTTGAAATCTAAGTATGATTGTTTCAGAAGAATGAAATTTTCACATCAATTAAAGCTACAGAATGTACTCGGTGTTTGTTACAAGAATCTTAAACCCACATCTCCTAATTTTTGTAATTGGTCACTCATTTCAAAAGATTTCTCAAGTACCATAACTATTCTTGTACAAAAGCAGACGACTCTCTTAAACGACAATGACAATCCTGAACTGATGACTGTCTTTCAAGTCACAAAAGTATAAATTTGGTTATATATTTGAATTGGTTTAGTAAAGTAGTACATGAAAGAAACACGAGAATAAAGCAGGATGGAAGACACCATGAACAACAAAAATGCGATTGGAGTTTGCTATTAATAAAATTGCAGTGACTAACAATTTGTGTGCCTTTAACAATATTCAAAAAAGTGTGGTGCCTTTAACAAATATGTGCCGCACACAACACTCGCGATTGTTCACAACTATGGAATGGGTCCGCACCAGATATCTCGACTTTAGGGATGACTAAGACGAGAAATAGTGACCGAACCGTGGAGTCTCCACCTGCTGCCACTACTCTACATGGTACTTTATTCCTCCTTTATAATTGCCTCTCGCATCAAACATTTTCTACCTAGATCCTCTCTTCAAATCCAGTTCTTTGTATATCGTAGACTCTAAACCATATCGGACCCTAGAAGCTAGTACTCTAATTACCAAATTCTATAAGCTCTCCATGATCAAAAACCATATTGGCAAATGAGAAATTGACATCCCTAGGTCGAGAAGCTATGTGACAATACTGGGATGCTATTTTGACTTTTACTTGTGAAGATGCAAGGCATTCTATAGCTATCTTGTATTCATCGTTTGGTTTCTGTTGTTAAAACCACTTCTTATTTTTATGAGTTTCCTAACTTTGATATTTCTTGAAGTTAGTAATGTTATTTGATTTCTCATGTCATCCTTCAATACTAGTAATAAAACCCAATATATGATCAACTATTTTCAAAAATTCATATTCATTGATATAAAAAACCCTGTTTTTTCAGTTAATATTTTCAGAAAACGCATGTTACACGTTTAAAACAATGTCATGGCTAACTGCACCAGAAAGCGTAGTGTTACCTGACATCCACAACACCGATAATAATTCTGAAATGGATGTTCAACAATGATGGAACTTATTGATATTTCTCATTTTTTCAAGGTTAACTGCAAAATTATTATTTCTTCATCTACTTTATTTGAGTATCATTTGTTTACCCAACTTATATCGAACTAGTTCATGTACTTCTTTTGTCATCTAATGTCATTCAAGTTATTGTTTTTTAGGTCAAAGCTAATACACATTTTTCTCATTGTATTCATTATCTTTATTAGGCTCCGAAAAGGATTCGAAGATTATTGTTTTCTTATTACCATGCCTCCAGCAGAGGATTCAGAGAATGGTGTTCTTCAATTTCAATGGGGTAAAAGAAGAGGGGTCGGCAATGCTAATAAGGATGTTAAGTTTTACGAGTCCTTCATCTATGATGAAGAGAGTTATTCCTTATATGACAATGTTTATCTCTTCAAAGAAGGCGATTCCGATCCTTATGTTGGCAAAATATTGAAAATATGGGAGCAACCCGGACATAAAAGGAGAGTAAAGATTTTATGGTACTTCCATCCAAATGACATTAGTGCTTATTTGGATGGACACGCATCATCTAAAAAGGAGCTCTTTTTGGCTTCTGGGGAGGGTGTTGGTCTTTGCAATGTGAACCCTCTGGTAAATTTGATTTATTTATATGTTGAAATTTAGAGCTTCAAATTTTATATTTTTATTGTTTTGCGCACCGGTTAAGGTGTTGTTGTGTCACCTTGAGGTCACGGGTTCGAGTCCTGGAAGCAGCCTCTTGCAGAAATACAGGGTAAGGTTTGCCTACATTTCACCCTTGTGGTAGGACCCTTCCCCGGACCCTCGCTGCGCAGGGATGCTCTGTGCACCGGGCTGCCCTATTCTTTTGCTTATTTTTTTATCTATTATTTTATGGTGATTGTTTGGATTGCACTTAAAATTGCTATAAGAGCTCATAATTGAAGGATTTGTGGTAAAGATTTAAAAACTTTTGAAGTTAAGCATTTAGAAATTTATTTTGTTTGCTAAACAATTGAGGTTACTAAAATGGACGCGATTTAGAGGTTATCAGTTTGGAGAATTCCTAAATATACAATTCATGAATACAAAATAAATTTAACACAGATCATTATAAATGATGAATAATCACAATAAGTACTAAAATAAACTCTATAAAATACTTAGCTGTGCAAAATGGCAACACATAATGTGAGTGAATAATACACAACAACAACAGAACCCATATAGTCCCCAATCATTGGGGGGTATGGGCGGGGGAGATTGGAAACAGACCTAACCTTTGGCACTATGCTCAAAGTGGCTTCTCTCAGAGGAGAAAGACCTAACCTTTGACAATAAAAGCACAAAGTGGCTGCTCACAGAGTACCACTGAAATAGTCCCCATATACCATCGCGTTTGCTGCGGAATCATGCCCTCAAATCAAAGCCAAAGACATCAGAGAGGGCAGACCCAAGAATCCATTTTGATTTATGTGCACATAACCATGCTTCCTTCATTCAACATCCAGAGCATTGGTGAAGCACATTATAATGTGAGTGAATAATAATGGTAAAAAATTATTTCCTTAGATTATGGATTGAAATTTCTTGCCAAGAGTAATTAGAGACATTCATTAAAAATGAGGATTTCATCAGGGTAATAAACTTGAAATGTACGCATGTGCCTTGTGCTTTGCGCTTAGGCTCCAAGACTTCTTTGCGCCTTGAGCCATTAAAGGGAATTACTAAGTGCTATTCAAATCTTAAGATTTTAATCTTATCTACCAAGACCCAATCAAAGTATGTGCCACCAACCACATATAATAACCCAAGCTAGGCTAATGAACTACGTCAGGATTAAATAAGGTTGAAATATGTCAGAATAAAGTTTGTTTATATCCAATTAAACAAGGATTGACCGCAAGGAACAAAAGGCACAAACCACATATGGTACGAGGGAATAAAGCATATGAATAGAAAATTCACCTAGTCCCGACCAATAACAAATGATTAAGTCTCCATTTAATTGAAATAAAAATATGGTTGAGACTAGTAATATCGTTGAGTACATGTCACTATATTTCCACCATAATAAGAACTATAAATAATATATAGTACTCATTCTTTAACATAAAAGGCAAAATCAAATGTCTAAAAAATTTAGAATAAATAGAAACAACGAGCATATACATAATTTTTTTAAATTCGTGATTTATGCTACATCAACGATGCTATCTGGGTAATTAGTACTTCAAAGCTTTCAAAATTGCTCCAAGCGCGTGTTGGTTATGCACCTTCCTTCTTGAAATAATTTTATTTGGCCCTAATCGTTGTTCAAATTTTCAAATAGTCTATGTTATGGTTCAAAATTGTAATAGGATAATGGCGGAGCTTTACTGCAGTTGCCCTAGGTGGTGAGCTCAATGTAGTTCTACCAAATCGATTACCATATCTAAGGAGAGAACTAAGAAGAAGAGGAAGATACATTTCTTACGTGCTTTCCTTCTTGTGCTAAATCTCCTTCAACAGAGTTACCAAATGATTCTTTGCAAACAAGTTCCTAACGCTTGGAATGCTTGCAATTATATTCAATGTAGAATAGAAATATAAACACATTAAATAAAAGTGATAATTACTCCTAATTAAATGACACATAAAAGGGCCCACAATAGAGACATGCCTAAAGATGCATAACCATAGCACTTGACCCCCTTTAATTCGAGCTTGTCCTCAAAATCAGAGGGGAAAATACAGCCACTTGATCATCCAGTTCTTTTATCACACGCCAGAAAAGCTTCCTTGTAACGAGGTCACCTTGGTCGGGTGGAAAAGGTGTTTGCTGTGGGCTACTCATCTCTTTTGCACTGAGGGAAGCTCTGAGGCTGAAGACTGGTGGTTCCAGTGCAACATTGATGGCTGAGGCAAAGCCTAATGAATGTGGACATCAATGTTGGACAACTGGAGAGGATCCTACTGAATATGAAAAGAAAGTATCGATGGTGGTAGTAAGGGTCGGAAGGATCATAGAGCACGCGAGAGCTGGTTGATTGCTCTTGTTGTTGTCGTCGTCCGACTCGTGAACCATGGTCGTTAGTTGTTGCACATCAACGTCTAGGTGTTGTGCGTTACGACTTACGAAGGTCCCCACTGGGGGACAACGAAACCCTCACACTTGTGGTGGATGCACTTAACCCAGAGCTCTTTTTTGTTATTAGGTGATGTTGTAATTCTCCTTTTGTCATGTCATTTTGTAACCCTTGTATATATAGGAGAGGGAAACTCTTGTAATCACCTTAGAGGTCATTAAGAAGAGTTAAGGCTGCTCCTTATGGCTACCAAGAGAAGCGCTCATAATGGATTTCCTTCTTCATCTAAAACATTATCTTAGCTCCATCTAGGGTTGATCGTTACTGCAACCCTAAGATTGCAACCCTAAGATTGTCCTGACCTCTGTTGTTCCACCCGCGTATATTCTCTGGTTACATCTCCAATCGATCTTCACACACCGCTCCATATTCCTGCTTGCACACACCTGCCCTCTTAAACATATACTTTGCAATCAACCACTGATACAAAACCAACATTTGAAGTATCCCTCTAGCAAGCCTCGCACTTGAGAACGTCTCTCCCTGACATGTCTCCGACATCAGTCATTTTAAAACTCAATCCGATACGCCATCGATAAATGATATTTACAACCTTGAATACACAACGAGACATAGAATGTCTCCACGACCCTCCTAAACATGCAAGGATTTGCGCCTCATTGGGTCCATTAGCTCCGCCAGTCCTCTCCGGATCTCATTGGGTGACTCTTGCAACGGTCCTCGTACAACATTATGATCATCACCAGTTCACCACTCTGGTATTGAGATCAAACACTTATGTGGGGTCCGACATATGGGATCCATCAACTGCGACGTTTATGAGCTCATGATACTTGTCAAACACATTTTGGATTTTCCCCCTGACAACTACCTGATAGGGGTGCAAGCGGTTCGGTTTTAGTCGGTTTAGACCCAAATCGAAATTGAACCGATGTGTGTCGGTTCGATTTTCGGTTTTACTGTTTAAAATAATTTTGAGCATAAATGTCTTAAAGAAATAAAAAAAAAACTTATTCTAACTAAGAAAAGAAATGTTATTAAATTTTCTTTATAGATGATATTATTGTAATTAACGGCTTATATTATATGAATATCTATAGTTTAATATTTTTATTCTAAAACCGAGTAAAAATATAGAAAGATATAAAAACATCAACTCACTACATTGTTTTTTATTGTAAAACCGAGTAAAAATATAGAAAGATATAAAAACATCAACTCAATACATTGTTTGCTTCTTCTCAGTGCATAAAATATATACAATGAAAAAGTTATTTATATTCAAATAATATTGAAACCATTTAAATGATATATTTTGTATGCATTATTTAGTTTATAAAAATATTTGAAAGATCATTATTGGTAATATTTTTACTTATATTATTAGTTGGTGCGGTTCAAATTTTTTAATAGGAAAACTGAAACCGAACCGAACCGTTCGGGTATGTGTAAAATTGGTTCTGTTTTGCCAGTTTCGGGTGGTTTGGTCATTTTTTGATTTTTTTATGCACACCCCTACTACCCGGGCTACTTCATGTATGGTCTCCAACCTTATATTCAAGCTCTTCCCCTCACCCTCCATCCCTCCACTGTCTACTAAGGCCCGAAAGTCACTCTCCTTGTGGAAGCCGAATTCATTGCTAGTTCCTTGGGTCCACACTCTTCCTCATTTGTCATGCCTCCTTGTCTAGGAAGCCTTGGTACAAGTATGGGTACTGGGTATGACACGTATTCTGTACGAAGACACGACAAAAAATTTAAACAAGGATGCTCGTATGACTACATACGCTTTATATATATATATATATCACAAAAGCAAAAAAAAAAAATCCTCAAAAAATGAAAACTAAGCATAAATCATAAATTGAAGTTGAAGTCCATAAACTAAGCATAAATCATCACATGTAGCTAAAGAAGAAGAAATATGGTAGGAAATTAAATCAGAAGGCAAAAATTAAAGGGATAAGACTCAGTTAGCTGAAAGAGTATGTGCTTCAGAAGAAATAAGAAGTCTATTAGAAATCGGGAGAAAAAAATCTGAAGAAGAAGATACAGATACAACAATAAGTCGAATAAATAAGAAGAGCCTTACAAATACAGAAATAAGCCGGAAGAAGGGAATAGTCAAACAACAAGTGGAAATAGTTTGAAGCATGTGGAAGAGGAAACATGAAACACTAGAAGAATAGCCGAAAGTGGAAGCAAGAAAGAGGTGTAAACAAAAATTGGCGGAAGCAAAAATAGGAAACAAAGGAAGAAGAAGAGGAAGAGTCCGTAGCGAAAATAAGAAAGAGGCGGAAACATAAACAGGAAAACAGGCTTAAACAAAAACAGGAAAACATGCAGAAAGAGGAAACATTAAACAGAAGAAACAGAGGAAGAAGAAGAGCCAGAAGAGAAAACAGGAAAGAGGAAGAAGAAGAGCCAGAAGCGAAAACATGGCAGAGGCGAAAACAGAAACAGGAAAACAGAAAAAAAAAAAACAGAAACATAAAAATAAGTAGAAAGAGGAAACAAAAATAGAAGAATTTACGAGAGTCTTACGGGATGCGGGATGAGGCCCTTGCGGGATGCGGGATGCGGGATGAGCCCCTTGCGGGATGCGCGTGCCTTTTTATCATTGTATCCCAATGTACAATATGTTTAACCACATGGGAAATGTACCTGGTACGAGTGCCTCCTCTTTGGGTGTATCCGTGCTCCCTAACTCCCTGATGATCAGACTTTTCCCACATCTCTAAGCTACCAAAACTGCCACCCCTTGCGTCGACCGCTTACCACCACCATGCACCAACCATGCTACTCCCACTCATCACTTATCCAACTAAGAATATAATGATCTATAGAGTAAGGGACTGTGCTTCTATTATAAGCCTCACCCGCCTAGCAACCTTCACTATGCGAAATGGAAGGGTATTTTGTAAATACGTAATTATCTTGAATATATCAACCATTTCTTTATTTTCCACTCGCCTGGAAGGGACAAAAGAAGCTAGTGATGCTTTCGGCTACTGGGCTCTCGCCATCTAGGGTGCAACACTCCACCGCTTCGCCGTCGAGAAACGAAAGAAGACTTCCATATCCAAGCTTAGCTCAGATACCCGCTAGTGCCCTATGAAGGAGTTCCGATCCATGATCAGTAATGACCTGGTTGGCATTGGCCCGGATAGCTTTGAAGCCCTCGATCAAGAGGAGGATGCACTAGAGAACAAAGCCATCAGAGCATCAGTGGGGGCAACACATATATTGTAGCAACTAGCAATACTAGTCGTATAGATGGGACGTCCAATGTCGAGGCTACGCGGTTGATCGAGTCTCTTCACACCTAATTCTCAGATGGCGATATTGTTATGGAGGCCCTATCGGGGGGGGGGGTGACGGAACCCTCCGCACACATGGTGTATATACTTAAGCCCGAGCACCGCCTGCTAGTTAATTGCATGTTATTTTACCATTGTATTAGTTGTTATTGGTAATTTTCTTCTTATTGAAGGCGTTGTTGTAATACTCATTTTGTCATTTTAATTTGTAAACTCTATATATATGAGGGAGAGAAGCTCTTTTAATCACTTTTGGAAGTCATTAAGAAAAGTTAGGGCTGCTCCCTAAGACTACCAAAAGAAGTGCTTTCAGTTGATCCCCATTTCCTCTCCTGCATCCACTTCCCGAACTCTGCCTTGGAGGGTGCTTCCTTTGTCAAGAGCTTGTCTAACTTTTTTATTGCTTTCTTTAATAGCTTGATGAAGTTGCCGAAAATGCTTGGAGTCTCTGACGATGGAGGAAGGAGGTTCATTGATGGTTTCAGCTGAGGTAGAAGGTATTGCAAGTAATTAAACTGAATGGCTTGCTGCGGAGATTGGGTGGGAGATGACGAATGTGAGCTGGGGTTGCACAGAGATAGTGCGGTGATGAGGCTGTTGATGCATATGAATTATAACTATGTGAGGGAGGAGAAAATGGATTGTTGGAATGTTGCTGTGTGTCTGGATGATACAAGTGGAAGTGTCGACGTTTATGTTCTGACTGATTAAATTTGTTAGGATTGTTGACTCGGGAGGAAATAAGTAGGTTACTTGTGGGGAGAGAGTATGGATTGTATGAATGGAAGGGCAACAAATCAGAGCGTTGGTTGTAGTGGCTTAGTCGGTTGCAGTGAGAAAATGATGTAGTTGTGTTGTAGTTTTGGTAACTCATTTTGGATTTGGGTCCAGTCACTCTCAAGGAGGAGGATATGTATGAAGAAGGGCCAGATTCGTCTCTGCTTAGCTTAGGTTAATTTAATCTAGGAGTTGTTCTAGGGAATGATGTTTGTGTGATGTATTTTCTTCCATTTGTGGTTAATTTTTATTCACGCATTTTGTATTTTACCACAATGATTATTGATACTTACAGGTTGTTCATTGTTTAGACGTGGTGTGCCTCTATTGCTGATTGCTCCAAATTTACTTATAAATATAGTGTCGCACACTCATTAGAGTAAATTGCATTTAAGATTTCATTCTCATTATATTCATTGCCACCGATTGCAACTACGCGTGCATCCAGTGGTATCCGAGATAGTTTGTAGGCTTAGGATTTATAGTTAAGTTTGATTAGCTTTATCTTTGAGTCAAAAGCGCATAAGAAATTCAATTCAGCAAAATCACTTTGTTGTCCATATTTTTATTTGACTTTTTGGGCATGTCACATGACATCATTTTGCATTAAAGTACCTTCTAAGCATCACCCAGCATAGTAGTTGCATTTACCTATCATTTTGAGTTCAATGGCAACCTAAGGGAATCAAAGGCAAAATACAATGCCCACCATGGTAGAAAAGGGGCAAGCCTTATTTAATAAGCAACAAGAAGTCTTTGTTTAGTGACAAACTACAAGAGATAATATTAATTACCACTTAAGGCTACTCATTACTGCACTCATTGCCCCACATACCATTAGGGGTGCAAGTTGAGTCGAGCCGGCTCGTGAGCTCGATGAGCCGGCTCGAAAAAAGTTCGACTCGAGCTCGAGCCAGTTGAGCTCGAGCTCGATTTCGAGCCGAGCTCGAGCTCGATTGCTCTTGTTCATGAGCTCGCGAGTTTTTTTTTGGGTATTTAAAATAAAATAAAAATAAAAATAAAAATAGGCTCATGAGCAAAGAGCTCGTGAGGAGTTCGACCCGAGCTCACGAGCTCGAAAGCTCGAGCTCGAACTCGAGCCAAGCAGGATGAGCTCGAGTTCGAAATATTTAGCTCGAGCTCGAGCTTGGGATTTTTGCCAAGCTCGACTCGAGCTCGACTCGTTTACACCCCTTAATACCATAGAAGCGATACCCATAAATTACCAAGGTAGGCGGAGATAAAGTAGAAATTTTATTAAACGATGATGAGAGACATTGCGATCAAAAGATTAAAAAGTATGATCGAGATCTTGCCAATCAGTCTCCTTCAACTTTTCAACAATATCATTTGGCCTGCACTTATGAAGGCCTGATTTCTATCGGTCATCATGATATTGAAATGTTTGATCTCATGCTAAATAAATAATATGGAGAATAATTTTGTAGTTTTTCACAATCTTCTGCATGTTGACTATGATTTTGATATGAAAGAGCCCGGTCCAATAATGGACAATTATTTTGCAAGATAATTATGCAGTCTTTCTCAATCCTCTCTATGATATTTTTTGTGATTTTGATGTAGGTTCCCATGATCATGTGCTAGAAGTAAATCTAGGAGAAAATTGTCTTTTGGAAGATGATATTGAGAGTGTATTTGCATTTGAGGATGAGTCTTAAATTGATAATGATTTTGAACACACTTGTTCCTTTGTCAGGGTTCACCCCTTAGTTTTCTAGTGATCCCGAACCAGTATTTGATCATGAACTTGAATTCTCAGGAGATGTTACCTTGGATTTAGTGGAGCCTTCACAACCTTACGATTGCAACCACTTGCCTATTGTGCAAATTGATTTTGTCTTTGATTATATGTCTTCTTATATATCCAAAAACATGAATAATCATTTAATGAATATGAAATTAACATCACATATCTATGATGATGAATTTAAAATTTATGAACTTGTTAATTTTAACTTCTTAGAGCCTCAACTTGTAGTTAACTTTCATTTGTTCATTATTTGATCAAATTGATTTTGTATTTGGTTCTAGGATATCAGATCAATCAGAGCATAAAAAGTATTATATGAGGAATTTGAATTTAGGTGATATATTTTTGTGCCAGACATTGAATATTCCCTTAAGTTAGATTTTCACATTTATGAACCCAATATTAACCATGCCCTTATGAAACCATAGAATTAAAGATGTTTGCAAATGAAATTTCATAGAAACTAAAACTTGGACAATTGAATATGTTATTGATTATCTACTTTGGATTGTTTTATTTTAAGGATTTTTTTTTGCTTTTATAAGAGAACTTAGATTGAAAAATACTTTATAAAAATATTTATTTTTTATTTATTTGTTTCATTGCTTTGCATTTTTTATGTTTTGCTTATGTTTTCCACAGTATGAATTGCCCACATATTGTTTCCATATAAGAAATCATGTGCATGACATCCGCATGATATTTTTCTTTTGATTGCGACACTAAGTTCCTAAATCATTTTTTGTGGACATAATGAAAAAAATTAGGAAACCACACTTCAATCAGACTAAAGTGGTCGATATGAGCCTGGGTAGTTTACTAAGATGTCTAACAGGAGAGAAACCAACTAAGTGTAATTTGATACTTTCATAAGTTGAATTTGCCTACAATAATTTGTGGAAAAAAACCCTTTTCATACGCAGCATACTTGGTAGGAACCAGCTACCCTTCCATGATATAATTAGTGCATAGACTAGTGAGCTTAGTGTCCAAATCCTAAAGGTTCAAAGTAATGTATTCTGAGACTCAGTAACTCGAACAAAAGGTACAATGCAATTTTGGGCATAGGAGTGAGTAGTACTTTCAGGGTACATATATTGTGGTAATTTTCTTTAAGCAACTTTGATTCACGGTTGGTACCTTTTGCAGTAGAGACACTTCAGATTAGACTATGGAGAAATCGACCTTTGATGGATTGCTCGTGGATTGAGGTAGAGAGGCTATTCAAGCACTGCCATATCTTCTGTTAGATTACTACGGCGTTCTCCTCCCCAGGGTTAATTAATGTAGGCAGGCGCTTCCTTCCTTACCTAAATTACTAAAATTGCTCTCCTTTTTTGTTGTGGAGCCCTTGTGACGTTGGACGGATGTACAAGTGACTAGACACGCCATGCCCTAGCCCTAAGCACTAAATGCAATGCAAACAACCATATCGAATGCAATGAAGCCACGACGAATGCAATGAAGCCACGACGAATGCAATGAAGCCACGACGAATGCAATGAAGCCACGACGAATGCAATGGAGCCACGACAAACCTAAAATGAAGATGCAGAAGAATGCACACAATTCGATAAGCGGTCTGACCCAACCCTAAAATGAAGATGCAACCGCATCGAATGATGCTAGATTTTATATTTTACTTGCACTTGTATTTTATTTATTTTACACTTAATGTTGCATACTTGTTTCACGCATATGTTTCCTTCTGTATTCTATTTTTGATTGGGTGTGTTTTAGTTCCCTTAGATTCAATTAGCTAAGTCTAATTTAATCTAGGTTAAGCAGAGGTGTAATTCTTTGATTTGGTCAGGTCCAACTTATATTCCCCTCCTACTCCTCAATTGAGTTTTAGCCTTAATACCGATGCTATACTTCATTTATCACCATTAAAAATATTTTGATTTATTAAAAGAGAAAAGTTAACAAGAAAAAATGTCTGGTTAAGAAAAGAACGAAAACAGTAAAAAAAAGTTAATAAGAAAACAAATAGAGAAAAATATATATAAGGGATTTGGATTTCACGTGAACATGGGCCTTAATTCAAATGAGTTAATCCGGCGAAAGACTAGTAACTACTTCCTATACCCACGATCCTACAACTACCTGATAGAAGGAAACAACAAACTTAAAACGGGATTGGAAACCAGTGACGGATTGTTTTTGGCTGAATTTAATTACTGTTATGGAGTGCTAAGAGTGCAACCCTTCTTCCTATTTCTTCTTTTCCCTAATTTCTTCTTAGAATTTCTTTCTCCAGCTTCTCTCCAAGGTACCCGACGTCAATTATTTCTTCTCCCTAAATCCCTGACATAGTGCTGATCTCCTTGCGAACGACCGTTGCATTTTTCGCGTTTGCGGAGGAGTCTCTACCGCTCTTTGTACCTTTCCCCTACCATTTTAGCTTCCCTCCATTGGTGGGATTTTTCCCATTCCTTTGATTTATCTTTGGCTTAGGTTAAATTAATGCAGGAGTTATTTTATGTAATGATGTTTGTGTTTATTTATTTCCTTCCATTTGTGCTTGATTTTTATTCCGCGCATTTTGTACTTTACCGTTCTTATTACTTATACTTATAGGTTGTTCATTATTTTGATGTGGTGTGCCGCCATTGTCGATCGTGCCAAAATTTGTCTATTAATATAGTGTTGCACAATCATCATAGTAAATTATTTAAAATTTATTATCATTACATTCATTGCACTGATTGCAACTATGAGTGCACCGGTAGGGGCGATGCAAAATTACATTGATTGAATATGTTGCCTTGAGATGGATATCTTTACGACAAAGGGTGGAGCTGCGAACATAGAAACCAATCGTTGTAGGTTGATCAAGAACAAAGTTGTATAGTGCGGAAGTGGTTGATCACTGATGATGTCAATCGAAGTAGACGATGTCAGTTGGAAGAACACGAAAGGTTTGCACAAATCATGGGCGCAAAGTTCTCGCGAGATTGATCCCTGTCACTGAGATCTAAAAGAACCTGTAGCTTAGTCGATTGGTTTTGAACGACACAAGATTGTAAGGAACTCTTTCGGCTTATCAACAGAAATGAGACAACGCGGCTGTCTGGATTTAATGATTGGGTGAGGTTTTGACTGCCCGTGAATGTCCATGATTGATGGATTGTAAACTAGGGAGCAATGTTGTAAATATCGGATGCCAGCGACATTTTAGATTGTGTTTTTAAATGTTGAAGCAGAAGTCGGAGATATTTTAAAATATCGGATTTTCATATCTTATAATAATTTTTTGTATGTATACTAATTATAATTATATGTTTTAAAAGTAAAAAAATATAACAAATAGACGAAGAATGAGTCATGTATATAAAAAAACCAAAAAGTATCTAAGATAAAACATTATTAACAAGTACAAAACGATACACTGTAAAATATATTTAATGTTATACAATAATTTTATTTTGATAACCTTAAGTTTATCAAAAATAAAGATGACTTAAAAGCTAAATATTCTTGATTGATTATAAGTTTTTCCAAGCTTATAAATTTATATTGAAGCCATAAAAAAATCAATTAATGAATATGTTAAACTTTTTCACATTTTTTGTAATATGAAATAAAAAAACTATGTGCGATAATTATATAAAATTGGTTGTAAGAATAAAATGTTAAAAAGAATTAAACAATAAGTCTAATTAATTTAAACATACATAATATAATACATATATACGATTTAATCATATACTACTAGTCTGCTAATATAACCTAAAATTAAATAGCGGATGATATTCTTAAAAGTCGTGTCGGCCGATATATCCGAAAAATTGGATATGCCGACATATATTTTACAAAGGACAATCAATTTTTTAGAAAATATGTCGTTTTGCCCTCAAAAACGACATGTCGGAGGATATTTAAAACAATGGTTGGGAAATTTTGCTAAATCGGTTGCAAAAGAATCGAGATGGTTCAAATAGTTCTTGTACCAAGATGTTATGATCAAGGATTGTAACGTGGAGAACTAGATATTGGACTAACCTTGCCACGACTGTGAGACTCGGGGAGTTCGAGGGTGAACTGCCGAATCCCTAACCCTAAGGAGAGAACTAAAAGGAAGAGGATTAATTTATTACTTGCTTTCTCTCTTTCCCTAAGGCTAAATAGAGTTACAAATGACTCTTTCCCACAAATCCCTAACACTTTGGCTAATTGCAACTATACCCGACATAGAATAGAAATACAAATGCATTAAATAAATGTGCCAATTACCTCCTTACTAAAAGACACCTAGACAAGATCCATAATAGATACACACCAGTAAAAATACATAGCACTAGATCCATTAACGGTATGTAACAGTCCCATTTTGGCTTGAAAAACTGAGTCTTGCCCTAAAATATTTGGTTAATGAGGTATATCAATTTTTATCCCTCGCCTCCGTTTTTAGAATTATTCTTAGTCATGTGTATAGTGTTTTACGTCTTTTTCTTCATTTTAGACCAATATGGAGGTAAGATTAGTGAAGTGTAAAAGCTGAAGCGAGGTTGGTGGTCCATGTAGACCATGCATCCCTATGTTTTCTTGGGTTATTGGTAAACAATCTAATCTCACCTTGACAAATATCCTTACGACAGCAAGATAATCTGGATGTATAATTATTTTTGTGGATTTCCTGTTTAACATATTGATGATGTTACCTCAATTGGTGATGAGGAGACTCCATTGTTAAGCATGTTTGGGCGAGAGTAGTAGCGGGATGGGTGACCTTTTGGTAAGTCTCCGCACTGCCCACTTAACTTGAGTTTCCCTCATCAAAGGGAGGCTGTGGCCTCCAACAACCCGCCGGTCGGCAGATGCGCTGCGTGAGGCAGTCCATTTAGGGATTGGGGTGTACGGTCTGCAGATCAGTTAAGGATGACCCTTTCGAGCTGTGTGCAACACTAGGATGTTGGAAGATCACATAGGCAATATAACTCATGTTCATTCATAATAAAGATGTTTGATGATACACAAGTTTATTTATATTAATAGAAAAAATGGTTTATCAATAAAGTAAATCTTTAAATGTTTTATAGGTATATATATATTAATATCATGAAAAGTAGTCGGCTTTAATAAATCTTCTTTTGCAAAAATGAAGTTTGGAGAAATTTAATATTACAATTTTAGATGAAAACATTTATCGGCGCCAAAAACTTGATAGGTAAATTAAGATAAATTATTTCTCCAAATTCTACGAACTATAGGCAAGAACATATATCGTTCATAGCACAGGATATTTATAAATAAATATCAAGTGTCGTATTCCACGGGTCTGTTGAGTACTTCTACTCACGCAAATTAATATTATTTTATCGGTAATAAAATAGAGGTTTTAAGAAATGATAAAAGAGAGAAAATATTTGATCGAGAATCCTTCTTAAGTAAAATATTTCGTAAACATCATAAATTGATTTGGACAAACTTGACCGTGGAGGTTCCCAAAATATGGTAGAGCCTCTCTCGAGAGAACTACCACCTAACCTTAGGTTGATCGATTAAGACTCCTCGGCCAGTCGAAACCCCTAAGCTTGCCTTACGCGGTGAACCCCACTATTGGATTTGACCCCTATCCGAAAGATTTGTGCCGCCTCAAAGTACATAAAGTAGCAACATGATAATGAAGGAACTCAAGGTACATAAAGTAGCAACATGATAATGAAGGAACTCAAGGTGTACATAAAGTAGCAACATGATAGTGAAGTACGCACAAAAATATATATAAATCAACAAGCATTTGATATGGAAAGTCCTTGGTTTGGTCTGGAGTTGAGTACGGTAATGTCAAAGATGCTCTATAACTCTTGAGCAGGCTGATGGACTCTTTGCATTTCCCTGTGGACTATAAAAACTCTTCTTCGAAAATAGGTGTCATGTTAATCCTCAAAACTAATTTACATATATTTTTGCTCATTTTAAAGTTGATATAGATTCAAATTATCTTATTTCCTTGAGTTATTGTGTCACACAAGCTAAATATTTATTGTCTTCTTGTTACTAAATGCATACTCCATAGAATTGCAGTATTTTCATGTACATAATTTTTTTTACTACATCAATTAAGCATGCCTAAACTAGGTATCATTTTTTATTTTGGATTTGATGTTGAGTTTTTATTTATTTTTATTTCAGCTAGTCTATTGTTCTTGTATTTCTTTGTTGTGATTTCATTTCCTGTTGATGATGTTTTAAAATCAACTGTCTTATCATTTTGGTTTATGAAGATGAGTGACATGATTTGACATCATTATATTTAGTTAATTTCTTGTTGATACAATGATGTGATCTAGAAGAATATTTGTTAAATCTTATGTTTTCTTGATTTTAGGAAGTTCTTATTACCACCTATAAAGGCGGGGGATGTATTTTTTTATTTATGCGTTTAATTTAAAATTTTAATATAGGTCTTTGAGTCAAATTCAATATAAGTTTGATTCAAGTTTCAGAGTTGGTTTAAGATTCATATTTTCATCATTAAAAGCTGGTTCAACATGGAGCCATATATGATTATGAATTATCAACTCAACGAATATAGGCCCAGTAATCATCCCAACGAAAGTCTACATGTTAGATTAGAAGTAAAAGAACGTTTTGGGTAAGGTGCAGTCAAATATAAGGCTCATTTGAATCGTAGCGGAAAGAAGCTCATTTTACTTTTCCACTGCTCTGCCAATCAACATTCAAATCGCATGCGCTAAACAAATATTACAAACATCAAGTATCTAAGCAAATTCTCTCAGCAAATCACAAGCCAGCAAATCTTCTCACACCTCACCAAACGGAGATTCCACAAAAAACTGTTTAATGAGTCTATCGATTTCTTTATTTTCCAGCAGCAAGATGCCCAGTTGAAGATTTTGAAAATATTTTGTAAATATGCATTATGAAATGTGAACAAAGTAAGCATTACATTATTAATAAAATTGTTTCCTTTTTGATGTGAAGTCATCTTGTTTCTTTAATTGTTTGTTGACATATATGCAATAATCTTTTCCTTGTACAGTTGCTAGATTTGGACTTGTTACCTTAGTTGATAATTTCTTTACTTTGACGGCACTATCTATATTTTTGTTTTTGGTTCATTGCTTGATTGACATTTTGTCAAGTTCTTCTTTTCTTGTGATTAAATGTCCATTCCAAATATGATTTTGGACGCTTCCAAAATTTTTACATGCTAATTAATTAAGCTGCTGCTGAATTATCTTTCGACGACTCACTTTTTTTCATCTGTATCTGAAAATATGCTTGTTATTGTTTGCTAATGGTGAATTGGATAGGTTTTCTAACTTTTGTTCTTCTATTCATTTTTATCCGCTTTAGGAATTCTGAACTTCATGTCTGTCTTCATCATCAACATGGTATTTACTGGTGGAAATTTTATAACAACGTTCTGGCTATATTAATATAGTACTGGAAGCCTAAATTATTACTACCACAAGCTGTGAAAGAACTATTCTGCTTATATCAGTTTTTTTTTTACTTTGGCCTGGTTATTATGCATGATTTGCCATATCTTTTGTATGCCACACCTGCTGCTATATTTTCAATTTATAAATGTAATTCTATACCATTATAAGACATGAAGTAATATGCTACGGCAGGAAGCCATAGCCGGAAAATGCTGTGTCATTTGTACATTACACGATGAGAGGAATCCACAGCCATCTAGCATTGCAATTGAAAAGGCCGATTTCATCTTCTCGCGGTTCTTTGATGTTGGAAATTGTACAGTATTACAGAAACCACCCGAAAGCATAGCTGGAGTTGAACGTAATTCGTGATCTCAGTTCTATGTTTCTCATTATTTCCTTGTTTTGTCATTATTTTCTAAACCTTTACTTTATAATCGCAGTGAAATTTCTTCTAAATCATCCCGAGGATACAAAGCCAGATATTTTTGTCAAACTCGAGGCAGTTGATCCAGGTGGATTTGATGATAAATCTGTCAAGCAGTTGGATTCAAGTACTGATTTAGTGAAATTGCAACCTGTTATTGAAAATGAGATTGATCCTGGAATTAGGAAACTGACAATCAAATCTGATGTGGACTATGCTGATAATGATATTCAAAAGAAAGTGAAACCGGTTGACAACTTAATTAAACAATCATATGATGATCAGGGAAAAAATGATCCCCATACTAGGAAACGAAAATATGTATCTGATGAGGATGCTCAAGATAATGATTCAGTTTTGTTGCCAAAGGTATCATCTCCGCCGGTGGAACTTGCGGAAGCAAAGAACACCACTCTGGATGTACTGCCACAAAAGCCAACTTCTGCTCCACTAGTAAGTTATTCATGCATTTACAATGCATGTTCATTTGCATATTTACATTTTTCCATGTTATAAAATTTAAGTTTTGTAAGAATGTTTCTCAGATACACTTGTAATGTTGTAATTATTACTGAATGTATTGATGATAGTAGGAATCATGAACAAAAAAATACCCTTAGCTTTTTATTGAAGTTGACGTTTTCTATACAACTATTTTTTACTTATAAATAATATAATAAAGGAAATAAATTTGAATGGATATTTAAGAGTTCATATCTTTCTAAATAATAGTTCACTAGCCGTCAAACTTGAGGTTTCGTTTACGGTTTTACCTTGATGTTGAACCAAGTACTTTGTGCATTTATTGATAATCATTAGACATGCACTGTTCACTCACTGAAAATTGAGGTTGTCATTCTCTGATAAATAAACTTTGAAGGATTTTGGCATGAGGCCATAGTGAGCATAATGAAAACCATGATACATATAATGAACTTGCAATTTCTTACTAAAATTGCATAGTTTCAGTTCTTTTAACTCTATGACATTGTTTTTTTTCTATGTAGTTTATATTATATTACCAACTTGCCATTTGCAGCAAGTCCTTGAAATTCATCGACCTAATTTTTTTCTCCTTTTGTGTGTTGTTGACAGCATCAAAGCAGATGGTTTGCGGATATGGTACGGAGCACTTTCTTAGTTATTATACTTCTATTTTAGATTTTGATTTTGGCTATTCTCTTATAGTAAAGTAATATCAATTCAAATGTTTTTTGATTATATCAGTGCTGATCAGTTTTTGCGAGTCTCTTAATTGTCAGATTTATCTATAATAGTTCTCTATTATTTTTCCTTGCATTTATTCCAGGAAACATTAAACATAAATATTGCTAGTTTTCATTCCGCCCTCCCCGAACCTCCATTGTCATTTCCATCTCCGGATCCTAACATGTAAGTTGGATCCAATTTTATGCAGAATTCTTACAAGTGCAAAATTGAGCTCAACTCAATATTGCAGGCCAATCCCAGAGTACATAATAGGCCATGCCTGTAGGCAATTGGATTTAACTTTCTAGATTTAAAAACTCCCTAACTGACTGGAGTCTGTCAAGGGACTCAATTTTCTAAAGTTTCTGAGTTCCCCTGTATATCAAAAGCCTAGAAAAGTAACTAGCTCAATATTATCTGAATATAGAGTATCGAAAGAATGCTATCTTCTTAGATCAATCTATGGCATCATGCATATTAATGTTGAAATTGGACAATAGTGACTAAAATCATGTGCTTAGTTATCTACTATTTTACATAGTAGTGTTATTTCTTTTTAACTGAGGACAATCTTTATGTGAGCAAGCGCACCTTTGCTTTTAATGACTTCTGTAAAGTGCACTGTGTTCATTTTCTGTCACAGATGGATGGTGGCCTTTTCATTTAAACTAGATGTAGAATTTAGTTCCAGGTTAAGTTAGCCTCTAATGCGCACCTTTGCTTTTAATGACTTCTGTAAAGTGCACTGTGTTCATTTTCTGTCACAGATGGATGGTGCCTTTTCATTTAAACTAGATGTAGAATTTAGTTCCAGGTTAAGTTAGCCTCTAATGGGGTAAGTTGAAATGGTAAAAGAAATATAGGACACCATTGTCTCTGGATATCATCTTTGCTTACTTTTCTATCAGAAATATTATTGCTAATTACATAGAATTCCCTAACAATAGGCCCGATTAATAAGTAGGCTGTTATCTTTAAAAATCTCGGTATTTTCTCCCTTACGTGGTAAACTACCTCCCAGTTCTGGCATATTAGGTTTTTATTGAATTTGTTGTTGAAAAAGTGTTCTTCCAAATATGGGGGAGTGTTTTTTTAAATTATGGTAGCTCTATGTTGAATAAATAATTTATAAAAGATTATTTGGGAACTATTATCTGAGTTGGTCTATGGTTCTTTTCTTTGCCTTGATATTCTATTACAGTATTTACCAAATATATCGTAAAAGGTTAAAAGTAGACACTAGAAGGCTATATTTCTTTACATTTAAGCATGACATAGTATTACTGCAACCATATTCTTATCATTTATATCTCAAGTTGTATATTGGATAGAAGCAACTCACAATTGATTTAAATTGATAAAAATGTATTATGCAATCTTATCCTCTTCCCTTCATCATTATGCCCAAATCTGGTTTTACTTTACATGAATGCAAATGGGATGATGTATTCTAAGGTGTTGAGCAAAGCATCAGTCAAACCTAATCAAATTACGAAACTCATCCAATGCTTAAGAGCTCACAAAAAATCATTCATAAAGGTCTGTTTGGGGGCGGCGGTGGCGGTCGTAACAGTAAACACAATGGCTGAAAACTATTGTAATGAACTCATTGGTCGAAAACTGTGGTTATGAACGCAATGGTTGAATACTGTGATCATGAACACAGTTGCGTTGTTTGGATTAACTGTGTTTTCGGTAAATTTATGAACGTGAAAGCATTTTTAGAGGTTTTGTAGCATATAATTGTAGCAACTGTTGACCTCAAATTGTAGTTAACATAGAAACACTCAAAATATGAAATTCAAATAGTTCAAACAAAACTACTAATGACAATATAATAAACTCATAATTTAAAATGTTCAAAATGACATCATGTCCTCATTTTTTCCACTTTGTTGAGCTTCACCTGCAAATTATACTAGTACAACACTGTAAATAAGAAATAATATTTATAATAGATCTACTATTAAAAAATAGAATGTTAAAATTCCCATGTCCCTTCTGTAACTGATTGGCTATATGATCTTTTACGACCACCATTTCCTCAGCCCTTCTCCCTTCAACGTATTCAATATCTATTTCATCTGGTTTGCATGTGCATTTGACTCCTGATTTATAAAGTTCTCATTATCGTCACACTCAACAAACTCTGGGTCTTAACATGAAGGATGTCTACAAATATAATTATGTAAATCATTATTGCCACCACGATTTAAAATTTGTTTTTTGAAGGAATACTGTGCATGCTACGAAGTATCCCCAATTTCTTCTTCATACACCGAAGGTCCTTTCATGAAAATTTGAAGTAATGAGTGTGATTTATTATAAGATATTAAGATGTATATGCAATGTGAGAATTATAAATTCTATAATCAAAATCATGCCAGCAAATCATGGACATACTTGTTCAAAACCCTAATATTAAGGAGTAATAAGTAAGCATGTCCTAACACCAATCAAGAAATCAACCGTACCCCACAAGTTTATTTTTCTTATCCATACAAAGAAAAATGGATTAACATCATGAAAAAAGGACCTTATACATATACTTCATACACTCTATGGGCATTTGATCACATCAATAGCTTTTCATTTTCAACCATATATAAATCTTAGTTTTTTTAAGACTTTGGAGAATAGCTTAAATTACCCTAGAAAATGACCCTAATTTACTCTCATTAGGTAATCAATATACTTCATATTGTAGTTATTCATGCTTTCATAATATTTCATAACCTTAAATCATCCAAAGTTCAGTATGTATAAAGCCATAAAAGCACATAAATTATGAGCATACATATTACCATAGATCTTTCAAAAATAAATACCATAGAAGTGGTGGTCGGCAACGATACCCTTCCAAAAAGACAACCGGAGCATCAGTGAGCAGCTTCGTGAGAAGAGACCGGAGAAGACAATCCCCTTCCTACATTGGCGAGCAGTTTTGCGTGAAAAGACAATCACGAGTGCGAGAATAGCTGCGGTAGGAGAAGTAGGTTTTGGGAGGGCCAGGCTGCGACCAAAGGTGGATTTTCTTTTTATTAGATAAGCGTGATCTCATCTGTTGACCACATTCCAGGTTGCGATTACGTGTTTTTGATTAAAAATGCGAAATTTGAGCTTTTTTCCGTTTTTTCGTTCTGCCAAACAGCCTTAAAACAACAATGACATTAAAAAAATGCCATAACTCCGAAAATGCCCTCCCAAACAGGGCCTAATTGAATTCTATACATGGGTAATGCTTGTGTATACCTGAAAATATCTCATACCGGACAATTCAACGCTATGTGCTACTGTGCCCGTTAGGTCCTGTTAGTCCTATCTACGACTTACATCTTGCAAGATGCATGAAGGGGTCGATCGTCATGCCTCTACTGAAGTTTTCATCTAATGGCCGACCTATACATTCTGACATGTCATTTGCATGTTCCACAGTCTAAGGTTACATCATGTTAATCATTATTTCTACTAGGTCTAAGATTTATACTTGATTTTACATGTAATGTTGTTTTAATGAAAATTTTGAGTATGGTTAGCTACTTAGCTTGTTACTACATTTTTATGTTAATGCCTATTACATTAAACTATTCTTGAATTCTAATCCAAAATCATGTTTACACATAAAATTGGATGGATCTATAATAAAAATTATACTATTTAGGATATGTCTATGTTGATTGGGAAAAAGAGAAGTTGTTCTATTATTCATCCATAGAGGGTTAATATAAGAGATACATGATAGACCCAACACGGATAGACCATGTGGGACTAATAATAGAAATAATACTAATAATAATAATAATCTCTACACCCCCCCTCAAGTTGGGCGTGTGATGTCGACCATGCTTAACTTGCCAACAAGCTCTCTAAAGACACTTGTACATAATCCCTTGGTGAGGATGTCTGCCAATTGTTGTTCGGATGGCATGAACGGAGTGACCACAATGCCCTTGACTATATTTTCCTTGATGAAGTGTCTGTCGATCTCAATGTGTTTTGTTCGGTTGTGTTGCACTTGGTTGTGAGCAATGCTGATGACGGCTTTGTTATCATAGTACAGTTTGATAGACTCGCTTCTTTTAAGGCCAAGATCTTTCATGATGATTAGGATCCATAGCCCTTCACAGATCTCATGGGCCATGGCCCTGAACTCTGCCTCAGCGCTGGATCTGGCCACCACATGCTGTTTCTTGCTCCTCCAGGTAACTAAATTTCCACCCAACATAGTGCAATATCCTGACGTGGATCGTCGATCCTCAATTGATCCGGTCCAATCTGCGTCAGTATAAACCTCAACCGCCAGCTCTTTATTCGGTGAAAAAAGGATGCCTTTTCCAGGCGATGACTTGAGGTATCTGAGGATACGATGAACAACATCAACATGACGGGTCTTCGGAGAGTGCATATACTGGCTGAGCACTCCCATCGAATAGGAGATGTCCGGGCGAGTATGCGACAAGTAAATCAGTTTTCTTACAAACCTCTGAAAAC
This sequence comes from Dactylorhiza incarnata, assembly GCA_033032865.1. NCBI lineage: Eukaryota > Viridiplantae > Streptophyta > Magnoliopsida > Asparagales > Orchidaceae > Dactylorhiza > Dactylorhiza incarnata. The sequence continues at coordinate 2,381,611 of JAWHQI010000347.1, read as the reverse complement.
TGGGAATGTCTTCAATCGTTTCACCATCATCTTTTCCAAATCTGTGATTGGCTTCAATCGGGGTGTCGGCCGGTCTACACCCACTCATTCCTGAAGCTTCCAGGAAGTCAAGAATATATTTTCTCTGCGATATGAAAATCCCATATCTGGACCTCACAACCTCAATGCCTAAGAAATACTTGAGATTCCCCAAGTCTTTTACTTCAAATTCTTTCGTCAGCTTCTCTTTTAGAGTTTGAATCTCATCTTGATCATCTCCAGTGATAATGATGTCATCCACATAAACTATCAGAGTTGTCATCTTCCCTTTACTGTGTTTGATGAAGAGGGTATGATCCGCATTACTTTGTGAGTACCCAAAGCATGTCATGGACTTGTGGAATCTTCCAAACCAAGCTCTAAGAGATTTTTTCAGGCCATATAGTGCCTTTTTTTAGCTTGCACACCTTACCTTCAGATCCTTTAGGCGAAAGACCCGGAGGTAGGGCCATATATACCTCTTCCTCCAGATCCCCATGGAGAAACACATTCTTCACATCAAGTTGGCTAAGATTCCATCCCTTACAAGCTGCACAGGATAAAAAATCCTTATAGAATTCATCTTGGCGAATGGAGCAAAGTTTTCCTGGTAATTAATTCCTGCCGTCCGAGTGTAACTGTTAGAGCCCTTTCCCTTGGACCTTATGAGCGGAGGAGGAGCAATGGTCGGGCACCGGAAATGCGCGAGAGAGAGGGAGGCGGCTAGGGCAAACTCACGGATTATCCGTGGGTTTAGAGAGAGAGAGATAGGAGGGAAAAGAAATTAAGGGAGAGAGAGAGATTTTCTTGATTTCTGATTTCATGCCTCCACAAAGCCTAGCCCGCTAATATTTAAGTTCACACATGCCCCCCATTTGGGCTTACCACAATGGGCACAATATTGCTAAAAATAACACAACAAAATAACAAAACATAAATTTGAAGACAACAAGATAACTGGCGTCGTCATGCCCATAACAGTAACCCCTTGCGACCAACCTTGCCTTGTATCTCTCCACGACACCCAGGGAGTTTTGCTTGACAGAAAAGACCCACTTGCATCCCACGACGGTTTTTCCTTTGGGCAGCAGTACCAAGTCCCATGTGAGATTTTTATCTACAGCATGCATCTCTTCTAGCATAGCCGCCTTCCACCTGTCATCAGAAAGGGCATCCTGCCACGATGTAGGAATGGAGGTAGTAGACAAGGAATAGACAAAAGCTCTGTGGGAAGCCGTTAGAGACGAATAAGAAATGAACTGGGATAACGGGTGTTGAGTAGAGGTACCTTCCCTTAGGCTAATAGACCCTGACGACGGATCAACGGCCGACTCTAGGATTCTGATAGGAGCTCGTGTATTTGTTCTAGTAGAACGACGAGAGTAGACCTGTAGGGGTTTGACCAGAGGAGCAGTAGGGGGTTTGACCTGAGGAACAGTAAGGGTAGGCACATGAGGCATAAGAGTGTGAAGAGGAAACAATGGAGGAATGAGTAACGAGGTGGTAGACGGAGTCGAAAGAGAATCAGTGGAAGGAACGGAGCTCACTTCCAACATAGGAGAAGTCCCCCCCTGAAGTGAGGGCCCGTAATAGCTCTCAAATTCATGAAGTGTGACATCTCTAGTTACGAAAACCTTCCTGTGAACAGGGTCATAACATTTGTAACCCTTTTGGGTCGGAGAATAGCCGATAAAGACACATTTGTGCGCACGAGCATCAAATTTAGACCTGTGATAAATATGAACAAAACAAACACAACCGAAAACTCGAGGTTGCAAATTTGTAGGAGACACCTGAAGGGTGTGAAGGGGATTAGTATACCCGAGGACACGGGAGGGCATACGATTAATAAGGTAAGCGGCAGTGAGAATGATATCCCCCCAATAATACTTAGGAAGGTGCATTTGGAGAAGAAGACACTGGGCAACTTCCAAAAAGGTGGCGATTTTTTCATTCAGCCACCCTATTTTGAGGGGGGGGGGGGGGGAGTAAACGCAAGATGTTTGATGTATAATGCCATGATGAGCAAGATAGCGTTCAAATGTAGAATCAATATACTCGCGATCATTATCAGTCCGAAGAATTTTGATAGAGGCATCAAATTGCGTAGAAACCATTCTATGAAAACGCTGAAATAAGGGGAAAACTTCATCTTTAGTCTTCATCAGGTATACCCAAGTTGTGCGGGAGAAACAGTCAATAAAAGTTATAAACCAACGACAACCAGAAATAGAAGCAACAGGGCAAGACCCTCAAACATCACTATGTATAAGATGAAAAGGAGCAGAACTAGGAGAAGAAACATGATTAAAAGAAGTACGGTGATGTTTCCCAAGTTCACAAGCATCACAATGAAATTATCAACTAAGACAGTAGGTAAAGTAGGAAATAAACGTTTCATAGACATAATAGAAGGATGTCCAAGACGACAATGCCAAGACTTCAAAGTGACCGCTTGATCAGCATGAAGAGCCTGAGGAGATGAAGCTGGGGTGGAAGAATCAAATACGTAGAGCCCATCCACCAGACTACCAGAGCCAATCACCGTTCCCGTCTTCAGGTCCTGGAAAACACATGAAGAGGGAAAAAATGTCACAGAGCCATTCATAGAGTTAGTCAAATGACTGATGGAGAGAAGGTTGCAAGTAAATTTGGGTACATGAAAGACAGAAGAAAGAGTAAGAGAGGAGCATGATATGGTTCCTTTTCTAGCGATTGGAGACAAGGAACCATCCACAATGCTCACTTTGCCCCTACCAGAAAAAGGAAGGTAAGACACAAAACCTGTAGGAGAGCCGGTCATATGATCCGTGGCTCCAGAATCAATAATCTAGTGAGTAGAGGGACGAAAAGATGCATTATGAGCACCTGAAGGCCCCTGATGAGCATAGGAAGATGAGGACACAGAGGCCTCCAGAGACAGGCCCTGCATCAGGCGGCGGAAGGCATGGATCTCATCGGCAGACAGACTCAAAGGAGGGGCAGGTAGGACAGGGAGAGATGGAGTCTCCTCCGAAGCATCAGACAGGTGGGCAGAGTGCAACTGAGTAGAGCGACCTTGGGAGCGACCAGACCCACGACTGCCACGCGGTAGAGAACCCCCACGGGGCGTGGGAAAACCATGGAGACGAAAACAGATGGCCCTGGTATGACGAGACTTCCCGCAGTAATCACAGAGCAAATGATCTTTGTCAAGGGACTTGGGCCTGGAATCTCGAGGAGCTCTACTCTCAAACTGAACAGCCAGGGCAGAACCTTCCAGAGCAGTATCAGGAGTCCACTTCTGTCTCCTATCAAATTCTTGTTGAACTAGACTGAAAACCTCTGGAAGGGAGGGCAGAGGAGTGCGCCCAAGGATCTGGACACTGATCTGATCAAAATCTCGATGTAGACCATAAAGAAACTCAAAAACGCGGTTCCTGTCTTCACGAGCTCGGACAAGGAGCTCATCCGCAGGAGACGTGAGCGTGAGATGGTCGAAGTGATCATACTCTTGATACAACTGAGTGAACTCCAGGTAATAGACAGAGGGAGGCCGATCACCCTGACGTAGGAGAAATATCTTCCGCCAAAACTAATAAATCTGGGCGGCGTTGCCCCGGCAGGAGTAAGTGGCCTCAACCCTCTTCCAAATATCTGCGGCAGCCTCTAAAAAAAGATAATTCCAGGCAATAGAGTCAGTCATGGAGTTAGCCAGCCAAGACATAACGAGAGAATTCTCAGCTTCCCACTGAGCCCAGTCAGAAGAACCCGGGGCAGATGCCAGAGTCGTGCCCTGAACATAACCGTACTACCGCCGACTCTTCAAGGCTAGAGTAATAGCCCGAGACCACGGAAGAAAATTTGAGCCGTCCAAACGTATCGTCGTGATTTAAGGAGTATTGTGATCATGACCGGTCCGAGTGGAGCCACTAGACATCATTGTGGCTGAAGAAGCACCGACACCGGAAGAGAGAGAGGTAGAGTCGTCCGTCCCCGACATGATGGTCAAAGAATAGAAATCAAGGAGCCAAAGAAGGAACACGACAAACACCTAGATAGAAACTAGGGTTGCCTCATAGAGTGAGGGACGACAACACGGTCATGCAGGAATCTCCAAGATCTTGCAACACCGGAAATGACATCAGATTAGGACCGCATTTCCGGTGCCAAGCAAAGGGCACTGCTGCATGCGAGGAGGTCTGCGGGCTGGAGGAAGCTGCGGACTGGAGGTCTGCGGACGGACGACTGCGGGCTGGAGAAGCGGAGGTGAAGAGGACTGCAGGCTGGAGAGGCGGCGGGCTGCGGCTTACGGAGGTCGGAAGAGATGCGTCTGCGGGTGCGGAAGCGGCTACGGAAGCAGAAGACGCGGTCGACTGCGGGTGCGGAAGCGGCTACGGAAGCAGAAGACGCTGTCGACGCGGGCTGGCGGAAGGAGATCGACGATCATATGCTATAGGGTCGACGATGGTAGCGGAAAGACAAGGATCGTGGATCTGAAGCGAGAGCCCGTGGGAGAAACTCTACGGCTCTGATACCATGTTGATTGGGAAAAAGAGAAGTTGTTCTATTATTCATCCATAGAGGGTTAATATAAGAGATACAAGATTGACCCAACACAGATAGACCATGTGGGACTAATAATAGAAATACTACTACTACTAATAATAATCTCTACTGTCTAACCCAAATGAAAAGAATTTTTTTTATCGATATTCCTATATTCCGATATTCATCGAAACAATGGGGTGGCCTGGTTCGTCACAAACACGTGAGTCTAATACAAAATATTAACTATTCTTCTCCACCCCACGCCAAAAATTATCGTTCTTCCAGGGATTATCCTGAAACCCTAAATGAGATCAATAATTGAACTATAGTAAATCTAGGAATCACTTCCGTTCACCTAGGGTTGTCTGAAACCGTAAATAAAAATTCAAAGAATTGAGAGGGAATGGTAGAGGGAGAGAAAATTGTCTTACCTTTCCCTAACATTGAGATCCAATAGGAAGCCAATTGTTTCAGGAATGGATCAACGCCAAAGGACCTTTTTGTTGCAGTGAACCGAAGAAAGTGGATCGTTGACCTCTTATGACAGAGGGACCAAAGCTACATGAGGTCAACGATCGGACTACGAGAAAAGGAAGGGGAATCGGTAAGTTCTAGGGTAAGAATGACCAGCGATGTGAACTGAAATGGGTAATTCTTGACAGTTTTATTATCGAAACCCCTCTAGTATATAGCGTTGACGATGCAAAAAAGTAACATAGGGCTGAGCATAATAATTGAAACTCTATAGTTGCTTGAATTTTTAATCGGATCGAAAGCTAACTAAAACAGTTAGAATCAATTTGAATCGAATCAAAATGTTTCGTAATCGATTTCAAGTTGATTTTGAGGCTCACACGACTCACTCGATTCTTGATTCGAACCGACTTGATTTTGTTACATTAATTTGAATTTGAGCTATGTGGCCCAGGTCCCAGGGATTTCACGATGACTCACAAGCCACAACATTCGAGTCGACTCCGAGTTGAAAATTTCGATTTCGAGCTGAGTCTGACTCGATCAAAATCGATTCACTATCACCCCTAAAATAACATATGTGTATCTCGTGAGTTTAGATGTTTGCATCAATTTCCTCGTACATTTCAATCAATTGTCTGAAAGCCCATTCTAGATGACATATTTATAAAATAAATCCAATTTAAGATAATAATATATTTATAAGAAATTAAATTTAAGATAAAGAATGAAATGATCCTTCCTTATCCTTATTTCCTGAACTAAACGTGAGTTTATTCTTTATTCTATTTTTATGTAATATTTATAATAAAATGCAAATCTGGCCATATTTAATAATGGCCCAAAAATAATAGTACTCAAAAAGGCTTGAAAACACGTCTAGTTTAGCTTGTTTGTATCTGATTCAAATACTTTTGTTAGCATATGTATGACTGGTATCGTTTGAGCTACATTAGTGTAATAAATTTTTATTGCACTTCATTCATTATATATGAGCTTGTGTTGTGCCTTTAATTTTGATTTTATATTTCCTATATATTATCCAAGCCAAACTATCTCCCTCTTATTCTAATATTCCCAGGTAATAAGCACTGATACTCATGATTCTCTCTCTCTAAATGGTAAAAAGGCACACAAATTTACTATATGCTCGTAGATTAAAGTAGATGTATGATGTGAAAGCATGCACACTTCCTTGGGCATCTCGCTTGTCTTTCCGTATAAACTTACCAAAAGGTTTATTGGATTCATCATTCCCGGAGAAAACAAAGGAAATCTTAGACTAGGCTTTTATGAGAAATGCTTATTATGTGGGAGTTTCAAATTATTTACATTTGATCTCTTACTTACATTCCTCATTGCATGAATGCACAATGCTCACGTTTGAAATCCAATCTTATCATAATCCAAAAAACCCTAAATCCTACTAGTTCTTACAGACATTTCCTTATTCTTAGTTATTAGCGTCTCAATATTGATGTAATGTGGAGTCGAATTGATTCCAGATCAACAAAGCTTCAAATACCATGTTGTAATGTGCATAATTACTTAATCTTCTTCTAATTGTATATGATAAATTGAAGTTTCTGTTTGCAAATCATTGTTACCCCCCGTCTGCAAATCACCACTAGCATGATGTGGCCCTTACTCGTAGTATTATATCCAATACTAGTCATCTGATTTAAACCCGTTCCTATATAAATCAATCTCACCTCCTTGGTGCTGATAATTTTTGATTTGATGTTTCGAGTAAGACTACATAAATTTGCATACCCAATAATAAATTATGTTGCTCGCTTGAACTACTTGTAATATAGTTCTTGCGAGTTCATTTTTGAAATTTTTGAATGATACTCTTTTTTACAGTCATTATAGTCCTTACCCATATCTTTGATTAAATATAGTACACATGTTTATTTCTATAAATGAACATAACTTAGAATCATAAAAGTTATAAACAATTTTCATATTTTTAAAATATATTTATAAATTTTAACAAAATCATGTAAAAAGAGTTTTACCTTTGATAAAGGAGATTGTTACGTCTATGGGATCCATAACCCGATATAAAGTTCATTAGTAAAATCAGAGCCTAAATTAGTAGCGACATTATGGTAATGCTTGTTGGTGTGAGTTGTATTTCTATATAAGGGAGGGTTTATTCGAGTGTTTCTTCATCTTTTATTATAGAGTAGGGAGGATTATACGATTGTTTCTTCATCTTGTCTTATAGAGTAGGGTTTGCGCTGTTGCTGGACGACGAAACCACCTATCAGTTGTATTTTCATGAGAGCATCTCTCGATGGTTAATGCTAGTATTCATCTTCTTCTTGCATTTTTCTCCTCGTCCATAACAGTTGGCTTGACCCGCCGCTCATTGTAGCCTTAGACACGGGCCTTCCAAATCACACCCTAAAACCCTTAATTGTGGTTATTTTCGCCTAATACGCAACCACACAATTCTAGGGAGCCCGATGTACAATCCATTAGGATTTTCTTCACCGCATTCACTCTATTCTTCATCTGTCTCATGTCATCACCTCCAAGTTTTGGCCGTTGACTGTTAGTGCCACTCACAACTTGTTTCAAAGGGATCTTCCCTAAAAGCTACTATGTTCGTGTTTTCCTTACCAGTCAACTCATGCCCTCAATTCTTCCAAATCGAGCGACAACCTTAATCTTCCAATGCCTATATTACTCGTCTCACAAGCCATATGCAATTCATCTCCTAACAACCATACTCGTCTAATTCTTAGGTAGTGAGGCCACTACATCTTGCTTTTGTGAATATGATGCATTCCACGAACATTTTCACTCATTCGCCCTGCCACTTAGCTCTGGTATTCTCAGTGCCGATCGCCGATCGTCAGCTCTGCCTACTTCCCATTACTGATGAAATTGTCGGTGTCATGGTCTCTGTTCCCCCCTCTTAAAAAACTTTGTTCCTAGTTGTACTACTGTTAGCTTGGATCATGCGAGACCATGGACTCTGTTGTATCGTACTTCCGATCCAAACTATCTTGACCCTCGATAGGTCCAACAACAATCTCTTTTCTCTTGTCGTTTCATGTCCTGGATTAACACATTGATGAAATTGAGTACTCTATTGGTTCACTCTCATCTTGTGATGGCGAACATTGAGGAAGCCCTTGTGAACATACTTCATTTTTTTTGGAACAACCATACTTTCCAATTTCGAGCTTAACCGCCATTCCGCTACCCACATCCTCCATCGTCAATTACTCTAGACTTAGGACCTTTACCGAGATCGACACGCCATTTATTCATCCCCCATGGTCCAATGTACACCCTTGAAGTTTGAATATCCCACTTTTTAAGAGAAACAATATACTGCGATGGATTGCTTGAACCGATTTTTTTTAAAAGTCAAGCCACACTTGAGGACCCCAAGTCTTCTCTCTCCATGATCTATATGGTGGGATCAACTCTACATTGGATGCTATCATGATTGAATTCAATGCACTGATGCAACATGATGATCCCAAGCTATCTTTAGCTTGTTCTTTCACGATCTTAGAGGCAAGTCCTTTTTTCTGACGGGATGTATTGTTACTTCTATGTTAGAGTTGTGACCCGAATAACGGGTACATTAGTATAACTGGTGCCTAAAGAGATTCCAAAGGAATTATAATAATATGTGTTGGTTTGAGTTGTTTCTTTATCTAAGGCAGTTTTATGTGAGTGTTTCTTCATCTTGGTTTCTAAGGTTTAGCCGTTTAGGATCGGGTTTTGCACGAGTGAGGGAATCAACTCTCGATTGTATATTGGTGAAAGCATGTCTCGAAGGTTAATGCTATTGTTCGTCTTCTTTGTGCATCTTTCTTCTCCCCTGTTAAAGAGATTTTTATAGTGCTTGTGATGGAATATCTCGTAAAAATTATAAGTTTACTAAGATGTAGATAACGTCTTAATGCAACGCTCGATTTACATCTTCTTGCATAAAACAAGAAAATTGTTTGCGGTTTCGTCAATGGAAGTGGGATATAATAGTTGTGGTTATGATGGCAGTAGATGGAAATGGCAGTGGCAAAAATATGCCCAATTGCATGTAGGAGTGTTGGAACCTGTCAATGAGCTAATTAGTGAGTTAGGCGAATGGTTGATATGAAGGAGACAAGGCATTTACGTGGTAGATTATGCGTCATTGCATATTGACAATACAAACACGGCGATCAGTTGGACCTTTGATTCATTCACATCTCTTTTTTATTTTCTCCTTTCTTTAATCCGCACGAGGTAAAATGAAGGTTGCTGTTCAAGTTAGTGAAGTTCTTTCATTGTAATTAGAGATTATGCCTAACAAGAACGAAATCACGCTCTGTAGGATACTAGTATTTGAACCTACGACATCGGGTTTTGGAGACCCGTGTTCTACCGAAATGAACTAAGAGCACTTTCTTCTATCTTCTCACAGTAGATACGATTGTTCCCCCTCATGGGCTTATTTGGCCCTTGCATAACCACCTTTTTCTTTTATCCGAAGAATCTAAGATCCCCACCAAATGAAAAGGCTGCTCAAAGGTCCAACTTGGTTGGAAGAGCAGAAAGTCTAGGCTTCTTTCCTAGTCCTACTCTCGGTGAGTGTCTCGACATTGAAGCATACGAATGTGGGAATACTGCGAAACCCTTACCTGGAATCCGATTCCTAAAAAGGGAATTAAGGAAAGGTAATAAGGGGGAGTTTGTTACCTGCGTCCTCAAACGTGTGATTCTCTTTAGTGAGGTTGGGCTTTGGAATGTCGTCTTCAGCTTTCTTGAAGTTAGGGTGCGCGCGACCTATTGAGTGGGGATGTCCATAGGCTTGATTGCTGCGCTGCTTTCCATGTCCGAGATCAAGAGAGAATGTGTAGCCAACCCATAATCACTTTCGCTTGCAGTTGGCCCCTCCCTTTCTTTCAGTTTCAAGAGTTGAGGTTCTTATGGGCCGGCCGGGCTTGGATGGTTGGCTCTTCCGGTTGTTTTTGCTGTATTGCCTGTTCCAATTGGCGGTCGAGCGCTAACACACATATGGTAGACCAGACAGCTGTGTTCTGGTTATGTTCTTTCTATTAGGGGAGGTGAAGCTCTATTAGCCCACATAGCGGTAGGTGACGAGAATGGTTATTCCTAAACGAGTCATGAAGGGTATAACAAACATGTCTTGTCTTCACATTGGATCAAGAACAAGGTCAGAGGGATCAAAAACGGCTAATTCATATAGAGCCATCGAGCCATCCCAACCAGCACCAGAGCTGTATGCATTATATGGACAGAAAGCAATCAACCTGGATCATTCAATACAATAGTATGAACACGATACCAAGGCAAACCCATGTAAATACCTCTGACCCTACATAAACGAGTCATGGTTGATATGAAGTAGACCGAGGAAGAGAATAATGATTAGGCCAAAATTTGGTATACTATGCCAAGATTTATGACCTATGTAATGAAGTTAAGTGCCGAGATCAGCGACCAAGTGCTATAACTTTCAAATCATTAAAAAATGAGGTAGGAGGCTAGCGGAACAAAAATATCTGAGAGGTTCTATTTATGAAATGTTAAAGTAAAAAAATCATCATTTCAAATCAAGTTGGAAGTATGGGAGTCATTAGTTGATTTCCACATGTATTTAGGGATGTTCTTGTATTGTTATTTCATTTGATCTCGCGTCTTATAAACTTCTTAACTCTTAGGGTCCGCACTGTTCGATGGAATTGGGCCTCAAGTATTTGAATTGAGATGTTCAATTCCAGTTTCATTATTCAGTTGCATATAGACTTTAAATTTGTAACTGGAATTTCAGCCAATTTCATTGAGATGATCTTATAAGATGTATAATGATTGTTTTTTTTCTACAACGGAACCACAGAATTGATGATAATTAGTTATATCCTCTTAGATAAATATTAGAATTGAAATTAGGCTTGGAATTGAACCAAATTCCTGCATCCAATTTGAATTCCCACCAATCAAACAGCCCCCCTGTAGATTTCTCCTGGGGCCATCTTTAATGTATATTAAATTAATATCAGATTCATGTAATATGTCATTTGATTTTTTCCCCTTTTGTTTTGACAATATCTTACACCAATTTTCAGCCGTGGAAGGCAAGACTTGAAAAAGCTCACAAGCACGGAAAACTAGTGTTCCTGGACAATCTGGACCCATCTTATTCATCTAGTGAGATAGAGGTATGCTTTTTGTGCTCTCTTACTATAAATTGTAGAATCTTTGATCGTTGACGTGTTTCTTGAATTTGGGATATCATAAATGGGTTCATGGAAATGATTCTCTCTATATTTTTTTGGTGAAAAGTGAAAAAACATTTATGTTAAATAGTTAAATCTATTATTGGTACTCTTCTTGTGCTGATGACCATTACTAATATTAGGTATGCAAAATTTTCTCACAATTGACTATCTTTAACTAGGATTAAAAATATTTGTTTTTTGTAGTTCTTTTTTGATATACTTGTACGAGCATTAATGACAAGGAGTTGGCACCGGCACACGTTTTTTTCCATAGCTCCAACATCCTCTAGCCCCTGCTTGTTCAGTGACGTAGGAGTTGAAACCAAATGATAATATTATCTTGAATGATAATACCCACTACTCATATATATAGAGTAGGGAAACAATTACAAAAGACACAAATACCCTTATGGGTGAAATACACATAATAGCGACGGACTTGGAATTCAACTCTCCCCCTCAAGTCGGACGATAGATATTTTCCATTCCAAGCTTAAGGATATCATCAGTGAAGGCATCGGATCCCAAACTCTTAGTGAAGACGTCAGCCAACTGGTCTCTAGAGTGGACGAAGGGAGTAACTAAGCTTCCTTTTTCAAGATGATCTTTGATAAAGTGGTGATCAACCTCAACATGCTTGGTCCTGTCATGCTGCACTGGATTATGAGCTATGCTGATAGCGGCTTTGTTATCACAGTACAGTGAGATGGGTATGTCCTTCTGAAGCCCAAGATCCTGCAATAAGATACGCAACCACAGACCTTCGCACAGACCCTGGGACATTGCCCGGTACTCCGCCTCTGCGCTAGATCTTGCCACCACATTTTGTTTCTTGCTCCGCCACGTGACCAAGTTTCCTCCGACGAATGTGCAGTAACCTGTTGTAGATTTCCGATCCTCACGACTACCAGCCCAGTCCGCATCGGTGAAGACATCAATCTTTAAATGATCATTCTTTGAGAACATTAGCCCCAGGCCGGGAGCCTTCTTCAAGTACCGGAGGACACGAAAGGCGGCATCCCGGTGTCTGGCTCTTGGGGCATGCATATACCTACTCAAAATTCCAACGACATATGTAATGTCAGGACGCGTATGTGAGAGGTATAGAAGTTTTCCCACCAATCTTTGATAACTGGAAGCATCAATCCGATCACCATTCCTATCTTCATCAATCCCATGGTTCTCCTCCATAGGTGTGTTAGCAGGAGCACAACCAAGCATACCGGTCTCCTTTAGCAGGTCTAACACATATTTGCGTTGTGAGATAAAGACACCCTTATCCGAACGGGTAACTTCAATTCCTAGGAAGTAACGAAGCCTTCCCAGGTCCTTTACTTCGAACTCAGCTGACAGAAGAGCCTTCAGCTTAGTAATTTCCTCCGGGTCATTTCCAGTGACCACAATATCATCAACATAAACGATGAGCACAACGATTTTCCCTTCATTCCTCCAGGTAAACATTGTATGATCTGAGTGTCCCTGCTTATAACCAAACTTGATCATAGCCTTGTGAAATCTCCCGAACCATTCCCTTGGAGACTGCTTCAGCCCATACAACGACCTCCATAGGCGACAAACGAGACCTTCTTGTCCCTTTTTCACAAATCCTGGGGGAAAGGCCATGTACACTTCTTCCTTAAGATCACCATGAAGGAACACATTCTTGATGTCCAGTTGGTGGAGTTCCCAATCTAAGATCACAACGCATGATATGATCACACGAATAGAGTTCATCTTTGCCACCGGAGCAAAGGTCTCCTGGTAATCAACTCCCCAAGTCTGAGTGTAACCACGAGCAACCAACCTAGCTTTATATCGCTCAACTTTCCCATCCTGATTCTGCTTGACTGAGAAGACCCATTTAGAACCAATGGGTTTCTTGCCTGGAGGGAGAGCTGTAACATCCCATGTATGATTCTTCTCCAAGGCGGACATTTCTTCCTTCATTGCTTGTGCCCATTCAGGAATACCAGCCGCTTCCTTCCACATCTTAGGAATAGAGATTTCGGACAAGGAAGATATAAATGCCTGATGGAGCTTAGAGAGATGATCATAACCAACATGATTAGAAATAGGATGTTCCGTACATACAGCCTTACCTCTTAGCAGAGTAATGGGAACATGTAAGTCAGCGTCAGAATCTGAGTCCGACGACGGCATTGGCAATGGCGGAGCAGCAGTGGACAGAGTATCTGGTTTTCGGCGATGATAGACATGAGGCAGGGGAGTGATGAGGGATGGATGATGGTATGTAGGAAAAGGTGTAGATGTAGGTGTATGAGGAGTGGATGACGTGGTAGATGGAGAAGGTGGAGAAGGTATAGGAATAACAGTAACTGGTGCAAGAGGAAGAGGAACAGGAGCAAGAGGAAGAGGAACAGGAACACTAATGGCATCATTCTCCTCCTGACTACGAAGAGGAGTCGAGGCCACATAATAAGGTTCCTCTTCGCGAAACGTGACATCCCTGGTGCAGAAAAAACGTCTGGTAGGCGGGTGATAACACCGATACCCTTTAGTGGTGGTGGAGTAACCAAGGAAGACACATCGGAGAGCACGAGGGTCTAGCTTATCCCGAAGGGGCTTGTGAACATGCACAAAACAAACACACCCAAATATGCGGGGTGGGAGAGAGGAAGTATGGATAACAGACGTAGTGGAGAGGCGCGCCAAAGGAGTCAGGTAGTCGAGAACACGGGAGGGAAGACGGTTGATAAGATGGGTGGCCGTGAGAATAGCATCACCCCAATAAGATTTTGGGAGATGCATGGTGGTGAGGAGACAACGAGCAACATCCAGAAGATGCCAGTTTTTTCGTTCTGCCACACCATTTTGGGTGGACGTGTAGACACACGTGGTTTGATGGATAATACCTTGACTCGAAAGGTAGACCCCGAACGCCCCACGGTCATCATATTCCCCCTCATTGTCACTACGAAGAACGCGAATGGTACCACCAAATTGAGTCTGTACCATCTTATGAAAACTCTGAAAGACAGAAGAAACTTCACCTTTTTTTTAACAGATAAACCCAGGTAGTCCTGGAAAAACAGTCAATAAAGGTAACAAACCATCTATAACCAGATAAAGAGATAACAGGGGATGGTCCCCAAACATCCGAATGTATAATAGCAAATGGCGTACTACTAGGTGAAGATAACTGAGAAGACGAGTGTCGAACATGTTTAGACATCACACATACATCACATTTTAAATTATGAACAAAAGGAGATAAAGCAGGAAACAGTTTTTTAAGATAAACAGGAGACGGATGACCCAGACGCAAGTGCCAGCGTTGAGCATCGGTCACAGTAGCGGCAGCGGAAGAAGAGAGAGCAGAGTGAGTAGTATCCAGATAGTATAGACCACCACAGTTCCTACCACTGCCAATGCACCGCCTCGTACCCAGTTCCTGAAAGACACAAGAATCAGGGAAAAAAGTTACCGAACAGTTAAGAGATTTGGTAAGGTTGCTAATAGAAAGGAGACTGCGAGGGAATTTAGAGACATGCAAAACAGAAGTAAGCGAAAGGGAAGAGGAACAAGAGATGTTCCCCTTTCCAGCAATAGGGGATAAAGTGCCATTAGCCGAGACAACTTTATCCTTACCAGACAAGGGAATATAGGAAGAAAAACCTGTGGGTGACCCGGTCATGTGATCAGTAGCACCGGAGTCAATGATCCACTTAGACGAAGGAGTCACGGCAGAGTGAGCAGCTGGCATAGAGGCAGTAGCAAATGAAGTAGCAGTCCCACTCATTGAAGAATCAGGCTGGGAGTGCAACAGACATCGAAGAGCATCCAACTCAGATGTGGTAAAATGACTGGGAAGCTGACCGGGATGGTCCTCCTGAACCTTTGTGGAGTAGGCCGCATCCTGAAATCGAGTGCCACTATGACGGTATCCACCACGTCCAGGTCCACGTCCACGTCCACGTCCAGATCCCGGAGGGATAAGGTGCGGATGAAGCTTGAAGCACACCTCCCGAGAATGCCCCCAACGACCACAGTGATCACACGTAGAAATTGTGTTGGTATTGCTGGAACTCCCACGACCCATACTGCCAACACTCGCAAAGGCAGACCGATCCACAGTGGGAGCAGTCGTGCTGAGGGATCGACGTCGGTCATCATCTCCAAGAACCATGTTGAAGGCTTCCCTCAGGGACGGAAGGGGTGATCGATGTAAAATGTGAGTTCGGACAGTATCAGACTCCATGTTCAGCCCCATCAGGAAAACATGCAAACGGTATCGGTTTTCCTTCTCCCGCAGTTTCACGGCGTCGGCCGTGCAGGAAGCAGTGAACTGCTCGAAGAAGTCCAACTCCTGATAGAGCCTTTCAAACTCCGAGAAGTAAGCAGAAACGGTCATAGATCCCTGGCGAAGTTCCAAAATGCGACGGGTTAGCTCGTAGATCTGGGTGGAACTACCAATCTGTGAGTAGGTGTCTTTAGCTCGGGTCCAGATCTCATACGCAGAATCCAAGAGCATATAACTGCGATAAACCTTGGGGGACATGGAGTGAAGAAGCCATGATACCACCAGAGAATTCTCGGAGTCCCAGCGTTTCCAAGTAGGGTCCTCCTTTGGGGGTTGCTTAACCGTCCCATCGATGTAGCCGAACATCTGATGACTGCGAATCACATGTTGGGCAGCACGGGACCATTCCAAATAGTTTGTCCCATCCAGGGGAACGGTGGTAATCTTCAAAGAGCCGGAGTGTCCATGGGCCCGCTGAGGGTCACCCATCTGTGGCATGACTTCACTCGTCGGTATGACTTCACTCGTCGGTATCGAAGACCCAGTAGAATCCCCCATGGAATAGAGAGGCTGACCAACAGAAGAAGAGGACTAGGTGTAGCACAGTAATGGCTGTCCAAGCATCTCGAGACAGCAAGTGAAGGAAGAATGAGCAGCTCAGAGGCAGCAGGGGACCTCGGCAAGATGGAGCAGCAGCAGAGAACCTCGGCAAGATGGAGCAGTTCAGCTTCAGCAAGGAAGAAGCAAACCAACGGAAGAAGCGGCAGTGGCAAACCAACGGCAACTGCAGATCAGCGGCAGATCAGCGGCAGATTTTGCCAACAGCGTCAAATCAGCGGCAGCTCAGTGGAAAAACAGAAGAGCCGCAGACATTGAGACGAAAGCGAGAGGTACCGTCCCTAGCAACCATAGCCGGTGCCTAGGGCGGCATTAGAGGGGAGGAGAGGCGCAGACGACTCTCAAACTCCCAGTGAGGAGAGGCGAGCGGGCGATTCGGGTGAGCGGCGAGCGGGCGATTCAGGTGAGCGGGAGCGAGAGTGGGCGATTAGGGCGTGCGATTTCCTCTGATACCAAGTTGAAACCAAATGATAATATTATCTTGAATGATAATACCCACTACTCATATATATAGAGTAGGGAAACAATTACAAAAGACACAAATACCCTTATGGGTGAAATACACATAATAGCGACGGACTTGGAATTCAACTGTAGGACGGTCCTATGACGTGGATAATGAAAGATTACTAAATGAAAACACACGCCTCGCGAATTTTGAACTTACAATAGTAATTTTTTATAAATCAAAAAACTTACAAGCAAGGAAATAAGTGAGGTTGTATATATGCGAGAGAGCACGTAATTAAATTGCACAGTTGAATAAGAACATACAAAGCCACACAAGTTTGAAGACAATGCTTATAATCAAATATAAGGCGAGTAGTGAAAGGAAACTAATTAAACATACATTAAATGACCACGGTCTAGAAGACTCACACAACTAGATAGTATAGGGCTTGGTGGGAATTCCCGGTGTCGGGACTGAACTAGCACCGAATTCTGAACTCCCGACGGTGCTGAAGGCTACTAGACAGCACAAACCAAGGCTGGATCTGAATTTCTTGGGACCCTAACTGCTGGGTTGAACTGCTGCCGGGATGAGTGAGGGATAAGCAGGAGCTGTGAGGGGCTGGGAGTGGTTGTTGGGGCGGCCGAAGACGGTCTGGGACTGTGGAGGGGTTGAATGGAGGGCAAAACTGCAGCCCTGGAGAGTTTGGGAGCATGGGAGGGCAGAAGAATGGAGTTTGGATCTGCTGGAATGAAATTTCTGTAGACAGGAATTGATTCAGCTCCTCCCTAGACCAATTCTGGTTGCAATCAAGGGGCTGGGAGGCCAGCTGAAGGTACAGACACTTAATTCCAGAGTCTGGAATTAATGTCTTGGTGGAATTTAGGTCCGAAGCAAGGATTTGATGGAGTAGGCGGCAGTGGGGAGATTTCCGGGAGAGGGGAAGGTATTAGCCGTCTGATGGGGAAGGATGTGGGACTCTGTTGGGTGAGGAGAAAGTGGATCCGCGTGAGAGGAGGGGGTACTGAACGTGAGGAGTGGGGATTCAGTTAGGGGCTGGAAATGTGGCTCCACTTGAGATGGAGAGAAATGTGGGGAAGTTTTGGGGTAGTGGAGAATGGGAGATAGGGATTGAATGTAGGAGGTTGTGACCTTAATTTTAGGAGAGCGGGGGTAGTGAGGAGGTAGTTATGGTAGTTATGTTGGTGGTGGGGGTGGTGGCTGTCCGGAGGTGGCCAGAGGCGATTGCCGGAGGTGGCTTTGGCGATCGCCGGAAAACTAAAATTGAAGGGGCTTTGAGGGGTGGCGGCGGTGGCTTGACGGAGGCCACCGGAGGTGGTTTTTGGCGATCTTCGGAAAACTCAAAGTGGACGATTCTGATCCTTCTCTTTTATTTAATATAATTTAGTACAAGAAATGCATATTAATGTCATGCAACCAACGTTGATATTCCTAATACAACTACATGTGAAATTATATCTATTGCTTTTTTGTGAGATGTGCGCTTCCTTATGGCAAAACTCTTACTTTTTTTACTATCACAATTGAATGCATTGGGTATTTGTTCGATATTACAGATGTTTTGTAATAACTTTTGAACACCTTCACATGCATGCTTGTGAATAGTTGAGAGAATGTTAAAAATAAGTGCCGACTTTGACCAAAAATATATTTTGTTTATAAGAAATCAGTCCTTCCATCACTGATTAGTTGGTATTCACCCTTTTAGATTTGGTACAAGTTCTCCGAAAGAATGACATAATGTTAAATCTTATCTTGAATGACATAAAATAAAGCAACATTTGGCCTTGAAATTGCATACACAAAGCCATCCTCCTTATCCCATCATGACAAAATCTGAGGCTTTTTGAGCGAACCCGATCACTACTCTACTTTGAAATCAAATCCCCAAAACTTACTAATCTAATATTGTTAAGATGATGTTGTCCGCTTTTGATTCAACAAATATTTTAAAATATAATGAATTGTATGCATAAGGCTGTGTCATTCCCAAAGATAAGGATGTTGATGTTGTATTGCATTGGGAAGTCAAATTAGTTCTCTTTCATTTGCGGGAAGCTTAAAGTGACGCTGGACTAGCATCTGGCTAAAGAAGTTTATCAGATGGTCTTCTTGAAGAAAAACCGCTCCAATTCCCTTTTCTGAAAAATCATATTTCACTCAAAATTCCTATGTGATATCCGGATGGACAAGTACTGGTGTTGTGGCTAATCAAATTTGTAGAGTCAGAAATGAGTTGGATGGACAAGTACTGGTGTTGTGGCTAAACAATACTTCTTAAGCATATAGTGAGGGGTGCCACAATTTTTCTCTACAACCCTTGAGTTAATTTTCAATAATAACTTGTCATTCGTAGGAACCCATGCAATTGTTTTACTGATTGCCGCTGAGGCCATTTTATAACTGACCCGCCTTGTTGTTGTCCACCGAAACTTCTCTTCTAATGATAATATGCCCCAAAATAAAGTATATTTGGACTTTCAAACCAATAATTTGATTTTCCTAAGAACAATTGATTTGTTTTGAATTAAATTGTAATTCTTGATGAAGTCCATGATGTTTTGGAGGAGCTGAGCCCTAGCCGACCACCTTTCTCGATTTCCACTCCAACCTTTATCTAAAGGAAGATTAGTTATATCATTATTGTTCGGTGATATGGTCACCACCCAGTGACTCAGCATTTCTAGTGACCTTACACTTTCCCTTACAATGCAGCATGGAGGTGTCATGTGTTAGGAATGCCAAACTTGTCTCTTATACTTGTAATCTTGGTTCCAGTCAAAGACT
Organism: Dactylorhiza incarnata; assembly: GCA_033032865.1. Classification (NCBI taxonomy): domain Eukaryota; kingdom Viridiplantae; phylum Streptophyta; class Magnoliopsida; order Asparagales; family Orchidaceae; genus Dactylorhiza; species Dactylorhiza incarnata. The sequence goes on along the minus strand of JAWHQI010000347.1, from coordinate 2,362,197 downwards.
TTGTAAAGATTTCAACAATTTGGTTATCAGTCTTGACAAACTTGGTATTGATTATCCCATTTGAAAAATTTTCTATCAAAAATGGAAATCTATCTAGACAGAATTAGAGGCTATATGCATAACATCAACATCGTCACACAGTAACTACATTGAACTAATGACAACCTATTTTAATTTAGTTTAAAGTTGTTCGATCCAGATCAATTCACAAATGGTTTGAGCCATAGCTCTGTATTCAGACTCAACATTAGATCTAGCAATAATTTGTTATTTCTTACTTTTCCATGAAACCATGTTCCTTTACATCAACATGCAATAGCTAGTAGTAGATCTGCCAGCATGGGGAGACTGCCAACTAGCATCAGAATGTCCTTCTATTCTCATATGGTTGTTATTTTTATACAATAACCTAACACTTGACTTTCCCTTCAAGTATCTGAGAATAACCATCTCCATCTGATGAACCCTTGGAGTGGACATAATTTGACAATCCATAGTAACAAGAAAAATATATTCAGAATTAATTTACCTACCAACTTCTATTTCTCTTTGCATCCAGATAAATATGCCCAGCTCCTTTATCCTTCATAAGTTACCAATCTCATGTTTATCACTCCCATATATGAAGACCACTAAATTGTGCGGCCGCTATTCCCGTCCGAAGAACTTCGACGGTGCATCGGTTGAAGTAATAAAATGGTAAGCAAGTACTGATTGTCAATCTCAAGGAGCGCAGGTGAAGATACACACAAATCTGATACCACGGGCTATCTAAGCGTGACGATTAATTGAGATTTTCTAATCTAATATCAAACCTAATTTCAACTATCACATGCATAGAGCAACCACAAGCATTATGGATTCCATCTTCCATCATAAGAAATTTATTAGAAATCAAAATATATTGCATAAAATTAAATGTGCTCATTATGACATGATTTCCTTCATAAGAAATTAAAGAGTGCGTATAAATATTGAGATTCCTAGGGAAAGAGAGAATGAAGGCGAGCTACATAGAGAGTGGAGAGCCTACTCCTCGGGTGTCAAAGGAAGCGTCACTGGTCGTCACTCTGGCCTTCCTTCGTGCCTTGGACGCGTCCGGAGTAAGGTAGAAGTTGTCACCTTACTCCTAGTGGCCCGTCTTCTCTCCACATGTTCTTGTCTTCACGTCTTTATTGCAAACACCTTCAAGTGGCCATATATTCCTTTGGAAATCTTCCTTTGAAGCTTTGGTTGGAGTGGAAGAGGATTCCTTCGCTGCCTGGGGACTCAAGACATGCAACAACATGATACTGGAATGAAAGATTCGTCTCCCGACCCTAATTTTCCCTATTTATAGAAGCAGAAAATGACCGCGCACAGTCAGTGCACAGGCTCGCGCGCACGACCTTGCACGAACAATGGAAAATTGGCTTGAAAAATACGACGCAGGAGACGATGACAACTACCTGTCAGAAGATAAGACACGACTGTGTGCATGAGTTGGCACATTCGTGTCCGAAGGATGAATAATCAGGTCAATCACAACATAAAAAATGAAGCACTTGCCCGTGTGCCTGTGCACGGTCGTGCGCGGAGGAAGTGCATTGGTAAAAGTCAAAACTCTGGAATTTGGGTGGAATTAATTTTTGTACAGGAACATGCACGATCGTGCTGATTATGCAGATTTAACCAACAACTTCTCGTGCATTGAGGCACGAGAAGTGCCTCAATGCATTGAGGCACGAGAATTTGGGTGGAATAATCAGGTTAATCACAACATAAAAAATGAAGCACCTGCCCGTGCGCCTGTGCACGGTCGCGCGCGGAGGAAGTGCATTGGTAAAAGTCAAAACTCTGGAATATGGGTGGAATTAATTTTTGTACAGGAACATGCACGATCGTGCTGATTATGCAGATTTAACCAACAACTTCTCGTGCATTGAGGCACGGTCATGCCTCAAGAACACGCACGGGCTGGAGACAAAACTTGAATTTTGAGGTCAAAATGACTAATTGTGCAAGCACGGCCGTGCGTTGTGGCTAGCACGATTGTGCAAATGTCGATTCTCGAAGCAGTTGTGACCGTCTCTCTGATATCATGTAATACATGATGAAGTTCACGACGTTGTGGAGGGGCTAGGGGTATGTATTATATGCAAACGTACTTTCAGGTAATATATGTTACTTGCAATAAATTTTAATTTATAAGTCAAAATGATAAATGCGACACAAGAGATAAATCAAACAAACAAGGAGACACGAGACGACTTAAATGTAAAAGATTACTCAAAATACAAATAATTTGTAAATTGGAAACTCACAATGATTCAAGAGTTTGAAAAAACTATTACAAAAGACATACTCCTTGAATAGGAAATAACACCGAATTCAACACTAAGAATTAACTTCAAAACAAATAAACTCACACAGTAGTAGTAATAGTAGAAGGCTTGGAGAGGATCTCCCGGAGTGGGGACAAGTAGTGGTACTGAAATTCAGACTCCTAGTGAACCTTTGGGGTGCTGGACAGCAGGCAGAAGGATTGTATCTTGAGTTCCCAGGGCTGTAGAGGGCTGTTGCCTGTGTGGAGAACACAATATGGGTGCTAGATAATGTCTAGCAGCTTGGAGGAGATGGATCTCAAGGTGATGGAATGCAGATCTGGAAGGGCACAACTGCTGTGTTGCTGTACGTGAACATGAGAGACTCCAACTCAGGGTTTGGAGACAAATGCCGGTTCTGGAATGCCTGGAGCAGAGACTTGACAACTGTAGGAAGGGAAATCTCTCCCTGGGGTGGAATGGGTTGTCTGGGAAGAAAATCCTATAGATGTTGGCCGTTGGATTTGAAAGGGGGTCGAATTGGTGGTGGGGAGGAGGTTAAGGGAGGATGTAGGAAGTTGCGGCTGCTGGGAGAAAGAGAGGGAAGGATCGGTTTGGTTGTGGGGGTTAGTGAAGCTCAGTTTGAATGTGGAGGAGTAGAGGAGGGCTCGGTTTGGCCTGGGGGAGTGGCTTTGGCATGATGGGAGAAATAGGAAGTGAGGGGGGATTGGATAATTTGGTGGAGAGGAATTTTATCGGATGTGTCCTAAAATTGAGGAAGTGGAGGTAGTGGGGAGGTGGAGAGGTAGTAATGGGGTGGCGGCTAGCCGGAGTCGGCTGGAGGTGGTAGCCGGAGGGGTGGTGGTGGTGACCAGAGGTGTTTTCCAGAGATCACTGGAAAACTGAAATGAAGGAAACTTGGAGGGTGATGGTGGTGGTTCACCGGAGGTGGTTGGGGAAGGTTTTCCAGTGATCGTTGGAGACCGGAAACGGAGGAGACTTGGAGGGGATAAGGGGACTGTTTTGGTGGTGTTTGGGGGGGGGGGAATTGTGGGTGGCCGTCCGGTGGTTGGATGGCAGATTTTGGGCTGTGGGAGGGTGGTGGCGGTGGGAGGGGAAGGTGATTGTCGGTTGTGGGAGGAAAGGTTGGATAGGGGTCGGTTGGAGTTGAGGTAAGGGGCTCGGTTTGGAGGGGGAAAATGGGGGTAGAATGTGGTCGGCGGCCAAGGTGAGCGAAGGTCCAAGCGTCGCATCTGAGGGGATCCAGCTTGAGCACCGATTGATCAAAAGCTAGGCTTCTTGGCTTCAACTTTCAACACCTCTCTTTAGAGCCTTCTACCTCTAGATATAGGCTTGAGACGACAATAAACGGTTATGATTTTTCGTTCGTTGTCTACCTCAAGATAAATAAAATTACAAAGTAAAGTTAAAAATGCAAAGAACGAAAACTGTTACAATCGGCGATCCGCTCAAGATGAGCGGTCCCGATCGTCGCTGGGTCCGTGGTCGGCGGGAATAGACCCTAACGAACCGTGTGGCCTGATCCCCATCGTGCCAAGCCCTAGCAAACTCCCCCTCCCAAACTAAATGCTGCGCTAGGTTGGGGGGAGAAGTGGACTCGAACTAGGAACATATGAGTTTATCTACTGTTAGGCGAGTACCCTCGTGCTGTTAACATTGTCTCTACCCTCTCCACTGTGTCGTATTTATAGGTAAATTAAACTAGGGGTATCCCCCTATTGTTAGAGGGTAGTCCCCACCGCCATGCAAACCTAGTCAGATATGGGAACACCAAATAGTCTCGCCTTCTGTGTTCCTCCCGCTCCCTGATGCGACTCCTTTTCGATCATGCGCATCTCAAATGCTGAGTTTGATAAGTTCGCGTCGCGACACCTTCCCTCGGGCTTCGAGGCTCAGTGGCAGATTTTTATGAAAGGCACAACACCTAGTAAGTAGGCGAGCCCGCCTTCTCGCTGGAGCATTTTGTAGATGGGATGAGACTCTCGTTATGGATCGAGGTTCGCTAGATCCTTTGCCATTACAGCCTTATCCTGACGCAAGTGAACCATAACAATATGGAGGCTCCAGTCTTGTTCGCGATTTTCTTCCGCCTGTCAGGTTCTCGACAGACGAGCATGCGTTTTGCGAGTACTTTCGAGATCAATTCTTTGACACCAAGTTTTATCGGCCCCAATGAGACTAAGTCACGCGAGATCATTCCTTGCTGTTTTTTATATTTCTTTAGTCAAATTTTGCTTAACCGTTACTTCTTTTGGCAGTGCTTCACAAGATTCCATCCTTCCCCTTCGTAGTCGGCACCTCCACCCAAAGGACACAGAGAAGGAGAAGCTCAACGATGCCAAGGGAAAGAGGGCCTCTCCTTCCGTCTTGCCCGAGGAGAAGAGTTGGCGGAAGGAGGTCGCCCATAAAAGGGGCTAAAACTTTGTCGATGATGAACTCAAGTCGCACTCTCTGTTTAACAAAGGGCACTGATGGCTCCAACACCGAGGAACCCCTCGTCTTCTGGCAGAATAACGTGAATCGTGCCAGTATCCGGTCTTGACTGCCCTCCCAGATCGATGATAACGAGCCCAATGATGACACGTTCAACTTCTCGTACACCATTTATGGGCAAGACGATGCGTTGGCGCTAGTGGACCCCCTTCCTCATCATCTCGCCAATCAGCGAGTTCAAGCTATGCTTCGATCGACCAAGCTCTTCCACAAGATGGCGAGGGCCACCCTTGAGTTGACTGGTAAGCTCGCCCAGGTCGAGGAGGCACGTGCCCAAGCCTAGGAGAATCCCTCCAAGACCGAGGAGGCCCTGGATCCGGCTGAGAACGAAGTTTTGGCAAAACCTACTACCCTCTTTGGTACTACACTAGTTCCCTTATCAATCCGTTCTCCTGACTCGCTTGAAATTCCCAGGAATTCAACTGCTCGCCGCTGAGAGTCTCAGAAATAGAGTGATCCTTGCCGGCCTGCAAGAAGCAGCTTGCGGAGATTGACGTCCGCCTCGCGGAGGCCGTGTCTCGGTCTACCTTTGGATGGATGACAGAGGCGCAACATGTCTCTCGGCAAGAAGATGACAATTGTCGCGATTAATGTCATTCTGGAGTGCATGGGCGAGCGTCGCTGGCTCGTCGTGAAGAAGAGGGATGTGAAGGTGAGGAACATTTTTCCAGAGCTCTTCCCGAATCATTTGACCTTCTCTTTTTCCTCGAGCTCGGGTAGCTCTTCTTCCTCTGAGGATGTAGCCTTAGTAGTAGCAAGTCGCCGATAATCTCCGTCGTCTAGCTCGGATCTTGATTCTTTTGTTTTTTGATGCAAACGAATCACTACCATTGTCGCTTATAACCCTTACATATGTAAAAAATACAGTTTGTGTAACTTGTGGAGTTTTTGTTTTGTAACTGTTTTTTCGAATATGCAAATTGCAAGTATCTTAGGATCGTCGTTGGGTGAACTCGCATGCGAGGTCTGTTGGCTCTTTGGTTCATTGCTGGATGAACTCACAAACGAGGTCGGTAGGCGAGTAGGATCGTTGTTGAATGAAATCGCACACGAGGTCGGTAGGCTCTTATGATCGTTGCTGAGTGAACTTGCAGGTGAGGTCCTGCACAAAAGAGCATTATTATGAGTCCCATCAATGGTACATGACATGGGTATGATCTGCTTAAAGGAGTTTAGATCGACAAAGCTCTCTCGAACATTATTCCTTTCCTTCCTCTCAACAAACTATCAACGTGCAGAAGGGTACGAACACCCGAGGGGTAAGCTACCAATGCGCAAGGGGGAGCTATTCTCGGTCGACAACGCATGCACGAGTTTAGAGACGTGCACCATAGGGTGTTGACCGTTTGCGCGGTTAAAATTTTGCGAGGGAAGAGATGTGGGATCTGTCATCCCAGGAGGAGCCCTGAAGAAGAGTCATCCCGGTACGAGAGGTATTGTCATGTTTTACGGGGATATGCAAGCAACGTGTAAAGGGGGAGCTGGACTTAGCCGACAATGTAGAGACTTGGGTTTAGAGCCAGGTCCCCTAGGCTTGCAGACTGGGAAATGTTTTTAATGACAATTGCTAGAGGTATCCCATACCTGCAAGTGATTTTCTCCTAAATGAGTTTCTTTACTATATGTGTAGTTGTCTTTGCTAGTGCTTTTGCCTCAACTCACTTTGTGAAGTAGTCGATCATGACTAAGATGAACTTCCGTTGACCGCTGACATGGCAAACTTGATCGAGCAAATCCATTCCCAATATTGCGAACGACAAGGGGGCGTAATAAATCTTAGATGTTGTACTAGTTGGAGTTGGAGATGTGCATAGAGTTGGCGTTTTAGGCATCTTCGGGCGAACTCTTCTGCATCTCTTCGGATGGTCAACTGAAACTATCCTTGCCCCAACACTCCTTTTTCAATGTGCGACTTCGATAATGACTTCCGCACTCCCCTGAATGTACCTCTTCTAGCAGTTGTGGTACTTTCGCCACTATTGAGCACCTGACCAGTAGTTCAGAGAGGGTCATTCGATACAAGTCCCCGTTGTGGAGCAAGTAGTAGACCAAAATTGAATCGAACCGCCCTTTATCCTCTATTGTATTCGAAAACTTTCCCGTGGCCAAGAATTCCACGAACAAGTTGATTCAAGAAAGTTCCCGATCGATCTCCATTAATTCGTCTTCTTCGATAGACAGTCTGAAGAGTTCTGGCAAGGTCCCTCCAATCTTCGGACTATATTTTGTGATCTCGTCAACGACACCGTTTTCTCTTCTCGGTAGATGCTGGATGCCGAAAGATCAGAACGACCCGATCAACCCCTCTACCTTTGTTAGGTGCTATTGCAACGTCGGTTCTCGAGCCTTAAGCTCCGTTTGGTTGGGCTGTTGCTGATGGAAAGTTGCTGATGATAAGCTGCTGATTGGAAAATTGCTGATTCTGGAAAACGGAGTTTTGTTTAAAAACTGTTTGGGTGAAATGGAGTTTGTAAAACGGAGTTTTGAAAAAGTTGTTTGGATACAAAACGGAGTTTTGAGTGAATTTTTTTTTCCCATAAAATATATGAAAATAATATATTTTTTCCATAATATGATACCAAACACAAAAATTAATGTTTACTTGAATCAGTTACATCCGACATCTCGTTCTACGATCTAGATTCATACAATTGATCCGCTATAATATCACGTAGCGTGATCATCTCCTCTACGCCACCTGCAGTGTCAGAGCATCTATCTTGCTGCTCTTGTGTAGCCACTCCATCTCGACCCCCCTGCTCGCTCTCACTGAAATCAAAATCAATGTGCGAAGGATGGCGGCGAATGAAATTATGTAAAGTCATCGTGGCCATCACAATATCCGCCTGTTTTTCAAAGCTATAGCTTGGCATGTCCCGCAGTATGACCCACTTCTTCTTCCAAACGCCGAACGATCGTTCTATCACACTTCTAAGGGATGAATGCGCATGATTGAACATCTCTCGACGTCCTTCAGCTCGACGACCACCACGTGCAAAGTCAGGCAGATGATACCTTGTATCCGGATATGGTTTCAAATATCCTTTTTGTAGAGGATAGCCCGAATCAACCAAATAATATTTTCCTGCAGAATAAAAAAAAATTACCAAGAAAAACATATGTACGAGGAGTAAATGGATGAACTGAATTTTAATTATTTACCTTCAGGTGGATGAGGGAACTTATAACGAGGATCAGACATGACATAATTGAAAATACGACTGTCGTGCGCAGATCCCTCCCAACCCGGCATAACGAAAGTGAAGCACATATTGAAATCACAAGCCGCCATGACATTTTGTGTTGGTCTACCCTTTCTCCCAATATAGGGTACTTGACTTCCAACTGGTATGCACGCATCAACGTGTGTCCCATCTATTGCCCCAACGCAATCTTTAAAAAAAGGCATATACCGTCTGTCATACATAATCTCTGGCGGAGTGCAGCTGAAAGACCTATCTGATGGCTGAATCACCTCCTCGGCTAACTTCAACAAAGCGCGAAGACCTTGTGCAAAAAACCTGCTAGTTGTCTCCGTTGAATGTTGAAATCGCTCTTTTGTTTTTCTCATTGATTCATTATGCGACAATATGTATACGGTCAATGCTAACACTTCTCTGGATGTTGTTCTTCTTGTGCCCTGAAAACCACACTTCTCTTCCAACGAATGCAATAGATCGATAAAAATTTCTTGACTCATCATGAATGAGTCATGAAATCTCACCCGAGTACCAAGAAGTAGCTCTCCCACCCACTTATCACCGGTTTGCTTTGAAGTCATCGATGGAACTGGCTGGTTGTGGTGTTCGGAGAGAAAACTTATTGCTGCTACCACATTATGGTGATGGGCGATAGCATAATTTCTTCTAATGTTCTTGTGCTCGTGCATAATTTCTTCTAATGTTCTGCTATTCTCAGATTCATCACTAGACATTTTCTGTTAAAAAAATGCAATACCAAGAATTATCAAAATGGAACTAAAAAACACATAATGATAACATTCATAGATAACATTCATAGTGGTAGCTGCAAATAAAAATATAACAATGATAACAATGAAATAACAGTGTCCGCAGCAAATAATATAACAGTGTCTGCATCAATAAAAAAAACACATATAGTTCATAAATGATAACATCCTACTACGCCCCACGAGTAAAGCGATTCTTCAGCCACTTTATGTTCATCCCTTCCGGAAGGCACATGAAAGTCTCTCTATGTTTTGTTTCCATCAAATATGTGATGGCAAAATCATAGAAGTCTTCATCAGACTGCACTTCTGAGTAGGTGCCTAATTTTTCCAGTGCAAGTGCAATAGTAAACGGAGATGACAGCCTCTGGGGTGGCTCCTGGATGCATCGACTAATGATCTTCGAGGACTCGGCCAAATCTTCTAACACCGAGCTTGTAGGTTTCTGCTTTCCTTTCTTTCTTTTTTTACTTGATTCTGCTCTATTTGTTGTCTCAGCTGGACGAGGAGCACCGATATCCTCAACGTCATCATGTTCATCCTCTGACATTGCTCTTTCATCAATAGACTCTGCAGCAAGATTCCTGGTGTGCGGGGTGCAAGCATGATGTCCAGTAGCGACAACAGAACTGAACATCATGTTCAGTTTCTCCTCTAACTCTGGGGGGATCCCTGCAAACCGGAATTTCTTAGCCAACGGGACAACCTACAAAAATTAAACAATGAAATTTAAAGTTAGCCAATGAAATTTAAATAAAATTAAACAAAGAAAATAAGAAATTTCATTTACCTTCAATCTTTCATCCCACCACTCATCTGAGGCGTCTATAGTTTTTCTTGATGCATTCCAACCCAAACCGGTGTCACCGCGTTTCAACTCTGTCCATAACTTCCACTCTTTCTTCAAATGATCCCATTTATTCTTAAGTTGGACTTTATCATATTTTTTCCCCGTCAGTTCTTCAAATTTTTTCACAAGATTACTCCAACCCTTTTTATTAAAATGTGTTGTTGGCCGATTCCCAAGCTCTACCTCTTTAATACATAAATCACAGAAGTGCAAGACATCGGTATTGTCCCACATAGCAACAACCCCACCCTCTTTTGGTTTGCCCATCCTTAACAAACAAAATAATACAAACATTCTTACATAGAAATAAACATCTCTACTATATAAACATTCCACACAGCACACATGAAAACACACACACACAGCACACATGAAAACACACATATATATGCACAACACAACACACACAGCACACATCACACACACATATGTACACACACACAGCACACACACAGCACACAGCACACAGCACACAGCACACACATATACATACACATGACACACATATACAAACACATCACACATCACACATACACACACACAGCACACATCACACACACATATATATACATATACACTATAAACACTCACACAAACACACACACACAACACACACAACACAGCACACAGATGCACACACACACATATGTAAACACACACACACAGCACACACACAGCACACACACAGCACATATATGCACACACACAGCACATATATGCACACACACATATGCACAACACACACACACATATGAGCACACACACATATGAGCACACACACATATGAACACACACACACACATACATATATACATACACACACCAACACATACATATGTGCATACACACACAAACACCAACTGAACACACACACACATACATATATACATACACACACCAAATGAACACACACACACACACACCAAATGAACACACACACACATATCATACATACACAGCACACACACACACAACACACACATACATGTATACACACACACACCAACTGAACACACACACACATATCATACATACACACACACACACACAGCACACACATACATGTATACACACACACCAACTGAACACACACACACATATCATACATACACACACACACAGCACACATACATATATACACACACACACATATGAACACACACATATGTGCACACATATATGAACACATACACACACATATGTGCACACATGAACACACACACATTTCACACACACACACAGCACATGTTGAACACACACACACACATACATTTATGCAGATATTGAACACACACATGAACACACACATGTTGAACACACATATTGAACACACACATATTGAACACACACATGAACACACACATGTTGAACACACATATTGAACACACACATCAACACACACATCAACACACATATATACACACATATAATATGTTGAACACACACACACACAGCACACATGAACACACACACACACACAACACACATGAACACACACACACACATACATGTCAACACACACATACATTCAAATTGAAATCCAGAGGGCAGTAAACACATCACACAACTAGCAGGTAACACATATACACATCTGTTGAAATTCAAAGAAGGATATACCTCACCGATCGATCCAAATCCAGAGCGCAGGAGATGGGGCGAGGCAGATCGATCCAAATACGGAGCAGGCAAGGCAGGAAGGCCGATGAAGAACCAGGATCCAGTCGTTCTCGTACAAATCAAGCTCCCAGAACTCTGCTATCGCCGTCGCCGGAGAACAGGAATGAAAGATCGGCGGTGGTTTGTCGATGAAGAACTCTGCTATCGCAGAACTCTGCTATCGCCTCTTTCGTCGAAGAAGAACAAGGAAGAAGAGAGATCGCCGGTGGTTTGTCGCCGTCGCAAACGGGAAGTCGCCGCGCGATGTGAGGAATCCGGAATCGCCGCTCGCGTAGGGTTAGGGGAAGAACGAAGCGCGCGCTGCTTTTGCGGTTGAACGCAAAGTTTTATCGCGGATGGGCTCGGGAAGGATTTTGCGGTGTTTAGTAACCGCGGTTTCCGTCTTCAGTCGCGCCAAACGCAATCCAGGATCAAAACGCCGGTGCGTTTCAACCGCACAGCAGGCTAGAAGCCCAACCAAACGCCACCTTAAACTCCCCGTGGATCTGAGATACAACTATCTGAGAATCAATATGAGCTTGAATATCTTGCACCCTTACCTCCTTTGCCATTCACAAGTCAGCGATAAGAGCTTCATACTCAGCTTGATTGTCTGTAACATAAACGTGAATCTCAATCGCCTGCTCAATCTTGGTTCCATTTGGGCTAACAAGAATGATTCCCACTCCCAGAGAGTTCCTCCATGAGGTCCCATAGACCTGTATGGTCCATGGTAATGGTGGTGTCAAGTTCTCCCCTATCCCCATGTTTGTTGTAAAGTCGGCCAGGAGGTCAGCCATTACTTGGTCTTTAATTGCCATCCGCGACAGATAAATGATGTCAAATTCTCTGAGTTCCTCCGACCATTTGACCAGCCTTCCCGAGTGCTCCACCCTTTTCAAGATATTGCACAGAGGGTGATCGGTCACAACTTTAATGTTGTTGTCTTCAAAGTGGGGCCTAAGCCTTCTGGATGTGATGATCGAGGCATATGACAATTTTTTGAAAATCGGGTACCCAGTCTCCGCCTTCTTCAGAACCTGACTCACGTAATAAATCGGCATTTATCGAGTTCCTTTATCCCGAACAAATACTGAGCTCATCTTCCGCTCCCACATCCAAATGCAAGAAAAGCTCTTCTCCGACTCGTGGGCTCTCTAGCAAGCGAACCCCCATTAGTTGTTGCTTGAGACTGAGGAACACTTCTTCACACTGCTGACTCCACGTGAACTTCTGATTGATCCAGAGGGTTTTGAAAAACGGCGAATACTTCTCCCCAGACTCGGAGAGAAATCGGCCGAGTTTGGCAAGCCCTCTTTCTGCCGCTGCACTTTTTTTGTATCTTTTGGCGCCGCCATCTCTATAGTAGCTTTTACTTTGTCTGGGTTTGACTCAACTCACTTGAGAGTGATGAGATGTCCCAAGAACTTCTCCCTCCCGTCACACAAGACACATTTGACCTGGTTGAGCCTCATCTTATACTTCCTCATGGTAGCAAAGGTCGCCGCAAAATTCTGTAGGTGCTCCTCCACATTCTTGTTTTTTACCATGAGGTCATCTACATACACCTCCAAATTCCTCATCTTTTGGCTTTAAAGATGCAATTCATCATCCACTGATAGGTCGCCCCTGAATTTTTCAATTCAAAGGACATCATCTTGTAACAGTAGCAACTGTCGCTCATGACGAGGGAAGTGTCTGGGAATGCATCCTAATCTAATGATAACATGAAAAGACATCAATAAAACTTATAACAGGAAATCGATGCTGATTCAACCAACACTTTGATTCGAGGGAAGAGATAACAATCCTTTGGGCACATTTTATTTAATAAAGAAAAGTCGGTATCAGTCCGCCATTTTCCTCCGGTCTTCTTGACCATTATAATATTGGACACCCAACCCGAAACAGTATTTTAGAAATAAACCCTACAACTAGCAATTTTTGAATTTCTTCACGAATTGGCTCGGCCAATGTTGTGGCCACGACTCTCTTCTTCTAGCGGATGGGGCAAGCTCTCAGGTCGAGGTTGGGGCGATGACAAACGACATAAATATCAATGCCATGTTCGCTGCGCTCCAGACGAAGATGTCAATATTGTCTTGGAGGCAGTACACCAACTCCTCATCCTCCTCCGACATCTCCTTGCTAACCTTGACGCTGCCCGAACCTCCTCGTCTCGTCTACAATTTTATCTCCTCCGTCTCCTCTACCACCTCATGGTGTGCGACCCCTTGCAAGACTTTGTCCACCGCCTCAGCTACTTCTTTCCAAGTGATGACATCAACGATACCAATATAACATTACTGGGTCGCTTTGGGTCGCTACAGACCCAGATCTGTATTCCTCTAATATTATACTTCAGACATTGGTGAAACGAGGAGGCCACAGACTGGAAAGTGATATTTTTGATGGAGGCCTTGATCACTACTGCGTCGTGAAAAGGGTTGTCATGCTACGACATATCTTCGACCGTGAACTCAATGTCGCTGATTGGGGGAGGATCTCGCGAGGTGGACGCGATGTCTTTCCTGTAGACCGTTTACAAACTAGCCTTGCGCGAGGCCTCAAGACCAACCCCTCTGTGGATTGCGCCTTTGCCTCCACATGTGTCATTATCTTCCCTATCCTCGCAGAAAGATCGCGTCGAGACAGGGTCGAGAACTTCACCTGCGGCCGCACCTCACAAAACATCTACCAGTCCTACCGCCCGAGCTCCTTTTCGTTTATCTTCCCCATTCACCTTCCCCATCAGGTCGCCAAATTCTAGGCAGGTCGTCGTGTCATGTATTTCTACCCGATTAAAGTTGCGGTAGGGCACGAGGCCGCTCCACTGTGAATGTCGTGCCCTTCCTTGCGACCTCCTTGGCCCATGGTGATCCTCATTGCCTCTGAGGAGGTGAGAAGTTGCATCCTCTTCGCTCATCACCTCGGCCTCTCTGACGAGTTGTTGCGATCTCGCCTGAAGTTGCGTGGTCCTCCAAATAGCCTCCATGGTGGTCTCACGACGAACATCTGATACCTCATATCAAGTTGTTGGGGCTCATGGTGCGCTGGTTCTGGCCTCTGGCATTCCCCTCTTGACCTTCTGACCTCTTCCGATCACCTAGTTCTCGATGAAGCCCGTGGATCCTCCCTCTGGTCAACCTTATCGGCGAGGCCAAGAAAACATTGTTGGTGGCCTCACCCTTAATGAACCGGTTGGTGCGGTCAACGAGTTCTTCGAAGGAGACGAGATGGTCGCGACTGACTTCCAACTTGAACACATGTTCCTGCAGCCCACACATTAGTGCGAGTTGAAGGTTGTATCCTTCCACCTCTTGGATCTCTTTCACTTCCTCCTAAAAGCGATTGATGTAGCTTCCTTGGGTCTTCTAAGCTCCCTGCTTAATCAAGAAGAAGGCATGCAAGCCCCTCTTCCTCTTCTTGCAGGTCATGAACCTCAGCATCAACCTACGTTGGAGGTCGTCGAAGCAATTGATGGAGCTCGCAGACAGTTGGTGGAACCAGTCCTGGGCCTTTCCCTTGAAGGTGATCACAACGAATCGACACTTGAAGACATTGGTCACATTGCGGATAAAAACCACATACTCGAACAATTGAAGATGGTTTACCATGTCGTCCTTCCCCGAGTAATAATTTAGGGTTGGCTTGCAGAAACCTGTTGGTACGGGCGCAGTCAAGATCCACTCGCAGAATGGATTGGTCATCATGTACTGGCGAGGCGACTGAAAATTGAAAGGAGCCTCCTGATCGAATTCATGAGGTCGTGAGGCATGGTGGTCGTACCATGAACTTGCTCGCACGCAAGGCGCTCTCTATCTTTTGTGTCGGGTTCCTTCTTGAGTCGCCGATATCTCTCCAATGTTTCTGACGAGGCGAGTCCAAGGGGTGGGGTTGCTACAGTCGCGACATGAAGCGTGAGATGAACCTGCAAGGTCTGTTCTACCATCTTGCTGAAATCCGCAAAATCACTCTGGGCGACAAAGTCGCCTTACACTCACTAGACGTTGCGATCAAACTCATGCCCACTGTCATGCGCTCACTGCACCAAGTTGTTGGAGCCGAGAACTCGACCCACACTTTCAGACTAAAGGATGGACAAATATTACATCCCCCTCCCTCGAGGTAACAAGCACAGACATATAACAAATAAGAGAGAGATTGAGAGTCTATATTGCCTATAAATACAAGATCACCAAGAAGCTACAACAAGAAGGTTCTGCCGCACACCCAGGAATGTATAAGAACTCTCCCTCACAAACCAATTGCTACGATAGGTTTTTGGGTAGGGGAGGGGAGACGAAGCAGGCTCAAACCAGGAACATGCAAGTTTATCTAGTTTTAGGCGAACCTCTCCCCCTCACCGTTGGTTTGTATTTATAGGTAAATGAGACGGGTGAGGGGGGTTATACCCTATTGTCAGAGGGTGGGCACCCACCCATATGCCCATTTGGTTAGGTTGTCGACGATGCCACACTTTTTGCTTCAGGCGAGCTGATGCCGAGGCTAAGGTGAGTTGGTGGTCAGCAGGGTCCTTTGTACGGTTGCCTTCTTGGTCAATCTTCAACTACTGTTCATGCACTTGACGAATATGAGTTGTACAATACACACACATATATATATATGTTCATTATATGTAACTCTCTCTATACATATATATAATATATATATATATATATATATATATATATATATATGGGGAGACCTCATATGCGGGCAACCTTAGGTGTAGGCGTACGGGCACCCCATTTTGGGGGTCAAGATGGCTCCAAATCGAAAAGTGACCAACATGGAGATCTACAACTTTCATTATGGTCACTTTTCGATTTGGAGCCATCTTGACCCCCAAATCCGAGCCCGAAATCGGTTTTTTCTTAGGTGTACTGTAGCAGTCTCGCTGCCCCACATTTCGAGCCCCAAATCGAGGGTCAAAATGACTCCCAATCAAAAAATGATCAACATGAAAGTTGTTCGTCTCGACGAGATCTGCAACTTTCATGTTGACCACTTTTTGATTGGAGTCATTTTTACCCTTGCCCGTCCGCCCGCACAATAGCAACCCCCTATATATATTATTAGGTGTTGTGGTCATGACCCAATGACTCGCCATTTTTGGTGACCTTCTCACATAAATCAAAAGTAATGTCGATGTGTTGATAATTCTCAATTCAAATCTTTCTATAAACAAGAATATTATGAAAGAAAAACAAAATTTACTAAGGTGGTCTTGAAATACCTCATCCACAAGTGCCTGGAATGCAGAGGAGCATTTCTCAACCCATCAGATATTATCAACAACTCAAAATGCCTATGATGTGTGTGAAAAATTGACTATTCCGTATCCCTGGGTTGCATTTGAATTTTATGATAACCCAAAGTCCCAAACAAAGGTCTATTTTTTGTGACGAAACTTGCTCCATGCAATTCACATAGGTTGTCGTCCACCATTTTTTTACCAATTATAATCTTGCCATGCACCATATTTTGGTTCATTCTTTAGAGAATATTACTATGGTTGAGGAATAACTGTTCTTGATGGCAGAGGAATAACTTGCCTAATTGATCATATTTTTTGGTAATCCCTTCGGTTCCCCCAAAAACATTCAAATAATCGATGAATAACTTGCCTAAGGTGGCTCTTCATAAAATAAGTGCAAAATTGGTCTTGGGTTATTTACAAACCCCTTCCATGCCACTTCCCTTGATTCGTCCAAAATGTCGTAGATAAGGCTGCAAAATTCAAAACAATTGCTCCCAACGTGTATAGCCAGTTGTCTGCAAGAACTATATCAAATCCATCCACTCACATACACGTCTGCAAAGAGGGATGCACTTTCAACTTGTGTTATAGTTCTTCTACATATTCCTGGAGCAGGAGCCTGCTTTTTGTTGGCCATCGATACTTGCATTCCTGATATCTTTTTAATGTGTAAGCTCCATCTATTTGCAGTCATTGTACTAATAGTCTAATAGAATTGTGTGTGCTTACTGAGTCTACCAATATTAAAACACAATATGTAGAAATGTTGGCTTGTAATTGCATGTCTTGAGAATTTTGAATTACCTTGATTACACGAAGAGAAGTTTCAGGTTTCCCTTGATCAAACTCTTCCTCTGCTTCGTGCACCTCCTCTACTTCTTGCCACGATAGCTTTTTTTCAGAGATGTTCTTACACATAAGGCCCATCACAGTTGAAACATAACCCCTTAACCCTCCGATCACTATTTTCTCTCTAGATAACCATCAATTGATTGGTCTGTTATGGATGATTATCCCTTCATTTTGATGTTGTAATGGCGATGGAGCAAAATTGGCCCTTGGAGATTGCCCTAATCTTTTGTTATCCAATTGAAACTTACTTTTTGATTAGGATTGCCTACTCTTTGTTTAGCGGATGAAGGACATGATATACATTGATGTTTCCCATACTTACATTAGGCACACTCCAAACTAGACACACTGGGAAATTGAGGAAACATCAACTTCATTCTGAAAAGGGATAGGTGACTGTTGATAATGAAGTTGCAAACGGGAAGCAGTAGCATAACAAATAGGGGAAGCAATGCCCAGTTATTAAATCCCTCAGACTCAATCTCGTGCCATTTGGCTCAATCGTTAGGTCCTAAAAATGCAAGAAGTGTGGGAAAAAGTCATTGAACACTTTATATTTTTTGTTCACTGACAGATAAATGACTTGGAGGGAATTTAAGTTCATATAGAGTAATAGTAAATCACATGCACCAATTTCATAACTCATTTGATATCCATAGAATTTACAGTAAAATTATACCTTAAAATCACTTTTATAGAGTGACCGGCAATAATTAGGGCAAGAATGAGATTGGTCATTCTAGCCACATCCACCATCATATGATTATCTTAGCCACTTCAAAAAGAAATTCAAAACTTGGGAGTATAAACCAAAATGTAACAAAAATATATGATGGCCCGAGATGCAGGTTGACAAGAATTAAATTACCCAAGAAGTTGATATTTTAGGTGGCCAAGGAAGCCGACAATGGTTCACAACATCAAAACCTGTATTTCATTCTAATTGATCGGATAAATTTTTTATGCAAGGGAGGATGCTCATTAAGAAAAACTATTGACTATCTTCTACCTTCTTACTCTTTTGTGAATCAAGTTCTTAACTAAAAAGTTTTTAATTGCTAGATTTCTGAAAAATCTTAATTGAAGTTCAAGTAGAGCTTGAAATTCCATTCTAAGAAAGAAGCAAACAATAATATTGGAGTATTATAAAACAGCATAAATTATTTTGTTATTTTTAGAAACTTTAGACAATGTTTGCACCATGAAGTCAATCTTATGATGAAGCTTGCTGGTGATCAATCATTTGTTAAATGAAAGAGTATAGATCTTTTATGCATGACTATTTTAAGAACATAGTTATAGCACTCTGTTTTGGGCTATTTTCTACTGCAGCTTGTTATTTATCTGTTTCTCTATGAGATTTATTTAAAAGCAGGATTTGTTTGTCGACATTTCTATACAGTATACTTCAATTACTATTTCATTTACTACTTCAATTACCTTTTTCGGACTTCAACTTATATACATGTGTGCTGCATTGCTGCTTACAGGATTTGCTACTGGAAGCCTTAAAAATTGATTGCATTGTGAAGATCATACCCCAGGTCACCTTCCAAAATCCTCACTATGGTATGCCTCGTTAGAGTTACCCTATTCATTATGAATGTACTACTGGTTTTTTCCTTTTTCAGCAATGAATCCCTCTTGAATCCTGCATTTTTTAATAACGTTGGTAGTATGTTGTTTTGTTTGGCCTTATGAGTTATTCTAATATTATAGGTCAAGCATATGTAATATGCAACACGAAAAATGAGGCAATCAGTGCTGTTCAACAGATGGATGAAAAATGCTTAGTCCTACCAAATGGAAGGTACTTCTAAGCCCTATGTTTTCTTCTGTATTGATTATATTTGGCAGGCATTTCTTAACTTCTAACTTATTTATTTACAATGTTGTTGTGCAATATTTTGCATTAGAAACTTGAGATTGCATGTTTTTCTAGTTTGATAAGAGAAAATAAAACTTATGTTTCCCCCAAACGTTTGCATTGTAAAAAGCAGATGAGATGTATGAGCCATTTAATGAGTGCGCGAGATTAATGTAAATGGGTATTCGTAGCCATTGGTCTCTACTGTTTTTGTATGTGCTTGGAATTTCCCTTGTTCTTTGTGCAGGAAAGTGAGATTCAAAAACTATGACATAACTTTAATGGCTATTCATGGGCATTGGTCTACTGTTTTTGTATGTGCCTGTATTTTCCCTTGTTCTTTGTGCTGAAAGGTGAGCTTCAAAAACTATTGGGGCATAACTTTTACATAATTACTAAGTTCGTGGTAAATTTGTTGTTTATTCATCTCAACTACACAGTATACACAATATATATATATATAATATCTACAGTGCTGAATCAATGGACCAATATATGTATTTTTTTCCAAAAAGAGTTAGTACATCAACATTCCCCTTTGATTGTATAGTTGCCTCAACATAAGCTAGCATAAGAGACGTAGGTCGAACTTATGTGGTTCAAAATGAGGATGTGAATGCAGGGTAGAGATGCGTGAGTGAACTATTATAATGCAATCCTATGTACGGTGCTGAGGAAATAATTTCTATCTAGCCCTAGGATGATGTATGCAAGCAACAAGTGATCCGATAGTAATTTGTAAGTAATAATAGAAGCATAAATCTCACACAGTTATCACAAGCAAGTAAAGCAAATAATTCTAACAAGTGGGCAAGATTGGATTTTCTCCGTTTGGAGAGCCTACCTAAATGTGCATGCAAATAAATCCAACAAGTTGCAATTAGTATCAAAACAAATACACTAGCATAACAAAATATGCACAATCATATAGTAACTAACTTCGTACAACAATGATGAAGATAATGGAACCAAACAATAAAAACTCATGAGAGAAGGGTTGCAGGCGAAGGGGCGGAGATCCGGTTATCGTGGCTGCTGCGGTGGCTTTGTGGAGGGTTGAAAAGTGTTGTAGATGGTTGTCGGGAGGTGAAAACTGTCTGTATGTGCTCTGGATAGAGTAGGATGGGGGCTAAGATGTCTTGGTTTGGCCAGGTGGTTAGGGGCTGGGGTGGAATCTTCTAAGCCTGGATTGGATGGAGTAGGGCACAACCTGGAGCAGGAGGGCTGTAATAGTGATCAGTCAGCTCTAGAGGGGTCACAGATGGGTATAAGGATGTCTTGGGTACTCAACCAGGAAGGGGGGGGGGGGAGGCGCTGCTGGGTATGAGGTCTTGAATACGGTTGGTCACTATGTGATGAAGAAATGGAGGGGGGCTGAAGGTGGCTGGCTGTAGGGATTAGGGTAATGGGAGGCGGCTAGGCAAGGAAACACGTGGAAATGATAAGGATAATACTTATGAATCGACACCAATGGTTTTGTGGACTCAGCACTGCGAGAAGACTGCTGGATTCTGGGAAGAAGTGTCTCCAAGATCTGTGAGAGCCATCAAACCAGCCTCCCGTCTTTTATTTATAATAAAACATGACTAGAGCAACCATCGTGAACGACTATGATTGACCCTTCACGATAGTTATCTGATGTCGCTCAATAAAATACTAGAAATTCAAAAATACAGAGGAATATGAAAATGTCCCTTTTGATGCAGTCGCGAGCTCGGATCATCCGTCAGGTGACGCCAAATATGACATGTGACAAATCAGCCCCAAACTAGCCCAAAACTCGTGCTTCAAAAGGTCTCGTCGATCCCCATCAATAAGCTTGGATGCATGCACTTTACTCGACAAATTACTTTTAATTGTTATGCTTTCTGCGAAAACATGATAATGAGGGTTGGCATTTGTGCCACTATTTTAAACAGAACTAATTCATCAACCTGTTAAGAAGTTGATATTCTCTGTGTTCAAACATGAAGTTTCAGCCTTTCAGGAACAAGTGAGATTTGTAGTGAGTTGGAAATTCAAAACTTTACTTTGCTAATGCCAACACAAAGATTCACTTTGAAATTAATTGAAGTTTATGTAAGTTTGCAACAAACTATGAATGAATACATGAGTTGTTTTGACCTAAAAAGCATGAATTATGATATTAGAACTTCAAGGGAGCAAATTAGGTATTGCTTTGGCCAGAAGATAGAAGTTGTGGTTGCAGGAAAATCAATGATGGGAAACCAGTAATGAGATTAGAGCAGTCAGAAAACCACCAGTAAGAAAAATCGTAGGAGTAGATGGGGGGGGGGGGTGCTAAACTACAGGAAGAGTAGCATGGAAATGCGGAAAGCTCCTTTTGTCTTTTTTGGAAGTTCACTGCTTTTCAAAAAGTCCCGAAAACACCTTTTTGGCACAAGCAGTTTTCCCACTACTTGAAAAATAACGCCTCCAAAACAACAATGGCGGTGGGAATAGAACTTATCCCACCACCACTAGTATCCCAAACAGTGCCAGAGAATACGCAATTATCAATGTCAGAAATTAGAGATCTTTGTAGGAATTATGGAACCTTATCGGCGATAACTACTAATTAGTGAGGAGAAAAAAAATAACTCGATTAGCCAATGAACATTTGGTAAACCATGGAAAACAGAGGAAATGTGAGTTCCCTAACTTTTGTTAGTTACGATGGATACCAAAGGAAGATAGTAGCCATCGTAGCGACCCTTCAGCAGCTCAAAGGGTCATAGAGTCTGATCCTGCTACTGTTTTTCTCCAACGCGAGCTTTCGGAACCAAATGATGGAGTGTGAGTTCATGTGATGCGTAGGCTGGGAAAAAGAAGCTTCATTGACAGAGAATCTGATCGTGCAATTTGAGCGATGGCACTGGAATGAAGTGCTATCATGATTGAGTTGGATCTGGCTACTATTTTTCTCCGGCGATGGCTTTCAGCGCCAGAATGGGTGTGAGTTCATTCGATGCCTAGGTTGGGAAGAAGCTTCAACGACGAAGAGTCTGATCCGACAATCTTCAGCATGGTGCTGGAATGGAGGAGCGTTAATGTGAGACCCAGCGTCAGAAATGGTGATGAGTGAGTTCTCTATGCCATTGCCGAGGCAATTCCTGAGATACATTGATTTAGTGAAATAGCGTGGGGCGTAGTTGGTATTTAGCAAAACGATCGGACGTTTGAAATAGATTTGATGGTGTTATGTACGAGGATTCTCTTAATTTATAGTATTGGTAAGGTACAACAACAACACTCAAGCCTTTATCCCACTATAGTGGGGTCAGCTATATGGGATCCTTTGTCTCCATTGTCCCCCATCTTTAGTCATAGCTTCATTTGGGAGAGCGGCTGCGGTTGTAAAAGTAGCTGTTGTAAATGAAGGTTTGTAAATGGAGCTGTTGGAAACTTGTTGCTGAAAATGGAGGTCTGTTTGGGTAGTCTGTGTTTGCAGAGCTGTTCAGAACGGAGAACCGTTTGACAAAACAGCGGTGTGATATTCTTGTTATTATTTTTTGTTCATGGTACCAATACACAATTTATCACAACTGGAAAAATACACACATGCATAAAATAGAAAACATATAACATCAGCGTTGCATAAACTCGAAATACGTAGAAAAACACATATACATCAACATACACAAAAACTCCCAACTCCGTTCAAGCTCCGTGTAGTTGTTCGGCAATGGAGTCACGCAGCGCCGACATCTCATCAACACCTACTCGAATCCCTCTGACATGATCTCCACTTGAGCTTGTTCTTCTTTGAAGGCCCGCAGGGTAAATGAACTGCTCGTCTTCATCACAAACTCGAAAATGAGCGTCTGAGCGGGATGGGTGCCGACGAATATAATTATGCAAAGTCATTGTTGCAATCACAATGTCCCGTTGCTTTGCTAAAGTATATGGCGGCATATCTCTTAGTAACTTCCACTTCTTTTTCCATACTCCAAATGACCGTTCTATTATACTACGCAAGGAAGAGTGAGCTTTGTTGAATACTTCACGGCGTCCTTGTATAGGCCTACTGCCCCTTCTGAAATCTGGTAAATGATACCGTGTACACAACATACAAACACATGCATACCACACATGCACACAACATACAAACATACACAATCAATTAACACACACACACACACACAAGATACACAAACACTTAACACACATACAACACACAACATACAACACATGCATACACACAACACAACACACAACATACAAACATACACAATCAATTAACACACACACACACACACACACACACACCATACAAACACTTACACACATACAACATACACACAACACAACACACAACATACAACACATGCATATAACACAAACACATTTCACACACACAAACACAACACACAAGATACACAACACACACACATACAACACAACACATTCCACATTACATACACAATCATCAAAACACACACATTTCATGTTACACAATGCATGAAAAACAAAACAAGAAGTCCACATTACCATTCCAAACCACATAAAAAAATCCAAACCACTTTAGGAGCATATCAAATTGAAAAAATCATGATTGCTGTAGGGTATTTAGGAGCATACCAGATCAGAGCAGGATCTGAACTCGGAGAAGAGTGGAGCTGCACTGCCTTGCCGGAAGATCAGAGCTCTGGCATGCCGGAAAATCATAGGGGAATGGATCAGACCTCTGCTCGGGTTTTTAGGAGAATAAAAAAAATATTGAATCCAAAAAAATCGTACCTATAGATCAGACCTCTGCTCGGGTTCAACAAGGAAGAAGAAGAACAGGTTGAACTGGAGGGATCTGCGCGAGGAAGGGGCTTCGAAGCTGCGCCGGATCTGTGCGAGGAAGGAGCTGGGCTGAATCTGTGCAAGGAAGGGGAAGCTGCGCTGGATGGGCTGGATCTGCGAGAGGGATGTGCGATGGATGTTCGAGGGGTCTGCGCTTGATCTCCGATGGATCGGCGCTGGATCTGCGGGGATGTGCTACGAAGAAGAAGAAGAGGACGCGCTACCCTAAACGCGATCGACTGGAGGTCATCACGCCGGTTTGAGGACGCGCGGAATAACACATCGGGGATTTTGCGTGCGGCTCGGAAAGACAGCGGAAAAACAAACGCGAACTTAGATCGTGTTGCGTTTGCGGAAAACGCAATGGAGGGAAAACGCTAATCCAAATGAAGCCATAATCTCACTAATGCCTAAGTACATCATGTCATTCCTTGTAGTCTCATTCCAAGTCTTTATTGGTCTACACCTCCCCCGTTTAACATGCCTAGTGACTAAACTCTCACGACGAACAGGTGCCTCGCATCTTCTCTGCAATTGGTAAGGTAATTATAATAAATTTTGTTGACGAAGTAGTGGAAATCTTGTGAATAGGAATTTATCTGCAACATGCTCCGGTGGAAAAATGGACAAGATAACACAGGCTAGTTGTACACATTCCGTTTTTCTCCCCTTTAAGGAAAATATAAATTTTATTTACAAATTACCGAAGCGTCGAAATCTTTTTGCATTTTTAGTTGTGGAGTTTACTGTGGAGTTATGCCCGAGCTTTGGAACTACATAGTAATCACAATATACCCTACCTTTAATAGTGAACATCATTTTTTCTTGTGTATTTTTGACGTTGATTAGTTGTGCTTTTACTTGTTATATCTGATAGAGTTAATTACCTGGATCTCCTCTTAAGGCTTTGCATAATTGATGGACCTCCCCTCTACTTTTTGAAATTACAAAAAACTCCCTTCTCAATTTACAACATTGCAATACATCCCCTCCTAATTAACATATATTACGAGTGCATATATTCCTAAGTGAAGGTTTATTGTACTAAAATATAATAATGTAAATTTGGAGGGAAGTTTTTTGTAATTTCACAAAGTAGAAGGAAGGTGTCAGTAATTGCATGAAGTCCTAGGGGGGAAGTTTTTTGTAATATTGTTTTTAGGTTCCGGATTATTTAACTACAATTTGTGATAAATTCATTATTGATGACAGCATAAGTTTTTGCAGACCACTCAGTGCAAAACTTGGGATGCTGGAGTTGCCTCAGAAAGTATCTAAATTTCCCGGCCATCTTAAAATCGAGAAAGGCCGGCTACAGCCTGTACGAGTGGAACATGTAATATGTTCTTCTAGTCCATGTTTTTTTTTTGTTTTAAGTCTAAAGAAATAATCTAGGATTTTGCAAATTTTGTTGGTGTTTATATTGTCCTGATCCTGTCTTCCCGCCTCAATAGAAACATGCCGTGGCAACGTCTCACTGCTCTCAGCCCAATACAATCGAATATGAGTTGGCTTTGGACTGGTTACTTATTGGACATAAGTATCAACGGTCTAAAGACAGGCTATATAAGGTAAAAATTCTTTTTTCAACTTCTAAAACCCTTTACCTATATATATAGGAATAATTACCCAAACCTCCCCTGTAAGTTGGCATAATTACTGAGAGCACCCCTCTTGTTTTCAAAATTACAAAAAACTCCCCTTAAGTTTTCATTTCATTACAAAAACCTCCCCCGGACTTTTCATTTTGTAACATCCATGAAGAAAAATATCCCCTGGACACTATACACCGAGGGGGGGGGGGGGGGGGGGGGGATTTTTGTGCATGAATGTTACGAAATGAAAACTCCTGGGGAGGTTTTTGTAATGAAATGAAAACTTTAGGGGAAGTTTTTGTAATTTCGAAAATAAGAGGGCCATATATATAGGTATTTATGTATGTGTGTCTCTCTCTCTATATATATGTATATATATTCATATTATTTCGAAAACTTACTATGCGACTTTGTATAATTATATGGACCCCCACTCTGAGTTTATATTGTTAACATACATGTACAAAAAAAATTCTACGTATATGTTGAAAATGCAAAGGAAAGGTCTTGGTAATTTTTAAAATGTAGCGGGTTGGTTTTTGTAATTATCCAAAGTTGAAAGGGAGATTCTTGTAAATGACCGTATATATACATGTGTGTGCGTGCACGTATGCGTGTGTGTATATGCGCGCGCACGTATGTCTATGTATATAGATACACACATACAAGGGGAATCCTGATATTTGTTGGTGACACCATCAGCTTCATCATAACCTTCCAACTATTCTATTATTTCTATTAACATAAAAATAATTGTTTTTTAAATTTAAAAAATATTTTCAAATTGAAGACTGTGTGGGCTGAAGGTATCTCTGCTCCCAATTTGTGCATTGACTAGAGTGTTGCAGCAACCAGTTGTGGTACTTTCACAACCCTCAAAAAATTTGTCATCGCTGAATATTGTGCACTGAATATTGTGCACGAGTAAACACCGTTCCCCAACATTATAACACCTTTATTTATACCCAAAGTGGAGTGACACTACAACAGCACAAGATGTATGAGACTAAATAAAAGGAGTGGAGTATAAAACAACTTTGGCCTTCTTTTGGGTGTTTACATGTGAATTTTTATATAATTCAATTAATTCAATTCTCCCCCTCAATATGAGAGTTGATATCGATCATTCCTTGCTTGGAGATATTATCAGCAAAGGTGGCACAGTTCGGACTCTTAATAAATATTTCTGTCAACTAATCTTGGAACTGGATGAACTGTGTGCAAATGTTGTCTTTGCCTAGATGTTACTTGATGAAGTGTCTGTCAATTTCAACATGTTTTATTCGATCTTGTTAAACTGAATTATGCATAATGTTGATAATCACTTTATTGTCACAATAGAGATGTATGTCTTTTTCATCTTTATAACCTCAGATCATGTATTATAGATTGAAGCCATGGTCCCACTCATATAACTTGTGACATTAGTTTGTACTATGCTTTTGCACTTGATCCTGCACCACCACATTTTATTTCTTGCTTCTCCAAGTTATGAGATACCCTCTAATAAAGGTACAATACCCGGTATTGAATTTCCTATCATATTGGCTTTATTCCCAATTTACATGTGTATAGGTTGACATTCACGTGTTTGTTCTAGGAGAATAGAATTCCTCGTCTAGGAGACTTCTTCAGATATCTTAGTACCCGCGGCTGCTTCGTGGTGTCTCATTCTGTGAGAGTACATGTATTTTCCCAGTATCCCTACAACATACATGATATCAGGACGGATGTGTAAGGTAGATAAGTCTCCCTACTAATATCTGATAGCTCGAGGAGTCGACCTTCTCGTCGTCCCTGTCTTCGTCAATTTTACATATTGCTTATATATGAATATCTGTTGGTGCACAACCAAGCATCCCAGTTTCTTCCATGAGATTTAAGACATTTCCTCTGGGAGATGAAGATTCCATGATCAAAACTCGCAACTTCAATTCATAAGAATTAATTCAGCTTTCCTGGATCCTTGACTTCGAACTTCTGGCACATGCGTGATTTAAACTACGTGATTTATTCTAAATCATTTCCTTAGATGATGATTTCATCCACATAGATGATGAGGACATTCACTTTCTCTTCTTTCCTTTTAACCAAGAGTGTGATCATAGTGACCCTGTTTGTATCTCAATAGAATTGAGACTTTGGGAAACCTTCCAAACCAAGCTATGGGGATTTGTTTCAGTCCTTATACAAGTTTTTTGAGATGACAAACTTTCCACTCCGATCCTTTCTTTAGAAATCTTGTCTGGGATTTCATGGGCACCTCTTCTTCGAGATCGTCATGCAGAAAGACATTTCAACGTCTAGTTGTTGTAATTCTCATCTCAGGCGTGCAACGCAATATAAGACAATTGGGATGGAGTCCATCTTGTCCACATGCGCAAATGTTTCATGATAGTCAACTCCAGGAGTTTGATTATACCCTTGGGTGACTAGTCTTAACTTGCACCTCTCTTTAATTTTACTCAACTGAGAAGACCCATTTTGACCCAATCATTTTCTTCTCAGATGGAAGAGAAGATTGTTCTCATATCTAATTGTTTTCGAATGCAAGCATCTCTTCTTCCATTACCTTCATCCATTCTGATATGTTAATTACTTCTAGTCAAGTTCTTGGAATACTAATCGAAGATAGAAAAACAATGAATGTTTAGTAAAGTTAGTCTTACTCTTAAGACTTATGATAGGTCATATGTTAATGGAGATCTTGGTCAGAAACTATTTCTGAAGCAGGTGTTTCTAGGGTCTGTTCTGCAGAGGTTTGTACCATCTTAACATCAACATGACATCCTTGATAGACTTGTGGGAGCGGGGAATGAGATTATTTGCGGCAAGAATAAAAGGAGCAACGAGAACATAATTAGTAGTAGTAGCAAAATGTAAGAATGATACCTTCTCGGAAGATGAACACGGGGTTTGTTGTCAGCATTACTCATCTTCCCTGGTGAGAGTCAGAATTATTCACCTTCTCGGAACATGAGATCCATGGTGCAAAAGAAACGATGGGAGAAAGAGTCCTTCTGTAGTAGAGTTTCCAAGAAAGCGTATTTTCAAGAATAGGCATCGAGTTTGTCATGATTGAGATGATGAATGTGAACAAAACATACAAACCCATATAAGCGAGGACGAAGGTGTGAGGTATGGATAATGCATTTTGTGACCATCCATGAGAGGGTTGATGTTCTTGAGCGTATTAGAGGGAAGATGGTTAATGAGAAAATCCACGGTGAGAATGTCACCCCAAAAAGATTTATGGAGATTCTTAGTAATAAACAGACAGAGCAACCTCCAAGTGGTATTTGTATTATCATTCAACAACATTTTTGGAGCAAGTTACGCTCCAAAAATACTTAACTTCCACGGGCGATTTCATGAAACTTCTAAAAACAAAAGGATTCGAATTTAACGACAAATATGTAGGCAAAACTAAAGCGGGCTCTAAAATTTTGAAGATCATTCATATTAAGCATAAAAGTAAACTTACATTAATAAAGAGCAGTGGGAGGAGCTGTGGGTCATACCATCAGTCAAGAGACTCCAAGGATGAATTGAGTTGGGTAACAACGATTGGAGATTTCCATTTGGAATTGAGTGTGGCCCAGTGGCTCAGTCCCTCTAAACAGAGCGGTGTACGACTGTTTGACGGGGGGGGGGGGGGGGGGGGTTGACAGGGAAAAATTGGACCGGTAGAAATACAATGGTGGTCTTTGGTGGAAGGTCAAGAATGGATTGTTGGTGATCAACCGCCCCCCAGGAAGAAGTTTCGGTGGCGCCAGCGACTTCTGCTGCTGGGAGAAACAGAGGATTCAAGGAACGAGGGAACATGTGCTCTCGACCAGCGATCGCTCGTGTAAGCTCGCTGGTAGCAAAACCGCCACAGGGAGGCTCGCCGGCGTTCAAACAACTCACGGGAAGAGACGCCGATGCTGAAGGAGGGAGGAACGGACGGGAAGATGCGCTGGAGTTGAGGAAAACGACGAAGACAACAAGGTCTTGTCTTTTTCTTCTTTCTATGCTGGTTTTCAACAGGTTTGGACCGCTGGCTTTAAAGCATGGAGGGATTTAATATTGGCAATGAATTAAGCGTTTTCCAAGGAATGAGAAACGACTTGAAGTTTAAAAGTCAGGAAACTTGTGGCTTATTCGAAATTGAAAGAAGAGACTCATCATTTCATATTCCCTATTAATGAAAAAATTTATAATTTCTGAAATCAAGATTTTTAAGGGTAATTTCAGAAATTACTTTAAGTACTTAATAAATAAATCTTTTTTTTTCAAAGCTTGCCCTAATTAACACCTAACATAAAATGACGGACCCTTTTATTCATGGCCTTATTGGTCGGTCACACCAATAAACCGAACAACGTGCGCGAGTGACGTGCGCGAGTGACGTGCGCAAAACAAAAAAATACAAACATGCGTGAAGACGTGCGCTAAACAAATAACGAAAATTACAAGAATAAATATAAAATAAAGAGGCAACTCAGGTTGCATAATTATCACTTCGGAGAATCCAAACAATGCTGTCAAACTGGGTGATAACCATCTTGTGGAAGAGCTTAAAGCACTCGTCGACTTCATTTTACCTTTTCAATAAGTAAACCCATGTGATGTGAGAAAAAACAACCGGTAAAGGTCACAAACCATCAGTGACCAGATAAGAAAATCACAGCGAAAAGCCACCAAGCATCAATATGAATAGTGTATAACCCGTAATTCGTCGAGACCAGAAATGCCTAAGGAGACGTCTATTCACAGACCATTCAGCTCGGCAGCCTGACGACATTCTCAAGGAAGAGAACATTGGCGAATATTTGTCAGTATTGGCGAGTAGCCCTTGTAACTCTGACTATGTCGTACAATAGAGAACTTCCCCTCCGCAACCTTGGCGAGGAAGGCTGAGCGAGGTACGAGGAAGGCACAGACTTGGCGAGCATGGAGCCTGAGGGGTCTCAACGTGTCATTCTTGGTACCCCTAGGGGTCTATTTATATACAAATGGTGGGGGGAGGGGGTATGTAGGCGAGAATACCATGCCCCTGCGAGTTACGTAGGATCTCGCCCACATGGCGACTAGGAGGTGCTTCTCGCCTAACATTGGCGATTTTCTTGGCTCCAACAAATAACATCATACTGAAGCATAATAAGAGATGGAATTTTACTCGGACTATGTCGTACATGTTTGAAAGTTCGCAAGCATTACCAAAAAATTCTTAAGAGAAACAGAAAACATAGGAAACATTTTCAAATATAATGTGAAGATGGCTGGTCAAAACGTCGGTACCATCCTTGAACGTCAACATATGAGGGAGCTGGAGTAATGGAGAAGGCACGAGGCGTCTGTTGGTCCAAGATTTGTAGACCCCACAATTCCTACCGGCAACCACTGCCAATACACCGCTTCATTGTCAGATTCTGAAAAAATAATTATCAAGAAGAAATATTACAGAGCAATTTATGGATGTGGTTAAACGACTAATAGATACTAAATTTTGAAGAAAAGATGGGACATATAAGGACATATGAGAGAGACGTGATAGAGGACATGAGACTTCTTCTTCGCCTGCAATAGAGAAGAATGAATCATTCACAGTGATGACTTTATCCTAACCTGACACGGGAGTGTACGACGTAAAATCTGATAATGTTTCCATCATATGATCAGTGGGAACATAATCAATAATCCTGCATGACTGGGATGTGGATGTGGAGTTGGTGCTTGGTAGACCAGAGGAAGCAAAGACTTTGGTGGAAGATTCTCCCTGGAGCGCAAAAGACGTCGTGGAGCATCAAACTCTTCAACAAAGAAGCCTCCAGAGGCTTACATGGGCTTCACTTGTATGGGCAAAGTGAGGCGGGATAAGTGTATGTGACTGCTTATAAGGACCTCCATGTGCATGACCACCGGATCCCTTTCTTGAAGGATCAAGATGAGGGTGTTGTCAGAAGCAAGTTTCGCTGGCATGATTCGTCTTTCCACAGTAATCACATATACATGCAGGAAGCCCTGAAGTAAATTTCCCCTTCCAATTCCAACAATGGCAGTGTGATCGCTCAACATGCGTATGCTATTAAAGGCGCACCAAGGTGCAAAGGGGTTTTGGAGGCTAGGCATAAGCCACAAACACGCATCTAACGAAGGCAATGCGCAAAGAATAAAAAAAATCTTAAAGTAAGGTGATATGTTAACTATACTAAATGCTACAAATTTTATAACATAAAACATCTACCATAGTAGCACTAATGTTTGACAATGACTAATGACTGTTTTTGTACAGCAAACTGCTATCGGCATGTGCTGGAACATCAATTCAGCACGTGTAGACTACTGAAACGGCAGTTTTAAACATGAAAACTGCAGTTCTGGAACTTAAAAACTGTTGTTCACACGTTTAAAAATGTTAGACATGAGTTTTGGATGGTAAAACAGCTGTCCGGAATTGCTGGAACAGCAATCCAGTCTTGTAGACTGCTGGAACAGCAGTTTTGGAGAGGAAAACTTATTTCGCTATCGGCAGTTTTGTAGACTGCTGGAACAGCTGATATATTAGCCGATATGTTCCAAAAAGATATTTTGCAAAAAATATCAGAAACATGTCGTCTTGTCCGTGAAATCTTTATGTCGGCCGAAATGTCGGTCATGTTAGCCGATTTCCACAACTCTAGTTCGAGAGCACGCCAAGTACGCTCATATACTTGTGTAGAGTTTCCAATTTGAGAGTAGCTTTCTCATGCTCGAGTCTAGATCTCAAAGGCAGAATCCATAAGTATTTCGCTACAGTAGATTAAATGGGACATGAAGTGGAGCTACCACGAGACCACCAGATAGTTGTCAGCATCCCATTTCCTCCATGACGGATCAGTACTAGGCGGTTGAACAATGGTTCCATCAATATACTTGTATAGTTGATTGCTTCGGAAGTCATGTTGTGTCGCCCGAGACCATTCAAGATAATTGCATTGTCCAAAGGTACAATAGTAATCCGAAAGGGACCATGGGTCCGAGGATGCTCATTGACAGAAGAGTTCACTGGAAAGAATCTGAACACTCAAATCCGAGCCCACCATAAAAAAGCTCTCAGATGATAAGTGAATGCTACTCGGCTATATCTCTTTCTACGCGGTGCACGATGAGGTAAAAGTGGCGTGAAAACTTGCGTCTAAATGAGCCAACAATTACGGCGCTGTGAGGGACATTGTTGTGAGCGCGACACACGAGAGAGCAAGGGCCTTTGCTCTGAGCTCAACACTTGAGAGAGCTTATGTCGTCGCCATCACTGCGAGAAGAATCAATGAGCTCAACGGCTGGAGCTCGGCACGCTGGGAGCAGAACCAGCGAGGACAATGCTCTACACAATCTGGCACTACGCGAGGACGAGATTTGGAACGGCGAGGACGACGCGAGGAGCTCGGCACGATCAAGCAGATGCGCTATTGTCCGAATACACCCAAGGCACCTGGAGCGAGACCTCGGGTCGACGAGTGCAACATAAGGACGCCAATGAGCGTGAGGATAGTGCAGCGGAAACAATCTCAGACACCGTTGAGAATTTGAAATAAAAAACACTGCAAAAGGCGTGGGACTAAGGAAGGGGAGTAAAATAAAAAACAACTATGGGCCTTCTTATTAGCCTTTACAGTTAATTTTTTATATACAATTTTACAGTTGGTTTTTATATACAATTCAACTTGTGTGTGTGTGTAGACATATTATATACACACACATGGAAACATTTATAATTCAAGACAAAATACTGTATTTGCAGAAGCAGCAGGGGCAGTTGCGAGCCTTCTTGAGCAAGTATACAGGCAAGTAGAGCCTGTCCAGATGTCAACAATGTTTGTCTTTTTGCGCTTCCAGAATCTTCTCGAGAAGGTTCGTGTATTATGTGCAGATACACGGTGCGAATCCGACATGCTAATCATATATGTGATGGTTCAAAGCTTGATATTTTTTGCTGCAGGTCAGCATTCTCAAGGAATTTCACTAGAAAAAAAAGCTGGGATTTTTGGATTTGTCATTGGAAAACCTGGATGCAGAAGTTGTAAGGATCCAATGTTGAGCCATGAGAGTTGTCTCTTGATGCATCCAGTATTACGGCTTTTTGATGCAAGTAAATATTTCTCCAGCTCATCATCATTAACATATATATATATATATAATATTATCTTACTGAATCTTATTGAGCAAACATATAATTCTAGTAATGCAGAGGATAATTAATTCAGTAGGAGAAGGTTTCTCATTAGCTTCAATGTGACCCACTAATCTAATCAATTTGTTCAGTAAAAAAAAAGCAATTGCTTAGAAATTTAAATTTAAATGAAGTTGTTGAAATTAAAAGCTGTATTGCTCATGTATTTTCCTATTGTCCCTCTGTACTTTGAATTTATGAAGATAATTGCAAGCATGCCATTCCACGATGGACCCCGAAGCCTTGAAGGTCAGGACAGATGTGGGTATTTTGACAACTTTGCCCCCCGACAATTGGGTCGAGTTTGTGACCCCCTCACTTCGTGCTAGCCCTTGTCGAGGTGTTCAAGAGTTCAAAAAAATTATTGTCCGCAATTTTTTTGGGCCAATTAATATTTTTTTTTACTGCAAATATTTGCAATGCCATCGGATTGGTTCTTGCGATTCTGGATTCAATGTTTTCTCAAGATCAATAGAAATCATTCGTGTGAATGTGTTTTCTGATTTCTTCGCGGCACGGCAGTTTTTAATGTAGCGAATTATTGCTTTTATTTCTATGAAGAGGAGGTTTCAGCCTTCTTCCAATCTGCAGGCTTTAACTCATTTTTATTGTGAGATTTGTAGCGTGATACAAATATTGATGTCATTGTTATTTTCTTTGGGAATTGTGAGCACAATCGACGTCGGGTTGTGGAGTAGTCGGTTAACTTCTTCCGTAGATTCCGTTCCATTTTTTTCGTTCTTTTGGTGGTAGTCGGTTACACAAGTTTTTTTCGTTCTTTGCAAATATTGTGCGCTGTATGATCCGTGTCTGTATCACTCGTCTTTTCAGTCGTGCACTTTACTTGTAGTCTATGTCCCATAGTTCATGTGTTTGTCTTTCAGTCCTGTTGGTAATATATTTTGTTCAGTGCAAAGCCATGGAATAGTTCGACGTAAGCCGGACTAATTCGCTAAATTTGTTATGATTTGTTGATTTCTACTTAGAATTAATAGGCTCGTGTGTTGCTGATGTTGATCCCCAGTCAATGTCAAATTGGCTCTTAATAAAAATTAATAATTTGTGAGCTTCCTTTTTTATATTATTAATTTAGTCTATATATAACAATGCCTTTAATTATTATATCAGTCCGTGATGTTTGGGTCTTACTTTATGTATTTATTTATAACAAAGATTATAAAGCCGGTGAGTTCAGTTGACTAATTCTCGGCTTCTAGAATTAAATAAAGAATAATACTATACATACCTAAAGTCTACCTAAAAGCCACAAAAAATGGGCCCCTAAGGTCACAAAAACACCCGATTTTAAGGTTTTTTTGCGCCAAACCCTAAAGTCGGGTGTTTTTGTGCCGAGTGGGGCCCACTTTTTGTGTTTTTCACCCTAACCCTAGAAGAATCGGGTGTTTTTGTTACCTTTGGGGCCCATTTTTTTTGGCTTTTAGGTAAATTTTAGGTATGTGTAGTATTATTCTTAAATAAATGGTTTTACATCAAATGATGCTCGTGAGTTTTGGCCGAGTCTCAAATGACGCTCTCAATTCCAGAGAATCTAGATGTAAATGAATTTTTTTTTATGGTATGAAATTTCAGCCGGAACTTAATGTTTTAAATGTATATATTTTAAAACTTCTCGAAGAATTGGAAAAATTTCAATTTTGTATTTGTTATTTTCCAATCAGGTCTGTATAATTAATTTGAGCATTAAGTTATAAATATAAGAAGTCACTTTTTTATCATCAAAGAAGAAAATATACGTTGAAAATTAGTGATATGACGACTTAAAGTCAAAATAATCGGTGAGTGATTAAATGCTTTGAAATTAAAATAATTACTATTTTATATTTATTTAACTACACTCATAAATAGGAAGAATTATTGCTTCCATGCTTTCTAATTCACATATATGTCTAGGTGCAAATCGTTCAAAAAATACACAATAATAAATCTGATTAAAATAATCAAAAAGTTCTTATGGCTAGGTGCAAATCAAATGAATTTTTTTCCCGATTTCACTATTAATGTGGAATCCTTCTTCCCATATTTTCGTCGAGGTATGACCGAGCCGATCTCTTCATTTTTTCCCTTTGATTTTGGGTTCGCCTTCCGTTCAGATTTCTTCTTGTTTTGATTTCTTCTTGGATTTATTTCTTCCCGTTTTGATTTCATAGATTTTTCCCGTATTGATTTCTTATAAAACCTCTATATCTTCTCACAAAATCATTCAGATTTCTTCTCGTTTTGACAAGAATAGAAAATAATGATTTTGGATTAGCACTTGAACATGGAAAAGAATGATTTTGGTGTACTAAAATTTTGTTTTAAAACTAAGTTTTTTCGATTTGCACATAGCCAAAATGAGTTTGCACATAAAGCTACTCTAATTCATTCATGTGTATCCTAAAAATTTAAATCATTATCCGCCCCTTATCTACGAGTGTTACGGCGATCCGATCCAAACAACGGAATTTGTGTATGTTTCTGCTAACAAAATTGTTTTAAAGAATGCAGTGGTTGCATACCGCCGTCCGTTTAGCGTGTCATTTTTTGGTCAGGTGAGTTTGAAATAAAACCCCACCA
Organism: Dactylorhiza incarnata; assembly: GCA_033032865.1. Lineage (NCBI taxonomy): Eukaryota > Viridiplantae > Streptophyta > Magnoliopsida > Asparagales > Orchidaceae > Dactylorhiza > Dactylorhiza incarnata. The sequence goes on along the minus strand of JAWHQI010000347.1, from coordinate 2,325,765 downwards.
ATATAAAAAATGTTTTATAAGACTGATTATGATGTTTTATAAGACTGATTATGATGGTCATCAAAAAAGAGATTTATGAAATTTCTTCATGTGAAAAAACATTTGGTTTAAGTTTTTGTTAGCTGTTTATTAAAGAAATCTGGGGCAATATTTCATAAAAACTGAGAATGAAAGACTGATAAATCTCTTTCTACTTGAACAATCCTCAATAATTATCCTACACGTGGACACATTGATTTCTTGCCCATGATCTAAAAGTCAAACGTATTATTGACCGAAATACCATCGGAAGTTTCGAAAGATCTCAGTCCTTCCTCTCCGCTCAAGGGTAGTCCCGAGTAATTTTGAATACGACCACCAATCCTCGAGCCGAGTGAAGATTTAGTCTGAGCTTCTAGAAGCGTGCATAAATGGTAAACTTAAAGCAATTAGTTCTAGATGTCCATTTAGTCAACGAATGATTTCATAATTACATTATTTACCTTTTAATTTCCTTCATTAACTTTTTTAACATTTTTTTCAATCTTCTTATTACTTACGTTGCTATATTAATACACATAAATATTTCATATTTCTAATGTGAGTTCGTAATAATAACTCTTTCGACATGATTCACTAATATTTTGGCTTCCTAATATGTGATTTTAAAGTCGGCGTTTCGGCTAACATGTGATATTTCTGTCAAAGGGAAATCCATATTAGGTTAGATGAACGAATTGTGAAGCCTCATATTCGGCATATAGTGATAGCCCAAACTCGATGTTTGTATACCAGAAGTTAATCGACGAGTAATCCAATTGAAGAGCTCTCATCACAAAATTTTAACAAAATTGTAGTGAAATAGACAAAAATAGACGCGCCTAAGCATATGGACATCATACAATAATAATCATTTTATTTTGAACTTGTCATTATTTGCCTCTAATTTGTTTTCAATCCGTCGATTTATGAAATAAATTGGTTTGAAATGTAGGAGTTTCTTTTGGGGAGAGCATTGTTCCAAAATCAGTTGTTAATCTCAAGGAATAAACATAAAAAAATAAGTATAATCTAAAATCCTAAGCTCTAAAATTCGGATCAATACAGCCGGAGGCTACTCGCTCAGCAATCCGACAAGAAGACTTGGTTAGCCACGACGAAAGAACTAGAGGGATAACAAACACAACTCCAGGTGCTGCGGCAGGGAGGTCCCACCACGTACCCAGAAGCTCAAAAGAGTTTTCTCCTCCAAAACCACGAATGACCGAACTTGGTACTAGGAAGGCACTGGCTAGGGAGGATTCTCGCCTATAAGGGGGTGAAGCTCTGATTTTGGACAAGTGTCATTCCTGGTACCCCCTGAGGGTCTATTTATAGACAAATCCTGAGGGAGGGGAAGCAGACGACTATCTCTGATCTCCTTGGAGATGGTTTGAGCAAAAGCCTAGGCGAGCAAATAGGTTGGTGAAAGTCTCCCACAGGCGAGTAGGTATGACCTTCTCGCTCGGCCGGCTGGCTAACTCGGATATGTCTTCCTTCTCGTCATTGGGGGCGAGCAAATCCCTACTCGCACTCCCGAGTCTCCTGATCCTGTTGCGCTGTCTGATATCAATGATGACCGTTGACTTTGATTTCTACCTACGTGGCCTTTAGACGGACCCACCCTCGGAGAATGAGGGTTGTACAATCTTTGTTTAATTTATAACTATAATAATTAATTTATGTATTTAGTTAATATGTCAAACAGAGCCAAAGTCAGGGTTCTCTTGGGATATTTCCTATTTCGAACCGGATACCCGGTTCCCACGGGCCAATGGTGTTCGGCCAGGTGGAGCCATTTGCGCAGCCCCAAATGCCATTTAAATCTTCGATCCACGCATAAGGGTGATTTGACCATTTCCTCAAATGGCAGTTTCACACGTGTCCCAAGTCTCCACCCTTTTGTCTCCTCTTCCTATAAATTCTGAATCTGATTTCCCCTCTCTCTCATGATCTTCTCCGTCTATTTCCCCATTTACTCGGCGACCAATTCTCCACCGGCGATTAGACTCCGGCGAAAGGACGATTGATCCGATCTTGTGCTCCGCCGGCGGTAAATTAACCCGCGTTTTCATTTGATATGGGTAACTGCTTCGCGACGCCGGCTGATCCGTCGGGCAAGAAGAAGGAAAAAAGGAGGAAGAATAAGAAGGGCGCGAAGAAGCAGAACGCCTTCTCCGTCGACTACAACCGCGCTCCGAACTCCGGCCTCCCGAATCTCGTCGTTTTCAAGGAGAGCGCCGGAGAGGACATCTCCGCCGATTACGACCTCGGGGGCGAGCTGGGAAGAGGCGAATTCGGGATCACATATCTCTGCGTCGAGAAGGCCACCGGTGAGAAGTTCGCCTGCAAGTCGATCTCGAAGAAGAAGCTGAGAACCGCCGTGGATATTCAGGATGTTCGCCGGGAAGTCGAGATCATGAAACGGATGCCCCCTCATCCCAACCTCGTCTTCCTCAAGGATACTTATGAGGACGCCGACGCCGTCCATATTGTGATGGAGCTCTGCGAGGGCGGAGAGCTGTTCGATAGGATTGTTTCGAGGGGGCATTACACTGAGAGAGCGGCGGCGGCGGTGACGAAGACCATCGTCGAAGTCGTGCAGGTGAAAATAAACAGTTCTTTTTTGGGGATACTTTTCATAGTGTTAGAATTGTTACCAATTCTATGTGCTTTTTAAATTGTTAAGAACAGTATGGCAAGAACATTAGATAAACGAAACTAATAGCAGTAGAAACTCTGAATTCAATTGAAACTCTGAACAATATAGCAGAACATTTTATACACTTTATAGAAACTTATTATAATTTTCTAAAAATATTTTAATATTTTGTTGATATTGTAATATAGACTATCAGGATGATATTATACAATTCTATGTTCTTCACACTATGACTGAGTCTAGAACTTGATATTCTTTCTAATTTACTTCTAATCTCGGCTTTTTTCTTAAAATTATATGCATATACTCTCCATATATACTACAAATTATATTGATACTCATATTTTTCTCCTATGTGACCTGCTACCTTCTCTTCTTTCCTGATTGAGGGAGATAATAAGAATAAATATGTATTTTTTTGCATTCTCTTTCAGGTATGTCACAAGCAAGGGGTGATACACAGAGACCTCAAGCCCGAAAACTTCTTGTTTTCAAACAAGAAGGAAACAGCTGCTGTCAAAGCTATTGATTTTGGGCTCTCCGTGTTCTTCAAGCCAGGTATATGCCTAGGATCATTGTACTCTTCTTTGAAATTTAAAATTTGGGCACTTGTTCCTTAATTTATTTTATTTCTATTGCTTATACTCATGCATCATTGATTTTTACGCTAGGATGCAACTCGGGTCAGTTCGGATTAGTTCTGCCTAAAGCCAAGAACCGATCCATATTTGTTCAGTTGCCGCTTTTCGGAATCGAAACCGACTCTTGTATCCGAAGTCTAGAATCATAATCGAACCGAAAATTTCAGTTCGATTAACGTTGTTGTCCGATGCGTAATTGTGCGAGTCAAAATGCTATAAAACTGGTCGGAAATCTTATTTTTCACTATAGTTCTTAACACAAATCTTGGGCTCCGTTTGGCACGGCGGTAGCGGTCATGAACGCGGTGGTTATGAATCATCGTTTGTGAACGTGAACGCGGTGGTTATGATCCATCGTTTGTGAACGCCTGACCTCACATAAAGGATTTCATTCACTTTATGTTCAAAACTAGTTTTCTTTTCTTGGTAGCAAGCATAACCGTTGTTATGCCAAACATACATTCTACGATGGTGACATTTTTGTCTAAACTCACCGGAGCAAAAACGCCCCGCCAAAAATAATATTAGATCGTTTAATTATTTAATATCTACATGATAACTTTTAGGCATTCTGTTCTCCGCTGATTTTAGGCTACCCGACCTCCAGAACAGAAAAGCCACCCAAAAAGTTGGTACTAGATTTTCCTGAAACTATACCCGAATCGAGAACTGTGAGACCTACTTAAATTGATCGGTCCAGTTCGGTTTCGAATCGGTTCTCAATTTTCTGGTTCTTTTGTCACATCCCTATGGGTTCTGTTTGTTGTTGTTGTTGTTGTTTTTGTCACATCCCTAATTCTAGAGACACCATCATATTGTACAGCTGAATCTAATTTAACTCCTTGAATTTAACCTGAGAACTTCTAATGATTGTGTTTATTGAGCAGGTGAGCGCTTTAATGAGATTGTGGGGAGTCCTTATTACATGGCCCCAGAGGTGCTCAAGCGCAATTATGGTCCAGAAATCGATGTCTGGAGTGCTGGAGTGATACTATACATCCTCCTTTGCGGCGTGCCACCATTCTGGGCAGGTAAATTTCATCCAGGAATACGTTCGATATGCGCCACTCAGGCTACATAATTCAAATATGTTTTCACTTGTGAGTTCCTATATGTTTGAGTCCACACAGAGCATATAAGATGACCGTTAAAATGCTGTCTGATGCAGAAACTGAGCAAGGAGTTGCCCAAGCGATTATTCGATCTGTCATAAATTTTAAGAGGGATCCATGGCCTAAGGTTTCTGAGAGTGCCAAAGATCTTGTTAAAAAGATGCTCGATCCGGATCCCAAGCAGCGGTTATCAGCTCAACAAGTGCTAGGTAAGCTGCACTATAGAATTTTTTGCGTGTATTTGATCATGTGTGCATAACGAGCACGTGAATGTAGTTTTTGTGTATTGATACACCGGAGGACGTTGAAGGGATCCTCATGTGCACAGTGTGCGACGGTGATAGCACATAACCCTTGTTTGAGCAACGACTGAGTACTACTATCGGCGCACACTGCGCATTGGGAATCCTATGCACGTGCACTAATATCTACAAACATCGTATATATATATTTTAATGTATGCTAGTTCTTTGAATTAAAAGAGCTCATGTTCCGTTAGACCATGGGGATTGAAATCAAAAACCTCAAATAACCCAAGTTTTTCATTTTAATATAGTATAGATTAACCAAGTTCTCAAACATTGACAACAAAAAATTTCCACTCTCACAGTCATCATTTGTTCTATCCCAATTATTTGGCTTTGGGTTATGAGAACTCACTTTCCTTTGATTTATTTTAGTTTTATGGCTTATTCTGTTACTGGAAATAAGAAATCATCGTCGATATATTATCCCAATTCTATCTAATTGGCTTTATGATGCCTTATTTTGTATTCAATTTCGTGTTTTTTTTTTACTTTCTTACTGTGCAACATTCAAATTCACACAATATAGTGAGCCTAATTTTAATGCTGTATTTTCTATAACAGATCATCCCTGGCTGCAAAACGGTAAAAATGCTCCAAATGTGAACTTGGGTGAGACTGTTAAAGCAAGACTTCTACAATTCACAGTTATGAACAAGTTCAAAAAGAGAGCTCTCAGGGTAAAATTCACAGCTTGTATTATTGTATACTTCCATGTTATTCCAATCTTTTTCTTTGCAATTCAGAAACCCTCAATTCTTCTATGTTTACAGCAATTTGTATGTAATAATCTCAGTTTCCATCAGTTATGGATGGTAACAATTTGATCTTGATCCGACCTCAACTCAAGATTTGTCTAAATCGTTCAATCTCATCTCGGGCAGAACCAAATCACACACACATGCACACATATATATATATAGGGACATTTACCCAGACCTCCCCTTTTTTAAGTTAGCTAAATTACAGGTTGCACTCCCTCTTACTTTTGAAATTACAAAAACCTCCTCTATAAGACTATATTTCACGACAGGAATGCACAAAAAAAACTCGAAAATTTACTCTAGTGGGTTATATTTGTGTATGGAAGTTATGAAATGTATAACTTATAGGAGAGATTTTTGTAAATTCAAAAGTAAGCAGGGTGCAACTTGTAATTATGCTAACTTCTAGGGGAAGTTTTGGTAATTATTCATATATATATATAACCTAAATCTCTCCTGGGAATTAGTAAATTTACAGATTGCACCTCTCTATCTATTGAAATTGCATAAACTTCTTTCCTAGAGTAAGTTTCAAAACATGTGCACAAAAATATCTCCTAGAGTTTAATGCATGTTATGAACTGTAAAGTTACAATGAGGATTTTTGTAGTTTCGAAAGATTTGTTGCATGTCTGTGTTTGAATTTTATCCCAACCTAGCTCAATGAGATCATGCTCGACTTAATTCAAGTTCGATTTGAGCTGGTCTTGGCTAGCTGGCTCGATCTCCATTCTCGATCCAAATTCAAATTCGTACCTTCATCCCATTCCAACAACATGAAGATTTTAACACTTCAATGGCGCTAATTCGCAGGTTGTTGCTGACCACTTATCCATCGAGGAAGTCGCAGATATAAAGGAAATGTTCATGAAATTTGACTCCGACGATGATGGAAGAATCACCTTCGAAGAACTTAAGTTTGGACTGCACAAGCTCGGCCACCCGGTTCCAGATGCCGATGTGCAAATATTAATGGATGCTGTAAGTCTCTCCCCTCCCATTCTCCTTCTATATTTCATTAAATTTCAACCTCAGGAGGGGGCTAACTATTTTCAAATGGCAGGCCGATGTTGATGGCGATGGAACTCTTGAGTTCGGCGAATTCGTGGCTATGTCGATCCACATAAAGAAATTAGGGAATGACGAGCATCTCCGCAAAGCCTTTGCTTATTTTGATCGGAACAAGAGCGGATATATTGAGATCGACGAGCTCAGCGAAGCCCTGCAAGATGATTTGGGACCCAACCATGTGGAGGTCATCAATGCCATTGTCGCTGATGTGGATGCTGATAAGGTCCGTCTATCGTATCCTTCATGTTCCCCGTTCTCTCTCGTTTCGAAAATTTAGTCAAATTATGGTTGAAACTCTAGAGTTCAACACGAAATTCATAGGTTTTATTCAAAATCCTTCAAAAAATTAAGCTTGGCATCAAAATTCGAAACAACGAAGATGTGAAATCAAGTACGAGACTCAGAGAGAAGACGACTAATCCTTCATTTCACTCTCATGATCCGCAGACCATAACCTATTTGTGCCAATACCTCACTTCTTTGTATCCATACATAAAATAAATTTATTAATACAATATGAAACATAATCAGCCCAATTAATCTGATCACTTAAAACTGATCACTTTAAATGATAATTAATATATATCTGGCCCATCAAATTATTATTTCTAACACGAGCTCACATCGGCATTGGCTTTTCTCCGCCGCAGGATGGAAGAATCAGCTACGAAGAGTTTGCGGCAATGATGAAAGCGGGCACGGACTGGAGGAAGGCGTCGAGGCAATATTCTCGGGAGCGGTTTACCAGCCTCAGCTCAAAGCTGATGAAGGACGGGTCGTTGCAGCCGAATGATGGGGGTTGATAGATCTCTCGAAGATAGACCGCAGCGGTTTAGTTCGACCCAATGGGTTCACATATTGATTTGCTTTTTTTTTTCTTCTCGGTTGTTTGCCGATTGATATTCTTTTCTTAGGTGCTGTGACTAAATGTAAAGTATATGCCAAAATAAAAAAAAATGAAATTAAAGAAAATGTGAGGGGGTGGTGTTGATATAAATGTAATATTTTTGCCAAAGTTTTGATAATTTTATAAAAGTGGCATTTTCGACTCCAGGCGGCCTATTTTCAATTCTATTTAGGCCCGATTACGGGAGCACGGGAGAATATGCAGGGAAAAATACTTTTATACGTATAGCGTTTCATGCTCTAGGCGCGGGACTGTATTTTCCCAATTAATTACATTTGTATCGAAAACACATTTCCAAAAAAATGTGTTTTCAGACATTTTTTGCTAAAAATACAAGGGCATTGATAATCATACCCCACTTATGGCTATTTGTAACCCACTTATATTTGTACCCATAGTGGATATTTCTACCCATAGTGGATATTTGTACCCAACCGGTGTTTGAGGCACCAGACATCGCTCGCACGTCTTGCGCGGCTTTGATGCATCGCACGCTCCAGATTTCACGTGCCGATGGAGGGTTGCGCCGTCATCCTCGCCGGACTCCTTCTCTATGGACTCCGAGCAGACCTCGCATACGGCCACCGTCCTGCTGCCGTGATCCTCTCTAGGGCATCCATGCGCTCTGTAAGTCCTATGCTCCAGGCAGAAAACCTACAAGAAACAAGAATTTGATGAATCCATACATACATCCGGAGAAATCTTCACCAATTTAAGTTTCATTTACGTTTATATCAAAATTCCGTCTAATAAGAACATCAATTTCGTGATTAAGGATTACGGATTGGGGAAAAGAGAGGGATAATTAGGTCGCCGGACCTTGCGGCAGGCGTTGCAGGTGAAGGGGAGAAAATCAAGTTGGTTGCAGTCGCCGTGCTAGCAGTGCTGGCCGAGCTCCGGAAAAGCTTCTGTGCCTCCGATCATGTCGATTGTCCTCTTTATTAATCTTCTTGCTGCCGATCTTTCATCCGTAACTCATCGGAGATGAATGAGGTAGTTCTAATGGTGGAAAAGAGAGGAAATTCACACGATTTAGGGCCGGAAATCACCTACGCGGGTGGCGGAAGGGGGGCAGGCGAGCGGCGGAAGGGGGTGCACGGGAACAGGAGGGAGGCGAGGATCGGCTGCTGTAAAAAAAAAACCGTGAGTGAGGGGTGGGTACAATTAGGTTTTTTTAAGCTTTAATGATACTTCTTTTTTGAATAGAAATGGGTACAAATAACCATAAGTGAGGTATGATTATCAATGCCCAAATACAATTGTATTAACTTTTCTACGGCCATACAAAATGTGGGTTCTTTTTGTGTTTGCTGTTTGCTGCCGAACAGTGCCGCAATGGCCACAGCATGCCACGTGTTCACATGCATGGCGTTTTATAACCCGTCGCCTATCCGCCCCAACCACCTATACCTAGAAATCATTCAAACTACATGTCGCCACGTGTCCCCAATGCCTCCTTAAGAGACACGTCGACGGCGTGGAGCCCACCTCGGCCTCCCCATAAATATTGGGGAAAAAATGGACCGCCTCGCCTTAGCGTGCTTACCAACAGTTCAGGCGGAGGAATGAGGGCAGCGGCGGCGGAAGGCGGAGGAATGACGGCGATGGCGAGGGTTGAGAGGCTGAACCACGTGCTGCTGTGCTTGGAGGAGATAAGGGCGAGCGGAGGCGGCAGCCGGCGGTGGAGCTCAGGCGCATCGACGACATCGAACAGCGGCAGGAGCTCGTCGTCGGTTGGCTCTTCACCGATCACGAGGTTGCGTAGCATGGAAGAGGTGATGGTGGAGACACGTGTCAACGGCAGCCTCATCGACCGCATCACTGGTCTGGAATCTCGCCTCCTCAAGGTTAGTCAGCTGCATCTTTTTTGTTTTTCTTTAAAATTAATTTTGAAGAACAAAATGCATTACTCAAACTTAATAATATTTGAGCAAATGAAATTATATTCAAGATAGAGTAAAAGATCCAATCTTATTTACATGGACATATTCACACCGCAGGGGCGGATCCAGAGGGGGGCCTGAGGGACACTGACACCCTCATTATTTTTCAAAATTGTTAGTAGATTTGGATTCCTGTCGTCGAGACAATGAATTTTGACTACTTATATGTCAAAAATGGTGGCCAGATGAGGGAGAAACAACTCCGATAATATGGAATCGTTCTCACGTCACGTAACTATTGGCTATTCGCGGAACAGAGTTGGTTATTCACAGACCAAATTTGGCTATTCGCATGCCAGTTCAGCTATGTGTACTCCCAAGAATCAATTTCCAACATGTGACCCACAACCCTCCTATTCACCCCGCTAGCATTTGTGTTTAGAAAATTTTTGTGCATCCCCATTTATAATTTTCTGAATCCGCCACTACACACCGAAGCAAAAAAAGAAAACCAATTAATGGGAAAAATAATTATATTTTGTCACCCTCTATTATCACCATCACTTTTAAAAAAATATATATATATATGGTTAATAATGCAGTTGGATATAGATATTTTAAAATATTATAATTGAAGCAATTAATAGATCTATTGATAAAGACGATAATGATGTTGTATTATAATCTATCCATGCAACTGTGAGTTGTCGGCTGGAATTTTAAATTTCTCCTATTTTACACAATTAGCTATCCGCACCCCCAACCCAAAAATTTGCCCGCAGCACAGCAGCCCGCCGTTACACGGAAGAGGTTCACGGGTTAACGGCGACAGATCAGACAGAGCGCAGGACGGCCTTATACACAATCCCGTGGCTACCTCGGTCTAGGAGAGCGGCGTCGGATAAGTTCTCTGAGTTGTGGCACTACAACATTTTTAGTTTTTAGCAACACTCACTTTGCAACATTTCTAAAACTGTTGTCTAAACTTTGAATAGAGACGAATAATATATAAGTGTTGCAATAAGTTAGCATCTTTAGGCAACATTTTCTGTGCATTTTGCATCTCCGGGCCCAGGATTGTGGGCGCCCTTCGACAAACTTCGGTCCGATTGGGTAGAGGAGGTGGAAGCTGAGCTGCAGGTGCTAATTGAGGAATATAACCCATTGAATCTTTACACACACTGTTTTTATAAATGTGTCCAAAGTCAAAATTGTTGGATGGACAAATTATTTATTTATATATTTATATTAAAATATGATTATTTAAACTTTTTAATAGCTTAATAATTTCACAAAAGCGCGGCAAAATAATAAGTCATCAAATATATATTTGCTTTGTGCACATGTGCTGTCCAAGGTTTCAAGCTTACATTATTATGCATATAATATTGGTACATTTTTATTTGACCTTTGTGGTGTATATATTGAAATCACTATAAAGTCAATTTCCTATTATTATTATTATTATTATTATTATTATATATCTTCAATAATTTTAATCTCACAAGGTTTCAATATTATCATTTTATTTCATTGTAGCATCAATGCATTTCTTAATTTTAAAAGAGTGATAAAATTTTAAAGTAATTTTAGAGAGTAATAAATTTTGTGGTTGGTGCAGTTGGAGGAAGAAGTGGAGGCGGAAAGGAAGATGGAGGGCGCGAAGGAGAGCCTCCGCCCATCGCCTAATAATAGCAGCGGGAAGAAGCAGCAGCAACAACAGAACAAGAAGAGCTTTAAGAGCATCGTTAAAACCTGTGTTAGAGGCCAATTAAACACCAAAGACTGAATACCCTCCCGAATTTTGGGGGGGGGGGGGGGGGGGGGGGGTTATTTACGCCTTCTCGTAGACTTTTAAAACAAATGTATGTTGTTTTACTACTGCCGAGGAATAATGGATATACTATTCGATGTTGTAATATATATTATTAGACGTTGCAATAATATATATATAGAGAAATAATTACCCAATTCTTCTCTATAAGTTAGCATAATTACTAAGAGCATCTCTTTTGTTTTTGAAAGTACAAAACCTTTCCTTAAGTTTTCATATCATTACAAAAACATCCCCTGAACTTTTCATTTCCTAACATCTATGAACAAAAATACCCCACCTGAAAACTGTACACGGAAGGGGGTGTTTTGTGCATGGATGTTATGAAATGAAAACGCCTAAGGGAGGTTTTTGTTAATAAAATGAAAACTTTAGAGGAAGTTTTTGTAATTTTGAAAATAAGAGGGGTGATGTTAGTAATTTAGCAAGGTTAGAGCTGAAAAATTCAAGTCCCTAAACTGAGATTTTTCATGTACGTGCAGCGCATATACAGGATCCTACGAGACCTTTTTTAGTGCAAATTACATTTGTAACGTCATTTGCAGCTATAAATGGACTGTATTTTCAACTGTAAATTATATATGAGTACTTAAAATATCCGTAAAATTACATGTATCAATATTCCGTGACTTATTTTGTGAAAAATATAACAAAAATTTGAATTTGTCGCATGGTCATTCATATATGTTGTACGTGTATAAAAATTAATCCCCTAAATCTAAGAGAAGGTTCACTTCATTCTGAAACCTATACGCTTTAAAGATCTATGGCATGAGAGAAAATTGGCTAGGTTAAGTACCAGATACTATTATTAATCAACTCTAGTTTAAGATTTCAACCAAATTTTAATTTGCATTTTTTTTACCTTCAAGGAGAATTCATATATAACCTGCATATGAAATATCTAGAACAATGGCTTTTAAATGGCATAATGATTTTCTTAAGAACACACATTTATATGTTACATCAAAGAGAAATTATATATATATATATATTTCCTATATGGGGTTTGCTACTATGCGAGCGTACGGGCAAGGGGCAAGGAGGCTCCAAATCGAAAAGTAATCAACATGAAAGTTGTAAATCTCGTCGAGACGAACAACTTTGTTTCGATTTGGGGCTCGCAAATCTGGGGTGGCGAGATTGCTATAGTACACCTCCGAAAATCTGATTTTCGGGTTCGCATTTGAGGGTCAAAACAGGTCCAAATAAAAAAGTGGTCAACATGAAAGTTGTTTGGCTCGGCGAGATCTACAACTTTCATGTTGACCACTTTTCGATTTGGACCCATCTTAACCCCCAAAACTGCCTGCCCGTACGCCAGCACCTAAGGTTTGCCAGCATGAGATATTTCCTATATATACGTATATATACATAGAAAGTGATAGTGAGCATATTCCAACCAACTAGAGAGTGATTTTTTTAGAGAATATTAAATATATCACTGGGCATATTATTAGATAAGAATTAATAGATCCCCATATTCCCCAAACTCAAAAGAGCATACAACAATAAAGAAATGGATTAAAAGATGTTAAACGAGTTCATCTCAAAACCACTATACATACTGCCGAGTGAAGTGCCAAAAAAATATGATATGAATCACCAGAAACGGAGCATGAGATCAAAAGCTGAATGACTACTACGACTGTTTTGTTGAGAGCCTGCTGCAGCCCGAGGATCTGCTGAGGGGATGAGTTTTGCGTCTTCATCCGACGCCGATTCGAACGGTTCGCCCGCAGCTAACGCCCTCAGTCACATTCTCGTGCCCCGAGGAATCATACACTGCTCAAGCACCTTCCTCACCCGAAACTGCAGCGCGTAAAATTCATCATTCATGTGAATTATGTAAACATAGTGGGGTTATTTTTTTTACTTTTGGTTCAACAATGGAACATCAGTTTCCGAGGTTCATAATCTAGATTTAAAAAAAACTTGCAAACTCTATAAAACCGTACTAGAACTCGGCGAGAACTCTATTGGAACTCCACATTATATTCGCTAAACTTGTGTGGAGTTTGTATAAGCAGCGACTCTCCAGAGGGCAGAGTACTCACAAGGGGTACATTTCTACTGCTGCTACGACCTAATACGAAATGAACTTTGAATTTGGATGAACTTAAAATTCACTGAGATAACATAGAAACACTGTTGAAGCCCGTTGATTTCTATAACAACTTTACACTGAATGCTGCCTGCATCCATACATAAACTTAAAGTACACTAAGCTTGCGCAGAGATTATATAGAAACTCTGTTGAAACCCCGTGATTTCTACAGGAACTTCAAAATGAATGTTAGATGGATTTTAGACTAGAAGGCGTGGTGAATTACCAGCCTGATTCTACAGTTTCCGTCCTTCGTAAACTCCTGCCAGATACCGTCGTTAATGTACTGCAAATTGCCTTTGCTAAGAACAAGCCGGTATTCCTGCCGAGCTGATTTAGCATGCTGATTCTTAGTAGGATCAAATTTCTTCGAAGAACTTCAAACCAACCTACTGTCCATTTTTCGTATGCACTTCTCACATACGCACAACAAAACACCTAATTAACTCTAACTAAAAAAGAGGTGTAACGAAGACACATAACACTCCATCGCTCGTTCAATTCGAGCTTGACCTCAAGCTGGAGAGAAAATTCTGACCATCCAGTCATTGTCAGATTGTTTGTCTCCAGCCTGAAGTAACGATGCCTCGAAGTTGAAGGGTCATCACCAAGCACAATTCGTTCACCCTGGTGGGATGAGAGGTGATGGTGATGAGTTGTTTCACTTGTACAAAGAGGGGAGGGGGGCGAATTCATAGGTTGACCGCGATTAAAGCAGGTGATCGATGGCTTGGAGTATGGGATCGATACTGAAGAAAGGCAAGCTAGATGATAACAGTAGGAGTCAGTAGCTGAAGGGATTGTTGGATGAGGATCACAGGGATCAATAGCTATGGAGGCTGGAACAGTAGGGATCAATCTCTGTGCAATAATGGTCCAGAGGATAGAAGTCTAGCAGGTTGTAATGCCCCCTTTGTTGCCCTCTACGATGTCACTTGTCAGTGTGTCGAGGGTCGGGGCTTCAGAGCACGCATGAGTCAAATGAATGCCTTGGTCGAATTCTCGTGCATTGTTTCTTTTACGCTCTGCGACAGTGTAAAAGTGATGGGGATCGACCGCATGTTCGTGATCGGAGATCGGGCCACCACTCGGCGGGACTCGTTTTTGCTGATTTGGCGGAGATGCATTGATCAGATCGTCGATCCGAGACCGCGAGCGCGTCCGGAGCATCACTTTTCATTTTATATGTATTTTTAAAATTTTTTTTTGGAGTTGTATTTATTGTTTTAGGACACCGGGCGTAACGGACGATCATAGCCGTTCACGCCGGGTGCACAACCGCCCCTCTCGTTATAAATAGGGGCGGATGTTCTCATTTTGATGGTCATTGTGTATTTTGTGAGCGAATCCAGAATTCACGGTCATTCGTGGTGCGACGCCGCGAGCCTGGGGTGCGACGCCTCGGCGAATTCAGTTATTTTTTATTATTCCGTTCAATACACGTTTATCCCACTGTTTCCATTCCTCTCCCCACGATCCCATTCATAGGAAGGAGAAAACCGCCTGTTCGTCGCCCTCTGTTACTGTACTCCTTCATCTTTCTCGACAGAAGCCGCACACCCTCCCATCGGTTACAGAGAACCGACGCCAACCCTCCTATTCATCATCCCTACCACGACGACATTTTCACCAGGTGGCTCGATCCCAGTTCCTGTTCCTCTTCGTAATCCTCGACGGAAGAAATCGACGCCTCCCGCTCGCCAGTTTCTCGCCCCAAACCGCTCGGCTATTGCACTATTCATCTCCTTCCTCACCATTTCCACTGTTCAGACGACGTAAGAACGACACCACAGTCACCGTTCTCCTCCTTTATTCTCGATCCCGTTACTATTCAACTTCCTCACAGCAGCAAACCACCGTAGCCCCTTCACCTCCTTCGCCTCCAGCAATATCAAACAGCAACCATTTCCTTCTCCTTTCCCTGTCGAGGAGACATCTGCCAAGCCGACATTAGCCCTACATCTCCTCCACCAGTCCACCTATAGTTCGTCGTTGCCGCGTTCCGCCTCCGCCGCCGCTGCATTCCGTCGCCGCAACAGAATTCCTATTGTTTGTGAGTATTTTATATTGTGTTCTTCTTTTATTATTGGATATTGGTTGTTTATTTCATGCATTGTGGAGATATTGACTCGTTTGCTTATTTAATTCCACTTTCATATTTCCTTATAAAATTTATTCGTGCAAGCTGTGGTTGAAAATTCTTCGTGCGGAGAAAGCCTGTGATATTATTTGTGCGCTTGAAAAGTATAGTTTCACATCGTGTAGATCTGCTTAAATTATATAATTATAATTGTTGTATTATATTTCCGGATTAATTGGTCACATGCACACATCATTTAGATTGTGCTTGATCGCATTCATTCCACGCATTCACGTAGGTTTGCATTAGAGAGCGTCGACACCGTCGATTATTTCACACTGTGTCTTTTTGTCCTGCGTCAAAAAGAACGTTAATTTTGGTGACGAGTGCGGTGAGGTCCGCCAATTGCCGCGTGTTTTTCGTTGACCAATGTGCCTCGGCGGTTGCCAAAACAGCCCTGAACTTGGACAGGAACTACAACAACACTACAACACTCAAGCCTTTATCCCACCATAGTAGGGTTGGCTATATGGATCCTTTGTCTTCATTGCGCCCTTTCTTTAGTCATAATCTCACTAATGCCTAAGTACATCATGTCTTTCCTTATAGTTTCATTCAAGTCTTTTTTGGTCTATCCCTCCCACATTTAAGATGCCTAGTGGCTAAACTCTCACAATGCCTAACAGGTGCCTCTAATGGTCTCCTTTGTACGTATCCAAACCATCTTAATCGAGCTTCTCACGTCTTCTCTACAATTGGTGCCGCTCATGTCTTATCCCTGATACATTCATTCCTAATTTTATCTAGTCTCGTGTGTCCACACATCCAACTAAGCATTCTCATCTCCGCAACTCCCATTTTTTGTTCATGTACATAATTCACCGCCCAACACTCAGAACCGCAGAGCATCGCTGGTTTAATTGCAGTACGGTAAAACTTGCCGTAAATTTTACGTCAACCAACGTGATGGACATGAACTGTGAAAGCAAAAAGAAGGTTTTACGAAGAAGTGGGTTGTGGCAGGAGCCTTGGATCTTCCCAATGGATCACCGACCTGAAACTGAAGGAGCGCACTGGTATGAAATCTAATGCAGGCTTTTGCTGCTCTAGAAGATTGAAGCATTTTTGAGAGAGAAGCGGGAAGTATTGTCGAAAGAGAAGTTATTGAAAATTGATGAGCATGGAGAAGACAGGCACAACGATAGAGATTCGATGGGAATAGTGGCGTGGGGGGATATGTCGTCGACAGAAGGGATTCAATTTCTTGCATGAAGACAAAATCCAGCTGGTGAAGGATCGATCGGCGTTGATGCGACCTTCCTGGAACTTTGTCGACCAGAATGAAGCGAGAATTGAGGATCATGGTTGTGGTATTTCGCAGCTTTGTGTTACATTGATGGAAGCTTGCAGAATGGAGGTCTTGGCAGAGGCATGGTCGATTCCAACCGAGGACTGGAGGGCATTGATAACCTATCTATGCTGATACCAAGTTGTTAAGACACAAGATCATAACAATAGAGTGGAGCCTGGACAAGATTGTCCGAGGCGTGGTGCTGAAAAAAGAGCTACTAAACCTTGATAGCAATGGTTATAAAGAGATGATTGAGAGGATTAATCTTCCTAACAGTCATTCTAGCCATAGGCGGCATAAAATACAACTCACACTATATTTGCAGAAAGGTCTCTAATACGAACATAATGGTAGATCGCCCTGTAAATGAAAAGTGAGATACAAACTAGAGGTATGCTCACGCCAAGTTCTTAAAAGCATACAAAACTTCACCAAGATGCCTTTCACTTACCTAAGGACAGGAGGGAGAAACTATAAGAAGAAAAATGATTTTTGGACAAAAGGATTAATTCTAATACAATATTTGTAATAAAACATAATTTTTGTATAGATGTCTCTGAATCTTCTCCTGGTGTGAGGCAGTCATTTGACAGAGCGTTCACTCTGAGGGCTAGTATGAGCATCTGTCGGTCGAGGAGCGTATTCGTATCAATACATCTGACCTAAAAATTAACCATGTCCCTAAGGTCAAACTTGAAAATAAAATATGTGAGAAATCATACTCTGCTCGATTTGAAGGTAAATAGTAAAACATGTGCAAAGAGTCATTGGACGCTTGAGGATGACCAATTGTATTTGTCTGAATATTTAACAATTTTAGGAGCGAAAATAATTTCTTCAAAAGGAGCGGAAGTAAATGCAATGTGAGGATTAGTGGGTCGGGCTGGGTGTAGTGGATCATGTTATGAAGGGGATTTGGGAAGAGGAGGGGCCAATTTTGAGAGTAGGTTGGGGTAGTAATTTAATTGGAAAATGATATTGAATTGTGGCGTGATATGGAATGACCGGGGCCAGCTTAGAGGTTGATTATCTTGAAATGAGGTGTGAAAAGGGTTGGCTTAGGGTTTGGCATGTGAGGTCCAAAAGGAGGGTAAAAGAAAGAGTTTGCACAGTGAGTCACTGTTGCGCACGCGCACGTAACTTACTATTGTATCTTGTATTGTTATTTGTTTGCATTAGGGTTAATGATATGTGAGCCCCCCTCCCTACATAAGGAGGTGGCATGGGAGAGTTATCTTTTATCTTTGGATCATTAGGGTTTGGATCTCTCTTTTGGAGAGGGGCTTCTAGGAGGAACCAACCTCCTGAAATTGGGCACGAGTATACCTCGTGATTGTATCCGTTATTTTCATTTAGTGCAAGTGTTTTCTCCTTCCGGTAACATTGGTCCGACCCGCCGTCCCCGCCTGCGCATCGTGTGCCGTCGGGTTCCTCTCCCAACTGTTCTCCTCACGTCAACAGTCATCCTCCCGTCACTGCCAACTTCCGCAGTCGACTACAGCCATCGACCTCGTCGGCCCCGACAATCTATTTCTCTAACGATTCCTCCGCAGCGAGATCCAGTCCGCCGCTTCGCTTCCGTCTGACAGCTCCAGTCCACTCCGCCGCCCTCGTCTACTTCCTTCCCGATCCCGTTCGACGACAACTCCAGACGAACTCGCCGACACCTGCGACGATCCCGATCCCGTCTGCCAGTAACAGCTCTGGACGATCCTGATCCTGTCAGCCAGCAACAGATCCAGCCGATCCCGCCAGCAACAGATCAGCTTCCTTCTTCCCGGCTCTCCTCGCCGCCAGATCCATCCAACTCCGCCCTCTCTCGACCTCCAGCTCATGTGGCCTCATTTTCTTATTCCAATGGGTCGTCACACGATGGAATCACACGATGGAATCGCGTGTGGAGGCCCTCGAACACGCCCTCACCACCATCAACTCTCGTCTCGAGACCCAAGCCGAGCAATGCACGTCGATTATGACCATGCTCCACAATTTGCAACCCGGCCAGACCTCTGGGCTTACTGTTGCCTTTGCTTTGGGATCCCCAACACATTGGCCCTCGAAGATACCACATTGACGAGCTTGCCTCCCCAGCTCCCACGCCTCGACATCCCCACATTCAACGGGACTGACCCACTTGGATGGATTGCCCGCGCCGAGCAATTTTTTGACATTCACCAGACTCCTCTGTCGCAACAGGTCTCCACAACAATTATCGGCATGGAAGGGTCTGCCCTCCATTGGGCCCGCTGACTCCGTCAGTCCTCTGCTGACCTCACTTAGACAGCTCTCACGGAAGCCCTCATTCAGCGGTATGATCACCGCTACTTCGGCTCCATGATCGAGGGCCTTTGCGGAGTCCGTCAGACTAACTCCATTGAC
This sequence comes from Dactylorhiza incarnata, assembly GCA_033032865.1. Lineage (NCBI taxonomy): Eukaryota > Viridiplantae > Streptophyta > Magnoliopsida > Asparagales > Orchidaceae > Dactylorhiza > Dactylorhiza incarnata. The sequence continues at coordinate 2,306,651 of JAWHQI010000347.1, read as the reverse complement.
TCGTATGTGGATGAATTCATCGAGTTGGTCACCCATGTTCTAGGTCTTCCTCCTGATCATTACTTGTGCAACTTCATGCACGGCTTAGCCCCTATCCGAGCCCGCCTCCGCACCATTCAACCGTTAACTATCAACCAGGCCATGAACCTCTCCCCACTAGTGGAGGCCAAATTCCTGGCGACGTCTGGGACCCTCCTTCCCCATCGCCTCCCTCCAAACCTCCCTACCAACCATATTTTCCTCCTCCGTCTAAACATCCACCACTGTCACCTCCTCTACCTCTCCCACCCATTATGGGCCCACGCAACAACCGTCATATCCCTACTCACCGTCTGTCCAACCAAGAGTACAATGAATTACGGAGCAAGGGTCTGTGCTACCGTTGCAAACAACCCTACTTGCCTGCTCATGATTGTCTTGTGAAGGAGTTCTGGTTCCTCATCGGGGAGGACGTGAGCGAGATCAACACGGCTGACTTTGACGCTCTTATGAACACGGATGTACCACCAGACGGAGCTCAGGGCACCTCTACGGCTGCCCAACCGCAGGCATATCACTACTAGCTGGAGGGCGACACTTCGACCATGGAGTCAAGGATGATTTTCTAGAGGAGTGTATTGTTACACACGAGCGCGTAACTTACTATTGTATCTTGTATTGTTATTTGTTTGCATTAGGGTTAATGATATGTGAGCCCCCCCTCCCTATATAAAGAGGTGGCATGGGAGAGTTATCTTTTGTCTTTGGATCATTAGGGTTTGGATCTCTCTTTTGGAGAGGGGCTTCTAGGAGGAACCAACCTCCTGAAGTTGGCACGAGTATACCTCGTGATTGTATCTGATATTTTTATTTAATGCAAGTGTTTTCTCCTTCCGGTAACAGTCACATGTGTATCCTTCAGGTGGCGTGTAATAGAGGCTCAAAAGTTGTCATGCACTGACTGTGGGGTACTAGAAGAATTAGGAACGCAGAATCTGCAAATGAGTGGTCATAGTCGTGTGAGGGGGTAGAACGCATGCAAGTGCAACTGCGGGTGCAATGAAAGCATTGGGGCGAGGAAGGACCATGGGTATTGATCTCATATGATGTGAGGAAGAAGGGAGAAAGTGGTTATGTCACGACCGTTGAGGGTCGTTGCTAGAGAGGAACACCTGGGAGGAGGCTTTGGCTGCTATGTAGGGAGCAGAGGGGCTGGTGTGAGGTGAAGTGGAGATGAACGAAGGGTTAGAGATTTCTTGGCTACAATGACGACCTAAATCTCCAAGCACATTGCGTGGATATCTGCATGCATGGTATCCACCTCGTGAGGTAAGCCAACGACATGGTTGGTCCATAGAGAGGGGGAGTGAGAGTGGGTGGTCGCGGAGGTGGCGACGAAGAGCGGCAGTCGGACCGATTGATACAAACAAGAGAGTAGATTGCACTATAAATGAAAAGCAACATACAAACTCGTGAGGTATGCTCGTGCCAAGCTCTTGAGAACCGATTCCCTTCAATAGTTCATCTCCAAAGAGACCTTACAAGAATTCACCAAGATGTCCTTCACTATACCTGAGACTCTTATATAGGAGGGAGTCACTCTAATAAGACAAAAATGATAAAGGTAGGTTTAATCCTAATCAATGTTTTAAATATCGGATGTCGGGGACATATCAGATTGAATTTTTAAATGTCGGGTGTTGGAAGTCGGAGACATGTCGGGAATATTTTAAAATATCGGATTTCCATGTTTTATAAATAAATTTTTTATTTTTATGTATAGTAACTATAATTATATATTATAAAAATAGAAAAATAATATAACAAATAGATAAAAAATGAGTCATTTATATTACAAAATAAAATCGAATACTATCTAAGATAATATTATTAACAAATACAAAATGATACATTGTAAAATATATTTAATAGTATACAATAATTTTATTTTGATTATAATAAGTTTATTGCAAATAAAGAAGATTTAAATATTTTCATATTTTTTTTAATAAATGTATTAAATATTTTCATATTTTTTGTAATATGAAATTAAAAAAATTGTGAAACAATTATACAAAATTGGTTGTAAGAATAAAACGTTAAAAAAATCAAAACAATAAGTCTAATCGATATAAACATACATAATATAATATTCATAGGCGATTTAAACATATGTTGCTAGTTTGCTAATATAATATAAAATAAAATGGCGGGCGATATATTTAAAAGTCGTGTCGGCCGATATATCGGAAAAAATCGGGCATGTCGGCCTATATTTACAAAATGACATAATATTTTTTTTAGAAAAACATATCGTTTTGCCTTAAAAAATAACATGTCGGTGTCGGACATGTCGGAGGACATTTAAAACAGTGATCCTAATACAATATTACTAATAAAGATAATCTTTGGGTAGGTGTCTATTCGTCGATCGAGAAATGTATTTGTATCGGTCTCAAACAAAAGGGCAAATTATAATAATACACAAATATAAAATAAAATGCCTAAGTGTGTAATTGATACCTGTTGGAGAATCATATTTTATGTATTTCATTATGTGCGTGGGTTTAGTCCCACACAGTGAGTCTAGAGTTATGTGTCTATGTATTCACTTATATAAAGCCCCCTATGTGGATGAATGATATTAACCTTTTCTTTTTCCTCCTAATTAATTTCAACATCGTATCAAAGCCTTAGGGTTATCGAGTCTCCTGATCCCGTTTCCACTCCCGCATTCCGCTCGATAGCCGCTCCCGCACGCGATCCCACTTCCGCATCCCGCTCGCTAGCCGTCTGTTCCACGCGTCTCCCAGCAGTAGCAGTAGCGTCTCCCCAGTAGTAGTAGCAGCGGCGGCAGTAGCGCGTTCGTTCGGCAGCGGCGGTCTCTTCCCCAAGTAGCATCAGCGCGCCTCTTCCAGTAGCGCGTCTCCCCAGCACCAGCAGCACGTTCAGCAGCAACGCCTCTCCCAGCAGTAGCAGTGGCGGCAACTTCTCCCAGCAGCGCGTTCGTCCGTCCTCCCTCAGCAGCGCGCTCTCTCGTCCCCTATGGGCACCGATCTCATGGGGTCTTGATTCCCTCATTTCCGGCGTTCCCTATCCGATTATTGTTATTATTCCTTCCATTTCTATTGGACATGTGGGTTCTTTCCCTCTTTCTTTGAGGGTTGCCCTTATCTTCCGCCAACTATTGTGATCCTTTGTGTGTGCCCTCAATTTTTATTCGGGCCCTTCTATGGAGGGGAGTGACTCCACTACAAATATTTCTTCCGACGGATCTGCTCCTCCTCCGTCTCCGGCCTCCACTGGTTCGGGCTGTGTAAATCCTGAACATGGCACCCCTCAAATCACTACTATGAAATTGGATGGTTCAAACTTACCTTCCTTGGGCACAATCTATTATTCTTGCCCTCAAAAGTCGCCGGTTGTTTGACTATGTCAGCGGCACGACGAAGGCTCCGTCTTCTACTTCTCCAGAGTGGCCTCAGTGGGAGTCTGAGAACTCTCTTGTGATGTCCTGGTTGCTTAACTCTATGATGAAGCTCATCACTCGGAATTATCTCTTCTTGGATACGACTATGGATATCTGGAAGCGCGCAGAGACCACCTACTCATGCCTAGGAAATGCGGCTCAGATCTACCAACTTCGACGCCGGATATTCCTCCCGCGTCAGGGTGATCGACCTCCATCTGCCTACTATTCGGAGTTCACCCAACTCTATCAAGAGTGTGATCACTTTGATTCTCTGACCCTCGTGTCTCCTGAAGATGAGGTGCTGGTGAGATCAAGGGAAGAACGTAATCGCATCTTCGAATTTCTTCGCGGCTTACATCGGGATTTTGACCCGATTATTATTCAGATTCTGGGACGCTATCCTCTTCCTTCTTTACCTGAAGTATACAACCTTGTTCAGCAGAAATTTGACCGTCGACCGACTCTGCCACCGAGGGCACTGGCCTTGTCACTCTCTCTCACCTCGGGGTTCGTCCAGCTCGTGACACCAGATCGAAGCCTATGGAGAAAGATCACCTCGTGTATTACGAACTAGGGAGGAGGAATCCGGGAGAGGGAGCCGGCGAGGGAGGGAGAAGAAGGAGGAAGGAGTTAGAGAGGAGGAACCTTAGGGAGCAGCCCTAATTTCATAGATCCAAAGATAAAAGCTTACAAATCCAGCCACACCCCTTTATAACTGCCGGGGTGCGTATAACCAGTCCAAAACACAACATAATCAAAACAGGAAATAAAACAGGAATTAAACATAAGCATAAAACATTCCACGTCCATCATGCGTCCACCGCCGTCTCGGCCCCCGTGCCCGTGGTCGCGGGCGTCTTCCTGCGCGTGTAAACCCGCCATGGTGTCTCCTCGGCATGCGTGTCCGTAACAATGCCGCCGTCTGGGAAATTTGCCTTGTCCTCAAGGCAGTAATCGGCGAACTGGCGACGGAAGTCCTCCCGGGGTAGCCAAGTGGCGTCAGAGTCCGGATGATTTGCCCAGGCGACTAGGACCTCTTCCGAGGAGGGGTCCCCTGGTACAATGCAGCGTCGATCGAGGATCTGGGCCGGGTAGTAGGGTGGCTCGCCGGAGAGATCCACATCGGCTGGGATGTGATCAGTAGTGGCATGGTCACCGACCACACGACGTAGTTGGGACACGTGGAAGACCGGATGAATGCGGCTGCCGGTGGGAAGGCGGAGACGGTAAGCGACCGGGCCTATGCGTGCCAGAATCTCAAAGGGGCCGAAAAACCGGGGTGCTAGCTTCGGGCAGGGTCTGCGGGCTACGGACAACTGGCGGTGCGGCCGAAGCTTGATGAAGACCTTCTCCCCCACGTGGAAAGAAAGGTCCCGCCGCCTTCGGTTCGCAAAAGAGGCCATCTTCTGTTGGGCACGTCGGAGATGATCCTTGAGGAGATCCGGGATCGTATCCCGGTCTTGAAGGGCGGTGGCTAAGCTCTCGACCTGACACTCCCCCGGAAGATGGCGGATAATGGAGGGTGGAGGCCGGCCATAGACGACCTCGAAGGGAGTGGTTCCGGCCGCACTGTGGTAAGCCGTGTTGTAGGAATACTCTGCCCAACTGAGCCATTTCGCCCAAGTGCGAGGTTGCTCCCCTACGAAGCAACGAAGGTATGTCTCCAAGCAGCGGTTGAGGACCTCGGACTGGCCATCCGTCTGCGGGTGGTACGCAGTGCTCATACGGAGGCGAGTCCCCTGGAGTCGGAAGAGTGTGGTCCAGAAGGTGCTCAAGAAAAGAGGGTCCCGGTCGCTCACGATCGACCGCGAAAATCCGTGAAGGCGGACGACGCCGCTGATGAAGCTCTCTGCAACGGTGGCGGCTGTGTAGGGATGGCGCAGGGGAAGGAAGTGTCCGTATTTGGACGGGCGGTCCACCACGACCAGTATGCAATCATACCCCTTTGAACGCGGCAGGCGGGTGATGAAGTCCATGGCCACGTCCTCCCAAACTCGATCCGGAACTGGAAGGGGTTGTAGGAGGCCTCCTGGAAAAGTTGCCTCATATTTCGCCTTCTAGCAAACGAGGCAAGCGGCCACAAAGGCCTTGACCTGCCAGAACATGTGGGGCCAATAAAGAGAAGCCGCCAGACGACGGTATGTGCGGAACGCCCCGGCGTGACCGCCAGTCGGGGAAGCGTGAAACTCTGCGAGGAAGCGCGGGATGCTGGGGGACGATGGAGCGAGGACGAGGCGGCCCTTAAAGAGTAGGCGGCCCCCGACGAGGGTGTATGGTGGATGGGCGCTGGAGTCGGCGATGAGCGCCGTCCGAATCCCATTCAAGAGCGGGTCGGCCTCCACTTCCTTCTGCATGGCCGCAGCATCCTCTCACACCGGGCGAGAGATGGCCGTGAGTTCTGGAGCCCGGCTATGACGAGAGAGAGCATCCGCTGCCCGATTCGCCCTACCGGGGCGGAACTCAATGGTGAAGTCATAGCCCAAAAGTTTGGCGACCCACACCTGCTGTGCGGAGGTGGCGATCTTCTGCTGCAGGAGGTAGCGGAGGCTATGGTGGTCGGTGCGTACCACAAATGGGCGGCCCAGAAGGTACGGGCGCCAGTGCTGAACTGCGAGGACGAGGCCCATGAGCTCGTTCTCGTATGCGGAGCGACTGCGGATGGTGCTGGAGAAGGCGCGACTGAAATAGGCGATCGGTCGGCCGGCCTGCATGAAGACCGCTCCCACGCCCGAGCCGGACGCGTCGCACTCGACGAGGAAGGGTCGGGAGAAATCTGGCATGGCCAGCACCGGCCCCCGCACAAGAGCCTGCTGAAGGGCGGCAAAAGCGGCGGCGGCGGCGGGTGGCCACTGGAATGGGCCCTCTTCGGACTTCTTCAGGAGCTGCGTGAGGGGCTTGGCCAACGCTCCATACCCCTGGATGAATCGACGGTAGTAGCCTGTGAGACCAAGGAACCCGCGGACATCCCGCAGTGATGCCGGGGTCGGCCAGTGGAGAAACGCTGCGATCTTCTCCTCATCCATAGCGACCCCACGGGCCGAGATGGTGTGGCCGAGGTAGCACACCTCGGCAGCGCCAAAAGAGCATTTCTTCGAGTGCAGTTTGAGCCGGTGGTGTCGGATGGTGGACAGAGTCTGACGAACATGTTGAATGTGATCCTGCCAAGAAGAGCTGTAAACTAAAATGTCATCGAAAAAGACAAGTACATGACGGCGGAGAACTGCCCTGAAGATGTCGTTCATCGTAGCTTGGAAGGTAGCGGGTGCGTTCGTCAGCCCGAAAGGCATGACCAAGAACTCATAGTGGCCGTCATGAGTGCGGAAAGCCATCTTGGCCACATCCTCCGGCCGCACTCGTATCTGGTGGTAGCCCGCGCGGAGGTCCAGTTTGGTGAAGAAGATGGCCCCATGCAGCTCGTCCAGGAGTTCCTGGATCACCGGGATCGGATATTTGTCGGGGACTGTGGCCTTGTTGAGTTCCCGGTAGTCGACGCATAACCGCCAGCTACCGTCCTTCTTCCGAACCAATAAGATCGGGCTGGAAAAGGGGCTGGCACTAGGGCGAATGAGTCCCCCCATCAGCATCTCGTGTACCAACCTCTCGATCTCGTCCTTCTGTGTGTGGCCGTAGCGGTAAGGCCGTACTGAAACGGCGGCGGTGCCCGGCTGCAAGGGAATGGCATGATCGGACGTCCTGGCTGGAGGCAGGCAGGTCGGTGCCTCAAAAACGTCGGTAAACTCCGTGAGAAGCTCCTGAAGGTCTGCCGGGTGAGAGGGGGGGTCCCGTGTGGCTGCGGACATGGGCCAGAGCCAAGCCGCAAAAGTCACGTCGGTCGTCCGATGGATCGCACGGAGGGAGACAGGAGAGCGGAGGAGGGCTGAGTCGCCGACAAGGCGGCACGGCTGGCCCAGGTGACAGAACTGCATGGTCATGGTGGCCCAGTTAACCCGTACGTCGCCCAGCGTGCGAAGCCATGCCACCCCCAAGATGGCATCAATGCCGCCGAGGCTGAAGGCGTAAAAATCGGCGGTAATTGGGCAGGTGCCGACCCAAAGGGAGACGTCACGGCAGCACCCCACGGTGGGCCGTCGGCGTCCATCGCCGAAGCAGACCGTAAAATCTGGAGAAGGAGTGGACGGTAGCTGTAGCTGCTGTACCAACTGAGAGGAGATGAAGTTGTGGCTCGCCCCGTTGTCCACCATAATCACGATGGGACGATCGCCAATCGAGCCCGAAATCTTCATGGTCTGGGGGCCCGAGATGCCCCCCACCAAAAAACAGGGGAGCTCCAGACGATGGAAGTCGCCTGTGGGAGTGTCGCCGCACCCATCTTCCTCCGAAAGCTCGAGGGACTCGAAGTCGGCCGCGGTAATCTCCGAGTCCGAGGTGCTAAAAATGGCATGGAACTCCTTCATCGAGCACTCATGGGTCGGGGAATAGGGTTGGCGGCACCGAAAACAGAGACCCTTGGAGCGGCACTCGTTGTACTCGCGGTCGGAAATGCGGCGGGGCGGCGCGGTCCGCCCCTGGCGGTTGCCCACAGGGGGAGGCCGTGTCGGCTGAGCTGGAGCAGGTGGCCGCCACGGGGGCCGAGGCGCGTGGAGAGGAGGCCCAGGAGGCGGGGCCGGCCGTCGAGAGGAGGGGTCAGCCTCTACGAGGCGGGCCAAGTCCAAGGCGTCAGAAACTGTCCTGGGATGGTGTGTGCGCAACCGCGAGCGGACATGAGGTAGCAGGCCCTGCATGAAGAATCCCAAGTAGTGGTCCGGTGGTAGACCCGGAACGTGGGTTACCAACGCCACAAACTCGTCGATGTAGTCATCGAGGCTGGTCGTCTGGCGGACCCCGCAGAGACGCTCGATGGCGGACGACCCGGAGTAGCGGTCGTCGTAACGGCGAATCATTTCCTGCTTCAACTCCGACCAGGAGAGGGTGGGGTTTGACTGACGGATCCACCGAGCCCAATGGAGGGCCGAGCCGTCCAACCCCACAAGTATCGTGGACACCTTGTCGTGCTCCGGAGTGAGGTGGAGATCGAAATACTGTTCCGCTTTCGCGATCCAGCCCATCGGGTCGACGCCGACGAAGGACGGAAGGTCGAGGGAGAGGCCGAGCCGCGCTGGGGCCAAGGGGGTCGGTGGCTCGGGTGGCCGCACCGGAGGGGCTCGGAGGATGGAGGCTCCATCGGTTGCGGAGCCGGAGCCGGAAGGGGTGGTCGGCGCGTGGAGAGAATCTATCTTGGAATGGAGCGCAAGGAGGGAAGCGTGCATGGAGGCGATGAGTTGATCCTGGGCCTCGAGGCGCTGGTTGACGGCCTCGGAGGCGGTATCCGCCATGGAGTCGCTGCTGGAGCGAAGGGTAGGAGCCATAGAGACGCCTGGCTGGAGAGGGTGTTGCGGCGGTAGCTGCGGGACGCAGGGCGGCGGAAATCGCGGATGCGGCAGATCGCGGATCGCGGAAATCGCGTAGATCGCGGATAGGAAGCAGCGGCGTTGAGCGCGGATGCGGCAGACGGCGGAAGAAACGCGCGAGTCGCAGACCGCGGGAGACGGGAGCGCCGATCGGGGCGTGCCGGCGTGATGCAGAGCGGGAGAGATCGAGTGCAAGCGGGCCGTCGATCGCTGGCAAGGAGCAGAGCGGCGACGGACGATGGTTCTGGACGAGCGAGGGGAAAACCGCGGTTGAGAGCAAGACTCCGGCGGCTAGGGTAGCGGGCGGAGCGGCAGGTCGGACCAAATATTACGAACTAGGGAGGAGGAATCCGGGAGAGGGAGCCGGCGAGGGAAGGAGAAGAAGGAGGAAGGAGTTAGAGAGGAGGAACCTTAGGGAGCAGCCCTAATTTCATAGATCCAAAGATAAAAGCTTACAAATCCAGCCACACCCCTTTATAACTGCCGGGGTGCGTATAACCAGTCCAAAACACAACCATAATCAAAACAGGAAATAAAACAGGAATTAAACATAAGCATAAAACATTCCGCATCCATCATGCGTCCACCGCCGTCTCGGCCCCCGTGCCCGTGGTCGCGGGCGTCTTCCTGCGCGTGTAAACCCTCCATGGTGTCTCCTCGGCATGCGTGTCCGTAACATCGTGTGTGATTATTGCGGGAAACCTCGCCATACCAGAGATACTTGCTTCAAGCTCCATGGCTTCCCTTCTCCCAGAGGTGGTCTTGCTCCTCGTGGTGGTCGAGGCTCCGGTCACTCCCAGAATAGATCAACCATGTCCAGATCTGCTCACTTATCTGATGTTGTGGAGGATACCTCTGTTCATCTCCCTCTAGATTCCAACACGACACCTCCCGCTCTGTCAGCAGAAGAAATTTTGGCTTTCTGTCAGATCATGCATGGAGCTCATGCTGGGCTGACCAGTTCCTCTTCCTATGCCCACCGGGGACCTGCAGGTGCTCATTCTGCCTCCACCCACTTGTCCTCCCAGTGGATCATTGACTCCGGCGCCACTAACCACATGACTGGGTCAGCCACAGGTTTTGTGTCCTACACCCCTCTGTCCGGCAGAGATAAAGTGAGCATTGTTGATGGCTCCTTATCTCCCATTGCTGGGAAAAGATCCATTCCATGCTCCTCTCTGACGCTCTCCTATGTTCTTCATGTTCCTGCTTTCACTCGAAATCTTCTGTTTATTAGTCATTTAACTAATTCTATGGACTGCTCAATGACTTTTTTCCTACCTTTTGTGTTTTCCAGGACCTGAAGACGGGGACGGTGATTGGCTCTGGTAGGCTGTGCAACGGTCTCTATGTGTTCGACCCCTCTTCCTCCACTTACTCCAGCCTCACTCCACCTCCAAAAGCTCTTCATGCAGATCGAGCTTCTGAGTTGGATTCCTGGCATTGTCGCCTTGGACATCCCCCTCTCTCTACTATGAAGCTTTTGCTTCCTGCTATTTCTCCCACTTTGTTTAGTGTTTTTCATTGTGATGTATGTAAACTTGCTAAACACCATCGTAGTTCACTCCCTCTTATGTCTCCTCGCAACTCAGTTTTGTTTGCCCTTATTCATACTGATGTTTGGGGACCCAGTCCTACTGTGTCTATTTCTGGTTGCTCCTGATTTGTTTCTTTTATTGATTGTTACTCTCGTTGTACTAGGGTATATTTGATGAAACATAAAAGCGGTGTGTTTTCTCTCTTTCAACGTTTCCACAATATGATCACCACTCAGTTTGGTGCTACCATCAAGATCTTGCGCAGTGACAATGGTCAGGAGTATATTGACTCTCGCTTTGAAAAATACCTGAGTGATCTTGGCATCGTACATCAAACCTCTTGTGTTTACACACCCAGAATGGGGTTGCTGAGCGCAAGAACCGGCACCTCCTTGAGGTTGCCCGATGTCTCCTTCTCCGCATGAACCTCCCCAAATATTATTAGGGTGATGCAGTTCTCACCGCTGCCTAGATCATCAATCGTCTCCCTACTCGTGTCCTTGGATTTCTTTCTCCCCTGACCACTCTGGGTGTTCGCCCCTCGTCTCTCTCGCCTCATATCTTTGGATGCATGTGTTCTGTGCACATCCATCCCAAGACCAAGCTCGACCCCCGCACGCTGAAGTGTGTCTTCATTGCATACTCTCCTACCCAGAAAGGCTATAAGTGCTTCCATCCCATTACTAAGCGGACATTTGTTATGAGGATGTCACCTTCGGGGAATCTGAAGCCTATTATGGGATCTCTCTTCAAGGGGAGACAAGTACGAAGGAAGTGAGTTCCCCTCCTTCTGTTCCTTTGCCTATTTCTCCGTCATTTCCTCATGTCCCTATTTCTCCGTCATTGCCTCATGTCCCTAGTGATCCAGCTGTCTCTCATTTCCCTGTGAACCCAGTGTTGCCTCCTCCATTGCAGGTTTACACTCATCGTAAAAGGGACATGAACACACATGCCTTGCCCACTCTACTTAAGTTACCACTTGATCCATCTTCAGGTACTGACAGAGGTAATTCTACCTTGCATCCTCTTTCTCACTCTGTGACCTATGACTCTTTATCTCCATCACATAGAGCATTTGTCACCTCCTTGTCTTCCACATCTATTCCTCGTTCTTGGCAGGAAGCTCTTGAGCACGGTGAATGGAAGGTAGCCATGTTGGAGGAAATGGTGTCCCTTGACAAGAATCATACTTAGGATCTTGTCCATCTGCCTAAAGGGAAAACTGTAGTGAGATGTAAGTGGGTCTTCTCCGTGAAGCAAAACTCTCAAGGCCTTGTTGAACAATACAAAGCTAGGCTGGTTGCTAGAGGATATACGCAAGCTGGCGGTATTGATTATCAAGAGACATTTTGATGCAACCTTCGTCGCATCCTAAAGTCCCGCGTTTGATTTTTTTCAGCATTAATTTATTATCATGTATTTCGGTTGCGCACCTGCTTTAATTTGGGATTGTTCGGCTCTTCGGGTTGACCGTCCGATGAGATCTTAAATAAAAAGGCCCGAAAATTTTAGTCGTTAGGACGTAACGGGCAAGCTTAAAATTATTTAAAATGTATAAATTTAAAATTTAAATTCAAAAGAAATGGGAAATATTATGTTTGGAATTTATTTCAAAAACTATGCACAATTGGAAAACATTATTTAGGAATCAAATTTGTTGGAAAAAGAATTATGAGGCAAAGTAATTTGGAAAGAAATATGAAGGAGATAAATAATTGGGGGAAAGAGTTCCTTGAATGATTTTTGGAAAAAAATAAATCTCCTCTCTATTTAAGACCCAATGTGCAAAGGGAAAAGCAGATCGGACAGCAGGAATTAATTTCTAAATTAATTCCTGCATTGCAGGTAATCTCCCCGTCCCAATACTTCGTCCCGTGCCGCCGCCCCCTGCCGCGGCCCAGGCCTTTGGGAAGACTGTTGAACCTCACTGCCCTAATCCTCTTCCATCCCGTTGAAGCCACAGCCGACCATCGCAACCTTCGGCGTCGCAGTTGGTGACGAGAAACGGCGACTAGAAAACTCCCTCCGCCTTCTTCGCCAACGATTGCAACAGGCCGCCGACGCCATTTCCACATCCTCTGGCGACCCCGTCAACTCTACGTGCTGGAGAAGTGCTGTCAACTTCAAGTCTCTGTTCTGGCACCCTCCAGTGTGCGCCCTCTTCACCAGCAAACCGCGACAAGCAACCGTCAATACCGTTGTCTTCCCCGGTGAGCCCGATCATCATTGCGTGCGTGAGATTTTCCATCGACTGTAGCTCCTAATCCAGCAAACCCTACCAGCAAACTGTCAGCATTAAATGTTCTCCCGAACTCGGATTGGACTTTTCTCTTGCGGTATTTTCCAGATTTCCTTCTCCAATGCTTAGTTTTAAATTTATGCAATCATCTAAATAATTAAGAGCTTGCCCCGAACGTTCGCTCGCTTGAATCACAGTTATTTCATAAGTTTTTTACTTGTGGTTTGCATGTGGAATTACAAATCTCGTGATGATTCAATTCATTAAACGCGGAAAGACGTTTTCTCGATAACGATTAATGGCTTCATGAAATTCAAACTTCTAGAGTGTTCTGCGCGCGAACGCCTCGATTTGGCCATTCGATCTCTTTTCAAAATTAAACTCACTTATTCTTCAAAATCCTAATTTTATTTTATAATAAATAAAATATTTCGCCAAATAAACACTTAATTTTGAAAACCTAATTTGAGTCTACACACATTTGCTCTGGTTGCTAAAATGAATTCAATCCGGATCTTGCTTTCATGTGTCGTGTGTAAAGGATGGAGCCTCAGTCAGTTGGATGTGAAGAACGCATTTCTTCACGGTGATCTTGAAGAAGAAGTCTACATGTCCCCTGCCTCCTGGTGTTCTTCCAAAAGGGTCAATAGGAAAAGTTTGTAAGTTGAAGAAAGCCTTGTATGGCTTGAAGCAGTCTCCACGTGCTTGGTTTGGGAGATTTCACCGAGCAATGATGTCATTCGAATACAAACAGAGCAATGTCGATCACACCTTGTTTGCGAAACACGGGGATGGAAAGTTGGCTGCTCTTATTGTCTATGTAGATGATATAGTGATAACTGATGAAGACACAGAGGAGATTGAACATCTAAAGTCTAGGTTGACTAAGGAATTTGAAGTGAAGGACCTTGGACCTCTCAAGTACTTTCTTAGCATAGAGGTGGCCAGATCCAGACATGGAATCTTTATATCGCAGAGAAAGTACATCCTAGATTTCCTTGAGACAACTGGAATGATTGGATGCAGACCCACTGGCACCCCAATTGAGGCCAATCACAAGCTTGGTAGAGATGGTGGAGAAGTGGTGGATGACATACCGGGTTTCTAATGACTAGTGGGGAAACTTATCTATCTCTCCCATACCCGTCCAGACATCTTGTATGCAGTGGTGTCCTTAGCCAGTACATGCACTCACCAAGATCACATCACCTCGAGGTTGCATACAGAGTTCTGAGGTATCTCAAATCCACTCTTGGCAAGGGCATTCTGTTCTCACCCAACGAGGCATTAACAGTAGAGGTCTATACTGATGCGGACTAGGAAGGTTCTATTGATGACCGAAGATCTACTTCAGGATATTGCTCTCTTGTTGGGGGTAATTTGGTGACCTGGAGAAGCAAGAAGCAACACGTGGTCTCTAGATCCAGTGTTGAGGCCGAGTTCCGAGCAATGGCACAGGTGATATGTGAAGGGTTGTGGATTCAGACGATTATGAGGGACCTGGATATGGAATGTGCTGGTCCAATCAGGATCTATTGTGATAATAAAGCTGCTATCAGTATTGCCCACAATTCAGTACAACATGATCGTACTAAACACGTGGAGATCGACAAGCACTTCATTAAGGAAAACATAGTTAGGGGATTGTAAGTATTCCCTTTGTTCCATCGAACCAGCAGCTCGCAAATGTGCTTACTAAGGGTCTGAGTCAGTGCTCCTTTGACAGGATATTAGACAAGTTGGGCATGGCAGACATTACACGCCCAACTTGAGGGTGAGTGTTGGAGAATCATATTTTATGTATTTCATTATGTGCGCGGGTTTAGTCCCACACCGTGAGTCTAGAGTTGTGTCTATGTATTCACTTATATAAAGCCCCCTATGTGGATGAATGATATTAACTTTTTCTTTTTTTCTCCTAATTAGTTTCAACAATACCCATTTCAAATGCACCCATAACATGATACATAACTAACACTCAAAGTAAAAAGATGCATAAAGAAGATACATAACATATGCATATCAAGATTTGAGATGCGCCATGATATACAAGTTCATCTAGAAAGCTTAGCAGCATGTTGAGTATGATCAAGACCTTAATATGTATATCAAGTTTTAGGATAAATCCTTGAAACCTTGTCCGTGTTTTCAAGGCTTCCAAACTTTAGGAACGTGATTATAAACCCTAGAAACTTTTGTCCCTTTCAGGAAATTTTTAAAACCCAAGAACTTTGTATACAAAACAAATACTTAGATAAAGATAAATGATTAAAAAAACAATTAAGTAATAAAATTGGACCTTGCAATCCAACCAGGGGTCATTCACCATAGTCTTAATTTGGGATATTATGCCTCCATCTTGGAGTCTTTCGACTCGATCCGAAGAGTTTGCACCAGCTGGATCAGTAAGGTTAAGTATGCACCACACAGTTGCTGTTCTAAGGAAATTATCCTTGCTCTGCATGAATCTAATCAATAAAGGGACATATTCATCTGATTTTAGAAGAATGAGATTACTGAGTACTGCTTCTTTATGAGATTCATCTCCAGCTGCAATGTTGCAGAGCAAAAACATTCCCTGCAAGGTGTTAGGCATATTAAGAAATGGACTTTATAAAATTCACTAGAGTTAAATAACTAAAGTGTCATAGAAGCAGGAGGCTATCCAGATTGGATAAAGAAACATAGGGCTAATAAACAAATCATATGTCTATCAAACCCCACCTCAAGGTCGGCTAAAATTCATTATATTTGATCTCAAGCTAAATCCTATTATAGGCTGGCACAAACCACTCTCAAGTCGACACATCTTGATTCGAGCCGAAAGCCAAGTCCAATTATATATACATATATATATATATACATGAGTGACAGGCACGGGCCTCCGGCCCGATCCAAGGCGGCATTTGTCGTGGGGCGACATTTGTCGTGTGGGCGACATTTGAGCTACATCTCTCTTTAATTCTCTCCCTCTCTCTCCTCTCTCTCCTCTCTCTCTCTTCCACGGCTGATGAAAGCATGTTATTTTTAAAAACTGATAAGGGCAAAGTTGGAAATGTCAATGTTGTACCAAAGCGCAACAGTACCCGCACGGTGACGGAGGGCTTCGCCCGCAACAACTTTATATATAAAACTTTATTTTATCTTAGATTTGATCAAAAATTTTAAGAATAATAATTCCAATGTTTTATCTTATAACAATGTACGTAAAAAATCAACTGATATGTAGAACTCACCTTGGTTTACCAGCTAGACTAACTTACTAATTACATCTGTTGGAAATCAAGCACGAAAGCTTTCGTTGCGTAATGGTTACGTGGCGAGATTCTGAACAGGAGGTCGCTGGTTCAATTCTCAGCAGGCACCGGCATTTTTTTTTAAATATTATTCTGTTTCGTTTAGTCCCACACCGGATAAAAAAAATGAACTTTCGGCATTTGTCGTGTGGGCGACATTTGAGCTACATCTCTCTTTAATTCTCTCCCTCTCTCTCCTCTCTCTCCTCTCTCTCTCTTCCACGGCTGATGAAAGCATGTTATTTTTAAAAACTGATAAGGGCAAAGTTGGAAATGTCAATGTTGTACCAAAGCGCAACAGTACCCGCACGGTGACGGAGGGCTTCGCCCGCAACAACTTTATATATAAAACTTTATTTTATCTTAGATTTGATCAAAAATTTTAAGAATAATAATTCCAATATTTTATCTTATAAGACTAACTTACTAATTACATCTGTTGGAAATCTAACACGAAAGCTTTCGTTGCGTAATGGTTACGTGGCGAGATTCTGAACAGGAGGTCGCTGGTTCAATTCTCAGCAGGCACCGGCATTTTTTTAAAAAATATTATTCTGTTTCGTTTAGTCCCACACTGGGTAAAAAAAATGAACTTTCGAGTATAAATAGAAAGCTCCGCCTTGGTTGTTTGAACTGTTGTTGTTATTGGACTGTTGCGGGCCTTCAACTGATTGGTTTGTGCTTGTTTCGGGCTGGTAGCGGGAGGGTTGTTTTTAACCTGAGTTTAAAATTTATTTTATGCATTATATAGGTTTAGGACACCCTAGTTATAGGTTTAGGAGACCTAGTAAAATGTGGAGAGAGAATGTGATTTTATTGAGTTCGATCGGACGGCAGCAGAATTATGAAGCCGCGATCAGACGGCTACTCTAATTTCGTAGCCATGACTTTATATTTCCTTTATAGTGGTTTAGCTATATATACACACACACGAGTGCCCGACACGGGGCTCCGCCCCTACGACCAAGCGCGACAGTACCCGGACGGCGACGGCGGGCTTCTCCCACCCCCGGCGCGATGCTGTCGGGCGGCTTTCGGCCACATCCAGGCGGGCTCCAAATCCAGGCGGGCTTCGCCCGTGCTCGATGTGTCTGCGGGCTGCGCCCGCAACATATACATATGAGTACTCGAAATGACCGTAGAAAATATACATCAATATTACAATATTTATTTTGTAAAAAAAGTACGTATATACTTAAAAAGATTATTTTTCCCTCTCTTTCCCGCTCCGTCGCACTCTCTCCCCCTCTCTCCTCTCTTTCTCTCTCTCTCCCACTCTCTCTCTCTCCCGGGAAGTTTATTTGTATTTTTTATATTAAAGATGTTTCGGATAAAACATGTGAAAGATCCAACGGTGGAAAATGAAAGCAAGGTAAGAGCATGGAGAATGCTATATTCACTTATATAATAAAGATATATGGTTAATTACCGGAACCTCCCCCGCGAGTTTGCATAATTACAGGAACCTCCCCTCTATATTTCAAAATTACAAAGACATCCCCCAAAAGTTTGGTTAGTTTACAAACTCCCCTTTCCGTCGCTGAAGTCGCCGGAGTCGTCTCGAGCCGAAGCCCCATCGACATCAGAAAGTCGTCGATGCCCTATTAGCAAGTCATTGTCGATGTCGCCGAAGCCCTACTCCGTCGCCCACGGATTCTCGAGGAGAAGCACTACCATCCATGCGTGTGGGTGGAAGTGTTGAGTGCTGGCGCGGTCGAGTGGGAAATGAAAATCGACTTTGTTTTTTTTAGGTTTATACTTTAATTTGCACTAAGGATTGCATTCGTATTTTTTTTATAAGAGAGGGTAATTTGGACTTTAATAAAAAATGTTTAGAGTTTAACATAAGAGGGGGAGTTTGTAAGGCGGCCAAACTTGTGGGGGAGATCTTTGTAATTTTAAAACATAGAGTCTAGTTCCTATAATTATGCAAACTCACAGGGGAGGTCCCTGTAATTAACCATATATATACATATATATACATATATATATACATATAAATATAAATATGTATATTTGTATGTATGTGCGTATATACGCATGTATACATACATATATATATGGCAGTCATGCACGAGGCTTTGCCCGTACCGAGCGCACTGACTCCATCCATGCGTGAATGGGCTCCGCCTGTGTTTTTTAGAATTTTGCAAATACTCTAATTAAAAAACAGGGTAAAATTGGAATAATTAATGTTACACCAAAGACTCCTTTTCCCTTAAAGAAAGTAAAGATATACACACATATATATACATATACATGCATATACATATGTATAGAGATGTGTGTGTGTGTTCCATGAAAGAGTTTGTGAAGTTAAGTGGGAGTTATTGGGTCTCGTCCCACATTGGGCAAGTGAATAACATAGTGACTGTCTTCACTGATATGGTAAAGGTGTGTGTTCCATGAAAGAGTTTGTGAAGTTAAGTGGGAGTTATTGGGTCTCGTCCCACATTGGGTAAGTGAATAACATAGTGATTGTCTTCACTGATATGCTAAATATTGTGTGTGTGTTATTGGGTCTCGTCCCACATTGGGTAAGTGAATAACATAGTGACTGTCGTCACTGATATGCTAAATATTGTGTGTGTGTGTGTTATTGGGTCTCGTCCCACATTGGGTAAGTGAATAACATAGTGACTGTCTTCACTGATATGCTAAATATTGTGTGTGTCTGTGTGTGTTCCATAAAAGAGTTTGTGAAGTTAAGTGGGAGTTATTGGGTCTCGTCCCACATTGGGTAAGTGAATAGCATAGTGACTGTCTTCACTGATATGCTAAATATTTTTGGTTGAAAATAGGTTTGACCAAACCTCCAATAACAAATGATATCAGAGACAATGGTTTTGTTTGGGATTGAGCATGCGGTTTATGGCTCTCATGGCCTTAGGTTTCTACCACTATGATTAAGCAAAGTTCAAAAGCAGGATACTCGCATGACGTTCCACATGTATGGGTGGTCTCTTGGTGCATTATATTTACAGATGATACAAAAGAGCTTCTATGAGGTGGAATAATGTTACGCGCCTTTGCCTATTATTATTGTATTTTCTATTTTTTGTATGGCATTAGGTAAATGATATGAGAGTTGAAAATAATTATGATGTAGTTTTTTTATGTCATTTTATTTTTTGATGCTATATATATGTATGCCCGGTTTAGGGCAAGATTACGATCCTATTATCCCGTTCGACTTGGTATCAGAGCAAGGAAACTTCCGCCGCTCGTCTGCTCGCGTCCCCGCGCCGCTCGACTGCTCGCGTCCCCGCTCGACCGCTCGACTGCTCGCGTCGCCTGCTCGATATCGTGCTCCGATCTCCTGCGTCCCTCCGCCAGCAAGGCTCGCCTCCGCTCGCACTTCTCCCGTCGCAAGATGCGTTAGCAGACGCTCTCTCCAGTCGGCCGACGCTTCTTCTCCACCTCCGCCTTCGCTTTCGGCTTGCCGTTTTGTCCTCCATGGGGGCTGCCGGAGAAGCCCCTCTTCCATCCTCGGGTGCTCTCTTCGTTTTTCAGATTTAGTTTGCACCCGTCGGATGTTCTCTCATTTCTCTTGAGCTCTTCCGTTTTTTTTCTCTATGGGAGATCCTTCCAGCCCAGATCCTTCCACTCTTTCTCCCTCGTCCCAATCCGGTGCTCTTCCCGGATCTTTGGCCCCTCCATCTTCGGCTCTTCCGGTTGATGCTTTGCATCGTTCCTCGGGTGATCCTCCTCGGAGTCATGGCCAGTCTTTGAAGATTACTACAGTCGCCTTGGATGACACAAATTACCTGGAATGGTCTAGGGCGGCCCAACATGCGATTCGCAGCCACCAGTTGTATGGTCTTATTGATGGTACTATTGTTGAGCCATCACGTTCCGATCCCTCATGGCGCAAATGGGATGCGGACAATTCGTTGGTCGTCTCGTGGCTGCTTCATTCGATGTCCCCTCAGGTGTATCGAAGCTATATGTTGTTGGACTCCGCATATGATATTTGGACGAGAGCCCGTGATACTTACTCCCAGGCAAGCAGTTCGATGCAGGTATATGAGCTCACTCGCCGTGTTCTGGAATTGCGACAGGGGACTTTGACCGTTGCCGCATACTACTCTGAGTTTGAGCGTCTTTATCAGGAGTTGGACTTCTTTAGTACCTTTACTGCTGCTTGTACGGTTGATGCGGTGGCACTTCAGAAGGATAAAGACCGTTTCCGTGTTCATGTCTTCCTTATGGGCCTTAGCATGGAGTTTGATGTTGTTCGTCTGCACATCCTCCATCGTGAGCCCCTTCCCTCCCTTCGGGAGGCATTCAGCATGCTCCTCAGTGATGAGAATCGTCGTCGCACTCTTGGTTCTGCTACCGATCACTCTGCGCTGGCAAGTATGACTCGTGGTCATTCCCCTGTTTGTAGTCATTGCGGGAAGACAGGCCATGTCAAAAGCTCTTGTTTTCGTCTGCACCCGCACCTTGCTCCAAGTGGTCGGGGCTCTGCTACCCGCGGTAGAGGAGGGTACCGTGGTGGTGGTGGTGGTCGCCTCTCTGATAGCCGCTCTCAGTCTTCTGCTCACTCTACTGCCGTTCTGGATGATACTTCTGGAGGCCTGTCTACCGCTGAGTTAGAGGCCTTCCGACGCCTGTTGCGCTCTCACACTGACTCTACTCCTGCTTCCTCCCATGCTGTTGTTGCCACTTCAGGTCTGTCCAGTGCTCATGCCGTGTCTTCCACACCCTCCGAGTGGATAATCGACTCAGGTGCGACCGACCACATGACTGGCTCTGCCTCAGGTTTTACCTCCTATACTCCCCTTTCTGGTCGTGATAAGGTTATTGTTGCCAATGGCTCCCTCTCTGCCATTGCCGGTAAAGGGACAGTTTCATGTTCTCCTGACCTATCACTTTCCTCTGTCTTACATGTTCCTTCTTTTCCCAGAAATTTACTCTCTATTAGTCACTTGACTAACTCCTTACACTGTTCTGTGACATTCTTTCCTGATGTTTGTGTTTTTCAGGATCTGGCTACGAGGCGGACACTTGGCAGTGGTAGGAATGTCGGCGGCCTGTACTTGCTGAACCATTCTTCTCCCAGTGCCCTATCTTCCACCAGATCTCCGACTCTTGATGACCTTCGACGATGGCATCAGCGCCTTGGCCACCCTTCTCCTTTATATCTTACTAAATTGTTTCCTGCTTTTTATCATTTACTTCCGTCTTTTTCTTGTGATGCTTGTGAGCAATCTAAACATGTACGGTGTCGTTCTACTCATTTGTCTGTCCCTAGTCTGTATCCATTTGATGTTATTCACTCTGATGTTTGGGGTCCATCCCCTGTTCTCTCTTTATCTGGATTTAGATGGTTTGTGACGTTTATTGATTGCTACTCTCGCACTACTTGGCTTTATATGCTTAAAAAGAAAAGTGACGTTCTTTCTTGCTTTCAAAATTTTCATAAGATGGTGGTCCAACAATTCGGAGGCACAATACGTGTGTTACGTAGTGATAATGGTGGGGAATATGACGATCGCGGTGTCTTTGGGGCTTATCTTGCGGACCATGGTATAATTCATCAAACTACATGTGTCCACACCTCCACACAAAATGGGGTGGCCGAACGGAAGAATCGGCAGTTGCTGGAGGTAGCCCGGTGCTTACTTCTTTCTATGCACCTCCCTAAATCCTATTGGGGGGATGTTGTTCTTACCACCGCACATCTCATTAACCGCCTTCCGTCCCGTGCTCTCTCGTTTGCTACGCCTCTCTCTCGCCTAGAACAAAAACACATTGTCCACACCTCTCATCTTCCCCCTCGTATCTTCGGCTCCGTGTGTTTTGTTCATGTCCATACCCCGCATCGTGATAAACTTGACGCGCGGTCCCTTCGATGTGTTTTTGTTGGTTATTCTTCTACCACCAAAGGGTATCGATGTTATCACCCTCCGACACGTCGGTATTATTGTACTGTCGATGTCACCTTTCGTGAGGGGGAGTCGTACTTTGGTCCTCGTCAGGGGGAGATGATTAGTACAGGTGCCGAGATGACCGACTCCCCGCTTCCGATTTGTGCTACTCCTCCTTCTGTTCCTGCTCCTCCACCTGATCCCGTTCCGCCACCTGCTCCTGTTCCTTCTACCTCCGCTCCTCCGATCATATATACATACTCCCGTCGTCCCACGACTGTTGAGCATGTGCAGACTGAAGATGTCCCGCCAGTTCCGGTGAATGCCTCCAACCCAGATTCTGATGTCGACCTCCATATTCCTCTTGCCCGTCTTATAGGTAAGAAGGGTAGCACTAAACATCCAATTGCCAACTACATTCGTTATGATCACCTTTCTCAGGCACATCAAGCCTTTGTTTCTTCTCTCTCATCTATTGTTATCCCTAAGACATGGCAGGAGGCTGCTCAGATACCTGAATGGAAAGCGGCAATGGAGGAGGAATTGCGTGCCCTGGACAAGAATAAAACATGGCAGCTGGTGAGCCTTCCTCCAGGGAAGCGAACGGTCGGATCCCGTTGGGTATTCATAGTCAAACAAAACCAAGATGGTGTTGTGGAGCGATATAAAGCTCGTTTGGTGGCTCAGGGATATACCCAGGCCCAGGGCATTGACTACCAGGAGACCTTTGCTCCTGTTGCTAAGATGAACTCAATCCGTGTTCTTTTTTCTGTTGCTGCAAGTCGTAGATGGGAACTACTTCAGCTAGATGTCAATAATGCTTTTTTGAATGGTGATCTGGAGGAGGAGGTATACATGGATACTCCTCCGGGCTCTGTTATCAAAGGGTCCAAGGGGAAGGTGTGCCGAGTTCTAAAATCTCTGTACGGCTTGAAACAGTCTCCGAGAGCGTGGTTTGGGCGTTTTTACAAGTTCATGCTTCAACTTGGGTACACTCAAAGTCATGCTGACCACACACTCTTTATTAAGAGAAAAGGTGCCCAGGTCTCTATTCTTATTGTGTATGTGGACGACATCATCATTACCGGGGATCACATGGAGGAGATCATTTACTTGAAGGAACAACTTGGCAAGGAATTTGAAGTTAAAGACCTGGGAAAGCTGAAATATTTCTTGGGAATTGAAGTGGCAAGGTCTCAACAAGGGATCTTCATCTCCCAAAGAAAGTATACTCTAGATCTTCTTGAAGAGACTGGGATGCTTGGGTGCGCACCCGTGGACACCCCCATTGAGGCTAATCACAAAATTGATGCAGATACTAGTGGAGAGAAGGTGGATGTCTCAAAATACCAACGTTTGGTTGGACGACTCATATACCTGTCCCATACTCGCCCTGACATTACGTATGCTGTGGGGGTCCTAAGTAGGTATATGCATTCTCCTTCCATTCGTCATCAGCAGGCGGCCTTTAGAGTGCTACGGTATCTCAAAAAGGCACCCGGCCGTGGGATCCTTTTCAAGAACGGCAAATCTTTAGAAGTTGAAGTGTTTACCGATGTTGATTGGGCTGGTAGCCAAGATGACAGAAAATCAACTACTGGGTACTGCACTTTTGTGGGAGGCAACCTCGTTTCGTGGAGGAGCAAGAAGCAAAATGTGGTAGCTCGATCAAGTGCAGAGGCAGAGTATAGGGCAATGGCACAAGGTGTTTGTGAAGGATTGTGGTTGAGGACTCTCCTTCGGGACATTGGCCTTCAGAGGAACAATCCTATCATGATCTACTGCGACAACAAAGCCGCCATCAGTATTGCGCACAATCCAGTGCAACATGATAGAACCAAACATGTGGAAGTTGATAGACATTTCATCAAGGATCATCTAGACAAAGGGAATATCTGCACTCCTTTTGTGAACTCATCCGATCAGCTTGCGGACGTCTTCACCAAGGGTTTATACAACGACAACTTCAAGGACAACACAAACAAGTTGGGAATGATCAATATATATTCCCAACTTGAGGGGGAGAGTTGAAAATAATTATGATGTAGTTTTTTTATGTTATTTTATTTTTTGATGCTATATATATGTATGCCCGGTTTAGGGCAAGATTACGATCCTATTATCCCGTTCGACTATGAGCCCCCCCCCCCCCCCCCCCCCCACACCCTCCTATATAAGGAAGTGGCTTGGGAGTCAAGGATTATCTTTTGATGCTTTAGGTTGAGATCTCTCATTTGGAGAGGGGCTTCTAGGAGGAACCAACCTCCTGAAGTTTGGCACGAGTATACCTTATGATTGTATCTAAGTTTATTTCGTCTATTGCAAGTGTTATTTTCATTCAGTAAAATTGGTCCGTCCTAGCCTCACCACCTGCACATCGCGTGCCGCCGGGTTACGCCCGCTTCCGTCCTCGTCGACATCAGCGATCCAGCCGACGTCCGCAACCGATCGAGCTGTCCTCTTCCGTCTTCTCCAACAGACGCACTCCAGCCTCACAGACGCCTGCATCGACCGAGTCCAATCAGCTTCCGTCCTCCGCCAGTTCGCTTCCGGCGTCCAAATCGATTTCGGCCCGATCGTTTTCGACAAATCCAGCCAGCGCCCGGCCAAATCTAGCCTCGACCTTCGTCGACCGCTCTGCCTGCTCCAGTGTTGATCGTTTCCGTCTGATCCATCCAGCACAGACCGCTCACGTCCAGCAGCAGCAATCCGCTCCCTTCTCGGCAGCGCCGATCGATTCCTAGCCTGCAGTAGCCTTGCCGTCCTCTGTCTGCTCCTTTGACCATCGCGCCGACCAGATCCCTTCTTCCCTACTCTCCTCGCCGCCAGCTATCGCATCTAAGATGGCTCAGGCGCTCTATCTCGAACCACTAGCTCTTGTGCCCTCTTCTTCATATGCCAAAGGGTCATCGATCGATGGAAACCCGCGTCGAAGCCCTCAAACACACTGTCACCACCATCAACTCTCGTCTCGAGACCCAAGCCGAGCACTTTGATTATGACCATGCTCCATAACTTGCAACCCGGACAAAACTCCGGGCCTACTGCCGCCTCTGCCTTGGGATCCCCTAGAAAATTGGCCCCCGAAGAACCCGCATTGGCGGGATTGCCTCCTCCGCAACTCCCACGCCCAGACATTCCCCATTCAACGGGACTGACCCCCTCAGTTGGATTGCCCGCGCCGAGCAGTATTTTGTCATTCATCAGACTCCTCAGACGCAGTAGGTCTCCACAGCTCTTATCGGCGTGGAAGGGTCCGCCCACAATTGGGTCCGCTGGCACCGCCAGTCCTCTCCCGGCCTCACCTAGAGAACTCTCACTGAGACACTCATTCAACGGTACGATCACTGTTACTCCAGCACCATGATCGATCGCCTTTGTGGGGTCCGTCAGACCGGCTCCATTGACTCGTACGTTGATGCAATCATCGAGTTGGTCACCTATGTTCCAGGTCTTCCACCCGACCATTACTTGGGTTACTTCATGTACGGCTTATAACCCCATATCCGAGCCCGCCTCTGCACCCTCCAATCGTTAATTGTCAACCAAGTCATGGACCTCTCCCCATTAGTGGAGGATGAATTTCTGGCGACGTCCGGGAACCCTCCTTCCTCATCGCCTCCTTCCAAACCTCCCTACCACCCATATTTTCCTCCCCCGTCTAAACCTCCACCATCGCCACCTCCTATACCTCGCCCAACCATTATGGGCCCACGCTACAACCGTCATATCCCTATTCACCGTCTTTCCAACCAAAAGTACAATAATCTGTAGAGTAAGGGTCTGTGCTACCGTTGCAAGCAACCCTACTCGTCTACTCGTGATTGTCATGTCAAAGAGTTTCGGGCCCTCATCGGGGATGACTTGGACGAGATCGGCATGGCTGACTTTGACGCCCTTATGATCACGGATGTACCGTCGGACGGAGCTCCGGGCACCTCTACGGCAGCCCACCCGCGGGCATATCACTACTAGATGGCGAGCGACACTTCGACCTTGGGGTCAAGGTCGACTTTCTGGTGGCATATATTGTTACGCGCCTTCGCGTATTATTATTGTACTTTCTATTTTTTTGTATGGCATTAGGTAAATGATATGTGTGCCCCCTCCCCAAAAGAGGTGGCTTGGGAGTCTAGGATTATCTTTTGATGCTTTAGGTTGAGATCTCTCATTTAGAGAGGGGCTTCTAGGAGGAACCAGCCTCCTAAAGTTTGGCATGAGTATACCTCGTGATTGTATCCAAGTTTATTTCGTCTATTGCAAATGTTATTTTCGTTCAGGTAACAAATAACTAATGTGAATAACTCTCACATGATACGAGGACGGCTAAGACATGTGAGAGCATTTGGTTTAGTATCGAATATGTTGGTGCAAAATACAAAGTAATACTCTGACGGGATTCACAATTTAGTGCCTGATCATCGTCATCCAAGACCTTTATAAGTCTATTCATGCCAGGGTCGTGAATCATCATCTGGACGATCGAAGTTCGCAGTCGCATCCAGAGCGACATTTAGATATTTTATCGATTTTTTTATTTTCCAAATTTTTTTTGGCATCTTTAGGTGAATATTATGATCAAACGATCTAGGGCGTTCATTATGTTTTCTCTATGTCGTGTTATCTATAAATACATGTATAAGGGTTCATTTAGAAGTGTCGAAAGTTTAGAGAAATATTTTGGAGCCGCCGTCATTCCACAGTGCTGACGCAGTGAAATTTTGGTGCCAAATATTAGGTTTTCTTCTCTTGCTACAGCTAGCCCTCCCGTGGTTGTCCACCGGTCGGCCATCCTCTTCCACCTCAGCAAACACCCAACCGCAAGCCCCTTCCCTCCACTGATAGTCTCCTCCCTCGTACCGCAAGATCTCCCTACAACCCACTTTCATCCAGCCGCCAAAGCCCACAGCTACTAGCCGCCCATTTGCACCCTCCTGCTACATCATCAACTAATAGCATCAACTATCAAATCAGAATTTCATTAAAATAGAAGTACGGGAAAACTCATGAGGTTTGCTCGCGCCTAGCTTTCAAAGATTGATTCCCTCTTGAAGCTCCTCTACAAATGAGAGAACAAATCTAGAAGGCTTAAAACATAATCATAAGACTTACCTCCACTCTCTTATATATATGCAAGAGTGACCAAAAAATATTATTATAGAAGTACCACCAGGGGTACATAGGTAAACAGAGGAGGACAGTTCATGGCGAGGCATATGTGATCCTCTATAGAGTCATATTCATACCAATACTCTCATCTTGAAGATCTCCATTGTCCTCAAAGTTGAGGTCTGAAGGGGTCGTTCACGAGCGTGAGAGGATCTAAGTTCACGAAGGTAAAGTCATCATCTTTAGCACTGATTAGCAAACACAATTCAATGAGAGTGCATTTGTGTGTTGGAGAGTATGGATTCTAGCGAAAACAAAGGTCATGTTGATGGAGCTCTTGGAATTCTTGGTGTGATAAGCGTTGAGATGGTGGAGGTACCGTCGTTGGAGGGGTGGGTGGAGGTGGTGGCAGACCGATCAACGGGGGTCCAGCAGGATGTGGGGGATCCAGTCAGTACAGTGGGAGATGGTGTTTGGAAGGTGGCAGCGGATGGGGGTGGTCAGGAAGAGGGAGGCGGCGAGGCCGTGGGGAGTTCCTCGTCGAGGCAGTGAACTTGCATCATAGCTCGGAAGTGGATGGATGGGTTGTGGGCATGAAGGTGTGCCTGGATATGGAGTTGCAGAACAGCTATGAACTACCCCCAAATCCCCAAGTAATGATCTGTGGAAAGGAATGTCACGTGTGTCGATCTCGATTTGGAATGTAGGCCACGTTGGAGTCAGACTGACGAACAAAGTTGAGGCGCTCGTATGCCTACCTGACAAGTGTCGCAGTGGCAAAGGAGTGGGCCATGAGAGAGCGGGAATGTTTTGGTGCGTCCAACGCACCCAGTGAAGCGCAAGGCCTTCCATGTAAATTGTCGTCATTGGGACCTTTTAGTTTGTTGGAGTTGACTAGAGTTTGAAGAATTGTTCTGCTCGGGCGATCCATCCAAGGGGTTCAGTATCGTCGAACACCAGTATCTAAATACGACGAGGGTGGGCCGGGTGAATGTCCACGCCAGAGTGTCGGAACCTCATGTAGTCAATATTGGGCCCGTATGAGGGCGATAGTGGAGGGAGACGTAGAAGTCAATTGACGTTGGACGAAGGTGGTTACGAGCTCGCAGAGGAGTGTGAGGTAGTCCAGCATGGCCTCCACTCGATCCAACCTATTGGAATCGGTGAATGCCAAAGCCAAGGCGTCCTCATCAGCACGAATGGTCATGGAACGAATCATGGGCATGAAGCAGGTGATTCAGGGAAGGGCAAGGGATGTCGGGTGGGCTACTGAAGAAGAGTTGTGGAGATGGTCTGATGCGAACAGACGCCGATTGAGTGGAATATGGGTGAGCGAGGTACTGGAGATGGATAAGCCTGGGCAAGTCTGTGGCAATCAGCTTAAGGTCGTCGTGGGAGGAGCTGGCAGTTTGTTATAGCACGCCGGAGACAGGCGTTGAAAGAGAGATATGTGTAAGTGCGGGGTCGAGGGGATTGAAGTGGTATGATGCTCTGATCGTGGAGACGTGTGCAGCGGACACCAGTTATGGGTTTTGGCGTGTCATCGGAGAGTTAAGGTCATTTGATTTAGAGGAAGTTGTGGTCATCGAGTTGCATGGTGATTAGTGGAAGCAGGAGGCAACTTCATGCGAGCGGGCCAAGAAGCGGCTTCGTGGAACCCGCAAAACTATGTTGGATGAAACCCTAATAGATGAGGAATCTCGGCAGTTAATCGAGGCGGGTAGGTCGAACCAATTGATAACACCGACTATCAAATCAGAGTTTCGTTAAAATAAAGGTACGAGAATACAACTCACGAGGTATGCTCACGCCAAGATTTGAGATTGGTTCCCTCTTGAAGCTCCTCTCCAAATGAGAGAACAAGCCTATAAGAGACAAAAGATAATTCTAAGACTCATCTCCGTTCTCTTATATAGGCGAAAGTGGACAAAAACATTATTATAGAAATTCCACTAGGGCTACGCCAACATAAGTGAATAGACAATTACAGCTCATGGTGAGGCAATTATGGGCCCAAGGAGTTATATCTGTATCATCCACGGTCCAACCCCTTCAGCCACACTTTTCTTCCACCAACGACAATTTCCTATCTTCAATATCCTCCGATGTAACCCCACCACAACCGCGTTACCCCATCCAATCCACACAAACCCCTCCACATTATTTCTTCTCCTTACTCCATCGCCAGGTTCCACCAACAATCCATCAAGGTTCCGCCACCTCCTTCCATCGTCATCTACCATGAGATCTCCACCACTACTTCCTCAGGGTTCCCTGATGCTTATATGGATCTCATTCATTTGGAGTACTTAATTTTCTCGTTGTGCGTATAACTTTATATGATTAGTGATACTTGTTTGTAGCCAATAACTTTTAAATCCTACGATTTGTAGGGCTTAAGTCACGGCGCAATTAATTTAAGCACTACGCAGCACACAAATTTTAATTTGCAAGTTTTGTTTAAATTTGTAATTCTCAATTGTGGTTGTATTGCATTCGCATAATAGTTCCTTTATTATTTGCAATATTTCATCAAAATTTGTTCGTTTGCATTTCATCATTTTAATTTCATCCCCGTCACTTCATTGTTATGTTTTTGGTAGGTGAACACCGCATTCCCCACCCTTACCCTACATCATACTCCCGCGCATAGTCTTAAGTTCTTGGGTAAGGATTCGACCAGTGATATATCAGGCCCATTATGTCACGGTGCTAAGGTTAACTCAATTGCTCTGTGACCAGTGTTCCAAACAAGTCTACATATGTTGAGAACATTCTAGAATGATAGAGATAAATCATGTATGAGAGATAGGGAATAGTGTAGAAGAACATGGAATAATCTACTCTCTTATATGTGAGGAAAAATCTAGATCCGTCTTGGGTTTTGGAGGGAAATGGGGAGGAGGGCTATATAAGTGGAAGACCTCTCCTCATTTGGATCATCCATGATTTGGAGCTTGTTGTGGTAGTGAGTCTCCTATTGTGAGAGTTGAGTGCTTGTGAGTGTTGAGTGTTGTTGTATGTCTTGGTCAACTGTCTTGTAACTTTGTTCAGAAGTATAATCGAAGCTTTTTCTCTTCATTTCGCTGCATTGCTGAAGCAAGGCTTACTTGGTTAGCACAAGTTTGTGAAAAAACTAGCCAAGTGGCGCATGCGCCTGGGGTTGAAGTGTTGTGCGCGTGACAGTAAGCAATCTTGGAATCAATCCCAGCAATGTATGCAAGCCACCAAAGAGTAAAGAGTTTGTAAAGCTTCAAAGTTGTGAATAGAAGTTTGAGTGTTCTTGAGTGTTCTCCCTTTTCCACCATATACTTATGTGTGCATATAATTCCACTGCAAGAGAGAGGTGAAGACTGATTTAGCTATTGTGAAGGGCGCAAAGAGGAGCTAAGGAAACACGGATCAAGGTTTAAGCGCGAATTCAGCGATGTGTCTGTGACAATTCGCTCTCTTTGTCCACATTCTCTAACATGGTCATGGTGTAGAAACATTAATGCATTATGATTAAACCTAAGAGAAGGAAGAAGATGGGAAGCTACAGTGGCCAATAGGCTTGTTAACCTTTCCAAGTAAAGTCTAGCTGAAGATCTTATCAGCTCCAATATAAATGCACAGAGTTTTAGCACCTTTGACTGGATTTATCCCTTTAATAATGTTAGAAAGGCCCATATGAGAGGCCCATTTGTTGTGGCCCAATAATGTATTCCTCCATCTCTTTTAGTCTCACATTGTGTATAGGTTTTCTCCCTTCTTTCTCTCTCCTATAAATATGTATTCTCTCCTTGTATTTTATACATGAAATATACACGAGCTTCAGCTTTTTCTACATGGTATCAGAGGCGAAAGGTGCGAGCCTGCGGTCTCTACTTTTTCTAACCGCACCTCTACTGCGGTCTATATTCTCTGTGAGCTGCGGTCTCTATTTGTTCTCTAACCGCACCCCTCCTGCGGCCTCAAGTTTATGAGACCGCAGCTCTCTCGCCGAGCTCTGTTTTTTTCGATCGCCCCTCTCCGCTCTCCCTCGGCTCCTCTTTATAGCCTTCTCTCTATCAGGCCCTTCTCCTCTTGATCGATCCGCACCCGTTCGGTCTCTGCCTCACTGCGCCTTCTCCCAGCGAGCTCTCCTTGCTCGCGCGGTCTGCGCCTTCCGCCAGCAAGCTTCCTCCTGTAGTCCGCCTTCGAGCTCTCTCCACTTGCCAGCGAGCTCCCTCGCAGACCGCCAGCGACCACCCTCTGTCGAGCTCCTCTCTAAGTCGAAGCAGTTTTCTAACCGCAGCGCCTGCGACCTCTCTGATCGTGCGATCTGCTCCGGCCCGCGCGGCTTCATCATGCGGCCTCCAACGATCTGCGACATCTCTCAGCGGTCGGCTCCGGCCACCATCGTGCGGCCTCCAGCGATCTGCTGCCAGCCCGTGCGGCTTCCAGAAATCTGCCCGGCATTATCCCAGTGGCTTCTCCCAGCTCTTGCCTTCCTCGGCTTTTCCCAGCGGCCTTTTCCCTCGGCTTCTCCCAGCAGCTTATTCCAGCAGCCTTATCCCAGCGGCCTCTGCTCTCAAGCCTTCCTCGGTCGACTCAACTGGGTTGCCTGCCCCCTCTCCTGCAGCTCGTCCGGACTCCTCGTCTGATCTCCGAGACGAGTTGCGCATCACCACTATCTCCCTCTCCGGGAAGAAAAATTTCATTCAATGGGTGCACTCGGTTCGACGGGTTCTTCAGTCCAAGGGCCTTCTGCAACATCTCACTCAGGCACCTCCATCACCTCCTACGGAGGACTGGCTCCGGAATGACGGCCGAGTTCAGACTTGGCTTCTCAACTCTCTGGATGGCAAGCCATATCAAATGACCATGTATCACGAGACTGTCAAAGCTATGTGGGATGAGCTCCATTCATTATACTCAGGCAAGGACAGCCTCCAACATCTCTACGACATCATTACAGATCTCCAGGCTTTAGACGCGGCCGGGGCTGCCGACATGACCTCCTTTGTTGCTCGGGCCAAGACTCTGGTTGAAGCATGGATCCAACATCAACCTTCTACCAATGATCATGTTGCTCAATGGACTCAGAAGGAAGCAGTCAACATCGCCATGATCATGGCTCGTGTTCCACCACACCTGCAAAGCATTCGGGCTCAAGTTCTCGCCTCAGCCACTACTCCTTCTCTCTCAGATGTGTGCTCCATGCTCCTCCGAGTCTCCGCACCTCCAGATGCTCCTCCACCACCCTCCCCAGCCCTTCTCCAGCGGACAAATGCCCCCTTACTTTCCCTACCTCTATCTGCTCGTGGTGGACGCTCGGGCTCTCGAGGAAGGGGGCGCGGCGGTCGGTCTCGACCAAAATGTACCTTCTGTGGACGAGACGGACATTTTGAGGCAACCTGCTACCAGAAAAATGGTCATCCTCCTCGTCCGACTGCAAATGTTGTGGATGACAGCACCTCAGCCTCCCGCACTGATCTTGAGGCATTCCGTCTACAGTTCCAGCAGCTTCAAGGGCGGATGTCCTCCTCTGCCCCCGTTGCCTTCGTCTCCAATACAGGTATCGCTTGTCTCTCCACCAGTCCACGTTGGATAGTGGACTCTGGTGCCACTCATCACATCACCTCGATACGCCCACCCAAGTACTCGGCTACTCCTCATCTGAAAGGTATCACCGTGACTAATGGGGCGATTGTTCCTGTCTCCGGCTCGGCTGACTTATCTCTTAACTCCATCTCTCTTCGTTCGACTCTTCATGTCCCGGGCTCCTCGTTCAACTTACTTTCTGTTAGCCGTCTTACTGCTTATCTCGATTGCTCTGTCATATTTACATCCTCTTCTTTTCTGATACAGGATCGGCGGACGCGGACTACCATTGGTAAAGGGCAACTGCGTAACGGGCTCTACCTTCTCGACGACTATCCCACTGTCCTCTCCTCTGTCTCCTCTGTTGATTGACATCGACGTCTTGGACATGCCCCGCTTCCAGTCCTCCATAAGGCACTTCCCGATGTATCTCTTCCTGCTTTCCAGTGTGATTCGTGTATTTTTGGCAAACAGTCGCGTTCTTCTTTTTCAGCACATTGTACTCGGAGCTCTGCTCCTTTTGAATTACTGCATTCTGATGTGTGGGGTCCGTATAAAGTCACTAGTATATCTGGTTATCGATACTTTATTACGTTTATTGATGATTATTCTTGAACAACATGGTTATACTTACTACGCGATCGCTCCGAGCTCTCTCGTGTGTTTAGGGTCTTTATCCTTGAAACCCACACACAATTCTCCACTACCATCAAAACGCTATGCACAGATAATGCTCGAGAATACACCAGCAATGACTTTGCAAATTTATGCTCTGAATTTGGGATTGTTCACCAAACTTCATGTCCTTACACTCCGCAGCAGAATGGTGTTGCCGAACGGAAGAACCGGCACTTGCTTCATGTTGCCCGCTCTCTCATGCTTCACATGAACGTTCCCAAAGTCTACTGGAACTTTAAGATCTCCACTGCGTGCTTCCTTATCAACCGTCTTCCCTCCTATGTCCTCCACCATGCCACTCCGTTCAGTCTTCTTTTTCCCTCTACTCTGGCTTTCTCTCTTACACCTCGAATCTTCGGATGTACATGCTATGTCCACATCATGGGACCATTCATGGATAAGTTGGATCACAGGGCGGCCAAGCATATATCTGTCGGCTATTCACGTACTCAAAAAGGCTACGTCTGCTATAATCCTACCACCCGAAAAATCTTGGTTTCGGTTGATGTTACCTTCCGGGAGAATCAGCCATTCTTCTCTGATCCGGTACCCAGCTCTGTTCCACCACCTCTTACACAGTCCATCATAACACCTGTCGTCCCTGTTAACATACCTCCGCCACCAGCTCTTCCAGCACCAAATCCTGCTCTTGGTCCCTCTAGGCCACCCCTTATCCATGTCTACTCTCGTCGCGCTCCTCCGTTCGTTGCTCCTACGCAGTCGGCCTCCACCTCGGGTGCTCCGCGCCCTGCTGATCCGGTAACAGATTACACCGCTCATCCTATGGCGAACTATGTTTCCCTACATCGTCTCTCTCCTCCTCTTAAAACTTTTGTTACTTCATTATCCTTCGTTTCTATTCCTAACTCTGTGCAAGAGGCTCTCCAAAATCCTGGCTGGCGTGCCGCCATGGAGGAGGAAATGACTGCTCTCTGGGCCAACCAGACATGGACCCTGGTACCCCGCCCTCCGGGTCAGAAACCGGTTGGGTGCAAATGGGTCTATGTCATCAAACATGCTCCTGATGGAACAATTGACAAGCTAAAAGCTCGCTTGGTCGCTCGTGGCTACACCCAACAACAAGGCATTGACTATGAAGAAACTTTCTCTCCCGTGGCCAAACTCAACACGGTTCGTGTACTTATCTCTGTAGTTGTACATCGTCAATGGCGCTTACTTCAACTGGATGTGAAAAACGTCTTTCTGAACGGTGACCTCAACGAAACTGTTTTCATGGAGCAACCTCCCGGGTTTGAGTCCACGGGGGAGTCTATGGTCTGTCATCTTTTAAAGTCATTGTATGGTCTCAAACAATCCCCTCGGAACTGGTTTGACAAGTTCAGCAAGGCTCTTCGAGAAATTGGCTTTACTCGGAGCTCGGCAGACTTCTTGCTGTTCACTCGCCACTGGTCCACGGGGACTGTTCTTCTGTTAGTCTACGTGGATGACATCATAATCACTGGAGATGACTCAAACGGAATCCAAGCGGTCAAACAACATCTTAGCTCTGCATTTCAAACAAAAGATCTGGGGCACCTTCACTACTTCCTAGGTCTGGAGATCGCCAGACGACCGGATGGTCTTGTCCTTTCTCAGCGCAAATACTGCCTCGATCTTCTTCGGGATGCGGGCTACTCCGGCTGCAAACCGATTAATACTCCAATGGATGTAAATCACAAAATGTGTGCTCAGTCCTCTGACTCCGATCTTTTGTTACAAAATACGGAATACTATCGCCGTCTGGTTGGAAAATTGATCTACCTAGCAGTAACAAGACCAGACATCTCCTTCGCTGTGGGGATTGTCAGTCGGTATATGCATGCCCCTCGGAGCTCTCATCTTCAGGCTGTTGAAAGAATCCTCCGATACCTCAAAACAGCTCCTGGTCAAGGACTAGTTTACAAAACTTCATCATCAACTCCAACACTAGTGGCATACTCAGATGTTGATTATGCTGGGTCCATAGATGATCGTTGATCAACCAGTGGTTTTTGCACGTACTTCGGAGGACACTTGATCACCTGGCGAAGCAAGAAACAAGCGGTAGTTGCGCGCTCCTCAGCTAAAGCAGAATATCGGGCAATGACATTTGTGGTCTCAAAACTCACATGGCTGAAAAGCCTCCTTACGGATCTTGGTATAAGGCTTCCCTCACCTGCTCTCCTCTTCTGTGATAGTCAAGCTGCAATACATATTGCCAAAAACTCGGTCTTCCACAAGAGAACAAAGCATATTGAGGTAGACTGCAATTTCATCAGGGAGAAAGTTCAAATGAAGAAGCTCGAACTGAAGCATGTTCCTGGTACTGAACAGGTTGCGGATGTCCTCACAAAGGCCCTGTCCAGTACTTTCTTCCATCAGTGCTTATCCAAGCTTTGCGCCTACGATTTGTACGCTCCAGCTTGCGGGGGAGTGTTAGAAAGGCCCATATGAGAGGCCCATTTGTTGTGGCCCAATAATGTATTCCTCCATCTCTTTTAGTCTCACTTGTGTATAGGTTTTCTCCCTTCTTTCTCTCTCCTATAAATATGTATTCTCTCCTTGTATTTTATACATGAAATATACACGAGCTTTAGCTTTTTCTACAAATAACAATTCCTATAAAGTTGCCTGTAAACATCCCATCCCCACGGCGTATAGCCATAGCTCAAAGGAACAAAAAATTATTAATGAAAGACATTTGACATGATCTACATAAGTTTTTTATTTTCCTTTAAAAAAAAAGATGATTTTAATTTTTAAGTGTTGTTTTAAATTTTAATGTGCACTTTACACTAATTGTCCTCTTATTTTGCACAAATGATTTCCTATACTAAAATGAAGATGTATCAGGATATCAATACAACTTTTGAATTTTTCCCCAGCCCATTCTTATTTATAAGATAGATGATTGTGTGCTCTGATGAAATCATTAAGACCATCCGAGTTCGAAAAGAATTCAGAGGCTGGTGAAACTTCCTGCAGTCCATGAGAGCCGGATGTTGTGCAACTACAAATTTCAAATTAAAACAAACTATATAGAAACCAACCTGAACAGAAACTTGAGTTGCAGAATTACTTTTCAACTGTCTCATAACAGCATTAATAATCAAACCATCTTCAGTAAACACAAGTTTGATAAGATCTAAAGATCCATTGATAAAATTGCTAACGAGCGCCATCGCCTGCTCTTGAATTAGATGCTCGGAATCTGTGAGCCTAACATTGTTTATGTTAAACTCAAAAGATTTTTCATGGAGAATAAGCTCGGAAAATAACAAAAATTACCACAAATCAGACATGCCAGTTCAGATATGGTCAGCTCTGAAATAATGTACTCTTTCAAAGTTCCATCTGCAATAAACATTAGATTCCTCAAAGCGCACACAGATTTTAATCTTAGGGAAGGATCTATAGACTTGGATATCTGCACAAGAAGTGGGAGACCACCACATTTGACTATCGCAGACTTTTTGGAAGTAAAGTCAATTGATACATTGCAAATAGCACCGAGCGTAGCATCCTACAATAAATTGAAGACAATAAAGGAAAGAAGTTTTATAATGTAAACTGAAGTGTATAGATAAATTACAAGGCCTACAGAAATCATCATATTGAAAAAGTTGAACAGATGAACAGTTCAAAATGGAAGGTCGGTGCCATGATGAGCTACAGAGTTTGCAGAGTATTGATTTCTTATATAATGCCTTGCTCAAAACATAAAAAGGGCAAACGGTAAATAACCAAACAGGCCCTAAATACAAGATGTGATAATATAATAGGGATGGCGGAGTGTGCGATGCATGTGCGCACTACTGGCCAACGTTCGTCGTCCTGATAGGATCAATGTCCTTATCACCTTGGTTCCAACGTCGATATACGTGCCACAAGTGAAAATTTGTTTGCGTAGCAATGCTGCCATCTGAAAAATTTGTCTTGTCCTCAAGATAAAAGTATGGGAACCGGGAGCGGAATGTGTCGTGGTCCACCCATGAGGCCT
Organism: Dactylorhiza incarnata; assembly: GCA_033032865.1. Taxonomy (NCBI): domain Eukaryota; kingdom Viridiplantae; phylum Streptophyta; class Magnoliopsida; order Asparagales; family Orchidaceae; genus Dactylorhiza; species Dactylorhiza incarnata. The sequence continues at coordinate 2,269,515 of JAWHQI010000347.1, read as the reverse complement.
CAAATGGGTGTCAGCCAATCCAAAGCACCAAGAGCTGATCCACAGAGAGACCGTCCGGGAGCGAAGTGTGTGTATCCTATGAGCTGGAGGATGTAATATGGTGGTGCGGTGCCCGGCGGGGCAGGACCTGGTAATACAGTCTCCACAGGGTACTTAACTAACACGTGTTTCTGCTGAGAGACGGATGGATTCGGCATATCAGGGGCAGCTATAGTCGGTGTGCAACGCCGGCTGCGCGGTAACGATCTCTAATGGGACGTAGAACTTGGCCGCCAGCTTGGTATGGGCCCGCGAGGAAACAAAGATCTGGCAGTATGGGCGGAGTTTGACAAAAACCTTGTCTCCTTCCGCGAACTGAATGTCGCGGCGATGCCGATTGGCCTAGGCAACCATCTTGTCTTGATTCCGCTAAAGGTGGGTGCGCAACTGAAGGAGAACCGTGTCACGATCCTGTAAGATGTCTGTCAATGCTGGGACGGGACATTCGTCGAGAAGATTGCGGGTAAGCGAGGGGGACGACCGGCCATAGACAATCTCGAGCGAGGTTGTATGCGCAGATGTGTGGAAGGAGGTGTTGTAGCTATACTCAGCCCACGGTAGCCACTCTGCCCAAACGCATGGGTGATCACAGACAAAGCATCGAAGATAGATCTCTAGACAGTGGTCGAGAACTTCGGATTGTCCATCAGACTGTGGGTGATACATCGTGCTCACGCAAAGCTGAGTTCCTTGCATTTTGAATAACGCTTGCCAAAATGTGCTCAAGAACAGAGGGTCGTGGTCGCTCACAATGAAGCGGGGAAACCCGTGGAGGAAGACCACACCCTTCACAAAGGTGACGACAATGACCGGGGAGGAAAACAGATGGCGGAGCAGGAGGAAATAAGCACACTTAGCCAGGCGATTGATGCCATGAGAATGCAGTTCACATTCTTGGACCGGGGAAGTTTCGAAATGAAACACATGGCGATGTCATCCCAAATCTAGTTTGGAATGGGGAGGGGCTGAAGTAACCCACCCAGAGACGTAACCTCGTACTTGGCGCACTGGCATGGGAGGCATGCGGCCACAAACAACTTGACCCACTGAAACATGTCGGGCCAGTACAGCGAGTTGGCTAGGCGTCAATAGTTCTAAAACATACCCATATGCCCACCTGTCGGGGTCGAGTGAAACTCAGCCAACAGTCGCATGATGAAATGAAAGGACGCCGAAAGAAACAAACGCTACCGGTGGTGGACCTGGCCCCCAACCAAACCAAAGGGTGGTCTAGCGGTAGTATCTGTCTGAAGGACGGTGATGACGGGTTAGAGGAGCGGATGGCGATGACTTCTTGTTGGATGGAGGTGGCCTCCTCCGAAACCGTCCAGGAGAGGGCCGCGAGGTTGGCGGTGGGCAGTCTACAGAACGAGTTGGCGGCTCAGTTGGACTGGCCCGACCGAAACTCGACGGTGAAGTCGTAACCAAGCAACTTCATTATCCAGACTTGGTGTGTTGGTGTGGCAATCTTCTGCTTTAATAAATATCAAAGACTGTGATGGTCGGTGCGGGTGGTGAAGAGTTGGACCAATAGATAGGAGCACAAATGTTGGATGGCTAGGATCATGGTTATGAGCTCGGTCTCGTAGGCAGAGCACGTACGAACCATGGGTGCAAAAGAGAGGTTGAAGTAAGCCACCTACTGACCGAACTGCATCAAAATTGTGCCACCGCCCAAGCCCGAGGCGTCGCACTTAACGATGAACGACTGTGCGAAGTCAAGAAATGCCAAAACGGGGGTGGTAACGAGCCTATTGAATGGCCTAAGGCCTTCATCGTCCACTGAAAGGAACTAAAGTCTGCTTTCTTCAATTAGCTGAAGAGGGACTAAGCGAGCTTGTGATAGTCCCAAATGAAATACCGATCATATCCGGTGAGACCGAGGAATCCCGGGACACCTAGAGGGAGCGAGGGGTCTGCCATTGGAGGACGGCCTCCACCTTCTCGATCTCCATCTCCGACCCATGGCTGAAATGGTGTGCCCCAAGTAGCTAATCTTGGTTTACTGAAAGTGCACTTCTTGGAGTTAACGAGGAAGGCATGCTCGTGGAGGGTGGCTAAGGTCACACACACATGTTGGAGATGATCCTGCCAAGATGAGTCGTAGACAAGAATGTCTTCAAAGAACACCAAAATATACCTCCGTAGGACTGGACGAAAGAGATTGTTCAATGGTCGCTTGAAAAGTTGACGGTGCGTTCACTAGAACAAACAGAATGACCACAAACTCATAGTGGTCATCGTGGGTGCAAAAGGCCTTCTTTGGGATGACCTCATCGAGCACCTGTATATGGTGATAACCAGAGCGTAGGTCGAGCTTGGAGAAGAATATTGTCCCGTGCAGTTCATCCAATAACTCTTGGATTACTAGTATGGGGTACTTGTCCGGAATGGTCGCCTTGTTGAGCTACTGATAACTCACACAGAACCGACAACTCTCATCCTTCTTCCGGACAAGGTTGGATTGGAGAAGGGGCTAGCACTGGGGCGGATGAGGCCCCCATCCAACATGTTGCACACAAGACGTTCAGTTTCATCCTTCTAAACGTGCCCGTAGCGGGGTAAATTTTTGGGGACGGGCACCGTCCCCAAATCATGAAACAGAGTCGTCCTGATTCACGTGTAAAGCTGCTTTTTAAAAGCGGATATGAAAATTACTTTCCGTGTAAATGCGCTTTTTAAAAATGCTCTCTCGGGAGCTCATTTCTACTCTCTTAAAGAGCATAAATGATCTCCCGAAGATCATTTTTAAAAACGCATTTATACAGAAAGTAAACGTCATATTTGCTCTTTTGGGAGAGTATTTAAGCTCTCCTGGACAACAATAATGCTATCCGGGAGAGCATAAATGATCTCCCGCTCCCAGGAGACTTTGGGGAGATCAACCACGAGATCATTTATGCTCTCCCGGGAGATCATTTATGCTCTCCCGGGAAAGTAGAAACTCTCCAAGGAGATCAGATATGACATTTACTTTCTGCGTAAAGGTGATTTTTAAAAATGATCTTGTGAACCTGATGAGGCGTGCTTGCAGGAGCGTGCTTGAGGAGCGTGTTTGCAAGAGCGGAAGGCGTGTGGTTTGATGAGGAGTGGGAGAGGCGTGCTTGCAGGAGCGGAAGGCGTGTGTCGTCGTCTTCGAAGAAGCGGCACGACGGGAAGCTGCTCGGCGTTCCCAGCAATCGAAGGCAGCACGGCCACAAAATCTCGAAGCAGAGGTTGTGCACAGTCTCTAATTGAGAACGGGGCGGTAGCTTCCGCGGGAGGCTTTACAGCCCGGCTGGACGCAGACGGAGGCTTTCGACAGAGAGGGAGGGAGTCTATGAGCAAGATGGTAAAAGTGGTTGGAAGGATCAGTGGCTCTAAATCGACGTGCGTTAAGGAGTGGCTGGTGTGCGATCTGGAACGATGAAGCAGCGACTGGAGCTTGGCTGGAATGAGAAAACAACGGACGGAACTTGATGGGGCCGTGATGCACAGCGGAAGAAGAGGAGCTTGAGGAGGAAGGAGACTTCTGATACCAAGTTGTTATGGTCCTACTCGGAGGTTGTCGAAGGAGTGGTCGAAGGTGGAGATGACGGTGTCGGAGATACTAAGGAGCCTTGACTGTGGCTGCCTAAGCGAGGCGTGCTCAAGGCAGAGAGCTTCCAAGATCTCTTTTAGGGTTTGGACAAATAGACTTTCTTGATAGATTGATACAGGACTCTAAGGGTCAATATATAGGACCCACAATGGCATGAGTGTAAATAAATCGAAAACATAAAACATAACGTACTCGACGCGACTAATAAAATGAAACGACTCAACTACTACAATTGACTCGATATAATAACTACTCAATAATAATAATAAAATTAGGTAACTGACGTATAGGATCCATAACATCTCATTCGTCCTCGAAATCGAGCTTGCCCTCAAGATCGAACTTCGCATGGATGACCGAGGCATCTAGCATCTTGATCTCTCACCAGAATAGCGCCCAGTAGTGTGTCGCGTCGGAGGTGGATTCGACGAGGAGCGGCGGTGTCGTCGGAACAACAGGTAGCATACGGAATGTTTCTGGTGGGGCTGTCGGAGAGGAAGTGAGCGGTAGCAACAAGGAGGCCGGAGGAACGACGGTCGCCAGCAGGAACAGATCTGTCGAGGTCGACAGAGCAGGGGTCGGCGAAGCAAGGGCTGGCAAAATAAGCGACGAGGTGGTCGAAGGGGCCGCCAAGGTAAGGGCCGGCGAAAGTGGTGGAATGACGACCACGAATAGAGAAGGGGAGGTTCTGCGATTGGTGGCGGAAGCGATGACTGCGCCTTGGCGGCCTAGAGTTGTTTGTTATAAAGTTCCTCAAACGGCATTAGAAGCTCAATGATGCGCGCGCCAAGAGCTTGGAAGCTAATGTGGGCATCCATATGGCAAGTATAAAGAATTAAGAATTAATTAATCCAGGGATCGATTAATTACTTAATTCTCTTTGAGGAATTAATAATGCAGCCGGTAGAGATGTCACTATTGTGGTGGGCTCGAGGCAAGGAGACGACTCGAGGGAACAGAGCGGCAAGCGGCTCGAGGGAACGTAGCCAGGTGGTGACACAAACTAGGGATGCACCGATAGGATATGGCTGAGACGAAAGACTGCGGGAGAGCGCTCGATGGCTGCATGCGCAATGGAGCAGGCGGCTCGATGCGACTACAGGGCGAACAAGGAGATGTGGAGAGGGTGTCGATCATGGAGTCGACAATGGGAGGTTGTCAATGACGAGGAAACGGCGGGGGAGCGCGAACAAGAGACGTTACTGCCTACTGGACAGGCGGAACCGTAGAAATGGGGCTTCCCTCCCGACGACTAGCGGCGCAGGACAAGGACGGTTCCTGCGACGATCAAGGGTGCAGTCGGCTTGCTCTTTGGAAGGAAATGTTATAGCTATTGGTACAAGTTGTGTTCGTGAAGGATGTGGTTGACACAGCAGGAGGGGGGAAACAGGGAACCGTGGAAGTTGAGGGGGAAAGGAAGGATCGATTTCCTCTGATACCAAATTGTTATGGGTCTACTCGGAGGTTGTCAGAGGAGTGGCCAGAGGTAGAGATGACGGTGGCGGAGATACTACGCAGCCTTGACCGTGGTTGCCTAATCGGGGCGTGGTCAAGAGAGAGAGCTTCCAAGATCTCTTTTAGGGTTTGGGAAAATAGACTTTTTTCATTGATAGGATCCTTAACAAACCGTCTGGCGGGTGAGGGAGGCATCCTCTGCCAAAAGTAAAGGAACCCCTGACTAATGAAAACGCATTGTCATGCAATCCCAATCGACAAACATGTCGCTGAGGGTACAGAGCCATACTACGCTCAATATGACGTCATCGCCACCGAGCACAAAGGAGAAGAAATCCACCGGAGAGGGCAGGGACCAAAGGTCATCTCCAAGCTTGTACAGAGGCCCCCCAATGGATCTACGGCGACCGTTGCTTAAGAAGACCGATAAACGAGGTGCAGGAGACGGGCAAATGTGGAGTTGGGTCACCGGGCGCTGGGAGATGAAGTTATGGTTGGCCCCATTGTCGATCATCACAATCACGAGGGTGCCATAAAGGGATCCGAAGAGCTTCATGATTTTCGGGCCAGAGATGTCGCCAACCACGAAGTAAGGAAGGTCTAAACGATGCAGACTCGCTTGGGCTCCATCGTCGTATGGTGTGTCATCGCCCTCCAGGGATTCGAAATTCTCAAGGGTGACCTCTGGCTCCTCCTCACCAATGGTGATATGCAGAGGTCCTTCAGGGGAAAATCATAAGTTGGAGAGTCGGGTTGTTCACAACAAAAATAAAGGCCCTTAGTGCGAAGATCGTGGTACTCCTGGTTGGTCATCTGAGGATCAGTCGGTGGCCAAGGAAGGAGCTCGGGCGCGAGAGATTCATGGTATGCTCCTGGGGTGGCGGTTGGAATGGTGTTGAAGGGAGGCCAAGTTGTCGGTGCAGAAAACTCTCCAGGGGACGATCGGTGTCGACGGGTTTGGCATTGAAGTCAGCTTCCACGAAGCGGGCGAGATCTATGGCATTGGTAATAGACCAGGGGTGGTGGATGCGAAGGCGTGACCATATATGGTGAAGTAATCCCTGCATGAAGAAGCCCAAGTAATGATCTGGCGGTAAGCTCAGAACATGTGTTAACAACACAATGAACTCATAAATATAGTCGTCAAGGGGGGCCGATTGGCGGATGCCGCAAAGGCGTTCCACCGTCGTCCCGGAATAGCGAACATTGTAGCAGAGGATGAGGTCCTGTTGGAGTTCCGACCACTAGAGGGAAGGGTTGTTCTGGCAGAGTCAGCGTACCCAACGAAAGGTCGGCCCTTCGATGTTGACAAGAACAATGGGGATCTTTTATGCCTTGGAGGTACGATGGATGTCGAAGAATTGCTCCACACGCGCAATCCAACCCATTGGATCTGTTCTGAGAAAAGTGGGGACATTAAAGGAGCGGGTTGGTGGTAAATCAACGAAAGGTGATGGGGGAGGTTCGACGGTAGGTCCCAAATGCATCCCAAGAAATGAGGGGGAGTCGGCATTGGAAGTCAACGAGGTGCCTAACCGGCCGGCGAAGAAGGTATCAAACTTCGCAACCAACAACTGGATTAGGGCCTGGAGAGAAGAGATAAACTCCTCTTGAATATCGAGGCGGCGAAAGATGACCAGGTCGGTGGGGGCGGAGTGCTGGAGTCCGATTGCACCATGGAACGCAGTTGGGGCATACATACGAGGAGGTAGAATGGATGGGGCGGAAACACAACAGCGAGCCACAGTGCTGGGAGCAAGGGCGTCGAAAACAATGATGGAAGCAAGAACAAGATTCGTCGCTGGGAGGAGGGACGGCAGTCAAAGGTGGTGTCGCCGACTGTAGCAGGCGTGGACGAGCAGCACGGGCGTGGTGTGCGCAGAGGAGGCGCAAGTGGGCGGTCAGGGCGAGGTGAGTGAATGGGGCACAGAGAGAATGTATGGGGCGCGGTGTTACGCCCCCGGATGGATCCGAAGGCAACAACGGGGCTGAACCAACTGGTTCAGCCCCCACTTCCTATTGACGGCCCTCGGGGGGTTGAACCCACCCGGTTCAGCCCCAATTGGGGCCGGCCGGCCCCCTTGGCCGGCCAGCCTTGGTCCGGGTATAAATATACCCGGATCCTCTTGTGGAGGGGTATGCAAGAACTATCAGGTAATCCTCAACCCTAATTCCTCTCATAGCTCTCTAGATCTAGCTTTCTCCTCCTCTTCCTAGTAGATTCATAACAATTGGTATCAGAGGATTCCTTCCTCCAAATTTCTTTTCCGATTTCCTCCAGCCTCCATCCCTCGCGTCCGACATCGACATCATCCCTCGACATCGACGACTCGGCAGCGCCGACATCGACATCATCCCTCGACATCGACGACTCGCCAGCGCCGACATCGACATCTTCCCTCGACGACTCCATCCCTCGACATCGCCAGCGCCGACCTCGACGACTCCAGAGCCGACATCGACGTCCAGCGCCGACATCGACGACGTCCAACACCAACATCGACGACTCCAGCGCCTCGACGACTCCAGCGCCGACGTCCTGCTGCTCCCGGGCCACCGCCGCCGCCTGAAGCTCCAGCCCTCGACATCTCGCTGCTCCAGCGACGTCTCCAGCGGCCGATTCCGCCTGTTTTGGACCCGCTTGACCCCGACTCCTTCGGATCAGTCCGGCCCCGACTCCAGCGGCTGCCGACAGTCCAGATTTCCGTCAGCGACCTCTCCAGCGACTAAAGCTGTCACTTAAAACCGAAAACCGTAAACCGAATCGGAACCGAACCGGAACCGCAAAGAACCGGACCGAACCGTTTGCGAATTATTTAGGTTCCGGTTTGAATTTTGGAACCGTGAACAACATTGGTCCGGGTGTGGTTCATTCATTTTATTATCCGGACCGGAACCGGAACCGGAACCGGAACCGGAACCGCAATATACAAGTCTCAAGCGGTTTCAAGATTTTTAGAACCGATCCAAACCGGACAGAAGCAGAACCGAACCGCAACCCGATTATTATTATTATTATTATTATTATTATTATTATATTGTTATTTTGTTATAATATATCTATAATATCTATGCTTATTATTATGGGTGAAACTAGTGCGGTTTGAACCCAAACAACAATCGCAACAAATGGGGTCGGTTTTGGACTGAACAAAATAGCACCGCGCCAAAATCGTGATGTGCGGTTTGACATTGGTGCGATTTGAAGTCGGTTTTTGCGCCCGGGCCTCAGACTTTGAAGTCCCACTTGCAAAAAAAATGAACGGGTATACTTTTCCCCTCCGGTTTTTTATTTTTGACCTCCCTCATTCATTCTGTCAAGTTTGGTTTTGTTTCTAGTTGGAACCGATTGGAACCGGACCGAACCGCATAGAACCGGACCGAACCGTTAATAACCGGTTTGGTTTTGGTTTTTGTTGAACCGTAACCGGAACCGTTAACACGACGGTTTCAAAAATTATGCTGGAACCGGAACCAGAACCGGAACCGGTCAAACCAAATACGGTTTTGGTTCTAATTTGAAGAACCGTTACCTTAGCGGTTCGGTTCACGGTTTTAGTAGAACCGGAACCGAACCGAAACCGTGACAGCTCTACCAGCGACATCTCCAGCGGCCGATTCCGCCGGTCGCGCAGTTCCGGCTCTTCCGCCAATCCTCTTCCGCGATCATTTCGTCGAGCCTCAAGGCGTTTGATTCCAGCGGCTACTTCGACAACGAGCTTCTTCTCCGACTTCCTCCTTGAGGAGTACCTCGTCCCATTTCTGCGGAGTCGACCATGGTGACTCGTTCCCAAGAAGAATCCCATCGGTTGGCCACCATCGAAGCGACTTACACCGGGTTGGCCAACACGGTGGCGGCCCTCGAAGAACAGTTGAAGGCTTCAGAAAAACGATTGGCAGAAAAGATAGATACGCGCATGGACGAGCTAAAAAGTTTGTTGACTCAGCACATCAAAGGTCAGACTGTGGCGAAAGAAACCAACGCAGTCCAGATTCTCATTCCGTCTTCAGCATCGGGACACAAAGACTGTGCGGTTCGAGATGGTACCGACCGGGCCTCCATCTTCAATAGGGGACTTGGAATCGACGCGTCTGCCATGGTTTCCCCTCCATTCCAGGGGCGCCACGAGGACCGGGAGCACATTTTAGATACAATCGAGTTCGAGGTATCTACCCTGACCTTGCCAGGAGACTCCGCACCACCCACTATGACTGTTGCAGGGTGGCTCGGCCAACAACCGGTGACCATTATGATTGACAGCGGGAGTACACATAACTTCCTCAACCCGGCGGTGGCACAGAAGCTTGGGCAAGAGATCGTTAAGGATGATGCGTCCCAGATTGCGGTGGCAGGTGGACGCACGTTGCAGTGCGAAGCCAGGATTCCGGACGTGAGGGTCAGTGTGCAGGGATACACCGACAGGATGGATGTCTACTTCTTGCCCATCCAGGGGTCCGATATGATTCTGGGGACCCAGTGGTTGCGTCAGCTGGGGAGGGTCACTCTGGATTGGGATGAGTTGACCATGGAGTTTGTTGAGGAAGGGAGGGAGTACTGCCTGAATGGAATCAGAATCTTACCAGTACAAGGGCCTTTCTTCGATGCTTGGGGATTGCAAGGAGACGAGCATGACGTAGCTGGGAGGGCGCCGAAGGAAGGGACCGAGCCGCCAGATTCCCACCTTGAGGACAAGCTGGGTCTTAAAGGGGTAGGGAATGTTACGCCCCCGGACGGATCCGAAGGCGACAACGGGGCTGAACCAACTGGTTCAGCCCCCACTTTCTATTGACGGCCCTCGGGGGGCTGAACCCACCCGGTTCAGCCCCAATTGGGGCCGGCCGGCCCCCTTGGCCGCCAGCCTTGGTCCGGGTATAAATATACCTGGATCCTCTTGTGGAGGGGTATGCAAGAACTATCAGGTAATCCTCAGCCCTAATTCCTCTCATAGCTCTCTAGATCTAGCTTTCTCCTCCTCTTCCTAGTAGATTCATAACACGTGGATCATTCGTCGTGTGCTGCAGCGCAAATCAGGCGGGAGTGTGGCAGACAAGGAGCGATATCGGGCGACGGAGACTGCGGCCTGAAGAGTGCAGGCTGGGCCAAATGTTACGGTAATGAGATTTTGAGGAAGGAAGGGGGAAGAAGAAGGAACTAGAGAGGAGAAATTCCAGTCCCCCACTTCATTCATCTTACTTCCAAGATACATCATATTATGACTCATATGGGCATATATAATGCCTTGCTCAAAACATAAAAGGGCAATCGATAAAAAACCAAATGGGCACGAAATACAAGATGTAATAATAAAATAGGGATCATAGAGTGTGTGAGGCTCATGTGCAACTACTGTGTCCTGATGGGAGCCCTCCTTATCACCTTGGTACCGACGTCGATATACGGGCCACACACGAGGGCGTCCCTCGCACTTGTCTGTATTTGTAACCGTTTCTAATTATATTATATTTTTTTAGCAATTACACTAGAGGTGGCAGTGATATCTATCAAAGATAAGATAATAAAAGATAAACTTAAGTGCCTTGGGCATGCACAATAAGGTCTTAAAATGCACTGATCAGATGAGTAGATATAGATAGTGTCAAGGATTAGGTAAAAGAAGAGGTTGGTTCACGATAAAATGGATTAAAGTTGTTCAAGATGATATTGTAGTTTAGGCTTAACACCTCATGCATAACTCAACTGGAATTCATAAGTTTGAACCCAAATATTTAGGATAAGGCTACTGATGATGGCGATGATTGTAGAATTTGTGCATACATTTTTGTATAAACCAGAGATAATGTATGCACAACATCTAATGGGAATGTTGAGGTAATGCATGTGCCATATCTAACTGAATGTAAGCATTATTATATATATATAATGAATGTAAACATTATATATAAATAATGCATGCATATAAAAAATGCATTTAAATGTAACAATACATGTAGATTATGGACCTTGGCGAAGTTCTTGGGTTTCCAATTTGCTGGAAACAAGAACTGAGTAGCATTTTCAATCTTGGATTTTGAGAACACCAATAATTTTTCAATGAGAAAAAAATACACCCAATAACCATTAAAAACGGACCTAAAGATACAATTAAATTAGATGCATATAAGTTCTCGATTCTACAGTCATATTTAACCTTAACAATAAAAAATCAAAACTGCTTTTGAAAGATCTGATAGGCGAGGTTATTAAACGAAATTTGAGTTGCATAAAATATGTCAAAATCAGGTTCTATTTAAAGGAGGTGAAGTCCTGGAAACACCAAAATAAAATTCTAAAGGAGAAGCAATATCTCAGGGTGCACGAGTCATTCACCAGGAATGATTCGAAGGATTTTTCCCATGATCTATGCTGAGCCCAACGATCAATGGCTCCGTGATGATGGTCGCATTAAGTCTTAGATTTTGAATTCGATGGATGCTGAGCCATGTCGTATGACAATGTATCATGAGGCGGCAAAGGCAATGTGGTATGAACTTCACTCCTTGTATTCTGGTAAGGACAGTCTCCAACACTTGTTTGACATTTTCACGGACCTTCAATCTCTTACTCCGGAAGCAGATGGAGACTTAACCTTCTTTGGTGTGAAATCCAAAACTCTCATCGAGGCCTGAATTCAAAATTAATCTCCAATATTGGATCTCGCCGCTCAACGTGCTCAGAAGGAAACAGTCGGCATTGCCATGATGATGACCCGCGTCCTCCCATATCTCCAGCGTGTCTGTACAAACATTCTCTCGTCCTCCACGGTTCCTTCCCTCTCAGATGTGTGTTTCATGATGTTGAAGGTGACCCCCCCCCCCCCCCCCCCCCCGATGCTCCAGGGTCTGTCTCTTCGGCCCTTCTCCAACACTCTTCTGAACACCGTCCCACCCCGCCGCCGGCTCGTAGTGGCTGCATCGGCTCTCGTGGACGGCGGATGGAATCGCTCCAAGGGTATTGACACTCTAGTGTGTACCTACTGTGGCCATGGTAGTCATTTGGAGTGTACTTGCTTTCATAAGCATGCCTCTGCGGCCTCCGCAACAGCATGCTTCCATTGCGACCGATGCTCCCACCACCGCCCATGTTGACATTAACAGCTTGCGCACCCAACTTCAGCTTCTTCAAGGGTTGTTTCATGAAGGACTGATGGTATGATCAACCAAAAACCTAAAATGATGCTTCATACTTCATTCATCCAAACTATTGGTTAAAGACTTCTTACCAGCATAACCATAGACCCAAGTCATGCAGGTTTCCCCCTAACAAGTAGTTGTTTTGTGGGACCAGTCCAGGTCCACAACAACCTAGCAATGGTACTTGGATAGTGGATGCTCCAGACATATGACTGGAGATAAGAACTTGTTGGATGAGTATGAATCAAAGAAAGGACCCAAAGTAGTCGTTGGAGACTCAAGTCATGGTCAAACAAAAGGCTATGGTGTGATTAATGCAGGTGCAATACCTTTCACCAAAGTAGCTTATGTTGAAGGTTTGAAGCGCAATCTAATTTGCTTCAGTCGGTTGTGTGACAAGAACATTAAGGTAGTATTCACACATCACAGATGCTTAATTATTACCAATGAGACAAGTAATGTTGTCTTATCTGGAATTAGAAAAGGTAATGTATATCAAGTAAACTTTTTTCTAAAAAAACTTATTTGTGTTTATTTAATTCTTCTACAAAAACAAGTAATATAACCTTTCCTAAAAGACCAGTTGTTTCACTCCACACCTACGGTACCTCCAGCAACTTCTACACTATCACGCCCTGCCGTTCCTGTCCATTCTAACTCACCTCCCCTTCTACCTACACACACTACAATCTCTTCCAACCCGCCTCTAATTTATGTGTACAAACGACGCCCCCCTCGTTTGGATGCCCAACAACAGTTACCCACTACAGATGATGCTCTGTGGCCTGCTGATCTGATACCAGCCTCTACCGATCATCCTCTATCTAATTATGATTCATTACATCGCTTGTCTCCGACGCTTCTCAAATTTGTGACATCTTTGTTGACTATTTCCACCCATACTTCTTTGCAAGAAGCTCTTCAACATCCCGGGTGGAGGGATGCTATGGATGAAGAAATAACAGCTCTCTGGGCTAATCAAACCAGGGACCTTGTCCCACTTCCACCTGGTCAAACCTGTGTGGGTTGTAAGTGGGTCTTCATCATCAAGCATGGATCAGATGGGGTAGTAGAAAGTTCAAAAGCTTGCCTTGTGGCCCGTGGTTTCACACAGCAACAAGGCCTCGACTATGAGGAGACATTCTCACCCATTGTAAAGCTGAATATTGTCTGTGTTTTAATATCTCTTGTTGTTCATCATCATTGGCCGTTGCATCAGTTGGACCTAAAAAATGCTTTCTTGAATGGGGAAGCAGGCTCCCGGGTTTGAGACCACGGGGGAGAACCTTGTCTGTCACCTCAAGAAGTCTCTCTATGATCTCAAACAATCTCCTCGAGCGTGATTTGACAAATTTAGTCGTGTCGTTCGCGATATTGGATTTACTCGAAGCTCGGCTGACTACTCTCTTTTTACTCGTCACTGCTTGACAGGCACAGTGATACTTTTGGTGTATGTTGATGATATTCTTATCACGGGCAATGATCTTAATAGCATACACAAGATCAAGAAATACTTGGCATCAATTTTTTCAAACCAAAGATTTGGGCAATCTCAGATATTTTCTCGGTATCGAGATAGATAGTCGCTCTTATGGTCTTGTTTTATCCCAACGGAAGTATTGTCTTGATCTTCTTCATGATGCTGGCTACTCTGGATGCAAGCCCGTAAATACACCTATGGATGCCAACCAGAAGCTCTGTGCGCATAGCTCCGACTCCGACCTACTGCTTCCAAATCCAGAATACTACCGTAGTCTTGTGGGCAAGCTAATTTATCTTACAGTTACACGACCTGATATATCCTTTGATGTTGGGTTTGTCAATTGTTTCATGCATGCTCCACAAACTTCCCATCTTCAAGCAGTTGAGCATATCCTCCGGTATTTGAAGAGTGCTCCTGGTCAAGGGCTTGTGTATAAGCCATCTCCATCTTTATCTCTCGGTGCTTACTCGGACGTTGACTATGTTGGCTCTCTGGACGACCGTCGATCCACCAGTGGTTACTGCACTTACTTTGGTGGACACCTTGTCATCTGGAGAAGCAAAATGTGGTTGCACGATCATCTGCAGAAGCAGAGTATCGCTCAATGGTCTCGGTCGTTTCTGAACTTACGTGGTTGGAAAGTCTTCTCAGTGATTTGGGTGTGAAACTCTCTTCTCCAACCACTCACTTTTGTGATAGTCAGGCAGCTATCCACATTGCAAATAATCATGTATTTCACGAACGCACAAAGCACTTCAAGATCGACTGTCATTTTATCCGGGAGAAAGTGCAGATGAAGAAACTAGACTTGAAACATGTTTCTGGGGCCGGTCAAATTGCTGATATTCTTACCTACCACACCCACTTTGCCAACAGTTCTTGTCGAAGCTTGGTTCATATGATTTGTTGTATGCTCCAGCTTGCAGGGGAGTGTTAAAGCAATTTATGCAAAAGGCTCATTGCTACATAGGCATTAGTCTCACATCTTGGATGACGATTTTGTCACCACTCACCTCATCTATTCATACATGTAATAATAGTTGTCTTGTATGTAATGTTTTTATGAGAATAAATAAAATATTGATTGTATTTCTCTACATAAACCAAACAAATTCAAATAAAAATAAAATAAGAAAATATAAAAAGGAGGAAATTAAAAAAATGACAGCTCGGTGCATAAAGCATCCCCGCATTTTTGCATACCTTAATGGTGAAAATTAAAGTAAAAAAATGGCCCCACCACAATGGTGAAATGTAGGCAAACCTTACCCTGCATTTTTGCAAGAGGCTGCTTCCAGGACTCGAACCCGTGACCTCAAGATCACACGGCAACACCTCAGCAGTAAAAAAATATTTTCAAGGCTCTCCTTCAAAAGAGAGAAAATTAAAGTAAAAAAATATTTTCACGCGGGAATAAACATAAAGTATTGTCATCACCTAACAATCTGTCACAGGCCAGATACTATATGCACGGGGTATCCCGTATCTATTCCACTCATATCTTTAAATCAAGAGTCGGATTCACATGTAGGCAGATACTGATAGCAAATAGAAAATAATGGATTGCATGTTAATTGAAAATTGGATACAATCTCGCGAGGTATACTCGCGCCAATATTCCCCCAAGGATCTCTTTCCAAGTGAGAGTTAGAAAACACTTGACAAGCTCCTCTTCACCTACACCCTCTCCCTTATATACAAAAGCACTCACACACTCATACACTAGAATAAAAAACATACAATAATTACAATAAAAGATAAGGATAAGGTCCTTTGCTCATCGTGGGTGGTCTTCCTAGGGCACGTATTCTTATCAAATACATGTATTATCTCATAATAACTAGTGGGTATAACATCAACTTGGAATATATATGGCAAGCGAAAATACTGAAAAATGATACCAATCATACCATCTACCCTTAGGATCGAACCAAAAGCACAACAACCATTAGGTCATGAGGAGAAAACGTTGACTTACTGAGAGTGGCACACACCTGTACAGTCGTAGATGGGTCATTCAATAGCTTGACCAGTGGAACAATAACAGATTCATTGGAGAAACGGCCTGCACAAAGATTCTGAACCTAAATCCATCAATATTAATGTAACTAATGGAGATCATACAAATATAAAATTAGTTTATGTCACAACCTTAACAGACCGAGAGATGTTCTTTAAGCATGTGCATGCGGCAATACGAACTCCAGCATTCTCATGTTGTAGTGCATCCACGATGACATTCAAGAACTGTACGAATAAATCCAAGGTTAATAAATGTACGGGTATCATATCAATCATAGATTGACATTATGCTCAATTAATATGCAGCTTGAACAGATGAGAAGGCAAAAGTTAAAAAAGGAAACATTTATGGTCCAAGAAGTTTGTTTAAATCTTAAAAACGTGTAAATTGAAAACACAAAATGTTAAGAGGATGCATATGCCCTCTTAAACAAACAGTAAGATTTGAATAAAAAATTTTATTTAAACATCATCATTTCCTCACGTAAAATGACTCTTGACAACGAAATATCTGCGCCCGTCCCTCTCCATTCAATAAAATCTCACACAAATCAAAAGAAAATCGGCCATCCTTTGAGCCCACAATTAAAATGTGTCATTATAGATGTGGACACATGAAGAGAATCAAAGCAATTATCTCTCAGGGGTAAATAAGAAGAAAGGAACCGGTTCGAGGAATGCTTGCATGCTTGTATTTTCCCTCTCTTATATATTAATATATTAAAGAGAGTGCTCTTAATGAAATTAATTTTGATTCTCTGATTTGCAACATGGTAGCAGAGCACGGGAAAATAACCTAATCGTGTCGTTCTCGTCTCGCTTCCGCCGATCTCGCCTGCTTCCGCCGATCCCGATCCCGTCTCGCCTACGTCTCTCCTTCCCGTCACTCGCCTAGAGCTCTCCGCGCGTCCTTTTCGCTTCCTCCCCGCTCATTTCTTCCGCCCTCTTCTCTTTCTGTCGGGCTGGTTCGGGGCGCCGGACTAATGAGGCCATAAATCCCTTTTTCCGGCGTTTGATTCATCTTCTTATTGAGAGGATGACTCTTCTTCCTCACTCCTATTTCTGATTTAGTTTTTTGTTTGGTTCCATTGTCGGGATCAACTTGGGTTCATTCTCTTTCTATGAGAAAACCCTAGGGTTGCACCCATTTATCATTTTTTCTGCGATCCCGTGGTTTCTATCATTGGATTGCTATGGAAGGGAGTGTTGATTCTCCAAATACGTAATCCGGGGTTCGTGTTGCCTCCACCCCTATGTCGATTTTGAGCCCTGGCCGCGCAACTCATGACCATGAGACTCCTCAAATTACCACCATAAAACTTGATAGCACCAACTACCTTCAATGGGCTCGTTCCATCACTCTTGCCCTCAAAAGCCGGCGTATGTTTGGATATGTTAGCAGCACAACAACGGGCCCCGCTCGGACATCTACGGATTGGCCTCAATGGGAGTCTGAAAACTCCTTGGTGATGTCGTGACTACTCAACTCCATGCAGGAGTCTATTGCTCGCAATTACCTATTCCAGGACACTGCGGCCGATACTTGGAAGCGAGCTAAGGTTACATATTCTGGTCGTGGGAATGCCGCTCAAATTTTCCAACTACGACGGCGGATATTCCTTTTAGGCAGGGCGATCGTTCCACCTCCACCTACTACTTGGAGTTTACTCAACTTTATCAAGAGTACAATCACTTTGATGCTCTCACTCTTGTCTCTCCGAAAGATGAAGTGTTTATTCGGGCTTGCGAGGAACGCAACCGGATCTTGAGTTTCTTCATGGTCTGCACAGTGTTTTTGATCCTATTAGAGTTCAGATTCTTGTACGTTCTCTTATTCCCTCTCTGCCTGAAGTCTACAATCTTGTTCAGCAAGAATTTGATCGCCGACAGACATTACTTCCTGACTCTGGCTCGGAGGGCACTGCTCTGGCTGCTCAGTTTAGTCCCAGTGGGCGTCCTTCTCATGACTCTAGGCCCAAGTCTGCAGCGAATGATCATTTGATGTGTGATTATTGTGGGAAGGCCCGCCATACTAGGGACACTTGCTTCAAGCTTCACGGCTTTCCCCCTCCAAGAGGAGGCCCTGCCTCTCGTGGCGACCGTGACTATGGTCGTTCTCAAGGCCGTCCACACCCATCCAGATATGCTCATCTCTCGGATGCCTTTGAAGATATTGCACCTCATGGTTTCCCCACTACTCATGTTGCTACTTCTGCTCTTTTTCCGAAAAGATTCAAGTTTTTCGTCGTCTGATGCATGATCAACCTTCTGAAACCTCTACTTCATCATCTTCTTATGCCCACCAGGGGACCCCAGGTACACATTCTTCTACCACCAGCTCCTTCACCCAGTGGATCATCGAAAGTGAAGTCACTGATCATATGATTGGCTCTGCTTCAGGTTTTGTGTCCTACTCTCCTCTGTCTGGTAAAGACAAAGTGAGTTTACTGATGGATCATCTTCCTCTATTGCTGAGAAAGGATATATTCTCTGCTCTTCACTCACTCTCTCTTCAGTTTTCCATGTTCCTAAGTTTATTAGAAACTTGCTTTCTATTAGTCACTTGACTAACTCTATGAATTGCTCAGTAACTTTTTCCCCATTTTTTGTATCTTTTAGGACCTGAAGACGGGAACGGTGATTGGTTCTGGTAGACTGTGTGACGGTCTTTATATGTTTGATCCCTCCAGCTCGACTCCTCCACAGGCTCTTCATGTGGCTCCGTTTTCTGATTTGGATTTTTGGCATTGTCGCCTAGGATATCTGTCTATCCCTACTATGAAACTTTTGTTACCTGCTATGTTTGAATCTTTGTTTAACTATTTTACTTGTGATGTGTATGAACTTAATAAGCACAAACAAGCTTCTCTTACTCATGTTTCCTCACCTAGTGCTGCCTCTTTTGGGATTATTCATTTTGATGTTTGAGGCATTTGTTCGGTTGCTTCTATTTCTGGTTGTCAATGGTTTGTTACTTTCATAGATTATTTTTCTCGTTGTGCATGAGTTTACCTAATGAAAACCAAAAATGAAGTATTCCCCCTATTTCAACGACTCTATAAAATGATCGCTACTCAGTTTCATGCTACCATTAAAGTGTTGTGAAGTGATAATGGTCGTTAATGCATTGACTCACTTTGAACGTTATCTCAGTGACCTGGGTATCATCCACCAAACTTCATGTGTTTACACCCCTGCTCAGAATGGAGTCACTGAGCGTAAGAATCGCCACCTTCTTGAGGTTGCTCGGTGTGTCTTACTTAGGATGCATCTTTCCTAAATATTATTGGGGGGATGTTGTCCTTATGGTTGCGCATCTTATTAATTGCATGCCTACTCGAATCCTTCGGCATAAAACTCCACTAGACACCTTTAATGTTACTCCCACTAAAATTCATCCACGTATCTTTGGGTGTGTGTGTTTTGTCCACGTGCATCACACCTCCAAACTTGACCTTTGTGCACTGCGGTGTCTTTATGGGATATTCTCCTACCCAAAAAGGGTATAAGTGTTTTCATCATATAACTCGGAAGACCTTTGTCTCTATGGATGTCACCTTTCATGAATCATAATCTTATTATGAGAGTTAACTTCAGGTGGCGTCTGTTGCCATGGAAGTAAACTCTCCATATATTCCTCTACTCATTTTTCCTCCATATCAGCCAGCTAGTTTTCCTACTCATCGTATTAGTCATGTGGTTCTGCCTCCGACATTGCCTC
The DNA here is from genome assembly GCA_033032865.1 of Dactylorhiza incarnata. Classification (NCBI taxonomy): domain Eukaryota; kingdom Viridiplantae; phylum Streptophyta; class Magnoliopsida; order Asparagales; family Orchidaceae; genus Dactylorhiza; species Dactylorhiza incarnata. The sequence continues at coordinate 2,250,084 of JAWHQI010000347.1, read as the reverse complement.
CTCGGCCTCCTCCTCCTTTGCAGGTTTATACTCGGAGACGCAGGGGCACAAATAATCAGGCTTCGCACACCATACCGTAGCCACCACCTGATTCATCTACTGGTCCTCAAGGTAACCGTGCATCCACTCGGTATCCTCTATCTCCTTATGTGACTTATGACTCTCTGTCTTCCTCACAAAGAGCATTTGACACTTCTTTGTCTTCCATATCCATCCCTTCCTCTTGGCAGGAAGCTCTGGGGCACCAAAAGTGGAAGGAAGCTATGCTTGAAGAAATGATGGCTCTTGAAAAGAATTGCACATGGGATTTGGTTTATCTTCCTCAAGGGAAGATTGTTGTTTGGTGTAAGTGGATCTTCTAGGTGAAGCAAAACTCTCAGGTCTTGTTGAACGTTACAAAGCTAGATTGGTGGTCAGAGGATATATTCAGACTATTGGGATTGACTATCCGGAAACCTTTGCTCCAATAGCAAATATGAACTTCATTAGAATTCTGCTCTCATGTGTTGTTTGCAAAGGGTGGAGTCTCAGCCAGTTAGGTGTAAAGAATGCTTACCTCCATGGGGATTTGGAAGAGGAAGTATACATGTCTCTACCTCCGTGTCTTGCCGGTGAAGGATCAAAGGGAAAGGTTTGCAGACTGAAGAAGGCTTTATATGGTCTAAAACAATCTCCTAGAGCTTGGTTTGGAAGGTTCCATATAGCCATAATGACATTTGGTTACACTCAGAGCAATGCTGACCACACCTTGTTTATAAAGCACATGCAAGGAAAACTTACCGCTCTTATTGTCTATGTGGATGACATTGTCATAACTGGGGATGACATGGAGGAGATCCAAAGCCTGAAGATAAGATTGGCAAACGAATTCGAGGTAAAAGATCTTGGGAATCTCAAGTACTTCCATGGCATTGAAGTCGCGAAATCCAAGCACGGGATTTTTATCTCTCAGAGGAAGTACATTCTTGACTTGTTCGATACAACGAGGATGAGTGGGTGTAGACCTACTGATACCCCAACTGAAGTCAACCATAAATTGGGAAGAGATGATGGAGATGTTGTTGCGGACATCACTGATTTTCAACGGCTAGTAGGGAGGCTTATCTACCTATCCCATACTCGCCCAGACATCTCTTATGATGTTGGTGATATCAGTCAATACATGCATTCCCCTAGGTTTCACCACTTGGATGTTGCCCACCGAATCCTACGATATCTCAAATCAACTCTTGGGCACGGTATCTTGTTAACCCCAAGTAAAGAGTTAACTATTGAAGTTTTCATGGATGCTGATTGGGCGGGGATCAGTCGATGACTGAAGATCCACTTCTGAATATTGTTCTCTAGTTTAAGGTAATCTGGTAGCCTGGAGAAGCAAAAAACATGTTGTTGTCAAGTCTAGTACTGAAGCGGGGTTCAGAGTTATGGGCATGGGCTATGTGAAAGAATGTGGATTCGGTCCCTTATGGATGAACTTAGGATTCAAAATAGGAGCCCCATCAGGCTTTATTGTGACAAGACGGCTATCAACATTGCGCGCAATCTTATTCAGCATGACCGCGCTAAACATGTTGAAGTTGACAGACATTTCATCAAGGAAAACATAGTAAGGAGAGTTGTGAGCACTTTCAATTGTTCCCTCTGATCAACAACTGGCGGATGTCCTTACTAAGAGGTTGAGTCAGAGAGTTTTTGGGAACATTATGGGCAAGTTGGGTTTGACAGACATCACAAGCCCAACTTGAGGGAGAGTATTGAAGTTTATGATTTTATTTATCTTTTGTATTTCCTTTGTATTTCCCTCTCCTATATATTAAGGAGAGTGCTCTTAATGAAATTAATTTCGATACTCTAATTTGCAACAGATACAATAAAATCGTAGTTTAGAAATACTGCAGAAATCCTACAATGGGAAAAATGAGCTCAGTGATTGTGGCGCCATAAGTGGACAAGTGAAGTTCATTATTAGTTAGATTGTGGTGATTATGTAAGAGTTAGTTGATACTATTAGAATCTAAGCATCCAACCTAAAACGAATTGATTGTGGGTGGAGAAGTTCATGATCTATATTAATTATTAAATGCACAAGATTACGTATGTTTCTTGATTTGGTTTGGGATTATATTGTCAGCACAACCTATTGTAAGGATTTTAGACTCTAACACGTGGAGTGCTTTTTTTAATTGGGTGATATGGAAGTGAACGGCAAGTCTAGCCTGCTCTGATATTAATTAACTTTAGCATCCAATAAACCAATTGATTGTAAGTGGAGAGGTCGTGATCTATATTAATTGCACAATGTTACATAAGTGTCGGAACCCAGATACCGGTCCAACTGTTCGAGACTTGGGGGTGACCAAAGGCTACTCGTTTAGTGATCGACCCACATGAGACAAGGTGATAAGAAGCTAGAGAGCATACAAAACCACTCCAACCTGTCTATAAACAAGACGAGCGTGCTGCAGCGAGGAGGTCCCGCCACATACCCGGAAGTCTATAGGAACTTCCCCTCCTAAAGCCAATGCTGAGCTTGGCACAAGAGAGGCAGACAATGTACTCGCCCACCATGGGGGGGGAGGTTCTCCTTTTCTAAGGCGGTCTTACTCGCCCAGGGTAGGGAAAGCGAGCACGCTCCCTCCCTACCACGATCTCATATCGGCATGATCTCTTCTCGAGGCTATAAGCGTGATTCATCTAGGCGACATGAACGGCCCATCTCGGCGACAAAGCTCCCTCTCGACCAGGGCGAGGCGAGCTGACCTGGCTCCAGGCGAGCTCGCCTCAGAGGAAATGGTCCTCGGCGAGTAGGACCTGACCTGGTCGTCCCAGTCGCAGTCTCAAGAAGGGAGCGAGGCGAGTGTGGGTCAACCCGACTCCTCGGTCCTCCCTCACTATCCGCGGACCAATAGGGGCAGCAGTTAGTATATGCAAAAGGCGCGAGGAGCTGTTCGCAGACCATTTTGGTCTGTATATAGTAATTTGGTTGAGGCGGAGGAAGCTATCCGCAGACCTTTTGGACTATCTTACCCTTTGAAGAGTTTGCCTATAAATAGGACTCATTATGTCTCAGATCAGCACAGATCCACCCCCCCCTTTGAGAGCCTGTGTTTTCTTCTTTGTGCTGTCTGAGACAGGCTCAGCTTCTGATTTTTGGGAAGGGAAATCGAGTGAAATTTTCGGGTTAGTGGCAGGACCTCCTCGCTGCAGCCAGTGAGTCATTCCTAGGGAGCTATCTACCAACCGGTGAGGACCAGTTCTCTGCTTGAAATACTTAGACCTAGGGATCCGACGAAGAGAGAAGTAACTCAAGCTACTCCCCAAGTCTCAAACATAGTTGGACCGGTATCCGGGTTCCAACAATAAGTTTCCTAATGTGGGACTAAATCATCAACTAGACATTGCCTGCAAATAGGTGTGCGCATAAAAAACTGAAAACTGACCAAACCACCCCAACCCGCATGAACTGCCCCAACCCGCACGAACTGCCCCAAACCGCCTGAACTGAACCGATTTTACACCTACACGATGGTTCGGGCCGGTTTCGGTTTTCTATCCGAAAAACCAAGCCACCCCACTAATAATAATACACATAAAAATCTACCAAGAATGGTCATTTAACTTGTGTTATTAACTGTAAATGCATTCAAGTTATATCATCTTAATGATTTCAAAATTATTTGGATATAAATAATCTTTTGATGCATATGTTATACTCACTGAGAAGTAAAATAAGGTATTCAGATGGTACTTTTTTGATATTTTCTATATTAGGTTGAGCGACAGTAACTTCGGTTCCCATGTTAGGTAGAGCGACTTAAGTGCACACTCCTTCATAGCAAGTCGGCCACATACAGCGCAGCTCTTCCTCTAGGGATGGCACTCGCTAATGGATCAAAAATTAGCTTTTGATGCTTCGGCATTCAATGCCTACGCTGTAAACAGCAAACTACATCCCCTCCAGCCATATGGAGGGCAAACGAAGGAAGCCCAGGCACGGAAACGTAAATGTCAATCCTCTTAAAGAGAGAGATTTGCGTGATGATGAGATCGAGCTCCTACGAAAGTGAAGATCATCGCGTTGAAATTGAAAGGTAGAGCTTCAACTTGGTGGCAGCAACTTAACAAGGTGCGTGAGCGGAAAAGCAAACCCAAGATTGTAGATTGGGAGGAGACGAAGATATTAAAGGCACCATTCCTTCCATACAACTGCACATGGTCACTAAACCAGGTGACCAGCACCTTCAGAACCTACCACATGGGAGCAAATCTTTAGATGAGTATACTGAAAATTTCCACCAACTCATTTCACGGAATGATTTGATACGAAGGAACAATAGGTACCTAGGGCCTACGCCAATCCATATAAGATGCGTCCAATTTATTCTCTTTTTGGAGCATCTTGAAGGCATACAAAGGCTCATTACCCCAGAGAAGCAGAAAAATCGAAGGGTAAATCAAGCCCAAAGGTTTAATTAGAATTTTAGGGGAAATAAACCTCATGATATTGGGGCTGACAGTCAATGAGGGGATCAGTCGGCACTAGTGATCCAACCATCAGATGTGGGGCCTAACAAGTGAGCAACAAGAGGTACCTCAAATATTTGTTGCTACAGATGTGATGGCGCGGGTCATATTGCCACTAATTGTAAGAAAGTAAATAGGTGTCCACTAAAACAGCTACTGATGAAGGTGCAAAACACCCTACTACAGTGAAGCACCCAGATTCATTCTATGATGATGAAAGTGGAGAGGAAAACTATGTTTTGCAGGGAGATGTTGGAGAATCTCCCACTGTTAGGAAGATCTTTACAGGAAGAAGAAGAAGAAGACTAGTTGAGGACCAACATATTCCACACCAACTGGCAACTGCACAATCAAAAATAAAGTATGTAAAGTGATCAATGACAGTGAAAATTGTGAGAATGTTGTATCATAGAATGCGGTCACCAAATTAAATCTAACAGTTGAAAGGAGGCCCAATCATATTGTTGGAAAGTAAGAAAAGATAATAATTTGTGCATTATATTCATCCTCAAAGGGGCTTTTTATAGGATTACAACAAGACTCATAAACACCGACTCAAGATGTGGGACTAAACCCACTCACTCCTAAACCGACATTGACTCGATATTTCCAACACTCCCCCTCAAGCTGAAGGGGGAACCTTCAACTTGGACATCATAATAACGACAATGGAGGTAAGCGGCGTGGGACAAAACATCAGACGAGCAACCGGGGGAAATTCCAAACTGGGGAATCAAGCCGGGGACATAGCCACATACGACGCAGACCCACACATGACGTAGGACCCGCACACGACGTGGACTCGCTGGAAACCGGTCAACCAACATCACCTACACACACAACATGCAGAAGGGAACCAGTGATGAGGAGCAAATCATCAAACGGACAACCGGGGATAATCCGCCAGGGATAATCCGTCGGGGATAATCCGCACAAAGGGCGATCCCACACGACACAGTCCCGCACGAAACGGTCTCACACGACACAACCCGCTAAGATTAAAACACAACATCAGTCGTGTCCCAACACACAACCAATCGAAAGAAATATGAGGAGACGCATAACAACATACGACATAAACCTGGAGGCCGTGTGGAACGAAGGCAAAAGGTCGGGAAAGATCATCTGAGTCGCTTTCGTCCCAAACACTCCCCCTCACGTGGAAAACACGTGCATAAAGGCATAAAACGCATGGAGACACAAACATAAGACATAACACGACACACACAAAAAAACATAACAGAAAATAACTATGGAGAACGGCTGCCGGCGAGAACACGGTCCAAGATGTACTGAGCAAAGTACGGGAACAAGCCAGTGGCGAGCAGAAGGCTCAAGCAGCGGCGAGAAGAAGGTAGCCCGGCAAGAAGAGAGGAGCTCGGTCCGAGAGGAACCATTGCCACTAGCAAGGAGGACCAGATCTGGAGTAGCGGGAAGAGACTGTCGAAGGCGAGCACTGCAGAGGGAACAGAAGATTGTTGGAAAGTGAAGGAGCCGCTCGATATCATTGTTGAAGAAGGAAAGATGGACATCAACAGGAAGATCGACAGGATCTGGAAATGTTGGATCTGCAGTCGGGATTGAGACGAGAGGCTCGATCTGCAGTCGTCGTAAGTAGCAGGGCAGAACGACCCACACCCTCCCCATCGACAAGAATGAGAACAGATGTCACTCCCGATGGCGACGGGATCTAGCGGCAGATGCGCCAACGAGAACAGACGTAGCCGAGCTTGACGAAGAAGGGATCGCAGACGGACGACGGGACAAGCTCCAGTGGCGCAGGCGACGAAGAAATCGAAGGAGAGGATCAGACGGCATCAACGAAATCTGGACGTCTACGGGATCGACGAGATGAGCGACAGACGCGCTCGAGAACAAAAGTAGACGTCGCTCCCGTCGTTGGAATCAAGTGTCGATTCCGTCGACGGGAGCAGGAGCGAGGTTACCCAGTGGAATCCCTAGCAGCACAGTCGGCTGGGGATCGAAACGAGAGGCGGAAAACTGAGAAAATTCTGAGAATTTTAGGTCGCCAATAATTTAGGGCGAAAAAGTTCTCAGATTCATTTCCCACTCTGATACCATGTTGGAAAGTAAAAAAAGATAATAATTGGTGCATTTATATTCATTCTCAAAAGGGCTTTTATATGATTACAATAAGACTCATAAACACCGACTCAAGATGTGGGACTAAACCCACTCACTCCTAAACCGGCATTGACTCGATATTTCCAACACATATAAACTATTATGATTCAAGGAAAAGATGGAATGAAGTCACCATAGAGAACAAATGTTTGGTATCTTTTTCCATTGTAAAGAGATAACATGATGATGTCTGGTGCGACATAGTGGCGATGGGTGATTCTCATCTACTCTTAGGTCATCTGGGGCAATATGGATGCAATGTGATTCACAATGGAAGGAAGAACACAATCACCATTCAAAAGGGCGAACAGCAGATCATCTAATCCCTGATGATGGAGTTTGCTCAACTAAGCCTGATTTGGGGAAGGATATTAACTTACTTACCTTGAGTCCCTTCATGGCAGAGGTGATAAAATCAGAGGTCGTGCTGGTAGTAGTGGAGAAGAATGTGAAGGTGATAGACTTGGAAGTTCCTGAGGAGGTCCACACACTTGAAGCAGAATACAATGACGTTTTCACCACCGAGTTGCCATAAGGACTATCACCAATGAGGGAACACAATATCATAGAAACTTAGTCCAAGGGACGATCCTACCTAATAAGCCTGTCTATCATATGAATCTGATTGAGTATGAAAAACTAAGTACACGAATTACTCGATAGAGAACACATATGACCTAGCATGAGTGTATGTCGTGTTTGTGTTACTCACCCTGAAGAAAGATGGGTCGTGGACAATGTGCATTGACAGTAGGCGTGCAAATTTGGCCCGGGTCCGGTTGCCAGGCCCGGGTCTGCCTGGGACTGAGCCCGATTAGGCCTGGGCCCGGTTAGGCCCGGGCCAGGCCTAAGGGGGCTCAACAGGCCCCCTTATTTGGGCAGGGCCTGGCCTGGTGCCCAGCCCGGGCCAGGCCCAGGCCCGGGCATTAAAGCCCGCTGGCAGCCAGCATAAAAATGTTGGCCGCCCAGCATTTCTGCTGGGCTACCAATGCTAGCGGCCCAGCAGAAATGCTGGGCTGCCAGCATTTGGGGCCTGATTGGGCCCGCTCTAAAGGGCTCAATCAGGCCCCCCTTTTTATGTATGCACGGGCCCGACCTGGGCACGGTTTGAGCAGGGCCCGGCAGCAAAAAAGCCCGGGCCTAGAGGGCCTGGGCCCGCAGGGCCTTTTTTGCACTGCAATCAATCGAAACACAGTCAAATATAGGTTTCTCATACCCCGCCTGGATGATAAGTTGGATCAACTAGCAGGTGCAAGGTTTTTCTCCAAAATTGACCTCAAAAGTAGATACCATCAGTTGCTCAACTTGCCCAAAGATTAGTAGAAGACTGCGTTCAAATGCAAGATGGGCTCTACGAATGGTTGGTAATTTCATTCAAACTTTCTAATGCTCCAGGTACATTTATGCGTACGATGAATGTTATGTTGCAGTCGTTCCTTAACATGTTTGCGGTTATATATTTCGACAACATCCTCATATACAACCCTACTATTGAGGTACGTCTGCAACACTTGAAGCAGGTACCAGACACTTTGAGGAGAGAATTGTATCTCAACACCAAAAAGTGTAGTTTCATGTCCAACAACCTTACTTTCTTAGGCTATGGTGTGTCCCTCATATGGCTTGAAGGTTAATCCCTCTAAGGTGCAAACCAATTAGGACTGGCCTATACCTCGTAACATGCACAATGTTCGTAGCTTTCACGGGTTGGTATCTTTTTACCATAGATTCGTTTATGGTTTATGCAGCATGATGGATCTGTTGACAAATTTCATGAAGGGAAGGTGGTTCAGTGGTCAGTGGCAGCGCACTCCAGTTTCGAAAAGATCAAACACATGATCTCCATAGCTCCAGTCTTAATTCTTGCAAACTTTTACCATGGTCTTTCAGGTTGACTATGATGCTTCTTTACTTGGCATTGGAGTTGTACTCAGCCAAGAAGGGAGACCAGTAACATTCTTCAACGAGAAGCTAGTAGAGGGCAAGATGAGGTACTCTACATAGGATTTGGAGTTGTATGCTACTGCGAAGGCCCTATAACACTGGAGACATTACTTGCTCCATCAGGAATTCCTTCTTTGCGCTGATCATGAATCCCAAGTACATACATGTGCAAGAGAAGCTCAGCAGAAGCACGTGGAATGGGTCAACTATTAGTAAGAGTATTATTTCCTTAAACACAAATCAGGGTCATTGAATCAAGTAATTGATGCCTTGAGTTAAAAAGCGCTCTCTACCATGATGGTCCAAGTAGTGGGGTTTTATTCTTTCAAGGATTTATAGGCAGAAGATACTTTCTTTTCCACCCTCTTGCAAGGGGTTCAAGCAGGAAAGAAGACGAACTATCACCTCCAAGAGGGCTTCTTATTTAAAGGAGTCCACTTGAGCATCACGACTTGCTTTGTGTGGAAAAAGGTTTTCAAAGAATCACATGTTGAAGGACATTCTGGGCAGGACAACTTTAGAGTTGCTCTCTAATAGCTATTACAAGCCCAAAATGAAGTGAGATGTGACTCGTCATGTGGATGGATGTCACACTTGCCAGGTATCCAAGGGAGGAGCTATTAATGCGGGACTTTACACCCCCCACCCTTTTTGTTATGACTGCTCCTTGGGAGGATGTGAACATGGACTCCATGTTGGGGTTTCCTAGGACCCAAGGGGGAGTCTACTCTTATTTGTTGTAGTGAACCGGTTCTCCAAAATAACCCACATCATTGCTTGTAAGAAGACAATGGATGCTTCTAGCATTGCCCTCCTCTACTTTAAATAAGTGGTTCGTTTGCAACGGGTGCCAAAGTCCATCTAATCACAAAGAGACACAAAGTTCATGAGCCACTTTTGGAATTGCTTACGGAAGAAGAGTGGTACGGACTTGCGCTTCAACACTGCTTACCACCCGCAGACTGACAGTCAAATTGAGGTCGTGAACCACAGTGTTGGAAATCTGTTGACAAATGTTGTGACAGAATAACCAAAGCAATGGGACATAGCATTGTCTCGAGCTTAATTTGCATTTAGCAGTTCCCACAATCGAACTCTTGGTTGCAGTCTGATTCTCATTACACTCAAGAGGCTAACAAATATGAGAGCCAAAGAGATGGCAAGTGAACTGATATCTATCCATGACTCAATGGCTCGCATTGAATCAAACAATGTAAAATATAAAGAAGCAATAGACCGACATCGAAGGAAAGTTGTCTTTGAGCTTGGTGATTATGTGTGGGCCATCTTGACCAAGGATCGGCAACCAGTAGGAGAGTACAACAAGCTTAGCAAGATGAAGATTGGTCCCCACTAAATATTGAAGAAGATTAATGACAACGCCTACCAATAGAATCCCGAGCAACCTCCACACTTGTATTATTTTCAATATGAAGCACTTGGTTCCTACATCGGGGATTCCTCTAGCGACGTATCACCAAGCTCGAGGACGAGCACTCTCCAACAGGGGGAGGATGACAATGGATGCTTCTAGCAATGCCCTCTACTTTAAACAACGGGTTCGTTTGCACGGGTGTCAAAGTCCATCGCATCACATTGAGATAAAGTTCATGAGCCACTTATGGAATTGCTTACAGAAGAAGAGTGGTACAGACTTGTTGATGGGGATCGACGCTGGACTTCGGGTCACCATTCGGCGGGTCCCGCATTCGTGTATTCGCGCAGTATCGTTTTCACATCCCCTGGTTGGACGACTTACTTGATACGATGGTTGGTCAGGTATTTTCAAAGATCGATCTTCGCAGCAGGTACCACCAGACAGTCTCTATGAGTGGTTGGTCATGCCATTTGGGTTGTCCAACGCCCCCAGCATCTTTATGCGGGTCATGACTCGGATCTTCCGGCCCTTCACGGGCAAATTCTGGGTCGTCTACTTTGACGATTTTTTGATTTACAGCCACTCTTCTGATGACCATCTGGTCATCTGAGGCTCGTATTTGATACTCTCAGAAAGGAGAATCTATATGTGAACTTGAAGAAGTGCTCATTCATGACTGACTCTGTGCACTTCCTCGGGTTTATCATATCAGCGTCTAGCATGTCTGTTGACCCGGAAAAAGTCTGATCCATTCGTAAGTGGCCTATTCTGTCCATCATCATTAAGGCATGTAGCTTCCACAGACTAGCCACCTTCTACAGGAGATTTGTCTGGGCTTTAGCACCATTATGGCCCCCTTCACGAACTACCTACGAAAGGGAGATTTCCAATGGACAGATGTCGCAACTCGAGCTTTTGCTGAGATCAAGGAAAAACAGACGACCACCCCCGTTCTAAGATTGTCTGATTTCTCTAAGGTAATTGAGGTAGCATGCGACGCATCTGGCGTTGAAATTGGCGGAGTACTGAGTCAGGAGAGTCATCCAGTTTCTTGCTTTAGTGAGAAGCTGAATGAGGACCGGCAGAAATACTCAAATTATGATGGAGAGTTTTACGCAGTAGTGCAGTCACTTCGTTATTGGAGACACTATCTCCTCCCATGGAAGTTCGTCTTATACTCCGATCACCAGGTTTTGCGCTATCTTGATTCGCAGCGACAATTGGACCATAAGCATGCTAAGTGGGTCGAATACTTGTCGGACTTTCATTATGTTCTCAAACACCGCGCGGGTGTTGAGAACAAGCTTGTCAATACTCCCAGTCGACGTATAGCCTTACTCTGCACACTGAGTGCTTAGCGCGACTAGTTTTGATCGCATGTCTAGTGATTACCCCACCTGTCCTGATTTTGGTGAGATTTATTCGGAGTTTTTTAGAGATCCTCCAGAGCCCACTTATGGGTTTGATATTGTAGAGGGATACTTATATCGTGGGTCTCGTCTCTGCATCCCCAGGACGTCCTTCCGGGACTTCTTGATTTGGGAGATGCACGCCGGTGGCGCAGCGGCCACTTTGGCAGAGATAAGACGATTGTTTTGGTTGAGGATCGATTTTATTGGCCCGCCATGAAAAGGGATGTGGCACGTGTTGTGCGACATTGTGGCACATGTTGTGCGACATTGTGGCACGTATCAGACGACGAAGGGTTCGAAACAAAATACTGGACTCTATATTCTTCTTCCGGTCCCACACCAGTCTTGGGACGATATCAGCATGGATTTTGTATTATGCCTTCCTCGCACCCTGAGGAAGCATGATTCTATTTTCGTAGTGGTAGACCGGTTTTCGAAGATGACTCACTTTATTGTCTGCCGCAAGACAGTCGATGGGGCTCAAGTGGCGGCACTTTTCATGAGAGACATTTTTCGGTTACACGGATTACCCAAATCCATAGTGTCTGACCGTGACGTTCCATTTATGATTTATTTTTGGAGAACGTTATGACATAAGACGGATACGACTTTGAAGTTTTCTACAGCTTATCACCCACAGACTGGCGGCCAGACCGAGGACGTTAATAAGAGTTTAGGGATTTTGTTACAGTGTCTAGTTGGTGATCACCCGTCGGTTTGAGATTCTGTGTTACCCGTAGTTGAGTTTGCATACAATAGTTCCATCAATAACTACCGGCATGAGTCTGTTTCATATAGTGTCAGGTTATGAGCCTAGGAAGCCTATTGACCTTGCACATATTCTTTTAGTCACGTCCTAGTGAGTCCGTCGAATCTTTCATTCATAACATACATGAACTACATGAATTGATCCGGAAGAAAATTGCTAGCATTAATGAATTACATAAAGCACAAGCAGATCAACACAAGCGTGAGCAGCATTTTTGGGTAGGCGAGCAAATCATGATCTGACTTTGCATGGAGAGACTCTCAAAAGGAGACGCTAAGAAGCTACAACCGAAACGAATGGGCCCTTATGGGATTATAAAGAAAATTTAAACAAATGCCTATGAGGTCAACCTCCCGGCAGATATGGGTATTCATCTTGTATTTAATACCAGAAGATTTAACACCGTACTTTGAGCCTCTCGAGCATATGGATCCATACCTTGAGCCCCTTCCTACATCCTCCCAGTTACAGCCTGACCCTTCTCTTGACCATCTTGGACAAGCACCCGCGGACTTGCCCGCACCACCCATGATTCCACAGGTTCTTCTAGATCCACCAGCACGAGAGGTGAGAGCTAAGTGCATTGTTGATATTGTGGCGCATGAGTGCATCACCACCACAGACGATCCTTCTTGCCGTTACTTAGTGCACTGGAGTGGACTCCCCATATTTGATGATACTTGGAAATCTGCGACGAAACTTGATAGACTTGCCCCCGATCTTCGACGTCAGTACGATCATCTCCATTCATCAGAGATGAATGCTTTTCAGTCGGGGGGAGTTGATGGGGATCAACACTAGACTTCGGGTCACCATTCGGCGGGGCCCGCATTCATGTATTCGCACTGGAGGCACTAATCGGATCGGCGATCCGATACCGCAAGCGCCGGATCGTCGTTTTACTATTTATATGTATTTTATTTTTTTTATTTGGACTTATATTTAGTGTTTTAGGACACAGGACGTAACGGCCAATCATAGTCGTTCACGTCGGGTGTTCAACCGCCCCTCCTGTTATAAATAGGGGTGGAGGCTTTCATTTATGGGCAGTTTATTTTATGAGCGGATCCAGAATCAGCAGTCATTCGTGGTGCGACGCCGCGAGACCCGGGGGTGCGACGTCCCGGTTTATTTCAATTATATTCCATTCCCCTTCCAAAGCCACCGGATTTCTTCTTCTCCCCAGCACCAGTAATTACCGCCCATGTTATTTGTTGATTCCTCCCTCCCCTCACGATCCGATCCACCAACGCAACTCCCTCTCGCCACATCCAACCATCTGCCCTCTTCCTCTAGACGCCCAACTTGCAACCACCCGCCTCCTCCTCAAGATCGACGGCGAAACCCAATTGTTCGGCCTAAAGGACCATTCGCATCGTCTACAAGAACTCTATATGTTGTTATCCCTCCACCTTATCATGTCCAGCAGCAACTCCCCTTCTAGATCCAGCATTCTAACTGCACAACCCCCATACTACAACAGAGCTCCTCAAAAAGGCTTCCAGTCCCATTGTTCTCCCCTTCCCCATCTCAGCATATACACCATTTCCAGCCTAGGCCATGTTTGTATGTGAGTAATCGTATTATGTTTATTTTTTTGTATTGAATATTGTGAGAACATTTCATATTTGTTTGGGTAGTTTGTCTCTTTAGTGTAATTGTTTCGTTGTTTACTTTTTATCCTACAAAACTCATTCGTGCAAATTGTGGTTGTAAACCTTACGTGCGGAGAAAAACATTTGATATTGTTCGCATGCTTAAAAAGTGAAAACACATTGTGTAGGTTTGCTAAATTTATATAATTATAGTTGCTAGAATTTGATTCCGGCTAATTTTAAAACATTGCATCATTTCGGTTGTGTTTGTTCGTGCGCATCCCGCACATTCACTTAGGCCTGCATTAGCGTCGGCACACACACACGTCACACAGACCATCCTGTGTCACTTGGGCTTCGGCACTGCTTACCCACAGACTGACGGACAGACTGAGGTCGTGAACAGCAATGTTGGAGATTTGTTGATAAATCTTGTAGGAGAATGACCAAACAAGTGGGACTTAGCATTGTATCAAGCTTAATTTGCATTTAACAGTTCCCACAATGGCAGTCTTGGTCGCAGTCTATTTCTTGAAAAATGCATTCGCGATATAAATGGAAAAGAAAAGTGCAGGTACAAAGATTAGAAACTACAGAATGTCATCCACATCGAACTGGACAAGCTCTACCAACTAAGGAGGAAAAGATACAACAGAGGTAAAAACAAAATCACCCAGGAGGGCAGAGCAAAGCATAGAAGTCGACAACCCAGTTGGCCTCCCGAGCCACGTGCTAAAACCGGAGCTCTAAGTTATCATGGCGCGCGCCTGAGGCGCCGGGCGCACCGGGAGCACCCCGTTGCGCCCCAGCAAGGCTTAGGCGGCCGATGTGCCTGAGGCGCGCCAAGGCGCACCCGAGGCGCACCCAAGGTGCACCCGAGGCGCGCCCAAGGCGCACCGAGGCGCCCAAATGCTGAATTTCAACGAATTAGGGGCCCAATTCGCAGAAATTCAGCGAATAGGGCGCCCAATTCGCTGAAATTCAGCGAATTGGGGGCCCAATTCGCTGAAATTCAGCGAATTGGGCGCACCATTCGCTGAAATTCAGCGAATTGGGCGCACCATTCGCTGAAATTCAGCAACTTGGGTGCCCAATTCCCTGAATTTCAGCTAATTGGGCGCCCAATTCGCTGATTTTCCATGAATTGGATGCCCAATTCGCTGATTTTCCATGAATTGGGCGCCCAATAACTGATTTTATTTTATTTTTCCTATTTTTGCGCCTCACGTGCCTCAGGCGCGCGCCTACGCCTTGCGCCTAGGCTCCAGGGCCCCTTTGCGCCTCGGTGCGCCTTGCGCCTTTAATAACTTAGCCGGAGCTGGGTGAACCCGCTGAGGAAAGAGAAGTCCTCGTCACCATCCGTCGTCGCACTCCACCCGCCGCGACGCAAGCTCCCCGAGCAGCTATCGATGAGGGACCGGCAGTCCCCCACCACAATGGCCCCGCGAGCCTCCAGCAAGGCCGGGGTGATCAGCGGCTTCAGAGCTAAGAGAGCGGCCAACTCGACCCCGTCGGGGTCCCAGTGCGCAATCATCGAACCAACAACGAAAATGACGATGACCAACTCATCCCAGGCGACCATGCCGAACCCCGCTCGACCCGAAGAAGCAAGAGAACCGTCCACATTGAACTTTATCCAGCAAGGAGGCGGCACCAAGAGGGCGGTGTCGACAGCCGGTGAGGCTGGTTGGCACCCCAGTGTCCCTGGAAGGATAAAGTCCGCAAGATGGAAAGATTCTCCACAATGGTCGCAGCCATGACAGTGGAGGTGGACACCTCCCGGTGATGGACCTTGGCATTGCGCCCACGCCAAGCTGGTACACCGCATAACAGAAGGTGTGTGTTGGTCGGAGCGCGTGTGCGGCGGAGGAGGAGAGGAGCTCCAACGCGTTCTCCCAGCTGGAGAAAGAGGGCATACAGTACCCCCAACGAAGAAAAGCAGCCTGAATGGCCGCAGGACGGCAACAGTCCAAGACCAGATGGTCTGGGGTCTCCTTAGAAGTGCAGCCCCAAGGGCAGCCTCGATCGGTAGAAAGACCCCGGTGGGCAAGCCACGCCCGGGTTGGAATCGCATCCCACAGAAGACGGCACCAGAAGAGCCGCTCCCGCGGGTGGAGCTTCAGCTTCCGAAGCTAGCTGAAGATCGGGGGAGCCTAGTCAAATTGGGTCATGTAAGCAAGCGAGGCAACAGAGCGGCCGCAAAGACGGGAGCGAAGCTCAGGCCGATCCTGAGCAAGAGAGCGGTGCACTGGGATCTGGAGGATGGCTTCCACAAGATAAGGCCCAAAGTACCGGGGCAAGGGCTCAACGTCCCAGCTGCCGTCGGGCAGAAGAAGATCTGAAACCTGCAGCGACTCCAACAAGCTGCAGTCAAGGAATGTGGGCCAACGAGAGAGGGTCCGATCCACAATCCAAGCATGCTCCAGCACGTCCACAGAATGCCCATCAGCAATCCTCCACCTGAGGAGAGGCTGAAGGCAGTCGGCACCATCCCGGATGATCCACCAGACCGAATAATCACTCCGGTTGATCCCCTCCAGCCAGATCCGGCCAGGGTAGCGAGCCGAAATGAGCCGGAAAAGAGTGAAGAGCCATGCTGCAGCATCTCCCACGCAAACTTAGCCCGGAGGGGGCCCTACCACTTGCTCACCCCATGAAAACCAAGCCCGCCACAGGCTGAGGGGGAGCAGCACTTATCCCAGCTGACATAGTGCATACCCCGCTGGGAGGGCCTTCTGCCAAAGAAAGAAATGTGCCATCCGCTCAATCCCCTACTGGACCAAGCGGGGCACGAGAGTATGAGTTTAGAGGAACATCGGCATGGAGAGGAGCGTCGAGCTGATCAGGGTGGCCCGACCCGCCAGAGAGAGATGCCGATTCTCCCAAGCCCGTACCTTCCCCGCCACCTTCTGAAGCAGGGGCAAGAAGTCGGAGCGGTACATCTTACGCATTGTCAGCGGAATCCCCAAGTAGGTAAACTCTTGGACCCTCTGAAAACCCAGGTGCCGCGTCAAACAATTGCACTTCCACCCGAGGGTGGACTTGCCAAACATAACCATGGACTTGGGCCCGTTGATCCGCTGCCCAGTCCATGAGCAGTACTCCTTGAAAATTCCCAGACACTGATCCACACAAGACGCGGTGGCATCAGAGGCGATGAAGATGTCGTCAGCATAAAGATGGTGGGAGATCCGGGGCCCCGTAGACGCAACCGAGATGCCCAGCGAGTTCCCCCGTTGGCTGAAGGCAAGCGAGAGCAGCTCGGAGCAGAGAATGAACAAGTAGGGGGAGAGGGGACAACTCTGACGGAAGCCGCACCTCGCCGCAACCCACCAAGTCTGACTCCCATTCAGGAGCAAAGCAAACTGTGGTCTCTCCACACACTGCATAATCTAGTTGGCGAACCCCGCAAGGAACCCAAACATGGCAAGAACTTACCGCAGCATGGCCCACGACATCTTTTCATATGCCTGCTCCATGTCAACCAAGTAAGTGAGGTCGAGGACGCCAGCTTTTTCACCACCTCCTGGGCAATGAAGCTCTGGTGGGAAATGGAGCGCCCAAGAAAAAAGCCACCCTGCTCCTCAGAAAAGAGAGAGGGGAGGAGCCCCTTCATCCGGTCCACAATGATCTTCGCCGCCACCTTATAGATGGTCTGGCACAAACTGATGGGCCGGAACCTGTCCGGGCGGGACGCATTCGGGCACTTAGGAATAAGTACCACCACATTCTCCTTCCACGCGCAAGGCATGCGACCAAGAGCAAAGAAATCGTCAATGGCTATGCAGACAGAGGGACGCACAATAGGCCAGAAATGAAGAAAGAAGGAGGAGGTAATATCGTCTAAGCCCGGTGCACGGTTAGCCTTCATGGCCCGAATGACGCCCCAAATCTCTGCCTCTGAAACCTCCCTCAGCAGCAAGGAGGCCGCCCCTCCATCCAGATGCCGAGAGGTGGGCAGGAGCGGCCATCCATCAAGCACAGGGTCCTCGCAAGCCCACTTCCTATCAAAGAAGTCCAAGAAGGCGGCCTCAATGCCCCCCGGGTCCTCAACAAGCTCGTCGCCGCCACGCTCCACCTGAGTAATCTGATTGCACCACCGTCGGGAGGAGGCGATGAAGTGGAAGAAATGAGTGTTGGCATCGCCCTCATTTATCCACCGCACCTTTGCCCGTTGCTTCCACCACGTGGACAACCGAGAATGAGTGCTCGTGAGCTCCTTCACCGCCACAATGAGCTGGCAGGTCTGCTCCTCAGAGATGCCCCCAGCCGAGCTCTCCAAAAGTTGGAGCTCCACTATCTCCGCCTTCAACGCCACCTTGCGTGCACCCAATTCCTTAAGCTTGTTCTTGCTCCAAAAGAAGAGGGCCCGCAAAGTTCGCCGACACTTCCGCTAGAGGACGTCCGCACTGTCTCCAAGATCCTCCCGCACCTGAGTAATCTGATTGCACCGCCGTCGGGAGGAGGCGATGGAGTGGAAGAAATGAGTGTTGGCATCGCCCTCATTTATCCACCGCACCTTTGCCCGTTGCTTCCACCACGTGGACAACCGAGCATGAGTGCTCGTGAGCTCCTTCACCGCCGCAATGAGCTGGCAGGTCTGCTCCTCAGAGATGCCCCCAGCCGAGCTCTCCAAAAGCTGGAGCTCCACTATCTCCGCCTCCAACGTCACCTTGAGTGCACCCAATTCCTTGAGCTTGTTCTTGCTCCAAAAGAAGAGGGCCCGCAAAGTTCATCGACACTTCCGTTGGAGAACGTCCGCACTATCCCCATGATCCTCCCGCATCCAAGACCGGGCTACCAGCTTCCGCACCATCGGGTAGGAGAGTCAGGTGTCCTCAAACCGAATCCACCGCTCCTGCCGAGCCGCCTGCACATCCCCCAAGGCCAAGAGGAGGGGCAATGGTCCGAGCCCACACGAGGAAGGTGTCGCACCGAACACAAGGGGAGAACCTCCAACCCACCAAGTTGACGAAGACTCGGTCAAGACGTCCCAAAACCCGCCACAAACCGGGTTGGTTATTACACCAGGTGGAGGGGCCAATGAAACCCAACTCCTGCAGATCCAACTCCGCCACTGCCGCATCCATCTCCAACGAGCCCTGGGAGTAGACAAAGGGAGTTGAAGTCGGGCCTTTGTCTACTCCCAGGGCTCGTTGGAGATGAATGCGGCAGTGGAGGAGTTGGACCTGCAGGAGTTGGGTTTCACCGGCCCCTCCTTCACCTGGTGTAATAACCAGCCCGGTTTGCGGCGGGTTTTTGGTCGTCTTAACCGAGCCTTCGTCAACTCGGTGGGTTTCGAGGTTCTCCCCTTGTGTTCGGTGTGACACCTTCCTCGTGTGGGCTCGGACCATTGCCCCCTCCTCTTGGCCAGGCGGCTCGGCAGGAACGGTGGATTCGGTTTGAGGACACCTGGCTCTCCTACCCGATGGTGCGGAAGTTGGTAGCCCAGTCTTGGATGCGAGAGGATCTTGGGGATAGTGCGTGAAAGTGGAGGTTAGATCTTAAATAAACTCTAGAGGGGCGTGAATAGAGTTTAAAAACTTTTTTCCTTAGTTTTATAGCAGAATTAAAAATAGTGATATATATATATGTGTATATGAGAGTGAGTAATAAAAACTAAGTAAAGAAAATCAGCACAGCACAAACACAGAAAAGAAATCAAACACAGAAGACACAATGAGCTATAGTAGTTCCCCACTAAACTTGGGTACGTCTACTCTTCTACCACCCTTTGTAGGAATCCACTAGGATTTTTGATTAGGTGCCCTCACACCAATGAGCTTTTGTTAAGGTGCCCAAAAACCAACTAGATTTTTTGATCAGGTGTCTTGCCACCAATGAGGTAAACTTTTGAAGGGAGTTTGAACCATGCACAAGATGGGGATAGAGAGGGGTTATGAAGTTCTTCTCTGTCAATATGCTGAGAGAAGACTCTAGTGGATGTTGATGTAAAGCTCCCCCTGTCTGATAGAAGTATTTGACAGTTTGGTGGAGAAGCTTTCTCTTGAAAGAAGATCTTTCTGTAGCAGATGAATCTGAGAGAATGAATTCTTCAGACTATTGTTGCTCTTTTGAAGATCTGAACTTGCAGCAGAGATCTGAGAGAGAGTGATCTTGAAGATGTTGTTCTCAGAGAAATGGAGATGCTGCTTGAGGAAGAAGAAGACTGAATATGTTTTTGGCTAAGTGTTCTTCTTCTTCTTCTCTGTATTCTTGATGTAATCTTTTTCTGTATTCTGAAAGAATGTTATTTTGAATTCTGTCTAATTCGAGAGATAATAATCTCTGTCTTGATATCTTCTGTCTTTGGAATAGAATAAACAGAAATTAATTCTTTCTTGGAACTGCAACAGAGACCAAACGACTTTGGCAGGTCCTTTAATTCCTTAGCCATGAAATATTCCTTTGCATTAATTGTCAACGGCTATCTTTGTTTTGGAATAAAGGAAAGAAAGGAATATAATAACTGAATATAATATCCTTACTTATCTGTCTTGAATACGTCCAAAGATATTTGAATAGATCCGTTAAAGTCGTCGATCTGTGTTCAGAGAACTGACAAATAACTAATATTTAAGTATAAAATAATCTGGAGTCTGTATTTGTCGATCTGAGCTTCAGTAAAGAATTTGTCGAGCGCTGGCTGGAATTCGTCGAGCGCTGGCTGGAATTTGTCGAGCACTGCTCTGAGAATGTCGAGCGCTGGGACTGGCTATAATTCTTTAACTGCTGAGAACAATTCGTCGAACGCCGATAGCCATTCGTCGAACGCTGAGAACTTTGAATTTTCCTTAAGTTCTAGCTAATCTAACAGCCTAAAGACTTGACCCTTAAACTATACAATGGGGTCAACTTGATCCTAGTCAACATATAGTGATCCTAGCCCAAATCAGTAATAGGGTTGTTCCAACAATCTCCCCCTATTTGGGTTAGGACACTATTTGACAAAAATTGAAAATAAACAAATATTAAAACATCAAAAACAACAGAGCATGAATATATCTGATATTATTTTGAATATTTTATCAGATATGAAGTGAAAAGTACTCTGAGTTTTGAAAATACATTTCAATAAAAATAGAAATGAAAATACAATCAGAACCTTGATTTTTCTGAATTCTGCTGCTTCTGAATTCTGAAATTCTGATTTTGTCTGATCTGTGTTGTTCTAAATTCTGAATTGAATCTTTATCTGATTTCTAAATGTGTTATCTGCTGCTCCTTTTAAAATCCAAAAACTATGTTCTGAATCTGCATATAAATATATTCTGAAATCTGAATCTGCAATTTGCTTTCTACTTTTGATTAGCTATGCTGTAGCAATAACTGATGTTGAATTTGTTATATAAAAGTTCTTCTTCTGAGCTGTATCTGCATCTGAACTTCTGAATTTTTGTGAAACATAAATTTGCAATCAGCAAACTGTTGTAAGCTTTATCAAGCTTCTTCATACAGCAACTCCCCCTGAGAGTGTGTCTCCCCTTGAGTTCTGGAGGTTCTTCAGCTTTCTCCCTTGCTTAGTTCATAGAACAACTCCCCCTGAGCAAAACAGTGCATCAAATGGAGCTTGTTCATACAAACTTCTCCCCTGCCTAGTTTCAGGAAAGGCATGAAGCTAGGCCCCTTGAAGAAGGGACATTTGATGGATGCAAGATTTATATTGTTGTTGTTCCTACACAATAAAGTAGAGATCAAGTGCAAATTGGAACTAGAAAGAGAAACAATTCTGTAGGCATTTATATAAAAAAAACACTTAGTTTGATATGATAAGGAATGAGGGGTAAATAGAAAACTTAATTTTTTAACAGATTGAATCTCCATCTATCATTCCCAACTGATTTATAAAGAAAATATGTTTCTTTTCATCCAAGGGCTTGGTGAAAATGTCAGCTCTTTGCAAATCAGTAGAAATAAATTGTAGGCAAATTTTATTTTTATCCACATTATCCCTAAGGAAGTGGTGCCTAATTTCTATGTGTTTAGTCCTACTATGGAGAACTGGATTTTGTGTTATAGATATTGCACTAGTATTGTCACAAAATATAATTGAATTATTTAGATTGACACCATAGTCTAGGAGCTGATTTTGTATCCATAATATCTGTGAGCAGCAACTGCTTGCAGCTATGTATTCAGCTTTAGCTGTTGATGTAGACACAGATGTTTGTTTCTTACAAAACTAAGACACAAGCCTATCACCAAGAAACTGACAAGTTCCCGATGTGCTTTTCCTGTCTACTCTGCATCCAGCATAATCTGAATCTGAGAATCCAGTTAATTCAAATTCAGATGTTGTTGGATACCAAAGTTCTAGATTAGGGCAACCCTTTATATATCTCAAAATCCTTTTTAATAAAATTAGATGAGATTCTTTGGGGTTAACTTGAAACCTAGCACAAATACAGGTAGCAAACATTATATCAGGCCTACTAGCTGTTAAATAAAGTAAAGAGCCAACAATTGCTCTATATACTTTTGAATCAACAGGTTTCTCTGATTCATCATTATCAACAACAACATTTGAGGGCATGGGTGTTTTCATGGTGAAAGAATCAGACATACCAAATCTTTTCACTAATTCCTTAGCATACTTAGATTGGGATATAAAGATTCCATTTGAAGTTTGCTTCACTTGAAGACCAAGGAAGTATGATAACTCACTCATTTCAAATTTAGATTGCATTAGATTAGAAAATTTTTTGCATAAATTTGAATCAGTAGAGCCAAAAATAATATCATCTACATATATTTGAACTAGCAAAGTTTGATTTTTATGAATCCTGAAAAATAGGGTTTTATCTACTATGCCTCTACAGAAATTATTTTCCAAAAGAAAACTAGCTAAAGTCTCATACCATGCTCTGGGAGCTTGTTTGAGACCATAGAGAGCTTTATTAAGCTTAAATACATAAGAGGATTGAGTTGGAGAGATGAAACCTGGTGGTTGTTCCACATAGACTTCTTCTTTGATTTCTCCATTTAAAAATGCACTCTTCACATCCATTTGATATACCTTGAACTTCTTATATGCAGCAAATGCAAGAAAAATTCTGATTGCTTCAAGTCTTGCAACAGGAGCAAAGGTCTGATCATAATCAATCCCTTCTTCCTGTGAGTATCCTTGGGCTACCAATCTTGCTTTATTTCTTACAATGTTGCCTTGTTCATCTAGCTTGTTCCTGAAGACCCATTTAGTGTCAATGACTGGATGACTCTTTGGTCTTGGAACCAAATCTCAAACCTTGTTCCTTTCAAATTGGTTGAGCTCCTCTTGCATTGCAAGAATCCAATTTGGATCTTGTTCTGCATCTGTTATAGTTTGAGGTTCAACTTGTGATAGGAAACAAGTATGCATCTGATTTTGGTATAGTTGATGTCTTGTTTGAACACCTGCTGAAATATCTCCAATCACTTGTGATATTGGGTGATCTTTAAATGTGATGTGGTCAACAGTTGGAGCTGGTTCGGCAATAGTATCTTCTTGGGAAATTTGTTCAGCTGTCACTTGAATTGGTTTGTCAACAAGATCTTCTGGATGATCTTCTTCTTCACTATCTTCAAGTGTTTGAGTTGTTGGAAGTAAAGAATCTCTTTTCTCTAGATTTAACTCACTTAGCTCTTCACATAGATCTGATACCTGCAAAGTATTAATGGTAGAGGTGGTATTCCTCTCCTCATTTAACAGGTTAGTTTCATCAAAAGAAACATGCATGGACTCCTCTATCTTAAGAGTAGATTTGTTGTAGACTTTATATGCTTTACTAGATAGAGAGTATCCAAGGAATATGCCTTCAGCTGTCTTAGCTTCAAACTTCTTTAGATATTTCTTATCATTGTTATGCACATAGCATTTACAACCAAAAATCTTAAAATAGCTAACCTTAGGCTTCTTATTCTTGAGTAGTTCATAGGGAGTTTTACCCTTAAGTTTATGTATCAGGCTTCTATTCAACACATAATTTGTTGTGTTCACTGCCTCTGCCCAAAAAGAGAGTGGCAAATGAGCATCAGCAAGCAATGTAGTTGCTGATTCAATTAGTGTTCTATTTTTCCTTTCAGCTACCCCATTTTGTTGAGAGCTTCTAGGAGCAGAGAAACAATGTCTAATCTCTTCTTTTCCACAGAATTCTCTCATCAGAAGAGACTCAAACTCAGTGTCATGATCACTTCTGATCAATGCAACTACAGTAGAGTACTCAGTCTTGATGGACCTGAGAAAGTCTATTATAACTTTGAAGGTGTCAGATTTGTTCCTAAGAAAGAACACCCAAGTGAATCTTGAGAAGTCATCTACAATAACTAGAGAATAATGTTTCCCTCCTAAGCTTTGTATAGCAGTAGGTCCAAAAAGATCTAAATGCAGCAAATACAGAATCCTAGGTGAATCACTCTTGGATAAGGATTTGAAACTACTTCTAGTCTGCTTACCTAACTGACAAGCCCTGCAAAGTCCTTCTTTCTTGTATGAACCAGAAGACAGTCCTCTGACAAGATTGTCCTTAGAAAACTTAGAGATAGTTCTAAGGTTAATGTGTCCAAGCCTTTTATGTCATAATTCATTTGTCTTACTTATTGAATTAAATAGACAGATGTCTGAATTGGCAGAGTCAAAATTGACTAGATAAATATTTCTTTGTCTAATACCAGATAATACATTTATGTTTTTATTATTGGTAATAAGACATTGGGAATGGTTAAAAGTTACCTGATAACCTTCATCACATAACTGGCTTATGCTGATGAGGTTGTGCTTGAGACCTTTGACATATGATACTTCTTTGAAGGTGACTGCTCCAATCTTGACTTGTCTATATCCTTTTGTCTGTCCACAGTTGGAGTATCCAAAGACAACTTTGGGTCCAAGTTTTGCCTTATAATTGCTCAGGTTGGCCTTGTTTCCTGTCATATGCTTTGAGCATCCACTATCCAAGTACCAATATTCCTTTATCTTTGGATAGCTGTGTACCTGCAAAGACAGAAAAATAAACTAGTTGTTTTTTACCCAGACTACCTTGGGTCTTTTTGTCTTACCACAATATTCAAAAATAAAGGACATTTCAGGCTGATCCTTATAGCCTTGTGGATGATATCTCCTTGGAGGTATTATCCATTCAGTGAAAGAATTTTTAGTTTGTTTTGAATTAGAATTCTTGAAATTTTCTGTATAGTATCTGCTCAACGAATTTGGGTAAGTTCGTCGATCGCCGTTCGACGAATGTACATGATTTCGTCGAGCGCCGTTCATGTAATAACTATACTGAAAATCTGTTTTCAGTTTTCGTCGATCTCCGTTCGACAAATTGAAATCTTTTCGTCGAGCTTCGTTCGACGAATTCTTCTGAATTCTTTTATTCTTAACAGACTTGTTTGAAATATCTTTATTTGCTTATACAGCCTATTTGCTTTTAGGAGAAATGAATTTTATAGGTGTAGAAAGTATGCTCTTCTTAATTAGAGGTGGCTCACTTGATGAAGCACCCAAGCCTAGTTTGTTATTAAGTCTAGCATTTACTGTGTAGTAATCATTCTTATCTTGGCGTCAAGGCGTACCAAGGCGAGCCCTGACCGCCTTGACGCTTTGGCGACAAGGCGGACGCCTAGGCGACAATAAGGCGACAATAAGGCGAGCAAATGCTAGGCGCCATTTATTTTTTTATTTTTTAAACAAATGATGAATATAGACAGCGGTTATTTGAATAACCGCTGTCTATAATCACTGGCAGGGGACTATAGACAGCGGTTATTGAAATAACCGCTGTCTATAGTACCGCTGTCTATAGTACTATAGACAGCGGTTATTTCAATAACCGCTGTCTATAGTCCCCTGCCAGTGATTATAGACAGCGGTTATTCAAATAACCGCTGTCTATAGTCACTTGACAGTGAATATAGACAACGGTTATTTGAATAACCGTTGTCTATAGTTACTGTCAGGGGACTATAGACAGCGGTTATTGAAATAACCGCTGTCTATAGTCCCAGTTTTTTTTTTACAAGACTGAAAGAGAATTTTCAACACTCCCAGAACTCCAGAAGTCATTCAGCATTCAGATACACAGTTTTTTTCATTCAGCATTATAACATTCAGAATCAAATAGAAATAACATTCAAATTTTAGAATCAATATATATAATGCTAAATTGACAATCACAAGATTCACAACCATTTCACTCAATACCAAAATGTTATCATCAACATCATACACTGATACACAGTAGCAATGTAGCATTAGTAATTTATTAGATCAAATAAAATCATCATCTAGTAAATCGTCATTGGCATTGCATAAGCTTAGTTGGTTTGAGGTACTCGGCATTTGCCCGTAATTATCAACAAGATCTTCATCATCATTTGCAACGCTAAAATGATCTAGATCTCCATCCCCTTCAAATATTTGTACAAGATTAGCTTGAGCACCACTTCGTAAATTTTGAGCCCCAGTCCCAATAGCTCTCTCTACAGCTTCTCATGTGAGATCATCATCACCATAAACTAAAGCTTCATCCGGTTTGTTCATCATCCACTCACTACTCCAATCTAGCTCATCAAGCACTAAAGGGTTGTAATTTCTTCCTTTTTCACGTCTTTCTTGGAATCGTGCTTGTAGACGACGATTGTATTGGATGTATACAAGATCATTAAGCCTTTGATGCTCCAATCTATTTCTTTTCTTCGTGTGAATCTGAATCAAGAATCAAGATAGTTGCAAACTTGTTATTTGTTAGTGGATAAAACAAGTTCAATTTTAAATTAAATTTTTGTATACTTACAAACTCAAAAGTACTCCAGTTGCGCTCACAACTAGAAGAACAACATAGGCCAAGTATGCGCAATGCTACCTTTGTAAGGTCAACATTCGGTCCTCCATGTGCACCACACCAATCCACTATTTATTTAAGACAAATAAATTAGTATAACATATAAGTAGTTTAAGAAAAAATAAAAACGTAATCAATACTCACTTGGATTTAAGGTGGTTCGTTGCCTAATAGCCATGGGCTTTCCAAAACTATTTCGAGATGCTTTATAGTTAGTGCCTTGCTCTGCAATCTTGTCTTGCAATTGTTGATCGGGCACTAGTCTTGCAATAACATCATTGAAAGCATCTTGAAATTTCCAAGTATCATCGGGATGTTTTTCCTCATATTCAAAATATTTGTTTTGATTTAGAAACAAAGCCGCCCTATACAAATGTTGCTCTATTTGATTTGTCCACCTATTTTGAACAATGTCAATAATTTTTTTATATAATCTTTCTTTATTATCAAAATGATTTTTGATCTTTTGTTTGGCTTCTTCCATTGCCACATATACTTCAGGCATAGCTGGCCTTTCATCACCATCTACTAATCGCAACACGGTTATTAGTGGTTTTCCTCCTTTTAGGCAATCTCTTACTTCATTCCAAAAAACAGTTGAAAGTATTGCTTCAACAACTTGTTTTCCGGCTTCGGTTTTTGCCAGATTAGCAGCATTCCATGAAGGCGACACAAAGAATAATTTCAACTTCTCCTCATGCTTAAGCACACTTTGTAGAGTAAGGAATGATGTTGCAAATCTAGTCACTGAATACAGGACTAGATCAACACCAATAGTAGTCCTTACTGCATCAAGTAAACGAGTGTGCCTGTAGATGAAATTTGTAATCATCCTTGCCTTTCTTATCACCATTTTGTTTTGTTGCAGCTTGTCTATATCTTCTAGCATGAGATCAATGCAATGAGCTGCACAAAGAGTCCAAAATAATGTGGGCCTTCTCTCCATTAAAATTTTACCAGCTGCCTTATAATTGGAGGCATTGTCAGTCACTACCTGCATACAACATAACTTTTTATGTATGTAAAGTTCTATACTTTTATAGTCTATAGTTGTAGACTATTAAACATGAAATATGAAAATTAAAATAACCAAAAAAAGTTACATGAACAACGCAATCTGCTCCTATCTCGGTTATTTTACTATCAAGCAACTCTGATAGCATTGTGGCATCTTGAATATGACCGGATGCATCTACGGAACCCATAAAATAAGTTCCTTCTGGACAGTTAACTAAGAAATTGATCAAATGTCTCCCTCTCCTGTCCGTCCAACCATCTGACATAAGAGTGCAACCATATCTCCTCCAATACGCTTGATACTTTGTTTTCATCTCCTTAACTTTCTCTTTTGTATTTTTTAACAAAGGGACTCGTAAATCATGATAACTAGGGCCTTTATAACCAGGCTCATACTGTCCAACTGCTTCAAGCGTTACTTCAAAACTTCGTGCCTTTACAGCATTGAAAGGAATTCCACATTCATAGAACCAATCTGCAACATAGTCATCAACTCTCTTTTTCTCTTCAGGAGATCTAAAACATCTCTCAATAGTAGTTTGTGCAGGACCTTTAGCACGTCTTTCATCAACTACATCTTCGGGAGCACGTCTTACATGAGCATCCATAAGGCCCCATTTTTGTGGAAGGTGGAGTACTTTTCTCT
The DNA here is from genome assembly GCA_033032865.1 of Dactylorhiza incarnata. Classification (NCBI taxonomy): domain Eukaryota; kingdom Viridiplantae; phylum Streptophyta; class Magnoliopsida; order Asparagales; family Orchidaceae; genus Dactylorhiza; species Dactylorhiza incarnata. The sequence continues at coordinate 2,221,833 of JAWHQI010000347.1, read as the reverse complement.
TTTTGGCACTTGTCCCAGAACTTAGGACAAATGAACTTTTAGTTGTAGATAATGCCGGAGATACATTTTGAGAACCTGCTCGCTCTATTTCTTGTTCACTTACATTATCATCATCAGCTGTCAAATCCACCTTGTCCTTTTTTTTTATCATTTAAAACTGCATACATCTCAGTTGCTATTTCTGAAGTAGTCTTAAAACACTTTGTCACATCTCCATATCCGCCACATAAGTGTTGTTTCAATCTTTTGATCTCACCTTTATATACTTTATCACACAAATTACATTTAACGGTATTTTTATCCTTTATGTCAGGCCAATGTCCATACTTCCATCCAGGATCCTTTGAATTTGCTTTTCTTTTAGGATCAATTTTTGGGTCAAGCTCATTGCTATCAACGGATGGAGCAAGATTATTGATGTTTTGGTCTTCCATCTTTCACAAACAACTGAAACAAGAGATATAAAATTCAGAGTTACACAAATAGTGCATACATCAATTTCCATAAACAAATAAACAATTACAAATTTCATACATCAATTTACAATTTTCATACAGTTCTATTTCTAGTTTTCTACATAAGTATAAAGCAACACACTAACACATACACAATTACACAATTACATTTGTTTAGCAATAAAACAATATATGTTTCTAATTTCTAACTTTCAACCGTTTTTCATGTCGCATATGTAGTGATTATATAATCACAAATCTTATTTCGTATATTATCTATTTTCTCAGGAGAAAATTCATCCACTCCACCATAGATCTGCAATAAAAACAAAAATATTTGTTAAAATAAATTCAACACATTTATTATCATTTATCATGTATGAAACTTTATGCAGTTTACTTACCCCTGATGGCATTGTCGTACTTCTAAGAGCATCAACTATGTCAATCATATAGCACATGATATAGTACCCACATTAAAAATAAAAAATATTAATTATAAATTTATAATACCGAAGACGGTAAACACCCATGTGACGTTTCGGGTTGATGTGATGTTTCAGGCCCTTGTGAGGCTAATACAAGTGTCTGCTGACAAAACAAAAATAAAAGTTAACTATAAATAAAAGTATAAATAATTAAACATAAATACATAATAATACCTGAGACATGTTTTGAGATGTTTCGGTTCTAGCATCAAACATGCGCATAGTTCATCGATTTGATTTTTCATGCTAGCCATCTCTGCTTGATGCGCTTGTTGTTGTTGGTAGAGTTGGCTCTGAAAGGCCTGCTCATGTTGTTGTTGTTGTTGTTGTTGTTCTTGCCTCCATAACTCTTGTTGTTGGCTCAATCTTTCTTGAACAATAGATTCCACGTCTTCAATATGAGTTATTGTTCTCTCCTTCCGCTTATCATTCTTGAAAAAACTTGTAATTGTGGAAAACTTGTCACCAGCTCTTACTCTGCCCGGATGTTCCTTGCCTAAAACAGATGCAAGGATGTCATCTCTTACCTGTGACTCTGTTGCACTTGCAGCAGACTCTTGGCTCGAGACCTCATCCTAAGTGAAATCAATAAATATTAATGCAAACGATGATTGATGAAATGAAAATTTACAAATGATGAAATGATAATTTAAACATACAATTTTAGCTGTCAAATCAGCTGCATCATGACTAATGTATTCACCAGTCTTTCTTTTATGACCGGCTTTCCATAGCTCCGCACGTGAAATTGGTGCATTTGCATCTTGTTCAATCTTGACAATAAAATGCAAATAAATTATCATTTAAATTATTGAAAAAACACATTTTTAAAACAAAATATACAAGAGAGAAGTAGAGAACTAAATAGTAAATACTAATACCATCCTTTTTTCTAATCCAGAATAACTCATTCTGAAAGTAGTATGAAACGACTTCTGTGCTTTTGCTCTCTCTGTGTTAAGTTTACTTTTCTCCTACACAAATAAATATTTGTTAATACTTAGAGTATAATGCTTATAAAGTTAGTAGATGCAATAAAACATTGAGTTTTTTAAGAAATAAGAACACATAACCATAGCTTCCGGAGTGGTGCGATTGTCAACAAAAATTTTCCAATCTTCAAGAGGTATAAAATTATACTTGACTGGAACATTGTAACGATGCTCCAAATCAACATCCTTTATGTAATGGACATAAAGTTTAGATTTCCACGACCGCCAACTTTCACTCATGCTTTTCATCAATACATGACAAACACCATCAACATTATCAAAATAATTCTGAAAATAATAGACAATAATATTAATAAATAACTAAAAAAAACACTTATATCTAATCGCTAATAACAAAATTACGTACATTTACTTCTTCTCATATTCGATCTTTAATTTCTTTATCAACTTCCTTCCATCTAGCACATGTGATTGGAACATACATCCTCACAAGAGAACCAATTAGACTCATCAATTTATTACACTCAGGCCCGGGAATAATGTGGTCATCATCATTAACAGAAATAAAAATCTTCTTCCCCTCTGCTCTAAGCTTATTCAATCCCATCATTTTAGTGAAGCCTCTCGTTGACTTTGATGAGGATTCTTTATCAGTCATTTTCCTGTAATAAGAAAGCCCTAAAAAAAACCTAAACCATCCAAAAAACCTAAACAACATTCATACAAAACTGCAATGATATTGAGGTAATACTAGTCTACCACACATTAAGTCAATCACACATATAAATACAGAATTATAGAAGCAGTAGGAACTAGGAAGTAGGAAAATATGAATTATGAAATGATTATTCAAAATAGAAATTATACCATTCAACTTAGAAATTATACCAATCCAACTTAGAAATTAGAAGAGCAAGAAAAAAATCGTAAAAACGAACCTAAGGAAGATGTCGACTTGTCGAGGAGAAATCGCATTTAGGGTTTTCGCACAGAGCAGCAAACGATCCAGCGACGGTAAAAAGTAAAAAGACGGGGTAAATTCTTTCGTTTATATCCCGATTCGACAGCAGTTTATATATAAACCGATGTCTATTGTAACATTCTGTGTACAATAGACAGCGGTTTATATATAAACTGCTGTCTATTTGTACAATAGACAGCGGTTTATATATACACCGTTGTCTATTGTACGTGTACAATAGACAGCGGTTTATATATAAACCGTTGTCTATTGTACACGTGCAATAGACAACGGTTTATATATAAACCGCTGTCTATACTCTCATAGACAGCGGTTTATACATAAACCACTGTCTATATATAAACCGTTGTCTATTGTACACTTAATGTTACAATAGACAGCGGTTTATGTATAAACCGCTGTCTACGAGAGTATAGACAGCGGTTTATATATAAACCGCTGTCTATACACCTAATTTTTAAAAAAAAATAAGGCGGCCTTCGCCTTGTTTTCAATCAGCCGACTGGACGCCTAGGCGTCGCCTAGGCGACGCCATGATAAGAATGGTAGTAATGTCCATCAGTTTGATGCTTCTCCCATTTAGGAATTCTTCAAACTTCTTGGCTTCAGACAACTTGCTCTCAATGAGAACAATATGTTCCCTGAAGGCAGCCAAATCTTTCTTAAGAATTATATTTTCTTCACTTATACTATTCATTTCAGCTAGTTTATTTCTGAGTGAGATTATTTCTTTCTCAGATTTTAGTAAGTCTAAGCAAAGAACTTTGAATACAGCTGAAGTAAAATCAAAGTTAGATAATACCTGATCTGCATCATCTTCTGCTTCTGATTCTGATTTTTCTTCAGAATTATGTCATGAGGCATTAATAGCCATCATGCAGAAGGTTCTTTCTTCTTCATCATCATTGGAGCTGGATGAGGAAGCAAATTCTGACTCACTGCTTGAGTCATATATTGCCATCAGACATTGGTCATTCTCCTTTGATTTTTCTTCATCATCAGATGAGCTGGATGATGATTCAGATTCAGTTTCACTCCAAGATTCTGCTATAAATCATTTTCCCTTCTTTTTATGTTTGTGGGAGGAAGACTTGCTGGAGCTTCTCTTCTCTTCTTTATCCTTTTTCTTTTCTTTCTTTTGATTTTCTGGACATTCTGCCAGGTAATGTCCAGGTTTCCTGCAGTCATAACAAATAACTTCTTTAGGATTTAATTTGTCATACCTTGATTTTTCTCTTGATCTGGACTCTTTCTTTCTGAAGTCCTTCCTAGCCATTTTGTAAAATCTCTTGGCTATGAGACTCATGAACTCCTCATCTTTTGGAGACTTTTCTTCTTCTTCAGTAGCTTGAAAGGCAATATTTCTGTCCTTCTTTGTTGAAGAGGAAGTGCTCACTTGTTCAACTTCACTTGTCTTAATGAGTTGCTCATAGGATTTGAGCTTTTCTAATAAGCTTTCAGTGGTGATCTCATTGAGGCCTCTGGCTTCCTTGATAGGCCAGATCCTAGAGTCCCAAGTGCTGGGGAAGCACATTATGATTTTGTCATTAATTTCAGTTAATGAGATTTCTTTGTCCAGTGTTCTGAGTTCACTTATGATTACACTTAATCTAGTGTACATATCTGCAACTGTCTCTGTTTCTCCTTTCTTGAAGTTTTCATACTGAGAGATCAAGTGTGATCTTCTGTCTTTCCTTTCATCTGCAGAACCTGCAACCATATTGTTTAGTGAGATCCAAATCTCTCTTGCTGAGGTACATTCAACCACTTTCTGAAATATGTCATCAGACATAGTTTGAGCCAGAATATTCATGGATTTTGCATCAGCACTTCTTTGCTTCTTTTGTGTTTCTGTCCACTCAGGAGGTGGGACGGCATGGTTGTCTGTTGTTGCTTCAGTACTTGTAGATGCTGAGGGAGCAGGAGGTCCTGTCAAGATGACATTAAAAATTTCTTCATCAATTGAGTTCATATAAAGCCTAATCCTTACTTTCCACAGTGCAAACTTACTGAGATTGCACATAGGAGGTCTTGTGTTTGAATACTCTTTGTTTTGTGCCATGAGTTTTTAACAGAAAATAAATAAAATAAAAACTCTAAAAGAATTTAAGATCTAATTGATCTTTGTGATTCAGGTGTTAGCTTGTAAAGAATCAACCTCTCTCTGATACCAATTGAAAGTGGAGGTTAGATCTTAAATTAACTCTAGAGGGGGGTGAATAGAGTTTAAAAACTTTTTCCCTTAGTTTTATAGCGGAATTAAAAATAGTGATATATATATGTGTATATGAGAGTGAGTAATAAAAACTAAGTAAAGAAAATCAGCACAGCACAAACACAGAAAAGAAATCAAACACAGAAGACACAAGGAGCTATAGTAGTTCCCCACTAAACTTGGGTACGTCTACTCTTCTACCACCCTTGGTAGGAATCCACTAGGATTTTTGATCAGGTGCCCTCACACCAATGAGCTTTTGTTAAGGTGCCTAAAAACCAACTAGATTTTTTGATCAGGTGTCTTGCCACCAATGAGGTAAACTTTTGAAGGGAGTCTGAACCCTGTACAAGATGGGGATAGAGAGGGGTTATGAAGTTCTTCTCTGTCAATATGCTGAGAGAAGACTCTAGTGGATGTTGATGTAAAGCTCCCCCTGACTGATAGAAGTATTTGACAGTTTGGTGGAGAAGCTTTCTCTTGAAAGAAGATCTTTCTGTAGCAGATGAATCTGAGAGAATGAATTCTTCAGACTATTGTTGCTCTTTTGAAGATCTGAACTTGCAGCAGAGATCTGAGAGAGAGTGATCTTGAAGATGTTCTCAGAGAAATGGAGATGTTGCTTGAGGAAGAAGAAGACTGAATATGTTTTTGGCTAAGTGTTCTTCTTCTTCTTCTCTGTATTCTTGATGTAATCTTTTTCTGTATTCTGAAAGAATGTTATTTTGAATTCTGTCTAATTCGAGAGATAATAATCTGTCTTGATATCTTCTGTCTTTGGAATAGAATAAACAGAAATTAATTCTTTCTTGGAACTGCAACAGAGACCAAACGACTTTGGCAGGTCCTTTAATTCCTTAGCCGTGAAATATTCTTTTGCATTAATTGTCAACGGCTATCTTTGTCTTGGAATAAAGGAAAGAAAGAAATATAATAACTGAATATAATATCCTTACTTATCTGTCTTGAATACGTCCAAAGATATTTGAATAGATCCGTTAAAGTCGTCGATCTGTGTTCAGAGAACTGACAAATAACTAATATTTAAGTATTAAATAATCTGGAGTCTGTATTTGTCGATCTGAGCTTCAGTAAAGAATTTGTCGAGCGCTGGCAGGAATTCGTCGAGCGCTGGCTGGAATTTGTCGAGCACTGCTCTGAGAACGTCGAGCGCTGGGACTGGCTATAATTCTTTAACTGCTAAGAACAATTCGTCGAACGCCGATAGCCATTCGTCGAACGCTGAGAACTTTGAATTTTCCTTAAGTTCTAGCTAAGTTAACAGCCTAAAGACTTGACCCTTAAACTATACAATGGGGTCAACTTGATCCTAGTCAACATATAGTGATCCTAGCACAAATCAGTAATAGGGTTGTTCCAACAGTGCGGACGTCCTCCAGCGGAAGTGTCGGAGAACTTTGCGGGCCCTCTTCTTTTGGAGCAAGAACAAGCTCAAGGAATTGGGTGCACGCAAGGTGGCGTTGGAGGCGGAGATAGTGGAGCTCCAGCTTTTGGAGAGCACGGTCGGGGGCATCTCTGAGGAGCAGACTTGCCAGCTCATTGCGGCGGTGAAGGAGCTCACGAGCACTCATGCTTGGTTGACAACGTGGTGGAAGCAGCAGGCAAAGGTGTGGTGGATAAATGAGGGCGATGCCAACACTCATTTCTTCCACTCCATCGCCTCCTCCCGACGGCGGTGCAATCGGATTACTCAGGTGGAGCGTGGCGACGGTGAGCTTGTTGAGGACCCAGGGGGCATTGAGGCCGCCTTCTTGGACTTCTTTGACAGGAAGTGGGCTTGCGAGGACCATGTGCTTGATGGATGGCCGCTCCTGCCCTCCTCTCGGCGTCTGGATGGAGGGGCGGCCTCCTTGCTGCTGAGGGAGGTTTCGGAGGCAGAGAATTGGGGCGTCATTCGGGCCGTGAAGGCTAACCGTGCACCGGGCTTAGACGGTATTACCTCCTTTCTTCATTTCTGGCCCATTGTGTGTGCCTCTGTCTGCAGGGCCATTGGCGATTTCTTTGCTCTTGGTCGCATGTCTTGCGCGTGGAAGGAGACTCTGGTGGTACTTATTCCTAAGTGCCCGAATGCGTCCCGCCTGGACAGGTTCCGGCCCATCAGTTTGTGCCAAACCATCTATAAGGTGGCAGCGAAGATCATTATGGACCGGATGAAGGGGCTCCTCCCCTCTCTCATTTCTGAGGAGAAGGGGGTCTTTGTTCCTCGGCGCTCCATTTCCCACCAGAGCTTCATCGCCCAGGAGGTGGTGAACAAGCTGGCTCGCTTACTGGGTTCGTCGCCATGAAGATTGACATGGAGCATGCGTATGACAAGATATCGTGGGCCACGCTGCGGCAAGTATTTGCCATGTTTGGGTTCCCTGCGGGGTTCGCCAACTGGATTATGCAGTGTGTGGAGAGACCATAGTTTGCTTTGCTCCTGAATGGGAGTCGGACGAGGTGGATTGCGGCGAGGTGCGGCTACCGTCAGGGATGTCCCCTCTCCCCCTACTTGCTCATTCTGTGCTCCAAGCTGCTCTCGCTTGCCTTCAGCCAGCAGGAGAACTCGCTGGGCATCTTGGTTGCGACTACGGGGCCACGGATCTCCCACCTTCTCTATGCTGACGACATCTTCATCGCCTCTGATGCTACCGCGTCTTGTCTGTATCAGTGTTTGGGCATTTTGCAGGAGTACTGCTCATGGACTGGGCAGCGGATCAACGGGCCCAAGTCCATGGTTAGGTTTAGCAAGTCCACCCCCGGGTGGAAGTGCAACCGTTTGACGCGGCGCTTGGGTTTTCAGAGGGTCCAGCAGTTTACCTACTTGGGGATTACGCTGGCAATGCATAAGTTGTACCGCTTCGACTTCTCGCCCCTTCTTCAGAAGGTGGCGGGGAAGGTACGGACTTGGGGGAATCGGCATCTCTCTCTGGCGGGTCGGGCCACCCTGATCAGCTCGACAGAAGACCCCCTCCCGGCGGGGTATGCACTATGTCAACTGGGATAAGTGTTGCTCCCCCTCGTCCTGTGGCGGGCTTGGTTTTCATGGAGTGAGCAAGTGGCAAGGCCCCCTCCAGACTACGTTTGTGTGGGAGTTGTTGCAGACTGGCTTTTCACTCTTTCACCGGCTCATTTCGGCTCGCTACCCTGGCCGGATCTGGCTGGAGGGGATCAACCGGAGTGATTCTTCGGTCTGGCGGATCATCCGGGATGGTTCTGACTGCCTTCGGCCTCTCCTCAGATGGAGGATTGTTGATGGGCATTCTGTGGACGTGCTGGAGCATGCTTGGATTCTAGATCGGGCCCTCTCTCGTTGGCCCACCTTCCTTGACTGCAGCTTGTTGGAGTCGCTGCAAGTCTCGGATCTTCTTTTGCCTGACGGTAGCTGAGACGTCGAGCCCTTGCCCCAGTACTTTGGGTCTGATCTTGTGGAGATCATCCTCCAGATCCCAGTGCACCGCTCTCTTGCTCAGGATCGTCCTGAGCTTCGCTCCCGCCTTAGTGGCTGCTCTGTTGCCTCGTTTGCTTACATGGCCCAATTTGACGAGGCTCCCCCGATCTTCAGCTGGCTCCGAAAGCTGAAGCTCCACCCGCGGGAGCGGCTCTTCTGGTGGCATCTTCGATGGGATGCGATCCCAACCCGGGCGTGGCTTGCCCACCGAGGTCTTTCTACCGATCGAGGCTGCCCTTGGGGCTGCACTTCTGAGGAGACCCGGGACCATCTGGTCTCGGACTGTTGTTGTCTTGCGGCCATTCGGGCTGCTCTTCTTCGTTGGGGGTACTGTATGCCCTCTTTCTCCAGCTGGGAGAACGCGTTGGAGCTCCTCTCCTCCTCCGCCGCACACGCGCTCCGGCTAGCGCGCGTCTTCTGTTATGCGGTGTACCAGGCTTGGCGTGGGCGCAACGCCACGGTCCATCACCGGGAGGTGGCCACCTACACGGTCATGGCTGCGACCATTGTGGAGAATCTTTCCATCTTGCGGACTTTATCCTTCCAGGGACACTGGGGTGCCAACCAGCCTCACCAGCTATCGACACTGCCCTCTTGGTGCCCCCTCCTGGCTGGATAAAGTTCAATGTGGACAGTTCTCTTGCTTCTTCGGGTCGAGCGTGGCTCGGCATGGTCTCCCAGGATGAATTGGGCGTCGTCATTTTAGATGCTGGTTCGATGATTGCGCACTGGGACCCCGGCGAGGTCGAGTTGGCCGCTCTCTTGGCTCTGGAGCTGCTGATCACTCCGACCTTGTTGGAGGCTCGCAGGGCCATTGTGGAGGGGGATTGTCGGTCCCTCATGGATTGCTGCTCGGAGAGCTTGCGCCGCGGCGGGTGGAGTGTGACGGCAGATGGCGACGAGGACTTCTCTTTCCTCGGCGGGTTCACCCAGCTCCGGTTTCAGCACGTGGCCCGGGAGGCCAACCGGGTTGCCGACTTTTGTGCTCGCTCTGCCCTCCTGGGTGATTTTGTTTTTACCACTATTGTATCTTTTCCTCCTGAGTTGGTAGAGCTTGTCCAGTCCAATGTGGATGGCATGCTGTAGTTTCTAGTCTTTGTACCTGTACTTTTCTTTTCCATTTATATTGTGAATGCACTTTTCAAGGTTGCAATCTATTTCAGGTTGTGTATGGTAGTAATCCTAATAGTATCATGTATTTGATTCTCATTTCACTCAAGAGACGAACAAATATGAGAGCCAATGAGATGGCAGGTGAACTAAAATCTATCCATGATTCAATCAAGGCTCGCATTGAATTAAACAATGTAAAATATAAAGAAGCAATAGACAAACATCGAAGGAAAGTCTTCTTTGAGGTTGGTGATTATGTGTGGGCCATCTTGACCACGGATGGGCAACCAGTAGAAGAGTACAACAAGCTTAGCAATATGAAGGTTGGTCCCCATGAAATATTGAAGAAGATCAATGATAACGCCTACCAATTGAATCTCGAGCAACCTCCACACTTCTATTGTCTTCAATATGAAGCACTTGGCTCCCGACATCGGGGATTCCTCAAGGACGTATCACCAAGCTCGAGGACGAGCACTCTCCAACAGGGGGAGGATGATGTGTCCAATTTATAGATCTACTTGATCGAAGTCGAAAGCACGTCAATTAAACAATGGGAGGATAATGTAACAATCTATCTGATATTTGTGCATTTTAACTTAGGCATTGTTATATATAAACCAAATTTGACCATATACAAACCATTACTATATACAAACCATAACAAAATTAAAATGGTTATATACAGACATAGTTGTTATATACAAACCAGTACAAAATTAAAATTGTTATATACAGACATAGTTGTTATATCCCACGCCCTCTTCCCCGGCAAACCCACCTCCTTGATGATTGGCCACTCCACTCCGTCCAGTATTGAATAAAATACCAAAACCAATTTCTAATTTCCAAGATTGATTGAGTCGTCGTGCAGCCACACTTGACCTGATTGGAGATCAAATCGACTTAATTAGCCGATCTCTAGTTAAGATTAGACCATCTTGTGCTCCAACATCTCAAACCGTAAATGTTTCAATCATCATGAAAAGATTAACTGCCACGCTCACCATCTTATCCCTCATCTCCTTCTCACTTCTTCCACACCCAGCATTCTTTTACATTCCCTGTGAACTCCCATTATACAATCTTATTAACATATCCGGATTAAGATTAAGATAAACTCCCGAAACTAAAGAAGCGGTCTGTTATAAGATAAAGAAGAAGCCATGGCCTTCTCACGTGGAACTTTTGTAAGAATATTAATGGTGGTTTCCTTCTTCTGCCAAATAGTCTTCTGCCATGGATTACAAAAGAGCTTCATTTCGTGGAGCAAGTTCAGAACTTACAGAGAGGTGTTTGTGCCGTTGTTAGGGAGACGAAAGAGAGGAACGGGATGAGTAGAAGGAGGATATGTTGCAGGGTACTAATTTTATTTGGTTTGTATAGTCTTTTTAGAGGGCAAAAAATGTTAGATTTTTGGGTTTGTATATAGCCAAAGTTGGTCTACCTATAACAATGCCCTTTAATTTCAGTCTTCTATCTTTCTTTTAATTTATGTTTATGAAAAGGGTATTTATGTAATTTCTTTCAAACCCTAGCTATTAGTTTGGGAGAGAAACTTGCTTGGGGCACACTTGACATTGAATGAAACTTAGAATTCTCCTCTTTGTGTCCTTCTTTCTCTAGGGATGTCTGCATAAGAACCCGTCGTCAAACCTTAATTGTCTCGATTCTTGATGTTGGAAAGCCTCCGGGATTACATATTAATTCCTTCAAAGATTTCAAGAGGCATGTATTACGATTCCATGGAGGTCATGACGACGCGTAGCCATGGACGTGTGTATCTTTACTTCTTGCACATTATTTTGATAATTTTTACGTAATCGTAACTTTACTCACATACCTTGTAGCTAGGGTGAGGGGCATATTTGTAATATTTTGGATCTTTCCCCTCTCAATACTTAAGTGACCAATAGGGTATTGAAGAAGTATACAAAATTTAATTTCAAAACTCTTTCTTCTTCTAAACCTCTCCTCCTTCTCAATCGCATAGACGGTAGTCGTGCCTTTCTAGGGTGGTCGTGTGTGGGTTGAGCTCGACTCCTCACTGGAAGCATCCTTCCCCTCATCTGTTCACCATTGAGAAATTTAGGTCAAGGAAGGGCCGAGAGGATAGTCTATACAAGTTCACCCTCTCTCGGTCGCGCACCTAGTCTCAAGCAGGAGGCCCTAACAACTTGGTATCAGAGCCCTCATCCCCCGACCATTGACTCCCAATCAGGCCGAAATTTGGATTCCAATCGGACGACGCTATTTCAGTAGCAACATGTTCTCTAAGTCGCAATCAACGCGACATATGTGAGGTTCAGACCACGAGCTTCACGACGCCAGGGCTGCACAAACCAGCCGATGACCGTTGCCCGAGCACATCGACCCCGAATTGCACGAAGGCGTCGACAGACACACTCCCAGCGTGTTTGTGCGCACCTGACGCGGTCCAGTGTGCCCTCCACTACCAAAGGTAACCTCCTACCAGGTCAACCGACTTATACCTATTTTCGACTGACTTCCCAGCATCCCCACAACACCCCCTCGCTCCCTCCTTGTCATCTGAGTGCCCAACCCTCGGAATCGGATTTCCCATCCATTGACCTCCTCTCCGGCAACCTCCAAGTAGCACTTGAGGTTGTCTATAGAGCATGTATGAGTGTGGTCTTACCCTCGCTCAAGTCATGGAGTCAATCCAAAAGATGATGGCCAGGCAAGCCACCAACGCGGCTCAGCAAAAAGCTGCTGATGTAGCTACATTCGAGGCACTGGAGGTCCGCATCAATGGCATGCATCTACCACCCCAGTCGGGACGCCAAAAAATAGCTACAAGCTCCAGTCATGGTGGTCCGCATTATACTGTACATTTTGAACCTCAGTCAGTCTGCAAGAGGCAGTATACGGCTTACGCGAAGCTGGATTTTCCCTTATTAAACGACAAGAGTGATCCTTTGGCATGGCTCACTCGTTATGAGCAATTCCTCGCCAACCAGCACACTTCGTTGGAAGATTTGATAAGGTTGGCATCATTCCACCTCATGGGCTCAACGCAGTGATGAAACATCTAGCTTGAGCAGGAGAAACCCAATTTGAATTTAGCATTTGAGCGGCTTTTAAACACTACTGCAATCTGTATTTCGGAGCACCTATCCATGGCAATCCAGTGGGCGACCTCATCTCCCTCAAACAAAAGGGGTTTGTGGACTACCACGTGGAGAACTTTCAACATTGTTGGTTCGCATCACCTCTATATTGCCAAAACATCAAGTACTTATATTCAGTGTGAGCTTGCATGATCGACTTTGCCTCAAAGTAGAATTCGAAACTTCGTCAGGCCTTAACACTGTCATGAGCTCAGCACACGTCTATGAGAAATGTCTCATCAATGGCAGCCGCCATGGCAAGAATAGGGGAAACCGTCAGGAAGACACCTCTTCTTACCACCCCAATGTGGTTCCACCACACCCAAGGGCAAGGATTCCAGTGGCACGCCACTTTTCAAACACTTGTCGAGCACTGAACATGCAGAACGGTGCACCAAGCGGCTCTACTTCAACTGTGATGAGCCATATACAACATGGCACAGGTGTAAAAACCTATTTTGGCTAGAGGTTGGCAACCTTCTGGATGACAACGAAGATGCAAGGATGGAAGGAGACTTGAACCCTTACACTACTCATGATACGGATACGGCCTCCTGGACACACACCTCTCTCTGCATATTTAGCTCAAGGGCATTATCGTACTTGTATGTCTCACTCCTAATATAGGAGTGGTAGTGTCTCTTTAAGATCATGTGAGTGTTAGGCTCTCCTAGGTGAGAGAGGCTCTTAGGGGGAACCAGCCCTCAAGAGTTCGGGTAGTTTGTCTCAACAGGTGTATCCTTGTTTTGTGTTCAATCTTATAATTTCAGTTCTTGATAGTGTGCAGCTATCAATTGGTCCGATCTGGCCCTCGTTTAGGATTTCCTCTTAAACCCTAATTAGCTCTGGATCCCTATTCCAGCCCGATTCCGCATCTTCCGTTGGTTCGATCCACTCCAGCGCGTCTTCTACGCGTTCGTTGACCTGATAGCGGTCTTTCTCGCGCATCCCGCCTCGCCTTCTTCCAGTCGGGTTCCCTCTAGAATGACACTTTGACACTGTAGCACTCCAGCGCCTTCGTCGGCATTCCATCGGCCCTCCCGCGCCTTCGTCCGCCTTTAGTCGGCCCGTCTGCGCTTCCTTCTGCTTCCAGGGGCCTTCCAGCAACTGCTTCCGCATTCCAGAGGCCTTCCTGCGGTTTCTGCAGCCTTCCGCTGACCCTCCAGTGCCTCCAGCACCTCTTCTCGAGAACCTGCAGCGGCGCCCCACCCAGCCCCGACCTTGCCTTTCCCTACCATTGTCGCACCATATTCAGCCCCATAGACGTTGTCTCCCTTCGGCCCCATCGTTCCATGCCCCGGACAAGTTCAATGGCCCCCCACGCTGACGATGACGCCTCCGCCTCTACTGAAACTCATCATTTGAATCAACTTGAAGCATGGCTTGAGGATCTCACTCTCCTCCTTCAAGAGCTCGTGGCCACAGGTGTAAACCGCCCACTGGCCCCTCCACCACCACTGCCGCAACCCCCTCGGCCCGTCCCGGACTGCATAGGGTTTCTCCGCCCCGCCCATCTCCGACGGATCGAGATCCCTATGTTTGACGGTACCGACCCCCTCGGTTGGATCGCCCGCGACGAATAGTTCTTCGACCTTCAATCCACCCTCACCCCACCCCACCCCACCCCCCCCCCCCCGGCCAACCAGAAGGTTCCCTTGGATACTATCTATATGGAGAGTTCAGAGCTCCATTCGGTGCATTGGACGCGCCAACAGGTTCCTGACCTCTCCTAGAGCATGCTGAATGGGGAACTATTCCGCGGCTATGACGGACGCTAGGCGGGCAATGCCTGCGAGGTACCCTTCGGGCGCGCCTTCGGGTCCACAATCTGACTACTCTTTCCCGCGCCATGGAGCAACAAGCTCGTTGCCTCTGCGAGGAACTCTACACAGCCCATCTGTCCTCCTCGTCCCATCCACCCCACCAGTTGTTGTCATTACCGTCATTGCCGCTAAAATCTTCGTTGCATCTCCCCCGCTTGGATCACTTGCATCCGCATGGGCCCCCGCGGCTAGGCCCGCCTTCGCCGCCGCCAGTCCCACCTCCGTCGGTGCCCCGACGACCCCACCGTTTATCTTACGAGAAGCACCTCGAGCTTCGTCACAAGGTTTTTTGCTTTGGCTGCCAACAGTCATACTCGCTCACCCACGTGTGCGGTTTCAAAGACTTGTGCGTGTTGGTTGAATTTGAAGACGACGGTCTTGACTTCGGCGACCTGGATCCTCTGACGCTCGCGGATGACCCCTACGGACCTCGACCCTGAGGACAATGTCGTTTTTCGGTAGGGGAGAGTTGATACAGATACGACCTCTTGGATACGTGTATCCCTCTGCATATGTAGCTCAAGGGCATTATCATACTTGTATGTTCCACTCCCTATATATAGGAGTGGTAGTGTCTCTTTATGTTTTATCTTTTAGATCTTGTGAGTACTAGGCTCTCCTAGGTGAGAGACTCTTAGGGGGTATCAGCCCTCGAAAGTTCTGATCGAGCTTGTCTCGACATCTGTATCCATGTTTTGTGTTCAATCTTACAATTTGAGTTCTTGATAGTGTGCAGCTATCAACTCAAGCTTGAGGACAAGCTTAATCCATAGAGGGGGTGACAACATGTGGGCATAGACATACAACAACACTCAAGCCTTTATCCCACCATAGTGGGGTCGACTATATGGATTCTTTCTCGTCATTGCACCCTATCTTTAGTCATAATCTTTCTAATGCCCAAGTACATCATGTATTTCCTTATAGTTTCATTCCAAGTCTTTTTTGTTCTGCCCCTCCCCTGTTTAACATGCTTAGTGGCTAAACTCTCACAAAGCCTAACAGGTGCCTCTAATGGTCTCATTTGTACGTGTCCGAACCATCTTAATTGAGCTTCTCACATCTTCTCTACAATTGGTGTCACTTATGTTTTATCCTTGATACATTCATTCCTAATTTTATCCAGTCTCGTGCGTCCACACATCCACCTAAGCATTCTCATCTCCGCAACTCCCAATTTTTGCTCATGTACACAATTGACTGCCCAACACTCAAAACCGTAGAACATGTGGGCATAGACATGTGTATCTTTATTTCTCGCGTAGTACTTTTATAATATTCGTGCGGTCGTATTTTTACTCACGTATCTTGTAGCCTAGATGAGGGGCATATTTGTAATATTTTGGAACCTTCCCTTCTCAGTACTTAAAGTGAGCAAGAGGGTATCGAAGGATATACAAGACCTAATCCTAAAACTCTTCCTACTTCTCAACCTCTCCTCATTCTCAATATCCTAGTCAATAGTCGCGCCTCTTTAGGGCAGTTGGCCATGAATTGAGCTCGGCTCCTCATCGGAAGTACCCTTCCCCTCATCCCTCCACCATTGGAAAATTTAGGTCAAGAAAGGGACGAGAGGATTCTCTCCACAACTTCATCCACTCTCGGCGCGCACCCAATCTCAAGTGGGAGGCCCTAACAGTGTGATCCACATTCATAATAATAATAAGTCACTGAGTAAAACTAATATATATATAATGAAATATCAGAATATTGTAAAGATTTCTTTGTCCTTCCTTCAAAACAGCCTAATTCCACTAGCATTTAAATCAAATAAATATGATAACTCCTGCCCATGAACAAAGTCATTTAATTAAATTTCTTTAAAAGTGAGTTTAACAATTTAATAGTCATCCGGAACCAAATACAAGAATATAAATAATTGCAACATATGGACAATAACTACCAATTATATCCATCTATGCACTTATCCAGAGGAGAAAATACATACCTGAGGAGAAATTAGCTGACCTCTGCATATTTCTGACTTGGAGCAGAGTTCAGCTAATGCAAGCAATATTCCCTGGAGCCGTCTTGGTGGGATTGAACCCTTCTCCAAGTAGTTGCAGAACTTCTCAACCACGTTTATGGATATTATTTGTACTTGCAACTCTTCTTTGTCTGCAATCATATCCAGAAGTGCAAATGGAGAATCATCTCCAACTTCACTGGAATCTTCAAGAAGTTTGGCTAGTACAAGAATCAGATTGGTTTTAATTTGCAGATCATGTGCATAGGAAGAAACCTCTCCAATAGCAATCAAGCACATGCAGGCAAGATATCTTGTTCTAGGATATCGGTCATGTATTAGCTCAGTTAAGGCACCCAAAGATTTTCCATTATCAATAGATGCAAAAGTCCTAGCCACCTCACTGTTATTTTTAACTATTGCCTCTATAGAAGCTAAGCTGGCATCTCTTTGGGTTAAAGATCCTTCAAGAAGATGAAGGAGTCTCTGCAAAACCCTAGCATCGCAGAGCGCATTCTGCTCCTCCCTTTTGTTGCAGGAGTGTGCAATGATCCTAACAGCAAGTTCAGTCGCATTCTCATTCTCGCTGTTTAGGAGTGAAAGAAGAAACCGCATGTTCTCCTCCTGAAGCATGTCATATTTTGGTGCAAGTTTTGACTGGAATATCATCCTAAGAGACCGTGCGCCTGCATCAACAACCTGTTAAAAGCATAAGCGATCTATGAATTACCCAACAAATAACAAAATAAATATGCATGCTTCTTCAGGGAAAATAAGAGGTGAGACACTCAACATTTGTAAATAAGGGGAATTTTATTTTACTAAATCATGCTTCTTAAGGTGAACACATGTTACAGGCGTAACCCCACCCCTGGGTGGCACTGCCAGGTGGGCAATACGGCTGGTTCTGCATCCAATCCTGGCCCCCAATCCCAGAGCATGGGCACCGTAACAAGGCCACGGCCCACACACCCCAACCAAATCTCCGGCCCCATTTAATCAGGCGGTAGGTTGTTGAGGCCAGGGATCGAAGCCCAACCCCCTTGATAAGGAGAACTTCCATGATCTCCCATCACCAACTGAGCCGGGGATTTGGTTGGGGTGTGTGGGCCGCGGCCCTGTTACGGTGCCCATGCTCTGGGATTGGGGGCCAGGATTGGGGGCGGAACCAGTCGTATTGCCCACCTGGTATTGCCCACACAGGGGTGGGGTTACAGCCGTAACAACACCATTGGAGGCTTCCCAAATGCTAGAGCTTGGCTAGAATGCGCTACGCCAATTTTTGCACATATGTCGTCATTCTTAACTGCAGTCCTCCACTCCAGTCGGTGTTTGTCATGTGTTGTATGCACCACATCTGATGTGTAATCACATTTATAACAATCTTCAACACAATGCAATTAGCAGCATAATGTAATTTTCAAAAAAAATCAACCAAATTACATTATAGGATCTTTTTTTACATGAATTAGGGAAATTAATACTTACAAACAAAACTAGGTAATAAAGTTTACTTACCTAGAGTAAGAATGAACATACATAACAATTACATTCTTTTTCTTTATTTTACACATAACTACTTAGCATTTTAATATATTGATCTCCATCCACTCATATTCATCCCCATATCTTCTCCTTTGTAGCAATCTGTCCCGGCAATTTGCGGGCGTGTATCTGGCAAGAGATTCCATGACGAGAGGGCATAGATACACCGCATTTACTTTGTTATTTCATTCTTGTTTTAGTTGTCATTTTTAGTCATTTTATTTACTCTCGAGATCTCGGTTTATTTCATTTCTATCTGACGCAGAGGCGAGGTCGCCTTCCGCCTTCAGCTTTCTCCATAGAGTCGCATGCACCCCATCTTTCATGTCTCGCAATTCAAGCGAGCGAGCGAGGATCACACCATTGAAACCAATATTCCGGACAAGCTTGTGGTCGATTTTATTTGCCCATATGATCCGGAGGTCATCAGGGATGCACACGTCATCACATACAACAACACTCCAGTTTCTCAAGTCCACATGCGATGGAAAGTTCACCCCAGCTCAGATTCCACTTGGGTGGACCGCGGCGACTTCCAACTCCAATTTCTGGATTTTTGCCTTGAGGATAAGGCAAATTTTCAAGGGAGAATATTGTTACGGCGGAGTGCAATGACACGTCTCTGAATTAGGTTAATCACGAAAGTTGAAAAACATGGATGGATCACATGCCGTGGACGATCTCGGAAATTAATGAAAGAGCTAATTAGTAGATTCTAATTCTAAATGTGTCGCAACCATAGTTTTTACTTTATTTCACGCTTTAATTTGGAGGACCTATATAAGGATCTCATGTATGTTTATTTCATTATGCTTGATTAATGAGATTTGAGCCCTAGGCTGGAAATTCTATGTTGCACGGCAACGTGATACAAGATAAGATACCAATAAGATTTGTGATTTTCAAAAACACTAGGCACAGGATACCATTTTGAATTTTATAATTATTTAAATATAAATACAAATTGATAAAAAAAATGTGTGTGACATTCACGACATCTTCATTTTTTAATCATTATATCTCACATGGCATATATTAAATGAAGACAATATTTATTTGTGTCATAAAATCGTATCATATCATATATAGAAGCCATGAATGGAAGTATGTAATCACTTGACTACAACCACTTATCATCCAACACTTTCTCTTTCACATTTCTTTCTTCATAGCATCATCACAATATACACAATTTTTAAGCATTTTCGAGGATACTTTGGCATACTAGGAAGTGTCTGAGAGTACTCAGGAATATCCAAAAAATAACAATTTGCAAGTAAAAGAAAAAGTTTCTGAGAGTTTCGGGAACGGATTTCCAAGAATTTCCTGGCGTTTTAAATACGATATGTAAGTTCATTGCATGTATTCGTGATTCATAGACTGGAATTGAATGGAACCCACCAACCCCCCTATTGTGTGCTAGGTCACGAGATATACCGCCCCAACCACCACCACCGGGTACAACATCATTTTTGATCTTGAATTGGTTTCCCTCTTGGTCTCTGAAATCCACATGTGTGCTCTAAATGTTGAACATGAAAGTTCATATTCCTCAAAAAGGCCTCAATATGGCTGGCTCATTTCCACAACGATTCATTCAAAATCAGGTTCTTCCATAAGAATTTGTTCGTTATCGGCAGCTGCATCAGTTCCTAACATGCCCTAAACATGTTAAGGCTCTAAATGGCCAGACGGATATTCAAAAATTCCCGATCACTGATAACCAACAACCTCCACTAGGCACACCCAAGCCGCTAAAGGCAATACTCTCGCATGGAAAAATTAGAGTTTCCAATATCAAAAAATAGATTCCCTCATTCATGTACAAGCTTGTTATTTATAACGAAAGATTGTTCAATATAACATTTCAAATTAGGAAAGAAATAAAAGAATAAAATAATTAATTATAATTTACTAAAGAAAATACATTGGTCCCAGGATCTTGGGAATTGAGCGTCAAATGTGCATTAAATGGTGACTATGGGTATTAAGTTGAGGGCAAGTTCTCACTTATGACTCTTTTTTGGTGAATAGCAGAGAGAGTACACATTGGGACAACTTGTTGGCATTTTGCATCAAAAATAGGCGGACTTAGATTCATCATAAGGTTGTTTAGTTCTACTTGAACATTTTAAATTGACAAATCTACACAATGAAAGATCTATAATTTAATTCTTCATAAAATAAGTTACCAAAAAATCACAAATCTTTCATGACTGTTTGGCTTTGAAACTGAGCCGACCAATACCATCCATCATTCAAATACAAACTAGATAATCAAAGGATTTGTAGGTCAACTGCAGTTTCTGGTTTTTGTTCACTTTTACCTATCAGCATTTGGCATAAAATGATCACCTTAAATACTTAGTTAACACAAGCCAACCCGTAGAAGAAAAAAATGCGTTGATACAAGCTCACGCTCAATTATAGTGTAATTTTCCTATCTAAAATTATAGTGGCTAGTACAATAACTTGTATATTGTAGATCTAACCTTGGTCGAGACCCTATTAATAGGACGTCAAGCATCCGAAGCAGGGATTTTGGTTTGAAGAAGAGAAAATATCAGAGTCCTTCGAGTTTTTTTTCATATGGTCTTAGTATACTCTGATGTTCGTTTCTCGCATGTTGAGAAGGTCACCCAAACATAGATTTGTAATTGGATTCCTAAGAATAATATAAAACCCAATTCTAATTAAATTATCGGTTCCCACTAGGTAGTCTCTTGGCATGGGCGGATCCAGAGGGGGGCCCTAGGGGCACTGCCCCCCCCGCCCCACACACACACACGCACGCACACATTATTTTTTGAGATTTGCTATAAACACATACAATTTTTTATATCAGCACACCTAAAATCGGCTAATCGCACACCGTTTTTATATATGATATTATTTCAACATTGCAATTTGTTGGACTGCTGGCTGGACCTGGACCGCTCAAGCCCAGACCGACCCTCTCATCTAGGGTTCTGCTCTCGCCTCCCTCTCGGTTCTCTGCCTCTTCACGATTTGAGGGAGGCTCAGCATTGCGGCAGTCCACAGTCGCAGACGTTCTCTCCTCTGACATTCGGGCCTCCGGCGACACCGTTCTCTCCTCCGGTGACAAATCGAGGGAGCTCTCCACTCGATCTCTTCGGTAACAAATCCAGGTCGCTCGCCACTCTGATCTCTCTGACGACAACACAAGGCTCGGCCAGAGGTCGGTCCCTGCTAGCAGTAAAAGTGGTTGAGATGTAAGGGTACCTATTTTGATCAGTACCCTTGCATTCTTGAAATGAATTAGAATGCAAGGGCCCCTTCTCTTAGATTAGAGGTGAATTAGAATTAGAATTAGAGACTGGTTATTTCAGTTAAAGGCTCGGTTCGTTCGGCAAAAAAATGAGTATTCTAATCCCCAATATGGATGATCGGTATATTCCCCGTGGAAGATCAAGGAAGTTTGTTGAAGACTACAAAAATTTGCATCATTATCGGGTTAAAATTTTCTTAAAAGTTGTCGATCTACAACTACAAGAGCTAAATAACCGGTTTGATGAGGCGAGTATAGAGTTGCTTCATTGTGTGGCTTGCTTGAATCTCACTAACTCATTTGGTTGTTTTGACAAGCAAAAAGTGTTGTAACTTGCGGAGTTTTATCCGAATGACTTTTCAAGTTTAAAGTTAGTTAATTTTGAATTTCAAATCGACAACTACATTGTCGATATGAAAAGTGATGAGAGATTTTCTAATTTGAAAGACTTTGGTCATCTATCTACGAAGTTTGTTGAAACTGGTAAACATGTTGTTTATCAACAAATCTACAAGCTTTTGAAATTTGTATTGATTCTTCTTGTGGTTACTGCAAGTGTGGAAAGGGTATTCTCAGGCATGAATTATGTGAAGAACAAGATCCGCAATAGTATGGTGATCAAATGTTGAATGTTGTCTAATTACTTTTATTGAGCGAGAGGCATTTTTGAAAGTAATTGATGATGATGTTATCGATCGTTTTCAAAAAATGAGAACTCGTCGTGGACAATTGTAATTCTTTTCATGTATTTTGTAGTTTTCAGTGTTATGTAGTTTGTATGACTCTATAATGCAAAAAAATTAATATTGACTTGTTATTTCATTTTAAAAAAAATTGTGACCCCCCATTATCAATTTCCTAGATCCACCACTGTCTCTTGGTATAGGTTCTAAGTAAAGAGTTCAGCCAATTTTTGCACAGACACTTTAGGATACAACATGAAACTTAGGCTTCATTTGGCGCGGCGGTGGCGGGCGGTGTTTGCGGCAAACGCCACCGCAAGGCGGGTAAACAAACGCCCGGCGGCGGCGTTTGCCGCGTTTGCACCCGCCGTGCCATGGAAAAAGCTCCAAAACTGAGCTTTTCGAGCCCCGCCTCCTCCCCTCCGTTCCCAACCCTCCCTCTCCACCCGCCGGTTCTGCCCGCCACCGCCGCGCCAAATAAAGCCTTACTTCGCATGGCTATGAACAGATAAAACACCAGTGCACAAACCAAAAATTATCACACAGATATCAGATTTAACATGACCAACGGATACGCTGACAGTGCAAATTTCATCCAGAATCCCCTTAAATGGAACACATAAGGAAGTAGGCTAATCATTTTAATGGCATTCAAGATTCCTCAAAAATGTACAGTCACGAATAGACGAACTGTTTCCGAATCTACAAGAACTGGGCGCCAGCTGTAAATCAAAATCACCTTTCCATTGGAGTGGGATAGAATTCGAACGAGAAGAGGAACAGCGCCCGCCTCCACAACCGCCCGCGCCCCATCCTCTACTCCGCATGCGAAACTACCAAGGGCAGCGGCCGCCTGCACGATGATGACGGAATCTCCACCGTCTGCAGCACCGGAGGAGGCCGAGGCCAGCACAGAGACAATCTTAGGGACAGCGCCGAGGTGGAGGAACTGGAGCTTCTTCGTCTTGTTTCCGATGATCTGATTCTTGACCTCCCGGAGAGTTTTCAAAAGCACGGCTCCATTTTCCACGCCGACGACCTCGCCCAGGCTCGCTGTCAGATCCTCGGGCCGGTTGCTCGCTGCTAACGTTGGCATCTCCGATAACCGGGAAGACAATCCCTAGGGAGCTTTTAATCTAATATGGTTGGGATTTGGGGGTGGAGGGAAGAAATAGATTTTCTCTATAATTTGAAGTTAAAAATCCCGAGTATTTTATTAGTTGAAAATAGTAGTAGTTCAATAAAGTGATATTGGCACTCATTAAATCGTCACAACTTAAAATATTAAAAAAAAAGTAACATATAATAATATGAAATGATCAAAAGAAGCTAATAATATTATACAAAATTATGTAAGCCTTCAAAAAGTTATCAAAATATAAGATAAAAATCATGTCCAATTTCGTGCACAAAATAGTTAAAAAAAATATTAGTAAATAACTTTATCAATATATTTGCAATGGAATATAAATTTTGTTGAGTGTCTTATCATATTTTTGCAGTCTTACACTTTCAAACTTTTTATATGACTCCAAACGACCCAAAAATACCTAGTTGTACATATAGTGTAGTTCTAAATTATGTTGAAAAATACGATGAATTATTGCAATGAAAAAATAATAATTATGCATATCATTTTTGTTGAAATCAGAGAACTGACTTCGACGTTCGCAACGGGTATGCAGTTAACCATTACTTCACCTGAGCCAAAACACGTGACCGATTGCTAAGAGCCGAGGGACCTTGCACCTACGAAGACCTGAGACAGAGAAAACCCAACACCTTTAGCCGAGTCGAGCTCAACTTGAGGTGGAAGGCGAACCTTTCTCCACTTAACAACCCTCACGTGGCCCGAGCTCAACTGGAGGTGGAGAAAGCTCAACACCTCTAGTCGAGTTGAACTCGACCCAAGGTGGCGGAAGACTCAACACCTCTGGTCGAGCTGAACTTGACCTGAGGCAGAGAAAACCCAACACCTCTAGCCGAGCCGAGCTCAACTTGAGGTGGAAGACGAACCTTTCTCCACTTAACAACCCTCCCGTGAACCGAACTCACCTGAAGGGGGAGAGAACTTCACACCTCCCAGGGAGCCGAGCTCACCTGGAGGGGGAAGGAACTCCACACCTCCCAGGGAGCCGAGATCACCTGGAGGGGGAGGGAACTCCACACCTCCCAGGGAGTCGAGCTCACCTGAAGGGGGGGGGGGGGGGGGGGGGACTCCACACCTCCCTGGGAGCCGAGCTCATTTGGAGGGGGGGACTCCACACCTCCCAGGAAGACGAGCTCACCTAGAGGGGGAGGGAACTCCACACCTTCCAGGGAGCGAAGCTCACCTGGAGGGGGAGGGAACTCCACACCTCCCAGGGAGCCGAGCTCACCTGGAGTGGGAGGGAACTCCACACCTTCCAGGGAGCGCAGCTCACCTGGAGGGGGAGGGAACTCCACGCCTCCCAGGAAGCCGAGCTCACCTGGAGGGGGAGGGAACTCCACGCCTCCCAGGAAGCCGAGCTCACCTGGAGGGGGAGGGAACTCCACGCCTCCCAGGAAGCCGAGCTCACCTGGAGGGGGAGGGAACTCCACGCCTCCCAGGGAGCCGAGCTCACCTGGAGGGGGAGGGAACTCCACACCTCCCAGGGAGCCGAGCTCACCTGGAGGGGGGGACTTCACACCTCCCAGGGAGCCGAGCTCACCTGGAGGGGGGGGGGGGGGGGGGGGGGACTCCACACCTCCCAGAGAGCCGAGCTCACCTGGAGGGGGAGGGAACTCCACACCTCCCAGAGAGCCGAGCTCACCTGGAGGAGGAGGGACTCAACACAAAGGGTCAAGATCTATCATATTTTGCAGTAAGCAACAGACTGTAGTAATCAGTTAGCAGAAATCATTAATTAGTATCAGTAATCTTTATATATCATTTCTCATAATCAATTTGTTCGTATTTACTTACCTTTTAAACAATTGTTCATTTCATCATTTAAAGTGTATAGGAGATGCTAGAGATAGTTGTCGTCTCAGATATCAGTCATTTGGGCCCTACCCTACGAGGTCATCACCTACTAATCCAGGGCGATCAAACATGCAATAAACCTCATCCCACCTAATTAGCATATTAATATTTCAAATTACGGTGATCAAACACGCAAAATGCCTTCCGACCCCTTACCAGCGTTAACCCTTAAGATTCATATGCATCGATGCACTCAACTTTGTATTTATGTGTTGTCTACTAATTAAATTAATTTTTTCTTCTTACTATTAATTCCTTTTTAAATCATCATTAGGTATCTTTAGTGATTGTTTATTGTCAATGATTGTTTATTGTCACTGCTATTTCTTTCCTTCATCATTCTTTGGTGCATCAGCGCACCTATCGTGAGATGTCATTCTCTATAGTATCTGTAAGTATGCATCTTTTTAGTATGAGTTACGTCATTAAATAGCTATCGTCGTTGACACCATAAACGATTGCAATTTTAAGAGGTTGTTTAAGTTAAAGAAAAATTAGGTGACCTTAAATTCAAAATGAACACAGATAATGATATACCTTAAGTCAAAATTCAACAAATTTATATTCAAATCAGTAGAACCATGATAAATCCCATGTTAAAAGCCCAAAAAAGCATGCTTAAACGCTGGCTAAAGAATGATAATACCCTCATTTACATCACCCCAAGCTGAAAGTTGACCCTATAAAAAATTTCCAATATCCAAACCAAATTTGCACTTCCATTAATTAGAAGAGGGAGAAGAAACTCATTCACCCACCAAAAGAAGTATGCCTTTGTTATTTTATAAATCATAAAAATAATATGATACCTCCAAATGAGTACAAGGTTTCATATTCAGTTGTTCTTTATGAGGCTGAGCAAATGAATTCCTTAGCTCGCCGATGGCGCACATCAATGTATGTTACAACTGCCTACAATACAACTCGTATACATTACCTATCCTGGCACTGCAATAGCAAGAAAAGAACTTCTCGGTAGAACATCGACATTTGACAAAACTTGTTACGGAGGAAATGTTGGAAATCTTTCTAGTGGACCCAAAACCACCAAAAGTTGAAAGTTTATTACAAAACTTTTAGAAAATACAATATTACAATGTCCATACTTCACAATACTATGTTACAACACAGCACCACAATATGAGCTTGCATTCACCCCTAACCGGCTCTCCCTCACATGTTTACCTTGATCTCCCCTTTTCCTCCCGTTTCTGGAGATCGCATAGAGTGCTCATTGCAGCCCTGAAATCCATTATCATCCAGGTATTAGGCAATCGCAGCAGGTTCGTTGCGATCAAATCGGACCTTCTCCTTCCACCGGCCTCAAAGATTATCTGAAGCGTCGCCGCAATCTCCTCTTATTTCATGTGTTCCTTCTTGTGATACTCGAAGAAGTCCGCCCTTTTCATGTTTGCAATTGACTTCTTCTTCTCTATGTCAAAAGTGTTCGAAATACTGTGACCCAACAAAAATCAGTCAGCCACGGATAGAGCAAGGAGCCTCTTTGCATCAAGCAGCATGAGCGGGCACCATCCAGAGACTGTCCCAGCTTTTCTTTCCAGCCTTTTAGTTAAG
Source organism: Dactylorhiza incarnata (assembly GCA_033032865.1). NCBI lineage: Eukaryota > Viridiplantae > Streptophyta > Magnoliopsida > Asparagales > Orchidaceae > Dactylorhiza > Dactylorhiza incarnata. The sequence continues at coordinate 2,195,160 of JAWHQI010000347.1, read as the reverse complement.
GCGGTTACAACATGTTGTAACCTCACCCTCTGCCTGATTTTCTTGTACCCCAGGCAACCTGCAATTTAGGTATCTGCGTGCTCGGAAATGCCCCAATTAGTATAAATAGGGGAATAGTACCCAGAAAGGCACGTTGAATTTGAGCACATAACTCATTGTCGGTGCGTACTCAAGCTCCCGTCTCTTTCTGACAACTGAGTTTTTTATTATTTGGTTGTAATCGTTTTGTGACGGATCTCTTTTGATAAATAATAAAATCACTCGCAACTAAGGTTTGCAGTTGTGGGAAGTCTGGTGTAGCCGTTCACGACAACCTTCTCCTCTCCCCCCTTCTCTTCTCTATGACGCGATTAGTAGTTAGTAACTTGCAGCTCCCAGTTTCTCCCGTCTCTCAGCAGTTCGTAGCTGAGCGTGTAGGTTGGGAACACTTTTGGCTTCAACAAAAAAACATTCCTTCATTTCTCTAGTTGAATCTTTAGTTCCTCCATGAAGGAAGCATGTTTCTCTTTCATGGAGGAAGCATGTTTCTTATTTTTATTGCTTGCTCTTCCATCCATCTTGCTCGTTCTTTAGCATGTTTCTCTTTCATTATCCGTAGTTTTTTATTTAAAGGAAGTCGCCGATTCCTTTTCTTTCGGACACTCGCTCGACAACTTGAGAATCGACACAAGCAGGGTGTTGGATGTGAGAAAGATCTGAAAGGGGACGAGTGGAGTGTGCAGGCAAAATCAATGTTTACAGATATCTATTTTTAAAGGCAATGCTATAAGCAGTCCACAGGTTCTAAAGGGTCAAGATGCAAGAGATAGGTTAAGAGGGGCACTCGCTCAGGTCAGGAGAGGCAGGAGAGCCTCAGGGCGAGTGCGAGCCTCATCCGCAAGGCATTCGCTCCCTTTAGAGGGTGAGTATACGGAGGGCCAGGCGAGTGAGGATGGAACCCCACTCATTGGGAGAGCCAGGTATCAGGCGAGTGGTGCCCCCACGGACCACTCGCCCAGGGGAATCTAGTGTGCGAGAGGCCTGGCGAGTGGTGCCTTCACGGACCACTCGCCCAGAAGGCTTTAGTGGGGAAATGACCTAGATACCCTTTGTGGGCTGCCAATAGCCCTTCAGAACAGCAGAGTTAGGATGTTAACATGTCAATTTGGGGTGCGATTAGTAAAACTAAAAGGCGGATCTAGGCTATTTGCAGACCAGACTAGAAAATCTATAAATAGACCCTTAAGGGCACCTTGGAGGAGATCCATCTTTTGAGATCTCTCCTTCAGGCTAGTTTTGGGGTTGGTTGTTAGTGCCCTCCAAGGTGCCCGCCTGAGCATTGGTTTGGGAGGGGAAGCTCTCTAAGATCTTCTGGGTGTGTGGCAGGACCTCCTCGCTACAGCCTTGAGTCAGTTCTAGGTTTTCTATTAACTGCCATGTGAGCTTGTGAGAGAGAAGTAGGCGCGGGCTACACCCCTCAATGGGTCCGAACTCAAGAGACCGGTTGTCGGTTTCAACATCTTTGGTGCGGTGAGCGTGGACTGTAGTCTGCGCAAGAAAATCTCAAGTTGAGCTCCATGGCTGGAGATGGAGGAGATGGATCTGACCCAGGCCACTCGCAGCCGCCTGCGAGTATGGTGACGGTGGGAATGTTCGAAGACTTCAGGCGAGAGGTCCTGCAGACCTTACAGCTAGCTTTCGCCACGAGAGGCGAATGCTAGACACCAGCAGTTCTGGTGGCTCCGCCCCAGCAGATAGGAGAGACCACTCCCGACCAGCAACCAGAGAAGGAGGTGGCGGCGGAAGCAAGTGCGCGAGACCTCCCTGGGCGGCAGCTGTTCAGTAGCCCGGCGAGTGCGGAGGTCTGTGAGTTGACTCCGCGAGAAAGGACCACTCGCCGGGCAGGGGAGGGAAGTCCCTTTTGTGAGATGATCCTCTCGGCCCCATTTTCAGAGGGGTTCAGAGGACCAGAGATGTCTTACTATACCGGCAAGGATGACCTAGTCCTGCACCTACAATGGTTAGAGGACATGGTCTTAATCCTACCTATGTCGGATGTCTTCCAGTGTCGTCTCTTTGTCACCACCCTGAAGGAGAAGGCAAGGGATTGGTTCCACCAGCTCCCCGTGGGTTCCATCTACGCGTTCGAGGATCTGCGTTGGAGCTTCCGGCTGCGCTTCTCAACATCAATGAAGAGGAAGAAGGACGCGAAGGAGCTCTTCATGATTAAGCAAGGGTCAGGGGGGTCGCTGGCCCATTATGTAGACAGGTTCCAGGAAGAGGTTCTGCTCATCTAGGAGGTGTCAGGGTTCACCCTCCAGCTGGCCTTCATAGTGGGGCTACGGGAGGGGTTCTTCAAAATGAACCTGAAGCGAAATGCCCCCTATCCTTCGAGGAATTGATGGAGAGGGCGACGAAAGAGTTTGAAGGGGGCGTTAACCCAGAGTTCGCAAAAAGGTTGGCGAGGCTGAGTGAGCCAGAGGCAAGGCAGCAGGAGGGGAGAAGAAGAGATGAGCCCAGAGGTCATGGGTTTCAGGGCAGCAGCGGGATTGGGGGTATCAGGAGCCCAATAACCAGATAGATTGGAGACCCCAGGAGGGACCATCGCGAGGACAAGAAAGAGGTTACCAAGGGAGGGGGAAAGGGAGGGTCAATCATCCGGGATGATGCACGGTCCCAGACCCCTTCACCCCCTCAGGAGTAAACCATGACAATAGGTCGAGGAAGAGGAGAAAGAGGAAATGGGAGATGGGGAAGAGGAGGCAGGGTGGTGTTTCCCTATTATGACTTCCACCAGGAGGAAGGCCACGCGATGGCCACCTTCCCGGAGTTCCTGGAAATGAGGGAAAGAGGTCAGCAGCAGTAGCGGCCAGTAAGGATCGAAGAAGTGCTACCCGAAGAAGGGGAAGATAAGTGTGAATACATGGCAGACGTGGGAGCCATGGGGGATCGAAGTGATCCAAGGCGGGGTGTGGATAGAAGCAACTCGCAAGAGGAGCTTCCAAGTGATGTTCAGGAGGAGCATTGCGTTGACCTCCCAAACCTCACCCCCTCGGAGAAGCTCACCTTCTCGTCAGAGGACATGCCAGACTATGAAGACCCATTCTGTGACACCTTGGTGATCCAGACAGCAATCGAGAACTTCACGGTCTCCCGGATCTTGGTCGACAATGGGAGTTCCGTGAATGTAATCTTCAAGAAGGCCTTCGACGAAATGGAGGTAGAGGCAAAGAGGGTGCAGGCCTCAGATGGGCCTTTGTTTGGGTTCTCAGGGAAGAGGAAGGAGGTCGAGGGAGGAGTCGGCCTTCAAGTGACGTTTGGGGGGGGGGGGGGGGGGCGAAGAACTGTCGGTTCGTCATTGTTGACGCTCTGAGCAGCTATAATGCGATTTTCAGACGCCCTCTCATCAGCACCTTCTGATGTGTTCCCTCATCCTTCCACCAGTGCTTGAAGTTCTGCAATGGAGGAGTCCAGGTCCGAATTCGGGGGGATGCAAAGGTGGTGAGATAGTGCTACGTGACTGTCGTCAACACCATCTTCTGGATGACAGAGGCTGAGAAGGTGGATAGAGAGATGAGGGAGACGGAGGGGCTAGGAGAGGACAGGAAGGCAGGAGAAGAAGAAGGAGAAGACAACATCCGGGAAAGGGAGACGAAGGTGGCGCAGGAGGAGCATATCGAGCCAATGGAGGAGGAGGCTGCGATAGAAGAGGAAACCCTAGCTAAAAGGGGAGAGGCCAGAGGCAGATGGGAAGAGCCGCCCCGGCTTGAGGCGACGGAAGAAATAGTCGAGATGGAGGTCACCACCCAGGAGGGGAATGTAGATAAGGTGCGAGTCAGCGAGGGCCTTGGCCCAGGGGACAGAAAGAAGATGTTGGAGTGCATCCAAAGGAGCGTGGACATCTTCGCATGGAGCGTGGCTGACATGTCGGGCATCGACGCAGACGTGGTCTACCACCGACTCAACCTCGAGATAGGAACCCTCCCCATCCTACAGAAGAGGAGGGACATTGCTGACAAGCTGGAGGAGCCAATCCAAGAAGAAGTGGAAAAGCTTCTCAAAGCAGGTTTTCTATCAGAGATCCAATATCCAGGCTGGGTCACCAATGTCGTTATGGTAAAAAAATGCGATGGCCGTTGGAGAATGTGTATCGATTTTTCGCTTTTAAACAAAACCCTCCCTAAGGATTGTTACCCCTTGCCTCGGATCGATGCGCTAGTTGACTCAGCCGTCGGTTTTTCTGTAATGAGTTTTGTAGATGCTTTTTAGGTTATCATCAGATCAGTATGCACCCACCGACGTCAAGGATGTCTCCTTCATCACGAGAGAAGGGTGCTACTGTTATAAGTTGATGTCGTTTGAGCTGAAAAATGCAGGGGTGACGTACTAGAGGATGTTGGACCGAGTCTTTTGGGAACAAAGGGGAGGGAACTTGGAGGTATACATGGATGACCTCATGGTGAAGAGCAAGGATATAAGCTCTCACCTCCAGGACCTTGAAGAGACCTTTGCCACCTTGTGTAGGTTCAAGATGAGATTGAACCCTTCGAAGTGTATCTTCGGGCCCAGCAAAGGGAAGTTTATGGGTCACCTACTTACCCCGGCGGGGGTGGAGCCTAACCCGGACAAAGTAAAAGCTATAATGGAGTTAGGATTGTCGTGAAATGCTAAGGAAGTCCAGCGCCTAACTGTAAAGCTTGCAGGGTTGAGTAAGTTTCTCTCCCGGGCGGGGAAGAAATGCTACCCATTTTCAAAGTGTCATGAGGCAATCAAAAGTTCGAGTGGATGAAGGAATGTGAGGAGGCCTTCCAAGCCCTAAAGAATCAGCCTACAAAGGCTTCGTTGCTCTAGGGTCCCAAGGAGGGAGAGGGCCTAGCCTTGTACCTCAGAGTTGGGGCTGAAGTCGTGAGCTCCGTCTTGGTCCGGGAAGAGGGTAAGAAGCAGCTGCCCATCTACTACGTGAGCAGGGTTCTGAAGAAGGCGGAGCTCCGATACCCAATTTTAGAAAAGCTGGCCTTCGCTCTGGTCATCTCGGCCAGGAAGCTTCGACCGTACTTCCAGGCCCATTCGATCCAAGTGGTGACCGACCACCCCTTTCGCAAAATCTTTGAGAGAGTGGTGCATTCATGGAGGCTCGCAAAGTGGTCAGTGGAGCTGAGCGAGTTTGACATCATTCGTCCCTCGGCTATCGATAAAGGCTCGGGTCATGACAAATTTTATGGCGGACTATGTGGTTGAGTTGGAAGAAGAGCAAACCCTTTGTCACGTTCCGTGGAGGTTGTTGGTTGACGGGGCCTCAGGAAGGAACTCTCTAGGGGGAGTGGTATTGGAAAACCCCCACGGAGTGAAAATAGAGCAAGCAATAGTAATGCATTTCCCTATCACTAACAACCAGGCGGAGTACGAGGCAGTGATTGTTGGCTTACATCTGGCTCAGGAGTTAGGGGTTCACAACGTGGAGGTCCTCACAGATTCGATGTTCGTAGCCTCACAGGTCAAGGGCGAGTTCGAGGCGAGGGAGCCCACACTCATAAGGTACCTAGCTAAGGTGAGGGGACTCATCGGAATGTTCGAGACATTCTCCATCAAGCACATATAGAGGGAAGAGAGTATCACATCAGATTGGTTGGGCAAGTCCGGTCCTCGGGCAGTGGGAACCTTGACAGACCTATTCCGCCCATCCATTGAGGAAGGGGAACTCATGGATATAGAGCAGCGGCCCTCGTGCAAGGACCCCTTCGTGACCTTCCTGATAACATGCAAATTTCCGGAAGAGGTTACAAATCAAAGGCGCTTCAGGTACAAGTCCACCTACTACATGCTTCACGGGGGGGAGGGGGACTTGTATCGGAAGACTCTCTCATGACTCTTAGCACGATGCATTTATGAGGAGGAAGTCCCGAAGGTCCTAGAAGAGGTTCACTCCGGCGAATGTGGTAGTCATTCGGGGAGTAGGATGCTTGAGGCAAGAATAATGAGGCATGGGTACTTCTGGCCGACCCTGAGCAAGGACACTGCGGAGTTCGCCAAGAAATGCCAAAAATGTCAGTTGTTCGCCCCGCTACAACTTCTGTCTTCTCAGAGGCTAAGGATCATCACGGCGCCGTGACCCTTTTCCATATGGGGGATGGACCTGGTAGGACCCTTCCCCAAGGCAAGTGGGCAAAGAAGGTTTCTCCTGTTCATGATCAACTACTTCTCGAAGTGGTTGGAGGTTAAGGCTTTGTCCAAGGCCACCTCCCAGGTAATACGCAACTTTGTGGGGGGGAGATCATCTGCCGACATGGGCTCCCTCAAGCCATAGTCACAGATAATGGTTCGCAATTCGCTGGTGAAGAATTCATCAGCTTCTGCAGCCAGTCACCTCAGGTTCACATTCGTCCATCACCCCAGGAGCAACGGGCAGGTGGAGGCGGCGAACAAGATCATAGTAAATTTGCTTAAGAAGAAAGTAGAGAACTTAAAAGGGAGTTGGGTGGAGCAACTTCCTTCGGTCATGTGGGCTCTGAGAATCACACCCAACAACTCCACTGGCGAGACCCCCTTCAAGCTCTCTCACGGTTGTGAGGCCGTTATTCCCGTAGAATTTGAAGTCAAGACATCGCGGGTAAGGGTCGTCGAAGGAGGTGATGAAGAATGGAGAGCGGGGAACAAAAAGGAGCTGCGATTCTCCCTAGATCTGATCGAGGAGGTCTGAGATCTTGCCGCCATCCGACAAGAAGAAGTCAAGTGGCGGATGGCCAAGTATTTTGACAAGAACGTCCGGATCAAGCAGTTCGAGAAGGGGGACCTCGTGTTAAAAAAGGTTGACGCGGCTAGAAGGTCAGCCGCAGTAGGGAAGCTCAATCCCAATTGGGAGGGCCCCTATGTCGTTGAAGAAGCCTTAAAGTCGAGGGGATATCACCTCCAGAATGTGGAAGGCAAGTCCATCGGGCACACTGGAGTGGCGATGACATGAAGCGTTTCTTCCCTTAAGTTCATGTAATAAACTTATTCTTCAAACTTCGTTTTTTTTATATGGTATAATAACTTGCAAGGGGATGATGGAAAGTTTCAAAGTGTTTGGCCCTGAGTAGCCCCGCTGACCAGGCTCTCATCTAGCTGGCAGGGTCGTAGGCTCACTCGGTGGCAGGAAAGTTTCAAAGTGTTTGGCCCCGAGCAGACCCGCTGACCAGACTCTCGCCTAGATGGAAGGGTCGTAGGCTCACTCGGTGGCAGGAAGGTTTCAAAGTGTTTGGCCCCGAGCAGACCCACTGACCGGGCTCGCACCTAGCTGACAGGGTCGTAGGCTCACTCAGTGGCAGGAATGTTTCAAAGTGTTTGGCCCCGAGCAGACCCACTGACCCGACTCTCACCTACCTGGCAGGGTCGTAGGCTCACTCAGTGGCAGGAAGGTTTCAAAGTGTTTGGCCTCGAGCAGACCCGCTGACCAGGCTCTCACCTTGCTGGCAGGGTCGTAAGCTCACTCGGTGGCAGGAAAGTTTCAAAGTTTTTGGCCCCGAGCAGACCCGCTGACCCAACTCTCACCTAGCTGGCAGGGTCGTAGGCTCACTCGATGGCAGGAAAGTTTCAAAGTGTTTGGTCGTGAGCAGACCCGCTGACCAGGCTCTCACCTAGCTGGTAGGGGTCGTATGCTCACTCGGTGGAAGGAAGGTTTCAAAGTGTTTGGCCCCTAGCAGACCCGCTGATCAGGCTCTCACCTAACTGGCAGGGCCGCATGCCCACTCGGTGGCAGGAAAGTTTCAAAGTGTTTTGCCCCGAGCAGATCCATTGACCAGGCTCTTACCTAGCTGGCAGGGTCGCGGGCTCACTCGGTGGCAGGAAGGTTTCAAAGTGTTTGGCCCCGAGCAGACCTGCTGATCAGGCTCTCACCTAGATGGAAGGGCCGTAGGCTCACTCGGTGGCAGGAAGGTTTCAAAGTGTTTGGCCCCGAGCAGACCCACTGACCAGGCTCTCACCTAGCTGGCAGGGTCGTAGGCTCACTCGGTGGCAGGAAAGTTTCAAAGTGTTTGGCCGCGAGCAGACCCGCTAACCAGGCTCTCACCTAGTTGGCAGGGTTATATGCTCACTCGGTGGCAGGAAGGTTTCAAAATGTTTGGCCCCGAGCAGACCCGCTGACCAGGCTCTCACCTAGCTGGCAGGGTCATAGGCTCACTCGATGGCAGGAAGGTTTCAAAGTGATTGGCCCCGAGCAGACCCGTTGACCAGGCTCTCACATAGCTGACAGGGTCATAGGCTCACTTGGTGGCAGGGAAGTTTCAAAGCGTTTGGCCCCGAGCAAACCCGCTGACCAGGCTCTCACCTAGCTGGCAGGGTCTTAGGCTCAATCGGTGACAGGAAAGTTTCAGTGTTTGGCCCCGAGCAGACCCGCTGACCAGGCTCTCACCTAGCTGGCAGGGTCGTAGGCTCACTCGGTGGCAGGAAAGTTTCAAAGTGTTTGGCCTCGAGTAGACCCGCTGACCCGGCTCTCACCTAGCTGGCAGGGTCGTAGGCTCACTCGGTTGCAGCAAAGTTTCAGTGTTTGGCCCCGAGCAGACCCGTTGATCAGGCTCTCACCTAGCTGGTAGGGTCGTATGCTCACTCGGTGGCAGGAAAGTTTCAGTGTTTCGCCCCGTGCAGACCCGCTGACTAGGCTCTCAACTAGCTGGCAGGGTCGTAGGCTCACTCAGTGGCAGGAAAGTTTCAAAGTTTTTGGCCCCCAGCAGACCCGCTGACCAGGCTCTCACCTAGCTAGCAGGGTCATAGGCTCACTCGGTGGCAGGAAAGTTTCAGTGTTTGGCCCCGAACAGACCCACTGACCAGGCTCTCACCTAGCTGGCAGGGTCGTAGGCTCACTCAGTGGTAACTTCTGAAGAAGGCAAGGTAAGAAAGAAAAACCCGATGAGGGAGGATTAACACAAGGTAAGTCTCGGTGTGAGGTTGCGAATGGTGTCCATCATAAAGGGCACTCGTCGACGAATGGTATTGATCGAGAAGGGCATTCGCCCAACGAATTGGCAAAAAAGTTAGCCAGACCCAAGGGATGCAAAAAGTTAGCGAGACGAAGTGGGCTCTCGACGCAGTTTCGCTCTCGGCAGTAATCAACAAAGTCGTCTAAGTCCTAAAAAGGCATGTGCGAGAGCGAAAGGTTGGCGGCCACGTAGTGCGCCTGTGCTGCGAGAGCGTCTTGGTCACGACCTAGGCTAAGGGTCTCTCGGCGCAGTTTCGCTCTCGGCAGGTATCAACAAAGCTGTCTAAGTCCTAAAAAGGCATGTGCGAGAGAGAAAGGGTGGCGACCGCGTAGCGCGCCTGTGCAGTGAGAGCGTCTTGGTCACGACCTAGGCTAAGGGTCTCTTGGCGCAGTTTCACTCTCGGCAGGAATCAACTAAGTCGTCTAAGTCCTAAAAAGGCATGTGCGAGAGCGAAAGGGTGGCGGCCACGTAGCGCGCCTATGCAACGAGAGCGTCTTGGTCACGACCTAGGGCTAAGGGTCATCGGTGCTATGAGCGGACAAGCGACATGCGAGCACACGCGCGAAAGTGCGAGAGCATGCGAAATCACGTACGAGCTATCAGCTGATAATAGCCAGAAATGCAGTAAAAAGAGAATGTATATTGACAATCACAAGGTGGTAAAATATTTCATTTCATTTCATTATAAAGAAATGATAAAAGAAAGCTTTTCACATTACATCTGAATGAGAAAGAAAAAAGAAAAGGGGTCTTCAGGGATGGTCATCGGCTTCCTCGCTGGAATATCCGTTGCTCTCGCCTGGAGACGGAAGGTCGTCGAATTCCCGCCCATCACCAGCTTCATCCGCAGGGTCATTCTCCCGAGCGAAGAGCTCGGGTAGCACATGGTGGGCCAGAATCCTCTCACCCTCTTCCTTCAGGAGCCCGACACATCGCAGCACCTCCAGCGCGTGCTTCGCTACTCCCTGGGCCGACCTCTGCATCAATCCTTCGAACTCGGTGTTAGAGTAAAGATGCCAAATTTTCCTCTCCACGGGAGGTGCCCGAGCAGCGGCATCTCGCAGCCCTTGGTTCTCGGCCTTCAACTCTTTGACACGTTCCTTAAGGTTGCGCGCCCGCACGAGTAGGGTATCATAGTTGGCTATATCCTGCAAGATTAAAAGAAGGTTAGCGCGGGAAAGGAAGGAAACGCGAGAGCTTAAGTCACTATAAGGAGACGTGCTCATCTCTCGGGCTGAGCGGCTGGCGAGAAGAGCCTCGGCGGTCGTCAATTGCTGCTTCACGGGCAAGACCACGGCGGAGACGTCAGCACGGGTCTTCTCGACTTCAGCCAGGTTCCGCACAAGGGTCATGTTGTGGCGAGGAGACATGTAAGTCAACTCAAGAGCGCGCATCATAGCCTGTGAGCCCTCATGTCGAGCGTCTGAGTTGTCTCTGCATCGTAGATGGAGGCGTTCTCACGACAGTAAAGCGCGTAGAAGAGGCTGTAAGCCTGGCCGCTAGTGGTCTCCTGCTCCATCCAGGACGGAAGGAGGGTAGAGATGGAGACCTGGTTGGCCTTCTGGTCCCATTGGAGTAGGGTCTCGTCGGCCGCATCCGCATACCTCTCACCGAGAAGGAAGTTTCGATGCCCTCCCAGCACCGGCCCAGAGGAGGGCTCCGCCAGCGTAGTGGCGACCTGGACCGGTGAGTCCGTAGCAGGGGCACTCGAGCTTGGGGTCTCGTCTGCGACCGCCTTTCCCTTAGCGGTTGAGGAAGGCTTCGACCGCTTGGCGGGGGAGCTGATGGACACGTCGGGCTCCCGCTTCTGCCCGCTGGGCTTCGTGAAAGGCGGGCCCTTGTGACAAGCTGCGGTGGCGACTCGCACGAGGGCAAGGGCGTCATCAGGAGCGATCTCCATGGCCGCATTCGGCGGGTAGAGGGGAAGACTTCGAATCCATGCATCAAGAGTATAAGACCCCGTTTTTTTTAAACAACCGGGTCTTAGGCCCAGAACCGCCGCTTTGTAGTGACACCCTCGCTCGGGAAAGTCGCCACTACAAAACGCCGATACTCCCGGCCAAATCGATCACGAAGAAGCAAAGAAAAATAAGCTAAAAGAAAGCCAAGTCCACATCACATAGAAAAGTAATACATCCACGAAGAGATGTCCACATAAATATAAATGAAATAAAGAAAGAGATAACAAGGGCTCCTGCCCGATACATCAAGCCTCACTACAAATTCACTCGCGGAAGCAAAATAACTAGAACTAATAGCCACTCACGGATCCTGTCATCGGTGCTCCCGTGCTAGACTGCCCCACCTCCATCTGCACCGGCCTCTGGTGCTGCTTTGTCGCCGCGGTCTCCTAAAATGATAAGGTCCACTGACCGTTAGTCAAAAATACTAAGCCAATCCCCCACCCCTCCCCCGGTGACTCCTAGGCACCGAGCTGCTCGGAAGGATGAAGCGGAGGACAAACAAGGGGTAATAGCAATAGCAGATGACAGGGTATATTCTACAGGAAGAGTTCTACCACTACTCAAGTATATATATACATAAATGAAACAGTTAATAACTATAGCAAGAGCAGGTAAAAGAGTAAGTAAAGTGCAGAAAGTAAAGACAATAGTAATAGAAAAGTAACCATTGATTTATAGGAATGCCCACACAAACCTATAGACCAAGGGGTCGTTTAGCAAGACCAATCGTATAAGAAGTCCCATAACCGACTTATACGATAGGGGTAGGGGTTGAAATGCAATATTTATGCTATGACATGCAAGGTATGCAGTTATGCTATGTTCACACAAGTGCAACTCACACATTATGACTCTATGCGCACAGACCTTTAGTTCCCTCTTTTTGGAGCTAGCAAGACTCCCAGGATACTCCCGTAGTGGAAAACAGAAGCGGTGGGTTGGGCCTCGCCCACCTCTAGGTTGGTATATGCACTACCTAACCTAGACCTATCGTACGCCTCAACGCAAAACTGCGGAGCATCTGCGTACTCTTACTGGCTGGACCACCAGACTTTTATGGCTAAGTGCAAATTCCACACTTACCGAGCCCGAGTATCAACGTCGGTGCAACGACCGTCGACACTAAGGACCCACCACCTTGTGCACATGCAACATGTTCTACTATATATCTACAAACTCCAACATAAACCACCTGGGCTTAACTTGCCCAACCAAGAACCAAACTGAGTCACAAACTCTCTGGATCAACAATCCGCACCAACCACCACTGAGCCTACAACTCGGGGTACCAAACCAACCAAATTCCCGTGACAACGGAGTGTGAGTGAATGTGTTATTTGTTAGTCTTGAGCATCTTCTATACTCCTACGACTTATGGTTAATCTTGGACTTCCCGAGGGTTACCCTGTAAGGGGCTCGCTACGGTACTAGGAACTGTAATGGGATGACACCCCAAAGTTCTCTTTTTCAATATACTTACTGTTATTGGTATCTATCCTTAAGAATTCCCTTCTACCGTTTCACTTGAGTTAGACCTAAGTGTTTTAAGACACACTAGGGGAAAGACGATCTTTCGTCAATCCCCAGAACAACCTTACTCTTAACCCACCAAGTACACTTTCCTCACATACACTTCCTGGAGTGGACTTCTAACTATCTGATTAACCCATGTGCACCATCTGCACACCATTTTCACCTTGTAGGTCACTAAAAATCTAAGTTTTACAGTTTTACTATACGCAGACCAAACTAATTATATGAAGCTCACAACTAGAGGTACACCAAATATTCATCCAACTGACCCAAGCTATTTACTGGAGGTCTATCATGATGTTATAAGATTAATTCCAGAGAATCATATTTTTCCCTAATTAATTAATATTTATTTTAATTTCTCCAAACATCTGTCAAGTATGAAAATGAACATGAAGTGTAAGTAAATCTTATGATATGGCTCTCCAAAAATTATGATAAATCTATGGTGGCTAAATAACATCAGAAACATCATATCATATTTTTACAGTAGGAAATTTTTCTCTAATTTAATTATTTATCATCTATCCAAAATCATAGTTTATGAAGGAACCACCAAAAATACCAACACTAAAATTATGGAAAAATTACCGAACTCTTGTATTAAACAGAAAAGGCCACTGACTAAGTTTCAGGATTTAAGAAAATCATTTTCTTATTAAAATAAATGAATTAAGAAAACCTCAAATTAAATGAACTGTGAAGTAGCCTACTGATTTAAGTCTTCAAAAATTCTATAAAATTTTACAGAGCTTCCTAACGTTCAGAAAGGTCCTATCACCAATTTTCACAATTTAACAAAGAGTTTTGGACCCTCAAATATTTTTCTTAAGTTTAAATCAAAACAAGTGCCTTGTGAAAGAAGTACTGATTAAATTATTTAATAAAATTTACAAAATTTACCAGAGGTCTAAATCATGATTATAAGGGCACAACCACAGTCTCATCATCATCCAAGACATTTTAAGCATGTAAATGTTTCTTATAAGAAGTTTCCCTAAAGGGGTTATGTCCTAATTCAAAGGGAATATTGACTCCTAAAATTCTTATAAAATTACCCAGTGCCTATTGTTGAAACCAGCAACTGGTCTCCTGAGTTCGGACCCACTGGAGGGTGTAGCCGACGCTTACTTCTCCCTCCCTAGACTCTCTGACCGGTGGATGAGAAACTTGGAATAGACCCAAGGCTGTAGCGAGGAGGTCCCGCCACACACCCGGAAGATCTTAGAGAGCTTCCCCTCCCAAACCAAAGCTCAGTCGGGCACCTTGGAGGACACGGACTGCCAACCAAAACTAGCCTGGAGGAGAGGACTCTCAAGGAATCGGATCCCCTCCAAGGTGCCCTTAAGGGTCTATTTATAGATTTTTCTAGGCTGGTCTGCAAATAACACGAATCCGTCTTTTAGTTTTACTACCCGCACCCCAAATTGGTCTGCTAATAGCCTAACTCCGCTGTTCCGAAGGGCTATTTGCAGCCCACAAGGGATATTATGGTCATTTCCCCCTCAAAGCCTTTTGGGCGAGTGGTCCGTGAGGGTACCACCCGCTGGGCACCCGCTTAGCTGGGCGAATGCCCACGCTTCCGGGCGAGTGGTCCGTGAGTGCACCGGGCGAATGATCTGACTTGCCCAGGTCTCGCCAGTTGGCATGTGGGTCCCACTCGGCGGATACGGGTTGTACACAATCCCCGCTCTTTGCGAGCGGTTCCCGCGCTCGGAAAGAACATTCCAACCCGGTATTCGATGAGTGCTGGCTGACTGGTCCCATAAGATTCTGTGGGTCCCACCGTTGCTCTATATATCTCTTCATGTCAGATTTTCCTGGAATGCTTTCATTCCTCGATTCGGAGCTTCTTCTCTCCCTTGGTCTTTCGCCGATATCAATGTCTTCCCACAAACCTTCCGCGAGACCCCTCTCGCAGGAGATGATCGAGCGCCTGGCTGCGGCCCAAAGTGTAACCGCCCCCAAGGCTGCCAAATTTGCTCCCTGGCTTATGTCTAAACGGGATTCGAGTGCCCCCTACATCTCGCGTCGGGCCAAGGCGATTCGACTGAATTGTCAAAGAGGCGAGACCGCCTCGGAGTCTCCGGCGAATACTCCTCCGGCGAGTACCCCTCCGGTGAAAACTCCTCCGGCGAAAACTCCTCCGTCGAGGAATCCTCCGGACCCCGGGATGCAGGTATGAGGATTCCTCCCGTCTTTCTGTTTGGTTCCTGCCCCTTATCCTGCATTCGCTCTGGCCGCTCGCAGGGGATTTCGGTGCCTGAGGCCGGCCACGGGGCAGTCTCGAGCAGTGCCGCCGTGCCACCTCTCGCGAATGAGAGGCCTCCTCCATACCTGGACCTTGCTCCTCCGCCCCCTCCGGGCGAGACCACATTGCAGTCCGGTAAGTTGTGAACCCTCTTGATTCGTCCTTCATACTGCTCGTCACTGACCATTGTTTTTAGTAGCCCTCGTCCCCGACCTTTCGCCGCGGGACTTCATTCCTCCGAGCTCCCCTGTTCGACCGAATCCTTCCGTGCTCGCGGATGAGCCGAGGGTGTCTCCCGAGAAGGGACCCGGTCAACAGGACCGAGCGGATGATCCTGCAGATGCTCCAGCTCCTTCTTCACAGCCCTACCGTCCTGGAAAGGGAAAGTTCCTACCTCCCGCCGGTTTGTATAAAACGCACCACCATTCGTCTCATCCCTCCGGTCATGGGGACCCCTCACTAGGTTAGCGACCTCTGCTGCATTTAGCGCATCCGCTTTGTTTAACGTGACTGATCAGTCTATGATCTCGCAGGCTATCGGGAAGCCTCTCCCTTTGGATCCTACCACGAGGGGGGAAGACGGAATGCTCTCGCCCCTCCCCTCTCCCGGGGATCTCTCTGACTTCCTCGGCGACTCCTCAGATCATGCGACCCTAAAGGAGCGGGTCACGGAGTTCTTGGGGAAGCTCATCCATATCCAACGGAACATCGCCGGCCAGGTGGATGATGTGCGGATGTAGGTCACGCGCGAGCTGAAGGACCTTCGGAAGGATTATTCGCGCCTTCTCACGGCGGTGGAGCGACTGGGAGGTGAAGGGGGGGAGCTTTCTCCCGGGAGGCACGCTGCGCAAGCCCGGGATCAGCTTCAGCTGGCGTCTCACGAGATCACCTCCATGCTCGCGTACTATCGCCCGCGAATGCCTCCGGAGGCTGGGCCGCGAGGGCATGGTCGGTGGTACTGGGAGGAGCGCTAGTCTGGCCCTCATTCGCCTCCTTTGCATTTTTCCTTTTCTTTCTATTTATGGTGCTGAGGATACTGGACTTTATTTACGTTTGTAATAATTTCATATTCTGTGCTTTACGAATGTTCTCTTTCTATTTCGTTTATGTTTCTCGCAACTTGCCTGAGTATGCCGAATGATATCTTGCAGCCGAATGCCCTTCCAACCTTGTCGCGTAACCGTTGAATGAATAGTCATAGGGCACTCGCCATAAATGGGCGAGAGGGGGTCGGCCCGGGTTTCGAGGCACCGGGAAGGCGCGATGGCTATCCGCACACCCGTTGCCTCGAAAGCCCAAACGTTTCCTATTCCCTCTATAAATAGGTCGGTCCAGCTACCGTATTAATTACCTTGCCATCCGCTTCCTTTCTCTCCCTGCGCTAGCACTCGCGCTTCTCTCTTCTCTGCAATTCCCGTCTTCTCCCGCATTCGTAAAAATGAGTGGCAAGACCGAAGGAAGGGCCAAGTGCGCTAGCGCATTCGTCGACCACGTCTTCGATTCCTGCAACCTCTCTGACGAGGCTTACTTAAACGCGATTGCGGACTATGTCCCGTCGGGGTTCGAAGCGCGAAAGCCTGGGCCGGATGATCGCCTAAATTCCATCTCGCCGTGTGCTCTCGCGATCCCGTTGGAGCACTTTGAGGTGGGATTTCGCCTCCCTATCTGGCCGGAACTCCGCCAGACCTTCCGGTACTACGGGGTCGTGCCCGGCCAGCTTAACCCCAACTCAATCGCCATGCTGGTCGGGTACGCGTGCTATCTGCGGGAAGAAGGGATAGAGTTCTCGCTACCCGTCTTCCGCACGCTCTACACTTTCCGCTGTTCACACGGCGTCTCCTTCTTCTCGGGCCAAAGCCCTCTCAAGCACCAGGGTCTCCCGAACAAGAACCACGACTGGGTTCGCCGCTTTATCTTTGTCAGCGGGAGACTTGGGAAAACCCTTCTCGCCCCGGTGCAGGAGGAGGAGTCAACCTTCCGGCCCCCGACTCTAGGGGGCACGAGGCCAAACTGCACCAGTACATCCTGGAGCATGGGATGGACCTCATCTACCTCCGGCGAAACGTCAATTCGCTCTCGCCCATCCCGCAGGGTGAGGGTAAGTTTTCTAGATGTTCTTCATTCGCTTAGCTTTTTGCCGATTTGCTATCATTCGTTGATTCCTTCGTATTCTTACATAGGCGTGCGTAATTTCCCTCTTCACCCACCGCGTCCTTCCGGGGTCTCTGTGTCTCTTGCACAGGCCGCCGCGGATGCCTGTCGGGAGGAACCTTCCACCTCCAAGCCTAGCGGCCGAAAGCGAAAACCCGGGACGCTTACTTCCTCTGCCTCAAAGAAGTCGAAAAGTCCTTCTGTCAAGGGGAAGGGGGCCTTGGTCGAGACCCCAGGGGCGAGTGCTCCGACCCAAACCCTGGGGACGGGTGTGCCAGGCGAGACTACACTCCGTGCGGGATCGTCGTTGCCGCCGCCTCCATTGCCCAGGGACCACCGGAACTTCCCCAGCGGCGAGAAGTACGTGGACCCCTCAGGGGCTCCCCTGGTAAAGTGGGACAGGAATGTCAACAGGGTCTCGCTCTCCACCCTCCATCCGTCGTGGATAGAGAGCGACCTCGCCAGTGGTGAGGCTTACGCCATTGCGTATTCCCTCTATGGCCGGGAAGATGCCGAAGTCTTCGATGCCGAGAAGACTCAGGTTCTCGCCCATGAGACTGCCAGGGCCATGCTGCGGGCGCTTGAACTCGCGCATATGTCTTCACGCCGAAGCATCAAACTGGTGCGGAGCTTGGCGGAGGTTGAGGAGTCCAGGGCTACTGTTTCTGCCGAGGTGTGTGAACTCAAGGTGAAACTGGAAGCTGCGGAGGCCCTTCTTGCCGATCGCCCCGTCAGAGAGATATACTCTTTCCCTCCCCGCGAGTGACCTGTTGCCGATTGACGCACTTTCTTCTTACCACCTTTATTTTTTTCATGATACCACAGTCGCCGAGATGCTTCGTGCGCGGGTGGCCGACCTTGAGGAGGAAGTCCGGCTGGTTAAGGCCGAGGCCCAGCGGTCGCGAGAAGCCGAAGCCTTAGCACTCGCCTCAAGGAACAAGGGGCACTTTTACCCCCACCATGAGCTCGAGCAGCTGATGCAGGAGAATGCTCAAGGCGTCGTTAAACACGCGCTGCAGGTGCTGCGGCAGGCCGGGTACCTGAAAGAGGAGGCCGAATGCCTCTCTGCTCGGCAAGTCGTCCCCGAGCTTTACATTCTGATCCCCTTCCCAGAGGGTGAGGACGGCGAGCCGCGAGATGACGCCCTCCTCCTGGATTCGGGCGAGAGCGACGGATCTTCTAGCGAGAAACCCGCTGACCCATGAGATGGGCCCTTTGTATTTTTTGCTTTCTTTTTACTCTTCTTTTTGGATGTAATCATGAACAGTGGCGAGTCCCCTTGTCATATATATATTGGTTACAATTTTTGTGCTCTCAATTTTTTCTCATTCGCTACTATATCTCGCTAGGCTCATTAGGACGCTAGGCCGTAGTGTAACTGTCTTGACCACTCGTCGCTGCTCGTTGACGACCTAGGATGCATCGCTCTTTTCGACTTTCCGCTACCGAGTGAGCCTTTGGACCATTCGCGCATCACGGGGCTGCATTTAGGTAGTTATGAAAGGGAGGTGAGACCACCGTTCCGGCGCGTGGTCTATGCGAGTGCTCTTGAGGTCACCCCTTGAGAATTTAGAACCTGCCACCGAGTGAGCCTTCAGACCTGCCAGCTAGATGAGAGCCTAGACAGCGGGTCAGCTCGGGGCCATTTTTCCTTCAACATAGAACCTGCCACCGAGTGAGCCTTCGGACCTGCCAGCTAGATGAGAGTCTGGACAGCGGGTCTGCTCGGGGCCATTTTTCCTTCAACATAGAACCTGCCACCGAGTGAGCCTTCGGACCTGCCAGCTAGATGAGTGCCTGGACAGCGGGTCTGCTAGGGGCCATTTTTCCTTCAACATAGAACCTGCCACCGAGTGAGCCTTCGGACCTGCCAGCTAGATGAGAGCCTGGACAGCGGGTCTGCTCGGGGCCATTTTTCCTTCAACATAGAACCTGCCACCGAGTGAGCCTTCGGACCTGCCAGCTAGATGAGAGCCTGGACAGCGGGTCTGCTCGGGGCCATTTTTCCTTCAACATAGAACCTGCCACCGAGTGAGCCTTCGGACCTGCCAGCTAGATGAGAGCCTGGACAGCGGGTCTGCTCGGGGCCATTTTTCCTTCAACATAGAACCTGCCACCGAGTGAGCCTTCGGACCTGCCAGCTAGATGAGAGCCTGGACAGCGGGTCTGCTCGGGGCCATTTTTCCTTCAACATAGAACCTGCCACCGAGTGAGCCTTCAGACCTGCCAGCTAGATGAGAGCCTGGACAGCGGGTCTGCTCGGGGCCATTTTTCCTTCAACATAGAACCTGCCACCGAGTGAGCCTTCGGACCTGCCAGCTAGATGAGAGCCTGGACAGCGGGTCTGCTCGGGGCCATTTTTCTTTCAACATAGAACCTGCCACCGAGTGAGCCTTCGGACCTGCCAGCTAGATGAGAGCCTGGACAGCGGGTCTGCTCGGGGCCATTTTTCCTTCAACATAGAACCTGCCACCGAGTGAGCCTTCGGACCTGCCAGCTAGATGAGAGCCTGGACAGCGGGTCTACTCGGGGCCATTTTTCCTTCAACATAGAACCTGCCACCGAGTGAGCCTTCGGACCTGCCAGCTAGATGAGAGCCTGGACAGCGGGTCTGCTCGGGGCCATCTTTGGAGCTTTCGGAGTTTTTCCCACAAGCTGCAGTATCGATCTCAAACACATGTTAAACAAAATATTCTTATTTCAAAACATTTTTATTACATAGTTTCAGGGATAGAAACGTTTAAGATCGTCACCGCTCTAGGTGTGGCTGAGGGGTTGGCCCTCCACGTTCTGAAGGCGATACCCCCCGGACTTTAGCGCTTCCTCCACGACATAGGGGCCTTCCTAGTTGGGATTAAGCTTTCCCACTGCGGCAGACCTCCCGGCCAAGTCAACCTTCTTGAGTACTAGGTCCCCTTTTTCGAACTGCTTGACCCTGATGTGCTTGTCGAAGTACTTGGCCATCCGCCGCTTGACCTCTTCTTGGCGAATGGCTGCTAGATCCCGGACTTCTTCGATGAGGTCGAGGGAGAGCCGCAACTCCTCTTCGTTCCCAGCTCTCCAATCTTCCTCTCCATTCGTGGCGGCCTTTACCCGTGGCGTCATGACTTCGAACTCTATTGGAATGACGGCCTCGCAGCCGTGAGAGAGCTTGAAAGGGGTCTCTCCAGTGGCGGTGTTGGGGGTGGTTCTTAAAGACCACAGGACCGAGGGGAGCTGCTCTACCCAATTGCCCTTAAGATTTTCCACCTTCTTCTTGAGCAAGTTCACGATAATCTTGTTTGCCGCCTCCACCTGCCCGTTGCTCCTGGGGTGGTGGACGGATGCAAACCTGAGGTCTATCCCCAACTGGCCGCAGAAACTGATGAACTCCTCGCTTGCGAACTGCGAACCGTTGTCCGCGACTATGGCCTGCGGAAGACCATGCCGACAGATGATCTCCCCCCATATAAAGTTGCGGACCACCTGGGAGGTGACCTTAGCCAGCGCCTTGACCTCCAACCACTTTGAGAAGTAGTCGATCATGACTAAGAGAAATCTCCTCTACCCACTAGCCTGGGGGAAGGGTCCTAGCAGATCCATCCCCCATATGGCAAATGGCCAGGGTGCCGTGATACTCCTTAGCCTCTGGGCTGGCATGAGCTGAAGCGGGACGAACATCTGGCACTTATGGCATTTCTTGGCGAAGGTGTCCGCGTCTTTGCTTAGGATTGGCCAAAAGTATCCCTGCCTCATTATTCTTGCCTCCAACATCCTGCTCCCCGAGTGGCTGCCGCACTCGCCGGAGTGAACTTCTTCCAAGATCCTCGGGACCTCCTCCTCTGAAATGCATCGGGCCAGGAGGCCCGAGAGGGTCTTCCGATACAAGTCCCCCTCATAGAGCACGTAGTAGGCGGACTTATATCGGAAGCGCCTCTGGTCCGGAACCTCCTCCGGAAACTTTCCCATTGCAAGGAAGGTGACGAAGGGATCCTTCCAGGAGGGCCGCTGCTCCACTTCCATGAACTCTCCCTCCTCGATCGAAGGGCGGAATAGGTCTGTCAGGGTCCCCCCGGCTCGAGGACCGGATTTGGCCAACCGATCTGCCGGGGTGCTCTCCTCCCGAGGGATGTGCCGGATGGAGAAAGTTTTGAACGTTCCCACGAGACCTCTCACTTTGGCCAAGTACCTTATGAGCGCAGGTTCCCTCGTCTCGAACTCTCCCCTGATATGAGAGGCTATTACAATCGAGTCGGTGAGGACCTCCACGTCATGGACTCCGAGCTCCTGGGCCAGCCGCAGACCGGCGATCACCGCCTCATACTCCGCCTGGTTGTTGGTGATTGGGAAGTGTATCACTCTCGATCTTCACCCCATGGGGACTCTCTAGCACCACCCCTCCTCCGAGAGAATTCTTGCCTGAAGCCCCGTCCACCAGCAGCTTCCACGGAACATGACGAGGGGCTCCATCTTCCTCCATCTCGGCCACATAATCTGCCATGAAATCAGCCACCACCTGCGCCTTCATGGATAGTCGAGGGACGAAGGTAATGTTGAATTCACTTAGCTCTATCGACCACTTTGCGAGCCTTCCCGAGTGCTCCACTCCTTTGAAGATCTGGCGGAGAGGGTGGTCCGTCACTACTTGAATTGAATGGGCCTGGAAGTATGGCCTGAGCTTCCTTGCTGCGACGACCAGAGCAAAGGTCAACTTCTCCAAAATCGGGTACCTGAGCTCCGCCTCCCTCAGGACCCTACTCACGTAGTAGACGGGCAACTGCTTCTTGCCTTCCTCCCGAACCAGGACGGAGCTTACGGCCTCAGCCCCGACCCCGAGATATAGATATAGATACTCCGGACCTTGGAGTATCGGAGCCTTGGTGAGTTGGCTCTTCAAGGCCTGAAAGGCCTCCTCGCATTCTCTTGTCCACTCAAACTTCTGGTTGCCTCGTAGCATTTTGAAGAAGGGGGAGCATCTTTCCCCGGCCCGGGAGAGAAACCTGTTCATCCCGGCGAGTCTTCCGGTCAAGCGCTGAACTTCCTTGGCGTTCCGTGGCGACCCCAGCTCCACTATAGCCCTAACCTTGTCCGGGTTAGGTTCTACCCCCCAGGGGGTGAGAAGGTGCCCGAGGAACTTCCCTTTGTTGGCCCCGAACACACACTTCAGGGGGTTCAGGCACATCTTGTACTTGCGCAGGGTGGCGAAGGTCTCCTCGAGGTCCCGGATGTGAGAGCTCACACACTTGCTCTTTATCATAAGGTCATCCACGTAGACCTCCAGGTTCCTTCCCATTTGCTCCCTAAATACCTGGTCCATCATCTTCTGGTAGGTTGCTCCTGCATTTTTCAGCCCGAAGGGCATCATCTTATAGCAGTAGCATCCCTCCCTGGTGATGAACGAGACGTCTTTGACGTCCGGGGGGTGCATCCTGATCTGGTGATAACCTGAAAAAGCATCCAAAAAACTCATCACAGAAAAACCGACGTCTGAGTCAACCAGCGCGTCGATCCGAGGCAGGGGATAACAATCCTTAGGGCAGGCCTTGTTTAACAATGAAAAATCCACACACATACGCCAGCGGCCATCGGCCTTTTTTACCATTACGACGTTGGAGACCCGGCCTGGGTACTGGATCTCCGATACAAAACCTGCTTCGAGGAGCTTGGCCACCTCCCCGCGGATTGGTTTTTCGAGCTTGCTGGCGAAGGTCCTTCTATTCTGCCGGATGGTGCGGGCTCCTGGCTCAAGGTTGAGACGATGGCAAGTCACGTCCGCCTCAATGCCTGGCATATCAGCTGCGCTCCATGCGAAGACATCCACGTTCTTCTGGATGCACTCCAGCATCTTCACCCCGTCCTCCGGGCCGAGACCCCCGCTGATCCGCACCTCTTTCACCCTTCCCTCCTGGGTGATGACCTCCATCTCTACCACCTCTTCTGCCGCCTCAAGCCGGGTTGGCTCTTCCCATTGGCCCTTTGCTTCTCGCCCCTCCTCCCGGGCCTCTTCCTCTGCGGCTCCTTCCGCCTCCATCGGCTCGATCTCCTGCTCCTCCTGAGCGACCTCCATATTCTCCTCTCGGGCACCGCCCTCTTCCTCTACTCCTCTCTTCTCCACTTCTTCTCCTGGCCCCTCCGGCCTCGTCATCTCCTTATCCATCCTCTCAGCCTCCGCCATCCAAGAGATGGTGTTGACGGCAGTCACATAGCACTGCCTCGCCACCTTAGCATCTCCTCGGATCCGGACCTGGACTCCTCCACTATGGAACTTCAGGCACTGGTGGTACAATGAGGGCACGCACCGGAAAGCACTAATGAGAGGGCGTCCGAAGATAGCATTGTAGCTGCTCGGAGCGTCCACAATGACGAACTGGCAGTTCCTTGGGACCCCTCCTAACGTCACTTGGAGACCCGCGCCTCCCTCGACCTCCTTTCGCTCCCCTGAGAAACCAAACAGTGGTCCGTCGGAGGCCTGTACCCTCTTCTTCTCCACCTCCATCGTGTCGAAGGCCTTCTTGAAGATCACATTCACTGAGCTCCCGTTATCCACCAGGATCCGGGAGACCGTGAAATTTTCAATTGCCGTCTGGATCACCAGGGCGTCGCAGAATGGATCCTCATAATCTGGCATGTCTTCCGAGGAGAAGGTGAGATTCTCCGAGGGGGGTGGGGTTTGGGAAGTCGACGCGACGTCCCTTCGGAACATTGCCTGGAAGCTCCTCTTGCGAGAGGCCTCTATCCCAACCCCACCATGAATCACCCTGATTCCCCCCTTGCTCCTACATCAGCCCGGTCTTCACACCTATCCTCTTCCCCTTCCGGGAACACCTCCTCAGTCCTGATCGGCTGTTGCCGTGGCTGCCCCCTCTCCCTCATCTCCAGGAACTCGGGGCAGGTGGCCGTTGCGTGACCCTCTTCCTGATGAAAGTCACAATAGGGCAACACCACCCTGCCCCCTCTTCCCGCTCTTCCTCTTCCTCCTCTAGCTCCTCTTCCTCCTCTAGCTCCTCTTCCTCCTCTTCCTCCTCTTCCTCGGCCTACCGCCATGGCTTGCTCCCGCAGAGGGTGAGGGGGTCGGGGGCCCTGCCTCCACCCCGGATTGACTCCCCCCATCTCCCTTCCTTGGTACCCCCCTTCCTGACCTCTCGCTGGTCCTTCCTGGTGCCTCCAGCCCAACCTGTTGTTGGGCTCTTGATTCCTCCAATTCCGAGGCGGTCTTTCGAACCCCTGACCCCTGGGTTCTTCTCGCCTTCTTCCTTCTTGCTGCCTCACCTCGGGCTCGCTCATCTTCGCCAACCTCTTGTAGAACTCCGGGTTGGCCGCCTCCCCTTCAATCTCCTCTGCTGCTCGCTCCATCAACTCCTCAAAGGACAAAGGAGGCCTTCTCTTCAGGTCCATCTTGAAGAACCCATCTCGCAACCCTACGATGAACGCCATCTTGAGGGCGAATTGTAAGGACCCCCCTTTCTCAGCGAAGGGAATCCTTATGCCCAGGGCGAGCGTCCCCCCAAAAGGTTCGCGTGTCCGAAGAGGTCTCACCCTCTTACCTGACCCACGACCCAATTGGCGGAACATTCGCCCTGTGAGGCTAATGCATCATTACAGAAAGACAATCGCAGAGTATAAAATTAAATTTGCGCGGAAGCAAAACATCACAGAATATCCCAGCATGATAAATAATAAAACATGGATACTGCCCACGACGGGGTATATAGAGTCTCACAGAAATGATTCTACTAATCATACGACGACAAAACATGTAGTCAAAAGACGTCAAACGGTCTACTCAAAGGTGATCTCTCATCCTCTCCTCTCCCAAAATAGTACCCTCACATCCGCATAAATCGTCCTGGCTGGCTCATGGAACTCCTCATCTTCATGGGTATGTCTACGCTCGTCCATCCGCTCCTGCTCCGTCGGCGGGCGCATCGGTTCCTAAAATGATAACGTACAAAGTACGTTAGCCACGACGGACCAAGTAAATCTCACGCTCCTCCCCAGCCCCCTAATGGGCACCAAGGAGAACACCTGCAAGGAAAGTTAGCACAATAGCCGAAGCAAATATATATCTATCGGGGTTATATAAATGAAGCAGTAATCCGTAATAATTCAAAAAGAGGGAAAATCAACCTAAGTAGAAAATTCACCCGCCATCGAATAACCTTCCCAACGGTGGTTATACGATGTCGGACCGAGGTGAGAGTATAAGTAATGTAACATATGATATGGTGTGCATGTATGATTATCCTCTCTGTCACTCGAATGACGTGTCTCAATCACTTTCCCCTATGTCGACATAGTGACCTGTTAAGAGAAGGAGCTCACTTCCCAGGCCTCACCGCCGTGGCCAGACGGTGACAGTGGGTCGGTCGTTCCCACTTCTAGGTTATGGATACACCCCAAAACTTCCTAGGCCTTCGTACCTCTATGAAGAATAGGTACTCTCGGTGGGAACACATCCTCACCTCGTGCGGAGATCCTCTCGGCACATAACCAAAAAGGTGTGAGACGGACCTGTGTGGAAGGGGTAGCTAGCCCCCGGTCCTCTTCACCACCAAAACAAAAGAGTTCATCGTCACAACTTCTCCCATAGTGTATATTATGGGGAAGCCGACGAACCCGCCACATCGGTAACCATGCACCCTCCCATGCCCTCATGCACAAGGTGATGAATGAAACAATTTTATATATTAATCTTCAAATTTGAGCAATTACTTATGCTGCACATCATAATCCGCAATCATCATGGAGGTAAACAAGCAAATTCAAATAACATTGTGGAGGGCTATATTTATATTACTCAGAGGGTTCGGATCAGAAAGTACAAAACATAACAGTGGTAGTAATTATATTTATCTACAATATCATCTCTCACATGCTTTGCCTAAAACAGACTTTAAGTTCACCAAAAGGAGGGTTGAAGTTTGTATAAAATAACTGTTTTCTGGACAAGGCAGAATTCTGAACGTAGATTGCACTTTAGGGGCTAAATTTAAATTACTTAGATGTTGTAAATCAGAATGTATAAAACATGAAAGTTGTAGCACAAATGTTTATCTATCATATCATGTCGCATAAATGTTTTCCAGGTCGGCCTCTAAGGCCATTAAAAATCCATTTTAGAAACGAGATAATTTTCCGAAAACTGGCAGATTTTATGTCAAAGGAAATAAGGCCGGCGCACGATTCTTGGCACAGACCGGTGGCTGCATGCGAATCGAACAATAAATCCGTGCAGTGGGGAGTGCACCGGATTATATTTCTGTATAAATATGTATATATATAATATGTATAGTTATGTATACATGTATAAAATATTTATACATTTATACATATATGTATATACATAAATATTTTCATTATATATATATATATACATTTTTACTTATATATATATATAAATCAAAACCGCCGGCCTCCTCTTACAGACTCTCCCCGCCACCTCCGGTGGGGAGATCTCATCCGACCACCACCACCGGTGGGTGCGCCCAGGGTGGACGCTCCGGTGGGCACTTGCCGGCGGCCGGCCGCCGCCGGCGGTAGCCGGAAAGCTCTTATATTATTATTATTATTATTTTGGATGGAGAGGGTCGTCGGAGCGGATTCCAACTGCTCCCTCCGCCTCAAGGGCCGTGAGAGTGAGCCGTGGAGGCCCTCCCTCCCCTTCACACGTCCCATGCGAGGTCGAAACCCGCATCGGTGGCGGAGATTGAAGTGGGTGGTCCGAAGCTTCCAAGGCCGGGATCGCCGACTCCGGTGGTCGGAGACGGCGGTGGTCGACGAGAAGAGATCTAAGGGCAGGAAGGAGTCATAAGAACTTACATGTGTGCCGTTTAGGCGAGGGGATCGTCGCGCGGCCATTGCTAGCGGTGGAGTTCGCCGAAATTCGTGGGGGAGGCTCGTCGGAAGGTCACCGGAGCTCTTCTATGGCTGGATGGTGGCTGTGGAGGTGGGAAAAACGAAATCCTAAGTGGAGGGGGGTTTTATATAGGAGATGGTGGTCTTTGGGGTGTTGTGAGAGGTTTTAATGAGGAGTAACTCCTCTCCCTTGATGAATCCGCCCTCCCCATCAGCTCCCAGCCGGCCAAGCTCTTCCCAAGGCGTTGGGAAAGGGAGGAATTCAATTCCCATGGCTGAATATTAATGGTATTGATGAGGGGGGGTTTAAATGTAATTAATACGACTTAAAAAAAAACGAATTTTTCATTAAATATATTTTATTTTTAATTCAAATTTTTATGGCAACCTCCCTAGGTCATTTATGATTTTTTATAATTTTTTAATATCGTTTTCTATTTATTTTTATTTATTTGGTGTTTAAATAGAGTTAAATCAAAATAAATAAATTTTACATTAATTAATAGATTTTAATTAATATTATTCTTTTATATATTTATGGGACCCTATGATAAAATTTTGGGAGAAAAATAATATCATTATCTATTTTTCTCAAAACCTCCTTATTATTTAAATAATTAATTGCTCTATAAAACATATTTTCATAACTCATTTAAATGTATTTATTCCCATTTTTAATTGGCCATCCTATTCAAAATATTATTGAAATGTTGCGATAAAATCTTGGAGTTGATTGGGGTGTACTTTATATACTCATAGTTGAAGGTTTTCAAGTTTGAGGAGTGGAGCAGGTTTTTCAGAAGAAAAGAATTTTTTTTTTTTATTAAGTCAATTCGTCGAGTGTTCACGAGAACTCCCGACGAATTCGTCGAATGTTCACGAGAACTCCCGACGAATTCCGACGAATGAAAACAGAAGACAGTTTTTAAGCTTTGATCAGTATTTTTCAGTGGCTAAGTAAATTCATCGAATGTTCACGAGAGCTCCCGACGAATTCGTCGACTGTTCACGAGAGCTCCCGACGAATTCCGACGAATGAAAACAGAAGACAGTTTTTAAGCTTTGATCAGTATTTTTCAGTGGCTAAGTAAATTCGTCGAATGTTCACGAGAGCTCCCGACGAATTCGTCGAATGTTCACGAGAGCTCCCGACGAATTCCGACGAATGAAAACAGAAGACAGTTTTTTTTAAGTTTTGATCAGTATTTTTCAGTGGCTAAGTAAATTCGTCGAATGTTCACGAGAAGTCTCGACGAATGACGGACATACGGATTTCAAATTTATGTTTCATTTTTGAAATTTAGGGTTGGCCGCAACTAGGTACTTTCACACCCATTAGGGAACAAATGACCATTTGGGTGTCATCCAAGCCAACAAAACCCTAGCAGTTCACAAAATCACGATGGGGTCTAGAATTTCAAAATTGGGATGTTACAAATCCAAAAAGTCAAACAAAATTTTCGTCCTCGAAAATTCGATTGGGTCATAGTATTTTCAAAGTCGAGCAATTCACCATACTTGAAAATAAGAAGTCCAAAAAGATTTGAGTGTTACCTGACGTAAAGAGGCCCGGGTAAAGTTCTCGCATCTGGTCCTCGGGTTCCCAGGTAGATTCCTCGGTCCCGCAGTTGTCCCATAGAACTCGGACAAGGGGGACTCTCTTCCGCCGCAGGACCCTAGTCTCGGTATCCACGATCCGCATCGGCTTGAGGGATACAGATCGGTCGGGTTCTACTGGTTCGGGGGTCTCCTGAATGACGTGTTCCGGGCGTAGTAGTGCGCGTCTTAATGAGGAGATGTGAAATACATCATGCAACCCCTGAAGCTCCGGGGGTAGCTCCAGCCTATACGCCACTTCACCGATCCGCTCCGTGATGGTATATGGCCCCATGTATCTTGGGCTCAACTTTCGTTGTCGGCGGAGCCGAGATACACCGTGGCGAGGGCGGATCTTCAAGTAAACCTTGTCACCCACGACAAATTCAACGTGTCGATGACGGGCGTCGTAGTACTTGGCTTAGCGACCCTGAGCTTCACGCATCCGCTCCTGTATTAGCTGAACAATTTCTGTCACATTCTCCATGAAAACGGGCCCCAGGGCCCTCGGATCCGCGTCTTGGGCCCAAGAAAGTGGAGTACGGCATTTCCGGCCGTATAAAGCTTCGTATGGGGCCATGCCAATGCTTGCTTGATACGAGTTGTTATAGGAGAATTCGACTAAAGGTAGGAGCCGCTCCCATGGCTCCTTCTTATCCACCAAGCATAACCGGAGAAGATCCTCCAAGGTCCGGTTTGTGCGTTCGGTTTGCCCGTCTGTTTGGGGATGAAATGATGTGCTGAATGCTAGTTTAGTCCCCAAATATGCTTGAACGCTCCTCCATTCATTTGAGGTGAATCGACCATCCCGATCAGAGACTATGGTTTTTGGCACACCGTGGTACCGAACCACATTTTCAATGAAAAGGCGCACCAATTTTCCTACACCATCGTCTTGGCGGTTGGGAATAAATCTCGCAACCTTCGTCAAACGGTCGACCACCACCCAGATAGAATCGTTCCCGGTTCGAGAGCGGGGCAGGCCATGAATGAAATCCATGGATATGTCTTCGAATTTCCACTCGGGGACGGGAAGCGGCTGTAGTAACCCGGCGGGGTTCTTGCACTCTGCCTTAACAAGCTGGCACGTCAGGCAATGTGTCACAAAAGTGACGACATCTCGCTTCATCCCAGGCCACCAGAACATTTTCTTCAGGTCTGCATGCATCTTTGTGATGCCCGGGTGAATTGAGTAGCGAGTGTGATGGCTCTCATACAAAATCTCATGCCGAAACTGTCCCCCAGATGGCACAAACATCCTATCACGGAAGTACAGGATTCCGTCCTTTATCTTAAAATCTGGGTGCTCTTTTCCGGCCTTCAAACGAGCAATCCCATCCTCGAACAAAGGGTCATCTTGCTGGGCATCTCTAATCCTTTCCCGAAGATCGCACTTGATCTCCGTCCAATACAGCTGATGTGCTGCCGCAACTGAATCTCCTCGGGCGATCACGGTGATCCCCATCTCCTCGAGTCCTCGTACTATATCTCTCGGGGTGCCGATCATCCAATTAGCTGAGGCTATAGGATTCCTGCTCAGGGCATCTGCAACAGTGTTTGCCTTGCCCGGGTGGTACTGGAGGTCGAAGTCGTAGTCACACAAGAACTCCAACCACCGTCTCTGTCGTAGGTTCAGCTCCCTCTGCGTGAAGACGTACTTGAGGCTCCTGTGGTCCGAAAACACCTCACATCGGACGCCGTACAGATAGTGCCTCCATATCTTTAGAGCAAATACCACCGCACCCAACTCCAAGTCGTGCGTGGCGTAGTTTTTCTCGTGCACTTTTAGCTGCCTCGAGGCGTAGGCAACCACCCTCCCATGTTGCATCAAGACCGCTCCTGAGCCCTGTTGACATGCGTCTGTGTACACCTGGAAGCCTTCCTGGCCCGATGGTATGGTCAGTATAGGAGCTGAGGTGAGCCTCCCCTTCAACTCCTGGAAGGCCTCTTCACACTGCGATGTCCATATAAATTTCGCATCCTTCTTTGTTAGCGACGTCAGCGGTAGCGCGATCTTAGAGAATCCCTCTACGAACTTGCGGTAATATCCCGCAAGCCCGAGGAAGCTCCTCACATCTGCAGCGGAGCGAAGCTGCGGCCAATCCCTAACGGCCCGAATCTTTGCTGGATCTACTGCTATGCCGTTGGCGCTGACGATGTGACCCAAGAAGCCGACCTCCTTAAGACAAAATTCGCACTTTGAAAACTTTGCGTACAGCTGGTGTTCACGCAGCTTTTGAAGCACTTTCTCCAGGTGTGTTACATGCAGCTCTTCCGATGCCGAGTACACCAGAATGTCATCGATGAATACAATGACAAAATGGTCGAGGAAGGGTTCGAACACCCGGTTCATTAGAGACATGAATGCTGCCGGGGCATTGGTGAGACCGAACGGCATCACTGTGAACTCGTATTGCCCGTAACGAGAACAAAACGCAGTTTTCTCGATGTCCTTATCATCAATCCTGAGCTGGTAGTATCCCGACCGGAGGTCGAGTTTGGAGAAGCACCGAGCCCCCTGTAACTGATCAAATAATTCTTCTATCCTTGGGAGTGGATAGGTATTTTTCACGGTCAGCCGGTTCAACTCTCGGTAGTCGATGCAGAGTCGGAGGGATCCGTCCTTCTTCTTCACGAAGAGTATAGGTGCTCCCCAAGGAGAAGAGCTGGGTCGGACGAATCCCGAGTCTACCAATTCTTGAAGCTGCATCCTGAATTCTGCTAGCTCCTTTGGCGCCATCCTGTAGGGAGATCTCGAGACCGGACGAGCCCCAGGAAGGAGGTGGATTTTGAAATCCTCTTCTCGGTGTGGAGGCAGGCCTGGAAGCTTCTCCGGGAAGACATCCGGAAACTCCTTTACCACTTTTACTTCGGCCAATTCTATGGTCCGCCCCATCATTTCAAAGTAGACCACGAACACCTCATCACCTCTCATGGTGGCCTTAGTTGCCTGTATTGAATTAAGCACGAGACGAGAGATAAACGGTATACCTTGATAGGTGATTGTTCCTCCCGTTGGCACTTGGAGGGTCACCTTCCTGCTCTGACAGTCTATCTGTGCTGCATGATCCGCGAGCCAGTCCATTCCTAATATCAGGTCAAATCCTGACAGTTGGAGTACTGCTGCTTCAACCTCCATCTCCCGATCATCAATCTTTACTTTGAATTTGCATAAATCTGAGGAGATCATCTCCGATCCATCAGGGAGTCGTACCCGCAGTGGGTTCCCTGTGAGGTAAACCACCCCTGGCTCCTGATGTATGAAATCATGAGACACAAAGGAGCGAGTGGCTCCCGTGTCAAAGAGTGCTCGAGCAGCCCGATCGTTGATCCAGAGGATCCCTGAGGTTTCAATTTAATCGATTGGTGTATATGTATATGTTTCAGTACTATATATAAGCACGTAAATAAAAGTATCACAGGTAACGTGCAAAATATGCATACGTATAAAAAAAATTCGTACCGTTCACCACGTCCGCGGTGGCTCGACCCCTCTCTAGGTCCAAAGCATAAGCCTGCTGGGGAGGTCGCTGCTGTCCTCTACCAGGCTGGCCTCGTCCACGACCTCCGCCCCGGTGAAAGTCCCGATTTCCATCCCTGGGTGCCAGTAGGGGGCACTGAGGTCGTAGATGCCCCAACTCGTTGCAGTGGAAACAACGCCTCTCAAAAGGCTGTTGCTCTACCGCGTATGCTGGTGCTGGGAGGGCTCGCTGCTGTGCTGGGGGAGGCGGTGGTGTCCTCCTCCGGTGATAATCACGGGGTGGCTGGTGGCGATCTCCTCGATCATAGCCCCTATGTTCTCCCCGGTCGTTTCCGCGTCCGCGCTGGTGCCTGGTCCCCTGACCCCTCTGATCATGCCCTTGGGGTGTCTCTGCTATTCTCTTCAACCTGTTCCTTTCCCGGGTGGTTTTTATGTCAGCCTCCATCGTCTTTGCAAGGTTGACGATAACCTCGAAGGGAGCGTGAGCTGCTGTCATCAGTGGTTGCCGAATGGAGTCGTTGAGGCCCTGAAAGAACCTCTTGGCACGGTTCTCATCCTCTATGGCCATGATTCCAGCATATCGGGCGAGGTGGGAGAACTCTCGCTGGTACTCTATGACTGTCATGGTACCTTGCCGAAGATGTAGAAAACGCTCCTGCAGTTCTGTCCGGTCGGAGCTAGAAATGAAGTGCTCCATCATCGAGGTAGAAAAGTTCCTCCAGGAGATCTCCGTCAGTCGGCGGTCCCTATACGTGGTCTGAAGGACGGACCTCCACCATTGCCTAGCATACCCCTCCAGAAGGGTGGTAGCTAGGGAAACCGCATAATAAGAAGGGCAGTGCATTCCCTTGAGGAGTTCTTCGATCCTTTCCAGCCAATCCTCTGTCTGGATGGCTGATTCTGTCCCTCTGAAGACCGGGGGACGAAAGCTCCTGAACATGACCAGTCTCTCTGCATCTGAAGGGCCCTGAGCCTGAAATGGTTGTTGCTGCTGTAGCGAGGCCCGAAAGGTATCCAGTAGGGCAGTGAGAGTCTGTCCTAACTCCGTTTGGTGAAACAGGGTCGGCTGGGCCGGTGCTGCCTGGCCAGTGGGTGCAGCAGGAGGTGGAGGGGCCCACTCGTCAACTGGGGTGCCGGGGCGATATATGTCCTCGTTGGTGTCGTCGGCGTTCTCGTTTCTCATCCCGAGGCTAGGTTCCCGAAATTCCTGTTTCAATTTATTGAAATGTGTGTGTCAGAACTATCTAATCAAGCTAATATGTAGGTACTTGGTCGAAGAATTAGTTCGGTTGGGTTTCCTTAGTGAAACTTTGCGTGACATTTTATCATGAATCTTTTGCGGTCCACCACGCTTCCGTTGCATAGTTCGTCCTCGAACTAGGTATCGTATTACGGTGGACCACCTGTGATGATTTTATAAATCTGGATCGTTTTTCGCTCTGATACCATTTGTAAGGACCCCCCTTTCTCAGCGAAGGGAATCCTTATGCCCAGGGCGAGCGTCCCCCCAAAAGGTTCGCGTGTCCGAAGAGGTCTCACCCTCTTACCTGACCCACGATCCAATTGGCGAAACATTCGCCCTGTGAGGCTAATGCATCATTACAGAAAGACAATCGCAGAGTATAAAATTAAATTTGCGCGGAAGCAAAACATCACAGAATATCCCAGCATGATAAATAATAAAACATGGATACTGCCCACGACGGGGTATATAGAGTCTCACAGAAATGATTCTACTAATCATACGACGACAAAACATGTAGTCAAAAGACGTCAAACGGTCTACTCAAAGGTGATCTCTCATCCTCTCCTCTCCCAAAATAGTACCCTCACATCCGCATAAATCGTCCTGGCTGGCTCATGGAACTCCTCGTCTTCATGGGTATGTCTACGCTCGTCCATCCGCTCCTGCTCCGTCGGCGGGCGCATCGGTTCCTAAAATGATAACGTACAAAGTACGTTAGCCACGACGGACCAAGTAAATCTCACGCTCCTCCCCAGCCCCCTAATGGGCACCAAGGAGAACACCTGCAAGGAAAGTTAGCACAATAGCCGAAGCAAATATATATCTATCGGGGTTATATAAATGAAGCAGTAATCCGTAATAATTCAAAAAGAGGGAAAATCAACCTAAGTAGAAAATTCACCCGCCATCGAATAACCTTCCCAACGGTGGTTATACGATGTCGGACCGAGGTGAGAGTATAAGTAATGTAACATATGATATGGTGTGCATGTATGATTATCCTCTCTGTCACTCGAATGACGTGTCTCAATCACTTTCCCCTATGTCGACATAGTGACCTGTTAAGAGAAGGAGCTCACTTCCCAGGCCTCACCGCCGTGGCCAGACGGTGACAGTGGGTCGGTCGTTCCCACTTCTAGGTTATGGATACACCCCAAAACTTCCCAGGCCTTCGTACCTCTATGAAGAATAGGTACTCTCGGTGGGAACACATCCTCACCTCGTGCGGAGATCCTCTCGGCACATAACCAAAAAGGTGTGAGACGGACCTGTGTGGAAGGGGTAGCTATCCCCCGGTCCTCTTCACCACCAAAACAAAAGAGTTCATCGTCACAACTTCTCCCATAGTGTATATTATGGGGAAGCCGACGAACCCGCCACATCGGTAACCATGCACCCTCCCATGCCCTCATGCACAAGGTGATGAATGAAACAATTTTATATATTAATCTTCAAATTTGAGCAATTACTTATGCTGCACATCATAATCCGCAATCATCATGGAGGTAAACAAGCAAATTCAAATAACATTGTGGAGGGCTATATTTATATTACTCAGAGGGTTCGGATCAGAAAGTACAAAACATAACAGTGGTAGTAATTATATTTATCTACAATATCATCTCTCACATGCTTTGCCTAAAACAGACTTTAAGTTCACCAAAAGGAGGGTTGAAGTTTGTATAAAATAACTGTTTTCTGGACAAGGCAGAATTCTGAACGTAGATTGCACTTTAGGGGCTAAATTTAAATTACTTAGATGTTGTAAATCAGAATGTATAAAACATGAAAGTTGTAGCACAAATGTTTATCTATCATATCATGTCGCATAAATGTTTTCCAGGTCGGCCTCTAAGGCCATTAAAAATCCATTTTAGAAACGAGATAATTTTCCGAAAACTGGCAGATTTTATGTCAAAGGAAATAAGGCCGGCGCACGATTCTTGGCACAGACCGGTGGCTGCATGCGAATCGAACAATAAATCCGTGCAGTGGGGAGTGCACCGGATTATATTTCTGTATAAATATGTATACATATAATATGTATAGTTATGTATACATGTATAAAATATTTATACATTTATACATATATGTATATACATAAATATTTTCATTATATATATATATATATACATTTTTACTTATATATATATATAAATCAAAACCGCCGGCCTCCTCTTACAGACTCTCCCCGCCACCTCCGGTGGGGAGATCTCATCCGACCACCACCACCGGTGGGTGCGCCCAGGGTGGACGCTCCGGTGGGCACTTGCCGGCGGCCGGCCGCCGCCGGCGGTAGCCGGAAAGCTCTTATATTATTATTATTATTATTATTATTATTATTATTTTGGATGGAGAGGGTCGTCGGAGCGGATTCCAACTGCTCCCTCCGCCTCAAGGGCCGTGAGAGTGAGCCGTGGAGGCCCTCCCTCCCCTTCACACGTCCCATGCGAGGCCGAAACCCGCATCGGTGGCGGAGATTGAAGTGGGTGGTCCGAAGCTTCCAAGGCCGGGATCGCCGGCTCCGGTGGTCGGAGACGGCGGTGGTCGACGAGAAGAGATCTAAGGGCAGGAAGGAGTCATAAGAACTTACATGTGTGCCGTTTAGGCGAGGGGATCGTCGCGCGGCCATTGCTAGCGGTGGAGTTCGCCGAAATTCGTGGGGGAGGCTCGTCGGAAGGTCACCGGAGCTCTTCTATGGCTGGATGGTGGTTGTGGAGGTGAGAAAAACGAAATCCTAAGTGGAGGGGGGTTTTATATAGGAGATGGTGGTCTTTGGGGTGTTGTGAGAGGTTTTAATGAGGAGTAACTCCTCTCCCTTGATGAATCCGCCCTCCCCATCAGCTCCCAGCCGGCCAAGCTCTTCCCAAGGCGTTGGGAAAGGGAGGAATTCAATTCCCATGGCTGAATATTAATGGTATTGATGAGGGGAGGTTTAAATGTAATTAATACGACTTAAAAAAAAACGAATTTTTCATTAAATATATTTTATTTTTAATTCAAATTTTTATGGCAGCCTCCCTAGGTCATTTATGATTTTTTATAATTTTTTAATATCGTTTTCTATTTATTTTTATTTATTTGGTGTTTAAATAGAGTTAAATCAAAATAAATAAATTTTACATTAATTAATAGATTTTAATTAATATTATTCTTTTATATATTTATGGGACCCTATGATAAAATTTTGGGAGAAAAATAATATCATTATCTATTTTTCTCAAAACCTCCTTATTATTTAAATAATTAATTGCTCTATAAAACATATTTTCATAACTCATTTAAATGTATTTATTCCCATTTTTAATTGGTCATCCTATTCAAAATATTATTGAAATGTTGCGATAAAATCTTGGAGTTGATTGGGGTGTACTTTATATACTCATAGTTGAAGGTTTTCAAGTTTGAGGAGTGGAGCAGGTTTTTCAGAAGAAAAGAAATTTTTTTTTTTTTATTAAGTCAATTCGTCGAGTGTTCACGAGAACTCCCGACGAATTCGTCGAATGTTCACGAGAACTCCCGACGAATTCCGACGAATGAAAACAGAAGACAGTTTTTAAGCTTTGATCAGTATTTTTCAGTGGCTAAGTAAATTCATCGAATGTTCACGAGAGCTCCCGACGAATTCGTCGACTGTTCACGAGAGCTCCCGACGAATTCCGACGAATGAAAACAGAAGACAGTTTTTAAGCTTTGATCAGTATTTTTCAGTGGCTAAGTAAATTCGTCGAATGTTCACGAGAGCTCCCGACGAATTCGTCGAATGTTCATGAGAGCTCCCGACGAATTCCGACGAATGAAAACAGAAGATAGTTTTTTTTAAGTTTTGATCAGTATTTTTCAGTGGCTAAGTAAATTCGTCGAATGTTCACGAGAAGTCTCGACGAATGACGGACATACGGATTTCAAATTTATGTTTCATTTTTGAAATTTAGGGTTGGCCGCAACTAGGTACTTTCACACCCATTAGGGAACAAATGACCATTTGGGTGCCATCCAAGCCAACAAAACCCTAGCAGTTCACAAAATCACGATGGGGTCTAGAATTTCAAAATTGGGATGTTACACGAATCCCGGCACCTCCTGCACAAGGTGTATCTCCTCCTGGAACCTATCCACGTAATGTGCCAGAGATTCCCCCTCCCTTTGCCTGATCTTGAAGAGAGCCTCCGCATCCTTCTTCCTCTTTTTCGATGTCGAGAAGCGCAGCCGGAAGCCCCGGCGCAAATCATCGAACGCGTAGATGGAACCTGCGGGAAGCTGGTGGAACCAATCCCTTGCTTTCTCCTTCAGGGTGGTTGCGAAGAGTCGGCATTGAAAAGCATCCGACATGGGAAGGATTGACGTCATGTCCTCAAACCACTGCAGGTGCACGACTGGGTCCTCCTTTCCGGTGTAGTAGGACATCTCCGGCCCTCGAAACCCCTCTGGCACTAGGGCCGAGAGGATCATCTCGCAAAAGGGGCTCCCTTCCCCTGCTCGGCGAATGGTCCTCTCGCGCGGAGCCAGCTCACACACCTCAGCACTCGCCGGGCAGCTGAACAGCTGTCGCCCAGGGAGATCTCGCGCACTGCCTTCTGCTGACACCTCCTTCCCCAGCCGCTGCCCCAGTGCGTTCTCGCCGATCTGCAGGGGCGGAACCACGGGGACTGTCGGGGTCTCGCACTCGCTCCGCCCAGCGAGAACTGTCTGCAAGACTTCTCGCTTGAACTTCTCAAACATCTCCAGCCACTCCCCTGTTGCTGGCGGCTGCGAGTGGCCTGAGTCTGAACCATTTTCCCCACCTCCTGTCATCGAACCTAGCTTGAGATTTTCCTTCACCGGCTACGGTCCACGCTCACCGCACCAAAAATGTTGAAACTAGCAACTGGTCTCCTGAGTTCGGACCCACTGGGGGGTGTAGCCGATGCTTACTTCTCCCTCCCTAGACTCTCTGACCGGTGGATGAGAAACTTGGAATAGACCCAAGGCTGTAGCGAGGAGGTCCCGCCACACACCCGGAAGATCTTAGAGAGCTTCCCCTCCCAAACCAAAGCTCAGCCGGGCACCTTGGAGGACACGGACTCCCAACCAAAACTAGCCTGGAGGAGAGGACTCTCAAGGAATCGGATCCCCTCCAAGGTGCCCTTAAGGGTCTATTTATAGATTTTTCTAGGCTGGTCTGCAAATAACACGAATCCGCCTTTTAGTTTTACTACCCGCACCCCAAATTGGTCTGCTAATAGCCTAACTCCGCTGTTCCGAAGGGCTATTTGCAGCCCACAAAGGGTATTATGGTCATTTCCCCCTCAAAGCCTTTTGGGCGAGTGGTCCGTGAGGGTACCACCAGCTAGGCACCCGCTTAGCTGGGCGAATGCCCACGCTTCCGGGCGAGTGGTCCGTGAGGGCACCGGGCGAGTGGTCCGTGAGGGCACCGGGCGAATGATCTGTAACATCCCCCAGACAGTTAGACCCCTAAGTTGGTTTTGTCATGACAAAACCATAGGAAGAGCCCAAGGTCATGTGAATTGAGGTCAGAAGAAGAAAACCACCTTGGTCTGCAAATAGCAATTTCCAGTGACCAAGCTTAGGGTTGGACTTTAGGGCCTCAACTTGACCATTTGGCTCCACCATAGTATCCTTAACTCTTTAGGGGTCCCCTTAGGGCACCAAGGGCCCATTGAGGTCAACCAAAGAGGCCAAATTGACCAAAGTCAGCTATAACCCCAAATTGGTCAAAGTAACCTATTTAGAGTCAATTGACCTCCACCATGCCAAATTGACCACACATATAGGTCTAAAATATCATAAGAAATCTAGTAGACCTAAAAGCCCCATCATGGGACCCCCAGTGGTGCAAATTGACCAAAATGCCCTTTTAGGTCAAAATGGCTATTCTTCACTAAGTGCCCTAATTGACCACCACCATATTAAATTGACCCTACCCATAGTGTTACAATATCATAGGGGACTCAGTGGATCAAAAAGCCCGATGACTGGGTCAACCCTAGGGCTCAATTTGACCAAAGTCAACTTAGCCTGTTTTGGTCAAATCAACTTATATTGGGTTAACTAAGGCTCATGTGACCAAATTGACCCCACCAGTAGTTTCTAAATTTAATTTGGAGTCCAATGGACCCAAAAGCCCCATCCTAGGGTCACCCAATTGGTCAATTTGACCAAAAGTCAAACTTGCCCAAATTAGGTCAAATCTCTTAAACCTAGCCCAATCCCTTTGGGCTAAGCCCAAATTGATCACTTGACCAGCATGCTTGACTGATAACTGACCTAGGTGAGAGAGAAAAATCGTCCATGGTGATTAGGAGAGAGAAAAAATCAATTTTGGTGGAGAGAGAAAGATGGCCATTCATGGCCAAAGGAGACCAAGGGCCACCCTTTCCTCTCCCAATTGATTGGTGCATCTCCCCTCTTCAGTTTGGGGAAGATAGATAGTCATTCAAGGCCACAAGGGGGCTGAATTTGGAGGGTTTTCATGGTGGCCGGAATTCACCTTTAATGGCCATTAATGGCATGGCCGAATTTTGTTTCCCTCAAATCCCCCCTATAAAGCCACCCTTTCTGAAATCCAACTCCACCATTAGCTTCAAAAGATGGATGACAGTCGAAATAACGTATTGGATCGAATGTTTTGGTGGAGAATCGAGGGATCGTGCAATCTCGTCGGAGAGGGGAAAAACCATGGTCGACCACCGCCGCCACCGTCGCCGGGCTCCAATCAAGGTCCGGTTCTTCTCCTCTCTCTCTCTATGGATATATCTTAGATCAAATAGGAGAGAAATCGGACTCAATTGAGCCCGATCCGGTGAGCGAAATCCATGAATTTTCATGGAATTTCTTCCGTCGGGTTCGCCGGAATCGGCCCCTCCGGCGGCCGTGCCGCCGCCCGGCGATAGCCACCACCTCAACGGAGGTGGTGGTGGTGGTGGCCGGCCAGGGAGGTGGCCGGATGGCCGGCGGCAACACTTGGAATAGCCACAGGAAATGGCAATTTTTTTGATGTTTTTCGGCCATGTGGAGAAGATGAACAGTACATCTCATATATTTTAATGTTTTATTTAATTGTTTTATTCTTATTATTATGTAGTGAATGGTTTTAAATTTTAAAAATATATAGAGTCCCCTACTGAAAAAGTGCCCAACATGAAAGTTGTAGGCCTTGACCCCTAGGATCATACAAAATTGGGTTCACCCCATTTGGAGTCCTGGTTTGACCTCAGCACCCATTTTAGTGCAAAGTTTGACTGAACTTTGAATGGATGCCCACACCAATCCACAACTCCAAATGACTTGAAATTTAGGGTGTAGGCTATTCTTATATACATCTAAGACATATCCAAAAAATCAGAATTTTTGGAGAATATTTTCCTATAGTTTTTGTAAAAATTTAATAATCTTTGCATAAATTATTTGGAGGGTCAATTGACCTACAATCTCCACCAAATTTTGGTGGGGTGTTATTAGGGGTCATGATAAGCCCCTGGTTAAAATTTCAACTCATTTGGTGTTTATTTGATTAGGTAGACATTGGGCCAAAAATTTGTCCATTAAGGGGAAAATTGTGATTAGGGGTTATGTAGGGTTTTCCATGATCAAACCACCTCCAATTGGAGTGGGATTTTGGCCACTGCCCTAGCATCACCCAAATCACCTCCAGGTGAGATTTGGGGTCATGGGGAGTTGGATTGCCCTGGTCATGGAGTTGGAGCACCTTGGGGTGCATTTAGCCAAGTAAAGATCCATTGGCCAAATGGGCCCATAGAGACTTGAGTCTTCTTGGGAAGGTCAGTGGGATCAATTTGAGACCCTATGAGGAAGATTGGTGAGCATTGGAGTTGATTTGCTCAAGGCCATAGGGTTGATCCCTATGGAGTGGAATTTGGGGTTGTGAAGGACATAGGAGAGTTTGTCCTTGGAGAGGTGTGTAATGGACTCCTCTGAGTTCTATGAGTGATGTAACACCCTCACAAGAAGTTGGGTGGATTTGGGGAAGTATGGACCATAATCTTAGGGTAAACCCTAAGGGGTACTTTTAGAGGTCAATGAAGGAAGAGGGATCAAACCTTTATGGCTTGGCCTAGAATTTTGGGGAGATGGTCTTGGTGACCAGAGAGCCCTCCTATGAGAAATTGGTGGGATTTGGAGTTGCCAACCCTAGGTAATAAATCCTTGGGTAGATTTGTAAATATTTAGGTTTTGGGGATTTAGGAAGAAATAATACTTAGTGATTAACCATTTTCTGTCACCAGCTTATTTTTGATGTTATTAATCCCTGGAGATTCTATTAGAACCATTGGAAGACTTTTGGAGGTCCAAATTGTAATTAGTCATATTGTTGGCAATTATTGGGATGATTAATTGTAGGGTGATAGTTTTCTGTAATTTCATGAAACTTTGCTGGATGTCATTTCATACCATTATGAACCCACAGTAATTTTCTCATAATTTTTGGACTGATATTTTTGGTACTCTTAGTTCAATTTGGAATTAATTGCAAATATGTCCTTGGTGGAAATTACAAATGTAACATCTATGGAATATGGTAAAAGTTTGTAGGGCTGAATATTTTAGTATGAAACACCTCTGTATAGATTTGCATAAAGTTTGTAGTTCATATGAGGGTACCTCCTTTGGCAATAATTGAGAATTAAGGGATTTTGGAATTTTTAATAATAGTAAACCTTGCTAGAATTTCCTACAAATTCATATGTACTGATTATTAGGTACCCTTGATTTATGTAAAAAGTTTGGTAGGCACTGGAAGTCAGAAAAGTGCACTTGTAGTTCAAACCTTAGGAAGTTGTATTTTGGAAAAATTGTTTTAATTATTAATAATATTGGGAAAAATGTATTCTCTGGAATTAATCTTATAACACCATGATAGACCTCCAGTAAATAGCTTGGGTCAGTTGGATGAATATATGGAGTACCTATAGTTGAGAGCTTCATATAATTAGTTTGGTCTGCGTATAGTAAAACCGTGAAATTTGAGAATCAAGTGGATCCTTAGGAGGGATGGGAGGTAAGTGGTTTACCTAGTGTAGTTGAGAAGGTATGATGGTCAACAAGAAGGATTATAGACGGTAAAGTGTGCTTGGTGGGTTGAGGGTAAAGTGGTGCTCGGGATTGACGAAGGATCGTCTTGGAAAGTCATAAGCCACCTAGGGTTAATACAATTGTAATAACAAGGAGGGTGTTCTTATGGGTAGATATCAACAACACTAAGTGTCTTGAGAAAGAGAACCTTGGGGTATCATCCCATCGTAGTTCCTAGTACCGTAGCGAGCCCCTTACGGGGTAACCCTCGGGAAGTCCAGGACTAGCCCTAACTTATAGGAGTAAGACGATGTATAAGATTAACTAATAACACACTCACCCACACCCCGTGGTTACGAGAAGTTAGTTGGTTTGGTTTACGAGCAGTAGGCTCGGTGGATGAAGGAGCGGATTGCTGAGTCAGGAGAGCTTGTGACCCAGTAGTGTTTGAAGGTACGGACGGGTTGGTTCGGCGAGCCGATGGCTCGGCAGGCTATTGATGGCGGGCAGGTTAGCCCGGGGAGCTTATGGCTCAGAGATAGGAAGTAGAACATGTTGCATGCGCTTTGAAGGTGGTGAGTCTTCGGTATTGGACGGTCGTTCACACCGACGTCAATACGTTGACTCGGCAAGTATGGTATTTACACTTAGCCTTGAAAGTCTGGCGGTCCAGTCAGCAAGAGTACGCAGACGCTCCACGGGTTTTGCGGAGGCGTACGATAGGTCTAGGTTAGGTAGTGTGAATACCAACCTAGAGGTGGGCGAGGCCCAACCCACCGCTTCCGTTTGCCACTACGGGAGTATCCTGGGAGTCTAGCTCGCTCCAAAAAGGGGGAACTAAAGGTCTATGCGCATAGAGTCGTAGTGAGTGAGTTGCACTGTATGAACATATCATAATAGCATACTTTGCATGTCATAGCATAAACATTGCATTCAACCTACCCCTAACGTATAAGTCGGTTATGGGACTTCTTATACGGTAGGCCCTGCTAAACGACCCCTTGGTCTATAGGTTTGTATAGGCATTCCTATAAATCAATGGTTACTTTTATATTACTTTACTTGCCATTATATATACTGCTTACTGTTCTTTTCATGCACTTTACTATGCTCACTTACTGCTTCATATATATATATACACCTGTGTAGTTGTAGATCCGCCGCCACCTGCTTTTGTTTTTACCCCTTGAATGTCCTCCGCTTCCTCCTCCCCATACGGTGCCTAGGAGCTATTGGGGGTGGGGTGGGGAACATAAGGCTTAGTCTTTTTGACTAACGGTCGGTGGACCATATCATTTTAGGGGTTCGAGGAGACGCGGCAACACCAGAGACCGGTGTAGACGGAGGAGGGACAATGCAGTACAGGAGCTCAGGATTCGGGTCCAGTGAGTGATTAGGAGTTAGCTTCCGCGAGTGATCTTGTAGTGAGGATATGATGTACAGGGCATGAGCCCTCTTTATTATTGTACCTTTGTTATCTTTTTATTCAGTTATATCATGTGGACGTTTATATTTCATGTTGATTCTGTGGACTTGTCTTCTTTAATGTACTTTTCTTGTGATCGATTTGGCCGGCAGGATCGGCGTTTTGTAGTGGCGACCTTCCCGAGTGAAGGTGTCACCGCAAAGCGGCGGTTCTGGGCCTAAGACCTGAATGTTTGAAAAGAAAAAAAAATGGGGTCTTACATGATCTGACTGGCCCAGGTCTCGCCAGTTGGCCTGTGGGTCCCACTCGGCGGATACAGGTTGTACACCTATTTACACCCTATAAATCTATCCACCAAGTTTCATAACCATCAAGGGACTTTTGACCACATGGCCTTCACAAGGTTCTAATTGCACACCTAGAAATAAAACTAGTGTTCTAGGGCTTAACCACCTCCACACCACCCCATATCACTCATGGAGGTGTCTTAGGTGATCCTAAACCAGTTACCAAGGTTTCACTTCATGGTGATGAGTTTTGACCACCATACCCCAAGGTAAACATCATACCCTAACTTTGACCCTATTTGTCCTAACTTGGGTTTACAAAATACTCAAACAAAACAGACCCAATTGGGCTGATAATTTTATCAAGGTCATACAGTAACCCTAAGGGGCACCCACCAAAATTTGGAGGGTATTGAAGGTCATTTAACCCACTAATTAATTATTAGATGATTTGTGAAATTATTTCAAAAACCTTAGAAAAAGGTTCTCCTAAAAATCTCATCTTTGGATATGATGTGTGTATGTATAAGTAGACTATGTTTCAAATCTCAAGTCTATATCATTTTCCAACAAAAAGTATTTCAAGAAATGGTGGATGTCCTACAATAGGGACCATCCCCACCAAAATGGACCTACAGGGAGCTACAGAACTCCTTTTGGGGTGAAATCAATTTTAAAATAAAGTAGACCCTAAGGGATTCAACTTTGGTGTTGATCACTTTTTCTGTAGATGTGACTAAGTATTTTTAATAATTAGATCTATGTACAGCAAAATAAGTGACAGAAATTGCATAAACATTTATTTATATAACTATTTCTGAGTTCGACGAAAATATTAAACATCGCTCGACGAAAGCAGACCAACTCTGCGTTCGACGATAATATTAAACATCGCTCGACGAAAGCAGACCAACTCTGCGTTCGACGATCTTAACTGCGCTCGACGAAGGTAGAACAACTCTGCGTTCGACGAAATATTCGCTCGACGAATTCAAAGCATAACAGCGCTCGACTAATACAGAGTTAAACAACGCTCGATGAAAACCTTTCGTTCAACTAAATCAGAGCATAACAGCGCTCGACTAAAGCTGAACACCTCCCGTTCGACGAATTATTCGTTCGAC
Organism: Dactylorhiza incarnata; assembly: GCA_033032865.1. Classification (NCBI taxonomy): domain Eukaryota; kingdom Viridiplantae; phylum Streptophyta; class Magnoliopsida; order Asparagales; family Orchidaceae; genus Dactylorhiza; species Dactylorhiza incarnata. The sequence continues at coordinate 2,150,304 of JAWHQI010000347.1, read as the reverse complement.
TAATTTCTTACAGCGCTCGACGAAATAAATGAAATAACCGTAAACAATAATATTAAGATCCGACGGCTCTCCATCATCGTCCCCAATCGTTGGACGGATCGCGACAGCCCGTCCTGGGCCTCTTTGCGGGGTGATTTCCCGGCCACCTACGCCTCCTTCCGGCCGGCCAATGCCACCACTACCTCCGTTGAGGTGGTGGCCGGCGATAGGGGTGTTTGGCCGGAGGTGGTCGGATCTAGTTTTTTAGAGGAGGGAAAAGGAGTACGTAACGTACTCTTTCGGAAACCCAAATCCGAGCCCTATTGTGCACGGATCAAGCCCCGAAATATGAAAAGATCTAGCACTAAGGGAGGAGAAGAGGATCGGACTTGAGCAAGATCTTGGTTACGTGAATTCCAGTGAGTTGTCATTGACGGTGCTGGAGCTTTCGATGTCATGCCGATCTAGGATTTCTCTGCACGAAACTCACTGGAAAAATGGGGGATCTCTTCCTCTCTGAGCACTGAAGGAAATGAGAGGAGTTTCAATCGGCTAGGATGGCTTTATTCCTAAAAGCCATTAATGGCCATTATCAAGATTTCGGTTATAGCTATATTTCCTTTAATTCAGCCTCTCTGTCCATAGAAAATTCCAGAATTCGTCTGTAACTGATTGGGAAAGGTGAATTCTCATCAATTGGGAGGGATTTGAAGGATCAATAGCATATAATCACCATGAATGCTCTTTCCTCTCTCTCCGATTTGGGGGAAACTTCCTTTTCTCTCTCCTACTCAGCAATTACCGAAATTAAGTGGTAATTTCAGTAATTACCAGGCCCATCAGATGGTGTACCACCTTAATTGGGTCTAGCCCAAGTGGATTGGGCTAGATTAGGTTAGATTGGGGTATGTTGACCTAAATTAGGCTTGAGTTTGACTTTGGTCAAATTGACCAATTGGGTTGACCCCAAAGAGTGGCTTGGGCTCCATTGACATCCCTTAAAGGTTAGGAAGATCTAGGTAGGGTCAAATTGACAAGGTGAGGGTGAATTGCCCCTTATTAGTGCACTTTGACCAATTTAGGGTTTAGGGCAATTTGGTCAAATTGGAGGCCCCATGATGGGGCTTTTTGGTCCATTAGGATCCTAGTACCCATACAAGGGTAGAGGCATGGTCAATTTGGCATTGTGGGGGCCAATTGATCTTAATTGAGCTAGTTTGACCAATTCAGGGTTAAGGTTGACTTTGGTCTAATTGGCCTCTTAGGTTGACCCCAATGGGTCACTGGTGCTTCAAGGAGACCTCTAATGGGTTAGGGATGCTATGGTGGGGTCAAGGTTCAAGGTGGGGCCCCTAAACACAATCCTAGGCTTGATATCTAAAAATTGCTATTTGCAGACCACTTGGGTTTTCTCCTTCTCACCTATGTTCACAAGGCCTTGGGCTCTTTCGATGGTTTTGTCATGACCTAGTCATGACAAAACCAACTTAGGGGTCTAGTTGTTTGAGGAATGCTACAAAGAGAGTCAAGTAAGAAGAAAGCGAGTGAAAGTAAGCAGGAGCTAGGGTTGAAATTGTTCGACTTACCCTCTCCCGGCAGGATCAATGGTAGCGGGTTGACGTGCTTCCGCAGATGCACGACGTCCATGCCATGCTTCTGGATGAACACATGGAACTTGGCCTCGTAACCTCCCAGCGTTGGAGGCCGGAAGGTCGACTCTTCCTCCTGCACCGGCGCGAGGAGAGTGTTTCCGAAGTTTCCGGTCACGAAGATGAACCGCTAAGTCCAGTCGTGAACTTTGTTGGTTGTACCGGTGACCTTGAGCGGGCTCTGGCCGGAGAAGAAGGTCACCCCGTTCTTCGCCCGAAAGTTGAAAAGCTTGCGGAAGACGGGGAGGGAGAACTCGATCCCCTCCTCCCGCAAGTAGCAGACGAATGCTACCAGCATCGCTATGGAATTCGGGTTTAGTTGAGCGGGAACTACGCCGAAGTAACGGAACGCTTGGCGCAGTTCGGGCCAGAGGGCGAGCCGGAGTCCCACCTCGAAATGGTCTAGGGGGATGGCGAGAGCACCAAGAGAGAGCTGGTTGATGTGATCGCGACCTCCAGGGCGGCGCGCAGTAAAGCCCGGCGGGATGTAATCTGCGACTGTCGAGGAGAAGTCCTCTTCGGACAGGTCGCAAGTGTCGAAGTTATGATCGAGGAACGACTTGGCGCACCTGCTCGTGCCATCGGGCTCGGGGGCCATCTCGCGGAAAGAAAGTGGAAGGAAAGTCTAGTGAGAGGTGCGAGTGCTGTGCGAGAGCAAGGGAAGAAAGAGAAGAAAGTGTAATAACGACGGTACGTGGACTGACTATTTATAGAAAAAAGTAGAAATAAAGGGAATTCCCTACGCGCGGGGTGCGGATAGCGGTCGCGCTACCCTGGCACCTCAGAGTTTGAGCCAGTCCGCTTACACGTCAGTCGTCGACAGGTGGCGAAAGTGATGCGCGAGATTCTTCAGGCGAAAGCAAACTAAAAAGTACAGTAAGATCTAAAGCATCTGCAAGATAACATTCAGAAAAGTAGGTAAATGGCACATAATATATAACATTAAAACATACAAATTGTTCGCGAGACGCAGCAAGTCTCGTCTTGTTCAGTACATAAAAGAAAAGAAGAAATAACAAAGATGCGAGAGAATACAGAGGGTGAGAGCCGGTAGGCTTAGTACTGTTCCCACTGCCATCGACCCCGGCCTCGCCTCCCTGTCCTCGGAGGCACTCGCGGGTAATAATACGCGCTTACCGCTATGAGCTCTTGGTGGAATAGACGCATCTGGTCCCTAGCCAGCGCGATATGCCTCCCAGGAGAGGTCTCCCCGTCACCCGCCCCCCTGGCGCTCCATCTCTCCGATGAGGTACGTATAATCTCGCTCGAGGACGCTCAGTCGACGCTCAAAAGTAGTATGTTGCCCTTCGACCTGGTTGGCGAGGTCTCGCTGTAACCAGATGAGCTTGTCGAGAACCTCCGTCATCCGCGCCTTCATCGTCCCAGAGACGGCAGGATCACCCAGGAAGTCTGAAAGATCGCAAGGGGAAGGAGGAGGCGAGAACATTTCCTATCCATCCTCGTATTGAGGGTCCATCAACGAGGCCTCTCGGAAGCCTGCGAGAGAAAATGTTAGATAAATAGGGTGTGAAGACCTTGGTAAAAGAGTCACAGTGAGAGAAGTAACTAACCTTGGACAGGTTCTCTGTCTTGACGTCGGCGATAGGGGCTAGGTTGCCCTGCGAATGACTGGCTAGGTGGGTGAAGAGATTTCCCCATCCCGGGGCGGTGTGACATCTGGTTGACGACAAAGGTGGTGGCGTGGTAAGTACCCGGAGGGTTGTGGTCAGTGGCCCTCTCGTCCAGGCATCCCGGCTCGATCGCAAGGGTGGTAGTCTCGGGAACGGGCGAGACGCGCGGGGTAGGAGGAGGATCTCGTGGTGTCAGGGGAGGATCACGCGATGTCGTGGAAAGCCTTGCGGTCCCGAAGGTGGAGGCTGCGGGAAGGAAGCGGGATAGATAAGTTGGCGAAAGATAAAAGGTATGCGAGAAGGTAATAAAGGGCTTACCTAGCACCGGCGCGGTTCCGCCAGGAGTAACTAGAGGGGTGGGCTCCTGGGTCGGTGGAGCACCTTGAGGGCAGGTGGGGGGATGTCGGCATCCACTGGGCTGATCCTGAGGTCGCCTCCCACCATCTGCAGGTTCTGCGAGTGATTGAAATTGGTAAGATATAAGGTCACCAAGATAAGCTTTAAAGCGAGATAGATTATAATACCTCGGCGGAGTTGTCGGGAGGGATGTTGGAGAGGGGAGGAGTCTCTGACGCAGACTCCCTAGCCGTTAGGGCTCGCCGGACCACCCTGGCCTTCTTTAGCTAGTAGGGCTTGGAAGGATCCCTCTTGGACGAGAGTCAGGGGGCATACCGAGTGGACCTGGAGGTATTCTCCCCCTGAGCGGCGGTAATGCGCTCCATCAATCCTTGCGAGAGCGGTCTCGGCGTCGGCCTGAACGATATTTCGATCGACGGAAGCTCAAAGGTGAAGAAGAGAAACAGTAACAGGACAGGTATTCTCTGGGCAACGGACTGAGGTATATTTATAAAAGAGGGGAGGGGTCCACCAAAAAGATTCCCTCCAGGTCAGCAAAGCACTCGCCAAATATTGGGGGTTGGACTTTTCTTTCCGAGCGTAGGACTCGCTCGCAAAGAGCGGGGATTGTGTACAACCCCGTATTCACTGAGTGGGTCCCATGGTCCTAAATGGTCAAGATGCAAGAGAGAAGTCAAGAGGGGCACTCGCCCAGTTCAGGAGAGGTAGGGGAGCCTCAGGGCGAGTGCGAGCCTCATCCGCAAGGCATTCACTCCATTTAGAGGGCGAGTGCGCGGAGGGCCAGGAGAGTGAGGGCGGAACCCCACTCGTTGGGAGAGCCAGGTATCATGCGAGTGGTGCCCCCACGGACCACTCGCCCAAGGGAATCTAGTGTGCGAGAGGCCTGACGAGTGGTGCCTTCACGAACCACTCGCCCAGAAGGGTTTAATGGGAAAATGACCTAGATATCCTTCGTGGGTTGCCAATAGCCCTTCAGAACAACGGAGTTAGGCTGTTAGCAGACCAATTTGGGGTGCGGTTAGTAAAACTAAAAGGCGGATCTAGGCTATTTGCAGACCAGACTAGAAAATCTATAAATATGCTCTTAAGGGCACCTTTGAGGAGATCCGATCTTTTGAGCTCTCTCCTCCAGGCTAGTTTTGGGGTTGGTTGTTAGTGCCCTCCAAGGTGCTCGGGTGAGCATTGGTTTGGGAGGGGAAGCTCTCTAAAATCTTTCGGGTGTGTAACGGGACCTCCTCGCTACAGTCTTGGGTCAGTTATAGGTTTCCATCAACTGTCAGGTGAGCTTGTGAGAGAGAAGTAGGTGCGGGCTACACACCCAATGGGTCCGAACTCAAGAGACCGGTCGCCGGTTTCAACATCCGCAACCACCGGACATTCCAAGAATTTCGTCGAGGACGTGCGCCAAGCCAAACAAGCCCCCCACGAATCCCGCGCAATAACACCAACACCGGACCCCACTCGACCCGAATGCCGCCACACCGCACCCTCAAAGTTGATCTTAATCACACCCGCCGGCAGAGGAGCCCAAGAGATAGGTGAATGAGCAGGAGGGATACCACAAGAACTTGGATCGTGACACGCGGTAAAAGCAAGAAAAGATGCACACACAAAAGAGGATGTGACCTCCGGGGGCTGCATCACGCCCTCCCACAACATCAAATTCCGCCACCACCAAATCGTCCATCACGCTATCGAGAAAATCCCAAACTGATCCCGCAAAAGACGCTTATGCCAAGCACGAACCCAATCCCTGGGAGACCCCCAACCGCGGGATGAAATCACATCGGAGAGCTCCATGAGAGGCCAAATCGGAGAGACCACCGCACAGTCGCACAACCCATAAAACACATCTTCCTCCGAATCCCCGCACAAAGAGCAAACAGAAGTCACCAACAAATGTCGCCGCCTCAGATTCATTGCAGTCAGTACAATATTGTTTTGAGTCATTCTCCACAAAAGAAGGCGCACCCATGGGCGTCGCGGCCCTCCACACAAAAGACCAATGCGGAGGAGCCGAAGAGGACGGGGTGCCATCAGAAACGAGAAGACTATGCGTCAAATGGTAAAGCGCCCCGAAACGAAAAAAATCCAACACCGCGTGAAATGTCAAACCCAACAATTATCCGAAACCATCCGAAGCTAGTTTTGAACATAAAATGAGAAAAAATGTAAATTTTTTAAAATATATAAATTAAAATATCTCATATTGGCTAGTCGTGTGCTTTAAAACCGGTCCGAATCGGTCCGGGCGAGACCGGACCGGGTCGGACCGGTTCGAGACCGGTCGTCTCTAGGACCGGTCCGGTCCCAGACCGGTCCTAGAGGTCTCGACGGTCTCCGCTATTTGGAGTTAGACCGGTCCCAGATCGGGACCGATAAAAGACCGGTCCGGACCGGTCTTTTACCGGTCCCGGTCTGGGACCGGCCTAACTCCAATGGCTCTTTAAGAGCCGTTATTAACGGCTCTTAAAGAGCCGTTTGCTGTGTAACGGCTCTTAGCCGTTACACAGCAAGCTGTGTAACGGCTAAGAGCCGTTACACAGCTTTCAAGCAGGCCGGCAGCGGCAGCAATGCTGCCGGCCTGCTTGAAATGGACAGCCTAGGGCCTAGGCTGTCCAGTCTAGGCCCTAGGCTGTCATTTTTTTATTTATTTTTTTTAAATTTTTTTTAATGATTTTTTATTTTAATTTTTTTATAACCCCCCCTACCCGCCCACTATTCCCCCCCCCCCCCTCTCTCTCCTCCACTCTCTCCCCTCCACTCTCTCTCACTCACTCACTCTCATCAAATGGCCTCCTCCTCATCCGCGTCGGCGTCCTCGTCTGCGTCTGTCGCTCATGAAATTTTGTAGCACCACCACAAAGCGTCAATATGGGAGAAGTTTGACAAAGTGCGGGTCGACGGCGAAATAAAGGCGAAGTGCAAATCTTGCGAGAAGCTAATGGCCGCTGCCAGCAGCAACACAACCCTCGCGCGACAAGCACTTTAAATGAATCCAGCAGTTTTTCTATTAATATTAGCGTTGCGAAATTTAATTCTGATTTTACTCGTCTTTATAATTTTTATGATCATATGTATGGAGCGCGTCCTCGCGAAGAAACAACCCAGCCAAAAACAAAAGACGCTTTAAAAAATAAAACGTTAGAATTAGCATCTAGGAAAAAACAACGAACGTCAAGCACTTTAAATGAATTAAGTTTATATAGCAAAACACAGTTTCAGGATTATATGACCGCACACGAAATTGAAAACTTTAACATTTTGAAATGGTGGAAATCTAAAACAACCGTTTATCCTATTTTGGCCTTAATGGCCCGTGATTTACTAACAGTCCAAGCTAGTACAGTAGCTTCGGAGTCTGCGTTTTCTTTGAGTGGCAGGATTCTGAACGAGCGGAGAAGCCGGTTGACCGAGACGTCTTTGCAGATTTGCATTTGCTACAAGGATCATTTGGATGCTCTGAGGAGGAGACAACATGTTTCGTCAATCGAAAATAGCGAGGAGGAACTTGAAGACGAAATAAGCAACTTAAGCCTGGACAGTACTACCGAGGAATAAACGAGCAAAATGTAATTTCATTTTCTTATTTAGTTATTAAATGTAATTTTTTTTAATGAAATGCAGTTTTTTTTAATTAAATGTAAATTGCAATTTTTTTAATTTGTAAATTGCAATTTCAATTTGTATTTTTAATTAATTGTAATATTTTTGTTTAAATTTTTAATAAAATTTGCAGTTTTTTTATTTGTCTTTTTTTTTCCTATTTAAAAAAAAAAATCTCTATTTTTTTAAACCGGTTCGGGACCGGTTAGGACCGGCTCGGATCGGTCCCGGACGGTCCTCCTCAAAAGGAGGAAAACCGGTCCCGGACCGGGACCAATTTCGGTTAAACCGGTCTGGGACCGGTGGCCAAAAAGACCGATCCCCCATGGGACCGGTTCAGGACCGGACCGATGGTCCTTTTACGCAGGACTGAATTATTGGCTTATATTTTAAAGCTAAAATAAAATATCGTAAATATTCTCTATGTACACCGGACGCCCTCCAATCGTCACAGAGATTAATTAATAAACCAAAGTGATTAATTAACATTAATGAGAGTAATTAATTAATTAAACTAAAAAGTAAAAGCAAAACGACAAGGGAAAATACCCGCATTTCGGAAATATCAAGAACCTGAGAAGGATGGGCAAGCATTTATCAAAGCCCCTCATATAATTAATATTTTCATTTATTATCCTCTGTAGCCGCAGGAGTCACCGAATGTTTTGACCCAGTTTTTGACCAAGCGCGGAGAAGAAGGTATTAGCTAAAGCACGGTCCCGATTATGGACCACTTTTCGGCGTCGAACCTCGCGTCCCAATTCCTTTCCAAGAAATTACCGTGGACTCCACCCGTCCCTTAACTAAATTCGACCGCTATCTGGAGTCCGGCTCTGTCCGGACGCCACTTCGGATTCCAATGCAGCAAAATCTATCGTAATAGGTACGCCGTACATATTTCCCTACACCTGCCGGCTGCCGGTCACGTACCCATTGGTTTATAGGGATCCGGGAATTTCAGTGTGGAGTTTGCACGATATTGCCCAACGGGCGAGAGCACTCTTATTTTTGTATATTTTTTTAGTTTATAATTTTTTGTTTTTTGTCTTCTAGCGGATAATTTCGGGTAGCCGTTGGATTGATGGGGTTGGGGGGTCTCTCATCGTTGGATCGAACTCCACCCTGGAGTTCCCGCACGAACTTCAGGGAATCCGGATCCGTTTTATAGGTAGTCGTTATTAGCACCTTTACTTTTGATATCCGCAACTATTTGATAACGTATATTATCATTTTTAAAAAGGGCGATGTTATTAGCAATCCTGTGACGGCTATTCTCAGTCCTAAAACACTTAGGGTCCGTTCGTTTGGACGGAATTGGCTTTCTGGAATTGACATTTGAGATTAGAAATCCAATTCTAGTGTTCGGCGCAACGAAATTTAAGCGGATATTGGCTTTCATGTGAAAACCCATGGTTTTTACTATGAACTAAAAAAATCAAATAGCAATTCTTACCTACGCCCATAGGTTTTCCGCATAATCAAATGTTTACACTAGAGTTTTTCAACCTACGCGCGAGTTTTTCGCCCGAGCGCGCGTTTTCCTGCAGGGTGTTTTTCGCCCGGGCGCGTTTATTTCACCCGGGCGCATATTTTTGCCCGGGCGCGATTTTTTCGCCCGGGCTTTCGTCCGGGCACGTTTTATTTCGGCCGGGCACGTTTATTTCGGCCCGGCGTGATTTTCCCCCGGGCGCGATTTTTTCGGCCGGTCGCGATTTATTCGGCAAGGGTGCGATTTTTTCGGCCGGACGCGATTTTTTTTCACCCGACCACGATTTTTTCGCCCGGGCGCGATTTTTTCGCTCGGGCGCGATTTTTTCGACCCAGGCGCAATTTTTTCGCCTGGGCGCGATTTTTTCGCCCGGGGGCGTTTATTTCGCCCGGGCGCGTTTTATTTCGCCCGGGCGCGATTTTTTCGCCCGGGCACGATTTTTTCGCCCCAGGCGCGATTTTTTCGCCCGGGCGCGATTTTTTCGCCCGGGCGCGAGTTTTTCGCCCGGGCGCGATTTTTTCGTCCGGGGCGCGATTTTTTCGCCCGGGCGCGATTTTTTGGCCCGGGCGCGATTTTTTCGCCCGAGCGCGTTTATTTCGCCCGGGAGCGTTTTATTTCGCCCGGGCGCGTTTTTTTTCGCACGGGCGCGATTTTTTCGCCCGGGCGCGATTTTTTCGCCCGGGAGCGATTTTTTCGCCCGGGGCGCAATTTTTTTGCCCGGGCGCGATTTTTTTTGCCCGGGCGCGATTTTTTCGCCGGGGCGCGATTTTTTCGCCCGGGCGCGATTTTTTTGCCCGGGCGCGATTTTTTCGCCCGCGCGCATATTTTCGCCCGGGCGCGATTTTTTCGCCCGGGCGCGTTTATTTCGCCCGTTCGCGTTTTATTTTTCTCGGGCTCGATTTTTTCTCCCGGGCGCGATTTTTTCGCCCGGGCGCGATTTTTTCTTCCGGGCGCGATTTTTTCGCCCGGGGGCGATTTTTTGGCCTAGGGCGCGATCTTTTCCACAGGGCGCGATTTTTTCGCCCGGGCGCAATTTTTTCGGAAGGGCGCGATTTTTTCGCCCGGGCGCGATTTTTTCGCCCGGGGCGTGATTTTTTTTCGCCCGGGCGCGTTTATTTCGCCCGGTCGCGTTTTATTTCTCCTCGACGTGATTTTTCTTCGCTCGGGCATGATATTTTCGCCCGGGCGGAATTTTTTCGTCCGGGGCGCGATTTTTTCGCCCGGGGCGTGATTTTTTTTCGCCCGACCGCGTTTATTTCGCCCGGTCGCATTTTATTTCTCCTCGGCGCGATTTTTTTTTCGCTCGGGCACGATTTTTTCACCCGGGCGCGATTTTTTCGCCTAGAGCACGATTTTTCCCCCGGGCGCGATTTTTTCGCCCGACCGCGATTTTTTCGCCGGCCGCGATTTTTTCGCCCTGACGCGATATTTTAGCCCGGGGGCACATTTTTTGCCTGGGCGGCGCTTTTCTCCCGGGCGCGCACTTTTCGCCCGGCACGCGCTTTTAAAATTTTGAATTTTAAAAATTTCAATTCCAGAAAGCTAATTCCATCGTGCAGCCGAACAACTTACAGATATCAATTCCAATTTTGTTCACTGAATTCCATCCCGCAACCGAACAGCAGAATTGGTTTTATGCACAAAACCAATTCCTGCAGATATTGGTTTTCTGGCCAAAGCCAATTCCAGAAAGCCATTACCTGCGCGCTGAACGGACCCTTAAGGGTCCGTTCGTTAGGTCGAAATTGGAGCGTTGGAATTAGAATTCAATTGACAATTCCAATTCCAGCGTTCGGCGACCATAAAATCATCTCGGAATTGGAATTCATTTCAATTATCATATGAATTGATTATAGAGGAAACACACCTCCCTCAATTCCGACCTCATGAGGTCTTCATTTGCAATTCCCACTCTTACCAGTGCGCCCCCGACTCTCTTAAAAAGACCTCAACGCCAACTCTGTTGTTTGCCCAAGAGCGCATTCTTCGTTGGGGCGCGAATTTTTCGCCGGGGCGCATTTTCCCCAGGGCGCGCATTTTTCGCCGGGGAGCGAATATTTCGCCCGGGCACAAATATTTCGCTCGGGCGTGTGAAATTTTCCGTAGATCTAGGAGTGAGCAGGAATAGTATAACTCAAAGTTCAAGCCAACAACCAGAAGCACATGGAAAACAACTTTGATCTTTATTGATGCTAGCGGAAAACTTCATTACAAGGCAAGGTATACATGGCGAGACATGATTTCACCAGCACACAAAAAACAGGAGAAAAAATACAACTGAAAGATAACCAGCGGTCTGACTTCCGGAGACCGCCTGACCGCCCGACCTGCGAGTTCGCGCGACTAGGAAACGATACCGCCCGAACTGCCTGCCTGCGACTTGAACAACACCAACTGAGAACCCCGCGATCTGTCACTGATTCTCCCGAACTCCAGCAACCCGCACTGCAAGCCGCGAGACCGCCCGAACACCTTCAGAAAAGGAGATGACCGCTGCTGCCCGCACAATCCGCAGAAGCTGCACAAAAGAAATTCAATCAGCAAGACCGACCGGTCACATAAATGAGACCGCAAGAACTGGCCGCGAGTTCTGCTTACACTTGGTGCGATGATTTTGCTGCTACAGTGACTCCTATTTATAGGCGTGAGACCTGATCCAGTCACCACCCTATGAGATAGGATCACCACCCTTGATCGCGCGACCAGACCGGTCAACCCGCGCGATCAGCAAAAGATCTTTTTGCTTAGTGAGCTCGCCGACTTCAACAGAAGCCGCGCGATCATGACAACTCGCCCGGTCATGACGCTCACCACCTGTGTTCTCCACCCGACCTCCTCCAGAGACCGCGAACACACTAGGCCGACTAGGACAACAGCCCGCCAAGTCGACCAAACACCTGTGACCGCATATACCAGCAGATCGCCGAAGGACCAGCTATGCAAACACAAACCGGAGACCGCGCGACTAAGAAGACCTTAGTCCGCGCTCACCACAAAGAAACCGGACAGCCACCAGACTGGACTGCCCGTACCACGCGTTCACGCAAGCCAGACCGCGCGGTCTCACCAAGCAGAAACCTGCTCCGCCACGCGGTCACACGACCAGACCGCGCGGCCTCACCTCTGCACCTTGGACAGAAGAACGATTGTCACGTCGAGAAGACCTGCGGCTAGACTAGAGAGGTCAGACCGCCAGAGGAGACCGCAAGACCGTGCGGTCAGACCAGACCGTGCGGTCAGACCAGACCGCGCGACCTCCCCCAGACCGTCAGCTTTCACAAACTTCCACTTCAACATTTTCAACAGGGCGTACATTTTTAGCCCGGGCACGCATTTTCAGCCATAACGCACTTTTTTATCCCAGATGCGAAGTTTCAGCCTAGGCGCGTATATTTTGCTCGGGCACATAATTTTTGCCTGAGCGCGCATTTTTTGCCCGGGCGTACCTTTTCTCGCTGCCCGGGCAAAAAAATGTGTGCCCGAGCGAAAAATGCATGCCCGGGCGGAAAATGGGCACCATGGAGAAAATGCGCGCCCATGCGGAAACAATGTGCGCCCAGGCAGAAAATGAGCGTCGCGGCGAAAAATGGGTGTGGGCAGAAAAATTCGTGCCCCGGCGGAAATTACGTGGCCCGGTGAAAAATGCGCGCCGAACATAAATTTCTTCATTTCTGATGACCTTAAGAAAACTATGTTTTAGTGTGTGTGTGTGTGTGTGTAAATATCAATTCCATCGACTGAGTTTCAATATGCAGCCGAACAGTGAGATTACTAATTTCAATTCCTGTAACAAAATTTTTGCGTTCAGCCGAACAACAGAATTGGAATTGACTTCAATTCCTACGGGAATCAGAATTGGGTCAATTCCAATTCCTACATCTCATTTCCTACCAGACGAATGGAGCCTTAAATTTATTGTACTGCGAATATTAATGGACTACGTTTAGCCATTATAGGACTGCTTATAACATTGCGCTTTAAAAATAGATACTCCAGTCGTCCCCTTTTCAAATCTCTCTCACATCCAACACACTGTTTGTACCGATTCTCAAGTTGCCTAGCGAGTGGCCGAAAGAAAAGGAATCGGTGACTTCCTTCGAAGAAAAACTACGAATGAAAGAGAAACATGCTAAAGAACGAGCAAGATGGATGGAAGAGTAAGCGATAAAAATAAGAAGTCTGATGCGGCCTTGAAAGAGAAGGAGAATCTAGCGTTTGAGAAGAAGAGGATGCATGGGAAATGGAAGGATCAGAAGTTGAAGTGATTATGGCTTCGTTTGGCACGGCGGTGGCGGTCATGAACACTGTGGCTATGAACTGTCATTCGTGAACGTTCGACCTCACCTAAGGAACTTTATCCACTTATATGTTCAAAATTAGTTTTATTTTCTTGATGTTGGTCGTAACCGTTGTCATATCAAACAAACATTCTATGACGGTGGCGTTTTTGTCCAAACTCATTGGAGCAAAAACGTTGCGCCAAGGCTCCGTTTGACGGGGCATTTTTGCTCCCGTGAGTTTAGACAAAAACACCACCATAATTGAATTATGCTTGACATGGCAGCGGTTATAACACCGCTATGAAGAAGAGAAACTAATTTTGAACATAAAAGTGAATGAAGCTCTTTAGGTGAGATCGGGCGTTCACGAACGACGGTTCCTATATAACTACCGTGTTCACGGCTGCTACCGCCGGGCCAAACGAGCTTAAGAGACCGTAAATCTAATTATGAAGAATGGATTCAAGGGATTTTGTTTGGGGAGGTGGGCGTGAAAGAGGAGGTGATTGCTTCCTTCATGGAGGAACTAAAGATTCAACTAGAGAAATGAAGGAATGTTTTTTGTTGAAGCCAAAAGTGTTCCCAACCTACACGCTCAGCTACGAACTGCTAAGAGACGGGAGAAACTGGGAGCTGCAAGTGACCAACTACTAATCGCGTCGGAGAGAAGAGAACGGGGGAGAGGAGAAGGTTGTCGTGAACGGCTACACCAGACTTCCCGCAACTGCAAGCCTTAGTTGCGAGTGATTTTATTATTTATCAAAAGGGATCCGTTACAAAACGATTACAACCAAATAACAAAAAACTCAGTTGTCAGAGAGAGACGGGAGCTTGAGTCCGCACCAACAGTGAGTTATGTGCTCAAATTCAACGTGCCTTTCTGGGTACTATTCCCCTATTTATACTAATTGAGGCATTCCCGAACAAGCAGACACCTAAATTGCAGGTTGCCCGGGGTACAAGAAAACCAGGCAGAGGGTGAGGTTACAACATGTTGTAACCTCCTTAACTAAAAGGTTGGAAAGAAAAGCTGGGACAGTCTCTAGATGGTGCCCGCTCATGCTGCTTGATGCAAAGAGGCTCCTTGCTCCATCTGTGGCTGACTGATTTTTGTTCGGGTCGCAGTATTTCGAGCTAACACTTTTGACATAGAGAAGAAGTCAATTACAAACATCAAAAGGGTGGACTTCTTCGAGTATCGCAAGAAGGAACACATGAAATAGGAGGAGATTGCAACGACGCTTCAGATAATCTTCGAGGCCGGTGGAAGGAGAAGGTCCAATTTGATCGCAACGAACCTGCTGCAATTGCCAAATACCTGGATGATAATGGATTTCAGGGTTGCAATGAGCACTCTATGCGATCTCCAAAAATGGGAGGAGAATGGGAGATTAAGGTAAACATGTGAGGGAGAGCCGGTTAGGGGTGAATGCAATCTCATATTGAGGTGTTGTGTTGTAACTTGAAACATAGTATTGTGAAGTATGGACATTGTAATCTTGTATTTTCTAAAAGTTTTGTAATAAACTTTCAACTTTTGGTTGTTTTGGGTCCACTAGATGATTTTTAACATTTCCTCAGTAGCAAGTTTTGTCTAATGTCAATGTTCTACCATGAAGTTCTTTTCTTGCTATTGCAGTGCCAGGATAGGTGTTGAAGCCAGGAAAATCCTATACTCCAAAATTCGGATCATTGCAGCCGGAGGCTACTCGCCCAACAGTCAAACGAGATAACTTGGCTGGCAATGACGAAGAAGCTAGAAGTGCAATAAACGGGACCCCAGGTGTAACGGCAGGGAGGTCCCACCACGTACCCGGAAGCTCAAGGGAGTCTTCCCCTCCAAAACCAAAAGTGGTCGAGCTTGGTACAAGGAAGGCAGGGACCTGGCGAGTATCTCACCTGAGGGGGTCAACCTCGTCCAAAAAGTCCTCCTTCTTGTACCCCTATGGGTCTATTTATAGACAAATCCTGGGGGGGGGGGGGGGGGGGGGGGGGCGGTAGTTACCTGACCATACTCGCCCATACTCGCCCAAGCTCGCCCCTTGCTCGCCAAGCTCGCCCAGCTCGCCCAGCTCGCCCCTTGCTCACCCAACTCGCCCCTTGCTCGCCAAGCTCGCCCCTTGCTCGCCCCTTGCTCGCCCAACTCGCCCCTTGCTCCCCCAGCTCACCCCTTGCTCGCCCCTACTTGCCCCTTGCTCGCCCATGCTCGCCCCTACTCGCCTATGCTCGTCTAGCGAGGTCTGTGAATAGGCGTCTCCTTAGGCCTTTCTGATCTCGACGAATTACGGGTGGTACAATAGGTAATGTATATGAGTTGTATTGTAGGCAGTTGAAACGAAGGACATAAATGTGCGCCATCGGCGAGCTAAGGAATTCATTTGCTCAACCTAATAAAGAACAACTGAATATGAAATCTAGTACTCATTTGGAGGTATCATATTGTTTTTATGATTTATGAAATAACAAAGGCATACTTCTTTTGGTGGGTGAATGTTGAAACCGATTTCTCGGTCTCTTGTGGAGTTCGGGGCCCTCAACGAATTGAGGGGCGACTAGCCCTTACTAATCCCTCGAGGAGGGTAGGCGGAAGATTAGTAAAATGACTAAGACCTTGGTCACAGCGAGGAGGTCCCTCCACTAACCCGGAAGATCGTTGAGCGCTTCCCCTCCCAAGCCAAAGCTGAGACTTGGGCACCTTGGAGAGCTCTGGAAATGCTAACCAAAGAAGGCCTAAGGAGAGGGAAGCTGAAGTGAGATCTTCTCCAAAGGTGCCCTTGAGGTCCTATTTATAGATTTTCTGATCTGGCCTGCAAATAGCAGGATTCCGCCTCTTGATTTTACTATCCGCACCCCAAATGGGTCTGCTAACAGCCAAACTCCGCTGTTTGGAGAGGCTAAAGGCAGACCACCAAGGGTGACAGGGTAATTTGGCCGATTCCTAGCGAACACTTGACCCGCTCGCCTCCTTGCGAGCACTTGGCGAGTTCTTGACTCGCCGGCTTCCTAGCGAGCACTTGGCGAGTTCTTGACTCGCTCGCTTCCTAGCGAGCACTTGGCGAGTTCTTGACTCGCTCGCTTCCTAGCGAGCACTTGGCGAGTTCTTGACTCGCTCGCTTCCTAGCGAGCACTTGGCGAGTTCTTGACTCGCCGGCTTCCTAGCGAGCACTTGGCAAGTTCTTGACTCGCTCGCTTCCTAGCGAGCACTTGGCGAGTTCTTGACTCGCTCGCTTCCTAGCGAGCACTTGGCGAGTTCTTGACTCGCCGGCTTCCTAGCGAGCACTTGGCGAGTTCTTGACTTGCTCGCTTCCTAGCGAGCACTTGGCGAGTTCTTGACTCGCCGGCCCTTCTGGCTCGCTCGCCTTTGGTTGCCCGTCTTCTCGGCGAATATCGGGGTTATACACAATCCCCGCTCTTCGCGAGGCTTTTCAGGCTCGCGAAGAATCGTCCAACCCTTGATATTCGTCGGCCCCTCGGTGACGTGGCGAGAATCTTTCGGTGGGTCCCACGCCTACCACTATAAATACCACTCTCCTTGGCTGTCATTCGAACTTTTCATTTTTCTCTGGCTTTTCTTACTCGGTCTCTCGCCCCCAACGCAATGTCGAAAAAGGATGAGATGCTGGCCCGCCTAAAGGCTTCGCAGGCGGCCCAGAAGGGGAAGACCGCTGTCATCGTGTAACATCCCCCAGACAGCTAGACCCCTAAGTTGGTTTTGTCATGACAAAACCATAGGAAGAGCCCAAGGCCATGTGAATTGAGGTGAGAAGAAGAAAACCACCTTGGTCTGCAAATAGCAATTTCCTGTGACCAAGCTTAGGGTTGGACTTTAGGGCCTCATCTTGACCATTTGACCCCATCTTAGTATCCCTAACCCTTTAGGGGCCCCCTTAGGGCACCAAGGACACATTGGGGTCAACCAAAAAGGCCAAATTGACCAAAGTCAACCCTAACCCTAAATTGGTCAAAGCAGCCTATTTTGAGCCAATTAACCTTCACCATGACAAGTTGATCACTCATCTAGGTCTAGAATATCATAAGAGACCTAGTAGACCTAAAAGCCCCATCATGGGACCCCCAATGGTGCAAATTGACCAAAATGCCCTTGTTAGGTCAAAATGACAATTCTTCACTAAGTGCCCAAATTGACCATCACCATGTTAAATTGACCCTACCCTTAGGGTTATCATGTCATAGGGGACCCAGTGGACCAAAAAGCCCCATGACTGGGTCAACCCTAGGGCTCAATTTGACCAAAGTCAATTTAGCCTGTTTTGGTCAAATCAGCTCAAATTGGGTCAACTAAGACTCATGTGACCAAATTGACCCCACCAATAGTTTCTAAACTTAATTTGGAGTCCAATGGACCCAAAAGCCCCATCCTAGGGTCACCCTCTTGGCCAATTTGACCAAAAGTCAAAATTGCCCAAATTAGGTCAAATCCCTTGAATCTAGCCCAATCCCTTTGGGCTAAGCCCAAATTGACCACTTGACCAGCCTAGTAGGCTGATAATTAACCCAGGAGAGAGATAAAAGTCGGTCATGGTGAGTAGGAGAGAGAAAAACCCATTTAGGGGGAGAGAGAAAGAGGAGGAATTAATGGGGAGGAAGAAGAAACCTTCAATCTCCCCCATTAATGGTTGGATTCATCTCCTCTAGGGAAGAGGAGGAGTTTCCAGCCATTTCCCGGCCTCCAAAGGGTGAATACCAAGGGATTTCACCAAGGACGAAATTCCCCATTCATGGCCTTAAATGGCATTGAAGCCATGGCTCTTCCCCTCCCTCAATTGAAGTCTTTAAAAGCTTCCCTAGACCCAGAGCATCGTTTTCCCCCACTTACCCAAAGGAATCGGGCAGTTTGGTGTGGTGGTTGCAGAACTCGGAAACCATGGAGGTCGGCCATGGCAATCCCCCTATCGGCAAGGCATCAAGCTCCAAGCAAGGTCCATTTCTTCATCTCTCCCCTAGTGGATAGATCTTCACTATTCTGTTTTCAAAATCAAAGAGGATTGGAGCCTTCTCCAATCGGTTTTTCCTAGTGTTCATGGCCGAAAATCGCGACATCCGGGGGGCCAACTCCGGCCACCCCCGGCCACACCGACACCGGCAATCAAAAGCTGGATGTCGGGTGGTGCTATTGGCGGCGGCGATTCACCGGAGGCGGCGCCGTCACGCCGGAATTCGGCCCGCAAAACTGCCCCGGCGCGCGAAATCCCAGCCACAGGTTAATCGGGGACGATGGCCAGCTGCCGTCCGATCTACGCGATATCTTAATATTAAATAAAATATTTAATACTAATATTTCCATTATTAAGGTTTTATATGCTGTTATCTAATTTTAAATATAGAAAATGCTAGATGCCCTCTACAGAAAATGTGCCCAACATGAAAGTTGTAGGGCTTGACCCCTAAGATCATACAAAATTGAGTTCACACCATTTGGAGCCCTGGTTTGACCTCAGCACCCATTCTAGTGCAAAGTTTGACTGAACTTTGAAGGGGTGCCCACACTAAACCACAAGTCCAAAGGACTTGAAATTTGGACTAGTAATGAGTCATATTTAGGACTATAACATATCCAAAAATGAGAATTTTTGGAGAACATTTTCCTAATGTTTTTGTAGAAATTTAATAATCCTTACATAAATTATTTGGAGGGTTAAATGACCTCCAATCTCCACCAAATTTTGGTAGGGTGTTTTTAGGGTCATGATAAACCACTGGTTAAAATCTCAACTCATTTGGAGTTCATTTGACTGGGTAATCATTGGGCCCAAGTTTTGCCCATTTAGGGGAAATTTGTGATTAAGGGCTATTTGGGATCTTTCATGGTCAAACCACCTCCAATTGGAGTGGGACTTTGGCCACTGCACTAATGTCACCCAAATCACCTCCAAGAGAGTTATGGGGTGATGGGGAGTTGGTTTGCCCTAGGACATGGAGTTGGAGCACCTTGGGGTGCATTTAGCCAAGTGGTGATCCATTGGACAAATGGGTCCATAGAGACTTGAGTCTTCTTAGGAAGGTCAGTGGGATAAAGTTGAGACCCCATGAGGAATTTGGTGAGCTTTGGAGTTGAATTCCTCAAGGCCATAGGGTTGATCCCTATGGGGTGGAATTTGGGTTGTGAAGGACATAGGGGAGTTTGTCCTTGGATGGTGTGTATTGGACTCCTCTGAGCTTTATATGTGATATAACACCCTCATAAGAAGTTTGGGTGGATTTGGAGAAGTTTTGACCCCAACCCTAGGTTAAACCCTAAAGGGGTGCAATTAGAGGCCAATGAAGGAAGAGGGGTCAAACCTTAATGGTTTGACTTGAAATTTTGGGGAGATGATCTTCGTGACCAGAGAATGCTACTGTGAGAAATTGGTGGGGTTTGGAGTTGCCAAACCTAGGTAATAAATCCTTGGGTAGATTTGTAAATATTTAGGGTTTTGGGTTTTAGGAAGAGATAATACTTAATTATTAACCATCTTATGTCACCAACCTAATTTTGATGTTATAAATCTCTGGAGATTTCATTGGAACCATTGGACAACTTTTGGAGGCTCAAATTGTAATTATTCATATTGTTGGCGATTTTTGGGATGAACAATTTTGGGGTGTTAGTTTACTGTAATTGTATGAAACTTCGCTGGATGTCATTTCATACCAATATGTACCCACAGTATTTTTATCATAATTTATGGATTGATATTTTTGGCACCTCTAGTTCAATTTGGGATTAATTGCAAATATATCCTTTGTGGAAATTACAGATGTAACCTTTATGGAATGTAGTCAAACTTTGTAGGACTGAATATTTTAGTATGAATCACCTCTGTATTAAATTGCATAAGGTTTGGAGATCATATGAGGGTACCTCCTTTGGAATTTATTGGTAATAAATGAGTTTTAGAATTTTTAAAAATAGTAAATCTTGCTGGTTTTTCCTAAGAATTCATATCCACTGATTATTAGGTACCCTTGATTTATGTAAAAATTGAGGCAGGCATTGGAAGTCAGGAAAGTATACTTGTAGTTCAAACCCTAGGAAATTGTGTTTTGGAAAAGGGTCTTAAGTATTAATAATAATGGGAAAATTATGAAACTCTGGGTTTGATCTTAAACAGGTAGAATGGACCCCCAGTAAAATTTTTGGGTCATGGAGTTGACTAATTAGTGTACCTCCCTTCATGAGCATCAAAACGTTAAGGGTGGTCTGCGTTTAGCAATTTAGCAACCTTGGGGTACATTGATTGGAGATGTGAGAGTTTAATGGTGATCATATGACTATGTGAGGATCCCTGGAGTTGTTTAGGGTTTGATGAGTTCTAGGGTGATGGGGTGCCACCCTTGGGTAGGTCGTCCTGGGATTGACAAGAGATCGTCTTTTCCCTTTAGTGTCTTTAAGCACTTAGGTTTAGTTCAGGTAAAAGTATTAAGGGGGTTTCCTTATGGGTAGTAACTAATAACATTAAGTGTCTTGGGAATGGGAACTCTGGGGTGTCATCCCATAGTGGTTCCTAGTACCGTAGCGAGCCCCTCACAGGGTAACCCTCGGGAAGTCCAAGACTAACCCTAACTCATAAGAGTAAGACATTGTACAGGATTAATTAATAACACACTCATCCACACCCTGTGGTTTCGGGAGTTTAGTTGGTTCGGGGAGCTTATGGCTCGGAAGGTTACTGATGGCGGGCAAGTTAGCCCGGGGAGCTTATGGCTCGGAAGGTTATTGATGGTGGGCAGGTTAGCCCGGGGAGCTTATGGCTCGGAAGGTTATTGATGGCGGGCAGGTTAGCCCGGGGAGCTTATGGCTCAGAGATAGGAAGTAGAACATGTTGCATGTGCACTGAAGGTGGTGGGTCTTCGGTATTGGACGGTCGTTCACACCGACGTCAATACGTTGACTCGGCAAGTGTGGTTTTACACTTAGCCTTGATAGTCTGGCGGTCCAGTCAGCAAGAGTACGCAGACGCTCCGCGGGTTTAGTGGAGGCGTACAATAGGTCTAGGTTGGGTAGTGTGAATACCAACCTAGAGGTGGGCGAGGCCCAACCCACCGCTTCCGTTTGCCACTACGGGAGTATCCTGGGAGTCTAGCTCGCTCCAAAAAGGGGGAACTAAAGGTCTATGCGCATAGAGTCGAAGTGGGTGAGTTGCACTTGTATGAACATAGCATAACAACATACTTGCATGTCATGGCATAAACATTGCATTCAACCTACCCCTAACGTATAAGTCGGTTATGGGACTTCTTATACGGTAGGCCCTGCTAAACGACCCCTTGGTCTATAGGTTTGTATGGGCATTCCTATAAATCAATGGTTACTTTTATATTACTTTACTTGCTATTATACTTCTGATTACTGCTCTTTATATACTTTTACCACACTTTTAATTACTGCTTCAGTTATATACGTACACCTGTGTAGTTGTAGATCCGCTGTCACCTGCTTTTGTTTCTACCCCTTGAATGTCCTCCGCTTCCTCCTCCCCATACGGTGCCTAGGAGCCATTGGGGGAGGGGTGGGGAATTGGCTGAGTCATGTTTGACTGACGGTCGGTGGACCATATCATTTTATGGTTTCAAGGAGACGCAGCAACATCAGAGAAACAGGTGCAGCAGGATCCGACATGGTGGTCTCCACGGCCATGCTACCATTGTCACCAGCCGGGACATACTCGAGTCAGATGCCCCATGATGGGTGGAACCCCTCCAGCACAGAGACCAGGAGACCGAAAGCGAAGACGTAGACGTGGATTGTGATGCAGCGACCGCTGGCCAAAAGAGAAGAAGCATCCAGTATTACAGCACCAGTGGAGCACAGAGCCTGCAGGAATGGGTCAGACTAGTCAGAGTACTCCGGTTTCAGTATCGATGTCGATTAGCTTTAGTTTTGCCTAGGAGATAGCTTCCGCGAGTGATCTTTTGTAGTGAGGTTTTTATGTATCGGGCAGAAGCCCTGGTTTTCTTTTGTTCAGTTATGTGTGTGGACATCTCTTTGATGATTATTTAAATGCGATGTGGACTTGGCTTGGTTATTCATTTAAACTTTACTTTTCTCTGTGATCGAATTGGCCGGCAGGATCGGCGTTTTGTAGTGGCGACCCTCCCGAGCGAGGATGCCACCGCAAAACGGCGGTTCTGGGCCTAAGACCCGGTGGTTTTTGCAAAAAAAAATGGGGTCTTACACATCGCCTCCTGGAATTCTCCGCGACGCTCTCCGCCTCCTCCTTCCCTAAGGACGGCGAAGGTCGTCCGGCGCCCGGCTGGTGGGGGTGGGTCTTATTCTTCGCCGCACTCTCCGGATGACGAGCGCGCCTCTCAGGTATTATCGCCCAGTTGCTTATTTGGTGCTCTTCCTTTCCATCCTTATTTATGATATTCGCAGAATGATCCTCCGGACGAGAGCGAATCGGGAAGGCCAAACACGGAGATCCATCTCTCCTCTACGGGTGGGGGTGACGTTCTTCTTGCGGATGCGAGGGCCGTTGATAGACAGAACTCGCCTTCGCAACGAGGTGAGCGAATTACCTCGTTTTCCCTTACGTTCCTTGACTCGCTAAGTCGTACTTACTTTTCATGCAGTGTCTTCCCTCGCGGCCCCAGAGGATCAAGTTCCTCCTCCAGCGAACTCGCCCCTCAGGCTGAATCAAAATATCCCCACTCCTAGATTCGGCGTCCTGGGTCAGAGGAGCCCAGGAGGGACGTTGATTGCCGAGCCAGGACTTGGCTCCAGACCCGCGCTCGCCTCTGGTCTGGGTAAGGCCCTCACCCCTGCCTTTATTGAGGCATTCCGGGGTCAGCCGGGCACCTCCCGCCAGCGGCCCAGTACTCCAATTCCTCCACTAGGTTAGACTGTTGTCACTGAGTGTTGCTCTTCACTTTGCCACTGATTCCTACTTCGCAGGTAACTCGACGACCCCTCCCTCCGAGTCAGAGTCTGGAGCGCTGGAGATGTCTCCACCCCCTTCGCCGAGCCAGGTCGCTGACTTTTTGGGGGATCCTAGCGATCCAGAGCGAATGAAGAGGCGGGTCACGGAGATATTTCAGAAGCATACCACCCTGCTAAGGGATCTACACGAGCAGAATCGGCTAGACCGGCTCGCCAATGAAGAAAGGTTCGCCGCGATGGAGGACGCGAACGCGCGCGTTCTCGCTGAGATACGACCGACCGATCAGGGCGACGCGACCTCCCCCGGGGTGTATATTGCTCGCATCGATGACTACATGTGGCTGACGAGCCAGGCGAACAGGTCACTCCGCGAGGAGCACTACCCGCGAGTCCCCCCTCGCTCTGGTGTCTGGGGTCGCGGTCGCTGGAAGTGGTTGCGATATTGATGATCTTCGTATTGCTTTTCTATTGTTTTTCTTCCCCCTTCCTCTTCATTAGGAGGGGTCGCGAACAATCTTTATGAGTCTATAATAACAGCACTTTGACTCGCTTGCGAGCCTCTTATTATTATTATTATTATTTTTTTTTTTGCTTTTTATCTCGTTCTCTTTCCCGCTTGGTTTGCTCTCGTGCGAATTACATCTCTGTTACTCGCACTCGCGCACCTCCCGTGCTTCTTCCCTTTATGATTCATTGTTTTTAGTGTTAGCTTGCCAATGGGGAAAACTTTTAACAGGTTGCCGACTCGCAGGGAGCGAATTGGATCCCTGGAGGCGGGAAAGTACCGCGCGGATCCGCTATCCGCAGATAACGACGCTTCGGCTTCTTCCCGCCTTCCTTATTCCTATAAATAGCCGACCGTTTTTCTTTTCAACCACCGCATTTACTGTTTCCTCGCGCTCTTTCTCCTTCTGTTTCTCTCGCAGATTTTAGCTCGTTTTCGCGACCTTCGTGACCCGGCGGATCACATACTATGGTTGGCGAGGCGGAAACAGAGGGGCGAGCCAAGTGCGCCAAGGCTTTCCTCGACGGCATTTTTTACTGCGCCAACCTCACGAAGGAGGAATATCGGGCCGCCGCTGACCAGTTCATCCACTCCGGTTTCGTGGCTCGCTGCCCTACCGATAGGGATTCCCTCAGCGACCCGCACCCGGACGAGCTCGCAATTCCTGTCGCCCATTTCGAAAATGGGTTTCGACTCCCTCTCTGGCCGGAAGTGCGCCAGGTATTATCTATTTCTCATCCTTGGCTTCCCTGAATTGCTTTGCGAACAACGCTTAATGTTTGTCGGCTTTTCCAGGTGCTAAAGTACTTCGGCGTCTTGCCGAGCCAGCTGACGCCGAACGCGATCGCCGTGGTGGTCGCGTTCGCCAGTTACCTCAGGGCGGAGAGGATCGAGTTCAGCCTGCTCGCCTTCCGCAAGATCTTCTCATTTCGCGCGAACAGGGACGGAACGGCTCACTTTGCGAGCCAGCATGTTACCGTCTGCGAGACGGTGAACAAAACTCATTACTGGACGCAAAAGTTCATCCCGGTGAAGGGTCCCTTCGACAACATCTCTTTCACCCCTATCCAGCGAGACGAGGCTGCCTACCGCCCTCCGATCTCGCTAGGCGGTTGCGACGCGGCACTGTATCAGTTCCTCAAAGGAAAAAACTTCGAGGTCGCCTTTCTCCGAGAGCGAGTGGACCTCCTGCCACCCGTCCTTCCGGGAGAAGGTTTTGCTCGAACTCGCCCACTTTCTTAATCCTCTTTCTTTTGATCGTCTAACGCTCGTCATCTTTGTAGGAGAACGCGATCTTCCCCTCAATCCGCCTCATGCGCCTCCCTCTTCTCTTTCTCCCGGCTCGCTCGCGCGCGTGGTCGCCGAGGCCTGCCGCGACGCCCCGAGCTCTTCATCGAGAAAGAAGTGTCCTCCCCCCCAACGCCGGCCTACTTCGCAGGGGGAGGGGAAGAAGGCCAGGAAGACCCCCTCTGCTGCCAAGGCGAAGGAGGTCGTGGACCTGTCCGAGCCCGACCTCCCCTCTCCTTCTGCAGATCAGGAGCTCGCCAAAGAGGGGGGCGAGCCAGGGGAGACTGTCGCTCGGCCCAAGCCGTCGAGTCATACTAACTTCGGGCTCGGCATGAAGCTGGTGGATGCGGTCGGCGAACCGGTACTCGCGTGGGACCCTGACTAGAACAAGATCGCCTGCTCCTTTCTGCTCCCTTCCTGGGTAGAAGGCGGCAAGGCCGGGGGTGAGGCGTTCGCCCTCGCCTTGGCCTCTATGGTCGCGAGGACGCCTCCCTCTTTCGGTCCTTCATGCCGAGGGGGGTCGTGTACGAGGCAATGCGAGCTCAGTTCCGGGCGATGGAGCTAACTCACATGGTGGGTCGTCGGTACCTCACGGCGGATAGGGAGATCAAGGAGCTCAAAGTCGAGCTTCAGAAGTCCGCGGATGAAGTCACAGAGCTTAAGGGGAAAGAGGCCTTGTCAGAGGGCCTCCTCGCCAGCCTTCAAGGCGGGCTGGTAAGTATTGCTCGGTGGAAGTCTCTTCCAGTTTGGCTTCGTTCTCTTCTCGCTAACCCGCCTCTTGCAGGATGTCGAGTCCGCCAGTCAGCTCCACGCGCGGATTGCTGACTTGGAGTTGGAGAACACTTGTCTCAAGGCCCAGGTCCACGACCTGGCCTCGGTGGTGCTACCTCCCCCTCCTTCGCGAACTGGGACTCGCGGTCAATCGCGGGAAGAGAAGGAAGCCGACCGCAAGAGGTCGATGGAGATCGCGGAGCTTGTCCTCGACATTCTCAAGGGAGCGGGCATGATCATCCTCGATGCCATGGAGTTCACCGCGGAGCAAGTCGTTCCCGACTTGTTCGCGCCCATCTCCGAGGCGGAGGGTCGGGAGAGCGATTGAAGAGCTGTCCGGCGAGCCGCCTTGATTTTTCTCCTTGTTAATGATGTAAAAGTTTTCCTTTCTTTTTGTTTCCGGCGAGACCGCCACCGAATTGTAATCTTTTGTGAGGAATGAAAGGGAACGTTTTATCAATCTTTTTCTGTGTTATATTTTATTCATGGTTCGCACACAGTCTTTTCCATTGTGCCCGTGAGGCCCCTATCTTTTTATGTTCGTGTATGTGGATCTTCATTTAGCGCTCGCGATCGCCCCTATTTTGTTGGCGGCCTTTTCTCGTTGTATTATATCTGGGTCGCTCTCGCCTACCTCATTCGCACTTGTCACTGGCGGGTTCCCGCCGATATCCGCGGTTCGTCGCGAGAACGGACTCCTCCCGGGTCATTTTCCTTATTCGCTTCGATACCTTTTGCGAGTGACCTTGCGAGCCATCGACTATATTATCCTGCAGCGAATGATCCTCGTGCGCGAGCGGACCTCTAGTCTCGCCTTGCCCGGGTCTTGGGGTCGCTCGCGAGCCAGAATCCCCCGGCATGAGTATCTTGTCTTACCTGCTCAACCCACGTACGACTTTGCCGGCTTCTCCAGAGATCAACCTGGACCCCCCGTCTAGTGAGAGCCCGAGAGCGGAATCGATCTGGGGCATTCTAGCACCAATACTTGTCACCTTGCCAGCCTCTCCAGAGATCAACCTGAACCCCCCGTCTAGTGAGAGCTCGGGAGCGGAATCGATCTGGGGCATTCCAGCACCAACACTTGTTACCTTGCCAGCCTCTCCAGAGATCAACCTGAACCCCCCGTCTAGTGAGAGCCCGGGAGCGGAATCGATCTGGGGCATTCCAGCACCAACACTTGTTACCTTGCCAGCCTCTCCAGAGATCAACCTGAACCCCCCGTCTAGTGAGAGCCCGGGAGCGGAATCGATCTGGGGCATTCCAGCACCAACACTTGTTACTTTGCCAGCCTCTCCAGAGATCAACCTGAACCCCCCGTCTAGTGAGAGCCCGGGAGCGGAATCGATCTGGGGCATTCCAGCACCAACACTTGTTACTTTGCCAGCCTCTCCAGAGATCAACCTGAACCCCCCGTCTAGTGAGAGCCCGGGAGCGGAATCGATCTGGGGCATTCCAGCACCAACACTTGTTACTTTGCCAGCCTCTCCAGAGATCAACCTGGACCCCCCGTCTAGTGAGAGCCCGGGAGCAGAATCGATCTGGGGCATTCCAGCACCATCATACCCAACTTTTGTCACGTCGGCACGGCAGTAGTTATAAGCGTCATAAGAAAGGAGTAAGACGTTAATTAAACAACATAATAAAGCACTCAAGGGTAAAACCTTTTCAAATCATCCCCACTTCTGGCTCGGTCGAGGGGTACCCCTTCCACATCCTGGAGATGATACCCTCCCGACTTGAGCACCCTGCTTACAATATATGGACCTTCCCAGTTGGGGTTAAGCTTTCCCACCGTGGCCCCTCTGCCGGCCGCGTCGACCTTCTTCAGGACTAGATCTCCTTTCTGAAAGTGTTTTATCCGGATATGTTTGTCAAAATATCGAGCCATCCACCGCTTGACCTCTTCCTGCCTGATGGTGGCCAAGTCTCGGAGTTCTTCCACCAGGTCCAAGGACAGCCTCTGCTCTGCATTGTTACCTTCCAGCCACTCTTCATCCCCCTCGCTTGCAGCGATCACCCGGGGGGTCTTTACCTCAAACTCTATGGGGAGAACGACCTCGGACCCGTGAGAGAGCTTGAATGGAGTCTCCCCGGTGGCGGTATTCGGAGTAGTCCTCATGGCCCAGAGGACGGAGGGTAGCTGCTCCACCCAATTTCCTCGAAGGTTCTCCACTTTCTTTTTTAGCAGGTTAACGATTATCTTGTTCGCCGCCTCCACCTGCCCATTGCTCCTCGGGTGGTGGACCGAAGCGAACCTGAGGTCAATGCCGAGCTGAGTGCAGAAGCCGGCAAACTCTTCACTCGCAAACTGCGGCCCATTGTCCGTCACTATAGCTAGAGGGAGTCCATGCCTGCAAATTATTTCCCCCACACAAAATTCCTTACAACCTGAGAGGTTACCTTAGCAAGTGCTTTCACCTCTACCCACTTGAAGAAGTAGTCGATCATGACCAGCAGGAACTTCCTCTGGCCGCTGGCTTGGGGGAAGGGGCCGACCAGGTCCAGCCCCCATATGGCGAAGGGCCAGGGAGCCGTGATGGTCCGGAGTCTTTGAGCTGGGAGGAGCTGGAGCGGAGCGTAGAGCTGGCATTTCGGACACTTTCTTGCGAACTCTGCCGCATCCTTGCTGAGAGTGGGCCAGAAGTAGCCTTGTCTCAACACCCTCCCTTCCAGGGTCCGACTCCCGGAGTGACTGCCGCACTCCCCAGAGTGGATTTCTTCCAGCACTCTCGGGACCTCCTCCTCGGAGACACAACGGGCCAGGAGTCCAGAGAGGGTCTTTCTATATAGCCCCCCTGCATGCAAGGAGTAATAGGCGGACTTATACCTGAAGCGTCTCTTGTCCACATCCTCTCCAGGGAACTGCTCGGAGGATAGGAAGGTGATGAACGGATCCATCCACGAGGCTTGTTGATCCACCTCCATCAATTCTCCTTCCTCGATGGAGGGCCGGAAGAGTTCCGAAGTCGTCCCTCCCGCTCGGGGACCGAACTAGGCTAGGAGGTCCGCCTGGGTGCTCTCCTCCCTCGTCACGTGCTTGATGGAGAAGGTGCGGAACTGCCCGATGACCCCCTTAACCTTTTCCAGGTATAGTAGGAGGGTCGGGTCCTTTGCTTCAAATTCTCCCTTGATCTAGCATGCTACCACCATGGAGTCCGTGGAGACCTCCACGTCCTGCACACCCAGTTCCCGGGCCAGCCGAAGGCCCGCTATCACTGCTTCGTACTCGGCCTGGTTGTTGGTGATTGGGAAATGGATGTTTAAGGCTTGCTCAATCCGAGTCCCCTGAGGACTTACCAGGACTATTCCCCCTCCATAGGAGTATTTTCCCGACGCTCCGTCCACCAACATCTTCCATGCTTCTGGGGGAGGTGGCTTGTGCTCCCCCATTTCGACCGCATAGTCGGCCATGAAGTCTGCCACCGCTTGAGCCCTGATGGACGTCCTGGGCACGAACGTGATATTGAATTCGCTTAATTCCACGGACCACTTTGCCAACCTTCCTGAGTGCTCCATCCCTTCCATGATTTTGCGGAGTGGGTGGTCCGTCACTACTTTAATTGAATGGGCTTGAAAGTAAGGCCGGAGCCTCCGGGCTGACACCACCAATGCGAAGGCCAACTTTTCCAAAATCGGGTACCGGAGCTCTGCCTTCTTCAGCACTCGGCTGACGTAGTAGATAGGGAACTGTTTCTTCCCCTCCTCCCGGATTAACACGGAGCTTACTGCTTCGGACCCTACCCCCAGGTACAGGGATAGGTCTTCTCCTGGCCTCGGTCCCTGGAGCAGAGGGGTTTGGGTGAGCTGTTCTTTCAGGGCCTGGAAGGCCTTCTCGCACTCCGGGGTCCATTCAAACTTCTTGTTTCCCCGCAGTACTTTGAAAAAAGGTGCACACTTTTCTCCCGCCTTGGAGAGGAACCTGCTGAGCCCAGCCAACTTCCCTGTAAGGCTTTGAACCTCCTTCGGATTTCTTGGCGACCCTAATTCCATCACCGCTTTAACTTTGTCCGGGTTGGGTTCCACTCCTGCGGGGGTGAGCAAGTGGCCCAGGAACTTCCCTCGGCTCGCCCCGAAGACACACTTCAAGGGATTGAGTTTCATCTTGTACCGTCGCAAGGTCCCGAATGTCTCTTCGAGATATCGGAGGTGAGACCCAAGGTCTCGGCTCTTCACCATGAGGTCGTCAACATAGACTTCTAAATTTCTTCCTTTCTGCTCGCGGAAGACCCTATCCATCATCCTTTGGTACGTAGCCCCTGCGTTCTTGAGCCCGAAGGGCATCATCTTATAGCAATAACATCCATCCCCCGTGATGAAGGAAACATCCTTGATGTCCGGGGGGTGCATGCGGATTTGATGGTAACCTGAAAAAGCATCTAAGAAAGACATTACAGAAAAACCAACAGCTGAGTCAACCAGCGCGTCGATTCTGGGCAGGGGGTAGCAATATTTCGGGCATGATTTATTAAGAAGCGAAAAGTCGATACACATACGCCACTTACCTCCTCCCTTTTTTACCATAACGACGTTGGAGACCCAGCCTGGATACTGGATCTCCGATACAAATCCTGCCTGCAGGAGTTTGCCTACCTCCTCGCGGATGGGCCCTTCTAGCTTGTCTGCGACGACCCTCCTCTTCTGGCGGATGGGGCGGGCGCCGGGGTCGAGGTTGAGGCGATGGCAAGCCACATCCGCGTCGATCCCGGGCATTTCCGCGGCGCTCCAAGCGAAGATGTCCACGTTCTTCTGTACGCAAGCCAGAATCTCCGCTTGATCTTCTGGGCTGAGTTCTCCGCTGACCCAGACTTTTTCCACCACCCCCAGCCGGGTGGTGACCTCAAGCGATACGACCTCGTCCACAGCCTCCAACCGGGACTGCTCTCCCCAAGCCCTCTCCTCCTCTGCACAAGCGAGAGCCTGGGTTCCTTCCTCGGCCTCCTTCTCTACCACCATCTGCTCCTCCGCCCCTCTCTCCTGGGCCTTCTCTTCTTCTTCCTCTCTTTCCGCCCGGGTCCCTCAGCTACCCCTTCCTGGGCATGGACTTCATCTCCCTCCAACTCCTCGGCTACCTCCTTACTTCCGGCTTCGGCCGCCTCCTCCATCATCCTATCCCACTTCTCAGCTTCTCCCATCCAGGAGATGGTGTTGACAGCCGTTACGTAGCACTGTCTTGCCACCTTGGGATCCCCTCTGATCCGCACCTGAACCCCTCCATCGTTGAACTTGAGGCATTGATGAAAAGTGGAAGGGACACAGCGGAACGCACTAATGAGTGGCCGTCCGAAGATAGCGCTGTAACTGCTTGGGGCGTCCACAATGACAAAACGACAGTTCCGGGACTGCCCACCCAGGGTCACATGAAGCCCACTCCCCCTTCTACTTCCTTCCTCTCCCCCGAGAATCCAAACAAAGGGCCATCTGAGGCCAACACCCTCCTAGGCTCCACCTCCATCTTGTCAAACGCCTTCTTGAAGATGACGTTGACCGAGCTTCCGTTGTCCACTAGGATTCGGGAGACGGTGAAGTTCTCGATCGCCGTCTGGATGACCAGCGCGTCGCAGAACGGGTCCTCGTAACCCGGCATGTCTTTCTGGGTGAAAACGATTTTTTCGGCCGGGGGCGGAGCGGTGGATGTCGAAGCCACGCTCCGGCGGTAGATGGTATGGAGGCTAGCCTTGCGGGTCGCCTCCACCCCTACCCTCCCATGGATCACCCGATCCCTCCTCTACTTCCCATATCGGCTCTATCCTCACATCTTTCCTCCTCCTCCTCTCGAGGTTCAACCTCCACGATCCTTACTGGCTGCTGCTGTGGTGGCGCGGGCACTTTTCCCCTCTTTACTTCCAGGAACTCCGGACAGGTGTCCGTCGAGTGACCTTCCACATCATGGAAGATGCAATATGGCAGCGCCACTTCCCTTGCCTCGGCCTCTGCCACCCTGTTCCTTCTTCTCCTAGCGGCTGCCGCTTCCGCCTCTCCTCCCCTTTCCCTTCCTCTTCCTCTTCCTCGTCCAATCGCCATGGCCTGTTGGGGAGGGGGAGGCGCTTGCATCGGACCTTGCCTCCACCCCAACTGGGCGGGGCCTCCATTGACCTCCGACATGGTTACCCCTTCCTGGGTCGTAACCTCTTCCTTGCCCTTGCACTCCTCCCCCGTGCGGCCTCCATTCTCCCTCCGGGGCCTGGGGCTCTTCCCTTCTCCTGGCCTCCTGCTGCCTCACCTCCGGCTCACTGAGCTTTGCTATCCTCCTGGTGAGCTCCGGATTGGCTTCCTCACTTGCGACTTCCTCCGACACCCTCTCCATCAGCTCTTCAAAGGAGACGGGGGCTTTTCTCTTCAACGCCATCTTGAAGAAACTCTCTTTCAACCCAACCGTGAAGGCAAGTTGGAGTGCAAACCCAGGCATCTCCTGAGTGAGCTGCACTTCTCCTGGAATCGATCGGCATACTGAGCCAGCGACTCCCTGGGTCCCTGCTTCACCGTGAAGAGGGAATCAGCGTCTTTCTTCCTCTTTTTTGAGGTCGAGAACCTCAGCAAAAAACTTCGGCGCAAATCCTCGAACGAGTAAATTGACCCTGCTGGGAGATGATGGAACCAGTCCCTGGCCTTCTCCTTGAGGGTGACGGCAAAGAGCCGACACTTGAAGGCATCTGATATCGGCCTGATGGAGACCGAGTCCTCGAAACTCTGCAGGTGCTGGACAGGGTCATCTCTACCGTTGTAGTACACCCGGTCCCATTCTCCAAATCCCCCCGGGACGGGTGCGGAAAGCACCAACTCGCAAAAGGGGCTTCCCCCTCCTGTCACTCTTCCTGGCTCCACTCGTCCCCCAAGCTCGCTCGCCAAACTTGAGCTCGTCGGGACTGTGCTTGCGAGGGCGGTGCTCGCCTGAACCACCCCGATAGTCGCCGCTTCCTCTTGGCGCGCACTCGCCAGTGACGCGCTCGCTGGGACGGAGCTCGCCAGCACTGAGCTCGCCGGCACGGAGCTCGCCGGACTGGCGAACAACACCCGCCCTTCCTGGCTCTGACCTAAGCCAACGACAACTTCCTTTCCAGCCCTTCCTCCTGGTGCCCTCTCGCCGTCTGCTGTTGGGGGAGGGGTCGCCTGAGGTGCCGGGGTCGCAAACTCACTTCGCAGAGCTGTGACCATGAACCCCAAGGTGTCGAGCACCTCCTTTCTGAAATCCGCGAGCATCCTAGCCATCGCCTCCTGAGGAGTCTCGCCGAACTCCTCGCCCTGCTCCTCATCTCCTGCCATAACCCTTCTCTGGAACTTTCTTGAACCAGCCACGCTCCACGCTCACCGCATCAAAATGTTGAAACCGATTTCTCGGTCTCTTGTGGAGTTCGGGGCCCTCAACGAATTGAGGGGCGACTAGCCCTTACTAATCCCTCGAGGAGGGTAGGCGGAAGATTAGGAAAATGACTAAGACCTTGGTCACAGCGAGGAGGTCCCTCCACTAACTCGGAAGATCGTTGAGCGCTTCCCCTTCCAAGCCAAAGCTGAGACTTGGGCACCTTGGAGAGCTCTGGAAATGCTAACCAAAGAAGGCCTAAGGAGAGGGAAGCTGAAGTGAGCTCTTCTCCAAAGGTGCCCTTGAGGTCCTATTTATAGATTTTCTGATCTGGCCTGCAAATAGCAGGATTCCGCCTCTTGATTTTACTATCCGCACCCCAAATGGGTCTGCTAACAGCCAAACTCCGCTGTTTGGAGAGGCTAAAGGCAGACCACCAAGGGTGACAGGGTAATTTGGCCGATTCCTAGCGAACACTTGACCCGCTCGCCTCCTTGCGAGCACTTGGCGAGTTCTTGACTCGCCGACTTCCTAACGAGCACTTGGCGAGTTCTTGACTCGCTCGCTTCCTAGCGAGCACTTGGCGAGTTCTTGACTCGCTCGCTTCCTAGCGAGCACTTGGCGAGTTCTTGACTCGCTCGCTTCCTAGCGAGCACTTGGCGAGTTCTTGACTCGCCGGCTTCCTAGCGAGCACTTGGCGAGTTCTTGACTCGCTCGCTTCCTAGCGAGCACTTGGCGAGTTCTTGACTCGCTCGCTTCCTAGCGAGCACTTGGCGAGTTCTTGACTCGCCGACTTCCTAGCGAGCACTTGGCGAGTTCTTGACTCGCTCGCTTCCTAGCGAGCACTTGGCGAGTTCTTGACTCGCCGACTTCCTAGCGAGCACTTGGCGAGTTCTTGACTCGCTCGCTTCCTAGCGAGCACTTGGCGAGTTCTTGACTCGCCGGCCCTTCTGGCTCGCTCGCCTTTGGTTGCCCGTCTTCTCAGCGAATATCGGGGATGTACAGTGAATGAGTTTCTGATCTGGCCTGCAAATAGCAAATATCAGGGATGTACAGTGAATGAGTTTCTGATCTGGCCTAAGGAGAGGGAAGCTGAAGTGAGCTTTTCTCCAAAGGTGCCCTTGAGGTCCTATTTATAGATTTTCTGATCTGGCCTGCAAATAGCAGGATTCCGCCTCTTGATTTTACTATCCGCACCCCAAATGGGTCTGCTAACAGCCAAACTCCGTTGTTTGGAGAGGCTAAAGGCAGACCACCAAGGGTGACAGGGTAATTTGGCCGATTCCTAGCGAACACTTGACCCGCTCGCCTCCTTGCGAGCACTTGGCGAGTTCTTGACTCGCCGGCTTCCTAGCGAGCACTTGGCGAGTTCTTGACTCGCTCGCTTCCTAGCGAGCACTTGGCGAGTTCTTGACTCGCTCGCTTCCTAGCGAGCACTTGGCGAGTTCTTGACTCGCTCGCTTCCTAGCGAGCACTTGGCGAGTTCTTGACTCGCCGGCTTCCTAGCGAGCACTTGGCGAGTTCTTGACTCGCTCGCTTCCTAGCGAGCACTTGGCGAGTTCTTGACTCGCTCGCTTCCTAGCGAGCACTTGGCGAGTTCTTGACTCGCCGACTTCCTAGCGAGCACTTGGCGAGTTCTTGACTCGCTCGCTTCCTAGCGAGCACTTGGCGAGTTCTTGACTCGCCGGCCCTTCTGGCTCGCTCGCCTTTGGTTGCCCGTCTTCTCAGCGAATATCGGGGATGTACAGTGAATGAGTTTCTTCTCCCTCTTTTGGTGGCAGAAGCCCGGGCACCTTGGAGAGCTCTGAAAATGCCAACCAAGGAAAGCCTGAGGAGAGAGAAGCTCTAAAAAGAGAAGTCCTCTCCAAAGGTGCCCATTGGGTCCTATTTATAGATTTTCTGGATTGGCCTGCGAATAGCGGGATTCCGCCTTTTGATTTTACTATCCGCACCCCAAAATTGGTCTGCTAACAGCCAAACTCCGCTGTTCGGGGAGGCTAATAGTAGACCACCGGGGGTAAAAAGGTAATCCCTCCCTGTCAATCCGCGAACAAGGGGTTTGCGAGAACGTTGCTCGCGAGAGCTCTCGCTGCCTTCTCGCGGTTCTCTTCCGCGACATCCCTCTTGGCGAGCGCGTCGTTAAAGCCTCGCCTGGGACCCTTCTGGCGACATCCCTGAGACCCGGTCTCGCACGCCTTCCTGCGAGATCACCCTGGTCCCCCCGAGATGACTGTCTCCCCCAGCGGATCCGCTGGGATGAGACTGGGCCGCCGAGACGATAGACCCTCCCGGCCCAACCGCTAAGATAAACTTATCTGACGGAACTTGACATTCGTCGAACTGAGAAGCGAGTTCGTCGAACGCAAAACGGATTTCGTCGAGCGTGCTTGATTTCGTCGAACGCCTTTCGTCGAACCCAGAAAACTGTTGTAAGCGTCCTGCGAGCGGTTGGCTCGCCAGCCCTTCTCGCGTATGCACGGCGAGTACCCATCTCGCCAGCCTACCCGCGAACAGTCTGCGAGGGCTTGTCTCGCTCGCCCGACTCTTGCGAGGATTTCTCTGGCTTGTCCCCCTTACTACTTTCTTCACAATGTTGACCTCTCGAAACGCCCCCTCCCCCTTGCCTGACGAATATCGGGGTTGTACACAATCCCCGCTCTTCATGAGGTTATCTAGGCTCACGAAGAAACATCCAACCCCTGATATTCGCCATCTTCTTGATGATCTGTCAGGAATCTTTGGTAGGACCCACCTGCGGGCTATAAATATCGCCTTGAGCCACCGTGACACGCAACATTATTTCCTTCCTCTCCTTTTTTCCTTACTGTAGCTGTTGAAAGATGCCGCTTTCCAAGGAAATGGAGACTCACCTACAAGCCTCCAAGGTTGGCGAGCAGTTTTTTATGGGCAAAGTCCCTGCATGGGTGAATCGTCCACCTCCCGCTCCGATGCCGACCACGAAGAAGGAGAAAACGGTTCGCCGAACCGGGGACGAGTCAGCACCACCGGAATCTCCCCCAGACAACCGTTCCCCCGAGAAGGTAGGTGTCATAACTAGCCAAGCTCATAAATTGATCTCTCTGAATCTCACTTGATCGCAGGATCACGCCACCAACAATGGTATTGGCGAGCCTGAAGACGTTCCGCCAGCCAGCACGGACCCCGCTGGCAAGAAGGCGGCATGTACCCCGCCATTCTCGTTCGCCCACACATTTTTTTTGATTGCCTTCGCTTTTCATTATTCCCCCCTGTACTGCAGGTTCTTCGGACCACCTTTTCGTCTCGACCTCGAGAAGGGTGATCCTTTGCGAACGGTATCCCTTGTAGCCTTTGCGAGCGATACCGCTTGCTGGACTCTCGCTTTGCTTGATTCCAGCGAGTACTCGCTTGCCGAACGCTAACTGCCGAGAGTACACCTGTAGGGTTCTCGCCCTCACCCCCCTTTGTCATGTGAGATGTTTTCCTTTCGTCGAGCGAGAAGGCCGCTGTCGGTACTGAAGATTTGCCAGCCAGAGACCCCCCCCCTTGCCGCACCGTGAACCTATCAATCTTGCCAGCCTCTCCGCGAGATCGACCTGTCCCACCGACTAGCGAGAGCCCGGCAGCGGATTCATCCAGGGCAATCCAGTATAAAGAACTTATCGACCTTGCCAGCCTCTCTGCGAGATTAACCTGACCCACCGGCTAGCGAGAGCCCAGCAGCGGAATCATCCGGGGCAATCCAGCTTAAAGAACTTATTAACCTTGCCAGCCTATCCGTGAGATTAACCTGACCCACCGGCTAGCGAGATCCCGACAACGGAATCATCCGGGGCAATCCAGCATAAAGAACTTATCAACCTTGCCAGTCTCTCCGCGAGATTAACCTGACCCACCGGCTAGCGAGAGCCCGGCAGCGGAATCATCCGGGGCAATCCAGCATAAAGAACTTATCAACCTTGGCAGCCTCTCCGCGAGATTATCCTGACCCACCGGTTAGCGAGAACCAGACAGCGGAATCATCCGGGGCAATCCAACATAAAGAACTTATCAACCTTGCCAGCCTCTCCGCGAGATTATCCTGACCCACCGGCTAGCGAGAGCCCGGCAGCGGAATCATCCGGGGCAATCCAGCATAAAGAACTTATCAACCTTTCCAGCCTCTCCGGGAGATTAACCTGACCCACCGGCTAGCGAGAGGCCGACAGCGTAATCATCCGGGGCAATCCAGCATAAAGAACTTATCAACCTTGTCAGCCTCTCCGCGAGATTAACCTGGCCCACCGGCTAGCGAGAGCCCGACAGCGGAATCATCCGGGGCAATCCAGCATAAAGAACTTATCAACCTTGCCTGTCTCTCTGCGAGATTAACCTGACCCACTGGCTAACGAGAGCCCGGCAGCGGAATCATCCGAGGCAATCAAGCATAAAAAACTTATCAACCTTGTCAGCCTCTCCGCGAGATTAACCTGACCCACCGGCTAGCGAGAGCCCGACAACGAAATCATCCGGGGCAATCCAGCATAAAGAACTTATCAACCTTGCCAGCCTCTCCATAAGATTAGCCTGACCCACCGGCTAGTGAGAGCCCGGCAGCGGAATCATCCGGGGCAATCCAGCATAAAGAACTTATCAAACTTGCCAGCCTCTCCGCGAGATTAACCTGACCCACCGGCTAGCGAGAGCCCGACAGCGGAATCATCTGGGGCAATCCAGCATAAAGAACTTATCAACCTTGCCAGCCTCTCCGCGAGATTAACCTGACCCACCGGCTAGCGAGAGCCCACCAGCGGAATCATCTGGGGCAATCCAGCATAAAGAACTTGTCACCTTGCTAGATAGCTATGAACAATGTACGGAAAATGAGACATATAGTAGGTGAAATGATAAAACTTTTTAAGGATAGAATCGCTTCAAGTCATCCCCACTTCTGGCTCGGTCGAGGGGTACCCCTTCCACATCCCGGAGGTGGTACCCCCCCCGACTTGAGTACTTCGCTTACAATGTATGGCCCCTCCCAATTGGGATTAAGCTTACCCACCGCGGCCCCTCTCCCGACCGCATCGACCTTCTTCAAGACCAGGTCTCCTTTCTGGAAGTGCTTTACTCGGATTTGCTTGTCAAAGTACCGAGCCATTCGCCTTTTGATTTCCTCCTGCCGAACAGTAGTGAGGTCTCAGAGCTCTTCTACCAGGTCCAAGGACAACCTTTGTTCCGCGTCGTTTGCCATCAACCATTCTTCATCCCCTTCGCCCGCGGTGACCACCCTGGGGGTTCTTACCTCGAATTCTATCGGGAGGATGACCTCAGACCCATTAGACAGCCTGAAGGGAGTCTCTCATGTGGCCGTGTTTGGAGTAGTCCTCATGGCCCAGAGGACCGAAGGTAGCTGTTCCGCCCAATTCCCCTTGAGATTCTCCACTTTCTTCTTGAGTAGGTTGACGATGATCTTGTTCGCCGCTTCCACCTGCCCATTACTCCTAGGGCGATGGACTGATGCGAACCGAAGGTCGATGCCTAGCTGGGTGCAGAAGCTAACAAACTCCTCGCTGGCAAATTGCGGCCCGTTGTCCGTGACTATGGCTAGAGGGAGCCCTTGCCTGCAAATTATTTTACCCCAAACAAAGTTTCTCACTACTTGGGATGTTACCTTAGCGAGCGCCTTCACCTCGATCCATTTAGAGAAATAATCTATCATCACTAGTAGGAACCTCCTTTGGCCGCTTGCATGGGGGAAAGGTCCCACCAGGTCCAACCCACATATCGCAAAGGGCCTGGGGGCCGTGATGGTCCGGAGCCTTTGAGCTGGAAGGAGCTGTAGGGGTGCGTAGAGCTGGCACTTGGAGCACCTCTTAGAGAATTCCGCCACGTCTTTGCTGAGGGTGGGCCAGAAGTAGCCTTGCCTTAGTACTATTCCTTCCAGGGTCCTGCCCCCCCCCCCCCCCCCGAGTGACTGCCACACTCCCCGGAGTGAATCTCCTCCAGGAATCTCGGAGCTTCCTCCTCCGAGACGCAACGATCTAGGAGCCCCGAGAGAGTCTTACTGTATAACAACCATGCATGCAAGGAGTAATATGCTGATTTGTACCTGAGTCACCATTTGTCTACCCCCTCCTCGGGGAACTTCCCTGTCGTCAAGTAAATAATGAAGGGGTCCATCCATGACACCCGCCGATCCACCTCCATTAGCCCTCCCTCCTCGATAGAAGGCCGAAAGAGTTCTGATACTGTCCCCCCTGCCTGGGGGCCGAACTTGGCCAGGAGGTCTGCCCAGGTGTTCTCCTCTCTTGGGTCGTGCTTGATGGAAAAAGTGTGAAACTGCCCGACGACCTCCTTGACCTTTTCCAGGTATCGCTGGAGAGTTGGCTCCTTGACCTCGAACTCCCCCTTGATCTAGCAAGCCACTACCATGGAGTCCGTCGAGACCTCCAAGTCCTGCACTCCCAACTCCCGAGCTAAGCGGAGGCCTGCTATCACGGCCTCATACTCAGCCTGGTTGTTGGTGAGAGGGAAGTGAATGTTGATCGCCTACTCTATCCTGGTGCCCTGCGGACTCACCAATAGCACCCCTCCCCCGAAGGAGTGCTTTCCTGACGCGCCATCAACCAACATTTTCCAGGCCACCGGGTGGGGCAACTCAGATTCTTCCAATTCGGTCACATAGTAAGCCATGAAATCCGCCACTGCTTGCGCCTTTATGGATACCCTGGGTACGTAGGAGATATTGAACTCGCTCAACTCCACTGACCACTTAGCCAATCTTCTGGAATGCTCCACCCCCTCCATGATGCCGCGAAGGGGATGGTCGGTCACTACTCTGATTGAATGTGCTTGGAAGTAGGGCCGGAGCTTCCTGGCCGACACCACCAACGCAAATGCTAACTTTTCCAGAATTGGATATCTGAACTCGGCCTTTCTCAACACCCTGCTAACATAGTAGATGGGGAGTTGTTTCTTCCCTTCTTCCCGGACCAGCACCGAGCTGACCGCTTCCAACCCTACCCCTAAATAAAGGCATAGGTCCTGCCCTTGTCTCGGCCCTTGCAGTAGCGGGGCCTGAGTCAGTTGTTCCTTTAGTGCTTAAAGCTTTC
This sequence comes from Dactylorhiza incarnata, assembly GCA_033032865.1. Classification (NCBI taxonomy): domain Eukaryota; kingdom Viridiplantae; phylum Streptophyta; class Magnoliopsida; order Asparagales; family Orchidaceae; genus Dactylorhiza; species Dactylorhiza incarnata. Next base: position 2,110,503 of record JAWHQI010000347.1, on the reverse strand, counting down.
TCGCACTCGGGGGTCCACTCGAATTTCCGGTTACCCCTCAACACCCTGAAAAAGGAAGAGCATTTTTCTCCTGCCTTGGAAAGGAACCTACTTAACCCAGCTAGCTTCCCAGTTAGACGTTGAACCTCCTTCGCATTCCTTGGAGACCCCAATTCGAGGATCGGCCTTACTTTGTCTGGATTAGGCTCCACACCGAGGGGGGGGGGGGGGGGGTGAGTAAGTGACCAAAGAATTTCCCTCGGCTCGCCCCGAAGACACACTTCAAGGGGTTAAGCTTCATCTTGAACTTTCTCAAAGTCCCAAAGGTCTCTTCGAGATCCCTGAGGTGAGATTCAAGGTCCCGACTTTTGATCATCAGGTCATCCACATAGACCTCCAAGTTCCGGCCTTTCTGTTCGCGAAACACTCTGTCCATCATTCGTTGGTATGTTGCCCCTGCGTTCTTCAAACCGAACGACATCATTTTATAACAATAACATCCATCCCCGGTGATGAAGGATACATCTTTGATGTCTGGAGGGTGCATGCGAATTTGGTGATAACCTGAAAAAGCATCTAAAAAAGACATCACAGAGAAACCAATGGCTGAATCAACCATCGCGTCGATTCTAGGCAGGGGGTAGCAATCCTTGGGGCAAGATTTATTAAGCAAAGAGAAATCAACACACATACACCACTTACCATCCCCCTTCTTTACCATCACCGCATTGGAGACCCAGCCTGGATACTGGATCACCGATACAAAACCGGCCTTGATGAGCTTGCTCACCTCCTCCCGTATAGGGATCTCCAGCTTGTCCGCGATGGATCTCTTCTACTGGCGAATGGGGCGAGTGCCGGAATCGAGGTTGAGGCGATGGCATGCCACATCCGCATCGATCCCCGACATCTCCGCAACACTCCATGCAAAGACATCCACATTGTCTTGGACGCAAGCCAAGATCTTCCTCCGGTCCTCGGGGCTGAGCTCCCCACTGATCTTTATCTTCTCGATTGTTCTGGCCTTGGTGGTGACTTCCACCTTCACTACTTCCTCCACTGCCTCCAACCTGGATTGTTCTCCCCAGGCACTGTCCTTCTCTCCGCCACAAGCGAGTGCTTGGGCTCCCTCCCCCATCTCTTCCTCTCCCACCACCATCAGTTCTTCTGCCTCTCCTCCCAGGGCCTCCTCTTCTCTCTCTCCCTCTTTCCCTTCCTCCTCCCTGGGCCCCTCAGCGACCCCTTTCCCGGCATGAACTACTCCTTCTCCCACCCTTCCTTCCAACTTCTCTTCCTTCTCGGCCTCGACCACCTCTTCCATCACCTTATCCCACTACTCCGCTTATTCCATCCAAGAGATGGTGTTGACGGCAGTCACATAGCACTGTCTCGCCACCTTGGGGTCTCCCCTGATCCGGACTTGGACTCCTCCATCATTGAATTTAAGGCACTGGTGGAACATGGAAGGGACACACCGGAACGCACTGATAAGAGGTCGTCCGAAGATGGCACTGTAGCTGCTAGGGGCATCCACAATCACGAAGCGGCAGTTCCTGGACTGCCCTCCCAAAACCACGTGGAGTCCTCCTCCTCCTTCTACCTCCTTCCTCTCCCCGGAGAATCCGAACAACGGACCGTCCGAGGCCAACACCCTTCGCGCCTCTACCCCCATCCCGTCAAATGCCTTCTTAAAGATGACGTTGACCGTGTAACATCCCCAATCCTTCTAGACCCATTGGAAATGTTAGGGCATAGGGGTGAGGTGAGTGGCCACACGGGCCTTAGGCTAGGGCAGAAATTGCTAAGTGCACACCAAAGCTCAAAAACTAACCTAACCCTAAGCCCCTCAACTAGGTCAATTGACCCTCAATTGTCCAAGTTGACCTCACTTATGATGCCCTAACCACCAAGGGAGCCCTATAGGATGAGAAGTGCACTTGGGTGGGACCCAATTGCATGAAATTGGCCAAAGTCAACAATAGGTCAACTTTAACCAAACCAAGTCAATTAGGGTGCAATTGACCCTCAAATGTTCAAATTGACCTTACCACCACACTCTAAACACTTTAAGGAACTCATTGGACCCAAAAGCCCCATCATGGTGGGACCAATTGACCCCAATTGACCAAAGTCAAACTTTACCCAATTTTGGTCAAATCTACACCCTTTGATTAAATTGAACCAATTGGAGCCCCACCATGGACCAACCTATGTTGGGTGATGTTAAGGGACCCATGAACCCCAAGTGGGGTCAACCCACTCACCTTGGTTGACCAAAGTCAACCATGGTCAACATAGCCCATTAAAGGTTAATTTCAAGCCTAATTTGAAATGAAACCTAACACCAACCAATTAACCTCAATCATGGACCTTAGGCCTTGCCATCAACCCTAGACTGGACTACACCTTGAGCTTGATTAAATCAATGGAGGGGGGGGGGACCAAAAGTTGATCAAAAGGTTAAAGCATAAAGCAAAAGGCTTAAAGCTTTCCCCTCCTCTACACTCCTCCTCCCCAATCAGTCTTGGACCCTTCCCTGATTGCTGGGGGTCTGAGCTTGACCCAGATGGAAGCAGGAGGCCGGCAGCTACAGGAGGGTGGCAGCAAGGGGGCACAACCGAGGAGCTCAATTTCAAAACCCCCTATAGAGGCCTCCCCCTCCCATTTCAGCCATCCCATTAGCTTCAGAGCACTGAGAGCAGACGAAAACCACATCTGGAGCGAAGCTTTAGCTGAAGAAACGAGTTCGGGAGCGGGATCGCCGGAGCAAGGATTTTCCACGGCCAACCGCCGCTGGAGCCGCCGCCACGCACCACCAATGGTTCGTTTCTCCTCCCCTCCCCTCGTGCTAGCTTCTCATCACAAAATATTGAAGGATCGGGCTCAATTGAGCCCGAATCCACTCGTCTTTTTCATGGAATTCGGATCGAATCGAGCCACCCAGGCTCGCTGGAAAACCCCCCTCCGGCCGCCATGTCGCCAGGAAATCGTAGCCCCGACCACCACGAAGGTGGTGGTGGCCGACCGTGGTGGCCACCAGGTGGCCGGGAAATGGGGGAAGAAATCGGCCAAGCGCGGTTGAATCCTGGCCGTCGGCTCAAGGAAGAAGACGAGCCACCGCCGTCTGATTGCGCCAAGATCCGTGCTGATCTCTTTTTTTCTGCATTTAATTAATTCATTATACTTGTTATTCTGCCTCAAAAACTCAGTGCTCTTCAAATAAAATTTAGGGCCACTTAATGGCCGATTTAGAAAAAGTGCCCAACATGAAAGGTGTAGGCCTAGGTCTTAACTTTCATTTGGCTTTGAGTTTAGGTCATTTGGTGACCTACAGCTCCCTGGGGAACTGTTTTACTAGGACTGGTCCTACACTAGGTCAGTCCATTAGAAAAATTATCTAGGTCAAACCCTTCAATCTTTGGAGCTGTCCTTTTAACCAGGGGTTGGCATACCCTAGGGGCACCCCTGCCAAAGGGACAACCCTTGGTGGACACTTTTACCTAGGGTTTTTGTGGTAGTTATGATATTTAAATTAAGTTGATTTTTGGAGCATTTGATGTCCAAATGACACCAAACTTTGGTGGCATACTCTTTAGTACATGAGTAGTGCTTGCCTAAAATTTCACTCCATTTGGAGTTGATTTGCTATGGAAAATAGGAAACCCTAATGAGGGCCTTTAAGGGTCAAATTAGGGTTTAGATCATTTTGAGGAGTGGAGTGTGTTAGCCTCCTCCCATCATGGTGGATATGTGGGTATGGATATACAAATGCTTGTGTCACACCCTAATGGTCCATTTGGAGCCATTAGGGTGGTGTGACCTAAAACCCTAAGGGTGAATCCTTAAGGGTGCAAAGTGGGGATTTGTGAAGGACATAGGACCAAATGTTCTGGCCTTGGCTCAGAACTTTGTGGATAAGTTTGTAGGTGCATAAAATGACCTAGTTAATTAAATGAGAATTTTTAGAGGTGTTTAAGTATTTTCTTCCTAATAAATGAAATTGTCACCTTTTCCTTAATAAAATGAAATGCATAGTCATAGGACCTTGTATGGTGTTGAAACTCCATCAGTGGCTGATTAGGGATGAAAATGTACTATAGTAATTTTGTTATGATTTATTGGGGTATTATTCCTTGTGTAGGAAATTCTAAGTACTTGCTAGCTTAAAGGAAATTAATTTTGATAAATGCCAAATCATGGGGATAAATTGTGAGACTTGGTTATCTGTCATTTAATGCTATTATATGCCCATGGTAATTATTTGGAGGATTGTAAAATTATATTTCATGTACCTCATGTAGAAAGTGGATTTTACATTCTTATAAGTATTTAATCTTTTTAAAATATTAAATCATGGGGAAATGATGTGATACTTGGTTATCTGTAGTTTTATGTTAATATATGCCCATGATAATTATTTGGAGGCTGGTTGAATTATATTTCAAGTACCTCATGTAGAAATTGGTAATTGCTACCTTTGAATGTTTAATCATTGTAAAATATCAAATCATATGGTAATGATACAATAATTTAGCAGAGGACTCTAGGTCCCTATTTGGACACTTGGTAAATTTTGGAGAATTTTCAGAAGTGAAATACTATTTTTCCTAATTAAAGTGGCATTTTGGTAATTATACAATTATGATGATATAGTAGGCCAAATGATATCTTAGGGTCATGATACTCAGTGAACCACCTTTATAGGGAATATTGTCTTACTGATAATTCTCAAGTAGCATGAAGAATCATTTTAAGGGTAGTTCATGTGTAATGTGACTTAAGGCCTTAACTACTTTAAATTATATTAAATACCAATTTAATATGGAAAATTATGGAAATTGGAACATACCCTATTAAGGTCAGTGAGAACCTTGGATAATTATTAGAGACCTTGGTGATGAGTATTTAGAAGGGTTCCCTTATGAGGTTGATGGATAGTTAACTTGGTGGTCTGCGTTTAGTAAAAACGGAAATTTGAGTTTTAGACAATTCAGACCCCTAAGTAGTGTTTGGGAGTTATATACAATCAGTAAATGAGATGTAGCACACCATGATTCAAGGAGGGTCAATCCTAGGGATAGTTGTGGGGTTGTGCTAGAGTTAATGTAGAAGGAATGAAGGTACGTCCAACCCGATTGGGTGAGACGGGAGATGAGCTAAGTCACTTTAAATCTATGGAATAATGAGGGTGAACCAAATGTTAACTACCAACTAAAGTAATTGTCTTGAAGAGGATGGTGGGGTTGAGCCCATTGATCCATAGTACCGTTAGGGGCCCCTTCTGGAGTACACCGCGGGAAGTCCAAGACTCACCCTAAATATAACACTAACTAAATAGTAGGCAAGAGTAGCCTAAGTGGGTATGCAAACTGGTGTGGATCTCCTCCGGGAAGGAGATGGGTTGGATCAGCTTGTGTGATGGTCCCTGAGCCGGAAGCTCGGGTGGACATTGTTAACACCTATTACTTATTCAAACAGTGGCGAGTCTTCGGTACTAGGCTAGTCGTGTCACCGACGGTAGTACGTTGACTCAGGTGAGGGTGTGGTTTAGAGGGCCGGTAAGTTTGAGTACCGCGGTCTGGAGGACAATCCCTATTAACCCACCCCGACCTTAAAGTCTGGTGGATTCCATCAAGAGTACGCAGGAGCTCCGCTGTTGTGTTCTTAGCGTTGAGGCGTACATGAGGTCTAGGCTTGGTAGTGACTATACCCGCCTAGGATATGGAGTGCCCGATCCACTACCACCGTGAGCCACGACGGTCGGTACCCGAAAGGTTGGCTTCCTTTCAAACAAATTGGGAACTACAAAGGTCTGTGCACATAGAGTCGTGTGGGTGAGTCACATTACATAAATTCATTAAAACATCATAACCATAGCATAACATAACATACACATAGCATACCCCCATCATATAAATTAGTATGGGCTCTTTTATATGATGGGTTACCTGGACATCTTAACTTATATGTCGTATGAGCGTTCATATAAGTTAAGGTACGAATCTGTGATGGTAGTTTAGATTTACTTACTGCACTGCATTTCCTTTCTACTTACTGCTTACTTCATTGCTCTACTTTACTGCCTTATACCTGCACTATACTGCTAGCTAGATTTTACTGCTTTACTTATACCTGCTAGAGTAGTGCCATGTCACCACCTTCTTGTTTACCCCTTGTTTGTCCTCCGCTTCTTCCTCCCGCTCGGTGCCTAGGAGTCGTGGAGGGAGGCGAGGACAAAACGGCTTAGTCTTTATGACTAACGCTCGGTGTGACCGCAGGAGTCCGAGGAGGCGGAGTTGTCCCGCGCGCAGTAGGACGAGATGGCAGGACCTGAGCAGCAGATGCAACGCACTACCACGACGCCACAGGTTGATGATTAGATAGCTAGTCTTCCGCATTTTTGAGAGTTTTGATGTAGTCTTCCGCATGTTGTAGTGAGAGAGAGATAGTACCTTATTTTGGATATGTATCGGGCATAAGCCCCCTTTCTTGCTCGTACTTCTCTTTTGGACTTTCTGTTCTCATTATATACTTATATATGATGATGTGATTGTGGATATGCTTTTTTTATGTACTTACTTTTTGGCATTATTTACTTATGATCGTAAAGCCGGCAGGGTTGGTGCTGAGCGGTGTTGGTCGACCCGAGTGTCGGTGACACCGCAAGGCAGCGATTCTGGGCGAAGATCCACCTCAACCGTGCGATGCGGGAGAGGTTCGAGTTTTCAAGTACCCGAACGGGTTTTGGAAAAAGAGATCTTACAAATGGTATCACTGAACGAACGATCATAAGAGAACAATCCACAACATACTGGGTCACCCCGCTCGAGTGTAGTTTGCGGACAAACTATGCAGCGGAAGCTGGGGTTTGCCCATGTATGAAATCACATAAAACAGTCCATTAAGCAGCAAGTTAGGTCAAATTTTGGCTTACTTAGACAATTTAGTGACGCACCCTAGTCTAAAGAGCGACCTCGGGTCTAGATTTGGTTGAAGGTTAAGGATACCCAACGTAGCTAAGGGAGGAAGTTAGTATAAGTCTTGGCGTGGAGACTTTCACGCTGAGGGTTACGCTTTACTATCAAGTGGTAGGACTATCTCGAGGAGATCGGGTGTCTGTAGTCTTCTTTAGAGTAATAGAAGACCCATAAGCTTAACCCCCTTACCATAACTTGATACTTCCCATTATAGTACGTTGTGGCAACCACCATAAAATACCAGAGGTCGAATTAGAATTTGAATATTTTGTTCTGAGAAGGCCCCTTTCCTAGTTAATCACATAGGGAACTCGGAAATGTTAGCATAATTTATAACATTGGGAGCCTAAGTTTTATCATAACCTTATGTCTTAGGGTGGAACATCAAGTCAGAGAATTTATGCCCTAAAGTTTATGTGCGTATGTAAGATGAATATACCGTAGAGGTATTGAAGAGACTTAGCCCAAATCGGTAGGGGCTTATCCTTTTGTTTATTGGGCCAATAAAATACCGACTTGGATTGCCCCCTATACTTTGTTTAGAAAAGGTTATGACTTTTTCGTAGTAATCTCGAGGTTTAGAGTATTCAATGATACTCAGGTGATGACGAGATCTGATTCATACACTTTTTTTGGACCAACCTCCCTTAGAAGGTTGAGACCTTTGGAGAGTTACTTCAACTTAAATAACAGGGATTGTTTATATCAAGTTGTGATCGCTTTAGTTATGCGAGCAAGTTACACTTCAAGAGTGAGCGTGCACTCATCTTATTGCTCAAAGGATGATTCTAAGGCGACAAAAGTGATCAACTCGTTAATCATTTGATTATACGTAAAGGGTTGTCCAGTGTATGAGCATAAGACTCTCGGAATCAAGAAAGTCAGGTTAAGAACTTAGGGAATTTCACTATCTTCCTGACCTAAGCATTGTGGTCTTGTCTCTTATAAGGACTTTTGGTCATCAAGCTCTTACCGGTCACAAGGGAAGAACGTCATAAACGGCGAATTCAGTGCAAGACCAAGTAAGATTTAGAATGGATAGAGGTAAGTCTGGACTATAAGTTCTTATGACCATAAGAAATAATCAGTTTATCGTAACAAACTCGCTAGTGTATTGTTGTAAATACACCTTCTTAACTTCGAGTCATCGATTTGTAGAGTTATCCAAACAATTAATAATCATTGACGTCCGAGAAAATGTCTCGATTTAGTCAAGTATTGAAAACAAGAAAGAATGCCAGGTTTAGTTGCTTGGGATAAATTTGTCACATCATGGAATTTTGAAGTTTGGAGTCAAGTTTTCGCAAGTAAAGATTACAACTAGAGTTTCTTGCACTCCAGGGCTTTCAAGGGTAATTTTCGGATAGTATTTTTAATTAAAATTCAAGCCCTCTCCGTGGTAAAAATTTAGTTAAGATCATTTTACTCTTAAAAGTTGGTTTATGCACCGCCAGAGAGCTTAAGAAGGTGACTCTTTGGATCTGGTAATACGATGGTATAAACTATTTAGGGCTAAGATGGAGAATCTTATTATGTTCGAATCTCGGGGAAAAATGACAACGATCATGTACTAAAATGTTGAGGATTTGAGAGTTAAAATAAACGGTTAGTTGTTGTTAATATCAACTCCCGCTTGAAATTATTAAGATTACTCAATGAGATTTGTCGATGTAATTTTGGACGACACAACTAAGAGAAGGGTCGTTATGATGAAATCTTTAATTCATAATTTATAGCATACGTGAGATGAGACCTCTCGTCTTTGAAAGTTTAGCCCACCCGTTATTGGAAATCTAAAGTGAAAATTGTCGATTGATATATTGAATATATATAATCTACATACAATCCTCCGATCTTAAGAACCAGAAATTTACGATTTCTCCACAAATTTATAACCTAAGTTAGAAAGATTCAGGAATAAGGGAGACAAGTTTGATCTTCAGATATAAATGGTGGAATTTCTCGAGGATTAATAGGTTTTAATGAGTCACCCTTCATGTTGAAATCAAATTGTGGCAAAACATGTCATGATAAAAAGGGTTTTACCCTCGTGAGTTACGAAACAAAGGGATATGGAAAGTAGTTGGGAGTCATTTCGGGAACATCATTTTAAACTACAAACGTATGTTCCTCAAGGAAAGCTTGGAAGATATCTACATTTATTTAACGGGTAGAAGCGTTAACCTCGTGTAACATTTGTAGGACATATGCGACTCTGGTCCAAGTGTAATCAAGGTTTATGTTATTGTTTTGTAGCTGATAAACCTGACCTTGTATCCGCGGAGTGGGAAACGGTTTATCGACCGAGACCTCATATGTTAAGGGATGAGGTCTCTTGGTGTAGGTGATGTTGAACACCTACGTGTAAGAGAGTCATATAGTGAAGAATCAGAATAGGCAATGACGGTTGGCTAAATGATCACGTCCTGGCTAATCGATTTATGAGCAGAGTTCTAAGTAAACATGGTTCGTGAATATAACCTTATGAAGTTAAGTTGAACTCGAAGGTTTTGATGCCATCTAGCGCGGCATGATAATATAAATTAACTCGGTAAGTTCTTATGTATTTCAGGTAGATCCTCCTTCGGGGAGTGTAGTGATTTTGATAACACCCGCGCCTGGTTAGCTTGTTTTGATTTCTCTGAAGTGTCTATTTTCTATTTATTACCGGGATGGAGCAAGTAGAACCCGCATTGTGATTAATGGCACGATGGTCTGAGCGGCGGGTTAAACCTTCAATTAACCCCTAGTGGGAATATTGTCGACAATCTTAGCAAGTAATAGTAGAAGTGCAATGAGAAATTTTGGTAAAGAATGTTACTCCGGTTTGAGTTCTCTTATAGTAGAGGTCCGAGTTCTTCCGTGGAAGGAGATTCTAATGTCCGATTATTATAGTTCAATCAGGGGCAAGAGGAGCACAATTGGGTGCCCTTGGACTTCATGCAACAATGTTTCCCGGAACTCTTCACCTCAGGTGCAAATTAATCGTCTTTGAAATCCTTTACTCTTATAAGTACTTGCAACCCGAAGACCCAGACCTAAATTTCGAGGACGAAATATTTCTTTTGTTTATTGGGATTTGTAACATCCCCAATCCTTCTAGACACATTGGAAATGTTAGGGCATAGGGGTGAGGTGAGTGGCCATAAGGGCCTTAGGCTAGGGCAGAAATTGCTAAGTGCACACCAAAGCTCAAAAACTAACCTAACCTTAAGCCCCTCAACTAGGTCAATTGACCCTCAATTGTCCAAGTTGACCTCACTTATGATGCCCTAACCACCAAGGGAGCCCTATAGGATGAGAAGTGCACTTGAGTGGGACCCAATTGCATGAAATTGGCCAAAGTCAACAATAGGTCAACTTTAACCAAACCAAGTCAATTAGGGTGCAATTGACCCTCAAATGTTCAAATTGACCTTACCACCACACTCTAAACACTTTAAGGAACTCATTGGACCCAAAAGCCCGGTCATGGTGGGACCAATTGACCCCAATTGACCAAAGTCAAACTTTACCCAATTTTGGTCAAATCTACACCCTTTGATTAAATTGAACCAATTGGAGCCCCACCATGGACCAACCTATGTTGGGTGATGTTAAGGGACCCATGACCCCCAAGTGGGGTCAACCCACTCACCTTGGTTGACCAAAGTCAACCATGGTCAACATAGCCCATTAAAGGTTAATTTCAAGCCTAAATTGAAATGAAACCTAACACCAACCAATTAACCTCAATCATGGACCTTAGGCCTTGCCATCAGCCCTAGACTGAACTACACCTTGAGCTTGATTAAATCAATGGAGGGGGGGGGGACCAAAAGTTGATCAAAAGGTTAAAGCATAAAGCAAAAGGCTTAAAGCTTTCCCCTCCTCTACACTCCTCCTCCCCAATCAGTCTTGGACCCTTCCCTGATTGCTGCGGGTCTGAGCTTGACCCAGATGGAAGCAGGAGGCCGGCAGATACAGTAGGGTGGCAGCAAGGGGGCACAACCGAGGAGCTCGATTTCAAAACCCCCTATAGAGGCCTCCCCCTCCCATTTCAGCCATCCCATTAGCTTCAGAGCACTGAGAGCAGACGAAAACCACATCTGGAGCGAAGCTTTAGCTGAAGAAATGAGTTCGGGAGTGGGATCGTCGGAGCAAGGATTTTCCATGGACAACCGCCGCCGGAGCCGCCGCCACGCACCAGCAATGGTTCGTTTCTCCTCGCCTCCCCTCGTGCTAGCTTCTCATCACAAAATATTGAAGGATCGGGCTCAATTGAGCCCGAATCCACTCATCGTTTTCATGGAATTAGGCTCGAATTGAGCCACCCAGGCTCGCCGGAAAACCCCCCTCCGGTCTCCATGTCGCCGAGAAATCGTAGCCCCGACCACCACGAAGGTGGTGGCCGTGGTGGCCGGCCATGGTGGCCACCAGGTGGCCGGGAAATGGGGGAAGAAATCGGCCCAGCGCGGTTGAATCCTGGCCGTCGGCTCAAGGAAGAAGATGAGCCGCCGCCGTCTGATTGCACCAAGATCCGTGCTGATCTCTTTTTTTTCTGCATTTAATTAATTCATTATACTTGTTATTCTGCCTCAAAAACTCAGTGCTCTTCAAATAAAAATTAGGGCCACTTAATGGCCGATTTAGAAAAAGTGCCCAACATGAAAGGTGTAGGCCTAGGTCTTAACTTTCATTTGGCTTTGAGTTTAGGTCATTTGGTGACCTACAGCTCCCTGGGGAACTGTTTTACTAGGACTGGTCCTACACTAGGTCAGTCCATTAGAAAAATTATCTAGGTCAAACCCTTAAATCTTTGGAGTTGTCCTTTTAACCATGGGTTGGTATACCCTAGGGACAGCTCCTGCCAAAGGGACAGCCCTTGGTGGACACTTTTACCTAGGGTTTTTGTGGTAGTTATGATATTTAAATTAAGTTGATTTTTGGAGCATTTCATGTCCAAATGACACCAAACTTTGGTGGCATACTCTTTAGTACATGAGTAGTGCCTAAATTTTCACTCCATTTGGAGTTGATTTGCTATGGAAAATAGGAAACCCTAATGAGGGCCTTTAAGGGTAAAATTAGGGTTTAGATCATTTTGAGGAGTGGAGTGTGTTAGCCTCCTCCCATCATGGTGGATATGTGGGTATGGATATACAAATGCTTATGTCACACCCTAATGGTCCATTTGGAGCCATTAGGGTGGTGTGACCTTAAACCCTAAGGGTGAATCCTTAAGGGTGCAAAGTGGGGATTTGTGAAGGACATAGGACCAAATGTTCTAGCCTTGGCTCAGAACTTTGTGGATAAGTTTGTAGGTGCATAAAATGACCTAGTTAATTAAATGAGAATTTTAGAGGTGTTTAAGTATTTTCTTCCTAATAAATGAAATTGTCACCTTTTCCTTAATAAAATGAAATGCATAGTCATAGGACCTTGTATGGTGTTGAAACTCCATCAGTGGCTGATTATGGATGAAAATGGACTATAGTAATTTTGTTATGATTTATTGGGGTATTATTCCTTGTGTAGGAAATTCTAAGTACTTGCTAGCTTAAGGGAAATTAATTTTGATAAATGTGAAATCATGGGGATAAATTGTGAAACTTGGTTATCTGTCATTTAATGCTATTATATGCCCATGGTAATTATTTGGAGGCTTGTAGAATTATATTTCATGTATCTCATGTAGAAAGTGGATTTTACATCCTTATGAGTATTTAATCTTCTTAAAATATCAAATCATGGGGCATTGATGTGATACTTAGTTATCTGTAGTTTTAGGTTAATATATGTCCATGATAATTATGTGGAGGCTGGTTGAATTATATTTCAAGTACCTCATGTAGAAATTGGTAATTGCTACCTTTGAATGTTTAATCATTGTAAAATATCAAATCACATGGTAATGACACAATAATTTGGCAGAGGACTCTAGGTCCCCATTTGGACACTTGGTAATTTTTGGAGAATTTTCAGAAGTGAAATATTATTTTTCCTAATTAAAGTGGCATTTTGGTAATTATACAATTATGATGTTATAGTAGGCCAAATGACATCCTAGGGTCATGCTACTCAGTGAACCACCTTGATAGGGAATATTGTCTTACTGATAATTCTCAAGTAGCATGAAGAATTATTTTAAGGGTAGTTCATGTGTAATGTGACTTAAGGCCTTAACTACTTTAAATTATATTAAATACCAATTTAGGATGGTGGGGTTGAGCTCATTGATCCGTAGTACAGTTAGGGGCCCCTTATGGAGTACACCGCGGGAAGTCCAAGACTCACCCTAAATATAACACTAACTAAATAGTAGGCAAGAGTAGCCTAAGTGGGTATGCAAACTGGTGTGGATCTCCTCCGGGAAGGAGATGGGTTGGATCAGCTTGTGTGATGGTCCCTGAGCCGGAAGCTCGGGTGGACATTGTTAACACCTGTTACTTATTCAAACAGTGGCGAGTCTTGGGTACTAGGCTAGTCGTGTCACCGACGGTAGTACGTTGACTCAGGTGAGGGTGTGGTTTAGAGGGCCGGTAAGTTTGAGTACCGCGGTCTGGAGGACAATCCCTATTAACCCACCCCGACCTTAAAGTCTGGTGGATTCCAGCAAGAGTACGCAGGAGCTCCGCTGTTGTGTTCTTAGCGTTGAGGCGTACATGAGGTCTAGGCTTGGTAGTGACTATACCCGCCTAGGATGTGGAGTGCCCGATCCACTACCACCGTGAGCCACGACGGTCGGTACCCGAAAGGTTGGCTTCCTTTCAAACAAATTGGGAACTACAAAGGTCTGTGCACATAGAGTCGTGTGGGTGAGTCACATTACATAAATTCATTAAAACATCATAACCATAGCATAACATAACATACACATAGCATACCCCCATCATATAAATTAGTATGGGCTCTTTTATATGATGGGTTACCTGGACATCTTAACTTATATGTCGTATGAGCGTTCATATAAGTTAAGGTACGAATCTGTGATGGTAGTTTAGATTTACTTACTGCACTGCATTTCCTTTCTACTTACTGCTTACTTCATTGCTCTACTTTACAGCCTTATACGTACACTATACTGCTAGCTAGATTTTACTGCTTTACTTATACCTGCTAGAGTAGTGTCATGTCACCACCTTCTTGTTTACCCCTTGTTTGTCCTTCGCTTCTTCCTCTCGCTCGGTGTGTAACACCCCAAAACTGGTAGTTCCGCGAAGTAGGCGGAGTGGTAGTGCGGCACATGAAGCAGGCTAGATTTTTCCCTGTCTGCTCTTAGCGCACGATCAGTGGCCTCATCGCGCACGATCAGTGATCGTGCGCCAGCGATCGTGCGTTAATTCCGAAGAGAATCGAGTTCTGTCTCGGACAGTGCGCACGACCATTTCCCTCTTCGCGCACGACCAGTGATCGTGCGCCAGCGATCGTGCGCTTATTCGCAAGAATTCAGAGTTCTGTCCCGGATAGTGCGCACGACCATTGCCCTCGTCGCGCACGACCACTGACCGTGCGCCTGTGATCGTGCGCCCTGTTTATTCTGTTCCGCGTTTTTTAGCGGAGAAGAGGATCCGACCGATCAAATTTCTTGGAATTCGATCCAACGGCTGGGATTTATTGCTGGGGGGTCTTAGGGCTTTGGAGAGGGATTAAACCCTCATTATTTCATAGTGTTTCTCTCTCCTAGGCTAGAGGAAGGAGAAGGGGGCAAGGAAGAAGAAGAGGAGATTTCGCCATTGACGGAGCTCCGGAGCTCCGTTTCGCGAGCCGTTTCCAGATCCGGAGAGTGCAGCCCGGTGCGGTTCTTTCCCTCCGCGTAGAATCTCGGATCCATGGCGAAGAAGAACACGTCTAGGGTAACGATTTCTTCTCCCATTGTTTGGACTTGTCTTTTGTCCTCTCCTTCATTTCTCTATGCTTGCATGAGGAGTCCCTTTCACCAAATGGGTGAAGTGTAGGATTTCCTCAAGTCCTTCGGGACTCCGGGTAGATTGTGTCCGTCCCCGGCATATTGCAAGTAGAAAATCCGGTAGTTGTGCGGATTTAGGCATTGTGTGTGAAGCCTATTCGTGGCCGTGAGCCCGAATCGGTGATGCTTGATTTGCGACGTTGCATTTAGGTTAAGCCTAGAATGCGTGCCGGAGAATGACTCTGTGTTACATGCGATAGTATTGCGGGATTTAAGCGTAGGTACCTTGTGAAGATCCTAACGGAAGCCCCATGCTTTGCGAGTGGTTGAATGCAAACCTTCACCACTAGAATTGTTGAGGAGTGGTCTTGTACCTCCTTTTTGGTTACGTATAAAGACCTAACGATCCCTCATGCCCTCCGGCCGAAAGGCGGAGTCGGGTCTTGAGTCGTTACAAGGTAAACTTTTAAGGCTAGGGTATTGTAACTTATGTTTTGTGTAGCACTAGTGAGTGCTAAACCCTTACGGGCCGAGGTGATGTCATGTAAGACCCCCCCTCCCCAATCCTGAACCGGGTTCAGGGAGGGGGGATCTTACTGCCCAAGAATGACCCCTTAACGCTCCCCGGGTGGTGACGTCCCATCCCCCCTCGAGCGCTGAGCGGTCTCCTTGTCAGGCACAAGAATCATAACCTCAAATCAGAACACATAGCGGAAGCAATCAAAAGATGGGCAAACCAAACATACAGCTTATATTTACAACTTAACGGGGCCGAAGCCTATCGTTTACAAAATATTGTCCGTAGACTACATATGCTAAGACAAAAGGGAGTCCTGGGCTCGTCCCTATATACTCGTACTCACATCTCTGAAGATAGAAGGGGAGGCTGGGGTAATCGAACGGATCATCTCCAAGGCTTCCCGGTCAACCTGTGATGTGGGGGCTTCACGCTGTCCCGTCTCCTGTGATTGGTTATAAGAAATAACCGTTAGTCACAGAGCTAAGCAGAAAACACATCCCCCTCCCCGGATCCGTATCCAGGGGGCGGCTAAAGACAGAATTGAAATAGCCGAAGCAAGGAAAGGGTTAGCAGCAGGTAATCATATACATACACATCTATATATATAAAGCGGGGCTCCTGCCCGAATAACCACAATCGCGCGGCATAATAAATCTATAATACGATCGCGCGTATACACACACCCCAGGTTCTCAAGACCTGTACCCACACAAAGACCCTGTGTCGACACAGTTTTAGACCGCTTTAGTTCAAGCAGGGGAGCTAATCCCGCGGGCCTCACCGATGTGGCCGTCGGTGACAGTGGCCAGTCCTGCCACTTCTGAATGTAGTCGTACCGTATCATTCAGGCCCTCCCGTACAACTTGGTGTACCGAATGGATGTGAGCGACATCCGGCGAACCGATTTTTAGGCCGACCAGCGGAGGCGATACTGCAGGCTCAGAGGGTAATAACCCACTGTGCCCATCTCCCTGTCGCCATGAGTCGTCAACTCACCCGCACCGGTACGAACGGTCTGCGAGCGTGACCGACCCGCCACTTCCAAACAATCTTCACCCGCTTATTTTTAAACGAACCTTTAGGCCACGTGGCAATTCATACTCGACCGGTCGCATGACCTTGGACCGGGAGGCTTAGTGGTATGAGTGCTCCTTGCTTGGGGCTAACTTGGGAGGAGAGACTCAACTCCGAGTTTTCCCCAACTAAGGCCCCGCCGAAGGGAGGATAAGCACCGCATTTGTTGCCACGGCAGCTCTTCACTAGTAAATAAATTAGGCCGAAGCATGGGCCATAATATTTAATCAGAAATGTAGGCCGAAAGCAAAGGCCATGTAATAAACAGAAAGGTAGGCCGAAAGCAAAGGCCATGTAATAAACAGAAAGGTAGGCCGAAAGCAAAGGCCATGTAATAAGCAGAAAGGTGGCCAAAGCAAAGGCCACGTAATAAACAGAAAGGTAGGCCGAAAGCAAAGGCCATGTAATAAGCAGAAAGGTAGGCCGAAAGCAAAGGCCATGTAATAAGGACCAGTACGAGACTGGATTTAAACGAAAGTGCTGAATGTAAATGCGGGGGACCAGTACGAGACTGGATTTAAACGAAAGTGCTGAAAATAGGTACGGGGGACCAGTGCGAGACTGGATTTAATTGAGAGTACAGAAAATAAGTACGGGGGACCAGTGCGAGACTGGATTTAATTGAGAGTACAGAAAATAAGTACGGGGGACCAGTGCGAGACTGGATTTAAACGAAAGTAATTGCATAAGAAGAAATGGTTAGTAGTCCAATCACTCCATAAGAGGAGGCTTCGATCGACGACTCCGTTCTTTTATTATTGTCGCGGCGGGGTTACGTTTTGGTGCTGCGTCGCGATGTCGTTCCGATTTTTGCGTTGCTTCTCCGAGCTTAGTCGATCTTTTTAGTTTAATACGCATAATTTTGGATAAGTATTTAAGATATGCGTCGAGGAGACGCCGATTCGTTTTAATGAATTTCGCTCTTTTCCGGGCGTCTATTTTTGTTTGAAAAGGCTTTTGAGGGGTTAAATCACAAGTCCACACCCCCTATCTTTGGTAGTATTTGTAAAATACCTATATTTAGTGCCCCTAATTTTTGGGGATTTTTAGAAACACATTTGGGCATTTTAATACCTAAAATAAACTTTATATTGGGTTTTAAAAATAGTAAAACCCCTCCTAAAAATCCCAAAAATTACAGGGGGTGCCCCCAAGGGTGGGGCACATTTTTCATTTAGAAAACTTTTTCTGAAAGGGCCCCATTTTTCCTTAGAAAAATGAGGAAGGTTAAGGGGGTTTGGGGTGCGGATAGGGGGAAAGGAGGGTTCTGGGGGCGCCACACCGGGCGCCATCCTCGGGTCCCCACAGCGGATCCACAGCGGATCCGCTGTGGGGGGGCACACATGTTGAGGGGAAGGGCGGGAGTCTAGGTTACGGGAGCCGCTAGATCTCCCGCGGGAGATCGGGCGGCTCCCGTCGACCTGGACGGGAGGCGGCCGCTGCCGCCGCCGGCAGCGGCCGGATGGGGCCGGCGCCGCCCCCGGTCGGTGCGCCGGGGGCTGGCGACCACTCCGGTGGTGGTCCGGCGGCCTGGCGCCGCCGGCTACCACCGGGGTTGGTGCCGTAAGGGCACGGGGGCGGTGGCGGCCTGTATGCCTCCTGCAGGCTTGCCGCCACCGCCTCCACCGGAGGGATGGGGTGGGGGGTGCCCCCGGCCGGTGTGCCGTGGGCCGGCGACTCCTCCGGGGGTGGTCCGGCGGCTTGGCACCGCCGGCCACCGCCGGGGGAGGGATAAAAAGGGGGCGGGCGGTGGCGGCGTGGCCTGCATGGGCCATGCAGGCCCGCTGTGCCGCCGCTCCTGCCGTGCGCTGCCCTCCCGGCCGCCACTGACCGGGGCGCCGGGGAGGGGGCAACCCTCCGGCGGTGGCCCGGCGGCCTGGAGCCGCCAGCCGCCGCCGGGGAAGGGGCTATCCCCGTACAGGAAAGCAGGGAGGCGGGGGAGGCCGCGGGTGCCGCCGGCCGTGCCCGCCGGCGGCCCGGCCGCCTCCCCAGCACCGGCGCCGAGGTCCCTGACGGGGACCTCCCCCCCCCCCCCAGCGCCACCACCGGCGCTGGGGAGGAGCGATTCCTTTGCCGGCCTCCTCCCCGTGCCTTGCCAAGGCTCGGGCGGCGGCCGGCGGCGCTCCGGCGACAGGGGGAGGGGGGGGGGGGGGGGGGGGGTTCTACCCTGGAGGTGGGAAGGAGGTGGAGGAGATCTTCTACCTGAGGGGTGGGGTGGTGGTGGCCGGCCATGGAGGAGGAGGAGGTCGGCTTTGGGTGGCTTGCTCCGGCAAGGGGGAGGAGGAGGAGGTGGCTGGCTGGGGGGGGGGCTGCCGTCAGGGGAGGTCTGAGAGAGAGGGAGAGGAGGTGTGTGTGGGGGAGAAATGGAGAGGGCTGCCCCTCCTTTTATAGGGAGGGGGAAGCTCTCCTCTCCCCCTTCCTTTTCCTCCACGTGGGGATAAGGGAGGGGGAGATATTTCCCCCCCTCCCTCCCCTCCCTCCTCTCTCTCCTGCCCAAATAGGGGGGGGGCTGCCCATGAATAGGCAGCCCTTCCTTTTTGGGGGAGGGGCTTCTCTCCCCCCCCCCCCCCTTTTCCTTTTCGTCTCTTTCCTAAGTAATTTCAGACTGGGGGGGGGGGGGGGGGGGGGGTTTGACCAAGTCAACTTAGGGCGGGGTCCTCCTCGGCTCCCGGGACATGATAAGAGTCGCCGGGGCCGATGCCGGGTTCGTGTGCTTTATATTTCGTGCGTTGCACTGAGGCGATCTGCATAGGACTAAAATGGCATACCCTCCATACGACCTCGTATCGAGACGCAACGAGTTCCGTTGCGCTCGTATTGTCCATACGAGTCTATCGGAACTGACCGAAGTTAATTCGGGGTTCGTACGGCCACTATTCATAATAATGAGGTAGTGGTGCGCTACGATACCCGAAATGGTCGTTTTCTCCAAACGACCTCGGATCGAAGTGCAACGAATTCCGTTGCGCTCGTATTGTCCATACGAGTCCAACGGAACTGACGGAAGTCAATTCGGGGTTCGTACGGCCACTATTTACAATAATGAGGTAGTGGCGCGCTACGATACCCGAAACGGTCGTTTTCTCCATACGACCTCGGATCGGAGTGCAACGAATTCCGTTGCGCTCGTATTGTCCATACGAGTCCAACGGAACTGACGAAAGTCAATTCGGGGTTCGTACGGCCACTATTTACAATAATGAGGTAGTGGCGCGCTACGATACCCGAAACGGTCGTTTTCTCCATACGACCTCGGATCGGAGTGCAACGAATTCCATTGCGCTCGTATTGTCTATACGAGTCCAACGGAACTGACGGACGTCAATTCGGGGTTCGTACGGCCACTATAATGAGGTAGTGGCGCGCTACGATACCCGAAATGGTCGTTTTCTACTGCTCGGGCCTACTTTTATTGGGCTCACTAGGGTCTAGTGGCCCAATAAAAGTCGGGATGTTACAATCCAATAAAAATAAAGAGATTTTCGTCCCCGAAAATTGGCTAAAGTAGGGGTTTAAATGATGTACCTGGGGGAAGAGCGTCGGGTATTTTTCTCGTACGAGCGTCTCGGGTTCCCAAGTGAACTCTTCGCGTCCACCGTTCGACCATAAGATCTTGACCATTGTGACTGTCTTGTTCCGCAGTTCTTTGATCTTGGAGTCCACTATCTTTACAGGTTCGAGTCGGACAGATCGGTCGGATT
Organism: Dactylorhiza incarnata; assembly: GCA_033032865.1. Classification (NCBI taxonomy): domain Eukaryota; kingdom Viridiplantae; phylum Streptophyta; class Magnoliopsida; order Asparagales; family Orchidaceae; genus Dactylorhiza; species Dactylorhiza incarnata. The sequence continues at coordinate 2,090,364 of JAWHQI010000347.1, read as the reverse complement.
GTACTGATGTTGGGGGTGTGGGGAGGTGCTGCTCTGGTTGGCGCAGAACACGTCTTAGCGAGGAGACATGAAATACGTCGTGAAGGCTCCCCAGCTCGGCTGGCAAAGCTAACCTGTAAGCCACCGGGCCAATTCTTTCGACGACTGGATACGGGCCTAGATAGCGAGGGTCCAGCTTTTTCTGCCTCTTGATTCGTGATATCCCATGCATTGGCTTAATCTTTAAGAAAACCATATCTCCCACTTGGAATTCCACTTGCCGATGACGTGCGTCGTAATACTTGGCCTGTCGGCTCTGCGCTTCCAGCATGCGTTCCCGGATTAGTCTTATTGCGGCGGTGGTATCGTCGATGTAGGTGATTCCCAAGGCTTCGGGGTCCTCATCCTGTGCCCAAGATAGCGGGGTCCGACAGCGTCTTCCGTAGAGGGCTTCGTACGGTGCCATCTTGATGCTTGCCTGGAAGCTGTTGTTATATGAGAACTCTACCAAAGGTAGTAACTGCTCCCATGGCTCGTTGTGCTCCACTATGCATAATCGGAGAAGGTCTTCCATCGTCCGATTCGTCCTTTCCGTCTGCCCATCGGTCTGGGGGTGGAAGGCGGTGCTAAAAGCTAATCTGGTTCCCAGATAAGCTTGCACTCTTCTCCATTCCTTCGATGTAAAGCGCCCATCGCGGTCCGAGACGATTGATTTGGGTATTCCATGAAATCGGACTACCTGCTCGATAAATAGTCGGGCTAGAATGTCGACACCATCGCCTTGCCGGTTCGGGATGAATCGGGCTACCTTGGTGAGGCGGTCCACTACTACCCATATGGAGTCGTTACCTGCACGGGATCGGGGTAAGCCATGGACAAAATCCATGGAAATATCCTCGAACTTCCATTCTGGAATTGGCAGGGGTTGTAGTAGACCTCCTGGGCTACGACATTCGGCCTTGACCATTTGGCAGGTTTGGCAGTGCGCTACATAATCGGTGACATCCTTCTTCATGCCTGGCCAGTATAGGGTTCTGCGCAGGTCCGTATACATTTTTACTACTCCCGGGTGTATCGAGTACCTTGTCTGGTGAGCTTCACGGAGTATCTCCTCACGGATCCCTTCTGCAGCGGGAATGAATATGCGGTGTCTGTATTGCAGGATGCCATCGTACAGGTTGTAGTCTTCTTGTACACCGTGTTGCAAGGCCTGAATGATTGGTGCTGCTTCAACGTCGGTCTTCTGGGCTTCTCGTATTCTATTCCTGATGTCACACTGTATCTCCATCCAATAGAGGTGGGCTTGGTATTCCATCGGATTTCTGCGGGTGATGAGGATAATATCCATTTCTGCCAATGATTTGACTAACTCCTCTGACACCATTTCTAACCAACTCCCGGTCCTCGGAGGCTGCCGACTCAGGGCGTCTGCAACTTTATTAGCCTTGCCGGGATGGTACTGGAGGGCGAAGTCATAATCACAGAGAAATTCTAACCACCGGCGTTGCCGGAGGTTTAGCTCTTTCTGGGTGAAGACGTATTTGAGGCTTTTATGATCGGAGAAGATTTCGCATCGTACCCCGTAGAGGTAGTGTCTCCAGACTTTTAATGCAAAAACTACCGCCCCCAGCTCCAGATCGTGGGTGGCGTAGTTTAGTTCATGCGGCTTGAGCTGACGTGAGGCATAGGCAATTACCTTGCCATGTTGCATAAGCACGGCCCCCAATCCCTTCAGAGAGGCATCAGCATAGATTTGGAAACCCTCGGTACCGGAGGGGAGGGTTAGGATTGGGGACGATATCAGCCGGTTCTTCAGTTCGATGAATGCCGCCTCGCATTCAGGAGACCATTGGAATGTCACATCCTTCTTGGTGAGAGTGGTAAGTGGTAATGCGATCTTGGAGAAGCCTTCGACGAACTTACGGTAGTAGCCGGCGAGGCCAAGGAAACTTCGGATGTCTGCCGCTGTCTTAAGTGGCGGCCAATTTCGCACTGCTTGCACCTTGGCTTGATCTACTGCTACTCCGTTCTTATTGACGGTGTGTCCCAGAAAGCCGACTTCTTCCATCCAGAACTCGCATTTGCTAAACTTGGCGAAGAGTGAGTGTTCTCTTAGCTTAAGTAGTACCATTTGGAGGTGCCTGGAGTGATCGGTTTTGTTCTTTGAGTAGATGAGAATATCATCTATGAAGACTATTACGAAATGATCCAGGAAGGGTTTGAATACCGTATTCATCAAAGCCATGAAGGCGGACGGGGCATTGGTTAATCCAAATGGCATTACCATGAACTCGTATAGTCCGTAGCGAGAGCTGAAAGCGGTCTTGGGAATGTCCTCTTCTCGTACTCTAAGTTGATAGTAGCCGGACCTTAAGTCCATTTTGGAAAAGACGGACGCGCCTTGTAGTTGATCGAACAGTTCATCTATCCGGGGTAGGGGATAGGTATTCCGGATGGTGAGTTTATTCAAACCTCTGTAGTCGATGCAGAGGCGCAGCGATCCATCCTTCTTTTTAACGAACAGTACTGGGGCTCCCCAGGGAGAGGTACTAGGACGTATGAATCCTGCGTCGACTAACTCTTGTAGCTGAATCTTGAGCTCAGCCAGTTCCCTCGGGGCCATCCGGTATGGTGCTCGGGACACTGGTCGGGCTCCTTGAGTAAGTTCGATTTGGAAGTCTACTTCCCGTTGCGGGGGCAACCCGGGGAGTGACTCTGGGAAGATATCTGGGAAGTCCCTGATCACAGGTACTTTGGCGAGTACTTGCGTCGTGTTCTCCATCTCAAAGTAGATTAGGTACATCTCGTCCTTCCGTCGAACTGCCTTGACGGTTTGTGCAGATGTTAAGATAATGCGGGTGACGGAGGGTATACCTGCTAGCGTGATAAATTGCCCATTCGGATTCTGGAGGCGGATTTCTCGAGTCGTACAATTGATTTGGGCGCTGTGCTCGGCCAACCAATCCATCCCCAGAATGATGTCGAACCCGGTTATTGCTAAGATGGTGGCGTTGACTTCGAACTCTATGCCTCCTAGCATTGCCTGGAAGGAACACTTCTCGGTGGAAGTCATATCTGATCCATCCGGGAGTCGTATTCGGATTGACATCCCGGATGATCGCACCGTGTTCTCCTTGTCGGCGATGAAGTTTTGTGCAACGAAAGAGTGTGTGGCGCCGGTATCGAACAGTGTTTTAGCGGGACGACCTTCTACCAAAAGTAAACCTGATAACATATATGTATATATATCATAATCATAAGTTTTTCACAGATATACAAGAGTAGGGATGACATATACAAAAAGTCCCAATATATAAGCTAAAACATCTCCTAGGATATCGTACTATCGGAAGTAGATACCTATCACTACGTCAGGAGCAGGACCGTGCTGGAGATCCAACGCGTATGCCTCGAGCGGTGCTGCTCTGACCTGCCTAGCCGGCTCCCTCCTGCCTGCGGGACGTCCTCTGCGTCCACCTCGTCCTCTCTCCGCCGCTCTCTGTACTGCTCCTAAACCGGGTCTCCCGGTAGCCTGTGGGCAGAAGGCTCGTATATGCCCAGGCTGCTGGCATAGGTAGCAGTTCCCTGCGAAGGGAACATCTCGTCGTGCGGCCGGGACGACCTGTGGTGCTGGGGCTGGGGGTGCTGGTCGGGGCTGGGGTGCTGGTCGGGGCTGGGGTGCCTGCCTATATGGCTGGTGACGCTGCCGCTGTCTCCCGTCTCGGCCCTGCCTGCGAGGACCTGCTCTTCTCTCTCGGTCCTGAGTCCAGGGAATACCTACGTGTCCCCTCCGCTGCTGGGCTACCATTCGCTGATCCATCTCTAGAGCGGTGGCATGTGAGGTGATCGTGTGGAAGGATGCCTGGGATATCATGATCAGGGCCTGACGGAGGTCGTCTCGTAATCCCCGATAAAATCTGGCCGCCCTGTCCCTATCTGTACCTGCTAAGGTCCCGGCGAAGCGGGCCAGGTGGATAAACTCTCTCTGGTAGTCTGGAACCGTCCTATCTCCCTGTCTGATCTGTAGGAACCGCTCCTGGAGTGCCATCCGGTCTGCATCTGAAATGAAATGCTCTAAGAAAGCATCCGAGAACTCCCCCCAGAGAATGGTGCTAAGGGGTCGCCCTCTAAAAGTGGAGCGGCTAGCTGCCCTCCACCAGTCCCGGGCATAGCCCTCCAACATGGTCACTACTAGGGATACTGCGGCTACTGCTGGGCACATCATCCCTACAAGAAGCTCCTCTACCCTCTCCACCCACTCCTCGGCCTGGATGGCCGACTCTGTACCCCGAAAGGTGGGGGGCCTTAGCCCTCGGAAAGTCGTCAGTAGATCAGTGGGTACGGTGGCCTGCTGGGGTGGCCGTAAAGTGGCTGTCTGGAAGGCGGCCAACAGGGCTACCAGGGTCTGCCCGAGCTCTGTCTCTCCGAATGGAACTGTGGCCGGAGCGGTCTGAGCTGGTGGTGGAGTGGTAGGGTGGTACTGGTCTTGAGAGGAAGACCTTCCATTACTTGACTCCGGTATCTGGAGAAGTAACAAACGGGTGTCAGAACTTGCAAAACTAAGGGCATTTTGCAGGACTGAAAGGAAAGAAAGCGGAAAGCGTGTGGGTGTACTATCGTGCAGTCTCGAGTCCTTAACCTTAACCTAGAGGGTCCACCAGGCTTCCGCTGCATGGTTCGTCCCGAACCAAGAAACGGAACCGGGGGAAAGGAGGATCGAAAGACTGCCCCATGTGGTCGGATCGTGGTAGCTCTGATCCATTTGTAAGACCCCCCCTCCCCAATCCTGAACCGGGTTCAGGGAGGGGGGATCTTACTGCCCAAGAATGACCCCTTAACGCTCCCCGGGTGGTGACGTCCCATCCCCCCTCGAGCGCTGAGCGGTCTCCTTGTCAGGCACAAGAATCATAACCTCAAATCAGAACACATAGCGGAAGCAATCAAAAGATGGGCAAACCAAACATACAGCTTATATTTACAACTTAACGGGGCCGAAGCCTATCGTTTACAAAATATTGTCCGTAGACTACATATGCTAAGACAAAAGGGAGTCCTGGGCTCGTCCCTATATACTCGTACTCACATCTCTGAAGATAGAAGGGGAGGCTGGGGTAATCGAACGGATCATCTCCAAGGCTTCCCGGTCAACCTGTGATGTGGGGGCTTCACGCTGTCCCGTCTCCTGTGATTGGTTATAAGAAATAACCGTTAGTCACAGAGCTAAGAAGAAAACACATCCCCCTCCCCGGATCCGTATCCAGGGGGCGGCTAAAGACAGAATTGAAATAGCCGAAGCAAGGAAAGGGTTAGCAGCAGGTAATCATATACATACACATATATATATATAAAGCGGGGCTCCTGCCCGAATAACCACAATCGCGCGGCATAATAAATCTATAATACGATCGCGCGTATACACACACCCCAGGTTCTCAAGACCTGTACCCACACAAAGACCCTGTGTCGACACAGTTTTAGACCGCTTTAGTTCAAGCAGGGGAGCTAATCCCGCGGGCCTCACCGATGTGGCCGTCGGTGACAGTGGCCAGTCCTGCCACTTCTGAATGTAGTCGTACCGTATCATTCAGGCCCTCCCGTACAACTTGGTGTACCGAATGGATGTGAGCGACATCCGGCGAACCGATTTTTAGGCCGACCAGCGGAGGCGATACTGCAGGCTCAGAGGGTAATAACCCACTGTGCCCATCTCCCTGTCGCCATGAGTCGTCAACTCACCCGCACCGGTACGAACGGTCTGCGAGCGTGACCGACCCGCCACTTCCAAACAATCTTCACCCGCTTATTTTTAAACGAACCTTTAGGCCACGTGGCAATTCATACTCGACCGGTCGCATGACCTTGGACCGGGAGGCTTAGTGGTATGAGTGCTCCTTGCTTGGGGCTAACTTGGGAGGAGAGACTCAACTCCGAGTTTTCCCCAACTAAGGCCCCGCCGAAGGGAGGATAAGCACCGCATTTGTTGCCACGGCAGCTCTTCACTAGTAAATAAATTAGGCCGAAGCATGGGCCATAATATTTAATCAGAAATGTAGGCCGAAAGCAAAGGCCATGTAATAAACAGAAAGGTAGGCCGAAAGCAAAGACCATGTAATAAACAGAAAGGTAGGCCGAAAGCAAAGGCCATGTAATAAGCAGAAAGGTAGGCCGAAAGCAAAGGCCACGTAATAAACAGAAAGGTAGGCCGAAAGCAAAGGCCATGTAATAAGCAGAAAGGTAGGCCGAAAGCAAAGGCCATGTAATAAGGACCAGTACGAGACTGGATTTAAACGAAAGTGCTGAATGTAAATGCGGGGGACCAGTACGAGACTGGATTTAAACGAAAGTGCTGAAAATAGGTACGGGGGACCAGTGCGAGACTGGATTTAATTGAGAGTACAGAAAATAAGTACGGGGGACCAGTGCGAGACTGGATTTAATTGAGAGTACAGAAAATAAGTATGGGGGACCAGTGCGAGACTGGATTTAAACGAAAGTAATTGCATAAGAAGAAATGGTTAGTAGTCCAATCACTCCATAAGAGGAGGCTTCGATCGACGACTCCGTTCTTTTATTATTGTCGCGGCGGGGTTACGTTTTGGTGCTGCGTCGCGATGTCGTTCCGATTTTTGCGTTGCTTCTCCGAGCTTAGTCGATCTTTTTAGTTTAATACGCATAATTTTGGATAAGTATTTAAGATATGCGTCGAGGAGACGCCGATTCGTTTTAATGAATTTCGCTCTTTTCCGGGCGTCTATTTTTGTTTGAAAAGGCTTTTGAGGGGTTAAATCACAAGTCCGCACCCCCTATCTTTGGTAGTATTTGTAAAATACCTATATTTAGTGCCCCTAATTTTTGGGGATTTTTAGAAACACATTTGGGCATTTTAATACCTAAAATAAACTTTATATTGGGTTTTAAAAATAGTAAAACCCCTCCTAAAAATCCCAAAAATTACAGGGGGTGCCCCCAAGGGTGGGGCACATTTTTCATTTAGAAAACTTTTTCTGAAAGGGCCCCATTTTTCCTTAGAAAAATGAGGAAGGTTAAGGGGGTTTGGGGTGCGGATAGGGGGAAAGGAGGGTTCTGGGGGCGCCACACCAGGCGCCATCCTCGGGTCCCCACAGCGGATCCACAGCGGATCCGCTGTGGGGGGGCACACATGTTGAGGGGAAGGGCGGGAGTCTAGGTTACGGGAGCCGCTAGATCTCCCGCGGGAGATCGGGCGGCTCCCGTCGACCTGGACGGGAGGCGGCCGCTGCCGCCGCCGGCAGCGGCCGGATGGGGCCGGCGCCGCCCCCGGTCGGTGCGCCGGGGGCTGGCGACCACTCCGGTGGTGGTCCGGCGGCCTGGCGCCGCCAGCTACCACCGGGGTTGGTGCCGTAAGGGCACGGGGGCGGTGGCGGCCTGTACGCCTCCTGCAGGCTTGCCGCCACCGCCTCCACCGGAGGGATGGGGTGGGGGGTGCCCCCGGCCGGTGTGCCGGGGGCCGGCGACTCCTCCGGGGGTGGTCCGGCGGCTTGGCACCGCCGGCCACCGCCGGGGGAGGGATAAAAAGGGGGCGGGCGGTGGCGGCGTGGCCTGCATGGGCCATGCAGGCCCGCTGTGCCGCCGCTCCTGCCGTGCGCTGCCCTCCCGGCCGCCACTGACCGGGGCGCCGGGGAGGGGGCAACCCTCCGGCGGTGGCCCGGCGGCCTGGAGCCGCCAGCCGCCGCCGGGGAAGGGGCTATCCCCGTACAGGAAAGCAGGGAGGCGGGGGAGGCCGCGGGAGCCGCCGGCCGTGCCCGCCGGCGGCCCGACCGCCTCCCCAGCACCGGCGCCGAGGTCCCTGACGGGGACCTCCCCCCCCCCCCCCCCCCCCCCCCCCCAGCGCCACCACCGACGCTGGGGAGGAGCGATTCCTCTGCCGGCCTCCTCCCCGTGCCTTGCCAAGGCTCGGGCGGCGGCCGGCGGCGCTCCGGCGATAGGGGGAGGGGGGGGGGGGGGTTCTACCCTGGAGGTGGGAAGGAGGTGGAGGAGATCTTCTACCTGAGGGGTGGGGTGGTGGTGGCCGGGCATGGAGGAGGAGGAGGTCGGCTTTGGGTGGCTTGCTCCGGCAAGGGGGAGGAGGAGGAGGTGGCTGGCTGGGGGGGGCTGCCGTCAGGGGAGGTCTGAGAGAGAGGGAGAGGAGGTGTGTGTGGGGGAGAAATGGAGAGGGCTTGCCCCTCCTTTTATAGGGAGGGGGAAGCTCTCCTCTCCCCCTTCCTTTTCCTCCACGTGGGGATAAGGGAGGGGGAGATATTTCCCCCCCTCCCTCCCCTCCCTCCTCTCTCTCCTGCCCAAATAGGGGGGGGGGGTTGCCCATGAATAGGCAGCCCTTCCTTTTTGGGGGAGGGGCTTCTCTCCCCCCCCCCCCCCCTTTTCCTTTTCGTCTCTTTCCTAAGTAATTTCAGACTGGGGGGGGGGGGGGTTTGACCAAGTCAACTTAGGGCGGGGTCCTCCTCGGCTCCCGGGACATGATAAGAGTCGCCGGGGCCGATGCCGGGTTCGTGTGCTTTATATTTCGTGCGTTGCACTGAGGCGATCTACATAGGACTAAAATGGCATACCCTCCATACGACCTCGTATCGAGACGCAACGAGTTCCGTTGCGCTCGTATTGTCCATACGAGTCTATCGGAACTGACGGAAGTTAATTCGGGGTTCGTACGGCCACTATTCATAATAATGAGGTAGTGGTGCGCTACGATACCCGAAATGGTCGTTTTCTCCAAACGACCTCGGATCGAAGTGCAACGAATTCCGTTGCGCTCGTATTGTCCATACGAGTCCAACGGAACTGACGGAAGTCAATTCGGGGTTCGTACGGCCACTATTTACAATAATGAGGTAGTGGCGCGCTACGATACCCGAAACGGTCGTTTTCTCCATACGACCTCGGATCGGAGTGCAACGAATTCCGTTGCGCTCGTATTGTCCATACGAGTCCAACGGAACTGACGAAAGTCAATTCGGGGTTCGTACGGCCACTATTTACAATAATGAGGTAGTGGCGCGCTACGATACCCGAAACGGTCGTTTTCTCCATACGACCTCGGATCGGAGTGCAACGAATTCCATTGCGCTCGTATTGTCTATACGAGTCCAACGGAACTGACGGACGTCAATTCGGGGTTCGTACGGCCACTATAATGAGGTAGTGGCGCGCTACGATACCCGAAATGGTCGTTTTCTACTGCTCGGGCCTACTTTTATTGGGCTCACTAGGGTCTAGTGGCCCAATAAAAGTCGGGATGTTACATGTCATACCCGCATCGTGTGTTCAATCGATGACAAGAGCACGGGAATTGGCTGAACTGAACCCGTTTCCAGGCGTGGCGGTAGGGGGATTTATCTCTTGTAAACCCGAACGACCTTGGGAGAGGTTGGGAAGGGCGTCTTGCCTAGACCGACCAAAAGCTCTTTTCTATCTAGAGTTTCCGGACTCATGATGGTTTTGGTGCTCGGGAAGAAGTACCTTTGGTGCATGCCTTGTGAGCATGGAACGTGCGGTTGTGTGTACCCACGTTTGTGATGAATTGATGTTGTTAGCCTCATGCGGTTGTTTAGGCGGTTGTGGGAACCTTCGGGTGAACCCAACCAACATCATGTGCATACCTAGGTTCCTTTCTTTTGATGCTCAACCTAGAAGATTGATTGTGCTTGAAACCTCACCTTGTGTAGTTGCACTTTCTTTAGACTAGTACTTGTGCTAGTATGGCTTACTTGCAGGGTAGAATCTCCGCCACCCCGGGAAAGGGGTGGGGTCGTTATAATTTGGTCAGCTGTGCTGACCGTTGCCTTGTTTGCCACCGCTTGGTGGAATGTCTTATGCAGGTGCAGGTGAGCCTAGCGGGAAATAGCGGGCGGTGACCCCTTTTGCTGAGTTGGCCCTTGAAGGCCAGCCTCCCTTTTTAGCTTTTTCATGTATGGCCGGCCTGCGTGCCGATGTATGCTTATGGAGTTTTGTGCATTGGATGAATGTAAGGCCTTAAGGCCGTAACTCTTATTCTGGTTACATTCATATGATAGTGGACAGTTCTTTTTGAATGTTTTAATTAATGCTTCCGCTTACGTTTTGTACTCTCGTTTAGTCGTTACTTTTCTGGTTATCACCTTTTAACTCCTAGCTAGTGTGGCTTGTATGGCGTGGGGTCCCGGCCGGACCTACTATTATACTATTCGTACTGGCAGGGTGTTACACGGTGCCTAGGAGTCGTGGAGGGAGGCGAGGACAAAACGGCTTAGTCTTTATGACTAACGGTCGGTGTGACCGCAGGAGTCTGAGGAGGCGGAGTTGTCCCGCGCGCAGCAGGACGAGATGACAGGACCTGAGCAGCAGATGCAGCGCACTACCACGATGCCACAGGTTGATGATTAGATAGCTAGTCTTCCGCATTTTTGAGAGTTTTGATGTAGTCTTCCGCATGTTGTAGTGAGAGAGAGAGATAGTACCTTATTTTCGATATGTATCAGGCATAAGCCCCCTTTCTTGCTCGTACTTCTCTTTTGGACTTTCTGTTCTCATTATATACTTATATATGATGCTGTGATTGTGGACATGCCTTCTTTTATGTACTTACTTTTTGGCATTATTTACTTATGATCGTAAAGCCGGCAGGGTTGGTGCTGAGCGGTGTTGGTCGACCTGAGTGTCGGTGACACCGCAAGGCAGCGGTTCTGGGCGAAGATTCACCTCAACTGTGCGATGCGGGAGAGGTTCGAGTTTTCAAGTACCCGAACGGGTTTTGGAAAAAGAGATCTTACAGACCGAGCTCCCGTTGTCCACAAGGATTCGGGAAACAGTGAAGTTCTCGAGCGCCGTTTGAAGCGTCGCAGAACGGGTCTTCATAACCTGGCATGTCCTTCTGGGTGAATGAGATCTTCTCCGTCGGGGGCGGGGCCAGGGATGTCGAAGCCACGCTACGACGATAGATAGTATGGAGGCTCACCTTCCGGGTTGCCTCAATCCCTACCCCCCCCCCCCCCCATGGCACTTGAAGGCGTCCGACATAGGTCTGATCGAGACCATATCCTCTAACCACTATAAGTGTTGAACGGGGTCATCCTTGCCAGTATACAGTGTCATGACCGGCTCTCTGAATCCTCCGGGGAGTGGTGTCGAGAGCACCAACTCGCAAAAAGGGCTCCCCCCACTCACCCTATGGACCTGCTCGACTCTCCCTGCGAGCTCCCCTGGCGACCTTGCTCCTGCCGACCTCGGGCTCTCCAAAGGACCACTCGTCGGGGCCCCACTGGCTGGGACCCCTTCTGCTTGGATGACCCTCGCCGGGACCTCGCTCGCTCTCTCCGGGCCGGGGAAAAGTTCTCGCCCGGAGAGGTCTCGCCCCGCACCTCGGGTCGCCGCCTCCCTTCCGGCTCGCGGAGCTGGGGCATTCTCGCCAACCCCAGGTGGAGGAGCCACCTAGGTCACTGGGGTCGTGAGACCACCGAGTGCCGTGACGAGAAAGCTCTGAAAAGCTCCAAGAAGATCTCGCCTAAGGTCTGCCAGCATTTCCATCGTCGTTGGCGCTCCTAGGGGTGGCGACCCTCCAGGTCTCGCGTCCTGCTCGTCCTCTCCTGTCATGCTTCCTTCTTGAGATTTTCTTGAACCAGCTGCACTTCACGCTCACCGCACCAGAAATGTTGAAACCAATAAATGGTCTCTGTGGAGCTCGGGGCCCCCAACGAGTTGGGGGGCAGCTGGAACTTACTAATCCCTTGAAGGGACAGACTGAAGCCTCGGAATTGGACACGGACCCTTAAACTCAGCAAGGAGGACCCACCACACACCTGGAAGATCTTTAGAGCGCTTCCCCTCCCAAGCCAATGCTGAAGCCCGGGCACCTTGGAGAGCTCTGAAAATGCCAACCAAGGAAAGCCTGAGGAGAGAGAAGCTCTAAAAAGAGAAGTCCTCTCCAAAGGTGCCCTTTGGGTCCTATTTATAGATTTTCTGGACTGGCCTGCGAATAACGGGATTCCGCCTTTTGATTTTACTATCCGCACCCCAAAATTGGTCTGCTAACAGCCAAACTCCGCTGTTCGGGGAGGCTAATGGCAGACCACCGGGGGTAAAAAGGTAATCCCTCCCTGTCAATCTGCGAACAAGGGGTTTGCGAGAACGTTGCTCGCGAGAGCTCTTGTTGCCTTCTCGCGGTTCTCTTCTGTGACATCCCTCTTGGCGAGCGCGTCGTTAAAGCCTCGCCTGGGACCCTTCTGGCGACATCCACTGAGACCCGGTCTCGCGCGCCTTCTTGCGAGCTCACCCTAGCCCCCCCGAGATGACTGCCTCCCCCAGCGGATCCGCTGGGATGAGACTGGGCCGCCGAGACGATAGAGCCTCCCGGCCCAACCGCTAAGATAAACTTATCTGGCGGAACTTGACATTCGTCGACTAAGAAGCGAGTTCGTCGAACGCAGAACGGATTTCGTCGAGCGTGCTTGATTTCGTAGAACGTCTTTCATCGAACCCAGAAAACTGCTGTAAGCGTCCCGCGAGCGGTTGGCTCGCCAACCCTTCTCGCGTATGCACGGCGAGTACCCATCTCGCCAGCCTACCCGCGAACAGTCGGCGAGGGCTTGTCTCGCTCGCCCGACTCTTGCGAGGATTTCTCTGGCTTGTCCCCCTTACTACTTTCTTCACAATGTTGACCTCTCGAAACGCCCCCTCCCCCTTGCCTGACGAATATTAGGGTTGTACAATAGTGACAATAAACAATCACTAAAGATACCTAATGATGATTTAAAAAGGAATTAATAGTAAGAAGAAAAAAATAATTTAATTAGCATGCAACACATAAATACAAAGCTGAGTGCATCGATGCATATGAATCTTAAGGGTTAACGCGGGTAAGGGGTTGGAAGGCATATTGCGTCTTTGATCACCCTAAATTGAAATATTAATATGCTAATTATGGGGGAGGAGGTTTATTGCCTATTTGATCGCCCTGGATTAGTAGATGATGACCCTGTAGGGTATGGCCTAAATGACTGATATCTGAGACGACAACTATCTCTTGCATCTCCTATACACTTTAAATGATGAAATGAACAATTGTTTGAAAGGTAAGTAAATACGAACAAATTGATTATGAAAAATGATATATAAAGATTTCTGATACTAATTAATGATTTCTGCTTATTGATTACTACAGTCTGTTGCTTACTGCAAAATATGATATATCGGTTAATGAGATAAATTCTCACTTAGTTTTCATGAGTAATGTTTTTAATAAAAAATTGTGATTTACCCACACCAAAAAAAATTCCATTGCAAAGTGATAAATAGAGGAAAGGAGATGAATTTGATGGGAGGGAGGGTGGAGAGATTACTAGCACAGGGCTCCGTCCCGAGATCTAGAAACGGGTGTTAGGACGCTTTGCAGCCTGGAGAAATCAATGTGAGCGATCAAAGTGGAGGAAAAGCTATATATAAACATATAGGGCGTGGGGAACCCGTTTGGTGATCGCACATGATCATTTTCGGTCGCCCGTTACCCAGTCCTAGTAACTTCGTGGGAGTGAGGGAGGCAGGGAGAGAGAGGCAGATAAATGGCGTGCACAACAGTAGATAGATTGGGGAAGAGACAGTTCTTGGGAATCCTGGAGCGAGCAACAACATGCGTTTGACAAAGTCGAATGTCGCGAAGTACAAAACACTTGTTGTTGGATGGTCCATGAGGATGGTCGGAGGAGCTAAAGACGGAAACCTGCTATAGGGGCATTTTCAAAGTAAAAGAATACACACGGCGCTGACACAAAACAATGTTATGTGCATTTGAATTTCAATCACACGAGACAATGATCCAATGGCACATCGACATTGCCATTGTTGAAATATTTTTCATATATTTGTATATTAATATGTATTTTCGCTTTTGAAAAATCAGTAGATAATAAAAATAATAATGAATCTTGAATAACATGATTATAAAAGCTTGTAAACATGGGGATGAGAAATAAAGAAAATCAGAATAATATATAGTTTAGAATCGAGTCTGGGTAAGACTTGTGATCACTGCCCTAATGAAGTTGCACTCATTATCGACACAAGTCGAGTCGAGGAAAAGATGCGTCGAATTCATATTGACGCAATATCAAATTGCTTGGACTTCTATTCGAAGCAACTTGGACTTTTATTCGAAGCAACTTGGACTTCTATTCGAAGCAGCTTGGACTTCTATTCGAAGCAGCTTGGACTTCTATTCGAAGCAGCTTGGACTTCTATTCGAAGCAGCTTGGACTTCTATTCGAAGCAGCTTGGACTTCTATTCGAAACAACTTGGACTTCAAAATTTTTATCAAAACAAGTCGGCTTAACTAAAATCAGGTGGTTCAAAAATGAAAAAGTATTTTGTACACAAAATATAATTCAATTCAATTATTCCCCAAATTCCAAACCTGAAATCAGAAATCCGGATCTGGTCTAGTGCGTTCACGTCCGCGCGCGCGCGGTTCATTGTTTTTTCTTATGTTCTTTTGAACAAATAAAGAGTGTTTTCCTTTATATACTCACAAACATGAGAGAAGATAAGGATGGTGTGAGTAAAGGCTCATCCTTTCTTTTATGAAAGGTTTCCATCCAAATAATTTGGATTCCCTCCATTTGGTTTTGGAGCTTTTCATCAATTATGAGGAGTCAAACATCATACTAGGCTCCAATAAAACATTATAAATTAAATATTTTAAGTAAAATTTCTAACAATCACTAGTCCGTTAAATCGAAATTTTAATATTAATTAAATAAATGGAGGCTAAAGCTCTGTTTGGCACGGGGCTGGCGGTCGTGAATGTGGTGGTTATGAACTATAACATGAACGCCCGACCTTACTGTACAACTCATATTCTCTGAGGGTATGACCCATTCAGGCCACGCGAGCCAAAAATCAAAGTCAAAGGTCCAATCAAAGACAACCAACAATCCACAAGCGCATTCAATGCAAGATGCGAGTATCAGGATTACTCGCCCATAAGTGGTGATAATCAACAACATCTCGCCAAGAATGGTCGAGATCCTCTCTAAAGTGACGACAATCAACATCTCGCCAAGCATGGGCGAGATCCTTCAATAATCACTCGTTCACCAGGTTCAACTATCCTATCTCGTAGGGGGCCAGACATAGTCGCATGCATCCCCTCTCTCAGGATTTGTCTATAAATAGACCCTCAGGGGTACTAAGAACGACACTTGAAAAATAAGAGATCAATCCTCCCATATAGACGAGATTCTTATCAAGTCAGTGCCTTCCTAGTACCAAGCTCAACCATCTGTGGTTGTGAAGGGGAAGTTCTTACTGAGTTTTGGGGTACGTGGCGGGACCTCCATGCTGAAGCTCCCCGGGGTCCGTTAATAGTCTCTCTTTTCTTTCTTCGCGCGATCGGTAACCTTCGACTACACCTAAGTCCGAATATTTGGAGCTAGGATTTTTCTGGCTTCAACACATTGGTGCGGTGAGCATGGACCGTAGTAGGAGAAAGAAAGCTCGGTGTTGCAGGCGAGATGGTGGAAGAAGGCGAGCCATAAAGGGCAAGTGGAGACTCTGCGAGCGGAAGCGAGTTCGTAAGGAGGGTCGACTTCGAGGAGTTCGCACGGCAAATCGAAGATACCTTGCGGCAGTGCTGGTTCCTCGCGCTGAGGTCCCGACAACCTCGTCTCCGCGAGACCACGTCGGAGGAAGGAGCGTCGTCCAGGCGAGCAGGGAAGGAAGTTATGACAGAGGAGCCAGAGCGACTGATGTAGTCACAGTATTACCCGACGAGTTTCCAAGGGATCGGGTTCCGAGAAGTAGAAAATTCAGAAAGGTTCCCAGATACTCGCGCGAGAGGCGAGTATAGTGATGTTCCTCACCAATTGGAGGATAGTCGCCAGGGTGGAAGGAGCCCTTTCAGTTGTGAGGTACTGGCCGGCGCCGTCCTAGAAGGGTTCAGAGAGTCTGCCCTCAACTACTACTCCGGGAGGGATGATCTGATCCGTCATCTTCAGTGGTTTGAGGATATGGTGTCCATCCGGAGCATGACAGACGCCTTCAAATGTCGGTTATTTGCGATCACCTTTCAGGGGAAGGCTATCCACCAGCTGTCGGCCAGTTCCATCTACTGTTTCGAAGACTTGCGGAGGGGTCTGATGATGAGGTTCGCCATGTCTAAGAAAATGAAGAAGGATGCGACTTCCCTCTTCTATCTGGTGAAAGGAGTGCACGAGATGTTGGGTCAGTACATCGACCGCTTCCAGGAGGAAGTCTCGGGTATCCAGGAGGTTGATGCTTCACCCTTCAGCTGGCCCTCACTTTCGGTCTCAGTGAGGGCCTCTTTTAGCTCGAAATCAGCAGGGATCCTCCCATCTCTTACGAAGAACTTATTGAGAGAGCTAATAAGTTTGTTCATGGGGAGTCGACGAACTGAGGGTTCCTGGCAAGGCTCACCAGTCTGACCCGAGAAGAAGGCGAAGAAGAGGAGAAAGTCCCTGTGCGGGGGGAAAAGGCGGAGCCCAAAGAGCAAAAAAGGATGCATCTAGTGGGGAAGAAGGAAGTGACGAGGAGAAGGGAAAAACCAAGAAGACAGGAGGGGCCAAGGAGGCAGGAAGTGAGGATGCCATTTGTGGATACGGAGCGGCGAGAGGAAGAAATAAGGTACCAGAGCAGTGATCGCCGTGGAAACCGGCTGGAAGGCCCCAACAATCGGGTCAGGGAAGGAGGTTCTCCCCGGAGAGGAGGAACTACGATCGGCAAGAGAGGCGTCAGGAGGAAGGACGTCGGGAATCAATGGTTGTTGCCCTCCAGGGGAATAGAACCAAAGGAATAACTGGAGGATGCACCAGGTGGAGGAGATCCCTCTGTACTGCGAGCTGAATTAGGTGGAGGGGCACAGAACGACGGTCTGCCCTGATTTTTGGGAGGCCAGGAGAAGGATCAGTGTAGGAGCTGGAGGAGAGCAGCAGAGGCAAGAGATCCTGGTGAAGCCGGTTGTTGAAACCAACAACTGGTCTCTTGAGTTCGGACCCACTGGGGGTGTAGCCGATGCTTATTTCTCCCTCACTAGACTCTCTTGATGGTGGATGCTGGAAACGGAATAGACCCAAGGCTGAAGCGAGGTGGTCCCGCCACACACCCGGAAGATCTTAGAGAGCTTCCCCTCCCAAACCAAAGCTCAACCGGGCACCTTGGAGGGCACTGGCTGCCAACCAAAACTAGCATAGAGGAGAGGATTCTCTAAAATCGGATCTCCTCCAAGGTGCCCTTAAGGGTCTATTTATAGTTTTCCTAGGCTGGTCTGTAAATAGCCTGAATCTGCCTTTTAATTTTACTAACCGCACCCCAAATTGGTCTGCTAACAGCCTAACTCCGCTGTTCCGAAAGGCTATTTGCAGCCCACCAGGGGTATCCTGGTCATTTCCTCCTCAAATCATCCTGGGCGAATGGTCCGTGAGGGCGCCACTCGCTGGGCACCCGCCTAGCTGGGCGAGTGCCCATTCCTCTGGGCGAATGGTCCGTGAGGGCACCACTCGCTGAATTCCTTTCCTATCAACCTGGGGGCCCTTCTACCTATCCGAACCTGACCGAATGATCTGACTGGCCCAGGTCTAGGTCTCGCCAGCTGGCTTGAGGGGCCCACTCGGCGAATACGGGTTGTACACAATCCCCGCTCTTTGCGAGCGATTCCTGCGCTCGGAAAGAACAGTCCAACCCTGTATTCGGTGAGTGCCTGCTGACTGGACCTCATAAGATTCTGTGGGTCCCACCGACATTCTATATATATATCCTCATGTCAGGTTTTTCTGGACCACTCTCTCATCTCGGCTCGGAGTTTCTCCACTTCCTAATGTCTTTCCACAAACCTTCTACGAAACCCCTCTCGCGAGAGATGATCGACCGCCTGGCTGCGGCCCAAGCTGCAACTGCCCCCAAGGCATCCAAATTTGCTCCCTGGCTGATGTCTAAACGGGATCCGAGCGCCCCCTATGTCTCGCGTCGAGCCAAGGCGATTCGGCTGAATCGCCAGAGAGGCGAGACTGCCTCGGAGTCTCCGGCTGATACTCCACCGGCGAACATGCTGGCGGATGCCCCTCCGGACCCTGCGATGCTGGTATGAGAATTCCTCCTGTCTCCATTTAGTTCCTGTCCCTTACCCTGCGTTTACTCTGACCATTCGCAGGGGGCTTTGGTGCCGGAGACTGGCCACGAGGCTGTCTCGGGCAGTGTCGCGGTGCTACCTCTCACGAACGAGAGGCCTCCAGATCTGGACCTTGCTCCCCCACCCCCTCCGGGCGAGACCTCATTGCAGTCCGGTAAGTTGTAAACCCTTTTAGATTCTCCCTTCATATGGCTCGTTGCTGACCGCTACTTTTCGCAGCCCTCGACCCCGACCTTTCGCTGCGGGACACTGTTCCTCCGAGTTCCCCTATTCGACCGAACCCCTCCGTGCTCGCGGACGAGCCGAGGGTATCTCCCCAGAAGGGACTCGGTCAGCAGGACCGCGCGGATGATCCTGCGGATGCTCCAGCTCCTTCCTCACAGCCTTACCGTCCAGGAAAGGGAAAGGTCTTACCTCCCGCCTGGTTGTTTGGAACGCACCCCCATTCGTCTCGTCCTTCAGGTCACCGGGACCCCACCCCAGGTCAGTTCACTCAACCGCCCCTATCGTACTCGCATATTTTATCACCACTAACATAGTTGTGATTCCGCAGGCTATCGAGAAGCCTCCCCCTTCGACTCCTACTACGATGGGGGAGAGGGAATGCTCTCGCCTCTCCCTTCCCCTGGGGATCTCGCTGACTTTCTGGGTGATTCCTCGGATCACGCGACCCTGAAGGATCGGATCTCAGAGGTCCTGGGGAAGCTCATCCACATCCAGCAAAACGTAGCCGGCCAGGTGGACGATGTGCGGCTGAGAGTCGCGCGTGAGTTAAAGGACCTCCATCGGGGCTACTCGCGCCTTCTTACCACGGTGGAGCGCCTGGGGGGCGAAGGAGGGGAGTTGTCTCCCGAAACACACGCCGCGCGAGCCCGGGACCAACTCCAACTGGCTTCCCATGAGATCACCAATATACTCGCATATTACCGCCTGCGAATGCCCATGGAAGCTGGGTCGCGGAAGCGAGGTCGGTGGGTCTGGGAGGAATATTGAGCCAGTCTTCATTCACCCTTCTTGTAATCTTTCTGTTTTCTGTAGCGCGGACGCTGGATTTTTATTTCCGTTTGTAATAATCTTATGCCCTGTGTTTTGCGAATGCTCTATGCTTTGTCTTTTATTTCCTATATCTTGCTTGGGTATTGCCGAATGTTTTATTATTGCCGAATGCTTTCTTAACCCCTTTCGCGTAGTCGATGAGAGAATAGCCGCAGGGCCTTGGTCATTACTGAGCGAGAGAGGTCGGCCCGGGTTCCGAGCCGTCGAGAAGGCGCGACTGCTATCTGCACACCCGTTACCTCGAAAGCCCAAACGCCGTTTAGCCCTTCTATAAATAGGCCTTTCAACCACCGTATTAAATACCTTACCATCCGCTCCTTCTCTTTCCTCGCGCTAGCACTCGCGCTTCTCTCTTCCCTACTGCTCCCGCCTTCTTCAGTATTCGATGGGTGGTGAAGCCGAAGGTAGGGCCAGGTGCGCCAGCGCATTCGCCAACCACGCATTCGACTCTTGTGATCTCTCCGATGAGGCTTACCTGACCGCTGTCGCGGACTACGTTCCGCCGGGGTTTCAAGCGCGGAAGCCCGGGCCAGAGGACCGTCTAAACACCATCTCGCCTTGTGCTCTTGCGATCCCGCTAGAGCACTTCGAGGTGGGTTTTCGCCTTCCCATCTGGCCGGAACTCCGCCAGACCTTCCGGTATTACGGGGTCGTGCCCGGCCAGCTCAACCCCAACTCTATCGCCATGCTGGTCGGGTACGCGTGCTACCTGCGGGAAGAGGGGATCGAGTTCTCGCTTCCCGTCTTCCGCAAACTCTACACTTTCCGCTGCACCCACGGAGTCTCCTTCTTCTCGGGTCAAAGCCCACTCAAGCATTATGGGCTCCCGAACAAAAACCATGACTGGGTTCGCCGCTTCCTCTTCGTCAGCGGGAGCCTGGGGAACACTCTTCTCGCCCCGGTGCAGGAGGAGGAGTCAACCTTCCGCCCCCCCGACCTTAGGTGGGCACGAGGCCAAACTCCATCAATACATTCTGGAGCATGGGATGGACCTCGTCTATCTCCGGCGAAACGTCAATTCACTCCCGCCTGTTCCGCAGGGTGAGGGTAGGTTTTTCTCGAGATCCCCTCCTTTCCTTTAGACTGTGTATCTTACCCCATTCGCTAACCCGTTCGCGTTCTTGCGTAGGTGTGCGAAGTTTCCCCCTTCACCCGCCGCGACCTCCGGGGTTCTGCGTGTCTCTTGCACGAGCCGCAGCGGATGCTTGCCGGGAGGAACCTTCTTCGTCCAAGCCCAGCGGCCGGAAGCGAAAACCCGGAGCGCTCACTTCATCCTCCTCCAAGAAGCCAAAAAGTCCTTCCGCCAAGGGGAAGGGAATCTTAGACGAGACCCCAAGAACGAGTGCTCCGACCCAGACCCTGGGGACGGGCGCGCCGGCCCTAACCCAGGGGGCAGATGCACCGGCCCAAACCTTGGGGTCGGGTGCGCCAGACGGGGCTGAGACCACGGCGAGATCGTCGTTGTCGCCGCCTCCGTTGCCCAGGGACCACCGGAACTTTCCCAGCGGCGAGAAGTACACGGACCCCTCGGGGGCTCCCCTGGTGAAGTGGGATAGGAATGCTAACAGGGTCTCGCTCTCCACCCTCCATCCGTCGTGGATAGAGAGCGATCTCGCCAGCGGTGAGGCTTACGCCATCGCGTATGCCCTCTATGGACGAGAAGACGCCGAAGTCTATGATGCCGAGACGACCCAGATTCTCGCTCATGAGAGTGCCAGGGCCATGCTGCGGGCGCTCGAGCTCGCGCATATGTCTTCGCGCCGGAGCATCAAACTGGCGCGGAACTTGAAGGAGGTTGAGGAGTCTCGGAATGTCGCTTCTGCCGAGGCGCGTGATCTTAAGATAAAGCTGGAAGCTGCGGAAACCCTTCTCGCCCGCCGCCCCGTGGCAGAGGTATACACTTTCCCTTCTCGCGAGTGACCTGTTGCCGATTGATGCACTCTCTTCTTACCACCTATATGTATGTTTTGTAATATTTTCTTCTTTTTCAGAACACCACGGTCGCCGAGATGCTTCGCGCGCGGGTGGTCGGTCTTGAGGATGAAGTCCGGTTGGCGAAGGCCGAGGCCCAGCGGTCGCGAGAAGCCGAGGCCTCGGCACTCGCCATGGCGAGTGGGGGGCACTTCTACCCCCACCACGAATTGGAGCAGCTGATGCAAGAGAACGCCCAGAGCGCCGTTAAGCATGCGCTGCAGGTGCTGCGGCAAGCTGGGTACCTGAAGGAGGAGGCCGAATGCCTCTCTGCCTGACAGGTCGTCCCCGAGCTCTACATTCCTATCCCCTTCCCGGAGGACGAGGATGGCCAGCCGCGTGAAGACGCCCTCTTGCTGGATTCGAGCGAAAGCGGTGGGCCTTCTGGCGAGAAGTCTGCCGGCCCTTGAGGCGGGTTCTTTGTATTTTATCCTCTTTTTTATCGCCCTTTTAGATGTAATCATGAACTGGGCGAATGCCCTTGAAAAATATATATATATATATATCGATTACAATGTGTTCTCAATTTTTTGTCATTCGTCGTTATATCTCGCTTGGCTCATTAGGACGTTGATTCTTTCTTATTCGCCGCTATACCTCGTTAGGCTCATTAGGACGTTAGGTCGTGATGCGACTGCCTTGGCCACCCCGCGAATGCTCGAAGATGACTTAGGTCGGTCGTTCCCTTTCGACCTCTCGCTACCGAGTGAACGTTACCATTTGCGCATCACGGGGTTTCGCTTAGGTAGTCATGAAAGTGGGGTGTGGTCCTCTCTCCGGCGCGTGGTCTGTGCGAATGCTCTTGAGATCATCTCTTGAGAACTTAGAACTTGCCACCGGGTGAGCCTTCGGACCTGCCAGCTAGATGGGAGCCTGGACAGCGGTTCTGCTCGGGGCCTTCTTTTCTTTCACATAGAACCTGCCTCCGAGTGAGCCTTCGGACCTGCCAGCTAGATGAGAGCCTAGACAGCGGGTCTGCTCGGGGCCTTCCTTTCTTTCTCATAGAACCTGCCTCCGAGTGAGCCTTCGGACCTGCCAGCTAGATGAGAGCCTGGACAGCGGGTCTGCTCGGGGCCAACCTCTTGAACATGGAACCTGCCACCGAGTGAGCCTTCGGACCTGCCAGCTAGATGAGAGCCTAGACAGCGGGTCTGCTCGGGGCCAACCTCTTGAACATGGAACCTGCCACCGAGTGAGCCTTCGGACCTGCCAGCTAGATGAGAGCCTGGACAGCGGGTCTGCTCGGGGCCAACCTCTTGAACATGGAACCTGCCACCGAGTGAGCCTTCAGACCTGCCAGCTAGATGAGAGCCTGGACAGCGGGTCTGCTCGGGGCCAACCTCTTGAACATGGAACCTGCCACCGAGTGAGCCTTCGGACCTGCCAGCTAAATGAGAGCCTGGACAGCGGGTCTGCTCGGGGCCAACCTCTTGAACATGGAACCTGCCACCGAGTGAGCCTTCGGACCTGCCAGCTAGATGAGAGCCTGGACAGCGGGTCTGCTCGGGGCCAACCTCTTGAACATGGAACCTGCCACCGAGTGAGCCTTCGGACCTGCCAGCTAGATGAGAGCCTGGACAGCGGGTCTGCTCGGGGCCAACCTCTTGAACATGGAACCTGCCACCGAGTGAGCCTTCGGACCTGCCAGCTAGATGAGAGCCTGGACAGCGGGTCTGCTCGGGGCCAACCTCTGGGACTTTTAGGATCTCTCCTGCGAGCTGTAGCATCATTTTTATACACTCAGTTTAAACAAAATGTTTTTATTCAAAAACCACTGTTACTACATGGTACTAAGGATAAAAACGTTTAAGGTCGTCGCCACTCCATGTGTGGCTGAGGGGTTGGCCCTCCACGTTCTGAAGGCGATACCCCCCAGACTTTAATGCCTCTTCCACGACATAGGGGCCTTCCCAGTTGGGGTTAAGTTTTCCCACCGCGGCGGACCTCCCAGCCGCGTCGACCTTCTTGAGTACCAGATCTCCCTTCTCGAACTGCTTGATTCTGACGTGCCTGTCGAAATACTTGGCCATCCGCCGCTTGAACTCTTCTTGATGGATGGCTGCTCGATCCCGAGCTTCTTTGATGAGGTCGAGGGAGAGCCGCAACTCCTCCTCGTTCTCGGCTCTCCAATCTTCCTCACCATTTGCGGCGACCTTTACCCGTGGTGTCATAACCTCGAACTCTATGGGGATGACGGCCTCGCAGCCGTGGGAGAGCTTGAAAGGGGTCTCTCCCGTGGCGGTGTTGGGGGTGGTTCTCAAAGCCCATAGGATCGAGGGGAGCTGCTCCACCCACTTCCCCTTGAGATTTTCCACCTTCTTCTTGAGCAAGTTCACGATGACCTTGTTCGCCGCCTCCACCTGTCCGTTGCTCCTGGGATGGTGAACGGACGCAAACCTAAGGTCTATCCCCAACTGGCCACAGAAGCTGATGAATTCCTCGCTTGCGAACTGCGGTCCATTATCCGTGACTATGGCCTGCGGAAGCCCATGTCGACAAATGATCTCCCCCCATACGAAGTTGCGGATTACCTGGGAGGTGACCTTAGCCAATGCTTTGACCTCCAACCACTTTGTGAAGTAGTCAATCATGACTAGGAGAAATCTCCTCTGTCCACTAGCCCGGGGGAAGGGTCCTACCAGGTCCATTCCCCATATGGCGAATGGCCAGGGCGCCGTGATACTCTTTAGCCTCTGAGCTGGCATGAGCTGAAGCGGGGCGAACATTTGGCACTTCTGGCATCTCTTGGCGAAGGCTGCCGCGTCTTTGCTTAGGGTTGGCCAGAAGTACCCCTGCCTTATTATCCTTGCTTCCAACATCCTGCTCCCCGAGTGGCTGCCACACTCGCCGGAGTGAACTTCTTCCAAGATCTTTGGGACCTCTTCCTCCGAGATGCATCGGGCCAGGAGGCCTGAGAGGGTCTTCCGATACAAGTCACCCTCATGGAGCACGTAGTAGGCAGACTTATACCGGAAGCGCCTCTGGTCCGGACCTTCTTCCGGAAATTTTCCCGTTGCAAGGAAGGTGACGAAGGGATCCTTCCAGGAGGGCCGCTGTTCTACTTCCATGAGCTCTCCCTCTTCGATCGAAGGATGGAATAGGTCCGTCAGGGTCCCCCCGTCTCGAGGACCAGATTTTGCCAACCGATCTGCCGGGGTGCTCTCCTCTCGAGGGACGTGCCGAATGGAGAAAGTTTTGAACGTCCCCACGAGACCTTTGACTTTTGCTAAGTACCTCATAAGCACAGGTTCCCTTGTTTCGAACTCTCCCCTTATCTGAGAAGCTATTATCATGGAGTCAGTGAGGACCTCCACGTCATGGACCCCGAGCTCCCGGGCCAACCGCAGACCGGCGATTACAGCCTCATACTCCGCCTGGTTGTTGGTGATTGGGAAGTGTATCACTAGTGTCTGCTCTATCTTTACTCCGTGGGGACTCTCCAGCACCACCCCTCCTCCGAGAGAATTCTTGCCCGAAGCCCCGTCCATCAGCAGCTTCCACGGAACGTGACGAGGGGCTCCGTCTTCTTTCATCTCGGCCACGAAATCTGTCATGAAATCAGCCACCACCTGCGCCTTCATAGATAATCGAGGGACAAAGGTAATGTTGAATTCACTTAGCTCTATTGACCATTTTGCGAGTCTTCCTGAGTGCTCCACTCCTTCGAAGATCTGGCGGAGAGGATGGTCCGTCACTACTTGGATCGAATGGGCCTGGAAGTATGGCCTGAGTTTCCTTGCTGCGATGACCAGGGCAAAGGCCAACTTCTCTAAAATTGGGTACCTGAGCTCCGCTTCCCTCAGGACCCTGCTTACGTAGTAGACTGGCAGCTGCTTCTTGCCTTCCTCCCGAACCAGGACGGAGCTTACGGCCTCCGCCCAACCCCGAGATATAGATGTAGATCCTCCCCCTCTTTGGGACTTTGTAGTAGCGGAGCCTTGGTGAGTTGGCTCTTCAAGGCCTGAAAGGCCTCCTCGCATTCTCTTGTCCACTCAAACTTCTGGTTGCCTCGTAGCGTTTTGAAGAAGGGGGAGCATCTTTCCCCGGCCCGGGAGAGAAACCTGTTCAGCCCGGCGAGTCTTCCGGTCAAACGCTAAACTTCCTTGGCGTTCCGTGGCGACCCCAGCTCCACTATAGCCCTAACCTTGTCCGGGTTAGGTTCTACCCCCCAGGGGGTGAGAAGGTGCCCGAGGAACTTCCCTTTGTTGGCCCCGAACACACACTTCAGGGGGTTCAGGCGCATCTTGTACTTGCGCAGGGTGGCGAAGGTCTCCTCGAGGTCCCGGATGTGAGAGCTCACACACTTGCTCTTTATCATAAGGTCATCCACGTAGACCTCCAGGTTCCTTCCCCTTTGCTTCTGAAATACCCGATCCATCATCTTCTGGTAGGTTGCTCCTGCGTTCTTCAGCCCAAAGGGCATCATCTTATAGCAGTAGCATCCCTCCCTGGTGATGAACGAGACATCTTTGACGTCCGGGGGGGGTGCATTCTTATTTGGTGATAACCTGAAAAAGCATCCAAAAAACTCATCACAGAAAAACCGACGGCTGAGTCAACCAGCGCGTCGATCCGAGGCAAGGGATAACAATCCTTGGGGCAGGCCTTATTTAACAATGAAAAAGTCCACACACATACGCCAGCGGCCATCGGCCTTTTTTACCATTACGACATTGGAGACCCAGCCTGGATACTGGATCTCCTTTACAAAACCTGCTTCGAGGAGTTTCGCCACCTCCTCGCGGATCGGTCCTTCGAGCTTGTCAGCTATAGTCCTTCTCTTCTGCCGGATGGGGCGGGCTTTTGGATCGAGGTTGAGACGATGGCAAGCCACGTCCGCCTCGATGCCTGGCATGTCCGCTGCGCTCCATGCGAAGATGTCCACGTTCTTCTGGATGCACTCCAACATCCTTCTCTGGTCCTCCGGGCCGAGGCCCCCGCTGATCCGCACCTTCTCCACCCTTCCTGCCTGGGTGGTAACCTCCATCTCTATCACCTCTTCTGCTGCCTCGAGCCGGGTTGGCTCGTCCCACTGGCCCTTTGCTTCTCGCCCATCCTCCCGGGCCTTTTCCTCTGCAGCTCCTTCCGCCTCCACCGGCCCGACCTCCTGCTCTTCCAGAGCGACCTCCATACTCTCCTCCTGGGCACCGCCCTCTTCCTCTACTTCTTCTTTCTCCATCTCTTCTCCTGGCCCCTCTGGCCTTGCCAACTCCTTATCCACCCTCTCAGCCTCCGCCATCCAGGAGATGGTGTTGACGGCAGTCACGTAGCACTGCCTCGCTACCTTAGCGTCTCCTCGGATCCGGATCTGGACTCCCCCACTGTGGAACTTCAGGCACTGGTGGTACGATGAGGGCACACACCAGAAAGCGTTGATGAGAGGGCGTCCAAAGATAGCATTGTAGCTGCTTGGAGCGTCAACGATGACGAACCGGCAGTTCCTGGGGACCCCTCCCAACGTTACTTGGAGACCTACGCCTCCCTCGACCTCCTTCCACTCCCCCGAGAAACCAAACAGTGGTCCGTCGGAGGCCTGCACCCTCTTCTTCTCTACCTCCATCACGTCGAAAGCTTTTTTGAAGATCACATTCACCGAGCTCCCGTTGTCCACCAGGATCCGAGAGACCGTGAAGTTTTCTATCGCTGTTTGGATCACCAGGGCGTCGCAGAATGGATCCTCGTAATCTGGCATATCTTCTGAGGAGAAGGTGAGCTTCTCAGAGGGGGGTGGGGTCTGGGAAGTCGATGCGACGTCCCTTCGGAACATGGCCTGGAAGCTTCTCTTGCGAGAGGCCTCTATCCCAACCCCACCGTGAATCACCCCGATTCCCCCTGGTCCCTGTATCTGCCCTATCCTCGCACCGGTACTCTTCTGCCTCTGGGAGAACATCCTCAATTCTGGCCTGCTGCCGCCGTGGCTGTCCTCTTCCCCTCATCTCCAAGAACTCCGGGCAGGTAGCGGTCGCGTGACCTTCTTCCTGATGAAAGTCACAGTAAGGCAACGCCACCCTGTCCTCTCTTCCCGCTCTTTCTCTTCCTCCTCTCGCTCCTCTACCCCTTCTCCCTCGGCCTACCGCCATGGCTTGCTCCCTCGGGGGGTGAGGGGGTCTGGGACCCTGCCTCCACCCCTGATTCACTCCTCCTGCCTCCCTTCCTTGGTACCTTTCATCCTGACCTCGCGCCGGTCCTTCCTGGTTCCTCCAGCCCAACCTGTTGTTGGGCTCTTGGTTCCTCCAAACCCGAGGTGGTCTTTCGAACCCCTGGCCCCTGGGCTCCTCTCGCCTTCTTCCCTCTGGCTACCTCGCCTCGGGCTCGCTCATCTTCGCCAACCTTTTGTAGAATTCGGGGTTGGCTGCCTCCCCTTCAATCTCCTCCGCGGCTCTCTCCATCAACTCCTCGAAGGATACAGGAGGTCTTCTCTTCAGGTCCATCTTGAAGAACCCCTCTCGCAGCCCTACGATGAATGCCATCTGGAGGGCGAATCCCGGCACCTCCTGCACTAGGTGTATCTCCTCCTGGAACCTGTCCACGTACTTGGCCAGGGATTCCCCCTCCCTCTGTCTGATCTTGAAGAGAGCCTCCGCATCCTTCTTCCTCTTTTTTGACGTCGAGAAACGCAGTCGGAAGCTTCAGCGCAGATCATCGAACGCGTAGATGGAACCTGTGGGAAGCTGGTGGAACCAGTCCCTTGCTTTCTCCTTCAGGGTGGTCGCGAAGAGTCGACATTGAAAAGAATCCGACATGGGAAGGATTGATGTCATGTCCTCGAACCACTACAGGTGCACAACTGGATCCTCCTTGCCGGTGTAGTAGGACATCTCCGGCCCACGAAACCCTTCTGGCACTGGGGCCGAGAGGATCATCTCGCAAAAGGGGCTCCCTTCCCCTGCTCGGCGAGTGGTCCTCTCGCGCGGGACCAACTCACACACCTCAGCACTCGCCGGACTGCTGAACAGCTGCCGTCCGGGGAGATCTCGTGCACTTCCTTCTGCTGGCACCTCCTTCCCCGGCCGATGCCCCGGTGCGTTCTCGCCGATCTGCAAAGTCGGGACCACTGGGACCGCCGGGGTCTCGCACTCGCTCCTTGCCGCGAGAACTGTCTGCAGGACCTCTCGCTTGAACTTCTCAAACATCTCCAACCACTCCCCTGCCGCGGGTGGCTGCGAGTGACCTGAGTCAGAACCATTTCCTCCATCTCCTGTCATCGAAACTAGCTTGGGATTTTCTTTCACCGGCTACGATCCACGCTCACCGCACCAAAAATGTTGAAACCAGCAACTGGTCTCTTGAGTTCGGACCCACTGGGGGTGTAGCCGATGCTTATTTCTCCCTCACTAGACTCTCTTGATGGTGGATGCTGGAAACGGAATAGACCCAAGGCTGAAGCGAGGAGGTCCCGCCACACACCCGGAAGATCTTAGAGAGCTTCCCCTCCCAAACCAAAGCTCAACCGGGCACCTTGGAGGGCACTGGCTGCCAACCAAAACTAGCCTAGAGGAGAGGATTCTCTAAAATCGGATCTCCTCCAAGGTGCCCTTAAGGGTCTATTTATAGTTTTCCTAGGCTGGTCTGTAAATAGCCTGAATCTGCCTTTTAATTTTACTAACCGCACCCCAAATTGGTCTGCTAACAGCCTAACTCCGATGTTCCGAAGGGCTATTTGCAGCCCACCAGGGGTATCCTGGTCATTTCCTCCTCAAATCATCCTGGGCAAATGGTCCGTGAGGGCGCCACTCGCTGGGCACCCGCCTAGCTGGGCGAGTGCCCATTCCTCTGGGCGAATGGTCCGTGAGGGCACCACTCGCCGAATTCCTTTCCTATCGACCTGGGGGCCCTTCTACCTATCCGAACCTGACCGAATGATCTGACTGGCCCAGGTCTAGGTCTCGCCAGCTGGCTTGAGGGGCCCACTCGGCGAATACGGGTTGTACACCGGTGGTGGGCCCGGTACCCGTTCGGAGGAGGAATGAGGACCAGGTTGATCAGGGAGGTAAAGGAGCCCAGGGAGGAGGAGGTGGAGTAGGAGTAATCCACGGAGGAGAGGGGCTCAGAGCTTCCCGCAAGGTTAGTGTCCACCAAATCTATCGCAGGAGCATCGCTTCGACCTCCCAAGCGCCACCCCCACTAGATGAGATCACCTTTTCTGAAGAGGACTTGCTGGGTAATGAGAACCCTTTTCACAATGCCCTCGTGAATCAAGCCTACATCAAAGTCTTCACCGTCACCCGGATCCTGATAGACAACGGGAGTTCGGTAAACATCATTTTCAAGAAGACGTTTGACGGGCTGAGGTGTAGGCAATCAGGGTGATAGCCTCAGATGGGTCTCTTTTCGGTTTCTCGGGTGAGCGGAAGGAGGTGGAAGGAGGAGTGGAACTACTGGTGACCCTCGACGACAATTCGGCCAAATGCCGATTCGTCATCGTTGACGCGCTGAGCTGTTACAGTGTGATCTTTAACATGCCACTCATTAACACCTTCAAGGTCGTTTCGTCCTCTTACCATCAATGCCTAAAGTACTGCTAAGGGGACGTTCAGATAAGGATCCAGAGCGATCCTAAGGCCGCCCGAGAGTGCTATATGAACGTAGTAATCACTATCAGTTGGATGGAGGAGTCGGAGGAAGCTGAACGGGTCCTGAAAACAATGGATAGACTGGAGGCTGTGGAGGAGGTCATAGAGGAAGTGGAAGTATCCTCGGAAGGTGGAGAGCCCGGGCTGCTGAAGATCGGAGGAGCGTTGAAGGCAGAGGAGAAGATAAAGATGGTGACATGTCTGCAAGAGAATGTGGACGTCTTCACATGGAGCGTCGCGAAGATGCCAGGAATCGATGCAGAAGTCGCATGCCACCGTCTCAATCTAAACCCTGAGGTCAAACCCATCCAGCAAAAGAAGTGAGCGAGTGTTATCTCGTTGGATGAGCCCATCTACGAGGAAGTAAAGAAACTGCTTGAGGCAGGGTTTGTGTCTGAGATTCAGTATCCAGGCTGACTCTCAAATGTTGTAATGATGAAGAAGGTCGATGGGGGATGGAGGATGTGTGTTGATTTTTCATTGCTGAATAAAGCTTGCCCGAAGGATTGTTATCCCCTGCCTCAAATTGACGCGCTGGTTGATTCAGTCGTCAGTTATTCTATGATGAGCTTCCTTGATGCCTTTTCAGGATATCACCAGATCCAGATGCGTCCCCCTGATTGCCGCAATGTCTCATTCATCGCTGGCGATGGCTGCTACAACTACAAGAAGGTGTCTTTTGGGTTGACGAACGCAGAAGATACATATCGGCGGATGATGAACCAAGTTTTCAAAGAGCAAAAGTGGAGGAACCTGGAGGTGTACATGGATGATCTCTTGGTCAAAAGCAAGAGCACCTAAGAGCATATCACAGATCTGGAAGAGACCTTCGCAACTATCCAAAGGTTCAAGATGAGACTCAATCCTGCGAAGTGCGTGTTCGGGGCAGGAAGGGGGGGTTCTTGGGGCATCTCCTCACCCATGAGGGAGTGGAGCCCAATACCGATAATGTTAAATCCATCACCGAGATGACATCGCCGAAGAGCATCAAGGAAGTCCAGAGGTTGACTGGAAGGCTGGCCGACCTTAGTCGCTTCTTGTCAAAGGCAGGGGAGAAGTGCTCTCCATTCTTCAAAATGCTCTGAAACAATCAACAATTCGAGTGGACCGAAGAGTGTGAGAATGATTTTGTGAAGTTGAAGCAGTAGCTAACCCAGACAGCTCTCCTCCAAGACCCGAAGGAAGGCGAAGACCTACTCCTCTACCTGGGAGTAGGGGCGGAAACAGTAAGTTTTGTACTTGTTAGAGAGGAGGGGAAAAAGAAGTTACCAATCTACTACGTGAGCCGCGTGCTAAAGAAGGCAGAGATGCAGTATCTTATCCTCGAGAAGTTAGCTTTCACCTTGGTGGTGTCGGCACGGAAGCTCCAACCTTATTTTCAAGCCGACTCCATACGAGTCGTGGCCTATCAACCCCTCTGAAGTATCCTGGAAGGAGTGGAGCACTCGGGGAGGTTAGCGAAATGGTCGGTAGAACTCAGTGAGTTCGACAAGGTGAAGATCCCACGAGTCTGGTTTCATGGAAGATGTTCGTAGATGGAGCTTCGGGCAAAAATTCTGTGGGAGTAGGCATCGTGCTGGTCAGCCCACGTGGAACTAGAATCGAGCAAGTAGTTGAGATCCTCTTCCCTGTCACAAACAATCAAGCGGAGTATGAGACCACAGTGGCAGGCTTGCGTCTCGCCAAGGAGTTGGGAATTCGGGACATCCAAGCTTTCACGGATTCGATGGTGGTCGCTTCGCAAATTCGAGGAGAGTTTGAGGTGCGCAACGTCATTCTACAGAGATACCTGATCAAAATGAAAGGGCTGATTGGAGGCTTCTAGTCCTTCGTCGGGCACGTGCTATAAGAAGAGAATTCTGCGGCAGACCATTTGGCCAAGTATGATCCGAGAGCCGGGGGAACGATAACCGAGCTTTTTCGGCCTAGCGAGCGAACACTCAACACATTCATGCCTATGAGCCTAGCGAGCGAGCATTCCACACATTCACATCTGTCACTTCCACAAGGAGAGAAGTACTAGCAAGCGACATGATTATCTCAAAAAATTGTATTAAGCACAAAAGTCAAAACTACAAACAACTCGCTTGGAGTTGCAAAAGATGATATGTAATACAATATGCTTTAGCTCTGCGAGGGGGCGTAGTCCGAAGAATTCGATGACCCGTCATCCTCCCCATCATCCTCGCTCGCATTGAGAATATCGGAGAGGATGTCTTCTGTCGTCAAGCCTTCGCCATTCGGCGTCAGAAAGCCTCCAACTTGAAGCTTGGCGAAGACCAGGTCGCCTGTGGTGATCGCTATCTCTCGCTGAAGGGCGGACCACTTCTGCGCGAACATAGAAAGCTCATTGCTTTGGCGAGAAGGATCGGCCTCTGCAGCAGATGGTGATGCGGCCCTCGATTCGAGCTCCGCAATATGGACCTGCGCCGCCTCCAACGAGGTTTGTTTAGCTTGTAGGCCGCTTTCGAGCTTGGAGATGGTCTCCGCCGCTGCGAGCTGCTCCTCCTGAAAAGTCGAAAAGACACAGTTTATAAAATATAAGCAACAAGCAAAGAGCGACTAATGAAGAAGTGCAACGTACTACCAAGATCACCTCGAAGTCTTTGCTCGAGGAAGCCTTGTCCTCAGCCTCGACGACCCTCACCTCGGCCTTGGCTTGGCGCATCTCCGCCTCCTTGAGAAGCTTTCGGAGAACTTCGTTCTCCTCCTCGGCACCCAGCAGGTTTCCGGGTGGTCTGATGAGCTAGCTCCGCTGCTCGCAACATCGCTCGCGACCCCTGGTCAGCGAGGTACCGAGGAGACGCGTTCCTCAGGAGCTTCGCGTCGTCACGCCCATAAAGACCGAACAAGATGCAGAAGGCATCATCGTTCGGCTCCTCATCCCTCGCTCCAGGATGGGAGACAGGAACTTAGGCGGACCTTATTCCTCTCCCTGCTCCAAGCGATCAGAGGCTCGCCGTCCAAATCAGTGTTCCGAGAACCTTGCCCAAAGTTCGGGTGGTTCTCGGGAACGCTACCCTCGGTCTCCTTCTACCGATCTTCCTCGCTCTTCCTGACAAGCTTCTTCTTCCTCTTCTTCGACAAGGGATCGCCCTCGCCTCACCGACCACTCGCGCGAAGGATCTCTGCCAGATAGCCTAGTTTTGCGAGTGTCTCTTCAAAAGGGGAGTCTTCCCCTGGACTACCCACCTCCCTCAGATGTGCTCGCCTTGTTAGAGACGCGGGGAGGGATTTCGGCCGCTGCCAGAAGAACGGTCGCAGGGACCCGTCGAACGCCTGAAAAAGCAAGTGTTAGTTACAGAGATAAACATCCACTCCGCATATTATTCGCCCGACGTAAGGTTACCTTCGCATGGCGCGACATACTCGAGTTGACCAACGAGCTGTTGCCAAAAGATGACGTCGAACCTCCAACTCTTCATCGCCCTGCAGAACTCTTCGCGAGCGCCATGCAGGACAGGGGGAGGAACAACCTGGAGGGAGGCTGCTAGGGTCACGAAGGGATGCCTCTAAAGTCGTCGGAGACAAATATAAACCACTCATTCCAGCGATGAACCATGTTCAAGGTTTCCGTCAGCGAGCAGAGGTGACTACCGAAATAGATCACCCCATCCTTGGTCGCTCCCAAGTAGAATACCTTGCAGAAGATGGACAGGTCGAACGATATCATCTCCGCCCTCGGAAAGCAGAGAAAGCCCATGATAATGGCCACACAATTCGTGTTAATCTACGTCGGGACCCAGCTGAAGTATCAGAGGATCTGACAGAACTTCGGCCAGAGGGGAAGTCGCAGCCCCACCTCGAAGTGAGAAAGGGGAAATGCGAGTTTTCCCTCGGCAAATGAGTTGATCCACTCGTCCCTCGCCGACAAGCTCGCGCGGCACCCCTCCGGGAGGAATTAGTGGACGAAGCTTTCGAACTCGTCTTGACAACTTATTGACTTCTTAAACTTCTTCTCAAAGAAGTTCTTAGCATAAGTCATACAGCGAGCATCAACTTCATCAGGCGCCATCAAGAAATATTGAAGCTCGCACGTGATAGCAGGATGCTCGGAGTGAGTTACGAAAGCGTACTGTTTTCAGACCCCCCCCCCCCCCCCTCCTATTTATATACATCGCCAGGGGGGGGGGGGGGGGGGGGGGGGGGGGGGGTCGCGAGAATCGTCACGCGCGAGCAACCACCCGAACTCGCTCAAAGCTCTTGGCAAAATGGCCTTCCCGCCGAGGATTTCCTAGAAGATCGCGGTCATCTCTATCTCGCGGAGAGCGACAAACAAGTACAATGCATAAAAATAAGAGTAGAAAATAATAACATCGCAAAGTCAGAAGCAGAATAGGAATCAAGCGCGTACATACAAGAATATTGTCATAATTAATTACAAATTATTACAGACATTTTAAATGTTAATGTTTGTACAAAGAGAAGAAAGGGAAGAGGCTGCCTGCCGACATCTGAATCGTAGGGTTAGGGGATTGTCGTGCCTATCCGAAGAATGGGCATGTCGCCCGGTCCACCCTAGCTCGTGCGCGAGGTTCATCTGTTAGCTCCCTGGCCCTCGCCATATAGTCCTTGCTGAGGCGGATGTGGTCCTCCATGCGAGTAAGGGTTCCGAGGGAGCCCATACTCGCCCGCATGCCGCGAAGATCTGCCTGCAGAAGGTCTTGCATGCGTCGATGTTCCACATCGGCCATCCGCCTATCGAGCTCGCTGATAGCGTAATTTTTGGCCTTCGAAGCCTCGAGCTGGTGCTCGAACCCCTCGATGTTCCCGACACGAGCTTCTAGCTGGGATATTCGACGATTCGCCTCATACTCCGCCAGCGTGCCGACCATGGTTTCAAGATCGATATATGCGGAGACTAGTTTTGTCTGGAACTCACGCAAGGGCAGGCCAATGATGTCAATGAAGGAGGATCCCGGGGACGTCTCGCTACCTAATAAAGATAGAAGCGAGTCAAAATGGCACTCATAAGAAGAACGCAACAGATCGCTCTAAAGGGTGACGTACCTGTGCACAAATAATCACCCTGGTCTGTCGGCGGGGAGAAGGCGTCTGCCGAGGAGTATCTCGTCGGCGCGGTGGAGAAAGATGGCGAGGCGACGTAGTGCGGCGAGGAGGGGTCTGCCTAATCCCGGACCTCACACCTCCTCCACTCCCGCCCGCTGGATGGAGGTGCGGAGGCACGATCTCGTGCTGGAGAGAAGAGGACCCGGACGGCGGCTCCACGAGACCCTTCCCGCGCTCATCCACCCTCGCGAATGTCGAAGGCGGCGACGCGAAGTAGGACCGACCGCCTCCTCTTCCACCAGACGTCGGATGGCCTTGGTCCGACGCCGCCTGTTGGCGAGGAACTTTAGACGGGGGAGGCGGAGGAGGATAAGAGGAGTGGACCTTCGAGCCTCTCAACTTTAGAATTCCCACGCGGGAACTATCCTCGCCAACCTCTGTCGAAGATCGCGGCTGGCGAGAAGACTCCTGCTGGGGAATGAAGCTTGGCGAGATAGCCGGAAGAGGTGGCCGAAGCTCTGCGCTCACAGGCTCCCCCGCAAGAGGCGCTAACGTCCTCGGCCTGGCCGGGTTGGTCTCTGGAGGAGTCGCTGAAAGAGAAAGTCGGCATCAGTAAAGTCAACGTTTACAAGATTTCTAAAGATGAGTGACAATCACTATGGCGGTAGAATTAAGGGGAACAGATGAAGGCTCGCTGACAGCGGTCTGTTGCTCGCCAGCATCGTCCAAACCCGCTTGGCGCAGTTGGGTTTGGACCTGGTCCGTCACAGGTTGCGCTGGTCCCCCTATTGGAGTGTCCTCCCTCGGCGTCCTGATGGTCAGGCGCTCAACGTCGCCCCTATTTCTCTTTCGCCCTCCGCCAGGGCGAGGACTGCTACTCTGCGTCTTGTTCAAAAGTTTCAACAGCTCCTGGGTCTTCTCGGCTATCTCCTCGGGAGTCAACATCTCGACGTAGGCTATAAAGGGGTGTGTTAGGGAAGGCCCCTCCCCATATTTATAGATGTCGGAAGGGACCCCCGTGCTTTCGAGTATGATCGATACTCACTAGAAGGCCCTCGCCGAATAAAGGTTGGATGTTTCTTTTCAAGCCACTTTGTTGCTCGCAAAGAGCGGAGATTGTGTATAACTCATATTCTCCGAGGGTAGGACCCATTCAGGCCACGTGGGCCAAAAGTCAAAGTCCAGTCAATGACAACCAACAATCCACATGCACATTCAATGCAAGATGCGAGTATCAGGATTACTCGCCCATAAGTGGCGACAATCAACAACATCTCGCCAAGAATGGGTGATATCCTCTCTAAGGTGGCGACAATCAACAGTATCTCGCCAAACATGAAAAAGATCCTTCAATAGTCGTTAGTTCATCAGGTTCAACTATCCTATCTCGTAGGAGGTCAGACATAGTCGTCTGCATCCTCTCTCTCAAAATTTGTCTATAAATAGACCACCAGGGGTACCAGGAATGACACTTGAAAAAGCAGAGATCAATCCCCCCATATAGGCGCGATTCTTATCAAAGTCAGTGCCTTCCTAGTACCAAGCTCAACTATCTGTGGCTGTGAAGGGGAAGTTCTTACTGAGTTATCGGGTACGTGGCGGGACCTCCATGCTGAAGCTCCCTGGGGTCTGTTTATGGTCTCTCTTTTCTTTCTTCGCACGAGCCTTCAGATCCAGTTGCCGAAGCGTGGAATCAGCAACCTTCGGCTACACCTAGATCCGAATATTGGAAGCTAGGATTTTCCTGGCTTTAACACTCACCTAAGAAACTTCATCCATTTTTTATATTCAAAACTAGTTATTTTTCTTGTAACCGTTGTTATGCCAAACATATATTTTATGATGGTGATGTTTTTGTCCAAACTCATTGGAGCAAAAATTGCGAGCCAAACGAACTCTAAGTCATAGTTGAGTTTTGACCTGTCAAATTGATCATTTCCAAATTAGAAAATTGCTAAAACTGTATTTGTTTGAGCGTTTTAAATTGTGTTTTTAAAGAGAGCATACAATATCCTTGAGGTTGCACTTCTGAGGAGACCCGAGACCGTCTGGTCTCGGACTGCTGCTGTCTTTCCGCCATTCAGGCCGCTTTTCTGCGTTGGGGATACAATATGCCCTCCTTCTCCAGCTGGGAGACTGCGCGTGAGCTTCCCTCCTCTGCCTCTGCCGGCGCGCTTGGTACGACGAGGGTTTTTTGTTGTGTGGTGTACCAGGCCTGGCGTGGCCGCAACGCCAAGGTCCGCCATGGCGAGGTGGCGACCTTTACTGTCATGGCGGCAATTATAGTTGAGACCCTCTCCATTATGCGAACTCTGTCACTCCATGGGCATTGGGGTACCACCCAGCCTCACCGTCTGTCGACACCATTCTTTTGGTGCCCCCACCCCTTGGATGGATAAAGATCAATGTGGATGGTTCTCTCTCCTCGTCCGGGCTTGCTAGGCTTGGTATGGTGGCCCGCGATGACTGGGGTGCTCTCATCTTTGGTGTTGGGTCCTCGTTGTTGCACTGGGATCCTGGGGGAGTGGAGCTGGCGGCGGTCTTGACTCTCAAGGATCCTATCCCGCCGTCTTTATATGGGGTGCGTGGGGCTATTGTGGAGGGCGATTATTTGACCATTATGGACAGTTGTGTTGCTGGTTTTCGCCGAGGCGATTGGAGCATGACGGTGGACGACGAGGAGGACTTCTCTTTTCTGAGCGGCTTCCCCAAGCTTTGATTCCAGCACATTGGCTGTGCGGCCAACAGGGTTGCTGATTTCTGTGCTCGTTTTGCCCTACAGGGAAACTTTGTATGACTAGATGTTGATAACACTTAGACTGAGTTTGCCGAGCTTGTTTGTGCAGACTTAGATGATATGCTGTAGTTTTGTTTTCATTTTTAATTTTTAATTTCATGCTATATGCGCTTTAAAAAACATATAAAAATATCATCTTACAGTGTAATTGTGTATTTGTGTGGACCATTAAATCAATCATAGTACTCCTTTCAATCATCTCACGATGCTTTTTGGGACTGCAATTGTGCGCTCGTTGGATTACGTGTTTACGATTGACGAAAGTATCATCGTACCAGAATACTATCGCAAACCGGAAGCCGTGCACATTATTTTTTTTTGTATATTTGAATAGTTTTTATTTGGAATCAACTATTTGAATTTTTGGCACTATGCACCCTGTAATTACAGCCTCTTGGCACTTTGCACCGCAGGTTTTATTTTTTGGCACTTTGCATCCTGTAAACATGTTAATAGAGCAGATTGCACCCTACTTTTATATTCCGTGAATTTTTAATTCATTTAAAAAGAAAATCTAATTCCTGCAAGGGTAATCTCGGTATTCCCCTAAAATTGAAAACCTAAAACCCAAAAAAAAAAAACTTTTCGGTCCAGAACCTGCCGCTCTCCTTCCGACTCCTGCACCGCTCCTCCTTCCGACTCCTGCACCGCTCCCGAACTCCAAAAATCAGCAGCGCCTGTCATTTCGGTTCTTACTCCGGCGATCTTCCATCATTTTGTAGCTCCGACCTCCTGATAGCCCGCTGAATCTCCCCCCTTTGCAGTCGCACCGCTCCCCCCTTCGTTTCCCCCACTACCAGTCTTCATCCTCTGCTGCTTCACTAAGCCACCAACGATTTTCTATTGCTGCCCGATCCATCGACGGAGACCTATTGTTGCAGCTCCGACCTCCTGATCCATCGACGAAGCCCTATTGCTACAGCCCTATTGCTGCAGGTCCGACCTCCTGATTGGATCGACAGATTCAGATATCTTCCTCTACCTGGAAGGTATAAATTCTGAAATACCTATATTTTTCGGATGTCTTCCTCTACCTGTTTAGAATTAAATGGTTTGTCTTATGTTATTTGAATAACCTAACTTTAGTTTTTCGGGGTTTTTTTATTAAAAATTTGTAGTTTGTTTTTTTTAGAATGGTTTGGATATGGAGAAATGAAGAGTCAAGTGAAAGGGCGCTTTACATGTCATATGAAATGTCGTTGTTCACTGTTAGAATGCATCATTCGGGGTCCTTTTTGGGTTCAAGCAGAATATCTTATATGCCTGTTGTAGTTGATGTGTTTGACTATTGTGATTATAACGAGTTAGCCCTGACTGATTTACATGAAATGGCTACACTGATTGGTCACTTGGGGTGGGTTAGATTTTACTGCAACTTAAGCGGACCGAAAGATTGCATTAATCTGATTTTACTTGTTACTGATGAAGATGTTAAAAACCTTATTAGACATATCAACCGTGAACGAGAAGTGAATGTTTATGTTGAGAGTGTTGATGCTCATCCAGAAAGTAACTGTGATATTGCAGTAGAAAATATTTTTGAACTAGATAATAAAAGTGAATCATTTAGCAACGAAGAGGACACCGATGAGAATGATTCTACATATAGTGATGATTTCGTAGATGCTGATTTTGAGCACGATGATATGGAGTATGACGCAAACATTGATGAAGCTATTGAGTGGGTTGGTTTGAAGGAGCCAAATGAATCACATAAAAGTGGGGAAAATCAAATGGTAGACTATTACAAGGGTAAAAGTCCAATCACCTCCAACATCATGAAAACCAAATCATCAAGGTACCAAATTTATCAAGGAAATGCAAGTGATTCACATTTTGAATTTGAAGTTGGGTTGTGTTTCACTACAGCAGAAGAGTTTAGAGAAAGTGTTAGGACATATTCTAACATGCAAGGAAAGCCGATCAAATTTACCAAAAATTGTAGTGATAAAATTCAAGTCACTTGTGAATGTGGCTGGAAAATGTATGCCTCCTTTATATCAAGAAGTGATAACACATTTCAAGTGAAGTCCATTAAAGGTGAACACACATGTTATAGAACGACAACTTCTAAACATTGTACTTCTGATTACCTTGCAAAAAAATATCAACACCACCTTAGGAGTAACCCTGAGTGGTCGGTCACTTCTATGCAAGAAATGATGCAAATGGAAAACAGAACATCTCTCTCTATCTGGAAAATATATAGAGCAAAAAAGCATGCAAATAAAATCATTCATGGCACAGAGTTGGAGCAATACATTAGTTTATGGGACTACTGCGAAGAAATTCGTCGAACTAATCCTAATACAACAGTCAAAGTCCAGTCAAAGCCGATTGAACACCCGGAAAAATCAAAACGGTTTTGAAATCAAAATTAACAGAAAAAAAAAAATTTGGGCTGCGTATAGTGAAGTATGCATCCAATATTTCAACAAATAATTACCGCTGGAAAATTTGGCCTGCGTATAATGATTCAAATTTATAATGTTTGGTCCGGTTTTTAGAGAGATTCAATGGATGACCAAATTACCCCTCTTTATTTCTAATTTTCGGATTTAATAAACTAATAAAAAATAAGAAAGTAAAGAAGGGGTGCAATCTGCTCTATTAACATGTTTACAGAGTGCAAAGTGCCAAAAAATAAAACCTGGGGTGCAAAGTGCCAAGAGGCTGTAATTACAGGGTGCATATTGCCAAAAATTTCAACTATTTTTAAAAATGTCCCATGATTCCAACGGTACTTATTAATAAACAGAGCGATTTTACTCCATTGCTTCGACTTAAAAAAACCATCACCATTTTTGACGCTATTTGACACGTGCGGACCATCGCAACGCCACTGAAAAATTCGTTCCAATGGTGTTTTCTCGACAGCTTCGTGAGTGGTGGCATGTCACCCTTATTGCGGGTCGCACACGGCTCTTCCGCAGTCCGGTCTAAATCGATCGCCTTAGCTCGGGGGCCGAGCCGGTGCGCGCAAACAGTCAAAGTAGACGGCAATGGACAAGAAGACTTTTTACCGTGGAAAACCCCAAGGCGGGGTGAAAAACCACGTTGTCGGGACGGTGCCGACCGAACTTCACTATCTTCCCGGGAGGTTACAGCTTTCGAAGAAGGAGAGGGCGACAGACCGCGCCTCTTTACAATTTTGAGTGAGAGAGATGCTCGGAGGGTGACAGGCCACCTCTCACGATGCTGAGTGACTCGGGAAAATATTCTAAGTGTTGGACCCTTCGGTTGTAGGATTGTGCCTTTGAATGATGACCGCTTCGCTAACGCTCCGAGCCTTGCCTTGTTCAGGGGTCTCGCTGCACGTTGGGAGAGCGTGTATGCTGGAGTCATGTGCGTTCGTCGGAGGCGAACGGACAACGCTCGCTTCAGCGGAACGGACGGCGCTCACTTCCGCGGAACGGACGACGCTCACTTCGGCGGAACGGTCGGAGTCCGTTGGAGGATTTTCCGGAGGCAGAGTTCCTTCAAAGAGAGAGAGAAATCCGATCCCCAAATGAAGACCCCTGGGGTCCTATTTATAGGATTAGGAGGTGGTTATGGTAGTTATGGTGTGCGGTTAGCATCTTTAATTAAAATAAATAATTAAATAAATAGAAAAAGAGGATGATCGGACGGCCCATACGCGATCCTTCTATGATCGGGCGGTTTGATAACCGCCGGGCGGCGATCTCGTCGGAGCGGCGGCGCCGGCCACGGCCGGAATCCCAAAAATGGGCGGCGGTGGCGGAGGCCTTCTTCCTCGCGGGGAAGAAGGGCCGGCCGCCGCCCTCCCTCAAGGAGGGAGGGGCGGCCGGACCCCTCCCTTGGAGAGGGAGGGGAGGCCGGCCCTTCCCAAGGAAGGGGCGATCGGCCCCTTCCAAGGAAAGGGGCGGCCGGCCCCCTCCAATGAAAGGGGCGGCCGGAGCCGGCCCCCTCAAGGAGGGAGCGGCGGCCCCCCTCAAGGGAGGGGGCGGCCAAGGCCGGCCCCCTCAAGTTGAGGGCGGCCGGCCGGGCCTACCCCCTCCAAGGAGGGGGCGGCTATGGCCGACCCCCTCCATGGAGGGGGCGGCTGGTCCCCTCGAGGGAGGAGGCGGTCGGCCCCCTCCAAGGGGACGGCCGAGGCCGGCCCCCTCCAAGAGGGGGCGGCCGGCCCCCTCGAAGGAGGGGCGGCCATGGCCGACCCCCTCCAAGGAGGGGTTGGCCAAGGCCGGCCGGTCCCCTTGAGGGAGGGACGGCGCCCGGTGGCCGGCGGCCGGCCTCCCTCTCGAGAGAGAGGGGGCGGTGGTTAGCCCGGATTGGGCTTGGCGGTTACGCGGAGTGGGCGGTTACGCCGAGTGGCGGTTACGCCGAGTGGGCGGTTACGCCGAGTGGCGGTTACGCCGAGTGGGCGGTTACGCAGAGTGGCGGTTACGCGGAGTGGGCGGTTACGCCGAGTGGCGGTTACGCCGAGTGGGCGGTTACGCCGAGTGGCGGTTACGCCGAGTGGCGGTTACGCCACGTAGGAAAGAGAAGTTGGGTAGTGGTTTAACCGGTCATGATGGAGAAAGTGGGGTTAGTGGGGGTTTGGAAAACCGCCCACTAACCGCCCGAATCCGGCCTATAAATACGAGTACATATCAATTGCCCCCTAAGACCTTTGACGGGGAGAACGCTCTGCTAAGGAGGAGAAGGTCTTTCCTCTACAGACGCTTGTTTCCATCATGGCGGAATGCGACGAGATTGTGCGCGAGGTAAGTTAATCCGTTGTGGGGATGAGTTGTGGAAGGGGCGGAGTACCCAAACGGGCGCGGTGGTTAGAGTGCCGCCGGGGCGCAAGCGGGTGCGTCCCGGGCTGCCGCTTCCAACAGCGTGCACGGGCGTGCACGGGTGCGCGCGCCCCGGGTGAGTGCGCGTGGTCGCGTGCGCCCCGGGGGAGTGCGCGCGCTCGCACCGTAAGAGCGCGCAGGCGCGCTCGTGCCGGAAGGGCGCGCGCAGGTGTGCGCGCCCCGGGTGCGCGCGCGCGGGTGCACGCGCCCCGGGCGACGCGCCCCGGGCGAGCGCACACGGGTGAGCGTGCCCCGGGTGTGCGCGCGCGGGTGCGCGCGCCCCGGGTGTGCGCGTGCCTTGGGCAGGCGCGGGCGCTCGCGGGCATGCGCGCTCCGAGCGAGCGCACGCTGGCGCACGTGCTCCGGGTGAGCGCGCGCGGGTGCGCGCGCTCCGGGAGAGCGCGTGCGGGCGTGTGCGCTTGGGGTGAGCGCGCGCGCTCGCGGTGAGCGCGCGCGGGTGTGTGCATGTAGGGCGATCACGTGCATGCGTCCGCGCCTATCCACCGCGTCCGGTCGTATGCCTGGGGCGCACATCGCGATATTTCTGCATGTGCTGCCCTTTGACCGCGGGGACGCGCGGGGAGTGTGGGGGCTAATGTTGGTCGATTTTTAACTTGTTTTTTTGCTTTGCTCTTGCAGGGATCTAAGCGCGGAGGTTCTGGGAACCCGATGAGA
Organism: Dactylorhiza incarnata; assembly: GCA_033032865.1. Classification (NCBI taxonomy): domain Eukaryota; kingdom Viridiplantae; phylum Streptophyta; class Magnoliopsida; order Asparagales; family Orchidaceae; genus Dactylorhiza; species Dactylorhiza incarnata. The sequence continues at coordinate 2,047,361 of JAWHQI010000347.1, read as the reverse complement.
GGTCGTTCTCTTCTGAATGTTGAAGGTATCGCTGTCTGGAGGAAGCGGTATAATGTACCCGACGACTTAGAGATCAAGGTGCCGGGGATCCAAGAGCGGGCCCAAAATCCTCCAACCAGATGGATGACCATATGCGACTCTTCCTTTCGATCTGGCTTTCGCCTGCCTCCTTGCGAGGAGGTGGCAGAGATTCTGAGGTTCTTTGCGTGTCCGGTCTCTCAGTACACGCCATTGGGCATGATGCGGGTGATGGGTTTAGCCGCCTTCTTTCGAGAGCACGGGTCTCGGATTTCGCTGGACTTATTCCGCGAGTGGTGCTTTGTTGAATCTGATGGTGGTGGACGCATCGGGGTTCACAACAATAAGCGATGGCTTAGGTTTGAAAGTCGTGTCGATCGTCAGCATGGGAACACCTTATATGGATATGTTCGCAATTCCTGGTCTCTTCCAGAGGAATGGAGATCACTTCCAGGTCGTAGTCGCAGAATTTCTGGAAGAGAGCATGAGTTTGCCCCGATGCTAGGCTTTACGGACGCGGGTTCGCTATCGAAGGCCCTTTTCCACTTGTCGAAGGGCGTGGAGGAGAAGCGTTTGCTTCTTTGCGGGTTGTCCACTGACGCAGGACGTTCTGTTGCGGCTCCTTTGGGTCGCGGGAGGAAGAGGCGTCTTGTCTTCCGTAGTGCTGATCGAATTTCGGCCCCTCGATCTCCAGATAGAGGGGGAGAGCAAGTAAAAGATGCGGCGGTTGGCGAATCTCAAGCCGAGGGTGCGCCCGACGTCTCAGATGTGGAGGTACTCGAGTCTCCTGCCCCCCGAGTTCCCGATGAGGTCCCTCGCCGGTGCCTGGTAAAGGGAGTACGAGTATCGTCGTCGCTGGAGGCGATGAACGCTGCGGTGAGCGTGATTTCGATTCTCTTGTTTTTTCTTTCTAATGTCGTTTGTGTTCTGAGCATTTTCTTGTTTCTTGCAGATTGGTGTTCAGACGAATATCGCCCTCACCTGGAATGAACATTATGTTGGTCTAAAGGATAGCCACGAACAGCTTCAGAGGGAGCTCCGGGAGTCCCAAGAGTCCCTGTTGATTTACAAGGGTAGACGGGAGCGTGATGTGTCACGATTCAGCCAGGTTGAGTCTGGTCTGCGCGCCGAGCTTAGACAGTCACAGGGGGAGCTTTGTGCTGAGAAGGAGCAGGCAGACGAGTTCGCCTGTCTTCGGGTGGTGGCCCTTGAAGACGTGGCTCGTTTGGAGGCAGAGGTGGGGCGCCTGTCGTCCCAGGAGCGAATTGCGGAGTTAAAGGCCGCGGGGGTTGCTGAGTACCGAGATTCGCTTGATTACGAGCAGGATCGTGTGACCTTTGCCGACGAGATCCGTGGTGAGATTTGGAGCTCAGAGGTGGAGCCACAGCTGGAAGATGAGCGCGAGGTCGCCTTCCGTCGAGGTGCGGCGAAGGCTTTTCGCCTGATCGCTAGAGTTCGTGATGTGGACGTGGAGGGTCTCGGGGTCGGCGACCTATCAGAAGATGATGTCGATGCCTCGGAGGGCGAGGCTAGCATCTGGCGCATAGCCGTTTGTTTGCATTCTTGTACCTTATGTGTATCCAGTTGTATGTTGTTCGTGTGTTTGCCGTGATATCTGTCCCCGTTCATTGACCGGATTTTATACATCATCTTGCTTTTTTTTGTGTTGATATGTTTAAAGATACCTGGGAGGGTGTGATTGTGAAAGAGCTCCGTGGTTCTTTTATTCGTCTTGTTTGGCGTAGTTGCAGTCCTTTTACCGAACTTGCCTAAGGAGAGCTGAATCTCTATTTCTTGTTCTGGGCGAGGGCCGTCGGTCCGATCGTCCGTTAAGATAGGTGTTGGTACGGTCCTTTGACCGACCTTGCCCCCTAGGAAGGACCGAGAGTCCTGTCGCTTATCTTGACGAGGACCGAGGGTCCGGTCGTCCGTCTTCGATAGGTGTAGGTGCGATCCTTTGACCGACCTTGTCCCCAAGGAAGGACCGAGGGTCCTGTCGCTTGTCTTAGACGAGGACCGAGGGTCCGGTCGTCCGTTGTAATAGGTGTAGGTACGATCCTTTGACCGACCTTGCCTCCAAGGAAGGACCGAGGGTCCTGTCGCTTGTCTTAGACGAAGACCGAGGGTCCGATCGTCCGTCTTCGATAGGTGTAGGTGCGATTCTTTGACCGACCTTGCCCCCAAGGAAGGACCGAGGGTCCTGTCGCTTGTCTTAGACGAGGACCGAGGGTCCGGTCGTCCGTCTTCGATAGGTGTAGGTGCGATCCTTTGACCGACCTTGCCCCCAAGGAAGGACCGAGGGTCCTGTCGCTTGTCTTAGACGAGGACCGAGGGTCCGGTTGTCCATTTTCGATAGGTGTAGGTGCGATCCTTTGACTGACCTTGCCCCCAAGGAAGGACCGAGGGTCCTGTCGCTTATCTTAGACGAGGACCGAGGGTCCGGTCGTCCGTTGTGATAGGTGTAGGTACGATCCTTTGACCGACCTTGCCTCCAAGGAAGGACCGAGGGTCCTGTCGCTTGCTCGTCATTTGCTGTATTGATATGGAGCTCCCAAGGGTCCGTCCTCGGGAGATAATGAGGTTTCGCGGATCCTTAATTGCGCGCGGTTGTAAGTAAACTGACTCTAAGAATAGCCATGCATTTACTAAGCAAAGAGAACGAGCAAGCATAGGTTCACATATAACGAAACGGTAGTTCGTGTGCAAGTGGCTACTTGCGACTTTTAAGTTCTGTAGTTGTTTATAACACAAACATTAGTTCCTGAGATAAAATATGAAGTCGAGGAGGTCGTTCATCTGGTGCTTGAAGTGCCGGCGTGCGAGGTTGCTCGGACGTAGGGCTGCACTTGTTGTAGGTAGCATGCTCGTGCCGCCTCTTGGTCTCCGCGAAGGACTCCTACCCCGGCTGGGGTGACAAATTTCATGGCGAGGTGCGGGATGGACAGGATTGCCCCAAATGCTACATGGAGCGGACGACCGAAGATCGCGTTGTACGGTGATTCCGTTGTAACTGCCATAAACTGAATGTTGTGAGTCGCCTGTTTCGGGAACTCTCCCAAGGTTACCGGGAGGGAGATGGTCCCCTCAATAGGGACCGGATTTCCGCTGAATCCATGTATGGGCCCTGGAGCCTGCTGAAGCCTTTCCCTCTGGATCTTCATTCCTTTGAGAGCGGTCATGAAGATGACGTTCACCGAACTGCCGTTGTTTATCAGTATTCTATTGACGCGAAAGCTGGGATCTCCAATCTCTGCGCTTATGACCAGGGGGTCCTGGTGCGGTGTGAGCAGCCCCTCGAGGTCCTTGTCCCGGAAGGAAATTGTCCCCGAGGTTTGAGTGTTTCGGTCTTTGCCCCGTTCCTTATGCTCGGCGATGGAGTTGACTGTGTCATAAGGTGATCCGTAGGTGGTTTCTACGATCCCCACTATTTCTCTGTTCCCTGGACCCCCCCTGGGGAGCCGGTGGCTGGTTCCGGGTACGGTCCTGTATGAACCTTCCGAGAGCGCCTTGACGGATGAGGCGTTCGATTTCATCCTTGAGCTTTACGCATTCCTCCGTTTTGTGCCCCGCTCCCCTGTGGAACTCATAGTACTTCGAGGGATCTCCTTTGTTTGGCTGGATTTCCCGTGGCCTTCGTAGCGCTGGGTTGTCCTGAATCGCATAAAGCACGTTAGCACGAGAAGTGTTGAGCGGCACAAACTCTCGGTACGTGTTGGATCCTTTGTTGCCGCGGCGAGCCTGTCGCCGGGCATTGTTCCGGTGTTCATCCGGTTGCCGCGGGGTCAGCTCTTCCTTCTTTCTCTTTAGTCCTCCCTCGAACTGCTGGCGATGGGCCTCTATCGCTTCGTCAGCTGCAATTTGAGCCTCTATCCGGTGGATGAGGTCGGGATAGCTTGGGACGGTTTCCCTCATCAGAGTTGAGTAGAAACCGCTGGGTCGGAGTCCGCCAAGGAAAACCCCTCGTAAGAGCTCCGGGTCTACCCCGGGGATTTGTCGAGCCTCGGTGGTGAATCGACGGAAGAAGTCCTTAAGTGTTTCTCCTTCGTTCTGACGTATTCCGGAAAGGTGGGAGGGATCCCGGACGACTCTTCTGTTTGCCACAAACTGTTCGACAAACACTTGGGTCAGCTTGACGAAGTTGTTGATCACCCCCTCTTTAAACGAGTGGAACCACGTCCGGGCCTGCCCCTTGAGCGTCGCTGGGAAGACTTGGCACATGAGTTGATCACTAGCGTTGTAGATGCGCATTACAGTTGCGAAGTGGTTGATGTGTTCGAGGGGGTCGTTGGTCCCGTCAAAGGTTTCCACGCTGGGCAGCTTGAACCCATGCGGGACTGGGTAAGCTAGTATCTGGGGAGTTAGCGGGGATCCACGTCCGAGTGCCCCCCGAGAATAAGCGGAGGGCCGCCCCAGTTGTCTGCATTCTTCTGCTACCTCCTCACGGATTTCCTCCCGTGTGATTCTCCTCATCTCCTGATCGGGGACTGTAGCTGCCGGATGGTGGCGGTGAAGCGGATGGGTGGAACTAGCGGTGTCGGACTGCCCATCTCTCGCAGTGTGATGCACGTCAGCGGTGTGTCCGCCGCGGAGTTGGCTCTCTGCCAGAGGTGGTATGTCGTTCTGTTGTGGAGCGGGGTTGGGAGCACGCGGTGTTGCGGCGTTCCTGAGGAGCAGGATCATCTCAGTTTGGAATTCTTCCAGTCGGTTCATCCGCTCCTCCATGGCCGCCATAGGCGTGGCGACCACTTCTTCAGCTGGGGCGATGTTGACGCCTGAGAGCGAGGGCGCAGATCCCGGCCGCCCTTCGTGAGCGGGCTCTTCGGTCGTACGAGCAGCCTTTCTTGCCATTTCTGTCGGTCGAGTATCACTGTGCTGGGATACTATCTTCTGAATTCTAGAGCTTTTGGGAACGCTTCCCACAGATGGCGCCAAACTGTTGCGGGTCGCACACCGCTCTTCCGCAGTCCGGTCTAAATCGACCGCCTTAGCTCGGGGGTCGAGCCGGTGTGCGCAAACAGTCAAAGTAGACGGCAATGGACAAGGAGACTTTTTACCGTGGAAAACCCCAATGCGGGGTGAAAAACCACGTTGTCGGGACGGTGCCGACCGAACTTCACTATCTTCCCGGGAGGTTACAGCTTTCGGAGAAGGAGAGGGCAACAGGCCGCGCCTCTTTACAATTTTGAGTGAGAGAGATGCTCGGAGGGTGACAGGCCACCTCTCACGATGCTGAGTGACTCGGGAAAATATTCTAAGTGTTGGACCCTTCGGTTGTAGGATTGTGCCTTTGAATGATGATCGCTTCGCTGACGCTCCGAGCCTTGCCTTGTTCAGGGGTCTCGCTGCACGTTGGGAGAGCGTGTATGCTGGAGTCAAGTGCGTTTGTCGGAGGCGAACGGACAACGCTCGCTTCAGCGGAACGGACGACGCTCACTTCCGCGGAACGGACGACGCTCACTTCGGCGGAACGGTCGGAGTCCGTTGGAGGATTTTCCGGAGGCAGAGTTCCTTCAGAGAGAGAGAAATCTGATCCCCAAATGAAGACCCCTGGGGTCCTATTTATAGGATTCGGAGGTGGTTATGGTAGTTATGGTGTGCGGTTAGCATCTTTAATTAAAATAAATAATTAAATAAATAGAAAAAGAGGATGATCGGACGGCCTATACGCGATCCTTCTATGATCGGGCGATTTGATAACCGCCGGGCGGCGATCTCGCCGGAGCGGCGACGCCGGCCACCGCCGAAATCCCAAAAATGGGCGGCGGTGGCGGCGGCCTTCTTCCTTGCGGGGAAGAAGGGCCGGCCGCCGCCCTCCCTCAAGGAGGGAGGGGCGGCCGGACCCCTCCCTTGGAGAGGGAGGGGCGGCCGGCCCTTCCCAAGGAAGGGGCGGCCGGCCCCTTCCAAGGAAAGGGGCGGCCGACCCCCTCCAATGAAAGGGGCGGCCAGAGCCGACCCCCTCAAGGAGGGAGCGGCCGCCCCCCCTCGAGGGAGGGGGCGGCCAAGGCCGGCCCCCTCAAGTTGAGGGCGGCCGGCCGGGCCGACCCCCTCCAAGGAGGGGGCGGCTATGGCCGACCCCCTCCATGGAGGGGGCGGCTGGTCCCCTCGAGGGAGGAGGAGGTCGGCCCCCTCCAAGGGGACGGCCGAGGCCGGCCCCCTCGAAGGAGGGGCGGCCATGGTCGACCCCCTCCAAGGAGGGGTTGGCCAAGGCCTGCCGGTCCCCTTGAGGGAGGGGCGGCGCCCAGTGGCCGGCGGCCGGCCTCCCTCTCGAGAGAGAGGGGGCGGTGGTTAGCCCGAATTGGGCTTGACGGTTACGCGGAGTGGACGGTTACGCCGAGTGGCGGTTGCGCCGAGTGGCGGTTGCGCCGAGTGGCGGTTGCGCCGAGTGGCGGTTGCGCCGAGTGGCGGTTGCGCCGAGTGGCGGTTGCGCCGAGTGGCGGTTGCGCCGAGTGGCGGTTGCGCCGAGTGGCGGTTGCGCCGAGTGGCGGTTGCGCCGAGTGGCGGTTGCGCCGAGTGGCGGTTGCGCCGAGTGGCGGTTGCGCCGAGTGGCGGTTGCGCCGAGTGGCGGTTGCGCCGAGTGGCGGTTGCGCCGAGTGGCGGTTGCGCCGAGTGGCGGTTGCGCCGAGTGGCGGTTACGCCACGTAGGAAAGAGAAGTTGGGTAGTGGTTTAACCGGTCATGATGGAGAAAGTGGGGTTAGTGGGGGTTTGGAAAACCGCCCACTAACCGCCCGAATCCGGCCTATAAATACGAGTACATATCAACCCTCATAGCCATCTCTCTCTCCCTTGATAATTGTAACGAGGCGCGATCTGTCGCCCTCGACTTCCCTGCAAAACATTGCACAAAAAAACAAATTATGAAGTTTGATCGACGCATTCTCGACCGCGTGATTTTTCATCTCTTTTCGAGGTTTTCAGCACGCTCTACCAGTTCAATCTAGACCGTTCATTATTATACCAAACCATTCAATCTCTTTTTCGATTCTGCAAATTGTGATTTACCAAACATAATTTTTTTTCCTCCATGCGACTGCTACCGCCACCGCGGAAGTAAACAGTACAGAACCATAATATTCAAAATGAGTTTCGGAAGTCAGGATTTTGTTAGCTTGAAATAAATACAATTTTTTTTTTTTTTTGTAGAAAACATATTCCTCTTTCAACCGGCTAAGCCGGTGGTAACCTTCACTTCAAATTGGGGGTAATTTGGGGGTAATTTGGACAGAATTTCATCCGGCAGTGGAATGAAGAAGAGGAAGAAGTGGGGAGAGTGTTGGGGACAGGGTTTCATTTCGGGGTCACAAATCTGGGTGTGAATAGCGTTTTGCGAGACGCAGAGAAAGCTCTCCTTCTCTTTCCTCCCTCGTCTGCTCCCCGTCGTCCTTTCGTGTCTCCTCACCTTCTCCCTGCTTTGATTAAAACGCCTTCTCTCTCTCTCTATCTCTTCAGCGCGAACAACAGTCGATCTTTCGGGAGCCAAGGACTGTGGCCGTTTCGAATTTGTAGGGTTTGTGGGAAGGTTCGATCGCCTCTTCTCACTTCATCCCTCGAGATTCCATCGTTTTGAGCTGATCGGCCGTGGATTGAACCAGGTGCGCGCTTGAGCTCTCTGAGGATTTGGTGACCCTTATTACTAATTTTTCCTATGTTGGAGTTTGATTCGTTTTTTTTTTCCTTCCTTTTCTGTATTTTGTTTGACTTAAAACTTCTTTCCGGGGTTCTGGGTAACGATTTCTATGAGATGGATCATTTTTTGTGTAGTTTCACTTGTTTTTCTTGATGGGAGTTGGTGCGCATTCGTTTTGTTAACTGGAATTATCCTCAGGAACGCTAAACCTAAGTTCTCGTTCCGAAAATGTCTGAAAGATGTTATATTTCTTATCCCCAATTTTGAAAACGTTGTTGTGGGCGGGGTTTGAAGTTTGTCCATCTTTTGCCCTAATTGTTTGATTTTGATCGTTATTTGGTTTTTTTAATTGGTTTTTACCTGTAGTTATCAGAACTCCTCAATTCCTGACTGTTCTGCTTCCAATTTAATTTCCAGTTTCGGGAAAATCTGCGCTGAATCGAAGCATGTGCGGAGGTTCCGAGGGCATTAAATCCTCTCAAATTAGCCCTAACTCAGAAATCGAATAAATGAATCACCTCACAGTTGAGATCGAAGACACTTTAGCCAGTCTCCTTGAGCTCGCTTCCAACAACGATGTGAGCGGGTTTAAGAAATCTCTTGAGCGAGACGTTTCTGCCATTAACGAGGTCGGAGACTGGTATGGCCGGAAGAAGGTCATGGAGCAGCGGACTCCGCTCATGGTCGCCGCCACCTACGGCAGCCTCGACGTGCTCCACTTGATCCTCGCCATCTCCTCCGCCGACATCAACCGGTCTTGCGGCACGGACAGAACCACTGCCCTCCATTGCGCCGCCTCCGGCGGCTCCTTGAACGCCGTCGAGGCGGTGAAGATCCTTCTGTCCGCCGGAGCTGATCCCAATTGTGTCGATGCGAACGGTCATCGACCGGCCGATGTGATCATCGTTCCCCACAGACTTTCTGATGCGAAGGCTGCACTTGAAGATCTTCTTGGAAGTTCAATGACTGTAATTCATCAACATGGTCTCCGGATTTCTACAAACAAATTCAATTCTGTGTCCCTGACATCGTCAGCTGAAGAAGAAGGTTCGCCGGATTCCTCCTCGTCTCCCATGACCAAAAAATTTCAGGAGCAATCTGCCATGCCGGAGAAGAAAGAGTACCCGATCGATCCGTCCCTTCCCGATATCAAGAACGGCATCTATACGACGGATGAATTCCGGATGTTCTCGTTCAAGGTCCGGCCTTGCTCGAGGGCTTACTCTCATGATTGGACCGAGTGCCCGTTTGTCCATCCCGGAGAAAATGCGCGGAGACGCGATCCCCGGAAATATCACTACAGCTGCGTCCCGTGCCCCGAATTCCGGAAAGGCGCGTGCAGGAGAGCGGACATGTGCGAGTATGCGCACGGGGTGTTCGAGTGTTGGCTTCACCCGGCGCAGTACCGCACGCGCCTGTGCAAGGACGGAACTAATTGCTCCAGGCGGGTTTGTTTCTTCGCCCACACGAATGAAGAGCTGCGCCCATTGTACGTCTCTACGGGCTCGGCCGTTCCTTCGCCCAGACCTTCCGTCTCAGCTGCCGCCATGGAGATGGCGGCCATGGGCATCATGCCGGGATCTCCGTCGTCCATTTCCGCTCTCATGTCGTGTTTTACAACTCCCATGTCTCCCCCCTCCGGGGGGATTTCACATTCTGCAGTCAATTGGGCGCAGCCTAATGTGCCGCCTCTGCACATTCCCGGAAACAACATGCTGTCGAGCAGGCTTAGGTCATCTCTGAGCGCAAGAGACATTCCGTTCGACGACCATTTGACGCGCGATTTCATTCCTGATTTTGAATCCCAGCAGTTGATGAATGATTGCTTCTCTCGGATCGGCTCTTCCATGGGAAACCGGGCGGCTCGTTCGAAGATGCTGAATTCAAATCTCGAAGATCTTTTCGCAGCGGAGGTCTCTTTATCTCCTAGATATAACTCCGAACAGGGTGCGATGTTCTCTCCCTCGCATAAGACTGCTATCCTTAATCAGTTCCAGCAACAGCAGAGCCTTCTCGCGCCTATAAACACGGGCACGTACCCTCCCAAATCTTTTGAACAGCCGCTCCCCGGGCACCCCTCTCTCTTGCAGGCCTCTTTCGGGTTATCTTCGTCGGGAAGGATGTCGCCGCGCTGCATGGATGCTGGATCTCCAGTGAGCGCCCGACTCGTGGCACTTGCGCAGAGAGAAAAGCAGCAGCAGCAGCAGCAAACTCTGCGGAGCCTTAGTTCTCGCGATCTCGGAGGCGGCGGAGGCATGTCTCCGGCGAACTCGCCGTGGCCCAAGTGGAGCTCACCTTCGCGAACACTCGATTGGGGGTTGAATGGAGAAGAGCTCGGCCATCTCAGGCGCTCGTCTTCCTTCGAGATTCGTCCAGGAGGCGAGGTGGGCGGGCGTGAATTTGAATGGGTTCAGTCGTTGGTGAAGGAATCTCCGCTGGAGAAAATGGCGGCCCCGTCTACCTCCGTCGGACCTCCCCCAGCCACTCCCCCTCCGGCCAATGCCAACGACGGTGATTCAAACAGCCAGATTGATGCACTTGGGGCTTGGTTGGAGCAGCTGCAGCTGGATCAGATGGTTGCTTAGTGGAAATCAGAGCTATGTCAGTAAATAAATTCTTTGGCTGGAGGATGATGGATGGCAGTCAAAATGGGTTGTGGTGGTAGAATTCAGATTCATTTTCCCTAAACTTTTTCTTATTAATATTACCTCAAGAAGAAGATTTTTGAAGGTTAAAGAATGCAGGAGCCATTACTCCCCTCCCAGTTTTGATTTTTTTTTCTTCTTCAAAAAATCTCTTTTGCTAAACTTTTTTCAAGATTCCAAGATATGTTTTTTTTTTCAATTACAAGTTGCAGTCTTTGTTTCCTTCCATCTTTGACTATGGTGTCTTGTTCTATTGGGTTGAAGCTGGCAAAGAGGAGAAATTTGTTGACTTTTTGTTTCTAGTTGTGAGCTGGTCTTCTGGCTCATGCATAAGCTGTGATTAATCTAACTTTGTTACTGTTTTTATTTTCATTAGCGTTTCTTTGGTTGGACGGAATTGAGGCTTTATAATTGGAATTGGACTCTAATTTCAATCAACACGGACCTCTAATTCTAATTTCATGGTCTCAATTCAGTCCGATAAACATAACATATCTAGGAGGAAAAATGTTTTACATTTTGTATTATGTGCGTAAGAGAGATTATTGGTTCCGTTCATCGATCCATTTCTGTTTTACGTGGTACAAAACTATGATATTTCGTTAGACGAAATATGACAACATGATTAGTCAATGATCCTTTAATTTCATAGCAACACACTCCATGAGAACTTGGTGGTTCTTCTAATTTTGAAATTATTGGATCCGCTCATCCTTCTATTTGTTTATCCCACCATAGTGGGGTCGGCTATATGGAACCTTTGTTGCCACTGCGCTCTATCTTTAATCATAGTCTCACTAATGCCTCGGTACATCATGTCTTTCTTTACATTTTCATTCCAAGTCTTTTTTGGTCTACCCGTCCCCGTTTAACATGTCTAGTGGCTAAACTCTCACAACGCCTAATAAGTGCATGTAATGGTTTCGCATGTACATGTCCGAACCATCTTAAATGAGCTTCTCGCATCTTCTCTACAATTGACGCCCTCCTGTCTTATCCCTAATACATTCATTCCTAATTTTTCGGGACACAAGATATGATAATATGTTAGACGAAATATTAAAGAAAGGCGTGTGGATATACAAGAACACCTTGTGTGAAATATGTTTGACGAAATATTTTATTTTATTTTAAAAATAAAATAATAAATTAAATTATAAAGTATGTGAAAGTGCACAGTTAACCTCACTAGAATTCTCTAGAGGGGGGTGAATAGAGATTAAAAATATTTTATGCAAAGTTAATATATATATATATGTGTATAATCACAGATTAGAGCTTCACACACCAACAAGAATTAAGCAAGAAAATAAAGTAAATGCAAGAAAATAAATCACAGCACAACACAAGAAAATATAGTGGTTCCCCAAATTTTGGGTAGTCCACTCTTCTACCCCCTTGGTAGGAATTCACTATCTTGTACTGAGTCTTTTGATAAGGACTCTTAGAACCACCCTGAGTCTTTTGACAAGGAGACTCTTAGAACCAACTGAGTCTTTTGACAAGGAGACTCTTAGAACCAGTACACTGAATTTTTTGAAGAGAGATTCTAAAAACTCTTTTACAATGTTAGATGTAAGAAAGAAAGCAGGAAAGATATAAGGACAAGAATAAATCTTCTTCCTAGCAAGAAGATTGGAAGCACAAGAAGTGAATTGAATCTTTCTTCTATAGAGAGAAGAAGATTTGCAGACTTTCTCTCTTTGTGAGAGCTATCAGATTTTGCAGCAGTGTGATTTCAGAAGCAGAAGAAGAAGAAGTGGTTGAATGTTGCTGCAGAGCTTTTTCTCAATTTCTCTCTTTTCTCTTGGGAGCTTTTCCTCTATTTCAAAATGTATGTGGTGGATCACTCAACTGTCATTTTCTGCCGACCTCCTCTTTATTTATAGCTCTGTGTATTCAAAATAATGTTATAGGAGGATAATTAATTAGCAGTCAGAAAAATAGAAAGATGAAAATGTTTCCATAATATTTATTTCTGTAGAAGGAAAGAACCAATTCAGATTTCAAATAATATCCAAATAAGTTAAATCAAATTAGCCAAGAATCAGATATAAGGAAAGAATGATTCAGAACGACTATAAAATATTGACACTTATTCCATATAAATCAGATCTATTGAAAGAAGGAAAGAGATCTGGCGCATATTTAAATTCTGTCATGGAAATCGACGTGCGTCGATTACTATTCGACGCAAGCGTCGAGAGCATCCTTTCTGGACGTCGAGAGAAGAATAAGGAAGGTGCGTCGACTGATGTGCGTCGACTTCACTAGATGCGTCGACTAGAAATCAGAGTGGCGTCGACTAGACTTACGTCGAAATCTTCCTAGAGTTACTTCGACTCAACCTGAAGGAAACGTCGAATACTATTCGACGCATATTTACTTAGCCTTGTTTTTTTCATTCTTAGAATTCATTTCTAGGGGTTAAGAGAAATCATTTTCCCAACAATCTCCCCCTATTTGTCTTAACCCTATTTAGAGGGAAATTGTACTAGCATATAATTAACCCAGCACATCATTTGTAAAGATAAGAAATATATTGAGTAACCAAAAAGGAAAGAAGAAAAGAAAGTTGTATATACACCAACTCACAAGAGAATATATATATATATTGACCAATCAATGTTTTGAACATAAAAATTTTCATTAATGTTTTTAGAAACCAAATTAACACTCAGGAGGGGTAGGAGGAGTCTTTCTTTTTCTTTTGAAGACTTTGGTAGGTTGCTCTTTCTCAACAGCAGATAGCACCCTCATCTCCCCCTGAGTCACAGCAGTTGAGTCCCTTTGAGTTTCATCTAGCTCCCCCTGAGTTTCAGCTTCAGGTAACACAGCATCTGGCTGCTCTTTTTCATTTTCAGCTGTATTCACAATGGTATCCAGCTCCTTAGCTCCTACTTCAGCTACCACAATTTCCAGCTCCCCCTGAGGTTTAGTTTCTTTAACTTTCTCATCATCTGCCCCATCTTCTTTTTCAGCTCTGCTTGCTTCCCCTTGCAATAGTGCCACTTGGTCTGCAGCCTCTCTTGCTATGCTGAGTACCTTTATTGTTTGTTCATCAATATGGAGCTCAGGTACTATCTCATTCCCAAGGGTTTTGAGCAGTGCTAGACTGTCAGTTTTTGAGGTAGGAAGGGATTTGTGAGAAGGAGATTTAGGATTGGAGGGCTGATCTTCATCTAGATTCTCCCCCTTCTTGACCTTCTTGGCCAAGGAGGTTAAGAAAGACCTAGTCACTCTAGAGGAAGAGAGAGATGACTTCAGATCTTGCACAGAGGCACTGACCCCATCTATTTGGGTGTGCATGTGAAGGATGGAGGAATGAATCTGGGAGCAATGCTCATCTAGCATTGCTTGGAATCTTTGAGCTGTGGATTGTATGCACTGGGTGATGAGAGCCTCAGTGGATTCAGATGGTTCATGGTGTGAGAGTTGATGAGGAGGTGATGGTGGAGGAAGAGGTGATAGAGGAGGAGGAGGAGGAGGAGATAATGGATGTGGAGAGGGGATTCTATCATCTTGAGGAGGTATATTTGATGGAGGAGGTGGAGGAATAGAAGAAGATTGAGCAGGTGATTGAGGAGGTATTGGTGAGGATGATGCTGGGACAGAAGATGTGACTGTTTGAGAAGGAGGAGGAGGATGAGCAGGAGAGATAGGAGGAGATGGAGTCCTTTCAGGGATGGAACCAGGCTTAGGGATTTGCCTAGCCCATTTAGAAAATAGGGCTATGGACATCCTTTTTCCTGGAGGGATGGGAATTCCTTTTGACCTACATAGGTCAGGGAAGGAGTGGAACAGTACTTGACTCATCATTCTCATGTAGGCATTTTCTTTGTGGGAATATCTAGAGCCTATCATCTTGAGCAAACAGCTGGCCCAGTCTATTTTCTTCTTAAACACCAGAGCTCCCAGGATGTTCAGTTGCTGCTTGGGCACTGCATCATGGGCAGATATCTTACATAGTAATATCTTTCCTACTATATCTGCTAGTAGTCTATACTCCTCAGAAAAGCCTATTTTCTTTAGATGGATTGGTTTATCCCTTGAGAACTTCATGGTGGTTAGCAGATGCTTGATTTCATCAGGTGTGAGGTCTATAGATTCATCACCTAATAGGAAATGATGAAGACTTATGAGATTTCCTTTCCCTATTTTAGTTGAACAAAGATGACATTAGGATATACCTGATGGGAGATCAAAGGTGGCCCTAATGTGTTCTGCTGAGATTGAGATTGGTGTCTCATATAGTGTTCCTTGGATTTCTCCTTGTTCAGAAATCTGAACATGAGTTATGAGCTCTGTGAGCTCAGTTTCCAGAAGCTTGCACCTAGTGGAGATGAGCTTGTCCAGTCCTGCTTCAGTGAAGAGAGCTATGATGTTCTTATAGTTCTCTGCTGCTGCTTGGAAGGATTCGAGGTCGTTATCGAACCCAGAATTTATCTTGGGAGCCATTGAAGATCGGTGAGAGAGGGAAAAAGAATCAGCTGGATAGAGGAGCAAGAAGGATGATAGATGCAGAATCGCAAAGGTTTTCTAACTGAAGAGTTTATTTAAGTCAGGTGAAGCGTCGAAATGGGACCCAATTCGAGGCTTATTCGGTACTTCAGTGGATGTGACTGAGAATATTTTAGTATTGCCGCTCGTTTTTATGAAGTCGACGTTACGGCGAGTGGAATTCGACGTGAACGTCGATATGGTCTGATTTGGTATGATAGGGTTTCCTATCGACGTATGCGTCGATAGTAGTCGACGCATGCGTCGATTACACCTGTTGATCTGAGTCATCTACGGAGTGTCGAGTAGAAGTTGACGTGACTTTTGATTTTTCTGAACCACTCTATGTTCTTATTTCTTGTTGTCTCTTCCTAGTCCTAAAGCTTTTCTAAGACAGCCTAGGACTAATTTTTACAGTTAGTTTGATTGATTATGCCAACATTGTTTGACAAGGTGGCCAGTTTTGTTACATATATAGCATTTGATTATCCTATTATTATGAGAATTTGAGTTTAGAGTAGGATAGAAGTGTTGATGAGGATAAGAGTGTTGGTTAGAATAGAGGGTTTGATTTGGATAGAATTCATGATTAGGATGAATGGGTCCTGAATAAGGGTTAGGATGAAAGACTTTTGGAGGAAAGATGTTTAAATTGTTCTGAATTTTTGTGCGTCGATATCCATTCGACGCATGTTGATAGTCACGTTGATTTGTATTCGGCGCTTTCTCCAGATGGTGTCGATCTGATTTCGACGCATAGAAAAAGTTGCGTCGATTGGAAGTCGACGTGCTTTTGTTCATCCATCTAGAAGAGGTCGAAGCATCTGAGAGATTGCGTTGAGTAGAAGTCGACGCACTATCGTGCATGCGTCGATATGAAGTCGACGCAACTGTATCTTCATAAATTTTCATTTTGTCTTTCTCTGTTTTTACTCCTTTATGTCTTGTTTTTCTTGGTTTGATTGTTTCTTCAGATGAAGTTTGTGAGTCATCAGCTGAATAATAAGATGTTTCATCAAATTCCTTTATTTCTTTGAAGGAGTTTTCTTCCTTATCTTTTGGGTCTTTTTCTTGGTTTGTCATTTTGACAGGTTTAGTGAATTTTACAGGGCTCATCCAAGTAGGTTTGTTGGATGGAATTAGGCTGATTGAGGGATCAGCCCCTAGCCCAAGATGGTTGTGTCTTATTGTTTGTTTTTCAGTGATTTCCTTAAGAGTTTTGCTTCTCATTTTTATTGATTCTTCAAAGGCTTTTGCCTGGGTTACTTTATCCTTAAGGAACTGATTTTCTATTCTAGCCCTTTCTATTTCCTTTTCTATTCTGCTAGCCATTGATTCATAATCTTTAGATGATTTAATTTCTGTGTTTCTCTGGTTTTTAGCTACATTGATTTGTTCTTTTAGATCTTTAATTTCTTGTTTTGTTTTTAGTTGATCTAGGTACATTCCCATAAAATCATTTCTAAAATTATCACTTTGAAAATCTATTTCATCAAACATGCTTACCTCATCCTCATCCTCAGATTCCTCAATGAGAATGAGGTTCTTTTCTTTTTCATCATCAGAAGATATGCTTTCTTCTGATCCTGTTTCACTCCATGATTTATCATCATTCTTTGAGTCTTCAAAGGCCATCAAGCATAGGTCTTCTTGCCTAGATTCTTCATTGTCACTCTTAGAGGATGAACTATCCTCAGAGTTTGTTTCACTCCAGACTTCTGCAATGAAGCCTCTTTCTTTCTTCTTCCCCTTTTTCTTCAGATCTTTCTTTTTCAGATCCTTTTCTGTTTCAGCATTCTCTGGACATTCTGGGGCAATGTGTCCAGGTTTCCTGCAAGAATAGCAAATAATTTCTTTAGTGGGGGTTTTGTCATACCTTGGTTTTGACTCCCTCCTTTTTGATCCATCTGTCTTGACCCATTTCTTAAATCTCCTGGCCAAGAAACTGAATAATTCTTCTTCAGTGACAGGGGTTCCTTCTTCTGTTGCCTTTAGAGCAATGTTCCTGCTTTTTGAGGAAATTGGAGTGTTTTCTCTTCTTTCCTTCTCCTCTCTAGTTTTCAGCAACTGCTCATAGGATCTGAGTTTTCCTAAGAGAGCATCTGTTGAGATCTCTTTTTGTCCTCTTGTGTCTCTTATTGCCCATATTCTTGAGTCACATGAACTAGGGAGACTCATTAGCAATTTGTCATTAATCTCAGTGAGAGAGATTTCTCTATCCAAGTCTCTTAGTCGATTGATGATCAGACTGAATCTGTCATACATTTCAGAGATGCTTTCTTCAGCCTTCTTTTGGAAGTTCTCATATTGAGAGATCAATAGAGCTTTTTTTATCTTTCTTTTCATCAGCACTTCCTTCCACCATCTTTGTGAGAGCATCCCAAATTTCTTTGGATGATTCACAGTCAACAACCTTTTGAAAAATGTCATCTGGGAGAGTTGAGACAAGTATGTTCATGGCCTTTAGATCATATGTTCTTGCCTTCTTTTCATCTTCTGTCCACTCAGATCTTGGAACAAGTGTTTGTGTGACATTGCCATTTGCATCCTTTCTATAAGGCTTTGGGGGACCTGTCATAGTAATATCAAACAAGTCAGCATCAATGGAATTCATATAAATTCTAATTCTTGTTTTCCAAACTGCAAACTTTTCAAGATTGCACATTGGAGGTCTGGTGGAAGCATAATCTTTGATTTGTGCCATATGATAAAATAGTTTTGAAAAATATATATATATGAGAGGTAAGATCTTTTTGATCAAGGAGTTATCCTTTTTAGATCAACCTCCCTCTGATACCAATTGAAAGTGCACAGTTAACCTCACTAGAATTCTCTAGAGGGGGGGGGGGGGTGAATAGAGATTAAAAATATTTTGTGCAAAGTTAATATATATGTGTATAATCACAGATTAGAGCTTCACACACCAACAAGAATTAAGCAAGAAAATAAAGTAAATGCAAGAAAATAAATCACAGCACAACACAAGAAAATATAGTGGTTCCCCAAACTTTGGGTAGTCCACTCTTCTACCCCCTTGGTAGGAATTCACTATCTTGTACTGAGTCTTTTGATAAGGAGACTCTTAGAACCACCCTGAGTCTTTTGACAAGGAGACTCTTAGAACCAACTGAGTCTTTTGACAAGGAGACTCTTAGAACCAGTACACTGAATTTTTTGAAGAGAGATTCTAAAAACTCTTTTACAATGTTAGATGTAAGAAAGAAAGCAGGAAAGATATAAGGACAAGAATGAATCTTCTTCCTAGCAAGAAGATTGGAAGCACAAGAAGTGAATTGAATCTTTCTTCTATAGAGAGAAGAAGATTTGCAGACTTTCTCTCTTTGTGAGAGCTATCAGATTTTGCAGCAGTGTGATTTCAGAAGCAGCAGAAGAAGAAGTGGTTGAATGTTGCTGCAGAGCTTTTTCTCAATTTCTCTCTTTTCTCTTGGGAGCTTTTCCTTATTTCAAAATGTATGTGGTGGATCACTCAACTGTCATTTTCTGCCGACCTCCTCTTTATTTATAGCTCTGTGTATTCAAAATAATGCTATAGGAGGATAATTAATTAGCAGTCAGAAAAATAGAAAGATGAAAATGTTTCCATAATATTTATTTCTGTAGAAGGAAAGAACCAATTCAGATTTCAAATAATATCCAAATAAGTTAAATCAAATTAGCCAAGAATCAGATATAAGGAAAGAATGATTCAGAACGGCTATAAAATATTGACATTTATTCCATATAAATCAGATCTATTGAAAGAAGGAAAGAGATCTGGCGCATATTTAAATTCTGTCATGGAAATCGACGTGCGTCGATTACTATTCGACGCAAGCGTCGAGAGCATCCTTTCTGGACGTCGAGAGAAGAATAAGGAAGGTGCGTCGACTGATGTGCGTCGACTTCACTAGATGCGTCGACTAGAAATCAAAGTGGCGTCGACTAGACTTACGTCGAAATCTTCCTAGAGTTACTTCGACTCAACCTGAAGGAAACGTCGAATACTATTCGACGCATATTTACTTAGCCTTGTTTTTTTCATTCTTAGAATTCATTTCTAGGGGTTAAGAGAAATCATTTTCCCAACAGTATGAAACTTAAAATAAGGGTAAAATCGAAAAATGAATGTTTTATAAACGCTAATTTTCACATACGACCAACTATGACAGTACCTCGATTGTGATAGACACGATCCTACACCGCTATTAATTAAGACAATTGTTATTAGCACATCAGTTTTGGCTATTCGCACACCAAATTTTATGAGTTATTACGCGCCTTTTGAAAATACGTCTTGTACATATATTTTTATTAAAAGTGTTCAACACAAAAATTGTATATCTCATCGAGATTTACAGCTTTCGTGTTGAACAATTTTCCTAAAAATGCATGTACAAGGCGTATTTTCAAAATTCATCAAAAATTCGGTATAGTTACAATCAGGGCGGCAATACGCCTTGTGCGTGTATTTTTAGGAAAAGTGTTCAACACGAAAGTTGTAGATCTAGATGAGATCTACAATTTTCGTGTTGAACACTTTCCCTAAAAATGCATGTACAAGGCGTATTTTCAAAAAGCGCATAATAACTCATAGAAATTGGTGTGCTATTAACAATTGCCTTAATTAATTAATACAGTTTAAAATAAAACACATTAATTAATGTAGGTTAAAAAAACTCATCATTATTCATATATTATTATTTTTTTATAAGTTATATCAATTAATTTTATCGTTATTTTTCGAATCAACTTTAATAAAAAATTTTTTTATGAATTATCATTATTATTTTTAATTTAAGAATATGTTGTACGTACTTAAATGTTCATTATATTTTATTTTTTTCAAATAAATTATAATATATGTTATGTCATTAGATAAAAACAATAAGGTTATATTTGATTATTTTGAACGTTTCACCGAATATAATTTTTTCTTTTAAATACAGTAAAGATACATACTCTTATATTATTATATATTTACATTTTTTAATAATTATATTAATTTTTTTTATTTTTTGTGCGCGATTATTCTTCCAATTTTTATTAATTTTATATTTGATGAAAAAAAAAATATGGGTCCACTATTTGGAAAGAAATGGAGGATTGCTACGTTCGGCCTTCTCTATATGGGGCCACTATTAATTTTATATTTCTCTATATGGTCACCGTCTCGCTTTCTCTATATGATCACCGCGTCGTCGCGATTATTACACGTTGTGTTCCTTTATATAAATATTGCTTCTTTGCGAAGTTTTCTTTTCCGCTCAACTTTACTTGAAGCGGAGAATCCTCTTTTTAGTCGCATAAAGGTCGAAATTTCATTCGCTTTTTCTACTTCCGACCACTCCATACATCTTCTTGACATTGTTGGACTGCAGAAGTTTCGTCGAATCGTTAATGACGGATACTGCTCCGAAGAAGGAGGTGAGTCATCTCAACCGTATTGCAACACGCAAGAATGTTGTGTGATTATATTTGTTATTTTTTTCGCGCTACAACGTTTGTTAAGTTTTTGTAGATTTATAACTTGTGAAAAAAGAAAATCATCGGCGAACCTGCGAACATTTTGAATTTCAGCGCTTTATTCGTCTGGTTATCAAAATTATATCACATAAGTAATATCCAAGCGAACACGTTAGTTTGTTGGGATATCAAAAGTGATATCTGTTGCGGGACGCACACGGCTCTTCCGTGGTCCGGTCTAGATCGACCGCCTTAGCTCGAGAGTCGAACCGGTGCGCGCAAACAGTCAAAATGGACGGCAATGGACAATGAGACTTTTACCGTGGAAAACCCCAAGGCGGGGTGAAAAACCACGTCGTCGGAGCTGCGCCGACCAAACTTCACTACTTTGCTGGAGGTTACAACCTTTAGAGATATAGAGGGCGACAGGCCGCGCCTCTTTACAGTTTTGGGTGAGAGAGAGAGAGACGTTCGGAGGGTGACAGGCCACCTCTCGCGATGCTGAACAGCTTGGGAAAATTCTCTAAGTCCTGGGTTCTTCAGTTTTTGAGATGGACTCCTCCAGGATCGAGGCTTCACTTGCGCTCTACGCTTTACCTTGGGCGGGAGTCTCGAGGCGCACTGGGAGAGTGCGAGCCTTTGGGAAGAGTGCACACGTTGAGGGTGTGCACACGTCGGTGCGGAGTGTGGGTGGCGCTCACTTCAGCGGAACGAGCGAGGCTCACTTCCGCGGAACGGAGGAGGCCCGTAGGAAGATTTCCCGGTGGCAGAGTCCCTGTAGAGAGAGAAAGAGAGAGAGGAATTTCCCAAGAGAGAGAGAGTCTGGATCCAAATGAAGACCCCTGGGTCCTATTTATAGGATTCCAGGGTAGTTATGGTGGTTATGGTGTGCGGATAGCGCCTTCTTTTTAAATAAATAATTAAATAAATAGGAAAATAGAAAGATCGGACGGTCCACACGCGTCCCTTCCATGATCGGGCGGTTTGGTAACCGCCGGGTGGTTATCTCGCCGGAGCGGCGGCGCCGGCCACCGCCGGACTCCCAAAAATGGGCGGCGGTGGCGGCGGCCTTCTTCCTCGCGGGGAAGAAGGGCCGACCGCCACCCTCCCTCAAGGAGAGAGGGGCGGCCGGCCTCCTCCCCCGAAGAGGGAGGGGCGGCCGACCTCCTCCCTCGAAGAGGGAGGGGCGTTTCGAGGGAGGGGCGGTCGGCCCCCTCGAGGGAGGGGCGGCCGGCCGGGCCGACCCCCTCAAAGAGGGGGCGGCCGGCCTCCTCCCTCGAAGAGGGAGGGGCGGCCGGCCGGGCCGACCCCCTCCAAGGAGGGGGCGGCTGGCCCCCTCCCTCGAAGAGGGAGGGGCGGCCGGTCGGGCCGACCCCCTCTAAGGAGGGGGCGGCCGACCTCCTCCCTTGAAGAGGGAGGGGCGGCCGGCCCCCTCCCTCGAAGAGGGAGGGGCGGCCGGTCGGGCCGACCCCCTCTAAGGAGGGGGCGGCCGGCCTCCTCCCTTGAAGAGGGAGAGGCGGCCGGCCGGACCGACCCCCTCCAAGGAGGGGGCGGCCGGCCCCCGCAAGGGAGGCGGTGGTCGGCGGCCGGCCCCCTCTCGAGAGAGAGGAGGCGGCGGTGAGCCTGAACTGGGCTCGACGGTTCGCCTCTCGAGGGCGGTTACGTGGAGCGGGTGGTTGCGCGTAGTGGGCGGTTACGCGTAGTGGGTTGACCGCTTGACCGCCACGTTGGAGATAGTGGGGAAGCGGTTTGACCGGCCATGATGGAGAGGGTGGAGTTAGTGGGGGTTTGAAAACCGCCCACTAACCACCCTAAACCGGTCTACGAATACGAGTACGCATCAATTGCCCCCCAAGACCTTTGACGGGAAGAACGCTCGGTTTAAGGAGGAGAAGGTCTTTCCCCTGTGGACGCTTGTTCCCATCGTGGCGGAATGCGAGGAGATCGCTCGCGAGGCAAGTGAATCCATCGTAAGGATAGGTCGCGGGAGAAGGGGCAGAGCACCCAAACGAGTGCGGTGAGCGGAGTGCCGCCGGGGCGCAAACGGGCGCGCCTCGGGTTGTTGCTTCCAACAGCGCACGTGGGCGTGCGCGCCCCGAGGGAGTGCGCGCGGGAGCGCGCGCATCCGGGGGGAGCGCACATGGGAGCGCGTGCTCCCTCGAGCGCGCACGGGTGTGCGCGCCCAGGCCGGACGTGCGCGCACGGGGCGACCGGGCGCGCGCGCTCTTGGGTCGAGCGCGCGCGGGTGCGCGCCCGCGCTAGCGCGCATGGGTGCGCGCGCGGGCGCGCGTGCCCATGCCAGGTGCGTGCGCACGGGGCGTCAGAGCGCGCGCGCTCTTGGGTCGAGCGCGCGCGGGTGCGCTCCCGCGCTAGCGCGCATGGGTGCGCGCGCGGGCGCGCGTGCTTATGCCGGGCGCGCGCGTACGGGGCGTCCGGGCGCGCGTGCGCGGGTGCGCACCCGTGCTAGCGCGCGCAAGTGCGCGCCCATGCTAGCGCGCGCGCAGATGTGCGCGGGCGCGGGCGTTCCGGGCGAGCATGTGTGGGCGTGCGCGTGCTCACGGTCCGTGTGCGGGTTTGCGTGCTCCGGGTGATTGCGCGCGACTGCAGTGAACGCGCGTGGGAGCGCGAGCGCACATGCTTGCGGTGAACGCGTTTGGGGAGTGTGGGAGCTAATGTCGGCCGGTTCGGAACTTATTTTCCTGCTTTATTTTTGCAGGGATCCAAGCGTGGATGTTCCGGTGCGCCTAGTGAGAGGTCGCTCTTTTCTGAATGTCGAGGGTATTGCTGTTGAAGACCCTTGTTTGTATATTTGCGTTTGGCGTAGCTGTCGTCCTTTGACCGGACTTGCCTGAGAGGAGTTGAGTCTCTACTCTTTGTTCTAGGTGAGGACCATTGGTTCGATCGTCCACTGAGATTGGCGTTGGTGCGGTCTTTTGACCGGCTTTACCTTTAAGGAGGGACCGAGGGCCCTGCCTTTTGTCTTAGACGAGGACCAAGGGTCCGGTCGTCTGTTAGGATAGGCGTAGGTACGATCCTTTGACCGACCTTGCCTCCAAGGAAGGACCGAGGGTCCTGTCGCTTGTCTCAGACGAGGACCAAGGGTCCGATCGTCTGCTGTGATAGGTGTAGGTACGATCCTTTGACCGACCTTGCTTCCAAGGAAGGACCGAGGGTCCTGTCGCTTGTCTTAGACGAGGACCAAGGGTCCGGTCGTCTGCTGTGATAGGTGTAGGTACGATCCTTTGACCGACCTTGCCTCCAAGGAAGGACCGAGGGTCTTGTCGCTTGTCTTAGACGAGGACCAAGGGGGTCTGGTCGTCCGTCTTCTACAGGTGTAGGTGCGATCCTTTGACCGACCTTGCCACCAAGGGAGGACCGAGGGTCCTGCCACTTGTCTTAGACGAGGACCGAGGGGGTCCGGTCGTCCGTCTTCTACAGGTGTAGGTGCGATCCTTTGACCGACCTTGCCACCAAGGGAGGACCGAGGGTCCTGCCACTTGTCTTAGACGAGGACCGAGGGGGTCCGGTCGTCCGTCTTCTACAGGTGTAGGTGCGATCCTTTGACCGACCTTGCCACCAAGGGAGGACCGAGGGTCCTGCCACTTGTCTTAGACGAGGACCGAGGGGTCCGGTCGTCCGTCTTCTACAGGTGTAGGTGCGATCCTTTGACCGACCTTGCCACCAAGGGAGGACCGAGGGTCCTGCCACTTGTCTTAGACGAGGACCGAGGGGGTCCGGTCGTCCGTCTTCTACAGGTGTAGGTGCGATCCTTTGACCGACCTTACCACCAAGGGAGGACCGAGGGTCCTGCCACTTGTCTTAGACGAGGACCGAGGGGGTCCGGTCGTCCGTTACGATAGGTGTAGGTTCGGTCCTTTGACCGACCTTGCCTGTGTTTCGACTCGCCTACTTTACTTTGGAGGAAGTGGGAGGAAAGGAGAATCGCATTATATGCAATAGGTGCTTTAGTCGGTGATTACATTGCCTCGTATCATTAATGCAATCGAGAGATAGTTGGTTCAAGTTTTGCCTACTGATAGAAACGGCGCAAGTTGCTTGCGTTCCACGTCCGAGGAAGTGTCTTACCCTCTGGTGATCGTAGTTTGTACGTCCCAGGTTTTACTGCTGCGGTTACGACGTATGGGCCTTCCCAAGCTGGTGAGAGTTTGTCCTTTTGAGGTGCTTTCCCTGCTGACTCCACTGTCCGGAGGACCAAGTCCCCGACATTGATGGGTCGGGGTCTCACCCTTCTGTCGTAGAGTCGGGCTATGCGTCTTTGGTAGACAGCTGCGCGTTGTGCGGCCTCGTCCCGACACTCCTGAACTAAGTCCAGGTTTTCACGTAGCAGTTGATCATTTTCTGTCGGATTGAAGGCTTGTACTCTGGCACTGGGTATTCCAATGTCTACTGGGATTATGGCTTCCGTCCCATAACATAGGTTGAAGGGCGTTTCTCCGGTTTGGGTCCTCTCCGTTGTTCGGTATGCCCATAGTACGTTGAGGAGCTCTTCCGCCCATTGCCCTCCCATGTTTTGTATGCGCGTTTTCAGCCCCTTTAGTATTGTACGGTTCGTGACCTCAACCTGGCCGTTGGTCTGGGGGTGCGCTACGGCTGTATGGCGCAGGTTGATCTTCAGGTCCTCACACATCTGAGTGAAGGACCGCCCTGTGAACTGCGTACCGTTATCAGCTACGATTACTGCTGGTACCCCGAACCTGCAAATGATGTTCTTCCAGACGAATCGCTTTGCATTTTCTTCTGTGATTTTGGCAAGTGGCTCAGCTTCAACCCACTTAGTGAAATAATCAACTGCTAGGATGATGAACTTTCTCTGCCCAGATGGCACCGGGAGGGGACCAAGCAAGTCGATCCCCCACTGCGCGAAAGGCCATGCCCCTTGCAGTGCGGTGAGGCTCACCGGCGCTTGACGAGGGATATTAGCGTGGAATTGGCAGCTTCGACATTTCTGGACGAAGTTGATCGCATCTTTTTTCATTGTGGGCCAGTAGAATCCTTGGCGTAGGATTTTTCGTGCTAGGGCCCTTCCTCCCAGATGCTCCCCACATACTCCCTCGTGCACTTCTTTTAATGCGTATTCGGCGTCTGCATCTGCCAAGCATTTCAGGTAGGGCCCAGAGTATGCACGTTTATACATTTCTCCTTCTATGATTGCGAAGGTGGCCGCTCTCACCCTTAGCTTTCTGGCCTCCATAGGTTCCTCAGGTAGGGTTCCCTGTTCGATGTAAGCCTTGATGGGGGTCATCCAGCACGGGCCCGTCTGTCCTATGGTTGTGACTTCCCACGGTCCCTGAATGCTTGGGACAGCGACTTCTTCGATCCTTCTCCGACGGGACTGGTATTTGGTGGTTGAATTTGCCAATTTTGACAGTGCGTCTACCCGTGCATTTTGCTCCCGGGGGATATGCAAGATTTGGTAGGTCGGGATTTTTTGGAGGAGCGACTTTGCCAATCGCAGGTATAGCACTAGCTGTTCGCTTTTGGCCTCGAAGTCCCCTTCTACCTGCGACACCACTAACTGTGAGTCCGTGTAGATGGTGAGATTTTCGGCATTAAGGTCTATGGTGAGTCGTAGTCCGGCGATCAGCGCTTCATACTCGGCCGCATTGTTAGTGGTTGTGAACTTCAATCGCAGACCGTACTCCAGAGTTATTTCTTCTGGGCTGATTAGAAGGATTCCTGCCCCTGCGCTGCCTGCGCTTGAAGCTCCGTCTACAAATAGGACCCAACGGGCCTCGGTTGTGCGATCCGGTTGTGTCCTTTCTGGCGTTATTGTACTTTCCATGACGAAGTCAGCAAGGACTTGCGACTTTATATCCGGCCTTGGGAGGAACTGTATGTCGAACTCCCCCAGCTCCACAACCCACTTCACCAACCTTCCTGAGGCTTCGGGCCTTTGGAGGATTGCCTTGAGCGGAATTTGTGTGAAGACTTTGATGGTATGAGCCTGAAAATATGGTCGGAGCTTTCTGGCTGAGAAGACGAGGGCCAAAGCCGTTTTGTCCGCCGTGGGGTACCTTGTCTCGGTGTCAGTGAAAATCTTGCTGAGGTAGTATACAGGCCTTTGGACACCTCCCTCTTCCTTGACGATGACGGAGCTGAGAGCGGTGGGAGACACTGCCAAGTACATGAAAAGGATATCCCCATGAACTGGTTTTGATAGAAGCGGCGGAGATGCCAGGTATTTCTTCAAATTTTCGAAGGCGGTCTGGCACTCATCAGTCCATTGGAAACCGGAGTTGCGGGCTCCTCGAAGAATCTTGAAGAAGGGTAGGTACTTGTCCCCGGTTCGTGCCATGAAACGGGATAAAGCAGCGATCCTACCGTTCAACCTTTGGACCTCTTTAATGGAGCGTGGCGGAGCCATCTCCTCCAACGCCTTAATTTTTTCCGGGTTTGCTTCGATCCCTCTTTGAGTGACCATGAAACCCAGGAATTTCTCTGCCGTTACTCCGAACGCACATTTGCTAGGATTGAGCCGCATCTGGAAGCGGCGCAGGAGACAGAAACATTTGTCCAAATCCTGAAGGTGATTACTGCGGAGAGTGCTTTTGACTAGCATGTCATCTACATACACCTCCATCGTTTGCCCGATCAAATCTTTGAAGACGTTGTTCATCAGTCTTTGATAGGTGGCTCCTGCGTTCTTTAATCCAAATGGCATCACCTTGTAACAGTAGGTTCCCCTATCCGTCCTGAACGCCGTGTGTTCTTCATCTTTTGGATTCATACGGATCTGATTGTAGCCAGAGTATGCGTCCATGAAGCTGAGAAGTTGATGCCCGGCAGTGGCGTCGACGAGTTGATCGATTCAAGGGAGGGGGAAGCTGTCTTTTGGACATGCCTGATTAAGGTTGCTGTAGTCTACGCACATCCTCCACTTTCCGGAGGCCTTTTTAACTAGAACCACGTTTGCCAACCACGTGGGGTACTCTACTTCTCGGATGAATCCGGCTCCTAAGAGCTTTTTCACTTCTTCTTCAATGGCCTGAAGGCGCTCTGGGGCGAAGCTCCGTTTCTTTTGAATGACGGGCCTACACGCAGGGTTAATATTCAAAGAATGAGCGATGATCCCTGGATCCACCCCTGGCATGTCCTCCGGGCTCCAAGCGAAGACGTCAACGTTAGCGCGCAGGAAGGTTATATACTCCTTTTGCTCTTCCTGCGTTAGGAGGGATCCAATTTGCACCACCCGGGACGGATCCTGGTGTGATAGCGCGATACTGACAAGTCCTTCGACTGGGGATGCACGTTGCAAGGCCGCCTCGTCGCGTAAGTCGAAGTCGTCGATGCTCAAGGCAGCCCCTGCTGTCCTTCGAGTTTGGTTGAAGTTGCAACTGCGTGCAGCTCCTTGGCTCCCGCGGACTGTTCCGGTCCCATGAGCAAAAGGGAACTTCATAGAGAGATGCGACACGGAGGTGATTGCTCCGAAGATGACTTGGAGGGGCCTCCCGAAGATGGCTTTGTAGGCGGAGTCAGAATCCACGATCACGAACAGGATGTTGTGAGTGGCCTGCTTGGGGAAACTCCCCAGTGTCACCTGGAGAGTTATCGTCCCTTGAACTTGTACTGGGCGGTTGTCGAAGCCATAAACGGGCCCTGCTGCGGGGCTGAGATGCTCTTTAGTGAGCCTCATGCTTTGCAGGGTCTTCATGTACAGTACGTCGACCGAACTTCCGATATCAACCAGAATTCTCTTGATGTTGTAACATGGGGTTCCTATTATTGTTGTGATAACCAAGGGATCTTGATGGGGGAGCATTAGTCCTTCGAAGTCCTAGCTCCCGAAGGTGATACTAGCATCCTGGCGCGGCTTCTTATCCTCGCGCTCCCTGCTCGATTTTGCCATGGAGAGAACATGATCTGCCAGGATTGGAGGCCCTGCGATTGTTTCGACTTTCTCCCCAACTGCCATTGGCCCTTCGCAGGTGCCGAGGCCTGGAAGACTGAACTCGGGCGGAACTGGATTCTCAAGATCCGCTTCTGTTAGTTGTGACGCGCCGAGAGCGGGGCGGTACACGTCTTTATCATCATGCCCCCCGAGTCTCTGCTCCTCCCCCACCTCGCGCCTTAAATCTCTCTGCGCGAGCCTGGCGCTCCTTCTTGTCATTGCCGTCAGTCACGAGTATCGCTGTGCTGGGATACTGTCCTCTGAATTCTAGAGCTTTTGGGAACGAATTCCCACAGACAGCGCCAAACTGTTGCGGGACGCACACGGCTCTTCCGTGGTCCGGTCTAGATCGACCGCCTTAGCTCGAGAGTCGAACCGGTGCGCGCAAACAGTCAAAATGGACGGCAATGGACAAGGAGACTTTTACCGTGGAAAACCCCAAGGCGGGGTGAAAAACCACGTCGTCGGAGCTGCGCCGACCAAACTTCACTACTTTGCTGGAGGTTACAACCTTTAGAGATATAGAGGGCGACAGGCCGCGCCTCTTTACAGTTTTGGGTGAGAGAGAGAGAGACATTCGGAGGGTGACAGGCCACCTCTCGCGATGCTGAACAGCTTGGGAAAATTCTCTAAGTCCTGGGTTCTTCAGTTTTTGAGATGGACTCCTCCAGGATCGAGGCTTCACTTGCGCTCTACGCTTTGCCTTGGGCGGGAGTCTCGAGGCGCACTGGGAGAGTGCGAGCCTTTGGGAAGAGTGCACACGTTGAGGGTGTGCACACGTCGGTGCGGAGTGTGGGTGGCGCTCACTTCAGCGGAACGAGCGAGGCTCACTTCCGCGGAACGGAGGAGGCCCGTAGGAAGATTTCCCGGTGGCAGAGTCCCTGTAGAGAGAGAAAGAGAGAGAGAGGGATTTCCCAAGAGAGAGAGAGTCTGGATCCAAATGAAGACCTCTGGGGTCCTATTTATAGGATTCCAGGGTAGTTATGGTGGTTATGGTGTGCGGATAGCGCCTTCTTTTTAAATAAATAATTAAATAAATAGGAAAATAGAAAGATCGGGCGGTCCACACGCGTCCCTTCCATGATCGGGCGGTTTGGTAACCGCCGGGTGGTTATCTCGCCGGAGCGGCGGCGCCGGCCACCGTCGGACTCCCAAAAATGGGCGGCGGTGGCGGCGGCCTTCTTCCTCGCGGGGAAGAAGGGCCGACCGCCGCCCTCCCTCAAGGAGAGAGGGGCGGCCGACCTCCTCCCCCGAAGAGGGAGGGGCGGCCGACCTCCTCCCTCGAAGAGGGAGGGGCGGCCGGCCCCCTCGAGGGAGGGGCGGCCGGCCGGGCCGACCCCCTCAAAGAGGGGGCGGCCGGCCTCCTCCCTCGAAGAGGGAGGGGCGGCCGGCCGGGCCGACCCCCTCCAAGGAGGGGGCGGCCGGCCCCCTCCCTCGAAGAGGGAGGGGCGGCCGGTCGGGCCGACCCCCTCTAAGGAGGGGGCGGCCGGCCTCCTCCCTTGAAGAGGGAGGGGCGGCCGGCCGGGCCGACCCCCTCCAAGGAGGGGGCGGCCGGCCCCCTCCCTCGAAGAGGGAGGGGCGGCCGGTCGGGCCGACCCCCTCTAAGGAGGGGGCGGCCGGCCTCCTCCCTTGAAGAGGGAGGGGCGGCCGGCCGGACCGACCCCCTCCAAGGAGGGGGCGGCCGGCCCCCGCAACGGTGGCCGGCGGTCGGCCCCCTCTCGAGAGAGAGGAGGCGGCGGTTAGCCTGAACTGGGCTCGACGGTTCGCCTCTCGAGGGCGGTTACGTGGAGCGGGTGGTTGCGCGTAGTGGGCGGTTACGCGTAGTGGGTTGACCGCTTGACCGCCACGTTGGAGATAGTGGGGAAGCGGTTTGACCGGCCATGATGGAGAGGGTGGAGTTAGTGGGGGTTTGAAAACCGCCCACTAACCACCCTAAACCGGTCTACGAATACGAGTACGCATCAATATCCAAGTGAACACTTTTGTTCGTCGGGATATCAGAGTCTTTTGATATCCAAGCGAATATTTTTGTGCGCAAGAATATCAGAAATAATATCCAAGGGAACACTTATTTTCGTCAGGATATTAGATGTGTTATCCATGGGGGCTATTTTATGATATCCTGGGCGATTGTTTCTGATCATCTAGGAGAACATTAATGATTCATGCAAATATTTTTTTTAGAGAGTTGATATTAGCAGCTCAGAATTGGCTATTCGTAGTCCATAAATTTTATTTGTAGTCCAAAATTATATTCGCACCCCACTCACATCCCAATTAAGCGATACACTTTGCTGATATATTAAGCACTAGAAAAATAAGTTAAATGGCATGCATAGATGAATTAACTCTAAAACAAGTTAAATGACATGTAAACCTCCCTCTAACCACAAAAGTGACTACTTTTTTGGGATTTTCACTAGATAATTTCCTTCTTTTTTGAAGGAAGTGAATCTAAGAGGGGGGAAGATGACGCGGCCGATAGAACTGCGTCTAGGGTTTAGGCAACGAGAGGTGAGAGATGGATATGAGGTTATTCGATGAGGTACAATTAGCAAGAATTGGATTGCGAATATAATGAAATTTTGTACAAATTTTGTGGTGCGAATAGCAAGAATTGGACTGCTAATATCAACTCTTTTTTTAAAAGGGCCCTATAATATTATGGATTTTCTAATAAGGGGCCTATAATATTATAGATATTCTAATAGAGCAATACTTCTAATGGGTCTTCATCCATCTTGTAGAGAAATTTGGGCTGTGTTTAGCCAAAAAACCTCACTCCCCACTAAGATGGTGGAGGCACGGGCAAGAAGGAAGAGAAAAACTGCCCAAAACCGCCCAAAAACCGCCACACACGCGTAGTTTCGTGCGCTAGCGTGTGCACGGTACCGCGTGCGCGCGCACGGTACCGCGTGCGTGACCTGTGCGGCCCGCGCACACGCGCGGCCTGCGCGCTAGCGCGCGGCCTGCGCGCTAGCGCAGCCTGCGCGCTAGCGCAGCCTGCGCGCTAGCGCGTGGCCTGCGTGCTAGCGCGCGCATCCTGCTCGCTAGCGCGTGGCCTGCGCGCTAGCGCCAACGCGGCCCGCCGGTCGGTCTCCCTCGACGCACGGCACGCCCGCCGCCCCTTTGCGTCGTCCTCGCACGACTCCGATCATGCTTTTACGGCGTTCCCGCTCGGTGCTCAATGCGCGCTTAGCACCACTAAGTTCGTAGCGTGCTTTTGATCCGCGCGCACTTGAACATTGCAAAGTTCATAGCGCGCGCAGTTGCTAACTCCACTATCTTTCTTGAGATTGCAGGATTCACACATTGCAATCGGAAACTGCCTGACCTGCCCGAACTGACCGGGGGGCGAAATTGTCGTATTCAGAAATTGGCGATCCGTGTGCTCTCGATCAACGGTCGAGATCGGCCCGTCAAGTAGTTACGGTGGTTACAACGGCGAAATTATTGGGTCGCCCCCGGCCAAGTCTATAAAAGGGACCCTGAATCCTCATTTGAGGGGATCTGACTTTTGGCATCTGAGAGAGCTCCTTGAAGATTTCCTTCGAAGATCTCCTTCGCGGTTCGAAGATCTCCTTCGCGGTTCGAAGATCTCCTTCGCGGTTCGAA
This sequence comes from Dactylorhiza incarnata, assembly GCA_033032865.1. NCBI lineage: Eukaryota > Viridiplantae > Streptophyta > Magnoliopsida > Asparagales > Orchidaceae > Dactylorhiza > Dactylorhiza incarnata. The sequence goes on along the minus strand of JAWHQI010000347.1, from coordinate 2,015,586 downwards.
GATCTCCTTCGCGGTTTGAAGGTCTCCTTCGTCACTTGAAGATCTTCTTCGGACTTTGAAGACTTCCTGCAACACCAAGACACTTAGCTTTTCTGAGAGGTGACATGTCACCCTTGGAGAATTTTCTTCAACTGCAATTGTAACGAGAAGCGGCATGTCGCTCTCTGAACTTGTAACTTCGTTTGTAACACTCCAACACTTAGTGAAATTTGGCTGGCACCAATCCGGCCACGTGGTTTTTCATCCTTTCCGGGTTTTCCACGCTAAAAACGTTCTCTTGCCACCTGTCTATTCTCTCTGTGACTGTTTGCGCATTCGGCCCACTCTCGGGCTAAGACGGTTCAATTCGCCCAGTCTGGAAGAGCGTCGAGTGACCCGCAACAGTTTGGCGCCGTCTGTAGGAAAGGTGTTCCCCAAACTCGGCAAAGGATTTTCGAAGACAGTATTCGCTTCATAGCAATACTCCTGACAAATAGCGATGGTAAGAAGAAGTGCTCGCACCACCGATGGTTCCATCCCAGAAGGGCGCATTGATCCCGCTCCCTCTCATTCCCTCATCAACGCTCCTCCCGCCGAAGAGGGCGCATTAGAACTTATCGCCGCGTTGGAGGTGCGCATGCGCCAGATGGAAGAACAACAAGCTGAAATGTTGGCCCTCCTCAGAAACCTCGGAGCCCCGCAAGCTCCCGTTCCACCTGCCGCACCAATCATCCAACCCCCCTTGATCCCAAACCAGACTCCATTGGGAGAAGCTGCTCAAGAGGAAGAAGCGTACGAAGAAGAATACTCAGATGCTGCCAGCTCCGCGCATCCCGTCCACCCCGCCAGGGGAGCTAGAGGAGAACCCCTTCACCATCAGCAAGGAGGGGTAGGAGTAGAACAAGCCATAGGAAGGCCCACTCGCGAGGAGATCCGCGACGTGATAGCTGAAGAGTACGGACAGGCCGGACGCCGGGGCATCTTCGCCCGTCGCCCCCCCTATGTCGCGGCTCCCCGCTCATACAACAAATATTGGACCATCCAATTCCACACGGTTTCAAGCTTCCCAACATCGAGACATTTGATGGGATGGATGATCCGCTGGAGCACATCAACCATTTTACCACCATTATGAGGATCTACAACGCCGCCGATCAGCTCCTCTGCCAAGTGTTTCCGGCAACACTCAAGGGGCAGGCGCGCACCTGGTTTCATTCCCTGCGGAATGGATCTGTCAACAACTTCGCCGAGCTCGCCCAACAGTTTACAGATTAGTTCGTTGCTAACCGGAGAATTGTTCGGGATCCCTCGCATCTTTCAGGGATTCGCCAGAACGAGGGAGAGACCCTCAAAGACTTTTTCTGTCGCTTGACGGCTGAGGCACGACAAATTCCAGGGGTCGATCCTGAACTTCTGCGCGGTGTTTTCCTGGGAGGACTCCGCCCAAGCGGCTTTTACTCTGCTCTGATGAGGGAGACAGTACCAAGCTATCCGGACCTTGTGCACCGGGTGGAGGCACAAATAGCGGCAGATGAGGCGATTGAGGCATATCGCCAGCAGTTCGAAGGAAGTCAGAAGAGAAGAAAGGGGCAGGAGCAGGACCCCAGGAGGCAGGAGGAGCGGCGTATGGAGGAGCGCAGGAATGATGATCATCGTCGAGACCCCTGAAGGGATCAGAGTCCTCGGCCGCCGCGGATTTACACCCCACTCAACATGTCACGAACCAACGTGCTTTATGTCATTCAAGAAAACCCGGCGTTCCGTAGGCCAAGGCCGTCTATCCCGAATGAAAGAACCGACCAATCGAAGTATTGTGAGTTTCATAGAGGAGTTGGTCATACAACTGAAGAATGCACCAGGTTGAAGGAAGAGATCGAGCGCTGTACAACCCCCATATCCATCGAGTGAGGCCCAGCATGGAGGGCCGTCGAGACGTGTCGACTAGACCCAAGGGGTCTTAAGACCTTTGGGTATCGCCCGGCGAATCCCCGTAGCTCTCATCAGAGGAGGAGTTAGAGGCGAGAGGGGAGGGGCGGGTGCCCCCCCTCTCGCCCTCGCCAAGTTAGGCGAGAGGGGAGGGGCGGGTGCCCCCCCTCTCGCCCTCGCCAAGTTAGGCGAGAGGGGAGGGGCGGGTGCCCCCCTCTCGCCCTCGCCAAGTTAGGCGAGAGGGGAGGGGCGGGTGCCCCCCCTCTCGCCCTCGCCAAGCTAGGCGAGAGGGGAGGGGCGGGTGCCCCCCCTCTCGCCCTCGCCAAGCTAGGCGAGAGGGGAGGGGCGGGTGCCCCCCCTCTCGCCCTCGCCAAGCTAGGCGAGAGGGGAGGGGCGGGTGCCCCCCCTCTCGCCCTCGCCAAGTAAGGGGAGCTCGCCGAGCCCCGTAAGGCACCCCCTTCGCCCAAGGGAGGTCCCTTCTCGTCCCGTTTCGGCTATTCGCAGTCCAAATTTGGCTATTCGCAGTCCAGCGGTCTGCGTTTAGCGCTTCAGAACAGCGGGATTTGGCTATTTGCAGTCCAGTTTTGGCTATTCGCAGTCCAAACCCGAAAAACCTATAAATAGGACCAAGGGGGCACCATTTTAGGGATCTCATTCTTAGCTAGCTCTCTCCTCTCTCTCCCTCCTCAGCAAGTCTCTCTAGAGAGGGTGAGGAGAGGCTCCAGTGGTGCCCAAGCTTAGTAGTGGCTTGGGAGGGGAAGTTCCAAGGGGACTTCCGGGTATGTGGCGGGACCTCCCCACTAAGCCCTTGGTCCGTTTCCAAATCTAAGTGCTCTTGCCTAGAGAGTTGGCTCGAGGGAAGTAGGTGTGAGACCACCCCTTCTTAGGGACCCCGAACTCCACAGAGACCAAGTCTTGTCCTCAAGATTTCGGTTTCAACATTTTGGTGCGGTGAGCGTGGAGAGTGGTCAGCACAGAAGTCTTTGAGCCAAATCTCATGACAGGAGACCTCGGAGGAGGAGACGATGAGGGGTCTCGCATCCCAAGTGAGGTGGTAGGAAGGGGAGAGTTCATGACGGCCATCAAGGGAATCATGGAGCTACTCCAAGGCATCTCCAGGGGAGGTGACTGCTCGGCTCCCTCCCCCCAGACACCGCCTTCTGGGTCGCAAGGAGTGCTCGCCCAGGGGGGGTCAGGAGAGGTTGCTCCAGGGGGTCGGCCAGGCAAGGAGCCAGTGACTGAGAGTGGCGAGCGAGACCTCGCCGGGCGAGTGCTTTTTCCCAGCCCGGCGAGTGGGGTCTCGCTCGGAGCAGGAGTCGCGCGAGCGGAGCTCGCGAAGCCGGCGAGTGGGGGGTCACCCTTTAGCGAGCTGATCATCTCGGCTCCCATCCCGGAAGGCTTCAAGGAGCCCAACATGACTTTCTATACCGAGAAGGATGATCCCGTCCAGCACCTACAGTGGTTCGAGGATACCGTCTCCATCAGGCCCATGACGGACGCGTTCAAGTGTCGTCTCTTCGCCACCACCCTGAAAGACAAAGCTAGGGACTGGTTCCACCAGCTCCCGGTTGGCTCCATTTACAGCTTTGATGACTTGAGCCGAAGCTTCCAGCTACGCTTCTCCACATCCAAGAAGAGGAAGAAGAATGCTGAGTCCATTTTCCTGGTCAAGCAGAGGCACGAGGAGACGTTGGCCCAGTACATGGACAGATTCCAGGAGGAGATCCAGAACATCCAGGAGGTGCCAGGGTATGCCCTCCAGATGGCTTTCACCGTGGGGCTACGAGAGAGCCTCTTCAAAATGCGCCTAACTAGGAAGCCTCCCCTGTCCTTTGAGGACCTGATGGAAAAAGCTGCAAAGGAGATAGCCACCGAGGCGGCGAACCCGGGGCTGGCAAAGAAGTTGGCAAAGCTGGTGGAGGTCGAGCCAAGAGAGCAAGGTGGCCTCAGGCAGCAGGAAGGAAGGAGGAGGGAAGAGCAGAGGGGTCAAGGGTACCAGGGACCCCAGGGGGGTCAGGAGCAAGGGAGGGGTCTCGCACAAGGAGGGGGAAACTTCTACGGAGGCCAAGGGAGGCCCAACCCTCCTCCTTGGAGGCAGGCCCCTAGGCAGCTCCTACCCCCACCAGCTCAAGCTATGGCGATTCGAAGAGGAGGAGGAGTGGAAGCAAGAGACATCCCAGCCCGTAGGAGAAGGGGGGGAAGAGCGGTGCCATACTGCGACTACCACCAAGCAGAGGGGCATGCAACAACTACCTGCCCAGAGTTCTTAGAGGTGAGAGAGGCGAGAGGTCAGACACAACAGCAGCCGCCGGTGCGGATTGAAGAAGTCCCACCTGGTGCAGTAGTGGATGATGACATCTGCGAGGATCGAACTGACATAGGAGCCAAAGGACGGATCGCAGTAATCCACGGGGGGGGGGGGGGGGGGGGGGGGGGGTAGGGGTCGAGGCCACCCGTAAGGCAAGCCTCCACACCGTATATCGACGCAGCGTCGCTTCAACGTCACAGGACCCACCTCCCGAGGAGAAAATCACTTTCTCGAGCAAGGACATGCCAGATAACGAGGATCCATTCTGTGACGCGCTAGTCATCCAGACAGCCATCGAAGGTTACACCGTCTCTCGGATCCTCGTTGACAACGGGAGCTCTGTCAACGTCATTTTCAAGAAGGCATTTGATGAGTTGAAGGTAGAGGCAAGGAGGGTGCTGGCCTCGGATGGGCCCTTGTTCGGATTCTCTGGAGAAAGGAAAGAGGTAGAGGGTGGAGTTGGACTCCAAGTGACGATGGGGGGAGGTTCAAGAAACTGCAGGTTCGTCATAGTTGACGCTCCTAGCAGTTATAATGCCATCTTCGGAAGACCCCTCACCAGCGCCTTCCGATGCGTACCATCATCCTTCCACCAGTGCCTCAAGTTCAACACTGGAGGAATCCAAGTCAGGATCCGCGGAGACCCCAGGATGGCCAGACACTGCTACGTCACGGCCGTCAACAACATCTCCTGGCAAGCGGGGGCGGAGGAGATGGAGAAGATCATGGAGAGCATGAGCCAGATGGGAGGGGCAGGAGAAGCAGAGGAATAATCATCTCGCGCGAGCAGCCGGAGAGGCGAGTGCCATGGGGGGGCATGATGTGTTTGTTTTTTGTTTATTGTTTTTTGTGGTCTTCCTTTGTAACGAGCTCTACCCCTCACTGGTAGGGCCAGGAGGTTTTTGACAAGGGAAATCCCCCCATTAGATGGATGAAGTTATTTTGCTTATATGATTAGTGAGTTCAGCACCGAGATGTCCTCCTCACTCCAGGCTCTCACTAGCTGGGTGGGTCGAATGATCCTCGGAAGGAAGGGCTTACCATCGAGATGTCCTCCTCACTCCAGGCTCTCACTAGCTGGGTGGGTCGAATGATCCTCGGATGGGTAAGTTCAACGTCGAGATGTCCTCCTCACTCCAGGCTCTCACTAGCTGGGTGGGTCGAATGATCCTCGGAAGGAAGGGCTTACCATCGAGATGTCCTCCTCACTCCAGGCTCTCACTAGCTGGGTGGGTCGAATGATCCTCGGATGGGTAAGTTCAACGCCGAGATGTCCTCCTCACTCCAGGCTCTCACTAGCTGGGTGGGTCGAATGATCCTCGGATGGGTAAGTTCAACGCCGAGATGTCCTCCTCACTCCAGGCTCTCACTAGCTGGGTGGGTCGAATGATCCTCGGAAGGAAGGGCTTACCATCGAGATGTCCTCCTCACTCCAGGCTCTCACTAGCTGGGTGGGTCGAATGATCCTCGGATGGGTAAGTTCAACGCCGAGATGTCCTCCTCACTCCAGACTCTCACTAGCTGGGTGGGTCGAATGATCCTCGGAAGGAAGGGCTTACCATCGAGATGTCCTCCTCACTCCAGGCTCTCACTAGCTGGGTGGGTCGAATGATCCTCGGATGGGTAAGTTCAACGCCGAGATGTCCTCCTCACTCCATGCTCTCACTAGCTGGGTGGGTCGAATGATCCTCGGAAGGAAGGGCTTACCATCGAGATGTCCTCCTCACTCCAGGCTCTCACTAGCTGGGTGGGTCGAATGATCCTCGGATGGGTAAGTTCAACGCCGAGATGTCCTCCTCACTCCAGGCTCTCACTAGCTGGGTGGGTCGAATGATCCTCGGATGGGTAAGTTCAACGCCGAGATGTCCTCCTCACTCCAGGCTCTCATTAGCTGGGTGGGTCGAATGATCCTCGGAAGGAAGGGCTTACCATCGAGATGTCCTCCTCACTCCAGGCTCTCACTAGCTGGGTGGGTCGAATGATCCTCGGATGGGTAAGTTCAACACCGAGATGTCCTCCTCACTCCAGGCTCTCACTAGCTGGGTGGGTCGAATGATCCTCGGGAGCGAGGTTCTGCCCCCCCCCCCCCCCTCGATAGATATTTGGGCTTGGACTTTTTCTTTCCGAGGTTGTACCGACCTCGCAAAGAGCGGGGATTGTGTACAACCCCCATATCCATCGAGTGAGGCCCAGCATGGAGGGCCGTCGAGACGTGTCGACTAGACCCAAGGGGTCTTAAGACCTTTGGGTATCGCCCGGCGAATCCCCGTAGCTCTCATCAGAGGAGGAGTTAGAGGCGAGAGGGGAGGGGCGGGTGCCCCCCCTCTCGCCCTCGCCAAGTTAGGCGAGAGGGGAGGGGCGGGTGCCCCCCCTCTCGCCCTCGCCAAGTTAGGCGAGAGGGGAGGGGCGGGTGCCCCCCTCTCGCCCTCGCCAAGTTAGGCGAGAGGGGAGGGGCGGGTGCCCCCCCTCTCGCCCTCGCCAAGCTAGGCGAGAGGGGAGGGGCGGGTGCCCCCCCTCTCGCCCTCGCCAAGTTAGGCGAGAGGGGAGGGGCGGGTGCCCCCCCTCTCGCCCTCGCCAAGCTAGGCGAGAGGGGAGGGGCGGGTGCCCCCCCTCTCGCCCTCGCCAAGTAAGGGGAGCTCGCCGAGCCCCGTAAGGCACCCCCTTCGCCCAAGGGAGGTCCCTTCTCGTCCCGTTTCGGCTATTCGCAGTCCAAATTTGGCTATTCGCAGTCCAGCGGTCTGCGTTTAGCGCTTCAGAACAGCGGGATTTGGCTATTTGCAGTCCAGTTTTGGCTATTCGCAGTCCAAACCCGAAAAACCTATAAATAGGACCAAGGGGGCACCATTTTAGGGATCTCATTCTTAGCTAGCTCTCTCCTCTCTCTCCCTCCTCAGCAAGTCTCTCTAGAGAGGGTGAGGAGAGGCTCCAGTGGTGCCCAAGCTTAGTAGTGGCTTGGGAGGGGAAGTTCCAAGGGGACTTCCGGGTATGTGGCGGGACCTCCCCACTAAGCCCTTGGTCCGTTTCCAAATCTAAGTGCTCTTGCCTAGAGAGTTGGCTCGAGGGAAGTAGGTGTGAGACCACCCCTTCTTAGGGACCCCGAACTCCACAGAGACCAAGTCTTGTCCTCAAGATTTCGGTTTAGGCAAGGGCTCCTCGGAAGATTCTTGCAAGGTCAGCAGTCGAACCAGGCACAGCAGCCTAGGCAACCAAGAGATCAACCCCCTGCACCTCACGACGCAACGACGGGAAGGCCGATGATAGGAGAAGTCGAGACTATTGTTGGGTCTCCTAACCTCGCCGCTCAGATACTTTCCATTGCTAGGCCCGAGAGGGGGCGCGACGACAAAAAACTAAAGCAAGACACCACCATCACCTTCGGAGATGAAGATTTGGAGGGGTTGCGGTTGCCACACCAAGACCCGCTCGTAATCAATGCTGGGATCGGGGATCCCTGTTTCAACGTCAAGAGAATACTAGTCGACAATGGGAGCTCCGTCGACGTCCTGTTCCTCTCCACCCTACAAAGCTTGAAACTCACTAAGGAGCACCTCAGCCCAGCAGCAGGGCCCGTCTACGGCTTCGAAAACCGCCCCGTCCCAGTCCATGGCATGATCACCCTTCCGATAACACTCGACGAGTTTCCAAGACAAACAACTCATAACATTCAGTTCGTAGTCGTGGAGTCAAGCTCCGCCTACAACGCAATCTTCGGGAGACCGCTCCAATCTGTTTTTAGAGCCATCCCGTCAATCCCGCACCTGACTATGAAATTCCCGACTGCCGCTGGAATAGGAATCGTTCGCGGAAATCAAGAGGCAGCTAGAACCTGCTACCTGAATCAGGCTCAACCAGCAAAGGCGACTACCCTCAACATCGACAACTTCGACCTGTGGGACGAGGCTACTCTGCAGTGGGGGGCACCCGTTGAAGGATTGGTGGAAGTGTCGCTCTCCCAGCGGGATCCGACCCGGACCGTCCAGGTCGGGTCCCTCTTATCGCCAGAAGAACGAAAAGAATTCACAACCTTCCTGCAGGAGAACGATGACATTTTTGCTTGGAGCCCAGAGGACATGCCTGGGGTAGATCCTGAAGTCATTTTTCACTCTTTGAACGTTAACCCTGCCTGCAGGCCCGTAATTCAAAAGAAGAGGAACTTCTCTCCTGAGCGGTTGAAGGCGATCAAAGAAGAAGTAGCTAAGCTTCTGGAGGCGAAGTTCATCCGCGAAGCAGAATACCCCACGTGGCTTGCTAACGTGGTAATGGTAAAGAAGGCCTCGGGGAAGTGGCGAATGTGCGTCGACTACAGCAACCTGAACCAGGCGTGCCCAAAAGACAGATTCCCTCTCCCGAGGATTGACCAGCTCGTCGACGCAACGGCCGGCCACGAGATGCTCAGCTTCATGGATGCTTACTCAGGCTACAACCAGATAAGGATGAATCCCGCAGACAAGGAGCACACTGCCTTCCGCACCGACAAAGGAGTCTACTGCTATAAGGTAATTCCGTTCGGCCTTAAAAATGCCGGAGCGACATACCAAAGACTGATGAACAAAGTCTTCAAGGACCTCATCGGGGAGACGATGGAGGTGTACGTGGACGACATGCTAGTGAAGAGCGTCCACCGTCGCGACCACTTGAAAGACTTGGGAAAGTGCTTTAGGCTTCTTTGTCGCTTCCGAATGCGGCTCAACCCCAGCAAATGCGTGTTTGGTGTGACAGCGGGGAAGTTCCTGGGTTTCATGGTAACCCATCGGGGAATTGAGGCCAACCCCGAGAAGATCAAGGCGTTGGAGGACATGTCGTCACCTCGTTCGATCAAGGAAGTGCAACGCCTAAATGGGAGGATCGCCGCGCTGTCTCGTTTCCTGTCGCGCGCAGGAGACAAGTACCTCCCTTTCTTCAAGATCCTCCGGGGAGCACGCCACGCCGGGTTCCAGTGGACGGACGAGTGCCAGACGGCTTTCGAACTTCTCAAACAATACCTGGCCTCGCCCCCGTTCCTTTCAAAGCCAATCCCCGGAGAAACCCTGTTCTTGTACCTGGCAGTTTCGCCTACAGCCCTCAGCTCAGTGCTCGTGAAAGATGAAGGGGGAGTACAATGACCAATCTACTACCTTAGCAAAGTACTCACTGATACTGAAACTAGGTATCCGGCGGCGGAGAAAACGGCCTTAGCTCTCGTCTTCTCGGCGAGGAAGCTTCGGCCCTACTTCCAGGCCCATACAGTAAAAGTATTAACTCAGCTCCCGCTACGAACAATCCTCCAGAAACCAGAAGTCTCAGGGAGACTAGTGAAGTGGGCGGTGGAGCTTGGCAAATTCGACATCCAATTCTTGCCCCGGCCAGACATCAAGTCGCAAGTACTCGCCTACTTTGTTGTAGAGTACACCATTCCACAAGAAATGACCCCTGTCAAAGATATCACCACCCCCCGTTGGACTATCTACGTCGACGGTGCTTCAGGAGCTTCAGGAGCTGGAGCAGGATTGCTTCTCATAAGCCCCGATGAGACTACCTTGGACTATGGCTCGGGTTGAAATTCCCAGCAATCAACAATATCGCAGATTATGAGGCTCTGATCGCCGGCCTCCGGCTCGCCATCGATTACAAAGCTGAGAGCCTGACGATTCACGCAGACTCCCAACTTGTAGTCTCACAAGTTGAAGGAGAATACGAGGCCAAGAATGACCAAATGGCGCAGTACCTCGCGTTCATGAAATCGCTCCTTCAGAAGATACCGTCGTACCAGATTCTGCACATCCCGCGGGAACAGAATTCTAGAGCAGACGCGTTCTCTAAGCTGGCAACTTCACCCACCAGCTATCAATCACGAAGACGCCGAGTGGAAGAGATCATGGCTCCAAGTATTCCAGGGTCATGGGAAATTGCAGCCATCAATGAAGAGGAGTCATCTTGGATGACCCCCATACGGGCCTACCTCGAGCATGGGTACCTTCCCGAGGGCCGCCTAGAAGCGCGCAAATTACGAATGCGAGCGGCATCGTTCGCCATTATAAATAGGGAGATCTACAAGCGGGCATTCTCAGAGCCCTATGTAAAGTGTTTACCCGCAGGTGAAGCGGACTACGAGCTAAGGGAGGTGCATGGAGGAGTCTGCGGAGAGCATATAGGTGGAAAAGCGCTGACCCAGAAGATCTTGCGCCGAGGCTTATATTGGCCAACAATGAAAAAAAAGGCGACTGAGCTTATCCAGAAATGCAAGAGCTGCCAGCTTCACGCAAACGTACCTCACCAGCCCCCGGTCGCGCTCACCACGCTTCAAAGTGCATGGCCCATCGCACAGTGGGGAATTGATCTCCTCGGTCCCCTACCTCAGGCATCCGGACAGAGAAAATTCATCATTCTAGCCATTGATTACTTCACCAAGTGGGTGGAAGCTGAGCCCCTAGCCAAGATCACAGAGGAGAATGCCAAGCAGTTCGTCTGGAGGAACATTATCTGTCGCTTCGGTATCCCAGCTACAATCATCGTCGACAACAACACCCAGTTTACCGGGAAGTCGTTCGCTAAGATGTGTGAATATTTGAAGATCAACCTCTGCCACACCGCCGTAGCACATCCACAAACAAATGGGCAAGTGGAGGTCACCAACCGCACCATCCTCAAAGGGCTGAAGACGCGCCTCGAAGAAGCTGGGGGGCAATGGGTGGACGCGCTCTCGAATGTACTATGGGCCTACCGCAAGACAGAGAGGACTCCAACGGGAGAGACGCCATTTAACCTCTGCTACGGAACCGAAGCTGTCATCCCCGTCGACATCGGAGTACCAAGCATCCGGGTGCTGACTTTCGATCCCAGCAAGAACGGCGCACTGCTTCGCGAGAACCTCGACTTAATCTCCGAAACTCGAGACAACGCCGCCCAGCGTGTCGCTACCTACCAAAGGCGCGTAGCCCGACTCTACGACAGAAGGGTGAAACCCAGGCCAATCAACGTCGGAGATCTCGTCATACGCAACATTGAAGCTGCCGGAAAGGGTCCGCATAAAGACAAACTCTCACCAGCCTGGGAAGGACCTTATGTGGTCACCGCAACAGTAAAGCCTGGAACATTCAAACTCAGAACAGCCGAGGGAAAGACCCTCCCACGCACTTGGAATGCGCAGAACCTGCGCCGCTTCTATCAATAACCTTTTTACCCCATTATGTAAAAGCCGTGAGCCTCGACTCACGCAAACTATCTTTCTGCAATTTTTACATTATGTAAAAGTCGTGAGCCTCGACTCACGCAAACTATCTTTCTGCATTTTTTATATTGTGTAAAAGTCATGAGCCTCGACTCACGCAAACTATCTTTCTGCAACTTTTACATTGTGTAAAAGTCGTGAGCCTCGACTCGCGCAAACTATCTTCCTGCAATTTTTATGAAAAAGCCGCGAGCCTCGGCTCGCGCAAACTATCCCTCTATTATAGTATGAAAAAGTCGCGAGTCTCGACTCGCGCAATGTGTCCTTCTACAATTACTCATCACTACTCGGGGCCAATTCCCCAGTGATCTAGCGCTACTCGGTTCGAAGCGTCTGCCCTTCACCCCGGTAGTAAGATCACGGCGCCGCCAGGGCCTGCCCCCCTCACGGTCGCCCACGGTTCGAAGCGTCCGCCCTTCACCGATACTCGGGGCCAGTTCCCCAGTGATCTCACGCTACTCGGTTCGAAGCGTCCGCCCTTCACCCTGGTAGTAAGATCACAGCGCCGCCAGGGCCTGCCCCCCTCACGGTCGCCCACGGTTCGAAGCGTCCGCCCTTCATCGATACTCGGGGCCAGTTCCTCAGTGATCTTACGCTACCCGGTTCGAAGCGTCCGCCCTTCACCCCGGTATTAAGATCACGGCGCCGCCAGGGCCTGCCCCCCTCACGGTCGCCCACGGTTCGAAGCGTCCACCCTTCACAGATACTCGGGGCCAGTTCCCCTTCTACCCAGCTCCTAGCACACGCTCACAACCGCTATCCGGGGTCAAAAATTTGACGAGCACAAAAGCGAGAAAATCAAAAGGCAAATATCGATGGTGGACAAAGAAATCATCATTAAGCAATATGACCAAGTAAAGAGTTACACCACACCATGAAACATGCAAATACAAATGCAACGAAATACGGTACATAAGTGAAGGAAAGCAAAACATACAGACAAATGAAAGCAAAACGATCAAACTTCGATATCTACGTCAGAACAATCGTCCTCAGAAAGATCGCCAACACCAAGCCCGGTCGTGCTGCATCTGAGCTTTCTCTCCACCATGCGAAGGGTCTTCCCGATCCCCCTCTTAAAAGAGATCTCACACTCATCTTCCAGTAGGGGATCCACCTCCTTGGTCATAATCTTCGCTCGAAGCTCCTCAGAGATCCTAGAGCGCTCCTCCACGAATTCCAGGGAATCCTTGTACTCAGCAACCCCCTCGGCCTTAATAGCCTTGATATCCGGCTCAAGAGAGGAAAGCCTCTCTACCTCGCCTCTCAGGAATCCCAGCTCGCCGTCCTGACAGAATATGTCTCCCTGCAAATCTTTAACCAATCTAGCAGTATCGTCAGCAGCAGCCTTCTCTGGGCCAAGCTCCCTCTGCAGACGCTCTATCTCGGAGCGGGCCAGGGCCAGATCGGACTCCAATTGAAGCACCCGCGATATCTCACGCTCCCTTTTCTTCTTGGAATCCTCCAAAGAGCTCTTCACGACACGTAGCTCCTCCTGAAGAACGAAATACCCGTCCTTCAGCCCAACGTAGCAATCGTTCCAAATTTGAGCAACGCTATTCATGACATCGGTCTGCAAAGAAAGTGCGAGATAAGAATATTGGAAAAAGAAAACACATAAAAAGTAAACAACAAAAAGATATGGCTAACCGCTGAAGTCATCGCCCGTAGCGAAGATGATACTCTCTTCGCCGTCATCGGTGGAGGATGAGGAGGATCGCTCCGAGGAGGCGCTTTCGCCACATGAGAAGCCGCGATCTCAGCGTCAACGTCAATAGGAGTCTCGTCAGGCACAACTCCACTGGGACCCGCCTCATCAGAACGGCTCTTCGGTGGAGGTGGAGAAGATACCCTCTCTGAGCCTCCGCATTTGATGACAAGCTTTCTCTTCCTATCACGCGGTAAAGGAACGGCGGCATCACGCTCAACATCCGATGAAAGCCCGACTAATAGTAATCTCTTTTCCTCGACAAAATTAGCCACTCCATAAAGAGCCTTCGATAAGTCATCACGATCTGGAAAACCAGGAAGAGGCTGGAATTCGTTCTCTCGTCCCACCTGACGGCGGCAGGGTCCCGGAAGATTCCTCCAAAGCTCTTGCCAGTCCCAGCGATTGCGGACGTACCCGTACAAAGTATTCCCGTGGCGATAATCATTCTTTTCCCCAAAACGGAACCACCTCTTGTTGCTACAAACATTGATCCGACCTCCCGGATCCGTGAAAACCTCACACCAATCTTTGAAAATCTCCAAAGAAAACCGCGAGCCATGCTCCCGAAAAAATACAATCAACCCCATAATCCTTGTCATGCCGGCTGGTGTAAACTGCGAAATAGGCACGCCGCAGAACCTAAAAATCTCGATCGCCTCCTCCAACAGGGGAAAGCGGAACCCCGATTTTAAACAGCTCTCCGAGACAGTAATAAAGCCAGTCGGCGGATTCTGAGAACGTTCCTCCGGAAATGGTATCTTCACTTCTACGGATGATGGGAGTCTAAACCGCTTACGCCAAGCCTCGACACGCTCGATGTTGAGCGTAGAACGCAACCGCATCGATTTTGATCGCGCTCCGTTCCTCGACGTCGGAAAGAAGGGGGAAGAAAAATAAGAAATAATAAATAACAATTAATTAATAAATCTTGAATCCGCGCAAATTACCACTGCACAACGCGGTGGTCACCGCAAAAAACGGAATAATAGCGACGCGATGAGAGGAAGAAAAATCATAAAATACCTCTGCCATGACTCCGCCGCAGCGTCCGGACCGCACCAAAAGATAATAAAATCCTCGCACTTCTCTAAGTAATATGAGCGAACTCCGAGGATTTGGGAGGCAATTGATGGGTCTTCATCCATCTTGTAGAGAAATTCAGGCTGCGTTTAGCCAAAAAACCTCACTCCCCACTAAGATGGTGGAGGCATGGGCAAGAAGGAAGAGAAAAACCGTCCAAAACCGCCACGAAACCGCCCAAAAACCGCCACACACGCGCAGTTTCGTGCGCTAGTGCGCGCGGTACCGCCACGCGGTACCACGCGTTGTAGCGCACGACCGCGCGCGCGGAACCGCGCGCCTCGCGCGGTACGCACGCGTGCGGTCCCACGCGCGTGCGCGGCATGTGCGGCCCGCGCGCACGCGCGGCCTGCGCGCTAGCGCGCGCGGCCTCCGCGCTAGCGCAACATGCGCGCTAGCGCATGGCCTGCGCGCTAGCGCGCGCGGCCTCCGCGCTAGCGCGCGCGGCCTCCACGCTAGCGCAACCTGCGCGCTAGCGCATGGCCTGCGCGCTAGCGCGCGCGCGGCCTCCGCGCTAGCGCAGCCTGCGCGCTAGCGCGCGCGGCCCGCCGGTCGATCTCCCTCGACGCACGACACGCCCGCCGCCCCTTTGCGTCGTCCTCGCACGACTCCGATCATACTTTTACGGCGTTCCCGCTCGGTGCTCAACGCGCGCTTAGCACCGCTAAGTTCGTAGCGTGCTTTTGATCCGCGCGCACTTGAACATTGCAAAGTTCATAGCGTGCGCAGTTGCTAACTCCACTATCTTTCATGAGATTACAGGATTCACACATTGCAATCGAAAACTGCCCGAACTGACCGGGGGGGGCGAAATTGTCATATTCAGAAAGTGGCGATCCGTGTGCTCTCGATCAACGGTCGAGATCGGCCCGTCGGGTAGTTATGGTGGTTACAACGGCGAAATTACTGGGTCGCCCCCGACCAAGTCTATAAAAGGGACCCTGAATCCTCATTTGAGGCGATCTGACTTTTGGCATCCGAGAGAGCTCCTTAAAGATTTCCTTCGAAGATCTCCTTCGCGGTTCGAAGATCTCCTTCGCGGTTTGAAGGTCTCCTTCGTTACTTGAAGATCTTCTTCGGACTTCTGCAACACCAAGACACTTAGCTTTTCTGAGAGGTGGCCTGTCACCCTCGGAGAATTTTCCTCAACTGCAATTGTAACGAGAAGCGGTCTGTCGCTCTCTGAACTTGTAGCTTCGTTTGTAACACTCCAACACTTAGTGAAATTTGGCTGGCACCGATCCGGCCACGCGGTTTTTCACCCTTTCCGGGTTTTCCACGCTAAAACGTTCTCTTGCCACCTGTCTATTCTCTCTGTGACTGTTTGCGCATTCGGCCCACTCTCGGGCTAAGACGGTTCAATTCGCCCGGTCTGGAAGAGTGTCGAGTGACCCGCAACAACTTCTACTTTCAAAATTGTACAAATCAAAAGGGAAGTATAAGAAATGTATTGTATATACCCTTCGAAGAAACTCATCTGACCTTAATCTCCGATTATCCATGAAGTTTGTCGGCAGAGGCTTCAAATACGAAATGCCACAAAAAGCTTTTAAGACCTCAATTTCCGTGAAGTTTGCCTACGGAAAATGCATTTTCAGTAGCCCTAGGGCCGGCTGGATTAGGTAGATGATAATTTTCGATTGAAAATATTCGCTTGGATTTCAACATGAGTTCGCTTGAAGACGCACAATATTTATTTTAATAGAGCCACGCATCATATTCGCTTGGATATCACTTCATATTTGCTCGACGTGTGTAATAATCGTGACTGTCTCCAAATCTGGGGACGGGCCAATATGTACAAATGTCCATTCACTTATGTTTCTTTAAGCGCACACCAAAGCGTAGCAATCATTTGCTGTTTATTTTCTTTGTTGCACGTGGGTTAGTTTTGATATAACTAATTAATTTTAGTTAAAAATATTTATTTTCTTCTATATATTAAATGAATTTAATTTATTTATCCTTCCAATAAGAGGCTAATATTTATTTTCTTTGTTGCGCACGGCATGGGTGAGTTTTGATATAAAAAAATTATTTGCAGTTAAATGAATTTAATTTAATTTAATTATTTATCGCTCAAGGCACTAATATTTATTTCTTCTGTATATTAATTTATTTCGTGAATTACTTTACCTGCAAAATTATAGTTGTAACATAAATTGGAGTTGTAAGAAAATGAATTTTTTTAACGAATGTACAAGTATAATTGTATTTTGCTGTCAAAATAAATGTAAAAATACACTTTATTACAATTGTAACTTAACGTTACAACTGTAATTTTTCAGGAATAAAAGGTTCACGCATCATGCTCATGGTGCGAAGAGGGTACAAAAAATTCTGGCATTTTCTGTTTTTTGTATTAAAAGTATCCCGGTTTTCGAGGAAATTCTTGAGCCTTGAGATTTGAATTTGAACGGCTATTTTTTTACAAATATTTTAAGATCATATTTATGCAGAAAAAAAGTGATTCAAAATAACATCGGGCTGAAAATCCAACAGGACATGATGTTTTGTTGGCGCTCCGATAGCATATCTGATGGACAGAAATTCACCCGCATATGAATATGGTGTGATAGACGTACCTAAAAATTCCCCCCTGCAAAGAGATTTTTATTAAATTGTAGAAAAAATGATTTTTATTAAATTGTTTTTTATTTTTTATAAAGCAAATTACATAATATTACTTAGGACATTCTTACAATTTTTTAGCATTCTATTTATCCATAAAATAATTTATAATTACTATAACACCCTCTTTTAAAATCTGACTGGATATCGTTTTTTTTTTAATCCCGATTTTTGTTAGCAGTCCGATAATAAATTGGACGGACAAGATCTCCCCGTAGACGCCCGGAAGAGAATAAATCTACACGTGCTGGTTTATTTTTATCCGCAGGCTTATCCTAGTTATTTGGAAATTCGAACTACGTTTTATGAATATTATTTTTAATTCTAAATTGTTTAGTGCCGCGAATTATGAAATCAAAATTATGCAAATCATTTGTTAGTATTTTAATATTATTATTGGTACTTGTTTGATTGTCTTTTCAAGTAAATAAAAAGTTATTTACAATTTTTTTGTTTTATATATTTTAAAAGCTTATATTTGAATATAACAAAAGTTCATCCATGGAATATGATAAAACGTGCATTCATAAAATTAAATTGATTTTTTTAGAATTTAAATGAATTTATAATTTAATATTTAGTAGCATTCTTCTTTCCTACTAGTCTCTGATTAATTTATAATTACTCTAATCTTGAATCAATTTATTATATTTCTGTATTATTTATTCTATTCATTTGCTATTTAGTTGGTTTAGAAATTTAATTTCAAAGATTTATGGTAGTCTTATTAGTTGAGACTACTTGAGACTAGTCATCTTTGCGTCTTAGGGTCGTTTTGACGAAATTGTGGTCATGAAATTGAAATTGGAGGTTTAATTTTAATTTTTATTGTTTGCTTGAGTGCTTGAAGGGCGAAACTAATTTTTTTTTCCTAGTCTATATAAAAATTGGGACTTCTATATATGGTTCACACATGCGAATATGTAAGACGTACTTCGTATTAATAAATGTGATATTTTCTCTTTGTTTATGGTGTCTCTGCTTAACTTAACGATATCATGATTGGGGTTGCACCCGCCAACTCCTTGTGAAGTTTAACATTCTCATTATAAATTGTTCGCATCATAGTGGAGTTGGACGAATTTCT
This sequence comes from Dactylorhiza incarnata, assembly GCA_033032865.1. Classification (NCBI taxonomy): domain Eukaryota; kingdom Viridiplantae; phylum Streptophyta; class Magnoliopsida; order Asparagales; family Orchidaceae; genus Dactylorhiza; species Dactylorhiza incarnata. The sequence continues at coordinate 1,997,657 of JAWHQI010000347.1, read as the reverse complement.
ATTTTTAAGAGCGGCCAATATTTTTTTAGGTTTAATCACTGCAGCGTACATCTTCTCGACGATCTTTTTCTCATTCCGATCTAATCTGCTTGCATAAGAGTGTGCATCTAGATAAACAAACTCATTGTTATGAAGTCCAAGCTTTACTTCTAATGTCCACTCATTTAGCTCTTTGACGTTCTGCCCCTGCAAAGTAAATGCGCAACCACATCATTTGGAGCTAGTCTTTCTTAAAAAAAATTTGACCCAACCTTTCTTATTTTGGCTAGCACGAGTGCAACTGCTTTTATCACAACCAAATTTAACCCGAGGCTTTGGCCTATCTTTAAGTGGGTGAGCTCTCTGAATGATAATTACGAAGCAAAGACGTATACATTGCGAGCCAATTCAACTAAATCTTCTTTACTAAGAAAAAACTGTGATTGTTATAAAATGTTTTCCAACATCTATTTGTGCGGGCTTGGGTGATTTCTCATGTGTAAGTGACATTTCAAATTCACGCTTGCATTAACACAATACTAACATCCTTTTCCATAACAAAAGCAAAACTAAAATCAACCAACTCAAATTATTTCAACGAGAGAATCACGATGGTGGAGAGAAATTATCCCGATAGAATCAACTTGTCGTCTGCCCGCAAACCACAATTTATGTGGTAAATAATACTGAACCTACAAAAAAAAATCATAAAACAATTCATGAGAAAATGATAATGTGGTAAATAATCATAAACATAGTTACTACTTGAGTGAGTGGACAATTCATGAACAAAGTTACTACAATTTGCTAAGAAGAAATCACTCTAATACAAGAGCATAAAAACTAAATTTCACAGAATCAACACATCACATAAACCAATAGCTTAGCGCTTCGTTTGGCGCGGTGGCGCGGTGGTCATGAACCGTCGTTCGTGAACGCCAGACCTCGTCTAAAAATATTCATGCATTTTATGCTCAAAACTAGTTTATTTTCTTGGCGGCGGTCATAACCTTTGTCTTGCCAAACATACCGTCAGTCTATGATAATGACTTTTTTGGCCCAACTCACCGGAGCAAATAAGCCGCGCCAAAGGAAGCCTAGGTAATACACTTAAATATCTAGAAAGGGGAAAACAAACTCAATGAGATTTAATATTTTTTCCCAAGAAAATGAAATACTACATAATTTCTTATATCAAATGTCAAGCACAACTCAGTGGCCAATGAGGAGAGAGAGAGAGAGAGAGAGAGAGAGAGAGAGAGAGAGAGAGAGAGAGAGAGAGAGATTTGTTACTTTAGACTTGTATCACACACATCTGAAGTTCTCAAAATCCATACACAAATTACATTCAAAGAACTCAGAATCATCTTCGGTGCGTGATGTGCGATACACGTTGGATAGCGGTTAGGGCTTATCGTGATACGTCCTGGAAGGAGAGGAGGGGAAGTCGACTGGAAAGTGCGCCGGAATCGGCTGGGGAAACGCCATCCGGGAATGTCCCGCCGAGCGGGAGGAGGGAGGTTTCACACGTAGGGGTTTGGGCTAGGGTGTGTGCAAGCAGATATATGCTGGGGCGCGATTATACATGATAAAAGAGCTAATTTTAAGTATTTTTAGGGCTGCGAATAGCCGAGCATAGCATTATGGATTTCTTTGAATTTGAAGGAAAATTGTGCCTCTTCTATAGCTGTTGTCTTTATTTGAATGGATTGTGGGTAAAATTCATTTATTGGATAAATGTCTTTATTTTTTCACAGAATAAATTATGGAATATTGATCCATGTATTTTTACAATAATTTTAAGTACTCATATGTATATGTTTTGTGGGTGTGTTTTTTTTCTAACCATTTTACACTGTATTAACAACTGCAAATACGGTCCATTTTACGGGGCTGTATTTAACATTACAACTGTAATATTGCAAGAAAATACACACCCACAGGATGCTTTGTATGCGCTCAACGCACAGAAAATTTCCCGCTGGCAACTGCCATTGAATATGAATAGGGAAGGCTGATAGATAACCGAAATCAAAAGAAAAAAAAAAGACGACTGTTAATGGCAGACCAGTTTATGCTAATGGCAACCCACCGTTAAAGATAGACCAAGAAAATATAAGCACAGACCATATTATTAATGGCAGACCAAAGTGGAAAAAAAATTAAGCATGAAACACCTCTGGATTTTATGGATCTCAAAATCAATAACTAAAACTGCTAATAACTGGTCCATATATTTGTCATACAGTAAAGATAACTATTGTTGCGGGTCACTCGACGCTCTTCCAGACTGGGCGAATTGAACCGTCTTAGCCCGAGAGTGGGCCGAATGCGCAAACAGTCACATAGAGAATAGACAGGTGGCAAGAGAACATTTTAGCGTGGAAAACCCGGAAAGGGTGAAAAACCACGTGGCCGGATCGGTGCCAGCCAAATTTCACTAAGTGTTGGAGTGTTACAAACGAAGTTACAAGTTCAGAGAGCGACAGACCGCTTCTCATTACAATTGCAGTTGAAGAAAATTCTCTGAGGGTGACAGAAAAGCTAAGTATCTTGGTGTTGCAAGGGGTCTTCAAGGTTCGAAGAAGATCTTCAAGTGACGAAGGAGATCTTCAAACCGCGAAGGAGATCTTCGAACCGCGAAGGAGATCTTCAAAGCGCGAAGGAGATCTTCGAAGGAAACCTTCAAGGAGCTCTCTCGGATGCCAAAAATCAGATCCCTTCAAATGAGGATTCGGCTGGGGGCGACCCGGTAATTTTGCCGTTGTAACCACCGTAACCACCTGACGGGCCGATCTCGACCGCTGATCGAGTGCACACAGATCGCCACTTTCTGAATATGACGATTTTGCCCCCCGGTCAGTTCGGGCATTTCGGGCATTTCGGGCAGCTTCTTTGGTATTTTCCTGATTGCAATATGCAAATCCTGCAGTCTTAAGAGGGAAAGTGGAGTTAGCAACTGCGCGCACTATGAACTTAATTTGCAACGTTCAAGTGCGCGCGGATCAAAGGCACGCTACAGACTTAGCGGTGCTAAGTGCGTGTTGAGCGAGAGCGCCGTAAAAGCACAATCGGAGTCATGCGAGGACGACGCAAAGGGGCGGCGGGCGTGCCGAGGGAGATCGACCGACAGGCTGCGCGCGCTAGCGCGCATGGCGCGCGCGGGCGCGGGTGCGCGCTAGTGCACGGGCCAGCGCGCGGACGCCCGGGCGCGCGCTAGCGCCCGGGCGCGCGGTTGCGCTGTACCGCGTGCGGTAGTGCACATGTGGATGTGTGCAACCTTGACGTGGTCGTGTGCGCGGTCGCGTGCGTTCGGTCGCGCGTGCGTGTTTGGGCATGGCGTTGCGCGCGACTATGCGTGGTTGCGGTTGCGTGGTTGCGGTCGCGCGGTTGCAGTTGTGCGAGGAGATAGTGGGTTTGACCCACTTTCTTCCTCATGACCCCCTCATCTTAGTGGAGGAGTTTGGTTTTTGGCTAATCGCAGCTCGGGTTTCTCTACATAATAGATGACAACCCATCAACTATGCATCTTACAGTAAAGATAACTATGCATCTCATATGATTGAACAATGCCATTCTAAAGTGACAGAGAAGGCAAAATGGCCAAAGCAAAGTTTAGAAGAGGTCAAACATATATATCATGTATATCTACAAGTGGATTTTTCATTAGATCCAATTCCTCATTTTCTTGTGGGCTTCCTGAAAATATTACTCTTCTTGAACTTTTATAAGCATGTACAATAAAGACTCTCAACTTTCTTGCGTCACACTTTCTTCCTCCATTGACTCATTTGGATCTATAATATCCAGGAAAAACAAGAAATCAAACCATAACTAAATTTGAATCAACAACACCATTGACCCTTTGGATCTACAATAACAAGAAATCAAACCTGTTACATATCCGTAGAGGCTTTGGGGTGCGTCTAGGAAAAACTCCACTAGCGGGAGGTAGGGTCAGCGGTCACCGCATGATCACCCAAGTTGAAGAAACCGAAGCCGTCATTTCCGCCGCAAACCGCCAACATGCACGAAACGCACGTCGCGCCCCGCCATGACCGAACCCCACTACTGGGGTGCGACTAGCCCGCACCCCACTAGTGGGGTGCGAATAGCCGCACCCCCCATAGTGGGGGGTGCGGCCAGGCCGCACCCCATGAGGGGTGCGACCAGGCCGCACCCCATGTGGGGTGCAGTGGGGTGCGGCCAAACCGCACCCCATGAGGGGTGCGGCCAGGGCGCACCCACTTGGGTGCGGCCGAGCCAAGCCGCACCCCATGTGGGGTGCGACCAAGCCGAGTCCCTCCCTCGGGTGCGGCCGCGCCTCGCCCGCCCTTAGGTGCGGTCCAACCGCTCTCCCCCGTAGCAAGGCTGGGGTGAGTCCCCCCTCTTCCGGCTCGCCGCCCTCTTTTCGGGCTCCGGACTCCGTTCATAGCAATTCCCCGTTCGTTACGCGCTCAGAGCACTTTCACATTTCGGGCACGCTCACTTTCTGTCTTTCTAGCACTCTCACATTTCCGACTCGCTCACTTTTCCGACTCGGCTCGCTCACTTTTTGTCTTTTCAGTTTCTCACTTTTCAGGAACAGCTTGTCGTCTTTCCTCGAAGGGCAGGCCGGTCATTTACGAAAAATGGTGATCCGTGGGCTCTGAACCGGAAAATATGATTCGTCCTCCCAGGTGGTTATGGTGGTTACAATGGCAAAATTACCGGGCTACCCCCGGACAAAGCTATAAAAGGACTCCCTAGGCTTCATTTGAGGGGGGGCGGCCTTGATGACCAAAGAGAGCTCCTTGAAGATTTCCACGGATTTCTCCTTCGGCGCTTGAAGATCTTCTTCGTGGACTTGAAGTTTTCCTTCGTCCGAAAGGTGACTCGGTAGTCTCACTTTCGTTCTCACGAAAGCGGACACAGCGCTCTCACTTTCGTCTTCATGAAAGCGGACAAGGCATTCTCACTTTCGTTCTCCACCGTTCTCAGAAGGAAAAGACTTAGTTTTTTCGAGAGGTGGCCTGCCACCCTCAGAACGTTCTCTCTCTCTCTCGCTCTCTCTAATAATGTAACGAGCGGCGGCCTGTCGCGCTCGAATTCTAAACACCAGATTGTAACCTCTCAGAAGATAGTGAAGTTTGGTCGGCACAGCCCCGGCCGCGTGGTTTTTTTACCCTTTCCGGGTTTTTCCACGTTAAAACGTCCCGGTGTACTCAACGAATTTCTCTGTGACTGTTTGCGCGCTTAGTTCGCTCCCGAGCTAAGGTGGTTCAATTCGACCGGTCTACCAAGAGCCCTAAGCGACCCGCAACAGTTTGGCGCCGTCTGTGGGAACCAATTCCCAAAAGTTCAGCAAAGATTACTGAAAGTGACACTTACCGCCAACTGCAATGGCCAGAAGAAGTGCTCGCACCACTGAAGGATCAATCCCGGAGGGGCGCGTCGACCCAGCTCCCTGCCACTCACTCATCAATGCGACTCTCGCAGAAGAGGCAGTGCTTACGCCTGCGACGGTGCTGGAAGGGCGCATTCGACAAATGGAAGAGCAACAAGCCGAGATGCTGACTCTCGTGAGAAACCTGGGGGCACCTCGAGTTCCCATTCAGCCTCCGGCATCAAATGCTCCGCCACCCCCAGTTCCGAATCATGCTCCGGTCGAGGGAGCCGTTCGGGAAGATGAAGTCTCTGAAGATTTCTCCGACGCTGCAAGCTCCGCTCATCCTGCTCCGCCGGTCAGAGGACCGGAGGCTGACCCCCATCACCCCCACCAAGGAAGAGCTGCTCCCGTCCGAGCAGTGGAAAGAGCCACGCGATTGGAAATACATGACATGATAGAAGAAGAGTACGCCCAAGCAGGACGACGCGCGACTCTCGCCCGCCGTCCCGCACACCACGGCTCCCCGTTGTCACCTCAAGTCTTGGGACATCCAATTCCGAATGGTTTCAAGCTTCCCAGCATCGAGACATTCGATGGGACGGACGATCCGTTGGAACATGTCAATCACTTCACCACCGTTATGAGGATTTACAGTGCCCCTGATCAGCTCCTCTGCCAGGTGTTCCCGACAACCTTGAAGGGGCAAGCGCGCACTTGGTTCCACTCTCTGCGGAATGGGGCCATCAATAACTTCACCGAAATGACGCAGCAGTTCGTGGACCAATTCATAGCCAATCGCAGAATTGTCCGAGATCCCTCCCACCTCTCAGGGATTCGCCAAAACGACGGAGAGACACTCAAAGATTTTTTCCGACGCTTCACTACGGAGGCTCGACAGATCCCAAGAGTTGACCCTGAGCTCCTGCGGGGAGTTTTCCTTGGAGGACTCCGCCCAAGTGGCTTCTACTCAGCTCTCATGAGAGAAACCGTACCAAGTTACCCCGACCTCGTTCAACGAGTTGAAGCTCAGATAGCCACCGACGAGGCCATCGAAGCACACCGTCGGCAGTTCGAGGGGAGCTCAAAGAGGAAGAAAGAGGATTCGTCGCTGCAGACAGTTCCCAATAAGAACAGCAAGCATCACGACAATCCCAGCAGAGACCGAAGATCTCGCCAGCATCAAGACTACACTCCCCTGAACACAACCAGGACTAACGTTCTCCTTGCCATCCGCGATCATCCCTCTCTCCAGAGGCCTAGGGCTCTTGCATCAAATTCTGGAGACCAATCCAAATACTGCGACTACCATCGAGGTCACAGGCACAAAACAGAAGATTGTTCACGACTGAGCATAGAAATCGAACGATTCATACGTCGGGGACTCCTTGAAAAATTTCTCCAAACCAAGGATCCTGAATCAACAAGTCAAGAATGATCCAGCAGGGGAGCAATCCCCAGAGCGATAGTCCCGAAGAATAGCCCGTTCTACGCCTGACGTATTTACTTGTATCTCGTGTTTTCAACATCAATGTAACAAACAAATATCATTCTATTTATTACTCTTCACCATGCACCCAAACCACAAGCGCCATTTTCAATTGTACTGTTTCTCCCAGAAGAGAGTGTTCAGATTGTCCGACAACGGACTTTGACCTCTCCCAGAACAGAGTGTTCAGATTGTCTGACAAAGGACTCTGCCCTCTCCCAGAACAGAGTGTTCAGATTGTCCGACAAAGGACTCTGCCCTCTCCCAGAACAGAGTGTTCAGATTGTCCGACAACGGACTCTGCCCTCTCCCAGAACAGAGTGTTCAGATTGTCCAACAACGGACTCTGCCCTCTCCCAGAACAGAGTGTTCAGATTGTCCGACAAAGGACTCTGCCCTCTCCCAGAACAGAGTGTTCAGATTGTCCGACAAAGGACTCTGCCCTCTCCCAGAACATAGTGTTCAGATTGTCCGACAAAGAACTCCGCCCTCTCCCAGAACAGAGTGTTCAGATTGTCCGACAACGGACTCTGCCCTCTCCCAGAACAGAGTGTTCAGATTGTCCGACAAAGGACTCTGCCCTCTCCCAGAACAGAGTGTTCAGATTGTCCGACAATGGACTCTGCCCTCTCCCAGAACAGAGTTTTCAGATTGTCCGACAAAGGACCCTAGCCTCTCCCAGAACAGAGTGTTCAGATTGTCCGACAAAAGACTTTGCCCTCTCCCAGAACAGAGTGTTCAGATTGTCCGACAAAGGACTTTGACCTCTCCCAGAACATAATACTCAGATCATCCAACAAGGGACTCTGGCCTTTACCAGAACAAAGCACTTGTATATACCATACAGAAACGACAAGCTCGATCTCCAACACAACCGTTAGACAGCACACCTGCAACCTATCAAGGCAAGATAAAAGTTTCGCTCACAACAAAGGCCGAGCAACGATCCCCAGCACGCCGCGAAGATAACAATGATCAAAGACGCCACAGAAAAATCAAAACCTCCGAACTCCTCCACGCAGAAGTCCGGACTCCGAAGGTTTGGGGGGCTTATGTTACATATCCGTAGAGGCTTTGGGGTGCGTCTAGGAAAAACTCCACTAGCGGGAGGTAGGGTCAGCGGTCACCGCATGATCACCCAAGTTGAAGAAACCGAAGCCGTCATTTCTGCCGCCAACCGCCAACATGCACGAAACGCACGTCGCGCCCCGCCATGACCGAACCCCACTACTGGGGTGTGACTAGCCCGCACCCCACTAGTGGGGTGCGAATAGCCACACCCCCCATAGTGGGGGGTGCGGCCAAACCGCACCCCATGAGGGGTGCGGCCAGGCCGCACACCCTTGGGTGCGGCCGAGCCAAGCCGCACCCCATGTGGGGTGCGGCCAAGCCGCGTCCCTCCCTCGGGTGCGGCCGCGCCTTGCCCGCCCTTAGGTGCGGTCCAACCGCTCTCCCCCGTAGCAAGGCTGGGGTGAGTCCCCCCTCTTCCGGCTCGCCGCCCGCTTTTCGGGCTCCGGACTCCGTTCAGAGCAATTCCCCGTTCGTTACACACTCAGAGCACTTCTGAGCGCGCTCAGAGCACTTTCACATTTCGGGCACGCTCACTTTCTTTCTTTCTAGCACGCTCACATTTCCGACTCGCTCACTTTTCCGACTCGGCTCGCTCACTTTTTGTCTTTTCAGTTTCTCATTTTTCAGGAACAACTTGTCGCCTTTCCTCGAAGGGCAGACCGGTCATTTACGAAAAATGGTGATCCGTGGGCTCTGAACCGGAAAATATGATTCGTCCTCCCAGGTGGTTATGGTGGTTACAATGGCAAAATTACCGGGCTACCCCTGGCCAAAGCTATAAAAGGACCCCCTAGGCTTCATTTGAGGGGGGCCGGCCTTGATGACCAGAGAGAGCTCCTTGAAGATTTCCACGGATTTCTCCTTCGGCGCTTGAAGATCTCCTTCGTGGACTTGAAGTTTTCCTTCGTCCGAAAGGCGACTCGGTAGTCTCACTTTCGTTCTCACGAAAGCGGACACAGCGCTCTCACTTTCGTCTTCACGAAAGCGGACAAGGCATTCTCACTTTCGTTCTCCACCGTTCTCAGAAGGAAAAGACTTAGTTTTTTCGAGAGGTGGCATGTCACCCTCGGAACGTTCTCTCTCTCTCTCTCTCTCGCTCTCTCTAATATTGTAACGAGCGGCGGCCTGTCGCGCTCGAATTCTAAACACCGGATTGTAACCTCTCAGAAGATAGTGAAGTTTGGTCGGCACAGCCCCGGCCGCGTGGTTTTTTTACCCTTTCCGGGTTTTTCCACGTTAAAACGTCCCGGTGTACTCAACGAATTTCTCTGTGACTGTTTGCGCGCTTAGTTCGCTCCCGAGCTAAGGTGGTTCAATTCGACCGGTCTACCAAGAGCCCTAAGCGACCCGCAACAAAACCATAACTGAATTGGAATTATACCTGAGATGGGATTAGGGTTAGGGTTAAACATTAGGATGGAATCTTCTGCCATTACACTTGTTGCGGGTCACTCGAGTGCTCTGGTAGACTGGTCGAATTGAACCACCTTAGCTTGGAAGCGAACCGAGCGCGCAAACAGTCAATTAGAGGTTCGTTGAATACACTGAGACTTCTTAACGTGGAAAACCCGGAAAGGGTAAAAAATCACGCGGCCGGAGCTGTGCCGACCAAACTTCCACTATCTTCTGGGGGGTTACAATTAGAGACTTAGAACTCGAGCGCGACAGGCCGCTGCTCGTTACAATAATAGAGAGAGAGAGAGAGAGGGAGGGAGAGAGAGAGGGAGAGAGTTCCGAAGGTGACAGGCCACCTCCAGAAAAACTAAGTCATTTTCCTTCTGAGAATATTGGAGAACAAAAGTGAGAATGCTGAGTCGCCTTCCGGGAGAACAAAAGTGAGATGCTCAGGACAACAAAAGTGAGAATGTTGAGTCGCCTTTCAGGACGAAGGAAATCTTCAAGTCCCGAAGGAGAATTCCGCGAAAGTCTGCAAGAAGCTCTCCCGGGTCCAGAAGGCAATGTCCTTTAAAATTAAGCCCTGGGGCTCCTTTTATAGCTTTGGCCGGGGGTAGCCCGGTAATTTCGCCGTTGTAACCACCGTAACCACCTGGCGGACGAATCATATTTTTTGGTTCGGAGTACACGGATCGCCATTTTTCGTAAATGACCATCTCTTCCTCGGGTAGTTCGAGCAGTTCGGGCAGTTCGGGCAGCTTTGTTGAAGGAGAAAAGGCGACAAGCCGTTCCTGCAATCTGAGAAGCTAGAAAGACAAAATGTGAGCACGTCAGAAAGACAAAAAGTGAGTGCGTCGGAAAGACAAAAAGTGAGCTTAGCGCGCTTAGAAGCGTTCTGAGCGCGCAACGAACGGAGAAGCAATCTAGGCGACTGGGGAAGCATTCTGAGAATGCTCAGAAGCATTCCAAGCGCGCATGAGCGCGGAGGTGTTCTAAGCGTGCAACGATCATTGAAGCGTCATGGTCGTGCTGCGAGGCGTTCTGAGCGAACGAGGGTGTTCTGAGCGCGCAACGAGCACAGAGGCGTTCTAAGTGAACAGGTGAGTGGTGCTGGAGCACAGTCGTCATGCGATCGAGTTGTGGCTCCCAGCCAACGCGTCTATTTGGAAGGCGGGAACCGAAGCCCTCCAGGGAGGAGAACAGGCTCCGCTTGCCCTAGACAAGGGGGATGCGGTTTCGACTGCATCCCCCGCGACCCCCGGGGAGGGTTTGGCCGCACCCCCCATGGGTAAGGGTGCGGCTTGGCCGCACCCCCCATGGAGGGTGCGGCTTGGCTGCACCCCACGGAGGGGTGCGTCTTGGCCGCACCCCACGGAGGTGTGCGGCTTACCGTACCCCACCGTAGTGGGGTAGGGGGCTATTCGCACCCCACTTAGTGGGGTGCAGACTGACCGCACCCCAGTAGTGGGGTGCAGTATTTGGCCTCGCTCGACGCTGCTGCGGGCGTGAAATACGCGAGCGGCGGAGTTATGATCATGGGTTTGACCATTCATCCCACTAACTCCACTCCTCCTTAGTGGGTCTTCTCTCTAACCGCACCCCGGATATCCTATAAGTGCACGGGTCCGTATCAACACTGAAATGAAAAATGAAGGAAAACCCTAAGAATTAAAGAAGGGAATTCCGATTTAGGGCTTGAGGGAAAATGAAAAGAAAAAACCATATGATACTTAATATCTATAGCAGAATAGGGGAATGCATACCTTAAAGAACCTTAAAGAACTGAGAGGAAGAGAGCCTCGCCGATGCGTGAAGAATCACTCGCCGGACACCCGAATGGAAGGAAGAGAGGACATCCGACTGGAGAATCCACTCGCCGAATGCAATAACTGTTCTCCCCTAGCCGAACGGAAGGAAGAGTGGACGTTCGCCGGACGCACGGGGAGAGGAGCGGCTAGGGTTCCGCGAGGAGGGAGGAGAGTATCGCCTCCAGGCTCCAGCAGAAAAGGAAGATGGCAGGTATCGGGCTGCCAATAGGTGATTTTAGGATTTATAAATGTTTTATTTTTTAAACTGTGGATGGTATGCCAATATCCAAATAAGGTCTGCCTTTAAAAATTTTCAAAAAAAAAATGAAGATGTCGTAAGACTCCTAATAATAACAATGCATTTTAGATACTAAATTCAATTTTGGCGTCCATAAACAATTCTTTAAAAATTCAAATAAAATCGACGGAAGTTGACACTATCCATTTATAAAGCTTGATGTTATAAGCACCCATATTATGGCTATTTACACCCCAAGCACCCCGATGTTTAAACCAAAGTTCTAGCCGCCCGCCTCTTTCTCCTCTCGCGATTCCCACCCGCAGCTTTCTCCTCTTCCGGCGAATGCATCACAAATCTCCATTATCTCCGGCGAAATCGTCTGCAGGTTGGATACACGCCCTCCTCTGCTCCTTTGTCCACATCTTCTAAGGCTTCGGTGAGGCGGTGGAGTTGGCTTTTACCTCGGCGGAGGTATTTAATTTTTAGAAGATAGATCATTGTATTTCTATAGTGAAAAACAATGAACTTTGTTTTAACAATATTTTATATTAATTACTTCTTCTTGCATAAAATAAAATTTTATTAGACTAAAAATAAAATTGGACTATAAATAGCCCAAATTAAATAAGGGCTTATAACATCACTCTTTATAAATATATATGATTCCTAAATCAGATTCTCAAGGACAAAATGGAATAAAACGGTGAGAATTTCTGAGTCATTCGAGCATCAATCGAATAATTTATGTATTTATTTATTTTCAATTTCCATCTCAATATAAATTTGGAAGAAGAAGCGATCAGACATTTTATCGAAGGAGGAGGAGGAGGAGGAGGCGGAAAAATGGCGTTTTCTCTATCTACGTCAAACAAGCTCTGCCCGTTTGGCACGGCTTTCTCCAGTCGCGGCAACAAAAATTGCGATTCTGCTTCCCTCCATGGCCGGAACAGTTCCCGGCGGCTGCGCCATTGCCGGTCAACGCCTCTGCACATGTAACGCCGCCTCTCCATCACTTCAAACATTTTTTTTTTTAGAAATTTCTCCCGATCGAATAAACCGAAGTTAAGCAAAACTGTATGATTATCAAACGGCTGTTGGTTTTCTTCTTCTTTTTTTCCCTTTAATTTTACTCATAATCTCATGCTACTCATTTTTTTCAAACGATTATTTTTCTTAATATTAAGGTAATTGATCAATGAACCAATATTATTTATATAAAATAAAACAAATTATGGCATTGCGAATAATTTTTTTTGTATATATACACACACACGAGTGAGAGACACGGGGTTCCGCCCCTACGACCAATCATGACAATATCAATGACAATACCCGATCGCGACAGGCACGGGGCTGCGCCCCTATTAGTTAATTATTGCAGTTTAAAATAAACACATTATACATTTTGTTTTTTATTTTTCTTAAAATATCTTATCATTATACATATATTATTATTATTTTTTCATCGTTACTTTTATAAATTAAATTAATTGATTTTCATCGTTACTTTTCAAATCAACTTTAATAAAGTTGACATGCTTAATGATAGCCTGCAATAGTAGGTATATTAGCTCTATTAAATTTTTTTCTTTCAATTTTATGAATTTTCTTCATTACTTGTTAATTTGACAACAAGATGTAATTACTTAAATGAGCATTGTATTTTATTTTGTAAAAATAAATTATAATATATGTTAAGTCGGTAGATGAAAACAATAATGCTATATTTGACAATTTTGAATGTTTAATCGAAGACAATTTTTCTCTTTTAATACGGAAAATATATATATTTCGCAGTTTTGAATGTTTAATCAAAGACAATTTTTATCTTTTAATACGGTAATTATATCTTTAACTACTATAAGAAAGTAGTTTGAAGTGATAAATAGAAATCTTAGTCATTCAAAATGAGACAGACTTTTGGTCTCGTCCTTACAATGGAGAGAGAGAGAAAGATGAGGAGAGAGGGAGAGGAAATCTTTATACCCCTCCTAGACCTACAAGAGAGAGAGAGAGAGAGAGAGAGAGAGAGAGAGAGAGAGAGAGAGAGAGAGAGATGAATAGAGATAGATAGATAGAGAGAGAGATTAACTTATTCTGAAGACTAAAAGAGTTTCTATTTTTAATTTTAATTACCTCACAACATGGTATGCTCACCTCAAACAGCTCATACTTAAACATCATCAAAGTTGACATTTGGTTGTTTTATTAATCCATTAGCATAATAATAATAATAACAAATTGTATTTGATTTGAGCTTAAGAATTTGCATTTACATCATCACTTATATTGTTTTACTATGTCACATTTTAAAATATAATTTATTAAATTTTATTTAGTTATACCTCCAATTTTTAATTTTCTTGAGTTTCGATTCATTTAATATGTGTTCTTCTTTTTATTAATATCATATAATATATCTATTTAACTTATCCAATATTTCTTAATTTTTTCCTTCCTATTTATTTTACAGAATTGTTAAGTGCACTACTATTTTGTCTATGAGCACTTATTTGTTAAAAGCACCGCACTGCGATACGTGCACACAAAATTGTTAGGGGCGCATTATTGTTAATAGAAAACCAACAAGAATAATTTGATATATCAATGAACCACAATTTGATTTTATCAAAAAAAAGGAGCAATACGACACCAGAGATTACATTAAATTGAGAAAACTAACGACAAAAAACTGATATGTGTTGGGTCCAGCGTTCTTTCACTTAACCCGTAGCGCCTTTCCTATACTTCCTTAAAGAAAAAGTAGCGCCCTTCCCATCAGTCTGGGCTTTTGAGATAGTTGGTTGCGCTTGATCCTACAAGTGGTATCAGAGGGAGGTTGCAGGTTCGAGGTCGGGGGCGCTGATTAAATCCTGAAATTTCTCTGCCTGTGTGGGTCCCGGCGGGTCAGGCGACCGCGGCCATGTGAAAAGCCACCTCTGAGCCATGTGGTGCGCCACCTCTGAGCCATGTGGAGCACCTCTGAGCTGGCGGGTTGTACTGGACGCTGGGGGGGGGGGGGATTGTTGGGTCCAGCGTTCCTTAACTTGACCAGTACATAGTGTCTTTCCTACTTCCTTAAAGAAAAAGTAGCGTCATTCCCATCAGTCCGGGCTTTTGGGATAGTTGGTTGCGCTAGATCCTACAATATGAATTAATAACAACATGATTTCATCAAAATGGGAAAACCAAAACGCCAGCATCAATCTTCGCTTTTGTATCAAAACTTTTCCCTCAATGATGCTTTTTTATGTCCATATTCTTACAATATTAATAAGTCAAACTAATCACATAGAAGATGAATTGTTGTAATGAAACACATACCAATTAATGACTGCACACCTTGATTGAGAGTACTCCAAAACGATTATTATACTCCATATTCTCCCATATGAGAGTTATGGTGTGCATATATGCCTATAAAAAAATAAGATAATATATTGATATATATCCAAGACACAAGATATGAGAATGAAAAAAAAATAAGCTTCACTAACCTTTATCACATATCCTCCAACCAAAAACCCCATTGCCCACCAAGTTTGTTTGTGGAAGTGTAATCCGTGACATATATATAGATGCACAAGTGTCGACATTTGGCGCTTGAAATCTACTCCACGAAGAGAATATTGGTGGCAGTTGAGAATTTTCACTAAGGAGTATAAGAATTGTTGAAACCGAAAAACCGGCTTCGACGTTCGAAAGGGGGATGCAGCTAACTCTTACATCATCCGAGGTAGAACACGTGACCAATCGCTAAGAGCCGAAGGACCTTGCACCTACCAAAACATGAAGACCTTAACAGACCCCTTAAGCTGCAGCGAGGAGGTCCCACCACAAACCCGAAAGATCAAAGAGAGCTTCCCCTCCCAAGCCAATGCTGAGCCTGGGCACCTTGGAGGGCACTAAGGACCACCTCACCATCAACCTTCACTGACAGGGGGAGGGGGTAGTGCTTGCTCACAAGATGTACATGATAGAGAGGGGAGGAAGAGGAGAGAGTCCCCTCCCAAGGTGCCCATGGGGGTCTATTTATAGACTTCCTAAATTTGGGCTGCGGATAGACAAATTCCCCTATCCGCAGCTCAGCTTCGAACCCAAACCAACGATCACGACCGAGACAAACAAGGGGGGGGGAGTGGGACTCGAAACGTCCACTCCCCCCTTATCGGGGGCCAGGGGAGTGGACCGAATGGTCCACTGCCTGTGCTGGGCGAGTGGACCATTCAGTCCACTCCCATAGGGACGAGTGGACCCACGGTCCACTCGCCCGAATGCCCGGGGCGAGTGGACCATAGGTCCACTCTCCCCCACCCTAGGCGAGTGGACCATAGGTCCACTCGCCCCTGCCTTGGGCGAGTGGACCACAAGGTCCATTCGCCCAGGCGGGGAAGTGGACATACGGTCCACTTCCTCTTTCCCGGGGTCTTGCCTTACCGCTCGGTCAGTCTCGGTAGCCTTAGATCGGTCGAATTGCTTGTCACGATCATTTTCTCTATGGCGATCTCAACTACTCCGGGCCACCCCAACTCGGCAAATATGAGGGTTATACACAATCCCCGCTCTTTTCGAACTTGTATCAAGCTCGGAAAGAAAGTCCAACCCACCTATTTGACGAGTAGGTGAGGCTTTAGAGGAATCCCTGGAGGTCTCCGCCAATTGGTCACTCTAGTCGAGCTCTCCAGCTGGACTCGACCTGAGACAGAAGACGAACCTTTCTCCACTTAACAACCCTCTTGTGAGCCGAGCTCAACTGGAGGTGGAGAAAGCTCAACACCTCTGGTCGAACTAAACTCAACCTGAGGTGGAGGAAAACTCAACACCTATAGTCGAGCTGAACTCAACCTGATCGAGGTGGAAGGCGAACATTTATCCACTTAACAACCCTCCTGTGAGTCGAGCTCAACTGAAGGTGGAGGAAGCTCCACACCTCTGGTTGAGCTAAACTCGACCTGAGGTGGAGGAAAACTCAACACCTCTAGTCGAGCTAAACTCAACCTGAGGTGGAAGACGAACCTTTCTCCACTTAATAACCTTCCTGTGAGCCGAGCTCAACTGGAGGTGGAGAAAGCTCAACACCTCTGGTCGAGCTAAACTCGACCTGAGCTGGAGGAAAACTCAACACCTCTAGTCGAGCTGAACTCAACCTGAGGTAGAAGGCGAACCTTTCTCTACTTAACAACCCTCCTGTGAGCCGAGCTCAACTGGAGGTGGAGAAAGCTCAGCACCTCTGGTCGAGCTAAACTCGACCTGAGGTGGAGGAAAACTCAACACCTCTAGTCGAGCTGAACTCAACCCGAGGTGGAAGGCGAACCTTTCTCCACTTAACAACCCGCATGTGAGCCGAGCTCAACTGGAGGTGGAGAAAGCTCAACACCTCTGGTCGAGCTAAACTCGACCTGAGGTGGAGGAAAACTCAACACCTCTAGTTGAGCTGAACTCAACCTGAGGTGGAAGGCGAACCTTTCTCCACTTAACAACCCTCCTGTGAGCCGAGCTCAACTGGAGGTGGAGAAAGCTCAACACCTCTGGTCGAGATAAACTCGACCTGAGGTGGAGGAAAACTCAACACCTTTAGTCGAGCTGAACTCAACCTGAGGTGGAAGGCGAACATAACATTTATGGTCGAGCCGAACTCAACCTGAGACGGAGGGAACTCAACATCTCTGGTCGAGCCGAACTCAACCTGATACGGAGGGAACTCAACATCTCTGGTCGAGCCGAACTCAACCTGAGAAGGAGGGAACTCAACATCTCTGGTCGAGACGAACTCAACCTGAGAAGGAGGGGACTCAGCATCTCTGGTCGAGCCGAACTCAACCTGAGACGGAGGGAACTCAACATCTCTGGTCGAGCCGAACTCAACCTGAGACGGAGGGAACTCAACATCTCTGGTCGAGCCGAACTCAACCTGAGAAGGAGGGAACTCAACATCTCGGGTCGAGCCGAACTCAACCTGAGAAGGAGGTAACTCAACATCTCTGGTCGAACTGAACTCAACCTGAGATGGAGGGAACTCAACATCTCTGGTCGAGCCGAACTCAACCTGAGATGGAGGGAACTCAACATTTCTGGTCGAGCCGAACTCAACCTGAGAAGTAGGAAACTCAACATCTCTGGTCCAACCGAACTCAACCTGAGAAGGAGGGGACTCAACTTCTCTGCTCGAGCCGAACTCAACCTGAGACAGAGGGAACTCAACATCTCTGGTCGAGCCGAACTCAACCTGAGAAGGAGGGAACTCAACATCTCTGGTCGAGCCAAACTCAACCTGAGATGGAGGTAAGGCTGAGCATATTATTCGGAACTCGAAAGTCGCTCGAAAATCGCTCGAATATTGAGCTGAATCGGAATCGGTTACAATTTGAGTCGATTCAATTTGACTCGAATCTGATTTTGAGTCGATTTCGAGCCAACCCTAAATCGCTCGAAATATGATTCGAATCAATTCGGATTGATTAAAAACATTATGTATTTATTAATATATTATTATTTTAAAATTAAAAAACTAAATTTTAAACTCAAATACAAATATTGAAGGCTTTAAGTGTTTCATTTGTTAAATTTAAATATTTCCCAATTTAATTTCGACCAACGAGTAATAAAGGAAAATTTGCTCAATTTCGAGCCAACTTCATTCGATTTCGGGCCAGCTCGATTCGATTTTGAGCCATCTAAATTCGATTTCGAGCAAGCTCGATTCAATTTCGAGCCATCTCGATTCAATTTCTAGCCAGCTCGATTCAATTTCGAGCCAGCTCGGAATCGAGCCACTTCGAGCCGAGCCGGCTCGACTCAATCGATTTTGATTTTGAGCCGAGTTCGACTCGAAAATTTTGATTTCGAGTCGAGCCCAAATCGCTCGAACTCAACTCGATATCAACCCTAGATGGAGGGAACTCAACATCTCTGGTCGAGCCGAACTCAACCTGAGAAGGAGGGGACTCAACATCTCTGGTCGAGCCGAACTCAACCTGAGATGGAGGGAACTCAACATCTATGGTCGAGCCGAACTCCACTTAAGAATTTATATCCAATGTTTTTCGGCAATGAGACTGGTCATTTATTTTTTTACAATTTCTAAATTTTTAACGTTATAAATATTATTGGCATGGTGGTGGCGGTCACGAACACTGTGGTTTTGAATCTTCGTTCGTGAACGCCCGATCCCACTTAAGAATTTCATCCCCCTTTATATTCAAAACTAAATTTTTTACGGCGGTCATAACCGATGTCATGCTACACATACATTCTATGACCGTGACATTTTTTTTACTCATCGGGGCCCGAGCTAATTGCGCGCCTGAGCTAAAAAACTCGCGCTTGGGCGAAAGATTACGCGTCAGGGCGAAAAAATCGCGCTCAGGCGAAAAACACACGCCAGGGCGACAATACGTGCGTTAGGGCGAAAAACGTGTGCCTGGGCGAAAAACGCGCGTCCGGGCGACAAAACGACCGCACGGGCGAAAAATGCCACTCAGGCGACAAAACGCGTTCCCGGGCGAAAAACGCGCGCCCGGGCGATAATTGAGCAAGTCATACTCCCCAATTCCGATATGTCTAGCTAGATTTTGTGCTTAGGCTAAAATCAATTCCATGAAATTCAACTCAAATTTCAATTATTAAAACTACCTAAGAACCGAACACCGTAATTGAAATTTGTCGTCGAATTTTAATTTCAAGTCTCCAATTCCGTGCAAACGAATGAGCCTTATCGTCTATAGATATGTCAAATTTCCTTCCTAATTATTACCATAGTGCCATCCAATTAAGTATATCTTTAGCACCATTATAAATATATGTTTTTGGATAGCTATTGATAAAATAGTATGAATATTTAGTTGAACATTTTGTAAAATCTAATAAAATTCATTTTCAAAAGTACTTTTAGATTCTATTTGATAATATGTATTTGCACAATCACATACATACCAAATACACATACCACACACAGACACTATATATAAGGAAAAGTTGCATTTGGTTAAGCATTCAAAATTGTCAAAATTACCCTTACTTTTTTAATAAAATGGCTTAACATATATTATAATCTATTACAAATTTTTTTTTTAAATATAATGATCATACAAGTAATTACATCATATCCCAAAATTAAAAGTAATGATAAAAATTCATAAAATCCAAAAAAAATTTAGTAGAGCTCCTACACCTACTATTGTAGGCTATCATTAGGAATTAAATATTGTATATTGTGTTTATTAAATAATTGACATGGGCTATTTGCAGACCAAAAAAGTTGTGTTTGCCGCTATTTGCAGACCGCCCGACGGCGGGCACAGCCTACGGAGGGCGGGCTCTCGGCTGGGAGTGGGCGTAGCCCGCTGCCAGTGGGGTGAAGGCCACCGTTGCACTAATATATATAGGGTCGGAGGCCCGTGCCGTTTAACTTATATATCAATGAGGAGAAAATTGAATACCTTGTACACTTAATTATACATTAATATTAAGAAAGACAATCTTTGAGCAAGTAACATAAAATAAGGGAACTGTCAAGTGCACACTGAAATTGGCTAGGTGCACTTCAAATTTTACTAAATCCCCACCTCATTTTCTTCCCCCAAAACAACTAAGTGCACGACACTTTAGCGCACATCAGTTTTTCCGCCTCCGCCTAATGCGACCCCCGAAACTTAGGGTTTCGTCTCCTCTGTCGTTGTTCATCGTCATCGCCCGAGCCGTTCGTCAGCCTTCGCCGCCGTTCCAGTTCTACTTTCGCCGCAGTCTGCCCAGCTACCAGTACCAGTACCATTTCCAGTTCTTCTGTCGTCGTCGGCCAAGCGCACAACAGCTTTTCTGCCGCTGTCGGCCCAGCTACCATTTCCAGTTCTTCGCCCAAGCTTCACCGCTCGTCGTCCAGCTACCAGCACCAGTACTAATTCCCAGTAACAAATCCGACCTTCACCTAGCTATACCAGTAGCAGATCCGACATTCACTGCTCATCGTCCAGATTCGCAGGGCAAGGTAAGAGCTAACATTATCACTGATTTATATGTGCATCTAGGTTTTGGTATGTCGATTTGGATGTAAGGCAGTAAAGAAGCTTAAATTTGATTGCAGCTAGTTAGATATGGAATTTCCAATTTGATATTGACAGCTCTGACGGTGTTTCCACTGATCTAACATCTTCATTCCGACCACCCACACCTTCGAAGGTATCTGTGATTTTGCTAAGTGATTATTTTTGTCATTTCGAGTATTATGTTTGCTCGATATGTAATTTATATTTGTAAAAATATGTGGATTTTTACAGTATGAATGGAAGTACTGATTTGGCAATTTGTAATAGCGATGATAAGAAAATTGAATTTGAAGTGGGTTGTCATTTTGAGACTGATCAATGTTTTGAGATAAGGGAATCCCTAATTGAGTGGGTTCGAAGAGTTGGCCGTACTTTGGGTTTTGTTGTCACAATTAGTTGTTCGAATAAGGTAGTGGGTTGATTGACACCCCGTGTGCTCCTTGGTTGTGATAGAGGAGGTCATTATCGAGCCAATCAACGCAATACAGGTCATGAAAAAAAGCTCTTTGTAAATCTTCTAGCAAAAGACGTGGAATCCTACAAAAATTTAAAGATGATTGCAAATCAAATAGACGTGATCCATCGCATTTCGAATATAATCTCTCCATGGTAGATCAAAAAAATGAACCAAAAAAGTTAAAATCAAGCGGCAAGTTGAATGCTAGAAAAATGACAAACTATCAGCTTAGAACTCCATCTGTTAATATACATTTGGGTACAAAAGTTCGTCAACATTTGCCAATTTTGTTCTCCGAACATATTACAGATGTTGTAGATGTGATTGGTGACGTCATTGTGGATTTCGAGTTGTTGGTCAAGCTTTGGGTAAGGGTGCAGATTGGGTACAAGTGCGAAAGGATCTTTACATGGAACTTGAAAATCATAAAATTATATATGATGAGATGTATGACGTCAATAGAAGAACCCAAATGTTACAAAGTCTCGATTGCACGGTGACACCCGCACCGGTTGAGAAGTGGATGTCATTACCCGATATGGGTCTTATAATCGCATCTTGCTACAATGTGGCGGTAGTGGAGCTCTCAAGTGATCAATGCTTTGCATTTCTTCCACTGCATTATGTGCCACCACCAATGCCAACATTAATTTCCATTGGATTCATAAATGGAAATCACTTTATTCTTGTACAACCCTCATATTTGTCGAGCTGGGGTGACCTGGAGCAGTTGAGATCGTCATAGAGAAAATGACCGTGACAAGCAATTCGACCGATCGAAGGCTACCGAGACCGACCGAGCGGTAAGGCAAGACCCGGGGAAAGAGGAAGTGGGTCCACTTCCCCGCCTAGGCGAGTGGACCTTGTGGTCCACTCGCCCAAGGCAGAGGCGAGTGGACCACTGGTCCACTCGCCCAAGCCCCAGGCGAGTGGACCTATGGTCCACTCGCTCAGGGGTGGCGAGTGGACCATGGTCCACTCGCCCAGGGTGGGGGGAGAGTTGACCTATGGTCCACTCGCCCCGGGCATTCGGGCGAGTGGACCGTGGGTCCACTCGCCCTTATGGGAGTGGACCGAATGGTCCACTCGCCCAGCCCAGGCAGTGGACCATTTGGTCTGCTCCCCCGGCCCCCGGTAAGGGGGGAGTGGACGTTTCGAGTCCCACTCGCCCCCCTTGTCTGTCTCGGTCATGATCGTTGGTTTGGGTACGAAGTTGAGCCGCAGATAGAGGAATTTGTCTATCCGCAGCCCAAATTTAGGAAGTCTATAAATAGACCTCCATGGGCACCTTAGGAGGGGACTCTCTTCTTCCTCCCCTCTCCCTCGTGTACGTCTTGTGAGCAAGCACTATCCCCTCCCCTTGTCAGTGAAGGTTGACGGTGAGGTGGTCCATAGTGCCCTCCAAGGTGCCCATGCTCAATATTGGCTTGGGAGGGGAAGCTCTCTTTGATCTTCCAGATTTGTGGCGGCGGCAGAGGGAGCACGGGACAGCCGTCCTGGGCATTTTCTCTGCGGAAGCGAAAATGGGGGGGGGGAGGGATTTGGATTTTTTTCTCTTTTAATAATTAATTAAATAAATTAAATTTCTTCACAATATTTAAACGTAGAAAACTTTAAAATTTTAAGATATATTGACGGGGGGCGGGTGAAGCCCGCCGAGGGGGGCTGGCGAAGCTCGCCTTGAATGCAAAGCGAGCGAAGCCCCGACGAGGTGGCTAGGCGGGCGAAGCCCGCCTTGAATGCCAAGTGGGCGAAACCCGCTTGGTTACGGGCATAGCCCGCAACGACGCATCGAGAACGAGCGAAGCCCGTTCGAAGATGCTAGTATATATATATAAGTCAATTTATATGTAAAAAATATGAGAATACTACTTATAAAATTGGTCAAAGTTATTGAAATATCTCTTTAAACTATTGTTGATCGGGACAATTTTTTTAGAAAATGTTTACTATTTTTCACAAGTCTTGTTGGGGAACGCTTAGGGCTCTTGGTAGACCGGTTCACTTGAACCACCTTAGCTCGTGAGCGAACTAAGCGCGCAAACAGTCAATTAGAGATTCGTTGATTGTACTGGGACTTTTTAGCGTGGAAAACCCGGAAAGGGTAAAAAACCACGTGGTCGGAGCTGTGCCGACCAAATTCCACTATCTTCAGGGGGTTACAAAGTGAGACTTAGAACTCAAGTGTGACAGGCCGCAACTCGTTATAGTAGTAGAGAGATAGAGAGATCCGAAGGCGACAGGCCGCCTCTTGGAAGAAACTAAGTCCTTTTCTCCTTCTGAGAAAGGTGGAGAACAAAAGTGAGTTGCTCCGGGGAACAAAAGTGAGCTGCTCCGGGGAACAAAAGTGAGCTGCTCCTGGGAACAAAAGTGAGCTGCTCCGGGGAACAAAAGTGAGCTGCTCCTGGGAACAAAAGTGAGCTGCTCCGGGGAACAAAAGTGAGCTGCTCCGGGGAACAAAAGTGAGCTGCTCCGGGGAACAAAAGTGAGCTGCTGCGTCGCCTTTCGGGATGAAGGAAATCTTCAAGTCCGGAAAGGAAATCTTCAAGCGCCGAAGGAGAATCCCGCAAAAGTCTGCAAGGAGCTCTCCCAGGTCCATAAGTCAAGGTCCTTTCAAATGAAGCCTTGGGGCTTCTTTTATAGCTTTGGCCGGGGGCGGTCCGGTAATTTTGCCGTTTGCAGTTTCCATAAATGCTCGGTGGACGAATCATATTTTCTGATTCGGGGCACACGGATAGCCATTTTTCGTAAATGACCATCTTGCCCTTCGGGCAGCTTGGGCGGCTCGGGCAGTTCGGGCAGTTCTGTTGGAGGCGAAAAAGGCGACTGACCGTTCCTGAAAAGTGAGAAGCCTGAAAGACAAAAAGTGAGAACGCCTGAAAGACAAAAAGTGAGACGCCTGAAAGACAAAAAGTGAGACGCCTGAAAGACAAAAAGTGAGAACGTCTGAAAGACAAAAAGTGAGAACGCTCCCGAACGTGTTCGGAAGCGTTCTGAGCGCGCGTGAGAGCTAAAGTGCTCCGAGCGTGTAACGAACATGGAAGCGCTTTGAACGCGCTTAGAGGCGTTCTGAGCGCTCGTGAGCGTGGAGGCGTTCTGAGCGCGCTCAGAAGTGTTCTGAGCGCGCTCAGAAGTGTTCTGAGCGCGCAACGAACATGGAAGCGCTCTGAGCGCGCTTAGCAGTGTTCTGAGCGCGCGTAAGTGCGGAGGCGTTCTGAACGCGCTTGGAGGCGTTCTGAGGGCGCGTGAGCGCGGAGGCGTTCTGAGCGAACGGTGGAACGGGAAGTTGTCCCCCAAAGGGGAATTGGGGTCCGACGCGCCCGACGAGGGGGCGTGAATACGACGGGGTCCCCTACGAGCCTCCCCCTGTGGAGAAAGTGCGGGGAGGAGGCCTGACCGCACCCTAAGGGCGGCGCGGTTGGGCCGCACCCTGGGGGGATGCGGCTAGGCCGCACCCCAAATGGGTGCGGTTTGGGCCGCACTCCCCAAGGGGTGCGGCTAGGGCCGCACCCCTTGAGGGGTGCGGCTGGGACGCACCCCTAAAGGGGGGTGCGGCTGGGGCCGCACCCCCCAAGGGGTGCGGCTGGGGCCGCACCCCCCAAGGGAGGTGTGGCTTGGGCCGCACCCCTCAAGGGAGGTGCGGCTCGGGTCGCACCTCTCAAGGGGTGCGGCTGGGGCCGCACCTCTTGAGGGGTGCGGCTGGGCCGCAACCCTTGAGGGGTGCGGCTGAGCCGCACCCCTCAAGGGGGGTGCGGCTTGGGCCGCACCCCCCAAGGGGTGCGGCTGGAGCCGCGCCCCTTGAGGGGTGCAGTCGGGGCGCGGCCGGGCCGCTTCCCCGCGATGTGGGGTGATGCCCGCGTGCTACTGCGTGCTACCGTGCACGCGGCGGTGCATGCACCTGCGGTTTGCTCCGTGCGCGCCTTGACTTTGGCGGATGGGGGATGGCGGGCTCAGTCTTTTCAACTCAAGCGATTGTGCGTTGTCCGTTGCCCCCACCTTTCTTAAGCGGGGTTTCCTTTAGACGCACCCCAAGGCCTTTACGGGTGGTATCATATAAGCCCCCCAAACCTTCGGAGTCCGAGTTTCGGTGCGAGGAGTTCGGAGGTTTTAATTTTTCTGTGGCGGCTTTGATCATTGCTCTCTTTGTGGTGCCTTGGGTAGGAGTTGTCGTCGGGGGTAAGTGTGGTTGACTTTGTTTCTTTGTCCTGGTCAGGCGTTTCTCGCCCTGTGCTGGGTGGTGATAGCCCTCTGATGGTCCTGCTACCCTGGTTGCTGACAGAGCGTTGACTGAGGGAAGACATTTTAAGATGGCCAGCGAAGGGCGCCGACTTTCTGAGATTGTTGCTTGGCCTTCTGCCTAGCATTGATGTCTGTCTAGGTTGAGTGTTTTCTGCAAAATAATAGATGAATTTCCGCGGTTCTGAGCCCGCGACTTTTATATAATAGAAAATTAGCTTGCGCAAGTCTGTGCTTGCGGCTTTTTTGCGCGAGTCTGTGCTCGCGGCTTTTTGCACGAGTCTGTGCTCGCGGCTTTTTGCACGAGTCTGTGCTCGCGGCATGGCCGGTGAATAGCGGGTGTATTCAAACCGTGGGTGAACGCAAAGGGGGCAGGCCCCTACGTCACCGGGACTCGACGGCGGAGGAGAAGGGCGAACCTTCAATCGACGGCGGTGCAAAGCCCCCGGGGCAGGGCCCCGTTAGTTAGCGCACTACCTGGAGGCAGTTGCTGTTCTTTAGCGGACTGCCCGGAGGCAGGTGCTGTTCATTAGCGCACTGCCTCGAGGCAGGTGCTGTTCATTAGCGCACTGCCTCGAGGCAGGTGCTGTTCATTAGCGCACTGCCTCGAGGCAGGTGCTGTTCATTAGCGCACTGCCTCGAGGCAGGTGCTGTTCATTAGCGCACTGCCTCGAGGCAGGTGCTGTTCATTAGCGCACTGCCTCGAGGCAGGTGCTGTTCATTAGCGCACTGCCTCGAGGCAGGTGCTGTTCATTAGCGCACTGCCTTGAGGCAGGTGCTGTTCATTAGCGCACTGCCTTGAGGCAGGTGCTGTTCATTAGCGCACTGCCTTGAGGCAGGTGCTGTTCATTAGCGAGTGGACGTCTTTACGTAGTTTTGATGGCGCAAGATATGACATGCGTGAAATAGAACTTTAAAAACTCTTAGTCGTAGTGGTAATTTACGCAAAGTTTTTATAGAAACAAAGTTGATAGAACATTTCAGTGGCGCGGGTAGAGCCCCGCTAATAGGTGTGAAGCGTTCTCCCGAGATGACTGACTTAAGGGTTGCCTCCAAGTACTTCTTGACAAGCCGCTAGTTGATCTCCTGCTAGCCGAATAGTCGCCTAGTCTCGTAGGAATTTCCCCAGTAGGCCTTGTTTGACGAGTTGCTCGATTTCATCCTTAAGCTTGGAGCAATTTTCCGTGTCATGTCCTTGTCCACGATGGAACTCACAATATTTTGTCTGGTCCCCTGAGTTTTTAGCGAGGGCTCTGGGCTTGCGGAGCGTCTGGTTGTCTTTGATTGCGTACAGTACGTTAGTCCTGGTAGTGTTCAGGGGAGTGTAGTCCTAATGTTGGCGAGATCCTCGGTCTCGGCTGGAGTTGTCGTAATGCTTGCTTTTCTTATTGGGAGTTGTCTGCGGCAACGACTCCTCTTTCTTCTTCTTCGAGCTCCCCTCGAACTGCTGGCGGTGCGCTTCAATTGCCTCATCCGCTGCTATCTGGGCCTCGACTCGCTGAACGAGGTCAGGGTAGCTTGGTGCGGTCTCTCTCATTAGAGCTGAGTAAAAGCCACTTGGGCGGAGTCCTCCAAGGAAGACTCCCCGTAAGAGCTCGGGATCGACTCCTGAGATCTGTCGAGCCTCCGTAGTGAAGCGTCGGAAGAAATCTTTGAGTGTTTCTCCGTCGTTTTGGCGGATCCCTGAGAGATGGGAGGGATCTCGGACATTTCTGCGGTTGGCGATGAATTGGTCCACGAACTGCTGCGTCATTTCTGCGAAGTTGTTGATAGCCCCATTCGGCAGGGAGTGGAACCAAGTGCGCGCTTGCCCCTTCAAGGTTGCCGGGAACACCTGACAGAGGAGCTGATCAGGGGCGCTGTAAATCCTCATGATGGTGGTGAAGTGATTGACATGTTCCAATGGGTCGTCCGTCCCGTCGAACGTCTCGATGTTGGGAAGCTTGAAGCCATTAGGAATTGGATGGGCTAAGACTTGAGGTGATAGCGGGGAGTCATGATGCGCGGGACGGCGTGCGAGAGCGGCGCGTCGTCCTTCTTGGGCATACTCTTCCTCTATCATGTTGCGTATCTCTTCCCGCGTAGCTCTTTCCACTGCTTGCACAGGGGCAGCTCTTCCGTGGTGGTGGCGGCGGTGATCAGCTTCTGGGCCTCCAGCTTGTTGGCCAAGGTGAGCGGTACATGCCGCATTGGAGAATCCTTCTAAAGCTTCGTCTTCTTGGACAGCCTCCCTGTTCGGGGCATGATTCAGAGTCGGGGGCGGCGGTGCGTTCAAAGCTGGCGGTTGGTTCGGAACTTGAGGAGCCCCAAGATTCCTCACGAGGGCCAACATCTCAGCTTGATATTCTTCGATCTGTTGCATGCGCACCTCCAAACCTGCTGCAGGTGCAGGCAGCGCCTCCTCCGCGGGAGGTGCATTGATAAGTGAGTGGGAGGGAGCTGGGTCGACGCGTCCTTCCGGCATCGATCCTTCAGTAGCGCGAGCACTCTTTCTTGCCATAGCAATTTGCTCTCGAAGAGTTTTTCGAGAAAGTTTCCCACAAACGGCGCCAAACTGTTGGGGAACGCTTAGGGCTCTTGGTAGACCGGTTCACTTGAACCACCTTAGCTCGTGAGCGAACTAAGCGCGCAAACAGTCATTTAGAGATTCGTTGATTGTACTGGGACTTTTTAGCGTGGAAAACCCGGAAAGGGTAAAAAACCACGTGGTCGGAGCTGTGCCGACCAAATTCCACTATCTTCCGGGGGGGTTACAAAGTGAGACTTAGAACTCGAGTGCGACAGGCCGCAACTCGTTACAGTAGTAGAGAGATAGAGAGATCCGAAGGCGACAGGCTGCCTCTTGGAAGAAACTAAGTCCTTTTCTCCTTCTGAGAAAGGTGGAGAACAAAAGTGAGCTGCTCTGGGGAACAAAAGTGAGCTGCTCCTGGGAACAAAAGTGAGCTGCTCCGGGGAACAAAAGTGAGCTGCTCTTGGGAACAAAAGTGAGCTGCTCCGGGGAACAAAAGTGAGCTGCTCCGGGGAACAAAAGTGAGCTGCTCTTGGGAACAAAAGTGAGCTGCTCCGGGGAACAAAAGTGAGCTGCTCCGGGGAACAAAAGTGAGCTGCTCCGGGGAACAAAAGTGAGCTGCTGCGTCGCCTTTCGGGATGAAGGAAATCTTCAAGTCCGGAAAGGAAATCTTCAAGCGCCGAAGGAGAATCCCGCAAAAGTCTGCAAGGAGCTCTCCCAGGTCCAGAAGTCAAGGTCCTTTCAAATGAAGCCTTGGGGCTCCTTTTATAGCTTTGGCCGGGGGCGGTCCGGTAATTTTGTCGTTTGCAGTTTCCATAAATGCTCGGTGGACGAATCATATTTTCCGATTCGGGGCACACGGATAGCCATTTTTCGTAAATGACCACCTTGCCCTTCGGGCAGCTTGGGCGGCTCGGGCAGTTCAGGCAGTTCTATTGGAGGCGAAAAAGGCGACTGACCGTTCCTGAAAAGTGAGAAGCCTGAAAGACAAAAAGTGAGAACGCCTGAAAGACAAAAAGTGAGACGCCTG
Organism: Dactylorhiza incarnata; assembly: GCA_033032865.1. Lineage (NCBI taxonomy): Eukaryota > Viridiplantae > Streptophyta > Magnoliopsida > Asparagales > Orchidaceae > Dactylorhiza > Dactylorhiza incarnata. The sequence goes on along the minus strand of JAWHQI010000347.1, from coordinate 1,969,036 downwards.
AAAGACAAAAAGTGAGAACGCCTGAAAGACAAAAAGTGAGAACGCTCCCGAACGTGTTCGGAAGCGTTCTGAGCGCGCGTGAGAGCTAAAGTGCTCCGAGCGTGTAACGAACATGGAAGCGCTTTGAACGCGCTTAGAGGCGTTCTGAGCGCTCGTGAGCGTGGAGGCGTTCTGAGCGCGCTCAGAAGCGTTCTGAGCGCGCAACGAACATGGAAGCGCTCTGAGCGCGCTTAGCAGTGTTCTGAGCGCGCGTAAGCGCGGAGGCGTTCTGAACGCGCTTGGAGGCGTTCTGAGGGCGCGTGAGCGCGGAGGCGTTCTGAGCGAACGGTGGAACGGGAAGTTGTCCCCCAAAGGGGAATTGGGGTCCGACGCGCCCGACGAGGGGGCGTGAATACGTCGGGGTCCCCTACGAGCCTCCCCCTGTGGAGAAAGTGCGGGGAGGAGGCCTGACCGCACCCTAAGGGCGGCGCGGTTGGGCCGCACGCCGGGGGGATGCTGCTAGGCCGCACCCCAAGGGGGTGCGGTTTGGGCCGCACTCCCCAAGGGGTGCGGCTGGGCCGCACCCCTTGAGGGGTGCGGCCCGGGCCGCACCCCTAAAGGGGGGTGCGGCTGGGGCCGCACCCCCCAAGGGGTGCGGCCCGGGCCGCACCCCTCAAGGGAGGTGCGGCTCGGGCCGCAACCCTTGAGGGGTGCGGCTGGGCCGCACCCCTCCAGGGGGGTGCGGCTGGGCCGCAACCCTTGAGGGGTACGACTGGGCCGCACCCCTCAAGGGGGGTGCGGCTTGGGCCGCACCCCCCAAGGGGTGCGGCGGGAGCCGCGCCCCTTGAGGGGTGCAGTCGGGGCGCGGCCGGGCCGCTTCCCCGCGATGGGGGGTGATGCCCGCGTGCTACTGCGTGCTACCGTACGCGGTGGTGCATGCACCTGCGGTTTGCTCCGTGCGCGCCTTGACTTTGGCGGATGGGGGATGGCGGGCTCGGTTTTTTCAACTCAAGCGATTGTGCGTTGTCCGTTGCCCCCACCTTTCTTAAGCGGGGTTTCCTTTAGACGCACCCCAAGGCCTTTACGGGTGGTATAACAAGTCTAGTGATGGTCATGATATTTGATCTAATTAACTGATTTTTGGCAATTGACTATAAGATTACAATTTCTTAAAATTAGTAATCTTGTCAAATCAGCATGAAAACGTTTGATTGAATAGTCTATCTTGTGTAATTTTTTGATGTGAGTCCAATGCCGCTTTTGGATCTATATTTCGTTGAGCAGTTGAGGATAAATCAACTATTAAAGTTTATAAGTTCGTATAGGCCAAAAATATATATTTTTCTCCCCGAAAATTGAACAGGGACTTGTGCCCGGGTGTGCCCGTGAATAGTTCCGCCCCTGCTCGTAGTATCTTGGTGGTCAAGATCCTTTCTAAGGGGATCAAACGAGTTAACTAATCTCATCCTCTTATAATTTTTATATATACAAAAAGAATTACACAATTATATAAGTAAGCCTCTGTTTGTTTCGACGGTGGCGTTTTGGTGCGTTGAGAATGAGAGCGGTGGGAATGAAGGTCCTGGGTAGATTTGGCATTGAATGACAAAAATAGAGTTTTGGAGTGTTGAGACTTGAGATGAAGATTTACCAAATAAGTTTTTAGCGTTGACGTTTTTTCTCCGCCGCCAATGGAGTAAATACAACAAAACAACACAAAATCTAAGTAGAAGATCTCAACCACCAAATAGATACTATCCGGCTTTTTGGCACATTGCACCCTCCCATCTGCTCATGTTTGACACTTTGCATCCCAAAATTTTAAATATGACACTTTGCACCACAATTTGCATTTATTTTGAGACTTTGTATCATAGGCTTATTTTTAAGGGGATTTTTGATCCAGAAGATGCCAAAAATTCTTAAATTCAAGGGGCTATACTTGAAGGATTTGGGGGCGCTGAGAAATAATCATGCGCTTATGTCTATTGGTAAGGAAGCTGGACGAAAATACCCCTAATTACAATGTCATAGCTTGTAAAGTGCCAAAATATGTGCAAATGAGGGGGGGGGGGGGGGTGGTGCAAAATGCCATATTTAAAATTGGGCGCTGCTATTAGCACCGCAGTTTTGGCTAGTCGCACCGTACTTTCTTCTAATTTTTCGCGCCTTTTGAAAATATGTCCTGTACATGCATTTTTAGGAAAATTGTCCAACATGAAAGTTGTAGATTTCGACGCGATCTACAACTTTCGTGTTGAACACTTTTCCTAAAAATGCATGTACAAGGCGTACTTTAGAAATACGCGCAGATTTCGCGCCTTTTGGAAATACGCCTTGTACATGCATTTTTTGGAAAGAGTTTTTAACACGAAAGTTGTAGATCTCTTCGAAATCTACAACTTTCATGTTGGACAATTTTCCTAAAAATGCATGTACAAGGCGTATTTCCAAAAGAGATAAAAAATTAGGAGAAAGTGCGATTCGACTAGCCAAAACTGCGGTACTAATAGCAGCGCCCTTAAAATTTTGAGAAGCAAAATGACAAACATGAGCAAATGAGAGATGCAAAGTGCAAAAAAATAAATATATTTTAATGTATATTTTAATGGAAAGAATCTAGATCTGAATTTTAATGCATATTTTAATCTTATTTATAGGTAATTGTTATGGGCAAACCCATTTAGATAGGGGCAAACCAATTCTATGGGCAGACCAAAAAATTATACGTGCAAACCATAATGTTACGGGCAAACCAAAAAATAAAATCATTCTAAAAACTTCTACATAATAAAACTAGTAGTTATCATCAATATTACAAAACATTTCATATAACAAAAGCTTGAAATTCTTCATCAAAATCCTCTTTGAGTGACCTATTTTTGCTCCAATTGTTGCACCTGTCAAACAAATATAGTGTTAAAGATTGAAAACATTAACTTTTATGTAAATATAATATCAATGTGTCGATTCTATAACACCTGTAAATGTAATATATTGATCGGGAAACATCTTTGATTATGACATCAACAATTTTGGCCCCTGCAATAACAATATTAAATAGCATTAAAATTATATATGTATTAATCAAAATTTTAAATAGAATAAAAAGTTAATTGTGTACCATTCTGCAGCAATTGCTTCATGATATCTCCTCCAAATCGAGATAGTCGGAGGTAGTGGGCAGTCATCCCGCACACATAGTCGTACAAATGATTTCCATGTATAAATCCCATGAATATTATTCTTCGATTCAAAACACCGCGACGTGACAAAATGAAATCCAACATCAATTTGTGTTTGTGTTGGTGGAGACGAATTTCCATATGTTAACAATTTCAAACTTTCCATACTCATTTGCTCTACACAAATAAAGTTAAACAATTTCAAACTTTTCATACTCATTTGCTCTACACAAAAATGCAGTGTTGATAAATCAAAACCAAAACCAAAACACCACAAGCAACTACTTGATTCAGTCAGCAAATCATTGAATCAAAACAAAAGGCAAAAGTCCAAAACCAAAACAACATTCATTCCCAGAAAATGAAAACGAAAGAATAGATTTAGGGGGTTATGGAGTGCTGATAAATCTAGGAATCATACAAAAAATTTCGTGTACTGTTTGCCGGAAACAATGGAGGTGTCAGCAGCAAATGAAGGCGGAGAGTGCGAGGAAACCAGACGGGTAGAGGAAATGAAGGCGGAGAGTGCGAGGATACCTGGAGGCGGACGGGTAGGAGGCGGCCGACCGGCGCAATGGCCGGAGAAGGATGAGTAGGAGGCGCGAAAAGGCGACGGCGATGGCAGGGAAGGCGTCGGCTAGGGTTCCTGCGGACGAATGAAGAGGCTCGGTTTGCCCCTATCCATTTTATGCGAGACCTAAATATAATACTTTAATAATTTATTTTTAAAATATCCAAAATAGGTTTGCCCATAACAATTACCTATTTATATATATATATTTCTTCATCCGTCGAATCAGAGACAATGAACTCCAGTTGCACTCCAAAACTGAAGACAGGCGCGCGGATGGAGAGGCACTGGCGGAGCTTGTGGCCGCGGCGACAATGGAGAAGCAACGGCTTCTGGAAACGGAGAAGGAAGGGAAGAGATCACGCCCCGGAGTGACGTTCGTGCAGCCGAGGCCGAGAAAGGGGCTAGTGTCGGCCCTGCTGGACCTCCTCGAGCGTGTCGTCGTCTACCTCGTGCACGACAACTCCAAGCCGAATCAACACCTCATCGGAAACTACGCTCCTGCCAGCGACGAGACTCCTCCCTTTTCCAACCTCACCGTCCGCGGATCTCTCCCCGTGAGTTTTCAATTTTGCCTCCAATTCCAATCTAATTATCAGCATTTGGTTTGCAATAGATTTTGGATTTCTTTTGGAGACCAAATTGTAGTGAAGACAAACACGTCCTGTAATTTTTGCTAAGCTTAAATTGATAGGCGGACGAATCTGACTTGCTAGATCATAGATGGATGAAATGCTGCCATGTTCTTATAAAATGTTTACATCAAGATTTCTAACTCTCCTCCTCAGATCTTAATGTATCATCGTGACTTTGTTTACCGGGTAATAAGCCATATATTGTTTTAATATGTCAGCCTAAAACCATTAGACTATGACTATTGAAAAATCTTACTACTCAGGGAAGTCATATTTAGCGCACATTTTCCCTACATTGTAATTTACTAGAATAACTTATGTGCTGCTCTATTATTTTGTGTGTGTGAGCATGCTGTAGGTTGTCTGTGTGCTGAAGTACATTTCTTTTCCTCTCATTTTCATATGAAATTAGCTTACAAAAACATTTGGGGTGAACAATTGTTGTAAAAAGTTGATTACAACCTTTTTGTTGGGCTTTGAATTATTTGGTTATCTCAGGAGTGCTTGAATGGGGAGTTTGTTAGAGTTGGTCCTAATCCCAAGTTTCCCCCTGTTGCTGGATACCACTGGTACATTTTTAATACACTTCTTTGTTAAAATGTGTTTGCCTCTCTGTTCTTAACTTTTCACGGGATAGGGAAATTTGTTTTTACTTGAAATTTGATGGCTGCTTATTCCCATATTTTTTGTCAACTTTTGTCTTTCAATTTGTTTTATGAGTAACCCTGATGCAGGACAGACGTCCCACCTGCCTGCCACCCTGGAGTCCAACTAGGGGGCCCACCTTGGAGTCCACCAAGGCGGCCTAAGAGTCTTTCAGCAGAGCTCTCATCACCAACTGAGCCGCGGATCAGTTGGTGATGAGAGCTCTGCTGAAAGACTCTTATCTAGGAGGTCGGGTGTTCGATCCCGGGCCTCAACAACCTGCCGCATGGTGATGACTCCATGACAGAGAGCTGGTTGGGGTGTACGGTCCGCGGACCTGATGAAAGCCGCCTTGGTGGGCTCCAAGGTGGGCCCCCTGGTGGGACTCCAGGGTGGCAGGCAGGTGGGACGCCTGTCCTGCATCAAACCCTACAAGCAGTCTTGATTTCTCACAAAAAGTTTGTCCCCACCTGTTTTTGGAGGTTTTGAATTAGGTTTTAATCTTAAACTTACAACGTTTTATATTCCAGGCGTTACTGAAAGTCTTAAAACAGTGTGGTTTTCCTATTTGTTTGCGTATTTTGCCAAATATACTATTGTATATTTTAATGGTTTTTATTGTAGTTCTTAGAGGAACAATTCATACCAATTTTGAGATTTTATATGAACTTGCAAACTTAAGTGTACTTTTTCTGTCCACAGGTTTGATGGAGATGGGTATGAGCTCTAATCACCCTTGTACCAAAACAACTTGCATTCAGTTATGGGATTTGTTTTTCACACATTCCTGCAACATGCTACTTAGCATACTTAAGATGATGATATGGCAGCTAGCATTCTTTTCAGATACAATTTTTTCATTTGATTGGTGCTTTTACTTTAGGGTTTATTTTTGTACTATACCTACCTTTTAATTACTTGTTGCCATTGATATTAACTAGACATAATGTATTTGGGACAACGTTCCTAGAGGGAGTTATCCATGGAGAACTATATAGGAATACCCATAGCTGAGCCATTAATTATTTTCCATATTTAAAAGTTGGATAAAGATTCTTAAAGGATCAAGTCTCTGTCATTCATATGGACTTGCCCCTAAAAAGGTCACAGGAGAACTATTTAATCATTTACTAATGATGTTTTTAGTAGGGACTATTTTAATAGGCAATATTCTACAAGAAAATTGGCCTGCCAGACAATTTACCATATGGTATGCTTGATTTTCTTATCTAATAACTCCCGCCAGACAATTTACCATATGGTATGCTTGATTTTTTTATCTAATAATTCCCGCCACTTGAATTAAGCACTCTAAAATGCCACTTATTACCACTATCAATGTTTTATTTATCGGATGTCGGCGATATCTCAGATTGAGTTTTTAAATGTCGGATGTCGGAGACATGTCCTGGATATTTTAAAATATCGGATTTCCATGTCTTATAATTTTTTTTTTTGATGTATACTAACTATAATTATATCTTGCATCATCTGCCGGCCAGATTTTTAGATTGTCCAAATTCTTACCCATCTTTAGGTACCTATCCCTTTGATGCCACCATATCAAAACCGACGTTGCTAGACTTGCCTCCTCTTGTTTCGTCTACTCTCCTTTAACTACCTCTATCTTGCTGACCTCTATCTCATTGGCCTTTATCTCGATTATCTCCATCTTGTCTATCATTATCCAGTCAGCCATTCTGTTACACCCCCACTCGGCGTACGGTTCCGTGGATTTCATTATGCGGGACGACCAAAGGAGACGGCGGAGCAAGACCGGGCTGAACCATCCGGTTCAGCCCGCCAACAATAATAAAGCGGAAGCGGGGCTGAACCACACTGGTTCAGCCCCTATGGGGGTCGGCCGGCCCCCTTGGTCCCGGGTTATATAATAACCGGGACCCCTCGTGGAGGAGGCATGAAGAATTATCCCAGGTATTAGCTTTCTCCTTCCTAACCCTAATCCTCCTTCTCTTAATCTCTAGATCCCTCTACTCTCTCTTCTCCTCTTCCGCTAAGATCATATCAATTGGTATCAGAGCATCGTTCCTGCGACGATGGTGACATGGACCGAGGCCGAAACCGCGCAACTCGCATCTCTTGAGGAAAATTATGTAGGGTTGGCGGATACGGTGGCGGCGATCGAGGAACAAGTGAAATCCTCCCAAAAATTTCTGGAGGAACGCTTGGACACTCGTATGGAGGAGGTCAAAGCCCTTCTCGTGCAAAATCTGAAGGGAAAAGCCACCGCGGGGGACGGATCCGAGGTCGAAGCCCCGTACCAGCCGCCACCGCAACTCCACGGCGCGGGAATGGGGGGCTGGACGCAGCAGGGCACGGGATCGGGATCGGCAGGCGGACTGGGGCTCGAAGCCGATTCCGCCAGGATCGGCGGAGCCGATTCTGCCAGATTCGGCGGGCCGCACGGCCGAACTGACGGCACCTCCTCGGAGGCGTGCGGGGAGGCCTGGACAAACCCGGGGTGGGGGTGGGGTGGGGGTGGAAGCCGGCTACGGCCGGCCTGGAGGCTGGCAGCCGGCGGAACCTCCAGGAGACCCGATTGGCTTGGGAGGAGGCCAACCGGCCTGGAATAGGGCCGGAATTCAGCAGCAACACACGTGGAGGGCCCCCAGGGCAGGGAAAGGGCGCGTTTCGACCCACGGGAATGCAGTCCCGATCGGAGGCGTGACAGAGATTTTACCACTTCCATAGGATTTTGCCCCTCCTACGGGATACGACTACGGGAATCAGTGGCAGGAGTTAGGCCACCCATGTCCCATCAGTGGGGCGGGGGACAACATACGGTCAATGGCCCGGATCACGGGCGATTTCTCCCTCGTGTGGCTCCGATGGGAATGCATGCTGCAGCACCACAGAGGCCACCCTTCCAACCGGGCGAACAACGATGGCCGGCGGGCCATGAATTTGGGGGGATTGGGATGGCTCACCCCAGGGTGTATATGCAGCCAAAAAGGACTCAGATGAATTTCCCGAGGTTCCGAGGGGACGAAGATGCTTTGGAATGGGTGCAGAAGGCAGAGTTGTTCTTTAACTACCAGGAGATCCCCGAGGAGCAATGGGTCCAGTTGGAGGCCTTCCATCTGGAAGATGACGCCTACCAATGGACCAAATGGTTCCAACGAGGTCGCGCTTATGCTCCCTGGGCGGAGCTCGTGGAGGCGTTCTCAGCCCGTTTCGGTCCGCTAGAGTATGAAGACGTAGAGGCAACCCTGCAGAAGCTTCAGCAGAAGGGGACGGTGACAGAGTACCGTACCGAATTCGAACGGCTAGCCAACCGGGTGAACTGGGAAGAGAAGACGCTTCTGAGTTGCTTTGTTTCGGGGATGAAGGACTTCTTACGTGACGAGGTGCATGCTTATATGCCTCGTAACCTAAGCCATCCCATCAGCTTGGCGCGGATACAGGAGGAACGATTCAACCGACAGAGGAACAAGTCCACTCTTCGGACCACCCCAACAGCCCCAGCACCCAGGCGAGACCCACCGGCCGCGGGACGACCCACGGTGACCCGTTTGTTTTGGCCAGAGCTACAGACAAGGAAGGAAAAAAGGCTGTGTTTCAACTGCGACGAGAAATTTGCACCAGGCCACAAATGTCAGAAGGTCAAGGTGTACATGCTGTGTGAAGAGGACGCGGAGGAGGATGCCTTGGCGGCGGCCTTGGACGAGGAGCTGGACATGACCGCGTTCGGCGTCTCCCTTCAGGCTATGGAAGGGTGTACGGCCCCGCACATTGCGGGACTGGTGGGGACGGAGCGGATGACCATACTGGTGGACAACGACAGTAGTCACAACTTCATCAACCCTTCAGCGGCGGCTCGGGTAGGCTTTGATGTGGACCGTGAGGCGGCCTTTCAGGTGATGGTGGCTGACGGCAGCAAACTTCGCTGCGAGAGCGTCATGAAGGGCGTCGAGCTGAGGATCCAGGGATACACCTGTCAGACTGATCTATACTTGCTTTCCATCCGAGGGTCAGACATGGTGCTAGGAGTGCAGTGGATGAGGCAACTGAAAAGAGTCACCACGGACTGGGAGCACATGACCATGGAGTTCACTCAGCAAGGGAGAGATTACTGTTTACACGGTCTCAGGACGTCTCCACTGAAGGAGATCTCACTCAGGAGCTTGGCTCGTTTGGAGGAGCAGGCGGGCCCGATGGCCCTGATAGTGGGGCGCACCCGGGCAGGACAACCGACTACTACTGTTCTAGAACAAATGCGACATCTGTTGTCCCAGTACGAAGATGTATTCCAGGAGCCGAGCGACTTACCTCCTCCGCGCTTCAGAGATCATGCGATCCAGTTGAAAGAGGGGGCAACGCCCATCAACGTCATGCCATACCGCTACCCGTGCATACAGAAGGAGGAGATCGAGCGCAACGTTCGATAGATGCTGATGACGGGTATTATTCGGCCGAGCACCAGTTCCTTCTCTTCGCCTATTATTTTGGTAAAGAAAAATGATGGGTCTTGGCGCTTCTGTGTGGATTATCGCAGCCTGAATGAGTCCACCATCAAGGACAAGTTTCCCATACCCATGATTGAGGAGCTGTTGGATGAGTTGCATGGGGCATGCCTGTTCACCAAGCTGGATCTGCGTTCCGGCTACCACCAAATCAGGATGAAGGAAGAAGACATCCATAAGACAACGTTTCGGACCCATGACGGTCATTACGAATTTCTGGTAATGCCCTTCGGGTTGTCCAATGCGCCGTCCACGTTCGAGGCAGTGATGAACGAGATCTTCAGGCCGCTCTTACGACAATCAGGCTGATTTTCTTCGATGATATTCTGGTCTATAGCCGTAGCTGGGCGGAGCATCTGAAGCACGTGACACAAGTACTTACCATCCTCCGTCAGCATCGGCTGTATGCAAAAATGTCCAAATGTTCTTTCAGACAGACTGAGGTGGAGTATCTGGGCCATCTTGTTTCGGCCCAGGGGGTGCGGGCCGATCCCAACAAGATCGAGAGATGGTATCTTGGCCGCGCCCCACCACAGTGTCTTGAGGGGGTTCCTGGGCCTTACGGGGTACTACCAACGATTCGTGAAGGATTATGGCAAGTTGGCTCGCCCTCTCACGCAACTTCTCCAAAAGGAGGCTTTCAGATGGCCTGAGGACGCAGAGGCGGCGTTTCAAGGTCTGTACCGACCACCAGAGCTTGAAGCACTTCTTGGAGCAAAGTCTGGCGTCCCATCTTCAGCAAAAGTGGCTGACGAAACTCTTGGGATATGACTACGAGATCGTATACAAGCAGGGAAAGGAGAACGTGTCCGCCGACGCTCTCTCACGTCTTCCCGAAAGTGCTTTGACCCACATCTCAGGCCCCTTGATTACATCCCTGGATGATATCCACAGAGAGGTCGCCTCGGATCATGAGCTACAACCCATCCTGGAGGCACTCCAACAGGGTCGTCCGACCCACCCTGGTTACCATCTGCACGGAGGACATCTGTATTACAAGGGAAGAGTCGTCATCCCCACCACCTCCTCCTGGAAGACCGTTATGCTCCAGGAGTTTCACTCCTCACCAACAGGGGGCCATGCGGGAGTGCTCCATACCTTACATCGGCTGCGGGCCGTGTTTTGGAAGGGCCTACGTCCAAATGTGCAACAATTCGTGCAACAATGCGAGGTCTGTCAGAGCCAGAAATATGAAACGACCTCGCCCGCCGGTCTTCTCACACCATTGGAGGTTCCACATCACATCTGGGAAACTATCTCGATGGATTTCATTGACGGCTTGCCCAAGTCTCAGGGCAAATCAGTGATTCTGGTGGTGGTTGACAAGCTGTCAAAGTATGGGCATTTCATCGCCCCGAGTCATCCTTACTCAGGCGAAACGATGGCTGACGTATTCGCCAAGGAGATTGTGCGCTTGCATGGGGTTCCCCGTTCGATTATTTCGGACCGTGACCCAGTTTTCATCAGCAGTTTCTGGAAGGAGCTTTTCCGCCTACAAGGCACGCGTCTGCGTATGAGTACATCTAACCACCCTCAGACCGATGGCCAGACGGAGGTGCTCAATCGAGGCGTGGAGACCTATCTACGCTGTTTTGTGATGGACGAGCCGCGCTCATGGACCCGTTGGTTGCATTGGGCCGAATATTGTTACAACACGTCATATCACACGGCCAGCAAGCTCACCCCATTCGAGGCCGTCTACGGGCGTCCCCTCCCTCTCTTGGCACCTACGAGGCAAGCAGTACAACGCTTCCGGCAGTCGACCGCACTTTACGTGACAGAGATCACACATTGGCTCTCATCCGCGACAACCTCCGTATGGCGCAAAACAGGATGAAAACCCAGGCGGACAAACATCGGACCGAGCGGGAGTTCTTGGTGGGCGACGAGGTTTTTTTTCGCTTACAACCTTATCGTCAACTGTCAGTCTCCCGTCGGGCGAACCAGAAGTTGGCTCCACGATACTACGGACCTTTCCGCATTACTCACAGGGTAGGTCCTGTCGCTTATACCCTTGCCCTGCCAGAGGGCTCCCACATCCATCCGACCTTTCATGTCTCACTGCTCAAGAAGAAGCTGGGGGAGGCGATTCAGGCCAATCCCGTCCTTCCCGAAGCCACTACTGCTGGGGAACTTCGTCCTCTTCCTGAGGAGATCTTATTGTCCAAGTGGAAGAAGCGCGCGACTCGGAGTACCGCCCTGAAGTTCTGGTCAAATGGAAGAATCTCTCTGCAGCACACAACACATGGGTTGACCTCCTGGAGTTCCGCGAGCTCTTTCCAGATTTTCAGCTTGAGGACAAGCTGACTCTTGATGGGGAGGGGAATGTTACACCCCTACTCGGCGTCCGGTTCCCTGGATTTCATTATGCGAGACGACTAAAGGAGACGGCGGAGCAAGACCGGGCTGAACCATCCGGTTCAGCCCGCCAACAATAATAAAGCGGAAGCGGGGCTGAACCACACTGGTTCAGCCCCTATGGGGGCCGGCCGGCCCCCTTGGTCCCGGGTTATATAATAACCGGGACCCCTTGTGGAGGTGGCATGAAGAATTATCCCAGGTATTAGCTTTCTCTTTCCTAACCCTAATCCTCCTTCTCTTAATCTCTAGATCCCTCTACTCTCTCTTCTCCTCTTCCGCTAGGATCATATCACATTCTCCGTCCTTTGCCTCTATCTTAACGATTTCTAAGGATTCTATCTCGTTGACCTCTATCTCGCCGGTTCAGATCTAGGGACCCCTCCTCTCTTGATCTCTAAACTCAAGTTGGTTCGTATTTAGTAATATTATGCCCTTTGTGTAATTAATCCCTCTGTATGGGGAAAGTTATTGTTAACATAGTTGATATAATTCTATGATTAACATGCCATTAATGCTAATATTTTTTCATTATGAGATGAATATTTCCTATTATATTTTTTCTAGTTTGCTTTATGTATTTTCATCTGTATAGCTACGTAATAGTTTGTGTTTGATGATTGAAATACGAGAGAAATCTTCTCTCTCACTCCTACTTCTGGTGTAGGCTTCCATGTGCACCATTTTTCCCGTTTGTGTATTCCTATCTTACCCGCATACCATGTTAACAATTTCAAAAATAAAACTGAAAGTGGGTTTGCTGTGGTAGATGAATTGTTCATGTTTAAATGGCTAAATAGACTTCTAAATAATCGATAGTGGAATGTACTTGACTCAATCATTTTCTTCCAATGGATGTTCCGTTTAATCATTTGTTTACATCTACAGAGTTATATAGTTATGACTTCAAGTATAATATAATATGTCATGATCTTAAGATTTAAAAGTTTATATTGATCACCTAGATATAAAATGCAGAATGATCCATGGCTTGCGCATCAAAGATGGAAACCCAACTTATGTTTCAAGGTATGTTAGGACATCTAAGCTCATACAGGAGGAGTATTTTGGTGCATCAAAATTTATCAAGGTAAATTACAAATGATGAACATTTTTCTGCTGCTGCATTGTCTTATGCCCATTCGTTTGAGATGAGTTCTTGAGGATTAATTTTCAATATATTTTCATGAAATATTAGCTTCTGATTACATCTTCCTAAATTTTCCAATATGAACATTGTTACTGCTAAATTTATCTAAGCTTATAAGTCCCCTTCAACATCGAAAAATTGTCAAGGCTATAAGGCTCCGTTTGTTTGGATGGAATAGGAATTGAAATTGAGGCAATTCCAAATTTGTCGTTCATCTACAATCGAGAATTCTTCAAGTCGGAATTGACAATTCTCATGGTAGAATTCTATTTTAAGTCCTTAATTAGACCCACAATTAGAGCACAGTACTTACATGAATTTAGATTTGCATTTTGCCGGCTTAGCCCAGATTTGTTTAAATCATGAATAATGAGCGAAATATAACTTCTAACCTCTCAAAATCATTCTCGAGTTGGGTTGAAACTATAAAACTTCAGTGATTTGATTGGGCATTACAAACTATATCATCATAATGAAGTGACTATCTTGAACCTGTTGGAGGTGAGCATTACAAACTCGTGAATTGAGAAATATGCCAATTGCTTGGAATGCCTATTATATGAAACACCCCAACCTAGTTTAACAACAATCAACAGTCCGGCCAGAACCCGTGATAAAAGTAAACTAAGCAACAATAATAATTGGTACAAAACATGATTAAATGGAAGCAAAAATTAAACAATACTTACAGTAGAAGCAAAAGTGTGAAGCTAAAGGTAAAAAAGGTACCTCAAATTTCTGATTTCACCGAGCCAACTAGAATAAAAAAGAATCATAAATCCGAGATACTGAAATCTTGATACAAAAAAAAACTTTAGATATCTTAAATACATTATTTTCTTAAATAAAAAATACAACATCAGGACTGAAATGTAATTGAAAGAAAGATGAACAAAAATGGAGATCTGAAAACGCTTATCCTAGGCGTATCTCCCCACCTGTGACCCCTGAAAAGAAATGTCCGAAGATGGGTCAACCCACTGGTGAGTAAGAAAAACCATTCCTCCCATCCCCGCGTAGCGAGGGTCCGGGGAAGGGTCTCACCACAAGTGTGAAATGTAGGCAAACCTTACCCTGCATTTTTGCAAGAGGCCGCTTCCAGGATTCGAACCCGTGACCTCAAGGTCACACGACAACACCTCAACCGGTGTGCCAAAGTTCCCCTTCGCAAAAATGATAAACTATAAATATAATAAAATAGTGATATCCAGATAGAATAGTAGTTTTATAAGGACCCCAAATGTCCGAATGAACTAAAAAAATGGATCATCACTCCTAACAATGGGCGGGGGGGGGGGGGGGAGTTGAATGTTGCTGTTTTCCTTAAATACAAGATTAACATGTATGATTAGAAAAATAGTAATCTGAAAAGGCCTTCTGCGCAGAGCTCAAAAAAATCGAGGAGGCAAGGGCCACATCTCTAGTTCCGCTAACGAGGTTGGTTTGTCCGTTTGCAAAACTTGAGACAAATAGTATTCGTATACTGCAATTTTTATCCCCAGAGTCCATTATCCAAGAGGGGCTATACAATTGACATGATGTTACAGAGGTGGAATCACGTTCCATTACCCTAGTCAGGCTGCAGGAATTAGAGCAAGGGAGGGGAAAGAATATGGAATAGATGAGCGAAATTCAGCCCCTAGGGCTCAATTAATTGATCTTACTTCGAAGCTAATCAACATTAGGTTTTATATATGCTTATATTGTGCCTTGCTCAAATAACATAAAAGGGAAAACGATAAATAACCAAATGAGTCAGAAATACAAATATAATAATAAGACAGGGGTGATGCCCGTGCGCACTACTATATAGAGTGCGTGATGCCCGTGCGGCGTGCACACTACTATCCAGAGTGCGTGATGCCCGTGCGCACGACTATCCACGTTTGCCGTCACGTTGGGATCCATGCCCTTGTCTCCTCAGTACCGACGTCGATATACGCATCACACGCGAGGGAGCCCCTCACCCTTGTTTGTATCCATAAAAATGTAGCCTTTGGAAAAGTAGCATTGCCCTCAAGGCAAAAGTCTGAGAATTGGGCGCAGAATATGTCGCTGTCCACCCATGAGGCCTCTGATGGGGGTCGGCCAATCCAATTAACCAAGACTTGATCCACGGAGAGTCCCTCTTGGAGAAAAGTGTGTATCTTGAATGAGCCGGGGGATGTATTCCGGCGGTGCGGTGCTTGGCTGGGCAGGAGGTAATGTTGTCTTTACAGGGTGGTCACCTACCACCCGTTTCACCTGGGAGACATGAAACACCAAATGAATGCGGATCGTCCAAGGCAGCTGTAGTCGATATGTAGCGCCGCATATGCAGAAGAGGATCTCAAATGAGCCATAAAAGTTGGTCGCCAACTTGGTATGGCCCGCGAAGAAATTGAAATTTGGCGGTATGGGCGGAGTTTGACAAAGATCTTATCTCCCTCTGGGAACTGGATGTCGCAAATGCCGATTGGCCTGAGTAACCATCTTGTGTTGGGCCCACTGAAGGCGGGTGCTCAATTGAAGAAGAACCGTGTGACGATCCTGTAATATGCCTGCTAATGCCTCGGTGTGACATTCACCGGGAAGATTGCGGGTAAATGAAAGGGGCGGTCAATTATAGACAATCTCGAATAGGGTTGTACTTGCAGCTGTGTGGAAGGAGGTGTTGTAGCTATACTCAACCCAGGATAGCCACTTGGCCCAGGTGCGCGGGTGATCATAGACAAATCACTGTCAGACAACGACTGAGGTCTTCAGATTGATCGCCCGTCTGTGGATGATACGCCGTGCTCATGCGAAGCTGTGTGCCTTGCATTTTGAACAACCCTTTTAGAAGCAATGTTGTGGATATCTTCTTACATAAAGGTTTTATGGACAACGACATGCTTCTGATATTTTTTTTTACAAAATATCCTTTTGGAATATATCATCCGATATATCCGCTATCAATCGATATATTCGACGATATATCGGCCGATATATCCCGACGTTATATTGACTGACTTATTTCAATTTAATTTATTTAGTTCCTATAGTCTAATAGACAATAAACCAAAATTGTCTCGTTGCTAGGTTGTTTTGTATCCGTCCTCTGACTTTTTTCCCTGCCCCCGTCCATCATTGACTTAAATTCTGCTTGGCCATCGGATTTTAGAATGAAGGTTCCTTATCTTCCATCGTAATCGACGATTCCTGACTTCCTCTTGTTTTCTTCTATGCGTTATACTGTCATTAATTGTATAATATAAAATGTTTATACTAGTTTGGTAGATTTAGAGTTCAATAAATGTTAAATTATTAATACACAAATTTATAAAAAAATGATTACATATATATAATTATGTATTTAAATA
Source organism: Dactylorhiza incarnata (assembly GCA_033032865.1). NCBI lineage: Eukaryota > Viridiplantae > Streptophyta > Magnoliopsida > Asparagales > Orchidaceae > Dactylorhiza > Dactylorhiza incarnata. The sequence goes on along the minus strand of JAWHQI010000347.1, from coordinate 1,952,688 downwards.
ATTAATTATTAAAACCGACATATGAAATATCTCTGATATATCCCCCGACATATTAAAATGACATGAAAAACCTAAACCGACGTGTGAACATGAATATTTTGGTGGCTTGGTAGGTGTTGAAATACATATTTATGCACGTGGATGAAGATTTTGATATATAAGTGTGTTAATCATGGAAGTAGTCATAGGCTTTAAATAATTATATATGTATATGCATTCTTTGGGCTAAGTGTATTTTTATGATCAACATAAAAGTGTAGTTCTTCGTCTTAACTTCAATTTTCACCCATATCGAGTCATTTGAATTTCCGTAATGCTTGAAAAATTGAGTTGTGCGCAAAATGTTTGATTTGATCTGAATTTGCGTTTTTCCCCAAAAAATAATGATAAAGCAAGTGACCTGCAAAATACATACAAAGGACTTTGCATATCATTATTTTATTTTAAAAAGAGGATAAAATTACCAAAAAATATATATTTTGTGATATTATCACTTGCCGTAGTCCCGAATGAAATGTCGATAGTACCCGGTGAGATAGAGGAATCCTCAGATGTCGGGGAGGGAGCGGTTGGGGGGGGGCATTAATGGACGACCTCCACCTTCTTGGTCTACATCGCCACGCCCATGGACGAAATGGTGTGCCCCAAGTAGCTAATCTCGGTGTGGCCGAAAGTGCACTTCTTGGGGTTCACGAGGAAGACATGCTCGTGGAGGGTTGCTAGGGCCGCCCAAACTTGCTGAAGATGATCCTGCCAAGAGGAGCTGTAGACAAGAGTGTTATCAAAGAACACCAAAATATATCTCTGCATGACCGAACGACAAAGATTGTTCATGATCACTTGAAAAGTGGCTGGCCGTTTATGAGACCAAACGACATGACCACATACTTGTGGTGGCTGTTGTGGGTGCGGAAGGCTTTCTTCGAATTATCCTTGTCGCGCACTCGTATCTAGATGGTAGCTGGATTGTAGGTCGAACTCGAATACTGCCCACGCAGTTCATTTAATAACTCCTGGATTACCAGCATGGGGTCTTGTCCGGAATGGACACTCGTATCATTCTTCCGGACGATGCGGATTGGACTGGAGAAGAGGCTAGCACTATGATGGATGAGGCCCCCAACCAATATGTTACTCACAAGGCATTCAATCTCATCCTTCTAAACGCGCCCGTAGCGATAGGCACAGACAAAAATCACGACCACACGTGGTTGAAGGGCAATGCGATGGTCGGTTGGGCGCGAAAGTGGAAGGTGGGTAGCATCGGCAAAGACCCCTGGGAAAGCATCCAGGACGTGCTGCAACTGGAGTGGTGTAGGGGCGAGCGGCCAGGACGGCTCGACGACGTGTCACAAGTACACTGCAAAGTTCACTTCCATTGTTTTCTGGATGGAATGGAAGACAACCGCCTTACGACGAGGGATACATTTCCCGCCAAAAGTAAAGGAACCCCAACTGATGAAAAATTGAAAACGCATCGTCATGTCGATCCCTATTGGCATACACGTTGCTGAGGGTAAGGAGCCATGCTATACTCAATATGACGTTGGCGCCACCAAGCTCAAAGAAGTACAAATCCGCCTAGAGAGAGCAAGGGCCAACCTTCATATCCAGGCCGACATAGAGGCCACCTATGGCTTTACGATGATCGTCGCCTAAGCAGACTGAGAAACGAGGAGCGAAAGACTGACAAATGTCCAACCGTGTTACCAGTCTCTGGGAGATGAAGTTGTGGCTGACCCTACTGTTAATCATCACAATCACAGGGGCACCATAAAGCGATTCAGAGAGATCATGGTTTGGGGGCCAGAGATGCCTCCAATCGCGAAGCAAGGAAGGTCTAAACTATTAGAAAAGCCTTGTATTTAGGCCCATGATGTTAGGCCCATTTGTATTTAGTTTTGTCCCACATCTTGTATTTGAGATCTTTCTCTCCTCTCTCTCCTATATATATGTGTATTCTCCTCTTGTAAAGGTAGAAAAAATATATATCAATAAAGTTTTAAAAGTTTTTTTCAAGATGGTATCAGAGCCAAACCGCTCCTCCTAAGCGGTCTCCTTCTCGCCCGGCTTGGGCGGCCTTCTCGCCAGGTCTCGCTAGATGTGGCCCCTCCCTCTAGGTTTTGTACAATTTCCTCGTGGGCTACACTGCTCCGACTTTGTGCGGCCTTCTCTCTGCTAGCCGCTGGAGCTCCTCTACTCGCGATTGTGGACATCGTGGCTGTTACCCGGGCGGTCTCTTCTCGCGCTCCTCTTTTGATTGCTGTGGCTTCTCGCACTCGTCTCTTGCTGCGGCCTCTCTTGCTGAGGCTCTGTCTCGCTACAGCTGTCGGCGACTTCTCCTTGCTTCGTTCGCTGCGACCTCCTAACAGGTTCTCGCGATTGTTTCCGTGCTCTGTCCGCTGCGGCTTCTCGCGCGGGTTCTAGCTTCTCGCCTGAGAGATCGCACGTTTGTGCTCTGTTCGCTGCGGCTTCTCGCGCGGTTTCTTGCTTCTCGCCTGAGAGATCGCATGTCTGTGCTCTGTCCGCTGCGGCTTCTCGCGATCGTTACTGTGCTCTGTCCGCATAGTCCGAGATCGCTTGCCGCCGTCTGTGCTCTGTCCGCTTGGCTTCTGTATCAGCTTCCGAGTCTACTATTGCTGCTTCGTCTCTTCATCCTCTTGAGGTCCGTGACGAACTAAGGATCACTACTATTTCTCTCCGGGGCAAGCCAAATTTTGTTGAATGGGTTCACTCCGTTCGCCGTGTGCTTCAAACTAAGTGTCTCCTTCATCATCTGACAAGGTCTCCTCCCACCGCACCTACTGACGATTGGATCCGGGACGATGGGCGTGTCCAATCGTGGCTTCTCAACTCTCTGGACACCGAACCGTACCAGATGGCCATGTACCACGAGACTGCTCACGGTATGTGGAAGGACCTTCATTCTCTCTACTCTGGGAAGGACAGTCTTCAGCACCTCTTCGACATTCTTACTGATCTTCAGTCCCTTGACCCTGGAACCACTGATGACCTGACATCCTTTGTGGCTCGGGCTAAAACTCTTGTGGAGGCTTGGATCCAGCATCAGCCTCCCACCACGGATTTGGTCACTCAGCGACAGCAGAAGGAGGCGTTGGGATTGCCATGATGATGGCTCGTGTTCCACCACATCTTCACAGCGTTCACGCTCATATCCTGTCCGCTGCTGTTACTCCGTCTCTCTCTGATGTTTGTTCGATGCTCCTGAAAGTCACTCCTCCACGAGAGGCGCTGACTCCTTCTCCGGCTCTCCTACAGCAGTCTGTGGCGACCCCTGCTCCTGCTGCTCGTGGACCACCTGCTCGTGGAGGTCGCCAGTCTCGGGGAAGGGGCCGTGGTGGACGTCCCATGTTTAAATGTTCTTACTACGGCAAAGACAGTCATCTCGAGGCTATTTGCTACCGTAAGCATGGACTGCCTCCCCATCTTACTGCTACTACCATTACTTCTCCTTCCGCCCCTAGTGATGACATTGCGGAACTGCGTGCTCAACTCCAACAGTTACAAGGGGTGGTTAGTCGATCTTCTGGATCCGTGGCCTCGATCTCCAACGAAGGTATATCTTGCCTCCCCACAGCTCTCACTGGATTGTGGACTCGGCCACTCGGGTGCCACACATCATCTATCTCCGCACAAGCCGTCTCAATACTTGGTTTCTGCTTATCCTAAGTTCATTACCGTGGCTAATAGTGACACGACCCCGGTTGCTGGCGCTGCTCATATGCCTCTTACCCCATCCCTCTCGTTATCCTCGGTACTTCATGTTCCGGGATCTCCCTTCAACCTTCTCTCTGTTAGCCGTCTTACACAAGACCTTGATTGCTGTGTAACTTTCTCACGCTCTTTTTTTGTTGTGCAGGATCGACTAATACAAAATATACTTGGTAAAGGGCGTCTGTCCAGCGGGCTGTATCATTTGGAGGTCCCACCTACTGCTCTCTCCACTGTCTCTTCCACTGACTGACATTGTCGTCTTGGCCATGCCCCTATTCAGATCCTCAAGAAAGCTCTTCCCGATGTTCCTCTTCAGGATTTTTCTTGTGAATCTTGCATCTATGGAAAACAACATAGTGTATCTTTTACTTCTACCTGTACCCGGAGCGATGCTCCGTATTGATTAGTTCATTCTGACATTTGGGGACCATATAAGATCCCGAGTATCTTTGATTATCGCTATTTTATTACGTTTATTGATGATTACTCGCCTGTTACTTGGCTATATTTACTTCGTGACCGTTGAACTACCATCGACCTTCCGCTCATTCCTTACAGAGACACGCACTCAGGTTTCAACATCCGTAAAGATTATCCGTACTGATAACGCACGTGAATATACCAGTCGGACCTTCTTGCATCTCTGCACCGAGTTTGGTGTTATCCATCAGACTTCATGTGTGTATACACCCCAACAGAATGGTGTTGCCGAACGCAAGAATCGACATCTTCTTGATGTTGCCTGATCTCTAATGTTTCAAATGCAGGTTCCTCCTATCTATTGAAACTTTGCCGTTTCCACTGCCTGCCATCTCATCAACCGCATGCCCTCGTCCATTCTCAATTTCGTGGCCCCGGTCACTCTCCTTTATCCTTCCAAGTCTCTCTTTTCCCTTACACCTCAGATCTTTGGCTATACTTGTTATGTCCATAACCTTGGTCCACCACATGACAAACTAGCCCCACGTGCTACTAAGACTATGTTTGTTGGATATTCCCGCACCCAGAAGGGGTATGTTTGTTACTCTCCTACAGACGGGAAGGTCCTTGTATCTGCTGATGTAACTTTTCGTGAAGATCAACCATATCATACCTTTCCTACTGACCCTCTTCTTCCACCTCCTCCACCTCGACCCTCAGTTCCTATCACGTCTCCACTTCCACCAATACTTCCCAACCCACCTCCACCTCCAGTCCGACCCAAACCTCCTATTATTCAGGTGTACTCTCGTCGCCCTCCTCCATCAGATGCCCTGCAACAGCTTCCCTCTACCGGTGTGATCTCGCGACTTGTTGATTCGGCATCTCCGTCTACGACTCATCCCCTGGCGAACTATGTTTCTCTACACCGCCTTTCTCCACCTCTTCGTGATTTTTCCCTTTCTCTCTCCTCCATTTCTATCACTAATTCTTTACAGGAGGCTCTCCAGCATCCAGGGTGGCGCCCTGCTATGGATGAAGAAATGACTGCTCTCTGGGCAAATTTGAGTTGGGACCTTGTCTCTCTACCATCTGGACATAGTTGGGTCGGCTGTAAGTGGATCTTCACAATAAAACATGCTGCAGACGGAACGGTTGATCGTCTAAAGGCTCGTGGGTTTACCCAGCAATACGGCCTTGATTATGAGGAAACGTTCTCCCCTGTTGCCAAATTAAACTCTGTTCGGTTTCTGTTCTCCTTGGCTGTTCATCGTCAGTGGCCTATACATCAGCTGGACATCAAAAATGCCTTCTTAAACGACGACCTACTTGAGACAGTTTACATGCACCAACCGCCCGGGTTTGAGACCACGGGGGAGTCTCGTGTATGTTTACTTTGGAAATCTATCTGTGGTCTCAAACAGTCTCCTCGAGCATGGTTTGAAAAGTTCAGCAAAGCGGTTCGTGAGATTGGCTTCAAAAGAAGTTCAGCGGATTTCTCCCTCTTCACTCGTTTCCAACCCACCGGGACTGTTATTCTCCTGGTTTATGTTGATGACATTTTGCTTACTGGAAGTGGCTCAGCAGGGATTCAACAAGTCAAGCAGCACTTAAATTCTGTTTTTCAAATCAAGGATTTGGGAAACCTTCGATACTTTCTTGGCCTTGAGGTTGCAAGAAGACCTGATGGTCTTGTCTTATCCCAAAGGAAGTACTGCATTGATCTTCTGCAAGATGCTGGTCCCTCGGGGTGTAAACCTGTGGAAACCCCGATGAAGGTCAATCACAAGCTGTGTGCTCATGAATATGACTCGGATTCACTGCTTCCAAATCCAAAGTAGTATCAGCGTCTTGTAGGAAAACTGATATACCTGACAGTTACGAGACCTGATATCTCTTTTGCGGTTGGAGTAGTTAGCCGATTTATGCATACTCCTCGGGCTTCTCACCTTCAAGCGGTCGAGCGGATTCTCAGGTACTTAAAGAATGCCCCAGGACAAGGACTCGTGTATAAGCCATCCTCCTCTCTATCTCTTATTGCTTACTCTGATGCGGACTATGCGGGCTCTCTGGATGATCGACGGTCCACTACTGATTTCTGCACCTACTTTGGAGGAAACCTTATTACATGGCGGAGTAAGAAGCAGATTGTAGTTGCTCGCTCGTCTGCAGAAGCTGAGTATCGTGCTATGGCTGCTGTTGTGTCTGAACTCACTTGGCTTGAGAGTCTTCTTAGGGATTTGAGAGTTAATTTATCCTCTCCGACAACATTGTTCTGTGATAGTCAGGCTGCTATTCATATTGCGAAGAACCCAGTGTTCCATGAGCGAACAAAACACATTGAAGTTGACTGTCATTTTGTTCGAGAGAAGGTCCAGATGAAGAAAATAGAATTAGAGCATGTACCAGCTTCGGGGCAGGTTACTGATATTTTCACCAAAGCTCTACCACGACCGCTATATCATCAGTTTCTATCCAAGCTTGGTTCCCTGACTTGTACGCTCCAGCTTGCGGGGGAGTGTTAGAAAGCCTTGTATTTAGGCCCATGATGTTAGGCCCATTTGTATTTAGTTTTGTCCCACATCTTGTATTTGAGATCTCTCTCCCCTCTCTCTCCTATATATATGTGTATTCTCCTCTTGCAAAGGTAGAAAAATATATATCAATACAGTTTTAAAAGTTTTTTTCAAGATAAACGATGCAACCTCGCTTGGCGTCCATTGCTGTATGATGTGTCATCGCTCTCCAGAGCTTCAAAATCCTCAAAGGTGACCTGGTCCTTGCCATTGGTGATGCACAGCTCCTTCATGGGACAATCGTGAGTCTGAGAGTATGTATGTTTATAAAGAAAATAAAGACCCTTAGTGTGAAGATCGCGGTACTCCTAGTTGGTCATCCGGGTGCCGAAGTGAGAGCCCGGGGTGTAGAGGAGCCGCAACATGCTCTTGGGGTGGCGGTCAGAAGGGTACTGGATGATTGCCAGGCCGCCGAGCCTGAAAAACTCCCCAGGGGGCGGCTCGTGTCGACGGGTTTGACATTGAAGTTTGTTTCCACCAAGTAGGCGAGATTAATGACATTAATTATACACAGTGACTGGTGGGTGCGAAGACGGGATTAGATGTGGGGAACTAATCCCTGCATGAATATGACCAAGTAATGATCCAATGGTAAGCTCGAAACATGTGTTGTCAATGTAGTGAACATATCTGTGTAGTCCTCAAGGAGGCCCGATTGAGGACGTTGAAGGAGCGGGCCAGTGGTAAAGCGGTGAAAGGCGGTATGGGAGGTTCGACGGTAGGTCCCAAAGGGATGCTAATAACCGAAGGGAGTATGGCTGATTTCGAGTCGAGTTCAAGTGATTTGTGCCCAGCTCGAAATCAAATTTTTTGAGTCAAACTCGGCTCAAATCAAATTTATTTTGAGTCAAGTCAGCTCGACTCGAAATGGCTCGATTCTGAGCCGTCTCGAAATGGAATCGAGTTGGCTCGAAATTGTGCAATTATTTTCTTTATTCCAAGCCGCCTCAAAATAAAATTTAGTTGACGCACAATTGAGCAAATGAAGTCTTTTAAGTCTTTAATCCTTTAGTTTAGGTTTTGACTTTAGTGTTTTTAATTTTAAAATAATAATATGTTAATAAATACATATATTTTAATCAATTCGAGTTGATTCGAATCATATTTCGAGCGATTCGGGGCATACTCGAAATTGATTTGAAATGTGATTGAGTTGAATCAATTGTAACCGACTTCGATTCAACTCAATATCCGAGTGACTTTCGAGTTTCGAATAATATGCTCAGCCCTAGAAGGGAGTCAACATTGGAACTCGACGAGGTGCCCGATTGGTCAACGATGAAGGTAATTAAACTTCTCGTCCAACCGCTGAATTAGGACTTGGAGAGAGTTGACAGACTCCTTATGAGCATCAAATGGTGAGAGATGGTCGGGTCGGTGGGTGGCTGAGCCACAAGAGTGTTCGATTGCACCATAAAACACATCCGGGGCATACACGCAAGGAGGTTGATTGGATAGGGCGGAAAACAGTGGTGAGCGGCATCGCTGGGAGCAGGGGCAGCGCAATCGACGCTGAAAGCAAGGGCACTTAGCACTAAGAGAAGGGATGGGAGTCGCGGATCTTGTAGCAGGCGGAGTCGTTTGGCTCTTAGTAGGCGGAGTTGTCAGGCTCGTAGCAGGCGAAGTTGTCAGGCTCGTAGCAAGCAGAGTCGTCTAACATAGAGGGCGTGGACATGTGGGAATCAGAGGTCACAAACAAGGTGTGGAAGAGGGCATGGGGAGGGTGAGGCACTGGGAGCCGGGACAAAAGTCACGAGATCGTTCTTCAGGCAACGAAGATCGCGGTCTAAAGATGGTAGGTCATACCAAATGTTATGGAATTTGAATCGCATTCGATTGCCTAGTTGGGTTGTAGGAATTAAAGGAAGGGAGGGGGTAGAAAGAAAAAATAGAGGTTCGATTGCTCATAGGGCTCACTTAATTGATCTTACTTCCAAGATAATCAACATTAGATCTTACATAAGCTTATAGTGTCTTGCTCAAATAACATGAAAGGGAAATGGTAAATAACCAAACGGGTCCGAAATACAAATGTAATAATAAGTTAGGGATGACGGAATGCGCGATTCCCGTGCGTACTACGAGCTAACATCCACCTTCACGTTGATATACACGCCACATGCGAGTGCTCTCCTTGCCATTGTCCATATCTGTAACACCTGATATACCTTCATTCGACGCATAGACAACGGGTTTAGAGATTTGAGTAACCAACCTCCGATGACTCTGGAGTTCCTTCCTCAAGGTGTTAATTTCAGATCGTGACATGTTGGGAGTGTCCACTGCATTAGAAGTTTGGTGAGGAGGGATTTGCTGCTGCTGGGGACACCTATGTTTCCTAGCAAGCTGCCTCAATGAGATTTTCCCGGCCATAGTAGGTACGCATGTGGGTGCTCTGTCCCCTAGGACAATTTTGGGCATCACGCCCGCCACCCTCTCGAGAGCCCATGCGATCTCCCCTGCGCCCAATATTGGGGGACGTACTTCAGTAGAATGTTGGAGAAGGGGCAAGTGATGGAGTCATGAAGACATCGGTGGAGGGTGTGACCTTAATACCTATGGAGCACACATTTGACAAGGATGAGATTGTTGGAGAAGACAAAATATTGACTCGGTCAAAACATTTAATGAGTTAATTTCATATGCTGATAGTTTGCTAAATTGCTAACATATCATCTGCTTTTCAATGCTGTGTAATTAAAATTTTATTTTGCTTTCATACTTGGGTAGTTCCAAGGGGATTGTTTGTTTCTTGGTTTAGTTGAGCATTACCTTTGCTGCCTCCAGGTTGGTGACCTCAAGGGACAGTTTGGGCTATTTATGTATCTGATGCAACTTCTCAGGGAAAAACTTGGAGTATTGGATGCTTCATATGGAATGGGAACTGGTAGGCTATTACAATGCATCAATTTAAGTAATAATCTGTATGATGCATATTTATCTAGATACGCATTCACATTGTTGTAGATTCCAACACTACCCAATAAAATATCATATGACATTATTCATTAATTTTCATGATCAGACGGCTCAAATGTTACTGTGATTCACTAACTGATATCATATGGTTTCAGGTAGTATAGCTCTAACATACCATAATGGTCAACTTTTGTCTTTGAGGGAAGATGATAAGCCTTGTAAGTTTTCTCGGTGATGCCATGGAATTCACTGTATTTTTCTTGGCATTTCAAGGATCATATCTCATTCTATTCTGAATTTCTATAATTAACACTCCAATGTATGTTCCTGTTAATTTGATACACACATGTCTTTACATATTTTGTCATGTAATGGGGCTTCCATCTATATAAGGAGCCCCTTCCGTGAGTTTTCTTTTATTTTTTTGAGTGTTAGTCTTTGGGTCTCTTTTTGGAGAGGAGAGTGTTTTGGAGGACCCAGTCTCCGAGTGTTTGGCGATAGCTCGTCTCTCGATTGTATCTTTTATTTCATGCAATGTAAGTTCGCATTCTGGTTTTAGATCTTGATACGGCCTCCGCGTATCAATTGCTCCGATTTACCACTCATTTAGGGTTTCCGACGAACCCTAATTGGATTTTCCTCCTCTGTCTGGCCTTTCCCCCACTCCCGCACGCGTTGACCAACGCCATCGGCTTCCCGCGCGACCCGAGCCTTGCACGTCTTCGCCCCCGCACACGACCGTTCTCGTGCTCGACTGGTCTTGCACAGCTCGCCTCACCCGTCCCACATCGACCTGCTCCGACATCTGCGAGCCCAACCTCTGTTCGGACGACGCCTTCCGGCCCGCGCGTTTTCTGCGGCTAGTCTCAGTTAGGGTTGTTCACGAACCGAATCGAATCAAATTACACATCAATCGAATCCAAAATTGTGATAGAATGCAGAGATTCAGATTCAAAATCAGATTCGTTCGAATATTTGAAATCAGATCCGGGTTCGGATTTGTCCCGAAATCTTAGCTCTGAATTCGGAATCGAATTCTGATTCGAATTTAGGCATATATATAATATACCATATATATATAATTTATATTAGGGTCATGAGAGTTTAATTAGTTATATAAAATTTATTAAATTATATTTTTCTACTATTCGCAAATTATTCGTGAATCCTTTTAACAGAGATAATATTATTTGGATTCAAAGATCACTCGAATCCGAATTTGGATTCAAATTCAAAAAATACGAATCTTAATCGAATCTTCTTGAATCGATTTCCGAATTGTTCACGAACTATTTGGTTTGCGAACAACCCTACTCTTAGTATCTACGACACCGAATCTGCCGCAAATACTAGTTTTGGCAGTCGCTCCGGCACACGACCCCGCTGCTGGTTGCGCCTCCCTCCCTAGTTTCGCACAGACCTCCTCCTTCCGCGCGCCGCCGATTCCAGAGCCGCCATTCTGCGTTTCTTTGGCTATTCCAGCACCTTCAACTACTCCGACGCGTACTTTGCCGCTCAACGACCCTCCTGCATCCCTTCTGAATTCTGGCGGCCCTCCCGCGGTTCTTGCAGCATTCCGACAGCTCTCCTGCGGCTCCTGTAACATTCCGATGACTCTCCTGTGGCTCATTCAGCATTCCGGCAACCTACGGAGCCTCATGCCGCATTCTGCCATCCCTCACACTCCTTTTCCGCCATGGCCCTCCTTCCACAGTGAATGCTCGATGCAATCGAATTGAAGCTTCCATGGATAACCTCCTTGCCATGACGCTTACGCTTCGTCGTCGGCTTCTTCCACAATCCACACGCCCCCTTATAGCCCATGCACACCCTTTTACTTTCCGTCGAGCCTCCTCCTCCCTCCATACCACCACCACCACTCCTCAGTGGGTCTTCGACTATTGGAAACGCTGCCGCTTCCTCCTTTCCCAACACCCTTCGTTCTCCCATTGCCGACCGCGGTACGCACCCCCCTAATACGCCCCCCCCCCCATCTTCCGATTTGCACCGGTTGCCCTCCAACCCAGTCGCCTTCTGTCAAATCCGTGACAAAGGCTCCACCTGGCGGCTCGCCTGCCTTTCACACGGCGCCACATGTTTTTTTCTGTTCCCCGCCATTTCTTGGAGACCCCCGCCCGCTGATTTTCCAACATCTCTCGAGCCCACTATTGCCCTACCCTCACTTCTTATCACTCTCCCACTTTGACCAGACTTCCCATTGGGTTTCATTCTATATCCACATTACCTACTCATCGTTCTAATGTCCAGCCCCCCGACACTCTTTCAGGATCTGGATGGGTTTCTGCCATCAGTCTTCCTAGCCTCCGGCCTCCGACCGAGGCCCTGGCCCAACTGTCGCGCACCTCGCTCGACCTTGATGATGAGATTTTTTGCGGGCATGACATTGCTTTACGTCTCGGGCAGTCCCATACCGAGCTCCACGCCTGTTTCGGTCACCTGTACCACATATCTGCAGCAACCAGCCGGCCATGACATCTCTAAGCTTCTGATGTTTCACCAGATCCGCCCACCAGAGGAGTCGCCCGAGTCTCTGCGACACGCCCGTGGGACCCTTCCCGGCTCGACCTTGGGTGCAAGGTCGCTTTTCAGGACAAGTGTATTGATACGCACGTGTCTTGACGTATTTTATCCTGTAATGAGGCCTCTATCTATATAAGGAGCCCCTTAGGTGAGTTATCTTTTATCTTGTGAGTGTTAGTCTTTGGGTCTCTCTTTGGAGAGGGGAGTTCTTTGGAGGGCCCAGGCTTCGGGTGTTTGGCGAGAGCTCGTCTCTCGATTGTATCTTTTATTTCATGCAATGCAAATTCGCGTTCTGGTTTTAGATCTTGATACGACCTCCACGTATCATAATTTCATTTTGTTCACGTTAATTTTGTTTACATAGAGGAAGTATGGATAGGTTGCCAACATTGTAAAACTTCTGCTCCATTTAATCTGGTATTTATTGTAAACACTGCAGATGTGATAGAGGTTTTAGAAGATGGAGATTTGCAGACAGTTGGAATACTGGATTACGGAAAAACGCTGACTCACTCATTCAGTGCTCATCCAAAGATAGATCCACTTACCAGTCTGTATTATGCATATGGTCCACTTGTTGCTATATTTTGAATATTAACTACATTCTGGCTTTCTTCACTCTATGATGCAGATGAAATGTTTACATTTGGTTATTCCTACATGCCTCCTCACATTACCTACCATGTAATTTCAAAGGATGGTGTCATACTGGATCAAGTGCCCATTACAATACAGGAGCCTATTTTGATGCATGACTTTGCTATTACTGAGAACTATGCCATCTTCATGGACCTTCCTTTCTACATGCGACCAAAGGTGATCAAAATTGTCATTTACTCAATTAAGATATGCTTGATTAATTAGGAAAACATTTTAAATAATGCAGTTAGTCAAAAAGTCTGCTGCTGCTGCTGCTTTGAATTGATTGAATTTCTTTTATTATTCACATCTCTTGTTGATTTATTGTAATTGTAATTGTAATTACTACTGCTGAGGTTACAGCGTCTGCTACAAGTGTTTTTTTTTTCAAAATTTCAACTTCTGACATTTTCTAGCTCATGCTATTATTTGATGGGGATTGACGAGATGGTGGAGCATGAGTTTTGAACCCACTCAGGGCTGATTTGCCACATGCCATATTTGGCATCACTCAATGGATGATTCAAGTCCGCGATTGCATCCGGATCTACGTTTTGATATTTTCATGTATTTGTTTTTTTAAGAGTCTTATTTAGGGAGCTCGGACAACCATCACATATGACCAATTATAGCCGCATAAGATCAATCATAGCTGCATAAGATGATTGTCCTAGTCATGTTTTATTATAAACAAGAGGGTAGGGGCAACCGTTATGGTTATTGCAGATTTTGGAGAGCTTCTTCTTGGAATCCAGCGGTTTTCTCACGTGCCGATTTTGTGAAATCCCTAGGTGCCGACTCCTAGATATTTTCCCTCTTGCTTCCTTATATTTTCCTTGTTAGCCACATCTCCTCTTCTCCGTTTCCTGCAGCCGACCAGCCAACCAGCAGTCCCCATAACTTTGCCTCCACAAAACAGCCACCAATCTACTCCATAGCCCTATCACATAACAACCAAGCTCTCCATTCACTCTCCCAACAGAAGCAACCCACATCAACACCCAGCCGTCCACTGCCAGCACCTCCCAGAACTGCCAATCCGTCCTTGTTGAAACCTTCCAACACTCCTCCCTCCAACCCTATCCCAATCCTAGCTTAACCAACCATTCTTGCTCCTCCACTCAGTCATCGGCCACCATGTAGGGGCTTTACAGACATCGCCTCACCCTCCCTCACTATTTACCCTACAACCCCAACCCTCCAAGCCCTCCAGCCACTGTGTAGACCACATTCTACCCCTCCATCCACCACCATTGTTACGGTAGGGCTAGGAGTCGCCTCTGTGAGTTACCCAACCGGGTAGCCCTCAACCATCACCGGATCCCCTAACCATAACAGGGTCCGCAGCACCTACACCCCAACCCCTCTCCGCACACATTATTCATGCGGCGGGTTGTTGAGGCTGGGGATCGAACCCCAGACCTCCTTGAGTAGTGGAGGTTTCATCCACTCTCACCAACTGAGCTGGCTCAAGGAAGTCTGGGGTTCGATCCCCAGCCTCAACAACCCGTCGCATGAATAATGGGTGCAGAGAGGGGTTGGGGTGTAGGGGTTGCGGACCCTGTTACGGTTAGGGGACCCGGCGATAGTTGAGCCCTGCCCGGTTGGGTAACGCACAGAGGTGACTCCTAGCCCTACTGTAACATAAAAGTGCACTTTTATGTTACAGTCGTAACCCCACCCCTGGGTGGGAAATACCAAGTGGGCAATACGGTTGGTTCTGCCCCCAATCCCAGAGCATGGGCACCGTAACAGGGCCGCGACCCACACACCCCAACCAAATCCCCGCCCCCATTTAATCAGGCGGTAGGCTGTTGGGGCCAGGGATCGAACCCCCGACCCCCTTGATAAGGAGAACTTTCATGATCTCCCATCACCAACTGAGCATCATCAACTGAGCCGCTCAGTTGGTGATGGGAGATCATGGAAGTTCTCCTTATCAAGGGGGTTGGGGGTTTGATCCCTGGCCTCAACAACCTACCGCCTGATTAAATGGGGGCGGAGATTTGGTTGGGGTGTGTGGGCCGCGGGCCTGTTACGGTGCCCATGCTCTGGGATTGGGGGCCAGGATTGGGGGCGGAACCAGCCGTATTGCCCACCTGGTATTGCCCACCCAAGGGTGGGGTTACGACCGTAACAACCATCCACTCCTACCTCTACTCCAGGACAACAACCCATCCTCGATCCTCTTTAGGCAGCCCACAACAGCCCTATCCCCTCCAATACAACCATCATACCATCCTCCTCAGAGTTTGGAACAACTGTCACAACATTTACGCCCACCGGATCTTGACTCCCTCGCTTATGACCGTTCCCTTCTGAGTGTTTATTGTTTGGTTTCATTATTTTCCACATTGTTGTACGAATTTGGATGCTTATATGATTATGGATGTCTTGCTATGCTAGTATTTCGTTCTATGACTAATTGTGATTTGTAGGATTTATTCCTTGTGCCTTTAGCTAACGGCCCTCCAAATGGGAGAAAGCCAATCTTGTCCGCTTGTTAGAATTATTTGTTTTTCTTTCTTATAATAACTATGTGGGATTTATGCTCCTATCATTACTTGCAATTTACTATCGGATCACTCATTTCATACACACTTCATCCTAGGGTTTGATTTTCCCAGTACTACACCTCCACATCCCTACCCTGCTTCACTACTTCTATGGTTTTCATTAAAAGTTTTGAGTATTTTTCATACTTCTATTTTCAGGAACTCGTGAATGAAAAAACATTGTTTTCCTTTGATCCTACAAAGAAAGCCCGTTTTGGTATACTTCCGCGATATGCAAAGGATGAACTTCAGATTGAGTGGTTTGAGCTACCAAACTGCTTCATATTCCATACTGGTGATTCTCTTATTAGCTTGTGCAACATGTTTGAAGTTCCTTGCATATGCTGTTAGCTATTTCAATTTATAGCTCTACTAATAATTGAGCCCTTAAGCTGTTTTAGTATAGGTTCTTATCCTCTTAACCATTTCCTCCCTTGAATTTGACTTGGTATATTATTCATAATCTTAATTTTTTTTTAATAAATATTAGACAATCAATTATTTGATGCAAATTCCATTTTTGTCCTAGTTTAATAGACAAGAGTCAACATTTACCAGGCTTTCAAATTTTCCGTTTGGATGAGCTATACAATAAAACTTGGCATTTTCTTTTCTAATCTTGAATCACTTTTTTTTTAATCTTATTCACTTGTTTTAGTTGAATATACGTCTTTTTTATTTTTCGCACTTATGTTATGCACGTGATATGTCACGTGCAAGTCTCCTATTTATATATGTATTTGCCCGGTTTAGGGCATCGGAATCTAATTCAATTTGGGTTTTCTACTTGGTATCAGAGCTAAACCCGTGCGCCGTTTCTTCCCGTCTCCCGCTCTCCCGCTTCTTCCCGTCTCCTTCGTCAATCGATCGTATCGCTCTGAGCGTCTTCTCGTGCTCATCCCGCCGATGCGGCTGCCAAATAGAGCCGACGCCGCCGTCGGTCGCTGAGGAGAGTGTCGTCGCAGCTCTCTCGTGACGCTGCCGATCCGTCGCTGTTCCCTTCGTGTCCAGCTGCCGCCGCTGCTTGCCGTTGTGTCGACGCGTGCTTCCGTCTGCGTGCGGCTCTATCTTCCGACGCTCCTGTTACTGCTGCTGCTTCCGTCGACGTCGTTCCCTCTTCCGTCG
This sequence comes from Dactylorhiza incarnata, assembly GCA_033032865.1. Lineage (NCBI taxonomy): Eukaryota > Viridiplantae > Streptophyta > Magnoliopsida > Asparagales > Orchidaceae > Dactylorhiza > Dactylorhiza incarnata. The sequence goes on along the minus strand of JAWHQI010000347.1, from coordinate 1,936,178 downwards.
ACGTCGTTCTGTGCCGCTGCTGCTCTGCTCTGGTTCTTTGTGCCGCTGCTGCTTTGCATGTCGCCGACTCTTGCCGTCTGTTATTGCTGCTTCCTGATCGCAGGAGTGACGCTGATTCCCGCAGTTCTCCAGTGATGCTTGTCGCTTGTTTCCTCCAGCCGATCGACACCGGGAGGATGTTTTTTTTTTTCGTATGATTTGAGATATCGTTTTTTTTTTGAGAAATCATTGTCTCTCCGTTGGGTGATCCATCCGACCCCTCCGCTGATTCCCCAGCACAAACTATCTGGATCCGGTGTTCTCTCCGGTACCTCTGCCAATCCTCCTCGGAGTCATGGTTAGTCTGGATCCGGTGTTTTCTCCGGTACCTCCGCCGATCCTCCTCGGAGTCATGGCCAGTCCGGCTCGTTGAAGATTACCACTGTTGCCTTGGATGACACAAACTATCTGGAATGGTCCAGGGCAGCCCAACATGCTATTCGCAGTCACCAGTTGTATGGACTTATTGATGGTACCACTGTTGAGCCACCACGCACCGATCCCTCATGGAGAAAATGGGATGCGGACAATTCGTTGGTCGTCTCGTGGTTACTTAACTCGATGTCCTCTCAAGTGTATCGCAGTCATATGCTGTTGGACTCCGCCTACGATATTTGGACACGGGCTCATGATACTTACTCTCAGGCAGGCAGTTCGATGCAAGTGTATGAGCTCACTCGCCGTGTTCTGGAACTAAAGCAGGGGACTATGACCATTGCCACTTACTACTCTGAGTTTGAGCACCTTTATCAGGAGCTGGATTTCTTCAACACTTTCCCTGCTGCTTGTACGGCTGATGCGGTGGCCCTTCAGAAGGATAAGGATCGATTCCGAGTTCACGTATTTCTTATGGGGCTCAACACGGAGTTTGACGCAGTTCGCTTACATGTCCTCCATCGTGAGCCACTTCCCTCTCTTCGGGAGGCCTTCAGCATGCTCCTCAGTGATGAGAATCGTCGTCGCACTCTGAGCCCCGCTACTGATCACTCTGCGCTGGCTGGGATGTCTCGTGGACCCCCTCCTGTTTGTAGTCATTGTGGGAAGACAGACCATACCAAAAACTCTTGTTTTCGTCTGCACCCGCACCTTGCTCCTGGTGGTCGGGGCTCTAGTACCCGTGGTCGAGGTGGGTACCGTGGTGGTGTGGCCGTCACTCTGGTGATCGCTCTCAGTCTTCTGCGCACTATACTGAGGTTCTGGAGGACACCTCTGGAGGCCTGTCTGCTGTTGAATTAGAGGCTTTCCGACGCATGTTGCGCTCCCACTCAGACTCTACTCCTGCTGCCTCTCATGCTGCTGTTGCCACTTCAGGTCTGTCCAGTGCTAATGCTGTGTCTTCCACTCCTTCAGAGTAGATTATCGACTCGGGTGCGACAGACCACATGACTGGCTCTGCCTCAGGTTTTACCTCTTATACCCCTCTTTTTGGTCGTGATAAGGTTATTGCTGCTAATGGCTCTCTCTCAGCCATCGCTGGTAAAGGGACTGTCCTTTTTTCTCCCGACCTATCTCTGTCCTCTGTTTTGCATGTTCCCTCTTTTCCCCGCAATTTGCTTTCTATTAGTCACTTGACTAACTCCTTAAATTGTTCTGTGACATTTTTTCCTGATGCTTGTGTGTTTCACAATCTGGGTACGAGGCGGACGCTTGGCAGTGGTAGGAATGTTGGTGGACTGTACTTGCTGAATCAGTCTTCTCCCAGGGCTCTCTCTTCCACCAGATCTCCTACTCTACATGACATCCGACGCTGACATCAACGCCTTGGCCACCTGTTGAAACCAGTAACCCGGTTTCAGCGTTCGAAAGGGGGATGCAGCTAGCCCTTACTTGACCCAAGCTAAGTCCCTTGACTGATCGCTAAGAATTGAAAAACCTTGCTCTTGGAGAACACCTGAGTCCACAAACGGACCCCTTAAGCTGCAGCGTGGAGGTCCCACCACGTACCCGGAAGCTCTTAAGGAACTTCCCCTCCCAAGCCAGTGCTGAGCCTGGGCACCTTGGAGGGCACTAAGAACCACCTCACCTTCAACCTTCGATGACAGGGGGAGGGGGGGTGCTTGCTCACAAGACCACGCGAGGGAGGGGGTAGTGACCAACCCTTCCCAAGGTGCCCATGAGGGTCTATTTATAGACTTTCCTAAAAACGGACTGCGAATAGCCAAAATCGGACTGTAGATAGCCAAAATCCCCTAAAGAGAGGGAACGGGCGAGTGGGGGGCTGCCCCCACTCGCCCCCTCAAAAGACAGGACGGGCGAGTGGGGGGCTGCCCCCACTCGCCCCTTCAAGAGAGGGAACGGGCGAGTGGGGTGATCCCCCACTCGCCCCTTGGGCGGGCGAGTGGGGTGATCCCCCACTCGCCCCTTGGGCGGGCGAGTGGGGTGATCCCCCACTCGCCCCTTAGGTGGGTGAGTGGGGTGGTCCCCCACTCGCCCCTTGGGCGGGCGAGTGGGGTGATCCCCCACTCGCCCCCTGGGCGGGCGAGTGGGGCGGTCCCCCACTCGCCCCTTAGGCGGGCGAGTGGGGTGATCCCCCACTCGTCGAGTGGGATTCCTCCCACTCGCCGGGCGAGTGGGATCCTTCCCACTCGCCGAGTGGGTGGAACCCCTCCCACTCGCCCAAGGCGAGTGGAGGATTGTTCCCCCCCACTCACCCGAGGAAGGCGGGTGCTCGGCCCACTTGATCCCTTCCTCTTCCTTCCATCTCCTTTGGGTCCGCCTCGATTCTGCTGAGTCTTGGTTAACCAAATCAGCTCGGCAAATATGGGGGTTGTACACCACCCTTCTCTTTATATCTTACTAAATTGTTTCCTATTTTTCATCATTTACTTCAGTCCTTCTCTTGTGATGCGTGTGAACAATCTAAACATGTCCGTCGGAGTACTAGTCATTTATCTGTTCCTAGTATATGTCCATTTTATGTTATTCACTCTGATGTTTGGGGCCCGTCCCCGGTGTTATCTTTATCTAGTTATAAATGATTTGTTACGTTTATTGATTGTCACTCTCGCACTACGTGGGTTTATTTGCTTAAACGGAAAAGTGACGTCCTTTCTTGTTTTTAAACTTTTCATAAGATGGTGACCCAACAATTTGGAGGTAAAATACGTGTGTTTCGTAGCGATAATGGTGGGGAATATGACAACCGGGGTGTTTTTGGGGCCTATCTTGCCGACCATGGCATCATCCATCAAACCACGTGCGTCCACACTTCCACTCAAAATGGGGTGGCTGAACGGAAGAACAAGCACTTGTTGGAGGTGGCCCGGTGTTTACTCCTTGCTATGCACCTTCCTAAATCCTACTGGGGTGATGCAGTTCTCACTGCTACTCATCTCATCAACCGTCTTCCGTCCCGTGCCCTCTCTTTTGATACGCCCCTGTCGTGTCTTCCAAAAAACCACATTGTCCACACCTCTCATCTTGCCCTTTGTATCTTCGGATCCGTGTATTTTGTCCACGTCCATACCCCGCATCGTGATAAACTCGATGCGCAGTCCCTTCGGTGTGTTTTTGTTGGTTACTCTCCTACCACCAAAGGGTATCAGTGTTATCACCCTCCGACTCGTCGCTACTATTGCACTATGGATGTTACATTTCGTGAGGGGGAGCCGTACTTTGGTCCTCGTCAGGGGGAGACGACTAGTAATGGTGACGAGACCATCGATTATCCTCTTCCTATTGTCAATCCTCCTCTTCCTATCATTGCCACTCCTCCTATTCCTCCCACTGCTCCTATTCCTTCCACCTCCGCTCCACCTATACTATACACATACTCCCGTCGTCCCACGACTGTTGAGCAAGTGCAGACTGAGGATGTTCCGCTAGTGCCGGTGACCGTTTCCGCACCAGATTCTGATGATGACCTCCATGTTCCGCTTGCTCGACTTATAGGTAAAAGGGGTGGCACCAAACATCCCATTGCCAACTACATTTGTTATGATCACCTCTCTCAGGCCCATACAACCTTTATCTCTTCTCTTTCATCTATTGTGATCCCTAAAACATGACAGGAGGCTGTTCAGATACCTGAGTGGAAAAAGGCAATGGAGGAGGAACTGCGTGCCTTGGATAAAAATAAGACATGGAGGCTTGCTAGTCTTCCCCCTGGGAAGCGAACGGTCGGATCCCGTTGGGTCTTCACAGTTAAACAAAATCAAGATGGAGTGGTGGAGCGGTATAAGGCTCGTTTGGTGGCTCAGGGATATACCCAAGCTCAGGGCATTGACTACCAGGAGACATTTGCTCATGTTGCAAAGATGAACTCAATTTGTGTGCTTCTCTCATGTGCTGCGAGTCGTAGATGGGAGCTACTGCAGCTTGATATCAAAAATGCGTTCTTGAATGGTGATCTGGAAGAGGAAGTCTACATGGATATTCCTCCGGGCTCTGTGATCAAAGGGTCCAAGGGGAAGGTCTGCCGCATTCTAAAATCCCTGTACGGCCTGAAACAGTCTCCGAGAGCATGGTTCAGACGTTTCTACAAGACCATGCTTCAACTTGGATACACTCAAAGCCAAGCTGATCACACTCTCTTTATCAAGAGGAAGGGTGCTCAAGTTTCTATTCTTATTGTCTATGTGGATGACATCATCATTGTCGGAGACTACTTAGAGGAGATCAATCACTTGAAAAAGCAATTAGGCAAAGAATTTGAAGTTAAAGATCTGAGAAAGCTGAAATATTTCTTGGGAATTGAAGTTGCGAGGTCCCAACGTGGGATCTTCATATCTCAAATGAAGTATACTCTTGATCTTCTTGAGGAAACTGAGATGCTTGGGTGTGCCCCCGTGGACACCCCTATTGAGACTAATCACAAAATTAATGCAGATATTAGTGGGGAGAAAGTGGATGCCTCAAAATACCAACGCTTGGTTGGGAGGCTCATATACTTGCCTCATACTCGCCCTGACATCACATACGCTGTGGGTGTCCTATGCAGGTATATGCACTCCCCTTCCATTCGTCATCAGCAGGCTGCCTTCAGGGTGTTGCGATATCTCAAGAAGGCACCACGGCGTGAGATTCTGTTCAAAACTAGCCAGTCATTGGAAGTTGAAGTGTTTACAGATGCTGATTGGGCTGGTAGTCAAGATGACAGAAAGTCTACCACTAGGTACTGCACATTTGTAGGAGGCAATCTTGTTTCATGGAAGAGCAAGAAGCAGAATGTGGTAGCTCGCTCAAGTGCGGAAGCAGAGTATAGGTGTTGAAACCAGAGAACTGGTCTCGACGTTCGCAAGGGGGATGCAACTAACCCTTACTTGACCTGAGCGAGCCCCCTGACCAGTCACTAAGAACCGAAAAACCTTGCCCTTGGAGAATACCTAAGTCCACAAAGAACCCCTTAAGCTTACCCGAAAGCTCACATGGAACTTCTCCTCCCAAACCAATGCTGAGCCTGGGCACCTTGGAGGGCACTAAGAACCACCTCACCGTCAACCTTCGATGACAGGGGGAGGGGGTGCTTACTCACAAGACCACACGAGGGAGGGAGTAGGAACCAACCCTTCCCAAGGTGCCCATGAGGATCTATTTATAGACCTTCCCAAAAACGGACTGCGAATAGCCGAAATCGGACTGCGGATAGCCAAAATCCCCCCAAAAGAGGGGACGGGCGAGTGGGGGGCTGCCCCCACTCGCCCCCTCTAAGGAGGGATGGGCGAGTGGGGGGGCTGCCCCCCACTCGCCCCCTTAAGAGGGACGGGCGAGGGGTTGCCCCCCACTCGCCCCCTTAAGAGGGACGGGCGAGTGGGGGGACTGCCCCCCCACTCGCCCTCTTAAGAGGGACGGGCGAGTGGGGGGCTGCCCCCACTCGCCCCCTTAAGAGGGATGGGCGAGTGGGGGGGGGGGCTGCCCCCACTCGCCCCCTTAAGAGGGACGGGCGAGTGGGGGGGCTGCCCCCCACTCGCCCCCTTAAGAGGGACGGGCGAGTGGGGGAGGGGGGGATGCCCCCCCACTCGCCCCCTTAAGAGGGACGGGCGAGTGGGGGGGCTGCCCCCACTCGCCCCCTTAAGAGGGACGGGCGAGTGGGGGGGCTGCCCCCACTCGCCCCCTTAAGAGGGACGGGCGAGTGGGGGGGGGGCTGCCCCCCACTCGCCCCCTTAAGAGGGACGGGCGAGTGGGGGGGCTGCCCCCACTCGCTCCCTTAAGTGGGATGCGGCGAGTGGGTGGGGGGGGGGGGGGGGCTGCCCCCACTCGCCCAAAAGATGGCGCGAGTGGGGGAACTTCCCCCACTTGCCTTGCTAAGCCATTTTCCCTCCCTCGGGTCATTCCCTAGCTTTGCTCGGTCTTGGTCGTCTCTGAGAGGTCGACCTGTTTCTCTCGGTCACCTTAACTTCCGACTTGGTCTCGACGAATTACGGGTAAACCAACGACCCTACTCACGTCGGGTCACACCGGCTCGGAAAATATGAGGGTTGTACACAATCCCCGCTCTTTTCGAGCTTGTCTCAAGCTCGGAAAGAAAGTCCAACCCACCTATTTGACGAGTAGGTGGGACTTGAGGGGGATCCACGGAGTGACCTGCCAACGGGATACCCCTGCCGAGTCCTTCGGCTGAACATGACTTGAGGCGGAAGGCGAACCTTTCTCCACTAAACACCCCTCCTGTGAGCCGAGCTCAGCAGGAGGTGGAGAAATGCTCAACACCTTTAGGTCGAACTAAACTCGACCGAAGGTGGAGGGAGACTCAACACTTCTAGTCGAGCTGAACATGACATGAGGTGAGGAACGGACCTTTCTCCACTAGACACCCCTCCTGTGAGCCGAGCTCAACAGGAGGTGGAGAAAGCTCAACACCTTTAGGTCGAGCTAAACTCGACCGAAGGTGGAGGGAGACTCAGCACCTCTAGTCGAGCTGAACTTGACATGAGGTGAGGAACGGACCTTTCTCCACTAGACACCCCTCCTGTGAGCCGAGCTCAACAGGAGGTGGAGAAAGCTCAACACCTTTAGGTCGAGCTAAACTCGACCGACGGTGGAGGGAGACTCAGCACCTCTAGTCGAGCTGAACTTGACATGAGGTGAGGAACAGACCTTTCTCCACTAGACACCTCTCCTGTGAGCCGAGCTCAACAGGAGGTGGAGAAAGCTCAACACCTTTAGGTCGAGCTAAACTCGACCGAAGGTGGAGGGAGACCCAACACCTCTAGTCGAGCCGAGCTCGACCTGAGGTGGGGGGCGGGAACTCCACACCTACCAGGGAGCCGAGCTCACCTGGTGGGGGAGGGAACTCTACACCTACCAGGGAGCCGAGCTCACCTGGAGGGGGAGGGAACTCCACACCTACCAGGGAGCTGAGCTCACCTGGAGGGGGAGGGAACTCCACACCTACCAGGGAGCCGAGCTCACCTGGAGGGGGAGGGAACTCCACACCTACCAGGGAGCCGAGCTCACCCGGAGGTGGAGGAACTCAACACCTAACATGGAGCCGAGCTCACCTGGAGGTGGAGGAACTCAACACCTAACAGGGAGCCGAGCTCACCTGGAGGTGGAGGAACTCAACACCTAACAGGGAGCCGAGCTCACCTGGAGGTGGAGGAACTCGACACATCCTCAGACCGGCTTCTCTTCCTGGAGCCTTACCAACCCAAACGAATCTACCCGACGAGCCACCCAGTGACCGACATCGACAAGCCCGGGCGAGTGGTCTCCAGTCGAGGACGCGACTTAAAACGAATCTACCCGACGAGCCACCCAGCGACCGACATCAACAAGCCCGGGCGAGTGGTCTCCAGTCGAGGACTCAACTTAAAATGAATCTACCCGACGAGCCACCCAGCGACCGACATCAACAAGCCCGGGCGAGTGGTCTCCAGTCGAGGATTCAACTTAAAATGAATCTACCCGACGAGCCACCCAGCGACCGACATCAACAAGCCCGGGCGAGTGGTCTCCAGTCGAGGACTCGACTTAAAACGAATCTACCCGACGAGCCACCCAGCGACCGGCATCAGCAAGCCCGGGCGAGTGGTCTCCAGTCGAGGACTCGACTTACAACGAATCTACCCGACGAGCCACCCAGCGACCGACATCAACAAGCCCGGTCGAGTGGTCTCCAGTCGAGGACTCGACTTCAAACGAATCTACCCGACGAGCCACCCAGCGACCGACATCAACAAGCCCGGGCGAGTGGTCTCCAGTCGAGGACTCGACTTAAAACGAATCTACCCGATGAGCCACCCAACGACCGACATCAACAAGCCCGGGCGAGTGGTCTCCAGTCGAGGACTCAACTTAAAACGAATCTACCCGACGAGCCACCCAGCGACCGGCATCAACAAGCCCGGGCGAGTGGTCTCCAGTCGAGCACCCCACTCGCCCCCTTAAGAGGGACGGGCGAGTGGTGGGGGGGGGGGGGGGGGCTGCCCCCACTCGCCTCCTTAAGAGGGATGGGCGAGTGGAGGGGGGGGGGGGGGCTGCCCCCACTCGCCCCCTTAAGAGGGACGGGCGAGTGTGTGTGTGTGTGTGGGGGGGGGGGGGGGGGGGGCTGCCCCCCACTCTCCCCCTTAAGAGGGACGGGCGAGTGGGGGGGGGGGGGGCTGCCCCCACTCTCCCCCTTAAGAGGTACGGGCGAGTGGGGGGGCTGCCCCCACTCGCCCCCTTAAGAGGGACGGGCGAGTGGGGGGGAATGACCCGAGGGAGGGAAAATGGCTTAGCAAGGCAAGTGGGGGAAGTTCCCCCACTCGCGCCATCTTTTGGGCGAGTGGGGGCAGCCCCCCCCCCCCCCCCCCCCCCCCCCTCGCCGCATCCCCACTCTTAAGGGGGCAACCCCCCCACTCTTAAGGGGGCAGCCCCCCCACTCGCCCCCTTAAGAGGGACGGGCGAGTGGGGGGGCTGCCCCCACTCGCTCTCTTAAGGGGGCGAGTGGGGGTAGCCCCCCCACTCGCCCGTCCCTCTTAAGGGGGCGAGTGGGGGGGCTGCCCCCTTAAGAGTGGGGGGGTTGCCCCCTTAAGAGTGGGGATGCGGCGAGGGGGGGGGGGGGGGGGGGGGGGGGGGGGGGCTGCCCCCACTCGCCCAAAAGATGGCGCGAGTGGGGGAACTTCCCCCACTTGCCTTGCTAAGCCATTTTCCCTCCCTCGGGTCATTCCCTAGCTTTGCTCGGTCTTGGTCGTCTCCGAGCGGTCGACCTGTTTCTCTCGGTCACCTTAACTTCCGACTTGGTCTCGACGAATTACGGGTAAACCAGCGACCCTACTCACGTTGGGTCACACCGGCTCGGAAATTATGAGGGTTGTACAATAGGGCTATGGCACAAGGTGTTTGTGAGGGACTGTGGTTGAAGACTATTCTCCGTGATATAGGTCTTCAGGGAAACAATCCTATTATGGTCTACTGTGACAACAAGGCAGCCATCAGTATTGCACACAATCCGGTACAGCATGACAAAACCAAACATGTGGAAGTTGACAGACATTTCTTCAAGGATCACCTTGACAGGGGAAATATTTGCACCCCGTTTGTGAATTCATTCGATCAGCTTGCTGATGTCTTCACCAAGGGACTATCCAGCGACAACTTCAAGGATAACACTGACAAGTTGGGAATGATCAATATATATTCCCAACTTGAGGGGGAGAGTTGAATATACGTCTTTTTTATTTTTCGCACTTATGTTATGCACGTGATATGTCACGTGCAAGTCTCCTATTTATATATGTATTTGCCCGGTTTAGGGCATCGGAATCTAATTCAATTTGGGTTTTCTACTGTTTTAAGGTCGGCAAGGCTTATCTCATCATATAAGCTTAACATGGAGGGACTATTGGATCCATCGAGTAACCCTTATGAAAGCATGAATCTGGATGCGAACTAGCTTGACCTTCACGGTACTTAAAACAACTTGGTTAAGGAAAAACGAGCTGGAATAGGCTATTTGTCTAATGTGGATGGTGAGGGCGGCGGAGCTGGCTGATTCCCCCCTCCCTTCCCATAATTCTGTCTCCAAAAAGAAATCCCATTCTTCTCTAAATTATTGTGGACTATATGCTCAAAAGAGTCTTTATTTTAAAATAATCTTTTTGAGGTGAGGAAGAACATCATATTATTTTTGGGAGCAATGAAGCCCACATTTATTGAACTTAAAGAGTGGAGGACCACCCCTTTATGCTATTTTCATTGCTAGTTTATTACATAAATCACCATAGTATTGCCTTGTGATTTTTGGTGTTTTCATGTTCCTCGAGGGATGCTTGAGTGGCAGTGCCACCGATCCTAGGACTGTTGAGCAAGTGAGAGGCAAGAAGTTCTATCTTTCCTACTTTACATGAATTTCTATGATGAAGTGGGATGAATGCAAACATCTTTGTAAATAGATTTGAACCTTTTTTAGTTATTCCTACAGGTTAGTCATTTCATTCATTTTGTTCCATTCCTTTAGTCAGAGTGCTTATGAGGTTATAGAGGAATCTGCAATTATTTTCCTTCCACCTTGTCTTGGTGTAGTTTTTTTTCCTAACCTTCTAGAGCCACCTCAGCGATCTATTCCATCCAGAAAAGTGAGCAGTGTGTCTGCAGTCTGTACCTCAAAATCCCAATTTGTCCTGGATATGAGGGTTGAAGGGTCTGCTGGAAAATATCCTCTAATTAGCTGCTGTGCTTTAGTTTCTAGAACCTTATTATGTGGAGTTTGCTTGTGCTTCAAGCAAACGACATTTTTTTATCTGAATCGCTGGGATATAAACATCAAGAATCTCTGGGATATAAGCATCAATAATCGCTGGGATATAAGCAAACACATTCCAACTCGAGCATATCCTTCGGTATCAAAATCGCTGGGATATAAGCATCAAGAACGCATTTTTTTATCTGGTGCTGCCTAACCTAGCTATTTATTTGAGACCTGTAGAGATATACCAAGAGCATTTAAATATGGATTTGTTTTAGTTTTGCGAAAGTGGCTTACCGTAATAGTCTGCCTCACACAGTGAGGTATTGCTTGCTCTGGCCTTGGCCCGCACGTTTTTTCCCTCAAAAAGCGCCTCACTATGTGAAGGTGGAGCCCACTTTTAACTACAATCACTTTCTCTTCAGGCGATGTGGGACTAAGATGAGGTATCTTACCCCTCCCCTCCCCGAGTTATGGCATGGTACCACACTTCCTTATGGTGTCTCATCGTCTTAACATTGGGTTCGACCTCGAACCCAACCATATTGTTAACCAATGGCCTGCTCTGATACCAATTGTAACAGTCCGCTTCACACGATGAGGTAATGTCTGCTATGGGCCTTTGTTCGCATATTTTTGTACTCAAAAGGCGCCTCACTATGTGAAGATGGAGCCCCACTTTTAACTACGAGGATCACATCCTGTAAAATGCCTCGGCTTAGTCTCACAGTACCCGAAGAGAATGTGATTATGACTGTTAAAAATGGGGCTCCGCTCTCACATAGTGAGGTGCCTTTTGAGGACAAAATCGTACGGGCCAAGGTCCAGAGCAGACAATACTTTACTCTGTGAAGTGGGCCGTTACACTTACCATGTTTTTGTTTATAATAACTACCATAAAACCTTGTCATGCTCTTTCTTCTTGCATGTTGTTACCGATATTCATGGAGACGACCAACCATGGCGAGTGTACACGCGACGAGCGGGTGCGGTGCAGCCCGGAAATGACAATAGAGACCCGGACGGAAAGGTGGCCATAAAGGGGCCGACGGTAGTGGAGCAGTAGCGGGGCTGGTCAAAGCGGAAAGATATTATTTCGTTTCTAAATTAATTAATTTCTATTATGTTTAATTCCTCTTTGGGTGTTTCCTAAGTTTGGAAGTTTTTTAATTGTGTGTTTCCTTTTTGAATGTTTCCTATTTATATGTTTCCTATTTGTATGTTGTCTCCCCCCTCCTATATAAAGGGGCTGAGTATGTGTTTGTATGCATCTTGGAAGTAATATCAAATGGCTGCTCCCTTGTTCTTCTTCTCTATCTCTCTCCCTTCTTTCTATCGCCGGCTCTCCCCCTAGCCCGGATCTTGTTACTTGCAAGCGTAATATTTGGTCCAACCTGCCGATCCGCCCGCGTGAACGCCGCCGGACGACGAATCGCTGCTCTCCCTCATGGCTCCAACCACCCGCTCGGAGGCCAACACGTCCGGTGAAACCGACAACAACATCCAACGCCGCCTCGACATGCATGAGGCCCAGTTCGCGTCCCTGCAGACCACGCTGCAAGCCATCCTGGCGCGCCTCGACGCCGGCCCCGCCTCGTCCACGGTTGGCCCCACAGGCGGCTGCGCCTCCTCCGCCGCCGGCGGATCACTCCTCGGTGCACCGCCGCAGTCCGCTACCAACGTTCCTCTAGCAAGTCGCTCGGCGCTCTCTCTCGACGTTCTGCTTTTTTCCGGCACCGACCCCATGGGATGGATCGCCAAGGACGAACAATATTTCAACCTCCACCTAACACCTGAGGCGGACAAGGTCGGCATCGCCATGGTTGGCCTTGACGGTTCCGCCCTCCACTGGGCGCAGTGGCTCCGACAAACCCAGCCTTACATCACATGGGACGCGCTCAAACACGAGATCATACAACGGTACGAACCCCGCTACGCCAGATCCGCGGTCGAGCGACTATGTAGCGTCTGCCAGTCGACCGGCCTCGACGCCTACATCGACGAATTCGTCACCTTGGTCAAACATGTTCCGGGCCTTCCGCCGTATCACTATTTGGGATTCTTCATGCAAGGACTTCTTCCCGCTCTTGCCTCCGCACCCACCAACCATTGACGGTCTCCGAAGCGCTCGCCCTCGCCCGTGCTGTGGAAGCAGATCTGTTCGCCCGACCTCTGACATACACCGCTCCCCCTCCTTCCCGACCACCGCCACCGCCGCGAGACTTCGGGCCGCGACCGCCGCACCAGGGAGGGCCTCGACCGAACCGCCCTCCGGCCACCCACCGCCTGTCCAATGGGGACTCTAACGAGCTTCGGAAGAAGGGACTTTGTTTTCGCTGCCGACAACCATATTCTCCGAATCACGAGTGCACCGTGAAGGAGTTTCATGCCATCATCGGGGATTCGAGTGCCGAAATCACAATTGAGGACTTTGAGGCGCTAGAGATATCTAACGATACGCCACCCCCGGCGACCGAGGAATCCACCTTCCACCGCATAAATCTCCCTTGCTTCTCTGTGGGCAGCATCACCGGACCCCGGACGATGAAGTTGACAGGCCTTGTCCAGGGGCCCCCGGTCCTGATTATGATTGATAGCGGCGCAATTCATAACTTTATTTCTCAGCAATTGGTCTGACACCTCTCCATCCCATGCACCCCGTCGCCAGATTTCACGGTTTCTTTAGGCGACGTCCGCCGACGGCCGACTGCAGGCTCGTGCACCGCCGTGCAGATAGCCATGGGATCATGTGCAGTAACGAACGATTTTTACGTCTTCGAGCTGGGCGGCGTCGACATTGTACTAGGCGTCGCTTGACTCGCGACACTAGGCGACGTTCGGGTTAACTGGGCCGAAATGTCCATGCAGTTTTCCTGGAAAGGGTCCCCTTGCAACCTCGTCGGTGACTCCACTCTTCTCCGCACGCCGGTCTCCCTGCGGGCCATTCACCGCACGTCGGATATAAAGTTCACAGCATGGCTTTGACAGCTGCAGGCCTCACCAACAAGCGCCACGGGGCTGCCTTTCGACCTCTCCCAATTCCTCGACGAGTTCGACGATGTCTTCAACACCCCCACAGGCTTACCTCCGGCAAGGGCCACTGACCAGATCATTCTGTTGGCTCCTCACACTACAACCATCTCCGTTCGACCATATCGCTACGGGCATGTTCAGAAAGACGAGATCGAACGCCTCGTGCGGGAGATGCTCATGGGCGGCCTTATCCGGCCCAGCGCCAGCCCTTTTTCCAGCCCGATCCTCCTCGTGCGCAAGAAGGACGGAAGTTGGCGCTTCTGCGTCGACTATATGGAACTGAACTAGGCTACAATTCCGGGCAAGTACCTCATTCCAGTTATTCAGGAGCTTCTGGATGAACTCCACGGCGCTGCCTTCTTCACGAAGCTCGATCTCAGGGCTAGGTACCACAGATCCGAGTGCGGCCGGCGGACGTGCACAAAACAACATTCCGGACACATGATGGACATTATGAGTTCTTGGTTATGCCCTTCGGGTTAACCAACGCTGCAGCCACCTTCCAAGCCACCATGAACATCTTCTGCGCGGTACTTCGAAAACATGTCCTTGTTTTTTTGATGATATTTTGGTATACAGCTCATCCTGGCAGGAGCATCTCCGCCACGTACGTCACACGCTCGAGACGATTCAACACCATCATTTGGCCCTCCACCGCAAGAAGTGCTCGTTTGGCGTCACCACTGTCAGCTATTTGGGCCACACAATTTCGGCCAAAGGCGTGACCATGGACGACGACAAAATAACGGTTGTTCACCGGTGGCCGCCCCCTCGTCCCAACGGGATGTCCAGGGCTTCTTGGGCCTGACCGGGTATTATCGGTGTTTCATTCAGGATTACGGCACCTTGGCCCGACCTCTGACACAGCTTCTCAAATCCGCCAAGGAGGGACCCTTCAATTGAACCCCGACGACCATGTCCGCCTTCACCGCTCTCAAAACGGCGCTCGTCAATGACCCCGTTTTGGCCATGCCGGACTTCACCCAACCATTTATTGTGGAATGCGACGCCTCGGGCACCGGCGTTGGCGCGGTCCTCATGCAAGGAGGACGCCCCATCGCCTACTACAGTCGGGCCTTCTCCCACACCATCTGCAGCCGTTCAGCCTACGAGAACGAACTCATGGCGCTCGTACTAGCCGTGCAACATTGGAGACCATACCTCTTGTGCCGCACCTTCATCGTCCGCGCCGATCACCACAGCTTGCGGTATCTCCTCCAATAGAAATCGCCACGCCATCTCAGCAACTTTGGGTGGACAAGCTCCTCGGATACGATTTCACTATCGAGTTCCGTCCGGGCCGCACCAACAAGGCGGCAGACGCTCTCTCCCGACAAGTGCAGTCCCCAGAACTCCGCGCTATCTCCAGGCCGGTTTGGGAGGACGCCACCTCGATCCAGCTTGATGTGGAAAAGGACCTGCACCTCGCCGCCATCCGTACGACCCTGATTGCCGACCCGGGAAGCCACCCCATACTCATTGGTGGGCGACCGGCTATTATACCGGGGACGCCTAGTGCTCTCCGTGGCCTCCCCGCTCATCCCTCGCTTACTGGCCGAATTCCATGCTACACTATCCGGGGGCCACGCCGGAGCCTTCCGCACCTACCGGCGCCTAGCAACGTCCCTCTACTGGCCTCACATGTTCAAATAGGTCAAAGCACATGTAGCCGCCCGCCTTCCATGCCTGAAGGCAAAGTACGAAACCACGTTTCCGGGAGATTTACTACAGCCCCTACCGATTCCTGACCACATTTGGGAAGACATCGCCATGGATTTCATTACTCGCCTGCCACGGTCCAATGAGTTCGATTGCATTTTGGTCGTCGTGGACCGACTCTCCAAATACACGCATTTTCTTCCGCTCCGACACCCGTACTCAGCCGCAGGTGTGGCCGACAGCTTCATCTCCGGGGTCGTACGCCTCCATGGTTTTCCGCGCTCCATCGTAAGCGATCATGACTCCCTTTTTTAATCAGCTTCTGGACGTCCCTCTTTCGCCTTCAAGGCACGCAACTCCGCATGAGCTCCGCCTACCATCCACAGACAAATGGACAATCCGAGGTTCTCAATCGCTGCTTAGAGACATACTTACGCTGCTTCATCGGAGACAGACCGGGCACTTGGGCCAAGTGGCTAAGCTGGGCCAAGTACTCTTACAACACCGCCTACCACCACGCCGTGGGCTCAACTCCATTCCAGTCCGTCTACGGCCTCCCACCACCAGATGTCGTACGACATCTTCCCGTGAAATCCCTTCCACAGACTCTGGCGTCACAACTCCAGGATCAGGACATTATTTTGGACAGCTTCAGGCACCACTTACGCCGTGCCCAGGCCAAGGTGATGGCCTTCTCCAACCGCAAACGCCGAGACCTCTCATTTCAAATCGGGGAAAAGGTCTTCATCAAGCTACATCCGTACCGACAACTCTCGGTCGCCAAACGGGCGTGTCCCAAGCTCGCACCACGATTCTTCGGTCCATTCACAGTTCTGGTCCGGATTGGGGCAGTCGCATACAAAATTCAACTTCTCGAAGGAAGCCACATTCACCCGGTTTTCACGTATCTCAGCTACGCCGAGTCGTGGGCGACCACCCCACATTGGACCCCATACCAAGCGATCTGGAGTACGCCGAATCCGCGCCAACATACCCACACTGCATTCTAGACCGCCAACATCATTTGCCCGGAGATGCAGAACCAGAGGAGATCCTCGTGGCATGACACCACCGTTCCCCGTCCGCAGCTACGTGGCTTCTACGAGATGATTTTCGACGGCAATTTCCCGACTTTTGCCTTGAGGACAAGACAAATTTTCCAGATGGAGGTATTGTTACCGATATTCAGGGAGACGACCAACCATGGAGGGTGTACACGCGACGAGCGGGTGCGGTGCAGCCCGGAATTGGCAATAGAGACCCGGACGAAAAGGTGGCCATAAAGGGGCCGGCGGTAGTGGAGCAGTAGCGGGGCCGGTCAAAGCGGAAAGATATTATTTCGTTTCTAAATTAATTAATTCCTATTATGTTTAATTCCTCTTTGGGTGTTTCCTATGTTTGGAAGTATTTTAATTGTGTGTTTCCTTTTTGAATGTTTCCTATTTGTATGTTGTCTCCCCCCTCCTATTTAAAGGGGCTGAGTATGTGTTTGTATGCATCTCGGAAGTAATATCAAAGGGCTGCTCCCTTGTTCTTCTTCTCTATCTCTCTCTCCCTTCTTTCTACCGCCGACTCTCCCCCCTAGCCCGGATCTTGTTACTTGCAAGCGTAATACATGATAACTTGATCGGAATATATCCTGCTAGCCCTTGTCCTTTTTCTTCAAAAGGAGGTGCTCATTTTTGAGGTATTGATAAGCTGTGAATTGATGAGAACCTGCTGATATTTGGTGTAAGATTTCCTGCTGCTCCTAATTGATCACCACTTTTAGAAAGATTTCTCTTCTCCAGTACATACCTTTGGATAGTATGATAACAATTATAATGCTAACTCATAAAGGGATGAATCAATTCAATGAAATTGAGAATCATTTGGTTAATTGACTAGAAACTCTATATGCTTTAAGGGGCTTCAAGAGTGCCATACATAAATCTAATCATGTTAACTTTGATTTCAAATCTTTTGTAGAGTTTCATTACTTTTCATTTTTTTTATAAGGAATAATTACGAAACACTACCTTCCAACTTTTGCATAATTAAGTAGACCTCCCTATCTTTTAAAATTATCAAAATCTCCCCTCTAAGTTTACATCTTTAACATGCATGTTCAAAAAAATACCCTGGATGGGGTCTTCTTGTACATGTCTGTTAACAATGTAAACTTAGAAAGGGAGCCTTTTAGTAATTTTGGAAGATAGAGGAGAGGTCCCAATAAATAACCCATTTTTATTAATATGCTTGCTCGGGGATCTTCTGTCTGATTCTTTTCCCGGTTCTTTCTATCAGCCAATGCTTGGGAGGAAGGTGATGAAATTGTTCTCGTTACATGCCGTCTTGAATGTCCAGATTTGCATTTAGTCTCTGGTGTTCCAATAGATAAACCGGAAAGCATGACAAACCAATTGTATGTTTACAAGCAGCTTTTTTAAATGCTTGTTTCATTCATTTATTTCCCCTCTTTTAACTATAATAATTTCATATTCCAGGTATGAGATGAGGTTCAATATGAAAACAGGTGCAGCTACTCAGAAACAATTATCAGCGCCTGCTGTGGATTTTCCTAGAATAAATGAGACCTACATTGGCAGGTAATTTTGACTAAGAGGATTAAGTTTGGACTTTTTTATATTGACATGACTGAGCTGGATCACAGTTTAAAATGCATTATCTTTGATATTCCTTAGCACAGATTTTATCTTATTTCCATTAGCATTTTATGTTGGTTAAGTGTGTATTATTTTTGATCAAGTTGTTTCCTATTAGTTAAATTAAACAATTTCGGAAGTAGTAATCCTACAGTTTTTAATTTGATAATCTTTTACTATGCAATTGTTATACCAGTATCACATTATTAAAGAATAAAGCAGATGGCCGTGATTTTGGTAATAGTAGGGAAATCAAATTCATGAGTTATATACTGAAGTTATAGGAGAGAGTGATAAAATATAAGCTTAAAAATTTCCACTACTGGAGAATAAAATTACCTTTTTTTGTTAGGGTGATCATCTATATGAGTTTCTACGTTAAGTTAAGTTAATTAATTAAAAAAATAGAGAGAGCAACTACATTTTTTTCGTGTATTTTGAAGTTTTATCATGGTATTATATCACTAACTGATTTGGTGGGCATTATAAACATTGTGTCAAATTGAATTTATTAAATAGATGAATAGTAGTTATCAACAATATTAGTAATTGTTAGAACATATAAAAGCCCATGTATAAAAACCCATGTATAAAGACCCTTTTGGCCCTTTCCTCCTTAGGCTCTTTTAGTCCCACATTGCCTATTCTCTTTTCTTCCTTTCTCCCTTGTCCTATTTAAGGACCTATTCTTCTTGTATTACGTTGGAGAACATAATTATTGGTTGAATATTCCAAAAAGTGGTTTCCAACTCTGTTCTTCTACATGGTATCAGAGCTAGGTTATGATCATGTTATTTCCGGTTGATGCTTTTCTCCCGGCTCTCCTTGTTATTTCCGGTTGATGCTTTGCTCCCGGCTCTCCTTGTTATTTCCGGTTGATGCTTTTCTCCCGGCTCTCCTTGTTATTTCCGGTTGATGCTTTGCTCCCGGCTCCCCTTGTTATTTCCGGTTGATGCTTTGCTCCCGGCTTTCCACTTCCACTCGCCAGCTCCCACTTGCCTCTCCCACTCGCCAGCTCTCCCACTCGCCTCTCCCACTAGCCACCTCCCACTCGCCAACTCTCCCACTCGCTACTCGCCAACTCTCCCGCTCACCTGCTCCCACTCGCCAACTCTCCCACTCGCCATCTCCCACTCGCCTCTCCCACTCGCCAGCTCTCCCACTCGCCTCTCCCGCTCGCCAGCTCCCACTCGCCAACTCTCCCTTTCGCCAGCTCCCACTCGCCAGCTCCCTCTAGCCAGCTCCCACTCGGCAATGGGAACTGCTGTTGCTGCCCCCACTTCTTCCACTCTTCCGGCTCTTGCTACCGCCCCCGTTTCTGATCCTCGGGATGAACTCAGGATTACTACCATCTCCCTTGCCGGGAAGAAGAACTTTGTGGAATGAGTTCATTCCGTTCGCCGGGTCCTTCAGACTAAACGTCTCCTTCACCATCTTACTCGCAACCCTTCTACTGACCCTACCGAGAATTGGCTTTGCGATGATGGACGCGTCCAATCTTTGCTTCTGAATTCCATGGAGGGTGAACCATGGATGGCTATGTATCATGACACTGCCAAAGCTATGTGGGATGAGCTTAATTCCCTATACTCTGGAAAAGATAGTCTCCAACACCTGTTTGACATCTTTCTTTCTCTACAACAGCTTGACCCCGGGCTCGATGGGGATCTCACCTCTTATGTTGCCCAGTCCAAGAATCTTGTGGAGTCCTGGAAACAACATCAACCCTCTACTTCGGACCTTGCAACTTAACGGGCTCAGAAGGAAGCTGTTGGTATTGCCTTAATGATGACCCGTGTTCCTCCTCATCTCCACAGTGTTCGAGCAAACATCCTCTCCTCTCATACTATACCCTCTCTCTCTCTGATGTTTGCTCCATATTGCTTAAGGTCTGCCCTTCCGACCCCGTCTCCTGTGCTCCTTCATCACGGTTCAGATCACAAACCCCCACCCGTTCCCTCTCGGGATGGCCACTCTAATACACGAGGGAGTGGTCGTGAGTCTCGTGACAACCGTCATCGCCCTAAAGGTCCGAACACCCGTCTTTGCACCTTTTGTGGCCGGGAGGGTCACACTGCAGCAGTATGTTATAGGAAACATGGGTTTCCACCACAACATGGTTCCTCCCTACCCCATGCCTCCACTGCTCGTGAGACTGCCTCTTCTCACCCTGACATTGATGCCTTAAGGGGAGAACTGCAGCAGCTGCGTGGTCTGATGTCCCTGCCATCTTCCTCTGGTTCTTCTGTCTCCCATACAGGTATCTCCTGTTTCACCCATAGCCCCTCCTGGATTTTGGATTCCGGTGCAACCAACCACATCACTCCTTAGATGTCGACTCTGTATTTGGACTCTCCATGTCCAAAGTTTATTACCGTGGTCAATGGTGACGCTACTCCTGTTACTGGTTGTGGCGATATGATGCTTACTCCAGCTATCCCGTTTAAAATGCATTATCTTTGATTTCCTCAGCACATCTTTTATCTTATTTCCATTAGCATTTTATGTTGGTTAAGTGTGTATTATTTTTGATCAAGTTGTTTCCTAGTAGTTAAAGTAAGCAATTTCGGAAGTAGTAATCCTACAGTTTTTAATTTGATAATCTTTTACTATGCAATTGTTATACCTGTTGATGCCAAAATTGTACCACGTCCACAATGCCCTAGCATGTGCGTGAAAGAGATGAGATGGGTTAACTGTTGAGCAGCTCGTTACTTGAGTCACAAATGAAGAGATGAGAGAAAAGAGAAGAAGAGAGGGCCGCTAGCTTGCGGCGAGGCCAGACTTCGCCCGCCGCGACAAATGCTACTCCTGCGACGGGCTTTCCCTTTATTTATGAACTTGTATTACAGCTTACCTTGGATTTGGATACACAGAAAGGAGAAAATAATGCTGATTACAAGAGCTAATGAGCATGAAAGAGCCTGACTAGGCCGTCCAGGCCGCTTGAATTACTAGATCTTCTGAGAATATTGATAATCCATTGTCCGAGCTGCCAATTCAACTAACCAAGAGTCTTGGAGGACCCGAGTTATTGCCGGGAAGCTGTCCGGACCGGGCTGAGTGAAATAATAATGTCGTCCAGCAACAGCAATGTCGTCGGACGACAAACGACAAGCGCTAGATCGGGCTGGAAGAAGAAGTTAAGATGTCGTCTGGCGACATCAGTGTCGTCGGACGACAACTGGCGAGACGTTGAGATCGATCAGACCGCCACCTACACTCTAGACCGCTGCTTATCTTCTTCTCCTGCCAGCCTTTAGTAAATTCCAAGCCGCGTATGGACGGCGACCTGGGCGAGCTTCTTCTTGAGGTCGCCGGAGATGGAGGACGCTAACCGGCCGGACTCGGGGCAGAGGTCGCCGGAGATGCTGAAAGCAGACCGTACGATGCGTGCGGTTAACACGAATCAGGCCGCCGAGAACTTGTGTCTTCCCCTGTTCATGCTCGAGGGTCCTATTTATAGGCCCATGGTCGGTGTTATCACCGCCGGTGAGCCGGTGGCCGGAACTCTACCCGCGCGGTCTGGAAACTGGAGGTCGCCGCCTTCATATCTGGAACGATGGAGGTCGCCGACGAGCTTAACCATTCCTGGAGATCGCCTAGCCGGCGGCTAGGCAAATCGTGACCGCCGAGCTTGTCGTTGGACGGTGGAGACCGCCGATATTGGCGGTTAGAGAAGAAAGTCACTTACCTGAGGCGGTCGGAGGAGGCCGCTGCTTACCTTCGAGACCGCCGATTTGGCGGTTAGGAAAGAGACCGCCGGACATGCGGTTAGATGGAGGAGGCCGCCGCCTCTTAGCTGAAGCTCATACCCGTGTGGTTAAGGCAAGAAGGAGACCGCCGACGGTTAACAAGAACAAGACCGTCGATCTGGCATTGGAGGCCGCCAACGGTTTGGATGGAAAGAGGAGAGACCGCCGGCTTTGGCGGTTTGAAGGAAGAGGCCGCCGACTTTCGCGGCTTAGAAGGAGACCGCCGGACGGGCGGTTAGACGGAGGAGGCCGCCGCCTCCTAGCTTGTTGCTGGAGACCGCCGACGGTTAGAAAGAAAGAGGTCGCCGGCGGCTAGAAGGAAATTGCCTGATTCAATGGTGGAGGCCGTCGGTGGTTGGGAAGAAGAAATGATATCGTCCGACGACATCGATGTCGTCGGACGACAACTGACCAAATGTCGAGATCGGGAGGAAGAAGACCGCCGGCCTGGTTGGAGGCCGCCGGTAGGTGGGAAGAAGGAGACCGCCAGTTTGGTGCCACTTTGGGTGCGAAATGACCTTTGCGTGAGGTCGAATCCTTCCCGGGTACATAATCTGCAAAAAATGTAGCGAAGAAGGCCACCCAGGTGAGGATCGCCGATTTCTGGGTCAACAATACCAGTATCACATTATTAAAGAATAAAGCAGATGGTCGTGATTTTGGTAATAGTAGGGAAATCAAATTCATGAGTTATATACTGAAGTTATAGGAGAGAGTGATAAAATATAAGCTTAAAAATTGCCACTACTGGAGAATAAAATTACCTTTTTTTGTTAGGGTGATCATCTATATGAGTTTCTACGTTAAGTTAAGTTAATTAATTAAAAAAATATAGAGAGCAACTACATTTTTTTCGTGTATTTTGAAGTTTTATCATGGTATTATATCACTAACTGATTTGGTGGGCATTATAAACATTGTGTCAAATTGAATTTATTAAATAGATGAATTAGTAGTTATCAACAATATTAGTAATTGTTAGAACATATAAAAACCCATGTATAAAAACCCATGTATAAAGACCCTTTTGACCCTTTCCTCCTTAGGCTCTTTTAGTCCCACATTGCCTATTCTCTTTTCTTCCTTTCTCCCTTGTCCTATTTAAGGACCTATTCTTCTTGTATTACGTTGGAGAACATAATTATTGGTTGAATATTCCAAAAAGTGGTTTCCAACTCTGTTCTTCTACATGGTATCAGAGCTAGGTTACGATCATGTTATTTCCGGTTGATGCTTTTCTCCCGGCTCTCCTTGTTATTTCCGGTTGATGCTTTGCTCCCGGCTCTCCTTGTTATTTCCGGTTGATGCTTTTCTCCCGGCTCTCCTTGTTATTTCCGGTTGATGCTTTGCTCCCGGCTCCCCTTGTTATTTCCGGTTGATGCTTTGCTCCCGGCTTTCCACTTCCACTCGCCAGCTCCCACTTGCCTCTCCCACTCGCCAGCTCTCCCACTCGCCTCTCCCACTAGCCACCTCCCACTCGCCAACTCTCCCACTCGCTACTCGCCAACTCTCCCGCTCGCCTGCTCCCACTCGCCAACTCTCCCACTCGCCATCTCCCACTCGCCTCTCCCACTCGCCAGCTCTCCCACTCGCCTCTCCCGCTCGCCAGCTCCCACTCGCCAACTCTCCCTTTCGCCAGCTCCCACTCGCCAGCTCCCTCTAGCCAGCTCCCACTCGGCAATGGGAACTGCTGCTGCTGCCCCCACTTCTTCCACTCTTCCGGCTCTTGCTACCGCCCCCGTTTCTGATCCTCGGGATGAACTCAGGATTACTACCATCTCCCTTGCCGGGAAGAAGAACTTTGTGGAATGAGTTCATTCCGTTCGCCGGGTCCTTCAGACTAAACGTCTCCTTCACCATCTTACTCGCAACCCTTCTACTGACCCTACCGAGAATTGGCTTTGCGATGATGGCCGCGTCCAATCTTGGCTTCTGAATTCCATGGAGGGTGAACCATGGATGGCTATGTATCATGACACTGCCAAAGCTATGTGGGATGAGCTTAATTCCCTATACTCTGGAAAAGATAGTCTCCAACACCTGTTTGACATCTTTCTTTCTCTACAACAGCTTGACCCCGGGCTCGATGGGGATCTCACCTCTTATGTTGCCCAGTCCAAGAATCTTGTGGAGTCCTGGATACAACATCAACCCTCTACTCCGGACCTTGCAACTTAACGGGCTCAGAAGGAAGCTGTTGGTATTGCCTTAATGATGGTCCGCGTTCCTCCTCATCTCCACTGTGTTCGAGCAAACATCCTCTCTTACTATACCCTCTCTCTCTCTCTCAGATGTTTGCTCCATGTTTGGACCTTTTTTATATTGACATGACTGAGCTGGATCACTGTTTAAAATGCATTATCTTTGATATTCCTTAGCACAGATTTTATCTTATTTCCATTAGCATTTTATGTTGGTTAAGTGTGTATTATTTTTGATCAAGTTGTTTCCTAGTAGTTAAATTAAACAATTTCGGAAGTAGTAATCCTACAGTTTTTAATTTGATAATCTTTTACTATGCAATTGTTATACCAGTATCACATTATTATAGAATAAAGCAGATGGCCGTGATTTTGGTAATAGTAGGGAAATCAAATTCATGAGTTATATACTGAAGTTATAGGAGAGAGTGATAAAATATAAGCTTAAAAATTGCCACTACGGGAGAATAAAATTACCTTTTTTTTGTTAGGGTGATCATTTATATGAGTTTCTACGTTAAGTTAAGTTAATTTATTAAAAAAAATATAGAGAGAAACTACATTTTTTTCGTTTATTTTGAAGTTTTATCATGGTATTATATCACTAACTGATTTGGTGGGCATTATAAACATTGTGTCAAATTGAATTTATTAAATAGATGAATTAGTAGTTATCAGCAATATTAGTAATTGTTAGAACATATAAAAGCCCATGTATAAAAAGCCCATGTATAAAGACCCTTTTGACCCTTTCCTCCTTAGGCTCTTTTAGTCTCACATTGCCTATTCTCTTTTCTTTCTTTCTCCCTTGTCCTATTTAAGGACCTCTTCTTGTATTACGTTAGAGAACATAATTATTGGTTGAATATTCCAAAGAGTGGTTTCCAACTCTGTTCTTCTACATGGTATCAGAGCTAGGTTACGATCCTGTTATTTCCTGTTGATGCTTTTCTCCCGGCTCTCCTTGTTATTTCTGGTTGATGCTTTGCTCCCGGCTCTCCTTGTTATTTCCGGTTGATGCTTTGTTCCCGACTCTCCACTTCTACTCGCCAGCTCCCACTCGCCTCTCCCACTCGCCAGCTCTCCCACTCGCCTCTCCCACTAGCCAGCTCTCACTCGCCACTCGCCAACTCTCCCACTCGCCACTCGCCACCACCACTCGCCAGCCGCCAGCTCTCCCACTCGCCACTCGCCAACTCGCCCGCTCGCCCGCTCCCACTCGCCAACTCTCCCACTCGCCAGCTCCCACTCGCCTCACCCACTCGCCCGCTCTCCCACTCGCCTGCTCTCCCACTCGCCTCTCCCACTCGCCAGCTCTCCCGCTCGCCTCTCCCGCTCGCCAGCTCCCACTCGCCAACTCTCCCTTTCGCCAGCTCCCACTCGCCAGCTCCTTCTAGCCAACTCCCACTCGGCAATGGGAACTCCTGCTGCCCCCACTTCTTCCACTCTTCCGGCTCTTGCTACCGCCCCCGTTTCTGATCCTCGGGATGAACTCAGGATTACTATCATCTCCTTTGCCGGGAAGAAGAACTTTGTGGAATGGGTTCATTCCGTTCGCCGGGTCCTTCAAACTAAAGGTCTCCTTCACCATCTTACCCGCAACCCTTCTACCGACCCTACCGAGAATTGGCTTCGCGATGATGGCCGCGTCCAATCTTGGCTTCTTAATTTCATGGAGGGTGAATCGTACCGGATGGCTATGTATCATGACACTGCCAAAGCTATTTGGGATGAGCATAATTTCCTATACTCTGGAAAAGATAGTCTCCAACATCTGTTTGACATCTTTCTTTCTCTACAGCAGCTTGAGCCCGGGCTCGATGGGGATCTCACCTCTTATGTTGCCCAGTCCAAGACTTTTGTGGAGGCCTAGATACAACATCAGCCCTCTACTCCGGACCTTGCAACTTAACGGGCTCAGAAGGAAGCTGTTGGTATTGCCTTAATGATGGTCCGCATTCCTCCTCATCTCCACTGTGTTCGAGCAAACATCCTCTCTTATTATACCCTCTCTCTCTCTGATGTTTGCTCCATGTTGCTTAAGGTGACGCCACCTACTGCCCTTCCGACCCCGTCTCCTGTGCTCCTTCATCACGGTTCAGATCACAAACCCCCACCTGTTCCCTCTCGGGGTGACCGCTCTAATACAGGAGGGAGTGGTCGTGACAACCGTCATCACCCTAGGGGTCCGGACACCCGTCTGTGCACCATTTGTGGTCGAGAGGGTCACACTGAAGCAGTATGTTATAGGAAACATGAGTTTCCACCACAACATGGTTCCTCCCTACCCCATGCCTCCACTGCTCGTAAGACTACCTCTTCTCACCCTGACATTGATGCCTTAAGGGGAAAACTGCAGCAGCAGCGTGGTCTGATGTCCCTGCCATCTTCCTCTGGTTCTTCTGTCTTCTATACAGGTATCTCCTGTTTCACCCATATCCTCTCCTGGATTTTGGATTCCGGTGCAACCAACCACATCACTCCTTAGAAGTCGACTCTGTATTTGGACTCTCCATGTCCAAAGTTTATTACCATGGCCAATGGTGACACTACTCCTGTTACTGGTTGTGGCGATATGATGCTTACTCCAACTATCCCGTTGAAATATGTTCTTCATGTTCTAGGCTCTCACTTTAATCTGCTTTCTGTCAGTCGTCTCACCAATGATAATGATTGCCTTATTACTTTTTCTTTCTCTACTTTTCTTATGCAGGATTGGCAGACTCGGAATATCATTCGTAGCGGGCGGATGTCTAACGGGCTCTATATCTTGGATCCACCTGCTCCTGCGCTATCTTCCATTAGTTCTGTTGACTGGCACCGTCGCCTTGGTCATGCTCCTCTTCCAATCCTTCAGAAGGCTCTGCCGGACTATCATTTCTCTTCTTTCGATTGTGAATCTTGTATTTATGGAAAACAACATCGCTCTGTTTTTCCTCCTAGTTGTACTCGAAGTATTGCCCCATTTGATTTTGTGCATTCTGATATTTGGGGACCTTACAAAACTCCAAGTCTTTTTGGTTATCGTTACTTCGTTACTTTTATTGATTATTACTCCCGCATGATATGGTTATATATGATGCATGATTGCTCTGAACTCCTGTCTATTTTTCGTTCTTTTGCCGCTGAAACCACCACCCAATTTTCTCGCAACATTAAAATACTTCGCACTGACAATGCCCGTGAATACACTAGTCATGACTTCCAACAGTTCTGTAGGTCCTTGGGGACTATTCACCAAACCTCCTGTTCTTATACGCCGCAACTAAATAGCGTCGCTGAACGAAAGAATCACCACCTTCTCGAAGTGGCCCGATCTTTCCTCTTTCATATGCACATCCCGACCTACTACTGGAATTTTGCTATCTCCACTGCATGCTACCTTATCAACCGCATGCCCTCCTCGGTCCTCAACTTCTCCACCCCCTTCTCTCTCTTATTCCCTGAGCGCGAACCATTTCCCTTAACTCCACGGGTCTTTGGCTGCGTCTGCTTCGTCCATCATCTTGGACCTCCTGTTGACAAATTAGCCCCACGTGCAACTCGCTCCATGTTCGTTGGGTACTCCCGGATTCAAAAAGGCTAAGTTTGTTATTCTCCTTCTACCCGAAAATTGATTACGTCTGCGGACGTTACTTTCCTTGAACAACAATCTTTTCATGACGCCGCCCCCATGACACCGTCTTCCCCTTGTGATCTCCCACGACCTGTTGTTCCTACCACATCCCCGTTACCACCTCTTCTCCCAACACCTCCTCCTCTCCGTGTCTATTCTCGTCGCTCCCCTCGAAATAGTGCCTCATAACTGCCTTTGCCGACAACGGATGCTCCGCTGCCTGCTGATCCACGTGCACCTTCCACCGCGCATCCTCTTTCCAACTATGTCTCCTTACACCGGCTGTCTCCTGATTTGTAGAGGTTTGTGACTTCTTTGTCCTTTATTTACCTTCCCTCTTCTCTGCAGGAAGCTCTTCAACATCCCGGGTGGCGGGCCGCCATGGATGAAGAAATGACGGCTCTCTGGGCGAACAACACATGAGACCTTGTTCCCCCTCCTCCTGTCTAGTCCCTGGTTAGCTGCAAGTGGATCTTCACTGTCAAATATCATCCCGATGGGCGGGTTGATCGGCTTAAGGCTCGTCTTGTCGCTCGTGGATTCACTCAACAACATGATATTGATTATGAGGAAACCTTCTCTCCGGTTGCCAAGCTCAACACTGTTCGCCTGCTCATATCTCTTGTGGTCCATCGACATTGGCCGCTACACCAGCTTGACATCAAGAATGCCTTCCTCAATAGCGATCTGCTGGAAACGGTTTATATGCAACGACCTCCTGGTTATGCAACCATGAGGGAGTCCCTAGTGTGTCACCTGAAGAAATTCTTATACGGCCTCAAACAGTCTCCCTGGGCATTGTTTGAGAAATTTAGTCGAGTGGTTCGTGAGTGTGGCTTTACCCAAAGCTCAGCGGATTTCTCATTGTTTACCCGTCGACGTCCCTCCATAACTTTTATTCTCTTGGTCTATGTTGATGACATTCTTGTCACGAGAGATGACCTTGCTGACATTGTTCACATCAAGAAGCATCTTGTCTCTCAATTTCACACCAAGGACCTAGGTCGGCTACGATACTTCCTAGGGATTGAGATCGCTCGATGACCGGATGGTTTGGTTCTCTCTCAGCGAAAATATTGTCTTGATCTCCTCCATGATGCTGGCCACTCTGGGTGTAAACCCGTGGACACACCCATGGATACAAACCATCAACTGAGTTCTCACGGATCGGACTCAGATATGCTCCTTCCTAATCTAGATTATTATCGACGCCTCGTGGGCAAGCTTATCTATCTGACTGTTACACGTCCAGATATCTCCTTTGCGGTTGGTGTGGTCAGCCGCTTCATGCATGCTCCCCGGATTTCCTACCTTCAGGCCGTCGAACGAATTCTTAGATACTTATAGAATGCTCTTGGACATGGCCCGGTATACAAGCCTTCCACCTCTATATCCCTTGTGGCATACTGTGATGCTGATTATGCTGGGTCTCTCGATGATCGTCGCTCAACCAGCGGTTACTGCACATACTTTCGTGGAAATCTAGTTACCTGACGAAGCAAGAAGCAAACGGTGGTTGCTCGCCCCTCCGCTGAAGCTGAGTATCGTTCCATGGCCGCTGCCGTCTTTGAACTCACCTGGCTTGAGAGTCTCCTCACTGATTTAGGAGTCCAGCTTCCGGCTCCGGCAATACTCTTTTGTGATAGTCAAGCTGCTATACATATTGCTGAAAATCCCGTGTTTCACGAACGCACTAAACATATCGAGGTTGACTGTCACTTTGTCCGGGAAAAGGTTCGACTTCAGAAAGTTGGTCTTCGTCATGTTCCTGCTACTGATCAAGTCTCTGATGTTCTTACAAAAACTCTACCTCGCTCTCCGTACCAGAAGTGCCTTTCCAAGCTTGGTGCCTACGACTTGTATGCTCCAGCTTGCGGGGGAGTGTTAGAACATATAAAAGCCCATGTATAAAAAGCTCATGTATAAAGGCCCTTTTGACCCTTTCCTCCTTAGGCTCCTTTAGTCCCACATTGTCTATTCTCTTTTTTCCTTTCTCCCTTGTTCTATTTAAGGACATATTCCTCTTGTATTACGTTAGATAACATAATTATTGGTTGAATATTCCAAAGAGTAGTTTCCAACTCTGTTCTTCTACAGTAATAATGGAGCCACCAAAGACTTACTAATCATTGTAGGATTTTATAAAGTGTCAGCACTGATTTTGTACCTTTGCATATACTTTTGCAAATAAAAATTTGAGTGGAGAGATCTCATATGAGTTGAAAGCTTGGAACAAGCATCTTTATGTGGGGAGTTTACATGGGCGGATCCAGGAATTTTGACTAGGGTGGGCCCAACCATAAGGTGAAGCCAAAAAAATTAATATTATTTTTAAATATATTAATGATATAAGCAATTTTTTGACAAAATATATCATTTCTTCATTAAGCAAAAAAAAAACCACAAACAACTACATACATGTTACTTCAATTCTGCATGACGATTTTTCACTTCATAGAATTCATCTATGATACAATTTTTGTCAATTTTTTCCGTTTTTTCTCGCCCAATGTATAAAGTCATGCAATTTGCAAGAAATTCGTCCTCCACTTTGTTGCGAAGTCTCGTTTTTGTAAGTTTCATAGCAGAAAATGACCTTTTTATGGTTGTTGTTGAGATCGGAAGAGTGAAAATGAGTCAAATCATTCTGTCAATACGATAGTAGGTCTTTGATTTTTTTTGTTTCCACCAATTTCTCATAAAGCTTTGAAATTGTATGCAAATTCTTCAAATCCTTATGCGAAGGAACATTAAGCTGATAATGCTGCAATTGAGCATTCAACACATAAATTTCATGCTCACTAAAATCTTGAGGGTAGAAATTCTTTGCAAGGGCACATATATCGTCAATATTGAAAGATTTGTATTCATCACTTGGATCTAAAGCCATACTTAGACGAAGTAGTTCCATAGAATTTTGACTAACTCTGAAGTTGAGCTCCTGCAACAGAATCTATTGTGGAATTGAAAATGTCCACTCGAAAATGATGTTCCACTGTAATGATATCACGGGGACTTCGAACCGACGATCACTAAATCGAGCATTCATGTCGGGAACTTCGACTTCATTTTTCTCATAAAATATGTTCACATCTTTTAAGAACTTCTCCCAACCAGATTCTCGCAATTTCTAAATTAGAGCTTTTGTTGTTGAAACTAAATTTATAGCAGAAATTTCATGCTTAAGAGTTAGTGCACTTGCATCAGGTAAAATTGAACAAGTTTCAATAAATTGCAAACTATCTTCTATATATTAACAATCTGATTTGGGGATATCCTATATATTAACAATCTGATTTGAAAATAATCAAACACTTCAATCTACTTAGACAGCCTAAGATTAAAAAATTCGTTGTCAAACTCAAATATTTAGACAAATTATTTAACAAATTCGTTGCCTAAGATAGTGAAGTCTGACCTGACTCCTGAGGCTCAGAAAGAGAAACAGAGAAACCGTTGTTTGTGTTTCTCCTATCTTCTCATATTATCATTCTTCTAGGAAGTAAAAACATGAGAAAATAACAGCCCAGAGCCGGAGAGGTCATGAGGATTGACGAAGAACAGTCGGAGAGGCGGAGACGAGCGCCGATGTTATGAACTTTTAGCCGACTCGCCGGCGGATGGGCGGGGGCCGAACAGCCGAGCAGCCGAGCACCGAGAGCGAGAGCGGTGATGCGAGACACAGGCGACTAGGCAAGAGAGCACCGAGAGGCGAGAGCGAGAGTGGCGTTGCGAGACACAGGAGACTAGGCGAGAGAGCACCGAGAGCGTCAGAGCGATAACTGCGACTTGCGGTTGCTTAGGAATCAGAATGGAGAATTAGGGTTCACCGGTTCAGCTTTCAGGAAACAACATTTTATGTTATGGTATATATGTCTTATATTATAATTATATAAAAACTAATATATATATACATTTTTTTTAAATTTCTTGGGGGGGGGGGGGGGGGGGGGGCGGGCCCCCCTAAAATTGCCCCTGGAAGTTTATGATGTGAACCACAGCTAGAAGCAGGTCGTCGCCCAATGGGACCTGCACGAGTCTATTCACGGAGGTGTTGATCGGGTTGTTATCTGGATTATCCGAGTTCGCAGTCATGTTCAGAGCGTCGTTTACCAATTCTTTATTTTGAGAGATTGGACAACCATCATCAACACGCGATCTAAGCCTTTCATGATGGTTGCTTTAGAGGTATTTGTCTATTTAAACAAGTGCAGTGGCTAGTTTTAGGTTGGATCACTTATTTTGGAGAGATTTTCCATGATTCGCCGATCATCCATGGTGTTGACTCCTCAATCCTAGGCGTCGACTCGTAGGGAACTTCTATCCTTAGCATTTCCTTGTGTTTTCCTTGCTCCACCCCTCCCCTCCGCCCTAATCCACTAACAACCTATATTTTCCCCTTCCTACACCAGCCGGTCTCCATCCAAAGCAGCCACCCTCTTCCTACTTCACCATACAACCGCCAGCCCTTTTCCAACCCCCACCCAACGGGCTCTTTATGTCTGGACACCCTCCCCCTCCTTACTACACAACCCAACCGAACAGTCTAGGCCTAGTCCAGGGCTTGCGTACCCATCTCCCAGCCACCATACACCTGAACCCCCTTTCGACTCCCTAACCATAGTCGACCCCCTCCCCCCCCCCCCCCCCCCCCCCCCCCCCCCCCCCCGACTCATCAATTTCAACCACCACAAGGCTTATTCCTCCTCCGACCGTCCCTCCACAACCATAATATTATTGCTGACAACCACCTTGAATTCTACGACCCCCGAATCTCCATTTCCTTGCCTCCTACAGTTCCTACACTTGCGGGTTCTTAGTATGGTTTTGTGTTTTCTTCATTTTTGTATGAATTGAAATATTTATGTGATTATGGATGTGTATGTTTGTTCTATGATTAATCTTGATTTGCAGGGCCTATTCTTAAAGAGAATTGAATGTGCTTGCTCTTTTTAATTTTTTTTGTGAACTATTGTGCTAGTTGCTTAACTTTATCCGTTTAATTCTTATTTAGCTTTGTTGGATCATCCCTACATACATGCATTATTCTAGATTTGGTTAGGATTTTCCCGACACTACACCTAGAATTTGCATAGTCTAGAGTTTCATTTATACATTCCTATCGCACGTCAATTTAAAATTTACCGAACAGAGAGTGAGTAAAAATATTGAGCCTTGTGTGCGTAATCTCAAGAATATTTTCTTTCTAAGGTTAATTAGATTTAGCTAACCAAAATATTCCTACGACTATCATAGTAATTCAATATGGAGTTAAAAAATTTTGTGAGTGCAAGCTCCCAAGTTAATATCCTTTTCAACTGGGAAATTGATAGTTGACCGAGCTCCGAAGTTAATATCCCTTTCAACTGGGAAATTGATAGTTGACTGTTATCGTCGCGCCAAATGAGATGTAAATTAATCAAAATTGCGATATAATATATCAGGGTATACTCGATATCCAACTCTTGAGGGCAGGATCCCTCTAAGAGCTCTTCTCTCATATGAGAGCCTAAACATGACAATGATCCTAGATGCCCCCAAATGACTCTCCTTTACCCCCTTATATATGCGAGAGTTACAATGAAATTATAGGAATACCACTTAGTGCTTCATAGATCATAGACACGAGCGAGACTACGATGACATCACTTGGGAGGCGGGTGTGGGCCCGGGTGGACATATTCGTATCAACACTTCCCTCCCGAAAAATTGACCTTGTCCTCAAGGTCGAGGTCCATAGGGTTCAAGAGAGGCATCAGAGGATCCAAGTTAGCATAGTTGGGATCATCGTCTTTAGCTCCGAGCAGCCAACATAGGTTCTTGAGGGGGCATTTGTGTGTGCCGGGTGGGTACGGAAGTATATTTCCTTCCAGCGAAACTCAAGGTACTCTTTGTGAGATAAGCGTTGGCGTTGTGAGATTAATGGTTGTGGATAAACCGATGGTGATTGTGGCGGGTCGATCAACGGAGATCCAGGTGGAGGTGGGGGATACTGACGATGGAGTGGTGAATGATGTTTCAGATGGCAGATTTGTGGGGTGGCCGAGTAGAGGAGGGAGCATGGACTGTGGAGAGTTCCTCGTCGAGGCAAGACAAAGCATGCTCCATGGCGCAGGAAAGAGTAGATGGAATGTGGATACGAAGGTGCGTGGATGTGGGGATGCAAATTTGCTAGGAAGTACCTCAGATAATTGTCAGGGCAGAGTCCGGTGACGTGCATGGCGACCTCGATGAACCTGATGATGTAGGTCACGACAGTGTCGCCGTATCGGATTGGCGAATGGAGCTGAGACACTCTTAGGCATTGCATGCTTGGCGTATGTCATAGTGGTGGAATTCCTCCTTTAATGTGGGTCAGGAGAGATCATAGACATTGCATGCTTGGACTGAGGATCTTCTTTGAGGATCGTCGAGGACCGAGGATCTTCGCGCTCCTGCGATCATGTACTGAGGATCGTCGTCGAGGATCACTGCGATCGAGCCAAAGGAAGCCCAACTCGGGGCGGCTCGTCAATCGTCTTTGTTTAGTGGTGAAGAAAACAAGACGTCGGTGCCAAGCATGGGTTCGTCAGCAATGGGTTATTGTTTCGTCGAACAGGAGGTAAGAGGTGAGTGCTCAAACACCGATTGTGCAGAGAGGGAGAAAAAATTAGGGTTTGAATTGAACCCTAATGAAGCAGTAAATCAGACCAATTGATAACTGGTCGCTATCATCGAACCAAACGAGAAGTAGAATAATCAAAACTGCAATACAATATATTGATGTATGCTCGATATCCAACTCTTGAGGGTATGCTCACTTTTAGAGCTCTTCTCTCATGTGAGAGCCTAAACATGACAATGATCCATGATACTCGAAAATGACTCTCGTCCACTTTCTTATATAAGTGGGAGTGGGCATATAATGAGATGCGGAAATGCCACTTATGGCTACGTAGATCATAGACATGAGCGAAACTACGATAACACCACTTGATGAGGCAAATATGGGCCCGGAGTATCGTATTTGTATCAGAAATCAACCTTCTTTAAGGAGGTTGCTCTACTCAATGTTATAAACTTATTGGCTCTCTTCCAACGGGCATCCCAAAGACTACAGGTTGAAAATATTATTTGTTTCTTGAGCAAACCTTAGCTAGCTCAAGAAGTTTTGACAACATGTAGTGATAGTCTTAGTCCATGATTATTAGACTATATTTGAGTCTTTTACTCAAGTGAATGAGTTTAATGTCTTAGTTCATAAGAGGTTTTCATGCCTCGGTAGAATTGAAAAGTAAGTCGACTTTGATGCATGACGGCTCTAGATTTGAGATGGAATCATGCTCTAATAGAATTCTAATGCATGAGTGTTAGCGTGGTAATGCAGTAAATCCTAAAATGATGCGATGCACATGCAATAGTCTGACATTTAATTACAATAAATTCTATAATTAATAGAAGAATTAACAAACATGCACAATAGAGATTAAGTTTTAGAAACACAAGTGACACAGGACAAAAAGACGACACAGTGTGAAATGATCGGCGGTGCCGACACACTAATGCCAACCTACGTGCATATGCGACACGAATGCGATCAAGCACAATCTAAATAATGCGTGCAAGTTTTGAATTAACCCGGAATTAATTATAGCAAAATCAAATTGTATTAATTAGCAGCGATACACAAAGTGAATCATTAATTTTCAAGCATATAAGCAATTTACAGTCGTGTTCTCACAAGTGGCACTTTCCACTACAACTTGTGCAAATGAAATATAGGATTCAAAAGAAAACAAAACAATAGCGCTAACAATTTCAATATCTAAACACATATAGCATGTCCATCTAGAATCTAATACAAAAATAAAATAACACAACGATAATACTCACAAGCGCGGAGATCCGGCGGTGGCGGGATGCGGCGAGTATCAAAATCACTGGTATAGTGGATGGAAGAATATGTTGGACTGCTGTAGGGGTTATGATTTGCGGTTGAAGGTGGGGTGCCAACAGGAAATTGGGTGAAGAGCTGTGGTAAGGAAGATGAGCAGGGGAGGGGGTGGATGTGAGGGAGTTCAGAACTTGAAGTTGGTTGGCTACAAAGGAAGGGAGTGGCAGCTGTGAGGGTGGTTCCACGACAGAGAGAAGCAGAGGTAGAATGGTGGTCGACGGGAGACGAGATCAAGCCAGCGACGGGAATGGGCTTGCTGGAATATGCAAGGGCTGGGGAGGAAGCTTCAGTCGCTGGAAGAGGAGTGGGGAAGAAGATGAACAGTGCGAAGCTACCGTGAATGCGACTTGCGATGGAGGACGGAAAGGAGCGGCTCTGGACTTGCTGGAGAGGAAACGATGATCGACGGTGTTGTCGTTTGCGGTTATGATGAAACCTGGGGGTGGTTTGCGGTTGAGGGATGGATCGTGTGACACAGTGGCTCCACGGGAGGAATTAGGCGAGGAAGATGAACAGTAGGGGGTGTCAGCGGTTTTCTCCTTCAGAAGGAGGAGATCGTGGGTTAGAAGGGGTTACTGATGGAATTCACGGGAAAGTAAAAAAAGGAAGAAATTAAAGGATAACTGAAGGAAACCGGGACGTCGCACCCCGGGCTCGCGGCGTCGCACCACGAATTAATTGTGGATTCTGGAATCTCTCACAAAATACACACCACCTTCAAAATGAGAACATCCGCCCCTATTTATAATGAGAGGGGGCGGTTGGGCACCCGACGTGAACGGCTATGATCGTCCGTTACGCCCGGTGTCCTAAAACAATAAATACAACTCCAAAAAAATATTAAAAATACATATAAAATGAAAGATGGCGCTCCGGACGCGCTCGCGGTCTCGGATCGCCGATCCGATCAATGCATCTCCGCCAAATCAGCAAAAACGGGTCCCGCCGAGTGGTGGCCCGATCTCCGATCATGAACATGCGGCCGATCCCCATCAACAAGCCTTAAAGGTGTGTGGTAAAAATGGAGAACTATCTCTGGTGTACTGTGCTATAAGGTAATATCATTAAGACTTAAAAGGCAAAATTATTAAACCATGATTAGATAATGATGTATGAACCTGGTGGATTCATTAATCTGACTCCAAATAGTTATGGTAAGACTATGAACTATGATGTTGATTTCATGCATTTATTCATTCTATAATTCCTTTACAAAATGCATTATATAATTCTTTTACCAATATTTGGTTTCAGGAGACAACGGTACGTCTATGGTTCTGTTCTAGACGGAACTGGAAGGATAAAGGGCATTGTAAAATTCGATCTACGTGCCGAGCCTCAAGCTGGCAAAAAACAGATTGAAGTTGGTGGAAATGTCCAAGGTTTTTTTGATTTGGGACCTGGAAGATTTGGTTCAGAGGCAGTATTTGTGCCTAGTCGACCTGGAATGATTTTTAATGAGGACGATGGCTACTTGATCTTCCTTGTACATGATGAATATACTGGGTACCCTCAACCTTGCTTAGATTAACACGTGCAGATGCATGACATTATTGTGCCTATAGTGGCTTATAGAAAGAGAAATGACCAAAATGGTTCTTTGACTATATAGGATGTGGTGATTTTGACAAATTTTTCATTTTCAAATGTGATCTCTAAACTTACCAAAATGCGATCATTATGGTCATTTAATTAAAAGCAGGTTAAATTTTAATGGGGGGGGGGGGGGTGAAGAAAATGTTCCTCACATGTTCCATTTTCTGTGGTTTTTGACAATTGGATCGACGGTAGGGCCACAATAGTTACATTTTGATTAATTTAAGGACCACATTGGGGAAAATAACTCGTGTTGTCAAAATTAGTACGATCTAAATAGTCAGGGGTAAGTTTTAGTCATTTTTTCATTATAAAAAGTATACGTTCTACTTTAGCTGTTGTTACTTCTCTTACCATCTTATTTCCTTTATTCTTGTTTATCAGAATTAAATTGAGGCTTAGGATAATCCTGTTGATAAATTCTTCAACCAATTCAGGAAATCTGAAGCCAATGTGATTGATGCAAGGACCATGTCCCCTGACCCTGTGGCAGTTGTGGAGCTTCCATGCAGGGTTCCATATGGTTTTCATGCCTTATTTGTGAATGAGGTGAGCATATGCACTTCCATTGGATTTTTTTTAAGAAACTAAGGCTTCGTTTGGCGTGGTGGTGGTGGTCGTGAACGCCGTGGTCATGAACCGTCGTTCGTGAATGCCCGACCTCACCTAAAAAAATTCATGCATTTTATGCTCAAAACTAGTTTATTTTCTTCATAGCGGTCATAACTTTTGTCTTGCCAAACATACATTGTATGATAATGGCGTTTTTGACCAAATTAACCGGAGCAAACGAAGCCGCTCCAAACGAAGCCGTTCCAAATCTGTTTATTAAATGTTTAAATTAACTGGAGGTTCAAATGGTTTTCTAATGTCATTGGACTGAAGGTTATGGGTTTGAAACGTGTTTCTTCAATGTAAGATGGGAATGAGGACGTCAATCCCTTCCTAGACCCCACAATAAAAAATAAAATAAAAACTCGTGCACAAATACACCCCACCCCATATGCTTACCAATTTGAAGTTATACACTTATACTTAGCTTTTGGTGAATTGGGTTGCCATTAATGATGATGATGACTATGATGACAATGACCTAGAAGATTTGTATCCTTAGATAATAGTGTATTAGCATGTACCCATTACACTCACCTAGGGAGTGCCTTACTTTTTCCATGATGTGATCACCTTAATTGTAATATGTGTATTCATGTGCATGCTTTATTAGCGTTATGGATAATCTTGAAATCCCCCAATAACAAAAGGGTGACTCCCCCTTATGTTATTATAGCTGACAAGAGTGTTCCATAGGAGCCGCAAATTGGTCCTTAGATTATGAATCACAATGATGCGATAATCCGTAATGGTACGAATTATCCTTATCCAAATGCGGTATCCCAGATCGGAACTGCTCCACACACTTTGATATTGTTGTAAGAGTTCCAGTCATGAGCTGAAACCCGATGGGCAAACTTCAATGTATTCTTTATACTCAACTAAAGCTACATTGATGTCAAGATAAGTAAAGCAGTGCATCCTGCTAGCTCTATAATCACTAGTATTCATTGAGGAGACCAAATGCGGTATGAAATATATAAGTTCATCATGCCACCTTACCCATTGCTCTAGTGCTTCGAGACAGTCGTCAAAAATCCATCATCAATCCCCTTAAGCCACTGCTAGCAAAAAGATATGGATTATTTCTTCCAAGTAAGCAGAGGCGAGTGATAAAGCCGTGTGATGAGTAAGATGCATGGCGGAAAGGATACTACAACAGGCAATAGCGAAGGCACCAAATTTTCCTTTGAGAAAAGAAAGTTTTTAAATTGATTTGATTATCAAAGAAAGAGAAGTTGCAGCTTTCTCTCTTTTGCTAATGTCTTCTCTATCGTCTGATCTAAAGACAAGGTCAAAGAACTTGAAGCAAGACAACAACGTTCATACGACCATCCATCTGACAACAGAACCCCATGAACCACCATGTGGCTGACCAAACCTTTGCTGAAATTTGTGGAGTTTTCGGGCCTTTTGCATTATTAAGAAGGACCTCATTCATTGCATCATTCAAATCCACATATGGGGAAAAAATATCCTACAAAAGGGTCAGTGGGGGCAGTACCTGCTCCGTGCAAGCAATATCCATCTATGTTGAGAACCACAAACCTCTGCCAAACTCTTGGCTGGAGGACTTGATAGTTAACAGAAACAATGTGATGTTAGTGGTAGTGCGCTGAGACTGATATCCTTAAGGAAGGAGATGCGCTAGGGTACTATCCAGTCACTTTGACGTGCTGATAAACCTCTAAGCCTTCCTAGCATAAGAATTAGATGATTAATAGTACCACCGTCTGCCGCTAATTACAAGATGACCCTCCTCCTTGGGTTTTCTATACTTGATATCATAGGCATGTTTAAAACTTTAAATGCATAACACATAATTCATCAATCAATTTATACAAAAAATAAATCTAAACACGAAGAGAGAAATCTTGCATTGCATCCGACGAATCTTTTTCATTAAATAAGGAGTAAACTTAATTTCAGGGACTTGAAGTTAAATTGTCAAATTTTGAGGTGTCACACTTCGGATCCTGCAATCTTTCACAAATCACCCCATGCTTGCTCGCTTAAGGAGATGATTTGGAGATACCTCTCCTCATTAAGATCCTTGAGGAGGGACCATCACACTTTCGCTCATTCCCTGATCCCGCGCTTCAGCATTATTGGGCACCTCATTAGTTTAGTTGGGTGACTAGAATAATCAATTAGAGACACTCAACACCCGACATTCTACTGGTTCACTCGCTAAGCTACTTCACCTCCTGAACCCGCTTGACCACTCAATAAAGCATCCTTCGAGAGGGATTCAACAGCGGAACCCGCCAAGTCACTTCGTAACAACATTCCAAAGTCTATTCAGATAACCCTAGATGAGTCACTTCGACCATCATATCTGTCAGTACCAATTGGATTTTGTCCCCTCAAATAGATCACTTGATATCATTCCTCATATCGGACAAAGATTACAAACTATGTGGAGCCACCTTACGAGGTGGAAGTCAATCTACAAATGGCTGATAGTTGGCGATACCCATTAGGATCTCACATGTGTACCTTTACATGTATTCAATACATAAAGGGCACCTTCTCACTTGAACTCTCCTAAAAGTGGACGATAGATGAAGCTCTGCTGAAAGAATCAGGAAAATCAGATAGCATTTGGAGGGTCAGTAGCCCATTCCGGGGAGATCAATGTCGACCTTCCCGGATGGGTTTGTGGGTCTATTAGCGTGAACCAGGCAGACTTTCGCTCAGAGAATCAAGAAGATGGGTTGATAAGGGATAGGTGCCCGTAGGGTGATGGTGGTGGAGCTAGGGTTTGGATTTGGTTTATTTCTCCTTCTTTGATACCAAGTTTATGCAAGAGAGGAGGAAAAAAATACTTCTTGATTAAACATCTAGTACATACCCTCTTATATTAAGAGTATGTACGTTGCATGGATACAATTACAATATTAACCAAATATAATACTAACACAAACTTATAAAGTGTGTAGAAGATTTTAGGAGGGTCTTATGTGTAGATTATTCCCAGTCTTTTATTCTTTGGAGGGAAATCTTGGATGCTATAAAAGGCAATACCCTCACTCATTTGTAATCAGCAAGTTCTGGAGGTTAAGCGTAGAGTTATTGTAGACTGGAAAATAATTAGGGTTTCTATCTCATAGCATCATATTACACCTCTATATATATTTATTTGTACAAGTGCGCTAAACAAACACCACTAAATAAACACCAACACTCCTCCTCAAGGTGGGCGAAAGATATTCATTAAGCCAATCCTGTCACAATTCCTGATCATATCTTTCGAGCTAAGACCCTTGGTCAAACAATCTGCCGCCTGATCCTTGGTCGAGACATGACTAAGCTCCAGTAGTTCACTATCCAATTTCTCTTTTATGAAGAACCTATCAATTTCAATGTGTTTGGTTCTAGCATGGTGGATTAGATTGTTTGCAATACTGATGGTTGTTTGGCTGTCACACCCCAACTTTATCCTATCTCCTCGATCCAATTTCAGCTCCACCAACATTCCCTTTAGCCACAAAAATTTAGCAACCCCGAATGTCATAGCTCTATATTCTGCCTCTGTCGTCGATCTGGCCACCATCGACTGTTTCTTGCTCCTCTAGAAGACCAGGTTGCCTCTTACGAATTTGCAATAGCCTGAGGTGGATCTCCTGTCGTCTGCACAACTAGTCCAATCAGAGTCACAGTAACCCTCAATCTTCACATGACCGTTCTTCCTGAACAACAACTCCTTTCCAGGGGCAGTCTTCAAGCATCGAAGGATTTGGTACACAATATCCATGTGTTCCTTTCTAGGGTCATGCATATAGCGGCTCACCACACTCACGACAAAGGAAATGTCCGGACGCGCGTGACTCAAGTAAATTAGCTTCCCAACTAGTTTTTGATACATCTTCCCATCGACTGGTTCACCTGCCTCAGCACCCAGTTTACACTTCGGCTCGATCGGCGTTGCAGCATGCTTGCACCCCAACATCCCTGTCTCTGTGAGGAGATCCAAGGCATACTTCCTTTGGGATAGAACAATTCTCTTTGCACCATAGGCAATCTCAATCCCAAGTACCTAAGCAAACTCAAATCCTTTACCTCGAACTCCTTGCCCAACACTTTCTTGAGGTGGACAATCTCCTGCTCATCATCCCATGTGATGATCATGTCATCCACATACACCGCAAGCATGATGATGTGGTGATCTTCATTTTGTCTGAAGAACACCGTGTGATCAAGATTGATTTGCTGATATCTCATCCCAATCATAGTCTTCCTGAATCGGTCAAACCACGCACGCGGGGATTGCTTCAATCCATAGAGGGACTTCTTCATCTCCAAACTCCGCCTTCTGTCTCGGCTATGCCAAACCCAGGTGGGATCTCCATGTACACCTCTTCTGCTTCACGGTGAAAACTCACTTGCACCTGACATACCTCTTGTC
Source organism: Dactylorhiza incarnata (assembly GCA_033032865.1). Classification (NCBI taxonomy): domain Eukaryota; kingdom Viridiplantae; phylum Streptophyta; class Magnoliopsida; order Asparagales; family Orchidaceae; genus Dactylorhiza; species Dactylorhiza incarnata. The sequence goes on along the minus strand of JAWHQI010000347.1, from coordinate 1,894,075 downwards.
CTTTGGTAGTTGTTCCAGCTCCCAAGTCTTGTTCTTCTCAAGAGTTCTCATCTCCTCCTTCATTGATGCTTGCCACTTTGGATCGGCTTTGACAACCTGCCAATTGTTAGGTACAATATTACTATCCAAAGATGTAATGAATGCTCCATGAGAAGAAGAGATATTATCATAGGAGACAAAAGAAACAAGGTCCCAACCATTTCTATCAGGAGGAGTGCCCGCATTGCTGCGAGTGGTCCTCCGGGCCGTAATAGTTGGAGACAGAGTAGGAGGAATGATCTCTGTAGGCACGGGTACAGGAGTAGAGACTGACGTGCTCCAGAAAGTGGCAGTGGTGGTATAGGTGCTCCAGGAGTAGAGACTGACGTAGACAAGGGACTAGACACTGACACTGTAGGCACGGGTACTGGTTCTGCAGTCTTCTTCCCCTTCCTACGATATATAAGTAGCTCCCCCTGGATCGTAGGCCTCACACCTCTCACTTCCTCCTCCTGCCCCTCATCACTCTCCTGCTCCTCATCCACCGATCCTTCATGCCATACTTCCAAATCTGTCACCAAACTCTCCCTCTCCTGCCTCATACTTTCGGTATTTGGCAATTCTGGTTTGGATGGGGCCTCCTCCTGTTGGTAGTACTGCTCCAGCTCTCTGAAGTGCACATCCATGCTCACGAAATTTCTCTTCTCCACTGGACTCCATCACACATACCCCTTCTGAGTGCCAGAGTAGCCCACAAAAATGCACTTGAGTGCCTTTGCATTAAGTTTCCCAACTCTCGGTCTATTGTCCTTCATGAAGCACACACAACCGAATACTTTTAATGGAAGCATCCCCCCATTATGTCCCTGCAACTTCTGACACGGGGATTTCCACCCTAGAATCTGCGATGACATTCTGTTGATAAATTGTGTTGTTGTTAGCATAGCCCCATAAACTCTGAGGGACCTTCATATGGAGTATCATACTCCTTGCCACCTCCATAATTTGCCCGTTTTTTTTTCTCCGCCACGCAATTCTGTGTAGGTGTGTATGCACAAGTGGTCTGATGCAGTATCTCTGGGTTGATAAGTACTCTGTCAATGCACTATTAGTGAACTCTCTTCCATTATCCGACCTTAATACTTTTATCACTGCGGCGTACTGTGTTTGGACATGCTTATAGAAATCCTGAAAATAGGTAAAAATATCACTTTTAGTTTTCATCAGATATAACCAAGTAACACGTGAAGCACACTCAATAAATGTCACAAAGTACATATAACTATTCAAAAAACTTACGGCACAAGACCCCCATACATCAGAATGCACAACATCCAAAATAGAAGAGCTCATTCGGCCCGTACTAACATAAGAGCTTCTAGTAAGCTTGCCTAAGTCACATGCATCACATACTAGTTTGTGTTTATTTACTTTTTCAAACAATAAACGAAATAATCTTGCTAAAGTACTAAAAGACGAGTGCCCTAAACACTGATGATGGACTATAAGCATATCCTCTGCACTCATTTTTTGTCCCCCTACTCATGTCTTCTCTGCCACAGATATAAGAGTTGCATTCAATCCTTCCCGATCCAAATACCATAACACGTCATGCCAAGTCTCAGTCCCAAGCATCCGTCTTGTCTCTTTCTCCTGGAAAGTCACTTTGGGAATATGAAAAGAAATGACACATTTTAGTTGAAGAATAATAGAACTAATGGATATGAGGCTTACTGGAAAAGGAGCATGCAAGACATTGGATAGTTTTACCGAACATGTGCAATTGACTGTGCCCTTACCGACTACTGTCTGGAAAGTTTCATTCGCCGTCTGGATGCTATCTGCAGTAGCTAGGCGAGTGTAGGAGGAGAACTCACACGCATCCCTTGTCACGTGGCGTGATGCACCAGAATCAACAATCTGATGTCTTGGAAGGGTGAGCATACATAGCAGAAGTTGATGCCCCCCCAGTTCCACTCCTGATGCCTTCACCAGCTTGCTTCTTCTTTAGGCCCTCCATCATGCTCATCATGCTTAGTAGGGTTTGCTACTCCTCAGTGTAAATAACAATATCCTCCTCATCACATCCGCTAATGCCCAAATTGACCCGATTACCGCCTCAGCCACCACGACCCCTGCCACGTTCACGACCCCTACCACGTCCACGGCCACAACCCAAATCCCCCTCCTTGGGTGGTTTGGGGCAAGCATACCACAAATGACCCGTCTCCCCGCAGTTATATTACTGTTGGGTTTCCTCTCGTGGTCTTGGAACACCCGAGCTAGCATCCGCTAGTGCTGACTTTACTGTAGCGGACCCTCCAGTCCCTGCCTGAAGTTTGAGGCGGGTCTCCTCCTGAATCATGACCGAGATGGCCTCTGTAAGTGTAGGAATCTTCATACCCAACAGGAGTAGGGCTCTCCTTTGATCGAACCTTTCATCTAACCCCTTCAGAAACTTCATGGTCCTCTCCTCCACGATGATATTGGAGGCCCTACTTTGTGGGTCATTGCAACTCATCCCATGAGAAGCATGGTCGTAGTCCACCCATAAGCGTTCTAAATCCTAGTCCCAAGCTAAGAAGCCACATGAACACTGTCATGTGGGTTGACTCCCACTCATCTCCAACAGCTGGGTTCTCTGGATTCTTCAACACCCCCGTCAATAAACCTCCAACCTTCTATGCTTCAAGGGTTTTCTTCACACGACGTGACCAACCCAGATAAGTGGTCGGCCCGTCGAGCTTCAGATCAACCCGAGGAAGGTCCAATTTCGCCGGGCGGGGCGATGAACCCAATAGACTCAACAATCTGTCCACCTCTGCGGGACCCAGTTTTTTGATAATATCCTCCATCAGAAACTACAGTAGCCCCACAATGTCCAACAGTTGGTGCCGTTAAGCCCTTCAACAACTTGAATCCTTGTCCTGTACTTCTGACGGCGCTCCACCCCTCCGTCAGCCCTGCCTTCAACAACTTTGGTCTTGTTGAGCACTGGTCAGGCCGACAACGAGAGAGAGAGGGGTCGACCAAAGATGAGTCGATATGGTCTCGTTGATATGGTCTTGTCGAGTGCGGGTCAGGCCGATATGGTCTCGTCGATCGACTGCTGAGCGCGATGAGTCTCGTCGATCGACTACTGAGCGCGGAACGGGACTGCTAGTTCTTCGTCGTCGTCTCCCGATCGACTGCTTCGACTCTCCTTCGTCGTCGATCGACAGCTTCCACGACAGCAACACACGCAAAGAGGCCTTCCCTCTCCTCCTCTCTTGATTGATAGCTTTCACGCCAGCAACACACTCAAGGAGGGAGGCTTCTCCTTCGTCGTATTCGATCGACTGCTGAGCGTGGAACAGGGCGACTCATCTCCTTCGTCGATCGATCGATGTAGAGCTATTCCTCAGCTTTTCCGCCTCTCCGCTCGAGCTGCCGTCGTTCGCAAGGCTCTGATACCATGTAGACTGGAAAAGAATTAGGGCTTCTATCTCATTACATCATATTACACCTATATATATATACAAGTGCGCTAAACGCACACCACTAAATAAACACCAACAGTTATGATTTTTTTTCTTGAGTGCTATATTCTATCTTCCTCTAAAGTATTCCTCTGTGAAGGTTGACTTAAGGGTAAAGATCTTAAGGCTGGATGGATGTGGAGAGCAGAGAATATCTCAATATGTGACGAGTGCTTGATTAGATATTAAGAATTATCAATATTGTTGAAACCAAGAATCGGCTCAACGAGGAGTTCGGACCCAAAAAGGGGGCAGCTAGTACTTACTTGGCCCGCGGAAGAACTTGACCGAAAACTCAGAACTAAACACTGACCCTTGGCTGCAGCGCGGATGTCCCACAACACACCCGGAAGATCTAAGAGCGCTTCCCTTCCCAAGTCAAAACTGAAGCTGAGCACCTTGGAGGACCTTGGACGCTATCCAGAGTTGTCCAGAGGAGGAAGAAGCCCCAAAACTTGGATGCCCTCCAAAGGCGCCATTCAAGGTCTATATATAGTTTTCTCAATTGGGTCTGCCAATAACGTAATTCCGCCTTTCGGTTTTGCTAAGCGCACCCCAAAATGGTCTGCCAACAGCCAAACTCTGCTGTTTGAGATGTCTATTGGCAGACAGGCTTGAACAAATATGAATAACATATTGAACCGAAATCCTGGGGTCTGACGAAGCTGGCGCTCTCCTCCTCCCTTGAAACCTACCTAGGCAAGCGCGAGCCCACTCTTGATCCGCTCATCGCAAGGAGGCGAGCCCCCGCTCGCCTCGCCCTCGCGACCCGCTCGCCGTAAGGAGGCGAGCCCCCACTAGCCTCGCCCTCGCGATCCGCTCGTCGCAAGGCGGCGAGCCCCTGCTCGCTTCACCCATATCTGAGTCTCAAATTACCCTCGGTGAACACATGGTTGTACACAATCCCCGCTCTTTGCGAGATTATCCTAAGCTCGTAAAGAAAAGTCCAACCCCTGGTGCTCGTCGGTCGGCTGCTGACCTGGTAGGAATCTTTTGGTGTGTCCCATCCCCAGCGCTATAAATACCACCAATCACAGGCGATGGGGAACCTCTCAGTCCCTTCACTTTCTTTCGTCGCCTACTACTGTAGCTACAAAATGCCTCTTTCTGAAGAAGCCCAAGCTTGCCTAGATGCTGCGAGGGCGAACAGACGGTCGTTCACCGTCGAGCTTGCTCCATGGATCGGCCGGCGGGCCCCTGTTGCCCCCCCCCCCCCCCCCCCCCCCCCCCCAAAGCCCCAAAAGGCGAAGATGGTCAAGCGCCATCCGGGGGAGGGTGGATCCTCTCTTCCGGATCCTCCACCAGACACCGGGCTCGCCCAGCAGGTATATGAGTTGATGGTCTTGATTTCCTTCGAAACAGGTTAAAATCATCTTTTCTTGCTCGCAAAACGCGCTTCTCGAGGAAGAAACCGCGGGCGAGGACCTGACAGGCGCTCGCCCTCAATCCCCCGGGAGGGCCGGTATTGTGGCTATGGACACGGACCTCGCTGTCCTGCACGATTCCTCGCTACAGTCTGGTGAGCGACTCACCTTTCTCCCAACAAACTGGCTTCCCTTGGCCATTGAATTCCCCCCGCTGTCGCCTCTTGCAGTCACCCTCCTCGCGACGTCCGGGACACACGCCTCTCTACCAGGGTCGCCGGCCCCACCGGATGCGACCACCACGATCCCAGGATCTGGCCTTCTAGGCGAGAAGGGACCTGACGGCTTGCTACCCGCCACCTTCCGGATCGCCAGTAACGCGCCGCACCCCCTTGGCCTGGGGAAGTCTGTTACGTTCACTTACACTGAGGCCTTCCAGGGGCAGCCGAGCTTCTCCCGCCAGCCCCCCGGCAAGGGGATTATACCCTCGCCAGGTTGGTTAGTGCCTTAGCGATCATTTGTACCTCGCCTTCGTTAGACTGATATACTTGCAGGTACCCGCGAGATCTCCCCTGTCAACCCTGACTTTGGGGAGGAAGAGCTCTCGCCCCCGCCTTCGCCGGACAAGATCGCCGACTTCTTGGGTGATCCCGAGATCCCGAGGTGCTGAAGAGGCGGACATCGAGGTGCTTTGGAAGTACGGCCTCATGCTGCAGGACCTCTACAACCAGGCGCGGGAGGACAGGACGTCCTTCGAGGACTGGCTTGCCACCCTCGATGATGACTACGCGCGACTTCTTGCCGAGTTGCGCCTATACTCGCAGCGAGGTCACCTCCCCGGGGGTTCACCTTTCGCGGGCGGAGGATCAGGTGCGCTTGTTGCTGCGTGAGCTCCATGTCGTCCGCGCTTACCACTATCCTCACGTGCCGCCGAGCTCGGGGGTGCGAGGCCGAGGTAGATGGAGATGGATCCAATACTGATCCCGCTCGCGCTCGTACCCGCTCGGCGACCTCAGAAAATGTATTTTGTATCTATTTAAATGCTTTCGTTAACAACCCTGTGAACAATCTTACTATTGTTAGTTTGGTATTTCTTGCCCGCGATGGGGCTTTCGCCTGTATTTATTCGCGCTGTGTGATATTACTGCTTGTGCCGCATTCGCTCGTTTTTGACGTTCTAGCACGCGATTTGCATTGGGCTTGCCTTGCTTGCCGCGCGCTCGCTTCACGTACAGCGTGCTTGCTTTGCTGCATTGTTGCGAGCGAGTGATGAGGAGGGGCCGGCTCGAGGATCGAGGCGCGCATCGAAATGAAAATGCTAACCGCACATTCACCGCTTCGATTCCTTCACGCCATTTCTATTCTTATAAATAGGTCACATCCCCACCCCCAACTACTGCATTTATCGTTTTAGTCTTCTGCTTCTTTCGCTCTCGAGAACTCGCACCTCTCTTCTCGCGCTCGCGTTCGCTTCTTCAATTTCGACCAACGTTTGCTAGATGGGTGGTGATGGTAGTGACGCCGAAGGCCGAGCCAAATGCGCGTGGACCTTTTCAGACCATGCTTTCTTCTGTTTCACGCTCTCCGAGAGCGAATACCATGCGGTGGTCGCTCAACACATTTTGCCTGGATACACCGCTCACCAACCAACGAAGACAGAGGCCATCAACGACCTCTCGCCTGACGAGCTCTCTATCTCCGCAGCCCACTTCGATGTCGGCCTACGGTTGCCCATGTGGCCGGAGGTTCGTCAGGTACTTAAGTACTTCGGCGTGATACCGGGCCAGCTGACCCCTAACTCCATCACCGTCATAGTCGCCTTCGCCTGCTATCTGAGGGAAGAGTGAATTGAGTTCAGCCTGTCGGTCCTCCGCAAGCTGTTCTCCTTTAGGGCGTACAAGGATGGGACCGCATACTTCGCGAGCCAGCACGCCAAGGTTAGCGAGACGGTCAACAAGAGCCATCATTGGCTCCATAAGTTCGTCTTTGTCAAGGGGCACTTCGACAACGTCCCCTTCGCTCCTATCCAACACGATGAGGGGACCTACTGCCCTCCTACCCTCGGTGGTCATGATGCCGAACTCTTCAAGTTCTTCGCGGGGAAGAACTTCGAGGCCGCATACCTTCGGCGGAACGTCCATTCACTACTCCCCGTGCTACCTGGGGCAGGTTCTACTTGTGTTCGCCCCCGCCTTTATATTCTGTCCTCTCACTCCGTTAGCTAACCCCTAATTGTTATGGGTCATTCGCAGGAGAGCGGGATCTTCAACTCCACCCCCCTTACGTGAGTGCCAGGGCTATCCCCCCTGGCCTCGCGCTTGCCAACGCAGCCGCTTGCCGGGACTTTCCCAGCACTTCTGTGCCCTCTGGAAAGAAGCGGCCTGAACCTGCGAGCCGCGGGACGCCTTCCTCGCAGTCGGCGCCCAAGAAGAAGAAATCCTCAACCCATGGTAGGTGAAAACGGGTCCTTGGGGATTTGCCGGGAGAGATCCCTTCGGCGAGCCTGCTGGCTGATAAGGAGACCGACGAGGGCGCTGGAGAGGTCGTCGGTACTTCGGGCTTGCCTGCGCCGGCGAGCCATCAGAACTCCGGTCTCGACGAGAAGCATTGAGACGAGGTCGGCGAGCCCCTGCTGCGCTGGGATCAGGAGGCCAACAGGGCCTCCGTATCAACCCTACTCCCCTCTTGGCTGGATCAGGAAACCATCGGCGGCCAGGCCTTTGCCTTCTCCTTTGGGCTTTATGGTCGGGAGGACTCTGCGGTCTTCGATGACTTGTCGACCCGGTCGCTCGCCCATGAGAGCGCGCGAGCCCAACTCCGCGCCCTGGAGCTCGCCCTGGAGCTCGCCCATGAGTGGGGAGGTTTATGTAATTTCAAAAGATATAGGGAGTGCAATCTTTCATTCTGCAAAAAGTTTTGGATAATTAATAACATATATGTGTGTGTGTGTGACATCTTTGAAATTTTTAAAAATAGAACACGTTTTTGAATAGAGAATTAAAAAATCAATCAAAATTTATAATAAATTGATCTTGTGAGATTTTCCTGACCAATGGAGCACCAAGACACGAACACCAAGGATGAACACAAACACTACTCTTTGATTACAAATGAAGGTTACAAGATTACAAGACTGAATACAAGTTGCATACAACTCGATTTACAACAGCCAAATAGAAGTAATAAAAAACTGGTCTCTGCTCGCTAACGCCCGGCGTTAACTCCTAACGTGCCGCGTTAGCCTACTCGCAAGCTCACTGCTCGCACTCGCAGCTCACTAGCTGCACTCGCACTCGCTGGCCTCTAGTCACACTCGCACACTTAACGCCCGACGTTAACTCCTAACGCTCCGCGTTAGCTCGTGAGTACTCTCTCACGGGACCCTCTCTAGGTCACTCGCCGAACTCGCTCCTAGTTCTCTACTATCTAGCTCAAAATAATCTCATACATTAAAGGGGGGTCTGCCCTCCTATTTATAGGAGAAGGAGAGACCTTCTAGAAGCCGAGCTAACTCCGACGTTAGCTCACTTCAACAGCTCACAGATGTTATTTAATCACTTGTCTTTTTATAACTATATATGGGATTCATGCCTTTTTTATAAATTTCAGGGGCATTTCTCAGTGAAAGAATCAAATGGTTAAGCATAGTACTTTTTGCGTTTACTAATATAAGAATGGCTCATTGTGTGAGTTCTATCATGCCTTCAATAAACACTGGCACTCAAAAAATCTGTTCTATCATAATTTTTTACTGAATGTGACATTGGGTCTATAAATTTTAGATTTTAACAAAAAGGCAATGTGATTCAATTATAAAATGGTATAAATCATATATTTTCTATAAAATGGTATAAATCATAAATTTTAGATTTTAACGCAGGCAATGGATGAATCAATGATTTTTTTAGTTTTTCAAATCTTATATGCTTTGCTTTCCATTTAAGATGTATTTGATCGTATGTATCTTTACATATATTAATAGCCAGTTGCTCTTTATATATACATATATAATTTCATTATGAGAGGAGCTTTACCTGTTTGGATTGAACAGGAACAACTCCGACAGCAGGTATGGTATGATCAAAGCACCAAGGATTCGGTCGCGGGGAGCATCTAAATTTCTACCTTCAGGTTTGTGTTGTTCATTCATATGATTATTTGATAAAAATGTTTAATGTACATATATTTATGTTTATGTTTGTTTTTTCTTACACAAAAGTAGAACTGAAGTTGTGTGGCATGGATCAGCATGTCATTTTGCAATGTTTGGTGGAAGTCTAGGAAATCAGATTTTTAGAAGAACAGATAGCAAATCCTCCTGTATAGCGACAATTGTTGCTATTTCTTTCTAATTCGCCATTAAGAGCGAGTCTGAAGAGAATGATAGCTGGGATCTTTACCGAGCCCAGAACTTACAGTAATCATCGAGAACTAACAACCTCCACTAGAGACACCATAGCTGCCGCGGGCGCGCTATGTTGCATGCGGTGTACTCGGCCACGGCTGCAAGTTTGAGCTATTCAAACCACTAGGGTTAGCCTGATCTGACAATTTGGCTAAGGTGGACCCTGCTTAGTCAATGTTAGCCTAATGTGGGCCCATTAGGTGTAAATAGATCACCAACAGCCCTTAGGGCGAGCCCGGGGTCACCCCAAAGTCACCTCAAGAACTAGCAAGTTTGAGCTAGTCAAACCACTAGGGTTAGCCTGATCTGACAATTTGGCTAAGGTGGACCCCACTTAGTCGATGTTAGCCTAATGTGGGCCCATTAGGTGTAAATAGATCACCAACAGCCCTTAGGGCGAGCCCGGGGTCACCCCAAAGTCACCTCAAGAACTAGCAAGTTTGAGCTATTCAAACCACTAGGGTTAGCCTGATCCGACAATTTGGCTAAGGTGGACCCCACTTAGTCAATGTTAGCCTAATGTGGGCCTACTCAGGGTCATCATAGTGATTTCACATATTGTATGGCTTACAACACCCTTGTGGGACATGTCTGTTTAGCTAGCTTGACATAATATTGACAAGATGTTCTAATTGATGAAGTTGATGAAGCATGATTTATGATGTGCAGGCAACTATGGCTAGGAGCTTGGGATAATCCTGTTGCTTGAGACCTGATAGATTATATTTATTGTTTTCATTTATTTTTTTGTATTTATCCATTGATTTAATAACTACAAAATATTTATGTTGGTTTGGGTTCGAGTCGTAGCGGCTTTCTCTGTTATTTGTATGAGGCTGTGTTTGACGCTTCGCTCGAATGACTATCAATTTTGTCGAACGTACATTCTAGAATAATCATCACCATCATCAGACTCATAAAAACTAGACCTGCATTTTTTGTGCATACTAATACATATATAATTTAGCGTGTATGCTTTCCATTTAAGATGTGTTTTTGTCGCTTTTGTACATGATTCTCTTGAGCTAAAATGACTCACTCTGACGAGTCATTAGAAAGTTAATTAGACCACAATTTTACGTATGCCCGAGCTGAGTTAGAATCGTAATTCCGCCACTGTGCGGCATGTGTTAAATAATACTTTTATGCGAGCGATATTGAACCTCAGTAAAATGTATTGCCGCCACCGTGGCACAAGCACGGGAGACATGGGTCCATCAATTCTAGTATCCATCGAGTGTATGCATGCGCACCGTATCGTTGCATGCTCGCCCCCTATAAAACTTGTCTTCAATAATTATACATGTATCATGTTATTACATGCGTGCCATTAGCAGCTAATTAATTTGATTATATATGTATATAGAAATAATTACCCAAACCTCCCTTGTACGTTAGCATAATTACTGAGAGCATCCCTCTTAGTTTCGAAATTACAAAAATCTTCTCTTAAGTTTTTATTGCAGTACAAAAATCTCCCCTTAAATTTTCATTGCATTACATCCATGAACAAAAATATTCCTTGGGCACTGTTCTCTGAGGGGGGTATTTTTGTGCATGGATGTTACGAAATGAAAATTTTAGGAGAGGTTTTTGTAATGAAATGAAAACTTAAGGGGAGATTTTTGTAATTTCAAAACTAAGAGGGATGCTCCCAGTAATTTAGCAAAGTTAGTGGGGAGGTCTCGGTAAATGGCCTAAATTTTTGAGTTGGACTCGCTCAAAATTAAAATCGTACTCGAAATTAAATTGAGCCAACTTAAATTGGGCAAATGAAGCCCTTTTAAGGTTTTACTCCTTTGATTTATGTTTAAAATTTAATGTTTTTAATTTTAAAATAATAATATGTTAATGAATACAGTATACTTTAATCAATTTAAGATGATTGAATCATATTTCAAGTGTTTCTATGTATGTTCGAAATGTGATTTGAGTCAAATTGAATTGACTTAAATTGAGTCGAATCAATTGTAACCGATTTTGATTATTCTCAATATCCGAATAATTTTCGAGTGACTTTCGAGTCTTATCGTGAGCTAGATTAATTAAGTAATCTAGTTTGAGCAGTTTTTTTAATTATTTTGTTTATTTATTAAAGATGTTATTATTCAAATAATATGTTTTTTTAGATATATATGTAATTTGTTATAATTTGAATTTTTCAAAAATAAAATAAAATAATGGCCCTTGCTTATAAATCCAGCTATTGTGATAGCGAAAGTGGGGAGATAATTAAGTATGTGAAGATTTTTTTAATACAGGCGTAATACTATTGTATTGAAGTACGATCATATTTTCGATCAATCACGCTTAAAAAATCGTGCTTACAGAAAACAACGATCTGATAATGTATAACACTGTGATCTTTGGTGTGATGCGCACGAATAATTTTTCCGGAAAGAGACAAGGTATTCTATTTGGCGGGCATCTTGGGAATATCACGAGGAGAGAAATGGAATATTATAAGTTTACAATGCATGAGCCAGAGGGAAACTCTGATGAGGACAATTTTGGAATTATTAATTTACAATGCATGCATTGAAAAGCTTTTTAATTATTAAAAATTAAGCATAAATGATAATGTTCTAATTTTTTTTTAAAGATAAATACTTAATACATATGCTTCATCTTACTATTCATTCAACAATATTTTCAAGCAATTGTTACAAAAATAAGACCTAGCTGTATTAAATAGTACACAATTATGAAGATTTGTACTAGTAAAGTGTTTAAAATCTTTATCTGATGTGTGATTTGAGAGTCATTCATTCAACCATTATTTGTTCTATTTCTCAGACGATTCTTTATGATAGCAGGAAATATTTTCTCCACACTAATAATTGCAATTGGTAGAAGACAAGCCAATTTCTTAGACGCTTATCGTGCCTCGTCGGCCAAGCTTGAGATTGGGCTTACGCCTCGGCTTAGCCAACCTGCGAACACGAATGTCGTTTCAAAATTGACTAGCAGTGACCATTTACATTGCTATTATAAGTATTATTTCTGGATTTTGTATTTTTACTATTTATTTCAAGTGGGCGTCACAAATTGAGATGTCTATTGGGTACGAATTTCGGATACACAGGAGATTCTGAAAATAAGTTTTGGAGGTCCATTTGGGACCCTAAATGGAGGTTCATTTCATGGTGATGATTGATTCTCAATTTATCTAAAGTTGCATAATGTTTTTATTAAAAGAAAAATATAAAAGGATGGGATTAATGAACCCGTCGGATCAGCCACTAATTTATCTGAACCGTGAAATAGATACTATCCCTTTGAAATCAAATAGAGAGTGTTGTAGAAATTCGAGTAGAATGAAAAATGAAACAAAAATAAACAATCACAGATGACAGATTTATATGGTTCATCCCAAGACGGGCTACGTTCATAGGCCGCAACAGTTAAATTTTTACTATCAAGAACATAGGACAGATAGACGGATTTTCAAATTCAGATAAACTCACAAACCGACAGAACTACTTCGAAGAAATACCACAGAGAATGCAGAACGACCATGGGTTTATATAACACTTCGTACAAAAAGAAAAGATTGGCACGCCCTTGACACACGCCCGTGCGCCCCAATCATCACATCTTTTCATCGACAACCGTTTAGCAACCGTAATGGAATCGTCAGAACAGCACCCGCCCTCGGCATACAGCCGTGTGAATCGAAACATCACGTCTCCTCCTTTTAGATGGTCGTGTTCAACATCAATCGTCGCCTTGAGTTAGGATTCAAGGGTAGTAATTAACAGAGGATCTTGGTAAGTTTTGAAGAGTTTGCTAATTTATTCTCATAACTCACTTTCAACATGATCTTGCATTCGACTTGTAAGATTTAAAACTCTTTAAAATTAAGAAAATCACATTAATAATTAGCATTTTTCTATCCAATTATACATAAATACATACAAAAGCTCCAATAAGATCATAATGATGTCATTATCCAACAAAAAAAAATATCTATATAGATTAATGGCACAGAAAAATATTAAATATATAAAAAAAAACTAATAAAAATATACGAAAAATCATATCACTGATCACTCTCCTCTACTATTTTTGATCAGATTACTTCATGACATATATGAGTATAATTAAGTTATAAATCAAATTTAAGTATATTATAATTGATAATACATGCAAAAATAAAATAAAATAAAATTCGGCTCACATATGCTATTACAGCCATAGTACCCTGCATTTTGCGCCCGTATTTTGTATTCGACGAAACAGAATTTTTATGGGGACGACAATGGCGATTACTGTCGCTGTGTTCGGGCACGAGAAAATCTCATGCACAGGAATCATCCCCTATGCTTCATTTTCCTTCCCTGTTGCACAGATGCTGGAAAATTCTCCAATTTCACAGGAATCATCCCCTCAATTCCGCCAAGCGGACTAAAAAGAGCGACCAACCATACTTTCGTTAGTCATACTCCTTTGCCCTGGAGCGAAATCCTAAAACCAATACCAATACCCACCGATCGTATGTCTTTACTTGCACCTATCATAATTGGAGTAGATTGGACATGTGGTGTATGGGAGGAAATTTCCAAGCTCCGAGTCGCACGGCCTGAGCCAAGAACGGGACCATCTGCACGAAGAAACCTAAATGTCAAGCCATCTTGGCAAGAAAGCAATCCGTCGTAGAATTTATATTGTTTGCTGACTCTTTTATTTCGACGAAGATCGATTGAAGGAGCTTAAAAGTTATCGTCGTATTATATTCCATACTAGTTGTGAATTGCTTCAGCCGAGGAATTAATTCCAACAGCTTACTTCTTCCTCATCCGGGTGCATCCTTCGACTTCAACTCTCGAACGATCCTCCCAGAGTCTGGCTTTCATTGCAATGCATTCTGCCTCTAACTCGGTCGCAGTTGCTGCATGACTACCTGTAGTCTTATCAATACCACATAAAATCATCAAACTTGTCTAGTTAATAATAACTTTGCATATGTAATGTTTCACATCGGATAATATAATAAATAACATGTTGAAGAATATACCTTCTCATAGTTGGCTTATACTTCTTCGCTTTCAATTTTCACCATATTTCGTTCCCAATCCTAGCCAAACTCACTTGTCTTCAGCATTGCATTAACCTCCTGATAGTACTTGTTCCATGTCTTCGGTCGTGTCGTGATCATTTCTTTGTTAATTTTTATATTGTAAGTTTCATTCATTGCTGCTATGACTATTATGAAATTCATAGATTTCCGTCTGTTGGGCATTTTGCGACCCATGTTATGACGTTCTAATAACGCATTAGACAGAGCGGTATCCATTTCGTCAATCCAATGTATGTAAGACCACTCGCTCCTGCTTCCCAATTTTGTGTGGATTTCTCAATGCTATATGAAATGTATTTATAGTATTACTAAATAACATTGCAAAAATTCATGCAATAACATTGCAAACTAATAGAAGATTTGAAGTTAATGCTCTTACATGAAAAGAAAAACAATTGTTATTTGCAGATCATAAAAGTCTATCCGTATATCAACTTTTTCCCCTTTATTGAGTTTACGAACAATTTTAAACTTGGGCAGTCGATGTCTTCGTTCTCCTGAGCAGGGCCCGACAGCGAAGGAACATCTCTGACGACCTTCTGAGTCCTTCAACGTGTGCATGGATCGTGATTCATAAAATAAATGCGCGGATAGAAACCAAGTTGAGGAAGAAAGGCGATTTCCTCGTTGTTCGTGCGATCTCGGTTTGTTTGGGAAGATTTAGATAGCTTAGGGTTACTCTCTCTTTGTGGTGACGAAGGCGAAAAGGACGACCAACTGAGGAAAAATACGAAAGGAGAGATTTTGGGGTATGAGAACGAAGGAGAAGACGCAGCGGGGTCTCACGATAATAAATGATTTGAGAGGCTTGACGGGTACAAACTTTGGGTGGCAAAAAGTAGGCGGGAAACACGAAATGACGAAATAATTACAGATTTTAAAATAAAGAGGTGGATGAGAGGAGAATGTTACTTCATCATGCTTTTGAGTTTCTTATAGTATATATTATATACTTATTATATTAAAAGGAAAAAAAAATTGTTCTTGGTAAAACATTCAAATTGTCTTGATTTGAAAAGTAATAATGGAAACTAATTAATTTAATTAATAATATATTTATTTTAAATTACATTAATTAATTGATAGGGGCGGTGCCCCGTGCCTGTCACGATCGGGGTACTGTCACAGTCAAGATAGTATAGCGGTGTGTGTGTGACAATACTATTATGTCTGTACTAAGGAATCCACATTAATTAATAATATGTTTATTTTAAATTGAATTAATTATTTGATAGGGGCAGAGCTCGGTGCCTCTCGCGAACGGGGTACTGTCACAGTCGGGATACTATAGCGGTGTGTGTGTGTGTGTGACAATACTATTATGTATGTACTAAGGAATCCACATTAATTAATACTGTGTTTATTTTAAATTGAATTAATTATTTGATATGAGCGGAGCTCCATGCTTGTCGCGATCGGGGCACTGTCACAGTCGAAATACTGTAGCGGTGTGTGACAATACTATTATGTCCGTGCTAAGGAAAGAGTCCAACATGAGCTGGCTTCATTAACAAATATAGAGTACAAATTTAAAACCTGCATGTCTTATTCAAATAAAATTTCATATCTAAACTCCTGCACGTCTTATTCAAATAAAGTATCAGATCTAAACCAGAACAAGAAATCTGCAGCCGTCCTCGAGAGATATTTAGGTGCAAATAGAATTGTATGATCGTGATTTCAACGGCGGAGATAAATACTGATTATATTTTAGATCAATCATACGCAAAAAAATCATGCTAGCGGAAATAGATGGCGGGATCGAAGGTTCCGCGCCGTGATCTTAAATGCGTTACTCGCACCAACAATAACCACAACCGTCATGTGCGAACTTTTCTATGATTAATCTTCCTGCTCCCGAACCCAATCATTTTTTTTATATAAAATTTTAAGTTTCCAACATTTCACAAATGGCTATGATCCTCTTGCGGCTTTTTTTTCATCTCCCCGCCGACCCCGGATTGTCGGATGCCCGCAAAATGCAATGGTCCGCGCGGATGCCCGCACACATCTCAAAGCACTGTGAGATGTGTCTGCTTTGAATGCCCGTACTTTACCGTAGAGTGCACCCCGCACTTTACACCCTTACCCCTGGGCAGGCTGAACTTCTAGCACTATGCTTTTAAAGAGACATGATCCCCTCTCTCTCTCTCTCTCTCTCTCTCTGTTATTCACACCAAGATGTGTGCTTGATTAATTGCTAGATTTCACTCTAATGGAGAACACCCAAGATGCACCAAATGTGCAGGCAATGGTGAATGTGGGTGAGAATTCTAGCACTAATGAAGAAACTGTGGGAGCTGCCGGAATCCCAACAGCTCCCGGTAGATCGCGCGGCGGAGGTCTTCGTCTTTTCTTCGATAACATACGGTAATGAATCGCCCGTGCGAATTGTGCTGCTTCAATTCTGGATATGGTGTAATACTCATATTTGTTTTTTTTCGGTTGATCAGAGGCGTTTTCGGGTTGGATGACCTGGGGAGGGAAGTCATGTGGATCGCGATTCCGGCGGCGCTGGCTTTAGCAGCTGATCCGCTCGCTTCTTTGGTTGACACCGCATTTATTGGCCAAATAGGTTTGCCTTCTATCCCATGATGTTCGTGGATGTCTTCCCGCGGATGCGCCGATTCTCATAAATCTCTTTGGCGAGCGGCGGGCTCCGAAATGGAGTTTTATTCGGCTTCCCCTCCGAATTCAAATGCCCCTCCAAACACACTCTTTGCTCCTCTGATGCCACATTTGTTAGAAAATAGAGAGCAAAATACTGCATGTATTTGTTATTTTTTGCCACCACATAAATTAATTTGTAATTTTCTCGTGCAAAAATATTTTTTTTATTCACTTATTTCACAATATTTTCACTTTATATATGTTTACTTTAATTTAATATAGTTTATATATCTTATTTCCTTTTTTTCTTATAACTTATTTTGTTTTGTTGCATTTTTAATATCTATTTTTTAGGCGGTTGTTATTCGCAAATAGCGTTTGTCTATTTGTAGATTTTGTCTATTCACACAGTTTTAAAGGAAGTCAAAATTGTTATTAGCAGATATTGTGGTCATCTTCGCCTTCCTCACCACAGGGAGAGAGTAACCCTAGCCGTCTAAATCTTCTCAAACAAGCTTTAGCTATCTAAGTCTTCCCAAACAGCGAAAAATCATCTTTCTTCCTCAACTCAGTTTCTATCCACGCATGAATCATGATCCGTGCACACATTGAAGTGCTGTCGCGCCATGCACAGGAGACGAAGACACTGAGCAAGTTTAAAATTGGCCTGCGGATAATAATTTGTACATTTATGGTCTAAGAATAGCAATTGCCTTTTTTATATTTTAGCGTAGATGGATAATAATACGTTTTTACTTCAACGCGTTTGTACAAAAATGTTGCCGCTATAAAAACATACGTTTTGGCGCAAAGCAGTAGCGACCACCACCGCAGAAAAACCTCACTTTGAACCTAAACAGGACGTGATTCCAGGGGTGAAATCAGGGGTTTACCGCCACCGCCACACCAAACAGAATCATTGGGTTTGTTTGTCTGCTCAATTTCCATTGAGGGGTAAACGTCGCCGGTAAAAAAATTTATTTTGTAACCCTCCAATTCCCAGTGACACCGCTCTAAAACATCATTTGACCTTTTTTTTGTTGAAAACGCAGCCGCCCTCCTCCAGTCCCCACCGCTCCATTCCCAACGCTCCCCCACCGCCTAAACAAACAGACCTGCCCTTAGTTTGCTCCATAACAGTCAGCTATATATGCAAGGATGAATAATAAAGTCTTCTATTTTTTTTCTTCTTATAATAAACTGCTCACAGGTTCAAATGAGCTGGCTGCAGTTGGAGTTTCTATTGCCACATTCAATCAAGTTTCAAAGGTAGCTATCTATCCACTTGTTAGTGTGACAACATCATTTGTTGCAGAGGAAGTTGCTCTCAACAGCAATATCACTGAAGATACAGTAATTGTAGATCCTGAAAAGGCTTCTTCTTCTTCTACTGGGGCAGATGAAATGGAAGAATCAGGTCCTGTGGGTGAAGGTATGCCATGTGGAACAGACACTTACTATTGCCTCATTTGAAGTTGCAAACTCTTCTGCACTCTCTAGGATAAGAGTTCTTCGAAGGACCCAGCCCTCAAGAACTCTTAATGTGCATCACGCTTCGGGCAGCATCGGTTTAAGTTCTGCGCATGATTCTTGCGCCTATTCACCGTCCGGTCCGGTCCGAGCCTCCTACCTCTTCCTCGCGCCTTCCAACCGCAACCCCCTCTTCGATGGAGGAGGAAGGGCTCACCTTAGCACAGGTTATGGAGATGTTTCAATCCATGAAGGCCACCAACAACGCGAATACGGAAGCGCTCTCCGCACGTCTCAATAATATGCAGCCACCCCAGCAGGGTGCCCAGGGTTCCTCCCTCGATGGGCCGTCAGACCACCATCGCTGCGACGCGTCTAGCCCTCGACCGAAGGGCAGCGGTGTAACTCGTTATGTCAAAATGGACTTCCCCAGTTTTTATGGCCGCGAAAACCAGCTCGCATTGCTCACCCGATGCGAGCTCTTCGCCAACCAACGGACTCCATGGGAGGAAAGGCTCGACGTCGCCTCCTTTCACCTGATGGGCCCTACCCAACTCTGGTTCACAACTACAACGGGAACAACCCCATCCGACGTGGGACGAATTTAAGGCCACTTGCAATCTCCGTTGCGGTCCACTGCTTCGCGGTAACCCTCTCGGTGACCTCGTCACTCGAAGGCAGGCGGGACCCATTAACGAGTATTTGGAATAGTTCAAGGTTTTACTAGCTCGTTGTCACGGACTTGTCTTCTTACAAGCTCCCGTGCGGTCTTAGCTCCTCCTTGCCACTCCGCGTAGCCAAGCTAAGTCAGCCTCTCCTGCAAGAACTAGGTGGTGATGAAGAACGAATGCTAAGTAGAACTCAAGAGAACTCACAATTGCAAAGGAAACTCAAAGAACTCTATTGCTTCTCCAAAACTTGGATGCTTACAAATGAGGGGGCCTTCCCCTTTTATAGGCCCCAAAAGAATTTCCCTCCAAAAGATGGAAGGATCTAGAATGCCTAAGTTTCTAGACTATTCTACAACCCTCATGAATATACAATCTTCCCGAGTTCTCTAGAATGTTCCCAAGAGATCATTCTAGAGAGCTTCCACATTCTTCCAGAGTTCTTCTATGTACATGCTTCTCCAAGGACCTAGATTTCTCTAGAATCCTCCTGGGTATTAACCCCGGGCGTGACATCCTCCCCCACCTAGCCTGGCGACGCCCTCGTCGCCTCGTACTGCTGAAGAATGTCCTTGAACTGCCACAAATCTTCTAATGTCTCCCAAGTAGTTTCAGACTCTGGCAATCCCTTCCACTTGATCAAGTACTGTGTGCAAGGTTGCACACCTCTTCTTCGCACTACTCTTTTTGTTAGCACCTCTTCGATCTCTTTGTCAAAAGATTTTGTCATCACTGGAGGCGCCCTTTGAGATTCTCCTCTTTGAAGGTCCTCATTATCCCCGTAATATGGTTTGAGCATACTCGCATGAAACACCGGATGTATCTTCAAAGAGTTTGGTAAGTCAAGGCGATAAGAAACCTTACCCACCTTAGCCATGACCGGGAATGGACCTTCGTATCTCCGTACCAAGCCTTTGTGTACACTACGCAAGGCCTTGAACTGCTGGGGTAAGAGCTTCACCAACACCTTATCTCCTACCGAATATTCCGTGTGTCGCCGCTTTGCATCGGCCCACTTCTTCATCCTCTTGCGGGCTTTCTCCAAGCACGACCTAGCTAAGTCTGCATGTTCTTCCCATGACTTAGCCATCTTCCAGGCACCTGGGCTCCTTCCATCATCCGTCGTGGTCGCCAATGTTTGTGGAGTGAGGGGTTGTCTTCCCGTGGCAAGTTCAAATGGACTCCTCCCCGTGGCCTCACTCCGCTGCAGGTTGTAGGAAAATTGGGCAACATCCATAAGCTTGGCCCAGTCTTTCTGGTTGGCACTCACAAAGTGCCGCAAGTAGCACTCCAACAACGCATTCACCCTCTCGGTCTGCCCATCGGATTGAGGGTGGAAGCTAGTGGAACAATTCAGCTTCGATCCAAGTAGCTTGAACAACTCTGTCCATAGCTTCCCGGTGAAGCGAGGGTCTCGATCGCTCACAATGTTCTTCGGCAACCCCCAATACTTCACCACATGTTTGAAGAAGAGTCGCGCCGTCTCTTCCGCCGTTGCATCCTTCACGCTTGGTATGAAAGTGTCATACTTGGAAAAGCGATCTACTACCACCAAGATAGATCCGCAACCTTCAGATTTGGGCAGCGCGTTGATGTAATCCAGCGTCACCGTTTCCCAGGGATATTCCGGCATTGGTAGGGGCTCCAAGAGTCCTGCTGGCTGTTTGTTCTCCACCTTGTCTTGTTGGCAAACAAGACATGTCTTCACGTATAGCTCGATGCTGTCCCTCATTTGCGGCCAATAGTAGGAATCCTCCATCAACGCCAAGGTGCGCTTTTGGCCTGGATGTCCCGCCCATTTGGTGTCATGACACTCCTTGATTAAGTCCCTCCGCAGGTTTCCCCACTTTGGGATATACAATCTCCTTCCTTTGGTGTAGAGTAGCCCGTCTTCTACCCAAAATCTCTTGGCTTGACCCTCTTTGGCTAGTTGCATGAGTTGTTTGGCCAACGGATCTTCTTCCAACCCACTTTTTACCTGCTCAAGAAGGTCGCTCTTCACCATCGAGATCGCCGCTAGCTCCGCTTTGCGGCTAAGTGCATCTGCTACGACGTTGGCTTTGCCCGGCTTGTGTTCCAGGACAAAGTCAAACTCGGCCAGGAAGTCTTGCCACCTTGCTTGCTTCGCCGACAATTTCTTTTGAGTTTGAAAGTAGGTAGTTGCCACATTGTCGGTCTTGATCATGAACTGTGCTCCCAGCAAGTAGTGCCTCCATACCTGTAAGCAATGTATGATGGATGTCATCTCCTTCTCTTGCACGGTGTAGCGCCGCTCCGCTTCATTCAACTTGCGGCTTTCGAATGCAATCGGGTGTCCTTCTTGCATCAACACCCCTCCAATAGCAAAGTCTGATGCATCGGTATGCAGCTCGAACTTTTTCCCAAAGTCTGGTAGGGCAAGTACTGGCTCCGTACTTACCGCCTTCTTCAAGTCCTCAAAAGCTTGCTGGCATTCCCCCGTCCAGCTCCAAGCTTTCTCCTTCTTGAGCAGGTCCGTAAGCGGCACCGCTCTCTTTGAGTAGTCTATGATGAACCGTCGGTAGTAGTTCACCAAACCCAGGAATGATCTCAACTCCGTCACCTTTGTTGGCGGATCCCATTCGACGATTGCCCGTACCTTGTCCCTGTCCATCTTCAATTGGCCCTGTCCAATGACATGCCCGAGGAAATGCACTTCTTCTTGCCCAAAGGAACACTTTGATCGTTTGACATATAGTTCATTCTCCCGCAGTACTTGGAACACTAGGCGAAGATGTTCAGCATGCTCCTCCATTGTATTACTATAGACGACGATGTCGTCCAAGTATACTACTACAAACTTGTCCAAGTAGGGGTGAAAGATTTGATTCATCAAAGTACAAAATGTAGCGGGTGCGTTGGTTAGGCCGAATGGCATCACCAACCACTCGAATGATCCGTACCTCGTCACACATGTTGTCTTTGGCTCATCCCCTTCAGCAATCCGTACTTGGTGGTAGCCCTTTTGCAGATCCATCTTCGAATATATCCTTGCTCCTCCAAGTCGATCGAACAAGTCAGCAATCAACGGCACAGGATACTTGTTTTTGATAGTTACCTTGTTCAATGCCCGATAGTCTGTGCATAACCGCAAGGTTCCATCCTTCTTCTTTTGAAAGAGCACCGGTGCGCCAAATGGTGCCTTCGATGGTCTGATCATCCCAGCCTCAAGCAGCTCCTGTAACTGTTTCCTCAACTCTTCGAGCTCGGGTGGAGCCATCCGATATGGTGCCTTCGCAGGTGGCTTGGCTCCAACCTCTAACTCAATCTTGTGATCTACCTCCCTGCGGGGAGGCAACTTCTTTGGCAGCTCCGCGGGCATTACGTCCTTATTCTCCTCAAGGACTTCCGCCACCAGTAGAGGCACCTCCTCCATGATCTCGCCCGCTTCCTCCTTCAAAGTCGCCAAGAAAGTAGGTTCTCCTTTCTTCACGCCCTTGGCTATTTGCATAGCCGATAGTTGTCTTGCTCCACAGCTTGGTGGCCCTTCCACCGCAGGTATCATGCATGTTGCACCTTTCTCAATAATGCACACCGAGCGATAAGTTGGCATGACAATGGCACTCACCGCATCGAAGAAGTCCATGCCCAACACTAGCTTGTGATCATCCATAGCTGCAACCGAGAAGTCCACCTTTCCATTCCACGTACCCATGCGAAGCTCCACGCCACGAGCTACACCTGCTAGCGGCCTTGCCTTCCCATTCACGGTCTTTAGCCATCCCTCACACTTGGACACTTGGAGGCCAAGTCTTCTTGCTTCTTCCTCCGTCATAAAGTTATGTGTGGCACCCGTATCCACCAAGGCTTTGGTGGACTTGTTGTTGATCATGGCTTCTACGAACATCAGCCCCTTGCTGACCATCTTCTTAGCTGGTTTCACATTCAAAGCACTTAGAAGTTGCAAAGAACATATTTGGTTTGTACCTTCTTCACCTTCGGGTCCACTTGCATCATCCTCCTGCAGTGCTGCGAGCGAACCAAGCTTTGGGCACTTACTCATCATGTGCGGTCCCTTGCATAAGTAGCATCCTCCCTTTGGTGTGAAGCTCTTGTTGCCGCCTTCAATATCCTTCCCCGGAGTAGGAATTCGCTCTCCTCTATTTGGTCTTCGTGACCCTTGCCTTTCTCCCACACCTTTGATGTTGTCATTCCTGTAGCCCTTCTTGGCTGTCGCATCCGATGATGGTCTTTGGAACTCCGTCATTGCTTCGGCCGCCGCAATAGCTTCATCCAGGGTCTTGGCATCCCGTCGATGCACTTCTTGCTTCACCCAATTCTGAAGACCATCCTTAAAGTTGAACAATTGATCATCTTCGGACATACCTGGCACCATCAGCATTAAGGTTTGGAACTCCTTCACATACTCTGTGATTGACCCCTTCTGCTTGAGTTCCTTTAACTTCTTCCTTGCCTCATTTGCGACGTTCTCCGGGTAGAAGTGCCGCTTAAGCTCAATCTTGAACTCATCCCATGTGTCCAAGTTACACGTTCCCTTCTTGATATCTGCAAGCTTTCGCTGCCACCACAGAGATGCAATATCCGAAAGATAGTAGCTAGCTGTCTTTACCTTGAGTACTTCCTCAGTGAGATTACATCCTTGGAAGTAAACCTCCATTTGGTAAAGGAAGTGTTCAACTTCCTTGGCATCCCTATTCCCCGAGAAGGGTTTTGGCTTAGGCACATCGATCCTTTGGTTTGCCACAACCCCACTATTTCCTCCATTAGCAATGGCCCTCCTGCACACGACCAATTCTTCCTCTAATTTGGCGATCCGCTCCTCATAATCATCCTCAAGTTGATCACACCTTTGAGTAAGCTCCGCATTTGCACCAAGACATGCTTGGACTTGGGCCTTCAAAAGTTCCAGCTCTCCGCGAGCCGGTAGCGATTGTTTGACAGCTTCTAGTTCTCCGCGAACATATGAGTGGTCTTCCTCCACCGCCGTCATGCGCTCCTCCCATTCAGCCAATATGCGGTCCACGTGCGCTTCATCCCGAGATTTGCTATGGCTCCGCCTCTTCTTCTCGGACTGGGGAAGGGTCTCCCTTTCGCGCTCATCCACCACGCTTGAGTTATTGTTCCCTTCAGCAGCCATCTAGTCTTCTCAGACACCAACCACGAACTTGAGCAACCTGGCTCTGATACCAACTGTCACGGACTTGTCTTCTTACAAGCTCCCGTGCGGCCTTAGCTCCTCCTTGCCACTCCGCGTAGCCAAGCTAAGTCAGCCTCTCCTGCAAGAACTAGGTGGTGATGAAGAACGAATGCTAAGTAGAACTCAAGAGAACTCACAATTGCAAAGGAAACTCAAAGAACTCTATTGCTTCTCCAAAACTTGGATGCTTACAAATGAGGGGGCCTTCCCCTTTTATAGGCCCCAAAAGAATTTCCCTCCAAAAGATGGAAGGATCTAGAATGCCTAAGTTTCTAGACTATTCTACAACCCTCATGAATATACAATCTTCCCGAGTTCTCTAGAATGTTCCCAAGAGATCATTCTAGAGAGCTTCCACATTCTTCCAGAGTTCTTCTATGTACATGCTTCTCCAAGGACCTAGATTTCTCTAGAATCCTCCTGGGTATTAACCCCGGGCGTGACATCGTGCTCCCTATGTGAGCCCCGAGCAACATACATGTGTTTATCTTCACGGAAGACCTTCATGAGCGTCTGAGTCTTGACGTTGAATTTTAGAAACCGTAGATCTCATTACCACAATGAATCTCGTAAGGGTTTGCGAGAAACGCCTGCTTATGGACCGTCCCCAAGGTGGCCTACGGGAAAGGGTCGGTCCCTCCCGAGGAAGTAGCAGCACCACCCCACCAACGCCCCCAGCACTAGCAAGGGGGGCGATTCGGGCCGACCCCTTTTAGATACTCTCACTCTCTGAGATGATTGATCGTTGTGTCGAGAGCCTATGCTTCAACTGCGATGACCACTTTGGACGGACTGCGACCCTGGTCCAAATGCCTCTTCTGGGTGGAAGTGGCCGACCCATCATATGGCGATGAGGATGAGGACACAGGAGATCCGGAATCTCACCTCATGTCATCACGGGTGCCCAACGGCGTTAGGAACATCTTCGCACCATTTGTTGACCACTACGACCAAGGACCTCCAGATTACCTCAAAGAGGGATCAACTAGAACTCAAACATCTCTTACAAGAATTTGACGATACCCTTACACCACCGGAAGGGGTTCCCTCAATTCATAGCCAGGAACACCGTATATGCCTCATGGCGGGTACGACCCCCGTGGTCGTACGCCCATACGGATACCCCTTCCTCCAGAATGATGAAATCGAACGCCGGTGCAGTACTATGCTTCAACAGGGGATCACACGCCACAGTGTGTCTCCCTTCTCCTCCCCGGTCCTCTTGGTGAACAAGGATGGTATGTGATGTTTCTGCGTGGATTACCGCAAGCTGAATGCTAAAACAGTGAAGGAAAAGTTTCACGTATCAGTGGTGGAGGAACTTCTGGACGAATTGCACGATCCCGTTTATTCTCGAAGTTGGATCTTTGCTCGGGGTACCACCAGGTGCGCGTGGCCACCGCTGACGTGGAAAAGTTTGCTTTTCAGACTCATCACGACCACTTCAAGTTCTTGGTCATGTCATTCGGGTTTACGAATTCCTCCTTCACTTTCCAAGCATTAATGAACAAGGTATTTCAGTCCCTTATACGTCAATATGTGCTGGTGTTTTTTGATGATACTTTGGTGTACACTAAACATGGGCAAATCACCTTGAGCACCTTCGCACCGTATTCTAGTTGTTTCTCCAGCATCGTCTTTTCCTCAAGGCTACGAAGTGTTCAGTAGGCACAAGCAGCATAACCTACTTAAGACATGTGGTGTATGGTCAAGGGGTATCAGACGACCCCGAGAAGATCCAAGGCGTGACTGATTGGCTGATACCTCAATCATCGCGCGAGCTCTGTAGGTTTCTTGGTATCATCAGATACTACCGCCGTTTCATTTGTTGTTACAAACTATTGCCAACCCACTTGTGTACTATGTAAGAATGCCTTCGTTTGAGGAGACGCGGAAACTAAGGCCTTTCGAGAGCCCCAACAAGCCTTCGTTTGAGGGGACGCAGTAACCCACTTGTGTACTATGTAAGAATGCCTTCGTTTGAGGGGACACGACAACTAAGGCCTTTCAAGAGCCCCAACAGACCTTGATCTCGGAGCCAATCACTGGCTACGCCTTCCGAATTTCTCCCGAGAGTTACAAGTCGAATGTGATGCCTCCAGGCAGGGAGGCTGGGCCGTTTTGCAATAGGAGGGGCATCCCATTACTTATTTCAGCAGGAAGACAACCCTACACCACCAGAAATTGCTTGTGTATGATCAGGAACTGATTGGCCTCGCCAAGGCGGTACAACACTGGCGTCCTTACCTATGTCACCAAACTTTCTTGATCCGCACCCACCATTTCAGCCTGAAGTACCTCCTCGAGCAGTGCCTCAGCACTGTGCCACAACAACGGCGGGTCATCAAATTCCTTGGGTTTGACTTTGTGTCAAATACAAGACATGGTCCTTGTGTCGCGCCGTCGACGCCTTATCCCGCAGAGATCACACCGACAAGGAGACTCTCTTTGCTATTTCATGACCCACGGTCGAGCTACTTGAGTCAGGAGATCCAGACATCCCTCGCACTATCAGAGCTGCTCCACCGCATTAGCAAGAAGCACCTTCCGTCTTGTTGGACCGCACGAGTTGTCTCATCCTTTACAAGGATCGTTTGTACTTGGATCCGGCCTCTCCTCTCATTACTACCATCTTGGATGGGACCCGGCAGGGGAAACCACAAAACCATCCAACGTATCAAGGAAGAGTTCTGACTGTATGCGATTCCCGATAGCCTTGTCTTCGATCACGACAAGGTTTTCACCAGTAGGTTCTCTAAAGAACTATTCACTCTCAGTGGCACCAAGTTGACCTTCTCCACAGCATACCATCTGCAGTCGAATGAGCGACCGAGGTAGTTAACCACATAGTGGAGATGTACCAACGCTGCATCACAGGAGACCGCAGCAAGGGACTGGACGTGTTGGCTTCCGTGAGTGGAGTATTGCTACAACACCTCTTACCACGCCGCCCTACATACTGCGCCTTCAGGCTCATATATAGGAGGGACCCTCCCCGCCTGCTATCCTACGGTGGCAGCACCACCCTTGTTGGGGTCGTGGATCGAAACCTCCTTGACTGTGATCAGGTTCTGTCAACCGCCGAAGCGCGCCTCCTCACACCCAAAACCGTATGGTGGTCGAATACAACCAAGGTCATCGTGAGCTCTACTTCGCTATCAATGATTGGGTGTGGCTGAAACGGCGCCCCTACCGCCAGACATCAACCTCCACGACTTCCTCAAACAAATTGGGCCCCAAGTATTATGGGCCATTTCAGATAACCAAGCGGATCTGGTAAGTGTCCTATCAACTCCAGCTCCCACTGGAAGCTCAAATTTAAGATGTATTTCATGTGTCCCAACTCAAGCCGTTCGTGCGAACTCCTCCACCCAAGCCATTTGTCGCCTTATTTCTACAGCTTGAGGACAAGTTGAATCTCAACGGGGAGGGGGATGTTATGGATCCACGTTGGGGTCGGATCCATCATCGACCCGCGCAACCCACCAAGAAGTGATCACACTTTGTATCTTTAATTTTGTCGTGTGTTTGCTTTTTATTGTTTACTAATTCAATTGTAATATGGCCTAAGTGGGTTTTTTTTGGACAATTATGATAAATCCTCACTTAAGGGAGAGGGGGGTCAACTTAATGATTATTATACCTAGCGCCCCCATCTCACGCAGTCCCGATCCTTCTCCTTCCGTTCGCACAGCAACCAGCTGCCTAGTTCCTCCGGGTTTGGTTTCTTCCCTTCCTTCATGCCGCCACCACCAGAGCTCCTCTAGGCTCTTGGAAGGGGGACTCCAATCCTCTACGAGACTTCTCTCTCGCTCACCCTAGCACGCGATCTCAATTGGGAGCACACAAATACCACGTGAAGTGTATCCCTGGAATCCCATATTATAAATTTGTGTTGCTATCAATAGTATATTATTTGCACCAGATTTATATTGCTTGGCCTTAAGTTCCAAAATCACCTCTCTTTTTTTTTGAAACCAGCTTCAGATTCTATGAAGTCCAATTTCAACTGGCCTGATCCTGTCGATGCATGCGCAAAATTATCAGCAACAACGCGTAAGAGAAAATGCATACCGTCAGTGTCGACGGCATTGATTGTCGGTGCAGTCCTTGGCTTGTTTCTGACTACCTTCCTCGTTGCTACTGGAAAATTTGTCTTGCACATTATGGGAGTGAGATCTGTGCGTGGATGAGTTTTACATTTTCCAAGCCTTTACATCATGCCAGTCATCTTCTTTATAACTTGAAACTTGAAATTGGTTATTAGACTTCTGATTACTACAGTTCTATGATTATGAGGACTAATACCTACTGGATTAAAGGCATCTTTTACTTGCATTGTTTTGCAGTTTAACAGTATGCAGCATATTGAACAGGAAATCTGATATATAAAAGATGATCTTATAACAGTTCATCTGGCATTCAAATTTCATGATGCATCTTAGAGAAAGCAATGCACAACTTTGGGGAAATCACAACACTTATATCTTTATTACATGACAAGCATAAAAAAAATTATAATCATAAGGACTTATATTAAGCAAAGATTTTAAATTGTGCATTTGTGAATGGTTATTCCATATGAAAGTTATCCATTTTAGATTCCTAATATTATTACTTCTCATCAACATCACTTAACTCCCAACTATTTGGGGGTGGAATTTAGGAATCCTCGTTATCATCAGCCGAATTGTAAGTACATGAGAGATCAGATTTATGAATCTTCATTTCAATTGTTTATGTTGAGGATTGTTTGAGGTGTTGAAACTCAACGACGTCGTCTCAATAGCCCTATCCTAACTATTTGGTGTATATTTCAAGAATCCTCATCTTACATTCTTGTCGAGTGTTGCTCGAAATATTAAACCTAAACACAAATCATCATGAGCAACTTCCATTCATGTTACCTTGGATCTAGTACTTTTCCTACTTAATACTTTGACCCTAACTCTATGTACTTGTCTAATTGGTGCATTCTCTAACCTTCGGTACATGCCCGAATCATTAAGTCTTTTTTTCTATTATCTTATCTTCAAGAAATTTCATTTTCACTATTTCTCTAATATGGTTATTCTTTAATCTATCTTTCTAGTTTTGTCACACGTCAATCTTAACATTCATTTTTTTAGGCCCAAACTCTAGATTAGAAGAAAAAAAATTAACACTCAATTTTACCACTCAACTTAGAAATAAATAATATTTTCCTGCTCAATTCTCAAATCCATATAACATTGTCAGCTTAGAAGTTTTATAAATGCCTTTAGATTTCCATAGTATCATCTTATTGCATAGTACTTCCGAAGCACTTCTCAATTTTAACCATCTAGCATTAACTCTAGAAATTATATCCTTATCTATATCTTCGTTCAGAATCATCGATCAAGGTATTTAAAACATATCTCTTTTATCTTTTAATAAGATTAGTTTGATAATTGCTAACACATCCCACAAAAACTTATGTCTTTTATGTCTTGAGGATGTAAATGAACTGTTTTAAAATATATAGTTCAATGCAAAGCACCTTCATACCTCAGAAAACTAAATAATTTACGCAAAAAACTATCTATTGCTTTGAAGAGTTGTATTTTTTTTTAAAGGAAAATAGAATAAAAAAATAAATTAGTTTACTTTCATGTTTCAAATCAATATTATCAGCTTTTTTCAACAAATTTATAGCTGCAAAGACCTATTTTTTGTCACATAGTGATTAAGGTGTTTTTTTAATTCTCTTGATGTTATACTCTATGATGTAACTCTGCCTTCCTAGCATATAAATATCATTAAACAACCACATTTTCTTCTTTGAAAGTACAAATCTTGATTTTTTTTTATTCATTGTTCCCTCCCACAAATCTACTCTTCTACTTTTACTCAAAATATTTGCTTCATATTGTTAGGGACCGACTCGAAGGTCGCCGAAAGAGTAGACGGAGGTGGAAATGACGGAGGCGGAGATACTACGGAGCCTTGGTCGTGGCTGCCTAAGCGGGGCGTGCTCGAGAGAGAGAGAGAGAGAGAGAGAGAGAGAGAGAGAGCTTCCAAGATCTCATTCAAAGATGAGAAATAGATTATCTTCTTCCTTACCGACACAAAACCCCTAGTGTCCTTTAAATAGGACTTACAATGGACTATTAATAGAAATAAATGACAGACTTGGACATGCGACAAAAAAAGACACCACATAAGAACATGACATAAATGACGACGTCATATAAGGACGCAACTCTAAGCAATATTATGAAATAAATACTAATAATTAATGCCCTAATAAGACCCATAACTTCTCTCTCACCTTGCAAAACGAGCTTGTCCTCAATCTCGAAGGAGATCAATTGTGTTCGCTTTATCCGACACCATCATCCTCAAAGTCCTCGACCTGTAGATAGAAAAGCCATTTGCACTTGTGGTCGCAAGTGTACTGTTCGTCGCAGTTGTAACACAAGCCCTGCGCGCGTTGGTCCAGCATCTCGGCCTGAGATAGTTTACGGACTGGTGGGCCTGGATGACCCTCGGGACAACCTTGTTGTATGCCCGTGTCGGTGGGCAAATAGACCTCCTGCGCTAGTTGGAGGCGACGGTCACATAGCCTGGCGAGACTCATAGCAGTCACTAAGTCTTGAGGAGCCTCAAATTCGACATCAAGTCGCAAGCTATCACGAAGTCCAGCGGTGAAGATGTTGACCTGCATCTCTGGGGAAAGTGTGACGTGCGCCAGAAGAAGTTGAAATTGGTCCAGATAATCGTCCACGGGGCCCGTCTGGCGTAGTGTCATGAGGGCACCGAGGGGGTTGCTGCGGATGGGAGGGCCGAAACGCTTGTTGCACAATCACTTGAAGTCGTCCCACGTCAGACCCGGCTGATCAATGAGGAGACGAGTGGCCAAAGCAAGGCCGAGTCGAGAAGGTGGAAGGAGGCCAGAGGAAGTCGTTCAACTGCCGGAGTTTGTTGATGGTCAAAGAATTGTTCGCACCTGGTGAGTCAGCCCAAGGGATCAGTTTTCTCATCGTAGGTGGGGAATTCCAACCGGGTATAGCGTGGCAGAGTAGTAGCTTCAGGGCGTAAGAGGGTCTGCGGTGGCGGCTCATGGCGGATGAGCGGCGGTAGCGGAACTTGACTGTTGCTGGCGTGATCTGTGGGTGGGGTGGTGACCACGGGAGGTGCTGTTGTCAATCCATTAAGCTTGGTGGTGAGGGTTGTCATGTCGTCCTGATGACGTGTGTCGGCATCCCGAAAGCGTGCTTCTACATCCTGAAGGCGTGCATTTATGGTTGATATCACTGCGTGTAGCCGGTTCATAGCATCCAAGAAATCGGGCGAGTCTCCCATATTGTTGATGGAGGTAGCATGAGATAATGAGCGGGTGACAGGACGGCTAGATTGCTCGGAGGCGGCAAGTTGGGAGTTGCCGCGAGAGCCACGTAGTCTCCCAATGATGGAAAATGATATACTCCAAGCCGGTAGGAGAATGCAATTCGGTGGTGTAGATTATGGTTGGATCATAATATAATATTTTCCTAGGTCCGCATGACTCGCCACCCAAAATAGGAATAAAATAATTCCTATAATTCCTCTAATCCAAGCCAGCAGGAGAATGAAATACTTGTTTTTACCGAAAGTGTGCTTCGGCGCATGCGTTTCAGTCTGCAGAAGGCTTGCCGCCCGACGTTTCCTTTTGTCGAAGGGGCCTGGGACGTCGACGAGAACAATCGAGGAAGCCGCGAGCGAATAGAGGGAGCAGCGACTGCAGCAAGAGGAGCAAGCAGGACGAGCGCTAGAGAAGTGGGGGTCTCGACGACGACGAACACTGCTGTTGCGACGCGATCTGGTACAGGGATCGTCGACGCATGACGAGCGATCTGGACGGCGGCTCGAGGTGGATGCGAGATTGCTGGAAGGCGACGATGCAAGATCTGGACGACGGCTTGGTCCAGAGTGTCGAAGGCGGAACCGAGATGGACGGATGCTGGCTGCTTTAGCCGTGGTGTTACCGAAAGCCCGTCGATCCGAACGATGCGGATTTGTTTCGGTGGAAGCGAGAGGCAGGAGTACCTCTGATACCAAGTTGTTAGGGACCGACTCAGAGGTGCCCGAAAGAGTAGCCGGAGGTGAAAATGACGGAGGCGGATATACTACGGAGCCTTGACCGCGACTGCCTAAGTGGGGCGTGCTCGAGAGAGAGAGCTTCCAAGATCTCATTCAAAGACGGGAAATAGATTATCTTCTTACCGATACAAGACCTCTAGTGTCCTTTAAATAGGACTTACAACGGACTATTAATGGAAATAAATGACAGACCTGAACATGCGACTAAAAAAGACACCACATAAGAACATGACATAAATGACGACTTCTTATAAGGACGCAACTCTAAGCAATATTATGAAATAAATACTAATAATTAATACCCTAATAAGAACCATAACACATACCTTAAATATGCATCTGGGTTCTGAAGAATATCAAAGTAACCTTATGTTGTTTAGGAGTTAGGACTATGATTTGTTTGATCAATTTCTGGAATACAAAGTATAGCATACTTCTAGCAATCATTTACCAGTCAAATAACCTACGGAAGGTTGACATTGCCAGAAGAAATTTATGCTCAATAATCCCATATTAGACTTATGAGTGACGTGCCCTCGAGTCTTTTTATTTGAAGGGTTTCTATATGTACCTAAAAAAATTTATTTTCTTTGTAGGGCTCCCCTATGCTATCCCCAGCCCTTCGGTATTTAACATTGCGCTCTCTTGGTGCCCCTGCTGTACTCTTATCTTTAGCCATGCAAGGGGTTTTTCGTGGTTTTAAGGATACCAGAACTCCCCTCTATGCTATAGGTGAGTAATACTGAAAGGATCTTAAAATTTTTTGAATCCTACATGTAATTTGAAATTTTATTGTGGATTGTGTTCTTATATTAACCATTCATTCAAGCAGACTATATGACTTAATGCACAAAAGGATTGAAGTTGAAGAGCTATCCAATGCGATTTTTTTAAGACCAAAAAATTTCTTTTGAGAGAGACAACAGTCGTGACAACATCCAGATGCCTGTCACATTCTATTTTTTCAGCACATTGAATGCAGTGCACGAATTTTCCCATAAATTATTTTAGTTCGCTGCATTTTTGGAGCCTAGAGGCTACTCTACAAAATGTATCTCTTTCATTCATAGTTTAGTAGACCCTTTTTGTATCATCGTTATTAGACTTACTTTATCCCACATTTTTATTGGGCGCTGTTTGAGGTACTAAACATACTCTTTGCAAATCATTTTGAATAACTTATACCTATCATATCTTAGGTATGCGTCGCTTTTCTAATCCTTCAACCCTAATGTTCTACTTCTCTACTTGTTGCATTTTCGACTCTTATGTGCACTTGAGTTGATTTTCAATTACCATGTCTTCAATATACATCGCTCCAACAGTATGTCTAAAGAATAATTTCTTAATTGATCATTCATATTTTTGTCAAACATCCATCTTAATATTCTCATTTTTGATATACTTGACTTACGAGCCGATGATTTTTGTACTCACAAACACATTTTTGTTCATACAACATCCTCCCAATGATGATCTTACCAAACCATTACCTGTTGTTATTCATGATATCCTCTTAATGTATGCTACTCCAGAGGAACTTTTTCGCTTCAGCCACCCAACCTTAAACTCTAGGCGTTATATGAAAATCAATATCACATTTTTGTATATTAGATCCAAAACTTAAACATATCAATCTAACAATATTTACCCCCAATTGTTTTCATAAAAAAAAAACATCCAACGGTGAAGTGCAAAACAGATATTATGTTCAGATTAGCAATTGACTAACAATATTCACATGCAAATAGCTCTTTTCTTTCAAAAGCTTTTGAATTATACATTTCAAATAGGGCATCTAAAATTTTGTGATGCCTCTATTAACATTCATTTGCTTATTTATACCTGAAATTAAGCTTGAGATCATTATCTTTTTCACAACGCAGTGGTCGGAGATCTGACTAACATAATGTTAGACTCAATTCTCATATTTGCTTTTCGTATGGGTGTCAGTGGTGCCGCCATCTCCCATGTTATATCACAGTGAGCCATAACCCCTACTACTTGTTATGCACCACTCATTCATGACTGTACTTAAAATGATAAAAAAATTATCTGATTCACATCTCATGGAAACTAACCCTTGCAGGTACCTCATCGTTTTCATAATGCTGTATGGATTAGTCCTAAAAGTTGATTTCATGCCAAGAAATCTTAAGTCTCTAAAATTTTCTAGGTTTCTTAGATGTGGTACGTTTTTGTTTTATGTTTACTAATATTTTCATCAACTTTGACTGCTACTTTTTAGTAAATGATGCTTAAATGCTACAAATAATGGCTGTATATTCAACCCAATTCTTATGTTGGTTCTTTGTAGATCCTACTGCATTCAAGTTTTTGCACCATTTCAGACTGTCTTTTAGAATTTAAGCTTTCCTTTCTCCTTTGTTTCTGCTAGAAAAGCCCATGTAAAGACCATTTTGGGGCCCTTTTAATTTCTTGTTTCTCTCCCTTCTTTAGTCTCACATTGTGTATAAGGATCTCTCTCTTTCTCCCTCCTATATATTTGTATTCATACACTGTATTTGATACATAGAAGAGAATATACAAGGTTCTGCTTTTGTCTACATGGTATCAGAGCCTTCGGTCCGAACCTGCGGTCTCCCAATTTTTTGATCGCCAGCCCCCCTGCGAACTCTGCTGCTCCTCTCTCCGTCCCGCTTGGTCTGATTATCGGTTCTCTTATAGCCTCCTCCCTTCTGACAAGTGGGCCCCGCTCTTCCTGATCGCTCCGCTCCCGTGCGGTCTCCCTCTACGCTGCTCGCCGCTATCTCCTTATGCGGCCTCCCCTCATGCGGCCTCCCCTCCTGCGACCTCCCGCTATCTCCTTTTGCGGCCTCCCCTCCTGCTGCCTCCCCTCCCGCGGTCTCATGCTATCTCCCTCTGCGGCCTCACCTCACGCTCGTCGCTCCCTCTGCGGCCTCCCTTCCTGCGGCCTCCCCTCCTGCGGCCCGTCCTCTTGTCCAGCAATCTCTTCAGCTATCTCCTCAGCAGCGGCCTCCTCTCTAGCAGGTACCAGCCTTGCCGACCTCTCAAGCGGTCTCCCAGCTACCCAGCCTTGTCGTCCTCTCTGCTCCAGCCATTGTATCCAAATGGGTTCCTCCAGTGATCCCTCCGTGCATCCCGATGGGCAGACCGCTACCTCTCTGCAACTCGCTTGCTTCCCACTCCTAAACTGCGCGACGAGCTCAGTATCACCACCATCTCCCTGTCTGTGAAGAAAAACATCGTCGAATGGGCGCACTCTGTCAGACGGGTTCTTTAGTCCAAGAGGCTTCTGTCTCATCTCACTAAGGAGCCCCCATCTGATCCTACTGATGATTGGCTGTGTAACGATGGTCGTGTTCAGACGTGGCTTCTCAACTCACTTGATGATGAACCTTACCGCATGGTCATGTATCACGAGACGGCCAAGGCAATGTGAGAGGAGCTTCACACCTTATACTCCGACAAGGACAATCTTCAGCACCTGTATGACATCATTACCGAGCTTCAAACTCTTGACACTGGCGGGGCGGCCGACTTAACCTCATTTGTTGATCGGGCTAAGACTCTTGCTGAAGACTGGTTCCAGCATCAGCCCTCTACTACGGATCTAGCAGCTCAGCGTGCTCAAAAAGAGGATGTGTGTATTGCCATGATGATGGCTCGTGTCCCGTTTCACCTTCAGAGTATTCGGGCGCAGATCCTTTTGTCTTTTACAACCCCGTCGTTATCTGATGTCTGCTCCATGTTGCTCAAAGTTTCACCGCCTCCGGATACTATTGGACCTCCCTCACCGGTCCTTCTCCAGCACTCGTCTGCACCATTACTACCATCCCGCTACTCGTGGAGGACGTTCAGGCTCTCGGGGCGGTGGTCACAGAGGTCGGCCACGTCCTAAGTGTTCATTATGCGGAATGGATGGACATCTTGAGGCGAACTGCTACCGCAAACATGGTCGTCCTCCTCATCTGGCTGCTCATACCGCTGGCAATCCCTTTGCCACTTGTGCTGATCTAGAAGCAGTTCGCCTCCAGCTCCAACAACTTCACGGGATGCTCCGCCACCCACCTGCCTCCATCGCCTCTATCTCCAATGAAGGTATCGCTTGTCTCTCCACTAGTCCGCGTTGGATGGTGGATTCAGGTGCTACCCACCATATCACCTCGATGAAACCACATCAATATTTGGATGTTCCTCATCCTAAGTGCATCACAGTAGCCAATGGCGACACCGTACCTGTCTCCGGCTCTGCTTATATCCCTCCCAATTCTTCTCTCTCTCTGCTCAGCTCTTCATGTTCCGGGCTCCCCGTTCAATTTACTTTCGGTTAGCCGCCTCACTACGGATTTGGATTGCTCAGTAACATTCACTTCTTCCTCTTTTCTGATGCAGGATCGACAGACACAGAGTATCATTGGTAAGGGACGATCGCAAAACGGGTTCTACCTCCTTGATGTTTCTCCTACCATCCTCTCCTCAGTCTCCTCTGTTGATTGGCATCGGCGTCTTGGGCATGCCACGTGTACAACCCCGTGTTCTCCATAGGATAAAATTGAAATTC
Source organism: Dactylorhiza incarnata (assembly GCA_033032865.1). Classification (NCBI taxonomy): domain Eukaryota; kingdom Viridiplantae; phylum Streptophyta; class Magnoliopsida; order Asparagales; family Orchidaceae; genus Dactylorhiza; species Dactylorhiza incarnata. Next base: position 1,857,156 of record JAWHQI010000347.1, on the reverse strand, counting down.
GGGCATAGGCGAAGTGAGTGAGGGCTCGCCACCTCGCGACGAGCGGGTCGCGAGGGCGGGGCGGGGCGAGCCAGACTCGCCTCCTTGCGAGGAGCGAAGTGCGAGGGCGAAGCTAGTGTATGCTCGCCGCTTTGGGGTGCACTTAGCAACAGCTGGGCGAGCGGGGCTCGCCGCTCTGCATAAGCGACTCAGGCTAGTAGAGGGGGGAAAGCGCATTCTATTAGTGTTTCCAAGATGATCTGAAAGTGATCAAACATTTAGTCTCACTGTCAACGCAATATGAGCATATGGGGTCACACACAACTACACAAGAGTGTTTGGAGAAGTTGTAGGAAGGATTGTGTTGGCCTTACTCATATTGTATATGAGTGAAGGACCAATTCTACAACTTATTTGAGTTGGGTCAAGTCGACTGAATGCTCCACAGGTATTGTGAATATTGTATGGAGTATGTTGGCAAGTTTTCGAGATGAGTCGTCGAGAATGTCTCGACGAAACTTATCTCAGGTCGTCGAAAGGGCTCATCGAATAGTCTCGACGAACTATATCAATTCGTCGAAATGTCTCGACGAATTGGATATTTTCGACGAGTCAATTCGTCGAATGGTCTCGACGAATTAGATCTACTTGACGAAACAGTTATTCGAATGGTCTTGACGAAATATATCAATTCATTGAAATGTCTCAACGAATTGGATATCTTCGTTGAATCACCTCGTCGAATGGTCTCGACGAATCAGATCTTCTCGACGAATCTATTCACTGAATGATCTCGACGAATTAGGTATACTCGACGAATTCTGTTTACTCCAATACTAGTCTCGGGTGTGCGGATAGCCTCTCTCTCGCCTGGGGTATAAATAGGACACGATTTTATGTCCTAGGAGATCTATCTCTTTTGCGACTTCTGAAGAGAGACGGAAGAGTTCTGCAAGCCGGCGGAAGGGTTCCGATCGGCCATTTTTCCCACATCCCGCCGTCGCCGCCTTTCCTCTTGTCGGACCTAGCAATCCGAGGGAAACGTAGAGGGCTCTCCTTCTCCAACCTAGTTCTTGGCGACAAGAAGCTAGGGTTCTTCTTCAGTCGTGTGGGCTTCCATAGAAGCGTCGATCGATTTCTATGCATGGAACTCAAAGTTTGCCTTCGGGATCAGATCTTGGAGCATCTTGGTTGAGTATTGACTCAATACCTTTTCAGGTATATTGCAAGTGTTACTTCTCCTATTTCTTGATTCATGAAATCGCAAGATCCGTTAACTATTTAGGGTTGTTCTTGTTTGTATATTCCGCTGCGCGCATTTGATGTGTTGTTTAAAGAAAACCCAACACATTCTTCATCAAGCACTCGCCCGCCCCGAATTTTGGATGTGCGGGCCACCAAGGGAATGAGGGGCGAAGCCCCGCTCGCCCGGGAGTTCAGGGGTCTAGTGAGTGGTGCCTTCACCGACCACTCACGTAGTAAGATCTCGCGAACCCGGCTCGCGGGAAGACTGATGAGCGGTGCCTTCACGGACCACTAGCCCAGTGGGGTCTATAAGTGAATTTACCTAGATACCCTTTGTGGGCTGCCTATAGCCCTTCAGAACAGCAAAGTTTGGCTGTTAGCAGACCAGTTTGGGGTGTGATTAGTAAAACTAAAAGACGGAGTTAAGCTATTAGCAGACCAGAAGAGAAAAACAATATATAGACCCTGAAGGGCACCTTTGGAGAGGATCCCTCATTCTTTGGCTTCCTCCTTCTTAGGACATCTTTGGTTAGCTTCTCAGGCTCTCCGAGGTGCCCGACTTCAGTTTTGGCTTAGGAGGGAAAGCGCTTTAAGATCTTCCGGGTGTGTGGTGAGACCTCCACGCTGCAGCCAAGGCTCGGTGTTTAGTTCTAATTCTTCGGTCAGGTTCTTCCGCAGGATCAATAAGTGTTAGCTTCCTCCTCATAGGGGTCCGAACTCCTCATTGGGCCAAATCTCGGTTCCAACACCCCTCTTCCAGTCCTTCAGAAGGCTCTTCCAGAGATCTCTCTTTCTGCTTTTAAATGTGAATCATGTATTTTGGGAAAATAACATCGTTCTTCTTTTCCTCCTCATTGTACTCCGGGAGCTCTGCTCCTTTTGTTTTAGTACATTCCGATGTTTGGGGTCCGTACAAATTACTAGTATCTCTGGTTATCGCTGTTTCATCACATTTATTGATGATTATTCTCGCACAACTTGGTTATATTTACTCTGTGATCGCTTCGATCTCTCCCGTGTATTTCGGGCTTTCCTTCTTGAGATTCGCGCGCAGTTTTCCGAAAACATAAACTCTCCGGACAGATAATACTCGCGAATATACTAGTCATGAATTTGCTAATCTCTGCTCCGAATTTGGGATCATTCACCAGACGTCATGTGCATATACCCCCCAACAAAACGGCGTTGCTGAACGGAAAAATAGACATATGCTCGATGTTGCCCGGTCTCTCATGATCCACATGAAGGTACCCAAAGTTTATTAGAACTTTGCGCTGTCCACGACATGTTATCTCATTAACCGTCTTCCTTCCTCCGTCTCCAAAATGCTACTCCGTTTAGCCTCCTTTTCCCCTCCACTTCGGCGTTCTCTCTCACACCCCGCATATTTGGTTGTACCTGCTACGTCTACCTACTTGGTCCGTCCACAGACAAGTTGGATCCCCGTGCAGCCAAACACATATTCGTCGGTTATTCGCGTACTCAAAAAGGCTACGGCTGCTACTTTCCTGCTACCCGAAAGGTTACCGTTTCTGCAGATGTTACCTTTCAAGAGGATCAACCTTTCTTCAACGCACCAACCCCACCTCTTCCACCACCATCCTTCCCACGACATGTCGTTCCAGTTACCACTCCTCTGCCACTACTTCATGACCCTGCTCCCGCTCTCCACAAGTTTCCTATTATCCGGGTCTACACCCGTCGTACTCCTTGCTCCGTTGCCCCAATACAGTCGACCTCTGACACTCTGTGGCCTGCTGATCCGGCACCAGCATCCACCGCTCATCTCATGGTTATGTATCCTTACATCGCCTGTCCCCGCAGCTTCATCACTTTGCTACTGCATTATCTTCTATTTCTGTACCTAACTCTGTGCAGGAGACTCTCCAACATCCAGGCTGGCGGGCAGCCATGGACGAAGAAATGACAGCTCTATGGGCTAACCAGACATGGGACATGGTCCCTCTCCCTCCAGGCCAGACTCATGTTGGGTGCAAATGGGTCTTTGTCATTAAACATGCTCCTGATGGGACAATTGATCGTCTGAAAGCCCGACTGATGGCTAATGGCTTTACCCAACAACAAGACCTCGATTATGAGGAAACATTCTCTCCAGTTGCCAAGCTCAATACAGTTTGTGTCCTCTCCGTGGTTGTACATCGCCAATGGCCCCTACATCAACTGGATATCAAGAATGCCTTTTTAAATGGTGACCTAATAGAAACAGTTTTCATGCAACAGGTGGCCAACAGCCTCTCGGGTTTGAGACCACGGGGGACTCCCGAGTTTGTCACCTTAAGAAGTCAATCTATGATCTCAAACAATCCCCTCAGACATGGTTTGACAGGTTCAGTAAGACTATTCGGGAAGTTGGCTTTACTCGGAGCTCGGCAGACTTCTCTCTGTTCACTCGACTTCGAACAACAAGAACGGTTCTTCTGTTGGTATATGTTGACGACATCCTAATCACTGTAAATGATTCAAAGGGAATACAAGCGGTCAAACAACACCTTAGCTTCGTCTTTCAAACAAAAGATCTGGGGAACCTTCGATACTTCCTTGGTTTTGAGATCACGAGACGTCCTGATGAACTTATCCTTTCTCAACGGAAGTACTGTCCCGATCTTCTTCAGGATGTTGGCTACTCTGGATGCAAGCCGATTAACACTCATATGGATGTAAATCACAAGTTGTGTGCGCATGCCTCTGATGATGATCTTCCTCTTCCAAATCCAAAATATTATCGACGACTTGTTGGAAAACTGATTTACCTAGCGGTCACGAGACCAGATATATCTTTTGTTGTTGGGGTTGTCACCCGGTTTATGCATTTACCTCGAATGTCTCATCTTCAGGCTGTCGAACGCATCCTAAGATATCTAAAAACAATCCCTGGTCAAGGGCTGATATACAAAACCTCGTCTTCCACTCCAACTTTGGTTGCGTATTCTGATGCAGATTATGTTGGTTCCCTGGATGATCGACGGTCTACTAGTGGATTTTGTACCTACTTTGGAGATCACCTTGTTACCTGGCGTAGTAAGAAACAAGTTGTGGTTGCTCGATCTTCAGCTAAAGCAGAATATCGTTCGATGACATCAGTTGTCTCTGAACTCAAATGGCTTAAAAGTCTCCTCGCTGATCTAGGAGTAAAACTTCCCTCACCAGTTGTCTTACTATGTGACAGACAAGCCGCTATACACATAGCTAAGAACCCGGCCTTCCACGAAAGAACGAAACACATTGAAGTAGACTGCCACTTCATCCGGGAGAAAGTTCTAATGAAGAAGTTAGAATTAAAGCATGTTCTGGGTACGGACCAAGTTGCTGATATTCTCACCAAGGCCTTACCAAGTACCCTATTTTTTCAATTCCTGTCCAAGCTGGGTGCCTAAAACTTGCACGCTCCAGCTTGCGGGGGAATGTTAGAAAAGCCCATGTAAAGGCCATTTTGGGGCCCTTTTATTTTCTTGTTTCTCTCTCTTCTTTAGTCCCACATTGTGTATAAGGATCTCCTCTCTCTTTCTCCCTCCTATATATTTGTATTCATACATTGTATTTGATACATAGAAGAGAATATACAAGGTTCTGCTTTTGTCTACAGTTTCAATCCTGTATATATAAATCTAGAACAAGTATTTTTCAAACTCGACATAAGCACGCACAAGTTTGAGCATGGAAGCGCTCACTATTTCCGTGCACATAATTGTTTGTTGTTTGACAAATAAACAAACAAGCTTGAACAATGACACACTCATTCATTTATGTTTGTGAACATATTTGTTTATCGTTTAACAATTACTTGGATTAAAAAAACTTGATAAAATAGTCATCTAATGATCAGTGAGTTGTTTTATTCATGACTTATTCAATGTTCTGGTGTGAATTTTCATATATTAAAAGTTTTAAGCAACTAGCCACTGAAGAGATTAAAATGTAATTTTAGATTTTATTAACATTTGATCTTCACAAAACATTATAGATGATAATGAATTATTCGTTGATTATGATGAAAATTATGTATATATTTGTAATATACATGTATATTTTAATCATTGGCTTTTTAACCAAAATTAGTTATGATCGATAGAAGATCTACGGCTTGAATAAACTCAGATCACATGTTCAAACTCAGTATAAAATCGATAAGAAATACATAAACTAGCTTGAACAATATAACAATCAACTCCACTAAGTTCATTTATGCATCTTCTTACCTCTAAAACTCTGATTTTCGACAATCAGGATTTATGTTGCTGGTGAGGGTTATTGCAGTGACATTTTGTGTGACAATGGCGGCGTCCTTGGCAGCACGCCAAGGACCAACTCTCATGGCTGCTTTCCAAATCTGCTTGCAAGTATGGTTAGCAACTTCTCTCCTTGCTGATGGACTGGCTGTTGCTGGACAGGTGGATTCATCCTATAAACCAAAAACTAAATTTGAAAAATAATAGTAGTACACTAATGAATAATAAACATTTACAGGCAATAATAGCTAGTGCATTTGCTAAAGAAGATCTTCAAAAAGTAAGGGCGGCGACATCCCGCATATTGCAGGTACGTTAAATCCCATTTGAAGCCCCAACTGAATCTATATACTATTTTAAATGAGAGAAGCTTTCGGATTACTGTTCATGTGGACTGCATAATCAGTAACTCTGCAATCTCTCATTTAATAAGAGTATCAATTTATAAGCTCTAGTTTCTAATTTAAGCCTGCAAATTCATATAGTGTATATTTATATAATACCCACCTCCTCACCCCTATGTGATGATGACAATATTGGGCTACCACTTGATGTCCCCCATAACCATCATATGTTGCTCGGGATAATCTAAAGATTTTACTATTCAATGTCTAATTTGCAGTTAAGCATAGTTCTTGGTTTACTCCTCACTGTTCTGCTTGGAGTAGGATTGGAGTTTGGAGCAGGAATCTTCACCAAAGACATGAATGTGCTGAAACAAGTTCACCGAGCTATCCCAGTGAGTAATCATCAATGGAATTATATATTGAAAATCCATAATTGACTAATTTGTCTTAATATTCTTAGTTTGTTGCTGCTACTCAAACAATCAATTCTCTGGCTTTTGTATTTGATGGTATTAACTTTGGAGCTTCAGATTATACTTTCTCAGCTTATTCTATGGTGAGTTTAAAACAAAATCCTCTGTTTTTAATACCAGCGAAAATACATGGGATCCCCGTGCGAAGAGTGCGAAGGCGACAATACCCGACTGTTACTCGAGTGAGACTATACTATGATAGCCGCACAATATGCATAGGAGTCATATGCACAATTGGCTATGTATAATCATGAGTTCAATTAGATAGAGGGATTGAAATCAAATGGCTCATATCCAATTGATGTCCCATTTTAGGATTTAGGATCATTACCAATTTAAGTTTTTTTTCTTTTTAAGAAAGTATATAGATAAAAACTTACATATTCGGTTATCAATCTACAGGTTGTTGTAGCAACTGTTAGCATTCCATCATTACTCTTCCTTTCAGATAGCAACGGTTTAATCGGAATCTGGATTGCGCTGACAATTTACATGACATTGCGAACACTTGCCAGTGTTTGGAGGTACTTTTTTACTATCATCCATGTACTACAGCGGGTATTATGGCATATTTTCCGGTTATAACTGTGATATGAGATAATCAAGATGCTTGATTTTCCATTTCGTCACACTGTTTCATATGCGATTAGGATTTTTGGAGTTTGAGATTTTGTTCAATTTCATTGATTTTCAATTCATTTGCACTCTTGCTGGTTGAAGGTTGGGCTCAGCAAGTGGACCCTGGAACTTTCTTCAGAGATGATTTGGTGTCTAATTTACAAGTTGGATCTGAAAAACACACATGTTGCAGTATTTGGAGAGGATGTGATTGTATTTTCTGCATGAATTTTCCAGACTGACTACAATTTACTCAAAATTTTCAGGATATAGGATATATATATAATGCCAAATCCGTGTACATTTTTTGTAAGGCACCTGTATCTGTTGTCAAGTTCAATATGTTGTAGTAATACTTCAACTACAGAAGGAAATGAAGTATGATTTAGTTCTGGAATTCTCTCATTGGAGCCATTTTGTGGCCAGGTTGGTGATATATAAATCATTTTGGTACAACTATTATACTCTTTCTTCATTGAGGCCTGTCATTCTATGCTTGACATTTTGGTCTGTCTTTTCTCTGGATGTGTCATTGGGCTCATGTTGAAGTAACTTGTTTGAATTGCTTGCGATACATGAGCTATTTTAGACTTTGGTTCTATTGATGGTTAACTCCCTATTGGTGACCAAAGTTGATGTTACAACCATTTCATTTACTTGTTATTATACAATATTAAATACCAGGTACATTATAGTCTTCTAAATATACTGTTCAACTATATAGCATATTTATAAATCTTGCCAATAATTTGACATTTTAATATAATATACATCTAAGTTTGATCCAACTCTTCCGCATCATTGATGATGCCTCACTACATTGAGTAGACATTATCGTAAAATTCACGTCAAATAAGTAAAAATAAATCAAAATTTAAATTTTACTAATTTTAGGGCGTTCACCAAAAGCGGCTACCGCAATCGAATTTGATTGTGGTTGGCTAGGATGTCAACTGACATGTTCACTCAACATCAAAGCCTTAATTCGAGGTATGAATGAGCAACATTCACTCGACCTCCATTTTTCCATCACTCCCCATTAACGATAGGAATAAGGCTAAGCAGGTGAAGGCGCCATAATTTATGGAGCAAGAAGATGGACTAAAATTCTAGCAATAATTTCCGAGGACTGAGCATAAGTAAAAGAAGAGGCTCTTTTAGTGGTGTATGTCTCTCAATGTAGTAGGATGTAACACGTAATATGGACCTACTAGAAAAAAGGGTGTCAACAACGCTAGAGATTGGCAAAATGAGAATACAATATTTGCAAGAATGGATAGTTTTCTAGACAATTAGGTGTTATACTAGAAAGGCAAGGGAAAACATTTGTCCACGCACAGAGCTACGATTTTGTAGAAGGGAAAAGATTCTCAAACAGTCAAAATTCTATGATCTAGAAGCCCTGGTCAACCAGAGTCAGGTGTTGGAGGGATAAGCAACAGTCGTCTATGTCAATGATGATCCATGGTCCGTTATTTATTGGTTTTTAAACATATATTATTTGATTATATAACATTATTATGTCTTACAAATAATTGATATTTGAATGCATTAGCGATGATCCATATAACTCGGATAAGAAGACTGGGTGGATATTAGGTAGAAGTCAACCGTAAAATTAGTGTTAAAGTAGATTAAATGAATCCAAATTTAAATTTTATTACTTTTTGTTCTCAGTAAAATCGAGATAACATGACATAACCTAATTGGGGTGAAGAGAATAACTTAATTGCGATTGGCTGTGATATCACCTTTAATGACCTATAAAAATTAACCTAATTATGATTTAAAAAATGATCATCTATGTCAATGGGACTTGAGTACATTAAATGGAAAGATAAGATAATTGGTGGACACAATGAACAAAAGAATAATAAACATCAAATATATTTTAAAGAGGACAAAATAATAGAAAAGAAAAAAAATTCAAAGACATTATTGATGGGCATTGAATCTGAATGAAAATGTATCCTTCAAACTCAAAAATGGAATCTTTTTTCATTCTCACCCTTGAGATTCCCATCAAGCTTTGGGAGCATTAGAGCTTCTCCCTTTGCTAGCTGCCATCATTGGGGACAGAATATTTTCGGCGAACTTCCATTGAGGTGCAAATGAGGCCCTAATCAACCTGGGTCAGGTTTGTGTTACGCCCCCGATCACGCCCCGCTTCTCGGGGCGTCATTATGCTCGCAGGCGCAAGGAGAAGACAAGCAACGAAGGGGCTGAACCAACCGGTTCAGCCCCCGCTCAGTAAACCAGCCGGCCAAGGACTGAACCAACTGGTTCAGCCCTATTTGGAGGGGCCGGACGGCTCCCTCCTTGGCCCGGGGTATTTATTCCCGGGGATGTTATCATTTGAGGGCATGCAATTAACCCTACGGTAATCTTCTTCCTCCTCTAAACCCTAGCTTCCTTTCTTCTTCCCTCTAGTTTTCTCGCTCTCTCTAGTAGCTTCCTATCATTTTGGAGGAAGCAAGTAGAAGTAGTTGAAGACTGTTATGGGATGTCATCATTAATTATTAGGGGGGGTCATCATTACTCCTTTATCTGGTTAATAGGAGCTATAGGCCTCGAGCCCGGGGCCTAGTTCATTATTGCTAGCTAGTATTATGTATCATTATTGTTATTGTCTTTTATGTGTTGTAAAGCCTATATAAAGGCATTTGTATGGGTGTATGAAGTAGGTAAGACGTAATCTAATTTCTCTTCCATTAAGTGAGATTATTGGTGGCTCTCTCCTCCAACGAGCAACCCCGCATAGGCAGCCGCGATAACAGGCTCCATAGTATCCTCCACCACCGTCATCTCCAGCTCCGACCACTACTCCGGCCACCGCTCTAGTAGGCCCCTAACAAATTTGGTATCAGAGTCATCGGTCCTATTCCGCCGACGCACGCCAACACTTCTGTCGAAGTCTCCATCAAGCTCCTCCCCCACAACAAGCATCGACGTCCAAATAGGCCATAGCTTCACGCACTGTTGTCGCTGCTTCGCCCGGCCCGACAGGGCTTGCTCGCTTCTTCATAGACACCCATCAAGCCACTACCACAACATCGTCGTTTTTCCCAACACCCGTCGTCGTCACTCCCAGCTCACCCGTCGTCGCATTTCCCCTCATCACCAACTCGCAATTCCCCGCATCTCCACCAGCTCACCTCCGATCAAACCCTCCAGCGACGTCGACGCAGCCCCTCGACGCCAGAAACCGCAGCCTCTGTCGAGCCCACGCCTCTTCCGCGGCACGCAGCCATTCCTCCCAGCCGCCTGCTGGTCTCTTTTTTTTCATCGAGCCCCCTGCCAGACAATAGCTTCTGTCGATCCATTCTCCCATCGAACCTAACGCACGCTGACCTAGAGCCCCACGCCACAAACCGCTGTTTTAATTTCCACAGCCTTGAGCCGCCTAGTCCCCTTTTTGTTTAACCCTGCATTCCTTTCTCGAGCCACCAAACCGCCAACCACATATTTTCCTTCTATTTTATTTGTACTTCCTATATACCGTTGCCTACTCACAGCGCCCCCCCCCCCCCCCCCCCCCCCCCTCACCATCTCGTTTCGCCCATCTCGCACCAAATTTTGGACTTTATTTATTCATGTGCCTCCAAGGCAAGGGAGAGCGAAGGCTTGGAGCAGATATAATTATGTCACTATTGGGCGACGGCGGGGCTCTCGTGGTCATTCTCAATCATCCGACGCGACGCAATCAGGCCGTCCTATCACCCGCTCTTTCTCTCACTCCGCTCATCATATGGAAGACTCCCATAATTTCTTGGAGGCCATGAACCGGCTCCACTCAGTTATATTTGTCATATATGCACGCCTTCAGAAGTAGAAGCACGTCATCGGGACGACATGGCAACCCTCACCACGAAGCTTAATGAACTCACAACCGCACCGCCCGTTGTTACCACTCCACCCCTGGAGCACGCCAGTAGCAGTCAAGTCCCGCTCCCGCCGCTCATCCGCCACGAGCCACAACCACTGACACTTGTACGCCCGGACACTGCTATTCTTCCGCGTCATACCCGGCTGGAATTTCCCACCTACGATGGAAAAACTGACCCCTTGGGATGGCTCACCAGGTGCGAGCAATTTTTCGTCCACCAACAAACTCCGACAGCAAAATGCCTTCACCTAGCATCCTTTCACATGCTTGACTCCGCTCTATTGTGGGCTTCTCGTCTCCTCACAGACCATGACCAGCCGAACCTGATGTGGGCGGACTTCAAACGGTACTGCAACTTGCGTTTCGGTCCTCCTATCCGCAGCAACCCCCTCGGCGAACTCACTTCTTTACGACAAACGGGGTCCGTGGACGAGTACCTGAAACAATTTCAGCTTCTTTTGGCACATGTTACCCTTACCCCGAAAATGCAAATCGTCATTTTCAACGCTGGACTCTGCGACCGCCTACGACTAGATGTCGAATTTGAGGCCCCTCCAAATTTAGTGGCTGCTATGAGTCTGGCCAGGCTCTGCGACAGTCGCCTCCAGCTGACACAAGAGGCATACCTGCTCCCCAACAACAACATTCAACAGGGCCGTCTCGAGGGTCCTACAGCCCCACCGGTCCGCCGATTATCTCGGGCCGAGATGTTGGAACGTCGCGCTCATGGATTATGTTATAACTGCGACGAGCAGTACAATCGCGGACACAAGAGCAAAAAGCTTTTCTACCTGCACGCCGAGGATTCTGACAAGGAGGGCATCGGATGAACTGTACACCATCATGGGCCTCCCTCGAGCTTGAGGTCAAGCTCGTTTTCAAGACCGGGTGTGATGTTATGGGATGTTATCATTAATTATTAGGGGGTGTCATCATTACTCCTTTATCTAGTTAATCGGAGCTATAGGCCTCGAGCCCCCGGGCCTAGTTCATCATTGCTAGCTAGTATTAGGTATCATTATTGTTATTGTCTTGTATGTGTTGTAAAGCCTATATAAAGGCATTTGTATTGGTGTATGAAGTAGGTAAGAAATAATCTAATTTCCCTTCCATTGAGTGAGATTATTGGTGGCTCTCTCCTCCAACGAGCAACCCCGCATAGGCAGCCGCGGTAACAGGCTCCATAGTATACTCCACCACCGTCATCTCCGGCTCCGACCACTACTCCGGCCACCGCTCTAGTAGGCCCCTAACAAAGACATGCCCAACGAATACAATATACAACTCCACCTACTATGAAAAAGAATTTAAACTATTTTAGTTTTTATATAACAATTTACTCTTTCCATAAGTCGTGAAGTTATTCTCGTCCTTCCAAGTCTGACGCTAGCCGATTCAAAATCAAACAATGCATGATTAGATATGAATTATATCGAGTACCACAAGATTTGAGTTTATGCACGTTAAGGAAGAAATATGTGTGTCAATGATACTTTAAACTCATTAAAGATAAGAATGATGGAGTACTAACTAGTATTAAAAGTCATTGTTGAGTGACCCAAATTAATTCTAATTATAGCATATTTACATCAATGATCAACAATGAGTCGATATTTTTTTATTAATTATGGAGATGCTTATAAAAGATATTCAAAGTGAGGTGTCTTAATTAATTGTGATTGGCTATGATATCACCTTTAACTAATGACCTATAAAAATTAACCTAATTATGATTAAAAAAATGATCATCTATGTCAATTGGACTTGAGGACATTAAATGGAAAGATGAGATAATTGGTGGACGAAATGATTAAAAGAAAAATAAACAGCATATATATTTTAAAGAGGACAAAATATTAGAAAAGAGAAAAATTCAAAGACATTATTGATGGGCATTGAATCTGAATGAAAATGTATCCTTCAAACTCAAAAATGGAATCTTTTTTCATTCTCACCCTTGAGATTCCCATCAAGCTTTGGGAGCATTAGAGCTCCTCCTTTGCTAGCTGTCATCATTGGGGACAGAATATTTTCGGCAAACTTCTATTGAGGTGCAAATGAGGCCCTAATCAACCTGGGTCAGGCTTTGGAGAAAGCAAGTAGAAGTAGTTGAAGACAAACCCAACGAATACAATATACAACTCCGCCTACTATGAAAAAGAATTTTATCTATTTTAGTTTTTATATAACAGTCTATTCTTTCCATAAGTCATGAAGTTCTTCTCGTCCTTCCAAGTCTGACGCTAGCCGGTTTGAAATCAAACTGCGCAGGATTAGATATGAATTATATCGAGTACGACAAGATTTGAGTTTATGCACGTTAAGGAAGAAATATGCGTGCCAATGATACATTAAACTCATTAAAGATAAGAATGATAGAGTACTAACTAGTATTAAAAGTCGTTGTTGAGTCACCAAAATTAATTCTAATCATAGCATATTTACATCAATGATCAACAATGAGTCGATATTTTTTTATTAATTATGGTGATGCTTATAAAAGATATTCAAAGTGAAGTGTCCTAATTTATTGCTTTTGTAGATGAAATAGTTCTAATCATTGAGACAACTACTAAGCCAAGTGAAAAATTAGACAAAGGAGATACTATTTAGAAGTAATAGAACAAATACAGAGTACATTATATGCAATTATAGTAAGGTTGATATTAGCAATTATCTTATTTGAAGACTATTGAAGATATTAGTATTTTAGTATTATTTAAGTATTTTAGTATTTGTGGTTTAGTCTCACACCTTCAGTCAGTGTTTGTGAGTCTTGTTGTACTCCTATAAAATGCCCCTATGTGGATGAATATATTTGCACCAAGTATTTTCTTCTCTTTACTTTCTACAAAGACAAAAAAAACATAGGTGTAATAGGTTGAAATAACTTGGATCAATTATTCAAAAGAATGAATAGATGATAAAATCTCTGGGGTTGAATTTGGTGGCCAAGATGAAGAAGCGCATTGGGAGTACCATGTCATAAGAAAATATCAGGAAGAATTAAAGATAAATTTTATAAAATTGCAATTAGATCGATGATGTTGTATAGATTGTTGATATCTAAATTGAATGTAGCAAAAATGAAAAGACTAAGATGAATGTAAGGCAAAACAAAAAAGAAAATGAAAAACTAAAGAACAAATGAAAGTCACATAGTAAAGATAAAATAATTGAATGTAGAATTAGATTATTTGGGCAGAATGAAGATTAGAAAATGCACCAGTTAGATGAGCAGATAAAATTTGTATGTAACTCATAACCATTAGATTTTAGGTGTAAGGGTCACTTTTTCCTAGTCATGAACATTAGTTTTTCCAATTATTTAGGATATGTTATTTTCATTCATTCCTAGATTCCTATTAAACTATTGTTATTAAGCACATTTGAGAAAAAGGTTTGAAAATCACTTACCTGAGAGAAGAGATAGAAACATGTATGCCATGCCAATACTCAGCCCCATTGACAGATCAAAAAGTAGATTTTGTGAGGCCATTCAAGAACCTGAAGCAATATTCAGCCAGTTCGATTTGATCGCAAGTAGATCGATCACCAGTAGTCGCCGCAAGAACAAACCCCATTTTCGAATCTATGAAACCGCCGGTTGTCCCTTAAAATGACAATCCTCTCTGTGCATTTTGTCAGATACTTGATAGCATTGTGACAATCCCCGCACACCCTGAGATTTTTCATCACCCTTATAGGCCTTGGCGGCGCCACGGCAAGCAGCCCTAGCCCGATAGCCAGCCGCTCACTGTGGCAGCTGATGCTCCGCCGCTTCTCTTCGCCGTCAATGTCCTTCCCCACCCAGCTTGTGTCGGCAACATACCCCATCGCCTCCATCTTCTTCCCCACCTCCTCCAAAACACCATAAATTTCCTCCTTCCTCGGATGGGACTGGTCGTCGGAAACAAAGGTGTGAACTTTTCCACCGTCGAGCTCCAACCAGCTCAACCCCGTCTCCTTCCTCACTCCTCGATCCCTCATGGCTTTACGAGCCAGCGCAGCCTCCGCGTACCGGCCTGTGGCAGCGTAGGCGTTCGCCAACAGTATGTGCGCCCCTGAACTTTCACAGCCAAGCTCGAACACCTTGTCCGCGGCGTATGCCGCGGTCTCCATGTCACCGTGGAGGCGGCAGCCGGTGAGCAGTGCACCCCACACCGACTCGGTCGGAGGCATGGGCATGGATTCAATGGTGGCGACGGCTTCTTTGAGCTTGCCGGCGCGGCCTAAGAGATCCACCATTGCGGAGTAGTGCTCGGAGGTGGGGGAAATGCCGTAGGTGGACATGAGGGAGAAGTAGTGGCGGCCGTCGTCGACCAGCCCAGCGTGGCTGCAGATGGTGAGGAGGCAGAGGAAGGTGATGAAGTTGGGATGGTGTCTGTACTGGCGCTGCATTTCGCGGAAACGGTCGAAGGCCAGGGTACTGTGGCCGTGCTGCGCGGAGGCCATGAGAACGGAGTTCCATGCGCCAAGATTTCTCTCCGGCAATTCTTCAAACACCTGATAGGCGCTCTCTACGAGCCCGCACTTGGAGTAGAGGGAAACCAATGAACTGCCGACGAAGGGGGAGGTGTCGTAGGCGGTCTTGAAGCACCGGGAATGGATCTGGGAGCCGAGTTCGAGGAGGGTGGCAGCCCCACACACGCGAATTACGCAGGAGAGAGTGAAATCGTTGACGCCGCAGCCGCCGGGACGGAGGGCGGCGCGGAAGAGCTGGAGGGCTTCAAACTCGAGGCCTGTGAACTGAGCGTACCCGTAGATAAGGGCGGACCACGAGACGATGTTTCGTTCGGGAATTTCATCGAAGAGGCGGCGAGCATCAGCCAAGAGGCCGCATTTTGCGTACATGTCGAGGAGGGAGGAGGCGGCGAAGACGTTGTGGGGAGAAAGAGATGACTTGAGGGCAAGGGCGTGAAGAGAAGGGGCGGAGGCGGGGATAAAGAGGGCGGCGAGGGACCTGGCAGCGGATGGGAGGGTGCGGTCGCAGGGAGGGAGGCCGACGGCGAGCATGGAGCGGAAGGAGAGGAGAGCGAGATCAGGGAGGCGGTTCTGGGAGAGGGACGAGATGAGGGCAGACCAGGAGGCGGGTGACGGGGAGGGTAGGTCGAGAAAGGCGCGGCGGGAGAGGAGAGGAAGACCGCAGCGGGAGTAGAATGTGATGAGGTGGGTGGAGAGGAGGAAGAGAGGGGAGGAGTGAGAGGACGTAGGGGAGTGGCCGGACTTCAGGAGATGACCGTGAAGCTGCTGTCCCCGGCAAAGGTCGCAGGCGTCGGAGAGAGATAGAAGGAGGCTGGAGAGGGCTTGAGGGGCGGAGGAGGGGTGGAGAGGAAGGGGGTTCAGGTGAGGGAGAGAATGGGGGTGGTGTGGCATCGAACGAAGGTGGCAAGGGTTTAAGCCCTTAAGCTTTTAGGAGTAAATGGGATTATAGTATTATATATGGATACTAAATACTTAACAAAACAAGATATGTGCACCGCAGTTTTGGCTATGTGCACCCCAATTTGTACGAGTTATTACGTGTATTTTGAAAATACGCTTTGTACATGCATTTTTAGGAAAAGTGTTCAACACGAAAGTTGTAGATCTCGACGAGATCTACAACTTTAGTGTTGAACACTTTTTCTAAATATGCACGCACAAGGCGTATTGCCGCCCTGATTGAAACATGAGAGTAATTATAACGAATTTTTGGAAATACGTCTTGTGCGTGCATTTTTAGGAAAAGTGTTCAACACTAAAGTTGTAGATCTCAACGAGATCTACAACTTTCGTGTTGAACACTTTTCCTAAATATGCATGTACAAAGCGTATTTCCAAAAGACGCATAAAAATGCGGTGCACATAGCCAAAACTGCGGTGCTTTTAACGTATCAATCCTAAAGTGCAAAATGGTCGTTATATCTCTCCTAATCTAAAGCAAAAATTAATAATTTGCTCTTAAAAATATATTAAAAAGGATATTTATTATTTTACTAACTAAATATTTCATAAAACTAAGATTGTTTGGCTTGCCCCGTGTCGGACTCTCGGGAGCATTATGTTGCGGTTTGTGTACACGCTAACCGCCCCCCCCCCCCCCCCCCCCCCCCCCCCCCTTATGGGGGTAAATGCACCCCAACATTGGGGTAACCACACCCCCATCATGGAGGTCCGTGCAACCCCACTCTCTCTCCTCCATAAGTACAATGTCCACTCTTCTCTCAAGCATGCAACCCCCATTTTCTCTCTCCTTCATGCATGCAACCACCGCTAGAGCCGTCACTTAAAATCGAAAATCGAACCGGAGCCGCAAAGAACCGGACCGGACCGTTCACAAATTATTCGAGTTTCGGTTTGAATTTTAGAACCGTAAACAAAAATGGTCCTGGTGCGGTTCCTTCATTTTATTATCCGGACCGAAACGAGAACCGCAACATAAATTTCTCCAACGGTTTTAGAATTTTTAGACCCGATCTTAACCGGACGGAAGCAAAACCGCAATTTGTTTATTATTATTATTATTATTTATAATATATATTATAATATTTTGTTATAATATTAATAATATATATTTATTATCTATAAGACTACATATTTTCAGTCGTCCGATTGCAGCGCCGCCCGATTGTAACGGGATTCAAATACTCATACACATGCCGCGTGACATTAGATCATTCCCCAATCCTCTGCGCCAAAGTTTTCCTTCGCGCTCTGCTTGCTCAATCGCTGAAGACTTTCTTCTCCTCATTCTGGCAGTGTCGTTCCAGGAGTGTTCTATTATTTAGGCTTCGTTTGGATGGGTGTTTTCACGTCGGTGCGGGAGCAGCCGTCGTCGTAAGGCGGGAAAACAAACGCGCGACACGCGCGGGCGGCGGCCTTTACTCCCGCAACCATTGCAAAACGACGCAATAAGTCCCGTCTCCAACCCCGCCTCCCCACCTCCGTCTCCAACCCCGCTCGCGTCTCCAACCCTGTCGGATTCCAAACGAAGCCTTAATTTTGTTGATAACTATGTTCTATATTTTGACATTTTATTGATGCATATGTTTGTCATTCCTCAACTATTTCGATAAGAAAACTATTTTTGACGAGTATCTGGTGTTACAGTGTTACTTGTTGTCCATTGTGTTAATGATCATGTTTATGTTAATTAATTTTTTGGATCAGATTAATTGTAATCGTACAATATTATTCATTTTTTTTCTATTTAGTGCTCTAAATCAGATATTCTTGCATCATAACGATCTCGTGTCTAGATTGGGATATGGTCTTCTGACTCCTGTCACCAACAATTTATCTTTTTCAAGAGGTTAGCCGAATTACAAAAAAAACTCATGGAAGAATTTGCTCTTCTTAAAACTTGGGTTTTTTGGCACTTTGCACCCCCGAAATATGGGGTTTTGGCACTTTTCACTCCGAACTTTTTAAATTAGCATTTTGCACCCCGAATTTTTTAAATTGGCACTTTGCACCCCTCCAATTCAAGATTTCTGGCACTTTGCACCTCCATAGCTGAATTTTCAAAGATATTTAGTCTGGGCATCAGTAAAATTGCTAAATTTTTACTGCACGCTGTACCGAATTTTGTCAAATTTATATTTGCACACAAAAAATGTCTTCTACTACTGGCCGAACTTAAATATCCTTGAAAATTTGGCTAGGAGGTGCAAAGTGCCAAAAATCTTGAATTAGGGGGTGCAAAGTGCCAATTTTCAAAATTCGAGGGTGCAAAGTGTCAAAACCCCATATTTCGGGGGTGCAAAGTGCCAAAAATCCTAAAACTTGTGTTGTTAGCTTGTCGGGAAATATTTGACTTAAGAGGATTATCTCACGACAAGATATCCTTGATTGTCAAAGAATGAAAAAAATGCATGTTTCATGCCCTCTGAGAGAATATTGTTTTCATCAAACTAACTAATTTTGATTATGAGAATACTGAGAGCAGTCGCCCGAGAAGTGACGAGTTATACCACATTAGAGGCGAATTATACCTTGCCAGAGGTATTTACGGGATTGTCTCGCGACCTGCACCAAGTGATCGGATGAGTAAGTTTGTGATGTGCTAAACAGGAGGGGCAAGTGCACCACTATCGTCAAGTAATGATAAAACAAGGAGTTATCCTCGAGTATCGAATCTCACGTGGAACACGGCTGAGTGAATTTTATGCTTAGGGAGAGACTTGAGATCGAAGTCTTTTAAGTCGGATTTCAAGGGTGTTAAGATTGGGTTGCGGTAATAAAACAAAAGGCGGAAAACAAAAATGCTATGTGGGTCGCCAATACCGCTTCACTCTTCCGTGGGTCACTAACCTCCGCTTTGCTCTTCCACGGGTCGCCAACCTGCGCTTCACATTTCCGCGGGTCACCAACCTCCGCTAGCTTCACACTTGCGGCTCGTGTCTAACTCAGAGACAACACAACCAACGACACTCACTCTCTCAACACATGAACAATACGAATGCAATGAGGAAAAAATTCGAAACAAGAAGCTAGGCCTCCTAGGCTACTCCACAGGCAATGAACATAAACCAAATAACACAAATAACATTAACCATCAAATACTAGATGTGAGGCCCCTATTTAGACCCCACATACATCTGTATCTAAGCTACGTTTACAAACATGTGTCCCAGGTTGAAATACGGCTAGTAAATACAAAATACAAATACATAATAAGAAATTTACTTGCATACCTTGCATTATTCGCTGAATCTTTTCTGTTTTATCTTAATCAGTTCTTTTGGTTTTGCGTATCCCAAGTCACGTCCGTTACCTACAAAATTTGACGACGGGCTTAGTCATAAAAATATGACTAAGTAAGGATATACCTCTTTTATTTCTATATACAATTAGAAAAACTTACACATTTTAAAACATAGTTTTCATACTAACCGTTTTCTGTCTCAGTAGTGACCTTATAAAGCATATTACTACATGAGCATGTTAGTATCACTAAAACATTATGGTCCGTATAAGATCATAACCATATCATGTACAATGTAACATAAAAGCAGTGTGTCCATGTATCAGTATCTATGAAAGAACATAATGACTGGGGGAAACATATCAGTAATCATAAACAGTATAAGGAGCTATAACACTCATATGAACTATGGAATATGTAAACAATGCAAGTATCATAATTGTTTCTATATCATGGAAGCAGTGCAAATACATAACTTCACGTCAGTTTTCATGTCTATAAGCATTTATCAATGTACCTTTATAATCATTTAAATCAGTACTTCCATGAATATTTCGTTTCTTTGGAGATATTAGGGGCAATTCGAATTCTTTTTCCTTTTTTCCTTTACCCCGAAGGGTCCTTTACCTCGAAGGGCCCTTTACTCTGAAGGGTCATTCATGTGCATGCATTTCAAGTCGCCCGTAATATAACCTCGTGTCGACACGTTTACATAAAGTGAGTTATTCATTTTTTTATAATCCCCTCAGAAATATCATTCGCCCGTTTGCCTTTTTCAAGGCCATACAATATAGCGACATTTAGTATCAGTGATATACATTTAACATTCAGTATGATAAGAGTGCGTATGTAAAGGGAACATAAAGCAATAAAGATTAAATAAAACAGGTAGCTCT
This sequence comes from Dactylorhiza incarnata, assembly GCA_033032865.1. Lineage (NCBI taxonomy): Eukaryota > Viridiplantae > Streptophyta > Magnoliopsida > Asparagales > Orchidaceae > Dactylorhiza > Dactylorhiza incarnata. Next base: position 1,836,776 of record JAWHQI010000347.1, on the reverse strand, counting down.
CACCATCAGTATCAGTATTCATATCATTCATGTCTATTTTGAGGTGCCATCCTTCACGGTATCTGTCTAAGCATCATATCATTTCGGGTCATTTATATCGGGGTTGCACCTCATTATAGCTACAATATTGATTATTATGATGACATCATTTGGTTGCCATTTAACTAGCCCTTCACCATAAAAGAGTCAGGTTCAATGATAAGAAAACAATATAACTTCTCCATATAAATCAGTATCACTAAACCAGTAAACATGAAAAAGCCAACAACATCAGAGAACCCCTCCTTTTAATACTTCATGAACTGCTTTGTAAAATATATCATTTTAATTCTTCCCACTTAATCATCAGCACTCTTATTTGCCAAGTCAAACCCATTTAAAATACATAAAAAGGAATTTAGAAACACTGAACCAATTGGTTCGGTCATCCTAATCTCACTCCTTTAATATAAATAAAAGAGGGGCAGCAGTTTATAATGCATCCACTTTTGATATTAGGTCGACAACCGGCCACTTTGAATAAGAGCCAGCACAAAGGAATCCCCCATAAAAAGATGGTGGCAGTTCATTATAAGGAGTTCCCCCAATAGAATTATAACCGTAACTAATCGTGATGCAAAATAAAGCCCAACACTTTAATAAATTCCTCCTTTAGATCTTACCGAAGCATGCTCAGGAAAGCCCCTTCAACCCTCCCACACTCATTACCATATTACAGCTTGAGCAAGCCAAATCATAATGAAAAACAATGGAGTTCAAAACCCTTTCTCAGCCCAACACTTAAATCACTTTAAGAACCCTAGCCGACCAAGGCTAAAGGAAAAGAAGCAAGAGATATAGAGCAATCTGTACATTAAGAAAGGGGAAAGAGGAAGGAGGAGCTCACGGTGGAACTATAAGAGCAGAAGCAGCTCACGGATTCAGCATGCCCGACTAGGACCCGGCCAAACGAAACTTTGCCAAGATCAGATCCCATCAGCGGTTCAGGGATCCCATGCGATCTCCAGATTTAAGAGAGGGAGAATAGGAGAATCGAGAAGAGGATCGGCTCCGTGAACCCTAGCCGCGATATGGATGAGGGCGTAAGAGAAGGTCGGCAGCCGCAATAGACGAGGGGAACATTTTTGCCTGTATAAAACCACCGCCTTTCTTAATTGTCTATACGCACACCAACATCCTCAATCTCCTCTATCGGCACACCAAGGTGCACCTCTTTACAATTACTACTCACAGCCAACCCGTTCAACATATATATATATATATATATATATATATATAGTTTGCCAACATTTAGTTTGTCAATATAGAAATATTTTCATGTTCCACAAAAATCGCGAATGCTACAAAGCATCAATAAGAACTCATACTCAACTTCAAAGGAACTCCGAGTTGACACTGATTTGCTTTTCATCATAGGGGACATAATTCTTATGAAATATTATTATTCATTTGGGTCCTGTCACGTTTTGGGTCGTTACAAACTCTTCCCCCTCAGAGGAATTTTCGTCCTCGAAAATAGGACACCTTCACTTGCTTTCCCATAATGCGAACTCTTAGAATTAAAGCGATTGAGAACCGCCACAATAAATAAGAAAAGAAAATTAGTAATCCATGAAACATGTACATTACGCAATAGAACATCGTTGTGAAACCCTATCATACTCGTTCGCTGTGTATCACATGATAGCTTACTGTTCACATTCACGGAATATTAACGGTTTACCTTATCATTTGCAATTACTCGTATTCCATAATATGATATACACATTGCAATCTCTCACGTTACCATTGTCACTCATCATTCTTCTCGTTCTTTGCAAAAATTTAAATTTTCACAGGTTACCTAGCGTATTCGTATAATCAATTCACTTTTTATCTCATCTTCTTTACATGCTTTGTTTATTACATTTTCATTGTCATTCGTAATTCGTTTCCTTGCTATGTCAATTCTTTCCGAAGCACCATTAAAATGTTCATTAGTCATTTTCATCTTTCATTTTCGTTTAACAGTTTCATGACTTCCTCTTTCTTATCCTCTATATTATGACTTTCAGTATTCTCAAAGTGTTTTTCTTAATTAATTTTCCTATCATGCTCTTATTGTAACATTTCTTACAGAAAGATCTCCAATATGACAAATATCAGTGGACTTTCATTTTCTTTCACATCATATTCCCCTACTCATATCGTTATCATCTACAATTTATCGTTTATTTCTTACCTCAACCTCAGTTTCATTTCAGTTTCTACCGTTTTATTTCTTTTCACATTGTATTACACTTTATTCACCATCATATATAAAATGAAAGTAAATATACCAAGTCATTTCATTAGCTATTGTTATTCGCTTCTTGCAAACTTTTTGCATTTTCAAGTCTCCGTCCATGACATATTACATTGATTTTTTCTCTCTCACCGCAGTTAACATATTTTCCTTACAATTTTCTTTACTTCCCACGTCTTTTTACTTGACACACTTTCATTAATCATAGCATCGTAGTTTCACTTTATTATGTTTATTAATGTCCTTGTACAATTTTGTTGATTCAACATTTCTGGTACTGATAACCACAAACAAACAAACAAAATATTATAGGTATCTCGAAATTAACATTTCAACCCTTTCCAATTTACAAGTACAATTCATTATAGTCTTTTGCATATTCATTTCTTTCAACATTGCGTGCTCATCAAAACATTTCCTTTTTATTGGTCGCATTCCATCTTTCATGATCCCTATTTCTAACTCATCTACTCTTCATAGCCTTTACATCGAATGCAATTACTCACATTTCGTACGAATATTTAAAAGTGTCTTCATTCAATATTGATGTTAGCGAATTCTATTTGTGCATTCCTCATTAGCTATTCAACCATTTTCATACATCCTTCTTCCTTTACTATGAGGAATGTAAAGTTACTTTTATATAGTCTTTTGACTATTCGGAATGGCATAACTATCATTTCCCCTTGATTTTATGCTTAATTATTCATAAACACATTATTCTTCATTCTTGGTTTTACCTCAAATCGCAATACTGGTAAATTTGATACCACAAGAACAAAAACTACTAGTAGGATTTTCCTTCAATAACATTTCCATCCACTTAAGTATATGTTGATGTTTGTCATTCCATCTAAACATAACATTTTTTCTCATTAATTGACTTCTCGATCTGAATTTAAATAAACCCAAAAATTTCTTGTTTCATTCACCATCATATATTACTAAACTTTACGTTACCCTTCTCTCTTCACCCATCAATATTTTCTTTTCATCTTCTCTTTTTAGGTGTTAAATTCAATTCATGCTTTTCAAGTTTCCGCGTCGTCTTTATCCTTACTTATTATAGTCAAATAATTTCATTTTGAAAGGAACCTAATTCAACACTTAATTTTGCTTTAGAGTATCCTTTCTTTTGGGTATGGTTGTTCGATAAATTTACGTTGAAGCTTGCAACACAATTAACCTTCACCTTAATGTTTCAAATTAAGTAGGAATGCCATCTATGATGAAGGTAGGCTTACAAAGTATATTCATTTCATTTACCATTGCTTAGTCTTGCCATTGCAAATTTCTCAAAGCTTTTTCTCCGGATGTTTTAGCAGTATTTTCATGAAAACAATTAACCATTTGTCTCGCTCAAAATTTTACATCTTTCATTACGTGTTCAACTAATTTACATACCTTTGTCTTCGCATTATATAATATACAGCGATGTACATTGCTCTTTCTTTCCTTTCTTTCCATTATTCCATGTTTATCATGTTCAGTTATCTAGTTTAAACAATACGGGGACATTTCTCTTTGACAACATTTAGGTTGACTCGTGCGGTTGACTCGTGCACTCATAACAATATCAATGTCTACTTGACTTCATTTCACTTTGGGTTCATGTAAAATTCATTTATTTTCTATCCTTTCATGAATTCTTCCAAAACCCTTCGATGTGATTCGATACTATATTTCGTTTTCTGTTTACATATTTGTGTAACACGTTGTCTCAAAACTAAATTATGCATGCTATATACTATAAAAGTAAACTTATAATGTATATTCATCTCATTCATTATTGCTTATTTTCTCCGCTTTTATTTATCCTTTCTATGGATATTTAGCAAGGTCTTCATAAAAATATAAACATTTGACCCTTATAGGAAATTGGAGTCTATCATTTGTACACCTTTTGTTACATGTTCAACCATTTTACATATCTCCGTCTTCGCATTATAAAAAGATACAACGCTATTATATATATTTAATCTTTCTTCCAATTCTAAGTACATTCATCTTTCAACTCATTTATACTTATCATATTCAATCGCAACCAATACGATAAGCTTTCTTTGTAGAAACTTTTGGGTTGTTTTGAGCAATAGGGACAATAGCAAGATCTACTTAAAGTTATTTCGCTTTATATTCGTGTACATTTCATTTCAGATCTATCATTTCATGAATTCTTTTAAAACCCTTGGACATACTTAGATTTAAAAACAATTTCTCAATTACTAGATTTCCATGAACGATCTTTTCACCATCATATCATGTGTGCTTATTCAGTACTCACTACAACCGAACTTCTTGGAAACCTGGCTTTGATACCAAATTGTGAGGCCCCTATTTAGACCCTACATATATTTGTATCTAAGCTACGTTTACAAACATGTGTCCCGGGTTGAAGTACGGCTAGTGAATACAAAATACAAACACATAATAAGAAATTTACTTGCATACCTTGCATTATTCGCTGAATCTTTTCTGTTTTATCTTAATCAGTTCTTTTGGTTTTGCGTATCCCAAGTCACGTCCGTTACCTAAAAAATTTGACGACGGGCTTAGTCATAAAAATATGACTAAGTAAGAATATACCTCTTTTATTTCTATATACAATTAGAAAAACTTACACATTTTAAAACATAGTTTTCATACTAACCGTTTTCTGTCTCAGTAGTGACCTTATGAAGCATATTACTACATGAGCATGTTAGTATCACTAAAACATTATGGGCCGTATAAGATCATAACCATATCATGTACAATGTAACATAAAAGCAGTGTGTCCATGTATCAGTATCTATGAAAGAACATAATGACTGGGGGAAACATATCAGTAATCATAAACAGTATAAGGAGCTATAGCACTCATATGAACTATGGAATATGTAAACAATGCAAGTATCATAATTGTTTCTATATCATGGAAGCAGTGCAAATACATAACTTCACGTCAGTTTTCATGTCTATAAGCATTTATCAATGTACCTTTATAATCATTTAAATCAGTACTTCCATGAATATTTCGTTTCTTTGGAGATATTATGGGCAATTCGAATTCTTTTTCCTTTTTTCCTTTACCCCGAAGGGTCCTTTACCCCGAAGGGTCATTCATGTGCATGCATTTCAAGTCGCCCGTAATATAACCTCGTGTCGACACGTTTACATAAAGTGAGTTATTCATTTTTTTATAATCCCCTCAGAAATATCATTCGTCTGTTTGCCTTTTTCAAGGCCATACAATATAGCGACATTTAGTATCAGTGATATACATTTAACATTCAGTATGATAAGAGCGCGTATGTAAAGGGAACATAAAGCAATAAAGCTTAAATAAAACAGGTAGCTCTCACCATCAGTATCAGTATTCATATCATTCATGTTTATTTTGAGGTGCCATCCTTCGCGGTATCTGTCTAAGCATCATATCATTTCGGGTCATTTATATCGGGGTTGCACCTCATTATAGCTACAATATTGATTATTATGATGACATCATTTGGTTGCCACTTAACTAGCCCTTCACCATAAAAGAGTCAGGTTCAATGATAAGAAAACAATATAACTTCTCCATATAAATCAGTATCACTAAACCAGTAAACATGAAAAAGCCAACAACATCAGAGAACCCCTCCTTTTAATACTTCATGAACTGCTTTGTAAAATATATCATTTTAATTCTTACCACTTAATCATCAGCACTCTCATTTGCCAAGTCAAACCCATTTAAAATACATAAAAAGGAATTTAGAAACACTGAACCAATTGGTTCGGTCATCCTAATCTCACTCCTTTAATATAAATAAAAGAGGGGCAGCAGTTTATAATGCATCCACTTTTGATATTAGGTCGACAACCGGCCACTTTGAATAAGAGCCAGCACAAAGGAATCCCCCATAAAAAGATGGTGGCAGTTCATTATAAGGAGTTCCCCCAATAGAATTATAACCGTAACTAATCGTGATGCAAAATAAAGCCCAACACTTTAATAAATCCCTCCTTTAGATCTTACCGAAGCATGCTCAGGAAAGCCCCTTCAACCCTCCCACACTCATTACCATATTACAGCTTGAGCAAGCCAAATCATAATGAAAAACAATGGAGTTCAAAACCCTTTCTCAGCCCAACACTTAAATCACTTTAAGAACCCTAGCCGACCAAGGCTAAAGGAAAAGAAGCAAGAGATATAGAGCAATCTGTACATTAAGAAAGGGGAAAGAGGAAGGAGGAGCTCACGGTGGAACTATAAGAGCAGAAGCAGCTCACGGATTCAGCATGCCCGACTAGGCCCCGGCCAAACGAAACTTTGCCAAGATCAGATCCCATCAGCGGTTCAGGGATCCCATGCGATCTCCAGATTTAAGAGAGGGAGAATAGGAGAATCGAGAAGAGGATCGGCTCCGTGAACCCTAGCCGCGATATGGATGAGGGCGTAAGAGAATGTCGGCAGCCGCAATAGACGAGGGGAACATTTTTGCCTGTATAAAACCACCGCCTTTCTTAATTGTCTATACGCACACCAACATCCTCAATCTCCTCTATCAGCACACCAAGGTGCACCTCTTTACAATTACTACTCTCAGCCAACCCGTTCAGCATATATATATATAGTTTGCCAACATTTAGTTTGTCAATATAGAAATATTTTCATGTTCCGCAAAAATCGTGAATGCTACAAAGCATCAATAAGAACTCATACTCAACTTCAAAGGAACTCCGAGTTGACACTGATTTGCTTTTCATCATAGGGGACATAATTCTTATGAAATATTATTATTCATTTGGGTCCTGTCACGTTTTGGGTCGTTACACTAAATATGTTCATGTCATCCATCATCAAAACAAGAAGAGAAACATACATTCTCAACCAAATGAGCAGAAAAAGATGCAAGAGATACAAACAACGCTCGAGGCTCTTCCGTGGAGGCGAAAGTGCTCCGGACCGTGACTTCGAGATGGCTTTGCTCGTCGGCTGTCATTCGGGGTAGAGGAGCCACTGTCACTGATTCCCAATGAGCCCATCTTCTCAAGGGTATTGCGCTATATATCCACGTATCTTCTTCGATTTCCCAGCTTTCAGAGAGAAGAGGAATGCTTCAACTTCACTTTTGAGGTCTTCGATGATGGAGGAGGCCTAGGGGATGATCCTAGCCCTTGGAGTCGAAAAATGGCGGAAAATGCGGAAGAAAATCAGGGCTCCCTTCTTTCACATCAAAAATCTGTATTTATAGGCAGCAGGAAAAGTTGACCTGCGAAGGAATGTCGACTACTCATGCGGGAAGGAGATATCGGCTTGATGAGGCCATGTCGACTTGATGAGGCTATGCCGACTTGAGGAGGAGGCTACATCGACTGGAAGAGAAATTACGCATGATCGGTGGTCGTGCACAAAGGAAATCCAGTCCTCATGCGACTCCTCGTGCGATCTTCTGGAGAATTTAGGTCAATGATCGCTCACGCCCAGTGGTCGTGCGCGGAGGAGTCCACTGATTGTGCGAGAAGAAAAACACATGATCAGTGACCTACTACATGGAATAGGATCGAGACTCCCCGGAGAGGTTACACGAGGCCATGAAAAACTTCCAACCCTCCAAAAATCAATATTCACACAGTCACAATCATAATGTCAAAAAAAAACTAGTCTCCCTCATGCATAGAGTGAGAGAAAATAGTGCTCTATCTAGATAAACATGCTCACACTACATTCATTCGGCTTATCAAAAATTTATGATGAAATCTACAAATATATGAGTGATATCAATGAAAAAGCACGCTAGAATAGAGCATACATCACAGTATGAATTTCGCTCATCAGTTTGCAAGACCTAAACGTACGATCTTGTACCTGTGATCTATAGGTTCAAGTTTTTGGTATTGCACAAAGATACTTTTGAGTCATTACAAGTAGTGTTGTGGATATCCTTGAAAAATGGTGATTGAAATGAGGTGAGACCCCACTAACCCGAAATGAGGTGAGACCCCGCTAACCCGAGCCTTGTCCGTAAAAATTGATCCGAAAAATACCTAATCGAATGTATGCGAGAGATCTGCAAATAGACACCGTCGATTTGTAGGACTATTAAATGTGTTTAATCAGGTAAAATATTAGGCTGCGAATAAAAAAAACTGCCTGTGAATAACAATCGCCCAATATTTTCGTCTTAGCTTTATTCATAAGAAATTTCAATTGTCGTCCATCCTGAAATAACTCCCACATGAACACTCTCATTAATGCAGTTCATAACTAAACACTTTTAATATTTGGTGATCTAGGGCTCGGTTTGGCACGATGGTGGCGGTCATGAAAACAGTGGTTATGAACTGCTGTTTGTGGCCGTCCGACCTCACCTAAGTAACTTCATCTATTTTTATGTTCAAAACTAGTTTTTTTTCTTGGCGGCGGCCATAACCATTATCATGTCAAACATATATTCTATAATGATGGTGTTTTTGTCCAAACTCACCGGACCAAAAACGCCGCACCAAACAAAGCCCTAACTATTACTCAAAGTCGAATAATTTTTATCTCATTTTTGATCTGAGATTACGTTCATTCATATATTGTGCTAATTTTCTCATATAATCATGTCATCCTAGAAGTCTAGCAGGCCTATTAATTGGTCGAGCCTCACTGCACGACCGCATCGCATCTCTCTATCGAGATTTAGGCTTCATTTGGCGTGGCGGTGGCGGGCAGCGTTTGCGGCAAACGCCACCGCAAGGCAGGTAAACAAACGCTCGGCGGTGGCGTTTGCACCCGCCCCGCCATGGAAAAAGGAGCAAAACGGAGCTTTTCGAGCCCCGCCTCCTCCCCTCCGGTCCAAACCCACGTCTCCACCCGCAGAGGCCGCCCGCCACCGCCGCGCCAAATAAAGCCTTAGTTGCAATGCACAATCCTCTTTAAATTTCTATACATGCAATGCACAATCCTGGGTTTTTTGATCCTTATTGCTTTGGCCTAAATTGCATGGTCGCTACTCTAGGGGTGAATCCGTGAAACCGTGACGGAGACGGATTCGCTCTAGTCGAAACATCGAGATGAGATCGTGAGCAGATGCATACCTGAATCTATGAGGATGGATTGTTGTGGTCACAGATCTTCCAAGTCTACAAGATCCTGATGAAGAAGACGACTTCTCCTCTTCCTCCTTAATTAAGCTCTCTCTATCGATGAGATGCTAAAACTGAACGAGAGTAAAAATAATGTCTTGTGACCCGGAGACCATAACCAATACTTGCTGTTGCGGGTCGCTTAGGGCTCTTGGTAAACCGGTTTACTTGAACCACCTTAGCTCGAGAGCGAACCAAGCGCGCAAACAGTCAATTTGAGATTTGTTGAGTACACTGGGACTTTTTAGCGTGGAAAACCCGGAAAGGGTAAAAAACCACGTGGTCGGAGTTGTGCCGACCCAACTTCCACTATCTTCTGGGGGGTTACAATTAGAGATTTAGAAGTCGAGCGCGACAGACCGTTGCTCGTTACAATATCAGAGAGAGAGAGAACGTTCCGAGGGCGACAGGTCACCTCTCGGAAAAAACTAAGTCTTTTCCTTCTGAGAACGGTAGAGAACGAAAGTGAGAATGTCTTGTCCGCTTTCGTGGAGACGAAAGTGAGAAAGCCTTGTCCGCTTTCGTGGAGACGAAAGTGAGAAAGCCTTGTCCGCTTTCGTGGAGACGAAAGTCAGAAAGCCTTGTCCGCTTTCGTGGAGACGAAAGTGAGAAAACCTTGTCCGCTTTCGTGAAGACGGAAAACTTCAAGTCCGCGAAGGAGATCTTCAAGCGCCGAAGGAGAAATCCGTGGAAATCTTCAAGGAGCTCTCTCTGGGCATTCAGGTCGGATCCCCTCAAATGAAGCCTAGGTGGTCCTTTTATAGCTTTGGCCGGAGGTAGCCCGGTAATTTTGCCGTTGTAACCACCATAACCACCTAGGAGGACGAATCATATTTTCCGGTTCAGAGCCCACGGATCACCATTTTTTGTAAATGACCATCCCGCCCTTCGAGGAAAGGCGACAAGTTGTTCCTGAAAAGTGAGAAACTGAAAAGATAAAAAGTGAGCGAGCCGAGTCGGAAAAGTGAGCGAGTCGGAAATGTGAGAAGTCAGAAGAGATAAAAAGTGAGATAAGCGCGCTCAGAAGCGTTCTGAGCACGTAACGAATGAGGAACTACTCCGAACGGTGCCCGGAGCCCGAAAAGCGGGCGGCGAACCGGAAGAGGGGGGACTCACCCCAATCTTGCTACTGGGGAGAGCGGTTCGACCGCCCCTGAAGGCGGGCGCGGCGCAGCCGCGCCCGAGGGAGGGGGCGACTCTTCCCGGCCGCACTCCCAAAAGGGGGTGCGGCTTGGCCGCACCCCTCATGGGGTGCGGCTTGGCCGCACTCCAAGAGGGGCTCGGCGCTACCGCGCGGCGCCGGGCAGTAGCGCCGCGCTTGCCGCGGGCGCTACCGCGCGTGGTCCTGCTTTGCGCGGTGGTGTAGTGTTTGGATGTGGCGATCGCACGCGGTCTTGTACGGGCGGTTGGTGGCGGAGATGGCGGGTTCGGCCCTCTCAACTCGGGCGACCATGCGTTGACCGTTGACCCTACCTTCTTTTAGTGGAGTTTTTCCTAGACGCACCCCAAGGCCTCTACGGGTATATAACATAAGCCCCCCAAACCTTCGGAGTCCGAATTACTGCGTGGAGGAGTTCGGAGGTTTTGATTTTCCTTCGCGGCAATTGAATCATCGTCGTCTTTGCGCGACGTTCCGGAAGTCGACGTTCCGGAAGTCGACGTTCGGCTCTAGTTGTGGGAGAAACTTTTATCTCGCCTTGTTTGATTGCGAGCTTGTTGTCTCAGCGTCGAAGCATGAGTAGCTTGGGGGCGATGCGACGAAGCAGCGCTGAGGCGAGGTGCGCAAGGTGTGCTGATGCGAGGTTCCCAAGCAGCGCTGAGGCGAGGTGCGCAAGGTGTGCTGCTGGGTGTTAGTACCGAAGATCGTGGACTTGAATAGGACCAATTTTAGGACCTCCAAAATTTCTGCGAAGGGGTGGCGCTTCGTGTTGTAGTAATGAGGTCACTGGGGGAGGATAGCGAGCTCTCGCGTCTGGTGGACGTTGGGCCCTTTGAAAAATATCAGAGCCTCTACTTTGGGACACCCAGTCGTCCTGTTCGGAAGAGCTCGACGTTTTTGTATGACACATACAAGCACTTGTTATGGGAGTGGTCAGAGTCTCTTGTCGGACGATCTGAACATTCTGTTCTGGGAGAAGTCAGAGTCCGCTGTCGGATGATCTGTACACTCTGTTCGGGGAGAGGGCAGAGTTCGTTGTCGGACAATCTGAACACTCTGTTCTGGGAGAGGGCAGAGTCCTTTGTCGGACAATCTGAACACTCTGTTCTGGGAGAGGGCAGAGTCCGTTGTCGGACAATCTGAATACTCTGTTCTGGGAGAGGGCAGAGTCCGTTGTCGGACAATCTGAACACTCTGTTCTGGGAGAGGTCAGAGTCTGTTGTCGGATGATTTGTACACTCTGTTCGGGGAGAGGGCAGAGTCCGTTGTCGGACAATCTGAACACTCTGTTCTGGGAGAGGGCAGAGTCCTTTGTCGGACAATCTGAACACTCTGTTCTGGGAGAGGGCAGAGTCCGCTGTCGGATGATCTGTACACTCTGTTCGGGGAGAGGGCAGAGTCCGTTGTCGGACAATCTGAACACTCTGTTCTGGGAGAGGTCAGAGTCCGCTGTCGGATGATCTGTACACTCTGTTCGGGGAGAGGGCAGAGTCCGTTGTCGGACAATCTGAACACTCTGTTCTGGGAGAGGGCAGAGTCCGTTGTCGGACAATCTGAACACTCTGTTTTGAGAGAGGTCGGAGTCCGCTGTCGGATGATCTGTACACTCTGTTCGGGGAGAGGGCAGAGTCCGTTGTCGGACAATCTGAATACTCTGTTCTGGGAGAGGGCAGAGTCCGTTGTCGGACAATCTGAACACTCTGTTCTGGGAGAGGTCAGAGTCCGCTGTCGGATGATCTGTACACTCTGTTCGGGGAGAGGGCAGAGTCCGTTGTCGGAAAATCTGAACACTCTGTTCTGGGAGAGGGCAGAGTCCGTTGTCGGACAATCTGAACACTCTGTTCTGAGAGAGGTCAGAGTCCGCTGTCGGATGATCTGTACACTCTGTTCGGGGAGAGGGCAGAGTCCGTTGTCGGACAATCTGAATACTCTGTTCTGGGAGAGGGCAGAGTCCGTTGTCGGACAATCTGAACACTCTGTTCTGGGAGAGGTCAGAGTCCGCTGTCGGATGATCTGTACACTTTGTTCGGGGAGAGGGCAGAGTCCGTTGTCGGACAATCTGAACACTCTATTCTGGGAGAGGGCAGAGTCCTTTGTCGGATAATCTGAACACTCTGTTCTGGGAGAGGGCAGAGTCCTTTATCGGACAATCTGAACACTCTGTTCTAGGAGAGAGCAGAGTCCTTTGTCGGACAATCTGAACACTCTGTTCTGAGAGAGGGCAGAGTCCGTTGTCGGACAATCTGAACACTCTATTCTGGGAGAGGGAAGAGTCCTTTATCGGACAATCTGAACACTCTGTTCTGGGAGAGGGCAGAGTCCGTTGTCGGACAATCTGAACACTCTATTCTGGGAGAGGGCAGAGTCCTTTGTCGGACAATCTGAACACTCTGTTCTGGGAGAGGGCAGAGTCCTTTGTCGGACAATCTGAACACTCTGTTCTGGGAGAGGGCAGAGTCCTTTGTCGGACAATCTGAACACTCTGTTCTGGGAGAGGGCAGAGTCCTTTGTCGGACAATCTGAACACTCTGTTCTGGGAGAGGGCAGAGTCCGTTGTCGGACAATCTGAACACTCTGTTCTGGGAGAGGGCAGAGTCCTTTGTCGAACAATCTGAACACTCTGTTTTGGGAGAGGGCAGAGTCCGTTGTCGGACAATCTGAACACTCTGTTCTGGGAGAGGGCAGAGTCCTTTGTCGGACAATCTGAACACTATGTTCTGGGAGAGGGCAGAGTCCTTTGTCGGACAATCTGAACACTCTGTTCTGGGAGAGGGCAGAGTCCTTTGTCGGACAATCTGAACACTCTGTTCTGGGAGAAACAGTACAATTGAAAATGACGCTTGAGGTTTGGGTGCATGATGAAGAGCAATGAATAGAATGATATTTGTTTGTTACATTGATGCTGAAAACACGAGATACAAGTAAACACGTCAGGCGAAGAACAGGCTATTCTTCGGGACTGTCGCTCTGGGGATTGCTCCCCTGCCGGATCATTCTTGACTTGTTGATTCAGGATCCTTGGTTTGGAGAAATTTTTCAAGGAGTCCCCGACGTACGAATCGTTCGATTTCTGCTCTCAGTCGCGAACAATCTTCTGTTTGTGCCCGCGACCTCGATGGAAGTCGCAGTATTTGGATTGGTCTCCGGAATTTGGTGCAAGAGCCCTAGGCCTCTGGAGAGAGGGATGATCGTGGATGGCAAAGAGAACGTTAGTCCTGGTTGTGTTCAGGGGAGTGTAGTCTTGATGTTGGCGAGATCTTCGGTCTCGGCTGGGGTTGTCGTGATGCTTGTTGTTCTTGTTGGGAACTGTCTGCAGCGACAACTCCTCTTTCTTCCTCTTTGAGCTCCCCTCAAACTGCCGGCGGTGTGCTTCGATTGCCTCGTCGGCGGCTATCTGAGCTTCAACTCGGTGAACGAGGTTGGGGTAACTTGGTACGGTTTCTCTCATGAGAGCTGAGTAAAAGCCACTTGGGCGGAGTCCTCCAAGGAGGACTCCCCGCAAGAGCTCGGGATCGACTCCTGGGATCTGTCGAGCCTCCGTAGTGAAGCGTCGGAAAAAATCTTTGAGTGTCTCTCCATCATTTTGGCGGATCCCTGAGAGATGGGAGGGATCTCGGGCGATCCTGCGATTGGTGATGAATTGGTCCACGAACTGTTGCGCCATTTCTGTGAAGTTGTTGATAGCCCCATTCCGCAGGGAGTGGAACCAAGTGCGCGCTTGCCCTTTCAAGGTTGCCGGGAACACCTGACAGAGGAGCTGATCAGGGGCGCTGTAAATCCTCATGACGGTGGTGAAGTGATTGACATGTTCCCACGGATCGTCCGTCCCGTAGAATGTCTCGATGTTGGGAAGCTTGAAACCATTCGGAATTGGATGGGCCAAAACATGAGGTGACAGTGGGGAGCCGTGGTGTGCGGGACGGTGGGCGAGAGCTGCGCGTCGTCCTGCTTGGACGTACTCTTCTTCTATCATATTGCGTATTTCTTCTCGCGTGGTTCTTTCGATTGCTCGATCAGGGGCCGCTCTTCCTTGGTGATGGTGACGATGGTCAGCTTCTTGGTTTCTAGCTGGCGGGGCAGGGTGAGCGGAGCCTGCTGCGCTGGAGGATCCTTCTGAAGATTCTTCCTCCCGAATGGCCTCTTCGTTCGGGCCATGACTCAGAGCTGGGGGCGGCGGCACGTTCAATACCGGCGGCTGAACTGGAACTTGAGGAGCCCCGATATTTCTTACGAGAGCCAACATCTTGGCTTGCTGCTCTTCAATCTGCTGCATGCGTCCTTCCAGCCTAATTGCGGGCGCAGGCACTGCCTCTTCTGCGGGAGGCGCGTTGATGAGCGAGTGGGAGGGAACTGGGTTGATGCGTCCTTCCGGTATTTATCCTTCAGTAGTGCGAGCACTCTTCCTTGCCATTACAGTTGACCTTTAAAGAGTTTTGGGAATAGATTCCCACAGACGGCGCCAAACTGTTGCGGGTCGCTTAGGGCTCTTGGTAGACCAGTTTACTTGAACCGCCTTAGCTCGGGAGCGAACCAAGCGCGCAAACAGTCAATTTGAGATTTGTTGAGTACACTGAGACTTTTTAGCGTGGAAAACCCGGAAAGGGTAAAAAACCACGTGGCCGGAGCTGTGCCGACCAAACTTCCACTATCTTCTGGGGGTTACAATTAGAGATTTAGAAGTCGAGCGCGACAGGCCGCTGCTCGTTACAATATCAGAGAGAGAGAGAGAGAGAACGTTCCGAGGGCGACAGGCCACCTCTCGGAAAAAACTAAGTCTTTTCCTTCTGAGAACGGTAGAGAACGAAAGTGAGAATGCCTTGTCCGCTTTCGTGGAGACGAAAGTGAGAAAGCCTTGTCCGCTTTCGTGGAGACGAAAGTGAGAAAGCCTTGTCCGCTTTCGTGGAGACGAAAGTGAGAATGCCTTGTCCGCTTTCGTGGAGACGAAAGTGAGAAAGCCTTGTCCGCTTTCGTGGAGACGAAAGTGAGAAAGTCTTGTCCGCTTTCGTGCAGACGGAAAACTTCAAGTCCGCGAAGGAGATCTTCAAGCGCCGAAGGAGAAATCCGTGGAAATCTTCAAGGAGCTCTCTCTGGGCATTCAGGCCGGATCCCCTCAAATGAAGTCTAGGGGGTCCTTTCATAGCTTTGGTCGGGGGTAGCCCGGTAATTTTGCCGTTGTAACCACCATAACCACCTAGGAGGACGAATCATATTTTCCGGTTCAGAGCCCACGGATCACCATTTTTCGTAAATGACCATGCTGCCCTTCGAGGAAAGGCGACAAGTTGTTCCTGAAAAGTGAGAAACTGAAAAGATAAAAAGTGAGCGAGCCGAGTCGGAAAAGTGAGCGAGTCGGAAATGTGAGAAGTCAGAAGAGATAAAAAGTGAGATAAGCGCGCTCAGAAGCGTTCTGAGCATGTAACGAACGGGGAACTACTCCGAACGGAGCCCGAAAAGCGGGCGGCGAGCCGGAAGAGGGGGGACTCACCCAATCTTGCTACGGGGGAGAGCGGTTCGACGACCCCTGAAGGCGGGCGCGGCGCGGCCGCGCCCGAGGGAGGGGGGCGACTCTTCCCGGCCGCACCCCCAAAAGGGGGGTGCGGCTTGGCCGCACCCCAAAGGGGGGTTGGGGTGCGGCCAAGCCGCACCCCAAAGGGGGTTGGGGTGCGGCCAAGCCGCACCCCAAGAGGGGCTCGGCGCTACCGCGCGGTAGCGCCGGGCGGTAGCGTCGGGCGGTAGCGCCGGGCGGTAGCGCCGCGCGGTAGCGCCGCGCGGTAGCGCCGCGCGGTAGCGCCGCGCGGTAGCGCCGCGCGGTAGCGCCGGGCGGTAGCGCCGGGCGGTAGCGCCGCGCGGTAGCGCCCCGCGGTAGCGCCGGGCGGTAGCGCCGCGCGGTAGCGCCCCGCGGTAGCGCCGGGCGGTAGCGCCGCGCTTGCCGCGCGGTAGCGCCGGGCGGTAGCGCCGCGCTTGCCGTGGGCGCTACCGCGCATGGTTCTGCTTTGCGCGGTGGTGTAGTGTTCGGATGCACTGATCGCACGCGGTCTTGTACGGGCGGTTGGTGGCGGAGATGGCGGGTTCTGCCCTCTCAACTCGGGCGACCATGCGTTGACCGTTGACCCTACCTTCTTTTAGTGGAGTTTTTCCTAGACGCACCCCAAGACCTCTACGAGTATATAACACTTGCAAATGCTCGTATGCTTCTAAATATAGCGGGCGATAACATCTAAGGAATAATTACCAAAATTTTCCCTAAAAGTTAGCATAATTACTGCTTCCAATGCCTGAAATCGCATAATAAATGAATTGACACAAACATTACAAAACTTTTCCCCTTCCTAATATATATTTTATGTTCATAAAGTTACAAAATTTACTTCCAATAGCATATAAATTTTACATTCAACCGTTCCATGCAAAAATATTTTATGGGAACCGAATTATTTCTAATTGTTTATACTACTTACATTACTTTGTATCAAATCAAGCAGGAGAAAGAATTAGTAAAAAAATGGTTAAATAAATAAATAAATAAAAACCATATCTGAGTCAAACACAATCAAACCGAGCCAAATCGTTATTTTAAGACTTCAAAATCCCACATTAAAAAAAACAATAAAATAATATGATTGAATAAATTATTAAAAAAATGACAAAATGCCATGGATGAATTCAGAAATTGCATCACTCTCCATTCTCCAAGAGTCAAACAAAATGCCCCACAACAATTTAATTATGGTATTATTGCTAGAAAATCCATTTACTAGCAAATCATACAAATTGAAAATGGTTATTTGTAAATCAAGTTATTATTAGCTAATGAAAATTGTAATTTTCTCGTCACACCGCTTAGGGTTCTACTCGTCGCGTTTCCTCCTTTCTGATCGCGCCACTTAACTACCTGGAACAAAATTAATTAAATTAGATTATAAGGAAGGTCATCCAGAAAAAAATGGATCCTCCGCTTTTGCTAACATTTTTCTTTCTCATCAGAATATTTCTTTCTTTAGAGATATTTGAAATACCAGCTTCATTTAGCTGTCAATCGAATGCTTAAAATAGATAGAACATTGGGAGCTTCATTTAGCTGTCAATCGTCCTGATCGTAACTATAATGAATTTTTGAAAATAACAAAAAAATAAGCCTTGTAAAGGCATTTTTAGGAAAAGTGTTCAACACGAAAGTTGTAGATCTCAACGAGATCTACAATTTTCGTGTTGAACACTTTTCCTAAAAATGCATGTACAAAACATATTTTCAAAATGCGCGTAATAACTCATAGAAAATGATTTGGTAGCAATCAAAAAGGGTTTGCTTATAACATCACCCTTATAAAACTCTAAAAATGGGGCGGGATGGTTCATCGCCGACCGCATTCCCACCATTCAACCTGGAGGAGCCACTCGAAACCTTCCCACCGTTCTTGCCGGACGAACGCCCCGCCTCCAAGCGAAGCAGACGCACTCCCTTGCCCCTTGCCCGACGCACCACCCCCCTCAATGAAGGCCACGGTGAATCGAGCGAGAAAAGAGGGAGGATGAAGAAGAGGAATAGAGGGAAAGAGGGTTTTGGGAGGGTGTGCTAGTAGTATTTTTTGAGGTGATTTTTTTTTTTGAAAAAATTGTTGAACCGTATTTTTGTATTTACTAGTAACAGCACCTATAATTATTGTCTCCGACGATTTAATCATAATCCTAATTACGTATTAAGGAACTGTAATTAGCATAATTCTAATTTAATTAAGTCGCCGAGTCTGCCCGCCGGTCCACGGCCTACGGACTCGGAACCGATGCGGAAGCTTCTGGGTCCGACTTCCGGGTGCTTGAAGCTTCAGGTGCTGACCTTTGACTTCATTGGATCCGCACTTTTTTCCCTCTCTTATTGGATCTTATTTGAATTTCGGTAACATCCGCATCCAATTACATATCATAACAATATTTGCCTCGTGCTTGAATAGGCTATGGGGTATTAAACATGGTAACGTAATAGGCACTCGTTCACGAAAATATTTTGAACTTTATTTATTTAATTTTAAATATGTTTATCCATTTAATTAATCTTTTATTTTATTTCTTCTTAAATTTATTTTATCTATTTTTATATTGTTGAGGATCGCTCGGGTGATTTGGTGGACAGGTCGAATTGAACCACCTTAGCTCGGGAGCGAATCGAGCGAGCAAACAGTCAATGAGTGAATTAGTAAATGACACAAGGACTTTTAACGTGGAAAACCCAGAAATGGTGAAAAACCACGCGGCCGGAACTGTGCCGGCGAACTCTCACTATCTTCTGGGGGGTTACAATTAGAGATTGAGAACTCGAGCGCGACAGGTCGCTGCTCGTTACAATGGTAGGTAGAGAGAGAGGGGGTGAGCTCTGAGGGTGATAAGTCACCTCTCGGGAAGCTAAGTATTTCTTCTAAGAACGGTGGTGAGAACAAAAGTGAGAATGCTGAGTCGTTTTTCGCAAACTTCGAAAGCTCGAAGGAGATCTCGAGGGCCGAAGGAGATCTTCAAGCGCCGAAGGAGAATTCCAAGGAAATCTTCGAATGAGCTCTCTCGAGCGTAGAAGGCAAGGTGTCTTGAAATGAAGGCCCTGAATCCTTTTATAGCTTTGGTTGGGAGTAGCCCGGTAATTTCGTCGTTTTAACCACCTGACGGGTGAATCACGTTTTCCGATTCGGACTGTTTCGATCGTCATTTTTCGTAAATGACTGTTTCGCCCTTCGGGCAATTCGGGCAGGTTGTGCAGTTCGGGGAGCTTCGTTGAAGGTGATGAAGGCGACGAACGAGACCTGTAATCTGGAAAATTAGGAAATGTTAACTGTGCACGTGTCGGGAATGTGAGAACGTTCAGAGCGCGCGAGGAAGTGGTCTGAGTGCGGAACGAGCGCGTGAGCGCTCTGAGAGCGCAACGAACACGGGAGCGTTCTGAGCGAGCAGAGATTGAGCGAGTGCGATTGAAAAGCAGTTGCTATGAAAGCGGGGCTGCCCTCCGAAAGTCGCGCCATTCGAGAAACAGGGAAACACGCCCCCTAGGTAAAATGGGGTTCCGACCGCATTCCGCAAAAAGGGGGCGGCTTGGCCGCACCACCGTTTGGGGTGCAATCTGGCCGCATACCCATGGGGGGTGCGGCTTGGCCGCACCCCCTATCATGGGGGTGCGGTACTAATCGCACCCCAGTAGTGGGGTGCAACTTTGACCGTGCATGACGCTGATGGAGTGCGAGCTGCGTGCCGGCGGATCCCTCCACTCCCATGATCATGAGTTGGACTTTGACCTCACTAACTCCACTTCTCCTTAGTGGAGCCTCCTCTAAACGCACCCCGGTGGGAGTGCCTATGAATCTATGGGTGCACATCATATATAATCATATATTTATAGTACCGTCCGAATATGCTTTTTCCGAGATTTAAAATTGATCGTCAAAACATATGGATGAATGGAGGTTAAACATGTTTTAACCGTACCTTACTGTCATCGGGGTTAAGATTTTTTAACCGCAAGTTGTGCAGATTGAGATATATGTGTGGTCACTCGTGTGTTACCGCAACATGGAGATCGTGGCAGATTGGTGGACCGCAAGCGTTGATGATGAAGACCGGTGGGTTTATCCTTAGTACCTGTGATGTTGTTATGGATGGTTACTCTTGTGTAACCGCACATACCTGAGCGGTTTACTCATATTTAACTACGCGTGCAGCGGGCGCACCTGCGCGCGTGGCAGCGGGCGTGCTCGTGCGCGCCCCCGCATGAGCGACAGTGCGCGTGGCAGCGCACACGCTAGCATGCACACCTGTGTAGTGCGCACCCACGCACGATCGCCGCCGGCGCGGTAGCGCGAGCGACAACCCATGTCGCGGCGCGCACGCTCACACACTCTCGCGTACATGTCGTTGGCCGCGCCACCCTTACTCGCGCGCCCCGTCTGAGCACCTCCCCTTGCCACGCGACTACGTGCATGCTCACGACGCTCCGTCCCGAACATCCCGCCAACAACTCTACGCTCACCCAATCATGCAGAATTCCTTCTATTTCCCCTCTTTACATCTTGCGTTCACAAAGATTGCATGAGTGTTCACAGTTCGCGGGATAGTTCGCAATTCGCGGGATAGTTCGCAATTCGCAGGAGAGTTCACAGTTCGCAAGACAGTTCGCGGGACAGTTTGTAGTTCGTTACCATCACTGCTCGAATTGCCAGGGGGCAAAGTCATCATATGTTCAAAATTGACGATTCGTGTGCTCCAGATCGAGGAACGTGAATCGTCTGTCTGATAGTTATGACGGTTACAACGACGCAATTATCAAAAGTCCCCCGTCAAAAACTATAAAAGGAGTTCATAGTCTTCATTTCAAAGGACCTTGTCTTCAGCGCCCGAGATAGCTCCTTCGAAGATCCTTCAGAGTTCTCGATCCTTCGGCGTTCGAAGAATCCTTCAAAGATATCCTTCCCCTTCGAAGGTGATTTGAAGATCTCTCTTTGGCACTTGAAGATCTTCTTTCTCCTTAGAGACTTTTCTCTTTCTCATTCTTCTCTGCACCCCCTGCAATGAGCGGTGGTCTGTCACCCTCGCACATTCTACTGTTTTTAACGCCCAAAGATATAATGCAATTCGGCAGGCACCCGATCCGATTCCGTGTTTTTTCACCCATTTCAGATTTTCCACGCTAAAAGTCTTCTTGTCAGCTGTTAGTTTTCTCTGTGACTGTTTGTACGAATCGCATTACGTGATAGTATAACAGATCAATTGTACGAATCTAGATCGTAGGAGATATCATGACATATGGTTCATGTGGACATTATTTTTTTGTGTTTGATATTATATGATGTAAAATATATTTATTTTTCTGATATTTGGTGAGAAAAAAAATTCACTCAAAACTTCGTTTTGTTTACAAACAGCTTTTTCAAAACTTCGTTTTACAAATTCCATTTTCCAGAATCAGCAACTTTTTATCCAAACAGTTTTTTAGCAAAACTCCGTTTTCCAGAATCAGCACTTTTCCTATCAACAGTTTTCCATCAGCAGCTTTCCATCAGCAACAACCCAACCAAACCGAGCCTTAGAAGAAGCTAAGAAAAGATTCCACCCCTTTCATTGTTCTCAAGTAATGCTATTTATATATTGGTTTTAAAGTCACGTGAAATTTTACACTAGCGAAGGTTGACCAATGCACATTATATAATGTTTCTCTATTTTGAAATAAGATGACTAATACTAAATTAAAAGAATAAAGTTAAATAAAAAATTCAATGTTATTATATATTATTATTATTATGAGAATAAGGCACCATATTCACGAATGTCGGTCACAACTATTTGTAAATTAACGAAATAAAGCAAATAATAATAATTAAAAAAATATTTTCGAATATGAGAAAACGGTGACTCGTTGACTCTGATTAACGGATCTGGATATTCAGAAGAAATTAATCGTACCCGATAAGGAAGTTCTTATCCAGACTCCAGAACCATTCCTTTAGCCCTGCTCCGCGAAACAGGTTGCGGTAATCCGTGTGCCGCCGACCGACTTCAAGTTTCTCCAAGAGAGAGAAAGAGAGAGAGAGTGAGAGAAGTTATTAAAGGAGTCACAGAGGAAGAGTACCTCCAAAATCTAGAGCGAGAAAGAAGGAAAAAAGTAAAAAAGAAGAACAGGGGAAGAGAGAGAGAGAGAGAGAGAGAGAGAGAGAGAGGAGAAATCGAGTGCAAGAAGCAGAATCAAAGACCGAGTATCGTCTTCTCCACCGATGCTGCAGCTCTTCTTCGCCGTAGCCTTCTCGGCGGCGCCGCTGACTCTCTACGTGCCTCCGGTGAGGAGCTTGAACCTCTTCGTAGAAACCATGGAGACACTCGCCAGGGAGAGCTCCGTCTACACCAACCGCGCCATCCCGCGCCTCCACCTCGCCTTCCGCCGGATCATCTCCGCCTTCCTCCGCGCGCTCCGGTAGCGGCCGTGTGTTTGATCCCAGATCCCTCTTTTTTTTTTTTTCATTTTCCCTGTACATAGCTACCATCCCTGAGTCTGAGATTCCGAATGTATTCGACGGCTTTCTTCGTCTTCGTCTTCCTCCGCCCGATAAATAATGTGAATCTGTTGGTTTTTATTCCCGGGGGTTTTGCTTAATCCTGTCGTTGGATGCCGGAAATTTAGAAACTTTTTTGATGATTTTCGGGTTTTGATGATGGATATTTCTCTACTCCTCTGCTGCATCGGAAAAGTTTTTTGTTTGTTTGTAGGAATTTATGTTCATTTGTAATGGGATTTGGGATGAATTGCGTTGACTTCAGATGTCCGGGAAGGAATAATCCAGTTGCAAAGCCTCTTAAGATTATTTACCGTAGAGCAGATCTCTGCTCAAAAATTATTAAAAAAACAACAGAAAATTGTAGTGCCAGGTTGGCCCCACGTGATTCTTCTACAATTGCAACTAAATTAGTGCGCAGACCACTTTTGACTTTATGCATGTTGCAAATATATGCAGGTCGAAAAATATCCGCACTATAATTCTGGCTATCCGCACTTTATTTGTTTGAGTTATTACTCGTTTTTTGGAAATACGCCTTGTACATGTATTTTTAGGAAGAGTGTTCAACACGAAAGTTGTATATCTCGTCGAGATCTACAACTTTCGTGTTGAACACTTTTCCTAAAAATGCATGTACAAGGCGTATTGCCGCCATGATTGAAACATGAGCTTAACTATAACGATTTTTTGGAAATACGCTTGTAAATGCATTTTTAGGAAAAGTGTTCAACAAAAATTGTAGATCTCGACAAGATCCCCAACTTTTGTGTTGAACATTTTTCCTAAAAATGCATGTACAAGACGTATTTCTAAAAGACGTATAATAACTCATACAAATAAAGTGCGGATAGCAAAAACTGCGGATATCAGTGTTGAAATTATTTCATGCAAGTCAAAGTTTTGCAGACCACTCATTTTATGCTCAAGAAATTTCCCGTTTGCGTGTCGCGGTCCAGCAGCCACCTACAACTCTTCTCACGACACCTCCGATCTCCAAGCTCCTCGCAGATCGATCGAACACTTCTTCCTCAATCTAGGACGCTTAGGTTTCCTCACTTTCGCGCGAACTCTTTATCCGTAGATTTTTGCCTAAAAAAATTTATATGAAAGAAATTTTTTTAATGGGATTTGTTTGAAGGAATACTGAGGAATACTAAGGAGTCCGCAGAGGTCCTAAGGAGAGTCAGCATAAGGAGTAGCCTTGAACTCATCGGAAGTCTGAATGTAGGTCGCTGGAAATCGTCCATGGCTCGTCATCGCCGATGGAAGTTTGAAGCTCGTTGGAAATCGCCGATGGTTCATCGTCGCGGGCGAAGAAACGAGGGAAAGCCGATGGAAGGACTAGACTCGCGCGTAGGCAGGATACGGGAGTTGTGATTTCATGTGTCGAGGTGGTTTGCAGGTAAATGTTTCGGGGAAAGGAAAAGAAAATTCGCATGACCTGCATTTATCTTTAAAAAAAGACATTTTAATTAGTTTTTACAACCTGTATAAAATCAAAAATGGTGTAACATCACTCTCGCTTTATCAAGATACTTTATTTCTGATAGAGCGCTCGAAGCATCCGAGTGAGCGTCAAGTTTGGAACGACTCTACCCGTTGCCTCCAGCATGGGTATTTATAGGCGTAACCCTAAATCCCCGACGACCTGTTATGGGTGTTTTAACGGATCCGTTAGAGTTCCGTTAAAGACCCGACATAAATGCTAAATATACCTTAACATTTTCTTCGTCAAAATGATTAAATAAATCCATCTTTAAAAAAAAAATCTAAAAATAATAATTTATGGCATGTGGTCACTCGCCATCTTCTCTAGACTGAAGCCGACTCTGATTGTGCCCCGAAACCCTAATAACCCTTTGAAAGCTCGGCGCGGCGCCCTCCGCCTGTCCCCATGGTCTCACCTTAAATGCATTGAATTTGGACAACCGGCTTATCTCGGCTTTTGGGGCAATTGACACCACTTCCGAATATCATTCTTTTGACACATTGCACTCTAGAATTTTGAAATTTGACACATTGCATACCAAATCTTTTAAATTTGGCACATTGCACTCTTTATAGTGCTTTAAGTCAGCATTTTACACTCTAGGCTGAATTTTATCCGCAACTTATACATTCATGATTAAACGCAACCTATGAATCTGCACAATTAAAGTTGACTTGGGGTGACGAGTAACTTAAGATGACTAATTTTGTTGCTGCTATTGTTTTAAAATCGAAGATCAGAAAATCAGATAGCTACCAATATAACCCGGTCTATCTTTATGTAGTTCAAGTAGAATTTCTGGTCTAAAATGTCTGCTTGACCCAGCCTAGGGCCGAGTCAAAAAGCGAGCCTTCATAAGTTCATAGACCCACATATTACTGCGGGGCCTGGTCTTGTGCCCAAGGCGCCGAACAAGGCCCAGGCTGGGCCCTGCGCTACACAGTGCGGTCCAATCCAATCGTTGTGCGCCGCGCTATGCTCACCAATCTTGAATGCCAGTTGGCGTCGTCCGGAACCCACAGAACTAATAATCCCTCCCCACCTAGGATTGATGTTAATATGAATTAATCCGTTAAATTCAAAGCGAACACATGATTAAGGGTCGTTAATGCGCGGCGTTTTTGCTCCGATGAGTTTGGACAAAAATGTCTCAGTCACTGAATGTATTTTTTGGTATGACAATGATTATCACCCACCATGAAAAGAAAACTAGTTTTGAATGTAAAAGTGAATGAAGTTTCTTAGGTGAGATCGTGCGTTCACGACGACGGTTCATAACCACCGCATTCACGACCGTTACCGCCGTGCTAAACGTAGCCTAAATATGTAGACAATCAAGCGGTTGAAATGGATCCGCCTTGGTCTGAGACTAGTCTTAGGTTATGATTATAATATAGTCCTCAAATCATTGGGGGTATGGACGGAGGAAGATTGGAAAGACCTAATCTTTGGCACTATGCACAAAGTGGCTTCTCTTAGGTTATGATTATAGTTATAAAAAATCATGGATAAAAACAATAATAACTAATCATTAAATCAAGATCTGGGCTTCGTTTGGCGCGGCTTATTTGCTCCCGTGAGTTTGGTAAATAACATCATTATCATAGAATGTATGTTTGGCAAGACAAAAGTTATGAACGCTATAAAGAAAATAAACTAGTTTTGAGCATAAAATACATGTTTTTTTAGGTGAGGTCGGGCGTTCACGAACAACGGTTCATGACCACGGCGTTCACGACTTCCACCACCGCGCCAAACGAAGCCTTGATCTACTTTGGGTTCGTTTGGCGTGGCGTTTTTTGCTCCGATGAGTTTGGACGAAAACGGCATCATTATAGAATGTATGTTTAGCACGACAATGATTATTACTTCCAACAAGGAAAAAACTAGTTTTGAATATAAAAGTGGACGAAGTTCCTTAGTGAGGTCGGGCAGTCTCGAACAACGGTTCATAACCACCACGTTCACGATCGCCACCACTATGCCAAACGGAATCCTAATTTAAATGTGAAAATGAGTTTAATTAATCTTTGCATGATATTAATTAATTATAGATAGATATTAATAATGGGCATATCTAGTAAATATATCTATATTAAGCACTAATACTAATCAAATCCGCAAATCATAAAATCAATGGCTATGATAAATCTAGAAGTAGAATGCACACACATATAATATTTTTTTTTTAAATTTGCACAATTATGAAAAATTGGTTTAACAAATAATTGTCTGCCTAATAATTTCCAATCAAATCACAGCTAATTCTATAAGATACACAGTTTGGTCTACCTTGAATAATCATTTTTTTTGCGAAATTTTCTAATGGCAAACAAAATATCTAATCAATTTTTTAATTAAATATCATTTTCGGAGCAAATTAAATTTCTAATCAATAATTTAAGGAATACAAAGTTATGTAAACTTTTAATTTCTTTTTATATCGTAGTTTGATCTTATTGTAATTTCTCATGAACTTACAAAGAGTTCATATTGAAATCACTCTATTTAAATTAAAATTGTGTGTTTTTGTTTAATAGTTAGATTTTTATGTTGAAGACTTTTAAGTAAATTCATACACTCACTAATTTGATTAAAAACATTTAATACTTTATTTACTAAGATAGAGTACTTGTAATTACAAGAATGAATGTCTTCTATTTTTTTTTACTAAGAAAGAGTTGTATTAATTATTGTTGAAATCAGGACTTGGCTTCTTGTGGAGTTCGGGCCCTCAACAAGTTGGGGGGTGACCTCACACTTACTTCTCCCAAGGGAGAGCACTAGGTTGAAGGCTTAAGGAGCTAGAAACAAGACCAAGGGCTCAGCAGAAGGTACCACCACACACCCGAAAGATCTTAGAGCGCTCCCACTCCCAAGCCAATGCTGAGCTTGGGGCACCTTTGGAGGCACTCTTCCCCCACCAAAGAATCTTAGGGGGAGAGTAGCCTAAAGAGAGAGATTTGCCTTCAAAGGTGCCTCCTTGGTCCTATTTATAGATTTCTGAACTTGGTCCGCCAATAGCCACATTCTGGACCACGAGATTACGAAAATACCCCCAGGTTTGGTCTGCCAACAGCCAAATCCCGCCATTCCGAGGCGCTAAACGTAGACCACCCCCTCCTCTTGGGGCTGGGCGAGACAGGGGGCAGGCCGCTCTCCCTGCTCGCCCCCAAAGGAGCTGGGGCGAGACACGGGGCAGTCTTCCCTCCCTGCTCGCCCCTCAAAGGAGCTGGGGCGAGACAGGGGGGCATGCCGCCCTCCCTGCTTGCTCCCCTTAGAGGGCTGGGCGAGACAGGGGGCTGACCGCCCTCCCTGCTTGCCCCCTCTTCGGGATAATCTGGGGCTACGCCCCTCGGACTTGAGCCCGTCCGAAGGCTCACCCGCCCCTCTTACCTGGGGCAGTGCCTCTTAAAAGATATTAGGCCTAATGACATCTTGGGCCCCGGGGATCCACTCGGCGAATACAGGGTTGTACACAATCCCCGCTCTTTTCGAGCGGGACTCACGCTCAGAAAGAAAAGTCCAACCCTGCCTATTCGGCGAGTGTCTTCCTCTGCCTATTCGGCGAGTGCCTTCCTGAGATCCCGGCTAGCGGAGCCATCTCGGGGGAAAAACTACTTAGCCTCCCAGAGAGGCCATCCTACCCTGCTGGCTAATGAGAGCCCGGCTAGCGGAGCCATCTCGGGGGAAAAACCACTTAGCCTCCCCGAGAGCCCATCATACCCTGCCGGCTAGTGAGAGCCCGGCTAGCGGAGCCATCTCGGGGGGAAAAACTACTTAGCCTCCCCGAGAGGCCATCCTACCCTGCTTGCTAGTGAGAGCCCGACTAACAGAGCTATCACAGGGGAAAAACCACTTAGCATCCCCGATAGGCCATCCTACCCTGCCGGCTAGTGAGAGCCCGACTAGCGGAGCCATCTCAGGGGAAAAAACACTTAGCCTCCCCGAGAGGCCATCCTACCCTGCCGACTAGTGAGGGCCTGGCTAGTGGAGCCATCTCGGGGGAAAAACCACTCAGCCTCCCCGAGAGGCCATCCTACCCTGCCGGCTAGTGAGAGCCCGGCTAGCGAAGCCCTCTCGGGGGGGAAAACTACTTAGCCACCCCGAGAGGCCATCCTACCCTGCCGGCTAGTGAGAGCCCGGCTAGCGGAGCCATCTCGGGGGAAAAACCACTTAGCCTCCCCGAGAGGTCATCCTACCATGCCAGCTAGTGAGAGCCCGGCTAGCGGAGCCATCTTGGGGGAAAAATCACTTAGCCTCCCCGATTGTCCATCCTACCTTGCCGGCTAGTGAGAGCCCGGCTAGCGGAGCTATCTTGGGAGAAAAACCACTTAGCCTCCCTGAGAGGCCATCCTACCCTGCCGGCTAGTGAGAGCCCGGCTAGCGGAGCTATCTTGGGGGAAACCCACTTAGCCTCCCCGAGAGGCCATCCTACCCTGCCGGCTAGCGAGAGCCCGGCTAGCGGAGCCCTCTCAGGGGAAAAACTACTTAGCCTCCCCGAGAGGCCATCCTACCCTGTCGGCTAGTGAGAGCCCGGCTAGCGGAGCCATCTCGGGGGAAAAACCACTTAGCCTTCCCGAGAGGCCATCCTACCCTATCGGCTAGTGAGAGCCCGACTAGCGGAGCCATCTCGAGAGAAAAACCACTTAGCCTCCCAGAGAGGCCATCCTACCCTGCCGGCTAGTGAGAGCCCGGCTAGCGGAGCCATCTCAGGGGAAAAACCACTTAGCCTCCCCGAGAGGCCATCCTACCCTGCCCGCTAGTGAGAGCCCGGCTAGCGGAACCATCCTGGGGCTAAGTACTTTGACAACCTTCGGCCACCGAGCGGTTCCCGGCCCTGCCATCTTGATGGGAGCCTGGTCAACGGGTCAGCATCGGGGCTAAGTACTTTGAAAACCTCCGACCACCGAGCGGTTCCCGGCCCTGCCAGCTTGATGGGAGCCTGGTCAGCGGGAACAGCATCGGGGCTAAGCACTCTGACAACCTCCGGCCACCGAGTGGTTCCCGGCCCTGCCAACTTGATGGGAGCCTGGTCAGCGGGCCAGCATCGGTGCTAAGTACTTTGAAAACCTCCGACCACCGAGCGGTTCCCGGCCCTGCCAGCTTGATGGGAGCCTGGTCAGCGGGCCAGCATCGGGGCTAAGTACTTTGAAAACCTCCAGCCACCGAGCGGTTCCCGGCCCTGCCAACTTCATGGGAGCTTGGTCAGCGGGCCAGCATCGGGGCTAAGTACTTTGAAAACCTCCGGCCACCGAGCGGTTCCCAGCCCTGCCAGCTTGATGAGAGCCTAGTCAGCGGGCCAGCATCGGGGCTAAGTACTTTGAAAATCTCCGACCACCGAGCGGTTCCCGGCCCTGCCAGCTTGATGAGAGCCTGGTCAGCGGGTCAGCATCGGGGCTAAGCACTCTGACAACCTTCAGCCACCGAGCGGTTCTTGGCCCTGCCAGCTTGATGGGAGCCTGATCGATCAGCGGGCCAGCATCGGGGATAAGTACTTTGAAAACCTCCGGTCTCCGAGTGGTTCCCGGCCCTGCCAGCTTGATGGGAGCCTGGTCAGCGGGCCAGCATCGGGGCTAAGTACTTTGAAAACCTCCGGCCTCCGAGCGATTCCCGGCCCTTCCAGCTTGATGGGAGCCTGGTCAACGAGCCAGCATCGAGGCTAAGTACTTTGGAAACATTTCATCACATTAGTTATCACATTACATGCAAGAAAAAACTAAGTATGGAAGTAAACCATCGTACTACATGGACTTAAAGAAAAACCAAGTATGGAAACCAAAATTTGGTCTCCTACTCCCAGGCCTGGTCTTCCTCGACCCCCTCTGGTTGTTGTTATTGCTGCCTCGAACCCCTTACCTCCCTCATTTCCAAAAACTCAGGGCAGGCGGACGTCGCGTGACCTTCCTCCTCGTGGAAGTCACAGTAGGGTAACGTAACCCTATCCTCTCCTCTTCCTCTCCTTTCTGCTTTCCTGGCTCTCCTCCTTCTTCCCCCGCCAATCGCCATGGTTTGCGGAGGTGGTGGGAGGGGTGCCTTAGGTCCCTGCCTCCACCTTGGGGGGTCGTGTCTCTCCCCTGAAAGCTGCCCTCTCCTCGGTCAAACTTTCTTTCGGGATCCTCCATCTCCCCTTTCTACTGCCTTGCCTCCGGCTCACTCAGCTTGGCCAACCTTTTTGCGAACTCCGGGTTGGCCCCTCTCCCTCAATTTCTTCTGTCGCCCTTTCCATCAATTCTTCGAAGGATATGGGGGGGGGGGGGGGTCTTCTGCTTCAAGCTCATCTTGAAGAACCACTCCCGCAGCCGCACTATGAAGGCGAGCTGGAGGGTGAACCATGACACCTCCTGGACTTGCAGGATCTCTTCCTGGAATCTGTCCACGTAACGAGCTAGCGACTCCCTTGGCTCTTGCCTAATCTTGAAAAGTGTCTCGGCATCCTTCTTCCTCTTCTTCGACGTCGAGAAGCGCAACAGGAAACCTCGGCGCAGATCCTCGAAGGCATATATAGACCCCACGGGGAGCTGGTGGAACCAATCCCTTGTCTTCTCCTTAAGAATGGTGGCAAAGAGTTGGCACTGGAAGACATCTGACATAAGCCTGACTGAGACCATGTCCTCGAACCAATGCAAGTGCAGGATTAGATCATCCTTGCCGGAGTAGTAAGACATCTCCAGCCCCCTGAACCCCTCTGGAACCGGGGCCGAGAGGATCAACTCACAGAAGGGACTTCCCTCCCTGCTTCCGGCTTGGCGAGTGGTTTGCTCTCGCCGAGTCAGCTCACAGACCTCTGCACTCGCCGGGCCATTGAACAGCTGCCGCCTGGGGAGATCTCGCCCACTCACCTCCGCTGGACCCCCCTTGGGGGCGGGGCGAGTGGGGGACGGATGCCTCCCCGCTCGCCCCCTTTGGGGCTGGGCGAGTGGGGGTCGGATGCCTCCCCACTCTCCCCCTTGGGGCTGGGCTAGTGGGGGCAGGCTGCCTCCCCACTCGCCCCCTTGGGGCTGGGCGAGTGGGGGCCGGATGCCTCCCCACTGGCCCCCGCCAGCACCACCTTCCTGGATTGCTGGCCGGGAGTGCTCTCGCCCATCTGCTGGGGCGGGACCTCCGGACCGCCTCCTTCCTCGCATCCGCCTCTCATGGCGAAAGCTAG
The DNA here is from genome assembly GCA_033032865.1 of Dactylorhiza incarnata. Taxonomy (NCBI): domain Eukaryota; kingdom Viridiplantae; phylum Streptophyta; class Magnoliopsida; order Asparagales; family Orchidaceae; genus Dactylorhiza; species Dactylorhiza incarnata. Next base: position 1,805,573 of record JAWHQI010000347.1, on the reverse strand, counting down.
CTGCAAGGTCTGCACGACCTCCCGCTTGAAGTCTTCAAACATTTCCATTGTCACCACAGCCACCGTGCGACTCCGAGTGGCCCGGGTCAGATCCATCTCCTCCACCTCCACCCATAGAGCTCAGCTTGAGATTTTCAATGCTGGTCACTCTCCATGCTCACCACCATAAATGTTAAAACCAGGACTTGGCTTCTTGTGGAGTTCGGGTCCTCAACAAGTTGGGGGGTGACCTCACACTTTCTTCTCCCAAGGGAGAGCGCTAGGTTGAAGACTTAATGAGCTAGAAACAAGACCAAGGGCTCAACGAGGTCCCACCACACACCCGGAAGATCTTAGAGTGTTTCCCCTCCCAAACCAATGCTGAGCTTGGGGCACCTTTGGAGTCACTCTTCTCCCACCAAAGAAGCCTAGGGGAGAGTAGCTTAAAGAGAGAGAGATCTGCCTTCAAAGGTGCCCCATTGGTTCTATTTATAGATTTCTGAACTTGGTCTACCAATAGCCACATTCTGGCCCACGAGATTACGAAAATACCCCCAGGTATGGTCTGCCAACAGCCAAATCACGTCATTCCGAGGTGCTAAACGCAGACTGCCCCCTCCTCTTGTGGCTGGGCGAGACAGGGGGCAGGCCGCCCTCCCTGCTCGCCCCCCCCCCCCCCCCCCCCAAAGGAGCTGGGGCGAGACAGGGGGCAGGCCGCCCTCCCTGCTCGCTCCCCTTAGAGGGCTGGGCGAGACAGGGGGCTGACTGCCCTCCCTGCTCGCCCCCCTCTTCGGGATAATCTGGGGCTGCGCCCCTCGGACTTGAGCCCGTCTGAAGGCTCACCCGCCCCTCTTACCTGGGGCAATGCATCTTAAAAGATATTAGGCCTAATGACATCTTGGGCCCCGGAGATCCACTCGGCGAATACAAAGTTGTACAATTATAATTATAGAAATGAATGTTTTTAATTTTATTTTTTACTAATATTTTTTTTACTAAAATAGAGTATTTATAATTGCAATAATCTGATGATGACAAAATATAGACATTGAGTTTTGTTCTTAATCTCTTTAGAGATGTGAATAATAAAAAGCTATAAATACTTAAATAGGCAATTTTTATGTACCTATAACAATTCCCTAAATAAAAAAATGTGTCTCTAACATTAAAAATCTCATCATCATATATATAATCTTTAACCGGAAGAACAAAAACAGAAGAGCTGACCAAGCAAAGTGGTTCATGTGGGACCCACGACACATTCCCTACATAACTACCCGCGGTCAGCTAAAGATCCCAAATGGAGGCGGGCAGTGTTAGTTCCTCATGCACGACGTCGACGTACACCGGCAGCTGCCCACCTCCGCCAACTGCCGCCGCCGCATGCTCCTCGAACGCCCTCATCTCCTCAAACGCGTCAGGCCAGTTCTTCATCAATTCTCCAGCACTCTCTTCCGCCGCCGCCGCCGCCGCAGACTCACCGCCTTCCACCAGCTTTCCTTCCTCCTCCTTATTAATCACCCCCAGCTGCTGCAGAAACTCCTTCAAATCAATCTGCGGCCTGATCTCTTCATGAGAGAATAGTGAAGCAACCTTGGACGAAGAAACAGAACTAGAAACAGAACCCGAAACAGAACCAGAATCATCAGAAACGAAATTCTTCTTCTTCTGGCCGATCTCCTGCAGCCGCTGATGTATGACGTGCACGCTGTGCTGCGCGCCGAGGTTGAACACCGGGCGTGCGGCGCCGACGGAGGGGATCCAGCGGAGGAAGCGGTGGTGGCGGGAGAAGGGCTTGGCGGTGGCGGATGAGGTGGAACAGGGGGCGGAGCGGAGGTGCGGCAGGTTGAGGTAGGCTTCGGGCCCGTAGAGACGGCGGGCGGCTTCGTCGTAGGCGAGGGCGGCCTCCTCGGCGGTGGAGAAGGAGCCGAGCCAGATGCGGGTGCGCTTCTTGGGCTCGCGGATCTCGGCGACCCATTTGCCCCAGGTTCGCTGGCGGACTCCGCGGAATTCGCAGGAGGAGTTGAGGGGACCTCCTTTACCGCGGGAAGGGCCCTTCTTCCATGGACGCGGAGGAGGAGGAGGACGGAGTTTGTGGCTGTGATCATCCATGGCGCCGGCCGGTGTGGGGAGGAGGAGGAGGAGGAGGAGAGTAGAGAGTGGGAGAGTGAGGTGGTGGCGCGGGTGATAAGTAGGAGCTAACTGGGTTTAAATGAGTTCACGGTTGCTGTTTTCATGTTTCGAAAGCATGTGACCGTTGGGGAATCTCTATGGATGAATGTTCAATGCCGCTTGTCTTTTTTAGATATATTTATATATTTTTCTAATTTTAATTTTATTTTTAATAATATTTTTTTAAAAAGTTACATACATCTTCATCCACACTTCTAAATGCTACATATATCTTCATCTTAGGGGCAGTTAGTTCTCGCTTAATGCCATGCATGAAGTTGGGGAAAAGAATTGAACTCTCCTGAAGTGAACTCTCCTCCTGTGTTACTTCTTAATTTCTTCACATACTTGCCTATTTCCTTTTCAATTTGAGTTTTGAAATTCTTCAACGTCCGAAAATGTCTAGTTTGCTTTCCAGGAAGAATATTCACATGTAGCATGAGAAATAAGAATGTCAGGAGACAAATCTTTATGAATTCAAACATTTGCTATAAAAGGTAAAGTGATTAGTTCTAGCAGTAAAATAATGTAATACTTTACCCATGAAGAAAGAATCACAAATCAGCATCTCTATCTAATTTACAAAAATTAGAAAATTGATTTCATAGAATCAAAATCATGTTCCTTCGATTATTAAGATTATTAATCATTTCACAATTATGTCATACTATCAAGTTTGGAATGATACAACAAGCTGTGACAATTATATCATCAAGTTTGGAATGATATAATTAATAATCATGATATCAGGACACATATCAGCAACTTCAGTATTCTTTTTTGGAATGATACCAAAATCAGCATTTGAATAAAATAATTGTGCAAGTCATCAAGTTTGGAATGACTGACAACTATTCATCTCTGACTTTCATCAGATAGCATCTGAAATACTTCAGTGTGCTCACTCTAGATGCTTGAATGTAAACAGACTCTAGTTCTAAAATTTAAAATATAAGCAAGGTATTAAGTCATACTAAATGAACCTTAATCTCATCTCCCACGATGTTTTAGTTGTTAGAACCTTACATAAGCCCTTGGTGAGGACATCTACTACATTATCTTTTGATCTCATGCCCAATAGAAAGATTATCCCCTGACTGGTGAGATAGGTCAAACGGGTCTGTTTCATCCTTAGTTGTCTTCGCTTTCCATTGTACAACGTATTTGTAGCAATGGTCTTTGTGACTTGATTGTCACAAAAGATCAAAATAGAGGGCATTTTTAGACTCGTCATTGGAATGCTCATTATCAGGTCTCTTATCCACTCCGCTTCTTCTCATATTGAAGCGAGATCATAGAGTTCTGATTCCATACAGGATAATGCAATGCATGTCTGCCTCTTTGACTTCCAAGCTACCATTGCTCCTCCTAGTGTAAATACAAAGCCACTAGTGGATCTACTATCATCAATTTCTGAGCACTAGAAGGCGTCAGAATACCCCTCAAGCACAGGAGGATGTCCACTGTAACATAAGACGTACTTCTCAGTGTACTTTAAGTATCGCATTAGTCTTTCTAAGCCATTCCAGTGGTCCTTCCCAGGGTTACTTGTAAATCTACTTAACATGCCGATCGTAAAGACGATGTCAGGTCTAGTGCAGGTTGTAGTATACATGAGACTACATATGAGTTTGGAGTAATCCAACTGTCTAATTGATGAAACCTTCATTCGGTTTCAGTCTATTGTTATAATCGTATGAAGTCTAAATCTTTTTGTTATTAACGTAACCCCACTTCTCAAGTACATTTCTAATGTAGTGACTCTGACTTAAGGTAATACCCTTTTCAGTGAAGTTCACTTCTATTTCTAGGATGGTTTTCACCACACCTAAGTCTGTCATGCTAAATTGTGTTGTCAAGACAACTTTCATGTCTTCCACCTCAGACTGATCAATGCACAGAATTAACATATCATCAACGTACAAACATATAATTGCAACTTTATTTGAACTTGCTATAACGTACATACATTTATCTGATAAGATGAATTTGAAACTCATAGCTTTAACACAAGTGTCAAATTTCTCGTGCCATAATTTCAGTATTTGCTTCAATCCGTAAAGTGACTTAATCAACTTACAAACCTTATTTTTTAGACCTTCTATGATAAACCTTTCAGGTTGGTGCATATAGATCTCTTCAGTCAGTTCTCCATTAAGAAATACAGTCTTGACATCCATCTGATGAACGGTAAAGTGTTCAATAGATGCTAACGCGAGAAGAATCTTAATTGTCACAATGTGATAAATATGTGAGTATATATCAAAGTAGTCTATACCACTCACTTGAGTGAAGCCTTTTGCAACTAGACGTGCTTTGTATTTGGCGATACTCCCATCAGGATTTAACTTCTTTTTCAGGACCCACTTACTTCTAATGGTTCTAGACCCTTTGGGCAAGTCAACCAAGGTCCAAGTATGGTTGTGCATGAGAGAATTCATCTCATCATCTATGACTTCTTTCCATAACAGAGAATCCCTAGATCGCATCACCTCCTTATATGTAGATGGATCAACTTCAACTTGGTAAGTCACAAAATCTGTACTGAAGCTTTAATTTTAGGCACTCGTTCTCTATCAGATAACTATTTAGATGATAAACCAATAGTGTCAATGGGCTCAGTGTCAAAGATTCTTAGCTCTGGCTCAATAGCAGACTCAGTACTAATTGCTGGCAGACTTGGAAGCGTCAGGTTTTGTATGTTTAATGAACTTATCCTCAAAGAAAACTGCATCTCTAGATTCTATTACAGTGTTATTTAAGAGATCTAGAAATCTGTCTACAACACTTCCTTTGCACATCCTAGATAGACACAACTGTGTGTTCTAGGTCCAATCTTGGATTTCCTAGGGTCATGTATCCTAACACAAGCGATACAACCCCAAGTCTTAAGATTGTCAAATCTAGAGGTCTCTAAACCAAAGCTCATAAGGCGTCTGTTTCAACTTTTCATGAGGAACTTTATTAAGAATATGATTTGACGTAAGAACAACTTCACCCCAATAGGCCGCAGACATGCCAACATTCAATAGTGTACAATCCTGTATTCGCCGAGTGGGCCCCCAGATCCCGTGAGGTATTTTTGACACCATTTTTTTTAGTATGATCCAGGGTAGGGAGAGAGGAGGGCGAGCGGTGGAGGTAGAGACCTCACCCTCACCCAGCTCATGTATGAGGCAAGCAGCAGAAGGGGGCGAGACCCCCAGCGGGGGGGGGGGGGGGCGAGCCCGCCCCAAGCAAGGGGGCGAGACCCCCAGCGAGGGGGGGGGGGGGGGGGAGCTCCTCTAGCCCCCCCCCCGCCCCCAGCAAGCAGGGGTGGCGAGCTCCTCTCGCCCCCCCCCCCCCCCCCCCCCCCCCCCCCCCCCCCAGCAGAGGGGGGCGAGCTCCTCTCGCCCCCGCCCCCAGGGGGGGGGAGAGGAGGAGGGGCGACCAGCCCCTCTCTCGCCCCAGCTCCAGTAAGCAGGATGGTCTGCGTTTAGCAGAGTGGTCTGCGTTTAGCAGGATGGTTTGCGTTTAGCGCCTCGGAACAGCGGGATTTGGCTGTTCGCAGGCCAAATCTGAGGGTATTTTGGTAATCTCATAGGTCAGATTATGGATATTTGCAGACCCAGTTCAAAATCCTATAAATAGGACCAAGGAGGCACCATTTGGAGGGACTTCTCTCTAGTTAATTAGACTTCTCTTTTGGCCTTCTCTCCCCATATGTTCCTTGGTTGGGTGGAGAGAGCCTCCAAAGGTGCCCAAGCTTAGCATTTGCTTGGGAGGGGCAGCGCTCTAAGATCTTCCGGGTGTGTGGTGGGACCTCCTCGCTAAGCCTTTGGTCTCATTTCTAGTTCCTTAGCCTCTTAGCCTAGAGCTCTCCCTTGGGAGAAGTAAGTGTGAGGTCACCCCCCAACTTGTTGAGGGCCCGAACTCCACATGGACCAAGTTATTGGTTTTAACATTATGGTGCGGTGAGCGTGGAGTGTGACCAACTCAAGAAACTCTCAAGATGAGCTCCATGGCTGGAGGTGGAGGATCTGACCCAGGCCACTCACAGACCCCGGTGGGTGGAGTGACGTTGGAGATGTTTGAGAATTTCAAGCGGGAGGTCCTGCAGACCTTGCAGCTAACTTTCGCCACGATAGGCGAAGGCAGGAGAGGAAGTAGTCCGGAGGTGTCGCCTCAGCAGGAGGGCGAGAGCACTCTCGGCCAGCAACCCAGGAAGGAGGTGCCAGCGGGGGGGGGGAGTGGGGAGCCATTCGGCCCCCACTCGCCCGGACCCCTAGCAGGGGGCGAGTGGGGAGGCGCCATGCCCCCACTCGCCTAGCCCCAATGGGGCGAGTGGGGAGGCGCCAAGCCCCCACTCGCCCAGCCCCAAGGGGGAGAGTGGGGAGGCGCCAGACCCCCACTCGCCCAGCCCCAAGAGGGCGAGTGGGGAGGTCCCAGACCCCCACTCACCCATCCCCAAGGAGGCGAGTGGGAAGGTGTCATACCCCATCTCGCCCAGCCCCAAAGGAGGGCGAGCAAAGGAAGTCCTTTGTGCGAGCAGATCCTCTCGGCCCCGGTTCCAGAGGGGTCAGGGGGGCTGGAGATGTCTCACTACTCCGGCAAGGATGACCCCATCCTGCACCTGCAGTGGTTTGAGGATATGGTCTCCATCAGGCCCATGTCGTACGCTTTCAAGTGCCGAGTCTCCGCGACAACTTTGAAGGAGAAGGCATGGGATTGGTTCCACCAGCTCCCTGCAGGATCTATCTATGTCTTTGGAGACTTGCGTCGAGGTTTCCTGCTACGCTTCTCGACGTCAAGGAAGAGGAAGAAGGATGTCGAAGCACTTTTCAAGATCAAGCAAGAGCCAGGGGAGTCACTGGCTCACTATGTTGACCGGTTCCAGGAGGAGGTTCTCATCACCCAAGAAGTGTCAGGCTACACCCTCCAGCTCGCTTTCATCGTGGGGTTGCAGGGGGGATTCTTCAAGATGGACCTCAAGAGGAGAGCTCCTTCGTCTTTTGAGGAGTTGATGGAAAGGGTGGCGGAAGAAGTTGAGAGTGAGGAGGCCAACCCAGAGTTCGCAAGAAGGTTGGCCAAGCTGAGTGAGCCGGAGGCAAAGAAGCAGGGGGGAGGGCAGGGTCTCCCAAGAGGAAGTTCGACCAAGAGGAGGACCACTTCCAGGGAGAGGGACCCGACCTCCCAGGGTGGAGGCAGGGACCGAAGGCACCCTCTCTACCACCCCAGCCAACCATGGCGATCGGCTACAGAAGAAGAATAAATCGTAAGGGAGGAAGAGGAGGAGTCCGGGCAGAGTTACCTTACTGTGACTTCCACGATGAGGAGGGTCACGCGACATCCACCTGCCCCGAGTTCTTGGAAATGAGGGAGGCAAGGGGTCCGAAGTCGCAACGTCAGCAACCAGAGGAAGTCGAGGAGGACCATGCCTGGGAGTAGGAGTCCGAGCCCCGGTCTCCGTGCTTAGCTTTTTTCTTTAATTCCATGTAGTATGATGGTTTTGTTTCCATACTTAGTTTTTCTTGCGTGTAAGCGGATGACTAATGTAATAAAAAGTTTTTCTAAGTATTTTTCCCCTCGTATGGTTCCGCTGACCGGGCTCTCACTAGCCGACAGGGCAGGTTGACCTCCCAGGGAGGCGATGTTCTTTTCCCCTCGTACGGTTCCGCTGACCGGACTCTCACTAGCCGGCAGGGCAGGTTGACCTCCCAGGGAGGCTAAGTTCTCTTCCCCTCGGACGGTTCCGCTAACTGGGCTCTCACTAGCCGGCAGGGCAGGTTGACCTCCCAGGGAGGCTAAGTTCTTTTCCCCTCAGACGGTTCCGCTGACCGGGCTCTCACTAGCCGGCAGGGCAGGTTGACCTCCCAGGGAGGCTAAGTTCTCGTCCCCTCGGACGGTTTCGCTGACCAGGCTCTCACTAGCCGGCAGGGCAGGTTGACCTCCCAGGGAGGCTAAGTTCTCTTCCCCTCGGACGGTTCCGCTGACCGGACTCTCACTAGCCAGCAGGGCAGGTTGACCTCCCAGGGAGGCTAAGTTCTTTTCCCCTCGGATGGTTCCGCTGACCGGGCTCTCACTAGCCGGCAGGGCAGGTTGACCTCCCAGGGAGGCAAAGTTCTCTTCCCCTCGGAAGGTTCCGCTGACCGGGCTCCCACTAGCCGGCAGGGCAGGTTGACCTCCCAGGGAGGCTAAGTTCTCTTCCCCTCGGACGGTTCCGATGACCGGGCTCTCACTAGCCGGCAGGGCAGGTTGACCTCCCAGGGAGGCTAAGTTCTTTTCCCCTCGGACGGTTCCGCTGACCGGGCTCTCACTAGCCGGCAGGGCAGGTTGACCTCCCACGGAGGCTAAGTTCTTTTCCCCTCGGACGGTTCTGCTGACCGGGCTCTCACTAGCCGGCAGGGCAGGTTGACCTCCCAGGGAGGCTAAGTTCTTTTCCCCTCGGACGGTTCCGCTGACCGGGCTCTCACTAGCCTGCAGGGCAGGTTGACCTCCCAGGAGAGCCTTAGTAAATTTTCACCAGGACGAAGGGGAGTCTTCTCAATTTCTTTCGGCGCCACTCGACGAATGTGCAGGGTTGGACTTTTCTTTCCGAGCGTGTACCTCGCTCGAAAAGAGCGGGGATTGTGTACAACCCTGTATTCGCTGAGTGGGCCCCCAGATCCCGTGAGGTATTTTTGGCACCATTTTTTTAGTATGATCCAGGGTAGGGAGAGAGGAGGGCGAGCGGTGGAGGTAGAGACCTCCCGCTCACCCAGCTCATGCAGGAGGCAAGCAGCAGAAGGGGGCGAGACCCCCAGCGGGGGGTGGGCTCGCCCCCCCCCCCCCCCCCCCCCCCCCCCCCCCCCCACCCCCGCGCCCTCAGCAGAGGGGGCGAGATTCCCAGCAGGTGGGGGGCGAGCTCCTCTCGCCCCCACCCCCAAGGGGGGGGGGGGGGGGGAGGAGGAGGGGCGACCTGCCCCCCTCTCGCCCCAGCTCCAGTAAGCAGGATGGTCTGCGTTTAGCAGGGTGGTCTGCGTTTAGCGCCTCGGAACATCGGGATTTGGCTGTTCGCAGGCCAAATCCGAGGGTATTTTGGTAATCTCGTTGTTCAGATTATGGATATTTGCAGACCCAGTTCAAAATCCTATAAATAGGACCAAGGGGGCACCATTTGGAGGGACTTCTCTCTAGTTAGACTTCTCTCTTGGCCTTCTCTCCCCCTATGTTTCTTGGTTGGGTGGAGAGAGCCTCCAAAGGTGCTCAAGCTTAGCATTGGCTTGGGAGGGGAAGCGCCCTAAGATCTTCCGGGTGTGTGGTGGGACCTCCTCACTAAGCCCTTGGTCTCATTTCTAGTTCCTTAGCCTCTTAGCCTAGAGCTCTCCCTTGGGAGAAGTAAGTGTGAGGTCACCCCCCAACTTGTTGAGGGCCCGAACTCCACAGGGACCAAGTTATTGGTTTCAACAAATAACATAGAATTCAATATTTCTGTTAAAGTTCTATTTTTTCTCTCAGCGATACCGTTGGATTGTGGTGAGTATGTGGCAGTTGTTTGAGGGATTATGACATTGCTTGCAAGAAAATCTCTAAATTCTCTGGAGACATATTATCCTCCTCTATCACTTCTTAGCCTCTTAATTTTCATGTCAAGTTGATTTTCAACCATATTTTTGAATATACGAAATTTTTCAAAAGCTCGTCTTTGGTTTTAAGGAGATAAATGTGACTAAATCTAGAGTAGTCATCGATAAAAGTTATCAGATACTTCCGACCTCCTCTTGTAACGAAACTTTTGTAGTCATATATGTCAGAATGTATTAAATCTAGCAATTGTGTGCTCCTAGAAACCTAACTAAAAGGTGTTCTAGTTATCTTTGTCTAAACACAAATTTCATATTTGTCAAATTTAGTTGTTGTGTCTAGGGGGTGTTGTGAGTTTTAGCTAGCAGTAGTAGTTTTCTATAGTTCATGTGTCCTAGTCTTGCATGTAAAGTCTTAGGATTTATCAGATTTGAAATAACCTGATTTACTACTTCGTTTGCTAGACTCAGTCTATACATCCCATTTACGATAAGCATAACCAAAATAGTGTGAGTTAACTATTAAAGTTACTCTACCGCCACTAATGTTAAATGATATACGAGCATCGCATAACAGACTAATTAAAATTAAATTAGCAGCTAATGTAGGTATAAATTGAACATTCTTTAAAATTAAACGCGTACCTGAGAAGAGTACCAAAGTTGCATTTCCCACCCTCAACACGTCAGTTACTCCACCATTAACAATAATGACCGTCTCTTCTACTGCAGTGACATCCTCCCAAAGCGCAGAATTGTTGCAGACGTGGCAGGTAGCACCTGAATCGAGCCACCACTCTGTACTGACCTTCCCATTTCCAACCATGACAACAAAGTTGGCAGGCGCAGTCTGATAAACCATATTGACTTTGTTATCAGTCTTTGGTGTGCTGGATTCACCCCTTTTGGGTTGCTTGCATTCAGAAGCATAATGACCCCACTTATTGCAGTTGTAACAATTTCCTTTAAATTTCTTAGCCTTCCTGCTAGTGTCAACAACTGCGGGTGCACTGGTTGGCGGTCTACTCTTTCCAAGCTTAAGCTTACGCTTGAGGTGCGTAACCATGTTAGCAACAGAGTTCTGCTTGCTAACCGTCTTCATAGCGTGCCTAGTCCGGTTCTCATCCTCAATGCAGATAAAGCACTTGAGGTCTTTCAGGCTGACCTGTATTTTCTTTCGATACATCTACGTCTTAAAGGAGTACCATGCAGATGACAGCTTGAAAATAATAGCTCTTGCAACAAACCCATCTAGCAGAGGGATGTTCTCACTGTTCAGCTTGTCGACGAGATTCTCAAAATCAGCAACCTGTGGTAGAATCTCCCTGTCTTCCGTGAAGGTGAAGGTCATGAACTTGTCCACCAGGTGCGTCTTGGACATGTTCTCTTCCTCCCTGAACTGCTTTTCCAGAGCGGACCAAATCTCCTTTGCAGTTTTCATCTTGCTGTACGTTTCTGCCAGTCTATTTGAGAGACAGTTGAGGAGATAGTCACGACAGAAATCTTCGTCGTTGACCCACTGAACCTCATCATCTCCTCCTGCATAAGACGCAGAGTCGGACTGCACAGTGTAGAAGATGTTCAGATACTTCATTTCAAACTGGGTGTTCTGCTTCCAGGCACTAAACTCTGAGTTGGAGAATTTCTCGAGCTTGATCATCGGAACTTGAGTATTTTCCTTCGACATTGTAGGTCTCTAATCAACTCTGGAATTCCACTAGAAAACAAAATCACAAGCAGAAAACTAGAAAGAAATCACCTGAACGCGTGCGAAGACGAGGAAAACCTTCAGATCCAATCCAGTAAAATTTATTTTGCTACTCTACTGACGACTGGGTCCAGTTCTTCCTTCACTTTGCAACAGGATTTGGAAGTCAGATCTCCACAGGCGGCAGAATAATTCAGCGAACAACAGCCGGCGGATCTGCAGGAAATTAGCAGCGGTGGTGGGATCTCCTTCCTTCAAAACAATTTCCTCAACCTGAGGTGCGAAGCCGAAACGTTCCACGACACTGAATCGGACCTCCCAGAGGCTAGCAAGAACGACAGAGCATCAGGGATCGCTTCTCATCTTGATCGTCTACAGGGATCGGCGCCAGCAACATTGTCGAGACAACGACGTCGGGACGAGAGCATCGGGATGACGATGTCGGATGCGAGATCGTGCTGATCGATGGCGTCGGCAGCAGAGGCGTCGACCTCTGGATCTTACTGTTGCGGCATCGGCAGGATCGACTGGCGACGAACTGCAGAGCGTCGTCGACGTACTCGGCTGCGATCTGCAAAAATGAGAGGAGAAGAGGGAGGCGGCGCGCTAGGGTTTAAAATAGCAAAATCGGGAGGAGGGAGCCGAACTTATCACGGGAGTGGGGGTTGGGCACACAAAACGAATCTTCGAGAATGTTAGTGCGCTCGTAGCATCCCGTGTGGTCGTCAAGTTTAGAACGGCCTCCACGTTGCCCCAGCAGGAGTATTTATAGGTGAAATCCTAAATCCCCGACGACGGGCTAATGGATGCCTAACGGATCCAAACCAACTCGTTAAGACCTGTTAACCTATTATAACAATATACCTCAACAAGAACTCCTTGATGGGATTGGAAATTGGATACCTGTAAACCATATTATTATCTTTTAGCATGTTCATGGAATGAAAATTGAGGTGGCTTAGCTTACAATTCCGATGGGCTCATAGATTTGGAGCTGGAGGCTAGATCATATTCTTAAGGTCGATCTCTCATTGTAAATGAATACACATGATTTAGTGAGAGATGACAACTGAAAAGAATAATTCTACTCTTGTGAGGACTTGTGATGATTCATTTGTTGGATGTAAAGGATGTTGTGTAACCTTTTTCAGCTAACTTAATTCCCCACAGTCAACAGATTTTGGGCAAGATCGAGAACATAATGTACATCACTTATTTGTCTGGTGTCTCCGTCTCTGTTTTTACAAGAATTGTGCCGCCCCCTTCTATATATGTTCTTACACTAATTCCTATCTTGTAAGATAATTTCAAACTTATATGATTCACTTAGGTGAATGAAATAGTGCGCGCTACTTATCATATGACTAGAGCCACCAGAATCAATAAATCAGGTTTTTTATTTCACTTTAGTTATAGGAGTAAAAACAAACCTTCTTCTTCTTCTTCTTCTTCTTCTTATTCTTATTCTGTCTCTCTCTCTCTCTCTCCGAGAAATTTGCTCATTCTTTCTCCTTAAACCAATAGTTCCTTTCAAAGTGGATTTTCTCTTTCCTGCACCGTTTACACTTGAAGTAGTTGTGTCGTGGGCGGATTTCTTACATATATAGTAGGCAAAATGAGGCTGGACCTTGTTTCTCATAGAACTTCCCTTTTCTTAATTTTGATTCTTGAAGTTCTTTTGGTGCTGGTTTAATTTAATTTGGACTTAGCATTTGGTTTTTTTTAGCTTTGTGACGAGGTTGAAGCTCCATTTTTGATTGAAGGGGCGTGTTCTAAAGCGGGTAGCACTGTCTCTTAACCCTATATGTTCATGGGATTGGAGAGAACTCATTAGCTCAGTCAGGGAAAGAGACTCAATGTCCTTGGCTTCCTCAATAACAGCCATGACATCTGGGAATAGAAGTCGGCGATACTGTCATCCTACTTCATATGTAGTGTACCGAGCTGTCTCCATAGAGTTTGAAGAATCAATGTGGTTGTCATTCACAAACCGCATTTATCTATTCACAAATTTTGTCTAATAGAAGCTCTAAAGGAAGTCAAATTTGTTATTCGCTGATATTTTGTTATCCACAAATTAGTATTGAAATTAAAAAAAAAACTTTGGACGTCCTCTGCGCCTTCCTCGTCACAGGGAGAGAGTAACCATAGCTATCTAAATCTTCCCAAACATACCCTAGCTATCTAAATCTTCCCAAACAAACCGAACTCGCATGAACAACGAAGAAATCGTCTTTCTTCTTCAACTCGGTCTCTATCCTCGTATTTATTTTATGAATGCACAAATTGAAGTGCTCATAAAGTAGTCAGAGATGTTCAATAATTCGTTGTCGTGCCCTGCTAAAGAGAGTGTACACATCGACTGCTCAAGTTTAAAATTAGTCAGTGGATAACAATTTGTAAACTCAAATAAAATGTCAAAAAGTTGATCTGCGGATAGACATTTATGGTCTGCGAATAACAATTGTCTTAATCAATTGAGAGAGAGAGGAGGGGAGAGAGCCGAGGGGGATGTAACATCTAGAAAGAGAGAGAAGAGAGAGAGAGGAGAGAGAGGAGAGAGAGAGAGAGAGAGAGAGAGATGAAAGGGCATTAAAAATCCCACCTCCGAAACATTTCAGGGTTTCACGGGAGCTCAAGTTCACATGTTATACTACTGTATAAATATATACTTGAACGGTAACATATTCAACCGGATCCTCACACTCACTACTTTCCCATGCATTCTCATTCTCTCTCTAAAACAAGAGCAAAATAAAATATATTACAAAAAAAAATACAGCATATAAGATTTGTGTGAAATATTAATTATTTCTTTCATATAGGTTCGACTAAAAAACTAATTTGAAACATTTTTTTTATAGTTTAGAAAGCAATTAAAATAATAATTAATTGTTTATTTGAACACAAATATGTCAAATCATTTTGAAACATTTCTTTTTTACACATTCATGTCCAAAATTTAGGATCAAATGCGCATTTTCAGTATTAATTTGAAACCTTCTTTCAACTTAAACGAGTCAAGAAATCATACCAAATCAATTCGATATAAAAAAGTTAAGAAGCTAATAGACTTATTCCAATTTTCTCGGGTAAAAATGAGTACACGGTCGCTCTCGTTACCCCGATTAGGGTTGTTCGCAAATCAAATAGTTCATGAATAAACCGGGAATCGGTTCAAGTAAGATTCATATTTTTAGAATTTGAATTTGAGAGGTATTCGAATCCGAATAATATTATCTATATTGGCAAGATTTGTCAATAGTTCACCAATATCTATATTATAATTGTTATGCGTAGAGCGAAATCGTCTATTCACAGATTTTTACTATCCGCGGCTCTAAAGTGAACTAAAATTGTTATCCATAGATACTTTTGTTATCCGCGGATTAATGCAAAAAATAAAATAAAAATAGCAGATATTTATTTATGCACTTGCACATTAACATAAAACAAATCTACGAAGAAACGAATCAAACGAAAACTTGAACCGCATTGGTTTTGTAGGTTTTCATTCGTTTAGGCCTTTTATTGGGCGGAATTGGTCTTCACTCAAAACCGTCAGTTTTGCCCTCCTTAAAAAATACAATGTTTTGGTGTTGAAGCTAATCGCCTTTCCTATGTTTGTGTGTGAGGGGGGGCTGTACGTGCAACATTTCTACTTTTCTGTGCACAAATTTCAAAATATTAATTTACCTATTTTTATGATCATTTTAAGATCTTATATGTATATGTTACAGTCTAAAAATACACGTGTTAAAAAAAAAATTTGAATACAGTTACAGTTGTAATTTCAACTAAAAATACTGTCCCGCACCATCTCATCAAACGCTATGCGTACAAAAAATTCTCTCATGTTTAGGGATGTTTTCTTTCACTTCCTATGTTTGAATTCTATCAAACAACCAAACACAATTGACATCAATTCATGTGCCTCAAAATTATCCTGCAAACAAAAACAAAATTAAGTTCTGTGTCAATTCCAAAACCTATGAGTTTTTGATTTTTGACCAAAACTAATTCCTTCTCCTGAAAACCAACCAAACGAACGGGACCTAATTCATTTCTCCAGCTGAGTAGAGAGAATGGTGTTCTATAAAACACGACCTATAACTCAGGCGGAGCAAGTCCAGCATAGTCCACGCGTTTCGGTTGGAGCGAGCCCAACATAGTCTGTGTGTTCCGGTCTAGGCAATTCTCAACAAGAGAATTATTTCCTTATTCGCGCATGTTTTGGATTAGGCTGCTTCAGGTAGAAGAGAAGCTCTCTTCTCTGTATCTGCAGTCTTGCCTGCAAAAAACATCAGGTTTTTCTGTTAATATTCCTTCTTCCCAATACATAAATGAAGACGGCAAAATATAACTGCAGTATTGATCTCATGGAAGCTTCTCATCTTATGGAAGCTTCTATGAAGATCGCCTAAGAGTGATTATGGTGCGTTGAGACGACGAAATTCATCCACGCGATATTTACTCCATAATACGGCTATTGATCTTTATTCTCCGTCCATTGCAAAGGGAGATTAGTCGGAATCTATGCATTTAAACTAAAACCAAAATCAAAGTAATTGTAAGTGGAGCACAAAATTTATATTAAGTGCACTAAGTATACATGAGTTTTAGGTTGTGGGACTATTTTCAATACACTCTATCACAAGTTGGGTCTATGGCCTCAAATATGTAGAACAATTTTTTATTTAGGTGATATGGGAGTAAATAGCTAGGCCTAATCTGTTATATGGTGTCATGTTAAAATCTATGCACTCAACTCAAAACCAATTGTGTTTGAGGTGAAGGGACTCGTGTTGAGGTGGAGGAACTCGTGATCTATATTATGAGAACAAGTCAAGAAGAATTTTCCAATATGAGACTATATTCTTAACGTGCCTCATCACGTATAGTGTCTTTTGGCCTATATATGGAAACTTTTTTACTTTATTGTCTGAGATGGGAGTGGGCCGTTAGGCAGTCTGCTCAGATACAATATTAAAATCTATGCATCCAACTCAAAACCAATTGATTGTAGATGGAGGGACTATGTACGATAATATATTTTGAAGAACAATAATATAGAAATAAAATACTAATAAAAATGCAATCGGCGTCAATAGGTAGGGGGTGTGTATGCATAGAAGAAAATTTTCAATCCTATAAGCATGGATATCTTTTTGGTAACATGATGTATGGAGAATGTATGTAAGTTTATCTCAAACACTAATTCAACGAAGATCGAGAAGTTTGAAGAAAAGATGAAGTTTCTCACCTTCCTTCTCTACTTTCCTCCTGCTGCGCCATAGAAGGCGAATAGGAGTTCCAGGAAAACCTACATTTGATCTTAGCTGCTTCTCCATGTAACGTCTATATGTATCCGGAAAAAGCTTCGCATCATTCACGAAGAAAACGAAAGTTGGGGGACGAATAGCAGCCTGTGCAAAGAAAACAAATTCAGTACTGAGAATGAGCAGGAGTTTGTACTCATGCATCAGGTACAATAGCTGTTTGGTTAATTGACATATTTAAATAATAATTATATAATGTCATTTTAGTCACATTTTGAATTGTAAAAAGCTTAAACTCTTTACAAAACAAATTCAGTAATTTATATATAACATTATAAAAATGAGTAATGAAGAGTAAGTTTAGGAGTAAACAATTAAATGTATTATAATCAGTAGCATAGAGCAGTAGTTAATGTAATCTTTAGTTAAGGTAAGACCATGACGGATCAGAGGTTAATCTTAAGCCTTACTAACCTTGTGCATGTACCTTACGATGTTTCATTTTCCATGTTTATCATTTACAAAAATGAAAGGAATTATCTTTATAATATTTTTATGTGATATTTTGCTATAAGCCAATGTTAACACTGGTTTATATAGTCCTAACATAATCAATGCCGGTTTAGAAGTATCTAAACATGACCTTTGAGACTGCAATAAACGCATAAACAAATGCCAAAAAAGTATTAGATTACATAAATAGTCTCTTCTACTCTTACAAAAATTTTCACCTAAAGAAACAGTTTTATCATCAATCGGAAGGCAAAAATGCTATAGTGCACTCGGTGCACTTAAAAGTCCCACAAATTACTTAAAACAGGAGAATCTCATCGAAAACATAATCTCAGTGTATGTGTGAGAAGTATTAATTAGGTGAAATTACACCTTTAAATGTAACTAATGTAAAATAATATTTATTAAAGAGATAAGAAACTAGTCAAACCATTAAACCTGAAAGCAGCACTCCAATGAATTGTAATAATTGCTTAGTTCGAGACCCTTTTGATTTGAGAATAACAAATACTGGTGTTTATCGATGCTACTTTTGAGTTTTGATAATGTGCAAGTACATAGGATGGAGATAGCAATTCATCAAAATAGATAAAGGGGCAAGATAAATGAACTATAACCCTTCCCGCTGGCGGTAGTGAAGAATCATCTGCCCAAGTTATAGAGGAGACAACGGAAAACACGTTAGCACTATCGTAGGAATTCGATAGAGGAAATGAATTATAACGCCAAGGCGCTAGCGTTAATGCCAGTTCCGATAGCTTTTGAATTATAACATCGGGCGGTAGCATTAACGCTGGCGGTAACGTTAACGCAGGTGGTAGTGAAGAACAAACTGCAGGTCTCTGGACAATGAACTATAACGTTGTGCGTTAGCTTTATCGCAGGAGACCGATAACATAATTGAACTATAACGTCGGGCGGCATCGATATCACTGACGTTAGTGAAGAAAATACGCCAAAGTTCCAAAGCTGCTAGCCTGCTAACAAAAAACATGACAGCGTTATCGCTGATTCCTATAGTCCATTTGCATTATAACGCCGGGCGATATAGATAACACAGTCTGATAGTGAATGCACCCAAATTTTAAAAATTATAAATATTGTCGTATTTGGTTCCAAATCAAGGCTTTAAAGTTTTTGTGCGCCCTAGCTGTCCTAAAACCTTTGTGGAAAAAAATCCCAAAGTCTTTTGGTGCCATCCCTCAAGAAGAACAAGGAAGATCAAATCGAAGTAAGATATCACATCCATGGAGACATCCAAGCGAGTGTTCATCATCTTTCTCCATTGATCTCTAGCAACTCTCTTCTCCTTGAATATCAAAACCTCTAAAAAAGAACAATGCCTCCAAAGATTGAACGAAGAACTCCTCGGATCAAATCAATGTATGTGATTGTGGATCATCATCTTGAGGACAGCGATGAAGAAGGCTAGACCACAAAGATATCAAAGTTAAGAGTCTTTGATTCAGGGAAGCTTTTTCTTATTTTCTGGGACGGCTCTGTGACGCTTCGAGGTTTGTAGCGAGTTACAGACTTGCGGAACAAATTGTGGATGGAAGAAGGATAGGTGAAGGGTGTGCGGTTTTGAGGCGTCTGCAATGGTGCTGCTTGGAAGATATTTGGTCTTCAGAGAAGAGAGAAGAGATCGACGGGAGATGAATGTGCCTACGTTTAGTGGAGCGAATAGGTTCTGAGCTAAAGAAGGCACGTGTGATGTAAAAAGAGTAAACGGACATCGATTGCACTAGGGCATTGAACTAGAGCATGGATGGAAACTTTAACTACATACCAATTGTTTGTCAATGTCGACATCAACTTCGACCTCGGCGAGAAGAGAGACTGTGGGCTACTTTTGGGGACTACGCTCAGGTGGCTGCAAGCGTTAAGCCAAGAACCTATGAAACTAATACCAATTGTGTATAACCTGTAATTCGTCGAGATTAGAAATGCCTGAGGACAGCACAGAAGACCTCGCCCACCTGGGGCGAGTACAGAAGACCTCGCCCACTTGGGGCGAGTATAGGAAATCTTGCCCACCTAGGGCGAGTACAAATTTTTACCTCGCCCGAGGGCGACTATTTGAAGACCACCCCATCAAAAGGCGGGAGCGGTTATCTGCAACCCATTTCAAAAGGCGGGAGCGGCTATCTGCAGTCCATTTCAGAAGGCGGGAGAAGCTATTCGCAGACCATCTCCCTTTTTTGGATTTGCCTATAAATAGGACCACAAGGTATAAGTAGAAGACACCTTCATCCTCCCCCATGGTGGGCGAGTTTAGTGCCCGACTCTCTTGTGCTGAGCTCAGCATTGACTTTAGGAGGGGAAGTTCCTATAGGCTTTCGGGTGTGTGGCGGGACCTCTTCGCTGCAGCATGCGGGTCTTGTTTATAGGCAGTTCAGAGCTGTTTTTTGTGCTCCCCAGCTTCTTCTCGCCGTGTCTCACGTGGGTTGACCACTAAACCAGTAACCTTTGGTCACCCCTTGGTCCGAACTCAGTTGAAATGGTATCCGGGTTTCAACGTTTTAGGTGCGGTGAGCGTGGACCGTGATCAGAGTAAGAAACTTTTGTGCTAAACCTCACGGTGAGCCATAATGAGAAGGATGCAAGGAGAGCTCCAGCTTAGGCAAGTTCCAGCTTAGGCGAGCTCCAACCCAGGCGAGTTCCAACTCAGGCGAGCTCCAACCCAGGCGAGTTCCAGCTTAGGCGAGTTCCAACTCAGGCGAGCTCCAACCCAGGCGAGTTCCAGCTTAGGCGAGTTCCAACTCAGGCGAGCTCCAACCCAAGCGAGTTCCAGCTCAGGCAAGTTCCAACTCAGACGAGCTCAATCAACTCGCATGTGTTCTACTCATAGATATTATGCTCGCAGGTGCCTACTCGCAGGTGCCAACTCGCAGATATTCTGCTCGCATGTGTTCTACTCGCAAGATGTGAGGCAATCCCATGTAGGTGACCTCCTCTAGGGAAGCTTAAGGCTAGGCGAGGTGAAATCGAGCTCGGTGAGAAGCGATTTCAAGGCCAAGCGAGCTCGAATCTGGGCGAGTTGGAGTGTAGAAGCGATTTCAACCCCTGAAAACTCTGCGTAGAGGGGTCATAAGGTCAAAGGTGACTCTTGTTTTGCCCTCATCTTCACCCTTTTTAGTGCTAACACCTTTTCGTACATATTACATATTCACGCTCATGGGTGCTTTGGTAAAACCCATGTGTTGTCATATGATTTGTAAACAGTGTTGGCTCAGACGTTTCAACCACAATGATAATCGTCACATAAGGATCCAGATGATAGGGTCACGGCAAAGCGTATATTCCGGAAGCCCATACTCGCTGGGAATTCATCTATACTCCGTGAGCTTACACTCGCGAGGTCATTTCTTCAACAACTGATACTCTACTAATCCATATTTGCAAGGCATTCTCTTTAATTTCGCGAGTTCATACTCGCGAGGTCTTCACTTTAGCAAATATGGTATTCTCTTTAATTCCGAGAGTTCATACTCGCGAGGTCTTCACTTCAGCACATATGATATTCTCTTTAATTCCGCGAGGTCTTCACTTCAGCAAATATGATATTCTCTTTAATTCCGCGAGTTCATACTCGCGAGGTCTTCACTTCAGCAAATATGGTATTCTCTTTAATTTCATGAGTCCATACTCGCGAGGTCTTCACTTCAGCAAATATGACATTCTCTTTAATTCCGCGAGTCCATATTCGCGAGGTCTTCGTTTCAGCAATTAAGGTGTTCTCCTCTATATTCCGCGAGTTCATACTCGCAAGGTCTTCACTTCAGCAATGAAGGTGTTGTCCTCTGTATTCCGCGAGTGCATACTCGTGAGGTCTTCGCTTCATCAACCATGGTGTTCTCTTTAATTCTGCGAGTTCATACTTGCGAGGTCATCGCTTCAACCACTATGATGTTCTTTTTAATTCCGCGAGTTCATATTTGCGAGGACATCGATTAAACAACTATGGTGTCTCTTTAATGCCACGAGTTCGTGCCCGCGAGGTCTTCACTTCAACAGCTATGGTGTGCTCTTTAATTTTGCGAGTTCATACTCGCGAGGTCATCGCTTCAACAACTGTATTATTCATTTCATCTCTTCAATGACTCATACTGGCAAGGACATCTCCAACTACTCATCTCTAAGGGATCAGAGGAAATTTATGTTTGGCAAGTACTTGTTTGTGATGGGTGTTCTTACTTGGGTGATTTTATTCAGCAACTTATACTTCACGGTGATGACTCAAAGGGCAATTATTCATAACTCACCTCGGCAAGGAAAAGTCATAAATAAGGTCATGAAAAAACATGTGAGTTCCTTATTATTATTATTATTACACTACGTAAATCAACATCACCCTCTATTGCCAAATTCGTAAGAACTGGAGCGAACATCCACTTGAAAGAATATGATGTCCCCAAAGATGATCAAGAGTCTGAGTTGAAGTCCTCGAGCGGTGTGGTTGTCGTAGTCCGAGTCCCTGCACGAGCTCCACTCTTGCATACCGGCTACTTTCCCCTTCGAGTGAGTTGAATTCCTCGAGTTGTGTTGTTGTCGTAGTTTGCATCCCTGCACGAGCTCCTCTCCTCCATACCGGCAACTTGCCCCCTCGAATGAGTTGAAGTCTTTGAGTTGTGTTGTTGTCGTAGTCCGCATCCCTGCACGAGCTCCTCTCCTGCATACCGACCACTTGCCCCCTCGAGTGAGTTGAAGTCCTCGAGATGTGTTGTTGTCGTAGTCCGCGTCCCTACACGAGTTCCTTTCCTGCATACTGGCTACTTGCCCCCTCGAGTGAGTTGAAGTCCTCGAGATGTGTTGTTGTCATAGTCCGCGTCCCTGCACGAGCTTCTCTCCTGCATACCGGCTACTTGCCCCCTCGAGTGAGATGAAGTCCTCGAGCTGTGTTGTTGCCGTAGTCCGCGTTCCTGCACGAGCTCCTCTCCTGCATACCGGCTACTTGCCCCCTTAAGTGAGTTGAAGTTCTCGAGCTGTGTTGTTGTCGTAGTCCGCGTCCGTGCACGAGCTCCTCTCCTGCATACCGGCTACTTGCCGCCTCGAGTGAGTTGAAGTCCTCGATTTGTGATGTTGTCGTAGTCCGCGTCCCTGCACGAACTCCTCTCCTGCATACCGGCTACTTGCCCCCTCGAGTGAGTAGAAGTTCTCGAGTTGTGTTGTTGTCGTAGTCCGCGTCCCTGCACACTCCAGCACACCGGCTACTTGCCCCCTCGAGTGAGTTGAAGTCCTCGAGCAGTGTTGTTGTCGTAGTCCGCATCCCTGCACGAGCTCCTCTCCTGCATACCGATTACTTGCCCCCTCGAGTGAGTTTTATGTCCTCGAGCAGAGAGTTATCGTAGACCAGGTCATTGCACCGGGCTCCTCCCCTGCAGTCTGACTACTTGCCCCCTCAAGTGAGTTCGATGTCCGCGAGCAGAGAGTTGTCGTAGACCAGGCCATTGCACGGGGATCCTCCCCTGCAGGTTGGTTACTTGCCTTCTCGAGTGAGTTCTATGTCCTCAAGCAGAGAGTTGTCATAGACCAGGCCATTGCACCGGGCTCCTCCCCTGCAGGCTGACTACTTGCCCCCTCGAGTGAGTTCTAGTCCAGGAGCAGAGAGTTGTCGTAGACCAGGACATTGCACGGCGATCCTCCCCTGCAGGCTGACTACTTGCCCCCTCGAGTGAGTTCTATGTCCTCGAGCAGAAAGTTGTCGTAGAACAGGTCATTGCACTGGTTTTCTCCCCAACAGGCTGACTACTTGCCCCCTCGAGTGAGTTCTATGTCCTCGAGCAGAGAGTTGTCGTAGACCAGACCATTGCACGAGGCTCCTCCCCTGCAGGCTAGTTACTTGCCCCCTCGAGTGAGCTCTATGTCTTCGAGCAGAGAGTTGTCGTAGAACAGGCCATTGCACGGGGCTCCTCCCTTGCAGGCTGGCTACATGCCCCCTCGAGTGAGTTCTATGTCCTCGAGCAGAGAGTTGTCGTAGACCAGGCCATTGCACTGGGCTCCTCCCCTGCAGGCTGGCTACTTGCCCTCTTGAGTGAGTTCTATGTCCTTGAGCAGAGAGTTGTCGTAGACCAGGCCATTGCACCGGACTCCTCCCATGCAGGCTGGCTACTTGCCCCCTCGAGTGAGTTCTATGTCCTCGAGCAGAGAGTTATCGTAGACCAAGCCATTGCACGGGGCTCCTCCCCTGCATGCTGGCTACTTGCCCCCTCGAGTGAGTTCTATGTCCTCAAGAAGAGAGTTGACGTAGACCAGACCAACTACATGCCCCCTCGAGATCGATTACGCACATCAAATATAATAAGGAAGTGACGTTTGAGAAGTAGACCTCCGTAGGTGCTCAAAATAAGGAGGTCAGTCCTTGACTCGCCTGGTGACCCATGGCGAGGGCGAGGCGAGTACTCTCACTGTCCTGGCCCAGTCCGTGCGCAGTCCTCACCTCTTACTAGGGGAAGGGGCGAGACGACATTCAACCTGTTCGACACTAAGAGCCTAAAATATTTTGCACCTCCACAAGTTGAGTTGCGCTCCTGGAAGGTGTCGACTCCTCTCCACCTCTGGTTGAGCTCCGCTCCTAGAAGGTGTCGACTCTTCTCCACCTACACTTGAGCTTCGCCCTTGGAAGGTGTCGACTCTTCTCCACCTCCAGTTGAGCTCTGCCCCTGGAAGGTGTCGACTCTTCTTCACCTCCAGTTGAGCTCCGCTCCTGGAAGGTGTCGACTCTTCTCCAACTCCAGTTGATCTCCGCTCATGGAAGGTGTTGACTCTTCTCCAACTCCAGTTGAGCTCCGCTCCTGGAAGGTGTCGACTTTTCTCCACCTCCAGTTGAGCTCCGCTCCTGGAAGGTGTCGACTCATCTCCACCTCCAATTGAGCTCCGCTCCTGAAAGGTGTCGACTCTTCTCCACCTCCAGTTGAGCTTCATTCCTGGAAGGTATCGACTCTTCTCCACCTCCAGTTGAGCACGCTTGTCTAGCGAATGACCTGGAAGGTGTCGACTATTCTCCACCTCTAGTTGAGCTTCGCTCCTGGAAGCTGTTGACACTTCTCCACCTCCAGTTGAGCTCACTTGTCTAGCGAATGTCCTGGAAGGTGTCGACTCTTCTCCACCTCCAGTTGAGCTTCGCTCATGTAAGGTGTCGACTCTTCTCCACCTCCAGTTGAGATTTCGCTCCCGGAAGGTGTCGACTCTTCTCCACCTTCAGTTGAGCTCGCTTGTCTAGCGAATGGTCTAGAAGGTGTCGACTCTTCTTCACCTCGAGTTGAGCTTCGCTCCTGGAAGGTGTCGACTCTTCTCCACCTATAATTGAGCTCGCTTGTCTAGCGAATGACCCAAAAGGTATCGAATCTTCTCCACCTCCAGTTGAGCTTGCTTGTCTAGCGAATGACCTGAAAGGGGTCGACTCATCTCCACCTCCAGATGAGCTTCGCTCCTGGAAGGTGTCGACTCTTCTCCACCTCCAGTTGAGCTCGCTTGTCTAGCGAATGGTCTGGAAGGTGTCGACTCTTTCCACCTCCAGTTGAGCTTCGCTCCTGAAAGGTGTAGACTCTTCTCCACCTCCGATTGAGCTTCGCTCCTGGAAGGTGTCAACTTTTCTCAACCTTCAGTTGAGCTCGCTTGTCTAGTGAATGGCCTGGAAGGTGTCGACTCTTCTTCACCTCCAGTTGAGCTCCGCTCCTGGAAGGTGTCGACTCTTCTCCACCTCCAGTTGAGCTCACTTGTCTAGCAATATAAAATCGGCCTTGGGGACAAGGTCGATTTTCAACGGCGATGGTATGTTACACTCACACATTCTCCGGAGCGACTACTCCTCGCCTGGGTCACCGTACATCGCATATGGAGACCGCTGTGATTTAGCAATTAATTAGTAATTAATTGATTGGTTAATATTAATTAATTACTATTAATTAAATATGTTGTCTTATTATGTGTGCCCTCCCTCATCTATATAAGGGGGGATTTGTGAATTGGGATGATCTTGAATGTAATAGTTATTTTTGGCTCTCCTTGGAGAGAAGGATCTTGGAGGACCAAGCCTCCTTAATCTTGGTCAGGGCTTGCTCCGGATTGTACCCGTGTTATTTCAATTAATGAAATTTTGTTTGTTTTTGATCGCGCAACATTCTTGTTCGTAACAACATGTCACTGTGAATGCTAAGGAATTACGTTCGTATACTCCCCAAGCAGTCCTAGAACGCATTCAAACTGCTGATGACACTGCTTAGCCAGTGGTTGGCAAGGGTACAGTGCAATTTACCAACACCTTGACTCTGTCCAATGTTTTGCATGCTCCTTCCTTTCCTATGAATCTCTTATTCACTAGTGTCATTATATCTCAACTAAAATATGTTGTTTTGTTTGATATCTCAAAGGTGATCTTCTAGGAGAAGGAGACCGGCATGAGACTTGGGACTGACACATGACATAGTGGCTTGTGGTACCTAGATAGGGAAATTATGGACTCAGCTCTTTCAACCATTATAGATAGTACTGTGGGAGATAGGAGGAGTCCAGAGGACTTGCTACTACTTCATCATCAGCATCTGGGTCATCCTTCTTTTGTTGTTTTGAGTCAAATGTATCCCCTTTTGTTTAAGAAAGCTAACCACGACAAACTTGTATGTGATGCATGTGAGTTAGGAAAACACACCAGAAACTCTTATTCCAGTTCTGACAGTAGGAGTTCTTATCCATTTAATCTAGTGCATTCTGATGTTTGGGGACCATGTCCCACACCTACTGTGAATGAATTTCAGTATTTCGTATCTTTTATTGATTGTTTCTCTCGTGTCAATTGGCTTTATCTAATGAAAAACAAAAGTGATGTGTTTGCCTGCTTCAAGGATTTCCACAAAGGGGTTCAAACCCAATACGGTGCAAT
The DNA here is from genome assembly GCA_033032865.1 of Dactylorhiza incarnata. Classification (NCBI taxonomy): domain Eukaryota; kingdom Viridiplantae; phylum Streptophyta; class Magnoliopsida; order Asparagales; family Orchidaceae; genus Dactylorhiza; species Dactylorhiza incarnata. Next base: position 1,779,500 of record JAWHQI010000347.1, on the reverse strand, counting down.
TGTGAAGGTGTTGCGATCTGACAATGTGACAAAGTACACTAGCAGAGTGTTTGGAGAGTACTTGTCCTCACAAGAAATTCAACATCAAACCACTTGTCCATACACACCGGAGCAGAATGGGGTAGTCGAACGGAAGAACAGACACCTTATGGAAGTAACTTGGAGCATGATGATATCAATGAAGGTGCCAAAGTACTTGTGGGGGCAGGCAGTTCTAACAACAGTCTATTTGATAAATCGGATGCCCTCGCGAGTATTAGATTGGAAGTCTCCGATTGAGGTGCTGCGAGGGAAGAATGAAAAAATCCTACCCCCTCAAGGTTTTTGGTTGCGTGTGCTTTGTGCAGGACAACAGACCCAGCGTGGGAAAGCTGGATCCAAGGACCTTGAAGTGTGTTTTTGTTGGATATTAAGCTACCCAAAAGGGATATGTGTTGGAGTCCAGTGGAAAGAAAATTATTCGTCATTATGGATGTCACATTTAGAGAGTGTGAGTCATATTATTCTTCTTCGGTTAACTCGCCACTTGAGGACTCACTCGTTACAAACAGTATGGTGCGAGAGGGGGAGGATAACAGTGGTGATGAGAGGCAGATAGTGAGTATCCCTTATCCTCTTATGCAAAAGTGCATAGAGTCGGATGTGACGTCGGTACATGAAGAGAATGACTCTGCGGATAAAGGACCTCAAATTCAAGGGGAGCTAAGAGTGTATACAAGAAGAAGGCAACAAAGTGAGGCTACAGTACCTACAATGCCCATAGTGTCACTTGTGCCAAGTCCCTTGTCTCGGCCTACACCAACTCCTGAGGCACATACTCCATCCACCCCAATCTACGAATTCGCAGGTGATATAATTCTTCATCCCACTACTTCCACTCCCATACCGGTAAGGAGGAGTTTCCGCAGGAATGCGGGAGTCTCACCAGATCGATATGGCTTTCCCCGTGATATTGCCCAATTTGTTTCCTACTCCCATATATCACATATACATGGAGCATTCATTGCATCTTTGAACATTATCTCTATTCCTAAGTGTTGGCAGGTTGCTAAGGAAGATCCACAGTGGAAAGCTGCAATGCTAGAAGAACTTGGGGCATTGAAAAAGAATAAAACCTGGGATCTCGTATCGCTACTACCAGGAAAAAAGGCAATTGGGTGCAAGTGGATTTTCACTGTGAAACAAAACCCAGAAGGTCGAGTTGAGAGCTACAAGGCTCGATTAATAGCAAAGGGATACTGTCAGACTTATGACATTGATTACGATGAGACAGTTGCACCCGTCGCAAAGATAAGCACAGTGCGGACACTGATATCCTTGGAGGAAAATGAGGGATGAGAACTACACCAGCTCGACGTGAAGAATGTCTTTTTTCATAGGAATTTATTGGAAGATGTGTACATGGAGGTACCACCGGGCTTTGACGCAAATCAAACTGCAGGAAAGGTGTGTAGACTCAAGAAGTCTCTATATGGGCTAAAGCAATCTCCTCGAGCCTGGTTTGACAAGTTTAGGAGAGCTATGGTTAACATGGGATATCAGCAGGTCAATGTTGATCATACTGTGTTCTTTAGACGATGTAAAATTCACACTACGATACTTGTTGTGTATGTGAATGACATGATTATTACTGGTGATGATGAGAGCGAAATTGCTCAGCTGAAGATGAGGTTGGGCAAGGAGTTTGAGGTAAAGGACTTAGGGCGGCTAAGATACTTCCTTGGGATTGAGGTAGCTCGTGGTGCAAAGGGGATCGTTCTATCCCAACGAAAGTACGTGCTAGATCTGCTCAAAGAGATAGGAATGTTGGGGTACAGGCCTGTAGCTGCCCCTATTGATCAAAAGAACAAGCTCAGTGCTGAGGCAGGAGAGCCAATTGATAAAGAGAGGTACCAAAGGTTGGTAGGCCGCTTGATCTATCTGACCCACACACATCTCGACATAGTTTTTTTTGCCGTGAGTGTAGTGGTCCGCTATATGCATGATCTTAGGAAGGGTCACATGGATGCCGTGTATCAGATCCTTAGGTATTTGAAGAGTGCACCAGGAAAAGGGTTGATCTTCCGGGAGAATGGACATTTAAACATCGAGAGCTATTGTGATTTTGACTGGGCTAGTTGTGCTGATGATGGGAGGTTCACATCAGGATACTGCATGTTTGAGGAAGGCAACCTTGTCTCCTGGAAAAGCAAGAAGCAAACTGTAGTTACGAGATCTACAGCCGAGGCAGAGTACATGGCCATGGCCTTAGGTGTAAGGGAGATGTTATGGTTGAAGGCCCTACTGGTTGAAATCAAGATATATCAAGGTGGACAGATGACATTGTGGTGTGATAGCAAGTCAGCTATTAGAATTGCAAACAATCCCGTCCAACATGATAGAACAAACATATAGAGATCGATAGATTCTTCATCAAAGAAAAGCTGGATGGTGGAACACTAAAGCTGGGACATGTTGCTACGAAAAAGTAAGTGGCTGATTGTCTAACAAAATGACTTAACTCACTAGACTTGTGTAGATTGTGTGACAAGATGAGCTTAGTGAATATCTTTCGCCCACCTTGAGGAGGAGTGTTGGTAATTGGTGTGCGTTTAACACCAATTGGTGTGCGTTTAGCGCCCTCCTACTTTTTGTATCTAGTCTCACATCTCCAATCATGTATTTGGTTCCCCTCTTGTGTGTATATATATGGGAGCAATGTAACCAATGTAATATGCTGAAATATAACAAGGAATTACATTTTATTCTTTTTCTACTCTAAAGCTGTATGATACATGATATGAAAAGATATACCTGGGTGCTATAATAAACACGCCCACGTTTGCCACCTCGTGTCCTTGGTGGAGGTTTAAAAGCTACAGCTTCCCTTACCACTTGATTCAGAGTTGCTGTGCTTAGTCTTCGGGATCTCTCTCTTTCAACCATGCTGGCAGCATCAATAATCCTTGACAAAAGTAGCAAAGATTAAGGAGAGCTGACATACTAAAAAAGGTAGGTAATTGAAATTATAACACTTCAATCATTGTTATTTTTTGTTGTTGCAATAAAGGAATATGAAATGCAATCAATTAGATGCACAAAACACTTATTATGGAATAAATTTAGAAAGAAGATCAATGCTATATCTATAGCATTGAGAAAGTCCTACACAGTGAAACTAAACTTGACTTTTGCACTTAATATAGATCATGGCTTCCTCCACTTACAACCGATTGGTATTAAGTTGGATGCTTAGATTCTAAAATGGTATCATAGTAGAATAGGTACAACGGCCACTCTCATGTCATCCAATTAGAAAAAAAATATCCATGTGTTAGAGGACAAAGATCCTACATGTGAGGAGGCATGTTGTGAATATTTCCACGTAAAAAAACTAATGCATCATTGTGCACTTAATAAAGATCCAAGGCCCCTGCGCCTACAACCTATTTGTTATAGGTTGGATGCGTATATTCTAAAATATAATACATCTTGCTAAAGGTTGATTTTGTAGTGCTCAAATTATCAGGGCAAGAATGATGGAAAATGCTGGCTATTTTTGCAGTTACTCCAATAAGAAATAGAAACTCCTTAATCCAAATCACACTACAGCATTACATTAATATTCATTTAATTTATTTTGTTATAGGTTTTAACTCGGTGCAAGATGAAAAACAGGATTTATTTCATTGTACATCTGCTGGACTTCTTAAAAAAATTATTAGGCATATCAAGAATCGCAAATAGTAATAAAAAAATAAAAGTAAACAGGAGTTATGAGTACTTTTCAACACTATGGCCACTCGTTGCGGTGGAATAGACAATTGGCGCCCAGCTAAGTATGCGCAGCTTCTCCCTGACATCTTGCTCATAATAGGTAGTAGTTTCTTGGGTCTTCTTTGGTATTGTATCCCACTTATTTACAACAATAATACAGCCTTTTCCTTCTCTCTCTATTCTTTCAGCAATTCTGTAGTCCTTAATGACACCAGCCAAATAGAATTAAATTTCCAGTAGAAGTAATCTAAGAAAGAAACACGTTCATGATCAAAGAGAATACAAAGATTAAAGACAATTATACTATAAAAAACTGATTAAAAATGGTAAATTCAAAAATCACGTAATGAGAATAATCCGAAAGTTAGCTTGTCCAAAACTTTGTACTACACAGAATATCTCATCAGACAACTCAGTTTCTGGTTTTGCAAGACAAAGAGCAGTAGTCAGTAGACTACTGAGATTATCAATAAACACAATTTCCAAAGTATTAATCATTTTTGTAACTTCGAAATACTATTAAATAGACTGCTAAGAACTGAATGAGCATATCATAAATTACCTGTTCTGTTATACAGGGCATGGCTTCAATAACAAGAGCAACCACATCTGAACGGTGGATAGCTCGAAATGCCCTATTCACAGATAGAGCCTCAGTCGTGCTGCCACCTGACGCAACTGCTGCTCTCCGCCGAATTCCAGCAGTATCAATAAGCATGTATTTCTGTAAAATAAAGTTGCATGTGACATTTATCCCAAGCCACCATTTATAGAGAAACATGAGAAAGGACACCCATAACAAGAAATGAGAAAGGTGTTAGAAATTTTCTATTAGGTGGACTCGATTCATCGTGACATCCCGATAAAGTCGTACGCAAAAATTAGAGTCTATTCGGACTCTCGCGAGCGTGCGTTAATTCAGTCGCGCGAACGATCGAAATCTATGATAGGTGGGTCAGATCGTCACGTAATTTCATGTCGCGAACTCGGTCTCACCCTTGACACGATTTTGACATGATCATGAATATAATTAATTTTATGGAGTTTTATTTGGGTTTTAATGGACTTAATTCCATCCATTAAATATTTAGTAACTCCTTTGGGTTTCTCCTATTAAGACCTATGACATTCATGTGTATTGTTAATTGATTTTGTGTGTGAACAAAGGGCGAAATCCCGAGTTTCTCTCTTCACCTTTTTGGTAACTGCCATCTCTCTCTCCTTTTCTCTCCCATCCGGCGACCTTGAAGTTTTTCCTAGATCTCTACATCGCCGGCGGCGTGCTGCTTGCTTCTCCAACTGTGAGAAAACAAGAGTCATCTCCATCTTTTTGGAGGGTTCCGATTCATCTTTTCCTCTTGCCGGATTAGAGCTCCTGTTGGACGAGAGAGAAACTAGCAAGAGATCTGCTACTCGCCATCTTCATTCTTGCCGAGAAAAGGGGTGCCAATCCAAACTCCTGCGGATTTCAATTTTTCTCCACGCTATAGATCGTATTTGGAGTAGCCGAGATCCATCATCTTCCTGCAAAGCCGCCGCGTTTCTTCCTCTCACTGGATTTGGACGAGAGTGGGGATTTTCTTCTGTTTACTTTGGTAGGAGAACCATTTCGTGGGCCTGGAAGATAACTCATAATATAAACTCCTTATTTCAGATATCGTGGGCCACAAGGAGGTATATTTATGACCTTTTAGTAGCAAACAAGCAATTCATAATTTTGTTATTATTTACCTGATCTGAGATTTTGATTAGACTGGATTAATATGATGGATTTATAACCACGTTTATCCATAATCATATTAACTTTCACAGTTATTATATGCATGTATATGTTTGTTGCTAACCTTGTTCCAAGGAGTGGACAAATTAAGCTTAAGAAATTCTTGTATGTTTGCTGGTTCCGCTAATGCCGCGGATTTCATAAGGAAGAATACGTCAAGACTCTTGGGAATCGCGGCCATGATGAAGCATGAGCAAAAATCCAAGAACGGTATAAATTAATTTCCGCACTTCAGTTACCTTTCGCTCAGCCTCCTTTTTATTTGCGTGTTCTTGTTTAATTAATTAATTAGAAATATTTAATCATGCATTTCATTACTCCAATAGAGATTAGTAGATTTTGAATAAGACGATCATGCTTTTGTCGTTGCTATCTTCAGTGTTTTGTAGTTATCCTAAATTTTCGATAATACAATTTCGTAGCTATACGCCTACATTTTTTTTTCATCGGGAGAAAGGTACATAAATTCCCTTTTTTCTTCAAACCTTAAATTCCCTCAAAGGAAAACAATTAGAAGGAAAGAGAACAAGAGTAAAAAGTCAAGAACATCAGCGATTAACTGTGCGCTATAGGGATAATATTAGTATAACATTGCTTCAGGTGGATAGAGTAGGTTCGATGATAATGCATAACCTAATTAAAACTAGTATGCTAACCTGTCCATCTGGTCCAGTAAATTCAGTATCAATAGCATCACGGGTTGTTCCGCTAATTGGGCTGACAATAGTTCTGTACTTCCCTACTAAAGCATTCAAGATGCTACTTTTCCCAACATTTGGTCGGCCCACAATAGAAATAGAAGGAACATAAATGTTTTCATCTTCATTGGTATGAAAATCCTGCAGATAATGCCCTTACTGCAATCAAACTTTATAGCAAAGAGAAGCAAAAAATTCAGTACTGAAGATGTAAAAAACTAAGAGAAGATGCAGAGAGGAAGTAAATGCATTGCACCGCAAAAGATGATAGACAGGAACAATGTTGTTAGAAGTGCTATAATGGGTGCATTTATGAAGGTAGAAATTGCGCAGCCTTTGCACTTGCATTCATGAAAAGAGATAGTTTGCAGAGAAGTGTTGTTTATATTACTTCCTGCAGAGTACAAAGGAAATATCATTTTAAGTTGGAGAATCTGTTATGGGCCACGGGCATAGTTATTGTTATCTATTTTGTGTCATTATTATTAGTAATTGTTCGAGTTTAGGTTTTCATTTAAGAAGGTCTTGTAGCCTATTTAAATGCAAGTTTGGGTTTGTATGAAGCATCAAAGAAGTATTTTCTATTCCATGGCCTGTGTATGAGATTTTTGGTACCTCTCTCCTTCCGAGCATGCCCCACCTAGAAAGCCGCGGTTCTGGCTCCAAAGTATCCCCTCCGCCACTGGCCACTACTCTGGCTAGCACACAACAACTTGGTATCAGAGTCATCCTTCCGCCGGCACCACATTCCTTCTCCTCACATCCGCACAAGCAACCAAGCATTTTCCTATCACCGTTGTTCTCCCATACCGTTGTTCTCCCACGCATCTTCTTCCTGTGTCATCCTTCAACCTCGACACATTTGTGCGACGTTTTTCCAACAGCAGGAGCCAGATCTTCTCAAAGCCTCGCCGACCTTCCTTTTGTGTCAACCACAGAGCAAGTGGTTCAGGTCGCTCGCGTATCGCCTGCTTCATCAAGCCCAACAACGCCAGTCTTCTTCGAGCCCAGCGACGTCCGTCTTCGTCGAGCACAGCGAAGTCCATCCGAAATCTTAGACGCCGTGCATGTTCCAGAGAAGGAGACTAGCTCTCGCCCCCGTGTCCGTGCGTCGAGTCTCCGTTCCCTCACGATCAAATCGTTGTCCTCTTTGCTCCTGTCTGGCGCCTCTCTGCACGAGCGAGCACGAGCATCCTATTGGAAGCTTCAACAAACGTTGTCATCCAGTCGCGGGCGATTCATCGTCGGCGGCTCTCTGCGCAACTCGATCATCGTGCCTTCTTCTTTGGGAAGCCCAGTAAAGAACTCTTGTTCGAGCCTCCTGCCTTTTCAGCTATCGAGTTGTCATTGTTATCACCTCGAGCCCAGCGCCTTATAGATTAAATTTCAATTAAATAGTCACTTCATTAATTTATATGCTGAAGTATAGGGGACTCATCTGATCAAATGAGTACACTAAGGAACATGATGCAAACGTTCCTGACATCCCTAGAAGCATGCCTTCAAGAAGCCGACGCATGTCGCCGGGAAGACTTTGGCCCTGTTTGGGGTGCCGTTTGGGCTCCGGCACGGAGGCAACCCAAACGGTCGTGCGGGAGCGATGGATTTTGGCCCTATCTGCCACCGCGCAGAAGCGCTCCGTTCGGACTGGAGCCGGAGGTTCCAGTCTAGTGTTGCGGTCCGCCTTCGTTCCGCCTCACGTGGGAGAAGACTCCCCAAACATGGCCAAGCTAATAGCAGTCAAGTGCCTCCACTGCCACATATACGCATCGATCCACCGAACTCAGTTGATATCCCAGCTAGTCCAGCAATCGACGCCCGTGTTGTGCTCATTCAGACGGGCTCCCTGCTGTCATACATCAACGTCGCGGGCACTCCTCTCACTCGCACTAAATATGCGACGGTTCGGAGTACTCCTCAAGCATGTGAAGATTATTCTCCACCACTACAATCATTTCAAGATCATGTTGCAGGCTACTCTTCGGTCCTATCACCGCCCACGTTATGCCCTGCCAACACCATCACCATCATCCTTGACGTCGGGGAGCACGAAGAAGGCTTGTCGCTCTCTGAAGCCCCCGTCATGGTGACGCACAACAAGGAACTATTTTGGCGAGAAATCAAGGAGCCAGATGATCAAGTCGGTTGAGCAACGTTCGAGCTTGAGGGCAAGCTCGATTTGCAGGTCAGGTGAGATGTTATGGGCCACGGGCCAAGGGCCTAGTTATTGTTATCTATTTTTGTCTCTTTATTATTAGTAATTGTTCGAGTTTAGGTTTTCATTTAAGAAGGTATGTAGCCTAGTTTGGATTTGTATGAAGCATCAAAAAAGTATTTTATATTCTTTGTATTGTGTATGAGATTTTTGGTAGCTCTCTCCTCCCAAACACGCCCCGCCTAGGAAACCGCGATTCCAACTCCAAAATATCCCCTCCGCCTTCGGCCACTACTCCGGCGAGCACACAACAAAATCATCCAAACTTTGAATCATCATCATCATTATCACTAGACTTATCCCCACTATTTAGGATTAAACCTCTCATTTTTCAAACATTCCTATTGAAAGTTGGCTAAGGTGTTAAACCTATTCTTTGTAAATCGTTTTAAATAGATTGTCTCCATTTTACTTTAGGTCTACATGTTCTCTTTCATAATCCCCCGACAATAATTTCATCTGCACACCTAACTACTGTATTTTTTGACCATTCATCATACATATCTCCTAAAATTATTTTTAATTATCCAATATTAAATAAATGTCCAGATAATCATTCCTATAATAATCATCATTTACCTTATCATTTCTAGTTTTGCAAGTATGCATCATAACATTCTCACTGGTGTCACACTCAATCAACGACTTCATCACTTGCCAACATTTCGAACCACATAACATCCTCGACCACATTGTATCCATGCTTAATGCTTGCTGCATAAAATTCCTAAGAAGCTTCTTCATCTGTGCCACTCAGTCTTAACTTCAAAAGTATAAATATCATTTATACCTTCATTCTTATCTATAATAAATTATAAATATTTAAATCCAACAAACTCTAGTATTTAATTTCTAATAATGTTAATTGATATTTGTTAATAATGAACGCAATAAACTTGCATAAGATCTTTATTCAATTAATTATAAACACTCAAATCATTTTAACATTTTCTCTGTGATCTAATTTTTCTCTTAATAATTCAATTGTCTCACCTATTAAAACAATTACAATCTGAAAAAGTATTTATCAAGCATCTCAGTTTAATAATATTTCTCAAGCATCTCCCTAAACAATACAAAAGGATATGGACTCAATAATAATATTTCATGTAATTGTACTGAAGTTGGAACTATATGTGATGCAATAGGATATGAGGATGAGATGCAAAAGGAGATGCTTATCATAAAAGAGATCCAATAATCACTTATGACGAAGGACTTAGAACTTGGGAGCGACTAATTTCCAAAGGCAACCCGAAAATAAAATCTTTAATAATTTTGTAGCAAGCCAGAAATCGCTAACTAATAATGTCTAATCTTAATAAATATTTAGAAGCAATAATAAGATTCAAAACGAGAAATATCGTTGCCTCAAGAACTTGTTTTTGGTTGCTAAGACAACTCGAATTGGTGCAGATTGGACAGTCTGTTATGGGTCTACTCGGAGTGGTGGTCGGAGGACGATCGGAAACGAGGATGACAGCAATGAGAGATACAATGGAGCTGGAACTGCGGCTGCCTAAGCGGGGCGTGCTCGAGAGAGGGGAGAGCTTCCAAAACACGTCTTTATATAGGCTTGCAAGACACCACCCATAATCACTAACCTCTAACTTCTAACAGATAACTCTCAACTACCACATAATTAAACTACTACATAAAAATAACGGACAATGATGACAATAATAAAAGACCATAAAGGATAAGTGGGCCCGGTGCCCAAGGCCCATAACACAATCCTTCGCCGGGTGTCACCTTCTCCTTCCTTGAATGCCCTTGATCAAGGGGAGTACACTCACTCTCTTAGTAGTCCGTCATTTAGAGGAAAATAGTACAAAATGAGAGACAATTATAGCAAAAGTCAAACTCACAATATTTCATTCATTCAAAAATGATCTTACAACATGAACTTTCATGACTATTTATAGAGTTGAGGAGCTAAAGAGGTAAGGGTTGTGGTAGGTGAGCAGATTTTCATGAATATGGTAGGCAAGAAGTTTATGAAGGTGGTAGGTAAGGGGTTTATGAAGGTGGTAGGTAAGAGGTTTTTTCTTGAGTGTGATAGGTAAGGAAATTGATAAAAGAGGATATGCTTATATACGGGCCAAATGATTTATGTTTGGATTGTTTTGGGCTTGACTTCTCAAAGTCTATAAATATATCATAAAAATTTCCAATATAAAAGACAATTGAGGTTATAGCAATGCCCAACATAAAAATACATAATAAGAATAAAGCTGGAAATCCAATCTGAAGCTGGGTCTAAGTTATGTTTGACGTCATCGATGTTGTTTTTGTCTAAGCTCATAACGTCCTACATCAATATGGCAATACAACAACTACTGATATAGATCAATGCTGAATATGTTTGAGAAATATTTTTCTTTCTTAATGTCCACCAAATTACTTATTGTGGTACTATCATGTCTTCTCAATAAACAATTATGTGCTTCCATAGTACATTTTCGGGTGTGAAACCAAATTGAGTAGCCAAAAGTAAAATATTTGTTAATTACATGTTTCATTATTCTCTCTCATAACTTCATTAATAATATGTTTCATTATTCTCTCACATCTTCGTTCCACGATGCCTAAGTTTGATTCCTCTATATTTATCAAAATCCTGAATATATCAATTGTCCTTAGTACTACTACCAATTTATTTATTTTTCTAAAAGTTTGGTTGACCAAATCACTAATATCCTCAATAACTCTTCAAATATCAAAAGGTATCCCAGATAGACATAAAGCTTCAAAGCCATGAATAAACCCAAAAGTTCAATTCAATTTTAACTTACGATTAGTTGGTAAGGTTCTGCTACTGATCTGTGGTGCAAATCATTGCTATTTATAAAGAGTTGGACAACAGTTTCCCATTTAGCTTGACTCTATAGAGGAGAACACAAATTATAATGCATTTTATTGTATACTCATACAAAGTTTTCTGAAAAGAGAAACAAATGAACACAATAGTAAATGAGTCCAAAAGCTTAGAATCACTCTGTTTCCCACTGTAAAGTCCAAGCACGCCTGGAAGCGGTTTTGCATGGATTTACATGATCATAAAAAAGTTCCCTCCAGCAATGAGGCAAATTTGGTATATTGAATGCCAAGTAGTGTATGCACACAAACAAAGTACTTAAGACACCTTACTCAACACGGTATGCTCTGTTGTCATTTAATGTGCTTATTACAGGCTTAGCACACTTCAGGCCTTACTTGCATGATTTCTCCTGTGTAACTACATTCCTCATGCTCAATTCATCACAAATTCACAATGGATCCTTATCCAGTAAGTTTAACTTTTTTCTAGCGCACATCATCTAGGTGTGGGAAGCCAAGAAATATAAAAACCATGATAATTATCATCATTAGACTTACCTGAAATATTTGTAAATCCTCATTCTGTAACGCCCTGGTCTACTATGAGTGCGCTACAGGTCTGCAGACCAGTGACCCCAACCCATCTCCACAGCTTAGTTGGCGATGAGGATCAGTTTAGAGCTCCCTTATCCAGGAGGTATGAGGTTCAAGTCCCGGCCTCAACAACCCGCCACTGGAATTAGCGGCTGCGGCCGATCAGATCCGTGGAGATGGGTTGGGGTCACTGGTTTGCAGACTTGTAGTGCACCCACAGTAGACCGGGGCGTTACATAAAAAATGCACTTTGTCAACAAACATGTTTTCATATTGCAGAAAGTGTATGTTGGATAAAAAAAGTATATGTTGGATAAAAAAAGTATATGTTGGATAAAAAAGTACATGTTTTCAAATTGCAGAAAGTGCCATGGTATATACTGACAAAGTCTATCAACAAACATGTTGTTGATAACACAAGCTGAGAAAATAATCAATTGGATATTGTACCTCAATTGTTTTCAGCTCTGAGCAAACAAGCTCAAGAAGATCACCTGTTCCAGAGCCTGAAATAGCAGATATTGGCAGGGGAGTAAACCTGACAATCAAACAGAAAAACTTCAGAATTTAAATATAAAGTTGGAGATAAAATCTGAAGTTGTTTTTCTTTTTTGAGGATCCCTTTATCTTGGTATATCCGCGCTCCAGCGTAAACACAAAAATAAGACCCTCACGAAGAAGAAGAGAACAACACACGCAATAATTTGAATAAAAATAGAGTAAAATAAGCCCCTTATTGAAGAAATAGTTATATCTTCTATTTTCATTTCTCTAGCTGATTTTGATGATGGAAAAACCAGCATTCTAACATGGCTAAAATTTCAAATACAAGCGATTATAGCCCCATGAAAAAAAGAATACTAGACAACTCCTAACAAAACAAATTTTGATGTAGGAAAACGGTTCTTATTAGGGAAACTTTTATTATTGGGTCGTGGTGCAGTATGTCAACTGTCAAACAGGATAGAAGTACATGACTGACCCGAAGGACCAAAATTCTGATGCTTGCATTAGACCCTTTCGAGGAGATTCACACTTGTTAACAGCAAGGATGATAGGCTTGGTAGAATAGTTCTTACGCAACCAATTTGCAATTTCCTCATCAGCCGCAGTTAGCCCTGCCTGTTCAAAATTTCATTGCTATTACATAAATTGTTAATCATTGCTATTACATAAATTGTTAATCATTGCTATTACATAAATTGTTAATCATTGCTATTACATAAATTGTTAATCATTGCTATTACATAAATTGTTAATCATTGCTATTACATAAATTGTTAATCATGTTACGCAAACAACAAACAAGAAGAAATCTAAAAATAATAATTTTCCCCCTAAATATTAAGGTACTTGCAGTGCACCAAAGATCGTGCATTGCATGTTGTATCCCATGGAATACGAGAAGAGTCATTATTCACAGCCTTTTGTTGTGGGCCATTCCGGGTTTTGAACCCTGGTTCCTTCCACAACAGGGGCGCGGCCCATCCACCCCAACCCCTCTCCGCACATGTTCTCAGTGCGGCGGGTTGTTGAGACCGGGGCTTGATCCCCAAACCTCCTTGATAGAAGCACTTGACGCTTGCTCCTATCACCAACTTAGCCGCAGATCAGTTGGTGATAGGAGCAAGCGTTAAGTGCTTCTATCAAGGAGGTCCGGGGATCGATCCCCGGCCTCAATAACCCGCTGCGTTGAGAACACGTGCTTAGAGGGGTTGGGGTGGATGGGTAGTGGCTCTGTTGTGGAAGGAACCGGGGTTCAAAACCCAGAATGGCCCACAACACCTTCTCTCTCTATTGCAAAGATACTAATTTGAGATTTCAATCCATGTCCTCCAACTCAACTAAGGAAACTTAACCATTCTCCTAAATTGCATTTTAAAATAAGTTTTTTTCAATTTATAAACTCAGGACCACTTGTGAGTTGTGATCTTATATCTTCTTTCTGTTTGACAAAAAAAATGAAAAAATGAAAGAGCAAACACAAGTTTGTGCACAACATAAAGTTTCAATATATAAGCAAATTGTATACCTGTCCATCTACGATAAATATAATAACCGATGCTTCTTCCACAGCAGTAGCAGCCTGTTTCTCAATCATCGAAGGCATCCTTGCAACAGCTGCTTCCCTAAAAACAAGAGGAATCCCTTCCATACCAATAGCTGTAGAAATGGCGAGTTCCTCCTTAACATCATCTTGTGATTTTGAAAATGTCAGCACACCACCGGTATCTATTACAGAAAAATCACGGTCGCCCCAAAATGCTCTACCATACAGACGATCTCTAGTAACACCAGGTTCATCAACAACAATGGCCCTATTCCCCTGAAAGAATTCATAATGTTAAATGATTTAACATCAATTGGTACACTACATTGAGGTCTTTTGAAGTAAATCAGTGATACAGTACCCCAACAAGGCGATTGAATAAAGCTGATTTACCAACATTTGGTCTTCCAACTATTGCTACCCTTGGGAGAAGGTGGTCAGGGATCTAACAAAAAAGAAGCAAATAATTAGAAAGTGAGACAGAGAAGCTTAATTTGTCAATATTGTCACATCTTATCAAATTTGAAAAAAAATCTAATGATTAAGATACCCAATGTTGCTCCAAGAAACTCATAATGATTATAGTATTCTATCAGCTTCTTCCTGTTGAGCAAGAAAAGAGTAACATTTTACAAAGTAAGGTAGCAGTAATTCCTTAAGAGTAGATTCTGCTTTTTGACATCTTGCTACAGTAACCAAGTGGTATACATAAGCTGAAAGAAGCAAACTCCACTAACAAAGTTGTACACGGGCTCTTCAAAACAATAGTTGAAGACATGTTTTTCAGTGCAGCATTGATCAACATAAGTTATTGAGTGACATATTTGAGAACATATTATTCCATAGAAATTTACCCCTTTTTTATAAATATAGCATGTACAAACAGAAACTGGACTGGCAAACTCACATTTCTACCCGAAGGTCTCTTTCCTTTCCATTTCTCTCCCTTATCTTCGTAGGACCCGTCCTCTGTAACAACCAAATAAGACCGCATACAATAAGGGACTATATGATTCACCAACATCTGTTATGCAGTGTTATAATATTACCAAAGTCGGATATTTTTGTTTGGTGACATCTTTAAACAATACTGGTATGTCAATAACATTCTCATGACATCTAAATATCAGTTAAATTTACCAACAACTAAGGCTCCGTTTGGCACGGAGGTGGCGGTCGTGAACGCGGTGGTTATGAACCATCATTCGTGAACGCACGACCTTACCTAAGGAATTTCATCCACTTTTATGTTCAAAACTAGTTTTCTTTTCTTGGTGGCGGTCATAACCGTTGTCATGCCAAACATACATTCTATGATAGTAGCTTTGTTGTTCAAACTCACGGGAGCAAAAATGCCACGCCAAACAGAGACTAAGGCTTCGTTTGGCGCGGATTTTTTGCTCCGGTGAGTTTGGACAAAAACGCCACCGCCATAGAATGTATGTTTGGCATGACAACGGTTATGACCGTCATCAAAAAATAAAACTAGTTTTGAACATAAAAGTGGATGCAATTCCTTAGGAGAGGTCGGGCAATCACGAACAACGGTTCATAACCACCGCATTCGTGACCGCCACAGCCGTGCCAAAAGAAGCCTAAATGTCAGTTGACATCTATTAAGAATGATGCTAAGAATAAATTAAAATCATCATTGATAGCAAGCAAGATGTTCTCATACAGCATTAATATGAAAGAAGATTGCAACAAATTGCATCAGTAGCTCCTAACATATTTTTGCTTCAGGAGAGCAAGACAAATGATCAAAATAAAAAACGATTTTATTGAAAAATACAATCTGTTTACACACAACACAAATTTTTTTTTCTCTAATGAATATTAAGTTTGAGTGACATTTTGTAGTACAAACAACTTATCTATACATAGTTCTCTAAAACAAACAGCTATCAAGGATGCTTAAAATTATCACTAAAGAGGAAGCAAACAGAATCCTGGATGGTTTAATAATCTGATTCCAAAATTATATTTTGAACAGCTCGTCCAGTCTGGCATGTTATGAAGAAATACGATACATAGAAGGCATCAGAGCTTCCAGCATGGCGCAAAACAATGTTTTCCCCATTCCACCTCCATGATTATCTCATCAATTAACAGACTATCGGGAACATGCGAGTGTCATCATCTTTCATGGAAAATGAACGTAGAAGAAGCATACCTAGGTCAAGTTCCTGAGATAAGGACAATGCATACTCTCTGGCCGTACGGCATGCCTCTTCGTCCAGCGTGAGAGACTTGAGCTCCGAGAACTCATCGTCCCCAAATCCCTCATCTTCACCTCCCCCCTCCACCTCCACCTCCACCTGCTCCTCCTCCTCCACCTCCTCCTCCTCCTCCTCCACATCCTTAAAATCGCCCTCAACTTCTTCGAGGGCCACTAAATCCAGCTGGCGAAGAGTACATCGTAATGTTCTTCTACGAAGATTAGATAATTTGTGATGAGAGGCGTGGGGCACATGGAAGGAGCGGAGAGTGAACGGAGAGAGGAGAAATGGCGGAGGGCATGTGGAGAAATTTTGAGGGAGGTTGGTCGGGGAACGTGAAAAGAAAGCGGAGACGATGGACGGAAACCGACTGCGATGCGTTGCCGGCGGAACTCCCGCCATTGGAAACCGACTGAGGGGAGGAGGAAGCTGTTTATCCACTCGAATCTAGAGTTGCAAGCTAAAAATCGAATTATGAAATTATCCATTAATTTTCACTTAAAATAATTTTTTTTAATTAATGATCTTAAATAAATAAAAAACGATTATTAACCGCAGCCTAAAATTTGCTAGTCACACACCAAAAATTCAGAAACACCTACTTTTCTCACCTTCCTATTTTTTAACAGCAACCCGACATCCACTTACCTCATATGCTCGTCCTTGACACCGTTGTCGCACGTTTACTCGTCTGACGTCGTTGTCGCATGTTTGCTCCCTCGCCCATTTGTTCCCCCATCGTTGTCACTCATCTGCTTGCCTGATGCCGCTGTCGCACTTCCACAAGCAACGTCATCGACTTGCTTCTGCAAGCCCGCCGACTTGCTTCTGCTCGCTCGGGTGAATCTCATAAGTTCTCCACTCCAGTATTTCACTCATGATTTATCTTCCAATAATTCAGAGGTTTTCGGTCAATTCCTTTGAATCCTTTAGCATGATTTGTCTCTTTTAGTATGATTTGTCTTCTTTAGCAGGATTTCTCTTCGTTCAAACGAGTCGTTCGTTGTAACTCGTGTATTCTACAAGATATTTAGCCTTATAATATAAGACTAGTATTTAACATTTTGGGATGCAGATAAATTTTTGAAATTTTTCGGGTTACAGTTAACAATGAGGTGCGACCAGCCAATTTGAAGTGACGGATAACATTAGCCTTTACAAAAACCCAAAAATATCCCTAAGTGGCATAATCAAATGGTTATTGATCAATCGCTAATAAATTATAGAAGGTTGAATCAGTACTGTTATTAAATATGAATTAAATAGTGAAATAATTATGTTAATCAATCTTAATCAACATAATAAATACTGCACAAGAAATATTTATTATAATAATAAAGTATTTAGCTACTATGTATGAAATATAAATATTTGAAATACTCTGTCGGTTTTAATTAGTGCAATAATTATTTATCATAGATGCTATTTTATTTATGTTTATATTTTAAAAATATTTAACTTGATCTATATATAAGATCCTTTCATTAGTAAAAAATGTTCATATACATATGAAATGATTAAATACTCTTAAAAAAATTATTTTATTTTTAAAACCCTTTTTATCAAATTTTATAAATTGATACTAAAATTGCAAATATGCATTTTCATACAACTATTAGGGTGTTTTACTCTATATCTACCTAAAACTCCAAGACATTTGATAACTTAAGGCAACCATGGCTAAAAGCCAAACTAACATATAGCTAAAGGAAATAATTAAATAATTAAATGAATGACAAACTACATCTTACAATCCTAAAGCTCAACCAACCAAAAACATTTATTAGAGTATATTATTATTTTTACTATTATATTTTTTTTAAATTTAAAATATATGATTAATTACAAGTACAAAAGAATAAAATATCATACAACTTTGTGTGTAAACTATGATAATTATCTAATACTATGGAGGCATTATGAGAATCTACATGAATAAGGATCTCTTTTAGGGCGAACAACCTTGAGAGCCGTTGTGTTGCCGTTCAAACCCATTCGACGTCGTGATCATTTGGGCGCTCAACATTCGGCATTCCACGGAATGCACTAGACAAAGAAAAGTCATTTCCCGCCTTTCAGAACCACGCAGTGAATATTCGAGGCCGGTGTTCGGGCATCGGCATTTGGTCATCGTTCCAAATACCCTGCCAAACAAAGCCTAAATCTTAATTGTGTGGTACACTACGAGATTGTGCGCATTTGATCGAATGGCCGCAATCCGATCAAAAGAATTCAAAGGCAAGGCTTTTTCACAGTCCCCATTACATATTCTAGCGTGCAAGGCCAGGGCGCCCACGCACGGCTAGTGAGCGCGCCGCGCCGGCCGCCGGCCTTCGGCGCGCCGCCGCCACTTCCGCTGCTTACAGCCGCCACCTTCACCAGGCAACTTGTCCGGAGCGCCCGAGGGGCATGTTCATCATTTTCGAAAAATTGGTGATCCAGGTGACCGGAACCGAGCAACGTCATTCTTCAACTCAAGATTCAGTCAGACACAATTACCAGCACGCCACTTCAAGAAAGCTATAAAAAGACCTTCATACCTTCATTTGAAGAAAAAAGATCCAGGAGACAAGAGAGAGCTCTGAGATTTTCAACGAGAACGTAGGACTTTGATCGTTCCTCCGCTCTGAATTTCATCTGCTCGCTCTCAAGTCTGCTCACGCTCAAGGCTCCAGTAGACACTCTCGCAAGCATCAGCAAAGGAGCGGAAGAACGTTCCTGAAGACGCTCTGTGGACTAAGTCATTTTTCCTCTTTTCATTACTTTCAAATCTTGTAAACGGAGAGGTGGCATCTAACCCACCTGAAATTGGAAACTCTTGTAACCTCAAAGGAACTAGTGATTTTCGGTCGGCACAGATCCGACCACGTGATTTTTCACCTTTTCCAAGTTTTCCACACTAAAACACCTCGTGTCATTGCTGCTGAATTTTCATTTAACTGTTTGCGCGCTCTCTGAATCGGGGGAAAACCGAGTAACCCGCGACAAATCTAAATGATATTGATCTCCAAAGAAGTATCCAATCATAAGAAGAAGCATAAGAAGAGCCCAATCATGAACAATGCTAGCCTAGGGGAGAATAGTGACAGATCTAACAAAGGCATTAACAGATGGAATGATGATGATTAAGATTTTTCGAGCACCAACTCCTCTTGATGCATCAGACGAAGTTTTCATACAACTTCGTATTTAAAATATTTGCACACAACTTCGTATTTAAAATATTTGCATACAACTTCGTATCGGACGCGCTCCTGTAGAGATTGAAGACAACATTCTAGAGATTGAAGAAATACTAAGAATCAAGAGGGCCCTTCTTCGTCTTCTTGAATAGCTTTGATATCACAAAAGGAGGCGAATAATTTGAACACCTTCCATGACAGAGTTGTAATTGTTATGGCCAGTGCATAAAAGCATGTAAATTGTCATTTGCATTCATTTATGTTAAAAAAATATGCATATCAGATCATTTTGGGGACTATTTAAAGCTTTAAATTCCGTCGAATGTACATGGCCCAAAATATGATCCAAAACACGTTATTTTTCAATCTAAACGACGCAATGTATAACATTTTACACGATTCTACGCAAAATCAAAGCCTGTAAAGCTAGACACTTACTAAAGCTTCCTTCAAAACTATCCAGTGGAGAATCATCCCACTTTGTTATTCTACCTTTCAATTATAGGAAGAAACTGCAAGCATATTACCACTTCAACAAAAGAAGAGAGACAAAAAAAATAAAAAACAATGCTGACAAAAGCAGAGGCTAAATTTTTTTTTCGATAACCAAACAAGTATTCGGCAAATGCCATTATTTTGCGCCTTCCAGGTCCTCCGCCCCTCTCAGGATAGCACCTATCAGTTAGGCTCATTGTTGGCGACCTCGGCAAAGCAAATCGGGCATGCCTGAATCAGCAGAAGAACATAATGCTCAATAAACTATCGAAAAATGCTTGCTTTATGTCACAAAATTTTGAACATTGTGACAAAGTTTGTTATATTAAGCGCACGACACTGCATGAGTTTCTTGATGTCAGCAGACTCAACAAATCTTCAACATTATGACTAAGGCTTCGTTTGGCGCGGCTTATTTGCACCGGTGGGTTGGATCAAAAACGCCATTATCATAGATTGTATGTTTGGCAAGACAAATGTTACGACCGCTGCCAAGAAAATAAACTAGTTTTGAGCATAAAATGCATGAATTTTTTTAGGTGAGGTCGGGCGTTCGCGAACCACGGTTCATGACCACCGCATTCACCTATTTTCTCTTACACATTAGGGCTCCGTTTGGCACGGCGGTGGCGGTCGTGAACGCGGTGGTTATGAACTGTCGTCCGTGAATGCCCGACCTCACTTAAGTATCTTTATCCACTTTTATGTTCAAAACTAATTATATTTCTTGGTGGCGGTCTAACATGCATTCTATGAAGGTGGCGTTTTTGTCAAACTCACCGGAGCAAAAACGTCCCGCCAAACGGAGCCGAGATGAAGTCAAATGTGTTGAAAATATGTTGACTTTATGAGCAGCAGAAACATTGGTCAAACAATAAATATGGAATCAGCAGCTTTATCAACAAACCTTGTTTAAACCAAGCCATCTACTAACACATCCAGAATGATAAACATGTTTGCATGGCAGAGTCATCTGTTGATCCCCTCTTTTATAGTACATCTGGCAAATTACACACCTGCAAGAATAAAAATAAATAATATTTATTTATTTTTGAAATCTATATTCATGAATCATCATCATTAGTCTTCTTCCCATAATCTGGAGTTGACTTCATGAATCATTGCTTCACAGTATTTTCAGCTGAATGCTTGCCTGAAGTGTTAAATTTCACTTCGAAAAACTTTTATATTACCGGCACCGCCCTTTCCTCGATCCTTCTATAATAATTTTATCTACATATCTATAAAGGAAATTTCTATAATTCATTTTACAAGTCCAAATGATGCGGCCACCTAAGCTATCAAATTCATGGAGCAACTCAATCAGAACACGACGAGGACATTTAGGCTCCGTTTGGCGCGGCGGTGGCGGTTGTGAACGTGGTGGAACTATCGTTCGTGAACGCTCGACCTCACCTAAGGGAATTCATCCACTTTTATGTTCAAAACTAGTTTTCTTTTTTTGATGGTGATCATAATCGTTGTCACGCCAACATACCGGAGCAAAAAAGCCGCGCCACGGAGAGCCTTCGTAGTATAGATTAATTTTGTGCATTTATTTACATGCCTTTAATTTATTTGTCCTTATGTTTATGCAATTTTATTTGCTAGAAGGCTTATTTGCATATTGTGCTTATGTCCTAGCTTACTACCTATAAGGCCCAGGGATTGTATAATGATTCATTAATTTATATTCACGAATATACCGAGGTAAGACAAGCAGCTGAATGATAGCAGGACTAATTGAGTTAAGATGGCAAAATGCTGCCCTCAAGTTCCAATTGTTAAGGTATATTAAATTATCGGGTTAACGGATACTTGGCGGTTGGTTAGGATCCGTTAGGAATCCAGGTACCCGCCGGGGATTTAGGATTTGCCTATAAATACCCTGCTAGGGGCAACGAGTAGAGTGTTCCAAACTAGACACTCACGCGGGTGCTTCGAGCGTCATTCTAACATTCTCGAAGTGTTTCCCTCGTTTCCCGTAACCGCCCCTGTCTGTTGTCATCCCCGTCGATCGAAGGAGAAGAATTCCCGTAACTACAACTGCTCCTTGCCGTCATTCCCGTCGATTGAGCGAAGGAGGTCGCCCCGATCGTGAAGAAGTAAAGGCCGCCGGTTCCTGTGTGGGGGTTTTCCGTCGCTGCGAAGGAGGAAGGATTGTGTGTGCTTCTCTTACGTCGCTGGCGTCGGTCGCTGTCGCCGCCGCTCTTTCTATCGCGAGATCTGCCGCTGGTCGCTACGAAGGAGGAACTCTCCTGTAACTGCTGTCGCCGCCGATCTCCCTGTGCGAGAAGAAACCCGTCCGAGCGCGCCCGTCGTTCTGTTCCTTTTCCCGTCGCGCTCTTCTTCGCGAGGAAGGACTCTGCCGCCGGTCATGTGCAAGGAGAAGGAAGAATCGCCACCTATTCTCGATCCTTGTTCGCTGATCGTGCGCCGCCTTCGTCTCCCGCTGAACCTGTGTCCTTCAGTCGCAAAAGCCGCAGATCCAGAGGACGTCCAGGAACGCAGATCGGAGAAGCATCGCCGTCTGTCGCTGCCGCCTTGCCGCCGCAGTCGTCCAGTCGCGCCGATCCAGTGCTCCAGTGAAGAGGTGCCGCTGTCGCTACCGTGGAAAGACGCCTCTGCTACTGCCGTTCTCAGTTTTCCGCTATCGGAATTTCGACATCGATGTCGGAATTCCGACAGTGTCCTGTCCTATTAGTGATCCAGTTTCGGCTCTGGTGGTTCTTTGCCGCCGTTGTTTGCGTGGATCTAGTCTTCGACGACTTTGTTCAGCCGGAGAAGAGGAGCACAACTTTTTCTGGATTGGATCCGAAGAATTTCTCGCCTCCACGCTTTTCAGTGCTCTCTTTCTAGTTTTCTGCTCGTAATTAGTTTGCTAGTGGAATTCAAGTATTTGGCAAGAGACACACAATGTCGAAAGGGACTACTCCTGTTCCGATGATCAAATTGGAGAAATTCTCCAATTCTGAATTCTATGCTTGGAAGAGGAACACTCAGTTTGGTATGAAGTACCTGAACGTGTTCTACACCGTTCAGTCTGTACGTGCTGAGGTTCTTGGGACAGATGGCGAGGCCCAGTGGATTGAAGATGAAGATTTCTGCCGCGACTACCTGTTGAACTGCCTCTCCAACAGGCTTGCTGAGACGTACAGTAAACTGAAGACCTAAAAAGAAATCTGGGATGCTCTGGAGGAGCAGTTCAAGGAAGAGGAAAATATGTCCAAGACGTACCTCGTGGATAAGTTTATGGCTTTCACCTTCACTGAGGAAAGGGAAATCCTTCCACAGGTTGCCGATTTTGAGAATCTGGTGGACAAGCTGAACAGTGAGAACATCCCACTGCCAGATGGATTTGTTGCAAGAGCTATCATATTCAAGCTCCCGTTGGCGTGGTACTCCTTTAAAACGAAGATGTATCGGAAGAAAACGCTGGTCAGTCTTAAAGACCTCAAGCGCTTCATCTGCATTGAGGATGAGAACCGAACTAGACACGCTAGGGAGACCATTAGCAAGCAGTCCTCTGCTGCCAACATGGTCATGCATCCTAAGCGGAAGTTTAAGCCCAGCAAGACTAGATCGTTACCCAGTGCACCCGCAGTTGTGGACACGAGCAAGAAGGCGAAGAAATTCAAAGGAAAGTGCTACAATTGTAACAAGTGGGCTCACTGCACTTCCGAGTGTAAGCAACCAAAGAGAGACTCTAGCACACCAAAGCCTGATAACCGGGCCAATATGGTTCATCAGACTGCGCCTACCGACTTTGTTTTCATGGTCGGTAACGGACAGGCCAGTACCGAGTGGTGGCTAGACTCAGGTGCTACATATCACGTCTACAACAACACTGCGCTTCTGGAGGATGTCACTGCAGTCCGAGAGACTGTTACTGTTGTTGATGGAGGAGTGGCTGACGTGCTGAAGGTCGGCAATGCTACCTTGACGCTCTCCTCAGATAAAACTCTTACTTTGAAAAATGTTAAATTTATACCATCATTAGCTGCTAATTTAATTTCAATTAGTTTGTTATGCGATGCGGGTATGTCATTTAACATTAGTGGTGGTCGAGTAACGCTGATGGTTCACTCGCACTACTTTGGTTGTGCGTATGTCGTCAACAGAATGTATATGTTGAGTCTAGCAAACGAAGTAGTAAATCAGGTTAGTTCTAATTTGATCGATCCTAAGACTTTACATGCAAAACTAGGACACGTCAATTATAGAAAACTACTCCTGCTAGCTAGAACTCACAACATCCCCTTAGACAAAAAAACCAGATTTGACAAATGTGAAATCTGTGCTCAAACTAAGATAACTAGAACACCTTTTAGTCAGGTTTCTAGGAGTACACACTTGCTAGAGTTAATACACTCCAACATATGTGACTACAAAAGTTTTGTTACACGTGGAGGTCGGAATTATCTGATAACATTTATCGACGACTACTCTAGATTCAGTCACATTTATCTACTTAAAACCAAAGATGAAGTTTTTGAAAAATTTCGTATATTCAAAACTAGGGTTGAGAATCAACTTGACATGAAAATAAAAAGATTAAGGAGTGATAGAGGAGGAGAATACGTCTCCGGGGAGTTCAGAGATTTCCTTACCAGCAATGACATCATCCCTGAAACGACTGCCCCTTATTCCCTCCAATCCAACGGTATCGCTGAACGAAAAAATAGAACTTTAACAGAGATGTTGAATTCTATGTTGTTAATTGCTGGCATGTCTGCGGCCTACTGGGGTGAAGCTGCCCTCACGTCAAATCACATTCTTAATAAAGTTTCTCATGCCAAGTTGACTAAGACACCCTATGAGCTTTGGTTTAAGAGACCTCCTAGATTTGATAATCTTAAGACCTGGGGTTGTATCGCTTATGTTAGGATACCTGACCTTAGAAGAGCTAAGATTGGACCTAGGACAAATACGTGTGTCTATCTAGGATGTGCAGAGAATAGTGCTGCAAACAGATTTCTAGATCTCTCAACAAACTCTGTAATAGAATTTAGAGACGTTGTCTTCTTTTAGGAAAAGTTCCTTAAGGATAAGAACCTGACGCTTCCAGGTCTGCCAGCCACTAGTCTTGAGCCTCCAGCCGAGCCAAGCCAACGTAACTCTGACACTGAGCCTGTAGACACGAGTGGTTTAGATACCAGAAGGATATCTAGTAAAGAGAAAGTGCCTAAAAGCTTCGGTACAGACTTCATGACTTACCAAGTTGAAGCTGATCCATCCACCTATAAGGAAGCGATGCGATCTCGAGACTCTCTATTATGGAAAGAAGTCATAGATGAAGAGTTAAACTCTCTCATGCAGAACAATACGTGGACACTGGTTGACTTGCCCAAAGGGGCTAAGACCATTGAAAACAAATGAGTTCTGAAGAAGAAGCTTAATCCTGATGGGAGTAATGTCAAATACAAAGCACGTCTAGTTGCAAAAGGCTTCACTAAAGTGAGTGGAATAGACTACTTTGATATATACTCACATGTTTGTCACTATGCGACAATTATGATACTTCTCGCTATAACATATATTGAACATTTTGCAGTTCATCAGATGGATGTCAAGACTGCATTTCTAAATGGAGATCTGACCGAAGAGATCTACATGCACCAACCTGAAGAGTTCGTCGTAGAAGGTCTAGAGAATAAGGTCTGTAAGTTGATTAAGTCACTCTACGGATTGAAGCAAGAACAGAAATTGTGGCACGAAAAATTTGACACTTGTGTTAAAGTCATGGGTTTTAAATCCAGCTTTTCAGGTAAATGTCTGTACGTTTGTACAAGTTCAAATAAAGTTGCAATTATATGCTTGTATGTTGATGACATGCTAATTCTGGGCACTGATCAGTCTGAGGTGAAAGACGTGAAAGCTGTCTTGACGGCACAATTTAGCATGACTGACTTAGGTGTGGTGAAAACCATCCTAGGAATGGAAGTGAACTTTACTGAAAAGGGTATTACCCTAAGCCAGAGTCACTACATTCGAAATCTACTTGAGAAGTATGGTTACGTTAATAGCAAAGGTAGTGAGACTCCATATGATTATAACAATAGACTGAAACCGAATGAAGGTTCATCTATTAGACATTTGGATTACTCCAAACTCATAGGTACTCTCATATATGCTACAACCTGCATTAGACCTGACATAGCCTTTACGGTCGGCATGTTAAATAGATTTACGAGTAACTCTGGGAAGGACCACTGGAATGCCTTAGAAAGGCTAATGCGATACTTAAAGTACAGTGAGAAGTATGCTTTATGTTACAGTGGACATCCTCCTGTGCTTGAGGGGTATTCTGACGCCTCCTGGTGCTCAGAAATTGCTGACAGTAGATCCATTAGCGGTTTTTGTGTTTACCCTAGGAGGAGCAGCAGTAGCTTGGAAGTCAAAGAGGCAGTCGTGCATTGCACTATCCTCTATGGAATCAGAACTCTATGCTCTCGCTTCAGTAGGAGAAGAAGCAGAATGGATAAGAGATCTGATCATAGACATTTCAATGACGAGTCTGAAAATACACTATATTTCGCTATATTGTGACAATCAAGGCACAAAGACCATTGCAACAAATACGTTGTTCAATGAAAAGCGAAGACAACTAAGGATAAAATAGGCCTGGTTGACCCATCTCACCAGTCAGGGGATAATCTCCCTATTGGACGTGAGATCGAAAGATAATGTAGCAGATGTCCTTACCAAGGGCTTAAGTAAGGTTCTAACACATAAAACATCGGGGGAGATGAGATTAAGGTTCATTTAGTATGACTTAATACCCTGCTTATATTTTAAATCTTAGAACCGTAGTCTGCTTACATTCGAGCATCTAGAGTGAGCACGCGGAAGTATTTCAGATGTTATCTGATGAAAGCCCGAGATGAATAGTTGTCAGTCATTCCAAACTTAATTCAAAGGCTGATTTTGATATCATTCCAAAAAGGAATACTGAAGTTGCTGATACGAGTCCTTATATTATGATCGTTACTTATATCATTCCAAACTTGATGATATATTCATCACAGCTTGTTGTATCATTCCAAACTTGATGGTATAGCACGATTGTGAAACGTTTAGTAATAATCTTAATAATCGAAGGAACATGGTTTGATTCTATGAAATCAATTGTCTAATTTTGTGTAAATTTGATAGAGATGCTGATTTGTGATTCTTTCTTCCTGGTTAGAGTATTACGTTCTTTTACTGCTAGAACTAATCACTTTACTTTTGATTAGCAAATGTTAGAATTCATAGAGATTTGTCTCATGACATTCTTATTATGTCTGTTTGCAGATCACATGGAGATTGAAGGAGAGAAAGTTGATTTCGACCCGGATGACGATGATCTGTTGTTTGCATAGATCATTGATCAGTTATCCTTTTTTGAGTTTTTCCAGCTTTGCTTACTGTCTTGTTTGGAGCTGTGTGTTTGAGTTTAGATATTATGTATTCTAAAACTCATATTTATGTTTTCTGGAAAACTCATGTTTTGTCGTTATTAACTCTTGTTTAAGTATACTGTGATGTGACCCCGATATTTACAATATAGGAGGAGATTGTTAATGTATATTTAATTATCGGGTTAACAGATACTTAGCGGTTGGTTAGGATCTGTTAGGGATCCACGTACTCGTCGCCTATAAATACTCTGCTAGGGGCAACGAGTAGAGTGTTCCAAACTAGACACTCACGCGAATGCTTCGAGCGCCATTCTAACACCAATAAGATCGAGGAATTTGACTTTGAATTCTTTTGTCTTATACAACAAAAGGTGACTCGCTTTCATTGTCAAATAATCTAAAATGTTCATTGTCCAGAAAGGAGTTTGACTTTGTTGACAAAAGACAAGTTGTAGTTAGCAAGAGTCAATGTTGAAAGAGAGGAGTTGCATTTAGTAACTAATGAATACAACAACAACAACAACAACAGAACCCATATAGTCCCCAATCATTGGGGGTATGGGCGGGGGAAGATTGGAAACAGACCTAACTTTTGGCCCTATGCCCAAAGTGGCTTCTCTCAGAGGAGAAAGACCGAACCTTTGACAATAGATGCACAAAGTGGCTGCTCACAGATTACCACTGAAATAGTGGCCCCCTATACCGTCACGTTTGCTGCGGAATCATGCCCTCAAATCAAAGCCAAAGACATCAGAGAGGGCAGACTCAAGAATCCATTTTGATTTATATGCACATAACCATGCTTCCTTCATTCACGGCAATTTTTTTTCTCTGATACCAATTGACGCAGGACGAATCTATAGGCTGCGAGATAAACCGTAACCTAACCCTACATGTTATGCAAATCCGACGGTTGAATCGTAATTAGATAATAAATTTAAACATCTCACGCGCAATTAATTCACGGCAAAGCACAAATAATTTAATTAAGCAAAACAGGCTTAGGCTTCCCTCCGCGTGGAGGGCCAAAGCAAGAGCGCGCGGCGAATAATTCCTTCCTGCAGTTAGAGATTAATCTAGACACAAATAACTATAATAAAATGAACATCTAAGCAAGCATGTAATATTCCAAATGATAGCAATGTTTTAATACCTTTAACCAATACAAAGCATATCACAAATCTGAAATAAACTAGGGCTGCAGCGATTTAGAACAAATCTGAAGTTTGGAGGCGAAATGGGGTCTTTCCGGATGGTGGAAGACTAGATCGGGCAAGGGGAAGGTGGATCCACGGAAGGGGAGGAGTTGGCTGCGGGTATGGTGGGGTTTAGGGGCAGGACCGGAGCTCGGGACTGGGTCTGGACAGATCTATCCAGATCTGGACAGATCTGGCCGGCGGTGAACAGGGAAGGGGGCTGGGACTGTGGGCGGCAGGGGCTGTTGGAGGGCTGGCGGCAGGGAGAGGAGCGGCTGGAAGGGGAGGCGGCTGGAGGGGGGTTGGCGGCTGGTTCCTGGACAGCAGGGGCTGGGCAGTTTGGACAGGGGAAAGGCTGCTGGAGGGCTGGCGGAAGGGAGAGGAGCGGCTGGAAGGAGAGGCGGCTGACGGTGAACAGGCAGGGAAGGGGGGAATAAAAACTATAGTATTGAATAGTGAATTTCATTATTCAACAGTAAAGTTAAGAAGAGGAATTTCTTTAGGCATATTGAGCAGTGGCTGGACATTGGGGGGGGGGGGGGGGGGGGGGGGGGGGAA
Organism: Dactylorhiza incarnata; assembly: GCA_033032865.1. Taxonomy (NCBI): domain Eukaryota; kingdom Viridiplantae; phylum Streptophyta; class Magnoliopsida; order Asparagales; family Orchidaceae; genus Dactylorhiza; species Dactylorhiza incarnata. Next base: position 1,750,534 of record JAWHQI010000347.1, on the reverse strand, counting down.
CGGCTGCTGTAGAAACAGGAAAGCGAGGAGCGGCTAGAGGATTGGAGGGGAGAAAATACAAAGATAAAGTTACCTTCCCAAGGAGTCGTCACCAAGGGGGATCCACGGAGTCGGCACCGCGGATGGATCACCGGAAACAAGGAAGAATGTCTCTCCAAATTTCAGCAATGACTAGAGACTGCAGCCCTAGGTTCATATTTATAATGAAATAAAATTAGGGCACCCAAGATGGACGGCTATGATTGGCCGTCAATCTCGGCGCCAAAACAATACTAAATATTATTCAAAATACAACATGCAATATATGAAAATCCATCAGAACGACGAGCCGGACGCAACCACGGAGTCGGATCGTCGATCCGGGTACGCCAAATATGGTAAGTCGCCAAATCAGCCCCAAGTGGACCCAATGCTCGTCCTAGCCCAATGCTCCGCATCAATCTCCCCGGCTCGAAAGAATTCATCTCCCGATGAATAAGGGTCAGAATTCTCTCGCCGAATGCCAGGTAAACTCGAGGGGGCCCGCCAGAAGTCGTCCAAGTGTCGTCGCTGAAAATGCCCTCGCCGATCAATTCCTCCGGACTGAATAGTGTCCATCCCCGACGAGTGGAGACGGTCGTACTGAAGTCGAAGTCCGGGGCGAATCGATCAAGCACATCTCTCAACACACAAGTAGAAGGATCCGGTGGAATCTGAGGTGCCAATGGTGAAACCGTTGGGGACAACATCCCGGGCAAATAAGGGTAAGAGGTGGGCTGAGAACGGGGCAATGAATGTGGTGGCAAGGGCTCGGGGGTAGACTGAGTGGTGGGTGGTAAAAACAGTGGTAAAGGCTCGGGGGGGCCGCCAAGATGTGGGCCTGAATACTCGCGAAGTGCAAAGTATGGCGTCAGGTCCTCGACATTGAACACAGTATGGGTACTCATGCTCGCGGGGATGTCCAACTCATAAGCATTTGTTCTGATGCATCTCAGGACTGAGTAGGGACCCATTCGCCTAACGCTCAAGCTTTTAGCAAGCCTCGCACGGAGCCTCACAACGCAGATTCTCACCATCACCTGCTCGCCTTCATGAAGTACCTGCACTTGCCAATGAACATCCGCATGTGATTTACAAAATTTATTATCATCATGGTTTCTTCGTCGGACTGACTCGTGACACACATGCAAACAATGAATAGACAACACAACAAACTTATGTCGATGATGACAAAACGACGCGACAGACTCATGCAAATGATGACAAAACGACTCAACAGACGCATACAAATGATGTAAATGACACATGATCGACACAACATACTCACTATGGGACAGGCTAATAACCACTTGAAAATCTACCAAAGGAGGTGGTCTATCAGGAGTCTCTCTCGGGGGAGTGTAGAAAAACTCATCTCGTGTGAGACGCGTGCTTAGGTGACCGTGCGAAACAGCTTCGCTCAGGTGCGAACTCATGAAGAGCAACATGTAGTGCAGGGGTCATAACACATCAGGGGGCTCGCCAGGAGGTGTGTAAGAAAAGTCATCACGAATGCGATGTCCACCTGACGGAGAATCGTGTATATCGGCTAAAAGATATGGCTCACGAGTGTGGTGCGTGTCCCTGAAAAGAAAGAGCTCGTCTGGTGGGTCAGCAGGTGGTGCGTCCCAAAACTCATCACGAGTGATATGTGTCAAAAAGTAGGTCCTCAAAATATGAGTAAGCTCAAGTGTGCTCATGGTAGGCCCTACATACATTTTACTCCACTCACGACTCATCCTCTGGGGTAAAGCCCGCGATGATAGGGGAAGAGACGCCAATAGCTCGAAACTCGTAGACAAACGTCTCATCTGAATCTCATCTTCACCAGGAATTGGTGGATCGTCAGGAGGTTCAACTGGGGGTTCGTCATGGAACTCATCACTAGGCTCAAGGTCCTCAAGATGAGTACCAACATAAGGGGTAGTGTCCCCCTGAATGGATGACATGCCCACTACGAGATCAATACTAGGCGCTGGGCTCTCAGTCGCGATGTGACTCAGGGCCATGATAATGGGAGAACGACATAGATCGGTGCTCAAAAATGGGTCTGTGGGTGCGGTATCAGGACGTAAGTCCAGGGTAAGGGTGCTAACCAACCCATGACATGCCAGAGGTGGTGGGGTGGGTGAAGGGCACGACACTATAGGCTCACGAGGTCGCTCTGGCTCACTCTCAATCGGGGTCACGAGGGACGGGTCAGAAGCAAGAGATAGACTACTCACTGGGCTAAGCAACTCGCTGGGGTGAGAGTAGTCTGTATCAGGTATCCCTTCTGCCATGTCTGACGGAACAATGGTAGGCAGAGTGGTGTCCTCGGTGTGGGAGGAGCTCGTACTGTGGCGGTCAATGTGAGAATCCAATCGACTAGCTCTTGTGGTTCTCAAAAACTGCTCATAACGAAGGGCGAGCTGATATGTCTGCTCGAGGGACTTCGAGCTATGATAAATCACCTTAGTATGAATGTCTGAGCGAAGGCCAGACCGAAATCTACAAGAGGTCATGGTTGGGTCCTCTCGGATATCGCTCCTTACAACTAACTCATCAAAGCGATCCCTGTACTCAGCGACGGACATGGATCCTTGCTGAAGGGAAGATAATTGGTCGAGCAAGCGACTCCGATACGACGAAGGCAGATACCTCTGACACAATGTACGCTTCATGTCCACCCAACTAGTGACGCGATGTAGACGGTCTCGCTCGCGTGTCCTCTCAATGCTAGCCCAATATGCTCTCGCCTGATCTAAAAGTCTAAGTTTCGCAAACTTGATGTGACGCTCACCGAATACCTCAAAATGGTCAAGATAATACTCCATATCCACGAGCCAATAACTGAAAGACTCGGGACTCGATGAGCCGTCAAAGGAAGGGGCAGCGGTACGAAACTGACTCTCAAGATCTCTCTCGGAACGACGATCCTCATAATCATCATTCCTAAGGTAACCGAGTCGTGTCGAAGGATCAACACGATCCGCTCGCGTGTACGGATAAGAACGATGACAATCAACATACTGATCGTGTCTAGCATAGTGGTCTCGTGTCGGTGGGTCAACACGATCTCTAAAAGTGGTGTGCTGCGATCGAGAATAATCGTCGTAGTAACGTGGAGATCTCCCTGACGGGGCTCTGTGAGAGCGGGTGCTAGTGGACTCGAGACCTCCAAAATGAGGGGAGGCCAAATTTTGATACCTATGCATAGTGAAAAACAACCTATAGACTATACGACTGCGTATCGAAAGAGCGCGGAACCTGGCTCTGATACCAATTGACGCAGGACGAATCTATAGGCGGCGGAAAATCCGCGACATAACCAATTCGCAGCCTATATAGGCAAGTAGTAACTAATGAATAAAGAGAAAAAATGCATAAATCCATATCCCAATTTATGTTTCAGTATAGAAAAAAAGGTTTTACAGCTCATTAAGGCTCCATTTGGCGCGGGTTTTTTGCTCCGGTGAGTTTGGACAAAAACGTCACCGCCATAGAATGTATGTTTGGACAACCGTTATGACCGCCGTCAAAAAAGAAAACTAGTTTTGAACATAAAAGTGGATGAAATTCTTTAGATGAGGTCGGGCGTTCACAAACGATGGTTCATAACCACCGTGTTTGTGAACGTCACGGTTGCGCCAAACGGAGCCTAAATCTAATAAGTTTACTAGTTTATGTACCAAAGAACTTGCAGCTTCTGTTGGGATTTCAATCTTTTAGGAAGATTTATTTAGACTTTATGGAAGGAACGAAAGAAAAGATCAATCAAGCTCCATTTTCTTCTTGGTTTATGTGGATTACTCACACAACCCACAAGTATAGTTCCACATCGAGAGTAAAATAAGAGTAGAATTTTTTTTCGTTTAGTGACCATTTACCAATTATTTTAAGCTTTAGGTTAATGGATCTTCAAGTGTATTGGGCTTAATTTTTGGTCCCATACTTTAACCTAATAACATGTTAGCATTTGACCTCTATTGATCTTAGATGCAGGAAGGAAGAAAAGAGAAGCAAGATGAAAACGAAGAAGAAGATGGATTCGAAAAGCTGTCTGCTTCAGCTTTGAAAAGCATATTTAAGATAACAGTCCCCAAAAGAGGCGGGTTACAGTGCACGCCAAACAGAGTCATACCCATTGGATATTATAAAATACAGAAAACATATTATATATATATAAGTTAAGACAGATTAGACAAGGAGACTAGATTAGAGCATATTCTAACACGCCTCCTTAATCTAGGGCTCGTTGTCTTCCTGGTTGGCTTCAGCGCTGCTGATCACCCCGATGGCTCTGCGAAACACTTGAAATTTCTCAGAGGAGAGGGCCTTTGTCATACCATCCGCGAGTTGATCTTTGGTGTTGCAGTGACGCACATCAATCTCTCCTTCCTCGATAAGTTCTCTGACGAAATGGTGCTTGATCTGAATGTGTTTGGTGCGACTATTGAGAACTGGGTATTTGCTGATGGAAATGGCGGAGGTGCTGTCGACCATGATAGTAATAGCGCGAATTTCTTCCTGCTTCAGAGTGGTTAGCAAACGATTGAGCCAAACCCCCTCTTTTGCAGCCTCCCCTATCGCCATATACTCTGCCTCATCGGAAGAAAGAGCTATGCTCTTCTGCTTTCTGGAGCTCCAGGAGATCGTCATTAGCCCCAACTGAAACAGGAAACCGCTAGTGCTTTTGCGGTCGTCGGCACTTCCTGCCCAGTCACTTTCAGAGTAACATGTGATGTGATCATCCCCCCCCCCCTTTTTTCTTCTGAACATTATCCTGAAATCTGTAATGCTCTGCAGGTATCTAATGTACAACCATGTATTCGCCGAGTAGGTCCCCAGGACCCAACATGTCATTAGGCTCAATATTTTTAGGAAGCACTCCCTCGGGCAAGAGGGGCGGGAGAGCTTTTGGGCGGGCTCAAGTCCGAGGAGCGCCGGTCATACTAGGGGGAGTGGGGAGGCAGCAGGCCCCCACTCTCCCAGCCCTTAGGTTCTTACTAGGGGCGAGTGGGGAGGTAGCAGGCCCCCACTCGCCCAGCCCCTAGGTTCCAGCTAGGGGGGAGTGGGGAGGTAGCAGGCCCCCACTCGCCCAGCCCCTAGGTTCCAGCTAGGGGGGGAGTGGGGAGGCAGCCGACCCCCACTTGCTCGGCCCTCAGGGGGCGAGTGGGGATGCAACATTCCCCCACTCGACCAGCCCCCAGGTCCCAGCTAGGGGGGGGAGTGGGGAGGCAGCCGGCCCCCACTCGCCCGACCCCTAGGGGGCGAGTGGGGAGGCAGCAGGCCCCCACTCGCCCAGCCCCTAGGTTCAAGCTAGGGGGAGTGGGGAGGCAGTCGGCCCCCACTCGCCCGGCCCCCAAGGGGGGCGAGTGGGGAGGCAGCAGGCCCCCACTCGCCCAGCCCCCAGGTAGGGGGGTGGAGTGGGGAGGCAGTCGGCCCCCACTCGCCCGGCCCCCAGGGGGGGCGAGTGGGGAGGCAACAGGCCCCCACTCGCCCAGCTCCTAGGTTCCAGCTAGGGGGGAGTGGGGAGGCAGCCGACCCCCACTCGCCGCCCCCAGGGGGGCGAGTGGGGAGGCAGCAGGCCCCCACTCGCCCAGCCACTAGGTTCCAGCTATGGGGGGGAGTGGGGAGGCAGCCGACCCCCACTCGCCCGGCCCCCAGGGGGGCGAGTGGGGAGGCAGCAGGCCCCCACTCGCCCAGCCCCTAGGTTCCAGCTAGGGGGGGGGGGAGTGGGGAGGCAGCAGGCCCCCACTCGCCCAGCCCCTAGGTTCCAGCTAGGGGGGAGTGGGGAGGTAGCCGGCCCCCACTCGCCCAGCCCCCAGGGGGCGAGTGGGGAGGCAGCAGGCCCCCACTCGCCCAGCCCCTAGGTTCCAGCTAGGGGGGGAGTGTGGAGGCAGCAGGCCCCCACTCGCCCAGCCCCTAGGTTCCAGCTAGGGGGCGAGTAGGGAGGTAGCCGGCCTCCACTCGCCCGGCCCCCAGGGGGCGAGTGGGGAGGCAGCAGGCCCACACTCGCCCAGCCCCTAGGTTCCAGCTAGGGGGGAGTGGGGAGGCAACATGCCCCCACTCGCCCAGCCCCTAGGTTCCAGCTAGGGGGAAGTGGGGAGGCAGCATGCCCCCACTCGCCCAGCCCCTAGGTTCCAGCTAGGGGGGGAGTGGGGAGGTAGCCGGCCCCCACTCGCCCAGCCCCCAGGGGGCGAGTGGGGAGGCAGCAGGCCCCCACTCGCCCAGCCCCTAGGTTCCAGCTAGGGGGGAGTGAGGAGGCAGCAGGCCCCCACTCGCCCAGCCCCTAGGTTCCAGCTAGGGGGCGAGTAGGGAGGTAGCCGGCCTCCACTCGCCCGGCCCCCAGGGGGCGAGTGGGGAGGCAGCAGGCCCACACTCGCCCAGCCCCTAGGTTCCAGCTAGGGGGGAGTGGGGAGGCAGCATGCCCCCACTCGCCCAGCCCCCAGGTCCCAGCTAGGGGGGAGTGGGGAGGCAGCCGACCCCCACTTGCCCGGCCCCTAGGGGGGCGAGTAGGGAGGCAGCAGGCCCCCACTCGCCCAACCCCTAGGTTCAAGCTAGGGGGAGTGGGGAGGCAGTCGGCCCCCACTCGCCCGACCCCCAAGGGGGGCGAGTGGGGAGGCAGCAGGCCCCCACTCGCCCAGCCCCCATGTCCCAGCTAGGGGGGTGGAGTGGGGAGGCAGTCGGCCCCCACTCGCCCGGCCCCCAGAGGGGCGAGTGGGGAGACAGCAGGCCCCCACTCGCCCAGCCCTAAGGTTCCAGCTAAGGAGTAGTGGGGAGGCAGCCGACACCCACTCGTCCGGCCCCCAGGGGGGGCGAGTGGGGAGGCAGCAGGCCCCTACTCGCCCAGCCACTAGGTTCCAGCTAGGGGAGAGTGGGGAGGCAGCCGACCCCCACTCGCCCGGCCCCCAGGGGGGCGAGGCAGCAGGCCCCCACTCGTCCAGCCCCTAGGTTCCAGCTAGGGGGGAGTGGAGAGGCAGCAGACCCCCACTCGCCCAGCCCCTAGGTTCCAGCTAGGGGGGGGGAGTGGGGAGGTAGTCGGCCCCCACTCGCCCGTCCCCCAGGGGGCGAGTGGGGAGGCAGCAGGCCCCCACTTGCCAGCCCCTAGGTTCCAGCTAGGGGGGGGGGAATAGGGAGGCAGCAAGCCCCCACTCGCCCAGCCCCTAGGTTCCAGCTAGGGAGGAGTGGGGAGGCAGCCGACCCCCACTCGCCCGGCCCCCAGGGGGGGCGAGTGGGGAGGCATCAGGCCCCACTCTCCCAGCCCCCAGGTCCCAGCTAGGGGGGAGTGGGGAGGCAGCCGACCCCCACTCGCCCGGCCCCCAGGGGGGCGAGTGGGGAGGCAGCAGGCCCCCACTCGCCCAGCCCCTAGGTTCCAGCTAGGGAGGAGTGGGGAGGCAGTCGGCCCCCGCTCGCTCGGCCCCTAGGGGAGAGAGTGGGGAGGCAGCAGGCCTCCACTCGCCCAGCCCCCAGGTCCCAGCTAGGGGTGGAGTGGGGAGGCAGCCGTCCCCCACTCGCCCGGCCCCCAGGGGGGCGAGTGGGGAGGCAGCAGGCCTCCGCTCGCCCAACCCCCAAGTCCCAGCCAGGGGGGCGAGTGGGGAGGCGGTCGGCCCCTGCTCGCCCAGCCCCCCTCTTCCTGTGAGTGGCCGAGTGGTTCCCTCATGAACCACTCGCACCGTGGGAGGATGAATTTACCTGGATGCCCTGATGATCTGCGTATAACATCTCAGAACAGCGGGACTTGGCTGTTGGCAGGCCAAACCTGAGGGTATTTTTGTAATCTCATAGACTATAATCTGGTTATTAGCAGACCAAGCTCGGAAATCTATAAATAGGACCGAGGGGGCACCTTTGAGAGGATGGAGTTCTTTGGCTACTCTCTCCCTAGGTTTCTCTGGTTTGTGAAGAGTGCCTCCAAAGGTGCCCAAGCTCAGCATTTGCTTGGGAGAGGAAGCGCTCTAAGACCTTTCGGGTGTGTGGTGTGACCTCCTCGCTGAGCCTTCGGTCCTGTTCCTAGTTCCCTAAGCCTTCAGCCTAGCGCTCTCCCTTGAGAGAAGTAAGTGTGAGGTCACCCCTTTTTTGGGACCCCGAACTCTACAAGAGACCGGTTCTCAGTTTCAACAGTTTTGGTGCGGTGAACGTGGAGAGTGACCAGCACAGAAGATCTTAAGCGAGTGTTATAGCTGGAGATGGGGGAGACGGATCTGACCCATGCCACTCGCAACCGCCTGCGAGTGGGGTGACGGTGGGAATGTTCGAAGACTTCAAGCAGGAGGTCATGCAGACCTTGCAGCTGGCTTTCACCACGATGGGCGAGTGCGAGACACTCGCAGTGTCGATGGTCCTGACTCCTGCCCCCGCAGATAGGCGAGAACGCTCCCGACAGCAGCCCGGGAAGGATGTGTCGGCGGAAGCGAGTGGGTGAGACCTCCCCGGGCGGCAGCTATTCAGTAGCCCGGCGAGTGCAGAGGTCTGCGAGCTGACTCAGCGAGAGCAAACCACTCGCCGAGCAGGGGAGGGGAGTCCCTTTTGTGAATTGATCCTCTCGGCCCCGGTTCCAGAGGGGTTCAGAGGGCCGGAGATGTCTTACTACACCGGCAAGGATAACTCAGTCCTACACCTGCAATGGTTCGAGGACATGGTCTCGATTCTACCTATGACAGACGCCTTCCAGTGCCGGCTCTTTGCCACCACTCTGAAGGAGAAGGCGAGGGACTGGTTCCACCAGCTCCCCGTGGGCTCTATCTACGCGTTAGAGGATTTGCGCCGGAGCTTCAGGCTGCGCTTTTCAACATCGAAGAAAAGGAAGGATGCGGAGGCACTCTTCAAGATTAAGCAAGGGGCAGGGGAGTCGCTGGCCCATTATGTGGATAAGTTCCAGGAAGAGGTCCTACTCGTCCAGGAGGTGCCAGGGTTCACTCTCCAGCTGGTCTTCGTAGTGGGGCTGCGGGAGGGGTTCTTCAAGATGAACCTGAAGCAAAAGGCCGCCCTATCCTTAGAAGAACTGATGGAGAGGGCGGCAGAAGAGATTGAAGGGGAGGCTGCCAACCCAGAGTTTGCAAAAAGGCTGGCGAGGCTGAGCGAGCTAGAGACGAGGCAGCAGGAGGGGAGGAGGAGAGAGGAGCCCAGGGGGCAAGAGCAGCCGCAACAGCAGTTGGGGTGGAGGTACCCAGAGCAAAACAACGGGCAGGGTCTGAGGCCACCCCTCCCACCACGGCACCACCTCAGCAAGCTATGAGGATCGGCCAAAGAAGAAGAAGGAATCGCGCGGGAGGAAGAGAGTGTATGCGAGTGGAGTTACCCTATTGCGACTTCCACCAAATGGAAGGTCGCGCAATTACCACTTGCCCCGAGTTCTTAAAAATAAGAAGGGCAAGAGCTCTAGCACAACATCAGCAGCGGCAGCGACCGGAGTGGGTCGAAGAAGTTCAACCCGAAGCACCCGAGGACGGATGTGAGAACAGGGTCGGTATGGGTATCCAGGGAGGAATCTGGTGATCCATAGAAGAAGAGTCAAGCGACAGGAGTAGAGCAATCTCCAAAAGTGAGCATTCTGAATGAACCTTGTATCGATGAGTTCTTAATTATAATTAACTTTATCCCTGACTGGTTAAGCCAGAACGCATTGTACTAAGCCGCCCTCCAACCAAGTAGAAATTAGGAATTGGGAATTATTCTAAAACCCGAGACGGTTCCGCTGACCGGGCTCTCACTAGCCGGCAGGGTAGATTGACCTCTCAGGAAGGCTAAGTAATTTTTTTCCCGGGATGATTCCGCTGACCGGGCTCTCACTAGCCGGCAGGGTAGGTTGACCTCTCAGGGAGGATAAGTAATTTTTTCCCCGGGATGGTTCGGATGACCGGGCTCTCACTAGCCGGCAGGGCAAGTTGACCTCTCAGGGAGGCTAAGTAATTTTTTCCCCGGGATGGTTCCGCTGACCGGGCTCTCACTAGTCGGCAGGGCTGGATTACCTCTCAGGGAGGCTAAGTAATTTTTTCCCCGGGATGGTTCCGCTGACCGGGCTCCTGCTAGCCGGCAGGGTAGGTTGACCTCTCAGGAAGGCTAAGTATTTTTTTCCCCGGGATGGTTCCGCTGACCAGGCTCTCACTAGTCGGCTAGGCAGGTTGACCTCTCAGGGAGGCTAAGTAATTTTTTCCCTGGGATGGTTCCGCTGACCGGGCTCTCACTAGCCGGCAGGGCAGGTTGACCTCTCAGGGAGGCTAAGTAATTTTTTCCCCGGGATGGTTCCGCTGATCGGGCTCTCACTAGCCGGCAGGGCAGGTTGACCTCTCAGGGAGGCTAAGTAATTTTTTCCCCGTGATGGTTCCGCTGACCGGGCTCTCACTAGCCGGCAGGGCTGGTTGACCTCTCAGGGAGGCTAAGTAATTTTTTCCCCGGGATGGTTCCGCTGACCGGGCTCCCGCTAGCCGGCAGGGCAGGTTGACCTCTCAGAAAGGCTAAGTAATTTTTCCCCGGAATGGTTCCGTTGACCGGGCTCTCACTAGCCGGAAGGGCTGGTTGACCTCTCAGGGAGGCTAAGTAATTTTTTCCCCGGGATGGTTCCGCTGACCGGGCTCTCACTAGCCGGCAGGGCAGGTTGACCTCTCAGGGAGGCTAAGTAATTTTTTCCCCGGGATGGTTCCGCTGACCGGGCTCTCACTAGCCGGCAGGGCAGGTTGACCTCTCAGGGAGGCTAAGTAATTTTTTCCCCGGGATAGTTCCGCTGACCGGGCTCTCACTAGCCGGCAGGGCAGGTTGACCTCTCAGGGAGGCTAAGTAATTTTTCCCCGGGCTGGTTCCGCTGACCGGGCTCTCACTAGCCGGCAGGGCAGGTTGACCTCTCGGAGAGGCTAAGTATTTTTTGCCTCAAAACGGTTCTACCGACCGGACTCTCACTAGCCGGTTGGGTGAGCAGACCACTCGGGTGATAGCTCGAGATAGACGTTTCGGAAAGAAATCCTCGAGTCTTTTCTCCACCTCTGGTTGAGCGGGGATCTTGGGAGGTGTTGAGTCTTCTCAACCCCACTCAGCGTCACTCGCCGAATATCGGAATATGCAGAGTTGGACTTTTCTTTCCGAGCGTACGACTCGCTCGCAAAGAGCGGGGATTGTGTACAACCCTGTATTCGCCGAGTAGGTCCCCAGGACCCAACATGTCATTAGGCTCAATATTTTTAGGAAGCACTCCCCCAAGCAAGAGGGGCGGGAGAGCTTTTGGGCGGGCTCAAGTCCGGGGAGCGCGGGTCATGCTTTCCAGGGGTGAGCTTACTAGGGGGAGTGGGGAGGCAGCAGGCCCCCACTCGCCCAACACCTAGGTTCTTACTAGGGGGGAGTGGGGAGCAGCAGGCCCCCACTCACCCAGCCCCTAGGTTCCAGCTGGGGGGGAGTGGGGAGGCAGCATGCCCCCACTCGCCCGGCCCCCAGAGGGGGCGAGTGGGGAGGCAGCAGGCCCCCACTCGCCCAGCCACCAGGTCCTAGCTAAGAGGGGAGTGGGGAGGCATCCGGCCCCCACTCGCCCGGCCCCTAGGGGGCGAGTGGGGAGGCACCAGGCCCTCACTCGCCCAGCCACTAGGTTCCAGCTAGGGGGGTGGGGAGGCAGCAGGCCCCCACTCGCCCAGCCCCTAGGTTCCAGCTAGGGGGAGTGGGGAGGAAGGCCCCCACTCGCCCGGCCGCCAGGGGGCGAGTGGGGAGGCAGCACGCCCCCACTCGCCCAGCCCCTCAGGTCCCAGCTGGGGGGGGAGTGGGGAGGTAGCCGACCCTCACTCGCCCGGCAGCTAGGGGGCGAGTGGGGAGGCAGCAGGCCCCCACTCGCCCAGCCCCTAGGTTCCAGCTAAGGGGGAGTGGAGAGGCAGTCGGCCCCCACTCGCCCGGCCCCCAGGGGGTCGAGTGGGGAGGTAGCAGGCCCCCACTCGCCCAGCCCCCAGGTCCCAGCTAGGGGGAGTGGAGAGGCAGACGGCCCCACTCGCCCGGCCCCCAAAGTGGGGAGTGGAGAGGCACCCAGCCCCCAGGGGGGCGAGTGGGGAGGCAGCAGGCCCCCCACTTGCCTAGCCCCTAGGTTCCAGCTAGGTGGGGGAGTGGGGAGGCAGTCGGCCCCCACTCGCCCGGCCCTCAGGGGGTGCGAGTGGGGAGGCAGCAGGCCCCCTCTCGCCCAGCCCCTAGATTCCAGCTAGGTGGGCAGTGGGAGGCAGCCGACCCCACTCGTCCGGCCCCTATAGGGGGCGAGTAGGGAGGCAGCAGGCCCCCACTCGCCCAGCCCCTACGTTCCAGCTAGGCGAGGAGTAGGGAGGCAGTCGACCCCCACTCGCCCGGCCCTCAGGGGGGGCGAGTGGGGAGGCAACAGGCCCCCACTCGCCCAGCCCCTATGTTCCAGCTAGGGGGGGAGTGGGGAGGCAGCAGGCCCCCACTCGCCCAGCCCCTAGGTTCCAGCTAGGTGGGGTGGGGAGGCAGCCGGCCCCCACTCGCCCAACCCCCAGGTCCCAGCTAGGGGGGTAGTGGGGAGGTTGCCGGCCCCCACTCGCCCGGCCCCCAGGGGGGCGAGTGGGGAGGCAGCAGTCCCCTACTCGCCCAGCCCCCAGGTCCCAGCTAGTGGGGGAGTGGGGAGGGAGTCGGCCCCCACTCGCTCGGCCCCTAGGGGGGAGAGTGGTGAGGCAGCAGGCCTCCACTCGCCCAGCCCCCAGGTCCCAGCCAGGGGGGGCGAGTGGGGAGGCGGTCGTTCCCTGCTCGCCCAGCCCCCCTCTTCTTGTGAGAGGGCGAGTGGTTCCCTCATGAACCACTCACACTGTGGGAGGATGAATTTACCTGGATGCCCTGATGGTCTACGTATAACATCTCAGAACATCGGGACTTGGCTGTTGGCAGGCCAAACCTGAGGGTATTTTTGTAATCTCTTAGGCTATAATCTGGTTATTGGCAAACCAAGCTCGGAAATCTATAAATAGGACCGAAGGGGAACCTTTGAGAGGATGGAGTTCTTTGGCTACTCTCTCCCTAGGTTTCTCTGGTTGGTGAAGAGTGCATCCAAAGGTGCCCAAGCTCAGCATTGGCTTGGGAGGGGAAGTGCTCTAAGACCTTCCGGGTGTGTGGTGGGACCTCCTCGCTGAGCCCTCGGTCCTGTTCCTAGTTCCCTAAGCCTTCAACCTAGCGCTCTCCCTTGAGAGAAGTAAGTGTGAGGTCACCCCTTTTTTGGGACCCCGAACTCCACAAGAGACCGATTCTCGGTTTCAACATCTAAGGATTCTTTTTACGGCTCTCATATGAGTTGTGTTGGGTTCACTTGCATACCTGGAGACAATGCCCACAGCATGTTCGATATCGGGTCTGCTATTGGTTAGATAGATAAGGGCCCCGACTATGCTTCGATAATTTTCCTCATTCACCTTCTCCTCACCATCATCTTTCTGGTATTTATCTCCTGTTGCCATGGGTGTGGATGTGGGCTTGCAGTTCTGCATGTTGTGTCGAAGCAGTAATTCTGTGACATACTTCTGCTGATGAAGAAAAATTGAGTCTGGCAGTTGTGTGATCTGTAATCCCAAGAAATATTTCATAGTGCCAAGGTCATTTCGAATTCTTGTTTCATAATAGCCTTGAACTCATCTATTAGATGCTGAGAGGATCCAGTAATAAGGAGATCATCAACATAGATACAAACAACTACAAAGTTATCATGAGGGAAGTGTCTAACATAGAGAGATGCTTCATATGGGCTTCTGGTGTATTGGTTTTTCTTCAAGTATCTATTCGATCAATCCAGGCACGAGGTGCCTGCCTCAGCCCATATAGGGCTTTTCATAATTTATAGACCTTCTCCTCACTTCCTGTGACAATGTAGCCCTCTGGTTGGTGTACAAATACTTCCTCTTGGATGTCCCCATTGAGGAAGGCGGACTTAACATCCAACTGATGAATTTTTAGCTCGTGTTGAGTGGCAAATGCAAGCAGCATTCTGATTGTCTCTATTCTGGATACTGGCGCAAACGTTTCTGTAAAATCTCTCCCTGGTTTCTGCGAGTAGCCTTTCGCCACCAGACGGGCCTTGTGTTTTTCTATATCCCCTTGCTCATTCAGTTTAACCTTGAATATCCATTTTAGACCAATTATTGGCTTGTTTGGTGGTCTCGACATCAATTCCCATGTGTTGTTCTTATGAATCATAGTAATCTCCTCATCCATGGCCTTAACCCATTGAGGTTGAGCAGCAGCCTCAGCAAATTTTGTAGGTTCATGGCATAGGAGTGCAACATTGCAGGATTCATATATGTCGGATATAGAGCGAAATTTACGAGGAGATGATGAGTCTAACCTGGAATCCAGAGAGAAATCATCTGAGACCTTTGGACTGGGCGGTTGTGGGCTGAATTGCAGAGCCTGATCATTTGCAGGTGCAGTAAGTGATTCATCCATAGCATCCTCCAAAGCAGTGGGAAAAATTGGACCTTGATCCTCATTTGCATTCCACCCTTCCCAGCACCCTTGTTCATCAAAAACAACATCTCTGCTTATGATCAGTTTTTGATTTAGAGGATTAAATAATCTATACCCCTTTGATCCTTGACTATATCCCATAAAAATATGTTTATCTCCTTTTGCATCTAGTTTGTCTATTGTCACATTTGCAGGTATGGCATAAGCCAAGCTGCCAAAAACACGCAAGTGCAGAAGATTTGGTTGGATGTCATACCAGGCTTCATAGGGTGTTGAATTTTTCAGGGCTTTGGTGGGCACCCTATTGAGTGTATAGACGGCTGTGCTCATTGCCTCCCCCCAGAATTTCTTTGGAAGTTTTTCGGATGAAGCATACTTCTTCCCATCTCAACAATGGTTCGATTCCTGCGTTCTACAACCCCATTCTATTAGGGGGTCTGAGGAACAGTAAGTTGACGATTGATGCCTTGAGATTCACAATAGGAAGAGAATTCCTTTCTAGTGAACTCACCTCCTCTGTCTGTCCTGAGGGCTTTTATTTTTCTGTTTGTCTCATTTTCGACTGAATTTTTGCATTTTTGGAACATTGAGAAGGCTTCTGATTTTTGAGTGAGGAAGAATATCCACATCATACGAGTGCAGTCATCTACCAGGAGGAGATAGTACTTGTTCCCTGACCAAGTTGGGGAAGAAGCTGGCCCCCAGAGATCGGCATAGACGAGGTTGAGAGGAGCAGTGGCTCTCCAGTGACTTTGTTTTGGGAAGGGGCTCCTGTGGATTTTGGTCATAGCACACGTTTCACAGAACTCTGCATCATGTAGTTCTCCTTGAATCCCATTTACCATTCCTTTTAACTTCTTCAAATCGCCAAAGTTTAGATGTCCACACCTATAATGCCACAACATTGTGCCCTCCAAGCTTCTGGCAGTGTTGGCTAAAGAGTGTTCATTAGGGCTTAGTTGCATATTGAGGGGGAATATCTTGTTGGTTGACATTTTTAATATGGTGACAGTTTGATGGGTTCTAGTATCCTCAATGCTACACTCATCTTTGTCAAACACAAGCTTGTATCCCTTCTTCAGTAATTGTCCCACACTCAGGAGATTTTGAGAGAGGCTAGGGACATATTGCACTTCATGAATATGATTGATTTCACCATTTTGCAATTTAACAGCCACAACACCCTTTCCCTCTATAGTCCTCACATTTCCATCCCTCATTATGACTTCTGATTTTTCTGATTCATCAAGTTGAACAAAAGCTCCCTTGTTGTTGGACATGTGGTTCGAGCAGCCACTATCATGGAACCACACTTCTGATTCAGGTGAGATAGATTTCAAGCTTGAATAGAACAGTGTTTCTGGGTTATTAGAGAAGTTGGCTTCTTCTCTTGGTCTGTTGTCCCGATGCCAGCAGTCCCTTTGCAAATGGTTTGGGTTTTTGCACTTTTTGCATTTTGAAAAACATTCTTTTGTATAATTAGTGGTTTTGTTGCATAGTTTACAATA
This sequence comes from Dactylorhiza incarnata, assembly GCA_033032865.1. NCBI lineage: Eukaryota > Viridiplantae > Streptophyta > Magnoliopsida > Asparagales > Orchidaceae > Dactylorhiza > Dactylorhiza incarnata. Next base: position 1,734,602 of record JAWHQI010000347.1, on the reverse strand, counting down.
AGGTCTGGATCCTTGTTCAGATCCTTTGTCTTTACTGTGATGATTCCAGGTATTCTTCTCCTCAGGATTCTTTTCTTTGGACTGTTGATTCCAATCAGTGTGATTGTATTTCGAGGGTGAAATAGATAGTCTACTTTGGAAGGCTTGTTCCAACTGAATTTCTTTACTCTTCATCCTAGCTTCATGTCCCTGCAGGGAGCCCATGAGCTCTGTAATAGACATTTTTCCAGTGTCCTTAGCTTCTTGAATGACAGCCACCACATGCTCGAAACCAGGAGTTAGGGAGCCCAGAATATGTGAAACAACACGTTACTCAGGGAGATCGTCTCTGTAAGTTCTTATTTGATTCACAATCACAGAAATTCTAGAAATAAACTGCTGCACAGATTCTTTTTCCTTCATGGTGCAGGTATCAAACTCTCTCCAGAGAATGGTAAGTTTGATAGAGATGACACGTTCATTTCCTCTATACTCCTCTCTTAGTATATCCCACGACTCTTTTGTCGTTTCGGCATCGATGATGAGAGGTAGAATGGATCGGCCAACTCCCTGTTGGATACAGAAGAGTGCTTTTGCATCTCTTCTCTGAGTTTCCATGGTAAGTTTGGCTTTTGATACTTCTTCCGTCTCTACAGATGGTTTTTTCTCCCCTGAAGCTTTGGTCTCTACTAGAGTTTTTCCTGTTGAAGTGGATTCCGTGGAGATGTTGTACCCATCCTGGACTAGATCCCACAGTCCATGGGAGACAAAGAAGATCTTCATTTGTTTACTCCAGTAGTCATATGACACACCTTCGAAGATTGGAATCCCTGTTTGCGAGTATAGAAATGTCTGTGATCCCGGCGCTGCCATGTGATGAAGGAACCAAAAAAAATTCACACAGTGATTTGAGATACTGCACTGGATCTTCTGATGGCCCGAGCCTTTAGCTCTGATACCATGTTAGCATTTGACCTCTATTGATCTTAGATGCAGGAAGGAAGAAAGAAGAAGCAAGATGAAAACGAAGAAGAAGAAGAAGATGGATTCGAAAAGCTGTCTGCTTCAGCTTTGAAAACAGATTTAAAATAACAGTCCCCAAAAGAGGCGGCTTACAGTGCACACCAAACAGAGTCATACCCATTGGATATTATAAAATACAGAAAACATATGCAATATATATATATATTTATATATATATAAGTTAAGACAGATTAGACAAGGAGACTAGATTAGAGCATATTATAACACATGTATCATAGCTGCTAGACTGCGATCAAAGTAGTTCAACCATTTTATGGCTTCCATGGGTCGAATCTTTGTATTGTGGATGGTGGTTGAGGTTAAGGTTTGATGACTCCACATTACTGATTGAGCTCTTTGTGCATGATATTTAATAATGAGAGTATAGTTCCACGTCGAGAGTAAAATAAGAGTATAGTTTTTTATTCGTTTAGTGACCATTTACCAATTATTTGAAGCTTTAGGTTAATGGATCTTCAAGTGTATTGGGCTTAATTTATCCTGCTCTCAATCTCTAATAGCGTTAAATTGTATCAGTTGGCACGACGGCGTTAAATTGTATCCACAACACTGCATTATCAGTTGGTATCATATACATATAATCAACATTTTGAAAACCGAACCGGACATCGAATCGGTGGAGGGAGATGTTCAAGGGTGAACCGGTCCAACCGGTTTAATCGGGGTTAAGCCGGGATCAAACCATTATATATATATATACACACGCGCGCGCGAGTTACAGACACGGGGCTCCGCCCCTATGCCAGCCGCGACAGTACTCCGAGCACGACATTGCCCGATGCTCTCGGGCGGGCTGTGCCCACATCCAGGCGGGTTGCGCCCGCATCTATTTATATTTTTATTTAATGTCTTGTTTTGTATTTATATTTGTATTTATATTTTTATTTAATGTCTTGTTTTGTATTTATATTTGTATTTATATTTTTATTTAATGTCTTGTTTTGTATTTATATTTTTATTTAATGTCTTGTTTTGTATTTATATTTTAATTTAATGCCTCTCTCCCCCTCTCTTTCTCTCTCGATGCGGGCTTTTGTATTTATATTCATCCACGGCATTCTCTCTCTTTTTCTTTAATCTTAAATAGATGCGGGCCCCTCCACTCTCTCCCTCTCCCTAATTTTTTTTAAAACTGAAGGGTAAAAAAGGACTATTGAATGTTTAACCAAATGCCTCTTTTCTCTTTTAATAAAATATAGATATAGATATAGATATACACAACAATATTAGGAAAATAAAAATAATTAACATTATATCAAATATTTGCATATATATTGTGATATGAACTTGCTAGGGTTTGAGAGAAGAGAAGGGGATCTAAGGGAAATTAAGAGGGAGAAAGGCGGCTAGGGTTTGAGAAGAGAAAGAGAGAGAGGATACCTGAGAGTAATATTGCATGTCTTCAAAAGAGGGTCCCCGGGCCTATTAATACCCGGGGACAAGGGGGCTGGCCGCGCACCCCCCCCCCCAGTAGGGGCTGAACCGGTGTGGTTCAGCCCCTATTCTGTATTTATTGTTGAGAGGGGGTTGAACCGAATGGTTCAGCCCCGTTGTCTTGTATTTCCTTGCGCCGTCTTGAATATTGTTGGCCTGCGAACTGTAACGGATGCGGAGGCATAACATTCCCTCCTCCATCAAGAGTCACCTTGTCCTCAAGGTGGAAATCTGGAAAGTGCTCCCGGAACTCCAAAAGATCGACCCAAGAGTTGTGCGTATCAGAGAGGTGCTTCCACTTGACGAGTACTTCGAGGCGGTACTCCGAGCCCCGCTTCTTCCACTTGGTAAGTAAGATAGTTTCTGGTAACGGACGCAGTTCCCCGCTGCTAGTGGCCTCCGGAAGCACGAGGTCGGCCTGGACTGAGTCCCCAAGTTTTCTTTTCAGCACTGAGACGTGGAAAGTTGGGTGAATGCGCGACCCCTCTGGGAGTGCCAAGGTGTAAGCAACTGGACCCACTCGCCTGATGATTCTGAAGGGTCCATAGTAACGTGGAGCCAGTTTCTGATTTGCCCGCCGAGCGACCGATAGCTGCCTATAGGGTTGGAGATGGAGGAAAACTTCGTCCCCCACTGCAAATTCCCGCTCCTTACGATGCTTATCCGCGTGGGCTTTCATGCGATCCTGTGTTGTCCGAAGATTGTCCCGCAAAAGAGTGAGCGTCTGGTCCCGCTCCTGAAGCGTCCGGCCTACTGCTGGAAGAGATGTACTGTCTGGCTCGTAGGAACGCAGCGTGGGCGGTGGGCGTCCGTAAACCACCTCAAAAGGGGTGAGCATGCTCGCGGTATGGAACGATGTGTTGTAGCAATATTCCGCCCAGTGTAACCACTGGGTCCAGGTCCGCGGCTCATCCATCACGAAGCATCTCAAGTAGGTCTCAACACCGCGATTGAGCACCTCTGTCTGCCCGTCGGTCTGGGGATGGTTGGTCGTGCTCATGCGTAAAGTGGTGTCTTGCAGGCGAAATAACTCCTTCCAGAACTTGCTGATGAACACCGGGTCTCTGTCTGAGATGATGGCTCGAGGAATCCCGTGGAGACGCACTATCTCCCTGGCAAAAAGATCCGCTACGGACTCGGCTGTGTAAGGATGGCTCAAGGCCAAGAAGTGGCCGTACTTTGAGAGCTTGTCGACCAATACGAGAATCACCGATTTGCCCTGAGACCTGGGTAAGCCGTCGATGAAGTCCAAAGAGATGGTATCCCAAATCTGATGCGGAATCGCCAAGGGAGTGAGCAACCCGGCTGGGGACGTCGTCTCGTATTTCTGCCGTTGACAGATGTCACATTCCCTGACAAACTTATGAACATCTCGCCGCATTCCCTTCCAGAACACATTCGCCCGGACCCGCTGTAGGGTCCGCAAGATACCGGCGTAGCCCCCGGTAGGAGAAGAATGGAACTCCTGTATCATGATGGTACGCCAAGGTGACGTGGCGGGAAGGACGAGCCGGCCCTGGTAGTACAACCGCGCTCCCTGTAGGTGATAGTCGGCCTCAGTGGGACGACCGTGTTATAGTGCCTCGACAATGTCACGGAGAGCTGGATCCTGTTGTACTGCCACCTGAACCTCATCTAAGGAATCAATCACCGGTCCGGAAACATGGGCTAGGGAGCCCTCTGGCAAACGGGATAAGGCGTCTGCCACCACATTCTCCTTCCCCTGCTTGTAAACAATCTCGTAGTCATAGCCTAGCAGCTTCGTCAGCCACTTCTGCTGGAGGGGAGAGGTCATGCGCTGTTCCAAAAAATGCTTTAAGCTCTGGTGGTCCGTACGGACCTGAAAATGCCGCCCCAACAAATAAGGCCGCCACATAGACACCGCATGAAGGATGGCGAGCATCTCCTTCTCATAAGTAGAGAGCCCCAAAGTCCGGGGCGCTAAAGCTTTGCTGAAGTAAGCTATCGGCCGGCCCTCTTGCATCAATATCGCGCCGATTCCGACTCCTGAAGCGTCGGTCTCCACCATAAAATCTTTGGAAAAGTCCGGCAGTGCCAGCACCGGTGTTTTCGTCATGGCCCGTTTCAGAGCCTGGAATGCCGCCTCTGCTTCTGCCGTCCAGTCAAAGGCGTCCTTCTGCAACAGCTGGGTCAAGGGTCGGGCAATCTTCCCGTAGTCCTGCACGAACCGGCGATAGTAGCCAGTCAACCCGAGAAAGCCCCGTAGGGCCCGTATCGTCGTGGGCTGTGGCCAGGTCACCATGCTCTCGATCTTCCTTGGGTCCGCCTGAACACCGCGGGAGGACACCAGGTGGCCCAAGTACTCGACTTCCTCCTGCCCAAAAGAGCATTTGGAGCGCATGGCGTACAACTGGTGCTCCCTCAAAATGCTCAGGACATGGTGGACGTGCTCCAAATGATCTTCCCAATTCCTGTTATAGATCAGTATGTCATCAAAGAAAACTAGAACGTACCGACGGAGTAGTGGCCGGAAGATCTCGTTCATCACTGCCTGGAAAGTAGATGGGGCGTTGGCCAGCCCAAACGGCATCACCAGGAACTCCTAGTGACCGTCGTGGGTGCGAAAGGCCGTCTTGTGGATGTCTTCCTCTTTCATCCGAATCTGATGGTATCCAGACCGGAGGTCCAGCTTGGTGAATACGCAAGCTCCGTGCAGCTCGTCCAGCAGCTCCTCAATCATCGGAATAGGAAATTTATCTTTAATAGTAGAGTCATTCAGGCCCCGGTAATCCACACAAAAGCGCCACGATCCATCCTTCTTTTTCACAAGGATGATCAGTGAGGAGAAAGCACTAGTACTGGGACGGATGATGCCAGTGGATAACATCTCTCGTACACTGCGCTCGATCTCGGACTTCTGAATATGCGGGTAGCGATAAGGTCGGATATTGGTCGGGTCCGATCCGACCTTCAACTGGATCTGGTGATCACGGAACCGAGAGGGTGGAAAAGAGGACGGCTCCTGAAAAACGTCCTCGAACTGTGACAGCAACCCCTGTATCTGCTCTGGCTCGGCCGCTGTGCCCGGCCCCAGGGCCTCGACCCCCAAAATCATGGCCATAGTTTTGCCCTCCTCCTCCATCCTCTGTAAGCTCCGAAGGGAAATTTCCTTGAGCGGCGGCGATCTAATGCCATGAAGGCAATGCTATGTTCCCAAATGCGAAAACTCCAATGTCATCTTTTCCCAGTCCGTCGTGACCCTCTTGAGCTGGCGGAGCCACTGCACACCTAAAACCATATCAGACCCCCGAATCGGCAAGATGTAAACATCCGTCTGGCACACATAACCCTGAATCCGCAGCTCCACCCCTTTTAGGGCCCCCTCACACCGCAGCTTGCTGCCGTCCGCGACCATGACCTGGAAGGAAGCCCCTCTGTCAACTGCATGCCCCGCCTTCAGTGCTGCTGCGGGGGTGATAAAATTGTGGGTGCTCCCACTATCGATCAAGATGGTCACCCGCTCGTGTCCCAGCTTCCCTGCAATGCGTAACGTGAGCGGTGCTGAACATCCCTCCATGGCTTGCAAGGAGATTCCAAACTCTGCCAGGTCTAATTCCTCCACCACCTCACAACTGATGGGTTCTTCCTCGTCATCCTCCTCTCGTGGCATAAAGACCTGCACCTTCTGACATCGATGTCTGGGGGTGTACTTCTCGTCGCAATTGAAACATAGCCCCTTATCTTTCCTGGCTTGTAGCTCTGGCCAAGTCAACCGAGTCACAGTCGGTCGTCCTGCCGGCGGCGGGTCTCGCCGTCCGGCTCCTGGTGCTGCTGGTACTGCTGGGACTGCCCGTGTTGTCCCCCGGTTTCACTGGCGGTTGAACCGCTCCTCCTGTATCCGGGCCAGACTAATGGCATGGCTCAAACTGGACGGCATGTATGCGTGGACTTCGTCCCTCAGATGGTCCTTCAGTCCAGAAACGAAACAACTGAGAAGGGTCTTTTCTCCCCAGTTGACCCGGTTTGCTAACCGCTCGAACTCAGTGCGGTATTCCATGACGGTTCCCTTTTTCCTGAGCTTCTGCAAGGTCGCCTCCACATCCTCATACTCCAGGGGCCCGAAACGGGCCGTGAACCCTTCCACAAAATAATCCCATGGGGCGTAGCCCTGGTTGCGGACAAACCACTGCGCCCACTGGTATGCATCGTCCTCCAAGTGAAACGAGGCCAGCTGCACCCATTGATCTTTGGGAATCTCCTGGTAGGTAAAGAAAACTCGGCCTTTTGCACGCACTCCAAGGCGTCGCCGCCCCGGAATTTCGGAAAATTCATCTGAAACGAGCGGCTCCTCTGGATGTGAACGCAACTGGAGTGCATTTGAGATGGTGAGATCTTCTAAACTAAAATATCCTAACACTTAGCATGTATGTTCTTATAATTTATATTTTTTCAAAATAGGTGCATTCGAAAAGAAGAAATCGATTGCATCAAAAGAAAATGAATGATCTAGTCTTTGTGATGTACAATATGAAGTTGATGGAACGACAAGATAAAAGAGATGTGCATCTAAAGGAGAAGTTTTTAAACTTTGAGGATATCCCTTCGGATGATGAATGGATCACCGAGAAGGAAGATCCCGTTCTTCCCCGTAAGGGCAATTGGTTGGGGATTCTTCAAAGTAGAGATGCCCAAGAAACCAATAGTGATGATAGTGCGAGAAGGAATGTTGAAGAATCCGTTGTAGCAGTAGCTGATGAATGTAAGTTTGATATTATTTAATTTGAAAATGCAAAATTATTCAACTATATTATGTATCATAAATTCATAATTAAAACCTTTTTATTTTAGGTGGAGTATCTGATCTCACCATAAGGCGCAGTGAACTTGATGCTGACGATTATATTAGTGAAGCTGAATGGGATGATGATAATAATGATAGTGGGGATGATGACGAGGCAGGGAATGTAGAACTTGATGATGAGGACATGACAGATGTAGCTGTTAAAGATTTATATTAGTGGTTTTGTATCGGTCCGACGAACATATGTTTAGACATTCAGATGGAATGTGAAGTTGTGAACTTTATGTTATTTTTGGGTTTAGATGTTCATTACTAGATTTTTGATATAAGTACTTAAATGTTTATTAGTTTTATAGTTTCTTATGTGTTAATTGTGTGTACTTGGATGATAAAAAATTTGTTTACATATTTTACTTCATAATTTATGATTTTTGTAGAATCTTACGATCCTCGATCCGATCCCACGATCCGATCCGATCCAACCAGAAAACGATCCTACCTGGGATCTCGATCCTGACAACCTTTGTCTGAGTCCTCTTCGGTTGCATGTACGCCCGCTGATTAGCCCCTCCATTCCTCCCGAGATCCGGTTCGTGTCCTCCATGTCGGAATGGTTCCGCCATAAGATTTGGTCGCCCATAGTAATCGTGTTGATGTCCCATTGGAGGGCCATCCTCCTCATATACATGTCTTGGAGGGTTTTCCCGCCATGGTTCTCCTTGCCCCATCCGCATCGGGGCCCCAAGGAGTGGTGGCATGGGTAAAAGTCCGTTTCCAACTCCAATCGGACCTCCCATAGGTGGCAGTGGCCGGAAATTCAGCTCCGGGGCTCCAAATTGACGTTCGGCGGCCCCTCCGGCAATCCCACCATCGGCGGCCACCCCTCCAGGGCCGGACCACCCCCCGGCGACTTGCTGGTGGGGGGTGGAGGCCGGTCCGACCGGCGGTCTGGCGGCAGCAGCGCCCGCCCAGGCGCTGGGCGGAAACAGGGCCGCCGGCCCTAGCGGACTCGGGATGGCCGCTGGCGCCCCGTGGCCGCCCGTCCGTCCTGGCTCCGGGCCGGGATGGGTATAGGGCATCACGCCCGACCCCCCCCCCCCCCCCCCCCCCCCATGCCTCCTCCGGTGATTGTCGGCGCTGGATTTGAGGTTTCTCCCGTGTATTCACTGTTTCCGTTCGATTTTCCTCGGAGGGATTGCGTTAACAACGCTTTGAGTTCATCCAAGCGTCCTTCCATCCGTTCTTCCAGATTTTTGGTGGTGGTCTTGACTTGTTACTCGATGCCGGCCACCGAATCCGCCAAGGCGACGTAGTTCTCCTCGATGGTGGTGAGGCGAGCGATTTCGGCTTCGGTGTGTGTGGTAACCATGGTCGTAGGAGCGGTCCTCTGATACCAATTGATATGAACTTGCTAGGGTTTGAGAGAAGAGAAGGGGATCTAAGGGAAATTAAGAGGGAGAAAGGCGGCGGGTTTGAGAAGAGAAAGAGAGAGAGGATACCTGAGAGTAATATTGCATGTCTTCAAAAGAGGGTCCTCGGGCCTATTAATACCCGGGGACAAGGGGGCTGGCCCGCCCCCCCCCCCCAGTAGGGGCTGAACCGGTGTGGTTCAGCCCCTATTCTGTATTTATTGTTGAGAGGGGGCTGAACCGGATGGTTCAGCCCCGTTGTCTTGTATTTCCTTGCGCCGTCTTGAATATTGTTGGCCTGCGAACTGTAACGGATGCGGAGGCATAACATATTGTTAATTTATTATCATTATATTTTTGTACAAATAAAAATGATATATTCATTATATATATATGATATATACATTATCACTACATGTATATATTTTTAAATTTTATTTGAGGGTATATATATTCCAATCTTTCTACATTGTCGACGCTCTTGAAAAAGAAACACTAGTTCTCGTTGTTTCTCGATAAGGAAATGTACTCTCCCTCTCTCTCCTCCCTTCTCTCTCACTCTTGCATCTCCACAAATACCTCTAATTTCTTTTTTCTTCCTTTTTAGGAGGGAATGCGGGTGTAGATGAAGCGAACAAACTATAGTTCGATATCAAGACGCAACTTCCCAATTTGGTTATGGAGTTTGATGAGAAATTAAGTTCGTCCAAACAACTTGGTGAAATTTCTTTTTAATTTATATTATTTTTTATGATTTTTTTTCCTATTCTTCAATCTATTTTTGTTATGATATGGCTGAAGTTAGCAGTACCTTGGTCAGCAATATGTGTATCTATTTGCTCCTCTAGTTAAACTTCATATAGGAGTATTAGCTGATTTTACATCTGATATTTTTAGCCAAATTTCCACATTTTGTATTTCTTTTTTTCAATCTTATTCATTAAATTAACTAGTGTTGTTGTAATTCAAGATATTTGATATTAAAAATATAGGAACATCTTGATATTCAAAAAATGTTGTGAGAAAAGTTGTGTTGAACTTAAATTATAAGACAAAATCTAGCTGACATTTTTTGTTTGATGATAGAAATTTGGTAGATGTTATGATGTTTTGATGTTTCTATCAAGTTGAGTTCATCTACAAAACTCTTTCATCTCCGAGCATGGTTCATATTAACTTTTTGTTGATCAGTGATGCTTACATTGTTAATAGCTGAAAGTCTAGTGTTATTAAACTTGAATACATTTGAATGTCTTCTGAAAATTCATTGAATACAATTGTTGCTAGAAATCCCCTGATTTGGATCGATTGTTAAAAGCTCAAGAAACTTTTTTGATTCCTGGTAACCAATTAAAATCACTGTGAAAGGCCAATTTTGTTGTATGGAAGGTTACTTACGATTGATACTCAAAATGATAAATATATTACAGAAGACTTAAGTTTGCAATGTAACCATGCATCTAATAATGTTCACTCAGTAGGAATAAAAACAAAATCAGAACTGAACTGGAACTGCATAGAACCGGACCGAACTGTTAGTGAATAATTTGGTTTTGGTTCTTGTTGAACCGGAACCGAAACCATAGGCACGATGGTTCAAAAAATTATGTTGGAACTGGAACCAGTCAAACCAAATAAAGTTTTGGTTCTAATTTGAAGAATTGTTACTTTAACGATTCGGTTTATGGTTCTAGTAGAATCGGAACCAAACCGAAACCATGACAGCTCTACACCTCACCCATCATCGACCCATCAGCTCTCTAACCAAGAATATTATAACCGTCGCAGCAAAAGACCTTATTTCATTTCAAGCAACTATACTCTCTCACTCATGATTGTCCCATGAAAGAGATGCATGTGATGATTGGGGATGCCGAACAAGAGGTCAACCCTTGCCGACTTCGAGGCCCTCAAGGTGCAGGACACCAATTCTACCACCAACCCAGACGGGCAGTTATACTGGCTCGACCTAACATGTATCTCCATCGAAAACTCGCTGCATCCCCTTCTTCTCCTGCTAAAAGGAAAGCCTCAATGTCACTCCCTCCGAATTTTGATAGATATCAGAGCAACTCATAACTTCCACTCCTCGGATTTGGCAACTTTGTTATGCCTTATGGTAGAACCATCCCCGGATTTTAGTATCCTATTGAGGGACATCCACCACACTCCCACGGACGGCATATGTCACCAGCTTCAGCTCCAACTGGGTACTTGTCATGTCACAATGGACTTCTATAGTTTTTCATTACACGTTATTAAAGCGACTGTGGGCATCAAATGGTTACTTCCTTCATTGACTAAAACTACATATCTGCATTTGTTTGTTTTGCGTACACAACCCATCTACTCTGATCAAGGCCATAAAGCATGTTTGTTATGTGGACATGTCCTATAGGGTTTAGGGAGCACCAAAATTTCTCCCACATCTCTCATGTTCCATCATCGAGCCTCCATAATATTCATACCCAACCTAAGAACCCCGCTACCACATTCTCTTCCATAAACCAATCATTCCTTGACCCACGTTCATACCTCCACCAAAATCAAATCCATGACCCAACTCTTATCTTCCATCATGGACTAAACATAAAAACATCACCATCGTTGATTTTGAAGCCTTTGAGCACTAAATATGGTCACACTGATCCAACCTTGAGTGCAAGGTTGATTTTATAAGGGGAGTATTGATGTGTGCACACCTGCAACTAGGCCAAGGAAGCGCATAGATAGACAACTTTCTCCTCTATCACAACCCCCACCCTATCAGCCCAACTAGCCAAACCCCCAAAAGTTGAGTTAAGAAAATCACATATGTAAGGAATTTCAATGAAGAGAATTCTGAACTACAAGTGGGATATGCATAGTTATAAAGTAAACTTCGGAAATAGCTATGCATTAAACATATAGGAAAGGACGAGTGCATGATAACTACCTTTCCCTTTGTTTCCTCCTTCTTAAAAGAAAGCTGCATTTGTATTTCATTACAGGAAGCAATGATATAGACTCTTGAGAAAGACCTCGGCTTTGTGTTCCAACTGACTCACCAAGATCTAGCAGTTCCTGTTGATAAAAGTGCTAATTTCTGTGAGCCAAATTCAAATATAGTAGGAGAACCTATTATACTCAAGGCAACATACACAAGTAAAAAAAGTCATTCTGTGGCTAAAGCTACGTTGTGTTCCATGAAATGATTAACCTGGTAAACCATTGTCAACATTAAATAACTACCTAGGCAAATATGACTTAAATTGATTGCCTAGCACCTAGACAAGTATTCCCCTCCTCTCAAGTCATTGTCCTAGTCCTCATCTATGACAAGTCAACAGTCAAAACAATGCAACGACAGGCCAAAAACAATAAAAGTAATCATAGAAAGGATCAGCAACAACATGGGACATCCCGTAAATAGGTATTTCTTGAACCTAACAGTAATGAAGTGCTTGTGAAGTCCTAGCAAACACAGAATAACTAGCTTTGTGGTTGATGGTTGCAATAAAGATAGACATTACTACAAGAAATTTTCATAAACTTAATGGTCATAAAGGTGGAAGCTGTGAAGTAGACCGCTAGAGCGGACGAATAGTTAAAGTAACTGTCCAAAATTCAAGGAGCACTAATTAAAGACATGTCCCACCATTAAAGACCACGATCCAGATTAAGATGGAGATACAATTATTACTTTCACCAATAAATATTTGTAAACCAAGGGATAAAGGCGTACCTAAAATACAATTCTAAAATCCCTCCTCCTATGAGCATCCAGTAAAGGTTCTAGCTTCTGGGTTAGAGTAGAGACCTCTGCAAATCAAATTCACTTTTTCTTTCATTTCATTGAGCTCCCGTGTAATTTCTTTTCTAGCATCTCTATGCATAAAATATGGGTTTTAACATTAAGGATCCACTTAGGTCTGCACAAAGTCTATAGATACTAATGAAAATCAGAGTTCTGGGGCCGGTTAGGAGTGTGACAGATTACAGAAATATGGCAGGAGTAAGTTCACCAATAAAAATCACAAGGATAGCCGTATCTCAATTTAGAATTGTTCCAAATATGCATAGGAGTTACATAATTGTATGATATAAAAAAGAGGTTTCTGTAGTCTAGTGTACTGCTCTAAAATATGTACCAAAAATTAACTTTGCCTTCTACTATGTAGCTAATTCAAATATTAATTCTTATGCTGTAGGTAATGCGGCAAATTACTTGTACGCAAATATTGAAAAGTACCAGGCATACCTCATATGTCATATTGTCAGGATCTATATTATCTTGCCAACCATATTGTTGCTGCATTGCATGCAGAAAATTCATGATTAGCAGAAACGATCGAAAAATTCGTCAATTGATAAAATAACGAACATTTTCTTTTTTTTCAAGAGTCTAATCATATCAGAAATCAATAGGCATATGAACTTCACTGGTATAGAAATATATGGGCATATGAACTTCACTAGTATACATATCAAGCATTTTCAATAAATTGATTCATATAAGTTAGAAAATACTGGACTCGGGTCTCTTTCTTTGTAAATAGAGTAAGTGAAGTTACTTTCATGAAATAATTCACTTCTGGAAGATTTGTTTAAAGTGAATGCCCAAAAAAGGTAATATGACAAAGATTTGGAAGATAGAGTAAGTGAAGTTACTTTCATGAAATAATTCACTTCTGGAAGATTTGTTTAAAGTGAATGCCCAAAAAAGGTAATATGACAAAGCTTCCGGTTGGCCGCGTGTTTGTGCACAAAAAGAAAATACACACGTTTTCTATATATAGTATGATAAAGAGCACGGAAAAAAGAGAGCAAAAATGGGGAAAAAGATTAAGAAAGATCATTTCATTTTTTTTATACAGGAAGCATCAATGTCGCGTCTCTGGTTATAGGAACTGGGCTCCGGCTGCCTATCCAATTTTGAGCTGATCGGAACCCGACTTGAATTTGAATTTGAACCTATAATTATTAGTGAAGGTGTTCTAGAGAAGAAATTATACAACAATATGAATCAGGACTTCTTCTTGTGGAGGCCACTCTTGTTGCCCAGGAGTGATCAACTTCCCCCTCTGAACACCAACGGGTGGTTCTCCTTTAGATTTGAAATGAGCAGAGACCATTTTTCTCTTTTTGCTTTTCGATCCTAGCTCTTTGTAGTAACCAATAGTTATAAAGAAGACTAACTGCCTGCAGTTTTACAATTATAGTGTCTGAAAAAGTTAGAACCACCTGACAATATTTGTGGAGATCATGGTCACAATGATTGTTCACGGCTTGCAACGAATTGGCTCAGTGAACTCTAGTGGATCCAGAAAATACTCGCTAACAGCCAACCTCGTAAATGCTTCTCTACAACAATTACTTGTATGCGAACAGTCAAATATGTCCAAATATCAATTGATTGACTATAAACTTTCAGCAATTATGACTTGGTGTTGTCATATCAGTTCGGGCGCATTGGTCCATACAGCATCCAAGGTGACTTAATGACTTATGAGTGTACATTAGAGAGTGGAAGGAAATTTTAAGATAAAAAATTTGAAGGGGAACTCTCACCCAGCTTGGCTGGACAAAATTTGAGATGCAACTTGAGAGGGGAACTCTCACTTAGCCTAGCCAACCTATCGAATTCTCAGATACATTTTTTTATACCCTCCCATGTTACAATGCCTTGCTCAAATAAAAAAGCTAGACTAGTGTTTAGAAAATCATCTCCTTCAATTCCCTACAAATCAATCCACTTTAGTTCCCTACAAATCAGCCCTCTTTGTTGTTAATGCTACTCTCTCATTAATGACAAACTAAATTTATTCAAATGTTTTAATTTGGAATGTTGTTTTATTCTTATGCTTTTGTTCTCCCATTTATGATGTGTAGACAAAATTTGAGATGCAACTTGAGAGGGGAACTCTCACTTAGCCTAGCCAACCTATCGAATTCTCAGATACATTTTTTTATACCCTCCCATGTTACAATGCCTTGCTCAAATAAAAAAGCTAGACTAGTGTTTAGAAAATCATCTCCTTCAATTCCCTACAAATCAATCCACTTTAGTTCCCTACAAATCAGCCCTCTTTGTTGTTAATGCTACTCTCTCATTAATGACAAACTAAATTTATTCAAATGTTTTAATTTGGAATGTTGTTTTATTCTTATGCTTTTGTTCTCCCATTTATGATGTGTAGCACTGCAAACCCAAGGAACCTTATTTTGTCCTCAAGGTATAATGAACAGCGAATTGAAATGTGTGAGTTGGGCTTGAGAATCGATTAGAGGAGTGTGACCATCACGCTCCAAGGCCTCAAAATATGCAATACCAATATTATTATCTTCCCCACCAATAAGTGAACAGTGAATTGAGATGTGTGAGTTGGGCTTGAGAATCCATTAGAGGAGTGTGATCATCACATGTTATGGGTCACCGGAGTAGTGGTCGGAGGGTATAGTGGAGCCGGAACCGCGGTTGCCTAGGCGGGGTGTGCTCGGGAGGAGAGAGCTACCAAGATCTCATAAACAAGACAAAGGAAGAAGATATTCATTCATGCATACCATTACAAGACCGAAGGGGTCCCTTAAATAGACTTACAAGGGGCATAATTGTAAATAAGTCATAACACTTTGACTTACATAAAAACTAAGACAACGATAATGAACAATAACACCAAACAATATAATAAAACCCTAAAGATAATAATCGGGCACGAATCTCATAACATCTCTCCTGCCGTGCACAAAGAGCTTGACCTCAAGCTCAAGGGAGATCGATGACGGTGCCCACTTCCCCCAACCCCTTTGTCATCAGAGTCCTACACATGCAGATAAAAAAATCTTTTGCACCGATGGCCGCGAGTATACTTCTCATCGCAGTTAAAACATTGCCTCATGTGCGTGACGATTAGACCTTTTTGTACGAGACAGTCGACAAATTTGCGGGGTTTGGGTGCCCTCGGCACGTCCCTCCGGAGTTCCTGTGTTGGTGGTGATGTAAGCCTTATGTGCCAACTGAAGTCGACAGTTGCACAATCTTGCTAAGCTCATAGCTGTCACCAAGTCTGGGGGGGGCTCGAATTCGACGTCCAAATGTAGTCGATAGTGAAGCGCAGCTGTAAAGATGGTGACCTACATCTCGGAGGATATCGTGACGTGCGCCAGAAGAATCTGAAATTGTTCTAGATATCCATCAATCGCCCCTATTTGACATAACATCGTGAGGGAACCAAGGGAGTTGTTGTGAATCGGGGGGTAAAGCGCAGGTTGCAGGCCCGTTTAAAGTCGTGTCGGATCATGCCAGGATTGTCAGCCTGCAAACGGGCGAACCATAACTGAGTGATATCAAGCATGTGGAAGGAGGTCAGACTTATCCACTCTATCATTGGTGTCTGCTGATGACTAAAGAATTGTTCGCATCTGGTGAGCCAACCTAAGGGATCGTTTTTTCATCATAAGTTGGAAATGCCAACTTGGTATAATGGGGAATGTTGCTGCCTTCAGGTGGCATCCTGCCGGGATATCAGGTCGAAGAAGCAGCGGTAGAGGTGACTAACTGTTGCAAGTGTGATTAATAAGTGGGGTAGTAATGACCGGAACGGAGACTGTCAAATCATTAAATTTGTTGGTGAGTGTGGTCATGTTTTCGCGATGACATGCTTCGGTGTCCCAAAGGCGTAGCTCTATGGATGTCATGAATGTTTGCATTAAGTTCCCGATAGTAACGATTAGAGCAGGTAAGTCCCACATAGTGCGGAGTACGGTCGGCGATAAATTGGGAGTGGCACGCGATAAAGAGCAGGTGATTGGACGGTTGGATTCCTCTGAGACGGCTGATTGTGAGTTGTCGCGAGAGCCGCCACACATCCCTATGATGAGGCAACAAAGAACACCATTCTTTTTGTTGTAATATATAATGTACGTTGTTGGAGGCTCGAGAAAAAATGGGTTGCATTGGTGGGGACTCGAGAAAAAGCCTCAGGCTCGAAACAAGTGAGTTGTCGGATGTGTGGGCTTGAAAACAGAAAATAGCTTGTTGTGTAGATCGTCGGCTGCAGTGTTGGGCTCGAAAAAAAATGTGTGTAGGCAGAGATGGCATACAGGGAGGTAGAAACATTGTTGCGGCGTCGATGCTAAAGACGTGCAGATCGATGCGTAACTGGGTTGCAGGATCTGCTTGACGATGAGCAGCATCGCGTCGACAAGGGTTCTCGGGCGCAGATGCAAGATTTGATGGTGATCTTGGACGCAGATGCAGGAGTCGATGATGGGTCTCGAGCGCAGGTGCAGAAGTTGTCAGTCGGCCGAAAGGCATAAACGCGTGTTGTACGTACTGGTTAGGACATTGATGGCCCTAAGGGGTCGGGCCCAAAACACTGACATTGTATACTGAATATAGATTCAAATGCCCTTAATATTTCTTAAGCACTGAAATTATCATAGAAACATATATAAGATGCTACATGATTTATAATTTTCATCACTGTTTTTACTGTTCATAGACATATATCAAGTTATATACATGTTCAGTTTCCTGTTTATCAAATAATTGCTAACATAAATTACATATTGTTATATATTTAACCTCTCTTGTTTGCATGTATAGCAGATTAAAAAGGTATAGTTTCGCTTAGTCTTTGTGAAAGACTAACGGTTTCCTTCTCAATCATTTTTAGGGTCACGGAAGGATAAAGCGCAACAGCGCTAAATAAATGATATGGACGGAAGGCTTATAGTTATTTCATAGTAGTACTTACTTTTGTAGTGGCTTACCTATGCTACTATTGTCTGTATATATATCAAAACATGTTTAACTGTCTACTTGGATCATAGTTTGTTTAACTAGACTGTAATTGTTATAGTATGAATGTATCTATCATGTAATATGGTTGGCCTTGTGTTGTGTATGTACTCATTGTGATTAGTAACATTGGTAGTAAAATAGGCAAATAAATGAATTCTTTTGATTGTGGCGGTCTGCGGGCCGTTACAATTTAGTGGTATTCGAGCACTCATATAAGGGAGAGCAAGGCTTTTTGAATTTGAAACATAAGCTATTTTTACGGAGGTTTGCGTAACCTTGAATGGACAAATGGCGGGTAAAGTATGATTTAGGTGGCTGTATGGGTGACCTTGAATGGACAAATGGAGGGTAGAGTGTGATTTAGATGGTTGTATGGGTATTGCAGGTGGTGCAGGAAGCATAGTAATGCATTTTGTATACGGTTAGGTGTGTTGGGTTTGTGGGAAAGAACATGGTTTAGAGTGGAAATGACGGGTACTTATGGTGGTGGTTTATTAGAAGTGGAAAATCATTGAAAGTAAAGCGTGTGTATCAGTTGTTAGGTTTAATTGTGGTGATGTGGAGCGTGAATTCGACAAAGTAAGATTTCTCCATCGCTTGGGTAAGATTGATAGGATGTGAATTCCCAGAAAGCTCAAATGTACGATTGCAACTCATGCATTTAGTAGCCCAAATAATATGTTGTGACAAGGTTCGAAATGTGGGTTACCAACTCAATTAAGCATTAATATAATGGCTCACCAAATGTGATTGGTTGAACAAACAAAGATGTTGAAACTCATTGTCCAATTTTTGCCCATCATAGTGTTATTCGTTCAAGTGTGAACATAAACCAAAACATGTTAGGGCAAGTTTGCCTCTACTAACACATCCAATGAAAGAAGATCCTTCCATACAAAATCACAGCCAACGAATTTTTGGATTTGGAATGCATTTAGCAATTCGAAGAACTATTATGCCACGGATATCCACCATATGAGTCATCTTCCTCAAATATATTAACAACAAAATATTCAAATCAAAATATTTTTATATAATTATATCTATGGTTAAAATATAGATCTCGAATCTCAACTATCAATCTTTTATCATATGGATTCGCATTTTCATTTAAAATCACACAATATCTGCAAATAACATGCTACGGGCTTCTCCCGTAACTTCGATAGCGTGGTCAGAGGATGGACGGAGACGGGGATGACGGTGACGAAGGATACAGTGGAGCCGGAACTGCAACTGCCTAGGCGGGGTGTGCTCGGGAGAAGAGAGCTACCACAATCTCATCAAGGAGACAAGGAAATAGAATTGATTCATCGCAACCATTTCACTAGCCCAAGGGGCCTTTAAATAAGAGATACAAGGGGCATAGACGTAATTAAGTCCCCCAACGACAAATACAACGACACACATAAATAATGAAATGATGTTGACACAGCATAAAGATACAACATAATAAGGACACGACAAAATAATTGGGCACGAGCCCATAACATCTCTCGCCGTGCAAAAAGAGCTTGACCTCGGACTCAAGGGAGACCAATGACGGTACCAACTTCATTCGATGCCCTCATCATCAACGTCTTCCACGTGCAAATAAAAAAGTCTTTTGCACTGATGTTCGCGAGTATAGTGCTCATCGCAGTTATAACATAACCCATCTACGCGTTGGTCAGACATTTTTGCATGAGACAGTCGACGGATCTGCGGGTTTTGGGTGTCAGGCACGTCCCTCCTGAGTCCCTGTGCCTGTGGTGAAGTAGACTTCTTGAGCCAGCTAAATTTGACAGATGCACGGTCTGGCTAAACTCATAACAGTCACCAAGTCCCTGGGAGCCTCGAATTCGACATCAAAGCGTCGTTCTTGAAGCCCGACAGTAAAGATGGTGACATGCATCTCAAGGGGTATCGTGACGTGAGCCAAAAAAAATTTGAAACTGTTCCAGATATCCATCAACCGACTCTGTCTGGCGTCAATGTTTTAAATGTCGGCCGACATGTCCGACATGTCGGCCGACATGTCTGATTTGGGAAGAAACCGATATAGATTTTAAATTTTACATTAAAAAATCATTTTTAATAATATCGGCCGATAAATCAGAAATATTCCGACTTATCGGCCGATCCGATATTTTGTTATGCGGCCGATATTTTGATATTGTCACATTTTCATGTTTGATGCATGATCAAACCTTCTTAATACTTCTTAAAAATTTATGCCCTACAAAATGTTAATGTCATAATGACAGCATTATAGAAAAATAAATATTATAATTGTGTACTTATGTTTGTAGCTTTGGATGAACAATATCTAACTGCTTAGACATAAAATCAAAATACATTTTTGGATTTTCCACGTTCTGTAACTTATGCTTCCACTTGCAATAGCATGAACAGTACTAAAGCTCAATTATTATTGAATAATTTAGCATGTATCAGCATTAGAGATTATACAACAGAACATTTGTTACCCGGAGAGTTTTTCAGAATTAAACCATATGCGGTCTGTTATAGTGCTATTGAACTAGTAAAAATTGAAAATGCATTCCAACTCTTCAATTCTTGCAACTGTAACTGTTTGCCAATATAAATAATAAAAAAGAGCTTATAAAACAAATAGTAATATATTATGTTAGATGCATAAAAATATGATAGATGCATAGTTATATTATACTTACTAATAATTTATGTTTTAATTTTGAAACCCGACATTTTCAAATGTCCCCGACATGTCTCCGACATCGGACATCCGACTTTTAAAAACCCAATCCGATATGTACCCGACATCCGACATTTAAAACTTTGTCTGGCGTAAAGTCATACGGGCCCCAAGGGGGTTGCTGCGAATTGGTGGGGCCAAAGTGAAGGTTGCAGGTCCGCTTAAAGTTGCGCCAAATCAATCCAGGATTGTCGGCCTGTAAACGAGCGAACCGTAACTGAGCAATATCAAGCATGTGGAAGAAGGACAGACTTATCCATTTTGTCATCGGTGTTTGTTGATGGCTAAAAAATTGTTCGCATCTGGTGAGCCAACCTAAGGGATCGTCCATGTCAACATAAGTTGGGAATGCCAACTTGGTGTAACGAGACACGATGTTGACTTCAGGTGGTATCATGGTCGCGGGAGCAGGTCGAAGGAGCAGTGGCGGAGGCAACAGATTTCTACAAACTTGCTCTTGTGCGGGAGTAGTGGACACTGGCAGAGCGGAAGCGGGATTATCGAGGTGTTTGGAGAGGGCAGCAATGGTCTCTTGATAACGTTCTACGGGGGAAGTTTGATGTGTCATGAGGGCACCATGGTCAGAAGTTGGCTCAGTTGATCCGAGATCACCCATGTTGCGCGAGGAGCAAGAAATGGAGCGAGTTACGGGTCAGCTTGTTTTTGGCGGGGCGAGCGAAACGGACGTGCTCGAACTTGGTGTGTCATGTGAATCGCGACGCTTCCCTATATTGACGCAAAATAAACTCACTCAAGTATGATTTGCCCATGAAGTAAGTAATCATAATAGGTCACGACACAAGATTCCAAAACATTAAGTTGCAGCTTGAAACAAGGGTCTGCGACTCTGGTGTTGGCGTTGGGCATGAGAATAAATAAGCAACAACGGGTTCTTCTGCAGAAGACGTGGTTTCAGTTACCGGAGACAACGTGGGTTGTGATTATAGGAGACGACGTGTCGAGCGAGATCGTCGCAGACCGTTTCTTACGCAGTTGCGGTTATGGGAGGCGACGCGTCGAGCGAGATCGACATAAACGATTTCTTACGCAGCTATGCGCGAAGACGAAGAGCAGCGGATTCGACTGTTGCAGACGACGAGGGCTGGCGGAGTATATAGACCTAGAATCCATAGCACAACATATGAAACCACAATAGTAAGTAGGTGCTGAGAAACAAGTGCAATATATCATATGCAATTCAGCAATCAACATCATATGAGATCACAAGACTCGGTAGCCAATAGGATGCTTAGAAATTTATTTAGCAAATGATGATATTGTTATGACCCCGCATAACAACCGGTTCACTGGTCAGTAATACGCGCATCGGCGGAAGGAGGCAGCACAAAATAGGGCTGAACCTACCGGTTCATCCCTCCCCAATTAAACCGCGACGGCTTGGGGCTGAACCTGCGGGTTCAGCCCACATGGGGGGCCGGCCGGCCCCCTCTTGGCCCAGAGGGTATAAATACCTCTAGGGCTTGGTCGGCTAGGGCATGCAAGAACTCTTCAGGTATTTTCCCTCTCTTCCTCTAAAACCCTAATCCCAAATTCTCTCTTCCCCCTCTAATCTCTACTATTCTCCATTACGTTCCTAACCGTTGGTATCAGAGGACCTTCCACCGACCTCGCCACTACGTTCCGACATCATCGCATCTGACGCATCCTTCGATCGACGGCGTCGACGACTACACCGCGTCCTCCGATTGCAACTACGACGACTCAACCGCATCCTTCGAACGACGGCTTCGACGATCTCCTACCTCGACGGCTCTGCATCCTTCGATCATAACATCGCAGTCGTCCATTGCTTCGTCGGCTGCGCCGGACTGCATCGTCGATCTTCCCGGCACCGACGTCGTCCGCGGGCGGCGTGCCATTCTACTTTGAGCCGGCTGCTGCCTTTCCCTAAACCTTCGAGTTCCACCACGGTGACTCGCTCACGGGAAGAATCCACGAGGCTAGCAACTCTAGAGGAGAACTACAACGGGCTGTCGGATACAGTGACGACCATTGAAGAAAAATTAAGGGCGTCAGAGAAACATTTGGAAGAGCGACTGGATGCTAGCATGGAGGAGATCAAGAGCTTGTTGTCTCAAAGTATTGAGGGCAAAGCAACGGTGAACGAGGAAGCGAGCACTCACCAGGGGTCGATCCAGTCGTCAGGAGGCCTTGGCAGGGGACGAGAGAACCCAATTGACCAGCGACCTAGGGATATGGTCTACCTTCCTCGGGATGGGCTTTTGCCTTACCCTAAGGGATCGGGACACGCCGACAACAGCAGGACAGGCGGCAGCTGGGAGTACAGACCTCCCCCGACGACTACAAGGCTCGGCTATCAACACAGTGAGGAAGAAGGATACCCGAATTGGCCGACAGAGCATCGACGGCCTCTTGGCCTACACGCCACCAAAAATGACCCGCATGAATTACCCAAAATTCAAAGGAGGCGACGTGTTGGAATGGGTTCAAAAGGCGGAGTTATTTTACAACTACCAGGAGATTCCAGAAGAGCAGTTGGTGCAGCTGGCGTCCTTTCACCTTGAAGATGATGCATTCCAGTGGACCCAGTGGTACCTCCGAGGGCGTGATTATGCCCCTTGGGCTGATTTCATTGACGGTTTCACATCCAGATCTCGGGCCCCTCGAGTATGAAGATTTTTGAGGCCCTTCTCCAGAAACTGAGGCAGAGGGGTTCAGTAACGGAATACCGCACAGAGTTTGAAAGACTCGCGAACAAAGTACAGTGGGAGGAGAGAATCAATGATGGAAATAGAGTAACAAAACATAATAGGAAATCAATTAAAGTTTAAAATATAATTTATCAAGAGGGTGTGAGAGTTATGTGGTTTTAGAATAAATGTTAAATTTTTAAGGTGAAAACTTATATATATATATATATGTATATTATAATATATATATATATATAATTGTTCTGGAGAAATCGAAGCACGCTTCTAATGCATATCAAAGCATGCTTTGATAAGCATGTCAACGCATGCTTTGATAAGCATGTCAACGCATGCTTTGACAAGCATTCTGATATGCAGGGGCGGAACCTTATTTAGGCACGGTCGGGCACGTGCCCGACCGGCTTTTTCGCTAAATCTCGCCTGAAAGGCTGAAATCCCGCTGAACTCTTCTACGCGCTTAGAAGTTAGGGCGCGACTTTTTCTGGCGCTCCCGCAGCCCCGCTCCGGCGCTCCGGCCTCCGCTCCCTCCGCAGTCCGCTCCCGTTTTTGGCGACGGCCGACGGCGAGAACACTTCACTCCCTCTGGCTGACGGCGACATCTCCTTCACTCCCAGTCTCCCTGGTCGACCGTCGCACGCTGCTCCAGTGCTCCGAAGTCCGACCCCTTCTCTTCTTCTCCGGAGGCAGAGTGGGAGCCAGTACTTTAGGATTCAAGACCCTGGTTTTTACTCTGACCCTATTCCCACCTCATTTTGTTACAGAAATCAGAAAACCCTTGTTTTCCAAGTGCTCGACTAACAATTTTTGTGCATATTGGAGTTAGAGTAAAAACTGTTTAGTCTTTTAGGATTCAATTTTTGTGTTGGTGATCTTGAGTGCAAAGTTCTTTGATTTCAGGTATTCCAAGTGCACATTGGAGTTAATTGGGAGTAGAGTTGATTCAGAGCTCCAATTGCCGAGAGAAACACGCTCCAAGGGTAACGACTCTTGTTTTCTGCATTTACTTTACTTTGGAGGGCCACCTGCGTCCAATTGGACGCGGTGTGTGTTTCCTTCGAATCATTGCGAACCCCCAGGTCGATTGTGTCCGTTCCCGGCATATTTCAATGCATAGTTATCCGACGTGCGAGTCTGGATTTAGGCATGCTGTGTGAAGCCTACCCGTGGCGGTAAGCCCGGATCGGTGATGTTTGTGATGTGCATTGCGCTAACGGGATTGTCCCGTCTTATTTATGCAGTGTGATAAGTTAGTGGAATGGAGAGATTTTTTTCTAAAAAAGGAGCATGTCAAAGTTCGATCGATTCTCGGCAGTTAGCTTTAACTTGTAAAAGGAGTCGTGTTGAAGAGATCAAATTAGAAAATTTACCTTCGGATCCTGGCTTAAGACCTCCTGTTAGTTCCTATGATACTTGGATGTGGAGACTTAGAAAGTGGAAAAGGGTTGAATCAACCTGTAGAGCTCAAACGTGCTGGAGACACTAGGTGGGGTTCACATTATGGTACAATTTTAAATTTTATTCGCATGTTCTCATCTATTGTTGATGTGCTGGAAATTATCATAGTTGATGGGGCAGATGGAAACCAAAGAGGAATGGCAAGCACACTTCTCCAAGTTATCTTGACTTTCAAATTTGCCTTTGTGATTCATTTGATGAAAAATATTTTGTCAAAAACAAATGAATTATCCCAAGCGTTGCAAAGGAAAGATCAAGATATTGTAAATGCAATGCATTTCGTAAAGTTGTCAAAACTATTACTATTAAAGATGAGAAATGATGAAGTTGAGTGGGAATTTTTTATGACTGAAGTCTCTACTTTCTGTACAAAACATGGCATAGAAGTTCTGAATATGGATGAGAAGTTTGTCCAGCCAGGTAGATCAAGACGCAATGCACGTGAGATTACAAATAAACATTATTTCAGGATTGAAATTTTTAATGCAGTGCTTGATTGGATGCTAAATGAGCTAAATGATCGCTTTGATGAAGTCAACACAGAATTACTCTTATGTTTTGCTTGTCTAGACCCAAAAGATCAGTTTAGTTCTTATGATAAACAAAAATTAATTCATCTTGCTGAATTATATCCATATGATTTTACGCCAATAGAGTTGCAGTTACTTGAAGGACAACTTGACATATATATTTTTGATATGCGATCTACATCAACGGACACATTTTCAGATGTTAAAGGAATTAGTGATCTTCTAAAAAAAATTGTGGAATTAAAAAAACAAGATCACTATCAGTTAGTTTTTAGATTATTGAAATTGGCTTGCCTCCTACCAGTTGCTACAGCTACTGTTGAAAGAACGTTTTCTGCAATGAAGATCATAAAGAATCGGTTGCGAAATAGAATGGGGGATGAATGGATGAATGATTGTTTGGTTGCGTACATTGAAAAAGATGTTGCAGATACTATTACAACAGAAACTATTATTTCTCGTTTTCAGAGCATGTGCCAGCGGAAAATATCTTGTTGAACTGTAAGTTTTTAGCATTTGACAAACAATTTTTAGATCTTCTATGATATTTTGTGTAATATTTTGTTCAATATTTTCCTTACATAAATATATCATCAAAAAAAAATTTTTCGGGGGCGCTACCCCCGAACCCCCACATCAGGGGGCACTGCCCCCCGAACCCCCCGAATTGATAATACTTTAATTGTGCCCGTGCGACTTCGAAATCCTAGTTCCGCCACTACTGATATCGACGTATATCTCCTTCCTTGAAGTCGACGCATACGTCGACTTCCCATCTATCCCTCTCGACACATAAGGATGTTATATATATATATATATATTCTGTATCGTTTTTATAACCTAGATTCCTGTAGCCGCAAATTACCCCGCCTCCCGTGAAGAAGTTGCAGCCACCATGAATATTTTCTAGAGAGAGAAAGGATCCAATCTTCTCTCTTCATTTCGCCCTCGCGTGATCTTCGTTTCTAGAGATCGTTGATTCTACGGCGTAGCCCTCATCAAGGAGTCCACTCCTGTGTGTTTTTCGAAGTGGCTTTTGCTCACACGAGTCCGCGGCGGCTGCCGAAGTTTCGTCTGTTCAAGGTTCTTTGTTTTGTTTTTGGACAGATTTTGGATCAGATTATTTCTGGTTTCTTGTATGTATGGTTTGTATGTCTATGCATATGTTGATGTGGTTGTAGTGAACAATCTTAACTCTAATTAGAAGTCTGCATATTTCCGTTCTGGTTATTTTTCGGTGTTGTTCTCCATGGTTATTTGAAGCATCCTTGGGTGTGAAATCTTCACATGGTATCAGAGCTACAAGGGTTCTAGCGGAGTTTGCTAAGTTCCTTTGGGGAGAAGAACGGTATACCGATATGGACGGAGGTGGCGTTGTTAGAGGGCTTGGGATTGAACTACTCACACATATAAACTACAAGAAATGGAAGAGTTGCATGGAGATTTATCTATTGGGAGAAGATCTGTGGGAGGTTGTTAACGGAAATGAACAGGAGGAAGTTGTTGCAGCCGGGGACAACGGTCTGGCGGTGAGAGCATGGAAGAAAACAAATGTGAAGGCGGAGTTTGTCTTGAAGAGATCCATATCACTGGAATTGTTCGATCACATCTTGGGGTGCAAATCAGCGTCGCAGATTTGGACATCTCTCGATGGGCTTTTCAACAAGAAGAATGTGACACAGTTACAATTTCTTGAAAATGAGTTGGCGAAGGCAAACCAAGGGGAGCTTTCCATCTCGACATTTTTCTTGAAGTTGAAGAACTTGTGTGCGGAGATTTCTGTGTTGGATCCGGATGAGCCGACTTCAAGGGCAAGGTTGAAGAGACACATTATCCGCGGGCTTCAGAAGAAGTATATTCCGTTTATCTCATTCGTTCAAGGATGGGATCGGCAACCCACCTTGATGGAGTCGGAGAATCTTCTCGCATCGCAGGAAAGTTTGGCACAACAAATGGTGGGCTGTTCTATTTCTGGCAGAGACAGCGAGGTGCTCTTTTCGGGGAAGAAGTCATTTGACAAGAAGAAGGGTTTTGGTGTTGGACCTTCTAATTCTTCGAAAGGTGAGAGTGGTCCCTCTCACTCTAAGAATGATGGAAATAAAATGGGGCCAAGATGTTACAGGTGCCAAAAGATTGGTCATATCAGACGGGATTGTCGTGTTAAGTTGAAGCCGGGAAATGTGGCGGAGAAAGGAGTAGAGTCTCATGAAGAAAATGAGTGGGGAAATTGCTTTATGGCGGTGTCGACGGCCATGTCGGTAGACGCCTTGGCTTCCATAAATTTCCAAGATGACTGGATAGTTGATTCCGGGTGTGGACACCATCTTACAGGAGATGACTCAAAATTCTCTTCTCTTCAAAAGTATGAAGGCAACAAAGCCATAATCACGGCGGACAACACTGTGCATGCGGTGGAAAAGGAAGGTAGTGTGGTCTTGATTAATGAAGGCGGAGCTCTAACTTTAAAGAGTGTTTATCATGTGCCCGGTATGAAGAAAAATCTTTTCTCAGTTACGAATGCGGTGGATGCGGGCTATCATGTATTGTTTGGGCCGAAGGAGGTGAAATTCCTTCGAAATGTTTCTTCCATGAAGGCGGATGTAACTCATACGGGTAGAAGAGTTCGTGATCTTTTTGTTTTGTCTACTTCCCCCTATGTAGACAAAATGAGGGCAAATGATGGAGCTGTCATTTGGCATGAGAGGTTGGGGCATATTGGCATGGATAAGTTGAAGGCAATGGTGGCTAAGAAGTTGGTGAAGGGCTTACCTAGCCTATCTTCATTTGGAGAAGAACATGTATGTGAAGGTTGTCAATTTGGGAAGTCACATCGCCTCCCATTTGACAAGTCTATTTCTAGGAGTAATGGGCCATTGGAGTGCATCCTTAGTGATGTGATGGGGCCATGTGCTACTCCTGCATACTCGGGAAATCGTTACATGCTTCTGTTTGTGGATGACTTTTCTAGATACACATGAGTGTATTTTGTGAAGGAGAAGTCCGAGGTGTTCGGGAAATTTCAAGAATTCAAGGAGACGGTTGAAGGCGTGCTGAATCAGAGAATTAAAAAGCTGAGAACGGATAATAGAGGGGAGTTTACCTCTAATGAGTTTTTGCTTTTTTTGCAGAAAGCATGATATTAAGAGGGAGCTCTCTTGTGCTCACACTCCACAACAAATGGAGTGGCGGAGAGGAAGATTCGACATCTAGTGAAGACATACAAATGTTGGTTGCATGCAAAAGGCATCCCCAAAGCCTTGTGGGCGGAGGGCAAGACTTATGCGGCATATGTAATCAATTGATTTCCACTATCTCCAAACAATATGAAGTCTCCTCATGAAATGATGATCGTAGAGGTGCCAAGTGTCAAACACTTGAAGGTGTTTGGATCTCCGTGTTTTGTACATGTTCCGGAATTGAAGCGGACAAAGCTTGATGCACAGGCGAGGAAGTGTATCTTCATTGGCTACGATGAGCGGAAGAAAGGGTGGAAATACATGGACCCTCAAACACATCGCTTCTTTGTGTCAAGGGATGTGGTGTTTGATGAATTGACATCATATCATGGTGCTCCAAACGTGATCTTGGAGGAAAGCAGTGACAGAAAGGGTCATGGAAGTGAAATTGATGATTAGGTGGTTATGATGTCAATTCCTCCTAGTGCTCCATGTTCTCCAAGTTCATCATCTTTGACAAGGGAGCAAGGAGAAAGGGGGAGCAGCACCTCCATTCTTGTTTTGAAGAAGTCGTGGGCAAAAAAGAGTGGCAGGATGTCATGGATGAGGAGATGAGTGCTCTTATCAAAAATGAGACTTGAAATATTGTGCCCAAGGTTGAGGGAGTCACTCCTGTTACTTGCAAGTGGGTCTATAAAGTGAAGAAGAAGGCGGATGGAAGTGTAGAGCGATACAAGGCTCACCTTGCTGCTCGCGGATTCTCACAGAAATATGGAAAAGACTATGAAGAGACGTCTAGCCCCGTGGCTAAGATGACGTCGGTTCGCATGGTGATTGCCTTGGCGGCGTGTCAAGGGTGGAAGCTTTGGCATTTTCATGTGAAGAATGTTTTCCTTTATGGAGAGATTGATAAAGACATCTTCATGGAGCAACCACCGGGCTATGGTTCTAGTCTTTATCCAGATCGTGTGTGTAAATTGAAGAAAGCACTATATGGCTTGAAGCAAGCGTCGCGGGCGTGGTATGACAAGATTGTCGAGTATCTTCAGTTTTGTGGTTATTATGCATCTCAATCGGATACAAGTTATTTGTGAAGAAGCAAGGAGGTCTCCATATGTTGGTACTATTGTATGTAGATGACATGATAGTGACCGGGAATGACGATGGAGAGGTGGCAAAGCTTCGGGAAGAGTTGTTCATCCGATTTGAGATGAAGGATTTGGGTGAGCTTCACCATTTCCTTGGATTAGAAATGGAGAAGATGAAGAAGGGGTTGTTTGTGTCTCAGAAGGGCTGTGCCGAGAAGATCGTGGAGCGATTCGGCACAAAGGAGAACAAGTTCAGCTCTACTACACTTGATACAAACATAAAGCTTCGTCGTGATGAAGGTAGGGTTCTCTTGGATCCTACACCGTATCGTGCGCTAGTGGGGAGTCTAATCTACTTGACTATCACGAGACCGGATATTTCATTTGCGGTTGGCCTCGTTAGTCGATACATGCAAGAGCCACGAAAACCACATTTGGATGCGGCGAAGCGGATATTGAAGTATGTGGGGTCAACCCTTGACTATGGGTTGTCGTATGAAAGAGACACGAATTTTGTCTTGCACGGTTTTACAGATGTTGATCTTGGTGGTGACTTGGATGATCGTCGGTCTACTTCGGGCTACGTGTTCATGTGCGGATCAACGGGGGGTTCATGGTGCAGCAAGAAGCAAGATTCGGTGTCTCTTTCTACCACCGAGGCTGAGTACAAAGCACCGTCTTTGGTGGCTCAAGAGTGTGTGTGGCTACGCCGGTTGGTAGAGGATATTTATGTTTCAATTAATTTTGCTACTATCAACCTTGGTGACAACGAAAGCGCTCTCAAGCTTGTTACAAATCCGGTATGTCACGCAAGGACGAAGCATATTGAGATCGAGCATCACTTTATCCGAGAGAAAATATATGATGGATCTCTTGCCGTGGAGTTTGTGCGGAGTCAAGATAATGTCGCCGACATCTTCACGAAGTCTCTCTCTAAGGGATCGTTTGAGCGCCTTCGCGGGTTGCTTAGACTTCGGTCTCGTTTTCACCTTAAGGGGGAGTGTTAAATTTTTAAGGTGAAAACTTTTTTATATATATATAATATATATATAATATATATAATTGTTCTTGAGAAATCAAAGCATGCTTCTAATGCATATCAAAGCATGCTTTGATAAGCATGTCAACGCATGCTTTGACAAGCATTCTGATATCGACGCATACGTCGACTTCCCATCTATACCTCTCGACGCATGAGTATGTTATATATATATTCTGTATCGTTTTTATAACCTAGATTCCTGTAACCGCAAATTACCCCGCCTCCCATGAAGAAGTTGCAACCACCATGAAGATTTTCTAGAGAGAAAAAGGATCCAATCTTTTCTCGTCATTTCGCCCTCGCGTGATCTTTGTTCTAGAGATCGTTGATTCTACAGCGTAGCCCTCATCAAGGAGTCCACTTCTGTGTGTTTTTCGAAGTGGCGTTTTGCTCGCACGAGTCCACAGAGGCTGCCGAAGTTTCGTCTGTTCAAGGTTCTTTGTTTTGTTTTTGGACAGATTTTGGATCAGATTATTTCTGGTTTCTTTTATGTTTGGTTTGTATGTCTCTGTAGTCTGTGTATATCTATGCATATGTTGATGTGGTTGTAGTGAACAATCTTAACTCTAATTTGAAGCTTGCATATTTCCGTTCTGGTTATTTTCAGTGTTGTTCTCCGCGGTTATTTGAAGCATCCTTGGGTGTGAAATCTTCACAATAAAGTGAGGGATAGTAAAGCCGACACAAAGAATTCGAGGGGATGGTCAATAGGGGAAAGGAGTCGAATATATTAAGAAGCAAGAATAGGAGCACTGATATTTGAAACTCTACTCTGAGAAGTGAGAACTTAGAAATAAGAAGCTTCAGAGGTAGAGAGTGGAGAAAACAATAGGAAAGAGAAACCTTAGCACCAACACAGTTAACTGTGCAAAGAAGAGATGAGCGTATAGAGCACTAGATGGCATACAAAAAAGGAACTTCTCAAAACCTAGCTACTATTAATATTAAGCCTACCAATAGATCTCCAAATGTTTGATCCCAGACAATCCTAACATAAAATATCCTCTCAATCATACCAATCCATTTTTTTGGCTCATGTATCGGCTCTATTTATTCGATTCGAGCTTAATTTGTTCCAAAACTTGATCCAATTTTTTGTCAATCTTTCAGCCAACTTAACAATTTTTCCCATAGGGGACCTAATTAAGAGCCCCAGATATACTACAATATGACACAATGTGACTAAAAGGTATGTTCTACTTAACACATTGACCATTTAGTTGACAAATTGTCTTATGCCTAAGGTGCTATGTGTACTCTTGTAGAAATTATGATTAGTAAGCATGTATACTGTTGAGATTTAATAGCTAAAACAACATACAGATCCATATCATATGTGGAGTAACGGGACCATGCGTCTTTAAACTTCTCAATGGAAAAAACAATTGCTCTCCTCTCTTGACTAAAGATAGCTCTTATACCAACATGAGATGGCCCACTGTGAAGATAGTGTCAAAATTTAATAGTATCAATAGAGGTGTTTGTCATTTTAGTTTTTATTAATTAATCAACCATGGCTCCACTTGGCTCCACTTAACTATTTCCTAAATCTGTGATAGGTGCGATCTAAGTCATGACTCATAAATCTCTTTTACCATACTGATTGTCTACGGTGTAATCCAGCTCTAGATGGCTTTCACCCTAATCCCTTTAGTTGACACTATATCATAAGAAAATCAAGGTGTCAATCATAAATGAACATTTCTTAAGGTAGATGAATAGTTGGTGGTCCTTAGGGTCAATAATATTTGCCTTGAATAATACAACGACAAATTAGTTCCCAAGGGACAACCAATTATTCATTTGATTCTTCCCCAAACAAATCGAGATGCCTTAATTCCATCTCTCCCTCCGAAGGTTATGTCACAGTCGCCAGCCTGTTTTCTCTCCAACTAATGGCTCCTTCTTTGGGCATAGTCGCTGACCATCGCAAACAATTGGTACTTGTTGGTGTGCATTTAGTAATTATGTGTACACGAACGGTTCAAACTCCAGGCGGGACCAGGGGACTCGGCTGTGGCGAAGTCGGCATTGGCGGCAACTGGCTTGCCCTTTCACAGAACTCAAGAAGACACTTGCCAGTGCTACAATTGCGGGGAAATTGGACATATAGCGGCTGTGTGTTCTAGGACACCCAGGGAGGGGGGTCCCCGCGGTCGTGGACGTGGTCGTGGGCGTGGCCAGGGTCGCAGTGGCAGAAGCAGTCATCGTGCCAATTTGGGCATTGGTGGAGGTGATGACAATCGTAGCGGGATCTACACTGAGGAGGAGCAGACTCTACTCAGTATGATGAGTATGATGGAGGGTCTCAAGGGAAGACAGATTGGAGAGAGCAGCAAGAGTGGAACAGGAGGGGCATCAGCCTTAGCATCGTATGCTCACCCTCCCAAGACGTCGGATTGGATTGCTGACTCGGGCGCCTCTCAGCATGTGACTGGAGATGCGGGTGAGTTTTCTTCCTATACTCGCCTAGTTAAGACTGATAGCATACAGACAGCAGATGGGCCTTTCCAATCCGTGATCGGTAAGGGCACTGTCGATTGCACAGGTTCGGTAAAACTCTCTAACGTCTTGCATGCTCCATCCTTTCCAGTTAGCCTTCTCTCTATAAGTTCCATAATTCTTCAACTCAAATGTATTGTTTGCTTTGACATTCCCAAGGTGACCTTCCAGGAGAAAGAGACGGGCCGGATACTTGGGACTGGGACCTGGCATGATGGGCTATGGTACTTGGATCGAGGGGAACTCGATGTAGCTCTCACCTCCAAGTCAAGGGAGTCAGAAGAAGGAGGAGCGAAGATGAGTGCAGAGGACATTCTTCCCCTACATCACCAGCGGCTGGGGCACTTATCGTTTGATACTCTAGCTCGAGTTTATCCTGCTTTGTATAAACATTCGAATCAAAGTAAACTTATTTGTGATGCATGTGATTTGGGAAAACTCACTAGGAGTTCTTATGTTAGTACTGGACATCTAAGCTCTGTTAGTTTTGATATAGTGCATTCTGATGTGTGGGGACCATGTGCGGTGAATTTTTCGAACGGTTACAAATACTTTGTAACGTTTATTGATTGTGCATCGCGCGTTACCTGGCTATATTTAATGAGGAATAAGAGTGAAGTCTTCACTTGCTTTCGAGACTTCCACAAATATGTTCAAACGCAGTACGGCAAGATGATAAAAGTGTTAAGGTCGGACAATGGGACGGAATACACTAACCGAGCGCTGGGAGAATACCTATCTGCCCATGGGATCCAGCATCAGACAACGTGTCCGTACACCCCTGCACAGAATGGCGTTACGGAAAGAAAAAACAGACATCTAATGGAGGTGGCTAGGAGCATGATGTTGCACATGAATGTTCCACAAAGTCTGTGGGGATACGCTGTTCTAACCGCAACCCAACTGATAAACAGAATGCCATCACGAATTCTCGGATGGAAATCTCCTTGCCAGGTGCTGCAAGGAAATAATGGCGGGATGCTTCCGTTAAAGGTTTTGCTGTGCGTGCTATGTAAAGGACAACAGACCGGGTGATGGAAAACTCGATGCAAAGGCACTTAGGTGTATCTTTGTATGCTACTCTGGAACCCAGAAAGGGTACGTATGCTGGAGTCCAGTCGAAAAGAGAAGTTTTGTGAGCATGGATGTGCACTTTCGAGAATTGGAACAGTACTACCGTCATGAAGAAACTTCACGCACACCAGAACCGACGAACTCCGAATGGATTAGGAGAGAGAGAGAAAGCCTGGTGACCGAACTAGAGATATGTGATGAGGAATCGGCAGAGGGGTCTGGGAGCGATGAGGTGCAGGAGGAGGAAGTGAGAAACGTGCGACCTACGGCTCAAGGGGAACTGCTTACCTACCATAGAAGGGAGAAACAAACTACTAAACCAGTACCGGTGCCCAGGATGCCAGTGCCCAATCCCGTGCCTACGCCCGTCTCTCATTCTGGAGCACCTCTAGACCCACAGCCTTGTTCCGGTGATATCGTTTCCCTTACACCCTCTTCCCCCACCGTCACTGTCCGGCGGAGTATACGCAGCAATGCGGGCAATCCTCCGGACAGATACGGCTGGGACCTTGCGTCATTTGTCTCTTATAGTAATATTTCCCCTTCTCATGGAGCATTCATAGCCTCGTTAGATAGTGTTACTGTACCTAACAATTGGCAGGTTGCCAAGACTGATCCGAAATGGAAAGCAGCGATGAAGGAGAAGATGAGAGCCCTTGAGAAGAACAAAACCTGGGAGCTGGCATATCTACCTGACAACAAGAGGGCCGTCGGATGCAGGTGGGTCTTCTCCTTGAAACAGAACCCGGATGGACTTATCGAGCGCTACAAGGCTCGACTAGTTGCAAAGGGATACTGTCAGACCTATGGCATAGATTACGACGAGACATTCGCACCCGTGGCCAAGATGAGCACGGTCAGAACCTTGATAATCTTGGCAGCAAATGGTGGATGGAAAATGCATCAACTGGATGTGAAAAATGTCTTCCTTCATGGAGAGCCAAAGGTAAAGTATGTAGACTGAAGAAGTCACTATATGGCTTGAAGCAGTCACCCCGCTCGTGGTTTGATCGATTCAGGAAGACCATGATTGGGATGGGATACCGGCAGACCAACGCTGATCACACATTGTTCTTCAAGGAGAGTGAAGGTCATCACATTACTATCCTTGCTGTGTATGTGGATGACATGATCATCACAGGGGATGATGAACAGGAAACCGTCCGTCTCAAGACAGCGTTGGGCAAGGAGTTCGAAGTAAAAGATTTGGGGATGTTACGGTACTTCCTTGGGATTGAGATTGCCTACGGAAGAAGGGGTATTGTCCTATCACAGAGGAGATATGCCTTGGATCTCCTTACAGAAACAGGAATATTGGGTTGTAGACCGGCCGCAACACCGATCGATCAGAAGTGTAAGCTGGGGGCTGAGGTAGGTGACACAGTTGATCGAGAGAGGTACCAGAAATTGGTTGGGAAGTTGATCTACCTGAGCCACACACGCCCAGACATCTCTTATGCGGTTAGTGTAGTGAGTCGCTATATGCACGATCCTAGAAAGGTGCACATGAATACTGTGTACCGGATACTACGGTATTTGAAGGCTTCCCCGGGGAAGGGATTGCTCTTCCAAAGAAATGGGCATATAAAGATCGAAGGCTACTGTGATTCTGATTGGGCAAGCTGCATAGATGACAGGAGATCCACATCAGGCTATTGCATATTTGTAGGAGGAAACCTGGTTTCCTGGAGGAGCAAAAAACAATCAGTGGTGGCACGATCAACTGCTGAGGCCGAGTATAAAGCTATGGCATCGGGAGTAGCTGAACTTTTGTGGCTGAAGAGGATGCTGACGGAGCTGAGTCTAGATCAAGGGGGCAAGATGAAGCTGTTGTGTGACAGCCAGGCAGCGATCAGTATTGCAAATAATCCAGTTCAACATGAGAGAACTAAGCACATTGAAATTGACAAGCTCTTCATAAAGGAGAAACTGGACAGTGGGCTACTGGAGCTTAGTTACGTTGCAAGCAAGGATCAGGCTGCGGATTGTCTGACAAAGGGGCTGAGCTCAAAGGACATGAGCAGGAACTTGGACAAGCTGGGTTTAATAGATATATTTCACCCACCTTGAGGAGGAGTGTTGGTGTGCATTTAGTAATTATGTGTATTGGTGTGTAGATAGTAAAATAGGAGTGATATTGTAAAGATGAGGTATAAATAGATGTATGAGGTATTGAGATTAAATAAGAAACCCTATTTCTTCAACTGTACTCTTGAAGAAAATATGTAAAGGCCCAAAATAAGACCCATCTTGTTCCTTATGTTTAGTCCCACATCTTAGGATGGAAATTCCCCTCCTCTCTCTCTTCTTATATAAGTATACAAATACATGTATGTATGATATGAGAAATAGAGATTAATAAAATTACTTTTTAATTTCTCTCCCTTTTTGGTGTATTTCTATTGGTATCAAAGCAACGATCCTAAACAGTTTTTTTCATGCTCTCGCTCGGGAAAATAGCTTGTTTGGGCGGTTAGAACTTTTCTAACCGCAGCCTCCCCTCTCCTTCTGCTGGCACGTGTTCCCCCCCCCCCCCCCCCCCCCCCCCCCCCCCCCCCCCCCCCACCCCCCACCCACCCACCCACCCACACACACACACTCTGCTTTTATAGAATTTCTCCTCTGACACTTTGGGTCCCGCCTCTCTGCCGACCTCCGCGGTATCTCTGTCTAGCCGCGTGTGTCGTTTAGTCGTCTGCTCGCGGACCTCTCATTAACTAATTGTCTGCTTCCACCCTACAAGAAACTACTAGATGAGCACCTCCTTAATACGTTGTCAATTCAATCCCTACATTGGGCAATTGTGGTATACAACAACATCAAGGAAAAGAAATGAAGAGAATTTGATGTCTTTAAAATTCATCCAAGAAGCATACAAAAAAAAATCAAGAACCTTGATTACCTTGAAAGAAATACCTAATGTGTCCTTTCTAATTCAAATTTTATAACTATAAAAAATTTAATGAAGCCAAAATCTTATTATCTCATTTAAGCTCGTATGCGTGTCTACGACGTGGATAAAAAGAAATACTCCCAACCATCAGTAGTTAACTATCGGTTGATCTCCATTTTTCTTTAATGAACAAAGAATACTTCCAAATATAATTGAAAGCTTCTTTAAAAAATGTACAAAGAGTGGAATATTCCTTATTAGTTTCTTGAGCCTCTCTTCTATACCATATGAAAAGAAAAGAAAAAGAATTGTGCATGGGTGTATGTGTGTGAAGGGGATGGGTGGGTAGGTGTAGGGGGTGGGATGGGGGGTGCTGAATATTTCATGATCAGTTAGCATTTGCTAGAAAGCCCCGCCAGTTTCGATCACAAATCTGCTGCTTTTATTGATTAGTAAAGCTCAGCCTCAACTACCCGAATGAGTATGATAAATTTGAATAGACCTTCTATTCAATACTTCAATGTGAAGTTAACAATCACGTCAAAGACGCTACAAGCAACATGGCTCCAACTAGGTTATTATCATCTTTAAACAAAATCTTTGTTGGAATCCAAACATATTGCAAGCACAAAATGTTTTAGTAAGAAGAAACTTTCATTGGTTTCTTTTATTAAACAAGTTTTGCCAAGTAGACCAACTAGAGGAAATTGCAGATTTAAGTTCGGTCAAGTTTTATAGTACTTGCAATCAAAATACTTAATGATGGAGAGGTGTAGACAGATTACAATGGTATAATATTGAAGAGGCTACCTGAGGACTGCTGCTGTTACTGCTAGCTGGACCACCTGCAACAGAAATATATGAGAACAGCAGCATCATTGAAGAAACAGAAGATAACTAACTAGAAATGGGAATCTATGTCTGCCACAAAGATGTGTCTCTAAAAAGTAACAAGCAAAGGTAAATTAAGTCGGATTTGTTGATTATCATCAATCTATGATACGTTCCCGGGAGAGGAATCCGGCGAGGGGAAGGGCCGGCGGAGGCGAGGAGAGAAAGAAGAGGGAGAGATTGAGAGGAGAACTCTAGGGAGCAACCCTAAAACACTTTCATCCAAAAATGCTGAAAAAAGTACAACACAAGGTGTGGGGTGCGGAGAATAAAAGTACGGGTGTCAATAGTAAAGCATACAGCATAACAGAATACAAATAAGATAATCATGTCATAGGCGCATCTTCGGTCTCTCCTCCTCCAAACGGGCCCGTCGTCGTCTTCCTCCGCGTGTAGACTCGCCAGGGCGTCTCGTCGGCACGCGCAACCGTAACAATGCTGTCGTCTGGAAAATATGTCTTGTCCTCAAGGCACTAGTCGGAGGACTGGCGGTAGAAGTCATCCCGGGGCACGCATGTGGCTTCGGACTCCGGGCGGTAAAACACATCAACAAGGACCTCCTGCGAACCAGAGTCCCCCTGAAGGTGGTAGCGGAGAGCAAGTATCTCGGCTGGGTAGTACGGCGCCAACTGCCGTCTTTCTTCCAGACCAGAAGAACCGGGCTAGAAAATGGGCTCGCACCAGAACAGGTAAGGCCCCCCATCAGCATCCCATGCACCAGAGGCTCGAGCTCATCCATCCACACATGGTCAGAACGGAACGGCTGTGCCGAGACTGCCGTGGTCCTACGTTGGGGGGAATTTGCGTGGTCGGTCGGCCGGGCTGGTGGCAATCCTGCCATAGGCTGGATGACGTCGGCGAGCGCAGCGGGAAGCTCTAGAAGGTCCGTCGGGGAAGGGAAAGGCACCTTAGACGGGCCCGAGAGGAGCCACAGCCCCGCGGAGAGGCCGACGTCTGTGGTCCGCTGGATCGTGCATAGGGAGACTGAAGAGCGGAGGCACCGTCGAGGCGGCATGGCCGGCCCCCGTGGAGGAACTGCATGGTCATAGTCGCCCAATTGACGTGTACATCGCCGAGTGTGCAAAGCCAGGCCACCCCCAAAATGACGTTGATACCGCTGAGGCCGAATGTGTAGAAGTCCGTGGTCACGGAACAGGACCCCACAGAGAAAGACACGGCAGGGCAACGACCCTGAGTCGGTCGGCATCGCCCATAGCCAAGGCGGACCGCAAAATCCGGGGAGGGAACTGAGGGAAGACGGAGTTGCTGCACCAAGCGCTCGGAGATGAGGTTGTGGCTTGTGCCGCTGTCCACCATGAGGATGATCGGGCGATCCCGCGGCGTGTCCGAGAGCTGCATGGTCTGTTGGCCGGAGATCCCACCCGCCGAGGCACAGGATAACTCCAGGCGGTGGAACGTAGTCGTGGTGGGGTCGAAAGGGGTATCCTCTGCTGAAAGCTACATGGCCTCAAAGTCGGCCAGGGTAACCTCAGGGGCGACGTCGCCGATGATGGCGTGGAACTCCTTCACAGAGCACTCATGATTGGGGGAGCAGGGTTGGCGGCACCAAAAACATAGACCCTTACTGTGAAGCTCATTGTAATCACTGTTCGAGAGGCGCTGAGAGGATGGTGGGCGGCCCGGCCAGTTGTGGCGGAGGAGTTGTGGCGAGTGATCTCCAAGGAAGGCAAGATTGGTGCAGGTCGGCCGCAAGAGCAGGTGGCCGAGGGGAGAGGTCAGCCTCCACTAGACGCGCCAAGTCCAAGGCGTCAGAGACTATCGGAGGGTGGTGCGTGCGGAGACAAGAGCGGATATGTGGCAGTAGACCCTGCATGAAGAATCCCAGGTAATGATCAGGCGGCAGCCCGCGGACGTGGGTGACCAGGGCGACGAACTCATCAATATAGTCATCCAGGTCGGCTGTCTGGCAGACGCCGCAAAGACGTTCGATAGCGGAGGAGCCGGAGTAGCGGGTGTCATACCGCCGGATCATCTCCTGCTTGAGCTCGGGTCAGGAGAGGAACGGGTTGGATTGGCGGAGCCACCGAGCCCAGTGGAGGGTCGAGCCGTCCAGGACAACCACAGTCGTAGACACCTTGTCCTGCTCCGGTATGTAGTTGAGGTCGAAATATTGCTCCGCTTTGGCGATCCAATCCATCGAGTCAACGCCGACAAAAGAGGCAATGTCGAGGGAGAGGGCGGACCGCCCGGAATGGGCGGAGGAGTGGTCCCGGAGGGAATGGGCGGCGGCCCGGTGCCGAGGAGAGAGACGTCATCCGCGGGTGAACCGGACCTGGACGCGGCGGAAACGGCGGCGGCGGATGCCTGGAGGGAGTCGATCTTGGAGTGGAGGGCGAGGAACGAGGCATGCATGGAGGCGATAAGCTGATCTTGAGCCTCGACGCGACGACTAAGGGCTTCGGAAGCAGTATCTGGAGCGGGGTCACCGGAGGAGCGAGT
This sequence comes from Dactylorhiza incarnata, assembly GCA_033032865.1. NCBI lineage: Eukaryota > Viridiplantae > Streptophyta > Magnoliopsida > Asparagales > Orchidaceae > Dactylorhiza > Dactylorhiza incarnata. Next base: position 1,694,669 of record JAWHQI010000347.1, on the reverse strand, counting down.
GTTGGGAGCCATGGGGCTGGAGTCATCGGACGGCGGCCGGGAATGGGCGGATCAGGCTGAGGTCGGCGGATGCAGAGGGCCGGCGGCCTTCCTGCGGCGGATCGGGGCTGAAATCGGCGGATCGGAGGACGGCACAATCGTTGGGAGCGACGAATCGGCGGTGCCGCGGGCGCTGGGAGCGGTGGATCGGCGGGCCTGGCGCTGGGAGTGATGGATCGGGGGATGCGGCAGTCAGGCGGACACGCGGGGGCAGAAATGAGCGTTGCAGGCGGAAACTCACGCTGTGGATATCGCAGACTGGATCGAGATTCAGCGCAAAAATGAAAGCCGCGGACGATGCTCGATAGCGTGCACCGGCGGCTAGATGGCGGGCGATGAGGCAGGTCGGACCAAATGATACGTTCCCGAGAGAGGAATCCGGCGATGAGAAGGGCCGGCGGAGGCGTGGAGAGAAAGAAGAGGAAGAGATTGAAAGGAGAACTCTAGGGAGCAACCCTAAAACACTTTCATCCAAAAATGCTGAAAAAGAGTACAACACAACCTCTTATAGGTGTGGGGTGCGGAGAACAAAAGTATGGGTGCCAATAATAAAGCATACAACATAACATAATACAAATAAGATAATCATGTCATAGGCGCGTCTTCGGTCTCTCCTCCAGACGAGCCCGTCATCGTCTTCCTCCGCGTGTAGACTCGCCATAGCATCTCGTCGGCGAGTGTGCGTCTCGTTGGCGTGCGCACCCGTAACAAAATGCGTGTGTGCGTCTCGTCGGCATGCGCAACCGTAACAATCTACTAGTGGCCTCTACACTTATTTTGATAGTAACCTGGTCACGTGGAAGAGTGAGAAGTAAATAGTTGTTGCTCGCTTAATGTTTGGGGCCAAATATTGGTCGGTAGCCCTTGCGGTTTCCGAGCTCAATTGTATTAAGAGCCTCTTGGTCGATCTTAGAGTGTCTCGCTCTTCTTGTCTCTCTCTTGTCTTGTCAGTTGTCACTCTTCTTTTTATAATCAAATTTTCATTCACATAGCTGAGAACTCACTCTTTCATGAGCGTACAAAGTACATTAAAGTTGATTGTCACTTCATCTGAGACCGAGTAAAGCCTCAAGAGACTCAACTTCAGTATGCTGACGTCGTATCCCAGATCACCGACATTCTCACCAAATCATTATCTCGACCATTGTAATCTTCAATTTATTTCCAAGCCTAGTTCATATGACATGTATGCTTCAGCTTGCACGGAAGTGTAGAAAGTATTAATAGTTTTCTCTTTCTTATTTGTAGCACGTGTATTTATTAGTCTCGATATTATTTGAATACCATGTGGGAGGGACTAGTCTTTGTATACACAAGGCTACTCATGACCCAAATTAATCAAGTAAGTTTCCCCTTCCCAAATTCTATACAATAATAAAATGACCATAAACAACCAAATCCATAACCGAAAAACCAAAATAAATAGAAATATGCACCATAAAATAGAAGGCCTCGGAAAGGTTGTTTACATCAACATTACTCTCAATCCTCCAAAAATCACTTAGTTCAAATATTATTTTATACTTAGAACTGAGACCATGATATTGAGAAGACTTGTGGAAAAATAAAAATTATCGCAAGTTAAACATGGTTGATAACATTTGAAAACAATGAAATGTTTTATGCAAGTTGTTTAATCTTTTAATGGATGGGACTAATATGAATCAACATACCTCCCTCCGTGTTGGGATTAACGCTTGGCTCGGCTCTGCCAGGTCCATCAGGGATTAGCTCTTGATTACTTGAAAGTACATGGTTTTCCCCCACTCTCCTCCCTCCATCTAATCTTGGTACTAAATCATTCAATTCACACAACTGGCAGAAATTATAGTAAGAGTTTCCAACTGAACCAGAAAATCCATATTTATATGAGTTTGCTTGCATCATGGACCAGTATGAATTTCCCTGCCAATATGAGCTTCCCTGCCAGAATGAGGAAAAAAATAAAAAATTATCACTTGGTAATTACTAATCAGAAACTCAAGTACTATTCAACAAAATATGGAATTACATATAGCGAATAATAATTGATAGAACGGTATGGGAAAAAATATTTGTCCTTCATAAGTACACATGTTGGCATGATACATCATACATAAAACAAGAAAGAAGAATTATCTAAAATTTTAGAATACCGGATCGTGCAAGGCGTCTGGAAGAAACATGTCTGTTAGGGAATACGTAAGACCTTCAAACAAATCCATGAAGCTTTCTGTCCTTGTATAGGGAACCCCAGTGTTAATGTAATGAACTTCCACCTGTCTGTTGCCACTCATTTTAAGCTTTTCTTTCAGAAACCTGATAATCTGACCCCAAAAGCATCAAACAATATTGACCTTTCAAGGTATAAAAAAATTTTAGTAGCTGCAGAGGAAAATTTGCATCTGTTGTTTTGGCTTGCAGACATTTATATAATATTTTTAAATTGATATACATGTCAAATGTTATCTAAATAGGCCAAATTCAGACAGCATCTAAAGATGTTTAAGAGATTGCAATTTGCATACAAATATACAATAACAACTGGGATTGTCTAAATGGCTTTATATAATAATAACATTGAACCAAACATAGAGTATTCATGGATAACTTTGACTTTAATAATATTGGCATCTTAATAATATTGACATCTAAATGAGATTAAACCCCTTAATCTCATTCAATAAATATACAGCAGAATCTAAACCCAAGTGAAATATGTGGCAAAGATAGTAGCAATCAAAGAACAAGAGCAAAACTCCAAACATGAAGCCCTGCAATTAAAGATCCAATAAGTCCTAACTCCTAAAGAAAATGCGTGCACAGACACCAATTCAATGGAATTTCAATGGGTCCTAATGAAAAAAAAAACAAATAGCAAATAAAGATATTATTTATCACATTACCATAAATCTTAAACTACTTAGGATTACTTTACAAATCCTCACTCTCATCATCCGTGCGAGCACTGAAAGAAGTGTTTACTCTATTTTACCCACAAAACTTTTTGCACAACTTTTTACTTGTTCAATTTCGAATTGTCTATGAATCAAACAAGGCCTTATTAAACATAAATCCAAAAAAGAAAATTTTGAGAACAAGAATATATGTACATTGTAGCAAATCTCCTTTCTCAATCGATTGCATGAATTAAATTATAGTAGATCCAACTGTCTAGGTGATCGAACCAGGGTAAGAAGAATATGACTAGGGAAATAGCACAAGAAAACTAAAGTCTCGAAATTTTGGGAACAATGAGAGTGAGAGATTCCTTGTGGGGAAAAATGAGAAGCCGGAGTCTGATCTCGTGTGAGGAAGATATTCACCTCTTATTTATAAGAGTTGGATATGATTTTCCCCGCACAAGTGGCTATAAAACTTTCTGGCTAATGTGCGGGCAGTCGGTTACAAATGATTAGTCGCCTTGTCAACTCACAGAAGATTCATTATGCCAAGAACTCATCTTGGCAGATACTTAACAAGGATAGAGCTAGTCAAAGAATTTTAGGAATTTTCTTTTAGCTGTAGTTCCAACTAGCGATTTGTCAACTTCATTGGCTTCAAATTCACCCACAATTGACTTGTGTTTAGTAGCTTCTGATATCAACTTCCGAGTAGAAGCATGACTACCTGACGAGTTCAACCTGAATAGGGTTTTTCAGTAGTAGAACCTCTGCATCTCTCTAACCAGCTTACGATTGGCTAACCTCGATAGCTATCTGACCACTGGATGAGCAGATGCCACTAACCCATGCGGATTTATGGCTATGCACTGCCCATATTTTTTATAATCCATCACATTTCCATCATATTTCCATCATAATACTTCCAGATTACCTCTGAACACATGGCCGAACTTCTGCCACATTTTGCATGGCCGGATCACTTAAATCTATTGGGCATTATCTTATCTTTCTACAATTGTGGCTCTTTTAAAACCTTAGTTGACAGTGCAAGCTCTGACCAGAAAATTGTTGAGATTGGATTTAGATTGGCAGACGACTGTAAGCATTAAGCCAGATTTATGAATGGAATGTAGCAAATACTAATCTTCATTTCGAAAACAAGATGAATTAGACATCAAGGAAAAAAAATTCCACAAAACGCAGGGTACGGGAATCATGAACAGAAACATTAATTCAAATCCGAAGTATAAACCAAGAAGCATCGTCCCCATTAGTTACCACAGCTAACTGTAATTTCTCCAACAACTCCTGCGTCTAAATCTACCAAAACTCACTCACTATTTTCTGCAATTTGTAGCCGGTTCTTCAAACCACCAAAAATACCACAGCCACCAAATTCCACGAAATAAACCCAAGCCATAAATTACTTTATAAGAAAAATCAAAATAGATGAATCAAATAAACTCCACTATGATACCGGCATTTAGCATTCGCACCACATTTTAGTATGATCGCCCAGCAAAATCCCGTCCTCCCTCCCTCTCCTCGTTCACTTTCATCTGCTGGAGCGGTTATCCGGCCAATGCTTGCGGCGTCAGGGCGGCGGCGGCGGCGTAATTCCCCGACTTACAGAGTCGCAATGGCAATGCCGGATCTCTATATATCTCTCTGTGACTCTCTCTCTCTCTCTCTCTCTCTCTCTCTCTCTCTCTCTCTCTCTCACGCAATGAGACGGGCGTAATAAATCATTAAAGGGGACACGTCTCGTCCGCGTCCGCTCGCCATTTATATCACCGGCGACCACGCGCGCGACGACGAGGCCCACCGCAGTTGCGCCAGGCGGACAGCCCGACAGGTCCTAACCGCTCGATGATGATCGTACGGCAGCTGGTCTCTCCAGGTTGGGAGTGACCGATTCCTTAACCAACACTAATGATAACAATGATTCTTTACGAGGCTTTGTTACTCTTATATGCTATTGTTATCCGCACTACAGTTTTGCTATCTGCACTGTTTTTGTATGTGTTATTATGTGCATTTTGGAAATACGTCTTGTACACGTATTTTTAGGAAAAATGTTAACACGAAAATTCGATATAGTTACGCGCATGTTTCAATCTGGACGGCAATACATCTTGTGCGTGCATTTTTAAGAAAAGTGTTCAACACTAAAGTTGTAGACCTCGATGAGATATACAACTTACGTGTTGATCACTTTTCCTAAAAATGTATGTACAAGACGTATTTCCTAAAGACGCGTAATAACATATACAAAAAGAGTGCGGATAGTCAAAAATGTAGTGCGCATAACAATTAAGTAGTCATAAAACTGCTATTCGCAGTTCACAAAAAATTTCATATAATAATCTACTTTCTCTATAGTTTGCGGACGAACTATATGCCATCGGAATCACAATTTTCATTTTTTTAACACAATAGCTTCACTAAAAACATTAAACAAGCACTACAAATATTGTTGTATGGCAGGATTGTAACACGACGTCTATAGAACATATTCATGCTACAAAACGTAAACTTACAAATTGAATCTATTAGTGCAAGACACGAACAAGACAATGTAAAAAAAGTGTAAACATAAGCACATGAATCTTTCGACAGAAAAGCTTAAAATTTTGATTTCTCCTTCGTTGGTGATGGAACTGAAAAGATACGGAAGTAGCGGGCGAGCTGATTTCTCCTTCTCCGTCGTTGAATAAATATACACGAAATACTAAAAGGATAATATAATATTATATATGTTGTATCAGTTTTTTTATTATATTAATTAGTTAACTACAAAGAAGACTACAATTGTTATACCACCCATAAAGGCCTTGGGGTACGTCTAAAGGAAACCCTGCTTAAGAAAGGTGGGGGCAACGGACAACGCATAATCGCTTGAGTTGAAAAGACCGAGCCCGCCATTCCCGCCGCCATCCGCCAAAGTCAAGGCGCGCCCGGAGCAAACCGCAGATGCATGCACCACCGCGTGCACGATAGCACACAGGCAACACCCCCCATCGCGGGGAAGCGGCCCGGCCGCGCACCGACTGCACCCCTCAAGGGGGCGCGGCTCCAGCCGCACCCCTTGGGGGGTGCGGCCCGAGCCGCACCCCCCTTAGGGGTGCGGCCCAGCCGCACCCCTCAAGGGGTGCGGCCCCAGCCGCACCCCATGAGAGGTGCGGCTCGAGCCGCACCTCCCTTGAGGGGTGCGGCCCCAGCCGCACCCCTTAGGGGGTGCGGCCCTAGCCGCACCCCCCTTGAGAGGTGCGGCCCTAGCCGCACCCCTTGGGGAGTGCGGCCCAAGCCGCACCCCCCTTGAGGGGTGCGGCCAAACCGCACCCCCTTGGGGTGCGGCCTAGCCGCATCCCCCCGGGATGCGGCCTAGCCGCATCCCCCCGGGATGCGGCCCATCCGCGCCGCCCTTAGGGTGCGGCCAGGCCTCCTCCCCGCGCTTTCTCCATAAGGGGGCTCGTAAGGGACACCGCCGTATTCACGCCCCCTCGTCGGGCGCGTCGGATCCCAATTCCCCTTTGGGGGACAACTTCCCGTTCCACCGTTTGCTCGGACGCCTCCGCGCTCACGCGCGCTCAGAACACTACTAAGCGCGCTCAGAGCGCTTCCATGTTCGTTGCGCGCTCACGCGCGCTCAGAACGCTTCCGAACGCGTTCGGGAGCGTTCTCACTTTTTGTCTTTCACGCGTCTCACTTTTTGTCTTTCAGGCGTCTCACTTTTTGTCTTTCAGGCGTCTCACTTTTTGGGTTTCCGGCTTCTCACTTTTTGTCTTTCAGGCTTCTCACTTTTCAGGAACAGTCGGTCGCCTTTTTCACCTCCAACGGAACTGCCCGAGCTGCCCAAGCTGCCCGAGGGGCAAGGTGGTCATTTACGAAAAATGGCGATCCGAGGGCCCCGAACCAGAGAATATGATTCGTCCACCGAGCATTTATGGAAACTGCCAACGACAAAATTACCGGGCCACCCCCGGCCAAAACTATAAAAGGAGCCTCAAGGCTTCATTTGAGAGGACCTTGACTTCTGGACCCGGGAGAGCTCCTTAGACTTTTGCGGAATTCTCCTTCGGCGCTTGAAGATCTCCTTCGTGGACTTGAAGATCTTCATCATTCCGAAAGGCGACAAGCATTCTCAGAAGGAAAAGGCGACTAGCCTTCTCACTTCCGAAAGACGACAAGCATTCTCAGAAGGAAAAGGCGACCAGCCTTCTCACTTTCGAAAGGCGACCAGCATTCTCAGAAGGGAAAAGGATTTAGTTTTTCCGAGAGGTGGCCTATCACCCTCGGAGCTCTCTCTCTCTCCAAGTATTGTAGCGAGCAGCGGCCTGTCGCGCTCGAGTTCTAGTTTCCAAGTTGTAACCCCCCAGAAAATAGTGAAGTTTGGTCGGCACAGCTCCGGTCGCGTGGTTTTTTACCCTTTCCGGGTTTTCCACGTTAAAATGTCCCTGTGTACTCAGCAAATCTCTCATTGACTGTTTACGCGCTTAGCTCGCTCACGAGCTAAGGCGGTTCAAGTGAACCGGTCTACCAAGAGCCCTAAGCGTTCCGCAACAGTTTGGCGCCGTCTGTGGGAAAATTCCCAGAACTTTTTGAAGGCCAACCGCAATGGCAAGGAAGAGTACTCGCACTGCGGAGGGATCAGCGCTGGAGGGACGCGTCGACCCAGCTCCCTCCCCCTCGCAAATCGATGCACCACCCGCAGAGCAGGCGCCCCCTGCGCCAGCAGCTGGGCTGGAAGTGCGCATGCGGCGAATCGAAGAACACCAAGCCGAGATGTTGGCTCTCGTAAGGGATCTCGGGGCTCCTCAAGCTCCGGTCCAGCCGCCAGCTCCGAACGCACCCCCACCCCCAGTTCTAAACCTTGTCCCGAACCAAGAAGCCGTCCAGGAAGACGAGGCTTCAGAAGGATTCTCCAACGCGGCGAGTTCCGCTCACCTTGCCCCGCCGGCTGGAGGCCCGGAAGCTGGCCACCGTCGCCATCACCCCAGAAGAGCTGCCCCTGAGCGGGTAACGGAAAGGACTACGCGCGAAGAAATACGCAACATGATAGAGGAGGAGTATGCCCAAGCAGGGCGACGCGCAGCTCTCGCCCGCCATCCCGCGCGCCACGGCTCCCCACTATCACCTCAAGTCCTGGACCATCCAATTCCAAACGGTTTCAAGCTTCCCAACATTGAAACGTTCGATGGGACGGACGACCCGCTGGAACACGTCAATCACTTCACCACCATCATGGGGATTTACAGCGCCCCCGACCAACTCCTCTGTCGAGTATTCCCGACAACTTTGAAAGGACAAGCGCGCACTTGGTTCCACTCCCTGCGAGATGGGGCCATCAACAACTTCGCAGAAATGGCGCGGCAGTTCGGGGACCAGTTCATCGCCAATCGTAGGATTGTCCGAGATCCTTCCCATCTCTCGGGAATCCGCCAGAACGACGGAGAAACTCTGAAGGATTTTTTCCGACGCTTCACCTCTGAGGCGCGACAGATCCCGGGAGTCGACCCCGAGCTTTTGCGAGGATTTTTCCTTGGAGGACTCCGCCCAAGTGGCTTCTACTCAGCTCTAATGAGAGAAACCGTACAAAGCTATCCTGACCTCGTTCAGCGAGTCGAGGCCCAGATAGCAGCAGATGAGGCAATTGAAGCGCACCGCCGGCAGTTCGAGGGGAGCTCGAAGAGGAAGAAAGAGGAGTCACTGCCACAGGCAGTTCCCAATAAGAACAGCAAGCATCACGACAACCCCAGCCGAGACCGAGGATCTCGCCAACGTCTGGACTACACTCCCCTGAACACTACCAGGACTAACGTTCTCCTCGCCATCCGTGATAGCGACGCGCTTCGCAGGCCCGAGCCGCTTGCACCGAACAGAGGAAATCAGTCGCAGTATTGTGACTTTCATCGCGGGCGTGGACACAGGACTGAAGGCTGCAACAAATTGAAGGAGGAAATCGAGCGCCTTGTCCAACAAGGCCTTCTCGGAAGGTTTTTACTAAACCAGGTCCCAAACCAACACGGACCACGGGCTGACACTCCAGTAGAGGACAACGTTGTACCCCGACACGGATGAACCAGAGATACCGGGCAGGGAAACTTTCCTCGTAGTAGAGCACGCACCACCCGCATTTCATTTGTCGTCGATTTCTGTTTTCCGCTCCTTCCAGTTTTCTGCTTTTAAAAACAGTAAGCCGCAAGATTATACTTGCGCGCATGTATCCATTATGTATTTGAAATTACTACATTTGCTCTCTGTCTCAATCAGCGACACTAATCTTCTAAAGTGAGGCACCGAAAAGTTAAAGTCACATACGACCCTCAGCATTATTATCAAACGACAAACTCGCCAACATAGGAAAAAGAAGGGGCCTCTCACAAGTGGAGGACATACGTCGAGTCCAACAATCTAAACCAAGTCCGTAAAAAGAACAATACAGCTCCCACGCCGCAGAGCATCATGCTCCCGCGTTGCAGGGCACACAGCTCCCACGCTGCAGAGCATCATGCTCCCGCGTTGCAGGGCACACAGCTCCCACGCTGCAGAGCATCATGCTCCCGCGTTGCAGGGCACACAGCTCCCACGCTGCAGAGCATCATGCTCCCGCGTTGCAGGGCACACAGCTCCCACGCTGCAGAGCATCATGCTCCCGCGTTGCAGGGCACACAGCTCCCACGCTGCAGAGCATCATGCTCCCGCGTTGCAGGGCACACAGCTCCCACGCTGCAGAGCATCATGCTCCCGCGTTGCAGGGCACACAGCTCCCACGCTGCAGAGCATCATGCTCCCGCGTTGCAGGGCACACAGCTCCCACGCTGCAGAGCATCATGCTCCCGCGTTGCAGGGCACACAGCTCCCACGCTGCAGAGCATCATGCTCCCGCGTTGCAGGGCACACAGCTCCCACGCTGCAGAGCATCATGCTCCCGCGTTGCAGGGCACACAGCTCCCACGCTGCAGAGCATCATGCTCCCGCGTTGCAGGGCACACAGCTCCCACGCTGCAGAGCATCATGCTCCCGCGTTGCAGGGCACACAGCTCCCACGCTGCAGAGCATCATGCTCCCGCGTTGCAGGGCACACAGCTCCCACGCTGCAGAGCATCATGCTCCCGCTATTCACCGGCCAAGTCTACATCATGTAAAAGCCGCGGGCACAGAACCGCGCAAAAAGTCGCGAGCAAAGGCACGTGCACCAAAGCCGCGGGCACAGAACCGTGCAAAAAAGTCGCTAGCAAAGGCTCGTGCAAAAAAGCCGCAAGCACAGACTTGCGCAAACTAATTTTCTATTGTGTAAAAGCCGCGGGCTCAGAACCGCGCAAGCTAATCTGTCATTTTGCATAAACCCCTCAGCCCATGCGGATATTAGAGCCGGGCAGCAAGCCCACAACGACCTCGGAAAACCAACACCCTCCGACATCAGCTCCTACCAGAAAAGCGCCGCACAGTGGACAATGGGTGAAGCCGCCACAGAAAAATTAAAACCTCCGAACTCCTCGCATCGAAACTCGGACTCCGAAGGTTTGGGGGCCTTATGTTATACCACCCATAAAGGCCTTGGGGTACGTCTAAAGGAAACCCCGCTTAAGAAAGGTGGGGGCAACGGACAACGCATAATCGCTTGAGTTGAAAAGACCGAGCCCGCCATTCCCGCCGCCATCCGCCAAAGTCAAGGCGCGCCCGGAGCAAACCACAGATGCATGCACCACCGCGTGCACGATAGCACACGGGCAACACCCCCCATCGCGGGGAAGCGGCCCGGCCGCGCACCGACTGCACCCCTCAAGGGGGCGCGGCTCCGGCCGCACCCCTTGGGGGGTGCGGCCCGAGCCGCACCCCCCTTAGGGGTGCGGCCCAGCCGCACCCCTCAAGGGGTGCGGCCCCAGCCGCACCCCATGAGAGGTGCGGCCCGAGCCGCACCTCCCTTGAGGGGTGCGGCCCCAGCCGCACCCCTTAGGGGGTGCGGCCCGGCCGCACCCCCCTTGAGGGGTGCGGCCCGGCCGCACCCCTCCAGGGGTGCGGCCCTAGCCGCACCCCTTGGGGAGTGCGGCCCAAGCCGCACCCCCCTTGAGGGGTGCGGCCAAACCGCACCCCCTTGGGGTGCGGCCTAGCCGCATCCCCCCGGGATGCGGCCCAACCGCGCCGCCCTTAGGGTGCGGCCAGGCCTCCTCCCCGCGCTTTCTCCATAAGGGGGCTCGTAAGGGACACCGCCGTATTCACGCCCCCTCGTCGGGCGCGTCGGATCCCAATTCCCCTTTGGGGGACAACTTCCCGTTCCACCGTTTGCTCGGAACGCCTCCGCGCTCACGCGCGCTCAGAACACTACTAAGCGCGCTCAGAGCGCTTCCATGTTCGTTGCGCGCTCGGAGCACTTTAGCGCTCACGCGCGCTCAGAACGCTTCCGAACGCGTTCGGGAGCGTTCTCACTTTTTGTCTTTCACGCGTCTCACTTTTTGTCTTTCAGGCGTCTCACTTTTTGTCTTTCAGGCGTCTCACTTTTTGGGTTTTCGGCTTCTCACTTTTTGTCTTTCAGGCTTCTCACTTTTCAGGAACAGTCGGTCGCCTTTTTCACCTCCAACGGAACTGCCCGAATTGCCCGAGCTGCCCAAGCTGCCCGAGGGGCAAGGTGGTCATTTACGAAAAATGGCGATCCGAGAGCCCCGAACTAGAGAATATGATTCGTCCACCGAGCATTTATGGAAACTGCCAACGACAAAATTACCGGGCCGCCCCCGGCCAAAACTATAAAAGGAGCCTCAAGGCTTCATTTGAGAGGACCTTGACTTCTGGACCCGGGAGAGCTCCTTGCAGACTTTTGCGGAATTCTCCTTCGGCGCTTGAAGATCTCCTTCGTGGACTTGAAGATCTTCATCATTCCGAAAGGCGACAAGCATTCTCAGAAGGAAAAGGCGACTAGCCTTCTCACTTCCGAAAGACGACAAGCATTCTCAGAAGGAAAAGGCGACTAGCCTTCTCACTTCCGAAAGGCGACAAGCATTCTCAGAAGGAAAAGGCGACTGGCCTTCCCACTTCCGAAAGGCGACAAGCATTCTCAGAAGGAAAAGACGACTAGCCTTCTCACTTCCGAAAGGCGACAAGCATTCTCAGAAGGAAAAGGCGACTAGCCTTCTCACTTCTGAAAGGCGACAAGCATTCTCAGAAGGAAAAGGCGACTGGCCTTCCCACTTCCGAAAGGCGACAAGCATTCTCAGAAGGAAAAGGCGACTGGCCTTCCCACTTCCGAAAGGCGACAAGCATTCTCAGAAGGAAAAGGCGACTAGCCTTCTCACTTCCGAAAGGCGACAAGCATTCTCAGAAGGAAAAGGCGACTAGCCTTCTCACTTCCGAAAGGCGACAAACATTCTCAGAAGGAAAATGCGACTGGCCTTCCCACTTCCGAAAGGCGACAAGCATTCTCAGAAGGAAAAGGCGACTGGCCTTCCCACTTCCGAAAGGCGACAAGCATTCTCAGAAGGAAAAGGCGACCAGCCTTCTCACTTCCGAAAGGCGACAAGCATTCTCAGAAGGAAAAGGCGACTAGCCTTCTCACTTCCGAAAGGCGACAAGCATTCTCAGAAGGAAAAGGCGACTGACCTTCCCACTTCCGAAAGGCGACAAACATTCTCAGAAGGAAAAGGCGATTGGCCTTCCCACTTCCGAAAGGCGACAAACATTCTCAGAAGGAAAAGGCGACCAGCCTTCTCACTTCCGAAAGGCGACAAGCATTCTCAGAAGGAAAAGGCGACCAGCCTTCTCACTTTCGAAAGGCGACCAGCATTCTCAGAAGGGAAAAGGACTTAGTTTTTCCGAGAGGTGGCCTATCACCCTCGGAGCTCTCTCTCTCTCTCCAAGTATTGTAGCGAGCAGCGGCCTGTCGCGCTCGAGTTCTAGTTTCCAAGTTGTAACCCCCTAGAAAATAGTGAAGTTTGGTCGGCACAGCTCCGGCCGCGTGGTTTTTTACCCTTTCCGGGTTTTTCACGTTAAAACGTCCCTGTGTACTCAGCAAATCTCTCATTGACTGTTTGCGCGCTTAGCTCGCTCACGAGCTAAGGCGGTTCAAGTGAACCGGTCTACCAAGAGCCCTAAGCGTTCCGCAACAACAATATATTTTAGTAATATAATATTATGTTGTCCTCTTTTGGGCGATTTTGAGACACTTCTGGCGAGCGCATTAAATTTGATCGATCGGGTCGACTTGCATCGGCATTTTGTTCAAAGTTCTATAGATTTGATTCGGAAAAAAAAATTAGGAGAAATAAACCCATCGTGTCTATATATATATATAAATTTTTCGAATCAAATCGATAGAACTTCATTCAAAACGCTTTGATCGAAGTCCTATATTAGAAAAAAATTTACGTGAACTCCCCATCACATATTCAATTCAATTGAAAAAATTTGTAAAACTAGAAATAAAAAACGGCAAAATTTGAAAGATTATAGATAAAATAAGGAAATCCATAAATTAGATTAAATTATGAAAAAATTGTAAAACTTGAAATAAAAAAGGGCAAAATTGGAAGATGAATATTTTATCGAAGGGTGTTTTTTCATAATAGCAAGCAAGGGAGAGGCGCGCACAGGAGCGCACATGAGAGCGCGCAAGGATGAGGCGCGCACAAGGTAGAGGCGCGCGTGGGAGCGCGCAAAGAAGAGGCGCGCGGGAGCGCGCAAGGAAGAGCGGTGGAGAGAGGAAATCGTAGGAGGAGAGACAAAATCTGTAGGAGGATTTTCCCGGGCCGGAAGTAGATAAAAATGAAGGTGAATGAGGGTCTATTTATAGATTCGAAGTGGGGCAACCCGGTAATTTCCCCTGATAACTACCGGACAGACGAATAGGAACGCTCCATTTAGAGCACGCTGTCACGGACTTATCCCCTTGACAATGTCGCGTGCGGCCTTAGCTCCTCGTGCGCCCTTCGCAACTAGCTAAGTCAGCCACCACGTTGGTTTTCCCCGCCTTATGCTCCATCACAGAGTCAAACTCCGCCAAGAAATCTTGCCATCTTGCTTGTTTGGCGGTCAGCTTCTTCTGTGTCTGGAAGTAAGTTGTTGCCACATTATCCGTCTTGATGGTGAACTGCGCCCCAAGTAGATAATGCCTCCACACTTGCAAGCAATGGATGATGGCTGTCATCTCCTTCTCTTGAACGGTGTATCTCCGTTCCGCCTCGTTGAGTTTCCGACTTTCGAAAGCTAAGGGGTGACCATCTTGCATTAGCACTCCTCCAATCGCAAAGTCTGATGCATCGGTATGCAACTCGAACCTCTTGCTAAAGTCCGGCAAAGCAAGCACCGGTTCCGTACAAACCGCTGCCTTCAAGTCTTCAAAAGCGCTTTGGCATTCCTCCGTCCAAAGCCAAGCCTTGCTTTTCTTCAACAAGTCCGTCAATGGCACTGCTCTCCTCGAGTAATCCTTGATGAACCTGCGATAGTAGTTCACCAAGCCAAGAAATGATCGTAAGTCTGGTACCTTCGTTGGCGGTTCCCATTCATCAATTGCTTTGATCTTTGTCGTGTCCATCCGCAAGCTCCCATGCCCGATGACATGACCAAGAAAGTGTATCTCCTCTTGTCCAAATGAGCATTTGGACTTCTTCACATACAGCTCATTCTCCCGCAACACTTGGAAGACTCGACTAAGATGCTCCACATGCTCCTCGATGGTGTTGCTATATACCACTATGTCATCCAAGTACACCACCACGAATTTGTCTAAGTATGGGTGGAATATTTGGTTCATCAAAGTGCAGAAAGTTGCTGGTGCATTGGTTAAACCGAAAGGCATTACCATCCATTCAAACGATCCGTACCTTGTGACACATGTGGTCTTCGGCTCGTCTCTCTCCGCAATCCGCACTTGATGATATCCCTTTTGCAAATCCAACTTGGAGTAGATCTTCGCCTTCCCAAGCATGTCAAAGAGATCCGCAATGAGAGGGATAGGATACTTGTTCTTGATTGTCACCTTGTTTAGTGCCCGGTAGTCCGTGCAAAGCCGTAACGTTCCGTCCTTCTTCTTTTGGAAGAGCATCGGGGCACCAAATGGCGCCTTTGATGGCCTGATCATCCCAGACTCAAGTAGAACTTGAAGTTGTTTCCTCAACTCCTCCAATTCAGGGGGAGCCATTCTATATGCTGCCTTGGCGGGTGGCTTTGTTCCTGGCTCCAACTCGATTTTGTGATCCACCTCCCTCCGAGGAGGTAGCTTCAATGGCAACTCCGCGGGCATGATGTCTTCATTTCTTGCCAACACGTCCGCAATGATAGGAGGCACCTCCTCCCTCGTGTCAACATCTTCCTCCTTTATGGTGGCCAAGTATGTTGGTTCACCTTTCTTGAATCCTTTAGCCAACTGCATGGCCGATAACTGTTTCGGCCCTTCTTTTGCTGGTCCTTGCACCGTAGGAACCATGCAAGCATTTCCTTCCTCCAAGATACAAACCGAGCGTTGTGCCGACATGACGATGGCTTGCATCTTCTCCAAGAAGTCCATCCCAAGTACGACCTTGAAGTCATCCATGGGCGCGATTGAGAAGTCCACCCGAGATGCTATTGCCATCGCCGAGTCTCTTATTGAGTTCCAGCGTCAACCAAATCCTATCAAGGAGAAGAAGGACAAGGTGGGCTATGGAAAAGGTGGGGGAGACCGGCGAGACAACAAGTCGGCGCACTTCAAAGGAGGATCAAAGACAACGCGGATCACCAATTTTATGCAAATGATGAAACCGCCCCCCGGCGGTTATGGGTTCATCGGAAGAGCAACCGCTCCTCCCGTGAGGGGAGTAGCGGTCGGCGAGGCCGCCGGCCGGGAAGAGGGCCCTCGGCCGGGGTTGGGCGGCCAAATGGCCGCCCAACCTTGGCAGCGGGGAGGCGGCCGAGATTGGGCTCCCGCCCGTCTTAGAGGCGACGGCGGAAGCCGTGCGGCTACGGGGTCGTGCGGTGGCTTTGGGTACGCCGGTTGGCGAGGGGCCGGTCGGGCCAAACTGCGTAGACGATGGCGATGATGGCGGCGACAGTTATACCTTAGATAGTTACGCAGTTAGTGGGGGTTCTTTGGATTACCACTCCATGAATGATGAGGTGCGATTAGCGTCTCTAAGGATACCCCAACAAATATAAGTATCACATGCTTTAAATTGTTCTATCCAAATTTGTTTTAATGTCCAATGGCAAAATTAAATTATTTTGCCACGTGGCATCGCGTCGGCCCGGGCGGGAACTATGCCACGTGGCGAGACATTTTTGGATGGGCTAATTAGTGCTAAGTAAATTACGCGGAACCCACTGTTTGGATTCCGAATGCTTTCATTGCACGCAAGGAGTAAAGGGTGGGAATGGAATTTTGCGCTTTTCTTTTGTCCCCCCCTCCCGTGCTTTTCCTCGTGCGAAGAAAAAGAGTCACGTTTCATTGATTCCGGCCTGGCCCACTGAGTTGGGCCCACTATTATAAAAGCCATCAATCATATTTTTGTATTTTATTATTTTTCTATTTTATTTGGTTTTGCCCAATTATCTGAATTTTATACTATTACTTGATTGGTTGGAAATTGAATTCTCAATGGCTAAAATTAAAAAAATAATATTACCGGCAAATCACACTTTGGCTACTGCCAAATTATTACTAATTAAGAGCAAATCATGATTTCATAAAATTATTATTCATAGACCATTTTAACATTAGTGAATCATAGAGAACTAAAAAACACATCTTTACATTATATAAGTACTAAAGTTCATTCATGATAAACTAAAGTTTTTTTTACTGTTTTTTATAGTTGCAAAATGAAATTATAGTCCTTAGAGTCGCTCCAAAACATTGCCTTCAAATGCAATATTTTAGTAGCTCGGGCTAAAGAAATTCGGAAATTTCATACAATAAGAGGGCAAACCTATATATCAACCAATCTCCCCTAACTATGGGGGACAAACCTACATGTTAACCATTCTCAAAGTAACAAAAAATAATTCAAGCATGCAACAACTACACCACACTAACATGACTAATGGCTTAGATTCATTTGCAGACTAAAATGTGTATCTTTTTAGTATTGATGTGCACCCGTAAAGATGGTACGGGATGCGGTCCCGCGAAACATATCCGTATGGGTACCGTCAAGCACGCAAGCGCCGTAAGTTGCGTGAAAGTCAAAAAATGCCGCACGGAAAGCGTCGCACCTCAATCGCCAAGGCAAGAGGGCGCAACGGCTACGCCGAGCCGGAGAGGCGCGACATTCGCCACGCCAAACAAGCGCGACACTGGCCGCGCCGAGAAGACGCAGCATTCGCCGCACCGAAGAGACGTGGCATTCGCCGTGCCGAAAAGCGCGCCACCTGTAGCGCCTAAAAGGCGCGGCACTGCCGCACCTAAAAAGTGCCGCGCTGCCGCACCTAAGAGGGGGTGCTGTTCAATTGAGGGGGTGCGGCATTCAGCCAATTGATTGGCGCTGACCAAGTCAGCGCCCATTTTGGGCGCTGACTTGGTCAGCACTCCCCAAATGGGGAGTGGGGAAGAGTGCCCCACTCCCCAAATGGGGAGTTTGCGTGAACATGGTTCACGTAACTTACGTGAACCATGTTCACGTCACTTCAACTCCCCAATTGGGGAGTTGGGTGCATTCAACACTTCCCCAGTTGGGGAATGCCGAACCCCCCCCCCCCCCCCCCCCCCCCCCCCCCCCAACTGGGAGTGCTCCGCGTGGGCAGCGTTGCGTGGCCAAGGTCGTACGACCGCCTCGGCCTCGAGGATTTCTCACGGCCTCCTCCTCGCGTCTTGGTCCCGAGCGATCCCCAAAAGGGGGGGGGGGGGGGGGGGGGGGTGTTGTCCTTTGTACTGCGCGGTCATAGCACCTCCTAAATCCACATTCACGGCACGGGCGGAGCGGCCCCAAGTGCACGCTATGCGTCGAACACCTCCGCACTCACACGCGCTCAGAACGCCTCCTAGCGCGTTCAAAGCGCTTCCACGTTCGTTACGCGCTCAGAACGCCTCCGCGCTCAGAACGCCTCCAAACGCGTTCAAAGCGCTTTCATGTTCGTTACGCGCTCAGAACGCTTCTGAGCGCGCTCGAAGTCCGCTCACATTTCCGCCTCGCTCACATTTCCACCTCGCTCACATTTTGTCTTTCCGACTCGCTCACATTTCCGACTCGCTCACTTTTTCGCCTCGGCTCGCTCACTTTTTGTCTTTTCAGTTTCTCACTTTTCAGGAACAACTTGTCGTCTTTCCTCGAAGGGCAAGATGGTCATTTACGAGAAATGGTGATCTGTGTGCTCCGAACCGGAAAATATGATTCGTCCTCCCAGGTGGTTATGGTGGTTACAACGGCGAAATTACCGGGCTACCCCCGGCCAAAGCTATAAAAGGAGCCCCAGGGCTTCATTTCAAAGGATCCAGCCTGAATGCCCAGAGAGAGCTCCTTGAAGATTTCCACGGATTTCTCCTTCGGCGCTTGAAGATCTCCTTCGCGGACTTGAAGTTTTCCGTCTTCACGAAAGCGGACAAGGCTTTCTCACTTTCGTCTCCACGAAAGCGGACAAGGCTTTCTCACTTTCGTCTCCACGAAAGCGGACAAGGCTTTCTCACTTTCGTCTCCACGAAAGCGGACAAGGCTTTTTCACTTTCGTCTCCACGAAAGCGGACAAGGCTTTCTCACTTTCGTCTCCACGAAAGCGGACAAGGCTTTCTAACTTTCGTCTCCACGAAAGCGGACTAGGCATTCTCACTTTCGTTCTCTACCGTTCTCAGAAGGAAAAGACTTAGTTTTTTCCGAGAGGTGGCCTGTCGCCCTCGGAACGTTCTCTCTCTCTCTCTCTCTCTCTCTCTCTCTCTGATATTGTAACGAGCAGCGGCCTGTCGCGCTCGACTTCTAAATCTCTAATTATAACCCCCCAGAAGATAGTGGTTTGGTCGGCACAGCTCCGACCACGTGGTTTTTTACCCTTTTCGGGTTTTCCACGCTAAAAAGTCTCAGTGTACTCAACGAATCTCAAATTGATTGTTTGCGCGCTTGGTTCGCTCCCGAGCTAAGGTGGTTTAATTCGACCAGTCTACCAAGAGCCCTAAGCGACCCGCAACAAGTATTATATCTAATTGTTACATTAACTATCCTCAAAGCCTTACACTATTTGTCCATCTGGTCGTAATCGGCAGAGAGCAGTTTGATCACAACCGATGCGACCGAATCTGCAACAATCGATGATGTTGGACTGGTCAAAATTGCCGGTGAATTTTATGATTAGATTTTATTTATCCCAGTCTTGAAACATAAACATTGGTTTGAAATTTGTGGTCTCCAAATGAAGAACGAGAAAACAATGAATAAATTTGATTGATGCAAATTGGATTTAGATATCGGGCCCTTCTCCTAAACCTTAAACCTTCGAGAATTTCTCCACCCAATGAATTGCTAGAGAGACCCAAAAGAGAGAGATTGTTTATGTTGGGAAATCAGGTGCAAACCGTAGGGCACCGCTATAAAATTTGCAGGTAACAAGAACACAGAAAAACAACTACAGAATTTATATAATCAAAATATAACTGAAAATACAGGAGAAAATTTAACCATCCGATGAAATATACGTGGATCCGTCGGACACGCACGATCCACGAGAGAGTAGAAGATCTGGACTGCAATTCGCCTTGCGAACGCACAAGGTTCACCGGAACCTTCAAACGTCGAAGTCCGACGTTCAACCGCAACCACCACCGGAGACCAACGCCGCCACCGGAGACAAACGCCACCACCGAGATCAAAAACGCCGTCAAGGCTAACTGCACACACGCAAGCCTTCAACGTCAACGGCGATCTCCGCCAAGCCCGACGACGACTCCCTCTCCAACGCCGGCGGCTCACCTCCAAGATCGGAGACACTACTCTCTCAAACGGCGAAACACCAAGGCCGGCGACGGCCTCCCCGTCGCACAAGAGAGAGAGAGAGAGAGAGAGAGAGAGAAACGGGAGAGAGAGAGAGGAGGGCTGGCGGTATGTGTTCTCCCAGGCGGCTTCAGGCGGGATGGCTCCAATTACTACAGGCGGTATTTTGTTTTGGTATTTTGTTTTCTTTTTGAAACAGGCGGCAGTTCTCCCAAGAAAAACTACAGGCCGAAAACTCCCGAAACTGCTCCCAGTGGTTTCTCCAAAGCAAAAACCACGCAGCTCTCCTTCTGCCTGGCAGTTTCTCCAAATAAATCCCACGAAAAAATGGGGCTGCAGTTATTTTATATAATATATAATATATATATATATTATATCTTTATATATATATATACTCATAAAAAAAAATATATATATATAATCTTGATGGCGATCCGAACCAAACAAATCTCAACAAATCACCACCTTGGTTCGGGATCCGGAGCCACCACCTGCACGAAGCACTCCCTGCACTGAGCACCGCCCCAAAATCCTGAGGCATCAGCCGACCTGCTCCAGTCGACTCATCCCTGCTCGGGCTCAACCCCTGAATGTCGACGCAACCGGATCGCTGAATCTGACTCGCCTAGTCAGACTACCAGAAGGTCGATCCTCTGCACCACCTCGACCATCCACTCTATCGTCCGCAGAAATCATGGGCACACCACCTCGTATCGTGGTCCCCGTCAGCCAGTACAAACTACTGCGCTGCATAGCTCGCATGAGCACGGTGCGCCCTCGCCTCACCGTCAGAGTTCCACCTCTCGATGCAAAACTGCACCCACCGGAGTCCAATCTGTCCAACAAAATCAGATTCCTGCGTAGCTTCGGTACCAGATGTACCTGCTCCAGTCTACGCACTGCTCCGTCATGCATCCTGATGTCCACCGTCCCTGTCCCCGTGACCTCACATGCTGAGCCGTCACCCAGAAAGACCGACCCAGACGTCACCTCCAGTGAACTGAACATCCCTGCATCTGAGCAAATGTGCTGTGAAGCACCAGAATCCAAAATCCAGCTATCAGAGTCACTCTGTCTCTCAGTGACGCAATAAAATCTGTCATCTCCTTCCAAGTCCAATGTCACTAAGCCCGCATCTTGGACATCCTTCGAAGTTCCAGAACTTCCTGCACGCTGCGGACAATTTCTCCTAATATGACCAACCTGTCTGCAGTGGTAACATGTCACTGCCTTCTTCGACGCCGACCGAGCTCGTGCACTGCTCGATCCTCTGTCAAAACTCCTCCCGCGTCCATGCGCTACCAAGATCTGGTCACCCATATGAGTGGGGTCCTTTAACATCTGACTGGATAACAACGCCGACGTGACTTCTTCCAGCCCCACCGTATCCTTCCCATATAGGAGCGTAGTCGTCATGTGCTTGCATGACGCTGGGAGCGAGGTAAGAAGCAAGAGGGCTGTGTCGTCTTCCTCCACCTTCACACCAACCACGTCCAGTTGGTTGAGAAGGTCATTGAACACATTGAAGTGTTCATGCAAGTTACCACCCTCCTGCATCTTCAGGTCGTACAATCTCTACTTCAGTAACAGCCTCGTAGTCAACGACTTGCTCATATACAGTCCCTCAAGCTTCTCCCACAGCTTGACAACGGACTCTTCAACTCCGATGTTGAACAGCACTTTGTCGTCTACAAGCATCCTGATGGCGCTGGTGGCGCGCTCATCCAAATCAGTCCACTCAGAATCCTCCACCGGAGCGGGCAAAGCATCACGCCCCCGCAACACTCGCATCAAACCCTGCTCTACCAGCATATCCTTGACCCGAATCTGCCATAGGAAGAAATTCCCGTCGCCGTCAAACTTCTCCACTGAATACCTTGTCAACACTGAATTCTTCCCTGCCATAGCTTCCCTCAGCAAACTAGAAGACCTGATTTGTTCAGAGGTCGGATCTGAGAGAGTGGGAAGAGGACCTAGTCGTTCACCACCGCAGTCAAACCCTTCCTAGAACGTCCAATCACGGTCGTCTACCGAACCTGGCTCTGATACCACTTGTTGGAAAATCGGGTGCAAACCGCAGGGCACCGCTATAAAATTTGCAGGTAACAAGAACACAGAAAAACAACCACATAATTTATATAATCAAAATATAACTGAAAATACAGGAGAAAATTTAACCATCCGATGAAATATACGCGGATCCGTCGGACACGCACGATCCACGGGCGAGTAGAAGATCTGGACTGCAATTCGCCTTGCGAACGCACAAGGTTCACCGGAACCTTCAACGTCGAAGTCCGACGTTCAACCGCAACCACCACCGGAGACCAACACCGCCACCGGAAACAAACGCCACCACCGAGATCAAAAACGTCGTCAAGGCTAACTGCACACACGCAAGCCTTCAACGTTAACGACGATCTCCGCCAAGCCCGACGACGACTCCCTCTCCAACGTCGGCGGCTCACCTCCAAGTCCGGCGACACTACTCTCTCCAACGGCGAAACACCAAGGCCGGCGGCGGCCTCCCCGTCGCACGAGAGAGAGAGAGAGGGAGAGAGAGAGAAACGGGAGAGAGAGAGAGAGAGGAGGGCTGGCGGTATGTGTTCTCCCAGGCGGCTTCAGGCGGGATGGCTCCAATTACTACAAGCGGTATTTTGTTTTCTTTTTGAAACAGGCGGCAGTTCTCCCAAGAAAAACTACAGGCCGAAAACTCCCGAAACTGCTCCCAGCGGTTTCTCCAAAGCAAAAAACACGCAGCTCACCTTCTGCCTGGCAGTTTCTCCAAATAAATCCCACGTAAAAAATGGGGCTGCAGTTATTTTATATAATATAATATATATATATATATATATATTATATCTTTATATATATATACTCATAATATATATATATAGTCTTGGTGGCTATCCGAACCAAACAAATCTCAATAGTTTACATCTCCAAACCATCGGGAATGACACCAGACAAATTGTTCTGAGGCAAATTCAATGTCTTCAACTTGACGCAGATGAATAAATTTGATTGATGCAAATTGGATTTAGACATCGGGCCCTTCTCCTAAACCTTAAACCGTCGAGAATTTCTCCGGCCAATGAATTGCTAGAGAGACTCAAAAGAGAGAGATTGTTTACATCTCCAAACCATTGGGAATGACAACCAGACAAATTGTTCCGAGGCAAATTCATTGTCTTCAACTTGATGCAGCTCTTAATCCATGGTGGGGTAGATACTAAAAGAGCGTAGTTTTGGATCGAGATAACTTCCATATTGGGAAACCCTTGAATCTCGTCGTCGGGCATTGAGGAGTCCAACAATGGAGGGGGCGTCAGGCAGGGAGGAATCCGTCGAGGGACGGGTTAATCGAGCAGCATCAGACAAGAGTGAATCTACCAAGGAGGGGTGTAAGGCAGCCCAAACTGATGCGATTCCTGCGAGAGAGGGGGCAACTGGCAGCTTCGAGCAGAGAGTGCTAGATGGGGGCGGGGCAATGAATTGTGAATGATCAGAAATGCAAGAGTAAGAATATGTGTGAGAAAATGTGAAGGGGATTGTCGAATTTGCCCCCGCATTGTTTGTGAACTAGCAGTTTGTTGATTTTTTAGCAAAATTATCACACTTTATTCTCCAAGCATTCTCAATTGATTTCAAATATTTATTTCCTAAATTTTCTATTAGATGGATACTAATTAGAATCGGCATGTTTGCGCATATTTCCCGCTGTGTTCTTGAATAAATGCAAACTTTTTTTTCCATCTTAATAACCTCTAATTGGAACTGTGATCCCTCAAAATGATTTTCTATGCATGCATGACATTTCAGTCATACATGAATGTATCAGGGATAAGAAAGGAGTGACGTCAATTTGTAGAGAAGATGTGAGAAGCTCGTTTAAGCTGGTTCAAACATGTACATAGGAGACCATTAGAAACACCTATTAGACGTTGTGAGAGTTTAGTCACTAAACATGTTAAACGTGAGAGGGGTAGACCAAAAAAATCTTGAAATGAAATTATAAGGAAATACATAATGTACTTAGGCATCAATGAGACTATGATTAAACATAAGGCGCAACAGCGACAAGTGATCCATATAGCCGACCCCACCATGGTGGGATAAAGGCTTGAGTGTTGTTATAATAATACTTAATATTCACATTAATATCAAATCATCCTCTTAGAACCACAATAATCATGTGAGTATGTTGAAAACTTACAAAAAAAGTTAGTATAAGAGCATATTTTAAATTGTGTCTAAAATTTTGGGACTGGTATTAACAAAAATGATAAATTTTGGCTAAACTTGATGAGATAATTTAATTTTTTTATAATATTATAATAAAAATATATTCGTATTAAAATCATAAAATCAATAGATTTTAAAGGCTAAATTATATATCTTGCCTTTATTTATATTATTAAGCTAGCAGCTGTAAAGAGTAACAACAGTAGGAAACAGGGAACAGCCCCCAACATGATCATTGATGGCGCACAAAATATAAATTGTTACGGGATTTTGGGAGAAAATCTGAGTGCCTCACATAGAAGTCTCACCCTTTATTTATACTAAGCATGGAGGGATATAAAGTGATGGTACACGGTGTGGGACTAATAAGTCTAATACGTCTCATAACACTCCCCCTCAAGTTGTATCATGAGAACTTCCCAGACCCAACTTGTTACATATATAGTTCATTCGAGTCCCCGTAACCCCTTTCGTAAGAATGTCTGCAACTTGATCTCCGGTCTTCACGTGCTTTAGCGAGACAAGACCTTCTTCATACTTTTCTCTAACAAAGTGGCAGTCGACCTCTATGTGCTTTGTGCGTTAATGAAACACAGGATTCGTGGCAATCTGGATTGCAGCTTGATTGCCACACCATAGAGGAGTGGGATCTTGAACGGGATACCCAATTTCACTGAGAATCTGCCTCACACACATGATCTCAGCAACAGTGTGGGACATAGCCCGATATTCTGCCTCAGCACTAGATCTGACAACTGTGGTTTGTTTCTTGCTCTTCCAGGAGATAAGGTTGCCGCCCATAAAGACAGTGAATCCCGTGGTTGATTTTCGGGTGGCTAAGCATCCTGCCCAGTCAGAGTCACTGTATGCCTCTAGATCGGAATGGCCTCGACTTTTGTATGATATTCCCAACCCAGGATCCTTCTTCACGTATCTGACAATCCGGAGAACAGACTCCCACTGGGACATAGTTGGAGCCGCCATGAACTGACTGACCTTACCAACTGCACAAGCAATGTCTGGGCAAGTCATGGTGAGGTAGTTTAATTTTCCAACAATTCTACGGTACTTTTCTGGTGATTCAAAAGGTTTGCTTTCGGCATGAAGACTCTTTTCCCCTGGTTACAGCGGAGAATCCATATGACCACAGTTAGCCATCCCAATGTCAGATAGAAGATCAAGAGCAAATAAAGAGAGAGTGATCATCATGAATCACCTCAATCCCAAGGAAATACCGCAATGGGCCCAGATCTTTTGTTTGGAAATTAGAGTGTAAGAATGCTTTGAGATTTGATATTCCTGCTGAGTTGCTGCATGTGATGACAATATCATCAACATATACCAGTAGCAGAATAGTACCAGCCGAGGAGTTCTGATAAAAGAGGGACGAGTCTTTAGTACTCTTGGTAAGCCCGAACTGGGTAACAACAGCTCTGAACCGAGCAAACCAAGCCCGAGGGGATTGTTTCAATCCATATAAGGACGCTAGGAGGCGGCACACCTTGTTACTCTCCCCCTCAGCAAAGAACCCAGGAGGTTGTTCCATATAAACTTCCTCATCCAGGAGCCCGTAGAGAAAAGCATTCTTAATGTCCAATTGGTGTAAGGCCCACTGGCGGAAGGCAGCAAGAGAAAGAAGTATTCGAAGTGAGGACATCTTCGCAACAGGAGCGAATGTTTCATCATAATCCACGCCATAAGTCTGAGCATAACCTTTGGCAACCAGGCGGGCTTTTAGGCGGTCTAGAGAACCATCTGCATGCACTTTGACAGAATATATCCATTTGCATCCAATTGCCTTCTTGCCGGGAGGTAAGGGGACCAGGTCCCATGCATTGTTTTGTTGGAGAGCAGTCACTTCGTCATGCATGGCTGCCGCCCAGCCAGGATGAGCTTTGGCCTCCGCCACGGTCGATGGTAGATGATATCGATCAAGAGTCGAGGTCAGCGCTCTATGAGAAGCAGACAAGCCTTGGTAAGAGTGAACATATAGCGGTTGCCCCGACAGGTCCGAACTCCTTTCCGGACTGCAATAGGAACCTCTGGCTAGATGGCGGAATGGTAGTAGATACACTAGCAGGTTCTTCCGGAGGAACAGTCGTCGCATCATCAGTGACAGAGGTAGGCTGAGGTGGTGGCACCACTGAACTATCAGAAGAGCGACGGGAGTAAACTTGCCCCCACAAGGGGGACAACAGATCAGTCGGTGAAATGATAGCAGGTTCATGCCTAGGGACCAATAGAGCATCCAGAGAGGGATCAGGATGAGAGGATCCGGGAGTGGGATAAGGGTCGGACTCCCGGAAGACGACATCTGAAGAAAGGATGTATCGATGGAGATCAGGAGAGTAACACCGATATCCTTTAGTGGTCCGAGAGTAGCCAAGGAAGATACATTTCAAGGCACGAGGATCAAGTTTGGAGACAGAGGGACGAGCATCCCGAACATAGCAGACACACCCAAATACCTTCAAAGGGAGGAGGGGACCGTGATGGCCAGGATAGAGAATGTTGTAGGGTGTCGCCCCCTGAAGGATGTGAGTAGGAAGATGATTAATAAGGTGTGCAGCAGCAAGTACGACATCCCCCCAGAAGTGTTTAGGTACGTGTTTGTGGTGGAGGATTGCCCGGGTGACTTCAAGGAGATGTCGATTCTTGCGTTCGA
Source organism: Dactylorhiza incarnata (assembly GCA_033032865.1). Lineage (NCBI taxonomy): Eukaryota > Viridiplantae > Streptophyta > Magnoliopsida > Asparagales > Orchidaceae > Dactylorhiza > Dactylorhiza incarnata. The sequence goes on along the minus strand of JAWHQI010000347.1, from coordinate 1,667,955 downwards.
CAACACCATTTTGTTGAGGGGTATCCGGGCAACTGGTTTGGTGGATTATGCCTTTGTCAGAAAGAAAGGTAGACATTGTTGAAACCAGTTTCCCGGTCTCAGCGTTCGAAAGGGGGTTGCGACTAACCCTTACTTGACCCAAGCCTAGACCCTTGACCGGTCACTAGGAATTGAAAGACTTGGACTTGATGAACACTTGAATCCACAAATGGACCCCTTAAGCTGCAGCGCGGAGGTCCCACCACACACTCGGAAGCTCACTCGGAACTTCCCCTCCCAAGCCAATGCTGAGTCTGGGCACCTTGGAGGGCACTAAGGATCACCTCACCGTCCACCTTCAATGACAGGGGGAGGGGAGAGGTAGTGCTTGCTCACACGCGAGGGAGGGGGTAGGAACCAACCCTTCCCAAGGTGCCCATGGGGGGTCTATTTATAGACTTCCCAAAAAATGGACTGCGGATAGCAAAAATCCTGCTATTCGCAGTCCAACCATGACCACCATCGATCACGCATGAGGGGGGGGGGGGGAGTGGGACTCGAGGTGTCCGTCCCCCCCCCCCCCCCCCCCACCCCCTCCCGAGAGGTCACACTGACCTCCCTACCAACACCGGGCGAGTGGGAGGATCCCTCCCACTCGCCCAAAGGGGGCGGCGAGTGGGAGGCCTCTCCCACTCGCTCGGCGAGTGGGAGGCCACTCCCACTCGCTCGGCGAGTGGGAGGCCCCTCCCACTCGCCCGGCGAGTGGGAGGCCCCTCCCACTCGCCCGGCGAGTGGGAGGCCCGTCCCACTCGCCCGGCGAGTGGGAGGCCCGTCCCACTCGCCCGGCGAGTGGGAGGACCCTCCCACTCGCCCGGCGAGTGGGAGGGCTGCTCCCACTCGCCCGGCGAGTGGGAGGCCCCTCCCACTCGCTCGGCGAGTGGGAGGGCTGCTCCCACTCGCCCGGCGAGTGGGAGGCCCATCCCACTCGCTCGGCGAGTGGGAGGGCCCCTCCCACTCGCCCGGATGAGTGGGAGAAATTCTCCCACTCCCTCCGTGGCCTCTTTCGCGGTTTAGGGTTTTGCGCGGTCGTTTTGCTCGCCTCGGCCATTTTCGCTACCTAGGCTTCGTCCGGGTCGAGTCACACCGATTCGAGAAATATGAGGGTTGTACACAATCCCCGCTCTTTGCGAGCTTGACTCAAGCTCAGAAAGAAAGTCCAACCCACCTATTGAACGAGTTGGTGGGACCCGGGGGGAATCTTTGGAGGGTTCCACCCGATGGCTATATAAAACCCCTCGAAGAGGAGGGTAAGGAGAGCACCCTTCCTGAGTGCTTCCCCCACTCCCTCTTCGAACGAGATGGATCCACCTCGAGACTTCAGGGCTCGCTTCAAAGACTTTGCTGGGAAGGGTTCGTCTGACGTGACGGAGCTTAAAGCTCTGGTCCATGGCCCTCCGTCTTCTCCTACCCGCCCCGCGGTGCGATCACCTCGGAAGAAGCCCCGCCCCGAGTTGGTGAAGGAGGCTGCGTCATCATCCTCTCATGGGGTGACCGAGTTTGCCCGCGGACTGGATATGGATATGGTATCGGTTCTCTCCTCCTTCCTGCTTCGCAGTTGTGGTTACATCTGTCCATGACAACGTGCTTTTTTATTGTTCATAGCTTCTCGCGGATGACCTCGAAGGGATCCGAAGAGTGGTAGGGGGAACGGGTGCAGACGCTCGGGCGAGTCCTATCTCTCTCGTCCGGGAACCTGCCGCCCTCTCGACTGCTCACGATGACTCATCTGCTGGAGGGGGTAAGACTTCGACGGGCCAGTCGAGCCGAAAGGAAGCCTCGATGCCACCCCACTCTCCTACTGCAATCACGGAGCCCGTCGAGGACCGACCCGACGTCTTCGTCCGTCTGAGCCGCTTGGAGACTCTTACCCAGGAGCTGCGGGAGGGGAGGCTATCTTCCGGACCCGACCCCCTCGCCCGTGTTGGCGTGCTGGAGCGTCGGGTGGAGAGGCTGGAGGCTGAACTCAATCTCCTACGATGGGAGGTCTGGCTCGCATTTGGCGGCATGACGACACCGTTCGAGGATCACTTTCACCGGGTGGAGGCCTCCGTGCGTACCGTGACCGAGGAGCTCTCCTCAGCCAAGGCATGCTTTGAATCCACGCGTGGGGGGGTCCCCTTCACCCAGGACCAGGGTTTCTGGAAGTGGACAGCGCTTTAGCCACCCCTCCCCTTTGGGGATGTACTATTTGTCATGTAATAATGAGGATCGACTCGTCGCCGCAGCTCGTCTGCTTCGCGGCCGGACTATTTGTTTTGTCATGTTTATGTTATGTTTGTTTTAATAACTCTGCCGAGTTATATCTCATTTGAGCTGTCATTATTTGGCTAACTATCATGCAGGGTGAGCGCAGCAACACTGGGACAGCGGAGTAACAGGCGGGGGATAGGGACCTCGGGTGGACGGTCCGAGGGCGAAGCAGTTGGGTGGTGTGTCAGGGGGGAGACGTAGGCGAAGAGACCCTTCGGTCCGCATCGCTACCTCAGGGGAGAGGGCCGCGAGGCCCTCCCTCCTCTGCCGGGCGAGTGGACCATGAGGTCCACTCCCGTGCACCGGGCGAGTGGACCTCAAGGTCCGCTCGCCTATGCTCGGGGCGAGTGGGCCTTGCGGTCCGCTCGCCCGGGGCGAGTGGACCACCTGGTCCACCCCCCTCCATGCCCTTGGGCGAGTGGACCCCATGATCCACTCGCCTCCTCTTTTACCCCCCCCCCCCCCTTATAAATACACCCTCCTTCCACATCTGGACCCTCACCTTCATTTCCTCCTTTGCCTTGCCTTTCTCCCAGAGCCAGCTCTATCCTCTCCTTCCACTCCTGCAAGATGGCATCTAACCGTTCAGCTGTCAAGAGGAACGGTCGGGAACAAAACGCGGCCAACTTCTTGGGGGGTTCTTTCCCCGCAGGGAAAGTATCCAAAGAGGAGCTCTTCGCCTTCAGGACTTCCTACCTCCCTGAAGGGTGGAGATTCAGATGCCCATCAGGGGGTGAGACCGTCAACTCCTTTTACGATGACTGGCTTGCATTCCCTCTCCTTCACTTCGAGGCTGGGCTACGGCTGCCCTTGTGGCCTGAGGTGAAGGAGTTCCTGGACTACTTCGGCGTAGTCCCGGCTCAGGTTAACACAAATGCGATCTCGATGTTAATAGCTTACGCGTGCTATTTGCGGGAGGAGAAGGTGATGTTCGACCTGAACGTGTTCCGCAAGATTTTCACCTTCCGAGCGACCGCTGACGGGGTGTGTTTTCTGACCGGAACACACATGGAGGTGCACGAGACCCTCAACAAGGTCCACCACTGGAATGAGTCATTTGTGTTCATTCGGGGTGACCTGGACGACATCCCCTTCTCCCCCATACAGAGGCCCGAGAAGGTCTGCAAACCCCCCTCGCTACGTGGGGAGGCCGCTGTGCTGCATCACTTCCTCAAAGGTGCGTGCTTCGAGGTTGATCACCTCCGGAGGAACATCAACCAACTCATCTACGTGGAACCGGGGGAGGGTACTTGAGCCTTGACAACTTGCCTCCCTTATGGCTCATTTCCTCCCATTGCTGCTCAATTCGCCCTAACTTGTGCAGGTGTTCGGTCCCTTCCTCGACGCCTTCCCTCTGCGGGGGGAAGTTCCTCCTCCGCCCATGGGCTCAACGAGGAGGTTGCGGCTGATTCGGCTTCGGCTCCGAAGATACCTGGGTCGAGTCAGAGGAGGGATAAGGAGCGGGTGGTGGAGGAGGGAGCGCCCTCCTCCCCACCGAAGGAGCCGAGGATGCGGCGGGGGAAAGCAGTTTGCCGAAGGGATTCCGCGGTACTGCCTAGGGAGAGGGGGCAACCGAGTGACCCCAACGCCCTGGCCAATCACCCCAACTTCGAGATGGGGGGAAAGGCTACGGACCCTCTTGGCGAACCTATCGTCCATTGGGATGAGACGATGAACCGGGTCTCCCTCACCTCCCACCGGCCTTCGTGGGCTGAGGGGGATGTCAAGGATGGAGCGGCGCATAGCCTCATCTATGGTATCTACGATCGGCAGGACGCGGCATCTTACAAGGAGATGTCTATGCGCGATCTTGCGTACGCGAGTTCCCAGGCCCAGCTTCGTGCGGCCGAGCTCTCCCACATGGCCGCCCGCCGAGGTCTTAGTCTCTCGTACAGGTGGATGCGAACGGACGCGTCGAATTTGGATGCGGAAGAGAGGGTCACTGACCTTGCGGCTCGCTTGGCCACTGCTGAGAAACTCTTGGAGGAGTCATCCGGGGGCTTGGTTCGTGCCCTCCTTAATGAGTTCTCCTTTTCTCCTTTTAATTCGTTATTATTCGTTGGCTCTACTTTATTTGTCGTGTTGGCCCGCAGGGACCCGGTGCCGCCGACTTGCTTAGGAGACGATGCGAGGAGTCGGACCAGGAGGTGCAGGACCTGAGAGCTCAGCTTGCCGAAGCTCAAAGGCAGTTAAGGGAAGGGGGAGGAGAAGGAGGTGCACCTTCTAGAGCGGCGAGGCCAGCCCCATCTCGGCCTGCTGAAGTCGAGCGTGCTCGCGGGAAAATCATGGCGTCGACGGCCCGAGCCCTGGTAAGTCGCCTCCATGACGTGGACGCTATTCGAGACAGCTGGAGGGGGGTCTCTGCAAGCAACATTCTTCCTGAGCTCTTCCCTTCGCCTGGGCGGTCCGGCTCGCCCCCTAGCAGCGGCGGCTACTCCCCATGATCGTGGGGATGGCCTGTGACGTCTTCTTTCTTCCCGTTCCTCACGGGAACTGCGTAACTTTTGTGTCTGTTTTTCTCTTTCAGGCCTGCATGTACTAGCAAGAGAGAAGCAACAATTCATGTAATACACGTTATCAATGAATCAGTAGTTATTGTAATGAATGTCCTAGTTTACTCCTCCCTTTCATTGCTTGAGGGTGTGATACCTTACTTGAATCAACCGTCGAGTAGTCGATTGAACCGGTGAGTTCCCCATCTGCCGGTATGACTGATCTTGGAGAACGGTTGTCTTTAGTCGGGGATCTTACCGATCGGAGGCGGAAGTACCCATCCATGTCCTAGGAGTCTTAGCTCAACCGGGATTGGAGGAACTTAACGCACTTCTGATCTAGCTGGAGGTGGTAGTACCCATCCACGTCCTGAGAGTCTTAGCTCAACCGGGGGTGGAGGCACTCAACGCACTCCTGTTCTAACTGGAGGCGGAAGTACCCATCCATGCCCTGGGAGTCTTAGCTCAACCGGGGTTGGAGGAACTCAACGCACTCCTGATCTAACTGGAGGTGGTAGTACCCATCCACGTCCTGGGATTCTTAGCTCAACCGGGGGTGGAGGAACTCAACGCACTCCTGATCTAACTGGAGGTGGTAGTACCCATCCATGTCCTGGGAGTCTTAGCTCAACCGGGGGTGGAGGAACTCAACGCACTCCTGATCTAACTGGAGGTGGTAGTACCCATCCACGTCCTGGGAGTCTTAGCTCAACCGGGGGTGGAGGAACTCAACGCACTCCTGTTCTAACTGGAGGCGGAAGTACCCATCCATGTCCTGGGAGTCTTAGATCAACCGGGGTTGGAGGAACTCAACGCACTCCTGATCTAACTGGAGGTGGTAGTACCCATCCACGTCCTGGGAGTCTTAGCTCAACCGGGGGTGGAGGAACTCAACGCACTCCTGTTCTAACTGGAGGCGGAAGTACCCATCCATGTCCTGGGAGTCTTAGCTCAACCGGGGTTGGAGGAACTCAACGCACTCCTGACCTAACTGGAGGCGGAAGTACACATCCATGTCCTGGGAGTCTTAGCTCAACCGGGGTTGGAGGAACTCAACGCACTCCTGTTCTAACTGCCAAACAGCGAGTTGAACCGATGCACCCACATCTACCGACATGACTTAGCCCGGTGGAGGGCCTCTAGCTAAGGATTTTGGACCTGGATGTCTTTCCAGAACCCCTCTCCCATTCATAGTTCTTACCTATTACAACTTGCTTACACTACGCCCCTTTGGGCATTCTGTTACACCTCGCCCTTTTCTGGGCCCCTCCTTACATCTCGCCCCATCTGGGCACTTCACCATACTTCGCCTCTACCTAGGCACGATGTTACACCCCGCCCCTTCCCGGGCACTTCCTTACATCTTGCCCCATCTGGGGCTCACTTGACCGCCTGCTCCTTGGCCATCCCTGCCATTGCTTCTTCCACTTCTTCGGCTGCTTGCATCCATCCGATTGTGTTGACCGCAGTGACGTAGCACTGGCGCGCCTCCCGGGGATCCCCCCTGACTCTCACCTGGAGCTCTCCGGAGTTGTACTTCAAGCACTGATGGTAGGAGGACGACACACACTTATACGCACTGATGAGGGGACGCCCGAAGATGGCATTGTAACTGCTCGGAGCGTCCACGATGACGAACCGGCAATTCTTTGAAGTTCCCCCCAGGGTGACGAGGAGTTCGACTCCCCCTTCCACCTCCTTCCTCTCCCCAGAGAATCCGAAAAGTGGCCCATCCGACGCTAGCACTCGCTTTGCGTCAACCTTCATTCCTTCAAAAGCCTTCTTGAACACCACGTTCACCGAGCTCCCGTTGTCGACTAGGATCCGGGAGACGGTGAAGTTCTCGATCACCGCCTTGATGACTAGCGCGTCGCAGAAAGGGTCCTCGTTGGCCGGCATGTCTTGGATGGAGAAGGTAATCTTCTCGCTCGAAGGTGGGGACCGGGAAGTCGAGGCGATGCTCCGACGGTATATGGCATGGAGGCTCCCCTTCCGGGTGGCTTCTTTGCCTGCTCCCCCGTGGATGACTCCGATCCCTCCTAGGGCCCCTATATCGACCCTTTCTTCGCATGGATCATCCTCCTCGTTGTTCTTCCCCTTCTCCACTGCCCGAGGTCCTTCCAGGCACAACTGCTTCCCCCCTGCTGGGGCTCTTCCTTCTTCCCTCATCTCGAGGAACTCGGGGCAAGCTGCGGTCGCGTGGCCCTCTTGCTGGTGGAAGTCACAATATAGCAGCGCCAGCTCGCCTCCCTGCTTCTCCCAACGTCCCTTCTTCTTTCCGCCTCTCTTTCGATCGATGGCCATGGCTTGCAGGGGCTGGACTTGCAGCGGCCCCGGGCCTTGTTGCCAACCTGCCGGGTGGAAACGCCCGTGCCTCCCCTGATAGCCTCCTCCTCCCTGGAAGTGGCCCCTTCCTTGGCCTTGAGAGGGACCAACATGTGACCTCCAAGCTGGTCGGGAGGCTGTCGGTTGCGACTTCCAGCCTTGCTCCTGCCCAATGGGAGGTCCCTGTTGTCCCTGGCTCTTCACTTCCTCCTTTCTTCCTCCACGCTCTTTCCTTTCCCCCTCTGCTACCTCGGCTAACCTAGCCACGAACTCCTGATTGGTAGCTTCAACCTCGGTCTCGCGGTCGGCACGCTTCATTAACTCCTCGAAAGACAGCGGAGGGTCCCGAGTTAGACTCATCCGGAACAGCCACGGCTGCAGCCCAAGGGTGAAAGCCAGCTGCAGGGTGTGTCCGGGCACTTCGACGACAAGGAGGACCTCCGCCTGGAACCTATCCATGTAGTCAGCCAGCGGCTCCCCTGGCTTCTGCCTGACTGCGAACAAGGCTTCCATACTCTTTCTCCTCTTCTTCGAGGTAGAGAATCTCAACAAGAAACTTCGACGCAGATCTTCGAAACGGAATATTGTTCCCGCCGGGAGCGAGTGGAACCAATCCCTCGCCTTTCCCTGGAATGAGACAGCGAAAAGCCTACACATGAAGGCGTCCGACATTTGCCTGATCGAGGTCATGCCCTCGAACCACTGGAGATGCTGGAGTGGATCGCTATCCCCCTCGTAGTAGGACATGGCGGGATCGCGGAACCCATCGGGACGGGAGCTGACATGACCAGCTCGCAAAAAGGGCTCCTCCATTCTTCTTGGTTGAGGGGAGGTGCTCCCATCGCCTCCCTGTCCGGGCAGCTGGTCCGGGGCGAACTATTGAAAAGCACCCGTGCTTGGAGGCCCAAACCTTCCTCCGAAGCTGGTTCCCTCCCTTGCTGACTGCTTCTTACTTCCACTAGGGGGAGTGAGGTGATCCTAGGTGCAGGTGGTGTTGAGCATTCGCCGCGAGCGGAGGACACGGCCTGCATGAACTCTAGGATCTTCTTGCTGAATTCGTCGAAGTCGCTCTTCTTCACATACTCGCAAGGCGGAGGCGGGTCTCCCAACTCGTCGCTTCCAGCCATGGGACTTGGCTCAGAGGTTTCCGAACTAGTCGCTTCCACGCTCACCGCATCTGAAGGTCGCGTGTTCGATCCACGCTCACCGCACCAGAATGTTGAAACCAGTTTCCCGGTCTCAGCGTTCGAAAGGGGGTTGCGACTAACCCTTACTTGACCCAAGCCTAGACCCTTGACCGGTCACTAGGAATTGAAAGACTTGGACTTGATGAACACTTGAATCCACAAATGGACCCCTTAAGCTGCAGCGCGGAGGTCCCACCACACACCCGGAAGCTCACTCGAAACTTCCCCTCCCAAGCCAATGCTGAGCCTGGGCACCTTGGAGGGCACTAAGGATCACCTCACCGTCCACCTTCAATGACAGGGGGAGGGGAGAGGTAGTGCTTGCTCACACGCGAGGGAGGGGGTAGGAACCAACCCTTCCCAAGGTGCCCATGGGGGTCTATTTATAGACTTCCCAAAAAATGGACTGCGGATAGCAAAAATCCTGCTATTCGCAGTCCAACCATGACCACCATCGATCACGCATGAGGGGGGGCGAGTGGGACTCGAGGTGTCCGTCCCCCCCCCCTCCCGGGAGGTCACACTGACCTCCCTACCTACACCGGGCGAGTGGGAGGATCCCTCCCACTCGCCCAAAGGGGGCGGCGAGTGGGAGGCCTCTCCCACTCGCTCGGCGAGTGGGAGGCTCCTCCCACTCGCTCGGCGAGTGGGAGGCCCTTCCCACTTGCTCGGCGAGTGGGAGGACCCTCCCACTCGCTCGGCGAGTGGGAGGGCTGCTCCCACTCGCCCGGCGAGTGGGAGGCCCCTCCCACTCGCTCGGCGAGTGGGAGGGCCCCTCCCACTCGCCCGGATGAGTGGGAGAAATTCTCCCACTCCCTCTGTGGCCTCTTTCGCGGTTTAGGGTTTTGCGCGGTCGTTTTGCTCGCCTCGGCCATTTTCGCTACCTAGGCTTCGTCCGGGTCGAGTCACACCGATTCGAGAAATATGAGGGTTGTACAGACATGGACTGAGATAGGTATTCTCGACCATTATCAGTACGAAGACACTTAACACGTACAGAAAATTGAGTAAATATTTCATTCCATAAGTGTTGAAAAATAGAAGGTAGCTCAGAACAATTTTTCATTAAATAGACCCAAGTCATACGAGAAAAATCATCAATAAAAGTAACATAATACTTGTGCCCTAACAACGTAGGAACATGACACGGTCCCCAAACGTCTGAATGAAGTAAATCAAAAGGTGCAGAAGCACGAACATCAAGACGAGGACTATAGCTAACTCTGTGGAGTTTAGCAAACAGACAAGACTCACAACTAAGAGTGGAAACTTTCCCAAGCTCTGGATACAGACGACGCATGACCTGCATAGATGGATGACCATGACAATAATGAAGATCCAGGAATTTGGTGGAGGTCGCGGTACAGGTAAGGTGGGAAACTTCGTCCAGGACATAGACGCCACCACGCAGCTTCCCTCTACCAATAATACGGCTCGTCGACTGTTCCTAAAATATGCAACCAGAAGAGGTGAATATAGCAATACAATTCAAATCATTTGTAAGCTTACTAATGGACAATAGATTGTAAGCAGACTGAGGGACATGCGCCACTGAGGAGAGTGTCATGTCCGGTGTCACATTGCATCTACCAAACCCAACAATAGGGACCGTGGAGCCATCAGCCACAGTAATTGAAGCTCCGCTATGAGGTTTGTATGAGTGTAAGATACCTGAGGAACTAGTCAGGTGATCAGAAGCACCAGAATCAGCCAGCCACTGGACCGGCCTCTGGGAGGTACAAACAGGCTGGATGTTTTGAGCCACAGCCGCACTATGAGGTGGTGAGTCAATCTGGAGAGTCTGCAGGCGCCGGTACTCATCCTCAGATATTTCAACAATTCTCGATCCCGGAGGTACAGAAGTAGAGTCAGCCAGGTGTGCCGACCGAGGTGGAGGAGGTTTGGTGGCCCAGTCTGGCTTCCCATGAATCAGCCAATAAGTATCCTTTGTATGTCCCCGACGCCCGCAATGGGCACAATGCCTTGTGTCAGTGTCACGACCTCGGCCAGAGCGACCGCCCCCCCCCCCCCCCCCCACCCCCCGACTACTTCCCCTTCCTCCTCCACGTGAAGCAAGAGCCATCGACTCGCCGGAGGATGTATGTAGAGCGGATGACGAAGTACCAATGGAGCCAGCCTTAGTAAGCCGTTGGTACACACTAGCAGTCTGAAGCGTAGTAGAACTCGCTAGCATTTCAGTCTTCGTTGTGGAGAAGTGTGGATCCAATCCATTCAAAAGCCAAAGGAGCACCAGGTGTTCACGTTGAGCCTGATGGCCTTCCCTAGTAGAAGGAATCTCCCAAAGGTCTAAAATCTCATCAGCCAGAACCTTCCATTCGGCAAAGTACTCGGTAACAGGACGCGCTCCTCTTGGGTCAGCTATCTTGGCGAAGAGTTCACCAAGTCGAGAGAGGTTGTTCGCTTGAGAGAACATCATGTGAAGAGTGTCTCATAGTTCTTTGGTGTTGTCGCAGTTTTTGCACATTTGCTGGACAGATGGATCCATTGAACTTAGGAGAAGAGCAAAGATATGGCAATCATCACTATACCAGTCATCATATTCGGTACTTCCCACATCATGAGTTGGGAGACGAGTAAGGTGGTGAGTACGTCGGAAGCCTGCAAGAGACATAGTAACCCCCTTCTTCCATAATTGAAAATTGGAGGAGGTAAGGATAGTAGTTGCAATCCTCGCGTTGGGAGGAAAGGTATTGGTAGAGTCCCCTGTAGGGGCAACGGTCGGAGGAGCAGCGGGAGTAGTCGGAGGAGGATTAGCAGAGGAGCCCATGGCGAATCGGCTGCTTCAGGAGGTAGCTGGCAGCTATTCGAGCGGCGCAGAGGAGAAAGGGCAGCAGGACGACACCGTCGGGACGCGAAGCATGGTACCGGAGTCGTTGATCGGCAGAAGTCGTCGATCGATTCAGCAGGAGTCGTCAATCGATTCAGCAGGAGTCGTCGATCGATCGGTAGGAGTCGTCGATCGGCAGTAGGAGTCGTCAATCGATCGGCAGGAGTTCGTCGATCGGCAGGAGCAGGACATTAGGTATTGCTCGGCGGCATTACGCGTCGTCGAGGTCGACGGCTTGCGGGAACATGACGAGCCCCGCCTCCGTCTGTTGAAACCGAGACTTGCGAACAAGACTTAGTCTCTGTGGAGTTCGGGGCCCTCAGCTAGCCGAGGGGCGACCAATCCTTACTCCTCCCAAGGGAGAGCTCTAGGTTGAAGGTGTTGGAACTAGGAACTGGACCAAAGGCTTAGTGGGGAGGTCCCGCCATATACCCGGAAGCCCCTTAGGAACTTCCCCTCCCAAGCCACTACTAAGCTTGGGCACCACTGGAGGCTCTCCTCACCCCCTAGAGAGACTTGGGGAGGGAGAGAGAGAGAGAGCTAGCCTAGAAAATCAACATCTTCCCAAATGGTGCCCCCTTGGTCCTATTTATAGGATTTTCGGATCTGGGCTGCAAATAGCCAAAACTGGAATGCGAATAGCCAAAACCGGACTGCGAATAGCCAAATCCCGCTACTCCGAGGTGCTATACGCAGACCGACCCCCTCCCCCCGGAACTGGGCGAGAGGGGGTTCCCCCCAAGGGGGCTGGGCGAACCCCTCTCCTGAGGCTCGCCCCTCTGGGACTCGCCCCCCTCTACAGGGGGCCGGGGGGGCGAGAGGAGCTCACCCCCCTCTTGGGGCTCGCCCCCCTCTACAAGGGGCCGGGGGGGCGAGAGAAGCTCGCCCCCCTCTGGGGCTCGCCCCCCTCTGGGGCTCGCCCCCCTCTACAGGGGGTCGGGGGGGGGGGGGGGGGGGGGGGGGGGGGGGGGGGGCGAGAGGAGCTCGCCCCCTCTGGGGCTCGCCCCCCTCTACAGGGGGCCGGGGGGGCGAGAGGAGCTCGCCCCCCTCCTGGGGCTCGCCCCCCTCTACAGGGGGTCGGGGGGCGAGAGGAGCTCGCCCCCCTCTACAGGGGGCCGGGGGAGCGAGAGGAGCTCACCCCCCTCTACAGGGGGCCGGGGGGGAGAGAGGAGTTCGCCCCCCTCTACAGGGGGTCGGGGGGGGGGGGGGGGGCGAGAGGAGCTCGCCCCCCTCTATAGGGGCCGGGGGGGGGGGGGGGGGGGGGGGGGGGCGAGAGGAGCTCGCCCCCCTCTACAGGGGGTCGGGGGGGGGTGAGAGGAGTTCGCCCTGTAAGACCCCAAATGGCATGTGCACCCAAAATACCAAAAATGAGCATGAGCTGAAATCAGGGAGCTAGCGCCAGGCGCTAGCGATAGCGCCGGCGGTAGCGTCCCGAGAACTCCCGAGACATCCCGAGAAATGGTTCCGAGAACTCCCGAGAAATAGAACAGGCTGAAACATATGAGCTAACACCAGGCGCTAGCGCTAGCGCCGGCGGTAGCGTCTCTTAGCGGTACCGACTCAGGCTAGCGCCAGGCGCTAGCCACTAGCGCCGGCGGGTAGCGATAAAACATAAAACCCCCAAATCCCGACTCTTCAGCCCATTCCTTCTGATTTCCTGTGGAGTACTGAGGGCTGAGAGCTGGGAGAAGGGAAGGGAAGCCTTTGGAGTTGAGCGTTCATCGTGCCAGGAGGGATTTGTGAAGCATCGTCTTCGTGCGTGTGCCACCGCGGATTCCAGCCACCTCCCTCTCAATCCTATGGCACCGAAACGGCCTACAAGGGTAACGATTCTCCTCTCTCAGCCTTGGGCATGAACGTCCTTTAATTAGCATCTATTTAGGGAGACTTCTACGAAATAGTAGATTGGATCTCCCGGTGGGATGAAGTGATTTCCCCCACAAATTGCATATAGAGTCCGAAACGGTATTACGGACATAGACATGCTGTGTGAAGCCCATCCGTACAGGTCGAGCCGGATTGGTGATGATTAATGCGTGTAAAGTGCCGGAAACAATTCCGTGTACGTGCTGTGATTCGAGTCATGTGACTGTTGTTGTATAGAAAATAGGACCTGGAGGTGTTTCCCAGGCTATACTCGAGATTGGGTGGCAGAACTGAGTTCTGTCACTAGCGCCGGGCGCTAGCGTTAGCGCCGGCGGTAGCTCCAGGTGAGCTACTAGTGTTGATGTCTGGAGGTGGTTTCCCAGAGGTGGCAGTACAGATTTCTGTTACTAGTGCCGGGCAGAACTAATTTCTGTTGCTAGCGCCGGGCGCTAGTGTTAGCGCCGGCGGTAGCGCCCAGCACACAGATTGTGTGTTTCCGTGCTACCTAAATTCCTGGAGACTGGATGCGTAGCAGGAAAAGCTGTGGAACTTGCAAAACCCAGCTTTAAGAGATGGGTATAGGGTGAAGCTTACTCGTATCGCATATATCGCGATGATTGAGCACGGGCCTAGCTGAACCAAACCCCCTATAGTGGTGGTGAAGAGGTCACCCCTCGTTGCACCGGGCTATGGAAGAGTGTCGTAACTTCATTTACGGGCTAGCTCAATTTGCTTGTCTAAGTTGAAATAGGACTTAGCGTAAGGGCGTAACTCAGGGAGTATGCCAAAGTGTGCCTTGAGAGCACGAAGCGGGTGGCTTGGTTTGCCTCCGTTGGTGTTGTTTGCGGATATATATTTATATGATGTTGACTCTTACTTGCAGGGAAGGAACACCGCCGTCCCGAGTGTGGGGCGGGGTCGTTATAAATCTTGGTCAGCTAAAGCTGACCGGTTGCTTGTTTTCCCACCAATTGGTGGATTTGCTTATACAGGTCCCGGTGAGACTAGCGGGAGATAGCAGGCTGAAGCCCCTGCTGCTGTGCTGTGCTGGCCCTTGAAGGCCAAAGCTTTTGTTTACTTTTGTTCATGTGTGGCCGGCCTGCGTGCCGATGTTCGGAAGCCACTTAGATGCTGTAAACAAACTCTTGAAAATAACACTTGTTGTATTTCATTCCTAGTAGTACTGTGGACTTGTTATAAACTGGTTTAACATGAAATTCTAATTATGCTTCTGTTGTGACTCTAATGCTGAGATAGTTATATTTGTAACTGTTTAGACACTAATTTTAGTAACGCGCTCTTCTGTTCATTTCATATGGCGTGGGGTCCCGGCCGGACCTACTGTTATATGCTATGTAACAGGGAGGGTGTTACAAATTGGTATCAGCTACCGGTCTCGATCCCTTTCCGTCTGAATTCGTGGTCGAATTCTTTTAAGGGGTGGTGAGCGCGTGTGTGCGTCGCCTTTAACTCATATAAATAACCAGTTTTGTCCACTTTCGGAATGACTTACATGTATTTGTGTAGCATTCAGATGGAACTTCTGTGTTCCTTTATTGATTGTTGTTATCTCTCAGTCGCTAATTATATTTTGGGTACATATATAGGCGACTGGGAGTGGAGCGGGGCCTTCTCGACCCCCTCGTTCGACTGCAAGCAGTGCACCAACTCCGGTGCCGACTCCTCCTTCGGCTGAAACCGTAAGGATGATCGCTGAGGCAGTCTTTGCAATGTTCACGGCGCAACCAGGAGGGCATGTCCCTGGACAGCCTCCTACTCCGGGAGCGGTTCTGGTGCAGGCTCCAGCAGCCGAACCTGCGGTAGAAAGGCCAGTGCCGTTGAGGGCACGAAGAGCTCCCGATCAACAGCTGCAATACTTTTTGAGTTTCCACCCTCCGACGTTCACGGGGGCAGGAACCCTGACGCAAGCGGAGGATTGGCTGTCAAAGGTGCGCAAAACCTTGAAGGCCACGGACATGGAGGAAGGACAAAAAGTGACTTTGGCAACCTTCCTACTAGATGGGGAGGCGCAGCTGTGGTGGGATGAGATGGAGATACATCAGCTTGCGGGACGGCAGTTGACTGATATCTCTTTTGATGAGTTTTCTAGACTGTTCTTGGCACGATATCTTCCACAGGCCCAACAAATAGAAATGGAAAACCAGTTCAACCGGCTGACTCAGGGTGATAGTACGATCGACGACTATCTGCATGAGTTTACACGGTTGGGTCGCTATGCAGGAGCGACCTTTGCCAATGAAGCACGGAAGACAACTATGAAGGTCTGAGGGAAGAGTTGCGGTTCCTTCTGACGGGGCCAATGACGCAAGGGTTTATGACCCTGGTCAACTCAGCTCGTTCTTTAGAAAAAGACATGAAGCGGTCCCGCAGTAAGAAAGAGCTAGCAGTAGTCAAGCCAGAGTTCAAAGTATCGAGCTCGGCAAAGTCGGGGCAAGGCAAGTGGAAGAAAGGAGCGCGACCGTCTGGGTCAGCTCAATCTTCAGCATCGGGAGTGACTGGGCGAGGCCCAATCATCTGTTACAACTGCGGCAAGCCGGGACATATAGCACGTGACTGTCGTAGTGGGAAGAAGCTAGTTGCGGCCTATGCGGCAGAGAAAGGGAAGGCGGCAGAGTCAACCGCATCCCACGCTGCTCCAGCCCAACCTAGGGTTTACAACCTTGGCCAACAGGAGGCCATCAAACAGAACGATGTGGTGACAGGTATGCGATAGTATATAGCTTTTGTTGCTTTTTATATACTTCATACCTTATACCTTGCTTGGTAACCATTGATGTCCTAGGCTTTGTCATGATCTTTAACTATCCGACGAGAGCACTATTTGATACGGGTGCTTCACATTCCTTTCTATCGGAGGCCTTCATACAGCAACTTGGAGTGCCTTCGTTGTTTAGACAGGAACGATTAAATGTGATGCTACCCAATGGGTGTTCGATGCGCGCGGATCGAGGTTGTGTAGTAAAGGTACGAATAGGGAGTCAAGACTTTGATTTGGAAGCACTGATACTCCCGCTTTCGGAATTCGATGTAATCTTTGGTATGGACTGGCTGTCAGCGCAGCAGGCCTACATTGATTGCACTTCTAAGGAGGTCACACTGGGGCGAAATACCGAACGTGCGACTACATTTTTTAGTTTGCGTGGATCGAGCAAGACACTGATGTCTGCTGTCCAAGTGGTCAAGGCGGTTCGGCAGGGCGCAGAGCTATGTGTTGTGCTAGTGGGGGCTGCAAAGCCTCAACCCAGTTTGAGTGATGTTCCTGTGATTTCAGAGTATCCAGATGTGTTTCCGAAAGATCTCCCTGGGGCGCCACCTCAGCGAGAGATTGACTTCACTATAGAACTGGTGCCAGGTGCCAAACCTGTTTCATGCTCTCCGTACCGAATTGCGCCAAAGGAGATGGCGGAATTGAAAGTTCAATTATAGGAGTTGCTAGAGCAGGGTTGTATACGTCCAAGTACCTCCCCTTGGGGTGCTCCGGTCCTTTTTGTGAAAAAGAATGACGGAAGCCTGCGTCTATGCATTGACTACCGAGAATTGAACAAGCTGACCGAGAAGAACAAGTATCTGATTCCTCGAATCGATGACTTATTCGACCAGCTAGTTGGGTCAACGGTATATTCAAAGTTGGATCTCAAGTCCAGCTATTACCAGTTACGAATTCGGGATTGTGATATTCCTAAGACAACATTCAGTACTCGCTACGGACACTACGAGTTTACAGTGATGCCGTTTGGATTGATGAATGCACCGTCAGTATTTATGGATCTGATGAATAGGACCTTTCGAGAGTGCCTTGATCGGTTTGTTATTGTCTTCATTGATGATATCTTGGTGTACTCTCAGTCTGAAGAAGAACACGCGATTCATTTGCGTGAAGTTTTGGAAATCCTGCGACGTAGTCAATTATATGCCAAGTTCTCTAAGTGCGAGTTCTGGCTAGCCTCAGTGGCGTTCCTTGGTCATGTTGTTAGTGGCGAGGGTATCGCAGTGGATCCGGCAAAGATTGATGCAATCCAGAAGTGGCCCGTTTTGGCAACAGTAGCAGAAGTCAGGAGTTTTCTTGGACTTGCCAGCTACTATCGGCGCTTCGTGGAAAACTTTTCGCGGATCGCTCTACCTCTCACCACCTTGACGAGGAAGGATCAGAAGTTCGTTTGGTCATCGGAGTGTGCACGGGCTTTTGAGGAATTAAAGAGGCGTTTGATCACAGCACCAATTTTGTGTTTGCCATCAGGTGCAGAGGGTTATGAAATTTATAGTGATGCGTCAGGGAACGGCTTAGGCTGCGTACTTCTTCAGCACGGTCAGGTGATAACTTATGGCTCTCGACAGTTGAAAGTGCATGAGCGGAACTATCCGGTCCACGATTTGGAGTTGGCGGCCGTGATATTCGCTCTAAAGCTGTGGCGGCACTACTTATATGGTGTGAAGGTTGACATCTTTACAGACCATAAGAGCCTTAAGTATCTGTTAACGCAGAAAGAGCTCAATATGCGACAACGAAGGTGGATGGAGTTCCTGGGGGACTACACGTTTGATATACATTATACTCCCGGAAAGGGGAATGTCGTCGCAGATGCATTGAGCAGGAGGGCTTTTTCCCAGGCCAACTGGATTCAGATGTATGGTCCACGTCTGATCAGGGACTTGGAAGCCTTGGAGATCTTCTGTGTAGAGAGGAGTTCTAGTGCGAATGCGTGCTTAAACTGGACGGAGGTGCAGTATGACCTCGCGGACAGAATACGACAGGCCCTGGAGCTTGATTCGAGCATGCAACGCTATTTGGCAGAGTCTGGGGTTGGGACTGCTGCAGAGTTTATGATGGACGACGGTCTGATGTGGAAAGACGGTCGGTTGTGCGTCCCAAATGTGGGTAAGTTGCGGGAGGAATTGATGTACGAAGCACATTTTACCAAATACTCAATTCACCCAGGGAGCACAAAAATGTACCAGGACATGAAAAAGCTGTTTTGGTGGCCAGGATTAAAGAAAGACATCACCTTGTATGTGGCAAAATGCAAAACTTGCGCACAGGTGAAGGCGGAATGTCAGAAACCTGGAGGTTTCCTGAAGTCGTTGCCTATACCGGAATGGAAATTTGATGACATTTCGATGGATTTCGTGCACGGTTTGCCAAGATCACAGAGTGGGAATGATGCCGTATGGGTGATCGTGGATCGCTTGACAAAGGTAGCCCACTTTATTCCAAACCGGAAGGACGATTCAGTTGAAAAGTTAGCAAAACTTTATGTTGATAGCATTGTACGATTGCACGGTGTGCCCCGTAGCATCGTCAGTGACCGAGATGGGCGCTTCACTTCGAAAGATTGGAAGCTAATCCACCAGCTGTTAGGTACAAAACTGAAGTTTAGTACTGCCTTCCACCCTCAGACGGATGGACAGACTGAACGTACGAACAGAACCATGGAGGATATGCTCCGAATGTGCGTCCTGGACTTCGGTAAAAAGTGGGAAGATCATCTTTTCATGATCGAATTCGCTTACAATAACAGCTATCAGGCAAGTATAAAGATGGCCCCCTTCGAGGCCCTCTATGGTAGAGCTTGTCGCACTCCCTTATCTTGGGCGGAGACAGGTGAAACGAAGCTGTTTAAGCGAAAGGAAGTCGAAGAGGCAAATTCGGCTATTCAAACAATCCGGGAGAGATTGTTAATTGCGCAAGATAGGCAGGCGAAATACTACAATGCCAAGCACAGAAACGTCGAGTTCGCCGTGGGCGACTGGGTTTATCTCAAGATCAAACCTTTCAAGGGTGTGTCCAGGATTCAGCGCTTGAAAAAGCTGAGTCCAAGATACCTTGGACCATTTGAGATACTGGAACGTGTTGGCGAAGCTGCCTATCGACTCGCTCTTTCGACAGAGTTGAGTGGTCTGCACGATGTATTCCACATATCAGTATTGAGGAAAGCTGTACCAGAGCCTAGCCAAGTGCTTGTGGCTACTCAGGTGCCGGTCGATGATGGGTTGAAGACAAAGGTCATACCTATTAGCATCGAGGACACTAAGGTCAAACAACTACGGAATAAATTGATCAAGATGGTCAAAGTCCGCTGGAACAACTGCGGTCGTGAGGAACTTACATGGGAGCGCGAGCAAACTATGCGTGAGGAGTTCCCCGAGCTGTTCCTTTAAGGTACAAATTGTATTTTGTATCGTTTTGTTTATTTGCACTGTTAGAATTTCGGGACGAAATTCATTAAAGGGGGGAAGACCTGTAAGACCCCAAATGGCATGTGCACCCAAAATACCAAAAATGAGCATGAGCTGAAATCAGGGAGCTAGCGCCAGGCGCTAGCGATAGTGCCGGCGGTAGCGTCCCGAGAACTCCCGAGACATCCCGAGAAATGGTTCCGAGAACTCCCGAGAAATGGAACAGGCTGAAACATATGAGCTAACGCCAGGCGCTAGCGCTAGCGCCGGCGGTAGCGTCTCTTAGCGGTACCGACTCAGGCTAGCGCCAGGCGCTAGCCACTAGCGCCGGCGGGTAGCGATAAAACATAAAACCCCCAAATCCCGACTCTTCAGCCCATTCCTTCTGATTTCCTGTGGAGTACTGAGGGCTGAGAGCTGGGAGAAGGGAAGGGAAGCCTTTGGAGTTGAGCGTTCATCGTGCCAGGAGGGATTTGTGAAGCATCGTCTTCGTGCGTGTGCCACCGCGGATTCCAGCCACCTCCCTCTCAATCCTATGGCACCGAAACGGCCTACAAGGGTAACGATTCTCCTCCCTCAGCCTTGGGCATGAACGTCCTTTAATTAGCATCTATTTAGGGAGACTTCTACGAAATAGTAGATTGGATCTCCCTGTGGGATGAAGTGATTTCCCCCACAAATTGCATATAGAGTCCGAAACGGTATTACGGGCATAGGCATGCTGTGTGAAGCCCATCCGTACAGGTCGAGCCGGATTGGTGATGATTAGTGCGTGTAAAGTGCCGGAAACAATTTCGTGTACGTGCTGTGATTCGGGTCATGTGACTGTTGTTGTACAGAAAATAGGACCTGGAGGTGTTTCCCAGGCTATACTCGAGATTGGGTGGCAGAACTGAGTTCTGTCACTAGCGCCGGGCGCTAGCGTTAGCGCCGGCGGTAGCTCCAGGTGAGCTACTAGTGTTGATGTCTGGAGGTGGTTTCCCAGAGGTGGCAGTACAGATTTCTGTTACTAGTGCCGGGCAGAACTAAGTTCTGTTGCTAGCGTCGGGCGCTAGTGTTAGCGCCGGCGGTAGCGCCCAGCACACAGATTGTGTGTTTCCGTGCTACCTAAATTCCTGGAGACTGGATGCGTAGCAGGAAGAGCTGTGGAACTTGCAAAACCCAGCTTTAAGAGATGGGTATAGGGTGAAGCTTACTCGTATCGCATATATCGCGATGATTGAGCACGGGCCTAGCTGAACCAAACCCCCTATAGTGGTGGTGAAGAGGTCGCCCCTCGTTGCACCGGGCTATGGAAGAGTGCCGTAACTTCGTTTACGGGCTAGCTCAATTTGCTTGTCTAAGTTGAAATAGGACTTAGCGTAAGGGCGTAACACAGGGAGTATGCCAAAGTGTGCCTTGAGAGCACGAAGCGGGTGGCTTGGTTTGCCTCCGTTGGTGTTGTTTGCGGATATATATTTATATGATGCTGACTCTTACTTGCAGGGAAGGAGCACCGCCGTCCCGAGTGTGGGGCGGGGTCGTTATAAATCTTGGTCAGCTAAAGCTGACCGGTTGCTTGTTTTCCCACCAATTGGTGGATTTGCTTATACAGGTCCCGGTGAGACTAGCGGGAGATAGCGGGCTGAAGCCCCTGCTGCTGTGCTGTGCTGGCCCTTGAAGGCCAAAGCTTTTGTTTACTTTTGTTCATGTGTGGCCGGCCTGCGTGCCGATGTTCGGAAGCCACTTAGATGCTGTAAACAAACTCTTGAAAATAACGCTTGTTGTATTTCATTCCTAGTAGTACTGTGGACTTGTTATAAACTGGTTTAACATGAAATTCTAATTATGCTTCCGTTGTGACTCTGATGCTGAGATAGTTGTATTTGTAACTGTTTAGACACTAATTTTAGTAACGCGCTCTTTTGTTCATTTCATATGGCGTGGGGTCCCGGCCGGACCTACTGTTATATGCTATGTAACAGGGAGGGTGTTACACGCCCCCCTCTGGGGCTCGCCCCCCTCTACAGGGGGCCGGCAAGCTGGGGGCTTCCTCCTTCGCCGCTCGCCCCCTTGCCTCTACCTCCCTTCCTGCATGGGTCGATGCTACCATGATGCTCCAATGAGCCTTCGGGAGTATACTCGGCGAATATCGGGGTTGTACATCGTCGATGCCGCTGGAGATGCGCAGAAGCGGGCGAGAACGTGCGAGAGCGAGCGAGAGCGGGCGAGGGAGACGAAGCGGGGATGGAGCGGGCGAGAGAATCGAACGAAAATAAAACCTAACCGTGCTCTGATACCATGTTACGGGATTTTGGGAGAAAATCCGAGTGCCTCACATAGAGGTCTCACCCTTTATTTATACTAAGCATGGAGGAATATAAAGTGATGGTACACGATGCGGGACTAATAAGTCTAATACGTCTCATAACATAAATATAAATATAAATAAAGTGAAATATAAATAAAAAATATCAAATTACCGGAAGCCATGATCTGTGCTCCCAGGTGCAACCTGCAACTTGAGCTCAGTGTCACTACAAATTTCATCTGTCGCCCGATCTCTTATGGGCTCGCGGCTGGGTGCGGCGAGATATTCGTGTCGATCACGGGTGTAGCATTGGATTTCATGCGGGCGGAGCCCGCTTGGGTGCGGTAGAAGTACGCCAAAAAACATTAAGCACGGACGAAACTCGCGCGGAGATGCACGTATACCTAATATATAACTGTTACATTATATATCCTATATAACTATTGTATTATATATTAATATATAATAATTATTATTATTACAGTGAGTTGTTATTCGCAAACCACGTTTGTTTATTCGCAGATTTTGTCTATTCACAACTCTAAAGGAAGTCAAATTCATCATTCGCAGATATTTTTGTTATTCACAAATTAGTACTGGAAACTTAAAAAAAAAATTATTTTAAAGTAGATCTAATGTATATAGTAGTAGGAAGTCTACTAAAAAGCTTTTGAATTTTCATCATTGTTTTTAGTATATGTATATAGTGTAATTACACAAACAGTTATTATATTTTATGAATTATCATTTTTTTTTATAATATAGGTTAAGTCATTTGAGTAAAAGAATGAAGCTATATTTGACAATTTTAAAAGTTGCACCAATCACAACTTCTTGTATATAATAGTTAAAGATAGATAGATATATTAAAATCTAAAATAATAAGCAGTTAAACTCTGGTTAACATTTGGTGCGGCCCGAGTATGCAGAAATTTCAGTGGTTAGCGTCCTGCTTTCCCTAGGTCTTCTCAGAGTTCAGCCAACCGCCATAATTCAGCCACGTCACCCGTGTTATGTCCCCCGCCCCTTTCAACGGCAGCGCTTATCCGCTCGCGTTAATTGTCCTCACCCTTTCTCGCTGCCCCTATAAATTCATCATCGACTCGACCTTCACGGCTTCACCACAATCCCTACACAAATTCCCAAATCCGCACCCCCAGCCGCCACCAAATGCGATCCCTTCTCATCTTTTGCGCCCTCCTCCTCCTCTCCGCCGCCTTCTCCTCAGATGCCGCCGTCGGCCGTAAGTCTCCGAAGCTGGGTGGATGGAGTCCGATCAAGAACCTTGGCGATCCGCATGTACGGGAGATCGCTAACTTCGCGGTAGAGGAGCACGATAAGCAGGCCGGCGAAAATCAGATTCTGATCAAGGTTTTAAGCGGTGATACTCAAGTCGTTTCCGGCGTGAACTATCGTCTCCTCATCAAGGTCGCCGACGGCGACGTCGTTGAAGATTATGAGGTTATTGTCTGGGATAAACCGTGGGCGAAAGTCCGAAAGCTTACCTCCTTCCGTCCGATCAAGCACCAGAGGAAACCCTAGGACGCGGGAGAAAATAATTCGATGCTTTAATTAAATGCCCGCCAACTATCACGTGCCTTCTATTATTACTTTCTTAAGACGCTATCTGTGGAAATGCCAAATGAGGCATTATTGTTATTATTATTGTTCTCACTATTATTATATATTATATATATTACATATTACCTGTGGAAATGTCTCCCTGCGTCATCATTCGGCAAACGGCATTATTCGGCAGACGGAATCATTTGGCGAATTATGTGGCAAGGGCTATGCATGTGCTCGATGCACTTAACGTGCTGCGCTCACATTTTAGCCGGTGCAACATTTTATGCATGTGCTCGACTACTCTTGGGCGGGTTGCACCAGAATGCAAAAGGGATTTCTTGCGGGCGGGCTGCCAGCATGTTAGAGGGCTGCTCTCTTGCGGGCGGGCTGCGCAATAATGATTCTAGTAGAATTTATAGAAATAAAATGATGATTCTTAAGATTTATCAATAGAATCGAAGTTTACAGCAGAACTTGTGGAGGAAATATCTAAATGAGTTTAACTTTATGTTGGTGTTTACTGTCCTTATTTTAAGGGCGATGCTATTAGCAGTTCTAAGACGGCTATTCGCAGTCCTAAAAACACTTAAAACGGCTATTCGTAGTCCTAAAAATACTTAAATTTATTGGGCTGCGAATATCAATTGACTGCGCTTAGCGGTTATAGGACTGCTTATAACATTGCTCTTACTTTTAATTGTGAATGCAAGATGAAATATCTAAACATAGTGTTGTTTCATTTACCCAAAATAAGAGGCACGCAAAGAAAGATGGTTCATTTGCTCAATTTCAAGTTTGTTGAGAATAAAGGGAAAAATTGTCAATTTTGAGTTGAGTGCGTTCAATTTCAAGTCGGTTCGGAATTTAGCTATTTCTCGTTTCAAAATTGAATTTGATTTCGAGTCAAATTTGACTTAAAATTTTGATTTCTAGTCGAGCTAAAATCGCTCCGACTTGACTCAAAATCAGTCATAATTTCACCTGTAACTCATTTATGCTAAAATTTCATTAATTTATCCCCAAATCAATTTTCCATACCCAAAAAACCGCTCAAAACCTGAAATCCTGCTCACAAACATAAAATCCCACTCACTCGAAGTCAGAGGGGGGGGGGGGATAAAGTGTTGGTAATGCACTTTATGGTAAATTGCGGGTATCTAAAAGTCCATGTAAATACTCGCACACATCTCAAAGCGAACCGTTGATTACCCACACTTTACTGTAAAGTGCATCCCACACTTTATCCCCATGAACCCCTCCCAGCCTCCCAAGTGAATTCACATTAACCACTCATCAGTCACCACCGACGCACCTCTATGCTTTCGCCTGAAGACATGAGATCTTAGCAGTCGGATTATTTATCATCTCTCTCTCTCTTTGTGTCTATACTTTCTTTTCACGAATATTCTGACATTGTTATGATGGGCCCCAACTATTAAATTTCTAGCATTTAGTAAAATCTTACCAACAATCACAGGTCTACAAACAAAGTTCAACATAAATCCAACCTTCTAAAGAGGAATTTGAAAGATAATCAAGAATCTTAAAGACAATAAATAAAATGTGTTCTAGGTCTCTAAAAAAATAGGACACAAAAATAAAAATAAAAAAGGTAAAAGAAATCCTAAGGTGCTGCAAACTTATGAAACCTAGGCTCTATTTAAAGACTAATTTTTAGGTACAAGTAGCGCACAGAGCTGTGCACGCAGTTACAGCCGTAATTATGTAAAATACAGCCGTAATTTCAGGTTACAGCCGTATTTTACATAATTACGGCTGCAACTGTTAAGTAGCGTGCACAGCTCTGTGCACGCTACTTGTACCTAAAAATCTCTCCTATTTGAAAGGGTTTAGGATGGTTGTTGTTGCATGAAAAATAATGGTGAGAAATTGTAACTTTCCTAGCAGCATGAGTCTACTTGTGGCTCCACGATATACAAAATTCACAAACATAAAATGTTAATAATTAATACAACAAAATTTACTGAAATATCTCTGAGTAAATAGAAATGGAAGTTAAACAAAAACCCAAAAGAATGGGGTCTGAATGTCCACAACTATTAGAAATGTACATAATTGAAAGTTAAGTGCGGGGCCTTAATGTCTTACAGGGCTTTCAAATAGAGTAAAATTAAAACTAGAGAAAAGTCGTAACACGGGGGAGAGACCTCCAACTCCACAACACAACTTAGACTCTGGCCATCACGCCCCACTACGAGCTACGCTACCTGAAATCAAGAACAAACTGGTGGTAAACGAAGGTCAGCATGGAGCTGAACAACACAACGTAACGACCCCTCCACCCGACCATCTTAGCGGACTCCAGGGCGAGTACATCGCTCTCCTACAAGTACGCACGAAAACTAACACATGTAAAACAAAAGAACAAAAAGGGACAACTAAGTGTCACCTTCCAAACCACCATGCACGCGTCGTGAACACCTAGAAATCGCACGACCTAAGCTCTATAAAAATTGCTAGGCGAATCAGTAACCGCGACACAAGGCATGAAATCACCTTTCGTCATAAATCATAGTAATAGAGGGGAAATCACAACCTACAACTGCTCCATTTAAGTCACAGATGACTGATTTGCCCCATGCTCCCAAACATAGTGGCCACGGGAAATCATATTTACAACTGCCCCAATAGAGGTGACAGAGGACTGGTTCAACGAATACAACATAAAAATGCCCCGTTAGAGGTGAGAGAGGACTGGGTTGGTGAATATAACCTACAACTGCCCTGTTATAAGTGGCAGAGCACTGGTCTAGCAGACACAATCTACAACTGTACCATTAGAGGTGATAGAGGACTAGTTTAACAACCACAACCTGCAACTGCCCCATTAAAGGTGACAATGGACTGGTTTAATTAGCAGACACAACTACAACCGTCACAACAAACGTGACCAGGGGGCCTATTTAGCATGTGCCCTCAAACGTAAATTCCAAGTGTAGCCTTACGTGACTCTAACATGTACGAACGATATGGAATATACTGATATGTCAGTAAACGAAACTACAATGTGACAGGGAATCCACCGGTCCTATATAAGCCGAGTAGATCGTCGATCTACAACTGTACCGTTGGATGTTGAGTTCCCTCCATCTCAGGTTGAGGTCGGCTCGACTAGAGATGTTGAGTTCCCTCCATCTCAGGTGGAGCTCGGCTCGACTAGAGATGTTGAGTTCCCTCCATCTCAGGTCGAGCTCGGCTCGACTAGAGATGTTGAGTTCCCTCCATCTTAGGTGGAGCTCGGCTCGACTAGAGATGTTGAGTTCCCTCCATCTCAGGTTGAGCTCGGCTCGACTAGAGATGCTGAGTTCTCTCCATCTCAGGTTGAGCTCGCCTCGACTAGAGATGTTGAGTTCCCTCCATCTCAGGTCGAGTTCAGCTGAAAAGATTGGCAAGAGTAACCCGTTGGCAGGGTCCTCCGTGGATTATTCTAAAGCCCCACCTACTCGTCAAATAGGTGGGTTGGACTTTTTTTTCGAGCTTGAGATAAGCTCGAAAAGAGCGGGGATTGTGTACAACCCTCATATTTGTCGAGTCGGTGTGACCCGACGCGGATGAGGTCGTGATAAAGAAAGTGGTCGTAATGCAGAAGATCGACTTGTTGGAGGTCGTCGAGACCAAAAAAGAAGTCCCCGGGGGGGGGGGGGGGGGGGGAGGAAGTGGACCGGAGGTCCACTTCCTCACCTGGGCGAGTGGACCTAGTGGTCCACTCGCCCAAGGCAGGGGCGAGTGTGTTGAAACCGATTTCTCGGTCTCTGTGGAGTTCGGGGCCCCCAAAAAGTTGAGGGGTGGCCAACTCTTACTCCCCCCAAGGGAGAGCTCTAGGTTGAACGTGTTGGAACTATGAACTGGACCAAGGGCTCGGCGAGGAGGTCCCACCACATACCCGGAAGATCGTTGAGCGCTTCCCCTCCCAAGCCAAAGCCGGGCTTGGGCACCACTGGAGGCTCTCCTCACCCCACTAGAGAGATTTGGGGAGGGAGAGGGA
Source organism: Dactylorhiza incarnata (assembly GCA_033032865.1). Lineage (NCBI taxonomy): Eukaryota > Viridiplantae > Streptophyta > Magnoliopsida > Asparagales > Orchidaceae > Dactylorhiza > Dactylorhiza incarnata. The sequence goes on along the minus strand of JAWHQI010000347.1, from coordinate 1,640,888 downwards.
GAACTAGCCTAGAACACGCTTTTTCTCAAATGATGCCCCATTGGTCCTATTTATAGGATTTCTGGATTTGGACTGCAAATAACCAAACTCTGGCCTATCAGATTACCAAAGTACCCCCGGACTTAGCCTGTGAATAGCCAAATCCCGCTATTCTACGACGCTAAACGCAGACCGAACCTCCTTACTGGGGCTGGGCGAGAGGGGGCAGGCAACTCCCCTGTCTCGCCCCCCCTGCTTGAGATGGGGGCGAGAGGGGGGGTCGGACCCCCTCCTCCTCTCGCCCCTCTATGGGACGGGGGCGAGAGGGGGGGGGGGTCGGCCCCCCTCCTTCTCTCGCCCCTCTACAGGATGGGGGCGAGAGGGGGGGGGGGGGGGGTCGCCCCCCTCCTTCTCTCGTCCCTCTATGGGATGGGGGCGAGAGGGGGGGTCGGCCCCCTCCTCCTCTCGCCCCTCTATGGGATGGGGGCGAGAGGGGGGGTCGGCCCCCCTCCTCCTCTCGCCCCTCTATGGGATGGGGGCGAGAGGGGGGGTCGGCCCCCCTCCTCCTCTCGCCTTCTTCAGGATGGGGACGAGGGGGGGGGGGGGGTCGGCCCCCCTCCTCCTCTCTCCCCTCTTCAGGATGGGGGCGAGCGGGGGGGGGGGGGGGGGGGGGTCGGCCCCCCCCTCCTCTCGCCCCTCTACAGGATTGGCGAGCGGAAGGCTACCGCCTCCACCGCTGGCCTCCCTCTTCTTGTCTTGAATCTTGCTGGAGAACAATGTCTGAAAAGACTACTTGGGTCCCGGGAGCCTACTCGGCGAATACAGGGTTGTACACAATCCCCGCTCTTTTCGAGCGAGGTGCACGCTCGAAAAGAAAAGTCCAACCCTGCATATTCGGCAAGTGGCGAGTGGCGCTGAAAGAAATTGAGAAGATCCCCACTTCGTCTCGGTGAAGATTTGCTCAAGCTTCCCATTGAGACCATCCTACCCTGCCGGCTAGTGAGAGCCCAGCTAGCGGAGCCACCTCGGGAAAAACATATAGCCTCCCCGAGAGGTCTTCCAACCCTGCTGGCTAGCGAGACCACCTCGGGGGAAAAATACTTAGCCTCCCCGAGGAGTCTTCCAACCCTGCCGGCTAGCGAGAGCCCGGCTAGCGAGACAACCTCGGGGGAAAAATACATAGAGACCTTCCAGCCACCGGGCGGTTCCCGACCCTGCTAGCTAGGAGGGATCCTGGTCAGCTGGCCAGCATCGGGGCCTAGTACCTTTGAAACATTTGGCCACCGAGCGGTTCTCGGCCCTGCCAGCTTGATGGGAGCCTGGCCAGCGGGCCAGCATCGGGGCTAAGTACTTTTGAAACATTTGGCCACCGAGCGGTTCCCGACCTTGCCAGCTTGATGGGAGCCTTGTCAGCGGGCCAGCATCGGGGCTAAGTACCTTTGAAACATTCGACCACCGAGCGGTTCCCGGCCCTGCCAGCTTGATGGGAGCCTGGTCAGCGGGCCAGCATCGGGGCTAAGTACTTTTGAAACATTCGGCCACCGAGCGGTTCCCGGCCCTGCGAGCTTGATTGGAGCCTGGTCAGCGGGCTAGCATCGGGGCTAAGTACCTTTGAAACATTCGGCCACCGAGAGGTTCCCGGCCCTGCCAGTTTGATGGGAGCCTGGTCAACGGGCCAGCATCGGGGCTAAGTACCTTTGAAACATTTGGCCACCGAGCGGTTCCCAGCCCTGCCAGCTTGATGGGAGACTGGCCAGCGGGCCAGCATCGGGGCTAAGTACCTTTGAAATATTCAGCCATCGAGCGGTTCCCGGCCCTGCCAGCTTGATGGGAGCCTGGTCAGCGGGCCATCATCGAGGCTAAGTACCTTTGAAACATTCGGCCACCGAGCGGTTCCCGGCCCTGCCAGCTTGATGGGAGCCTGGTCAGCGGGCCAGCATCGGGGCTAAGTACCTTTGAAACATTCGGCGACCGAGCGGTTCCTGGCCCTGCCAGCTTGATGGGAGCCTGGTCAGCGGGCCAACATCGGGGCTAAGTACCTTTGAAACATTTGGCCACCGAGCGGTTCCCGGCCCTGCCAGCTTGATGGGAGCCTGGCCAGCGGGCCAGCATCGGGGCTAAGTACCTTTGAAACATTTGGCCACCGAGCGGTTCCCGGCCCTGCCAGCTTGATGGGAGCCTGGTCAGTGGGCCAGCATCGCGGCTAAGTACCTTTGAAACATTCGGCCACCGAGCGGTTCCCGGCCCTACCACCTTGATGGGAGCCTAGTGAGCGGGCCAGCATCGGGGCTAAGTACTTTTGAAACATTGGGCCACCGAGCGGTTCCCGGCCCTGCCAGCTTTATGGGAGCCTGGTCAGCGGGCCAGCATCGGGGCTAAGTACCTTTGAAACATTCGGCCACCGAGCGGTTCCCGACCCTGCCAGGTTGATGGGAGCCTGGTCAGCGGGCCAGCATCGGGGCTAAGTACCTTTGAAACATTCGGCCACCGAGCGGTTCCCGGCCCTGCCAACTTGATGGGAGCCTGGTCAGCGGGCCCGCATCGGGGCTAAGTACCTTTGAAACATTCAGCCACCGAGCGGTTCCCGGCCCTGCCAGCTTGATGGGAGCCTGGTCAGCGAGCCAGCATCGGGGCTAAGTACCTTTGAAATATTCGACCACTGAGCGGTTCTCGGCCCTGCCAGCTTGATGGGAGCCTGGTCAGCGGGCCAGCATCGGGGCTAAGTACCTTTGAAACATTCGGCCACCGAGCGGTTCCCGGCCCTGCCAGCTTGATGGGAGCCTGGTCAGCGGGCCAGCATCGGGGCTAAGTACCTTTGAAACATTCGGCCACCGAGCGGTTCCCGGCCCTGCCAGCTTGATGGGAGCCTGGTCAGCGGGCCAGCATCGGGGCTAAGTACCTTTGAAACATTCGGCCACTGAGCGGTTCCAGCCTGGTCAGCGGGCCAACATCGGGGCTAAGTACTTTTGAAACATTCGGCCACCGAGCGGTTCCCTGCCCTGCCAGCTTGATGGGAGCCTGGTCAGCGGGCCAGCATCGGGGCTAAGTACCTTTGAAATATTCGGACACCGAGTGGTTCCCGGCTCTGCCAGCTTGATGGGAGCCTGGTCAGCGGGCCAGCATTGGGGCTAAGTACCTTTGAAACATTCGGCCACCGAGCGGTTCCCGGCCCTGCCGGCTTGATGGGAGCCTGGTCAGCGGGCCAGCATCGGGGCTAAGTACCTTTGAAACATTCGGCCACTGAGCGGTTTCCGGCCCTGCCGGCTTGATGGGAGCCTGGTCAGCGGGCTAGCATCGGGGCTAAGTACCTTTGAAACATTCGTCCACCGCCGGCTTGATGGGAGCCTGGTCAGCGGGCCAGCATCGGGGCTAAGTACCTTTGAAACATTCGACCGCCGAGCGGTTCCTGGCCCTGCCAGCTTGATGGGAGCCTGGTCAGCGGGCCAGCATCGGGGCTAAGTACCTTTGAAACATTTGGCCACCGAGCGGTTCCCGGCCCTGCCAGCTTGATGGGAGCCTGGTCAGCGGGCCAGCATCGGGGCTATGTACCTTTGAAACATTCGGCCACCGAGCGGTTCCCGGCCCTGCCAGCTTGATGGGAGCCTGATCAGTGGGCCAGCATCGGGGCTAAGTACCTTTGAAACATTCGGCCACCGAGCGGTTCCCGGCCCTGCCAGCTTGATGGGAGCCTGGTCAGCGGGCCAGCATCGGGGCTAAGTACCTTTGAAACATTCGGCCACCGAGTGGTTCCCGGCCCTGCCAACTTGATGGGAGCCTGGTCAGCGGGCCAGCATCGGGGCTAAGTACCTGAAAAACTTTCATAACTTTGATTGTCATATTACATGTAAGAAAAACTAAGTCTGAAAGTAGACCATCATACTACATGGGCTTAAAGAAAAAGATAAGCAAGAAAACTAAAACTTGGTCTCCTACTCCCAAGTCTGGTCTTCCTCGACCTCTTATGGTTGTTGTTGTTGCTTCCTCGGACCCCTCGCCTCCCTTAGTTCCAAGAATTCAGGGCAGGCAAACGTCGTGTGACCCTCTTCATCGTGGAAGTCGCAGTAAGGTAACTCAACCATATCCCGTCTTTTTCCTCTTCTTTCTGCTTTCCTGGCTCTCCTCCTTCTCCCCCAACCGATTGTCATGGTTTGTTGAGGTGGTGGAGAGGGTGCCTTCGGTCCTTGCCTCCACCCTGGGAGGTCAGACTCTCCTTCCTGGAAGTTGTCTTCCTCTTGGTCGAACTTCCTCTTGGGGGTCCCTACCCTTCCCCCCTGCTGCCTTCCCTCCGGCTCACTCAGCTTCGCCAACCTTCTCGCGAACTCCGGGTTGGCCTCCTCACTCTCAACTTCTTCTGCCACCCTTTCCATCAACTCTTCAAAGGACAAAGGAGCTCTCCTCTTGAGGTCCATCTTGAAGAACCCTTCCCGCAGCCCCAACGTGAAGGCAAGCTTGAGGGTGTACCCGGACACTTCTTGGACGAGCAGAACCTCCTCCCTGAACCGCTCCAGATAGTGAGCCAGCGACTCCCCTGGCACTTGCTTGATCTTGAAAAGTGCTTCGGCATCTTTCTTCCTCTTCCTTGACATCGAGAAGCGTAGCAGGAAAACTCGGCGCAGGTGTTCGAAGGCATAGATGGATCCTGCAGGGAGCTGGTGGAACCAATCTCTAGCCTTCTCCTTCAGAGTTGTCGCGAAGAGTCGACACTTGAAAGCGTCCGTCATGGGCCTGATGGAGACCATATCCTCAAACCACTGTAGGTGCAGGACGGGGTCATCCTTGCCGGAGTAGTGAGACATCTCCAACCTTCTGAACCCCTCCGGAACCGGGGCCGAGAGAATCAACTCACACAATGGACTTCCTATGCTCGCCCCCCTTTGGGGTTGGGCGAGTGGGGGCATGACGCCTCCCCTCTCGCCCCCTTGGGGCTGGTGGAGTGGGGGTATGTGACCTCCCCACTCGCCCCCTTGGGGCTGGGCGAGTGTGTAACACCTCCCCTGTAATGACCATATAATATGGGTCCGGCCGGGACCCCACATCATATAACCGCCACAGCTTTAGTATTAAAAGATGATATTAACTACCCAATCTCATAACTCAGACAACACAGCGGAAACAAACTAAGCCACAGAGATTGTCCAAAACATCAAACATTCCATAATAAAAGACATCCCAACAAAAGGGGAAGGATAGTTTTTTTCCCTATACTACCTCGGCATGCAAGCCGAATATAACAAAGTACGAAGAAAGTAATGCAGGAAATCAACTAAGCACTTCGTGAAGCTTTAAGCCTTTTTGGCCGGCGCGCTGGGTCCAGCCTGCGATTCTTGCCCTGCAACCAAATCACAAAGAGCGGTAAACGAGGGTCAGCTATGGCTGACCACAAGCGGTGTAACAACATCCCTCCTCCCGGCCGTCCTAGCGGACCCCGGGGAACTACTTCACCCTGCAAGTCAGCACTTCGTATGCAAAAGTTCATAAAGGAAAGCAACATAAATACTGGCATGAGTGTCACAAGCATCATCCACGTTTCTATTTTGAGCAGGTAATAAAAGGGGCCTAACAATGCAAAATGAGTGCAAGCCCGGGTTTCACCCAAGGCGCCCTAAAGCGTATGAATCTAACACATCATCATACATCACCAACACAAGGGTACTCATTACTTCCCCACAAGGGCATCAAAACCCAAGGCCAAGCGCTCTCGCTGAGACCCACCTCGCCTGGCCCACCATGCCATCGGGCTTGTCTGACAGCTCACACGCTCGGGCCGCCAACAACGCACCAAGACCGATTCTAAGAATTCTGGCCAACCAAAACGTCCCAAGGCCCTGGGCTTACTTTCGGGACAACGTCCACCGATTGCCTCGCCTGACGACCGTCAACGGACTCAACCGTAGCACAGACATTCTCGTCAGTCAACAATCGAAGGGACTAATCTTGCCGGGACACTCTCCACACGTGAATCTCAGTCTTCACGGGATAGCCAGCCGACCACAAAGACCAATCGCGCCTTCGCACAACACTAGGCATCACAAGCCCCAAAATCCGCACATTATTTCTCCGCCCTAAACCCAACATTCGTTACCACACGAAGCTACAAAGGCATCACAACGACGAGTTCGTCGTAATCAGATTTCTAACAAAACCCCTAAAATGCGCGTAAATCAACATCACCGGATCGGACCAACGGCCACAAATCCGGCTTCACCCACAATGCCTAATCCGCTAACGGAGCGGATCTCTAGTGCAAAACATGCCGGGGACGGACACAATCAACCCGGTGGTTTATCTTGAACCAAGGCGACCGGGATCCCTCTCACTCGACGGATCCGGTGCCAAAATACAGAAAAAGAAGGGATGCCAAACACGCATCCTAAAGACCGGGAGGAGAAATGTCGTTACCTTTTGAGATCTCCTCCTAGCCATGAGAAGCTTGCAACCACACGGTGGAGAAGAAGCGCCTTGATGCCCTCTACGCACTGCCGGTCTCGGATCGGCGAACGGAGCTCCGAAGCTCCGGCAATGGCGGATTCCCCTTCTTCTTCCTCCTTGCCTCCTCCTCCTTTCTCCAACCTAAGAGAGAGAAAGCCTTGGAAATAATGAGGGTTTAACTCCTCTACCAAGCCCTAAAACCCCCCAGCCAACCATCGCAGCCGTTGGATCAAAATCCAATAGATTTGGACGGACCGATCTCCTTCTCCGCTCAAAATCGCGGAGCAGAATAAACAGGGCGCACGATCACATGCGCACGGTCACTGGTCGTGCGCGAAGAGGACACTGGTCGTGCGCACTGTTCGAGACAGAACTCCGAATCCTTGCGAATTAACGCACGATCACATGCGCACGGTCACTGGTCGTGCGCGAAGAGGACACTGGTCGTGCGCACTGTTCGAGACAGAACTCCGAATCCTTGCGAATTAATGCACGATCACATGCGCACGGTCACTGGTCGTGCGCGAAGAGGACACTGGTCGTGCGCAGAGAACAACTATGGAATTTTAGCCTATCCCGAACGCAGCACTACCACTCCGCCTACCTCGCTGAACTACGATTTTGGGTGTTACAACTCCACCCCCCTTAAACAAATTTCGTCCCGAAATTTCAGAATTTAAACAGGGAATTCATAACGCATACCTGGAGCGAAAAGTTCCGGGAAATCCTCCCGCATCGCTTGCTCACGCTCCCAAGAGAATTCGTCTCGCCCGCAGTTGTCCCATCGCACCTTTACAAGTTTGACTTGCTTGTTACGCAACTGCCGGACTTCTGAATCCTCCACGCACACCGGGCGAACCCTCGCCCCCAAGTTCTCCATCACCGGCACCACCGCCGCTTCGACCACGACGCTCGGCTCCACCAAAGCTTTCCTCAGTACGGAGACATGAAAAACGTCATGTAATCCACTCAGCTCTGCGGACAACGCCAAACGATAGGCTGCTTCGCCTATACGCTCCGTAACCTCGAACGGACCCAAATATCTCGGACTCAACTTCTTGAGTCGCCGCACCCACGAAACACCCTTGAACGGCTTGATCTTCAAGTAGACCATGTCGCCCACTGCAAACTCCACATTTCTGTGGCGCGCATTAAAATACTTCGCTTGTCGATCCTGAGCAACCTTCATGCGCTCCTGAATCGTCCGCACAATCTCGCAAGCATCTTCCACCACTTGCTTTCCCAAAAGCTTAGTGTCTCCCACCTCTGCCCAAGACATCGGCGTTCGACACTTCCTTCCATACAAAGCTTCGTATGGCGCCATCTTGATACTCGCCTGGAAGCTATTATTATAGGCGAACTCCACCATGAAAAGGTGGTCCTCCCAACCTTTGCCAAAGTCGAGAGCACACATCCTCAACATGTCTTCCAACGTACGGTTCGTTCGCTCCGTCTGACCATCGGTCTGCGGATAGAACGCGGTGCTAAACTTGAGCTTCGTGCCTAGACTTTTCTGCACTAATCTCCAGTCCTTCGATGTGAATCGCCCATCGCGATCACTAACGATGCTCTTCGGAATCCCGTGCAACCGCACAATGTTTCGAACATAAAGCTCCACGAGCTTCTCCACGCCATCACTCTTCTGATTCGGAATGAAGTGGGCCACCTTCGTCAGGCGATCCATTATCACCCAAATCGCATCGTTACCCTGCTGCGATCGAGGCAAACCATGCACAAAATCCATAGAGATGTCATCAAATTTCCATTCGGGGATGGGAAGAGGCTTCAAGAACCCGCCGGGCCTTTGGCACTCAGCCTTCACCAAGGCACAAGTCTGACATCGGCTCACGTACTCGGCTACATCCCGCTTCATCCCAGGCCACCAAAAAGATTTCTTCAAATCCGCGTACATCTTTGTACTTCCTGGATGAACGGAGTACTTCGTAAAGTGAGCTTCAAACATCAACTCCTCGCGAAGCTTGCCGAAGCGCGGAACACAGATCCTCCCGTCTCTCCTCAGAATTCCACCAACCATCTCCAAGGCAGTGCCTTCGCTTTGCTGAGCCTCCAACACCAACTGTTGGCACTCCTCATCCGCACTGGTCGCCTCTCGGATTCGATCCGTTATATCACACTGCATTTCAATCCAGTTCAAACGAGCTATGCTAGACTCACCTCTAGCCACACAAGAAATGTCAAGAGACTCCAAGTCTCGAATCAAACGCTCGCTATGCGCCTCCATCCAATTACCTTGCCCGGAGTACTTCCTACTCAAAGCATCCGCCACCACGTTGGCTTTACCCGGCGTATACTGAATCTCCACGTCGTAGTCCCCAAGGAACTCGACCCACCTACGCTGCCGCATATTCAGATCCTTTTGGTCTAGGAGATACCTCAGGCTTTTGTGATCCGTGAAGATCTCCACCTTCGCACCATAAACATAGTGTCTCCACAGTTTTAGCGCAAAGATTACCGCCGCCAACTCCAGATCATGGACGGGATAATTCCTCTCATGAGTCTTTAACTGCCTTGACCCATACACTATCACCTTGCCGTGCTGCACCAGCACGCAACCCAACCCGCAACCTGACGCGTCGCTAAAGATCTGAAATCCTTCCGTCCCACTAGGAAGACTAAGGATTGGGGCAGACATCAATCTTTCCTTCAAATTCTCGAATGCCCGGGCACACTCCGGTGTCCAAACAAACCTCTGGTCCTTGCGAGTGAGTGTGGTGAGGGGCAACGCCATCCGCGAAAAGTTCTCCACGAATCTTCTGTAATAACCGGCTAGTCCAAGGAAGCTCCGGACTTCCGCCACGGTTCTCAATACAGGCCAACCCTTAATGGCTTCAATCTTCGATGGATCTACCGCCACCCCATCTCCACTAATTATGTGCCCCAAGAAAGCCACCTTCTCGATCCAAAACTCACATTTTGAGAACTTAGCATAAAGCTGATTCTCCCTTAGAGTCTGCAATACTTGCCTCAAGTGAGACTCATGCTCTGCCTCCGATTTTGAATACACCAAAATATCATCAATAAACACCACCACGAACGAATCTAAGAACGGGCGAAAAACCCTGTTCATCAAATCCATGAACACAGATGGCGCGTTCGTCAGTCCGAACGGCATCACCGAAAACTCGTAGTGTCCATAACGAGTCCCAAACGCTGTCTTGGCAACGTCCTCTTCTCGAATCTTCAACTGGTAGTACCCCGATTTCAAATCCAACTTGGAGTACACCACCGACCCCACTAACTGGTCGAACAAATCATCGATTCGGGGAATCGAATATTTATTCTTGACGGTCAACTTATTTAGCTCACGGTAATCAATGCACAACCGCATACTTCCGTCCTTTTTCTTCACAAACAAAACCGGTGCGCTCCACGGCGAAGAGCTGGGCCTAATGTACCCTTGCTCTAACAACTCTTGCAACTGAACCTTTAGCTCGGCCAGTTCCTTCGGTGCCATCCTAAACGGAGGACGCGACACCGGCCTCGCACCCGGTACCAACTCTATCGAGAAATCGATTTCACGCTGAGGAGGTGCTCCCGGAAGCTCCTCGGGGAATACATCCTCAAATTCTTCCACCACCGGAACTTCTCTAATAGCCAACTTTGTGGAGTGAGCCTCCAACAAAGCTAAAAACGCCTCGCCTCCTTGATTCACCGCACACCTCATTTGCATAGCGGAAATCAGGGAGCAAGCCACTCCGCTTAGGCCTTCAAACTTGACCTCTGCTCTACCTTCAGCTCTCAGGGTTACCACCTTCAACTGGCAGTCGATACTAGCTCGCTGCTCCGCAAGCCAGTCCATTCCCAAGATAACATCGAATTCGGCTAGTGGCAGAATCGCTGCTACCAACACGAAATCACAATCGCCAATTTGCATCACAATGCGTCCCTTCCTCATGGTAGTCATGAAAGACCCATTCGGCATACGCACACTCAGCTCCACTCCTGCCACTACGGGCTCAGCACCAATCTTCCGGATAAAACTTTCCGCAAGAAAAGAGTGTGACGCCCCCGTGTCGAACAACACTCGAGAGGGGTAGCCCGAAACTAGCACGAAACCTAACCACGTGCAAAACAGACATGAAAGGCCGCAAACTACATTATAGTAACAAACGAAACTTAAACCTTTCGTACCTGTCACCACATCGGGTTGACGTATCGCTTCCTGTTGCCCAAGATTATAGGCCCTAGGCTGCACTGGAGGGAACCGCGAAGCACTCGACTCCACCGCTTTCCCCTTCTCTGCAACACTGGGACCCGAACGCACCGATTGTTCTTGTCTCGGCTCTGGCCCAGCTCCGCCCTCGGTACAAAAATGACTAATGTGACCCACCTTGCCACACTGGTAACAAGTAACCGGACCTTTGGAACGGAAATCTCCCGAAGGTGCGCCACTTCTCTCCCCAGGCCTATTAGGACGGGGCTTCTTCTTCCATCGGCTGCCCTCGGACTTCCACTGGGACTGAGACTTAGAAGGCTTTCCTTCTCCCTGCCTTGCCGCAACACCCTTTCGCCGTTGAGTTCGCTCCAAGTCGCTCTCCAGCGTGCGAGCGACTTCGACCAACTCATTGAATCCCGCATTCTTCAAGGCTATGAGTGGTTGCCTTAAATTTTCCCTCAACCCTTGATAAAAGAGGTTATCTCTCTCTTCATCATCTGCCATTGTCGTGCCCGCATACCGACCCAACCGAGTGAACTCTTGCAGATATTCATCCACCGTCTTCTCCCGCTGCACCAAATGCAGAAACTGCCGCTGCAGTGCTAACCTTGTTGAAGCCGGAATGTAACGCTTTAGGAAAGCGTTTCCGAACTCCTCCATGGACGGAACACGCCCAACAAAAAGTCGACCGTTATGGTTCACCCACCACAACTTCGCATCGCCCTCTAACATGAAGCTCGCAAAGTGAGACTGCCTCTCAGCTGGGGTCTCAGCTGCCTTCAAGAGCTCCTGGATCCTCGAAAGCCAATCCTCGGCATCCGTTGGAGTGCCCACTCCCTTGAATGTCGGAGGGTGGAAACTCAAGAAATACTTCATGAATCGATCACCCATCGGAATAGCTCTCTCCGCTAGAGGCTCTGCTTGCCTTACTTCGACATCCGGTGTATCCGGCGTAGCCGCCGGAGTGACAGGGGTCGCAACTTGCACCACCGGCGTAGGAACCCGTGGCATCGCTCCAGCTTGAGCCGCTACCATTGCCTCCGCTAGCATGCGACAGAAATCAGCCGGGGACATGCCCACATTCATGAGGCCTGGAGCAGTAGCACTACTCCCCGAAGGCTCCTCTTGCCTCCTCGATGTCCCCGCATCGTCGCCAACATCCTTTCATAAGCAAGGAAACAAATAAACGCTCATCAGGATCTAAACGCAAGACCCGAACGCAGGGATACTCATGATCCCGCACAATACTCCTATGTGAACAATCTCTTACGCGATCCAAAAACACTAGACCTCGCAAGAATACTAGAACCAACCTCCCTCTGATACCAAATTGTAACACCTCCCCTGTAATGACCATATAATATGGGTCCGGCCGGGACCCCACAGCATATAACCGCCACAGCTTTAGTATTAAAAGATGATATTAACTACCCAATCTCATAACTCAGACAACACAGCGGAAACAAACTAAGCCACAGAGATTGTCCAAAACATCAAACATTCCATAATAAAAGACATCCCAACAAAAGGGGAAGGATAGTTTTTTCCCTATACTACCTCGGCATGCAAGCCGGATATAACAAAGTACGAAGAAAGTAATGCAGGAAATCAACTAAGCACTTCGTGAAGCTTTAGGCCTTTTTGGCCGGCGCGCTGGGTCCAGCCTGCGATTCTTGCCCTGCAACCAAATCACAAAGAGCGGTAAACGAGGGTCAGCTATGGCTGACCACAAGCGGTGTAACACTTTTTTTTGTAACGTCCCAAGGCCCTGGACTTACCATCGGGACAACGTCCACCGACAGCCTCGCCTGGCGACCGTTACCGGGCTGCAGCCCAAGCACCCCAACCCCTCTCCAGCCCACAGACGGGTTGTTGGTGGCCACAGCCTCCCTTTGGTGAGAAGTGATCCAGTTAAGCGCCTCTACGAGGCCTTCCCAGGAGGTCACCCATCCCAGTACTACTCCAGCCCGAGCACGCTTAACTATATAGTTCTTCAGGATGGGGGCGAGAGGGGGGGGGGGGGGGGGGTCGGCCCCCCTCCTCCTCTCGCCCCTCTATGGGATGGGGGCGAGAGGGGGGGGGGGGGGGGGGGGGGTCGGCCCCCCTCCTCCTCTCGCGCCCCTCTATGGGATGGGGGCGAGAGGGGGGGTCGTCCCCCCTCCTCCTCTCGCCCCTCTATGGGATGGGGGCGAGAGGGGGGGGGGGGGGGGGGTCGTCCCCCCTCCTCCTCTCGCCCCTCTATGGGATGGGGGGAGAGGGGGGGTCGACCCCTCCTCCTCTCGCCCCTCTTCAGGATGGGGGCGAGAGGGGGAGTCAGCCCCCCTCCTCCTCTCGCCCCTCTATGGGATGGGGCGAGAGGGGCGGGGGGGGGGGGGGGGGGGGGGGTCGGCCCCCCTCCTCCTCTCGCCCCTCTACAGGATGGGTGAGCGGAAGGCTCCCGCCTCCACTGCTGGCCTCCCTCTTCCTGTCCTGAATCTTGCTGGAGAACGATGTCTGAAAAGACTACTTGGGTCCCGGGAGACTACTCGGCGAATACAGGGTTGTGCAGAGTGGACCATAGGTCCACTCGACCAGGGGTGGCGACGTGGACCATAATTCACTCGCCCAGGGTGAGGGGCGAGTGGACCATGGGTCTACTCGCCCCTTAGGGGAGTGGACCGAGTGGTCCACTCGCCTATAACATCCCCCTGACAGCTAGACACCCCAGGTGAATCTGTCTTGACAAGGTCATGACAAGGCCTTGGTAGTGTAGAAATCCTTTTATCTTAGGCAAGATTAGGGTTGAAAGTGCCTTGGACTGCAAATAGCAATTTCCAGTGACCAAGTTTAGGGTTGGACTTTAGGGCCTCAACTTGACCATTTGACCCCACAATAGTATCCCTAACCCTTTAGGGGTCCCCTTAGGGCACCAAGGGCCCATTGGGGTCAATCAAAGAGACCAAATTGACCAAAGTCAACCATAACCTCAAATTAGTCAAAGTGGCCTAATTAGAGACAATTGACCTTCACCGTGCCAAATTGACCACACATTTAGGTATAAAATACCATAAGAGACCTAGTGGACCCAAAAGCCCCATCCTAGGGTCACCCAATTGGTCAATTTGACCAAAAGTCAAACTTGCCCAAATTAGGTCAAATCTCTTAAACCTAGCCCAATCCCTTTGGGCTAGCCCAAATTGAGTGGTCAACCAGCCTAGTAGACTAGCATTTATCATAAGAGAGAGGGAAAAATCGGCCATGATGAGTAGGAGAGAGAAAAACCCAACTTTGGAGGAGAGAGAAAGAGAGGAGAAGGTGGCCATTCATGGCAAAAGGAGACCAAGGGCCACCCTTTCCTCTCCCAATTGATTGGTGCATCTCCCCTCTTCAGTTTGGAGAAGATAGACAGTCATGCAAGGCCATAGCGGGGCTGAATTTTGTGGATTTTCTTGGTGGCCGAAAATTCCTTTCATGGCCATTAATGGTGGCAATCAAGGAGAGACCCTTCCTCTCCTCAAATTACTCCATTTAAAAGCTTCACCGGGCAGAGAGGAGTGTTTTCCCCCACTTAACTGAAGGGTTCGGGCATCTTGATGTGGTGGTTGCAGATCTTGGGAAGGATGGAGGTCGGCCATGGCATTTCTTCGTTAGACAAGGCAAAGCTTTACCAAGCAGGTCTGGTTCTCCTCCCTAACCTCTGTGGTGTAGATCTCAATCGTCGGTGGCTCGATTCGTGGCCAATTGGCCGTGAATCGAACCAGCCAAGCCACCCGTAGATCGGGTTGGGCTTCCTCCTACAGAACCCGATTCCGGCCACCTCCGGCCGATCAAACACCGCTCATCGCCGGCCACCACCTCAACGGAGGTGGTGGTGGCGTTGATTGGCCGGGGCGGCGCTCAGGTGGCCGGGAAATCCAGGATCAAGTCAGCTCAGGCGCGACAAATCCTGGCCGTTGGCTCATCGGGAACGATGACCACGCGCCGTCCGATCCGCGCCAAGATTCGCGCTGACCGAATTATTAAGATTTAGTTATTATTTATTAATTAATTCATTGAATTATTATAACTGCAGAGGTAATTTAATTACTAAAAATACTAGATGCCCTCTACTGAAAAAGTGCCCAACATGAAAGTTGTAGGCCTTGACCCCTAGGATCGTACAAAATTGACCTCACCCAATTAGGAGTCCTGGTTTGACCTCAGCACCCATTTTAGTGCAAAGTTTGACTGAATTTTGAATGGCTGCCCACACCAAACCACTAGTTCAAATGACTTGAAATTTGGACTAGGAGTGAGTCATGCCTAAGACTACAAAATATCCAAAAATGAGAATTTTTGGAGAAACGTTTCCTAAAGTTTTTGTAAATATTTAATAATCAATGTATAAATTATTTGGAGGGTCAAATGACCTCCAATCTCCACCAAATTTTAGTGGGGTGTTATTAGGGTCATGATAAACCCCTGGCTAAAATTTCAACTCATTTGGGGTTCATTTGAGTAGGTAGTCATTGGGCCAAAAATTTGTCCAATGAGGGGAAAATTGTGATTAGGGGTTATTTGGGGTTATTCATGGTCAAACCACCTCCAAATGGAGTGGAATCTTGGCCACTGCCCTAACACCGCCCAAATCACCTCCAGGTGAGTTTTGGGGTCATGGGGAGTTGGATTGCCCTAGGACATGGAGTTGGAGCCCTTTGGGGTGCATTTAGCCAAGTAAAGATCCATTGGCCAAATGGGCCCATAGAGACTTGAGTCTTCTTGGGAAGGTCAGTGGGATCAATTTGAGACCCCATGAGGAAGATTGGTGAGCATTGGAGTTGATTTGCTCAAGGCCATAGGGTTGATCCCTATTGGGTGGAATTTGGGGTTGTGAAGGACATAGGAGAATTTGTCCTTGGAGAGGAGTGTAATAGACTCCTTTGAGTTCTATGAGTAATATAACACCCTCACAAGAAGTTTGGGTGGATTTGGGGAAGTATGGACCATAATCTTAGGGTAAACCCTAAGGGGTGCAATTAAAGGTCAATGAAGGAAGAGGGATCAAACCTTAATGGTTTGACCTAAAGTTTTGGGAAGGAGGTCATGGTGACCATAGAGTACTACTGTGAGAAATTGGCGGGGTTTGGAGTTGCCAACCCTAGAGAATAAATCCTTGGGTAGATTTGTAAATATTTTAGGTTTTTGGGATTTAGGAAGAATTAGTACTTAGTGATTAACCATCTTCTGTCACCAACTTAGTTTTGATGTTATTAATCCCTGGAGATTCTATTAGAACCATTGGGAAACTTTTGGATGTCCAAATTGTAATTATTCATATTGTTGACAATTTTTGGGATGAACAATTTTAGGGTGTTAGTTTTCTGTAATTGCATGAAACTTTGTTGGATGTCATTTCATACCAATATGAACCCACAGTATTGTTCTAATAATTTATGGATTGATATTTTTGGTACCTCTAGTTCATTTTGGAATTAATTGCAAATATATCCTTGGTGGAAATTACAATTGTAACCTCTATGGAACATGGTCAAATTTGGTAGGGCTGAATATTTTAGTATGAATCACCTCTGTATAGATTTGCATAAGGTTTGGAGTTCATATGAGGGTATCTCCTTTGGAATTTATTGGAAATAAATGGGTTTTGGAATGTTTAAAAATAGTAAACCTTGCTGGAATTTCTTAAAATTTCATATCTACTGATTATTAGGTACCCTTGATTTATGTAAAAAGTTGGGTAGGCATTGGAAGTCAGAAGAGTGCACTTGTAGTTCAAACCTTAGGAAGTCGTATTTTGGAAAAATGGTTTTAAATATTAATAATGTTGGGAAAATTATGAAACTCTGGAAGTGATCTTAAATAAGTGTCATGGACCCCCAGTAAAAATATTGGGCCATAGAGTTGTTTATTTAGTGTACCTCCCTTCATGAACATCAAAACTGTAAGGATGGTCTGCGTTTAGCAATTTGACAATTTTGGGGTTATGGGTCAAATTGGGATGTATTGATTGGAGATGTGAAAGTTTAATGGTGATCATATGACTATGTGAGGATCCCTGGAGTTTATTAGGGTTTGATGAGTCCTAGGGTGGTGGGGTGCCACCCTTACGGTAGGTCGTCCTGGGATTGACGAAAGATCGTCTTTTCCCTTTAGTGTCTTTAAGCACTTAGGTTTAATTCAGGTAAAAGTATTAAGGGGGTTTTCATATGGGTAGATACCAATAATACTAAGTGCCTTGGAAAAGGGAACCTTGGGGTGTCATCCCATCGTAGTTCCTAGTACCGTAGCGAGCCCTTATAGGGTAACCCTCGGGAAGTCCAAGACTAACCCTAACTCATAGGAGTAAGACATTGTACAAGATTAACTAATAACACACTCACCCACACCCTGTGGTTTCGGGAGTTTAGTTGGTTGGGTGCTACGAGCAGTAGGCTCGGTGGTGGTGAGAGCGGATTGCTAAGTCCGGTGAGCTTGTGACTCAGTAGTGTTTGATGGCGGGCAGGTTAGCCCGGGGAGCTTATGGCTCGGAGGTAGGAAGTAGAACATGTTGCATGTGCATAGAAGGTGGTGGGTCTTCGGTATTGGACGATCGTTCACACCGACGTCAATACGTCGACTCGGCAAGTGTGGCATTTACACTTAGCCTTGAAAGTCTGGCGGTCCAGTCAGCAAGAATACGCAGACGCTCCGCGGGTTTTGCGGAGGCGTACAATAGGTCTAGGTAGGGTAGTGTGAATACCAACCTAGAGGTGGGCGAGGCCCAACCCACCGCTTCCTTTTGCCACTACGGGAGTATCCTGGGAGTCTAGCTCGCTCCAAAAAGGGGGAACTAAAGGTCTATGCGCATAGAGTCATAGTGAGTGAGTTGCACTTGTATGGACATAGCATAACAGCATACTTTGCATGTCATAGCATAAACATTGCATTCAACCTACCCCTAACGTATAAGTCGGTTATGGGACTTCTTATACGGTAGGCCCAGCTAAACGACCCCTTGGTCTATAGGTTTGTATGGGCATTCCTATAAATCAATGGTTACTTTTCTATTGCTATTGTATTTACTTACTACACTTTACTTATTCTTTACCTGCTCTTGCTATGCCCTTTACTGCTTCAGTTATATATATACACATGTGTAGTGTAGAAACATTTCATGTACCACTGTCACCTGCTCTTTGTTTTTACCCCTTGAATGTCCTCCGCTTCCTCCTCCCCATACGGTGCCTAGGAGCCATTGGGGGAGGGGTGGGGAACATAAGGCTTAGTCTTTTTGACTAACGGTCGGTGAACCATATCATTTTAGGGGTTCGAGGAGGCGCAGCAAAATCAGAGAAACAGGTGCAGCAGGATCCGACAGGGTGGGCCCCACGGCCATGCTACCATTGTCACCAGCCGGGACACACTCGAGTCAGATGCCTCATGATGGGTGGAACCCCTCCAGCACAGCGACCAGGGGGCCGAAGGCGGAGACGTAGACGTGGATTGCGAGGCAGCGACCGCAGGCCAAAAGAGAAGAAGCATCCAGTGTTGCAGCACCAGTGGAGTACAGTGTCTGCAGGGATGGGTCAGACTAGTATGGGTACTCCGGTTTCAGTGTCGGTGACGATTAACTTTAGTTTTACCTAGGAGTTAGCTTCCGCGAGTGATCTTGTAGCGAGGAGATGATTGTAACCCTTGCTATCTTTTATTCAGTTATTAGCTGTGGACATTTACCTTTATGGTTTATAATTCATGTGATTCTGTGGACTTGTCTTCTCTTTTATGAACTTTTCTTGTGATCGATTTTGGCCGGCAGAATCGGCGTTTTGTAGTGGCGACCTTCCGTGCGAAGGTGTCACCGCAAAGCGGTGGTTCTGGGCCTAAGACCCGGATGTTTGAAAAGAAAAAAATGGGGTCTTACAAGTGGTATCAGAGCAAACCTCGATCCGAAGAAAAGAAGTCCACAAACCCTGGGCCACCCCGCGCGAGCTTAGTTTGAGGACAAACTAGCAGCGGAAGCAGTGGTGTGCCCATATGGGAATCACATCGAAAATGTCCACTTTTAACTGAATCTCCTTAGTTAATTTCCCTTCGAGCGTCAAGTTTTCTTTGTAACCTGTGGCGAACCCTGCCCCAGCAGGGAATACCTTCGGCTGCAAAGAACTCTTTAGATAGTCTTTTAGTCAATGAGTTAGACTCAACCCCACTAGGACACGTGACTTACTTTGACAATTTATACCATGACCTAGTCTGAAATAGATCGTAGGTATAGCTTTTAGTGAAGATACGAGGATTGTTGGAGCATGCGTTTCGCACTCCTCCGGTTTGATAATAACAAAGTCCCTTTTGTATTTGATTCTATTTTCATTAATGGTGTGCAGATAACAGGTATGCGATGTTCACATTGCTGCTGGAGCTAAAATTGAATGTGGGAAAAATTCACTGTCGGAAAATTCCGACAGCCACTGTCGCCCAGGCGACAGCAGAGAAGTTACAACTACTTCCCTCCACGGCAGATCGACGAAAGACAGTTTTGCGCTGTCGGAATTCCGACATCGATGTCGCCCAGGCGACAGCTCGACGGTTACACCAACTGCCCACGACTTCACCCACGACAGCGGCGGTTTTGCGCTGTCGGAAATTCCGACATCGATGTCGCCCAGGCGACAGCTCCACGATTCCAGCAACTGCCCGCACGACGGCTCGACGACACGACAGCGGCAGTTTAGCGCTGTCGGAAAATTCCGACAGTCACTGTCGCCCAGGCGACAGTGAAATTCTATAAAATGGTTCCTTTGGTTCGTGCATTCCAAGCTTTTGAGAATTCCAGTTCCTTTCTGAGTGCATACGAACCAGAGAGCTCCAGAACCTCCTCAACTCCCATTTGTGCAAAGAAGGATTGAAGATTGAAGACGAGATCGGGCGCGCTTCTACATCAACGATCATCTCGAGGCTTCAACAATCCATTCAGAGATCTGAATTTCTAGGGAGTTGTCTTTTTCATATTGTATTTTCATTTACTCATATTTCATTTTGTATTGGGAAAGAAATCGTCGTCTTGCGTGCGACGTCTAAGTCCTTGCGCGGCTTAAGGGAAAATCGCTTCCTTGTGCGGAGCGTCCAAGTCCTTGCGTGGCTTGGTGGGAAATCGTGGCCTTGTGTGCTACGTCTAGATCTTGGGAAGATCTAGAGGATAGGTTTGGGCTTGATCTTGGGAGAGACAAGCGATAGCCTTCCGATCCTTGGGAGAAGGATTGGTAAACCAAAATTATTGTATTTTTATCATAATTGTGCCTTGATCTTAAGCATTGTTAAGATCATTTTTATTTGTATGCAAATTTCATGATATATATAAAATTATGATCCTTTCACTAATTGCAAATTTGTGTGCTTAAATCTTTATCTTAGAAATTTGTGTTTGGTGTTATACAAAAATTGCATTGGTTTAAAATTATTTTTAAGTAACTTTCTATTAAAGTAAATTTGTCTAAAATTATTAAGAAAAAATTACAAATTTAAACACACCCTTATTCACCCCCCCTCTAAGGGCGTCATACGATCCAACAAGTGGTATCAGAGCAAGGTTACTCCAAAACGGTTTTACCACCGGGAGTAATGGCGCACAACGATCACGCGTTCGTTGAGGGGCAAGGAATTAGTAGGCCACCACTTTTCACGGGCACGGACTATAATTATTGGAAAACACGTATGCGTTGTTTTCTAATTGCTTTAGATATAGAAGTCTGGAATATGGTAGAAACTAGTTACACTTCTCCAACATTTGTTGTAGGAGATGTAACTATGGAAAAACCCAAAGACAAGTGGGATGATAATGATAAATTAAAATGCAAAAACAATGCAAAGGCCATGAATGCCTTATTTTGCGCACTAGATCGCACTGAGTTTAATAGAGTCTGTGCTTGTGATACTGCTTTTGATATTTGGAATCTTTTAGAAATTACTCATGAAGGTACTTCGCAGGTAAAGGATTCAAAGCTATTTCAATTGGAGTCAGAGTTCGAAAGATTCAAAATGGAGGTGGATGAAGAAATTGACACAATGTACACACGATTCACTAAAATCGTGAACGATTCAAAGGTGTTGGGTAAGGTTTTTTCAAATGGAGATTTAGTTAGAAAAATCTTAAGATCACTTCCCCCGAAGTTCAATCCAAAAGTGACTGCAATTTCTGAGTCACATGATCTTAAGACCTTACAATTGGAAAGTCTCATTGGGAATCTAAAAACCCATGAAGTGGAGTTGAAGATTCAAAGCCAAGAGTATAATTTGGAGCCCAAAAAGAAAAGCTTGGCGTTGAAATCTAAAAAGGAAATTGAGAGTGAGACTGAAGAAAGTGATGAAGATGAAGAAGGACTGTTTGTGAGAAATTTTAAGAAGTTTATGAGAAATCCGGAGAGGAGAAACTCATTTAAAAAGTTTTTCAAAAAGAAGGATTTTGCCTACCAAAAAGGCAAAGGAAAAGTGGAGAATGAAGAGGAGCGTCCGCCACCGGAGTGCTACCATTGCAAGAAGATTGGTCATATCAGAAGCAAGTGCCCAAAATATCTGAAAGAGCAAAAAGCAAAGAGGCACGATAAAAGTTACAAGAAGAAAGTGTTAAAGGCAGAGACTTGGGATGATTCTTCGTCTGGTGAAGAAAGTGATCCCTCAACACAGGAGGAAGAGGAGGCTAATCTATGTTTGATGGCAAAAGGGAACATTACATCTGATGACGACTGCAGTGTCCAAAGCGACACTGATGTAACGCCTCCATCTTATGATGAGTTATATTCTGAATTTATGAAAACATGCAAAGTTTTGGATAAAAGCTTAAAGGAAATTGATTTTTTAAAATCTGAAAATAAAGGCCTTTTAAAAGCAAATAAAAAACTATCAAATGAGTTGGAATCTATTAGGAAGGAGAAGGTATTTTGTCAAGAGTGTGATCATTCTTCGACAAGGATAAAAGAACTTGAAACTACTATTTCTAAGTCCGATCAAAAATTTGATCTACTTGTAAAAGAAAAAAAGGACTTAGAAAAAGTTGTTAAAACCTCTCATTCTCAATTAGAGAATTATAAGAAAATTTTTGCAAATAGATGTGGCATGATAGTAAAAGAAAATTCAATTTTAAAATCCAAAGTAAATGAGTTGAACATGGCAATTGGGAAATTTGGTGTTGGGAAAAAATCTCTGGATATGCTTTTAGCCAACCAATGCCATGGTACAGCAAAATTTGGACTAGGATACATTTCTGGAAGCTCTGGAGGCTGTCGGAAATTTCCGACAGCTACTATCGGAACCGGCGACAGCTCCAGGTTCAGAAAACCAATTTCTCAAAATACAAATTTTTCTAAGTCCACACATAAAGATGCTTCTACCAGCAAGAGTCCAGAGAAACCATTGAAAAATGGTTCCTCACCATTCATTGTGTGTGCTAAATGTCATCGATTTGGTCACATCTCGGGCTCATGTTGGAAGAAAGGAAAAGCTAATGTTAAACAAATCTGGGTACCTAAGGCGTCCACCTATACAATGGGATTGACCACTTGGGTAACCAGATCTTTACTCTCATCATCTTTTTAGGTGTGCGTGCAGGCTAGGAACAAGGAAGACGTGTGGTATTTGGACTCTGGATGTTCAAAACACATGACGGGCGATAAATCAAAGTTCCTTAGCCTGGAGATGAAGAAAGGTGGAACAGTGACATTTGGAGATAATGGAAAGGGTAAAGTCAAGGGCATTGGAGTAGTAGGTAACACCGAATTTAAAATTTCAAATGTTTTATATGTTAAAGGTTTGAAACATAATTTAATTTTTATTAGTCAACTATGTGATAAAAATCTAAATATTTTATTTGACTCTAGCTCAAACCTTTGCAAGGTTATTGATTCTAAAACAAACGAAATCGTACTTACTGCACCAAGAATAAACAATGTCTATACGATCACTTTTCATGATTTATCTCATTCTACACTTAAATGTTTTATTTCAAAGAATGATGAACTTGAATTATGACATAGGAGACTAGGACATTCTAGTGCTAAACGCATAGTAAAGCTTTCTAAAAATAAAATAATAAAAGGTTTACCAAATTTGAATGGAAAGCTATCCTCATTATGTTCACCATGCCAAAAGGGAAAGTTTACAAAATCATCTTTTAAAAGCAAAAATGTCATTTCTACCACTAGACCTTTACATTTATTACATATGGACTTGTTTGGTCCAATTTCTACACAAAGTCTAGGAGGTAGAAAATATACGTTTGTTATTATTGATGATTATTCTAGATTTTGTTGGACTTTGTTTTTAAATTCAAAATCTGATGCTTTTGATGAATTTGTAAAACTAATTTCACGTATTCAAAATGAACTTGATCTAAAAGTAAAATGCATTAGATCTGATCATGGAGGAGAGTTTGATAATGAAAAATTTATTTCATATTGTAATGAATTTGGGATAAAACATGAATTTTCCGCTCCACGCACACCACAGCAAAATGGTGTAGTAGAGAGGAAAAATAGAACACTTCAAGAATTAGGACGGACTATGCTGTGTGAATTTAAATTGCCAAAATATTTTTGGGCCGAAGCAGTCAGTACGGCATGCTATATTATTAATCGTGTCATGATTCATCCCACATTACAATTAACCCCTTATGAAATTTATTTTCAAAGAAAACCAAATGTATCTTACTTTAAAGTTTTTGGTTGTAAATGCTTTATTTTGAATACAAAAGATAACTTAGGCAAATTTGATGAGAAATGTGATGAAGGAATTTTCATTGGTTATTCTTCAACTAGCAAGGCCTATAGAGTTTATAATAAGAGAACAAAAATAGTTGAAGAATCTATTCATGTTAGGTTTGATGAGTTTGCTTCATGTGTAGAAAAGAAAACTACAGGAAAAGAAGATGAACCCCTTCCATCGGTGGAGAATAATGATGAACTTGGAGAAAATGAAGAAGAAAAAGAAGAAGAAAGAGAAGAAGAAGAAAGAGAAGAAGAAAGAGAAGAAGGAGGAGAAGAAGAAAGAGAAGAAGAAAGAGAAGAATATGTGCCTCCAAGTGAATTGAGATTCTCAAAGGATCATCCAAAGGAGCTTATCATTGGAGATCCGCAAAAAGGGGTTAGTACTCGTTCATCGCTACATGTTTTATTTTCAAACCTTTGTTTTGTTTCTGAAATAGAACCAAAAGATGTTTCCACCGCTTTAAATGATGAATTTTGGTTTTTAGCTATGAATGAAGAACTTAATCAATTTGAACGTAATAAGGTTTGGAATCTTGTAGAACGACCCAAAAATCGTCCTGTAGTTGGTGTTAAATGGATTTTCAAAAATAAAATGGATAATGAATCTAGAATTGTTAGAAATAAAGCCAGATTAGTTGCAAAAGGTTATGCACAAATTGAAGGGGTAGATTTTGATGAAACTTTTGCACCTGTAGCAAGATTAGAAGCGGTTAGAATATTTCTTGCATTTGCTTGTTTTAAAAGATTTAAATTATATCAAATGGATGTCAAAACCGCATTTTTAAATGAGTATATAAAAGAAGAAGTTTATGTAGAACAACCCCCTGGCTTTATAAATGAGAAATATCCAAATTATGTTTATAAATTAGATAAAGCGCTTTATGGATTAAAACAAGCGCCTCGTGCTTGGTATGATCGATTAACTCAATATTTGTTAAAGCACGATTATAAAATAGGAAGTGCTGATTCTACACTCTTCATTAAGCAAATTAATCATGATTTAGTTATTTTGCAAATTTATGTTGATGATATTATTTTTGGAGCCACTAATGAAGAGTTGAGTAATGAAGTAGTTGAAATTATGAAAAATGAATTTGAAATGAGTATGGTTGGAGAACTTTCATATTTTCTAGGTTTTCAAATTACACAAAAACATGATGGAATTTTTATATGTCAAATCAAGTATATTCACGATATGTTAAAAAGATTTGGATTTGAAAACCTTAAGCATGCAAACACTCCTATGAGTACTTCACTAAAATTAGGAAAAGATGAAAGTGGTGTTTCAATTGAACAAACCCTTTATAGAAGTATGATAGGGTCTTTATTGTATTTAACCGCATCTAGACCTGATATTATGTTTGCCGTTTGTTTATGTGCTAGATTTCAAGCTAGTCCTAAAGAGTCACATTTAAAAGCGGTGAAACGTATCTTTAGATATCTCATTGGAACATCAAAATTAGGTTTATGGTATCCTCAAAATGATTCTTTTATTTTGCATGGTTTTTCGGATTCTGATTATGCGGGATGTTCCTTAGATAGGAAAAGCACTAGTGGCACTTGTCACTTTATCGGCCCTTCCCTTATTTCATGGTCGAGTAGGAAACAGAATTCTGTTGCCCTCTCAACTACCGAGGCCGAATATATTGCACTAGGTAGTTGTTGTGCCCAAGCACTTTGGATGTCCCAAACACTAGAAGATTTTGGCATACAACAAAGTAGTGTAGAATTAAAGTGTGATAATAAAAGTGCTATAGATTTAACAAACAATCCCGTATTACATTCTAGATCTAAGCATATAGACGTCCGACATCATTTTATAAGGGATCACATTAAGAAGGGTAATATAAAAATCAACTTTATAGGCACGGAAAATCAACTAGCGGATATATTCACTAAGCCGTTACTGGATTCCCGTTTTTCTATGCTTAGGTTAGAATTGGGCATTCTAGACATTTCACAATGAATATATCACAATTTAAAGCCTATAAAATAAAAAAAAATTTATTATCACAAAACATAAACAATGTACAAAGAAAAAGCCAAAATCTTAAAAATCAAAACATAAAATTTCAAAAGACTTAACAAAAATTCAACATCATTAATATTACATCAATATTGTTCAAATAAAAACAGTAGAAACAACTTAAGATCAAGTTCATTAAATAAAAGCAGAAATCTAAAGATTTTCACTGTCGCCCAGGCGACAGTGGATGTCGGAATTTTCCGACATCGCCCTGCAGAAGCAGCAACATAAAACTACTCTGAATCTTCATAACCAGCCCCGCTGCTCTCTGGACAATCTTCTGGAGGTCCTCGTCTCACGGCTTTGCCACGGCGAGTTCGCCTCACCGATTGGCGTGGCGGTTCTTCGTCCGGAACTTGCCATTCGGCCTCTTCCTCCGGAGTTGGTTTCAACTTCAGACCTTTGACGAGAAACTTCATAAATTTCTGCATTCGACTACGGTCCTTCTTCACTTCCCTCTTGTGATCCTCTAATGAATCACGCAAATCATCAATGGACTCTCGTAGTGATCCTGCCCTAGAAATGGTCGGCTCTCTCATCTCAATCCCCGGATGAGCTTTTCTCTGCGGCTTCTTCACCTTCATTGACCTCGTATAATATATTTCCGGGTAACAATCATCCAAATAAGCACCTTGCACTATCCATTCATACTTCTTGTAGAGCACACGTTGTATTACCGCCCCCATTGGCAGCGTATGAACCTTCACCCATCTTGGATGCTTTAATCTATACGCATACCTAATCTGGGCGAGTATGAAGTCCGCCACATCAAAAAGCTCATCCTCCATAATATAGTATGTAAAGAGGGTCAACTGAGCCGTAATGCTTCTTGTGTCTCCACTCTTCAACATCACTGAATTCCTTAATATATCTTGGACTAAGAACGCATCCGGAGTAAGTGAGGTAACTTCAGTGGTAAGAGTCTTCTTTTGATTCCCATGTAAACTCATGTTTACAAGGGTTCAATCTCTATCCTTTCGATAATTCTCCACTATATCAGGCATATTCTCACTCATCACTAGTCCGAATTCCTCTCGTAGATCAACATGTGTTATTTCTACATGTTGACCTTGGATCCTTGATCTCACTCCTCCATCCAATTCCGTGAAATTTGGGTCTTCCAAATGGTTATAAAATTCACGAATAAAAAAGGAAGAAAACCCCTCTGGTGTGATTATTGAAATTATACCTGCGTTCGCAAGCCGATCATAGATATGATCGTGCTTTGGCGACTCAAATTCCACATACTTCGCTATTCCAACAATAGCCTTCTCCACCCCCGGAAAAACTTGATATGAAGTATGTGCATCTTCCGAAGTACTCTTTCGAGCTTTGGAACTGGAAGCCATTCTGCAATAAAATACAAAAATTTTGATTAAACAAGATATCACATTGTGCACTGGAACACTGTCGCCCAGGCGACAGTGGCTGTCGGAAATTTCCGACAGCCCTCCAAGTGATTTTCTCTCAAAATTTTTACATATACTTCCAGATCTACTCAAAATAAATGTTATTTCAACATCAAGTTTCAAAAATTTTGATCTATGTTTTTCAAATCATCATATTCTACAAATCTTTTTACTATTCATCATCTTCCACCTTCTTCTCTAAACTAGATCTACAAACCTCCTTTAGAAAATGAACGAATGGAAACATTCCTCACCAAATCAAAGAGAAATCTAACAAAGATAAAAATTTAAGCAAAGATCCTCCAAGATCCTCTTGTTTTAAAACTAGATCTACATTTTTTTTTCAAATAAAAAAAAAATTCAAAACCTACACCATTCCTCAAAAATCAACATGAAATCTAGATTTTCCTTCTTCTATCCTATCAAAATCACAAAGCCCTAAACATTTTTGAGTTAAAAACACAAAAATCAAAAACCCATACCTTAGATCTAGGGATGTCGCCGACTTCCGACAGCCTTCCTCTCGTTTTTCACTCCAGGAAATGATGCACAATGTGTTTTGACTCGGTCCTCAGCCCTATTTATATTTTTCACTGTCGCCCAGGCGACAGTGACTGTCGGAAATTTCCGACAGCTCCTATTTTACCAAAACTCCAATTTTAGGCCCCTTTGATGATCTACAATAGTTATATGTCATTATTAATGCTTTATCTCATGACTTGATGACAAACCATGTGATATTTATTTTAAATAAAATGACTTACATGTTTATATGATTTCATTTTCAAGCTATCATCGTATTGACATTTCTACTTAGTTGTTTAGACCATTGGAAATTGTTTTCGCATGCCTCTAAGTATGAGAAATTGTTTATCTATCATAATGAGCTATCACGTTCACCTCTTTTGATCAATACATATGTCTACTTCTTTAATATATACATGGATCATATTTGCTTTAACATAATACAATAGCACTTCTTAAAAACAACTTCCACCCTTGATTTTTTAGCACAACAAAAGTATACCATCTTTTGCGGTTCAAGTGAATTCGGAGATCCTTGGTCAATTAAAACATTATCAATATATATATAAAAAAAATACGATATCACATCTGTGATCAAAAAAAATTTCAAAATAAAGACAAGGATACTCCACCAAGCACTACTTACCCTCCTGATAAGTCTTAATGAGCATTGTGAGGTTAAGCACCTTGGACAGAATTGTAAAGTGTCTTATGCAAAAGAAACATGGTTTTCTATTCATCTTGTGCTATATCTTCAAAGTCAATGTTGCATTTATGTGCTTTTATTATGTTCTACATTTCAATGATCATGTAAATTAAATAAGTTCATATGTTTGTTCTAAGTATCACATGTACACATCATTATGTTATATAAATATTCATCTCATGAGAATTGGACCGAAACGATTCCATACTTCTTTACACTATTGTGTCTTTCTATGATACTTTCAAATGATCTTACTCATGTTTCAGTTATTTTCCTTCATTACTTCATATGGCTATACTGTCACTTCATGAGTTTATTCTTACTATGGCATATTCCTATTATTTCATGGCCTTCAATCATTTCCAGAAAACAGTGCTTCCGCTTAATCTTACTTTCTATATTCTATATACCTTCCCTTTAGAATCATTTCTCTTATCTAATATTCACTTTTGCTAATACCAAAAGGGGGAGAATTAACAAGTATAAAAAGAAAAATCAACAATCTATTCCACCTAAATATTCCACCTACACAAATACATCATATATTTAGGGGGAGCATATATTTAGGGGGAGCATTCATTTAGGGGGAGCATTCATTTAGGGGGAGCTTTCATTTAAAGGGAGATTATTTATTTTAAGGAATATATAATGTTAATTTTGTGAACACACCTAAGTTTAAAATCAACAATCTAAATAGACATGATTTCTTTTTATACGGATTTGTTATTATCAAAAGGGGGAGATTGTTGGAGCATGCATTTCGCACTCCTCCGGTTTGATAATAACAAAGTCCCTTTTGTATTTGATTCTATTTTCATTAATGGTGTGCAGATAACAGGTATGTGATGTTCACATTGCTGCTGGAGCTAAAATTGAATGTGGGAAAAATTCACTGTCGGAAAATTCCGACAGCCACTGTCGCCCAGGCGACAGCAGAGAAGTTACAACTACTTCCCTCCACGGCAGATCGACGAAAGACAGTTTTGCGCTGTCGGAATTCCGACATTGATGTCGCCCAGGCGACGGCTCGACGGTTACACCAACTGCCCACGACTTCACCCACGACAGCGGCGGTTTTGCGCTGTCGGAAATTCCGACATCGATGTCGCCCAGGCGACAGCTCCACGATTCCAGCAACTGCCCGCACGACGGCTCGACGACACGACAGCGGCAGTTTAGCGCTGTCGGAAAATTCCGACAGTCACTGTCGCCTAGGCGACAGTGAAATTCTATAAAATGGTTCCTTTGGTTCGTGCATTCCAAGCTTTTGAGAATTCCAGTTCCTTCCTGAGTGCATACGAACCAGAGAGCTCCAGAACCTCCTCAACTCCCATTTGTGCAAAGAAGGATTGAAGATTGAAGATGAGATCGGGCGCGCTTCTACATCAACGATCATCTCGAGGCTTCAACAATCCATTCAGAGATCTGAATTTCTAGGGAGTTGTCTTTTTCATATTGTATTTTCATTTACTCATATTTCATTTTGTATTGGGAAAGAAATCGTCGTCTTGCGTGCGACGTCTAAGTCCTTGCGCGGCTTAAGGGAAAATCGCTTCCTTGTGCGGAGCGTCCAAGTCCTTGCGTGGCTTGGTGGGAAATCGTGGCCTTGTGTGCTACGTCTAGACCTTGGGAAGATCTGGAGGATAGGTTTGGGCTTGATCTTGGGAGAGACAAGCGATAGCCTTCCGATCCTTGGGAGAAGGATTGGTAAACCAAAATTATTGTATTTTTATCATAATTGTGCCTTGATCTTAAGCATTGTTAAGATCATTTTTATTTGTATGCAAATTTCATGATATATATAAAATTATGATCCTTTCACTAATTGCAAATTTGTGTGCTTAAATCTTTATCTTAGAAATTTGTGTTTGGTGTTATACAAAAATTGCATTGGTTTAAAATTATTTTTAAGTAACTTTCTATTAAAGTAAATTTGTCTAAAATTATTAAGAAAAAATTACAAATTTAAACACACCCTTATTCACCCCCCCTCTAAGGGCGTCATACGATCCAACAAGGATACCCCAAAGAGGCTAGAGAAAGAGAGATTGACACATAAGCAGAATGGTAAGAGACAGACTCAATCCTCGTATTTGTGACATGATTACATTAAGACAACCACCGTGGCAAACACCGAGGGTCGGATAAGAATTGAAGTTCAGAAGGGACCCGCTTGGGATTGGGTGACATGTTGACCCTGATAAGGTTGTAGTAGAGGATACCTAGAAGAGTCTAAGGTGTGGAGTATACCAATGAGCCCCAAGATAGAACCCCAAGTCTAAGATTGTATGCCCTAAGAATTGTTTGCATACTTGGGACGAATATAACTTGGTGATATCGAAGATACTCAGCCCAAAATAGATAGTGGCTTATCTTTTGTTTATTGGGGCTTATCTTTTGTTTATTGGGCAAATTAACAACGGACTCAGATTTCCCTTAGACCTAAGTTAGAAAATTTTTTGTGTCGTGAACAATAATGATTTTGAGGTTGATCACATTCGATGTCACTTGGACAAAGATGAGATGGTGTAAAAGTAGGTCTGGAATGATGATCTGAGGTGTTACTAGGACAATGAAAGGACATCGTAGATAGAACAACAGCTTGACCTTAGTTAAATCGTTGGAAATGTAAAGACGTCAGGATTAATCACTTAGGACAGAAACTAGGTCTTATAAGTTGTAGTTAAATTTGAAAGCTCTTGTGGTTGGGGGAATTCGGAAGTGATCAACTTAGGATTTGTTAAAAAAAAATCACGCCCCATCATGGTTGAAAATTTTATCTACAATAATAGCTTTATACCTTGGGAGCTTTGATGATAAATAACCGGAGATCTAAGACAATGACTTATTGGAATTAGAATATAGTGTTTGATTTTACTATGATAGGAACGATCTAAGTTTATCTTGCTTAGGACCATTTAGGAGTGATCAAGACTAGCATAAGTGGAAGTGACAGGATTTTGGAGAAATAAACATGATGACTCTTCCTTGATAAAATTGACTTGTGAAAAATCTTAGGCTCCGTTCGTTTCGCGAGTTTTGAGAGGAAGGTTTTGGTTTTGGGTATATCAAAACTAAATTTTTTGTTCGTTTGACATTTTTTAGGATGGAATTGGCATTCACAGAAAACCTATGGGTTTTGGAGAAAGGTGTTTGACCAAAACCAATTCTAGTGTTCGTTTGCTTATTTTAAAAGAGGGGATTGGTTTTGGCCCAAAACCATGGGTTTTGCTTTTTGAAAAATCCTTCTATGCCCAAAACTTACCTATTTAGATAGGTTTTGGGATAGTTTTGACACTGTTCATCATCATTGTGGCAGAGTTCATCATCATCATTTTGGCCGTAGTAATGATTATGTTTTGGACCCTAGTAATGATTATTCGCAAATTTATTTTTCAAAATTTATTTTTCAAAACCTTCTTGCAAAACCATGGGTGCAAACGAACAATTTTTTTTTTTTTGGACCAAAACCAAAACCTACAAAATTTTGGTTTTTGACCAAAACCAAAACCCTCCGTGTAAAACCCGCGAAACGAACGGAGCCTTAGGGTTTCAAAGGATTTTACCCGTATACCATATGAATCAAACTTCCCGTAGAAAATGATCGGGAGTCATCTTACTATTATGATTGGTTAGCATATACTCATAAAGGTTCACAAGTGCACCCCCATTAATATTTAAGGATGATTGGGACGCTAGACGATTGGATTAGTTCCATCAATAGTAAGAACTAGAAAAGTTGGAGATTAGAGACGATTGATTATCCGGACGTACCTGAAAGAGTAAGAATTTGAACGTGAGAAGAAAACTTTAGAGGCAGAAGAGTCTGCCCAGGTTAGAGTGGAAGTTCGAGGATAGATCGACCAAGGTAGCTAGGTCACCCCGGTCAGGATAGATGATACGACGGTGCGAGTCTTGCGGCGCAAGAAGATTCCAGAGATTAAGACATGTGGTAAAATTAGGGTCAGGAGGAGCACAACTTGGAGCCACTAGAGCTGGTGTGGCATAGATAGTCGGTGCTCTTCGAGCCAGGAATAACTTTGATTCTTAGGGGATGTTACGTTCAGTCACTCGCGGTGAAAACCCCGCAAGCCAAACCTGAATTTCGAGGACGAAATTATTATTTTTGTTTATTGGGATTTGTAACATCCTCCAGACAGCTAGACCCCCTAGGTGAATCTGTCTTTACAAGGTCATGACAAGGCCTTGGTAGTGTAGAAATCTCTTTATCTTAGGCAAGATTAGGGTTGAAAGTGCCTTGGACTGCAAATAGCAATTTCCAGTGACCAAGTTTAGGGTTGGACTTTAGGGCCTCAACTTGACCATTTGACCCCACCATAGTATCCCTAACCCTTTAGGGGTCCCCTTAGGGTACCAAGGGCCCATTGGGGTCAACCAAAGAGGCCAAATTGACCAAAGTCAACCATAACCCCAAATTAGTCAAAGTGGCCTAATTAGAGAGAATTGACCTTCAACGTGCCAAATTGACCACACATTTAGGTATAAAATACCATAAGAGACCTAGTGGACCTAAAAGCCCCATCCTAGGGTCACCCAATTGGTCAATTTGACCAAAAGTCAAACTTGCCCAAATTAGGTCAAATCTCTTAAACCTAGCCCAATCCCTTTGGGCTAGCCCAAATTAAGTGGTCAACCAGCCTAGTAGACTAGCATTTATCATAAGAGAGAGGGAAAAATCGGCCATGATGAGTAGGAGAGAGAAAAACCCAACTTTGGAGGAGAGAGAAAGAGAGGAGAAGGTTCATGGCCAAAGGAGACCAAGGGCCACCCTTTCCTCTCCCAATTGATTGGTGCATCTCCCCTCTTCAGTTTGGAGTAGATAGACAGTCATGCAAGACCATAGCGGGGCTGAATTTCGTGGGTTTTCTTGGTGGCCGAAAATTCCTTTCATGGCCATTAATGGTGGCAATCAAGGAGAGACCCTTCCTCTCCTCAAATTACTCCATTTAAAAGCTTCACCGGGCAGAGAGGAGTGTTTTCCCCCACTTAACTGAAGGGTTCGGGCATCTTGATGTGGTGGTTGCAGAGCTTGGGACGGATGGAGGTCGGCCATGGCATTTCTTCATTAGACAAGGCAAAGCTTTACCAAGCAGGTCTGGTTCTCCTCCCTAACCCCTGTGTGTAGATCTCAATCGTCGGTGGCTCGATTCGTGGCCAATTGGCTGTGAATCGAACCAGCCAAGCCACCCGTAGATTGGGTTGGGCTTCCTCCTACAGAACCCGATTCCGGCCACCTCCGGCCGATCAAACACCGCTCATCGCCGGCCACCACCTCAACGGAGGTGGTGGTGGCGTTGATTGGCCGGGGCGGCGCTCAGGTGGCCGGGAAATCCAGGATCAAGTCGGCTCAGGCGCGGCAAATCCTGGTCATTGGCTCATCGGGAACGATGACCACGCGCCGTCCGACCCGCGCCAAGATTCGCGCTGACCGAATTATTAAGATTTAGTTATTATTTATTAATTAGTTCATTGAATTATTATAACTGCAGAGGTAATTTAATTACTAAAAATACTAGATGCCCTCTACTGAAAAAGTGCCCAACATGAAAGTTGTAGGCCTTGACCCCTAGGATCGTACAAAATTGACCTCACCCAATTAGGAGTCCTGGTTTGACCTCAGCACCCATTTTAGTGCAAAGTTTGACTGAACTTTGAATGGGTGCCCACACCAAACCACTAGTCCAAATGACTTGAAATTTGGACTAGGAGTGAGTCATGCCAAGGACTACAACATATCCAAAAATGAGAATTTTTGGAGAAACTTGTCCTAAAGTTTTTGTAAACATTTAATAATCAATGTATAAATTATTTGGAGGGTCAAATGACCTCCAATCTCCACCAAATTTTGGTGGGGTGTTATTAGGGTCATGATAAACCCCTGGCTAAAATTTCAACTCATTTGGGGTTCATTTGAGTAGGTAGTCATTGGGCCAAAAATTTGTCCAATGAGGGGAAAATTGTGATTAGGGGTTATTTGGGGTTTTTCATGGTCAAACCACCTCCAAATGGAGTGGAATCTTGGCCACTGCCCTAACACCGCCCAAATCACCTCCAGGTGAGTTTTGGGGTCATGGGGAGTTGGATTGCCCTAGGACATGGAGTTGGAGCCCTTTGGGGTGCATTTAGCCAAGTAAAGATCCATTGGCCAAATGGGCCCATAGAGACTTGAGTCTTCTTGGGAAGGTCAGTGGGATCAATTTGAGACCCCATGAGGAAGATTGGTGAGCATTAGAGTTGATTTGCTCAAGGCCATAGGGTTGATCCCTATTGGGTGGAATTTGGGGTTGTGAAGGACATAAGAGAGTTTGTCCTTGGAGAGGAGTCTAATAGACTCCTTTGAGTTCTATGAGTAATATAACACCCTCACAAGAAGTTTGGGTGGATTTGGGGAAGTATGGACCATAATCTTAGGGTAAACCTAAGGGGTGCAATTAGAGGTCAATGAAGGAAGAGGGATCAAACCTTAATGGTTTGACCTAAAGTTTTGGGAAGGAGGTCATGGTGACCAGAGAGTACTACTGTGAGAAATTGGTGGGGTTTGGAGTTGCCAACCCTAGAGAATAAATCCTTGGGTAGATTTGTAAATATTTTAGGTTTTTGGGATTTAGGAAGAATTAGTACTTAGTGATTAACCATCTTCTGTCACCAACTTAGTTTTGATGTTATTAATCCCTGGAGATTCTATTAGAACCATTGGGAAACTTTTGGAGGTCCAAATTGTAATTATTCATATTGTTGACAATTTTTGGGATGAACAATTTTTGGGTGTTAGTTTTCTGTAATTGCATGAAACTTTGCTAGATGTCATTTCATACCAATATGAACCCACAGTATTTTTCTAATAATTTATGAATTGATATTTTTGGTACCTCTAGTTCATTTTGGAATTAATTGCAAATATATCCTTGGTGGAAATTTCAATTGTAACCTCTATAGAACATGGTCAAATTTTGTAGGGCTGAATATTTTAGTATGAATCACCTCTTTATAGATTTGCATAAGGTTTGGAGTTCATATGAGGGTACCTCCTTTGGAATTTATTGGAAATAAATGGGTTTTGGAATGTTTAAAAATAGTAAACCTTGCTGGAATTTCCTAAAATTTCATATCTACTGATTATTAGGTACCCTTGATTTATGTAAAAAGTTGGGTAGGCATTGGAAGTCAGAAAAGTGCACTTGTAGTTCAAACCTTAGGAAGTCGTATTTTGGGAAAATGGTTTTAAATATTAATAATGTTGGGAAAATTATGAAACTCTGGAAGTGATCTTAAATAAGTGTTGTTGACGCCAGGAAAATCCTGACCTCAAAATTCGGAACTTTGCAGCCGGAGGCTACTTGCCCAGCTGTCCGACGAGATGGTCAAGCTGGCGACTACGAGGAAGCTAGGAGAGCAACAACAACAGGACCCCAGGTGCTGCGGCAGGGAGGTCTCACCACGTACCCGGAAGCTCAAAGGAGTCTTCCCCTCCACAACCAAGAATGGCCGAGCAGGGTACGAGGAAGGCACCGACTTGGCTAGCAAGCAGGGGTGACGGGCTCGAGAATTCGGAAATCGGGATCCAGAAGCTCAAGCACAGGTGCCAATCCAAGTACCCCTGGGGTCCTATTTATAGGCAACCAAGGGGTAGGGGGGTTTTATAGCCCAGCCCGAACCTGGCGACATACGGGATACTCGGCATGTATCTCCGACCATAGTCGCCCATCTGGCGAGTATTAGTTGCTGCTCACACAAGTTGGGCCAATACTCGCGCAGGTCTTCTGTGGCTTGCCGGGCACCTGGGGCGACATACGGGATACTCGGCACGTATCTTCGACCATAGTCGCCCATCTGGCGAGTATTTAGCCAATACTCGTCAAGCCCTCTTTTGCTCCTGCTGGCTGATTTGTCTGCCTCTTTGACTTTGACCTCTGCCTACGTGGCCTTGAGTGGGTCCTACCCTCGGAGAATAAGGGTTGTACACAATCCCCGCTCTTTGCGAGTAACATAGTTGCTCGAAAAGAAACATCCGACCTTTATTCGACGAGCTTCTGTCTGGGCGAGTATTGGGAGATACTCGGAATCTTGCCGGCCGACGTCTGGGCTCTATATATAGGGGGGTTCTTTGACGGAACCACCTTTCTGCACTCGCCTACAATGTCGCTAGCTTTTGCTGAGGCTGCCAAAAAGGCCAAGGCTGATCTCGCGAATCTGATCGGCGTTCCCACTCCTCCTTCTCGCATGGACGTCGAGGTAGACGCCTTCCTTGCTAATAAGAAGAGGAAGAGGGCGGCTAAGAAGAAGAAGAGAGAGAAGAAGAAGGGGGCGACTATGGAGAACGTCGTCGATCCTCTGAGCGAGCAGCGTCAGCAGTTGCTGGAAGATTTGGGTCTCTCTCATGAGGGGCTCTCGCCTGCTCCTGCTCCTCCTCCTCCTTCGGCAGAGGTTGCCCCGGAGGCGAGTAGGGCTGGGGCCCAAACTCTAGCCCAACCGGACCTTCCTCCTGCGCGAGGTGAGCTCTTTAGTCGCTGTTCTGAAGACTATGCTGCTATAATAACCACTCCTGGCGAGATTTCTGACGCTTTTTGCTTCTGTTTTCAGATCCGCCGAGTACCGAGGTTCGGGAGGAACCTTTGGACGCTCTGCCGCTGCGATCATCCTCGATGATCTCGCCTGAGGGTGGGTCTCGGGGTGGTCGCTCGGTGAGGATTCTCCACAGCTCTTCTGTGGAGAAGAGGCCGATGAGCGAGCATGGGGCTCCTCTCTCAAGCATCAACCCTCCTCCGCCACCACCTACCTTGCGACCAGAACCGGCGAGCAGCTCGCACCTACCCGGGGTCGTGCTGCCGCCTCCTCCTCCTGGACTTCCGCCCTCAGTGGCTCCTCCGGGCGATCAGCGCCCTTCTACTTCAACTGCTCCCCCTACACACTAAGGGGAGTCCTCGCGCAGGGGCGGGACTGGAGGGTCTTCTGCCTTCTTCGCTCCCAAGGGTGGAGGGCGCGTAGGAGATGGTCGCGGCCAGGGGAACATGCCCTTCAACCGGGATCATCCTGGCGGCCATTCTACTCACCGAGATGGCGTCCATCGCTCTCCCTCCCCGCACCGAGGAAGGGCTTCTCCTCATCGGCGATCTCGCAGCCCTGCTCGCCGATGCTCCCGTAGTCCTCGGCCATGTACTTGGTCGCTGCTTTTGGATAGTTGCCACCGCTCTTTTGATTCTGCTGGAGTTCTGACTCTTCATCTGCTCTTCTGCAGGTCGCGCTCATACTCCCGTGGGAGCACTGATCGACGTCGTTGGGCTCCCCCCTCGCGAGTACCAAGAGAAAACTACTCGCGCCATCTTGGACTTAGAGTCCAGGATAGAGCGGCTATCGATCTGCGAGCCTCATCGGCGCTTGACTGAGGTGGAGTCGCGAGTTGAGCGTCTAGCGGCCAGTGACCCTCACCGCCGCCTGACTGATTTGGAGGCGCGAGTATCCCGGCTGGAGGAGTTTGATACTCGCCTGTCGGGTACTGAAGCTCGCCTCCAGTCTATCAGCGACTTGGAGCGCAGGGTGGCACGGATCGAGCACCGGCAGCAGCTGCATCATGACGAGCTGGTCGGGATGCGCGCGAGCATGGGTTCGGTGGGGAGGCTGGCGAGGATCGAGGACCAGCTGCGACAAGGCGAGGACGCTATGTCTGTGGCCTCCGAGCATTTCAAGCGTGCTCGCAGCATGGGCTGGGTCGGACGACATCCTCAATCTTAGGATCCCCAGGCGACCACTCAAGCGCAACCCTAGTTGTTGCCCTTTCTTCAGTTTCTTCTTCTTTGTATCTTGTAGCTCCTGGCGAGCATGCTTTGTATCTTTGAACAACTTATTATTTGAAGTAGTATTGATTTGCTGAGTAATTGAATACTCGCCTTTCATTCTTGTCTTGCTTTACTTTATCTGTTGTTGTTTGGATTTTTTCTATCTTCTTTTTGCTGTTTGCCGAGCATATGTTGAATGTCGCCTGCATCCTGGCGAGTTTCTTCGTGTTTCTGTGATGCAGGTACTCGCTAGCTGAAGGTCGGCATTTTGACGTGCTCTGAGCTTTTGGCGATTTACTTCGATACTCGCCACCCCTAGTCATACCCGCGGAGTCGTGTTCGACAAGCCAGGCTACCCGACTACTATAAATAGGGGGGGTGGGTGAGTCTTAAAATACGCTTTCGGCGCTGGCTTCTTGAGCGAGTATCTTTCAGACTTCCTCTCTTCGCCCCTCTTCCAATACTCGCTCTCTTCCCCAAGATGACTGACGAGGCGAACATCAGGCGAGCTAATCATGCGAAGAACTTCGAGGAGAACATCTTCAAGAAGCCGATTACCCAGCAGAAGGACTTGGACGATTTCAACGCCAAGTTCGCAACTCCGGGGTATGTCGCCAGGCTTCCTCGCCAGTCTGAGCGACTAAACACCTCCTCGCCCCTGGCGATGATCTTCCCAATCCGGCATTTCGAGGTCGGCCTGCGACTTCCCATATGGCCCGAGTTCCGCAAGATACTAGTCTTCTATGGGATAGTCCCCGCCCAGATCAATCCCAACGGAGTGGCGATTATCGTGGGATTCCTGTGCTTCCTGCGGGAACAGAATATCGTCTTTGACCTTGCGGTCTTTAGGCGAGTATTCTCGATCATGGCGACCGGCGAGGGCGTCATCTTCCTGTGCAGCCACGTCTGCACTCTGGCGGGCACTTCCAACAAGAACCATCGCTGGGTGGAGCGACTAGTCGCCATCGAAGGCGACTTCGCGGGCATCTCCAGGTCGCCCCTCCAGCCGTCAGAGAATGTCTTCACCGTCCCCTTCTTGAAGGACGGTCAGGAGAAACTGCTCGATTCCTTCAGGCATCGTTGCTTCGATGTGATATTCTGGAGGAGGCGAGTAGACGAGCTCACGGAAGTTCGCCTAGGGGAAGGTACTTTTTGCGCGAGCATCAGCCATACTCACCCTTGAGCCTTGATTTAGGCGACTAATTTTTGGTCTCCTTGTTTGCAGGTGTGCAAACTCTTCCGCGCGACGCTCTTCCTCCCGCGGTGAAGGCGACGGCTGCCACCCAAGGGGGTGCGGGAACCTCGGCGCGCGAGGTTGGGGGCTCCTCCCCAATCGTCTTGTCGCCAGGGGGCGACAATCCCAAGGTCGCCGGCGATGAGGCCGGGACCTCCAAGAAGCGAACGGGCAAGGCTAAGGCCTCTGAGCCCAAGAGGAGGAAGAAGGAAGTCGCCCACAGGGATCTGGACAAGAAGGCGGATCCTTCGGAGGCTGGCGAGCCGAGCGACCATCCGCTCTTCAATGAGGGCACCCGCAGCGAGGATGCCTATGGTCGCCCATTGGTGACCTGGGCTGAGCGCGCCCACGAGGTGACCCTCAGCTCTAACCTCCCTGCCTGGTCGGATGAGTGGGAGGACAAGGGGGAGGCCTTCAACGTGACCTACATCCTCTATGGTCGCGCGGACGCCGAAGTCCTGCAGGACACGGCCGCCGAGGATCTGGCTCACCAGACCTCGCGCTCTCTCTTGCGATCTGCCGAGCTGGCTCACGCAACAGCAAGGCGACTGCTCGAGTATGAGCAGGCGAGCAAGGTGCAGGGCTTGAAGATGATTGCCCTGGAGAACCGGGTCAAGGAGTTCGAGGTACTCGCCCTTGCGACTTTTATTTGCTTTTTGGAGTACTCGCCACCTTGCAAGCTGTCAAATTTACCTTTCCCTTTTTACCTTCTGCAGGCTGCCGAGCTGGAATCAACGAAGAGATTGTCCCAGGCTGAGAAGGAGTTGGAGGATACTCGCTCGGCCCTGGAGGTCGCCCAGATCCGTATCGCCGAGTTGGAAACTCGGCCTGCCGAGCAGCAACCGGCAGAGGCGGCCATTCCTAGGGGCAAGCACATAAGGATGCACGGCGACGACATGCCTTATATTCGCCGGGAGATCGCGCGAGCAACGGGGGAGGTCATCCTGAACCAGATGAAGGCAGACGATCTTCTGAAGCCGGAAGCTATGGGATTGACAGTGGGGGACCTCATTCCGGCACTGCTCGCCGAAGAGTCTTCCTCCCCCTTGCGAGCATCCTCGCCGCAGCCTAGCGATGCCGAGGATGAAGATGATGAGGACGACGATGACGATGATGATGACGATGATGACGACGATGATGCTGACGACCCCGATGTGGATATAGAAGGCGAGGATGTCGCCTAGTCGCCTGGGCTCCCTTTTTGCTCGCCCGGCGACCTTTTTGTGCACCCTTTTTATATATACCTGTAACTTGTACACATTTTTTGAAAAAATGAAAGGAACTTGACAAGTCTTACTCGTCTCTTTCTTCATGTACTTACTTCCTTGCTTGTATGTCGCTTAGGCTCCTAGGCTCGAGGCGAGGTTGAGTGCTCGCTAGGCTCCTAGGATTTTGGCGAGGATGTATGCTCGCACCTGTATACTCGCAATGCATGCTCGCACCATCATACTCGCACCTGCAGACTTGCTTCTGAGGCCTTGACTTGCACCTAGTGAAGAGCGCCGTTTAGGATTTTAAGCAAGAATCAAAGGAGCTCTTCAAGGGAAGGAAGAAGTAGGGTTTAGCAGTCGGGGAGGCCCGGGGGGATATCATCCCGAGGCCTCCTTCCTATTTGAAAACCTGGTGTCAACGAAGAATGATATCAAGTAAGGAACGGCAGCCGGGCAGGTCCCATAGGGACACACCGTCACGTGGTTTCCTCTTACTTTAGATGTTTGATGTCTTCTAAGGATGACGCCAAGCATGGAAAGGCCGCCGAACCGGTCCCACAGGAACACAACGTCCAGCAGCCTTCATCATGTCACTCGGGTGCTTGCTACCTTCAAAGCCTTCATCTTGTCACTTGGACGCTTGGATGCCTTTGTCTTTCGGTCGGTCGAATCGGTCACCTCCTTCTTTCAAGTTGGGCTATCGGCGTCCAAACTTACTCCTGGTAATCCCTCCAGTCGAATGAGAAGCGCAGCCGATACGAACCGTGGCCAACATGCAAGGGGGGAGCTGATCTCGACCGTCAATGCAGAGGCTTGGTCTTAGAGGGTTGCTGAACCGAGGCACTGTCCCATCATCTGTTTCGGGGTTTTACGAGGTTCAAGTCGGAGGCTCGTTTCCCAACTGGTGGTGATGGAGATCGACGAGCAGATCGTCCGGTAGGGAATGACAGTCGGGGAGTTCCATGGGAACACACCGCCCCGAGGTCCC
Source organism: Dactylorhiza incarnata (assembly GCA_033032865.1). Lineage (NCBI taxonomy): Eukaryota > Viridiplantae > Streptophyta > Magnoliopsida > Asparagales > Orchidaceae > Dactylorhiza > Dactylorhiza incarnata. Next base: position 1,599,703 of record JAWHQI010000347.1, on the reverse strand, counting down.
CTCCTACTTGGATGATGAATGCAGACCAAACCTGTTTCCTGCTGCTCAACAATTTTAAGGGGAGTTTAAGCACACTTAAGCACAATAACTCACACAATCGGAGGAAAAGCTGGAAACAAGACGCTTTGAAGCGAGCTGGTTTAAATTGATCACTTCTTTGCCCGATCGGAAGGTCGGCGTCCAGACTTCTTCCCTGTAATCTCTCCAGTCGAATGAGAAGTGCAATCGATACGAACCATGGCCAACATGCAAGGGGGGAGCTGATCTCGACCGTCAATGCAGAGGCTTGGTCTTAGAGGGTTGCTGAACCGAGGCACTGTCCCATCATCCGTTCTGGGGTTTTACGAGGATTAAGTCAGAGGCTCGTTTTCCGACCTTGCCTGTGGACCAATTCTGCCTGCTGCTCTTTTTTAGGAGCCTCCCGCTCGCAAGGGTATACGACACCTTTATTCAAGGGTCCCCTGAGCTAGTGAAACTGATCACTTCCTTGCCCAATTGGAAGGTCGGCGTCCAGACTTCTTCCCTGTAATCTCTCCAGTCGAATGAGAAGTGCAATCGATACGAACCATGACCAACATGCAAGGGGGGAGCTGATCTCGACCGTCAATGCAGAGGCTTGGTCTTAGAGGGTTGCTGAACCGAGACACTGCCCCACCATCCGTTCTGGGGTTTTACGAGGTTCAAGTCGGAGGCTCGTTTCCCAACTGGTGGTGACGGAGATCGACGAGCAGATCGTCCGGTAGGGAATGACAGTCGGGGAGTTCCATGGGAACACACCGTCCCGAGGTCCCCTCCTACTTGGATGATGAATGTCGACCAAACCTGTTTCCTGCTGCTCAACAATTTTAAGGGGAGTTTAAGCACACTTAAGCACAATAACTCACACAATCGGAGGAAAAGTTGGAAACAAGATGCTTTGAAGCGAGCTGGTTTAAATTGATCACTTCTTTGCCCGATCGGAAGGTCGGCGTCCAGACTTCTTCCCTGTAATCTCTCCAGTCGAATGAGAAGTGCAATCGATACGAACCATGGCCAACATGCAAAGGGGGAGCTGATCTCGACCATCAATGCAGAGGCTTGGTCTTAGAGGGTTGCTGAACCGAGGCACTGTCCCATCATCCATTCTGGGGTTTTACGAGGATTAAGTCGGAGGCTCGTTTTCCGACCTTGCCTGTGGACCAATTCTGTCTGCTGCTCTTTTTTAGGAGCCTCCCGCTCGCAAGGGTATACGAAACCTTTATTCAAGGGTCCCCTGAGCTAGTGAAACTGATCACTTCCTTGCCCAATTGGAAGGTCGGCGTCCAGACTTCTTCCTTGTAATCTCTCCAGTCGAATGAGAAGTGCAATCGATAGGAACCATAGCCAACATGCAAAGGGGGAGCTGATCTCGACCGTCAATGCAGAGGCTTGGTCTTAGAGGGTTGCTGAACCGAGGCACTGTCCCACCATCCGTTTTGGGGTTTTACGAGGTTCAAGTCGGAGGCTCGTTTCCCAACTGGTGGTGACGGAGATCGACGAGCAGATCGTCCGGCAGGGAATGACAGTCGGGGAGTTCCATGGGAACACACCGTCCCGAGGTCCCCTCCTACCTGGATGATGAATGCCGACCAAACCTGTTTCCTGCTGCTCAACAATTTTAAGGGGAGTTTAAGCACACTTAAGCACAATAACTCACACAATCAGAGGAAAAGCTGGAAACAAGACGCTTTGAAGCGAGCTGGTTTAAATTGATCACTTCTTTGCCCGATCGGAAGGTCGGCGTCCAGACTTCTTCCCTGTAATCTCTCCAGTCGAATGAGAAGTGCAATCGATACGAACCATGGCCAACATGCAAGGGGGGAGCTGATCTCGACCGTCAATGCAGAGGCTTGGTCTTAGAGGGTTGCTGAACCGAGGCACTGTCCCATCATCCGTTCTGGGGTTTTACGAGGATTAAGTCGGAGGCTCGTTTTTCGACCTTGCCTGTGGACCAATTCTGCCTGCTGCTCTTTTTTAGGAGCCTCCCGCTCGCAAGGGTATACGACACCTTTATTCAAGGGTCCCCTGAGCTAGTGAAACTGATCACTTCCTTGCCCAATTGGAAGGTCGGCGTCCAGACTTCTTCCATGTAATCTATCCAGTCGAATGAGAAGTGCAATCGATACGAACCATGGCCAACATGCAAGGGGGGAGCTGATCTCGACCGTCAATGCAGAGGCTTGGTCTTAGAGGGTTGTTGAACCGAGGCACTGTCCCACCATCCGTTCTGGGGTTTTACGAGGATTAAGTCGGAGGCTCATTTTTCAACCTAGCATGTGGACCAATTTTACCGGTTTTTTCTTTTCTCTTCTCTGAAGATTCTTGCTGTGACAGAAAGAGCTTCCCAGTCCCGTGTTTCAGGGAGAGGAAGGGTTTTATTTATGGATAACAAATTTACAGGGTTGGGATGTGTACATACTCCCGTTCAGGAGCCAAACCCTTTCAAGTTGTCGCCGTTCCAGGTGTTTTCCAACAGCTCCCCTTCACGATGAAGGGTTCTTCCCGTCTTGGATTAAGCTTCCCGACGGCGGCTGATCTTCCTGCCGCGTCCACCTTTTGCTTACCTAAAAAATCAAAAAAGGAAACTGTCCAGGATCATCATCCTGATTGTCTCGACCTCCAGGTTGTCAAACGTGTTCGTGAGAATGACGTAAAGATGACACAGACAGATCCCCCGTTGCACTCCAGGATTCAGTTGACGGTGAAGTCTTCGACGATCGCATCAATCACACGGGCATCATGGAAGGGATTCTCATCCCTTAACATGCCCTCCTCCGAGAAGGTGATTTCCTCTAGCGGGGGTGGTGCTTGAGAGGTCGGAGCGACATTCTGGCGGTAGGCCTGGTGGAAATTCGCTTTGTGGAAAGATCCGTGCTCCGCTTCTCCAAAACTCACTCCTACCTCCCCGACCTTGATACTTCCTTGACATCCTTGGCTGACCCGATCCCTATTCCTCCTCCGGTTACCCTTCCGGTTACGTCTGTTCCCCTGACGGACAGCAACCATTGACTTTATGCATCCTTCCTCCTTACGCACTTCTTGCCTAACACGATTCCTCCCCGAGTAGTAATTCTTCGAGGAATCCCTGGACCCCTCCGACACTGGCGCGACGACGATCTCCTCGCAGAATGTGCTCCTACCCCCAATCTGGCGACGATCTTCCACCTGGCGACTATCACAACTATACTCGCCATATGGGCGAGTATCCTGATACCTCGCCTGCTCCTCCGTCTCGCGGAAGCGGATCCCTTGCGAGGTCTGCTGGTAGACTGCGACCTCCTTGGTCGCTCGGTCTCATCCTCCACATGCTCCTTTCCTGCTCGCCGAGGGGGACTCCTTCCCTTGGTCAGAACCGGGCGATGCGGCGAGGTCGCCGTGACCTCGGCGCGCGGCTGAAGCGCTGCTTGCAAGATCCCCTCCATGCGCTGCGCGAAGTCTTCGAAAACTGCTAGCGTCACGAACTCGCCACTCGCGGACGAGTTGCCGACTACCTCCTCATGGTCGCCAACTACGACCATCTCGCCTTCTTACTGAAGTTTCTTCCAACGACTACGATCCACGCTCACCGCACCAAAGTGTTGACGCCAGGAAAATCCTGACCTCAAAATTCGGACCTTTGCAGCCGGAGGCTACTTGCCTAGCTTCCTCGTAGTCGCCAGCTTGACCATCTCGTCGGACAGCTGGGCAAGTAGCCTCCGGCTGCAAAGGTCCGAATTTTGAGGTCAGGATTCCAAAGTGTTGACGCCAGGAAAATCCTGACCTCAAAATTCGGACCTTTGCAGCCGGAGGCTACTTGCCCAGCTGTCTGACGAGATGGTCAAGCTGGCGACTACGAGGAAGCTAGGAGAGCAACAACAACAGGACCCCAGGTGCTGCGGCAGGGAGGTCCCACCACGTACCCGGAAGCTCAAAGGAGTCTTCCCCTCCACAACCAAGAATGGTCGAGCAGGGTACGAGGAAGGCACCGGCTTGGCTAGCAAGCAGGGGTGACGGGCTCGAAAATTCGAAAATCGGGATCAAGAAGCTCAAGCACAGGTGCCAATCCAAGTACCCCTGTGGTCCTATTTATAGGCAACCAAGGGGTAGGGGGTTTTTATAGCCCAGCCCTAACCTGGCGACATACGAGATACTCGGCATGTATCTCCGACCATAGTCGCCCATCTGACGAGTATTAGTTGCTGCTCGCACAAGCCGGGCCAATACTCGCGCAGGTCTTCTGTGGCTTGCCGGGCACCTGGGGCGACATACGGGATACTCGGCACGTATCTTCGACCATAGTCGCCCATCTGGCGAGTATTTAGCCAATACTCGTCAAGCCCTCTTTTGCTCCCGCTGGCTGATTTGTCTGCCTCTTTGACTTTGACCTCTGCCTACGTGGCCTTGAGTGGGTCCTACCCTCGGAGAATAAGGGTTGTACAAGTGTCATGGACCCCCAGTAAAAATATTGGGCCATAGAGTTGTTTATTTAGTGTACCTCCCTTCATGAGCATCAAAACTTTAAGGATGGTCTGCGTTTAGCAATTTGGCAATTTTGGGGTTTTGGGTCAAATTGGGATGTATTGATTGGAGATGTGAGAATTTAATGGTGATCATATGACTATGTGAGGATCCCTGGAGTTGATTAGGGTTTGATGAGTCCTAGGGTGGTGGGGTGCCACCCTTACGGTAGGTCGTCCTGGGATTGACGAAAGATCGTCTTTTCCCTTTAGTGTCTGTAAGCACTTAGGTTTAATTCAGGTAAAAGTATTAAGGAGGTTTTCATATGGGTAGATACCAATAATACTAAGTGCCTTGGAAAAGGGAACCTTGGGGTGTCATCCCATCGTAGTTCCTAGTACCGTAGCGAGCCCTTATAGGGTAACCCTCGGGAAGTCCAAGACTAACCCTAACTCATAGGAGTAAGACATTGTACAAGATTAACTAATAACACACTCACCCACACCCTGTGGTTTCGGGAGTTTAGTTGGTTGTGTGCTACGAGCAGTAGGCTCGGTGGTGGTGAGAGCGGATTGCTAAGTCCGGTGAGCTTGTGACTCAGTAGTGTTTGATGGCGGGCAGGTTAGCCCGGGGAGCTTATGGCTCGGAGGTAGGAAGTAGAACATGTTGCATGTGCATAGAAGGTGGTGGGTCTTCAGTATTGGACGATCGTTCACACCGACATCAATACGTCGACTCGGCAAGTGTGGCATTTACACTTAGCCTTGAAAGTATGGCGGTCCAGTCAGCAAGAGTACGCAGACGCTCCGTGGGTTTTGCGGAGGCGTACAATAGGTCTAGGTAGGGTAGTGTGAATACCAACCTAGAGGTGGGCGAGGCCCAACCCACCGCTTCCGTTTGCCACTACGGGAGTATCCTGGGAGTCTAGCTCGCTCCAAAAAGGGGGAACTAAAGGTCTATGCGCATAGAGTCGTAGTGAGTGAGTTGCACTTGTATGGACATAGCATAACAGCATACTTTGCATGTCATAGCATAAACATTGCATTCAACCTACCCCTAACGTATAAGTCGGTTATGGGACTTCTTATACGGTAGGCCCAGCTAAACGACCCCTTGGTCTATAGGTTTATATGGGCATTCCTATAAATCAATGGTTACTTTTCTATTGCTATTGTATTTACTTACTGCACTTTACTTATTCTTTACCTGCTCTTGCTATGCCCTTTACTGCTTCAGTTATATATATACACATGTGTAGTGTAGAAACATTTCATGTACCACTGTCACCTGCTCTTTGTTTTTACCCCTTGAATGTCCTCCGCTTCCTCCTCCCCATACGGTGCCTAGGAGCCATTGGGGGAGGGGTGGGGAACATAAGGCTTAGTCTTTTTGACTAACGGTCGGTGGACCATATCATTTTAGGGGTTCGAGGAGACGCAACAAAATCAGAGAAACAGGTGCAGCAGGATCCGATAGGGTGGGCCCCACGGCCATGCTACCATTGTCACCAGCCGGGACACACTCGAGTCAGATGCCCCATGATGGGTGGAACCCCTCCAGCACAGCGACCAGGGGGCCGAAGGCGGAGACGTAGACGTGGATTGCGAGGCAGCGACCGCAGGCCAAAAGAGAAGAAGCATCCAGTGTTGCAGCACCAGTGGAGTACAGAGTCTGCAGGGATGGGTCAGACTAGTATGGGTACTCCGGTTTCAGTGTCGGTGACGATTAACTTTAGTTTTACCTAGGAGTTAGCTTCCGCGAGTGATCTTGTAGCGAGGAGATGATTGTAACCCTTGCTATCTTTTATTCAGTTATTAGCTGTGGACATTTACCTTTATGGTTTATAATTCATGTGATTCTGTGGACTTGTCTTCTCTTTTATGAACTTTTCTTGTGATCGATTTTGGCCGGCAGAATCGGCGTTTTGTAGTGGCGACCTTCCGAGCGAAGGTGTCACCGCAAAGCGGCGGTTCTGGGCCTAAGACCCGGATGTTTGAAAAGAAAAAAAAAATTGGGGTCTTACATCGCCCAGCCCAGGCAGTGGACCATTCGGTCCACTCTCCCGACCCCCGACAAGGGAGGGAGTGGATGTCTCAACCTCCACTCGCCCCCTCACTGTTTTGGTCGTTCAAGTTCGTAGTTGAGCTGCAGATAGCAGAATCTTGGCTATCCGCAACCCAATTTTGGGAAGTCTATAAATAGACCCCCATGGGCACCTTGGGAAAGGCTGGTCGCCCCTCTCCCTTGCGTGTATCTTGTGAGCAAGCACTTCACCCCTCCTATCAGTTGAGGTTGACGGTGAGGTGATCCTTAGTGCCCTCCAAGGTGCCCAGACTCAACATTGACTTGGGAGGGGAAACTCTCTTTGAACTTCCGGGTGTGTGGTGGGACCTCCTCACTGCAGCTTAAGGGGTTTGTTCAGGTCTTCAGGTCTTCGTAAGTGCAAGGTCCTTCGGTTCTGAGCAACTAGTCAAGGTTCTAGCTCAGGTCAAGTAAGGCAGCTGCATGCCCATTACGAGCGTCGAAGTCGGTTCTCTGGTTTCAACACTATTGGCTCCCAAATGTAAACACATCACAATATATTTGGTCCCAATGAAAATTGCATGACATTAGAGAACAATTGAGTTGTTACATGAGCTCGCTTTCTCTCTCTTAATTGTATTATTAATAGAATAGATATATACATAATGAGGTGTTTAAATTTTAGATGATTTTGAAGAAAAAATATTTAATTTTATATTAAGAAAATTTAGATAATAATAGGGTATTGATAATCAAACATCATATTTGGCTATTTGTATTCCTTTTATTTCAAAAAAAAAAAGACATTATTAGAGCCTCTAAAATACCTATTCGGACCCCCTCTTCTTTCTCTCGCTCACGCCAGAAAGCCGTCGCTCCTGTTTCACGTATCCAAATCCCTCGCCCGACCTCCCCATTGCGCCGCCCCCTGTGTGATTTCTGGCCGGCGAGATCATTTTTTGCCCCATTTCGACTGCTTAGGCGAACTTTTTGCCCTCCGGTGAGTTCTTTTTTCGCTTTCTCTCAATTTGATATTATAGATCGGAATTATGTTAGATTGAAAAAAATGCATTTCAATGTTTTTTGAGAACAAGCTTTTTTTTGGAAGATGTTCAATATATATACCTAGTTCTATCTATAAAATCAATTTAAGAAAAAATTTATTTTTTGAGTACGAATAGCAATGTGAGATACAATTATAATTCCCCGAGCTACGAATAATGATGAGTTACAAATAACCAAATAAAATGTGTAATTATCAATCACCTAATAATATAAGAAAACTATTCAATAATTTCTATACATTACTCATTATTTAAGGACTACAAACATAATTGTAAGTACAGACTACAAACATAATTGTTACGTACAAACCGTGAAGTCATAGTTTCCACGGATCAAATTTAAGGGCAATTTATTTCATATATATATTTTAAATATTTCTTATTAATTACACGATCTGCACTCGATTTATCTTATTTAGACTCCGTTTAGGGGAACTTATTTTCACCGGTCAAGCGATTACGACCGCATGAACCGGACCTTAATTAAAATTTGGTTCATGTGATCGTAACCGCTTGACCATGAAAATAAGTCCCTCCAAACAGCAGCCTTCCCGTGATGTCACTGTACGTGCCCCACGAGAAAAAGTGGATTTATGCTCATTTAATAAAAAGAAGATTAAAATGGTAATAGGAAACGATAAAAAATAAATCTGGCATGCGAATGACTGTTTTGGATATATTAAATAATTTTCTATATATTTACCCTGATTTTAATCGCCTGTCGTCGAATTTTAAATCCCTTATTTAGAAGAAATAAATCTATAAACCACTTAAATTAAAAGTTAGATCCGACCAATCCGTCTTGTCTCTGTCGGACGTCGGAATCGTTCACCCCCCGCCATTAACGATATCTCATCTCCTCCCTGCGATCTCCTCTCTCCTCGCGAAGTGGATGGCCGTGCTGCACCGCGTCTCGCCTTCGAGGGCAAATCACAGGCCGCGGCCGCTTTCCGTCTGCTCGAAGCCCTAGCGCCGCGCTACCGATCCGATCGCAGAAGGAGGGGCTGCAAGGGCGATCTGGTTTGTGGTTTTCTCGGGGCTCCCGAAGCGGAAGAAGAGGATGAAGGGGCTCTTCAAGTCCAAGCCGCGCACGCCGGCTGAGCTCGTGAGGCAGACGCGTGATCTTCTAATCTATGTCGATCTCAACGGGAATACCCGCGATGCCAAGCGCGAGGACAAGGTGCGGTTTCTGTCTCCTCCCCTGCAATCTTACATCCGTCCTTGTGATCACGCTGCTTTAATATTTTAGCTTCCCGTCTAGTTCTAATTCAAGGAGGATATATATGATACAGGGGGAAGGACATGCTTCTTTTCGAGAAATTTGTTGAACTGTTAGTATGTTGTGGCGGGTTATAGCCGCTGCACACCATGGCTGCATAATTAAGATGCAATAGGAGTAATATGTAATAAGCCTGAATGGTTGTATCCACATTCCACAACATGGTGTCTAATTGTCTATATGAATTATATGGAGCTCATTGTAAAAGGCATGAAAGGATTAATAAAGTTAGTCTTCTAGTTCTTGTAGAATAGCTCTTCTCTTCGTCTCGCTCCCTTGGTTTCGTCTCTCTCCCCAGGCCTTCCTCCTAAGTGTTTTCTTCTACTTGTTTAAATCTTCTTCTAGCGCCGGCGATTCCTCCGGCGAACACCTAATGACCCATGATCATTACAAACGGTGCTCTCATTGAGACTACTCTTTCCTCCGGCAATACCATTCAAAACCTGCAACAAATTGAAGTTGTTTCTTCTATCATCTTTCAAGATTTGCAGCAATTCAAAGTGATTTCAAGATCCTCTGCAATTTAAAGGAGTTTTCAAGACTCTCGATGAACAAGTGGGATTGGTTGCTTTGATCTTAATGTTGATACCCGGACAATTTTCGCCTAATAGTTCTTTCATGAATTTCAAGGTTCACCTCAATTTGAGATCACGAACGTATCTCCTTCGACCCCATTCCAACAATCGTATTCAAGATCCACCGCACTTCAAGATCCTACACAATTCAAAGTAGGCAGCGCCTCCGGCAAACTAGCCGGAAATCTTCAAGAACGGCGGAGAAGCCGCCGGAGTCACGCTCGCTTGCGGTAATGTCATTGGGATCCTCACAGGTTCTGTACCCGCCGGCGACTGTTGGTTTGATCGTCAATAACTCTTCGGGAAACCTGGCCCCAGCCGCACCCAGGATCGGCGCAAGATTAGCGAGATACGCGTCTTGCTGATATCTCTGAACCAGGCACATTCTCCTTCAACACACCTACAACACTTCTCAGGAGTCATTTAAGTACTCTTCCAAGTCAATTTTTGTGTTTCATCTTTGGCAATGGAAGAAATAAGCATTCAGGTCACAATGTGATCAAGCTTACACGCTTTGGCCATGGTGATCCAACTGATTGTATTTTACATATGGAGTGATATTTTTGGGATAATGCTATTCCACCTGAACATCAATTGATGGCGGCTTCCTTAAAATTAGACCAACCCGCTTTGACATACTATCATGAATTTGTCAAATTTGGTTTCTTTAGAAAGTTGATATCCTTTCTCAATCACCTAACGACACGTGTTGGAAATTTTCTCGATTCCAACTTGAAGGCCTCCAATCAACAGTATGAAAAACAATAACAAATATTTAATATACGGATGCAAGAATCCAACCGTCAAATTGCAACAATCTTTAAAAGGTTTGATGACTTGATTCTTGCTTGCATCGAGGATGAGGAACAAGAATCCATCAAAGAAAGCACTCTTCTTGAGGTACAAATTGTGACGTACATTGTTTCGCCACCATCGGTGCGCCGATTGTTCTTGATAATTCCGACAAATCAAATAGCCATGCCGCCGACAAATCTGATCATGACACCACCACCAAGAGCGAGGAAGATGGTTGTACTCACAAGGACATTGCACTGATTTCTAGATTTATTTTTTGCACCAATGAGGTCAAGAGCGTCTACAATAACATTCCTGAAGAAAACACTTACTTGAATTGTGATTTGGAATCATTGCCGATGATAGATCCACCAGATTTCATGGAATCAAGTCAAGATTACTATGTTTTTCCCACGCTGGTGTCTATACTACTAGTATGTGGCGTCCTCTTCAACTGTTCATTTATTCAACCCTGGTGGAAGAGACGTAGCCGCCAATTTTCCATTTAACGGAGCTATTCCACAATAGTCTCTTACATCTACAACTCCCACCGATCACCACTAGACGATCTCACACATCATTTGGGTCTTTGACCTAGGTGGGCTCAAACGATGTGGTCGTCGTTTTGGCGGGACGAGTAGTGATGGGGATTGGCGACGTGGAGCACGAGTTTTTGGTCTGTTTGGGGTCAATTAGCTACTCGCCATATTTAGTGTTTTCGAATCGACGATCCGGATTTGCGGATGCGTCCGAATCGACATTTCGATATTTCTCATGTATTTGTTTTATTTTCGTATGTTTTATTTAGTGAGATCGGATAACCATCGTGTACCGCGAATCATAGCTGTCAAAGATGACTTCCCTAAGTTATGTTCTATTTTATATAAGAGGGTAGGGCAGCCGTCAACGCTATTGCAGATTTTGGAGAAGCTTATTACCTTAATCCGACGATCTCCTCACGGTGACGACTCTGTGAGGCCTTAGGTGACGACTCCTAGGTGATTTTCTGCACCCCTAAGGTATCCCCCTTCCATAATCTTCATCTCACCCCTCCCAAGCCCTAGCCGCACCCCATAACTCCTCCAAGGCCCTAGCCGAACACTCCACCTACCGCCTACCCTGATGTCCCTTCTTTCCCTGTTTTTCGCTCCCTGCTGCCTCCTCCAAATCCCGCCCAACAACAACCAGCCACCCCGATTTGCTGCCCTGCAGCCGTCCCACGACCATCTTGCCACCGCCCCACCGCCTCCTTTCCACCGCCCAACACCCCTTGCTGCCGCTCACAAATTTACAACAACAAAACCCCCAGGAACACCCAAAATCTGTTACCTCCAACAACCTACATCCTTGTTCAAACAACTCCCAATCATATCCCCCTTATCAGCCCAAGGTTCAGCCATTACCCCACCCCAACACCCTGTTTCCAGCCACCATACAACAACGTACAACAGTCGCCTCCTCCCGGACAGCCACCAAGTACTCATGAATTACCGGATCTCCACGCTACGGTCCCCCTACTTCGTGAGTATTGTTTTATCGTTGTATGAAACAATTTCTTCAATTTTAATATATGATGTGATTTCATACTTGCTTGGATCGAAAGAATCGTGGTCATTTGCTTTTGGGATATTTTGTGATTTGCAGGAATTATTCGCCGCGCGTTCTTTTTTTGGCCCTCCACCCTTAGAAAAGCCAAACCTTGCTTTGCTTAAAGAAATAATTTTGTCTTGCTTTAAGATTATATGCATGTGATTTAATCATTTATTATTATGTCTTGAATTTGCCGTCGGATCTTGCATGTGTTACATATAGTATTGCAGGGTAATACAATTATCTCTCCGCATCTCACTTATAATTGCATGTTAGTCTCACACCCACATAGTCTACTCTACATCAGGTTGGAGTGTAACGAATTATAACCGCTACACGATGGCTGCATAATTAAGATACAATGGGAGTAATATGTAATAAGCATTTATGGTTGTATCCATAATATGATGTCTAATTGTCTATATATACTAGATGGAACTTGAAAGGATTAATAAAGTTAGTCTTTTAGTTCTTGTAGAATAGCTCTTCTCTTCGTCTCCCTCTCTCTCTCTTAGTTTTGTCTCTCCCCCGGCCTTCCTCCTAAGGGCCTTCTTCTACTTTTCTAAATCTTCTTCTAGCACCGGCGATCCCTCCGGCGAACACGCAACGACCCATTATCGTTACATATGTTTAGATGGAATTCTTTCTTACTTCTTTTAAGAATCTTTTTAAAGGAGCCCATTTCCACTTTGAGATGACACCATTAAAAATGGTTTAGGTATTTTATTGAAACGAAGCAAATTGACTATAGAGGATGACAAAATTGTCTGAGTTCCATAATTCACAGCTATCATTTTGGTTCAGAAAATCAAAATAACATGTTAAACACAAGACACTAGAATAGGAAATGAACCATTTGTTATCAACTCTATCTTTTTTGTTTTGGTTTTTGCAAATTAATTATCTGTCATATATTCAGAGTCAAGACCTTTCTGTTGTGTAGAATACTGATTGGTACTATAAACAATAATCAACCGCTTTTTTTTAGAAAATTTTCCTCTGGCGTATTGTTTAGTTTGATTGCAAGTTTTCATATAATTTTTTTCTCACCATCAAATGTAATTTTATTGTTGATATTATATGACAATGATCTCTAGGTATTCTCATAAAATAGTTATATCATATTGCCGTCTTCCTTCAAAAGCCATGCTGTTTGTCTAGCCTCGTACATATTTTGTGCTTTTATTTGTGAATTCGTTATTCCTCTATTTTTCTTCTGCATGTTGGTTTAGTTTTGTCTTTATGATTTTCCTGTCAAGTTGATGCAATATCATGGTCTGTGGCAGATGGCTGAACTCTCTAAACTTATTAGAGAATTAAAATCAATTCTATATGGGAATAATGAAGCTGAACCTGTGCCTGAAGCTTGTGCGCAACTGACGCAAGAGTTCTTCAAAGAAAACACACTACGCTTGCTAATAACATGTCTTCCAAAATTGAACCTTGAGGTACATCTGTTTGATCAAGTCTCGCTTCCATTATTGCTTACTAGATAGCTCCAAAGGTTGCTTAGCCAGATTGATTAAACTTTTTCTTAAGTTTTATATCGTTATCATTACACGTGTTTCCAAATTTCAACAATGTCTAATCTTTTACAGTTGTAAATTCATTATGTGGTGCTCGTTCTATGCTTGCACAGTTTGTCAACTTATTAGTAAATTTTGGTTCCATCTTGTTACTCACAGGCTCGTAAAGATGCTACCCAAGTAGTTGCAAATTTGCAAAGGCAACAGGTCCACTCACGGTTGATTGCTTCTGACTATCTAGAAGCAAACAGAGATATTTTGGATACTTTAATAATGGGGTGAGATATTACATTTTGAAGTGATTAAATTATTAGAGATTTCAACAATATTATGTAAATCTAGACATGTTGATATAAAGTGTAAATGCATTCTTTGACACTGGAAGATTGCACTCAATTGCCTTGCTAGAGTGTTTCATGTTAGTTGCAAATTTTTTATTAAAATCTGATGAATTGGTCAATTTAGTTTAAATGTTTATATTTGTGCTAAACACGAGACTGGATAAAATTAGGAATGTGTATCAGGGATAAGACAGGAGTGACACCAATTGTAGAGAAGATGCGAGAAGCTCGATTATGATGGTTCAGACACGTACAAAGGAGACCATTAGAGGCACTTGTTAGGCTTTGTGAGAGTTTAGCCACTAGGCATGTTAAATGGGGGAGAGGTAAACTAAAAAAGACTTGGAATGAAACTATAGGGAAATTCATACTGTACTTAGGCATTTGTGAGATTATGACTAAAGATAGGGCGCAATGACGACACATGATCCATATAGCCGACCCCACTACGGTGGGATAAAGACTTGAGTGTTTTTGTTTATATTTGTGCTAAACCATTACTTCTTTCATCTTTTGCAGTTATGAGAATATGGATCTTGCTTTACACTATGGGGCAATGTTGAGGGAATGCATTCGACATCAAAGTATTGCGAGGTACATTTAAGTGTAAATTGCGGATATTAAAAAAATTATGCTTTGAACTGCATGATCTAAATTCCTTAATATAATATTTTTAACATGTTTCATAAACATGTACAGATACGCATTTTATTATGCAACTTGTTGAGCCCAAAATTTTGGCGGTGAACATTAATAAGGATAACACTATTTTTTTCGGGATTGATGAGATTAATCATATGATAATTAAATACATCATGATAACATATATGAAATAATATGAGATTGTTATTTCTTATTCTCGTTAAATTTTGGAAAGTTGTATAATCATCAGGAGGTCAATTGGGTATGAGTACATGCCAATGAGGTGTTGTGGATGAAGATTACTAAATAACATAGGTGATTGCCAACTACATGGACAAAGGTGTTGTTAGTCCATGACATTTATATTACCATTTACAAATGAAATGTTGAATGATGAATGGGGATTTAAAAACTTACTCCTGTTGCATGGGTTGGTTGTAGCCTGATTTGCGAATAGGTATATGTTATGGGCTTGGTTCGTTGCCGGATTGTTGGAGACGGAGATACAAAGGGCAAGCCCTAGAACGGTGAAGGAGGGGATGAGAGAGGAAGAAACCCTAGAGGGTGGGGGAAGGAGAGAAGAGCTTAGAGAGAGAGAGGAATTTAGAGAGATAAAAGAAGTTTCATAATTCATTGCCTAAATTCCAAATACATGAGATGAGTCTATTTATAGGAGTGGCATACCCGTAATTACATAAGATGCATGGAATATTAAAACGCTAAAACATTACGACGAGATAAATAAGATAACTGACGGAGGACCATAACACATAACAGTATATAGGACGAAGCCCTACTGGCTACTAGAGATCCGAGGATCATTAGAAACTCAACGCATTCAACAATGCATTCAATCGAACAATATTTCTAAGAGGATATCTATCAAACACCCGACAGATATCTTAAATAACTTCAATTTTACTCAGATGAATGAGACGAAAAAACCCAGAGAGAAGTTGGTCATAAGAGGAACTACCATGATAAGCTCGATCATGGGAGGAGATAGCCATGAGAAGCTCAATCATGAGGGGAGGTGTTGTCATGGAGGCGCTTGGGAAGTGCACTAGATATACATGTGGGATTGGAGGTCGGTCGAGGGAGAGAGGACTAGAAAGGTTATAAAAGCTCGGCGTCATTTATAGGAAAGATATGGCGGAGGCTGACGTTTGGCCTGCGACACCTAGAGCAAAACAATCGTGCTTGTTGGAAGTGAATGCCTGCATGGAGGAGATTGTTGGTGGCTCGCGGTGAAGGAACATGATGGCGGTTGTTTGTGGAGGAGTCTTGTGTCTAAATCAGAGTCAAGGTGGGTCCTGACAATATCATGACAATAGTTCGTAGTGGAGGCAAATGTCTCTTTCTTTTCTCACAGTCGCTTTTCTCTCTCTTCTATCTTTTTTTTTCTACTCACTGTAACCCATGAGCTGCTGCGCCTTTTTTAAAACCAGTGCGCTGCTTCCTATCTCCCTACTCTAGAATAGTCTAGATCTCCCTTTCTTCCCCATTCTCAACGTTTCATTCTTCTCCCTTATTCTGTGCTTCCCTCCATTAGTAAATCAATAAAATAAACAATCTTTTACACTAGGCCATCAAGTGAAATGTTACTTACCAAAATCATTTATTGAAAATATTACTTATCATTTATCAGACAATAAAGCGAGGCATTACTTATTTATTTTTAAAGAGAAGAGCAAGCGACCTTTCATCAAAATTTATATAGTATTCCATACCATGTTCGGCCTTCGTAAAGCATGCCTAGAATGGTGAAATGAGGTCTTTTAGTCATATATTTATTTATTGAAATGTTTGTCAGGCCATTTTAGTGGTATGCACTTATGTTTATTCATAGAAAAAAACGTATATTTTTTTTGCTCTTGTTTTTGGGATTATTGATGTGCCTCTGCACGAAACAATGTGTTATGGGCTTACTCGGAGGTTGTCGGAGGAGTGGCCAGAGGTGGAGATGACGGTGGCGGAGATACTACAGAGCCTTGACCGTGGTTGCCTAAGCGGGGCGTGCTCAAGAGAGAGAGAGAGATAGATCTTCCAAGATCTCATTCAAAGACGGGGAATAGAATATCTTTAATTGTTTATTCATACAAGATCCCTAGGGTCCCTTAAATAGAACATACAAGGGCAGACTCGTAAATAACGACACAACATAATAAATTACAAATCAGGCATGCAACCCGTAACATCTTTCCTGATCTTCAAATCGAGCTTGTCCTCAAGCTCGAACTTTGTGTGGATGACCGAGTCATCTGACATCTTGATCTCCTGCCTAACAATGTCTGATAGCGCGTAGTGGGGCGTCAACGAGTAGTGGCAGCACCGTCGAAAAAACGGGTGACAGAAGGAATGTCTTCGGCGGGGCGGTGGAGCCGAAGGAGCAACGACCGACGGAAGGAACGGATCTGGCGGCGAGGTGGTCGGAGGTATCAGCATAGTAGGGGCTAGCAAAGTAAGGGCTGGCAAGGGAAGTTGTGTTACGCTGGCCGCAGTGACTGACGAGGCGACCCAATGTGGGGAGGCACCACCACTAGAGGTGATGGTGGAGGGGCAATCATCGCGGAGAGCAGTGACACGTCGTGGGCTGGCGAAGAAGGCGACTGCACAAGGAGAGGCAGCGACGATGAAGGTGAAAGCTTTGGCGGAAAGGGGGCTATCAAATCATCAAACTTGCATATGAGTGCAGTTATGTCGTCCTGATGACGCACTTCGACGTCTCAAAGACGAGCGTCTATGGAGGCCATGAAATTTCGTAACATGTAACAGATCGAACCGATGGCGGCCTTATTCGCTACACAACTTAACGTCCATTGAAAATTATTTGATTGAATAATTAATTTGATGAATTAATTAGAAAATCAATGAAAAAAATAATATCCCCAGCAGGTGCAGTTTGCGGATGTGTTGCAGCAGTTTCTCCTTCCCTCTTTTAAATAAGAATAATAAATAAAAAAGGAAAATGATGAGGGGATAGGCTGGCAAGCTGCACAGGGCTCGAAGAAGAGGGGCGCCTGCAGTTGTGGGCTTGAGGCGAAAGATATCAGCAGGCGTGTGCGGCTCAAGAAGGAAATACACGTGCGGCGGTCTGCTGCTTGATGGAATGTGCAGGTGGCTTGAGGAAATGCGATGCACAAGGCTGCGTCTCTTCGTTGCAGGCATGAAGACGGGGCTTGAGAAGGAAATACACGTGAAGGCAGAGAGAAATTTGCGTCGGAGGAGGTGACCTGGCTGAGGATGCTTCCGTCGAAGAAGACTAGAGGCGGAGAAGAAGCGTCTGGGCGTGCGAAGAAGACCGAAGGTGGTCTGCGCCGAGGAGAAGGCGTGTCTGGACGAGGGCGAAAGCGGAAACAAAATTTCCTTCCCGTCAAGAACGGTGACCACTTGACTCTGGTCGTCGGTGCGCGTGACGTTGAAGAAACAGAGAGCGGCGTCTGTTGAGAAGTCTGATGTCGAGGCAGCTGCAGCGTGGGGTCGCCTGTGGGATAAGGGGGCTTCCTGTGAGACCAACGACTGGAGGATGCGGAAGTTTGTCGAATCGATGCAGAGGAAGCTTGTTGACGTCGAGCGTGAGGAAGCAGTGGGAGTTGATATCTCGTACTGGACGAACGGCTGGTGTGCTGGAATGAGCGGGTTGACAGAGTAGTGTTGTCGGAAGGGGAGGAAGAAGGCTCTGATACCAATTTGTTATGGGCATACTCGGAGGTTGCCAGAGGAGTGGGCGGAGGTGGAGATGATGATGACAGAGATACTACAGAGTCTTGACCGCGCTTGTCTAAGCGAGGCGTGCTCAAGAGAGAGAACTTCCATGATCTCATTCAAAGATGAGAAATAGAATATATTTCATTGCTTACTCATACAAGACCCCTAGAGTCTCTTAAATAGAACATTCAAGGGCAGACTCGTAAATAACGACGCAACATAATAAGAGACGTAATTGTTAGAGAAATTGATGTAAAAGCCCATGTTTGAGGCCCATGTATGTAGTTACTTTTGTTTAGTCCCACATCTTGAGATTGGAGTGACTAGCTTCCTTCTCCTCCTATATATTTGTATTCATACTTGTAATTAAACAATTCAAGCAATACATACACGCTTTTGCGTTTCTCTTCATAGTATCAGAGCCTAAGATCTCTCCCTTATTCTGACCACAGACCTACCCGCCTTCCGAGTGGTTTCCTCGTTTTTCTAGACCGCAGCTTGTGCGGTCTATTTTTTTTCAGACCGCAGCCCGCACTCCTGCGAGGATTCTCCCCCTCTGCTCCTCTTTGTCGCTCTTTATAGGCTTCGCAACCTATACAGTGGGCCCCTCCGCTGTTGATCTCGCAGTCCGCCCCCTTCTGATCTCGCAGATCTGTTGAGCTCTCCCTCTGCCGACCTCGCAGACCGCCGGGCTCTCTTATGCCGTTCTCGCAGACCGCCCGGGCTCTCCTGATCGCTGCGGCCTCTCCTTGTCGGTCTCCTCCTGCTCACTGTAGCGGTGTCCTCCCAGCTGCCGCTCCACTGCTCTGGATGGTCTGGCTCAGATCACTGCTCCTCTGCTTCGCACGGTCTGGCTCAGATCGCCGCTCTTGTCGCTGCTCCGCACGGTCTGGCTCAGATCGCTGCGGTCTCCTCTGCCTCTGCTTCTCAGTCCGCTGCTTCTGATATATGATCGACTTCTTCTAGTCGGTAGTCTTCTTCTAGTCGCTGCCCAGTCCGCTTTTTCTGATCGCTGCTTCCTCTAGCGGCTTCTTCCAGCGCCCTCAATTCTCTAGCGACCTCTTCTAGTCGCCCAGTCCGCTACTCCACTGCTCTTCTTCTCGCTGGTCTGCCCGTTGCGTTCTCCTGTCTGCTAACCGCGCGGTCTCCTCCTTGCTGCTTCAGTCGGCCTCATGGGTTCCTCGGTCGATTCCACTGAATTGCCTGCTGCTCGTGTCGCTCCTCCCGAACTCCGCGATGAGTTGCGGATCACCACGATTTCCCTGTCCGGCAAGAAAAACTTTGTGCCTTGGGTGCACTCTGTTCGCCGGGTCCTTCAGGCCAAAGGACTTTTGTCTCATCTCACGCAGGCGCCTCCCTCCCCTTCTACCGATGATTGGATGCGGAATAACGATAGAGTTCAGACATGGTTTCTCAACTCTATGGATGACGAACCTTATCAAATGGCCATGTATCACGAGACGGCCAAGGGCATGTGGGATGAGCTTCAGTCCTTGTACTCGGGCAAGGACAGCCTCCAGCACCTCTATGCCATTATTATTGATCTCCAGGCCCTGGATACGGGAGGGGCTGCGGACATGACCTCCTTTGTTGCTCGTGCTAAGGGTCTTGCTGAAGCATGGATCCAACATCAACCATCTACCACTGATCTCGCGACTCAACGGACTCAGAAGGAAGCTGTATGTATTGCTATGATGATGGCCCGTGTTCCTCCACATCTGCACAGTGTTCGAGCTCAGATACTCTCCTCCACTACCACCCCCTCCTTCATAATGTTTGCTCTATGTTACTCAGGGTAACTCCTCCATCTGAGACTCCCACTGCTTTTTCTCCAGTTCTTCTTCAGTAACCTCTCCTGCCCACTCCCCCTTCTGCTCGTGGCCCTTCCACCAGGGGAGGACGCCACCCGTCTCGGGGACGAGGACGTGGTGGCCGCTCTGCTTTGAAGTGTACTTACTGCTCTCGTGAGGGTCATCTAGAAGCTACATGCTACCGAAAACATGGTCTACCTCCGCATCTGGCCGCCTCCGCTACTCCAGCTCCTTCTGCTGCCCCTGACACTTCCACCCTTGGTGCACCTACTCGTCAGGAATATGAAGACCTTCGCACTCAGTTCCAGCAGCTCCAAGGCAGTATTGATAGGCCATCTGACTCGGTTGCCTTTTTCTCTACTCAAGGTATAACCTGTCTTTCTTACAGCTCTCACTGGATCGTTGACTCTAGAGCAACTCATCATATAACATCTCAGAAACCGCCTCGGTATTCGACAACCTCTCACCCGCCATCTATTATTGTTGCTAATGGGGACACTACCCCGGTCTTTGGTGCTGCTGATCTTTGCCTCACTCGTACCTTGCTACTCTCCTCAGTCTTTCATGTTCCGGGCTCCCCGTTTAACTTGCTTTCTGTTAGCCAGTTAACACAGGATCTTGACTGCTGCATAACTTTCTCTCCTTCTTCTTTTATTTTGCAGGATCGCCGTACAAGGAGTACCATTGGTAGCGGTCGGCTGACGAATGTGCTATATCTCTTGGATCTCCCACCTATTAGTCTTTCTTCCATCTCCACTTCTGACTGGCATCGTCGTCTTGGGCATGCTCCCCTTCCGGTTCTCAAGAAAGCTTTTCCTGGTGTTTTACTCCAAGAGTTCACTTGTGAATCGTGTATCTACGGCAAGCAACATCGCGTTTCTTTCTCTCCTTCTTGTACCCGGAGTGATACTCCGTTATCTTTAATTCATTCTGATGTATGGGGTCCATATAGGATCCCCAGTGTATTTGGACATCGCTACTTTATCACTTTTATTGATGACTACTCGCGTGTTACTTGGCTGTATTTTCTTCATGATCGTACTGAGATAACTTCTCTGTTTCGTGTTTTTTTATCGGAAACACGTACGCAGTTCTCGACGCCTCTTAAAATACTCCGCACCGATAATGCCCGCGAGTACACAGGTTGGCCCTTCTCCGCTCTGTGCTCTGAGTTCGGTGTTATCCACCAAACCTCCTGTGCCTACACACCTCAACAAAATGGCGTGGCCGAACGGAAAAATTGCCATCTTCTCGATACCGCTCGGTCCCTCATGTTCCAAATGCAGGTCCCAATAGAATTTTGGCACTTTGCTATTGCAACTGCTTGTCACCTCATCAATCGCATGCCCTCATCCGTTCTCAGCTTTGCCACTCCACTAAGCCTTCTTCTTCCTTCCACTCCTCCTTTCCCCCTCACACCTTGAGTTTTTGGGTGTGTTTGTTATGTTCACAACCTCGGTCCGCCAGCCGACAAACTTGCTGCTCGTGCTACCAGACAGATGTTTGTTGGCTACTCTCGAACTCAGAAGGGTTATGTGTGCTATTCTCCTACAACAGGAAAAGTGTCTGTCTCGGCCGATGTCACGTTTTGTGAAGATTAACCATTCCACCTATCCTCTTCTCCCCAATCCATCCCTTCTACTATTACTCGTCCTATCGTTCCAGTCACGCCTTCCTCTCCACCGTCACCTCTCTCCCCGTTTGTGATCCGTCCGCCTATTCGCTACGTCTATTCTCGCCGTAAATCCAAGGATATTTCCCTGCCGGAGCCGTCTGCTACAGTTGACACACCGCCCGCGGCTGATCCTGCATCTTCTTCTACGGCTCATCCAATGGCCAGCTATGTGTCTCTACACCGTCTCTCTCCACCCCTCCACCGGTTTGCTACTTCTCTTTCCTCCATCTTTATTCCTAACTCTGTGCAGGAGGCGTTTCAGCATCCGGGGTGGCGAACAACTATAGAAGGGGAGATGAATGCCCTCTGGGCTAATCACACATGGGAACTGGTTCCCCTTCCTCCAGGTCAACATTGTGTTAGCTGCAAATGGGTCTTTGCAGTCAAACAAAATGCGGATGAGACTGTTGATCGTTTAAAATCCCGTCTTGTGGCCCGGGGGTTCACTCAGCAACAAGGCTTGGATTATGAGGAAACTTTTTCTCCAGTAGCAAAACTCAACACTGTTCGTGTTCTTATCTCCGTTGTTGTACACCGGCGTTGGCCCTTTCTTCAGCTCGATATTAAGAATGCATTCCTTAACGACGATCTGAAGGAAACTGCATTTATGTGCCAACCTCCCGGGTTTGAGACCACGGGGGAGTCTCGTGCAGTTCGCGTTTGCCGCCTTCTAAAGGCTCTTTATGGTCTCAAACAGTCACCACGAGCTTGGTTTGATAAGTTCTGCAAGGTTCTCTTAGCACTTGGGTTTACTCGGAGCTCCGCCGACTTCTCTCTATTCACCAAGCATGGACCAACTGGCATTGTAATCCTTCTTGTCTACGTTGATGATATCCTGATTAATGGCGATGACCTCTCTGGGATACAATAGCTCAAGGAACGTCTGAACTCGGCCTTCCAGACCAAGGATCTTGGAAATCTTAGGTACTTCCTTGGGATTGAAGTTGCTCGACGACCCGATGGGTTGGTTATGTCCCAACGAAAGTACTGCATCGACTTACTTCATGAAGCTGGATACTCCGGGTGCAAACCTGCGAATACTCCTATGGATGCTAATCAGAAATTGTGTGCTGCTGGGTCTGATTCTGACCAGCTTCTTGAGAATCCAGAATACTACCGACGATTGGTTGGGAAATTGATCTACCTAATGGTTACTCGACCGGATATCTCGTTTGCTGTTGGTGTTGTGAGTCGCTTCATGCATACTCCGCGCACGTCTCACCTTCAAGCTGTTGAACGTATTCTCAGATATCTAAAGACCGCTTCGGGACAAGGCCTTGTCTACAAACCATCCAACTCACCATCTCATCTTGCTTACTCGGATGCTGACTATGTCGGGTCCCCTGATGATAGGCGTTCCACGACTGGCTTTTGCACTTACTTTGGTGGACACCTCATAACATGGCGAAGCAAGAAACAGACTGTGGTCGCCTGCTCCTCGGCTGAGTCTGAATACAGGGCTATGGCTGCTGTTGTGTCAGAATTAACATAGTTTGAGAGCCTTCTCGGTGACTTGGGTGTTAGACTTCCTTCTCCGACAACACTTCGGTGCGATAGTCAGGCTGCAATTCATATAGCCAACAATCCAGTTTTCCATGAGCGAACAAAGCATATTGAGGTTGACTGTCACTTCATCAGAGAAATGGTTCAAGCGAAGAAGGTAGAATTGGAGCATGTTCCTGCTGCGAGACAAATTGTTGACATCCTAACAAAAGCTCTTCCTCGGCCACTATATCTACAGTTCTTATCCAAGCTGGGTGTCTACGATTTGTACGCTCCAGCTTGCGGGGGAGTGTTAGAGAAATTGATGTAAAAGCCCATGTTTGAGGCCCATGTATGTAGTTACTTTTGTTTAGTCCCACATCTTGAGATTGGAGTGACTAGCCTCCTTCTCCTCCTATATATTTGTATTCATACTTGTAATTAAACAATTCAAGCAATACATACACGCTTTTGCGTTTCTCTTCAGTAATAACTAATTGGGCATGCAACCCGTAACACAATGTTCATTTGCGTGAAAGAATGTTCATGTGCTTGTCTGGGAACATATTGTGGAGCAATTTGTAGCCCTTACCTAGGGGTGAAATGAAATGTTAGAATTGGGTGAAATGCCGGGGCGACCAGCTTATCATTTATTAATATTATATTTTTAATTCAGTCCTTTATGTAATTTGTCTTTTAATGACATTTTAGTAATTTAGTTAGGACTTAGGAGAGTTGGCCTCTCTCTATATAAGAGAATGGATACAGTCTTTGATTTTATACTTGGAGTCTTTTGTATAAAGAAAAAAGTTCTTAGTGGGAACCAACCATTAAGAACGTAGACCTGAGCTTGTCTCATGAGTTTATATCCTTCTTTTCCTAATTTTAGTATAATCATTCTCTTTAGCTCCTAACAATTGCTCCTCTCCGCCCGCCACTCCTTCGGTCGTTGGGATCCATCGCACTTCTCACTTGCCCAATTGGTCAGCTCTTTTCCTGCTCGATGGTCTCCCGCCTTGTTCGGATCGATGCTAAGCTTTGCACTCATCACCCACCTCATCGCTATTTTCCACGCCTTTCATTGTTGGTAACAAACTGATGCTTGCCTCATGAGAAAGTATTTGAGTGATAGATATTAAGAAAATCATTGAGAAATAGATTTCTAGAGAGAGAATTCTAGATATTTTTTTGTAGTGAATTTTTAGTGGGATAATCATACTATCATAAAACCCTCGAGAGATAGATTTATGAAGGGAGAATTTCAAAAAATTTCTAGAACGAAAATTATTACAGAATTTAACTAGGGAATCATACCTTGGATGGAACCCTTGAGAGAAAATCCTAGTGAGTTTTCTGGAGAGAAATTTCTAAATATAAATCCTTGTGAGATTTCTAGATAGAGAATCCTAGTGAATTTTTTAGAGAGAATTTGGTGAGAATATTTTTCCTGATAATCTTAAGTTTCTCTTTAATATCTAGTTTTGTTTCAGTTTTTCCTAATACACTAATGATTCCTCTATTGATTTTGGTCGATACTAAAGTTCTGTTAAAACATTTATCTTGGCCTTTTTTGTGCAGATATGTTTTGGAGTCAGAATACATGAGGAAATTTTTTGATTTTATTGAGCTTCCAAATTTCGACATAGCCTCCGATGCATCTGCAACTTTCAAGGTTAAAATACGTCTTCTGTTTTTCATAGTTTCTTCCATGTGTTGTCACTTAATTTCCTCATACTATGGGTTTTTGTATATTAACATCCTATGTTTAAGAGAAGGGTAAAAGAATAACAGAGCAACTACTAAATTATGACATGTGGCCATGCAATTGATAATCATCATTTAATATCCTGGAGGCTAATGTTGATATTTATGCTTCGGTTCATCCTTGGGCAGAATCATACAGTTTTATCCTTTTTCACAGATGACCTACGAGCACTTTCTAGGAGGTTACTCATTTTAGGACTACTTCTACCGAAACACGCTTGACTATGGAGTTTCCAACACAACTCCACTACTTACTCCAAAAAGGCGTCTTTGATATTTTAGGTTCCAAGTTATTAGTTAAGCCAAACAACTTTTCCTCCAATTCCAATGTGAGATTTGATTCGTTCATGTACCTCATTTCACCTATAAAGCCGCCATTCTAGAAGCCTACCAGAAACTGCTTTGTCTGGGCTTCTTTGCCCCGAAAGACACTCTCAGGTGACGCATGACGAATTTATAGGTGAAGGACGCTCGATGCCTTAATCCTAAATGAGTGTGAGCAATCACAAATAAATGCTATGCACCTAAGCCCAACTCTAGGATGACATGGCAACATACACACAATCCAATGTGTAGTGAAAAGCCAAATCTTGAATATATTTTCCACACACACTAAATACAAAGGATGAGTACAAATATATAGGAGAGAGGAAGAGAGAAATATTCCTATACACAATGTGGGACTAAAGAGGAAAGAATACATGGGCCCATATATGGGCCCTCTAAATGGGCTTTTTACATCTTTTCTCTAACACTCCCCCGCAAGCTGGAGCATACAAATCGTAGGCTCCCAGCTTGGATAAGAACTGGAGATACAGTGGCCGAGGAAGTGCTTTTGTCAGGATGTCAGCAGTCTGTCTAGCAACAGGAACATGCTCCAACTCTATCTTCTTTGATTGCACCTTTTCCCTGATGAAATGACAGTCAACCTCAATATGCTTTGTTCGCTCATGAAAAACAGGATTATTGGCGATATGGATTGCAACCTGGCTGTCACACCGAAGAGTTGTCGGAGAAGAAAGTCTGACACCCAAGTCACCTAGAAGACTCTCAAGCCAGGTTAATTCTGACACAACAGCAGCCATAGCCCTGTATTCTGACTCAGCCGAGGAGCGAGCAACCACAGACTGTTTCTTGCTCCGCCAGGTTATGAGGTGTCCACCAAAGTAAGTGCAAAAGCCAGTTGTGGAACTCCTATCATCAGGAGACCCGGCATAGTCAGCGTCCGAGTAGGCAAGAAGAGATGGTGAGTTGGATGGTTTGTAGACAAGGCCTTGTCCCGGAGCGGTCTTTAGATATCGGAGAATACGCTCAACAGCTTGAAGGTGAGAAGTGCGCGGAGCATGCATGAAGCGACTTACAACACCAACAGCAAACGAGATATCAGGTCTAGTAACCGTTAGGTAGATCAGCTTCCCAACCAATCGTCGGTAGTATTCTGGATTCTCAAGTAGTTGATCAGAATCAGAACCAACAGCACATAACTTTTGATTAGCATCCATAGGAGTATCCGCAGGTTTGCACCCGGAGTATCCTGCTTCATGAAGTAAGTCGATGCAGTATTTTCGTTGGGGCATAACCAACCCATCGGGTCGTCGAGCAACTTCAATCCCAAGGAAGTATCTAAGATTGCCAAGGTCCTTGGTCTGGAAAACCGAGCCCAGATGTTTCTTGAGTTGTTGTATCCCAGAGAGATCATCGCCGGTGATTAGGATATCATCAACGTACACAAGAATGATCACAGTGCCAGTTGGGCCATGCTTGGTGAATAGAGAGAAGTCGGCGGAGCTCCGAGTAAAGCCGAGAGCCAAGAGAACCTTGCAAAACTTATCAAACCAAGCTCGCGGAGATTGTTTGAGACCATAAAGAGCCCTTAGAAGGCGGCAGACACGAACTGTACGAGACTCCCCCGTGGTCTCAAACCCGGGAGGTTGGCACATAAATGCAGTTTCCTTCAGATCGTCGTTAAGGAATGCATTCTTAATATCGAGCTGAAGAAAGGGCCAACGCCGGTGTACAACAACGGAGATAAGAACACGAACAGTGTTGAGTTTTGCTACTGGAGAAAAAGTTTCCTCATAATCCAAGCCTTGTTGTTGAGTGAAGCCCCGGGCCACGAGACGAGCCTTAAGGCGATCGACCGTCCCGTCGGCATTCTGCTTGACTGTGAAGACCATTTGCAACTAACACAATGTTGACCAGGAGGAAGCGGGACCAGTTCCCAAGTCGGATTAGCCCAGAGGGCATTCATCTCCTCTTCCATAGCCGCCCGCCACCCTGGGTGCTGAAGCGCCTCCTGCACAGAGTTAGGAATAGAAATAGAGGAAAGAGAAGTAGCAAATTGGCGAAGACCCGGAGAGAGGCGGTGAAGAGAGACAGAGTGTGCCATTGGATGTGCAGTAGAGGAAGAAGTCGGATCAGCAGGCCGTGAGTCATCATCAGAGGAGGGCACCTCCCGAAG
This sequence comes from Dactylorhiza incarnata, assembly GCA_033032865.1. Taxonomy (NCBI): domain Eukaryota; kingdom Viridiplantae; phylum Streptophyta; class Magnoliopsida; order Asparagales; family Orchidaceae; genus Dactylorhiza; species Dactylorhiza incarnata. Next base: position 1,572,513 of record JAWHQI010000347.1, on the reverse strand, counting down.
GGCAGTGGAGGACAGAGGACGACGAGTGTACACACGAGTGATAGGTGGTTTCTGGGAGGGAGGTAGACGAGGGATGGGAGAGACTGGTATGGAGGAGACGGGCGGGGAGGAAACGGGCGTTGGAGAGAGCGGAGGAAGGGGTGAAGTAACCGGAATAACAGGCCGCGGAAGAGGAGGCAGCGGAAGAGGACAGTCCGCTGGTTGGGAAAAATAGGGTTGATCTTCAAGGAAGGTAACATCAGCAGTCGTAAGAAGCTTGCGATCCTGGGGAGAGAAGCAGAGATAGCCCTTCTGAGTCCGGGAGTAACCAACAAACATATATTTGGTGGCACGTGGAGCAAGTTTGTCAGAGAACGGACAAAGGCGATGAGCGTAGCATACGCAGCCAAACACGCGAGGAGCGATGGAGAACAGAGTCGTAGAGGGAAAAAGGAGACTGAAGGGGGATGCAAAGTTGAGACGAGAAGAAGACATGCGGTTGATGAGGGTGCAGGCGGTAGAGACCGCGAAATTCCAATATTGTTTGGGGACGTTCATTTGGAGCATGAGAGAGCGGGTGACCTCAAGCAGGTGACGATTCTTGCGTTCAGCAACGCCATTCTGTTGGGGGGTATATGGACAAGAGGTTTGATGAATTATCCCAAACTCAGCACAGAGGTGAGTGACTGTATGACCAGTATATTCGCGGGCATTGTCGGTACGGAGAGTTTTAAGAGTAGTAGAAAATTGGGTGCGAGTTTCGATGATGAAGTTCCGAAGAACACCAGGCAACTCAGAGCGGTCACGAAGGAGGTACAACCATGTCACCCGGCAGTAGTCATCAACGAAGGTAACAAAGTAACGATAGCCAAAAACACTGGCGATTTTGTAGGGACCCCAAATATCAGAGTGAACCAAATCAAGAGGAGCAACACTTCGAGTGGGATGGGGGGTGAACGTAGAACGATGATGTTTGGCATAGATACACGATTCATAGGTAAACTCATGGAGAGAGACGTCGGGAAGAGCTTTGCGGAGTATTTGTAGAGGAGCGTGACCAAGACGGCGGTGCCACTCAATAGTGCTGATAGAGGAGAGAAGAACGGTGGGAGAGGTATCGAGGAGATAGAGTTCGTGCGAGAGATGCCCTTTGCAGATGATGCGACGCGTCTGTCGATCCTGCACAATACATGAAGTAGAGGTGAATGAGACACAACAATCCAAATCTTGGGTGAGACGGCTAATAGATAAGAGATTGAAGGAGGAGCCCGGAACATGAAGAACCGAACGAAGAGTAAGTGAGGGTGACAGAGTGAGATCGGCAGAGCCAGCAACAGGAGTAGAAGCACCATTTGCCACAGTAATGAACGGAGGATGTTCGGAGGCCAAGTATTGTGAAGGTGCTTGCGAAGTAATGTGGTGGCTGGCCCCGGAATCCAGAATCCACAGAGAGCTATGAAGGAGGCAGGAGAGGCCACCACCAGAAATAGACACAACCGAGCCTGGGGACCGGGAAGGAGACAGAGCCATGGAGAAACAAGCACCAGGGAGTAACCAGCAGAGCAGAGGGTGGCGATCTGGGGAGATCGCAAGAGCAGCGGTCTGGAGCGGCGGTCTGGAGTTTTGGGGCTGGAGCGGCGATCTCTGTGAGGCCGGCAGATAGAGGCCGGGCGAGCTGCTGATTAGGGACTGTCGGGCGGGCTGCTGAGGAGACCGGCAGGAAGCGGTCGGGCGAGCTCGGCAGGGAGCTCGGCAGGGAGAGAAGCCGGCAGCGAGCTTGGAAGAGAAGCCACAGGAATCAAGAGGCCGGAAGGTAGGGGTCGGGCGAGCTGCGACTTAGGGAAGGTCGTCGGAGAGCTCGCGAGACCGGCAGAGGGAGCTTGCTAGATGGATAGACCGCTGGAGGCGGGCTGGCGAGCTGCGAGAAGGAGACGGGCGATCTTGGAGGTCGACTGTGAGCAGGGAGGTCGACTGCGAGAGCGCTGCGGGCTTGATTGCTGCGGGAGTGATCGCTGCGGGAGAGTGCGCTGGAGATCGTGCTGCTAGCAGAGGAGACCGCTGGAGATCGTGCTGCTAGCAGAGGAGACCGCTGGAGATCGTGCTGGAGATCGCTGCTAGAGAGTACCTCTGGAGACCGCGGGAGAGCGCGCTGGAGATCGCTCAGGAGGGCGCTGGAGTTCGCCGCTATGGGATCGCTGCGGAGATCGGCGGTCGAAGATTGCTGGAGATCGCTGCGGAGATCGGCGGTATGAGATCGCTATCAGAGGATTCCAGTGCGCTGCTATGAGATCGGTAGCGGAGATCGCTGCGGAAGAGGGATCGGCAGGTAAGAGGGCCCCACAGACAGCGGAAAACCTATAAGAAGGCCCGAGGAGGAGGCTAGACAGGAAGTTCTTACGGGAAGAGCTGGCAGACAAGAGTGGGCGGTTAGGAAAACAGTGACCGGAAAAGAGGGGTGCGGTCAGGAAAACAGTGACCGAAAAAAAATGGATCCGTGGCTCTGATACCATGTAGTGAAAAGCCAAATCTTGAATATATTTTCCACACACACTAAATACAAAGGATGAGTACAAATATATAGGAGAGAGGAAGAGAGAAATATTCCTATACATAATGTGGGACTAAAGAGGAAAGAATACATGGGCCCATATATGGGCCCTCTAAATGGGCTTTTTACATCTTTTTTCTAACACAATGAATAAAATGCTAATTTAATGCAAGCGCAAATGAATTAGTCTGACTGCAAATTAACAAGTAATCAATTAAAATAATGCCTAGTTAAGAGCACAATCGTTCACAAATAGTGGAATTTGGAAAGCAAACGATAAGTCACAAGTAATTGAGGTGCATATATTTTAAGCACGTGTTGAATAAACCCTGCAAATTAGTTGAGTTTACGAAAACAAAACGTATAGTAATTGTATGCCAGTAACATAAGACAAACACCAAAATACGGCTTACACGTGTAGGCGGCGGCAAAATACAACAAATGTAGAGATCCTGGTCAGCTGGCTCCAAATGGATGGTAACTGTCGATGGTGGAAGTGGGGGGTTGGTTGGTCGGATGTGACTATGTTAGGAGGTGAGGAGTCAAAAACGGTGGTTTGTGGGTGGGGATGGACTGGACTGCTGCGAGTAGGAAATATGAGGCAGTGGACGTCGGTTTGAGGGAGATTGGGTAGAAGGGCTGTTGGGATGCGACAGAGAAGGAGTGGCCGTGTCGAAAGGGGAAGGGGAAAAAGAAATAATGGTCGATGGAAACGGGGGAGGTGGAGTCGGAACTAGCACTGGGAGTGAGATTGGGAATGACATCTAGAGTGGAGTCGGGAACGACGGTGGGAGGCAGAATCAAAACTGGCCCTGGGAGTGAGATTGGGAACGACAGTGGGAGGCGGAATCAGAGTCGATGCTCATCTGGAGGACCTTAAACCTAGTGACGAGTTCCATGACGAGCCCCCAGTTGTGCCTCCTGATGATCCACCACATCCTGGTGAAGATGAGATTCAGGTGAGGCGTTTGTTTACGAGTTTCGAGTTATTGACGTCTCTTTCCCTATCATCTCTGGCCTTGCCCCAGAGGTTGGGTCGTGAGCAGAGTAAGACGTATGTAGGGCCTACCCTGAGCACACTAGAGCCTACTCATATTTTGAGGACCTACTTTATGACACATCTCACTCGTGATGAGTTTTGGGACACACCACCTGCTGACCCACCCGATGAGTTCTTTCTTGTCGGAGACACTCACCACACCCTAGAGCCACGTCCTCTAGCCGGTGTACTCGATTTTCACTCAAGTGGTCGCCTCATTCACGATGGCTTTTCATACACACCCCCTGGTGAGCCCCCTGACGTGTCACGTTCCCTGAGAGACACTTGGATCTTTACGAGCTCATATTTAAGTATAGCTGTCTCTTTCGATCATCTAAGCACTCGTCTCACACGGGATGAGTTTTTCTACACTCCCCCGAGAGAGCCTCCTGATAGGCCACATTCTTTGGTAGATTTTCAAGTGGTTATTAGCCTTTCTCATAACGAGTATGTTGTGTCCGTCGTGTTTCATTTACATCATTTGCATGAGTCTGTTGAGTCGTTTCGTCATCATTTGCATGAGTCTGTTGTGTTGTCTGTTCATCGTTTGCATGTGTGACATGAGTCGGTTCGACGAATAATCCATATTGGTAATAAATCTTGTAAATCACACGCGGATGTTCATTGACAAGTGCAGGTACTTCATGAAGGCGAGCCGGTGATGGTGAGAATCTGCGCTGTGAGGCTCCGTGCGAGGCTTGCTAATAGCTTGAGCGTTAGGAGAATGGATCCCTATATAATCATGAGACAGATCGAAGCAAACATCTACGATCTTGATATCCCTACAAGTATGGGTATCCACCTGGTATTTAGTGTTGAAGATATGACGCCGTACTACGAGCCTCGCGAGTATGTGGACCCAAGCAGTGGGGACTTCCAGCCGCCCACACCTCCACTCCCGTTGCCTTACCACCCTCATAGCCCACACACGTCTGATGACCACCACTACTCACACACTTCTGACACCCACCCACCTAGGGACTCACCTTCTTTGGTTCTACCCACGGCGCCGCCGATCGCACCGGGATCCACCACTCGTGAGTTGAGCGTTGAGAGCATCACAGAGATCATATTCCGCCGGTACATTCCTACTACAGACGTTGATGACATCTGGGAACTTGCAGCAGAGTTTGATCGATTCGCCCCCGACTTCGACTACAGCACGTCCGTCTCCACTCATCGGGGATGAAAACTTTTCAGTTTGGAGGAGTTGATTGGCGAGGCCACTTTTCAGCGACGACACTTGGACGACCTCTAGCGGGCCCCTTCGAGTTTTACCTTACATTCAGCGAGAGAATTCTCACCCTTATTCATCGGGAGATGAATTCTTTCAAGCCGGGGAGATTGATGCAGAGCAGAGGCGAGGACGAGTTTTGGGCCCATTCGGGGCTGATTTGGCGACTTTCCATATATGGCGTGCCTGGATCGACGATCGGACTCCACGGATGTGTTCGGATGCGCGTTGCGAATCAATTTGCTATATTAGTTTATTATCTTTGCATTTGTTTTGATGTATTTGGGTGGCCCCACCTCCGGCCAATCATAGTCGTTGAAGGTGGGATGCCCTAGTCTTTATTTTATTATAAATAGACATGTAGTGGCTGGTTTTGAGGCACTGCATAATTTGGAGAAAGCTATTCCCGGATTCCCGCGATCATCCCACGGTGTCGACTCTGTGGAACCATAGGTGACGACTCCTAGGCGTGTATCTCCCTCCCCAAGGTACCCCCAACCCTAACCCTCTTTTCCCCCTTCCAAACTCCCTCCCGCAGCCAAGGTTTTAAATGTCGGATGTCGGAGATATGTCAGATTGGGTTTTAAGATGTCGGATGTTGGATGTCGGAGACATGTTGGGGACATTTTAATATGTCGGATTCCTAAAAAATATTTATATTATATGTTATACCATATTATCTTTGCTCTATAAACTACATTAATTTGTTCTACTCAATGGATATATTTTCTACTTAGTTGTATTATTTCCAAAATACTCAAATTTATCTTCAATCACCATTATTTTCTAACCATGTATCTATTTTCATTGTATGTATATCTTCATTTATTATTTTCATTTTTAAGAACTTAAATGTTGAAAATTATTTTATCATTCTTCCTCATTGTTGGAAACGAAAATGACAAACACTATTTAGATATCAACCTGCATTAAATAATGGTTTTTTTTTTACTTCCATATAAACATGCAAATTAAATATACAATACTAAGAATAAATGTGTCAGGCTTGATGACAAAACTTGATGGAATACATTTCAGCAATCAAATACGCAACTGATACTCCATACATAAAGCATGCAAGAAGAAAGCATTGGAAGGAGACAAGTGAAAATCAAGTATAATCCATGTGCTTGGAAATGTGCAATCAATAAAATGGGAAAAAACATAGCAAAAAACTCTTCCAGCGGCGAGGACGGAGAATAAGCGGAGAGAAATCTCTGATCGTGCGACATTTAGAAATGTCGGCGATATTTAAAAATGTCGGCAGCGGCCGATATATCAAATTTAATCGGTTATGTCGGCCGACATAATGAAAAACGCCATAACCTTTAAATTTTCATTATGCAAGTCGTTTTTGATTCAAATAGGACATGTCGGCCGACATGTCGGACATGTCGGACATGTCGGCCGACATTTAAAACAGTCCCCGCAGCCCCCAACAGCCTCCCCAAACAGCCATCGTTTGGCTGTCCAGAAATCCACAGTTTTTTCTATTCAAATTTACTGTTCAAAAATGAAATTCACTATTCCCAGCCTATAGTTCTCCCTTCCCTATTCCAGCCGCCGGTTCCTTTTGCCCTTCCCAGCCAGCCGCCTAGCCACCCCTCCCTCCCCCTGCCCTCCGCCTCTCCTCTGCCCAACGCCCACAGCAGACCCATCTCCCAGCCGCCAGCTCACTGCAGCCCCTCCTCCCTGCTGCCAGTCCACAGCAGCCCCTCCTCCCTGCCGCCAGCCCTCAACCGCCCACCTCCTTGCCTCCAGCCGCCCCTCCTCCTTGCCTACGGCCTCCCATCTCCCTTCCAGTAGCCCCCACACCCATCCCCAACCCTAACCGACCACCCCCTTCCTTCCCTTACGTGGATCCACCTCCCTTCTACCCTAAAACTCTAGATCAGTCCAGATCTAGGGTTTCGTGTCCCGATCTATTATTTCCACCGTCATACGCCATCTCGCACCCCGGATCCGCCCTCATACGTCGGATCTATCCACCCCCACCCAGATCTATTTCCTAGTGGCCGGATCTACCCGTTTTCGGCCCGATCTCCCCACTTTCCACCTAAGGCAGCCACCACCATTCCTTTATGCCTCTGGTTCCACCTTCGATCACCGATCTACACCTCCGGACCCAAATTCTTCAGTGCCTTGGTCAGCCCACTATTTGGTGAGATTTCGTTGTATTGGGCTTATTATTTTCTGCATTATTATCATCAGTTGGACCGTATGTTTATTTGGATCTCCCGTGTTGTAATTGTTGGCTTTAGATTACTATTGTGAATTGCAGGGTCTATTCGCCACGCGCCCTTGCTTTGGCCCTCCACGCAGAGGAAAGCCTAAGCTTGTTTTCACCCTAATAAAATATTCTGTCTTGTCTTAAATTATCTGCGTGGGATGTTGTTATTATTTATTATCTAAGTTGTGACTAATCCGTCGGACTTTGCATAACATGTAGGGTTAGGTTACGGTTTATCCGCCGCCTATAGATTCTTCCTGCGTCAGATTGTATACAAGCCCTTGTCCAGGAGTAGGCTTTAAATACCCAAGGATGTGCTCGACGACTTGGAGGTGAGAGAACTGTGGAGAATGCATGAATCGACTGACAACTCCAACAACAAATGAGATATTCAGTCCTGTAACTGTAAGATAAAACAATTTTCCTACAAGACGACGATAATACTCTGGATTTGGCAGTAGACGATCAAATTCAGAGTTATGAGTGCAGAGTTTGTGGTTGACATCCATAGGGGTATCAGCATGCTTGCACCCAGAATAGCCAACATCATGAAGAAGGTCAAGACGGTACTTCCGTTGAGATAGGACGAGACCATCAGGACGTCTTGCTACCTCAAGGCCAAAGAAGTACCGAAGATTCCCCAGATCTTTAGTTTGAAAGATTGAATTCAAGTGTTGCTTGATCATTTGTATTCATTTGGAGTCATCACCTGTAATCAGAATATCATTGTCATAGACTAATAGATTCACTGTACCTGTCGGTCGATGAGGAGTAAAAAGGGAGAAGTCAGCCGAGCTTCGAGTGAATCCCACATCACAGACAACCTTACTGAACTTGTCAAACCATGCACGAGGAGACTGCTTGAGACCATAAATAGATTTCTTGAGGTGACAAACAAGAGACTCCCCCGTGGTCTCAAACCCGGGAGGTTGGTGCATGTAGACAGTTTCGAGAAAGTCGTCATTGAGAAAAACATTCTTAATATCCAATTGATGTAAGGGCCACTGTCGATGAACAACTAAGGAAATCAGGACACGAACAGTATTGAGGTTGGCGACTGGTGAGAAGGTCTCATCAACCATCATAATCAAGACCTTGTTGTTGAGTAAACCCCCTCGCCACAAGACGAGCTTTACGACGTTCAACTGTCCCGTCTGGAGCATGTTTTATCGCAAAGACCCACTTGCATCCCACACAAGTCTATCCCGGAGGAAGAGAGACAAGGTCTCAGGTCTGATTAGCCCAGAGAGCAGTCATTTCCTCAGCCATGGCCGCACGCCAACTCGTATGTGAAGAGCCTCCTGCAAAGAGTTAGGTATAGAAATGGAGAATAAAGATGGTGCGAATTTTAAAAGTGTCGAGGATAGGCGATGCAAGGATACATAATTAGCCAAGGAATGAGCCGTGGATACGGGTGCCGGATCTGCAGGCCGCGAGGTAGCACTGATAGAGGATGACTGTTGTAGGGCATTGGAGTGAGGAGGGCGACAGGTGTACACGAAGAAGAGGTGGTTTGGTTGGTACGGGAAGCGGGGTTGGAAGGAGAGGTGGAAGAGGAGATGTAACAGGGACGGTATGACGTGGTAATAACGAAGGTGCAAGAGGAGCTGGATGGGAAGAGTGAAAAGGTAGGTCTTCAATGAAGGTCACATCTGCAGAAACGATAACCTTACGAATGTCGAGAGAGTAGCATACATACCCTTTTTGAGTGCGAGAGTAACCGACGAACATATATTTTGTAGCACGAGGAGCATGTTTGTTAGTGGAGGGACCAAGATTATGGACATAACAGGTACATCCAAAGACCCGAGGTGGGATGGAAAAGGAAGGTGTGGAGGGAAATTGAAGACTAATCTGAGTTGCATAGTTGAGAATGGAGGGCAGACGATTAATGAGATAGCATGCAGTAGATACCGCAAAATGCCAATAAGACTTGGGTACCTTTGAAACATAAGTGAGCGAGCAACATTAAGAAGGTGACGGTTTTTACGCTCAGCGACACCATTCTGTTGACTTGTATAAGCACATGATGTGTGGTGGATGATAACAAACTCAGTACAGAGATTGTCGACCACATGATTGGTATATTCGTGCACATTATCTGTTCGAATAGTTTTAATTGACCTGGAAAATTGTGTACGAGTCTCATTAATGAAGGCACGAAACACACGAGTTAAATCCGTCCGATCATGCAGTAAGTATAACCACGTCATGCGAGAATAATCATCAATAAAAGTAAGAAAATAACAATAACCAGAAACATTAGCAATTTTATACGGACCCCAAACATCAGAATGTACTAAAACAAAAGGAGCATCGCTCCGAGTACAATGAGGAGGAAAAGAAGAACGAGGCTGTTTGCCGAAGATACTTGACTCGCAGGTAAAGTTAGGAAGATGGATGTCAGGAAGGGCCTTCTTTAAAATTGGGAGAAGAGCATGTCCAAGACGCCGGTGCCAATCAACATAAGTGACGAATGAGAGAACTGTGGGAGAAACGTCCAGAACATAGAGCCCATTTGACAGTCGTCATTTACCAATGATATTTTGCGTCTGTCGATCCCGCACAACAAAAGAAGAAGACGTGAAGGTTACAGAACAATCACGGTCTTGAGTAAGGCGACTGGCGGAAAGAAGATTAAAAGGAGAGCCTGGGACATGAAGAACCGAACGAAGAAAAATAGAGGAACTGAGAGGCATATTAGCAGAATCGGAGACACGGGAAGTGTCACCATTTGCCACAGTGATAAACTTGGGATGTGGAGAGTCCAAGTATTGAGGTGGTTTCTGCGGAGTGATATGGTGGGTGGCATCGGAGTCCACAATCCAATGTGGACTATGGGAGAGACAGGAGATACCTTTATTGGAGATAGAAGCAACGGAGCCAAACGGTCGATTGAGTAACCCTTGGAGATGCTGGAGCTGGATGCTCATGGCATCAATGTCAGCGTGAGTGGTGGAAGACGTATCAGCAGCAACAAAGGCATGGGGTGGAGGAGGCATACCATGCTTACGATAGCAGGTTGCCTCAAGATGTTTATCCCTGCCACAGTGAGTACACTTGAGACGAGTCCGGCCGCTGCGACCTCTACCCCGATATCCAGAGTGACCTCCACAGGTTGATGGAGGAGTAGGGTGAGATACGTGTTGGAGGAGAGCCGAAGATGGAGGTTCGGGAGCATCTGGGGGATGTCACCTTCAACAACATAGAGCAAACATCTGAAAGAGAAGGAATGGTGGAGGAGGAGAGGATCTGAGCCCAGATGTTGTGGAGATGAGGCGGAACACGAGCCATCATCATGGCAATACCAACAACCTCTTTTTGAGCATGTTGGGCAACAAGATTGGCAATAAGAGGCTGATGCTGAATCCATTCCTCAACTAAGGTTTTGGACCTCGCCACAAAAGAGGTTAAGTCGCCATCAACCCCTGAGTCAACAGATTGAAGGTCCATAATGATGTCAAACAAGTGTTGAAGGTTGTCCTTGCCGGAATAGAGGGAATGCAATTCATCCCACATTGCATTTGCTGTTTCATGATACTAATCATTCGATAAGGTTCACTATCCATTGAGTTGAGGATCCATGATTGGACATGACCATCATCACGAATCCAGTCCTAAGTGGGTTTAGAAGGGGTGGCCTTAGTGAGATGATGCAAAAAAATCTTTGTCTGAAGAACACGACGGACAGAGTGCACCCACTCAACAAAATTCTTCTTCCTACTAAGGGAGATGGTGGTGATCCGAAGCTCATCACAAATTTCAGGAACAGGGGTTGCTGCACGAGCGGGGAGGGACGAAGCATCATTCAAGTCCAATGCAACAAAGAAGGAGAACGACAGTCAATCTTCTTTAGAAACTCAGCTGCGTTCAGGATGTTGCGACTAGGCTTGCTGCTGCAAGGAGCAGTGGTTAAGGAGCTGCGGTTAGAAACGTCGAGAAGCTGCGGCAAGGAGAACACATGCGCAAGGAGAATTGCGGTCAAGAAGCTGCAACAAGGAGATCGCACAAGCAGGAGTGTTGCTGCAAAGAGATCGCACGAGCAGGCCATGAGTGTTGCGTCAAACAGATCGCACGAGCAGAAGTGCTGCGGCAAAGAGATCGCACGAGCAGGCACAAGGAGAAGTCGCAGCGACTAGAAGCGAGCAGAAGAGAAGAGCTGCGGATAGACAACGAGACCGTGGAGGTCGGCAGACAGGCCGGGCCTAGAATTGCATAAGGGTAAGCTATAAAAGCAGAAGAGGCGGAGGGGGAGAGAAGGGAACTGCGCGAGCGTGAGCTTGATACGCAGAGCTGCGGTTAGAATATTTCTAACCGCCCAGACCGGCCGATGGTGAGCAAGAGCAATATTACAACTAGAAAACTTTAATTCGTAGAATCATTTGTCTCTGATACCATGTAGAAATACAAGAGAAATAAAATATAACTTTTATTTATATGATTATATCTCCCAAAAGTTATCTTTACATACATGAATTTGTACACTTAAATAGGAAGAGAGAGAAGAGAGTAAATCACAATCTAAGATGTGAGACTAAATCTTAAAGAGGAAGAGGGCTTAAGATGGGCCTTAGCATGGGCCTTTACATATATTTCCTTTAACATAAACAAAAGTTTTGCTTTGCACATGTTTAATTTGATTGCTGTGTTTTGCGTCTTTTTGTGTGCTTGCATTCTGAATAACCAATGAGAATTATGTTGGCACCTGGTAGCTTGGCAGGTATTTTGGTTCACTAGACTAAGTCCTAATGAATAAGTCCTATTTGAAAAATAATTTAGGGGCTAGCTTAATTTCAGTTATTGCAAGAACGAGGCAGGCTTCAAGGTAACAGTACTTTATTTGCCTTTTTGGTCAGTAATGATATATATTCTATTTGTAGGCGTCTAATGACTAAATTTTCTATTAGAATTCACTAATTACCTGTAAAGCTGGTAATATACCATTTTCTAGATAGGATCCCTATGCTATTTAATACATAATAAATTTATGGATTTACTATGATAGTCCTGTTATCTAATGCACTACAAGAAGTTTATAGATAATCACAGCTTTCATGTCTGCAATAAGAATTTGCATTAACCCTCAATCAAAATAAAATAATGATTATCCTTTCCTGGGAGAAAATGGAGCTACTGATCTATACTATTCTGTATATTATATTTTTTCCCCAAGTTAAGCGTAATTTGTGAAAATGACTATCTACCCCAATGATTTACTTGTGAAACAAAAAACTTGCCTGTTTCATGGTTATATTACATGAGACCTTTCGAGAAGGGACTATTTCATTTACAAATAAAGGTAGTACTTTATGAATGGCTTCAACTCATTTGGATTGTATTGTCATTTATTTCAGGAGCTTTTGACAAGGCATAAATCAACTGTAGCTGAGTTTCTGTCTAAAAACTATGATTGGGTATGCGCTCTTTTTTGCAGAAGCTATTTATTGTTTATGTTTTGTGCTTATCCCACACAATCCATTTTTTAATGGATCTTCGATGTTCATACCGCAAGATCAAGAGCAATTTTGGGGAAAGGTTTTTCCCTACATTGTTAAAATCGTTGATCTTATCCTACTACTTCCACAATTAAGCATGACAACTCGTTCCTTTTTTATATTCTTTAGAATGTTTCTCATATTTGCAGTTTGTTTGTTATCATTGTTTGACAGACTGTTAAAATTAACAGCTTGTTAAGTGATGGTACAGGTTATGGAGTTTTGATCCATTTCTTGGTTTTGGTTATCTTGATATTTGCTGTTAATTTTTTTAATTCTTCTCCTAGAATACATTTTTTTCATCTTTTTGCAAAACTTATTATGGAGATTTCTAGTTACATTGTTGCTCATATGATATGTACTTTGCCTTTGCACCTCAATATTTATTCAAACTCAGTACCTTGTGCTTGTGTTTTTCAATGAATTATTTCAATGCATTGTTCAAAGAGATTGCACAAGCACATCATGACTTTGTTTCATGTTGTTTCCTCATAAGCATTAACAACAAGGATGCAACTTAGGGTCCATTTGGCGTGGCGTTTTTGCTCCGGTGAGTTTAGAAAAAATGCCACCCACATAAAATGTGTTTGGCATGACAACTATTCTGACCGTTACAAAGAAAAAAAACTAATTTTGAACATTAAAGTCGATGTAATTCCTTAGGAATTGGACGTTCATGAACGAAGGTTCATAACCACCGCGTTCACGACCGCCACCACTATGCCAAACGGACCCTTAGTTGTTGGAGATGTTGAGCCTAATTGATACGCCTGGTCATTTTACCTATCCAATTCGGCAAAATGAGTTAGCTAAGGGGTATGGGGACCTAGCAGCACCATGTCTAGGGGCATAGCCTGACCTGACTTTTTCAAGTGTATTTTGTTAATTCCACCATGAAAGTCTTAGATTTTGTCTATATATGATCTGGAGATCAGATCATGAGTTTAGCATGATCATACATGCAATGATCACACAACAAGCATTATATCAAAAATGCGGCCAATTATTGTGATTTTCATAACACAGTCGTTGAGATTGAAAAGAGGATGATCAATAGTGCCTTTATGAAATCAGATAGGAAATGAGCACCATTTCACCAAGATTGTGACCAAGGAAGCTTATGCCTGTCTGATTGCCCCTTGATTTAGCGTTTCAAAATTATTGGGAGACCCATTCAAATGTGGGAGGGATTTTTTTTGAAGGGGGTGGGGGGAGGATTTCATTATTTTTATCTTGGTAGAAGCGAAGGATACCTACTACAGATGTCATTGAGATACCTTGCAAATACCACTGTCAGTCCCTACCTCGCGAAAAGGAGGCTTGGAATAAGAGTAGGTAGACTTCAATACAAATACTGCTTCTATGTAATTATCTCCTTTGAAGTGCATTCTGGTAAATTTAGTCACTAGTCAGTACTCCCTATGTAAGGGAGAGTTGGAAGTCTTAGGAAGGTTGTCTAATAAGTTTTGTAAATCTCTTTGGAGAGGGATCCTTCTGGGGAACCAACCCCAAGTCATTAGCGCGAGGATACCTATTGAGGATGTATTCCGATTTCTATTAGCGAACAATCTACTCTTTCCTAATTGCTTGGTATGACCCACCCGTCTTAGCTGACCGCCATGATCCCCCATCTATTAAGGTTCATTTAAGCATTGCAATGTGGTTTCCCCATCTCGCTGTCTTACCGCTTTCGTGATCCAATGTTTCGATTCATTGTTTGTCTTCATCTCTCGCTATTCGGTTGTGACTCTCTCCAACCGTATGGTGTCATCCAGCTACTAATCTTTCCTGCGTTTTCCCCAACGACACAACATCGCTTTGGCATCGCCTCGTCTCATCGTCGATCCACTCCAGCTACAGTGAAAAGACCAACACATTCACGCTAGCTTGCTGATGTTTTTCTCAGCCCAAAATTGCCCCGCTCCCTCGCTACAACCTCCCCTCACCAGTAGTTTCCTGTTCCCCCTACCCCGGCCTATTTCCGGCCTTCTTTCCTTCCACCAGCAATTGATTCCCTCCCAATCAGCAGTCATCCCAGCCGTTGTGCCCACCGGGTTCTTCCACTTAGTGACCACTTTCTACGGTTCCTGCCCGTCACACGCTACATGGTCGCCCGTGATGACGACATTACCCTCATGGCTCCACCCTTTCTGGCTGCATAGATCTTGCCGAGCCATACTTGCTAACTTGCAGATCGTTGTGCGAGATATCCATGCCCTCTTCGTTGGTCGCCCACACCCTCCAACACCTCCACCCCATATCCCAGAACTGTTAATGATTAACCCACTGCACATCGTCGCCCTACAACCCCTCCTTAAGGCTCACCCTACATGATGTTCACGTTTCAACATTCATGTCTTCGACAGGACCGACCCCCTTGAGTGGATTGCTCATGTCGTGTAATTTTTCAAACTTCAAGGCACCCCGACCTTCAAAAGGTCCCCATGTCCACCATGCATAGAAGGATTCTCTCTTCATTGGCTTTGCTGGAGCCGCTAAATCAACCCAGCCTTAACATGTGTGATGTTCAAGGAAGAGCTTATTCGCTGCTACGGTATCTGTCAAGGTAGCAATGCTTACGAGCGTTTAGGGACAGTTCGCCAAGCATAGTTTGTCGCTGCCTATGTCGACGACTTCATCGAGGTCGCTACACACGTACTGGGTCTCTCAACAAACGATTACTTGGACTATTTACTCACCGGGCTCCAACCACACATCAGTGCATGTCTTCGTTTCCTCAATTCAGACACTTGCGTTGTGGAGCAAGCCAAATTTGTCGAAGAAGAGTTCTTTGCCCTCTCAGGCACTACCCCATCCAGCTATCAACCTTATAAACCACTACATTGGTCCTCCCATCACCTCGTCCCACTCTCATAAACTCTCACACTCACCAACAGGAAGCCCCGCCCCCCCTTTACATGCCGCCATCCTCTTTTCCACCACCCCAACCTAAGCCAAACCCATCAGCTGATTGGCCCACCAAGAATACCTTGATCTCCGCCGACACGGGCTCTGCTTTCGTTGCAAGCAGTCTTATTCTCCTCAGCACAAAGCTTCGAATAAAGAATTGTGATAGCTTCTCAGGCGAAGACAGACATCACCCTTGCGGACTTTGAAGCTCTTAAGCTCGAAGATGCACCTTCAAGAGCTCACTCTCGAGGATAAGGTTGATTTTGAGGAGCGGTGCATTGATACAAATATGCATGACAGAGCCCTCCTCACGACTACTTAAGACTTGGAGCTGCCTTCTCGTTAGCATCCATGACCTTTCTTTATTTTATGCGTGTTATGCAATTTTGCCTTTCGAAGGGTAACTCGATTCTCTCCCAAGAATATCATATAAGCGCTCGTGGTTCTTCGATCATCAATTAAGCCAGTAAATCGACATCAACAAAGACTACGAGCGACAATTTAAACTATTTTCTATAGAGAAGTCCTTGTCCAGGAGTTCCTTTCCGGTAACGCAAAATTTTGTTACGACATTATTGTGAGAGGGCAATGAAGTATGCATGTATTGGTTGTGAGCTCAATGCAAGGTGTACTGGCCTAGATCCGATATATGTGATCGGAAGAGGATTCGGTCGAGATAGCTTGATGTTGGAATCCTTAGGTGTATCCACAAGTTTGTATATGATAAAGGTGCTTCTGGTTTCTTAATACCTCAATACATAAGAAATAGTGGAGATGTCCACAATCTTTTATATGGAAATTTGATATCAGATGTTTTTAACCTTGGAGATGCCTGCAGTATCATCTCATGTGATGATAATGTGATCTACATAAATAAGATGACATTACCTTGAGCCCTTCAATGGATGAAGAAGGGATGCGTCAGAGTCACTTTCAATAGAGTCAATTTGTTGTGCAATATATAATTTGTCAAACCATGCGCGTAGTGATTATTTCAGGCCATAAAGAGACTTCTTCAACTGACATACAAGAGACTCCCCCAGTCAATCAAAGACGGTAGGTTGTTGCATATAAATGGTTTCAAAGAGATCGACATGTAAGAAATCATTTTTCACATCTAATTTATGAGGATGCCATCCACAAGAGACTGCCACGGACAAGCGAACTCGCACGGTGGATCGTTTTGCTACATGAGAGAAGGTGTCATATAATCAACGCCAAAGTGTTGAGTACAACCTTTTGCTACAAGGCAAGCCTTGAGCCGTTCCATTGTGCCATCATACTTCCGCTTTACCGCGAACACTTATTTACACCCAACCACTTTCTATCCATGAGGCGAGGGAACCAAACTCGATTGATATAAGTTTTAACAAGAGTTGAGGTCAAGTTTGATTAAAAGATATTGGGAGATGAGATCTACCGAAAGAAGGTTAATGCATGCATGTGTCTACTTTTGTGTCAATTAATCAAGCACCCTTTTTTTAAACTCAGATTTGTTCATTAAATAAGTGATTTATCCTGCTTCAACTCAGGAAGTTTGCTTTATGGGTATCCTCGGCGGCTTATCCTATTTCTTTAAAGCTTTCTTTATTGTTAGAACTCATAGATTAAGGAGGGGGCGCACTTTTGCAGTTCAATGTTGGTAATTCATTTGTGTTTATTTGTATGTTACATTATTATTTTTGTTATTTCAGTTTTGTGCAGAGTTCAATGAGAAGTTGCTCTCTTCTGCAAATTACATCACAAAAAGACAAGCTATCAAGGTGTTGCTTCTTTTATGTCCGCATTGATATTCATGATATGTCACATCTTTATCTTTTCATAGTAGTGTATTTGGAGTATGCAGATAATTGATGTTTTAATGTTTTTCTATTTGTTAATGAAATGTTTTATATAGAACCAATTTTTGTCTTACTAATATCTATTCAGCTTTTGGGAGAG
Source organism: Dactylorhiza incarnata (assembly GCA_033032865.1). Taxonomy (NCBI): domain Eukaryota; kingdom Viridiplantae; phylum Streptophyta; class Magnoliopsida; order Asparagales; family Orchidaceae; genus Dactylorhiza; species Dactylorhiza incarnata. The sequence continues at coordinate 1,555,137 of JAWHQI010000347.1, read as the reverse complement.
ATGTTGCTCGATCGATCAAATTCTGTGGTTATGATGCGATATGTTAGTTCGAAGGATAACTTGATGATCCTAATGAATCTTCTAAGGGTAAGTGATATCTTCTTGCATATAATTTTTTTTTGTAAACAAGTCGGTAGGTTGAAGGTTTTTAGGTTTTAAAGCAAGCATTTTGTAATTGCATATTTATCTTCAGCATAGCCCAGTCTTGCAAAAGTTTAAAAGCAGATGCCTCCATTTATGAAGACTGTTTTCTTTTGCTAGAGAAAATCATATTCATCACAACGTCATAGCTAGGCCACCTTGAAAATGTTACCTTGAACGCCTTAAGGACAATCCCATATCGGCCTGCACGTGAGTCTTTCCGGTTCATTCATGCATGGAAAATTGGGCCGGAAGGCACTGGCCGGACCACACTGGTGGGCATGACCTGGTACTAGACCGACGTGGCAATGAGGGAGCGTGGCAATGAGGGAGATCCGTTGTGCCAAGAATAGCCTTAGACATTCATTGTTTTGATAATGAATCTACGAGGTTCTCATTATTTATTATGTTATACAATATCCTACTATAACTAGCAATATTGTGCAAGTTACTTGATTCGATTGTTTTGAAGTGGTGATATATGGAACACCCCATAATATTTGTATTCAATATCATAATCTTGGCCGATGCCTATATAATAATATTATACAAGTAATGTAGTACATTATTTTTCAGCTAAAGGTCTCCTTTGGTTTGGACCTCTTTGGAAATTTGCTTGTGTGAGTTGTATTCAAATTGACCTAGATTTTGAAAGAGGGTAAACAAGAAATTAAAGCCATAACCTAAAAAATTAGGATTCTCTTCATTTGGAGGCAAATGGATACCATCTATTTCACGGCCCAGATTGGTTCTTCCTTAATCCGACGAGTTAAGTAATCTCATCCTTTTTTATTTTCCCTAAACACAAAATATTTTGCACCCTTAGATAAATAAGAATCAGCCTGGACCTTGAATGGATCCCTCTATTTGGTCCCAAATGGAGAGGATCTCCATCCAAATATATTGACTCTCCCTCTCTTCTCCCCAAAAGCTCACCATAACACAGTCACTTGTTAATTCACTCGTAGTCGTGATCCAAGTAAATCAAAGAATTAGAATCTCTCTCTGCACCTTATGCTCGGTACTTTCTATCTTGGACACACACATACTTAGAAAAATCGGCCAGCTAAAGAGAATTTGCGCAAATTCACTCATAGTCGTGATCCAAGTAAATCGTGAACTATTCAAATGCTTCATGCAATTATTAGCCAAATATCTACATTGGGTCTGTTGATCATGTTTCTTTTTTTCATCGTCAGGAATCAAGTAAAAACATTCAAATCGAAGCATTCCATGTGTTCAAGGTATTAATTACTTCAATCTGCATGATAAATCCATATCCGCATTGTTCTCCATTAAATTTCTCTGATGATGATTCTCCCCCGTGCCGCAGCTATTCGTCGCGAATCAAAGCAAACCCGCCGAGATTATAACCATTCTAGTCACTAACAGAAACAAGCTTCTCCGGCTATTGGGCGACTTCAAGTTGGATAAAGGTGGGTGCCAATGCATCAACTTCCTCAAACTCTTGAATCATCTATTTTTCGAGTCTGCTTTGAGATCGATTTTAAGCGTTTTCTCCATTTTTTTTGTAGAGAACGAGGAATTTGAAACCGATAAAGCCCAGGTTATGAAGGAAATTGCATCATTACCAGTGTGATCTTGTCTTCCATTTCCTGATGGAATTCAGCAGCATCCTGCGTTGATAATTTTTTTACAAATTTCCCATGCTTTTAGATTTTTTTATTTTGTTTTTTTTATTCCCTAGTTATATCCAAAACCACCTGGATGCAGTTTGTAAAATCTGTGTGAAATTGGAAGATGCTGTGTCTCTTCAATTTCAGTGTTCAGAGGGCTTTCAAATAGTTCACCAAATAATGTTATTCCAACAAAATAAAGATAATTTAGTTTTATTTATTTAAGCAGCATGATTGTTGATATATTTGTTTTAAAATCATTTTTTTCTCCAATTTGAATCTCCCCTCAGGTTATGTTTGGTGCGGAGTTTTTGCTCCGGTGAGTTTGAACAAAAACGTCATCATCATATAATATATGTTTGCTATGACAACGGTTAATGACCTTTGCCAAGAAAAAAAAATAGTTTTGAACATAAGTGATGAAATTTCTTATGTGAGGTCGGACAGTTCATAACCGCAGTTCACAACCGCCGCAGCCATGTCAAATGGGCCCTTAAGCTTTGAGGAAACGACATGCTATAAGTGCAGATTGCTAGTGGGTCAAATGCTGATAAAGTTTGACAAATTTTATCATTTCTTAGAAATAATTATTTCCTCCCCCCAAAGTAGGTGAAAATAAGCTTAATTTAACCCTACTAAGGCTCCCTTTGGCGGTCATTAAATGCATGTTTGGCAAGATAATGGTTATGATGGCCGCTGAGAAAAGACAACTAGTTTTGAACATGAAAGTGGAGAAGATACTTAGGTGAGGTTAGGTGTTCACGAACGACGCTCACGAGAGCCACCGCAGTGCCAAAGGGAGTCTTTATTTACACGAGTGACAGACACGGGGTTTCTCCTCTACGGCCAATCGCGACAGTATCTTGACTGTGATAGGTTCGGGGATCTGCCCATATCAAATTATTTGATGCAGCTTAAAATAAATACAATATTAATTAATCAACTTTAATAAAGTTGGTTAGTTTAATGGTAGCTCTTTGAAAATACTGCTGATATGGCTAATGACAACCTTTCTTGGATATGACAGTCTCTCAAAGTAGGTATAGGAGATATACAAAAAATTTCTTGAATTTTAATGAATTTTTATCATTACTTTTAATTTTGAGAGTGTAATTCTTGAATGAAAATTCTATTTTTTTTTTTTTTAATAAATTAAAATATATATATCAAATCACTCAAATATAAAAATACGGGCATAATTGATATTTTTGAATGTCAACAAAAGACAACTTTTCCCATTTTCCCCTTTAATATTATAAAGATAATCAATTTTATTACTTGTGTCTGTTATTGTTCCAGCCTTACAAATTCAATCTTTCTAATTATTTTGATATATTTATTTTCTTTTCTTAAAAAATGGATCATTTTTTTCTATTAAATATAGATTTTGGAAGTGACGTGAGCATGCGTCTGCAGTCCGATTTTCTTAGTACGGATAAAATTTCATTGATGTGGAAATTTGTCGCTGCGTTTGTCTTCACCACGCGAAATTTTTGGGTCCGGGCTCCGATTATAAAACGTGGTCCGGCTGCTACGTGATGCTGACATGTGACATTAAATTTATTTTTTTATATTCTGTTTTCCGCTGTATATTTTCTCCCGCCAATCTCCCGCCAACCATTGTTAGCTCCCGGTTAGATAATTTGTTTGTTTTCCCTCCACATTTGCTTCCGGCGACGCGTTTGAGACGACAACACATTTAAGGCGTGCGAGCAGACGACGCGAGATCACTGACCGGAGACGAAGAACCTGGAGTTTACTCTTTACGTGTTCTTGTTGAAAGATGGAGAAGGTAAATTTCATTACCAACGTCTGGACATGCTGCAATGATCATATCAAGAATTCTGTGTAGTAATGAATCACATCTCAGATGTCATTATTGACTACTGAGATGTCACAAATGACATCTGAGCTAACAACGATAATATCTGAGAAATTAAGTATAACAACTGAGATAGAAAAAATAATTGTTTTCTTTGTTGCTTTAAATAAAATCTCAGATGTCACAAATAACTTCTGAGATGTCATAATGGACATATGAGATATCACCAAATGACATCTGAGATGGACGAAGTCGTTTGCTACAATGACGAAAATGCAGATTTGCCTAAGTGTCGTGAATGCTATGGGGAAGAAGGTTCAGGGTGGCCAGAACTGAGGAAGAAGAACTACAGTGGCGCCGTATGATAGCTGATAGATTGCCGGAGAGTTCCCGAAAGAAGCAGACAAACACGCAGAGAGAAGAAAAACTCCAGCGACTCGTATGATATCTGAGAGATTGGCGGAGAGTTCCCTAAAAACCTAATAAACAATGCCCGACAAAACCTAAACGTCTTAGGAAAATTCATATTTAATTCATACATAACGCCACGTGTCAGCATCACGTAGCACCCGGACCACGATTTATAACCGGAGCCCGGACCCAAAAATTTCGCCTTCACCGCGCACCGTTCTCGACTTCTAATCACAATTATTAAACGTGTGATTATAATAGAGCGATGTTAAACGCAGGCTAGTTTTGGCTATATGCAGGCCAGTTTTTTAAAAAGAGCGATGTTAAATGTAGACTAATTTTGGCTATATGTAGGTCATAGTTTTTTAAAAACAGATGTCATTTTTACTTTTAAAACTGAAAATGATTCAAGTAGTTTAATACTTCATGTATTATGTGTTTTTTCCTTCCATGCAACCGTGTCCCCAAAGAGTTTACTTGTTTGTCCGAGTCCGATGTGTTTTTAAATTACAACAGGCTTAAAGCTATTCATGGGTATTTGCTACGGCGATAGCGACGGCAACGATCGCGGCGATGGTGGCGATGGCGACGATCTCGACGTCGTCGGCGATGGCGGCGATGGCGGCAATGGAGGCCATGGCAGCGATGGTTATACTTCGGGTAGTTACGTCGCTAGTGGGGGTTCTTTGGATAACCGCACCCCCATGGATGGGGTGCGGTTAGCGCCTTTAAGGATACTCCATCAATAGCTCTCCCAGATTTACTGACGAAACAATGGCATTCAACGTAACCTCCCACGCATGATATTTTACTTACTTATTTTATGAATGCTATTTTGCTTGGTGATTTATTTAGAAAAATATTAAATTAATTGTTGAATATGATATGTAAATATTAAATTTGGCATGAATGAACAATATATAAAATGTATATATTCGCGGCCTGCATATGCCAAAACCGGTCTGCATTTAATATCGCTCTTATAATATTAACACGTGGACATAAAAACCGGGCCTGGGCCGGCCCGGGCCTGGCCCAGAAAAAGCCCGCCTAGGCCCGGTCCCGGGCCCAGGCCAGGCTGCCGAGGTCTAACAGGGTCTCAGTATAGGGGAATTACCCGGCCCGGGCCAGGCCGGGCAAAGCCTGGACATCGGGCCAAGCTGGGCAAAGCCCGGGCACCAGGCCGGGCTTAGGCCCAGGCAAAAGCCCGATTTTTTATGTCTACCAGCCTTGATGGCAGCCATCAAAGTTGATGGCAGCCCAGCCCGAGTCGACTAAAATTTGGCCTGAGCCCGATTTAAGAAAACCCAGGCCCAGTAGGCCCGGTTCAAGCCCGGGCCTACCGAGCTTTTTGTGACATCATAAAACTTTTCTTTCCTGAAAAGTTTTTATATACGCTTGGCCCAAGCACTAATCTTCACCATAACCAATAGTGTTCTGCCACGTAATATACAAAAAATCGATCGTATGGATAATTTTATGCAATAAAATTAGGCAATTGTTATTCGCAGAGCATAAAAATCTATCTGCAGACCAACTTTTTCTCATTTTATTTGAGTTTACAAATTGTTATCCACGGATCAATTTTAAACTTGAGCATTCGATATCTTTGTTCTTCAAGAGTAAGACCCGACAATGAAGGAACATCTCTGATGACCTTATGAGCACTGCAATGTGTGTGCCGATCGTGATTCATAAAATAAATGCGCAGATAAAGACCGAGTTGAGGAAGAAAGACGATTTCTTCAATGTTCATGCGATTTCAGTTTGTTTGGGAAGATTTAAATAGCTAGGGTTTGTTTGGGAAGATTTAGGTAGCTCGGGTTACTCTCTCCATGTGGTGAGGAAGGTGAAGAGGACGACATAAGTTCTTTTTTTTTCTTGACTAATCTGCAGATAACATAAATATCTCCCAATAAACAAAATCTGTGAAAAGGCAAACTCGGTTTGCGAAAAACAACCAGCTAAAATTATCTCTGAGAATTTTTTTGGTGCGTCCCACGCTCACACCTCTATTTGCATATGGATAATTTTATGTAATAAATCATATTTTTAGACTTTGAAATTTATTTTTTTGCAAAAAAAATCACAATATTAATGTTATATTTTTTCGATCATTTTAAGTATCAAATTATACATATTCCGATGATTACTGAAAAAATACGACCGTAAAATCATGTTACTAAATTGCATTACTATCATAAAATCATTTTTACTATCATAATGCAATTTTACGGTCATAATGCATTATTTACAGTCGTATTTTTTCCAGTAATCACCGGAATATATATAATTTGGTACTTGAAATGATCGTAAAATTAAATATCAAAATTAATATTTTGTAATTTTTTTGTAAACTTATTTTTTTAGAAGTCTAAAAATATGATTTAGTGTATAAAATGTAATTTGACACTTTAAATGATCGTATTTTTTATGACGGTGTCATTTTTGTCCAAACTCACCGGAGCAAAAAGCCGCGTCAAACGGACAACAGTTCGTAACCACCGTGCTCATGACCGCCGCCACCGTGCCAAACGGACCCTTAATCTTTGAAGATCAAACACATAATATTTCTATGCCAAAATACTCTTACCATATTCCATATTCCATATGGGGACTAAACCAATGCCTAGAGCACTGGATCTCCACATAACAACTAAAAGCAGAGAAAATTTCAAAGAAAACATATTGACACATATATATACATACACATATATGCATACACATATATGCATACACATATATATATACACACACATATATATATATATACACACATATATATATGTCATATATATATACATATATATATGGTTATCTGGACCTCCTCTCGAAGTTTGCGTAATTACAGCTTGCATCCCTAACTTTCAAAATCACAAAAACCTCCCCTCAACGTTTACATTTCATAGCATTCATGCACAAAAGTACCCCTTTGGAGTAAATTTTCAGGAGAGTCTTTTTGTGCATAGATGTAATAAGGAATGTAAACATTGAAAATGTGTAATTGTAATTTCAAAGTTAGAGAGGTGCAAGCTGTAATTACGCAAATTTTGAGGGGAGGTCCAAATAACACTATAATAAAACAAAGACAAAGGAAGCAAACCCTACAAAAAAACCCTCTTCAAACCGTCTGATGCTGCCGTCCACCATAACCACCGGCACCATGCACACCATTGGCACCATGGTGGAGTTTTCCGGAGCGAACCGACGTCTTCCTCTTCAAAACTACGCCCCAAGTGGCGACTTCGAGAATGGCGGCCACGCCGCCCAGGGTTGCGATGATCGCAATGTAAGCATGCTTCCAGTTGTTGTCGGGGTTCAGAATATCGAATCCCTTGAAAATGTTGATCACGCCGAGGATTATGATGGCGTAGCCGACCCCGTGGTGGTAGATGTTCCAGTAGACGCGGAATTTGTGATCCTTTTTGGGTCTCAAGAGTAATGCAAATACCTATATGTGATTAGAATTGATTCCATTAATTAGTGGTCGCTAACATTTACTAATTTATTATTTTTATAACAATTATATTATCATAGAAATAAATAAACATGCATCTTTGTTTCATAAATACAATTTTTCAAACAGTTTTATGAATTTTTTCACCCCTACAAAACAATAGATTCCTCTACCACTGTTCTTCACCAGCGCTACAGTCGAGCCAAATATGCCCGTAATATCATGTTATTAAAATAATAATTAATGTTTTTTTGACGTGGTAAAAATATTCGTTAATATCTAAATTTAGTGCGATAGGAATGAGAATGTTAAGATGAAAGTATGATAAAAATGGAGGGATTAGTCAATGAATGAATATATGTCAGCAGAATTTATGGCTCTGTTTGGCACGATGTTTTTGCTCCGGTGAGTTTGGACAAAAACTCCATCCACTTTAAGAAAAATTTTGATTACCAATGAGCAAAATTGCTTGCTAATTAGTAAAATTCTTTGCTAATTTTAATTAGCAAAAAATTTAGAAACAAAAAATATTCCTAACTAATATGATCCTAGTTAATTTTAACAAGGAATTTATTGCTTTCTAATTAGCAAGAATTTTTTATCAAGGATTTTTATCTTTTAAATTAGTAAAAAAATTTAGTTTTGTTGCTGATATTTTATATTTTATTTAATTATTATGTTAAAATTTAGTTTTGTTGCTGATATTTGTTGCTATTTTTTATCAAGGAATTTATTGTTATTTTTGTAGGTAAAATAAAAAAATATTTACCTAGCTAAATTTGATGCTGATTAGGAACGAATTATCTTGCCTTCCTAATTTTCCTTGCTAAATGAGGTTTTTCTTGTAGTGATCATAGAATGTATGTTTGACATGACAACCGTTAAGACCGGAAGCATGCGAAGGAAAGTAATTTTACATATAAAACTAGATGAAGTTGCTGAGGTGAGATCGAGTGTTCACAAACGACGATTTATAACCACCGCGTTCACAACCGCCACCGCCGCGCCAAACGAAACTATATAGCGACCTATAATACATGCACATGAATTTCCCAAAACATGGAGAATAAATTTAGCAATAATGAATGAAAAATGAGGATTTATGATTAGGATTGAGAGAGAAGAGATGACCTGAAGAGTAGCAAGGCTGAAGAGGGTGATCCCGATTATGCGGTGCGAGTGGTAAGTGATGCCCTTCGATTCGCCGCCGAGCTTGAGGCCGGTTCCCCATCCGGCGACCCCGACCGCGTACGCCGAGCACTGGCAGGCGACGTGGAGATAGAACCACGCAGGATCGGCGGATTCGAACACTCTCATGTACCTCGCGACGATCGCCCCGGCCGGCATCAGGATGCCCCAGCTCACTGCATTGAGAACTCCGTGCGTCTGCAATGAATTATTTCAAATCAATGGATTGTCAATTGTGCCGAGATCAGTGATGAAGATGCAGCGATTCGTTCATTAGGGCTCCGAATCAGAAACATGAAGCCGAGCTTACGTTCTTGCGGTGCGGTCTCGAGTTTCCGGCGGCGGCAGATTGGCCGGAATTGAAATCCAGGGTCGCGGTAGACAGGACATTGGGGCCGCTGGTGGGATGGCCGGAGGGCAATCCGTCGGAAAACATCTTGGAAGCCTGCCAAACGTGATTGACCCTCGTCCTGTTATCCGGGAGTTCGATCGTGGCATAAATGGTCATCATGTTGCTGGAGAACTCGGAGGCCATGCTGTAGATCTTGAAACTGAGGCTGGAGTTCTTGACGACGGGATTGGACAGAGTGATGGGGGAGGAGACGGCGGTCATCGCGCCGTTGGAGTTTCGGAAGGCGAAGATGGTCTGGGCGCCGTCCATGCCGGTTCCGGTGGGGTTGAGTGCCCAGGCGATCCAGCCGTCGGCGGTCTGAGGGGCGCGGTAGGAGACGTCGACGGTGGAGTTGGAGGGGTGGTAGGTCCAGTGGAGGGTGGAGGAGAGTTGTGGGAGGGAGCTGCAGAGAGAGTAGAGCTTGTTTTCGGAGAAAGTGTCGGATGTGCAGGTTTGGGAGAAGGAAGGGGGGAGGAGGGAGATCAGAAGGACGAGGAAGAAGATGAGGAGGGGGTGGGGAGGCGGAGGAATCGCCATTTCTGCCGGAAAAGTTGGGATTGAAGAAACGGGGGGTTTTGATCGGAGGAGGAACGGCGGTGGTTCTTCTTCTTTAAAGAGATTCGGGGGACGGGGGGAGTTGGGAGTTGTTGACTGCTGCCTCAGATACGGAAGCTTCACCACCCAGGAAGGAGGATTCTGAGAATTATTTCCCCCCACCAACTCTCTCTCTCTCTCTCTCTCACCTCTTTCACATACACGTGTCATTCATGAGAGCCTGTATTTCTCAGCCGAAAGGATATGTAGTGAGAAATCAGCATGAACGGCCCTGATTAAAAGTAAAATTTTCCGGCCCAACCATGAAAAGTCAGACACCCTAAAAGACTACACGTCTACTCTCATTTATGTCCGTTTAGGGAACAATTTTTGGGTCCATGCCTAGTTAATACGGCCCAATAACATAACGCCACGTGACATTTTTTTTTAGAGTTTACCTATTACCTATATACACACACACGGGGCCGAAGCCAATCGTGATAATACCTTGACCGTGAGATACATGAGGCTTGATCTTATCAATTTATGAATCTAGTTTAAATTAAATATATATTATTAATTAATTATAGATATACCATAATTGTATCATTATTAATATATTATTAATTTTTTACCCTTACTTTTATAAATTTATTTAATTGATTTCAATCGGTATTTTAACTTTAATATATTTGGCATGTCTAATGATAGTCTCTCATAATAGATATGAGAGTCCCACTATATTTTTTCTTTTAGTTTTATAAATTTTCATAATTAATTTTAATTTGAGAATACGATGTAATTACTTAAATAGATATTGTATTATTTTTTTAAATAGATTCTAATATATATTAAGTCATTAGATGAAAACAATAAGACTATATTTGATAATTTTGAATGTTACACCAAAGATAACTTTTTTTCATTTTAACATTGTAATGGTATATAGCCTACGATGATTTTTGTTAGCAACAATATATATTAGCCAAATAATTAATATAACAAAATGAATTTTGAAAGCAATTTATTTTTTTCGGATTTGACTAAATTTAGGCTCCGTTTGGCACGGCGATAGCGGTTGTGAACACGGTGGTTGCAAACAGCTAACCTAAGGAACTTCATCCATTTTTATGTTCAAAATTAGTTATCTTTTCTTAGTGGTGGTCATAATAGTTGTCATGACAAACATACATTTTATGATAGTGGCATTTTTGTCCAAACTCACCGGAGCAAAAACACTGCGCCAAACGGAGCCTTAATGCTAAGCAAACACAAAATTTTATTCGGCTTGAGAATAGAGGAGTAATATTATTTAAAAAAAATATAAACAATTTAATATTCTATGTGCATAAAAGATGAAAAATGTAGCATGTTATATTTGTTTGACTATTTGAATAGCTTCCATTTGGAACCAACAATCTCCTAAAATGTCATTTTGCGTCAAAAACATTGTTTTATCTTTATCTTCAACCTCCGCCACCAGTCCAAAGAGACCTTTATGTGATGGCGGTTATGAACACGACTACTAAAAACACAGACATCATTTGAATGTGCGGGGTTACAAAAGCTATTTTTCAAATAAAAATGATATTTTACAGCAAGAAGACACCACAGTCATGAAAGTGTGATTAAGCTTTAGCGATCATAAACACCGAGATCATATAAAATGACATTTGAGCCACAAAAAACTATTTAGGTGTTCAAAACACATGTAAACATTCACCACTATATTTACTACTACAGTTTCAGCCTTTGTGAGGGAATTCATTTTATCCAAATTTTTTATTTTATTTTTCCTTATGTTTCTTTTAATTTTATAATGTACTTAAATATAGATTTCTATCTTCTTTAATGCACAACAACGATTTTTTATGTATCTTTGCTTTCACAAACCAAAATAGGTCGCGGGTAAACGTGGAAAACGTTGAACAAAAATGAAAAAAATGTGAAATTGCTAAAACAATAGTAGAAGAATAAATTTTCAGAAATAGGGAAACATATTTATGTTTTTTTAATAATGTTACACATATTAGGGGTGCAATATAATTCATAAAATCATTCTAAATTTTTTTTACTTCACCTTTTGACAAAAAACACCGCCGTCGTTGCGCTTGATATGATAGCAATTATGACTATCACCGAGAAAAAAAAAATTTAGAACATAAAAGTGAATGAAGTTCTTCGAGTGAGGTCCGGCGTTCATTCATGCCCGCCACTGCTGCGCCAAACGATTTTTTAGTGCGTCAGACGCACATAGCTCTATGTGCATCATGATCTATTATACACACCAAATCACATTTTTCAGTATTTAAATAATTTTTTGGTGCAAAAAAATCACAAAATATTAATATTAGTATTTTTATAGTTATCTTAAATACCAAATTATCTATATTCTGATTATTGCTGAAAATAATACAACCGTAAAATCATGCATTGCGGTCGGATTATCATTTTCCGATCGTATTATCATTTTAAGGTTAATGCATTATCTTACGATCGTATTATTTTCAGCAATAATCAGAATATATATAATTTGTTAGTTAAAATAATTGTAAAAATATCAACGTTAATATTTTGTGATTTTTTTGGCAAAAAAATATTTAAATGTCAAAAAATATGATTTAGTGCGTATAATAGATTAACTCAAAAGATTCCGTGCCAAACAGACCCTTAGTCAAGTCATTAACTCAAAAGAGTTGTTTGATAAACTTTCACTGAATTTTAGTTTTACCCGAACATGATAATAGATGAAAAGGCGGTACCATTTCTGATAGAAGCGCGATTACTACGGTCAAACCATTTCTGATCCTTAGTTATCAAAGTTGTTGGATTGTGACACCTCATCAATTTGTGTGCCTAAGAAATTCTTGATTTTAGGGAGGGAGAAAATTTTTTGTGAGATACCCGCATGGGAGATTTGTGGGAGACCTTTTTTTAGTTTATAAATACAACTGGATTTTCATTGATTATAAAAATGGACTGGATTTTAGTTCAAAAAAAGGGCTCGATTTTTAGTTCAAAAAATGGACCTTTTTACAGTTGTATTTTCACTCCAAAATATAGTCATATGGGTACTTAAAATGAGCGTAAAAATATATAGATCAATATTTCATGATTTATTTTGTAAGAAATAAAAAACATAGGAGAATTTTGTATTTCCCCCGCGGCCTATATATGGTATATCATTGATGGGAGAATATTATTCCGGGCTGCTCTTCCTATTCCGGTTGTGCCATTATTGACATGCGTTTCCTCTTCATCTCCTATTTATAGGAGCCACTATTAGGGGGAAAAACCCAAGCAACTCGTGAGATCCACAACCGAAAAGAGAAGAGGCTTGCGGCGGCGGCAGCGGGCTGTTTCTTCATCAGCGGCGGCGGAGTTTCTTTTTCGGCAATACGACGACAAGAAGGTTGGAGATCTCTTCGGTGACTCACGTGCTTGAGTCCAGGCAGATCTCCTCACCAGCGGCGGGATCTCAGGCGGAGGTTTCTTGGAGGCCAGCAACGCCGGAGGGAGAAGGAGGAGGCAACATTGTTTTCGCGAGATAGCGCCAGGCGCTATTGGATACCGCGGGCGGTAGCCTCCAGTACCCGTTTTTTGTTCCTCTCGGCACATTCTTCATCTTATTCGTCTCAGTGTAATCTTTGTACCAAAACTCTCTGATTATTATAGTGGATCTTCTCCGGTGCTCTCCCCGTGGACGTAGGAGTTTCTCTCCGAACCACGTAATTTTTGTGTCGTCTGTGTGCTTGGAATTTCTCTGTTTTATTTTGCACGCTATTGTTATTGCTCAGCTTATTTCTGTTGTGCTGTCCGCGGCGATTAGAAGTCACGGACTACATCCAATTTCATAACACAGAGCCCTCGAATTATTGTAGATGCTCTCAAGATTTTTGGAAGGGGATCCGAAGCCGAGAAGGTTCTCCAAAGAAAAAAAATAAATAAAAATAAAAAAAGATGATGTTTTTCATAATATTCCGTCGTTGTTATACTGTTTTATTTTATTCTATGAATGGTTAGATCTTCAATGATAGGAGAAAATATGTCAGCTGTTTAGTTGTTGTTGTTATTATTATTATATCTATTTAAATATTATCTTTGATTTTTTAATGGAATTTTATTAAATTCTTTTATTTATTCTGAAATAATTTAAATTATAGATTTTATCTAATAAAACGCGTTGTCGTAATCATGTTTTAAATTATTATAATTATTATATTATCTAAGTAAAGTTTAACGGGTTCGTGTCACTTTAGGATCTGGTCCTATGCTGGAGGTACTACTTATATACCCCATTCCAAATCTGATGAAAGTAGGTAGAATACTTTAAGAAAACCCATTAACATTCTCAAAGTAAAGTTTCGGCTGTTAGGGTTTGTGCTCCTATATTCCGCCGCTCAAGTCTCCCGTCCATCGCGATTTCTGCCGCTCCTGTTCGTGATTCTGCAGCCGCTCAAGATCGCCGCTGCTCTGGATCGCGAGATCCCTGCTTCTTCTCGTCGCTCCCCGTGCGAATCTGTCGTGTGGGTCGAGCGAGAGAGCCCGTCGGTCGTTCGTGTTCCCTTTTTTTTTGTTCGCCTCTGAATCCTGCGGTTTCTCCCATCACCGATCGAGAGGAAGGAGACTGGAATCCTGATCACTGGAAGCGTCGCCTCCGTCGCCGCTTGAAAGGAAGAAGCTGCTCTCGTTCTCATTGTTTCTTCTTGTTCGCGGTTCGCAAGTCGCAAGGAGGTCTTCCCTCTGTTCGCAGATCTGGGTTTTTCCGCCGCTCGACGAGAAGATCGCAAGTCGCCTCATTCGCAGATCGCAAGCTCCCTGTGCAGATCTTCACGTTTCTTCATCAGCAGCTTCTGCGTCCTGTTTATTTTTCTTGGAGGAGGAAAGCCTACTGCGCAAATCTGGCCTGAGCTCACTCTGTCATTTTAGATAGAAGAAGAAGGTGAGATCCAGATCTGGATCTTCTGGAAGTCTTCTCTCAAATCAAGCCTCATCCAGATCGGGAACGGTGGATCCAGATCTGTGTCTTTTGTTGATGTTGTTGAAGGTTACACTCTTACTGAAGATCATATCAGAAATTGGGCAAAGGACCATTTCCTCTGTATTTTTCAGAATCCAGTTCTGTTACTGAGCATTATTGGAGTGGAGGAGCAATCAAAACTTATTATTGGATTGGATCCGAAGACCGCGACTCGTCTCTGCGCAGCTCAGGTGACTTCTTTTCAGTTTTCGGTCTATAGCTTTAGCGAGATGACGAAGGTTACATCCTACGACATCGTCAAGCTCCAGTCGTTCGATCTCTCCGACTTCCATGCTTGGAGACTGCACGTCCAGCTTGGAATGAAGGAACGAGAGATCTTCTACACCGTTTTGAGTGATTTCGACACAACCGAAGAGGACGTGGACGATTATCAGTGGAGAAAAGACGAAGATTTTTGTAGAGACTACCTCCTTAATTCATTCAACCCTAGACCCGCCTTGACCTACAGTGGTTATAAAACCGCAAAGGAGATTTGGGACCGCTTAAATGCGAACTTTCAGAAGGAAGAGGGATTGTCAAGGACTCTCCTCGGCGAGAGATTCTTTAATATGAAATTTAATCTAAACTCGACAATCACCTCCCAAATAATTGAACTGGAAGCCCTGCGTCAGAAGTTGGAGGACGATAAGTCCGGTATCTCTGATAATCTCTTTGTGTGTTCTATTTTAAGCAAGCTATCTCCTGAGTGGTCGACCTTCAAGACTGAAATGCACAGGCTGAAGGAAAAGATCGCTCCCGATGAACTTAAAAGGTTCATCCATATCGAGGATCAAAACATTGCAGGGAAGAGACAGGAACAAGGTGGGCAGTCCTCTCAGACTGTCAACTTTGTGTCTCGGCCCAGCAAGCCTCGTAGGAAGCCACCAGCGCCCAAAAGTGATGTCTCTACCCAGTTAGAGCATAAAAAGCCCTCTTTCAAAAAGAAGAAGATGGGCAAGTGCCATAACTGTGGTAAGTGGGGATATTGGGCGGCTGATTGTAAGGCCCCTAAGAAAAACAAGGAGGAAGCCACACAAAATGTGGCGAACATGCTGGCAGATGCTTCTGATCCCAAGTCCTTCGTGGCTATGATTGGGAGCAGTCACCGCAGTTCGTCTGCTGAGTGGTGGCTGGATAGCGGTGCTACCTGTCATGTAACGAATGACAGAGGATTACTGACTGAGATTAAGGCGGTTAAGGAGATAGTGGAGAACTGCAACGGAAGAGAGACTCAGGTGACCCATGCTGGGACAGCCGAGCTGGTTCTCTCGTCAGGTAAAAGTTTATTTTTAAAGAATGTTAAAGTAGTTCCAACATTAACTAAGAATCTGATTTCAATAAGTCTACTAGACAAAGCTGGGATGACCTTCATAACTCAAAATGGTAGAATGACTCTTATGGTAAATTCACATTATTTTGGGTGTGCGTATCTGATCAACGGAATGTATAGACTTAGCTTAAACAATGATAGCATTAACCAGGTTAGTTCAAACCTCATAGATCCTAAGTTGTTACATAACAGACTTGGACATGTGAACTATAGGAAGATGCTAGATCTAGCCAAGAGTCAAAACATCCCCTTAGATCTGTCGATTCATTTTAACAAGTGCGAGGTGTGTGCTCAAACCAAAATCACTAGAAAGCCTTTCAAGTCAGTTTCTAGGAGCACAAAACTTCTTGAATTGATACATTCAGACCTCTGTGATTTCCGCAGTCATGCCACCAGAGGGGGAAGGAAGTATCTAATTACTTTCATAGACGATTTTTCTAGATATTGTCATGTGTATCTGTTAAAATCGAAAGACGAAGCGTTTGAGGCGTTCAAGACCTTTAAGTCTCGTGTTGAAAATCAGTTAAGCCTGAAAGTTAAGAGATTTAGAACTGATCGGGGAGGAGAATACACTGCTACTGGCTTCAAGGAATTCTGTGCCTCTGAGGGAATAATCCTTGAAACCACATCTCCTTACTCACCCCAGTCAAACGGTGTTGTCGAGCGTAAGAATAAGACTTTAACAGAAATGTTGAATTCCATGCTCCTAAAAGCTGGCATGCCTAATTCCTTTTGGGGAGAAGCAGTCCGCACTGCAAATCACATTCTAAACAGAGTAGCTCACTCTCAGCTCACTTCTACTCCGTATGAGCTGTGGCACGGTCATCCGTGCAGGTACGATACTCTAAAGACTTGGGGTTGTATTGCCTATGTGCGTATACAAGACCTTTAGAGGCCTAAGGTGGGACCTAAGACGACGACATGCGTCTATCTAGGTAGTGCAGAAGATAGCGCATCAGACAGATTTCTCGATCTATCAACGAATTCCGTGATAGAGTCTAGAGATGCCATATTTTCTGAAGACAAATTCGTCAAAGATCATGGATTATCTGTCTCTGGGTCCAATGATATGATTACTGAATCTATCGTTGAACCTGAAGCTGGCCCTTCTGGCACCGCTCCCCAACCTGTAGAGGTGGAACCTATTCCACTTAGAGCATCTACCAGAGAGAGATTTCCTAAGGATTTTGGTGAGAATTTCATCACCTATCACTTAGAGGATGATTCATTCTCCTACCAGGAAGCAATGAGGTCTAGAGATTCGTTGATGTGGGCAGAAGCCATTGATGATGAGATGGACTCGCTGTTACATAACAATACCTGACATCTAGTTGACTTACCGAAAGGTGCTAAAGTCCTAGGATGCAAGTGAGTTTTAAAGAAGAAATTACATAGTGATGGATCTATAGCTAGGTATAAAGCGCATCTCGTAGCTAAAGGTTATAAGCAACAAGGGGAAATTGACTATTTTGACGTCTACTCACACTACAACATTTATGATCTATAGCAACGTTTTTTTCGCGGCGTTTTTAAAAACGTGTCCGTAGAATTTGGTATTGGAGACGTTTATTGTAAGTGCATCACAAAAGACCTTGCATTAGCCACGTTTTTAATAAAAAACGCCGCCATAGCCTTCATAAATATTATATAGGGCTTTCGGTTTTGCGTGAGTACTTCATTCTAAGCGTTTAACCTAGAGGCGACGCTGCTCACATTTCCGCCGCTCTGCTCCGATTTCGCTCGCCGACGGCCCGTTGATGCCCTCGCCCATATCGAAGCCCTCGCCCTCGATTTCTCCGGCGGATTTGTAGTTTTAGCCAACGACTGGCTATTCGAGATTGGCAGTCTCCATCCTTGTATTGATCCCTCCAGCTCGGATCTCCACCACCGACAATCATCAAGGGTTCTTTTGACTCTCCTATTTGGTTTTCTTGGAGAGATTGAGCAACCAACTGTACCTTTACATTTCTGCCGCTAGCGTCCATCCAGTTCAGGTGAAAACAAGAATGGAGATTAGGGCTTGACTTCTCCATCAGCGAACAACAGGGGCTGACAGAGACTCTCCTCAGATCTGCTCCATCTTTGTATGCCTACCTGGTTCGAGATCACCGACGACTGTTCAATCTCCCAGAGGCTCAGAACCACTGGACCTTCAAGAAGGAAGTTGCTTTCATTTTCTACACTTCATCAATAGTCCGATTCAAAACCTGTGAGGCTTGAAACTCTCTAACCAGTCTTGAGAAGACATCATTTCTGCCGATCTTCATTTCTTGTGAGTATACAAGCCATCTGGTCTTCTGCTCTTGGAAACAGAGCAGTCAACAGGCTTCATTGACCATCATCAACGCCTCCTTCATCTTGGCCAAGAAGATCAAAGGGCTAGGTACCTATCTCATACAAACTTAAGTAAGGAAAAACATACACACAAATATATACCTTGTCACTGAAAGTGCAAACACTTAGATCTCTCTTGGTGACCTAAAGATTGATCATGTATCAAGCCGATTGATCTCTTTTCATACATGCTATGTTTAGTGCTAACACTTGTCTATTGTAGAGATTCGACTTTTAGATTGTCGGGCATGTTGGCAGAATCTACGTACGCCGCGGACTTCATAAGGAGAAATACCTCACAACTCTTGAGAAGTTTCTGTACAATTTGAGTTAATTATTTTAGTATAAATTAGTTGTCTTTAGCATATATATTGTATATAGAAACTGTATCTCAGTGCAAATACATGATTTGCAGTTTTAGCCAACGACTGGCTATTCTCTTGTATGAACAGCTTAATAGTCATTATTTATTATCTTAGTTGTATTTCTATTTTTTTTGGGAGACCACCCGATCACAAATTAATTTGGATTAAATTTCTGCTTCATGTATAGGCAATAAATGGGCTCATTCATTTCCTCCCCTTCAACCGTGAGAGCAAAGGTACTATTTCACATCAACTGCCTTTTGTTATAAATTTTTTTCCAGAAGTTGCTAATGTGGGTTACTTGTTCAAGGTTTGATATGCATGTTTGGAAGCACTGTCGTAAATGATTTTTGTTCTATTGGCATCACTTGATTTGGTTTTTCCTTATTTCCTGTTGGAATTGTATAGGGATTGATAGAATGTCATCTCTTTCTTTGAATATCTGTACATTGTTGCTATTTTGTTGTTGTTGTTGTTTGGATATCTAAGCCAGCTTTTCTCTGATATGTTTTACACTTATATAATCTATTGTCTTTTGATAGTATTACTCTGAAACCCTCTTGATGCAACTGTGAGTATATTAATGACTCAGTGCGTATTTGTCATTTATCTTTTCCGCAGTCATTTTGTGTATGTCGAGTTCTATCCATCAATGGAGTTAAGGGTCACTCTGAGTGACATTTAATGAAACGAAAGAGTTTAGGGTTCTTCTCTAAATCCTATAAGTATTGGGTACCATTGTTTTTCGTTTTGTTTCTACGCCCTTTACGGCCCTGAGCAGATATATTCCACTACCAAGCTGGGTACGTGCATGCGATTAAACTACAAAGTATAACGGTTAAAGGATTTATCAAGCTGATTTTCAGGACGGTTGAAGGAGCTTGTAGAAAGGATTTATCAAGCTTGTAGAAAATTAACTTAATTTTATGTGAAAATTAACTTAAGTTGTTAATGATTTAGGTTTTAGCTTGGAAAATGAGTTTTAGGTTTATGATTTAGGTTTTAGGTTTATGTTTCTTGATATCTTTATTATTTTTAATTGAATATAGACTACATTTTTGGTATTATTTATGTGTTTGTTTCAATTCTGGGGTCTAGTTTGAACTGTGTAGGCATAATTTGCTTAAAACTGTTATTAAACTTTTCAGATTCATAGTGATAACTAGGTTTGTATTTTAGGTGAAAACAAATCTCTGATATTATTTTTACATTCACGAAATATGTGATAAAGGATTTTGATAATATGTGAAATTATATGATTTTTCTGAGAAGCTGTATTCCTCATTTTTCCTGCAGGTAGAACTTTGTTGTTGCTGGGAAAAGCGCGGTTTGAACTCCAAAGACTTGTTGATAGCTATGTGAGTCCTTGGTATTTTTATTGCTGAAATTTTTGGCATCAAATTTTAGAACAAGTTTATTATGTATGTATTATTTGTATTATATAAATATGATTGTGGCGTTTTTATCCAAACTCACCGGAGCAAAAAGTTGTGCCAAACGAAGCATAAGTCTTAAACACATAGGGCAGCATTATAATATTTTGATTAGAGAAATGAGTACTGTTCATTTTTTTTTTCATTATGCAGATGGACTGTTGAAGGTAGCAGTAGAGCACATGGAGGAAGCAGGTTATTAGTTGGTAGTTTGTAGTGGATTGGTAAGTGAAAAAGTTCAGTGATCTCATCTGCTATGGTCAGTCATTACCCACCAGAACTGAATGTTGGCAAATTGAGATACTATATTTCTTGCCCCTCCCAGTTTTGCATCAGTTGAAAATTTTGATTATGCATTGTTGCATGTGACTTGCAATGATATCTTTTCGTTGGTCACAGGTGGCGACCTTTTGCTGCCTCAGAGTAAGAATTGTACAGTTTCTGTTGTGCTGAATTTTTTTAATTATGTTTACTTTTGTTGTTATTTTAGTAAGAAATTATTCACTCATGTTGTGTTATGTCATTGCAGGATATATCAACTGAAATAGGAACTGTATGGCCATGATCGTAACAACACATGTGGGAGTAGGAATCAGCATTTTTACGGACAAAATTGTATTCTTACTGTAAATGGAAACACGATTAGTATGCAATGTATATCTTCGTGTTGGCATTATGCGATATAAAATGTAATTAAGTGCTGATATTGTTGCTCTCAAAATGTGCCTATTTTTTCTCATTTAGTGCCTACTAATATGAATTGATCTTTTATTTGTGGTTCAGAAAAAAATAATGTTAATTAAGTGTCGATTTTAAATCTATTGCCTGCTTTATATAATATGTACAACTTAATGTTTTAAAAATTTTATTTTATTTTTAATGTAAATCAGTATTGGCGACGTTTTATCAAATAAACGTGGCCAAAGCCGGCCGCGTTTTTTTAAAAAAACGCCGCCAAAGCACGCCACGTTTTATTCAAAAAACATGGTTAAAGCTAGCGGCGCTTATAAGAAAACGTCGCGGATTGTTTTGCCGACGACTTAAACGGCGACATCTTAGCGACGTTTATAAAAACGTCGCCAAAACATTAGCGACGTTTGAAAAACGTCGCCTAAGTCTTTTAAAAACGCCGCCAATACTCATATTTCTTGTAGTGTCACTTGTGTGTCATCTATCGACTATCAGGATTCTTCTTGCATTAGCCTCTATTGAGAACTTTATAGTTCATCAGATGGATGTCAAAACTGCATTCTTAAATGGAGAGCTTAATGAAGAGATTTACATGACTCAACCTGAAGGTTACGTACTCAAAGATCAAAAAGACAAAATGTGCAAACTCGATAAGTCAATCTATGGTCTTAAACAAGCACCTAAGATGTGGCACATGAAGTTTGATCAGGTAGTAAAGAGCATTGGATTCCAGTCCAGTCTCTCTGACAAATGCCTTTATTACCGCTCCTTGTCAAATCAAACAGTCATCATATGCTTATATGTGGATGATATGTTGGTTTTAGGGTCTGATCTTGCTGCAGTTAGGGATGTTAAATCCACTCTGGCAGAAGTATTTGGCATGAAGGACCTCGGTCTTGTTGATACCCTGTTAGGTATGAAGGTTAGAGTTGACAAGGGTCGAGTTACTCTTAGCCAGGCTCACTATGTTGAGCAACTTCTCTCTACCTGGGGATATGATAAGTGTAGGCCGATTGAGACACCGTTTGATCATAATGTTAAGTTAAGTCCTAATTTAGAGGCCAGCATTGATCAAGTCAAATATTTTAAAATAATTGGCAGTCTCATGTACGCTACAACTTGTACGAGGCCAGACATTGCTTTCTCGGTTAGCGCGCTGAGTCATTTTACCAGTAGTCCTGGCAAAGAGCATTGGGTTGCCCTAGATAGGCTGTTGAGATACTTTCGAGGTACTACAAACCATGCTATATGCTACACTGGTTACCCACTACCGTGGAAGGACATTCTGATGCCTCGTGGTGTTCAGAAGTCGGGAACAGCAAGTCCACCAGTGGATACATATTCACCTTGGGAGGAGCTGCTATCACTTGGAAATCCAAAAGACAGACCTGTATAGCTTTGTCGTCCATGGAGGCCGAGTTGTTTGCCTTAGCTTCAGTTGGAGAAGAGGCAGACTGGATCAGAAACTTGATTTTAGACATTCCCCTGTCTAAGTTACAAGTCAACTCGTTGAGCTTGTATTGTGATAATCAAGCAACAGTTCAAGTCGTTAAGAATACCCTCTATAATACTAAGAGGAGACATGTACGACTGAGACATGCGTTGTTGAATTATCTGAAAGAACAAGTAACCATCACTTTGATTGATGTCCGTTCAAAGGATAACCTTGCTGATCCACTGACGAAAGGAATGCACAAAGATCGGGAAAATGGGACTAAAGGCGATTTAGTTCGGTCTTAGTTCAGTATCAGGCGATTCAGTTCAGCCTTAGTCCAGATGTTTTGATTATTCCATATTTCCTTTGTCAATGCAAGCATGTTGTGGTCCGTTGATGCTCTTGGTTGCTGAGCTCGGATCTGGTAAGCTGTTTCATTCCAAACTTGATGTTAACAGCTTCATCGGATTAGGCTTTTGCCTTGGAGGAGAGTGTTATTCCAAACTTGATAACACAATCTGACTTGGTTTGTCTCTTCTTCTGAAGATTGGTTCCATTCCAAACTTGATGAGTTCCAATTGACTTTAGAAGGGCAGTAACCGTGACATTCCATATAGGATTACAGGTATAGCTGCGGTGTCTAGAAGTCTGATAATCGTTTCATTTGGAAACAGATAACAGATTCTGAGGTTAAACTATAATACTCTGTAAACGTGTCCTCCCAGCCAAGTTAAATAATAATCAATACTAAGTTTTATGCTAAAACTAGATATCTGCAAATTTGCAAAGGATAAAATTCATTCTAAAATGAAATTCTCTGTTGAATTGCAGGAGATCCTGGGATAGGAGGAGCACTGGTTGTCTGGGATCCGGAGGAGGATGATCTTTTGAATGACTAGCCTTTTGAGTGTTATTTTGTTTAGTTCCTGTACTTCTGTTCAGAGCATTGTTTAGCTCTTATTTTTTATGGCACTGTTTGTTTGGACTTTAGATCTCTGTTTGTTTTGGGACACCAGGTGTTTAGGGCTTGTGTCTCGATTGTACCTGAGACGTTTGTGTTGCAGCTGAGTTTCTTATTTACTTATGCATGCTTGCTATTTTGTGTTATAGTCCGATTCTATCTTAAACAGGTGCTGGACACGGTTGTGTATGTCTCACTTCTGGTTGAATATTACACAAATCACCCTCTACCCGAAGTCTGGGTTCACGACGGACATAGGAGAAGATTGTTAATGTATTATTATATGTCCTGTCGTGTCAAGACTGACTCGGATTAGCTTAACGGGTTCGTATCACTCTAGGACCCAGTCCTATGCTGGAGGTACTACTTATACTCCATTCCAAATCTGATGGAGGTAGGTAGAATACTTTGAGCAAACCCATTAACAGATGGGTCTCCGTATTAGACACAACTCTTGTCGATGCATGGTCATGCATGTTTGGATCTTGACGCACAAATCTTTCAACATACTTCGACTGAACTTTGTATACGTCGACTTCGCCTGGTTGGAGGACACTCATGCTGCTGTGTTCATTCGACTCATAACCTCGTGCGCGCGTTATTAAATATATATAAATGTTATCTTCGGTCGTAAGACCTAAATAATTTCTCCATTTTTGTAAGAGCAGCAACCGCAAGGTTCAAAAAGGTAAGAAAAAGCTCTCTCTATAACCTCTGTCGTCTCCGATCTCCGTTTCTCACAGTTCTTGGTTCCATCTTGTAGCCGTCATCAAGGACTACGCCGCTCTATAGTCGGTTTGTTGTGGTGATACTTGGTGGAGGCCGTAGAAGGCGTTCAAGGTTTGCGGGGTCTTATCACTTTTGTATTTTTCCATATTTCTTGTATCTGTTTTTTTGTGTGGGTTTTCTCTTCTAGTCTGTCAATAACGCAATTCCGTCTTTTGATTTTGCTAAACACACCTCAAACTAGTCTGCTAACAACCATTCTTCACTGTTTTGGAGGGCTATTGGCAGCCCTCCCAGGGCATTTGGGTAAATTTGCCCTCAGACCCTTACTGGGCGAGTGACCCTTGAAGGCGCCACTCGCCAGCCTTCCCGCGAGCGAGGCTCGCGAGATCTCCTTCTGCGAGCGGCCCGTGAAGGCACCGCTCGCCACCCCGCTGAGTAATGTAAACACAAATTTGGCTAGCTTTTACGAGGCGGCGAACCATCGCGCTCCTCGGCATTGCCAAAGGCACCTCGGAAGCGCCGAGCCTACGCCTGCCTCGCTCTCGCGAGGCACTCTTCGCTAGTAATCTCGCCTGATTCGCCTCGCCTCCGCTTATGCGAGGACGCGAGCCCTGGTTCGCCTCGCCATGTTTCTGTCCGCTTCGTCGGTACTCAATTCTCCATCTTACCCTTCGGCGAACACGGGGTTGTACAAAAAACAACCCTTATTATTACTCCACACTCAATAAATTATATACGTATAGGGTGATTTATCGGGATCTCGCCTTTAAGTTTGCGTAATTACAACCTGCACCCCTCTAATTTTCAAAATTACAACTACCTCCCCTCAATATTTACATTTCATAAGATCCATGCACAAAAAGACCCCCATGAAGATTTACTTCAAGGGGGTACTTTTGTGCGTTATGAAATGTGCGTAAACATTGAGGAGAGATTTTTATAGAAAGTTAGAAGGGTGCAAGCTGTAATTATGCAAACTTCGAGGAAATGACCCAATAAATTACCCTATATATAAATAAAGGCCATTGCTATCCGCACTACAGTTTTGGCTATCCGCACTCTTTTTGTATGTGTTATTATGCGCCTTTTGGAAATAAGCTTTGTACATGCCTTTTTAGGAAAAGTGCTCAACACTAAAGTTATGCATGTACAAAGCGTACTTCCAAAAATTTGCTATAGGCATGCACATGTTTCAATCAGGGCGGCAATACGTCTTGTGCGTGCATTTTTAGGAAAATTGTTCAACGTGAAAATTGTAGATCTCATCGAGATCTACAACTTTCGGATGAGATCTACAACTTTCATGTTGAACATTTTTTTCTAAAAATATATTTTCAAAAGACACATAATAACTCATACAAAAAAAGTGCGGATAACCAAAACTGTAGTGCGGATAACAATCACCTAAATAAAAGATCTCAGAGATTATCAAAAATGCATTAGATAAATGGATTAACTTGGAATAATCACACATACATGACATGATACTTGGCCATGACTCCAACATCACAGTAATAGCAACAGAAGAACAAAGAAGAAGAAAAAACAGACACTCCTCTTATTTTGACCTGCAAAATCATATACAAGAACAGTAAATATTTAATTAAATAAACTATCTACAATTTAATCAATCATAATTTATATATATAATTAATGGCATCATTAAGTAAAATATTAAGGCTTAATAAACCATCCAAACCTTGCTAGTTATTCATGTGCATCCTTGGGCTTCACATCATACTTGCAGTAACCCGTCTTAACGCACTTTATCAATATATTCGCCGAATCGATCCCTACGAGTCACATGCAGCGGACAATAATTAGCACGCAGTTAATTTCCCTCATGTCGTAAAATCACGTGTGTATAGACGTATTGTTGTAGGAGACAGCTTTTAGAGTGAAACGATCCCATATCACCAAACAATGTGCGTATATACGCGTATTAACATACAGATGCATACCTGCCAAATACGCGCCGTGAACATAACCGTTGTAGTGCTCGCTCGTATGCTCTCCGGTGAAGTAAATCCTCCCAACAGGTGCCTATATATTGGAATATTCACTTAATTTGTAAGCTTTCTGTACATGCCAACATATAATTAGATGATATAATTAAAAAAAGTTTGTTATTTGAAAGGGAGGCATAACCCTAATTTGATCATATTCATATCTGTTGACACCAATAGGCCAGTTGGAGAATGTTCCTCTGAAGAATCTATCCGACCACCATCTCGGCACAAAAATATCGATCGCCTCCGGAATGTACTTGCCGAACATCGCTCGCAGTACTTCCATGGCCTCTGCTTTCGTCGTCGAATCCGGCTGCTGTTCGATCCTCCTTGACTCGTCGTCGGTCACCGTTACGAGCAGAACGTGTGCCCCCGGATACTCTCTCTCGAAATGCTGCATACGTGTTTGTCTTCGTATTAGAATCAATAATAAGGTTACTAGCAACATTTATGACGACCATTATTCGCTTTTTCTCAAGGTAGCATGCGAGTAATTCTAGTTGTATCTCAAATCTACGGGATGGATCATCCGAGCAATCTGATCTTTAGTTGGTCTAATCCCGACTCAAGATCGGTCCGAAATTACCCAAACCCCCTTAAAATTGAAAAAAAAACCTTGAAATTACAAAAATCTCCTTAGGAGTTAACAAAATTACAAGTTGCACCCCTCTAATTTTATTACAAAAATCTCTCGTATAAGTTTACATTTCATTGTATAAGTTTACATTTCATTGCGCGCGCGCGCGCGCACACACACACGGAATATACTAAAAAAGCTTAAACTTTTTTAACCCTACAAAAGCTTGAGCTCGTTCTCCCAGAATATATGTCGGAATTAAGCAAATAATATATGCATTTTGTAACCAAGAATGAGATCTACAACTTTCATGTTAAACATTTTTCCAAAATATGCACGGTTTGGCCGAAATATGGTCCGAAAGGTTGCTGGGTCGAAATGAATATAATAATAATAAATTTCAAAATTCAATCCAGAAACCTTTCGGGCCATATGCCGGCCAAATCGTGCATATTTTGGAAAAATGTTCAACCTGAAAGTTGTAGATCTCATTCTTGTCTACAAAATGCATATATTATTTGTCTAATTCTGACATGTATTCTGGAAGAACGAGCTCAATCTTTTTAGGACATCCCTGAAAGTTTATATAATTACAGCTTGCACCTCTCTTAGTTTCGAAATTACATTTACCTCCCCTCATAGTTTGTTTTGGTTGCAAATGCACCGTTTCATCCGAGTTATGGATGAAAAATGTTAAAACTAACGGAAATATTTTTTATATTCCAATTTTGCCCTTAATAGTAATCCATTAGTTTTTAACGCTTTGTATTAAACCTATGGGTAATAGGGTGTTTTAAACACAAAAATTACTTGCTTTAAAATGATTGGGCCTCCTATTTGTAAACAGAACAGACTAAGGGTTCATTTGGCGCAGCGTTTTGGCCGCGCGTTTGGGGCAAACGCCGCCGGACGACGGGTAAACAAACGCCCTCTGGCGGCGTTTGGTCCGGCTGGACCCGCCGCGCCCTGAAAAACGGGGCAAAACGCCCTGTTACGATCCCCTCCTCCTCCCCTCCGTTCTCAACCCGCCGTCTCCACCCGCCCTTTCCGCCCGCCACCGCCGCGCCAAATAAAGCCTAAAAAGGAAAGGTATATTATGAAATATTTGGTTAATTACCTGCCAAACGGGATAATATCCACGTCTGTCGCTGGCATACAAAAAGAACTGCGTTCCGTTAGCGGTGGGCCAAAATGACGAGGGAAATTTAATGAAAATCTTCGTGTATATGGCCATGTCAAATTGATATATTGCTATTATCTTCCATTCCTGCAGCGAAAATAAAATGAACATTTTTTGGTTAAATAAATTATTAAAATAGCTGGAATGAGAAAACAAAACAATGGAAAATTAAGGCGAAGTGTTATAAGCACATCAGTGTTGGGTATTCGCACATCAATTTCTATGAGTTATTACGCGTCTTTTGAAAATACGCCTTCTATATGCATTTTTAGGAAAAGTATTCAACACGAAAATTGTAGATCTTGTCGAGATCTACAACTTTCGTGTTGAACGCTTTTTCTAAAAATGCATGTACAAGACATATTTTCAAAAATTCACTATAGTTATGATCAGGGCGACAATACGCCTTGTGCGTGCATTTTTAGGAAAAATGTTCAACACGAAAGTTGTAGATCTCGACGAGATCTACAATTTTCGTGTTGAACACATTTCCTTAAAATGCACGTAAAAAACATATTTTCAGAAGGCGCGTAATAACTAATAGAAATTGGTGTGCGAATAGCCAAAACTGATGTGCTTATAACAAATGCCAAAATTAATTATGAAAAATAAACTTACAGGAAGCGCGGGAACAAATTCTATAAGCTTCGTCTGGAGAACCCCAAGGCTCACAGAAACTATCACATAATCCGCTTTGTAGACATCGCCGTCTTCTGTCTTAACAGTCACGCCGCGTGCCGAATGCTCTATTTTTCTCACCACCTGGAGGCATTAAGTTTTTGAAAAAAAAATAGGTGTGTTTCTCCCACCTAGTTTTAGGTGGGAGAAATAATACAGTCGTACGATCTGGTATCCTACGACGGAATTCTTTTTAGAATACTTCAGTAGTGCACTAGGTCCCAACGCGATAAATGATATAATAATTACAATTCGGTCTCATTTTATTTAAATCATATTACAATTACTGTTCTCAAGATTCTAGTAATTAATGGTGCATAAAATTATTTTGAAAAATTACCTTGTTAAGAATGAGCCTGGGGTCCACTATAACGCCATCTTTGGATGTGCCGAGGAACTGATGTGCCACGTGGTGCACCACAGACTCGTAGCCTCGTTGGTCTGCTACAAAATAAACATCCTCACCGAAATGAGCAAATGTCGGTAGAGGCACAGTGTTCTGCAAACTCGTGACACGTGGCGGCTCCGCAAACTCATAATCAAAGTTGTAGTAGTCCAACACTATCTCCGCTGCGGTAGATGGTGCGCTGAAAACACAAAATAAATTATTAATTTTCTATTTGAATTATTTTTTTTTGTACTTTTACACGGATGAAAATACTCTTATTTAATTAGATGAAAATACGTCTGCTTGAGGCTAATAAATCGGTCTAGAATGGATCGTCTTAGCCCGGGAGCGGTAGAACGCTCAATCAGTTACAGAGAATTGAGACGGCTGTCAATAAATCTTTTTTACCGTAGAAAATCTCAGAAAGTGGTAAAAAATCATGTGGTCGTTTCGGTGCCGATCTAACTTCACTATCAGTTGCTTCTTTACAGGGCGTTGATGAAAAATCGAGGGCAACAGACCGCTTCTCGTTACAACTTTGGGGGGGGGGGGGGGGGGGGGGGGGGAGGGGAGGGAAGCGTTCAGAGGGTGACAGGTCACCGCTCTCGAAGCTAAGTTTTCTTCTTAGCTGTACAACCCTCATTCTCCGATGGTGGGCCTCACTAAAGGCCACGTAGGCGGAGGTCAAGACAGGAGTCAACAATCCAGAAGACGAAAGAAGATCAAGGGTTTTCAATGTGCGAGAAGGAAAGGCCTGCTCGGCCAACCGAGGAAGCCGTGAGCTCGGGCCTACTCGCCTATAGGCGACTTAGCCAACCAACTCGCCTGTTAGGTCTGAGGTCCTTACCTGCTCGCCCACATATTGCCTTGTCTAAAAAACCTACTCTATGGGGGCAGGGATGGTCATCTGCTTCCACCCCCCCCCCCCCCCCCCCCCCCCCCCCCCCCCCCCCCAGGATTTGTCTATAAATAGACCCCCAGGGGTACTAGAAATGGCACTTGCAAAAATCATAGTTGCACCCCTCCCCCTTTCATAATCAAGATAGCAAGTGCATACCTAGTACCGAGCTTGGCCATTCGTGGTTTTGGAGGAGAAGACTCTCTAAAGCTTCTGGGTACGTGGTGGGACCTCCCTGCCGCAGCACCTGGGGTTGTGTCTCTTTTCTCTTCATTTCTTCCGTAGTGGCTAACCAAAACCTTTTCGCTGAACCGCTGGGCAAGTAGCCTCAGGCCGCATTGATCCGAATTTTGGGGCCAAGATTTTCTAGGCCTCAACACTTTGGTGCGGTGAGCGTGGATCGCGGCCGGAGGAAGAAAGTCTGGTAGAAAAGTGAGATGGTAGCAGCTAGCGACCACGAGGAGGCGGCGGGAAACTCGGCTCGGGGATGCGAGTTCGTATCGTTGGCTGTCATCGAAGCATTCGCGCAAAGGATGGAAGGCGCCATGCGAGTAGCTCTTCTACCTCCCACGGAAGGGACGGCGACCTCGCCTCATCGCCCGGGCCCGTCCGAGGAAGGTGCTCGCACTCAGCGAGTAGGGAAGGCGCACGTCGAGGAACTCGAGCGGCCGAGGAAGTCGCAGTTTGGTCTGCAAGCGTCTCAAGGACCTGGAGGAACTCGTTTTCGCGAGGAGGACGAGCAGGCGAGATTCTATCATACTCGCCAGGTGAGCGAGTATGGAGGAGATACTCGGCCAGATGATGATCGTCGCCAGATAGGAGGGAGAAACCCGTTCTGCGAGGAGATCCTCGCCGCACCAGTACCGGAGGGGTTTAGGGATCCCTCGATGAATTATTACTCGGGAAGAGAGGACCCTATCCGTCATATCCAATGGTTCGAGGATGTTGCTTCCCTTCGGACCATGTCAGACGCCTTCAAGTGTAGGCTGTTCGCGATTTCCCTTCGAGGAAAGGCAAGAGACTGGTTTCACCAGTTGCCGGAAGGCTCCGTCTACTGCTTTGAAGACCTTTGCCGGGGGCTGAACATGCGATTCGCCACGGCAAAGAAGTTGAAAAAAGAGGCTACGACCCTTTTCCATCTGACCCAGGGGCCAAAAGAAACGCTGGGGGATTACATTGATCGTTTCCAGGAAGAGGTGCTACACATCCAAGAGGTGGATGGTCGAACCCTGCGATTGGCTCTAACCTTCGGCCTTCGTGAAGGCCTCTTTAAGTTGGAGATCGGTAGGAACCCTCCATACTCCTACGCCAACCTCATCGAGAGGGTCAACCAGTTCGTCCAGGGTGAAGCTTCCAATCGCGGCTTCCTAGCCAGGCTCACCCGAGTGACCAAGGAGGACGAAGAGGAGGAGGAGGAAAGTCCCCCCGAGAAGAGGAAGAAGGAAGAGCCCAGGAGGGCTGAGAAACGGAAGCCAGAAGGCAGAGGCAGAGAGGAGAGGAGAGAAAGAGAACCCAGGAAGGAGGAGCCGAGAAGGAACGAGGAAAGAAGGCTCATCGTGGCCCCGGAGCGTCGGGAAGAAGAAAGACGCTACCAAGTCCCCGCTAACCGACCACCATGGAGGCCGGCCAGGGGACCTCAACGTCAGGAGCGGGGAAGGAGATCCCCGGAGAGAAGGCGTTACGACAGGCCAGAGAGGCGCCAGGAGGGAAGAAGGGAGGAAGCGATGGCGGTTGCCAGGCGCGGCAACCGCCAGGGCCGGAAGAATAAGAAGCAGAGGAGGCCACAGGCAGAGGAGATTCCTCTCTACTGCGAGCTCCACCAGGTGGAAGGGCATGGCACGATGGCCTGCCCAGATTTTTGGGAAGCAAGAAGAAGGCTGGCAGCAGTAGAGGCAGGAGGAGAGCAGCGGAGAATAGAAGCTCCGATCGAGCAGCCGGCGGTTCAGGACGCCGGCCGAAGGAGGAACGAGGACCGAGTCGACCACGGAGGTCGAGGAGAAGTGGCCCCAGGAGGAAGAGGAGTGGGGGTGATCCACGGGGGTGCAGGATTAGGAGCTTCTCGCAAGGGAATTGTAACACCCTGCCAGTACAAAAAGTATAACAGCAGGTCCGGCCGGGACCCCACGCCATACAAACCACACTAGCTAGGAGTTAAAAGGTGATAACCAGAAAAGTAACAACTAACGAGAGTACAAAACGTAAGCGGAAGCATTAATTAAACCATTCAAATAGACATGTCCACTATCATAGGAATGAATCTAGAAATAAGAGTTACGGCCTTAGGGCCTTACATCAAATCAATGTACAAAACTCTAAAAAGCATACATCGGCACGCAGGCCGGCAATACATGAGAAAACAGTAAAAAGGCTGGCCTTCGAGGGCCAACTCAGCAAAAGGACAGCAAGAGGACCAACGCCCGCTATTTCCCGCTAGGCTCACCTGCACCTGCATAAGAACATTCCACCAAGCGGTGGTAAACAAAGCAACGGTCAGCACAGCTGACCATATTATAACGACCCCACCCCTTTCCCGGGGTGGCGGAGATTCTACCCTGCAAGTAAGCCATACTAGCACAAGTACTAATCTAAAGAGAGTGCAACTACACAAGGTGAGGTTTCAAGCACAATCAATCTTCTAGGTTGAGCATCAAAAAGAAGGGAACCTAGGTATGCACATGATGTTGGTTGGGTTCACCCGAAGGTTTCCCACAACCGCCTAAGCAAATCGCATGAGGCTAAACATAACATCAAATTCACAACACTCCACCCTAAGGGTCACAACCTTAGGCGGGAAACAAGAGCTTTTGGTCGGTCTAGGTATGACACCTTCCGCGACCTCTCCCATGATCACACGGCCTTCAAGAGGAAGGGACCTCTCGCCGATCTGCATGGAAACGGGTTCGGTTCAGCTTTGCCCGTGCTCTAATCGTCGCGATCTATCGCACGACGCGGGTACGGCTTCACCTCGGCCCGTAAGGGTTTAGCACTTTCAAGTGCTCCACAAAAACATACGCTACGCACCTAACCCCTTCACAAGGATCTAGGCTTCGCGAATTCTCAACAAGGGAGGTACATACGCTCCGCATCAATAACGTGGTGAAGGTTTGCCTTCATCCAAAACTCAAAGCATGGGGCTTTCGTAGGGATCTTCACAAGACGCCTACACTTAACTCCCGCAATACTATAGGTGAGTTCACGGAGTCATTCTCCGGCACGCATTCTAGGTCTAACCTAAATGCAACGTCGCAAAACAAGCATCACCGATTCGGGCTCACGGCCACGAATAGGCTTCACACAAAATGCCTAAATCCGCACGACTACCGGATTTTCTACATGCAATATGCCGGGGACGGACACAATCTACCCGGAGTCCCGAAGGACTTGAGGAAATCCTACACTTCACCCATTTGGTGAAAGAGATACCTCATGCAAGCAAAGAAAGAGAAATAAATGGACAAATACAAGTCCAAAGTTCGGGAGGAAGAATCGTTACCCTAGACGTGTTCCTCTTCGCCATGGATCCGAGATTCTACGCGGAGGGAAAGAACCGCACCGGGCTGCACTCTCCGGATCTGGAAACGGCTCGCGAAACGTAGCTCCGGAGCTCCGTCAATGGCGAAATCTTCCTTCCTCTTCCTTGCCTCCTTCTTCTTCCTCTAGCCTAGGAGAGAGAAACACCTCAAAATAATGAGGATTAATCTCCTCTCATAAGCCCTAATAGCCTCCAGCATCTAATCCTAGCCATCGGATCAGATCTCAAAAGATTTGGACGGCCCGATCTTCTTCTCCGCTCAAAATCGCGGAACAGAATAAACAGGGCGCACGATCACAGGCGCACGGTCAGTGGTCGTGCGCGACGAGGGCAAAGGTCGTGCGCACTATCCGGGATAGAACTCTGAATTCTTGCGAATAAGCGCACGATCGCTGGCGCACGATCACTGGTCGTGCGCGAAGAGGGAAATGGTCGTGCGCACTGTCCGAGACAGAACTCGATTCTCTTCCGAATTAACGCACGATCGCTGGCACACGATCACTGGTCGTGCGCGATGAGGCCACTGATCGTGCGCTAAGAGCAGACAGGGAAAATTCTAGCCTGCTTCATGTGCCGCACTACCACTCCGCCTACTTCGCGGAACTACCAGATTTGGGGTGTTACAACTCCACCCTCCTTAAAAGAATTTCGTCCCGAAATCCAGGAAACAGTAATAGCATAAATTACAATTATACTTTACCTGAGGGAAATAGCTCGGGATACTCTGCAAGCATCGTTTGCTCTCTCTCCCAAGAGAGCTCCTCTCGGCCGCAGTTATCCCACCGGACTTTTACCATCCGAATGGACTTGTTCCGCAGCTGCTTTACTTCGGTATCTTCGATGCGTAAAGGCTTGACTTTCGTCGACAACCCACTATCAACCGGAACTTTGCCGACCGCAATGATATGAGTAGGCTCTTGCACTGCTTTCCTCAACACTGAAATATGGAACACGTCGTGCAGACCGCTCAGCTCTGCAGATAGCGCAAGCCGATAAGCCGCATCACCAACACGCTCCACGATCTCGAACGGTCCTAAGTACCTCGGACTGAGCTTTTTCAAGCGTCGAATCCTTGATACCCCTTTGAACGGTTTGATCTTCAAGTAAACCCGGTCACCGACGGCAAACTCTAAGTTCCTATGCTTGGCGTTGAAATACTTTGCTTGCCTATCCTGGGCAACCAATAGCCTTTCGCGTATAGACCGGATCGTCGAAGTTGCTTCTTCAACATCCTTTCGCTTCAATAGCTTAGTATCGCCCGTTTCCGCCCAAGACAACGGCGTACGACACTTCTTACCATAGAGGGCCTCGAAAGGAGCCATCTTTATGCTGGCTTGATAGCTATTATTGTAGGCGAACTCGATCATAAAGAGGTGATCCTCCCACTTCTTTCCAAAGTCTAGAGCGCACATTCGGAGCATATCCTCCATAGTCCTGTTGGTTCTCTCGGTCTGTCCATCCGTTTGCGGGTGGAAGGCCGTGCTGAACTTCAATTTTGTGCCCAACAGTTCATGGATAAGCCTCCAATCTTTCGATGTGAAACGCCCGTCACGATCGCTGACGATGCTACGAGGGACACCGTGCAGTCTCACGATACTATCCACATAGAGCTTTGCTAGCTTCTCTACAGAATCATCCTTCCGGTTCGGAATGAAGTGTGATACCTTTGTCAAACGGTCCACGATCACCCATATGGCGTCGTTTCCATGTTGCGATCTCGGCAATCCGTGCACGAAATCCATCGAAATATCATCAAACTTCCACTCCGGAATCGGCAAGGACTTCAGAAACCCACCGGGACGTTGACATTCCGCTTTCACCAACGCGCAAGTATGACACTTGGCTACGTAAAGGGCAATGTCTTTCTTCATGCCCGGCCACCAGAACAGTTTCTTCATATCCATAAACATTTTAGTGCTCCCCGGGTGGATCGAGTACTTGGTATGATGAGCCTCGTACATCAACTCCGCCCGTAGAGTACCAACGTTTGGGATGCATAACCTTTCCTGCTTCCACATAAGGTCGTCTTCGAAGGAGAAATCAGCGTTTAACCCTTCAACGGTTTCCGCTTTGTATCGTTTCAAGCTCTCGTCCAACTCCAATGCTTGTCGAACTCGGTCGGCAAGGTCGTAGTGAACTTCCGTCCAGTTCAAGCATGCTGAAGTAGACGTTCTCCTATCAATGCATATGATCTCCATTTCTTCTAGCTCACGGATTAGACGCTCATCGTGCATCAAAATCCAATTTGCTTGTGCGGGAGCCCGACGACTCAACGCGTCTGCAACTACGTTTCCTTTACCGGGAGTATACTTGATATCGAAGGTGTAGTCCCCAAGGAACTCCATCCACCTCCTTTGGCGCATGTTCAACTCCCTTTGGTCTAGTAAGTACTTGAGGCTCTTATGGTCGGTAAAGATATCGATCTTCACGCCATATAGATAGTGTCTCCAAAGTTTGAGGGCAAAAACCACGGCCGCTAGCTCCAAATCATGGACCGGGTAATTCCTCTCGTGAACCTTCAGTTGCCGGGAGCCGTAGGCAATTACCTTCCCGAACTGCACTAGGACACAACCCAAACCACTTCCTGAGGCGTCGCTATATATTTCGTAGCCTTCCGTACCCTGTGGCGAGCATAGAATGGGCGCCGTGGTCAGACGGCTCTTTAGCTCTTCAAAAGCTCGTGCGCACTCGGGCGACCAAACGAACTTATGATCCTTCCTAGTCAGTTTTGTGAGAGGAAGTGCGATCCTCGAGAAGTTTTCCACAAAGCGCCTATAATAGCCGGCAAGTCCTAAGAAACTTCGGACTTCCGCTACGCTTTTCAACAAAGGCCACGCTTGGATCGCTTCTATCTTCGACGGATCAACTGCAATTCCTTCGCCACTAACAACATGACCAAGGAATGCCACTGACGGTAGCCAAAACTCGCACTTGGAGAACTTGGCATATAGCTGACTCCTCCTCAAGGTGCTCAGGACTGCGTGCAGATGCCCTACATGCTCCTCGTCCGACTGAGAGTATACCAAAATGTCGTCGATGAAGACGATCACAAATTGATCTAAATACTCTCGGAATGTTCTATTCATCAAGTCCATGAATACCGACGGTGCGTTGGATAGACCGAACGGCATTACCGTGAACTCATAGTGCCCAAAGCGGGTACTGAACGCTGTCTTTGGAATGTCACATTCCCTTATTCGCAGTTGATAGTAGCCGGACCTTAGGTCTAGCTTGGAGTAAACCGTCGACCCCATCAGTTGGTCGAATAGATCATCGATTCTAGGAATCGGATATCGGTTTTTCTCGGTCAACTTGTTTAGCTCTCTATAATCAATACATAGACGCAAGCTCCCATCCTTCTTTTTCACAAAGAGGACCGGTGCACTCCAAGGCGAAGAACTTGGACGTACGTAGCCTTGCTCTAGCAGCTCTTGCAATTGGACCTTCAACTCTGCCAATTCCTTTGGCGCTATTCGGTATGGTGAGCGGGCCACAGGTTTGGCACCTGGCACCAACTCGATACAGAAATCAATCTCCCGATGAGGCGGAGCCCCAGGGAGTTCGTTAGGAAACACGTCGGCGTATTCCGCTACAACTGGGACATCACACAACCTGGGCTTTGGCTCCGAAGCCTCCAACAAGGTGAAGAACAACTCGGCGCCTTTTCTTACCGCCTTAACCACTTGGAGAGCAGACATCAGCGTCTTGCTCGCTCCTCGCATACCGGCGAATATGGTTTCATCGTCGGTGTTCGTTCCCAGAGTGATCTCCTTTGTATTGCAATCTATGCATGCTCGCTGTTCCGAGAGCCAGTCCATGCCGAAGATCACATCGAATTCAGCTAACGGTAGTAACGACGCTTCCAAGTCGAAATCTTGACTTCCGATCCGCACCTTCACACGGCTCTTCCTATCCGCACTCATTCGAGATCCATTGGGTAGCACTACTTCCAATCTGTCCTCTACAAAAGTAGACGGCACTCCGACTCGCACCACGAAGTCCTCAGACAGAAAAGAGTGCGATGCACCCGTATCGAATAGAGCTCTCGCCGGATAGTTGAAAATTAGGACGAAACCTAATTGTACACAAATAACACATAGTCGTACAACAGTAAGAATCATATACATAGCTGTAAAAGCTAACTTCTAATTCGTACCTGTGACGACATCGGTTTGTCGTATAGCTTCTTGTTGGCCAAGCGAATAGACTCTCGGCTGAGTCGGAATGTGTTGGGAGGCCGAAGACTCTGCCGCTTTGCCCTTTTCCGCAGCCCGAGCATAATCCACCGCTCGATTTGCCGCCTTTGGGGGACCACTTCGACACACCGCAGCTTTGTGTCCCACCTTCCCGCAGGTGAAACACGTAATAGGAGTCCGCGCGGTCGTGGCTCCCGAAACATTCGAAGAAGCTGGTTCCGCCTGCTTGAACTTCCGCTTGTTCCTTCTGAAGTCCGGCTTGGACTGAGAGGCCAGCGCATGAAACTCGGGTTTCTTTACAACACTCTTTGCTTGTACCCTCTTCATGTCCAACTCCAAAGATCTGGCGGTTTGCACCATCACTTGGAAGCCAAACGTCATAGGGCCTGCAAGGAGCAGCCTCAACTCGTCCCGAAGCCCTTCATAGAATTTATTCGTCTTCGTCTCCTCATCCTCCACCAATGCCCCCGCATAGCGACTCAGTCTGGTAAACTCATGTAAGTAATCGTCAACGGAGCGATCACCTTGAGTTAACCTCAGGAACTGGTTTTGTAACGCAATGCGTTGGGCAGAGGGGATAAACCGCTGGAGGAACGACTTTGAAAACTCAGCCATTGTTATTTCAGTAATGTCTCTATCGCCGAATTTGTGCAGTTCCTGCTCTTCCCACCACAGCACAGCCTCTCCGTCAAGAAGGAAAGTGGCTAAGGTGACCATCATGGCTTCGTCCGTCGCTGTCGCCCTCAGAGTTCTTCTAACTCTTGACAACCAGTCTTCTGCCTCCGTTGGGGACTCAGATCCCGAGAAGGTAGGAGGATTAAAGCTCAAGAAGTGCTTTAATTGTTGGTCACGCGCTCGCCCCGCAACTACTTGCGCAACTTGACGCTCCACCCTCGGTGCTAACGCCGGTTCCACTGCAGCTACTGGCACAGGGGCATCAACCCTTGGTGCTACCGCAGGTTCCACTGCAGGTTCAGTTACCGGGGCCGCATCAGTAGTAGGCGTAGCAGGTTGTGCAAGCCTTTGCGGTTGAGCATTGATCATCGCGAAGACTGCTTCTGCGACCATTCTGATCATCTCAGCTGAAGGAGTGGTCGCTGGCACCTCAGCCGACCCACTACTTTCAGCGGTGTTACGGGGTTGAGACCGCCCCGCAGCACTTCTAGTCACCTATAATCATGCAAGGCACAATTTAGTGACCCTAAACATATCAAACATCAATCATGGAACGCTCAGGTTCCGCAAACAAGTATGTTTTTTTCATTCCTAAGTGGACATTCTTATTAGTTTTTGTCGTTTTAGGTGAATGCACAGCCCGTGCGCACCACCCCTTAAAAGGAATTCGTCCCGAATTCGCTAAACTACGGATCGACGCCTTAAGTCCGATACCAAATTGTAACACCCTGCCAGTACAAAAAGTATAACAGCAGGTCCGGCCGGGACCCCACGCCATACAAACCACACTAGCTAGGAGTTAAAAGGTGATAACCAGAAAAGTAACAACTAACGAGAGTACAAAACGTAAGCGGAAGCATTAATTAAACCATTCAAATAGACATGTCCACTATCATAGGAATGAATCTAGAAATAAGAGTTACGGCCTTAGGGCCTTACATCAAATCAATGTACAAAACTCTAAAAAGCATACATCGGCACGCAGGCCGGCAATACATGAGAAAACAGTAAAAAGGCTGGCCTTCGAGGGCCAACTCAGCAAAAGGACAGCAAGAGGACCAACGCCCGCTATTTCCCGCTAGGCTCACCTGCACCTGCATAAGAACATTCCACCAAGCGGTGGTAAACAAAGCAACGGTCAGCACAGCTGACCATATTATAACGACCCCACCCCTTTCCCGGGGTGGCGGAGATTCTACCCTGCAAGTAAGCCATACTAGCACAAGTACTAATCTAAAGAGAGTGCAACTACACAAGGTGAGGTTTCAAGCACAATCAATCTTCTAGGTTGAGCATCAAAAAGAAGGGAACCTAGGTATGCACATGATGTTGGTTGGGTTCACCCGAAGGTTTCCCACAACCGCCTAAGCAAATCGCATGAGGCTAAACATAACATCAAATTCACAACACTCCACCCTAAGGGTCACAACCTTAGGCGGGAAACAAGAGCTTTTGGTCGGTCTAGGTATGACACCTTCCGCGACCTCTCCCATGATCACACGGCCTTCAAGAGGAAGGGACCTCTCGCCGATCTGCATGGAAACGGGTTCGGTTCAGCTTTGCCCGTGCTCTAATCGTCGCGATCTATCGCACGACGCGGGTACGGCTTCACCTCGGCCCGTAAGGGTTTAGCACTTTCAAGTGCTCCACAAAAACATACGCTACGCACCTAACCCCTTCACAAGGATCTAGGCTTCGCGAATTCTCAACAAGGGAGGTACATACGCTCCGCATCAATAACGTGGTGAAGGTTTGCCTTCATCCAAAACTCAAAGCATGGGGCTTTCGTAGGGATCTTCACAAGACGCCTACACTTAACTCCCGCAATACTATAGGTGAGTTCACGGAGTCATTCTCCGGCACGCATTCTAGGTCTAACCTAAATGCAACGTCGCAAAACAAGCATCACCGATTCGGGCTCACGGCCACGAATAGGCTTCACACAAAATGCCTAAATCCGCACGACTACCGGATTTTCTACATGCAATATGCCGGGGACGGACACAATCTACCCGGAGTCCCGAAGGACTTGAGGAAATCCTACACTTCACCCATTTGGTGAAAGAGATACCTCATGCAAGCAAAGAAAGAGAAATAAATGGACAAATACAAGTCCAAAGTTCGGGAGGAAGAATCGTTACCCTAGACGTGTTCCTCTTCGCCATGGATCCGAGATTCTACGCGGAGGGAAAGAACCGCAC
This sequence comes from Dactylorhiza incarnata, assembly GCA_033032865.1. Taxonomy (NCBI): domain Eukaryota; kingdom Viridiplantae; phylum Streptophyta; class Magnoliopsida; order Asparagales; family Orchidaceae; genus Dactylorhiza; species Dactylorhiza incarnata. The sequence continues at coordinate 1,514,925 of JAWHQI010000347.1, read as the reverse complement.
CGGGCTGCACTCTCCGGATCTGGAAACGGCTCGCGAAACGGAGCTCCGGAGCTCCGTCAATGGCGAAATCTTCCTTCCTCTTCCTTGCCTCCTTCTTCTTCCTCTAGCCTAGGAGAGAGAAACACCTCAAAATAATGAGGATTAATCTCCTCTCATAAGCCCTAATAGCCTCCAGCATCTAATCCTAGCCATCGGATCAGATCTCAAAAGATTTGGACGGCCCGATCTTCTTCTCCGCTCAAAATCGCGGAACAGAATAAACAGGGCGCACGATCACAGGCGCACGGTCAGTGGTCGTGCGCGACGAGGGCAAAGGTCGTGCGCACTATCCAGGACAGAACTCTGAATTCTTGCGAATAAGCGCACGATCGCTGGCGCACGATCACTGGTCGTGCGCGAAGAGGGAAATGGTCGTGCGCACTGTCCGAGACAGAACTCGATTCTCTTCCGAATTAACGCACGATCGCTGGCACACGATCACTGGTCGTGCGCGATGAGGCCACTGATCGTGCGCTAAGAGCAGACAGGGAAAATTCTAGCCTGCTTCATGTGCCGCACTACCACTCCGCCTACTTCGCGGAACTACCAGATTTGGGGTGTTACAGGAATTCTCCATCAAATCTATCGAAGGAGCGTCACTTCGACCTCGCAGGCACCGCCCCCATTGGAGGAGATCACCTTCTCCGAGGAAGACATGCTAGGGAATGAGAACCCCTTTCATGACGCCCTCGTAATCCAGGCTACGGTAGAAGACTATACCGTTGATCGAATCCTGATCGATAACGGTAGCTCCGTCAACGTCATTTTTAAGAAGACGTTTGACGGGTTGGGCGTCGGAACAGGAAGGATCCGGGCGCCGGATGGTCCTCTTTTTGGCTTCTCCGGAGAGAAGCAGGAAGTGGAGGGAGGAGTAGATCTCCTTGTCACACTCGGGGGCACCCCTCTCCAGTGTCGTTTCGTCATCGTGGACGCCCCGAGTTGCTACAAGGCCATCTTCGGGAGGCCACTCCTCAATACCTTCAAGGTCGTCCCATCCTCATACCATCAGTGTCTCAAGTACTGTCAAGGGGACATCCAGGTGAGGATCAGGAGCGATCCAAGAGCCGCCTGCGAGTGCTATCTCAGCTCGGTTAGCACCATCAGCTGGATGGCTGACGCGGAGGAGTTCGAGAGGGTTACTGGAGGCACGGCCCGACTAGAGACGTCTGAAAAGATGGAGGAGATAGAGATACTCTCCGCAGCGGGAGTACCAGGACTGCTGAAGATCGGTGGATCGCTGAAGGTCACCGAGAAGGTGGAGATGGCAACGTGCCTACAAGATAACGTTGACGTCTTCGCCTGGAGTGCTGCTGAGATGCCCGGGATCGACCCAGAGGTTGCCTGCCACCACCTCAACCTCGACCCCGCGGTGAAGCCCGTCCGCCAGAAAAAGAGGTCCACCGCCACCGTGCTGGCCGGACCTATTCGGGAAGAGGTGAAGAAGTTGCTGGACGCAGGTTTCGTGTCGGAGATCCAGTACCCAGGCTGGGTCTCCAATGTACTGGATCTCCGATGTTGTAATGGTTAAGAAGGCTGTAGGCAGCTGGAGAATGTGTGTGGACTTCTCTTTATTGAATAAAAGTTGCCCCAAGGATTGCTATCCCTTGCCTCAAATCGACGCGCTGGTTGATTCAGCCGTCGGTTTCCCTGTAATGAGTTTTCTTGATGCATTTTCGGGATACCACCAGATCCGGATGTATCCACCCGATTGCCGCGATGTTTCCTTCATTACCGGGGACGGATGCTATAGCTATAAAATGATGCCCTTTGGGCTAAAAAATGCAGGGGCCACCTACCAGCGGATGATGGACCTTGTCTTCAAGGAGCAGAAGGGAAGGAACCTGTAGGTGTACGTGGACGACCTCTTGATCAAGAGCAAGAGCGTCCCGGAGCATATAGCTGATCTGGTGGAAACCTTTGCGACGCTGAGGAAGTTCAAGATGAGGCTCAACCCAGCGAAGTGCTGTTCGGAGCTGGAAGGGGGAAGTTTCTGGGACATCTCATCACTCTGGGAGGGGTGGAGCCGAACCCTGACAAGGTTAAGGCAATCCTAGAGATGCCCTCACCAAAGACCATGAAGGAAGTTCAGAGGCTGACAGGGAGGTTGGCAGGTCTCAGCCGCTTTCTGTCCAAGGCCGGGGAGAAGTGCTCTCCGTTCTTCAAGACGCTTCGCAAAACTGAGAATTTCGCATGGTCCGACGAATGCGAAAAGGCGATCGGAAGGCTGAAGGAGCAGTTGACTCAGACACCTCTCCTTCAGAGCCCGAAAGAAGGCGAAGACTTACTCCTTTATTTGGGAGTAGGGGTGGAAGCAGTAAGTTCTGTGTTGGTTCGAGAGGAAGGAAAGAAGCAGCTCCCCATCTACTATGTCAGCCAGGTGCTCAGGAAGGCGGAGTTGAAATATCCCATCTTGGAGAAGCTCGCCTTCGCCTTGGTGGTATCGGCACGAAAGCTGCGGCCTTATTTTCAAGCTCACTCCATCCGGGTCATAACTGATCATCCCCTCCGAAATATCCTGGAAGGGGTGGAGCATTCGGGAAGACTGGCGAAATGGTCGGTAGAACTCAATGAGTTCGACGTTTCCTTCTCGCCCCGAGTGGCGATCAAAGCGCAAGCAGTAGCAGATTTCTTGGCCGACTTCTCGGCGGAAGCAGAACCGGGAGAGGAGGCTTCTACTCCCATCCCTTGGAAGATGTTCGTGGACGGAGCCTCAGGCAGGAGCTCTGTAGGGGTAGGCATCGTTCTTGTCAGCCCACAGGGAACTAGGATCGAGCAAGCAGTCGAGATCCTCTTCCCCGTAATGAACAATCAAGCCGAGTACGAAGCCATCGTAGCAGGCTTGCGCCTCGCAAAGGAGCTGGGCATCCAAGACGTCATGGCTTTCACCGATTCAATGGTGGTCGCGTCTCAGATTCGGGGGGAGTTCGAGGTACGCGACACCAATCTGCAAAGATATCTCTTAAAGGTGAAAGGATTGATTGGAAGCTTTCAATCCTTCTTCGTCGAGCACGTTCCAAGGGAAGAGAATTCGGCAGCAGATCGTCTAGCCAAGTACGAACCGAGAGCAGGAGGGACAATCACGGAGTTGTTTCGACCATCCATTGAGGAAGGAGAGATGATGGAGATCGATCATCGTCCCTCGTGGATGGATCCGTTCATTTCCTTCCTAAGTTCTGGACAACTTCCGGCGGAAGAAGGGGATCAAAGGAGGTTCCGGTACAAGGCGGCCTACTACTTGTTGCAAGATGGAGAGCTATATCGCAAGACCATCTCGGGCCCTCTAGCTAGATGTGTCTCGGAAGAAAAAAATACCTCGAGTGATGGAGGAGATCCACTCGGGAGAGTGCGGAAGTCATTCTGGGACTCGCGCTTTGGAGCAAAGAATCCTGAGGCAAGGTTACTTCTGGCCTACCATCTGAAAGGATGCCGAGACCTTCGCAAAGAAGTGTCAGAAGTTTCAGCTCTTCGCCCCTCTCCAGTTACAGCCGGCCTAGCATCTTCGTTCAATCACCACCCCAAGGCCGTTCGCTATCTGGGGAATGGATTTGATAGGTCCCTTTCCTCCAGCTAGCGTCCAGAGGAGGTTCATCCTCGTCATGATCGACTACTTCTCTAAGTGGATCGAGGCCAAAGCTTTGGCCAAAACCACCTCTCAAATTGTGAAGAACTTCATTTGGGGAGAAATCGCCTGCAGATTTGGGATTCCCCTCGCCATCGTCACCGACAACGGTCCGCAGTTCGCCAGTTTAGAGCTGGAGAATTTTTGCAGACAGCTCGGGACTGATCTCAGGTTCGCGTCAGTACATCATCCCAGGAGCAATGGACAAGTGGAGGCCGCCAACAAATTAATTATCAACCTACTGAAGAAGAAAGTCGAGAACCTAAGAGGTAATTGGGCGGAGCAGCTCCCCTCGGTGTTGTGGGCTCTGAGAACCACTCCTAACTCAGCCACAGGGGAAACCCCGTTCAAACTCTCTCACGGGTCCGAAGCTCTCATCCCAGTAGAGTTCGAGGTCAGGAGTCCTAGGGTGATTGCTGCAGAAGACGGAGATGAAGAATGGAGATTAGAGAACGAGGAAGCCCAGAAGCTGTCCCTCGACTACATCGAGGAGCTTCGTGATCTAGCCTCGGCTAGGCAGGAGGAGATCAAGCGTCGCATGGCACGACACTTCGACAAGCACGTTCGACTCAAACACTTCCAAGTAGGTGACCTAGTCCTGAAAAAAGTGGATGCAGCCGGGAGATCGACGGTCGTAGGAAAGCTCAACCCTAATTGGGAGGGGCCGTTCGTCGTTCAAGAAGCACTCGCAACAGGGGGGTATCGCCTACAAAATCAGGAAGGGGAGCTCTTGGGGAACACATGGAGCGGCGATGATCTAAAGAGGTTTTACCCCTGAGTAAGGATGTATACCCTTCTCTTATGTAAATTGATTGCTTAATAATAAAACCCCTGAAACAAGGGACGAAGAAGATTTTTCAGAATAGCAGGCCGTAAAAGAAGAAAGCGGGTGAAGTCGATCTCCTAGTCGAACGGGGAAACGGGCCCCCGACTTGATCCTCGTAAAACCCAGAACGGATGATGGGACGGTGCCTCGGTAGTGCGTTCTCCTAAAAACCAAGCCTCTGCATCGACGGTCGAGATCAGCTCCCCCCTTTGCACGTTGGTCGAGTTACCCTCCGACCGCATCTCTCATCCGACTGGGGAGATTATCAGGAAGAAGTCTGGGCGCCGACCTCCCAATTCGACGAAGAAATGATCGACTTAACCGATCAGGGGACCCTTGAATAAAGGTGTTATGTACCCCCGAGGGATGAGAACCCCTCACGAAGTGTTTCGTTTCCAATTATTCTTCTCCGGTCATGCAAGTTGATATGCTTAAGCGTGCTTAACTCCCCGTTCAATTGTTGAGCAGTAGGAAACAGGTTGTGGCGACATTCGGCATCCGAGCAGGATGGAGACCTCGGAATGTTGTGTTCCCTTGGAAGGTGCTCCTCTGGAACCTCCCCGACAGTCATTCCCTACTATGCCAACCCCTTCAACAGCAGGATGGAGACCTCGGGATGTTGTGTTCCCTTGGAAGATGCTCCTATGGAACCTCCCCGACAGTCATTCCCTACTGTGCCAACCCCTTCAACAGCAGGATGGAGACCTTGGGATGTTGTGTTCCCTTGGAAGGTGCTCCTCTGGAACCTCCCCGACAGTCATTCCCTACTGTGCCAACCCCTTCAACAGCAGGATGGAGACCTCGGGATGTTGTGTTCCCTTGGAAGATGCTCCTCTGGAACCTCCCCGACAGTCATTCCCTACTGTGCCAACCCCTTCAACAGCAGGATGGAGACCTTGGGATGTTGTGTTCCCCTGGAAGGTACTCCTCTGGAACCTCCCCGACAGTCATTCCCTACTAAGTTGTCCTCCTCAATGGCACCTGCTTCGCACTAGAATGAAGACTATCGGGGATATGAATCCCCTTGGCCCCGACCGGCCTTCCCTATCTAACGCCATTTCTTAGAAGTCAGGGTGCGAGCATAATACCAACTCGCCGGGGCGCGAGTAGGTATGTAGGCGAGAAGCAAATCTGGCGACGAGTAGTTCAAAGGAGCGAATAAGGCAGATGGTCGGCCGATCCGATTTCTTACTAAGCCATCCTAACGAAAAAGGCGAGGAAATATGCGAGCCTATGAGCCTAGCGTGATCACATCAGCACAAGGAAAATTCACCGAGAAAATAAATATTGCTATCAGAATGATTGTGATCTACCAAAAATATATATACTCGCAGAGCCGCGAGAAGCACAAAAAATGTCAAAAAATAAACAGTTTACTTCGACGGCGACGGCGGAGCATACTCGGCCGAATCCGATTCATCCTCTTCCTCGCGGTCGTCCTCGTCGCTGACATTTAGGATGTCCGATAGAAGGCCCTCCGTCGTTAAGCTATCCGCCCCAGGTGCCAGCAAGACGGCCACCGAAAGCTTCGCAAAAACTAAGTCCCCGGCGGCTAGGGCGATTTCTCGCCGACGGGACGAAAGCTCCTGCGATGTCATGAACGAGCCAGGGGTTCGGCGAGAAGGTCCTGCTTCCGAGAAGGAGAACGCCGCCATCCTCGATTCTAGCTCGGCGTTACGAACCTGCGACGCCTCCAGCAAGGCTTGGCTCGCCCGCAGGTCGCATTCAAGCTTGGAGATCGTCTCCGCCGCCACCAACTGCTCTTCCTGAACATACGAGAAGGACAGGTTAAAAGATATGAAGCGAAGGCAGTGAGTTTTAATCCAAGCTCGCGTAAGGTACCAAGATCACCTCGAAACTCCGGCTGGACTCGGCTTTGTCCTCGGCCACCTTGGCGCGCTTTAGGGCCTCGTTCTCTCGCTTCTCGGCCTCCAGCGTTAGCTTCCGATAAAGCGCAAGCTCCAACTCAGAGCCGAGAAGATTTCGCGCGGTCTGGTGGAATAGCTCAGAAGCTCGCAGCATTGCGCGCGACCCCTGGTCGGCAAGAAAGCGAGGAGTAACGTCATGCAAAACCTTCGCATCATCGCGACCGTAGAGGCCGAACAAGACGCTGAAAGCATCATCGTTCGGGACCTCATCCTCGCTCCACGAGGGTAGGCGAGTGCTCAAGGTCACCTCGCTACGCTCCCGACTCCAAGCGATCAGAGGCTCGCCGTCCAAGCCCCTGTTCAGCGAACCCTGCCCAAAGTTGGGATGGTTCTCAGGGGCGCTATCTTCCTCCTCGCGAGCCCGCTCCTCCGCCGCACGCCGGGCAACTTCCTTCCTTTTCCTTTTCTTAACCGCGGGAGGTTCGTCCTCGGCCGGCCATCCAGCTGCGCGAAGGATCTCAGCCTCGGCGCCGACCCCGGGATGGATCTCCACGACCGGAGACCCCTGCTCGCCATCTTCCTCCTCGCCTTGTTGCATTTGCGTCGGGTCGACCACAGGTGAAACGAGGAGGTGGGGTCTGACCCCCCACGGGGAGGATCGTGGCGGGAAGATGCCGACAAGCTAAAGATAGACGTTAGACCAAGAAACGAAAGTAAAATTATTAGCAGCGGCTAAGGAAGGTTACCCTCGGCAGGCGGCACATAGGCGAGATGGTCCACGTCCTTTCGCCAGAATTTGATGTCAAGTTTCTTGTTCTTTAGGGCAAGGAAGAGCTCCTCGCGCCGACCCCGGAGCGATGGGGTGGCGAGCGCCCCAGAAGGTCTTTGTTGAGGGCGATTTGGTATGTGCGAGAAGTCACCCGTGACGAAGATGAACTTCTCGCTCCACCGGTGGACTTTGTTCGAAGTCCCGACCACCTTACAGTGATGGCTGCCGAAGAAGATCACCCCCTCCTTGGTCGCTCCCATGTAGAAGATCTTGCGGAAGACGTCTAAGTCAAAAGCGATCTTCTCGCTCCGAAGGAAGCAGAGGTAGCCGATGATCATCGCTACCCCATTCGTATTAATCTGGGCGGGGACCCAGCCGTAATACCGAAGAATCTGGCAGAACTCGGGCCAGAGAGGAAGGCGCAGGCCGACTTCGAAGTGCGACAAGGAGAAGGCGAGCTTGCCCTCTGAAAAAGTATTAATCCGCTCATGGGTAGCGGGAAGGCCAACCCGGAAGCCTTGCGCGAGGTGTTGATGGACGAATCTTTCCAGATCGTCCGCGCGGGTGATGGGTTTCTTGAACTTATGGGCGACAAAGTTCTCGGCATAGGACAAGCGACGGGTCTCCGCTTCCAAAGAAGGAGTCATCGTAACAAGTAGGAAAAAGGAGACGAAAAGGAAAGACAATTGAAGAAATTCGAGAAAGCGCACCGATTTCGGACCCCTACCCCCCTATTTATAGAAGTAGGCAAAAGGTAATGGGGGGATCGCGACAATGATTCGTGCGAGGCACTTACCTACTCGCTGATGAAGAAATCGCGCGTATATGTCTTACGCGTTAACAACTTTCTCGCTGTTAGGCGACGATCGCAAGAAACGCGAGAAAGCCCTGCAGAAGACAGATCCAGATAAAAGCAAAGCGATAAGATTTGAAAGTCGCAGCACGCAGATAATCCAAGATTATTACAACACTCGCAGAATAATGTTCAAGCAATATAACTCAACAAGCAATCCTAGTTGACAGGGGGATCGCCGTGCCTGTCCGAGGTCGCACCAAATCGCCCGTTGAACCCCAGTTGACGCGCGAAGGCCATCTGTTCACTCGCTCTCGCCAGGAACTCCTCGCCAAGCCGGATGTGCTCCTCCATACGATTCAACGTCCCAAGGGACCCCATACTCGCGCGAAGGCTGCGCACTTCGGCCTTCAGCGCCTCATAGCGATGTTCTATGCCGACCATGCGACTGTCCAGCTCCGTGACGAGATAGTGCTTTCCCTCCGCCATCTGTAGACGATGCTCGAATTCTTCGATATTCGAGACGCGCCCTTCAAGCGAGGTTATTCGACGATGAACCTCGTAGGCCAGCAACCTATCTACCTTTATCTCCAGGTCGAGGTAGGCGGAGGCCATCTTCGTCCTGTACTCGCGAGCAGGAAGTCCAAGCGCGTCGATAAAGACAGACCCCGGCGACGTGGCATGGGCTGGAAGATGGCGAGTTAGAGGAAGAATCACCCTAAAACAGTGCTCTACGATAATTTTACCTGCCCGCACAGGTGCCGTTCTCGGTTGATGGCGAGGAGGCGAAGGAGATCGCCGAGGAACGTCCCGACAAGGAGGAGAGGCAATCCGACGAGGGGATGGAGTTCGCCGCGGACTGGGTCTTCGCCAAGGAGATCGGCGAGGAGACGGTGAGCGACGAGAAGTGTGCCGGCCCCCTGGTCGCCCACCTCTTCCGTTGTGCGACGACGGCCCACTGTCAGTGCGCCGAGGAAGCTGAGCCGTGGGGACAGCAAAGGAAGATCCTCCCTCCCCCCTTTCTCCAACAATAGTAACCCGGGAGTTCTTTAGCAATACGCGATTCCCGCCTGTCACACGCTCAGGAATAGGGGACGGAGGCCGAAGCGGTTCTCGCTCGGGGACGACCCCTGCGGGAAGGATCGGTGGGGGAGGCAGGTGCTGAGAACCTACGCGCTCTATCATCGGGGATGTCTGCGTATTCGTCCTCACAGGAGATTCACCTACAAAAGAACGTCAGCATCAAAAAAGAGTCCCCACAGGAATCGCAATATCTCGACAAAGCGCTTACCTTCTCGGAGAGGGTCCTGGTTGGCGTTCTGGGGTTCGTCCTCGGCAGCAGTTAGAACCATTTCGTCAACCAACCTCTCCGCATTCAACGGCGCGACGGAAGGCTCAGGCGCGGAGGTCGCCGGATTCACCCGAGGAACCTCCTCGGCCAAGGGGCTAAGGCGACGATCGGAAGCCCCCCTTTTCCTCTTGCGAGTTTCTGAGCTTTTCATCTTCTTCATTAATTTCATCAACAGCTTGGTCTTCGCGAGCATCTGCTCGGCGGACAGCATCTCGTCGGTTCTAAAAAAGTGGCGTGCCAAAGAAGGACCACCCCCCTCTATTTATAGACTTGCAGGGGTCCTAGGCCTGACGAGTAGGTGAGTTTCCCGCCAGAAGAGGCTCGTCGAATAAGGTTTGGATGATTCTTTCCGACCAACTATGTTTCTCGCAAAGAGCGGGGATTGTGTACAACCCTCATTCTTCGAGGGTGGGCCCCACTAAAGGCCACGTAGGCGGAGGTCAAGACAGGAGTCAACAATCCAGAAGACGAAAGAAGATCAAGGGTTTTCAATGTGCGAGAAGGAAAGGCCTGCTCGGCCAACCGAGGAAGCCGTGAGCTCGGGCCTACTCGCCTATAGGCGACTTAGCCAACCAACTCGCCTGTTAGGTCTGAGGTCCTTATCTGCTCGCCCACATATTGCCTTGTCTAAAAAACCTACTCTAGGGGGTCAGGGATGGCCATCTGCTTCCACCCCCCCTCCCAGGATTTGTCTATAAATAGACCCCCAGGGGTACTAGAAATGGCACTTGCAAAAATCATAGTTGCACCCCTCCCCCTTTCATAATCAAGATAGCAGGTGCCTACCTAGTACCGAGCTCGGCCATTCGTGGTTTTGGAGGAGAAGACTCTCTAGAGCTTCTGGGTACGTGGTGGGACCTCCCTGCCGCAGCACCTAGGGTTGTGTCTCTTTTCTCTTCATTTATTCCGTAGTGGCTAACCAAAACCTTTTCGCTGAACCGCTGGGCAAGTAGCCTCAGGCCGCATTGATCCAAATTTTGGGGCCAAGATTTTCTAGGCCTCAACATTAGCCGTGGTGGGGAGCACCGCGCTCTGGGGCTCGAACAACCTTCCGTTTGCGCTTGGGATGTCAAGGGGTGCGTTTTGGACTTTTGGATCTCTTCGAAATTTGATGGCGGTGTCTGAAGCGTGAAATTTATCGTTGACTTGGAGATGACGATCACAGAGCGCTCCGTGCTCGAAAGGAAGCTTGGAGGAAGATGGAGATCTCTCAGCGATCTTCGAAGTGCTTGAAGATTCTTCAAGCTTGCCTTCGAAGATGATGAAGATCTTCAAGAGACTCTCTCTTGCACTTAGGAGGAAAGGAAGGAGGAGAGAAAGATGAGAATGAATGAGAGCCTTGGAGTCCTATTTATAGGCCACATAGGAGGTTACGGTAGTTATGCGGTTATTCGCAGACCGTAACCATCATAATTGTTATTTACATGTTGTTTCTATATGGTTTAGGACGCGTATTATTTTGGCAATTTTCTATACGCAACCCGATATATTTTCGGATAATCGCACCCACCCATAGTGAGTGGTTATACTGATGGTTACGCGGATGGTTACCCCCTAATCGAAGGGTAGAGATTTCGTAGGATGATCGGACTACGGCGGTTGAGAGCCCGACCGGCAAGAGGGAACCGACCGACGATGAGGAAGCCGATTGGCGGCGGAAACTGGCTGGCGAGGGTGGCCGACATTTCGAAAGGGCGGCCGGTCGGGTGGTCGGTCGTGCAGCGTCGCGCTGTCGGCGCGCGACCAAGCTGCCACGCACAGTAGGGCGCGGCCTGTTATGAAAAACTGGATTCGAGTGCAGATAAAAAATCATGTTCTAAAATATTTTTCTAACAGTCAAAATAGCGAAAAGCGATAAGCACAAAAATTAGATAAAAATAAAAGCAAACACCGTAATCAAGAACACTTCTGAATACTTCTCGCTGGTGGTGTGGTGGCGGTCAGTTTGCGGGCCTCGGGCGGATAGAGCGGCGGTTGGAGCGTGGGTCGCGTGTGGTGATCGCGTGTGTTGATCGCGCACGTGATGGTTTTTCCCCTAACTCCCCGCTAAGATAGTGGGGGTCATGAAATTCTGGCTATTCGCAACCCGAAATTCCTATATAACGAGGGTGACCCCATCAAGTCTTATTTTGATGAAAATACTCTTATTTAATTTGATTAAAATACTCTTAGTTTGATGAAAATACTCTTATTTTGATGAAAATGCTCTTATTTAAAAAAAAAATTTGAAATTTACATTGAGAGGCTGAGAGGAAAGACGTCATTTGTTCTTCTCGGGAGTTTCTTTACATATATTTTAGATATATTATAAATGTAAACTAACGTGAGTGATACTGTAGGTGATTTTTTTTAAATTCGGGTGAAAAAGCAAAAATTAATTTTTATTACAAAATAATGTATTATTTTTTAGATAATTTTTTACAGATTAATATTAGTTATGAATTATTTACAAATATTTTAAGATCCTATTTACTTATCAAATAATTATTTTAAAAATAACATCGTGTTTTGTTAAAATCCGAACAGATTTTTCTGAATTTTGCTGACAGTTTGATAGTAGATCGGACGTACGCAACATCACCGACACGATTCTCCCCTATAATACTCGCCCCTAAAAAACGCTCCTTCATTTTGACATTGACTTGATACCTCCGTATGTTATTATTTCTACTCATATAAAATTATATTGTAATAAAATATTAGCCCTGTAATATTTAAGGAAAAATTTGAATTATATAGAAAAGGAGCAGAGATTAGCTGGCTTTGAAGGCGCTGAGACGCGAGGATAGAGACATCTCCCCGGCCGCTGATCGGCAGTGACTCTGAATACTTCTCGCTGGCGGTGTAAACCTCGTCGGCGGTGTCAATTAACGGCTGCACCTCCGACGATTCGTACAGCCCGCCTCTGCATACATGCAAAAAAAAAAACTGCAGTTAATATATAATTAATTACCGATATATATATATATATATATATATAGAGAGAGAGAGAGAGAGAGAGAGAGAGAGAGAGAGAGAGAGCTTACTTTTCCTTATAGGTGTTGGAGGACAAGTTACCATAATCGGAGCGAAACTTTCTCAAGCCAAGAATGTTTGATATGGTCCAAATGGGGTTGACGGCGTTACCGTTGACTCCCTCCACCCAGTTTGCTCCCTTCTCGACGTTGACTCCGGCGAACGGCACCTTACAGATCCGTCCTCCGATGCGGTTCGTCGCCTCGAGGATGACGAAGTTGTTGATTCCGGCGGCCGACAGTGTCTTCGCCGCACTTATCCCTTCACATTATTAATAATTATATAATGTATATTAATATTTAGCTGCTATTAATTTGCTACTATTACATATAAAATGTGACTCTGAAAAATATAGTATAGTAATAAGATGCGTAAGAATTAATGATTATGATGACTTCTGCTTGATGCATGCCTCACCGGAGAATCCGGCTCCGACGATGATGACTGAGGGACCGCCGGCAGCCGCCGAGAGAATTATGTGAGCGGTGACCAGAAGCAAGGCTAGTCTCCACTTGACACCTGAAATGTCTTCCATGCCTTTCCTTTTTTTTTTTGCTTCTATAGCATTAATTTCTCTTCGAGAGATTTTATAGGAAGTTGACGCGAATCTCCAAGCTTTTGGTAGCTAGATTTTTTTTTCCTCATTTTAATAATTGCGACTTTTTTTTTTATTTTCAGCAGCAAAATCGCTCAATACGAGCCAACAGCCACCCGTTATCAATTCTTATCCCAATCTAGATAAGCAAATCAATACAGCTGTTCTCCGGGTCCCGGGTTGTGATGTATCGTCGCGCAATATCACCGCCGCGATATCACGAGGACGATCCTGTAATTATATATATTGATTATAAAGGAAATTAGCGAAATCTACATTAGCCAATGTGCGTCGTTCACTGTGTTTCGTGGAATCCCGAAAATATCTAGTCTTCCTTGTTCAAGATGTGGAGTCTGATCGTGCTGATGATTGATACACTGCATTTTGTGTAGGGTTAATTAATTATGTAGTTTTATTTTTTTCTATGTAGCCATATATGCACTTCAATTATAAAAAGCTTCCTTCCGCATCTCGCTCTGTAACTGAAAAGAAAGTAGTGAGAAACGCTTGTACGATTGTGGACATAGATAGATAGCCGAACCGCATATATATGTGTTTAATTCGATCTGCTGTGTTTTCTTAGCGTTTGTTTTTTGTCGTTGTCGTTGCTATGTTTTCCTAAGAACTGGTATCATAGATAGATTTGAGAAAATAGTGGGAGCGATGACGTTAAAAGAAGTAAAGGTGCCGATCGACAAGTTCAACGAGGAGGATTTCGCCTTTTAGAAGATGAAGATCAAGGATTATCTAAATCATTCACGATTCTTCACTCACTCGCGATCTTTGCTTCTCGCCACTGACTTTTTGTAACCGTCTTGTTTAGTATTTATGTAATATTTACTTAACTATGTGATAAATTATGAGCACAAACCTATTTTTTCTTTTAAAAAAACTTAATCATAGATTTTTCAAAAGGTCCGTGTTTTTCCACCGCTGCCGCCACCCCAAACAATCTTGGCAAAGTCAATTCTTCAATGCTTCATATGGTCTTATATTTGACAAAGGGTTAGTATTACTCTCCCATTTAGGTTGGCTGATGCAATTATAGTTGGACAAAGAATTGGAGTTAAGCAATGTTCTTTGAATAAAATATTAAGGATTCGTTCTTTTGGACGGAATTAAGATCCTAGAATTTGAATTAAGGTCTAATTCTAATTTGTTGTTCGTTTGGGCTTTTGAACAAAAGTCAATTCTTTTCAATTTATATAAGAATTGGATAATTCCGGCCGTGATGCATTTTTCGCCCGAGGTTGTGTTTTTTTGCCAGAGCGGGCGTTTTCAAGCAAACGCGCATTTTTTCATTCGGGCGAGCGTTTTTTCCCAAGTGGACTTTTCGCCCGGGCGCGCACTTTTTCGCCTGGGATCGAGCGCAATTTCGCCCGCGCGAGCATTTTTTCACTCGAGCACGCGCTTTTTCGCCCTAGCACGCTATTTTGTCCGGGCTTGCACGCTTTTCGCACGTGCACGAGATTTTTCGACCGGGGCACGCTTTTTCGCCTGACATCGCATTTTTTGGATGGGTGCACGTTTTTCTCCCGGGCGCGCTTTTTACGAAAAAGTGCGCCCGAGCAAAAAAATGCGTCCGGGCTAAAAACTCGTGTCTTGGTGAAAAATGCGTGCATGAGCGAAATACACTAGCCCAGGTGAAATACGTGTGCACAGGCAAAAAAGTGCGCTAAGGCGAAAAATCGCACTCTCGGGCAAAAAGCGCGCACCCAGGCGAAAAATGCGCCAACGGGTGAAAAAATGCTTGCATTGGTGAAAAATGCGCACACTGATGAAAAATATGGATCCGGGCGAAAAATGCACGCATGGGCAAAAATACGCCTGCCCGAGCGAAAATATGCGTCCAGGAGAAAAAGCGCGTGCCCTGGCGAAAAAAGCACGTCCGACCGAAAAAAACGCGCACTCGTGCGAAAAACCTTCGCCTGTGTGATAAACGCACGCCTGTGCAAAAAACGCACACATGTGCGAAAAATACACGCTTGTGCGAAAAGCGCTCGCTAGTGTGAAAATATATTTGAGAATATTTGGAATCGATAATGATAAAATTAATAATTCTTAAATTGAATTTTATCTAACAAAGGAACAATAAAATTAATTAATTCCACGATATTCTCACATTCTGTCTATTAAGCGAACACTATAATTGAAATTAGATCAATTCCAATTTCTAGAATAATTGTAATTAATCTTAATTCTAAAATCTAATTTCAATTTCATCCAAACGTACAGACTCTAATAGCAACTTACACGATTTTATTTAATTTATATAAAAATATATAATACCTTTTCTTAAAGATTGTCGTACCTAATTAATTTAGTCTCTCTTTAGCTCTCCGGCGGCGACATAGAAAGGAAACAAACACACTAGAGATCCCGACCGGAGGGAGGGTGTGGCCGGTTTGCGAACGGAGGCTTTTCTCTTTTTGCTGGGTTGCTGCGTCGTCAAAACGGAGTCAGATATGGCGGCAAAACAAATGCTCCCCGTGCCGGCGTTTCGTTGGCATGGATCACGCCGGAAGACCGCCGGAGCTCATAAATAGTTGTTTGAATGTGGAGCGGATGAAAAATCTAGGATCCAAAAATCAAGGATTTGTACAGTACTCAGTTATGATGTTTATTTTAGGCAATTGTTATTAGCACACCAGTTTTGGCTATTCGCACACCAATTTCTATGAGTTATTACACGCCTTTTGAAAATACGTCTTGTACATGCATTTTTAGGAAAAATGTTCAACACAAAAATTATAGATCTCGTCGAAATCTACAACTTTTATGTTGAACATTTTTCCTAAAAAATGCACACACAAGGCGTATTGCCGCCCTGATCGTAACTATAGAGAATTTTTGCGATTTCGGTGCGGTGCGGTATTGCGGTTTTTTGCTATTTCGATTTTTAAATTTCAGGCCTACTCAGAAGTCCCCACGGGTGGAAAATCAAGCAAGAAAATTCATAGCGTTTCTTAGCGACGTTGACTATCCATTTCTTTTATTATAATAATAATTATTATTATTATAACAAAATATTTTAATAACGCATATCGTGATATTTTATTATATTTATTATTATTATTATAAGTTTATAACTATTATTATTATAATTTTAATAATAATTGTTATTACTATTATTATTATCATAACTATTATTATTATTATTACTACTATTATTATTATCATAACTATTATTATAACTATTATTATAACTATTATTATAACTATTATTATTACTATTATTATTACTATTATTACTATTATTATTCTAACTATCCTTATTATTATAACTATTACTATTATTATTATAACTATTATTATTATTCAAACTATTATTATTGTAAGAGTATGAATCACTTCAATCATCTAAACGAAAAAAGCTCTCAAAAAGCTATTCTACCAAATACTTTGAAATGAAAAATCTCTGTTTCATCAGCAATTATACACAGACTCTTCAAACTGTCTACAACTTTTCAAAACAGCTTCTCAAAGAGCTCTGTTCAAGCAACTCTATTCGATCTGTAGCTTTTCAATCCACAACAACTCTTCCAAACAAATCCTTAATTTCTTTAAAGTCGGTGGTTCCAAAGGTGTAGTAATGCATGAACGGTCTCAATACTTGGAAGCGTTGATGTAACTTGAAAGCAAATAATTTGGAGAACAATTAAAGTAGGGTAAAATAGTACTGTGGGGAAAGACATTTATCATGTCTAATAGGGAAAGCATAAGCTAAAGTCAGTTAATAGCAATAAAGCAGACGACTATATCCGACCCCTGCAAGGTTGTCTATGCCGACCTGAAGACTATGACGATAATAAAAGGATCTCGCATAATGGCGAGTATGGAGGGATCTCGCATATTTGGCGAGATGTCGTCGACGTCGCTTACCTGACGAGTATGGAAGAAGATACTCACATACTCTCCTATGACATTAAGATGCTCATGTTGGTTGACTTTGTATTGACCTTTGACTTATGCCCACGTTGCCTAAATGAGCTACACAGCCTACACCCTCGACAATATATGGGTTGTATATATATTGATAATGAAATATGTAGTAATTAACGAGTAGCAAGAAATCAGGTTTGAGTAAGATATGTGATTATTGCCCTAAGAAGTTGATCTACCCAATAACAGGACTTTCAACTGATGCTCACTTCTCCATGACATAACACCGAGTTAGAGCATGAAAACTCCGATATAATGAAGAAACACATAACACTCTCATTTCCACTTGACAAAGCAACCGTAAAGAGCATAACAAAATTATAAATAGAAGACAGAAAACTCGGAGTGTTTAATCCTCGGAAAAATACAGCATATATAAGGAATGTTGTAAAACCGTAAATATTAATTGCACGTTTGATTTGTAATGGTTGTAATAAGAAATCTTCACCTAACAGGTGAAGATTTTGGAACCGCCGGACCATCCCCGGAGATTCCGATATTCGCTGCCACGGAAATCACCGAGATGGTCCGAGAACATAGCCTCTGGAGACATTAACCCGGTTGGCTGAGACATTAAACCCGGTTAAAAAAAAAACATGTCTATGTTTGGTTCATTATCAGACGGAGATCTCGGCGTGTTTTATCGTTCTCCTGACCGGGCTTCCTCCCATCGCTTCCGCGCTCGATAGTTAGGGTTTTTGATGGCTTTAGAGACCTCCTATGTCGTGCCGGTCGTCGGCTCCATTGATTCGAAGAAGGAGGATCTCGTGAAGTCCGTCGCCGCACTTCAGTCGTACTCCTCCGGCCTCACCTCTTTCACCCGCAAATGGAAGGACCTGGAGGCCCACTTCTCCTCCATCGAGAAGTCCATCGAGGAGCGGTTCCGCGACGTACTGGAGAAAGAGAGGACTCCCACTCTTAAGAAGCCTGCTGCAGCGCTTTCCGCTTCGGAGAAGGTCAAGGAGGAGGATGAAGAGGAGGCGGAACCCCGGCCGGAGCTCAAACATCTCTGTGCTAAGATGGACGGCAATGGATTGCAATCGTACATCATGGAGAACCGGCAAGAAATCCAGACTATCCGCAGAGAGCTGGTGCCCGCCCTTCGGTCGGCGATGGATCCCGTCACTCTGGTGCTGGATTCGCTCCACGGATTTTTCCCTTCGAGGAATGAGAAGGGCGAGGAACTTCTGTCAGTCCGTAGGACTTGCGTGACTCTTCTTGAATGCCTTCATCGTCTGTCTCCCGAGATTGGACCCTTGGATAGGAAGAGGGCGGAGTTGGTGGCAGTGGAGTGGAAGGGGAAGTTTTCGGATTTAACCAAGGACAGTCCTTTGGTGGCATCGGGTTTTTTGCACCTTGTGGCGATTTTTGGGTTAGTTGATTTGTTTGAGGTTGATGATATTTTCGATCTGCTTGTGCTGGTAGCTAGGAGGAAGTATACTGTTGATCTGTGCAGGAGTTTTGGACTCGAAGATAAGATGCCTGGTAAGAATGGGAAGAACTTTGCTTTTTCTGCAAAATAGTATAATTTTTTATGTTTGAAATTAAGTTGTTGTTGGTCTCATTGTTTTTTGTTGATCCTTATCCATGTATCCATAATTTTCTCGTTGTAACGCTAGAGTTATGCCTCAAATGTATGCACGACTTCATGAAATTCAAGCTTTGTAGGCTTCATGTTATCAGCCGTCGCCTGTTGGTTGATTTTGTTGAGAATAATCTCACATCGGGGAACTAATGTAGCATTGTACACTTTTTAAATAGAACATGAGTATCTCTATCTACAACCAATTGGTTTTAGGGTCTCCTAACATGGTATCAAAGCAGTCTAGGTCTAATCGACACATCCATGTCACCCAATTTAATGTTCCACGTGTTAGATACTAAAGCCCCTATATGTGTGACATGTTGAGAATATTCTCACATCGTGAAGCTAATATAAACTTGTGCACTTATTATATATCCCGAGTCTCTCCACCTACAACTAATTGGTTTTATGTTGAATGCTTAAGTTCCAATCGATTTACTTGCTATTGGACCTAGATTTGCCTGTGACTCTGTGGTGTTTTTTAATAAGAAATTAATCAGATAATAAATAATGATGGATTTTCTTCGCAGAGGTTTCTCCTCTTACCGAGGAGTATTCTAACTCCCCCTCCAAGCACCAATGATGGATTTATTTCCTTTAAACTTATTTTTTTTGTTCTTGATAGTGTTTACATTCCATTTTTTTTGTCATTTCCTATCGGGTTTGCGAATGTAGTGCCCAAAAAATTGTAACGGTCTAACTATAGCAGAGCTAGTGGTGATAATAATGATCTGCAACCTACTAACCACTCTTTTGATACTTATAAAATTACTTCGCTGCTCACGGCATTTTCGATCATCCTTTGTGTTCGTAAACCATTGCCTAGCGACAGATCTTGTTCATCATTTCTTTGCTATCGATCTCTTTAATGTCCGTTGAAATGATGATTTAGCAAATAATTTTTTTAGATGGTTATATTTCGGCGAATGATTGCCTTATATTGAACTTCGTATGATTTAACCATTATTTTTATAAAGGCCTGGATGTCATCACAATAGTACATGCACATTAGCTCATATTCATACAATTATCCCCACTTTTTTTTTTGAAAGAAAAGATGGAAAACTTAGAAATTTGAATATGAGGTTCCCCTTTTGATCTGTATGAATTTACTGTGATTTTTATTCAAATAACCTTTCCTTTTCCATGATTTTTTCATTCTTTGTATCTTTGTGGATCCTACCAACTGTGATCTTACAAATCTTCGTACTAAACTTGCGAAGATGTCTCTTCCCAATCTATTATTGTCCAAGCGGCTAAAGAAACATCACTTAGGTCCTTTGTTGGAGCCTTAGATGAGGAGAACATCTCCCTCTCCATCTCGCCATTCTCTTCCAAACTCTTGAAATAAAAGGGTTTTCCCTCAGAGAAGAATCTGATTATTGACTTACAAAAATCTCCTCCAATCTCTAACAACAATATGCGGTCCTCGTTTGGTTTTTTTTCTTTATTTCAATTTAAAAGTTTTGTTCTATTTCCCTAGTGATCATTTTTTCATACCATTTTGATAGCATTGGACCCTCCAAGTTGACACCTTCAGTGATCACACAGTCTATCTGTACAATTTTTACCAATGACGAGTTCAATTCTGTCGGGGAGCATTTTACCCACAACTCGCCTACCGATTTCAAATTGTATATGAAGTTCGAATGCATGAATAGGTTATTAAATAAGTGATTTCCCAGCATGGAGTTATCATAGTAGTGGACACCAGAGGAATCCTGCTACATCATAGGATCAATGAGGTATTCTTCATCGCACCTTCTTTCCTTTTCTTTGATTCTCATTCTCCTTGTGAGTAGCTCGTCATAACGACCCAACTAAAGCTATTCGAACTCTGAAATAAGATGTCACACTCATGTAGGTGCATCTCGCATCGATAATGATATTAGAAAAAGGGTGGAACATGGATATCATTCTCCGAACTGAAGAATTCAATTAAGAAAATGATATTAGAAAAAGGGTGCATCTCGCATCAACAATGTCTTTGAGTTACTATTATTGTACGAAAATCTTCTGAGAGGGAGAGTCGACCTATGTTGTTAAAGGCGTGCCTCAGGCTCAGGGCTCACCAGACTCAGAGCTTTGTTCTTTCATGCGCATTTTTTGCGCCTTCGGAGCATAAAAGACACGCCTGGGTAAGATTTCTATTGTAATTTTTTTTATTCCAAAATAAAGACAGAAATAATGTAAGATCTCAATAATTGTTGCATGATTTAGTGTTTATGAAACATAATCGAGCGTTGAGACTTAGATATGGTGCAAGTGACCGCATTGACTCTATTCTTTAAGATATATAAGTGATAGTAATGAATGATTAATGAGTAGAATGAATGAAGAATCTGATCAAGAAGATGAGCTGATGTTTGATGCTAATTATTTGAAATGGACGTGGTTGCGCCTTGCTTTATCAGGCTCGCGCCTGTGCCTTAAGCCTTTCTCCCGACTCGAGTCCTCATTGACCAATGCAAATAACAAGATAATCGCTTTTGAGGTCGTGACAACGAGGCTTCAAAACCTAGAAAATTTTGTAATGGAAGTTTCAACCAAAGTTTGTGATGTGGAGGTCGCCTTAACGGCTGTTGCTAAGAAAATGGAGATCTTGAGGGATTCAATGATATTACTTGCGAGACCTATCATGCGATTAAGCCAAGAACCTGATGATGAGTCGTAGAGCCTTCCGTGATTCAAAATTCTTTAAGCAAACTGAATTCCCTTTAGATCCCCGGGTGATAGAGGAATCTTTTAGAAAGCTACGGTCCTGCGAAAGATGTATCAAATTGTGTTGGAGTTAGTTATGCTAGGGTTAAGATTTAAAATGGATATGCGAGGGGTAGGAGATATTGTATTATTTTGTAGGAGCTTGTGCTCTATGTGGCTGTTGTGGAGGTGGCTGACTTGATCTCTAATGTATGTCGAACGGATATGGGCCACATATGCAATGGAATTGTTGTTTACCCGATTCCTGCACAGATAACTATTATACAAATATAGTAAAATGATCGGTCTCCAATATAGCAGACATGTCATCTGGGACCAAATAAATTGGATTAGTTTTGGGAGAGATTGGATTGATGCAGGTCACACTGCAACCTACGCACTTTGTATCAACCTGCATATAAATTCAAACTCACGTAGTTCTTCGAAGTAGTGAGGGTTACCTTTGTAGGCCTTCCAACAATTATATTTATCTCAAAAAGGTACAAGGTGCATTGTTTTGCATTCAAAGGCGTAAGACACATTTCATTGAGTATAAAGGCACACGGCATACTGCATTGCGTCTGAGTTACTTGGAGAATGCTTCGTGCATGACCCGTATTGGGCGAGATCAAAAATCCAACCTATGGGGAGCTTCAAGATGACATGAACTAGTTGATCTCACCGGGCAACCTCGCCATCCTGTGCAACCTCACCATCCTGGGCTACCTCGCCATCCTCGACGATCTCAACAAAGGAACTCGCAGTCGGATGATCTTGCAGCCATATGAGCTCTCACTCAGGAACTCGTAGCCAGATGAGCTTGCAACCAAAGGAGCTCACAACCAGAGGAGATCACATCCAAAGGAACTAAAGGAGGAGTTCCTATACAAGCTCGTATTGACCTCACATGTAGCTTAAATATGACCCTATGTGGAAGACAATTCACAAATCGTGAGAGTTGTCCATTTGAAGATTTAGCGATCTCGCCTGCCTATCCCTGACCTCGCACAACACTTGGCTCGGGAGGGAGAGTTTCTATACACTCTTGAATATGCGGCGATACCTCCACAATGTATTAAGTAATAAAAATAACATTTTGTTCTCTTCCTTGCTTCTTACTTTCGTGGTCGCTCGCGAACTTGTAGACCTTCGATCATACTACAATCCAAACTTTGCGAGCCAAAACTTATACTCCTTGCAAAGCAAGTTCTCGATTTTAGCACTTCGAAGCTGTCCACAAATTTTTATCTTCTTTAGAGGTACAAGGATCGTATGTCCGGGTCAGCTTTATAAATGAAATTTAGAAAGGTCATCTAACCAAAAGACCTCTCGATAGAATTTTGATGAAAAGAAGAGAATCAGAGATTCATGATAAATAAAGTGTAACAAGCTTACACTTTTATCAAGGCAAAAGGCAACTAGATATCCCGATCACTAAATAGGGACTTGAGTGACAGTAGTAAACCAATGTACATGAAAAATCATGCTCAGTGGAACTCAAACGGTGAAGGAATTGAGAAGGAAAAGAAGCCACCTCCAACAAAACGAAGAGGAATAATCTTGCTAAGAACAATCCAGTAATATCAAGAATAGGGCTTAAGGTTAAAGTTCTTAGGGATTGTGAGAGGAGGAGAGATGCTAAGAAGGCTTATTGATGTAAAGTCGGATTTAGGTTTTCAAATTAATTATTTTATTCAAAGAAATATTTATTTTTTTATATAAAAAAACTTATGATTTTGAAAAAGTCACGCAAAATTTTAATTTTCAGACGGGTTGAGCGACCAAATCGAGCTTTCGCGCAAAATCACTTCCAACGTTGGACTTTCGTAAAACCGTTAATAATTATTTGAGAGAAACTCTTTGAGTGTTTTGAGTTGAATCGTTGCGAGTTTCATACATCCACAACCATAATCATACACGTAATAATTTATGGAATAACGACAATAAAAAACAGCGCGAGCGTCCGAGGCAAGCTTGAATTAATTATTGAGTTGCATAAAATTACGCGAATAAATGAAGCACGAGGAGGGCAGAATTTACCCGTGCATATGCGAGACTACGACGAGGAGGGCACTTCAGATTCTTCTGCCAAGTTGCTGTTGTCGATTGCTTCCTGTAAACCTGTCTGCCCCACGACTATAGAGACAGACGGAAGGAGATGGATCGGCCTCTGGGCGGCGACGATTAGAAAATTCTAGGTCGTCGGAGTAGGTCGCTGGAGTCGACGACGACCGGAGGGAAAGGCGGAAACCTTCGTACTGCAGGGGCTCGTTCGCTGATGTAGACGATGCAGAGCGGCAGGGAAGACGTCGGGAGGAATCCTCGTCACAGTCAACTGCCGGGTAGGGATCTTCGTCGGGCAGGAGCGATCAACAGTGGTGGTTGCCGGGATAACAGAGGAACGACGGTTTGTCGTTCTTTGTATTCCCTTGGCTGCTGCCTTTGGTTCCCGTGGTGCCCTTTTAAAGAGGAACTAAAGGCTGTCTTTTGAAATATTTCCTGAAAGATTCACTTCCTAACTCAACAACCCATTGAATCTTCCTAATGGGGAGGTTATATCAAATAAAATTGTCTTTTGACTAATTCCAAAGTTTTACTTCCTAAACTGGCTTACTAAGGGACACTCTTAATGGAGAATATTCGTATAGGTTTTAATTTGTTTATTCTCCATTTGACTTTATACTTTCATAATTAAATTAAACTTGCCTCTTTCGTCCTAGCTACCCAAATTGTCAGACCATTTATTCAGGGTCTCACCGGTTGGTCAAACCGATGTGTCGGAACTCAAAGTAACATCAGTGCGTAGAGAAATTGACAGAAAGTAAAATAACAATTAATAAAAATATAGCTGCCGCGTGTTATTATCACGCGTCCACAAATGCTGCAATGGATGCATCACTTATAGAGAGAGAGGAATTAGAAAAAGAGGATCGAGAATCCCAAGAGGAGATCGATCAGATCTCCCAAAGTCCAAGATTAAATAAGAGTGAATTCATAATGTGAAAATAAGAGTACCCGTATTATAACATGGAAACGTCGTGATATCATCTCGGCCACGATCATTCATGTAGAGTACCGAGATTAGCATGATAATTTTGTGAAATTAAATATTAATGTGCACATTATGACACAATAAATGAGCAAGACCATTTTGAGGTATACAAAGTCTAAATTGGAGGACGAAGAACTCATTTCTATATCCTTAGGTAAATTGTCCTATTGTAGTTATGAAACTACAATTAAAATTTGCAAGTATTCTGGGGGCACATATCTGTTCCATGGCTGCGTCATAAACTCTACCAAATTGGTGATAAGAGACATTCCTAGGTTAAATCTTTATCGTTCTAGTTGATCCACAAGACTAAGAAGGGTCTCTTCAACCCAAGTGTGTCATACTCTACTTTTTATTCAAGGGCTTATACTTCCAAGACATGAAATGTTCCATTCCAGCGCATCAATGTGGGCATCCCTTAGGTTTTAATCTAGTCTCAAATTCACTACATCTAACTTTCTCCTGCATCCTAACGAGGCTGATTTGTAGGTTCAGAAATTCCTAGTTCTAGTTATCTAGAGCTGAGGTTATTTTCGGATCAGATTATGAGCTGCCCCTAACTGTATGTTCGCTTCTATGTTATTGATTGAGGTTTGTAACACATTCATAACGTGTCTTATTTCTTCCATATTTTCAGTTGGGATTTCTACTAGCTGCATTAAGTTTCCCATTTTGTATCACATCTTCTACACTGCCTTGTAAGTTTCTTACATGGTTCTCCATGTGCATTTGCTATGAGTAATAATATTTTTTGGCTAAAATAATTTATTACTTGATGTAGAACTCGACTAACTCACGATAGAAGTGAGTTAATTGGGCTCTAGTACCAAATTGATGTAACCCAGAATCCTAGAATTTAATCCTAGAACTCGAGCACTCGACTAACCCACCATTCAATATCCTATTACACAAAAATGTTGACCATATTGCTCAAACTCCAGAAACTTTTGAAATCCTTGGATGCAGCTTATTAGCTCTCATCAGGCTTAGGTTGCGTTTGGTTGAGCTATTGCTGATGAGAAGCTGCTGATCAGAGATGGAGTTTTGACGAAGTGCTGTTTTTGAGAAATGAAGTTTTGTCAGGAAAACTGTTTGGGTTAAATGGAATTTTCAGTGCTGATTGAAATGGAGTTTTGAAAAACTGTTTGGAAAGCAAATGGAGTTTTGATGATTTTTTTTCTTAATAAAGTACGCAATACACGTAAAATACGGATACATGATAATAGTTACTACCGTAGATAAAAACAAAATTATTTCTTCTCCCCTTCTACGACCGAGAATTGTACAACTGTTGCGCTATGCTTTCACGCAATGCGATCATCTCTTTTACACCCCCGGAAGTATCAACACAAACTTCTGGATGGCCTTATGTGCCGACCCCGCATCCCCACCCTCCTGGCCTATCTTTAAAAGAAATGGACTATCAGTGAATACCAAAAATAGTAATATAAGAAATAGTACAAAAAACACCGTCAGAAGAGACCCCATCAAGTTATAGTGAGAAGGAAATCATGAATACCAGAAATAGTAGAAGAAACCCCGTCACAAGCTCTATCTGATGGAGGAAGATGCCATGTATAAGCCCTAATTGAAACCGAAAAGCTGCCAGAGGAGATGCCCTAGCTGGAGGAGGAAGAAAGCCTTGAAATCGACTGGAGGCTGGAGGAGGAGTCGATTCCGCGTCGAGCGCGGAGGAGTCGAGCTCGGAGGCGGAGGAGATGATTCCGTCGAGCTCGGAGGCGGAGGAGTCGATGCCCTAGCTCGGAGGCGGAGAGGAATAGCGCGCGTGGAGCGGGGGAGAGGCTGACCGAAGGGCAGCTGGGTCTGGACTGGTGCGTGGAGTACCAGCTGAAACTTTAAAAGAAATGGAGTTTATTAACAAACTCCATTTGGAAGCAAACGGCGTGCCAAACGCTGCTTTTGCATGAAATGGAGTTTTGCTCCAGACGCACCGGAGCAAATAAGCTAAACCAAACGCACCCTTAGTTGTGCTCGTTTTCCTCTTTTGCTGTTTTTCCCTCTAAGCCGCTTTTTACGCCAACTTCGAACATGATTTCATCTTTCTTTCACTTAAAAGACAATCCCAACTTCCCCAAAGTTATTCTTCCTCTTGGCTTAATTATTTTATTTTTTCTCTCATTTCTTATGTAACATCTAACATGATGGTGATTTTTAAGTTATCAATAGTTTTATCCTGGGCCTTTTTTAATCCCTTTTTGCAATTCTTTCCCCTTAATAATGGTTGTATGACACAATTATGTTTGTTTTTGTCATTGTCTCTTTTGATTAGCAACTCCTTGATCTTTCTTATTATAGACCATTATATATCTATTTACCTGACATCTTTTCTTTACCTTCGTTTTTTTAAAACTCCCAATCTTGTTTATTCTGTCTCTATAATTTGTATGTACGCACTCAATTCTGCAATTTATTTGTCTCTTTGTTCTTTTTTTCTTCTGATCATTGCATTTTTCTTTGTGCTTCACATATGGCCATGAAATGTGAGTGTACTTTTCAATTATATTTCAAGTGGACTTAGATTCATCACTTCTCATAATTATTTACCATCCATGAAGCGTGTAGAAAACAATAATGACTGGATACAGATGCTAACTAAAAAAACTCTAGTTTACTCGTGTATTTCACTAATTAAAGTAGATTTAACATAGAAGACCTAAAATGCATGGTGCGTAGAAATATTTCTACCAGGATTTTGAAGAGTATTTTTGTTTTCGCTACCTACCTGCAGTCCACCATTGGGAGATTATAAGAAAGGAGCAGAGAAGCAAAATAAGAGAGTTGGACTTCTCGATGCTAAAAAAACTTGACTTTAATCATGATTGCTGAGGTAGTTAACCATGGTCACAAACCAAAGGGCCAATATTTTATTTCTCAGTTGCATGAAGAACAACCCGTGAACCCGGCATAGCCCCACTTGAATTTTTCTTCTTCTCCTGCTGTTCCACTTGAGATGATTTGGGAAGAATAGCAGGCTAGCAGCAACCCTGTTCTTGGTCGACGATCATGAATTTAGTAATTACTGTCAGTAATTATCTGGAATAATATAAGTTTTGCCCGTTGAATTTGTATTTATCTGGATAAAAAAGCTGAATTGGCGCCTGATCTTTATTGATAAAAGATTGGGGGTCTAACTCAGTGCACTCTGATATGCAATCTCTTTGGAGCAAATGTCAAATGGAAATCTGCGCCATTAATAAAGAAATTAAACATCATTATTAGATGTAAACTGCTTAACCACCAAATAATACCAGCCCTCTTCGTATTTGATGGACGAAGCGGCAAGTATATCGGTCGTTGGCAAACAATAATAAAACGGGAGTAAATCTCCGAACATCGAATCTCAAGTGGAACACGGCAGGATGAAGTTACTTTTGAGAAAGACTTGAGATCGAAGTCTTTAGTCGGAGTGTTTATCAGGGGGGTTTGATTTTGACTATTACTAATGCGATGAAAAGAAAACTAATTTAACTTGCGGGTCGCCGTCATCGCTCCGCACCTCCGCGGGTCGCCAACCTCCGCGGGTCCGCTTCGCACCTCCGCGGGTCGCCAACCTCCTCTTCGCACCTCCGCGGGTCCGCTTCGCACCTCCACGGGTCGCCAACCTCCGCTTCGCACCTCCGCGGGTCCGCTTCGCACCTCCACGGGTCGCCAACCTCCGCTTCGCACCTCCGCGGGTCGCCTTCCTCCGCGGGTTGCAGGCCTCTGCTTCGCACCTCCGCAGGTCGCCAACATCTGCTTCCCACCTCCGGGGTTGCCAACCTCCGCTTCGCTTGTTGTCGTAGCAACGCATAACACAATCAATCGCAAGGAAACATTCTCAACAACACAAGATATCACAAAATCAACAACAAGAGGCTAGGCCTCCTAGACTACTTCAAATGCAATGAACAAAATCAAGAACAAACTAGATGTAAGATTTACACAAAGATGAGTTCAAGACATGTTCATACAACCATCATCAAAATATAGAAGAAAACATCCATAAATCTTTACCTAAATGTGCGGAAGACAAAGAGAGAAATACAAACAACGCTCGAGACTATTCCATAGATGGAGGGACTCCAGAGGATGAATCTGTGTTGGCCTCAGTCGTCGGCTGTCGTCCAGGGTAGAGGGAGAGCTGTCACCTATCCCCAATGAGCCCTTCTTCTCGATGGTTCTGCGCCGTCCACGTTTCCTTCTCGAGTTCCTTGCTTGGCGGAGGAGAAGAATGGAAGAATCCTTGCTTGAATGTCCTTGGATGATGGGGAGAGCCTAGAGGATGAACCCTAGCCCTTGAAATAAAAAACAACAGACTGGAGGTGTATTTCGGGGGGGGGGGGGGTCCTAAATGAGCTGCAAAACACGTATTTATAGATATTTAGAAAATGGTCACGCACGATCAGGTGCATTATCGTGTGCACTGATCGTGCGTGAAGAAAAGGATGGGAGCTGGAGAAAATTGCGGCGCCAGGACCTGGTGGGAAATTATGGGAAGAACTCGCACGACCATTGCGCACGACCGTTGATCGTGCGTGAAGAAGCATTGCTTTGATCGTGCGCGGGGAAAGTCGGCTACAGAAGAACTCACACGAATGTAGTGATCGCGCGCGAAGGAATTCGAACGAGTCATGCAGAAAATTGAGTTCTCTGTACTTATCGGCAAAATGGTCGCGCACGATAAGTGATCGTGTGCGAATGTCTCTAATCGTGCGAGAATGCACGACATTGACATTATCGACGAAACATAGCCCAGACGCGCCAGGACTTTCACCCCAACTACGGTACCTGCACAGAAATACCCAGCACAACCACACATCCACATGCAGTCCACATGCAATATATATCTAAAGGAAAACAAGATGTGGGGTAGAGGAAATCTCCCTCAAGCATGGAATCAATATTTATTCTTGCTCTAAGTAGCCTAAACATGCTCAATTGCTCATTCAACACAAAATTCTCAATAACAGATTTTATGCTATTACCATATAAAAGATGAGCGGAAAACGTCTAAAGCCTGAGCTAAAATAGAGGCAAAAACCCTATATGAAATACGCTCATCAGTATTCTGATGTATTCCAGATATTTCTACTGCCTGTATTTATACATGTATTGATGAATGAAATGCATTGTACTGTTTTACCCTGCATCTCCACCATACTCTGTTTTCCTGCACCAAGTAAAAACTAGTTAGCATAATTATTCCTAACAGTGGCATCAGAGCGTGTTAGGACATCATCATTGCCTCATCCTTATGTGTTATGGCCTCATCGTCTACCTTTGACATCTGTTCACATTCTTCAATCCCGATCTTCAATGGAGGTTCTACGAGCAATGGTGTGACTTGATAACCACCATGCTCCGTACGCAAGATCTATGGGACATTGTCAAAGATGGACCTTAACAATCCGGCAAATCGGTTGATGAAGCAGCCACAAAATTATCAAAGGAGGAGATGATGCGAGATGCTCGGGCATTGCACCTTATTCAACATGGTGTTGCCCCCAGCATCTACCCTCGCATAATGGGCTCGAAGTCTGCATCTGAAGCTTGGGAGCGGCTGGAAATTGAGTACAGAGGCTCCAGAAAGGTAGTAAAAGTAAAACACCATACCTTGCACCGCCAATTCGATTCGATACTCATGAAAGAAGGAGAAACAACCCAAGAGTTCTTTGCTAAGCTCATTGGCATTGCAAATTAGATCAGAACTCTTGGGGGATCATTGGAGGAACAACGAATTGCTGATAAAATCCTCTGATTTCTTCTAAAATCACACAAACATGTTGTCTCTTCAATACTAGAAGCTCATGACATCGATATTCCCATTGTGATTGAGCTCATAGGATCTTTGCAATCCCATGAAGACCTCCTTAAGCAGGATGAGCCACTACTGGATAAAGCATTCCACACCAAAATAAACCTTAAGAACAAGCAAGAGGACAAGAGAAGACATAATGAAGGGAATAGTGGGAAAAACAATAACTTAAAACACAAGGAGGTCAGATTCAAACCAAAGTCTTAAAAATCTGCCCCGTCCATCTCTTGCACCATTTGTAAGAAGACATCATGAAAACAAAGATTGTTTTTCCGGTGTAAAAAATGTGAAATTCCAAATCACTCCGAGCAGAAATGCTGGTATAAGAAGCCTGAAGAAGATAAATTCACGGAAGCAGAAGGGGACAAGTACCTTTATACCTGCAAAGTCATGCTCGACAATTCTCCTACCTCACTCTGGTTCATTGACAGTGGTTGTTCCAGCCATATGGTCAATGAATGAGCTTTCTTTGTCTCCCTTGATGGCACATTTAAATCAGAAGTCATTTTGGGTGATGGTAAGAGAGAAAAATTGAGGGGAGGGGGACAATATCAGTCGAAACTTCTGAAGGTGAACGAAGATTAATTTCAAACGTCCAATTCACCCTTACGCTTACACAAAATCTGCCAAGTTTCGGTCAATTACTCAGAAGAGGCTATCGAGTTATATTCGACCATCAAGTTTGTCATATTTTACATAAGAACTCTCAGAAGATCGTGGCCTCAACAAAGATCAACGACGTCAATATTTTCACTCTCAGTATGAAGCTTGCGAGATCGAATGCCCTCACCTGTCACTAGGGTTGCATCACGTCTCCGGCGAATCTTTGGCATCATCGGCTCGGTCATGTGAACTTCACTATCTTTTCTGCAAACTCTTGTAGAAGGAGTGCCGAAGATCACTTCAAACACCCAGGTTTGTGACACGTGCCATGTGAAAGTCTCATTGGCTCCCCTTCCCTCAGGCGGCCTCACGAAGGGCCTCAGGACCTCTCGATCTTCTTCACATTGATATTTGGGGTCCAGCCAGTGTCCCAACATTGGGAGGGAAGCGCTACTGCCTCTTAATTGTGGATGAATGCAGCCGTTTCATGTGGCTATCTCACTTAGAACACAAATCTGTTGCCTTCCTTCAGTTTCAAGCTTTTAAAAACCAAATTGAAAAACAACTGGAGAGAAGCATCAATGCTCTTCAGAGTGACCAGGGAGAATTTTATCCTTATAGTTTCTTCAGTTTTGCAGAGCTGCAGGAATTCACAAAGAGTTGACCACACCAGCAACACCTCAACAAAATGGAGTCGTGGAGCGGCGCAACCGAACGGTGGTAGAGATGGCCAGGACAATGATGCTGCACACGTCCTTCCCAAAACCTCTCTGGGGAGAAGTTGTATCCACCGCCATATATGTTCTCAATCGATGCCCGACGAAATGCCTACCAAATACAACACTATATGAAGTTCTGATGGGGCAAAAGCCAAATTTTTCTCATCTCATAACTTTTGGATGCATCGCCTATGCCCACAAGAACAGAGAGAAGAAGGACAAACTCGACGAATCAAGCACCAAGTGCGTGTTGATTGGCTATTGTGATGAAAGCAAAGGCTACAGACTTTTGGAACCACTCAGCAGCAACAAGCTGCTAATCTCTAGAGATGTCACATTTGATGAAAGAAGTCAATGGGAATGGAGCTCAAACATCAAATCTCAACAATCACTGGAGCCACTGGTTGAGCTGGAACCACCACCCAACTCCATCCTATCTGACCCCAGTCCTCAGGAGAATTGAACCAGACGCTGATTCAGATTCCTCACCGCCCTGTAAAACTTAAACACTTGATGAAATCTATGAGAGCAAAATATGCCATGTCTGCCTCTTGTCCAACCACCTTTGATGACGCCGTAAAAGTGAATGTTTGGAAGGATGCAATGACAGAAGAAATCGAAGCAATAGAACATAATAAAACTTGGACCTTGGCCCATAAACCTCCCAACAAAGAGATCATTGGACTAAAATGGGTCTACAATGTAAAGCTTAATGAAAATGACTCTATACTTAAGCACAAAGCCCGTCTCGTGGCAAAGGGCTACTCTCAAAAACCGGGGGAAGACTACGAAGAAACATTCGCGCTTGTCACCAGGATGACTACCATCCGCCTCATTCTCGCAGTTGCAGCTCAATTTAGATTACCTATATAGGCTTCTTCTTCTTCTCCTTCAATATAAGCGATATAAACTTATATAGTAGAAGAAAAAGAAGAAGAATAAGAAGTCTATATATGCTTCTTCTTCTATATAGACCATAAATAGAAGAAGTCTATATAGGCTTCTCGCAGTTGCAACTCAATTCAGGTATCCTTTATACCAATTGGACGTCAAATCCGCTTTTCTCAATGGTGAATTATCAGAAAAAGTTTACGTAGATCAACCACAAGGCTTTGAGAAGAAAGGAGAAGAGAAGAAGGTATACAAGCTTCACAATGCCCTTTATGGCCTTAAGCAAGCCTCATGTGCTTGGCATGAAAATATTAATGCCTTTTTCATCAGAGAAGGCTTCTCCCGATGCCCAATCGAACCAACACTATATATCAACAACAACAACACTCAAGCCTTTATCCCACCATAGTGGGGTCGGCTATATGGATCCTTTGTCGCCATTGCGCCCATCTTTAATCATAGCCTCACTAATGCCTAAGTACTACATATCTTTTCTTATAGTTTCATTCCAAGTTTTTTTTGGTCTACCCCTCCCCCGTTTAACATGTCTAGTGACTAAACTCTCACAACTCCTAAAAGGTGCCTCTAATGGTCTCCTATGTACATGTCCGAACCATCTTAAACGAGCTTCTCGCATCTTCTCTACAATTGGCGCCACTCCTACCTTATTCCTGATACATTCATTCCTAAATTTATCCAGTCTCGTGTGACCACACATCCACCTAAGCATTCTCATCTCCGCAACTCCCTTTTTTTGCTCATGTACACCATTCACTGCCCAACCCTCAGAACCGTAGAGCATTGCTGGCCTAATTGCTGTACGGTAAAACTTGCCTTTAAGTTTTAATGGTACTTTACGATCACATAAGATCCCAGACGCTCCTCTCCACTTCAACCAACCTGCTTGGATTCTATGTATCACATCTTTATCTACACCTCCATCTTTTTGAATTATCGATCCCAGATATTTAAAGCACTCACTGCGGGAAATATCTTGGTCACCCAATTTAATGACAGAGTCATCCGGCCTTCTTGCATTACTAAATTTAAGCTCTATATACTCCGTCTTTGTCAACCTAAAACCCTTCTTTTCTAAAGTGTCTCGCCAAGATTCAAGTTTCGCGTTTACACCCTCGCGCGTCTCATCGATCAAAACAATATCATCTGCAAATAATAAACACCAAGGTATTGCTTGTTGGATATGTCCGGTGAGCTCATCTATGATAAGGGTAAAGAGATAAGGGCTTAAAGCTGACCCTTGATGTAAGCCGACAACGATAAGGAATTACTGTGTTAATCCTCTAGATGTCCTTACCCTGGTCACTGAATTTGTATACATATCTTTGATTACGTCAATGTATGATACATTTACACCTTTCTTTTCTAAGACTCTCCACAAGACCTCTCTTGGAACCCTATCATAAGCCTTCTCCAGATTGATAAACAACATATGCAAATCTTTTTGTCTTTCTCGATATTTGTCAATGAGTCTCCTCAAGAGATGTATTGCTTCCATGGTTGACCTCCCTGACATGAATCCAAATTGATTCTCTGAGATGCTAGTCTCTCGTCTAACTCTTCTCTCTATTACTCGTTCTCATAGTTTCATAGTATGACTCATTAGTTTAATTTCCATGTAATTGACTATATATCAAGAAGGAAGAAAATGAGAAAATCTTTGTATGTCTATATGTTGATGACCTCATTATTACCGGAACCAATCTAGAACTTATAAATAGATTTAAGCAAAAGATCAAGCAACGGTATGAAATGACCGATCTGGGCCTCTTGAAGTTCTTCCTAGGGCTCCAGATCAAATAGCTTGGAGGCGACATTTTCATCACACAAGAACATTATATCAGAAGCCTGCTGAAGAAATATGGTATGGATCAGTGCAATCCCACAATTACTCTCATGGCTCACGACAAGTTAGCAACAAAGAAAGAAGAAGAAGAAGAGGACACAGACAAAGAAGAATATCGGAGCCTTGTGGGCTCCTTGATCTATCTCACAAACACAAGGCCTGATATAGAAAACTCAGTCAATGTCGTTGTCAGATTCATGAGTAAGCCAGGAAAGATCCTTCTTGCCGCAGCCATGCACATTCTCAGAAATCTTCAAGGGACAATACAATTCGGTCTTCTTTATAAAAAGGACAAAAACGAAGAAGTGATAGGCTACACCGATTCAGATTGGGCAGGGAACACCGATGACAGAAAGAGTACTAGTGACTACCTCTTCCTGTTAGGATCAAAATCTATCTCATGGAGCTTAATGAAGCAGTACGACGTGGCTCTCTCCACGACTGAGGCGGAGTACATCGCACTCAACATTACAGCCTGTGATGCCATTTGGCTGCAACGAATACTGCGAGAAATCAGGGATGAAGGAGAGACGAAATGAGTAAAAATTCATTGTGATAACACATCAGCTATCGCTCTATCTAAGAATCCAGTATACCATAGCCGAAGTAAGCACATAGAGATACATTTCCATTTTATAGAGAGCTAATCGAGAAGAAAGAGATTCAACTAGATCACTGCCCTACCCAGGGCAACTCGCCGACATATTAATGAAGTCCCTTTCTAGGGACCGCTTCATCGATCTAAGGAACAAGATAGGAGTAAGCGACGACACCGATTTAGGGGAGGTGTCGAATGGAAATCTGCGCCATTAATAAAGAAGTTAAACATCATTATTAAATGTAAACGGCTTAACCACCAACTAATACCAGCCCTCTTTGTATTCTGATGTATTCCAGATATTTCTACTGCCTGTATTTATACAGGTATTGATGAATGAAATCCATTGAACTGTTTTACCCCGCATCTCCACCATACTCTGTGTTCTTGTACCAAGTAAAACTGGTTAACATAATTATTCCTAACATCAACAATGTTATAAGTTTTCTATCTAAGCGATTTAGAGAAAAGGGGAAAATCAAGTGAAAATGAACAATAATGAGAAATCCTACAGGAATAAAGAGGTGAGAAGTGTCATATGATTTTGTTAAAGCGTCATGTGTGTAATAAGGCGTCGGATTTTTGATCGTAAGGAGAAAATCGAATTTTATTCATCGGAAGGAAATGATTATCATAACCACATAGTGAGGTTATTTATATGAATAACATGCAAATGATTATTGACCATGAGATCCTGAAGATCAATGTCATTCTAACTTGTCGTATGCACCCTTGAAATGTTAGAATGATAATCAAGGCCATACTAGTAATCATCACCGCTAGTATTCACCTATCCAAACTATTTCCTCATTAACTTGATCTAATCGTCTTATCCGTGCATCTTTCACCCGTTATGTGATAGGAACTACTAGGGCAAACTAGAAAAAGTAGAGACTAGAGAGGAAGAAGACGGCTAGGGTTTGCTAGAAAAGAAAAATACATGGAATAATTATGCATGCCTCCAAAAGAGGGGGGAGATGGGTATTTATGTGAACCCTCTCCCCCTAGGGCCGGCCGGCCCCAAGTGAGGGCTGAACCGGTTCGGTTCAGCCCTCCTTCTCTTATTTAATTAATTGCGGGCTGAACCGGATGGTTCAGCCCGGTCTTTTCCCGGCGCTCCTTTTGGTCTTCTGGCGTACTTGAATCCTCGAAAGCGCATGTCGTCCGGGGGCATAACACTCCCCTCCCCTTCAAGAGGCAGCTTGTCCTCAAGCTGAAAGTCTGGAAAGAACTCCCGGAACTCCAGTAAATCCACCCATGTGTTGTGGGCCTCGGACAGATCCTTCCACTTGACCAGAACCTCTGAACGGTATTCCGTGCCATGTTTCTTCCAGCGGAACAACAGTATATCCTCGGGACTGGGGCGTAGCTCGCCCGTCGTAGTAGCCTCGGGAAGGAAGGGAGTCACAGTGACCGCCGCTCCCAGCTTCTTCTTCAGCAGCGACACATGGAATGTGGGATGAATTCTGGACCCTTCAGGAAGAGCGAGAGTGTAAGCAACCGGTCCCACCCGATGAGTGATGCGGAACGGGCCATAGAACCGGGGATCTAACTTCTGATTGGCCCGGCGAGCAACTGAAAGCTGTCTGTATGGTTGAAGACGGAGAAAGACCTCGTCCCCTACCTGAAACGTCCGCTCCGTCCGGTGCTTGTCAGCCTGTAACTTCATCCGGTCCTGAGCGGAACGGAGATTGTCCTGCAGGAGGACCAAGGTCTGATCTCTGTTCCGTAGAGCTCGATCCACGGCAGGAAGAGCAGTGCTACCCGGCTCGTAGGACCGAAGAGAGGGTGGTGGTCGCCCGTAGACAACCTCGAACGGAGTGATCTGCTGGCGGTGTGAAACGAAGTATTGTAGCAATACTCCGCCCAATGTAACCATCGTGTCCAAGAACGGGGCTCATCCATGACGAAACATCGGAGGTATGTCTCGACCCCCCGATTGAGGACCTCGGTCTGGCCATCTGTCTGCGGGTGATGCACTGTGCTCATGCGCAACCGGGTCCCCTGTAGCCGAAACAGCTCCTGCCAGAAATTGCTAATGAAAACCGGGTCGCGATCGGAGATGATCGAACTCGGAAGACCATGTAGACGCACCACCTCCCGGGCAAATAGATCGGCAACGGTCTCCGCGGAGTACGGGTGGCTGAGGGCGAGAAAGTGACCGTATTTGCACAGTTTGTCCACTACGACCAAGATCACTGTCTTGCCCTGAGAGCGGGGCAACCCGTCGATGAAGTCCATCGAGACCGTCTCCCAAACGTGCTGAGGAATCTCCAAGGGCGTTAGCAGTCCTGCAGGTGAGGACGTCTCGTATTTCTGTCGCTGGCACACGTCACACTGCTGTACGAAACGCTGAGCATCCCGGCGTAGCCCCTTCCAAAAAACATTGGCCCGTAGCCGTTGTAGGGTACGGAGCACCCCCGCATGGCCTCCAGTCGGGGACGAGTGGAACTCCTGTAACATAATTTCCTTCCAGGTAGACGAGGCGGGAATAACCACCCTCCCGTGGTAGTACAAGTGTCCCCCAACCAGTTGGTAACCCGGAAGAGTGGGATGGCCCTGGGACAAGGCCTCCACAATCGGTTGGAGCTCTGGGTCCGCGGCGACCTCCCTCTGAATGTCATCCAGGGACTCAATTAGAGGCCCCGAAAGGTGGAAAATGGTGCTCTCCGGTAGGCGGGACAGAGCGTCGGCCACCAAGTTCTCCTTGCCCTGCTTGTACACGATCTCATAATCATACCCCAACAACTTGGTCAGCCACTTCTGTTGGAGAGGGGATGCCAGCCTCTGATCCAAGAAGTGCTTCAGGCTCTGGTGATCAGTGCGAACTTTAAAATGATGGCCCAGCAGGTATGGGCGCCATAGCGTCACGGCATGTAAGATTGCCAGCATCTCTTTCTCGTACGTGGAGAGGCCCAGGGTCCGAGGTGCGAAGGCCTTGCTGAAATAAGCCAACGACCTCCCCTCCTGCATCAAAACCGCCCCAATGCCAACTCCGGAGGCGTCCGTCTCCAAGACGAACTCCTTGGTGAAATCTGGCAGGGCGAGCACCGGTGTGGTCGTCATGGCCTCCTTGAGAGCGGAGAAGGCCCGCTCGGCCTCATCATGCCAGGTAAAGGACTCCTTGTGGAGGAGCTGGGTAAGAGGGCGTGCCAGCTTACCATAGTCCTTCACAAACCTCCGGTAGTAACCAGTCAGGCCCAGGAAGCCTCGTAGCGCCCGTACTGTAGTGGGCCGCGGCCACTCCACCATGCTCTCGATCTTCTTTGGGTCCGCCCTGACCCCCTGGGCCGAAACCAGATGACCCAAGTACTCCACCTCTGGTTGCCCAAACGAGCACTTCGACAGCTTAGCGTTGAACTGATGCTGCCGCAGGATAGTAAGAACCTGCGCCACGTGCTCGATGTGCTCCTCCCACGTCCGACTGTAGATCAGGATATCATCAAAGAAAATGAGCACCGATCGCCGAAGAAGCGGCCGAAAGGTCTCATTCATCACCGCCTGGAAGGTCGATGGGGCATTTGAGAGCCCAAAGGGCATCACCAAGAACTCATAATGCCCATCGTGCGTGCGAAACGCGGTCTTGTGGATGTCTTCCGTCTTCATACGTATCTGGTGATAGCCGGACCGAAGGTCCAGCTTGGTAAACAAGCTCGCCCCATGCAACTCGTCCAAAAGCTCCTCTATCATCGGAATCGGGAACTTATCCTTGATCGTGGAATCATTCAAGTTGCGGTAATCCACGCAGAACCGCCAGGAACCGTCCTTCTTCTTCACCAAGATGATAGGAGAGGAGAAGGCGCTGGTGCTCGGCCGTATGATGCCGGTCGCCAACATCTCCTTCACACTCCTCTCGATCTCAGCCTTCTGGATGTACGGGTACCGGTAGGGCCTGACGTTTGGGGGAGCAGCCCCCTCTTTCAACTGTATGCCATGATCCCTGAATCTGGCCGGCGGAAGGCCCCGAGGCTCCCGGAACACATCCTCGAACTGGGACAACAGTGTCTGTATCTCCTCTGGAATGTCTGGGAGGGTTTGATCCGACGTCTCCACCCCCACCACCATGGCCATCGGAGAGCCCTGCTCCTCCAACAGCTGTAAGCTTCTCACAGAAATCTCCTTCAGAGGGGAGGACCGAATGCCCTGCAAGCAGTAGTCCTTCCCTTGCTGGGTGAACTCCATCGTCAGCCGCACCCAGTCGGTGGTCACCCTCTGTAACTGCCGCAACCACTGGACTCCCAACACCATGTCCGAGCCTCTGATCGGAAGCAAATACATGTCTGTGTGGCACAAGTAGCTCTGCACGCGGATTTCCACCCCCTTCATCACGCCCTCGCATTTCAGCTTGCTTCCATCCGCTACCATCACCTGGAACGCCGCTTCTCTATCAATCGCATGCCCCACCTTCGAAGCGACGGCCGGATTGATGAAATTGTGGGTGCTCCCACTGTCCACCAAAATGGTCACCCGCTCCTTGCCGATCCGGCCTGTGAAACGGAGAGTCACCGGGGCTGATCCCCCCTGCATGGCCTGTATAGAAACTCCAAACTCTGTCAGGTCGAGTGCCTCAACGTCGACACTCTCCAGTAGATCCTCCTCCTCATCCTCCTCTCGCAGCATAAACACCTGAATTTTCTGGCAGTTGTGTCCCCTTGTGTATTTCTCATCACAATTAAAGCACAGACCCTTCTCCTTCCGAGCCTGCATCTCCGGCCAGGTCAGCTTATTCACCGTGGGACGAGTGGGAGGTAGCTGATCTTTTCGTCCCGCTGCGGGCGCCGCGGGTGGCCGGGTCGCCGTCCGGTTCCGCTGCCTGTTGTAACGTTCCTCCTGTATCCGCGCGATGCTAATAGCATGACTCAGACTGCGCGGCAAGTACGCGTGCACCTCGTCGCGTAAGTAGTCCTTCAGACCCGAGATGAAACAGCTCAACAACGTTTGCTCTCCCCAGGTGACCCGGTTGGCCAGCTTCTCGAATTCCGTCCGATACTCCGTGACTGTGCCCCGTTGGCGGAGTTTCTGTAGGCTGACCTCCACGTCCTCGTACTCCAGTGGTCCGAATCTAGCCGAGAAAGCCTCTATGAACTCGGCCCAGGGAGCATGGGCGCGCCCCCGCAAAAACCACTGTGTCCACTGGTATGCGTCCTCCTCTAGATGGAAGGCCGCCAACTGTACCCACTGAGCCGTTGGAACCTCCTGATATCTGAAGAATAGCTCGGCCTTCTGGATCCACTCGAGCGCGTCGCCTCCCCGGAACTTCGGAAAGTTCATCCGAGTCAGCTTGGGTTGCATGTAAGGTCGCTGAAATGCCCCACCCAAACCGCCTCCATTTTGACCCAACGGCCCGTGTTGCTCATGATCTCCTTGATGCCCTCCGTGATTCCACCCTGGGGGTCTCCCCGGCCCCATTTTGGCCAGTCCATATCCTCCGTTCGGAGCGTTCGCTGGTTGGGGAGGAAAAAATTCCATTGCGCCTCCGAGAGGGACCGCATTCGCCCCGGTAGGACGAAACAGCCCAAATCCTTGGTGTTGCGGTCTCCAGGGTTGTCCTGCGTGCTGTCCGGGTCCAAACGGAGCTCCTCCAACCTGTCCGGAGCCTCCTCCATGTCGCAGCAGGCCGCCGGGTCCCTGCAGGGGCTGTTCGAAACCCCACTGGGTCGCTGCACCTCCGCCGGCCCCCCACTGGGCTGCTGCCCCTCCGCCGATTCCCCAGGAGCCTCCTGCAGCCTCCGTCGGCCTGCTGGAGCCAAACCGGAGTGGCTCCGGTATCTCCCGACCCCCTGGGTCTCTGCCGCACAGCCCCGCTGCGTCCGAATGCCCGCCTGGACGGAATGGGGCTCCGCCTCCCCGAGCGGCGTCGATCGGGTCTCCCGTGCCCGATCCGGAGCCGGACGCTCCAGACGACAGCCCCCCGCTACTTCTCGCTCCCGTGCTGCCCTCATTTGGCGTATTGGCTGCCCCGGTGTCGGATCCATCGCCGTTCGCCGCCTTTCCTTTCAGATTTTGCAAAAGGAGAGATTTCAACTCCTCCATCCTCGTCTCGAGGCGTTCCTCCAGATTTTTTTGCGAGTTCTTCACGCTTGCTTCGATCGCCGCTACGGAATCCGTCAAGGTGACGTAGTTCTCCTCGATGGAGGCCAAGCGCGCCATTTCCGCCTCCGTACGGGTCACCATGGTCGCAGGAAGGAGGCTCTGATACCAAATGATAGGAACTACTAGGGCAAACTAGAAAAAGTAGAGACTAGAGAGGAAGAAGACGGCTAGGGTTTGCTAGAAAAGAAAAATACCTGGAATAATTATGCATGCCTTCAAAAGAGGGGGGAGATGGGTATTTATGTGAACCCTCTCCCCCTAGGGCCGGCCGGCCCCAAGTGAGGGCTGAACCGGTTCGGTTCAGCCCTCCTTCTCTGATTTAATTAATTGCGGGCTGAACCGGATGGTTCAGCCCGGTCTTTTCCCGGCGCTCCTTTTGGTCTTCTGGCGTACTTGAATCCTCGAAAGCGCATGTCGTCCGGGGGCATAACATTATGCATATGCCCAACCTAACTAAGTCTATTTTTTAGTACTTTTTTTCTTCTTCAATGGAAGCTTATCCTATAATTCCTCTCCTATAATCAGCAACTAAATCATTTTCCAACCTATGATATTTTTGGTAAGGACTCATCTAATATACAAAATAATAAAATGACTCCTAAATCCAAGTATATACCCATCCAACATGAATTTAAAAAAAATCACTATCTAAATTATCTGAATTCCAAAAGAATTGCTCTCTGTATTCCATCCTTCAGCCTCAAAATCATTATTTTATCAGTTATATTCATGTTTAGGACTCCTGTTAAAGCGGTTAGCTCGTTTTCATGTCTGGTAATTTGTATTATTTTCTATTATTTGTCTACTTTCATTTCTCTCATGATTATATTCTATGCATGTAGTTATCTTAGTTTTCCTTTATTATTTCCGTCCACTATTTCGATCATCATTCTATTGTTGATTCATTGCAATGCCTGAACCAATAAATATATCATTTTATTAAATTATAAATCTCCTACCTCACAGATATTATTAATAATTAAGTCCCTAGATTTGGCTACTTCAAACTGTTTTACTTCTAGAGATCAACATCTTTATTTTCTTGTGTTTTAATCTCTGATCATTACCAAGATGTTCTCATTAAAAATAATTCAATCAATCCCATGAT
Organism: Dactylorhiza incarnata; assembly: GCA_033032865.1. NCBI lineage: Eukaryota > Viridiplantae > Streptophyta > Magnoliopsida > Asparagales > Orchidaceae > Dactylorhiza > Dactylorhiza incarnata. The sequence goes on along the minus strand of JAWHQI010000347.1, from coordinate 1,473,080 downwards.
ACTTGTGGTGGGACCCTTCCCCGGACCCTCGCTACGCGGGGATGCTTCGTGCACCGGGCTGCCTTTTTTTTAATCCCATGAAACTTTGGCCGTTGAAATGGATCTCGTCATGGGTAGGTGGAGGATTAGATTGTAGTCAAACACACGCTCCTTACCTTTTCTTGATAGTCTCTTTGGCGGGCAATGATGAAAACCATCCGTACGATAATATTAATTCTCCCGTCCTAGCTCTCGATTCGCTTCTCGCTTGTAAATTTACACCCCAAAAAGCGTCTGTAACACCAGCATGATTGATACCTTCTTGGTTTCCCAGAAGGATCCGGCCCTTGATGGAGGACCGACCGGTAGAGAGGATAGGAGGAGGAGGGGATGGGAGAAGAATCTAGGGTTAGGGAAAGAGGAAAAGAGGGAGCAACCCTCACTTTAGCTTGATTGATCCAAAGATAGAGAAATACAACATAAGGTGATCCTCTTTATAGGGAGGGATCCACCACACTCAACATTAAAATAAAATACAACATTTAAAATAAAGATACAAAGAGGAACCCGCCGGTCCCCTATTTCGCATCACCCGAACCTCCCGGTTCGTTCCGTCCGGCGCCATGCAGCCCGGTTTGCAATCCCGCGTCGCGTGCTCCCGTGTCGTCGCGCGTCCTCCTCGAATAAACTTGCCAAGGCGGGTCTTCCGCGTGCATATCGGTAACAATACCGCCGTTTGGAAAATTAGCCTTGTCCTCAAGGCAGTAATCCGGAAATTGGCGCCGAAAATCATCCCGTAGTAGCCAAGTCGCGGCGGAGATAGGGCGGTTGCGCCAAGCGACCCGGATCTCCACCGGAGTGGGATCCCCCAACGTATGATGGCGCCGATCAATGATAGCCTTAGGGTAGAGGGGTTCGGAGCCGGTGTAGTCGAGGTCGGCCGGTTCGAGGTAGCCGATAACACGCCGGAGTTGAGAAACATGAAAAACCGTGTGGATGCGGCTACTGTCCGGTAGGCGGAGCCGGTAGGCCACGACTCCGATGCGACTGACGATCTCAAAGGGCCCATAGAAACAAGGTGCCAATTTGGGGCAAGGGCGGCGGACGACCGTAAGCTGGCGGTATGGATGAAGTTTGAGGAATGCTCGCTCGCCCACTTGGAAGGGAAGGTCCCGACGCTTCCGGTTAGCAAAAGAGAGCATCTTGGCCTGTGCGTGCCGGAGATGATGCTTCAAACTGTCCAAGATAACGTCCTGATCATACAAATGGTCGGCCAAGCTAGCTACAGGAACATTCCCCCGGAAGATGTCGGAGCACAGAGGGGGGGGGGGGGTCGGCCATAGATGGTCTCAAACGGTGAGGTATTTGCGGCGTGATGGTATGCCGTATTATAGGAGTATTCCGCCCAGCATAACCATTTTGCCCATGATCCGGGCCTCTCGCCAATGAAGCATTGCAAATACGTTTCCAAACACCGATTAAGCACCTCGGATTGCCCATCCGACTGCGGATGATATGTCGTACTCATCCGGAGATACGTGCCCTGGAGACGAAACAGAGAAGTCCAAAAACTGTTGAGGAAGAGCGGGTCGCGGTCGCTCACTATGGAGCGGGGAAAGCCATGAAGTCGCACGATCTCGGTGATGAAGCTGTCTGCCACGGTTGCCGCAGTGTATGGATGGCGGAGAGGAACGAAGTGGGCGTACTTCGTGAGACGGTCGACGACCACCAAAATGCAATCAAACTCATTCGAACGAGGCAGTCGGGTGATGAAATCCATCGCAATGTCCTCCCAAACGAGCTCGGGAATCGGCAGGGGCTGCAGTAGGCCGTTGGGGAACATCGTCTCATATTTCGCCTTCTGACAAGGCAAACATGCCGCCACGTAGGCCTTCACCTAGCGGAGCATGTGTGTCCAGTACAGCGATGCGGCTAAACGCCGATACGTACGGAAAGGCCATGCGTGGCCCCCCGAGGGTGTGGAGTGGAACTCGGCTAATAGTTGCGGGATCCGAGAGGAGGTTGCCGATACCACTAGGCGGCCCTGATGGAAGAGCCGGCCCCCAATGAGAGAATAGGGCGGCCGTGTCGCCGGGTCCGCTAGTAAGGCCGCCCGAATGCTAGTCAATTGGGGGTCGTGGTCCACTTCTTGCTGGAGGATGGTGGCGTCCTCCCAAACTGGTCTCGAAATGGCGGCCAATTCCGGGGCGTGAGGGTGATGAGAGAGAGCATCGACCGCCCGGTTGGTCTTGCCAGGACGGAACTCGATCGTGAAGTCATAACCAAGAAGCTTGGCCACCCAAAGTTGTTGCGTTGGTGTGGCGATTTTCTGCTGGAGTAAGTGGCGGAGACTATGATGATCGGTACGGATCACGAAGGGGCGGCCCAAGAGGTATGACCTCCAATGTTGTACCGCCAACACGAGGTCCATGAGCTCGTTCTCGTAAGCCGAGCGGCTGCGCACCGCGGAAGAAAACCCCTGACTGTAATAAGCGATAGGTCGGTCGGCCTGCATCAACACGACGCCCACGCTGGAACCCGAAGCGTCACACTCCACGAGGAACGGTTGCCGGAAATCCGGCATGGCCAGAACCGGCCCTTGCACCAAAGCCGCTTGTAGGGCGGCGAACGCCGCCATTGCGGCCGGCGACCACACAAAAGGGCCTTCCTCCGAGGCTTTCAGCAACTGGGTGAGAGGGCGGGCCAACCTGCCATAGTCCTTGATGAAGCGCCGATAATATCCGGTGAGGCCGAGGAACGCTCGAACGTCCCGAAGAGAGGAAGGAGTCGGACATCGGAGGACCGCTTGAATTTTATCCTCGTCAATGGCCACGCCGTTGGCGGAGATGGTATGCCCCAAGTAGGTCACCGTGGTGGCACCAAAAGTGCATTTCTTCCGGTTGACGGTGAGATGGTGGCGCCGAAGGGTGGTAAAATTCTCATGCACGGGCGGAGGTGGTCCTGCCAAGAGCCACTAAACACGAGAATGTCATATAAAAAACAAGTACATGCTCACGGAGGACCGGCCGGAAGATGTCATTCATGGTTGCTTGGAATGTGGCGGGTGCGTTGGTGAGCCCAAACGACATCACCAAGAATTCGAAGTGGCCGTCATGCGCCCGGAAAGCCGTCTTAGGCACGTCCTCTGGTCGGACCCGTATTTGGTGATATCCGGCACGAAGGTCCAACTTTGTGAAGAAAGCAACGCCATGGAGCTCATCCAAGAGTTCCCGAATGACTGGGATAGGGTATTTGTCGGGCACCGTGGCTTTATTGAGCTCCCGGAAATCCACACAAAACCGCCAACTCCCGTCCTTCTTGCGAACCAATAGGACCGGACTGGAGAACGGACTAGCACTAGGCCGGATGAGGCCCCCCAACATCTCTCATACAAGCCGCTCTATCTCGTCCTTCTAAGCATGTCCATAGCGGTAGGGCCAAACGGATACCGCCGCCGCTCCCGGTTGAAGCACAATCGCATGGTCGGTCGGCCGAGTAGGCGGAAGGCACGGCGGGGTGGCAACGATATCGGAGAATTCCTCGAGCACGTCATGCAAATCGGCCGCGAGAGGACCGGCCGTATCCGGCAGGGCCGGCTGGAGAGGCCATAGCCAGACCGAGAAATCGACGTCGATGACGCGTGTCATAGCCCGGAACGAGATCGGCGAGCGGAGGAGGGTATAGTCGCCCACTAAGCGGCACGGTTGGTCCTGATGCTGGAATGACATGGTCATGGAGGCCCAGTTCACCCGAACGTCCCCCAAGGTTTGCAGCCACGCCACACCCAAAATGGCGTCGAGGCCGCCCAGCTTAAACATGTAGAAGTCCGCCGTGACCGTGCAAGTTCCTAAAGAGAGGGTGACATCCAAACATTTCCCCAAGGTGGGGCGGCGACGACCATCGCCTAGACAGACGGAGAAATCCAGGGAGGAAGAATATGGCAAATCGATGTCGCGGGCGAGTTGAGCCGACATAAAGTTGTGACTCGCTCCACTATCGATCATAACGATCACCTGGCGGTTATTAATCACGGCTGCGAGCTTCATCGTCCGGGCACGGAATATAGAGACAATTCCAAAACATTAAGGGGTGCCCCCTCTGGCTCCGACGGGGTGGTGTCCGTCGGCATCGCTGAAAGTGCCGAGTCCTCGGAGGAGTAGTCGCCGTCACCGTCACCAACAATCGCGTGAAACTCTTTGACCGGGCACACATGTTGCGGTGAGTAGGGTTGGCGGCAGCGGAAGCATAAACCGCGGCGGCGCAGGTCGTTATAGTCGTTATTGGAGTCGCGGTGCGGGGCGTCTGGACGGGGAGGACGGCCGGCCCCCATTGGGGGCGACCAAGGGCCGCCATCGCGCGGCGGCGGATGGCGGAAAGTGGGAGGTCCGCCAGCGCGGGGATTGATGTCTGCTTCCACCGCACGGGCAAGTTAAAGGGCTTCTAAAACGGTGCGGGGGTGGTGGGTCCGGATGCGTGAACGGATGTTGGGGAGGAGGCCTTGGAGAAAGAATCCCAGGTAGTGGTCGGGCGGGAAGCCCGGAACTTGCGTGACAAGCGCGACAAACTCGTCGATATAAGTGTCCACAGTCGTCGACTGGCGGGCCGAGCAGAGCCGCTCGTTGGCGGAACTTGTGTATCGAGAATCGTAGCAACTGATCATCTCTTGTTTGAACTCGTGCCATGGGATGAAGGGTTGGATCTGGCGTAGCCAACGCTCCCAATGGAGGGCCGAGCCATCAAGGCCGACCATGGCGGTGCCGACTCGATCCGTCGGGGGGGGGGGGGGGGGGGGGGGGTACCGTTTAGGTCGAAGTATTGCTCCGCGCGGGTGATCCACCCCACTGGGTACGTCCCAGAGAACGTCCAAAATGAGGGGGGATCGGCCGGCGGCGGGAGGTAGGACAGCCGGGGGCTGCGGGAGCGGGGCCGGCGCGCGGAAGGCCGGCGCCAGGGGGGGTGCGGCGTCCCGAGCATGGACGCCGTGTCGGCCGGCGATGCCGCCTCGGGCGGAGGCGGAGTGTGGTGGGGCGGGGTTTGGTTCGACGTCAAGGCCTCGAGGCGAGTGAGGACCGCGTCTTGGCTCGCAAGGATCGCCTCCATAGACGACTGAAGGCTCGCGAGGTGGCTGCCGTGTTGCGCGAGGCAGTCGGCGACCGTCTCGGTGCCGTTGGCATTGGAGTCAGGAGGGGCAGTAGGGCGGTTGTTCTTGTTCGGTGCCATGAGGGAAACTCTGGCGGCGCGGGGTGGCGGGCGGAGCGGCAGGTCGAACCTAATGATACCTTCTTGGTTTCCCGGAAGAATCCGACCCTTGATGGAGGACCGGCCGGTAGAGAGGATAGGAGGAGGAGGGGATGAGAGAAGAAGCTAGGGTTAGGGAAAGAGGAAAAGAGGGAGCAGCCCTCACTTTAGCTTGATTGAACCAAAGATAGAGAAATACAACATAAGGTGATCCTCTTTATAGGGAGGTATCCACCACACTCAACATTAAAATAAAATACAACATTTAAAATAAAGATACAAAGAGGAACCCGCCGGTCCCCTATTCCGCATCACCCGAACCTCCCGGTTCGGTCCGCTCGGCGCCATGCGGCCCGGTTTGCAATCCCGCGTCGCGTGCTCCCGTGTCATCGCGCGTCCTCCTCGAATAAACTTGCCAAGGCGTGTCTTCCGCGTGCATATCGGTAACAATGATAGATGTCAATATATGTGATTCATTTTTTGTTCTTTAAATTGCTAGGAATGCTTATTATTATATTTTTCTGGGATTTCTTGGAATTTTCTACTGTTTCTAACACATTGCTTTTTTTTTTCTCTACCTATATTTTCATCAGTTTGCATCAGCAAATATTTAATGGTTTATTCCAAAATCTTGATTGGGCTATATGACAAATGCAGATTTTGTTAACAAACTGAGCAGCAAAGGGAAGCAACTTGATGCTGTCAAATTTGTCATTGAATTCAAGTTATTCAAGGAATGCCCTCCTGCTTCCCTTTTGAAGGCCTATGTCAAGAACTCCAAAAAAAAACGCTGAAGAAGTGCGGCGGAAGGGAAATAATTCTCTCCAATCTGTGGTATGTCTCCTATCTTTTTTCCCCTTGACATTTATACACTTGAAGTGGGGTTGGGGTTGGGGGGTTGGTTAGTTGCCCTCATTGCGACCTTCAGATCAAATGCTTGGGTAAGCCTTCGTGTGCATTAGCGAGGGCTTATAGCCCCTTCGTCTAATCTTTTTTCAGCTGTCGAAGAAATCGATCATTTGGTAGGAAATTGATGGAACTGATTTCTCATTCTTGAACCCTAATTTCAGAAAGACGAGTTCGTTTCAATCTTGGGGATGGGAGGTCACTGTTGGTGTTGCTTCATTGTTTCAAATAGAATAATTTTAATTTCAAGGGAATAGGGGTTAAAATATCACCTTTATAATAATAATAAGGGAATAAAATGTTAATATGAGAGCGTGTAAAAGTGAAACTCATTGCAACCCTAAACAAGCACAGCGAATGTGTTCACAAGAAATGAGTTAGATCCAATTGTCTCCCTACAGTGTTCGGAGTTGATTGAATCTCATTTTCAAAAGCGAGTCCAAACATTTGTTTGATTGAATTTTGATGAAGCCGAGTTCTCATTCTCGAAACTAACCTTTAAGAAGGTTAAATGAGAGTTTAAATTTGCGAGCTAGAAATTAACTTGAAGCAACGAAGCTTTAGGGGGTCCAATTGGCACGGTGGCGGCGGTCATGAACGTAGTGGTTACGAACCTTCGTTTGTCAACGCCCTACCTCACCTACGGAACTTCAAACTCACCGGAGCAAAAACACAGCGCCGGATGACGGTTCGCAACCACCGCATTCATAACCGCCACCGCCGTGCCAAATGGACCCTTAATATGAGTGCGAACAAACAAAGCAACCTGAGTTCCCACATCACAATCAAATAAATATTGTTGCAACTCACTTCGACGCGGTTCACTTACCGAATTATGATCACGCTTATCGTGAAATATACCGATCCTTAATGCATCTGGCACGCCCTTTTTATTCATGTACTCAAAATCCTATGTTTCATCCTCTGACTCAGAATGAGGCCATTGCAAAAGAGTTGGCTTCACTAAACAATGTGATCAAAATAGTTGAGGAGTACAATCTTGGTTCAGCTTATCAATGCGAGGGACTTCAAAAGCGCATCGAGCAATTAGAGAAGCAAAAGGCGGAAAAGAAGCGACCGGCTGTTTTTTCTGCTACCTCCGGCTCAAAAGCGCGAGCCCAAAAGCAGAATCAACTTAAATCCAACAAGCGGCTTCGGCCATCAGCATCCGATGTCACCACGCCATTGCCGCCCCATCAGCAAACCATGCCCCGTCCGGTCGACCGAGCGCCTTATGTGAGCATGGGCGGTTCTTACAGCCTCCCTGCTGCAGTTCCGCACATTTATGATCACGTCGGCGCCAGCTATTCCGCCAATCCGATGGGACTCCACGGAGCTCCTGTTCCCCTGAGCTCGCATGCATACTCTTCGGAGCCGCTGTTGGGCTCTGGCTATTACGATAATTATAGAGCGGTTTCTTACGGCGGCGGCTACCCTGTTCCAGGCCTGTCGTCGTCGCCTTATATCCCGTCGCGGTACCCTTGATGTATTTCGACTCTTTGGTCAAACATTCCATCTTCTTGTCTATCTAAGACATTTTGTTAGTTTCGAAGAACTTAAGATCTAATATCTAGATGCCTTTGGCATACTGGTTTTATGATGTATGGAACCTGCACTTCTGCAGCTGCATTGTAGTTTTCTTTTATCTTTACATCTAGATAATTGCCTGTTTATTTTACTTTATTTTATTTTTTAATTATCTATTCATTAACTAGCTTTTATATGTGCTTTGGAAGGATGCAGCTGGAGAATTTCATATTTTTATTTGTCCATGCAAATATTATATGATATATAACAATGCTTAGACCATTTTGTCTCAACTAGATCCCAGTTTCTGTTAGCTCGATAACTCGTAATTTTCGAGTCCCTGAACCCAATCGTTAGCCTAATCTCTTTTTGGCATGTCGTTGCTCGGATTCGAGCTGCCCATGATGCGCAGCAGCTCCAGTCATGGATCCACAGTGAGCTCGATAACAAGGAGGAGCATGGCAGAGAGCTCGGTTAAGAGAGGAGAGGAAAATGGAGAAGAAATGAAGAGGAAGAAGGACGCGAGACTCGGCGTCTTGCCGTGTGGGTACGGAGGAAGGAGATGTGGATTGCAGAAGCAGAATTGAAGTGAATTCCGATCTCGTATAAGGAGAGAAGGACGTCGCCAACTCCGCCTCCTCATCCCCTTTTTCTTCGCATTTTGGTGGTTACAATGTACCCAATTTCTTGTGTCATGTACATGAAGCCTTTGGCCTTTGCACATAACATTGAGGCTTACTTGGTATTTAAAAAACCATAATTTATCGTTCGAGAAATTTCTAGTTGCGTCGATTCTCATCGACCCAATGTTTCCATACTTACACCATACCAAAACTTTTCCCGAAAGTTAGCATAATTACAGATTGCACCCTTCTTACTTTTGAATTTACAAAAACCTCCCTTAAGCTTTAGAATTGAAGATCAAATACGTTGTACTCAGTATCTTTTTGGTAAATACTCAATTATAGATAAATTTAAGTTTTCTGTTATCATCCCTAACCTTAACCCGAATAGATGTCACTCCAACGGCTCTTCACAAAGGAAGCATGAAACTTCAGAAAACTAAGATTCTCAAGGCTCTATTTGGCCTAGCGTTTGTTCACCGCAGCGCCAAACAGGCGAATTGACACGAGCAGTGTGAAAATCCACACCACTGGTTCTCCAATCACTGCAATTTCTGATCTGGAAGCATTTAAATCCAATGCAAGTCGGAGTGATCATACAGATGGTGCAGAAAGGAAGAACTGATTACTCATCACCTTCATCTCCAGGCAGAGGAGACGACCAGAGCTCTGTTTATCCATCCAAGATACAGAGCTCCGTCTCTCTCCTCCAGCCTATAATTCTGGCAATACTTCTCCAGCAATGCCTTAATCGTCCCATTCACCAGCGAACTCAACGGATGTGGCGCGAACCCCGCCATTTTAAATCTGGCCTTCCATTTTCCGTGAACCTCGTGCCGCTCCACCCTCTCCTCTCCCTCGCAGGCGATTATGTTCACAATGTCCCTCGCCAGGCAATGCTGCTCCACGCTAATCCTCTCCCTGTTCTCCCTCGGCAGTGTCGCGTCGATCGACTCGAAGATTGCGGTGTAGTAATCAAGAACCTCCATGAATCGCGGGAAGAAAGCGGCGGTGTTCGTGTTTGATTCCTGCTCGATGAGCGTCACCACCTTCGGCGAGAGACTCTTCACCATTCTCAGCAGGCTGTCGCGGTAATTCATGGTGCTCACGCTCTCATCCGGCATGTGGTGAAGCTGGAAGGCGAAGTTCACCGCCAAGGCCTCCCCCGGCCGGAGATCAAGGCTCTCCGGATTAACCTCGCCGACGGAGATGGCCGCGTGGTGGAATTCGAAAGGCAGCTTGCACGACTTCGCGAAACTCGATAGACGCTGTCCGACTATATGCAGGCCGCCGCCTCTGGCGTATGAGGAAACAGAGTCGTCGATGCCGGTGATTCTCAGGCGCGGCGGGCCGCCAGGCCTAGCCGCCAGAGCCTGAATGAGAGTCAGCCACTGGCTTCCCTGCGCGATTTGGAAGTCGATGATGTGAATCATGTCTTCATGTTTGACGGCTTCAGCAATGGCTCCATTGGCAGAGATGTAGCCGAACTTGAAGTAAGGACAGACTTCATAAAGAATGTGCATATAGGACAGAAGATCTGAGCTTGGGGGCGGCTCGCTGCATTTCAAGGATTTGTAGATTACACTGCCGGAGGAAGACAGACGGGCGACGAGGCCTTCCAGCATGTAAGCTCCCAATCTCTGCAGCGGTTCGCCGGAGACGGAAACCATGTGCCGGAGCTCTGTAATCAGCCACTCTGCTTCGGCGAGATTGATGCCGTCTGCGACGGTTCTTGCGCAGGCAATGAGGGCCTGCTTGAGATCTCTCGGAATCACTGGTAGGACTAGTTTGTAAGCCCCGAAGCTGTCGACGGAATCATTGTAAGGAGAAAGCATTAAACTTTCCAACTCCAGTTTGTGATTCAGCTCATATAAATCTTCAGTCACGCATGAAACATAGACAGGAGACTCGTATGCGTGATAAGAGTGGCTCGGGGAAGAAGACGGCGAGCTGTAAGTGCAGGTGACCGCTGGTGAAGAGGATTCCAGAGTGCAGTATTGACAATTAGTTGATTCGTTCAATTTTTTCATCTGGGATCTGTTTCTGTTGAAAAACCTCTTAAAAGTTCGTCTTTTTTGTCTGCAATGGGAGCATATGTAATTGAGGTTTAGTAGCAGATTAGGGATTTATTAGTTAAATCATAATTAGACAATAATAGCTTGTAATTGCATTTATTTTCTTGGCGGTGGTCATAACCGTTGTCATGCCAAACATACATTATATGACATTAGCCTTTTTGCCCAAAGTCACCAGAGCAAAAACACCGCGCAAAATCTAGCCCTAGTTTACTATTTTCTGTAAGTTCTTGCGAGTCCCTCTCTCTCTCTCTCTCATTTTTTCATCAAAGAGTTCAAAATTCTCTTTAATAGTTTTGTAACTTTTGCTCTGTTTGGGATAGAGGTTGCAGATGAGAAAGATGTTGCGCTTATAAACGGTCCGATAACAACGTTCGTTGTTCAAATAGAGCTTTCTCAGCCACCAGAGCTGTCCCAAAAAGAGAGGCTTTTAACTTTACAAAGCCTTGTTGGAAATCGAAGTTGGATGAGGGTGGACATTCAACTCAAAAATTTAACTCAGACGAGATACTGTTACGAAATCAAACAAGAGGAAACAAATGCAGGAAATTTAAGATTTACGTGGTTCGCTCGAATTTAGGCTATGCCCACGAGAAGCAGCAGATCGTTTCACTATATGAAAGAATAGATTCTCTCACTCAATGATGATGTTTTTTGTTTCGCCGTCACGGCCTCCTTGACACTCGCCCGTGGATCGGGCAACAAAACTTCCGAAAACTCTGCGCATCTAATGCTTGTGTGTGATTTCAAAATGAATTAAGATTCCAGTCATATAACTAACAAGTAACAACATAATATTTTGAACACAGATATTCAGTGTGTGGTTAAATCATGCTCCAGTGTGTCTAAAAGCAGTTTATTTTTGAAGTCATCCTTCCCTTTGCAAATAAAGTTCATTTCTTTTTTGGTTCTAGATAAACCTCTTCCTTCACAAAAGGGGAAAGTGTAGAACAAAAAGAAGAAGCATCACAGGAAAGGGGAAGTAATTGGAGAAGAAAAGCAGCAGCTCTCCTCAGCCACACAAAGAGGAAGATGTGAAATGAACATGATGGTAAGAAAACAAGAGTAGAATGAAAAAATCGAACAAAAAAACAACACAGAAGACAACAACAGTCCGTTTTTCACTAGATCAAGAACAATAAAAAAGTTTATACATCAGATATTATACTTCTTACAGTTTTAATACACAAATTAGTCATCCTGTAATAGAAAATAGATCATAATTCTACCAATAAATCATCAGATGTCAAAGAAGAACACTCCCCTGCAGCTGGAAATCAGTATTGCGGATTCTTTTCACATGAAAAACAGAATTTTGATGCAGGAAATGAAACAAGGAGCCATCGAGTTTAAAATGAGGAAGAGAATGCAGATTTAAAGAAATTAAAATCGACAGATGCAGAAATTCATCAACTCTTGCATACCTTCAGTTGACTTTACAGCTTCCTCCTAGCTTTCAGCCGAGCTCCATGAGAGAGAAGAGACAGAGGGGGAGAGAGAAAGCCAGGGACTGATTCGAAGAACAGATATCTCCAGGTTCTTCCTGGCATAGAATTATATATAAGCATCGAGAACATAATTGAGCCCCTAAATTTGCAGAAATTACTGTTTCTGCCCAAATCTAACGCGCATGGTTGATCTTTGACTGCGTTGATTTACAAAAGCATCGAGTTTTTTTGACTCGCTGACCAGGATTTGAAAATTGAGAGGAATGGCAATAAATTTCAACGTGTTCTACATCCGATGCTTGACTTCCCGTGTGTTTTGTTTGTTTGTCTCTTTGACTTTGCACCATAAACTCCAAATGGTTTCAGAGATCTGTTAGAATAGCACTGATGAGTAGTAGGTTTGAATATTAGTGAGCTTGACTGTCTCATTTCAGGAATCCAGCTTCAGAAATAATTTTCGAATAGTAGAATCGTCGGCCGAGCGAATAATTGAGGTGTAGAGTTAGGCTCTACGCTGGAGATACTACATAAGACCATTCCACACCGACGAGTCTTAGTGGACTATCTTGAGCGGAGCCACAATTACAAATCTTCTATTCGAGGGGATTCATGTTAAAATACATATAGAAGAGCTAAGCTCAAGAGACACGGGAGCTGAATCAATGGTGATTGGCGTTCCTGAAGAGATGCGGCTTTCAGAGCCATCCCTGAAGGAAGGAGTCGCGGCGAGGAGGAGCGTCTGCAAAGTTAAAAGCAAATTATCAGAATGAAAAGTCGCAGCCTTTTATGAAGGAGTGAAGCAGTGTCTTTATTTTTGCTATAAGTATGTAAGTCCCGATGAGGACATATGTCAGTTTTTAATTAAGTTTTCTTTTTCAAAAACAGTAATGAGTGATGTTGCTTTGTGTCGTATTCACTCTCAATATTAAAAGAGTTTTTCTGGTATACCAAATTTTCTTTTTCTTTATACTCTTTAATATAACAATGCTATCAGAGCCAATGAGGTCAAAAAGTAACTTTGCATTTCCATCTATTCCTGCGCCAATATTCAATGGAGAGATATATGAACACTGAGCGGTGCAGATGAAGACGTTATTTCTTTCGCAAGGTTTATGGGAGATAGTAGAAAATGGCATACCAGCCACAACAACAACATCAACGACACCATCAACACCACCATCAACATCTGATCTAAAGGCACAAGCAGAATTACAACAAAAAGATGCACGGGCACTTGTAATTATCCAACAAGGTGTCTCTCCTACCATATTTCCAAGAATTATTGCTGCATTGACTGCTCATGAAAGAAGGTGAAAAAGTTCAGGAGTTTTTGGCTAGAGCAACATCTATAGTAAATCACATTAGACTTTTAGGTGATACTATAGAGGATAAGCGCATTGCTCCTAAACTTGTAAGAAGTTTGACTCCTCAATTTAACCACATAGTAGCTGTCATTGAAGAATCAAAAGACATAACTCTCATAAGTATTCCAGAATTATTGGGTTCCCTACCATCTCATGAGGATAGATTACAAATACAGTCAACTCATGGAGATCATGCCTTGCACACAAGGACCCTTCACATGAAACCCAATTTAACAAAATATAAATCTGAGACAGCATTACCAGGAAGACCTCCACTTACCTCAACTCGAGGCAGAGGAAGAGGTAGGTTTACCTCACCAGGAAGATCATTTCATCCAAAGAAAATTGGTCTATCGTGCATTTTATGCAAACGAACAAATCATGAAGCAAATGATTGTTTCTTTAAATGCAAAAGATGCAAAAAGCCTACTCACATGAAGAAAGACTGCTGGTTTAAGGAAAAACCTGATGCAAAACCTGTTGATACTGAAACCAAAGAGGCTATGTTCGATATAAATAATGACGGCTATCATAACCCTACAACATGGTATATAGATAGTGGTTTTTCAAGTCATATGACTGGCAACAGAAAATTATTTATCTACCTAGATGAGAGTGTATGTTCAGATGTTATCCTTGGAGATGGTAAACTACAACAAATTCAAGGAGTAGGAACTATCAAAATTCAAAATGCACAACATCAAGTAAAATTTATTTATGATGTAAGCTATGTACCTGCCTTAGCAACCAATCTCTTGAGTGTGGGACAATTTAATGCAACGAGGATATAAAGTTGTATTCACTGAAGATTCGTGCAACATACTAAACAGACAAGGAAATTTAGAAGTATCAACACAAATGACAAATAATAGAGTTTTTACTATCTCACTGTATCCAGTTCCTGAAGTTAACTTCACAAGTGCCGAGCAAATTCAAACTAATACTCAACTACGACATCAAAGATATGATCACCTCATTATAGGCGATCTAAAAGACTAAGAACACATCAGATAGTTGAGGGACTTCCAAAATTTGCTCCAGCAAATCACACTTGCGAAAATTGTGCAGAAGGGAAAAGCCATAGATTACCTTTCCCCAAGTCATCATATAAAAGGAGTTTTCAACCTCTTGATCTCATTCATGCAGACCTTTGGGGACCCTCATCATCTTTCAGTAATAAGAAATACTATCTACTTCTAGTGGATGATTGTAGTAGATACATGTGGATTGACATTCTAGCAAACAAGTTTGAAACATTTCAAGCATTTAGAAACTATAAACTGCTCATAGAAAATTAGCTAGAGAGGAAGATTAAAACCTTGAGGACAGATAGAGGAGGAGAGTTCACCTCTGCTGAATTTAATTCATTTTGTACTCAACATGGAATAAGGAGAGAACTCACTGCTAATGGATCACCACAGCAAAATGGAGTAGTAAAGAGAAGAAATCGTACCATCATTGAAATGGTAAGAACCATGTTGATTACAAAACATCATCCTAAGGAGTTCTGGTCTGAGGCAGCAAGCACTGCCACATACATTCTAAATAGGTCTCCTACTAAAGCCTTGATTAAACAAACTCCTTATGAAATTATTTACAAAAGAAAACCTCAAGTCAGTCATTTTAGAATATTTGGAAGTCTAGCTTTTGCTTTCATTCACAAATCAGAAAGAGGAAAGTTGGATAAGACAAGTGTGAAATGCATTTTCGTTGGATATAATGAAGAATCTAAAGCTTATAGGCTATACCAACCTGAGCAACACAAACTTATAACATCAAGAGATGTACTGTTCAGTGAAGATAAGTACTGGGATTTGGGCTCAGAACAAGGGCAGGGGTCAACTTCTACTGATGTAGAAATGGAAGATTCCATCCAGATCAAGTCTTAGCCTCTAATGGTTGAATCCTCCACTAATAAATCAATTGGTGTTGAAGAATCAGAGAGGTATCATCCACATACTCCCACACCTCAATCTTCTCGATCCTCAAATAGCCCAGATTCATCACTGCCTCCAAGAAAATATAGAATGTTAAATGACATTTATTCTCAAACTGAACATGCATTCAGTATAACAACTCCAGTCAACTATGATGAAGCAAGTAAAGTGCTGGCCTGGAAAAGAGCTATGGATGAGGAAATCAGAATGATAGAGAAGAACAACACTTGGTCCTTTATAACAAAACTAGTCAATAGTGATGTTATTGGTTTAAAATGGGTATATAAATTAAAGGAGAATGAATATGGGTCAATTGCAAAGTATAAAGCCAGAATAGTAGCCAAAGGTTATTCTCAAGTACCTGGACTTGACTTTAATGAAACTTACGCTCCAGTAGCTAGAATGGAGACCATTCGATCACTTCTTGTGTTTGCAGCCCAATTCAACTTACCTGTATTTCAGCTAGATGTTAAATCTGCCTTTCTTAATGGTGAAATAGAAGAAGATATATATGTAGAGCATCCGAAAGGGTATGAGAAAAAGGGTGAAGAACAAAAGGTATATAAATTGCACAAGGTCCTCTATGGCCTAAAACAAGCTCCAAGAGCATGGAATGCTAATATTGATAAGTACTTTACATTCCACTCAGTTTCAGAGAAGTAGTAATGATCCATCTCTATATATTAAGAAGCAACATCAAAACATAGTATATATGTGTATCTATATCGATGATCTAAGACTGATGTTGAAGCCAGGAAAATCCTAGGCTCCAAAATTCGGATCAATGCAGCCGGAGGCTACTTGCCCGGTGGTTGAACAAGAAGGCTTGGTTAGCCACGACGAGCAGAATAGAGGGATAACGAACACAACCCCAGGTGTTGCGGCAGGGAGGTCCCACCACGTACCCAGAAGCTCAAAGGAGTCTTCTCCTCCAAAACCACGAATGGCCGAGCTTGGTACTAGGAAGACACTGGCTAGGGAGGATTCTCGCCTATAAGTGGGGTGAAGCTTTGATTTTGGACAAGTGTTATTCCTGGTACCCCTGGAGGTCTATTTATAGACAAATCTGGAGGGAGAGGAAGCAGACGACTATCCCTGATCCCCTTGGAGATGATTTTAGCAAAAGCATAGGCAGGCGAGTAGGTGAGGACCTCGGCCTAAACTGCCGAGTTGGTTGGTGCAAGTCGCCCATAGGCGAGCAAGTCCAGTCCTACGTCCTCCTCGCTCGGTCGGCCTGAGCACTCCGGGTGCGCCTTTCCTTCTCGCTCGGCCGGGTTCCTACTCGCACGACCAAGTCTCCTGATACTGCTGCTCTGTCTGATATTAATGCTGACCATTGACTTTGACTTCTGCTTACGTGGCCTTTAGACGGGCCCACCCTCGGAGAATGAGGGTTGTACAACTGATAGGAAATAACACCAAACTTATTGAAGAGTTCAAACAAGAAATGAATGCCAAATATGAGATGACAGATTTGGGTATGTTGCGATTTTTTCTTGGACTGCAGATTCAACAAGAACTAGATTTTATCTCTATATATCACAAGAAAAATATGCTCGTGATATGCTGAGAAAATTTAGAATGGAAAACTGTAATCCTGTCACCATACCTTTGTCCCTAAATGAAATCTTGCAGCCTACAGCTAATGACAATACACTTGCTGATGCAACCTTGTTCAGAAGTTTAGTTGGATCTCTACTATATTTAACAAATACTCGACCTGATATTGTTTACTCAGTTAACTCAATTTCCAAATATATGAGTAAACCCAGCCAGATTCATTTCGAAGCTGCAAAAAGAATTCTCCGATACAAGGCACAAAATCATATGGTCTTGTCTATAAGAAACACAACAAAGGAAAAATTAATTGGTTATACTGATTCAGATTGGGGAAGAAGCATGGAAGATAGGAGAAGTGTTAGTGGTTATATATTTTTTATAGGGCAAAATGATGTTAGTTGGTCCTCTCAGAAACAACAGTCAGTGACACTTAGCTCAGCTGAAGCAGAGTACATGGCCCTGAGTAAAGCAACAAGTGAAGGAATTTGGCTACGAAGACTGATGGAAGAATTTTTTTTGGAAAAATAAGAAGCTACTACCATTTTTTGCGATAGCTCCTCTGCTATTGTCATGACAAAGAATCCTGTCTTTCACAGTCGAAGTAAACACATTGAAATCAGATATCACCATATCAGAGAAAATATCGAGAAATCAGAAATTAATTTGCAATACTTATCTACAGAACTTCAGTTAGCAGATTTCTTCACAAAGCCCTTTCCGAAACCTCGTTTTGAAACTCTAAGGAGGAAGATCGGACTAGCGGACCCCTCGAGCTTAAGAGGGGGTGTTAAAATACAAATAGAAGAGCTAAGCTCAAGAGGCACGGGAGCTGAATCAATGGTGATTGGCGTTCCTGAAGAGATGCGGCTTTCAGAGCCATCCCTGAAGGAAGAAGGAGTCGCGTCGAGGAGGAGCGTCTGCAAAGGAAAAAGCAAATTATCAGAATGAAAAGTCGCAGCCTTTTATGAAGGAGTGAAGCAGTGTCTTTATTTTTGCTATAAGTATGTAAGCCTCGATGAGGGCATATGTCAGTTTTTAATTAAGTTTTCTTTTTCAAAAACAGTAATGAGTGATGTTGCTTTGTGTTGTATTCACTCCCAATATTAAAAGATTTTTCCTGGTATACCAAATTTTCTTTTTCATTATACTCTTTAATATAACAATTCGGGCGAGCGCGGTGCGATTGGTCTGCACATTCCGTATGAGGATTGATGATCGTAAAACAAGCGCATAAAGTTTCGTTATAAGCAGGCACATTCTTGTGCGAATGTGTGATTGGCCTGCACATTCTTGTGCGGATGTTGATTTTCAGGACTTGAGGAGAAGGTATGAAATACCTGTTAGTTATCGAACGTAGTTGGTGGGAGAAGAGGAGAAATGTAGCGTGTATGCGAAAGATGGGTTAGTTTCCTTCTTAGATCAATTTCATATGGGGTTGAGGCTGTCGTTATGGAATGAGATTGTATAAATTTGAAGGCTTTTGAAATAATACCGTTACAAGTACACATGAGAAGCATGGGTCTGATTTGTGCCTTTATCGTGTAAGGTTATTTGGGGGCTTTCAATGGACCGCAATGGTCTCTCGGGCATAAAGAGATCAAGAAAGAAATTGATGACCATCTCTATATTGAGGCTCCCTAAATTTCAGCAGGGAATTCGAGGTAGCATGCGACGCATCTGATGTTGTCATTTGTGGTGTATTGACTCAGGAGGGATATCAAGTTTCTTATTTTAATTAGAAACTCAATGATGCCAAGCAGATATATTGTTCTATGCGATTGTCCAGTCTTTACACTACTGAAGACACTATCTTCTACTCCAGGAGTTTGTGTTCTACTCTGATTACCAGACGTTGTATTACCTATATTTGAAGAGGAGGTATGGACATTGACATGCTAAGTGGGTCGAGTACTTACAACATTTTCACGATCTTCTCAAACACTGCACGAATCTTGAGAATAAGCTATGAATGCTCTGAACCGCCCAATCACATTAATGCAGATGTTGAGCGCGCGAGTGGATGGATTTGAAATGGTGATCACTAACTATCTCACTTGTCCTTACTTTGGTGAGATTTACATTGCGTTATCGAGAGATCCCTTGGAGCCTACGAGGGAATCCTGGTTGTTGAGGGATATTTATACTGAGGCTCTCGTTTATGCATCCCTAGGATCTCTTATCGTGATTACTTGATTTGGGAGATGCATGCGGACGGTGTCGCCGATCATTTTGGTAGTGATAAGTGTACACTTCTACTCGAGGACCACTTCTATTGGTTGAGCCTGAAGGACTTAGCTCGTGTTATCCAACATTGGTGTATCTGTCAGCTGACTAAAAGGACAAAGTTGAACACGGGCATCTATACCCCCTCCCGTTCGACATTAGTCATGTGTAAATATTAGTATGTATTTCGTGCTCTGTCTACCTCGCACTTTGAGGATAATTCTATTTTCATCGTTGTCGTTCGATTCTCAAAGACGGCCACTTCATTGCATGTAGCAAGACTGCTGACGTGTCTCACATCACATCACTATTCGGGAGGGACATCTTTAGATTATACGATCTACCTAAATCCATATTATTTTTGATCTGGATGTGAGGTTCATGAGTTACTTTTGGAAGATATTCACACAAGATAGACACGGCTTTGGAATTTTCATCTTACCACCCTCAGACTGATGGACAGAGTGAGGTAGTCAATGGAAATTAGGGACTCTTCTTAGGTGTCTAGTGGGTAAGCGTGCTTCTAATTGAGATCCAATCTTCTCTATTGCGGAGCTTGCTTGTAATTGCTCAATCAATATATCTATTGAGTTGAGTCCATTTCATGTAGTACTAGGTTTCGAGTTTAGGAAGCATATAAATCTCATCTATGTTCCTCTAAAGTCCCATGTCATCGGAGTCTTTTACACATTATTTGCAGGTGTTAAATGAGTTAGTCCGACGGAGGATCTCTATTAGTAATGAATCTTATAAATTGCATGCAAATAATCGTAAGCGGGAGCATGTATTTCATGGAGGCGAGCAAATGATGATGAGATCCGCGATGAGAGGCTCCTTGGGGTCTGCTATAAAATTCAGCGCGAAGAGAATGAGTCCTTATATAATCATGGGAAAGACCAGACCAAATTCCTACGAACTTGATATCCATAAGAGTATGTGTATCCATTCCATATTCAATATTGAGTATCTGACGTCATACTACAAGCTTCATGAGTATGTAGACATGTATTGCAGAGACCTTCCCGAGTCTACACCACCAGATTCTCATACTTACGCCCAACTTAGTCCTGAGCCCCACCCATTGAGTCCGTCTTCTATGGCTCCGCCGCCAGCTCCAATGATCACTCTAGGAACACCATCATATAAGTTGAGTAATGAGAGCATTACATAGACAATATCACATGAGTATGTTCCTTCTTCAAACGGTTATTTATGTTGATACTTAGTACACTGGAGGACACCCTTTCATTGACGATACCTGAATAGTGCCCACGGAGCTCGAATGACTCATTCATGGACTTCAACTACAATATGAATGTATCCATTCATCGGACATGAAGATTTTTTAGTCGAGGAGAGTTGATGGAGACCACCCACCACATTTGACTCGTCGCAAGGTAGGACCCATTAGCGTGTATTCATGTTGGAGAGCTTCACAGATTAACGATCCAACTCCACGGATGCGTCCAGATTTTTGTTTACGTATTTTTTTACATATTACTTTATCATTTCCAGCCATTATTTAACAAAATTTGGTACTTGACAATCACGAGCAATCATAGTCATCGATGTCAGAGTGCCCTACTGCTGTTTTTGTTATAAATATGAGCAATGGGGACAACCATCAAGTTATTGAAGAATTTAGAGAACTTTCTTCCCCGATTCCGACGATCCTCTCACAATGACGACTCATAAGTAATCTATTTTGCTCCGTTGTATCCCTCAATACCCGCTCCTTCTTGCACTAGGATCCTCTCAATTTGAGACCAAATGAATAGTATCCATTTTGGCCTTTTGGGGTCAAATAAATAATATAAATTTGATCCACATGGTTTGCATGCTAACATCCCATCCGCTTCGCCAAACCCACAGACGCATGAGGCAATTTTCTATGCGCTGAGCGCATATGGAGGATCGTGGGGGAAATGCATTTATCTATTACATTTGTATTTTTTTCACAAAATAATTAACGGAATATTAATCCATATATTTTTACGATCAAATACTCATATGTATATCTTTTAAAGGTGACAATACACTTGTAAAAAAGTATATATTTTTAAATTATCGTACAACTGTATTTACAACTGAAAAATACAGTCTATACTCTATATACAATTAGTTGTATACAATGTTACAATACAGTCTATATACTTTTGCAAGAAAATACTTTTGCAAGAAAATACTTTTGCAGGAACATACTGTATTTACAATTTGTTGCAGACGCGCGGCCTGCAATTGCAAAACCGCTCGATTCCTCCTCCCGCGCCTGAAGCCGCCCCACCCGCCGCCGGTTCCACCGTTCCCCCAGCCCGAAGATCTCCCCCTTTGCAGTCCCGCTTCACCGGAGCCCCTCTTCCGTCGCCAATCCCACCACCAGCTCCAGCAGTCCCCTACCCCTCGACTCCCTCTACCTGCTGCAAACCCCATCACCCCTACAGACGCAAACCCTAACCCTCGTACCTGCCGAAAATCAAGCCACCTCCAAATCCGTAGCGCCATTATCCTCCTCCAAATCCGTAACCTTAATCCTCAACTACCCATGACCTCCCCTCTTCCATAGCCGCATACTCTACCCTCCTTCCTGCCGCCACTCTACGGCCACGGCCACGGCCACCTCCGGGATTGCAACTGTACGTACCCTTCCACCGGATCTACCTCCCTTCCCAGCACCCCCTCATTTGGTGAGCGATTTTGTTCAATGGATCTTCATTTTCATTATTCATATATTGTGTTGTGATTTCATACTTACTTGAATCTCTAATTTTGTGGTTATTTTCTTTGAGGATTCTTGTGATTGCAAGATTTATTTGCTAGCATGCTCTTGCTTCGGCCTTCCACAACACCTAGGATTGTCTGTTAGAATTCACATACACCTAGCCTACCCTACATCAATTTTTTAAATTTTGACTTTTTGATTTACATATTTTGGTGTCCTTAATAAAAACACTGCAGATCTTGTTGTCATGTTTCGAATATGTTTGGTCATTTCTGCAGCTGGTCTTGCTAGTTCAAACAAAAACACTGCAGGCTCTTGCAGTTCTTGCTGCAGCTGCTGTTCAGAACTGTTGTTCAGATGAACTGCAGTTCTGAACTTCAGCTCAGTTCACTGCAATTGAGAACTGCACATCATTCTAAAATATATTTTGGTATGAGTTTTTTCTATCTATTAATCTTCTTTACTGTAGATGATTCTTTGATGACTAGTTTTTTTACTTTTTCTTTCTTTGAACTTGATTAAGTTGCGCCTTTTCTCTTCGTCACTCATAATGCAAGAATCATTGCATTTTCCAGTATAACTCCCGGTTGATAAATCTTAGAATCATGCAAACTACGAACAATCATAGCTGGTTCGTAACCAAGAGGAGTCAGGTACGGGCGTAGCCCCGTTCCCGACTGCTTGTGTGTGTGTGTATGTGTATTAATTACTCAAACCTCTCCCGAGAGTTAGCTCAATTACAGGTTGCGTCCCTTTTTTTTTTTGAAATTATATAAATCTCCCATGCTAGTTTACATTTCATAACATGCACAAAGTACCCTTATATGTGGAACCATACATGACTACTCATTTATAATAATAGAATATTAAGTTTTAAATCCAGTTTGGATTCTCTATTGAATCAAATCCTGTTAATTTTCTCGAGCTTGATTTCTTTTCAGAAGTAATGACCAAGGGATTTATATGGGCAACTGCGGAGGACTTGGCAAGAAACAAAGGAAAAGTGCTCTCTGTATATCGTCAAATCCTGAGATCCCTCAATTCTCCTGATCTTCCACTCACTTATGCGGCTCGCCTCTCCAGGAAAGCTGAAGTTCGCGCCATCTTCATTTTTGGATCCGAGGAGCGATCCATTCATAACATTGCTGAACTTATAGATACCGCCGAACACTCCCTCTCCATTCTCAAGAAGGGCCATCTCCCATAAGAGAGAAGTTGTGCGAATGCATGCCATTTCCTCTTCTTTGCCCCATCTGATCTTGATAACTATGAGATCATAATATTTCCAAGATTCTAGGAAATATGCAGAAAAAGGGAGAGAAATGGAATGGGAAGGGATCTTCATGTTGACATGTGAGTTTGCCTCTGTCTAGTTTCTGTTTGTGCCTAATTATATTTGTAAAAAAATGTTGAATTTTGAGATATAATAATGTGGATTTTGGGGATATAATGTTTGTCATCCATTTCATTTGATAAGCTGATGCGAGCAATGATGCAGCACAAACATTGGCTCAATTGTTTCAAAGAGTAAATGTAAAAAAAATGTTAGTTGAGTTTTAGAAAGCAGAATCTGTTCTTATGGAGTTACTGTTATAAAACAAAATTGCATCTCCAGAGCACCTTAATTTGACACCAACTGATTGGTAATTTGTCGCTATGAATCCCCAAATCTTTTTCTTTCTCCGCATTATCATATGCCAAACTACACTTACTGCCAACACTTTTCCGATTTTGTTCATCAGCGTCAAAACTCTCTCGCCTTAGTCCTTCTCAACTTCTCTTTGATTTTTCAGTAGCATGATCTAAAGATGTCATGGATTCCCCGACTTCAGATGCTTGGCATGAATTTTGAAGATGTGGTAGCAGTTCATATGGGAATCATTTTTCTTCACATAGAGCTCAACCTGCATCCATTCTTAACACTTTCTGCATCCATTCTTACTCTACCATCATCGTGTCAAGTTGGTTTTGATTTTAACAGTAGTTTGTGCATTTTGTGGCTTGCAATCATCATCATAGGTTTGGTTAGATGTTCTATGATGTTTCATTTTCAGTTTCCTGAAAATCCAACTGATATCTTCCAATTTAACCGAGTATTGAACTCCCAATATAACATCACTCTCACCCAACGGTAAGATTAACACGCCGTTGCAAAAATGTCTCTATTCGTCTTCCAGGTGAAGAATTCGCACACGCAGGAGCTGTGAATTATATTGTCATTCGTGACATACACCTAAAACTGGGTAATGCCCTTCAATTTCCATCCCACTTTCTTGGCGGTCTTCAATTGCAGAAAGTTGTGCGCACTCCCAGAGTATGAGGATATGTACGATTATCACTTGTCTTTTTCGTGTAACCTTAGTTATGGTCTTGTAATCTGTGTTCGGCATACTTGAGCTGTAATTAAGGGTTCCACCTCATCATTTGATAAGACAATAGGTAACTCCCCTTCTCCCTCTACATCCCCATCCTCTTCTTCCCCCATTTTCATTACATATAGTTGTCGCGTGTTCTCACATTTTAGTAGGGTGTATGCCTTTTATCATACAAGACGCTGAATCATCTTTAAGGTAGAATGGGTCTAGCAAAGTATAGGTCGACTCTAACAATAAGACACATAACAAGCATACTATGAATGATATAAACACGATAATCACAATTAAGCAAAGTTTCTAGTAAGAAAACAAGTTAAGATAATACACATGCAGGCGAATAAATCCCGACAAATTACAAGATAGTTGTCGATGAACCAAAATGAACGGCCATTGTTTGTGTGCTGGAGCAGTTATGCCTGAGTCGGTGGACTGTGGACCATTGTTTGGAAGGAGGTGGGGTGGTTGTCGGTGGAGTTCAGGAAGGGAGGAAGAGGGTAGTGTGTAGTTATATATAAGTGTGGTGGTTATTAGATAATTATATGGTAGTTGGGGGGCAATTAATGGATAATTATGAGGTAGTTAATGGATACTTGTAGGAGATGCTGGGAGGTGGTGATGAAGTTGAGAAGGCCGCCGGCCAAGGTGGTTGCCGGGATGGGCACCAGTTATCAAAATGAAAAAAAAAACTCTGAGAATAAGTATGAGCCATGAACAGCCATAGTTCTTTGATCACGACGGCCTCCCAAAACTAGCTAAATGAAAGCCAGAAAAATACATAAAATGCTAGCGTCGCTGTGGACCCAAAGTGGCGTGATTCCATCAGTCTCGCTAATTTTCATCATTTCCTTTACTGGGAGACATTTTTGCAAGGCCTAAATTTAGCGAATCTTCGAGTATTGCTTCTCTGATTGTATTAGTTGTTGGGTTTGGAATAAGAGATTTGTTTGGCTGATTTTGCTTGGAAGATTGTTCTTCTGATAATTCAACCTAATGAGTAGGCATTGTATGACACTATCTCTCTTATAATTCAACACTATTTTTATTTAAATATTCCTGGACTATACCTCTTAGCCTGAGATTCATCAACTCGCTTGTTACATCAGTGTGACTGCGGGAGAAACGGCTCCAATAAGATGGAGGCGTTCAGATTTCTTTTTGATTAGAGGAAGACAAAGTCTAACCCCCCTTGCCCCTGGATTTGTTGAAGGGTTATATCACACATGATTTGCCACAGCGAAAGTTTCAATTCATGCAAAATATACTTCTGACTTTTTCAACAAAATAAAAACAGCACTGTGGACTGATTGAAATTATTTTTGTTGTATTAATTATTGACTCTTCTTTTTCTTTTGAAAGTAGGATACTGATTTTTGTGTGTCGGTGGAGTAATTGTTGGGCCTTTTACTCGAAGGGTTGATTCTATGATAAATATGCTCGCGCTAAAAGTTAAGTTCCGAGAGAGATTTATGATCCGAGATGAAGGCTCTGTTGGGGCGACATTTTTGTTCCGGTGAGTTTGGACAAAAACACCACCATTATGAAATGTGTGTTTGAACATAAAAGTGGATAAAGTTCCTCAGGTGAGGTCGGGTGGTCATGAACGATGGTTCATAACCACCGCCGCGTTCATGACCGTCACTACCATGCCAAACAGAGCCTAAGTTGATTTGAACTAGGACTACTTGACTAATTTCCAGTTACAACGACTAACCGGGCGATCAAGGATCTTGTTATCTGTGATGATTACTTAATGCAATATTTAATGGATCAGGGTTGATTTAATTTGTACTTTAAAATGTTCAGTTTTTTCTATAAAGCTGCAATTGAGATATTTTTCCTACTTTAAAGAGGAAAGAATGAAGAGCTCGCTATTTGCTTCTATATAAATGTTCATTTTTGGTCTTAGAATTGTATCTTTGGTGCAATTATAAGCTCTGCGGATAGCGAGGTGCTAGAAATAGCCGAGAAATTTTTTATTAATATCGGGGCTTATAAATTATAATAGCACGCCCGATTATAATCGGAACCGAGCACAAAAATCGCTCAAACAAATAAAAGAGAATTTTTGCTGAGATAACCGCACAGAATATCTGTGCGCCTTTAAATACCCTGGGTCCACCTTTTTCACCTCCTTTCCGCCTCTTTCCCTCACCAAAAAAAAAAGAAGAAAGAGGAAGCTTCTCCCCCTCCCTTCGCCATCTTCCCCTTCATCAGTGCTCCTTCGTCAGTCGGGATACTGCTGTTCCTGCGACAGAGGTGTTTTCCGGCGACAGAGGCGTATTCCGTCCCCTCATTTCCGAGCTCCGGGTAGTTTTCTGTTGTTCTCCCTCACCGCCATTTCTATCATCCTTATCCTGGTGAGGTTTTAGGATTTCCCTCGCAGAAAAAGCGCAAAAAACCCAAGAAGCCGGAATGCATTTAATTTTTTTTAGTTTTTCATCATGATTTTGAGGTGTTTGGCAGGTAGTTGAGTCTTCCAAATGGCTACTTCAAACCCGTCTTCAAACCCCGAGATCCCCAGCCCCCGAGCTACTGATGAAACGGTAAGTTTTATAATCTATGTGAAAAAACTTTATAACTGTACAAATTATGTAATTTTTCGACTGGATTTTATATCAAAATTTTCTAACTGTATAAAGTAACCTGATTTGTGACTGGATTTTTGGTTCTTTTTTTGTAACTGTATGACTAAACTTATTTTCTGACTGGATTTAGGCTGCATTTTTTTATGTATGAAAAAACTAATTTATGGATTTTTATGTTTCAACTGCATATAATTAAAAATATGAAGACTGATGCTCTTTATGAACCTTTTTTTTGTTCTCTCAGGTTAAGATAGAACCCGTTGTGTTTTCTATCGTCCATTCAGATGAAGAGGCCTACAAAATATATTGTGATTATGCCCACAAGACAGGTTTCAGCGTTCGTAAGCAACACTTACTGTACTGGACGCATACACGAATAGTTAAACAACGTGATTTTTGCTGCTCAAAAGCCGGGCTGAAGAGTACAAAGAAATCACCTTTGAAGTACCGCAAATCTGATACACGCACTGGGTGTCTTGCTTGCGTTATATTCCAAGCTGATAAAGATGACAAAAACTGGACAGTGACAAAGTTTGTAGATGAGCATAATCATCCGTTGGCAACCGAGAAAGAGATACATTTATTGAGGTCTTGCCGCAATATTTCTGAAATGCAAGGCAGCCTTATGAAAAACATGACAACCGCGGGAATTAGAGCAGTGGATTCATATAACTTCCTATCTACAGAAGCCGGTGGGGTTGAGAACATAGGGTTCTCCAAGACGGATGCCTTCAATTACGTTCAGCGGGAAAGAAGGGCTTTAATTGAAAGCGGTGATGCTTCAAGCTTGCTTACTCTACTACAAAAAAAAATAGATGGCAGATAATATGTTCTCTTACGAAGTCCGTACAGATGAATTTAATAGGCTGACAAGTTTTTTTTGGATGGATGGACACAGCAAGACAGATTACGACTGTTTTGGTGACGTTCTTATTTTTGATACTACCTATAGGCTAAACAAGTATAATCTAGCTTCCGCGCCATTCATTGCCGTGAACCATCACTGGCAAAATGTTTTTGTTGGCGGGGCTTTTATCGCTGAGGAGACAATCGAATCGTTCTACTGGTTGTTCGAGGCGTTTATGAATAGTGTTGGTGGTAAACAACCAAATACCATCTTTACGGACCAGGATCAAGCAATGGTTGTCGCTATTGAGCGAGTATTGACTACTACTCGGCATCGATTATGTCAGTGACACATATGCAAGAAGGCACCATCAAAGGTCCCGAGCTTCAACCACGATAGAATTGTTCGGACATGTTTTTATAATTGCATGAACAAGTGTGATGGCGAGGATGAGTTCAATAGGTATTGGCACGAAATGATAACGAGAGGAAACCTACATGAGAACAAATGACTGAGAGATATTTATAATATTAGAAGAAGGCGGTCCACCGCGTTCAATAAAGATGTATTGGACCTAGGGATTTTGTCCACCCAAAGAAGCGAGTCTGCCAATAATTGCTTGCATGGATCTTCGAAGGCTAATAGTTCGCTTGTTGAGTGCTTTTATGGAATAGAGAAACTTGTGTCATCATGGCAGCGCAATGAGCATGATGAAGATTTCAAGTGCAAGCATGGCGTTATTGGGCCACGATACAAAATATCTATTCTTCTCAAGAATATTTCGAAACAATACACAAGGAAAATGTTTGCAGTATTTGAAAAAACATTTATGGAAGGAGTTGTGAGGGTTAACGTGTTGGATGGAAATAGATATGATGATAGGAACATATTATATATTACTTCGCAAGACGACGCAATAGACAAAAGATGGTTTGTTACGTATAACTCTTCCACCAATGATGCGCAGTGCTCCTGCCGTGGTTTCGATACTAAAGGTATCTTATGTCGGCACATCCTAAGGATTTATAACTTAAGAAACACTAAGCAAATACCTAGTCGTTATGTACTAAAAAGATTTACTGTTAGTGCCAAAAAGGGAATCTACCTATCCGATACACCCTCCATGACAAATTGTAACTCGAACTTGATATTTAGAAATCACCTGATGCGTTTCAGCTACGACCTTGCACGGCGAGTTGAAAATTGCAAACTAGCCAAGGAGCATGTTGTAAGCACAATGAATGTCATGTCCAAAAAGATTGATGAGTTGGTTGACAATGAAGAGCAACACAAGAAATGTTGTTTAGATGAAAATGATAAGGGGAAGACGACAGTAAACGATCCGCCGATGAAGCGACCAAAAGGAGCCCCTACAACACGTATGAAGGACCATTGGGAGCGTGGAAACAGAAAACCAAAACCAAGTATTGTATTATGTTTTTTCATCTTAATATTTTAATTACACCATATCGTAAATCAAAATAATGTTCTTTTTAAATGTCTCTCAGGAAAGAAAGTGGAGGTCAAGGTTAAAGATGTTATTGATGATAACACACAAGACACTAAAGAGTTCGAATTCTTTGGCGGCACAGCTAATGAGCAACAAGCTTCACCTCCTCCCACCCCGACATGTGCTGATGCAAACGACGACTACTTCGTTAACTTGTCATTTAATTTCTCTAGTGTTCCGGATGTTTCAAGCCCTATTGAGTGAAAAAAGGGAATCTATCTATCCACTATTGTTTGCTAATACCAACGTGCCCTGTTATAATTTTATCAGCTAAGATTTAAAGAGAATAATTGTAAATCCTGCACAGAACAGTTAATTTGTAATCAACGAAAAATGAGAAAATACATTATTCCAAAATGAAAAAAAATATTACATCAACTCTGCCAAAGCAGATACAGAGCAGATAATTCAGAGTAGATATATAGTAATCAACTCCAACATCGTGGATTTTAACACACATTGTTCCAAAATGAAAAAATATTACATCACAACTCCAACATCATGGATTTTAGCAATTAATTTGTTTCGGCCACCTGCCCGCTAATGTTTGTTAATACCAAATCATGGAAGACACGCAAAATATCAGCGGTAATCTCTGCTCGAAAACGTGGCATCTCATCTTGCCAACCCTTTTTTGTTTCCCATGGAACCTCTATCGGTGAGAGAGCTGCCTCCATGTATTTTAGCACGAACACCCCACAGTCAATCCCATTGCTTTGCTTAGGGATTCCATGAATTGGTACAATTTTCCACTCCAATATGTCGGTCGGCAAGGCAGTGCTAGCATCCTCATGGAATGCACAGACCTGTTTGCAGCATAAAATATGAATGTCATGTATATTATATAAGGAAGAATAACACAGAAGTTTAACAAAACCATACCAAATTAGGAAGAGATCCTTGATGTCGGCCACGAGGCATCGAGTCATAGAAATCCCATCTGCATCGCTTTAGGTCGCATACTAGTAGACACCAATGACTCGGTGCGTGTACTGGCATGAGTAACAAGTCCACTTTATTGACGTTCTCCGCGGTGATATGGCTAATAAGCATTTCTGAGTTGTTCACCCTGTTCATCTTGTAGTACTGCGAAACAGTATACATTAACATTAGTCTTAATGCATATGCATAACAGTATACATTAACATTAGTATTAACAAGTCCGCTTTAAACAATAATTTTTGAAAAATGTATGAAATGTACTTACAACATGATCAGGAGATATGTATAAAAAACTTCTAATTGTTCCGGCGATCTCTTTCTTCGGGCACTTAGTATTAATGCATATGTATTTAAATGGACGTCCGACAACCAACTAACACATAGCAAGTCGTCTAATAACGACCTAGTCATATGTACATTCCCACTATGAAAGATTGTTTGGTTGCTGCGATAAGGAAAATAAGTTACTCATCTTGAAGGTCACCAACGATTTTGATTTGCAAACATAGAAACGTACCTTTTTGTAAATTGCATAAGGACAAATCCAATAATTTCACATTGGCGAGTAGTTATTAGATCTCTACCAGGATAAGATGTCTCAAGATTCACCTTTGTTCCTTTGTTTGGGGTGCCTTGTTCCTTCTTATTATAAACTCTCTGCGGGGGTGTGGGACGAACGAGCGTCATCTCGAGTGTAGAAACCGGGGTGGTATCGATAGTAGGAAATACTGCAGAAGGTTCGGGAGATGGTGCGGGGGATTGTACTTGGGACGAAGCGGGTCTAGCACTTGCTTGTTTGAACCATGACTCACATAAATTCCTTAGGGATTGGACATCCCTCCTAACCTCATCTATGGCTGACCGGAGCCGATCCTCCATACCTCTCAAGCCCTCGGCCGCCCTCAGCACCTCCTCCTTCTCCCGTCTAACCCTTCTTAGGAACATCCTCTCCTTCTTTCTTTTTTCCTTCTTCTCCGCTCTCTGCTCCTCCAATCTTTCACCGTCATTGAACTTCACAATATTTTTCTTCTTCCTCACCTACAAAGAAAAATCTACCATATGAAATCCTGACTTTATATGTGCAAATTAGAACATAACAACTTGAAATGTACCTTCTCTTTTTTTTAATTGGCTCAAAGTCTGAATCCTCCTCCTCCTCCCCAAGAAGCACAGTCTCCAGAGATGTTATATTCGTAAATTTTGTTCTCACCTATAGTACAAACATTACAATTAAAAAAAATTGTAACAAATAAGCACTCACACATGAAATGAAAAAATTTGACAAACCTGATCGTCGAGCGTGAGAGCCCGTGGGAGATTAAAACAGACCTTGGCACTGTAATTAGATTTTGATGACCATCGGCAGATCCTAGGCCGTGCTATGTAGTCGACGACCAACTGTATGTTCGTATGCTCAAGCCATACCTGCAATACTCGTATGGTAAGAGCATTTTAAATTATAAAACACTTTAAATGTAGTGTCTCACTTATCACAAGGACCACAGAGCAACCTTCAAAATAACCCAAGTTTTCGCCGGGATCGCGGATAGCACTCCTGGCACTCAAGTCAGTGATTTGTTCATGCAAAAATTTGTGAATGACTTTAGGCCAGTTGTACATCAGGAACTCATCCACCCCTTTGATAGTCATCAAGGAAGCAGGGATTTTTAATCTCATCTGTGGGAAAAGGAAAACAACCACTAGGTACCTGACAAGTATATCAACGCGCCTTTTCTCCAAGGTCGGAGACAACTCTTCAGCAACCAGACCATACATTTCTTCTATCAGCTTTTTTTGTAACCCGTGCAAACGGTCTTCTAACAAAGGAGAAGTCAATTCCCCTATTTGGTAACCCCAATATAAGGGCAATCTCATTTACGGTGAGGGAAACATAAAATTTGCCCAATAGGAATGACTGTTTCTCACGATTGTAGCTACGAATGAGAAAATGCAGAAGAGGTATGTTTTGAGGTATTGTCGGGATACTAAACAAAGGGAGTACTCGTGCCTCGTTTAGAACATTTCTTGATTCCTCTGATATAACCTCGAGCAGTGGTTGCGCCTTAGCAATAAAAGTGGAGACGACGCACCTACAGTTCAAGTACTAACTTCCCGGCACTGCATTATAACTCAATAAGATAGGATGACATATCAAATCATACAACAGAAAATAACTCATTCAACATATAACATTAATAGGCTCCTTCCAAACAAGAACAGGCTGAGATTGTTCAACATTATAGACAATTTCCCTTACTTGTGATTTAACTTTAGAAGAAATACGGCTATGTAGACAGCAAACATAACACTGTAAAAATAAACAAGAGTTCTTATAAGAATAAGATCAAATCCGACTATAAAACTACCTCAAAAATTTAACTGTACAAATATTAGCAAATTCATAACTGTAAATTAAACAGCTTAAGCTCAAAATTTGAACTGTATGAACAAAGCAAACCTTAATAGGAAATTTTTCACCTCACAGCCGACGATGTGTTCGGCGCCTTCGTGGGTAGAATGCTATGTGACGGAAATACCAGGAAATTTTCAGTCCCATTTCTGAGATTTCAGATAAAACCCTAAATCCGGAATAAATCCGACTGCAAAAAATCACAGAAATGGGACTGGAAAATTTTGGTGTAAAGAAATGAGAGTTAAACCTATGCTTATCATCTTCTACAGAGGAGCTGGTTAATCCATCGAACAATAACAATTTAACATTGCAAGAAGCGCATACTCTAGCAGTATTCCATGCGAATGACTAAGGCAGGAGACTTCGACAAAGCTGCGGGGAGGATACTTCGACAACCGTTGACGGGGGGAGGATACTTTGGCAGCGGCGGCGGTGGGGAGGATGCTTCGACAGCGGCTGAGATCGGTGGAAGGGAGAGTGTTAGGGTTCGAAATTTGTGGAGCGGCACCGGATGGGCGGAATGGGGAGGCACGCGAGAAAATGTTTGCTCGGAATGGGGAATAGTGAAACGACGAGAAATTTTGAAGAGAGGTGGGCCCAGGGTATTTAAAGACGCACAGTATTTGCGGTGGGGTTATCTCAGCAAACATTGGGGGGGGGGGGGGGGGGGGGGGGTTGATATCGAGTCGAGTTCGAGCGATTTGGGCCCGACTCGAAATCAAAATTTTCGAGAAATTTCGAGTCAAACTCGGCTCTGCTCGACTCGAAATGGCTCGATTCCGAGCCGGCTCGAAATCGAATCAAGCTGACACGAACTTGAATTGAGCTGACTCGAAATCAGATTCGATTCAAATTGAGCTGGCATGAACTTGAATCGAGCTGACACGAACACTAAAAACATTCAATAATTTTATTTATGTTTAAAATTTAGTGTTTTTAATTTTAAAATAATAATATTTAATAAATACATAATATTTTTTTATCATTCATGATTCGAATCATATTTCGAGCAATTCAGGGCCGGCTCGAAATCAGATTCGAGTCAAATTGAATCGACTCAAATTGAGTCGAATTAATTGTAACCGATTCCGATTCGGCTCAATATTCAAGCGATTTTCGAGTTTCGAATAATATGCTGAGCCCTTGGGGGTGATAAGCAAAAATGAAATATTATTGTTGCCGCTTACACTGCCGAGAGGAAGGGATAAACGCCAGGTGTCGCCGTATAGTGGGACCGATGCAACAATAATGAATTTAGTTTTGACTTCAAATGAAAAATTCGTAACTTAGTATCGTGTTAAACTAAATATTTATTCAGGATAAAATAAAAATATAAATTATCCAGTGTATCTTATAAGATATATACATATATGCCATCTAAATATTATTAAAAAAAATAAAAACGTCTTTATCTCAACTTCTTCAGCTTCGATTGCCGACAAAGAATTCAAAGTTCCACGCGGAATCTTAAGAGTTCACACCACTCACTCCCCCGTACAAAGAGTGCAGCTCCGATGATCCGCCACCGCCTCCACCTGGCTGTTCTCCTCCTGCTCCGATTCTGCTCACCGGCTGTAGCGATCACCGACGCCACCGACGCGGGGGTCCTTTCTGCACTGAAGGCCGCCGTCATCCCCTCCTCGATCCCGCCGTTCTCCTGCCTTGCCTCTTGGAACTTCTCTGCAGCCGCGGATCCGTGCAGAAGCTTCCTCTGCGGCATATCCTGCTCCGCCGACGGAAGGGTCGCCGCCATCGTTCTTGACGCTGCCGGATACTCCGGCGAGCTTCCCGCCGTCATATCCAATCTCTCCCAACTCCACACCCTCGATCTTTCCAACAATTTCTTCCGCGGGACGATTCCCCATTCCCTCGCGTATCTGTCGAACCTTCGATCCCTTGTCCTCACCTCCAACTCCTTCGCCGGCCCAATTCCCCTGTCTTTCCTCACAAACCTTTCCTCCCTCCAAAACCTAGAGCTCTCCAGCAACTCCTTCACCGGTCTTATACCCGCCTCCCTCTCCTCTCTTTCCGCCATCTCCAACCTCGACCTCAGCCACAACCGCCTCACTGGTCCTCTACCTTCATCGCTCCCGCCGAATCTGATAACGCTAGCACTTAGGGGGAACCTATTAACTGGAATCGTAAACCGATCGGTGTTCGAAACACTTCGAAGCCTGGAAGTCATCGATCTATCTGGAAATCGACTTGGGGGCGAGATCGAGGGATGGCTCCTCCGATTACCGAAGATCCAGCAAGTCAATCTGGCCAACAATAGTTTTGAGAAATGGGAGGTCTGGCCGGCCGGCGGCAGAGGGGAGGAACTCGTGGCGGTGGATATAGGTTTTAACCTAATTGAAGGACAACTCCCGGCGAAGCTCTCGGGGTATCCGTCGCTGGTGGCGCTCACGGTCAGCCATAACCGGCTGAAAGGGGTGATTCCGTGGCAATACCATAGGCAGAAGAAGGGGGCGTCGTTCCGGAGGCTGTTCCTCGATGGAAATTTTCTCTACGGCAGAGTTCCGCCGGAGCTTATTGAGGGGGAGATGGCGGGCAGCTTCGGGGATAATTGCTTGGACGGGTGTCCACTGGCTTCGGCGCTGTGCTCTCCGAGACAGAAGCCAGGGTGGATTTGTAAGTCAGCGTACTCCGGCGATGGTCGCCGGAGGCAAGACGATACGATGGGGGTTTAGGGTGTTCCTGCCGGCGGCTGATGCCGGTGGACGATGAGTTGGTACTGTTCACAGAGCTGTCTATATATGTGTCGTGCATTTTCCTTCAAATATTTCTCGTTTATGTATGGATGGCATTCCGCGGAAATAAGTGTCATTTGTAATAAAATTTGTATTTCTTTTTTTAGCATGAATTATTATTAATTTCTAGGCTAAATGCTTTCACTACCAAACTTTTGCCTACTTTTTTATTTCAGTACCAAAGCTTTAATTTTGAAGATTTCGGTGCCTAATTTTTGCCTATTATTAATTTAAATCCCCAAAATCACATCCTTAACATTTCGCTAACGTTTGTGGCTTTCTCCACCGTGATCCCATCGAAAATTTCAGGAGGTGGATCACGAGATCTTGTGGCTGCCGATCTTGGGGATTTCTTTTCGAGCCCTGTTGTTACCCCCCCTTCCTTCTAGATCCACCCAAACATGACTACCACCGAAGAGGGACATCAACGATCGTCCTCCAGCCGTAATGGGAAGGAGAGCTCCTCACCATGGCGTCACCCTTCCGCTTGAAGTCATGGATATGGAGGTCGTGGAAGATGATGTTTGTGACAAACTGAACGGTGATGCAGGAGCCTTTGGCAACGTGGACGTTGACATAGCGGCCGTCGATGGTCTTGAAGTTGTTCATGATGAGCTCCTGATTGAGGGTGATGATCATGCCACGCTTCAACTCTATGTGGAGAGGCTCATCCTGGATCACAGCGTGCCGGAGAGTTCCCGTCTGGAGATTCACTGCGTCGTAGTCGCCGGGATCCGTCACAGTGTAGATGCGGCCTCCGCTCCTGCCGATGGCGCTGCCGAAGCCAATGCCGCAGGCTGCGAGCCGCTTTCTCTACCTCCTGAAGCTTTCGGTGGGATCACGGCTGAGAAAGCCAAGAATGTTAACGGAATGTTGACAGTTATGATTTTGGGGCCTTAAAACTAAAAACTTGACAAAAATAAGGGACTGAAATCTTCAAAATTAAAGCTTTGGGACTGAAATCTTCAAAATTAAAACTTTTTGACTGAATTCAAAAGACAGACAAAAATTTAGGATTGAAATATTCATTTTAGCCTAATTTCTATTTACTATATTTCATAATATAGGTTTTTGAACCTCCATTTTATTTCTACGTGTTAATTTCAGAAGTAATATTTCAAAAGTTTGATATTGATGATAATTTATCCGACAAAAATATTACTTAAAAAAATTATTGTCTTTGAAATTCAATCAAATGATGGGAAGTCAAAAAACTTCAAAATAAGTTCATATATATATATTGTTATTAGATGTACTCTTTATAATAAAATATATATCTTCATTTGCCACAAAACATATTAATTATAAAGAACAAATAAAAATAGAATGAACGAAGAAATGAACAGTCGGCCGGAGAGCATAAGAGCGATTTTTATGTGCGGAGCCCAATTACAACCCAGAGAAATTTGAGCCGTTTGAAATATTGTGGGAAAACAGGGTATAATCCCTCTCTACCGGACACAATAATCTCGCGGAGCATAATGTGTAGCTTCTGAGCCGGGTCTGTTCAAAGTTATTTTGACATTGAAGAAACTCGTCAACTACTTTTGAACTTAAAGTTGGACGGAGTTCCTTAGGCAAGGTCAGCCGTTCGCGAACGACGATTCATAAATCACCTCGTTCACGACCGCAAACCCCGCGCCAAACGGAGCCTAAGTTTACAAACATCATGTTATTTTATTTTCTTTCACTTCAGAAATATGAATGCTAGTAATAACTTGAGGCAATTCCTTGATCTGCATACATAAGATTATTAAACAAACACGTGCTCATTTAGAAAATCTCGTCCGAACTTGGCGCATTGATTTCCAGCATCAACTCTAGACACGATCTATGGGGCCGCCCGACACATCATCTTCGAATCTCTCGTAGGAGTCTTCCATATTTTTCCCAAAGAAGAAAGGTTTCGTGCCCATTGTTGTGAATGGCATGAGCCCGAAGGCGCGCGCCGTCTTGATCTCCCTCGCAACTTTCCTCTGAGCTTTCGCTCTGATCTTGGTCTGCGCGGGGAAGAGCGGGGGATGTTATGCAAGAAGTTGAAATATTGCGAAAAATACACGATAATAGTCAGCATTGAGACCTGACTTCTCTTGATGATGATTCCTGCCTCTGTGAGAAAGTCGGAGAGAAATCTCACATTCTGCCAGCAATGATTTCTAAAGTCAGAAACTTCATCAAAATGGATTCAAGAGCACAACAAAATGGATAAATTCGAGTTGCAAGTTCCTACGGGATTATCGACGGCGGGCGTCAAAAAGCTTAACGTTTCGTAACAAATTGCGTTCGGCTCTTTCATTAAGTAAATGAGTCGAGCATTAAAAAGATTTTCCGACTCTTTAGCTAAATCAATGAATAAAAACAAAAACTAGTTCAGTTATGTTCAGCTAGAAAGAGCTCAAATACATACATACATACATATCTATCATGTACGTAAACCGACAACCGCGTTGTCTGCGCATTTTACTATAAAACATTAATTATCGGGACCACCCCTGAGTCTTTGCAAATTACAAGGGCATCCCTTGTGCTTCAAATGTATCTTGTAAAGTTGCAAACTCATAGGGGAAATTTTTGTAATTTCAAAAAGTAGTGAGAGGTCCCTGTAATTATGTAAAGTCTCATGGGAGATTAATTAACCATGTACTTTGTAAGAATAGAAGAAACTAAAAATGAAATTTAATTATAAAATATTTTCCACTAATTTTTCCTCATATTACAAGAGCATAAACATTATATTTATAGAGAGGAGAAGTAGAAGCACTACTCCAAACCAAGATGTGGGACTAAACATCCTAAAGGAAGAACGGGTCATTAATGGGCCTTACATATTTACAAGAAAAATCTTAAAATGGGCCGAATTTATTTTCTTTAACACTCCCCCGCAAGTTGGAGCGTACAAGTCGTAGGCACCAAGCTTGGAAGGGAATTGGCTATATAGTGGACGATGTAAGGTCTTTGGCATGATGTTTGACACTTGATCTACAACAGGCACATGTCCTAAAATCAACTTCCAAGTTTGAACATTTTCTCGGACAAAATGACAATCAATTTCGATGTGTTTCGTATGCTCATGAAACATAGGATTCTCGGCGTGTGGATAACAACTTGATTATCGCAGAAAAGGACTGCTGGAGAAGGAAGATTGACGCCCAAATCAGAAAGAAGACTCTCTAGCCATGTAAGTTCAGGAACAACAGAAGTCATTGAGTGATACTCAGCCTCAGCGGAGGAGCGCACAACAACAATTTGCTTTTTGCTTCGCCAGGTGCCCACCAAAATATGTGCAGAATCCACTCGTAGAGCGACGATCATCAAGAGAGCCGTCATAATCAACGTCAGAGTAGGCAATGAGAGACAGAGAAGAGGAAGACTGATACACAAGACCTTGTCAAGGGGCATTCTTCAGATACCTAAGAATACGTTCAACAACCTGGAGATGATATAGTTTCGAGGGGCATGCATAAACGGCTGACAAATCCGACAACAAATGATATATCTGGTTTTCTGGCAGTGAGATAAATAAGTTTGTCAACCAAACAACCGTAGTAATCCGGACGAAGCAAATCATTGTCGGAGGCATGAGCGCATAATTTGTGATCGACGCTCATAGGTGTGTCAGCGGACTTACATCCTGAGTAGCCTGTATTGCGAAGAAGTTCGAGATCATCAGGACGACAAGCAACCTCAATACCCAAGAAGTATCAGAGAGGACTCAAATCTTTAGTCTGAAACTGTGAAGTCAAATGCTTCTTGACCAAAGTGATGTCGGGGATGTCATCCTCTGTTAGAAGAATGTCATCAACATAGACAAGAAGAACCAATGTGCTTGTTGGACAGCGAAGAATAAACAGGGAGAAGTCGGCAGAGCTCCGAGTAAAGCCAATATCACGAACAACTCGGCTGAATTTGTCAAACCATGCTCGTGGGGACTGCTTGAGGTCGTAAAGAGATTTCCTGAGGTGACAAACCAGAGACTCTCCCGTGGTTTCATAACCAAGAGGTTGTTGCATGTACACAGTTTCCATAAGATCGTCATTGAGAAAGGCATTCTTAATGTCAAGTTGGTGCAATGTCCAATGTCGATGGATTGCTAGAGAGATAACTACTCTGACAGTATTAAGTTTGGCAACAAGAGAGAACGTCTCTTCAATATCAAGAATGTGTTGTTGAGTGAAGCCACGAGCAACAAGACGAGCTTTGAGGCGCTCAATTGTCCCACCAGAGTGATGTTTGACGGTAAAAACTCATTTACAGCCAACCGGAGAATGACCAGGAGGAAGGGAAACAAGGTCCCATGGGTGATTGGTCCGTAGAGCTGCCATTTTCTCATTCATTATCACCCGCCACCCCAGATGCTGAAGAGCCTCCTGCACAGAAGACAGGGTGGAAATAGAGGACAAAGATGCCGCAAACCTGTGAAGGGGAGAAGAGAGGCGGTGCAAGGATACATAATTAGAGAGAGGATCTGCGGTAGAAGAAATCGCATCTTGGGAGGGAGCTGTAGGCGGATCATCAGTCCAGGGAGCAACAACAGTAGACGGCACCGGTCGCAGGGCATTAGACCGAGGAAGACGGCGAGTCCTGTAGAGGGGGAGAGGGAGCACGGGAAGAGGTGTAGGGATTAAGGGAGGAGAGGGTAACACGTGAGGATATATGTAGGAAGCAAGGGAGGGGAAATGCGAGTGGGAACAGTCGGATGTGGTAGAACATTGGGAGATATAGCTGTAGGAGGTGTCGAGTAGAACGGTTGATCCTCAAAGAAGGTAACATCCACAGAGGTGATCGTTTTCCCAATAGTGGGAGAGTAACACATAACCTTTAGAGTACGAGAGTACCAAACAAATATGTACTTGGTAGCACGAGGAGTCAACTTATCGACTGGAGGTCTGAGATGATGGACAAAACATGCACACCCAAAAATCCGAGGGAGGGAGAATGGAGGTGTGGAAGGAAACAAAATGGAGAAGGGAGTAGCAAAGTTGAGAACAATCGACGGCATGCGATTAATCAAATAGCACGCGGTGGAAACAACAAAGTGTCAATAATGGTTTGGAACTTGCATTTTGGAACATAAGAGAGTGAGCAACCTCCAGAAGATGACGGTTCTTCCGCTCGGCGACACCATTTTATTGTGGTGTATATGCACAAGATGTTTGATGGAGAATGTCAAGGATATTGCAGGTATCCTGAAATTCTCGATTGGTAAATTCACGAGCATTATCAGTGCGAAGAATTTTAATAGTGCTCGAGAATTGAGTACGAGTTTCAATAATGAAGGGGCGGAAGCACCGCAACAACTCAGAGCGATCACACAGTAAGTATAACCAGGTGACACGAGAATGATCATCAATAAATGTCAAAAAATACCGATAGCCAGACAAACTGACAGTTTTATACGGACCCCAAATATCTGAGCGAACCAAGTCAAAGGGAGCAGTGCTCCAAGAACAACTAGGGGAGAAGGTAAATCGATGTTGGTTGATGTAAATGCAAGTTAAACATTGAAACTCCGTAAATGAAAAATTAGGAAGAGCTTGTCGGAGGATAGCAAGAGAAGCATGGCCAAGTACATGACACAACCCGAGGGTTTTGTATCCCCAAATGAAGCCACTAAAATATGCAAGCTAAATAGATCCATCTATGGATTGAAACAGGCCTCTAGAAGTTGGAATCTTCGTTTTGATGAGAAAATCAAAAAGTTTGGTTTTGTCAAGAATGAAGATGAACCGTGTGTTTACAAGCGAATCAGTGGGAGCATTGTTGTCTTCCTGATATTGTATGTAGATGACATACTGTTGATCGGGAATGACATACCTACCCTGAAAGTTGTTAAGAACAACCTAGGGAACTGCTTTTCTATGAAGGACTTGGGTGAAGCGACTTACATACTCGGTATTAAGATCTATAGAGATAGATCGAAGAAGTTGCTGGGTTTGACCCAGAGTACGTACATTGAAAAGGTGTTGAAGCGGTTCAACATGCTTGAGTCCAAGAAAGGATTTTTGCCCATGTCTCATGGTATGAATCTCTCTAAGGACCAGTGTCCAAAATCTTGTGAAGATAAGGACCGCATGAAGTTGATTCCATATGCTTCGGCAATTGGGTCAATCATGTATGCAATGTTATGTACTCGACCCGATGTCTCTTTTGCTTTGAGCATGACTAGCAGGTATCAGTCTGATCCTGGTGAATGTCACTGGATAGCCGTAAAGAATATCCTGAAGTACTTGAGAAGGACTAAGGATGTATTCTTGGTGTATGGTGGAGAGGAAGAGCTCGTTGTAAGTGGTTACACGGATGCCAGCTTCCAAACTGATAGGGATGATTCGAAGTCTCAATCAGGGTTTGTGTTTTGCCTGAATGGAGGAGCTGTGAGCTGGAAGAGTTCCAAGCAAGAGACAGTTGCTGATTCTACAACTGAGGCCGAGTATATCGCTGCGGCAAATGCAGCGAAGGAGGCTGTATGGATTAGGAAATTCATCGGCGAGCTAGATGTAGTTCCTAGCATTGTTGGTCCCGTAGTTCTCTACTGTGATAACAATGGTGCAATTGCACAATCTAAGGAACCTAGATCCCATCAGCGCTCCAAGCACATACTTCGGCTGTTCCATCTTATTCGTGAGATTGTCGAACGAGGAGATGTGAACATTTGCAGAGTGCCGACTGAGGAGAATATTGCAGATCCACTGACAAAGCCTCTCGCGCAGAGAAAGCATGATGGTCATACTAGATCAATGGGTATACGATACCTGAGTGATCAACTCTAGTGGGAGTCTTGTGGGTTGCATGTAAAATATATATATTCTGTTGGCTGTTTAATATTTATTCATATGATGAATTGTGTACCAATTATTTCCTTTTACAATTAATGGCAAGTTCTTTTATTACGATATACTGTTTCTATATGATAGAATAAAATTCGTGATAAATACCCTTAGAATGTTCGCTTCCATAGGACATCAAGTATGTGACTTGAATGTGAGAGCCTATGATCTCGAAGCTTCATTCTTAAAAGGTCCCTGGTCGAGGTATCATCGTAGAAGCTAAGGGTGATGATGATACATTAAGACTAGCATGTGTGTTGACTGATGACCGGTTCTCACAGGTCATGATATTGTGATATCAAGTCATCACGTGGGTACTTGTTAGTGAACAAGTTGTACTGGACAGACCCAATCTGAGACTACTTTGTGAATTGTTACTTAAAAGTGTCACAAGTAGGTCTCATTTGACAATGGTGTTGTGGTCCTTTGACTTGAAGTCACAGCATTCATCGAGTGAGGAAGAGCGTGCTTTGATGTCATCTAAAGTCTTCCTTGAAGAAGGTTGATGATAAGGGTGGTCGTTGAGTACGTTACGAATCATTTGGGTGTTTGGGTGTGAGCAGATATGGGATTTGTTCTCATATATAACAGGAGTTGCATCAATGGGCCCCTTGATGGAATTGGACTGAGAAATGCATGGTCATGCTTGGTTGAGTCAATATGTGATATTGAGCTCACCATTCTCTGGAAGTCCGTTCTAGATCAAGAAACTTGGATTGAGCTATTAAGAGGGTGACACGGTCCATGCCTCTAGTTCTTTCCGGATGTAAGGGACAAAGGGACAAAGACAACGCTGGAACATTGGTCATAAAGGCTTATGAGTTATGAACTCTTATTGCTTGGGGAGCAATGATGCATTGCTAGATGCCGCTCATTGTTTGTGAGATTTTTGGTTTGATACTTTCAAGATCAAGTGGGAGACTGTTGGAGTTACCATTGTGATCTAGAAGTGGTCAAACATGTCACTGCCAACGCGATATGAGCCTGCAGGGTCGCACATAAGAGCATGTGGAGAAAATGGAAGATTGACTGTGTTGGTAAAGGTTACCAATCACCATATAGAATGGGGGAGGTCCAGCAAATGTTGCTGTCTGAATTCGTCGGATATGATTCGTCGGAATTCGTCGGAATGTTCCGTGGAATCCCGACGAATCGTTACAGAGATCCTTAACTCGGCAAATGTTGCCGTCTGATATGATTCGTCGGAATTCGTCGGAATTCGTCGGAATGTTCCGTGGAATCCCGACGAATCGTTACAGAGATCCTTAACTCGGCAAATGTTGCCGTCTGATGTGATTCGTCGGAATTCGTCGTATTGTCCCGTGAAA
Organism: Dactylorhiza incarnata; assembly: GCA_033032865.1. Lineage (NCBI taxonomy): Eukaryota > Viridiplantae > Streptophyta > Magnoliopsida > Asparagales > Orchidaceae > Dactylorhiza > Dactylorhiza incarnata. Next base: position 1,429,907 of record JAWHQI010000347.1, on the reverse strand, counting down.
TCTCGACGAATGTTGTTCCGTGGAATCCCGACGAATTATCACAGAAAACTGTTTCTGTATGGACTGCGGATAGCGATTTTTTAGGTCTTTTATACTTCGGGTATAAATAGACGGTTCGACGGTTCTTCTTAAGTATCCACGATTATTACGCGAAGAAGAAGAGACGAGACGGAAGAAGTTCCGCCTCACGAACCCTAGCCGACGGAAGTGTTCCGCCGTCTCGATCGCCTTCGCAGATCTCCCCTCCGGCGATCGTCGCCGTGATTGTTCTTCCTGGAGCGAACCTAGCAGTTCGTGGAAGTGCAAAGGTGCAGTCGTTCTTCTCCCGGCTCGTGTGGATCACTGTAGAGACGTAGACATTATTCTACGTGAGAACTCTCGCATAGCCGGCGCAAGGACTCTTCTTCTTGGAGCATCTAGGTTGGATTTGATCCAACTCCACTAAGGTAATTTTTGCCTAGTATTTTATTAACTTCTTGATTCAATATTCATGGCCCGATCAAAGTCTTTTGGGTTGTTTCTCTTTATTTCCGCTGCGCCTACATGTGATGTATGGTTCTAGAAAAACCCAACAGTAAGGCCGCTGGTTTGCCATCCTGTAACCTCCGTGCCCATGACCAGCTGGCCACCGTTGCTCTCTCGGATGGTTGGGTGGCCCGGGTGGGGCGGCTACGTACCCCGCCGCCTGCCCCATTTGATGAAGTCGTCCTCGTTCCGGTCCGTTGCCCAATTGATGTCCGCCGCCCCATGGATTGGCCATGGGAGGCCTTTCCTGCCACGGGTTGCCATTGCCGTATCCTGTAGGAGGGGCAAAACCCTGTGGAAGTGGTAAAATCTCTGCCACGCCTCCAATCGGGACCGCGTTCACTCCAGTGGGTCGAAACGAACCCTCTCCCTGTCCTGGGGGTCACCAAGAATGCTGCTGTTGATTTCCGGCCCCATTCCAGGCCGACTGTCCCAAGCCCAGATCGATCGGTCCTCCTGGAGTTTCCGCCGGCCTCCACTCTGCAGGCCGATTGTAACCGGCCTCCAGCCTCCCCCCCCCCCTGTGGCTGCCACGACACCCCCGCGTGTCTCCGGGGAAGCGTCCCCCGATCGGTAGTGCGGGCCGCCGATCCTGGCGGGATCGGCATCGAGCCCGACTCCGCCGATCGATCCCGATCCGAGATCGAATCCGCATGCGAGCCCCGATCCAGCGCCCTGCTGCGTCCAGCCTCCCGATCCCGTACCGTGGGGTTGCATCGGCGGTTGATACGAGGCGTCGGCCTCGGACCCGTCCCCCACGGTGGTCTTCCCTTTCAGATTTTGAACGAGAAGGGCTTTGATCTCCTCCATGCGAGCGTCCAAGCGTTCCTCCAGATTTTTTTGGGAGGATTTCACTTGTTCCTCGATTGCCGCCACCGAATCCGTCAACCCTACATAGTTTTCTTCGATGGTGGCCAAGCGCGCATTCTCGGCTTCGGTACGTGTCACCATGGTCGGAGGAAAGAAGCCTCTGATACCAAATGTTACGATCTACGGAAAAGAAGAGAGAAAGAGAGCTACGGATACAAGAAATTAGGGTTTAGGAAGAAGATGAACTTGAATAATACTTCATGTGATGCCCTTCTCCAAAGAGGGTCCGGTATTATATAGCACCCGGACCCATGGGAGCAGGCCGGCCCCCATAGGGGCTGAACCGGTGCGGTTCAGCCCCACTGCTCCTTATTTAATATTGGCGGGCTGAACCGGATGGTTCAGCCCGGCCTTCCTCCGCCTTCTCCTTTGGTCGACGTGCACAGTAATCTTCGGAGAATCTGGTCATGACTCTAGGCGTAACAAATAGCTCAACCTAATAAAACTTTAGGATCTGTGTGTCTCTGATACCATGTAAGAAGAGAAGAAACGGAAAATGAAATTTAATTATAAAATATTTTCCACTGATTTTTCCTCATATTACAAGAGCATAAACATCATATTTACAGAGACGAGAAGTAGAAGCACTACTCCAAACCAAGATGTGGGACTAAACATCCTAAAGAAAGAATGTGTCATTAATGGGCCTTACATATTTGCAAGAAAATTAAGTCTTAAAATGGGCCGAATTTATTTTCTTAAATATACTTTATAAATTGTAGACGAACTATGAAGATTGTTCTCGTGTATAGATTAGTCCCACATCTTGGCTTGGAGTTAAGATATCACTCCACTCTCCTATATATGTGTGTACAAATACCTGCATTCTTTAGTTAATATGAAGAAACAAAAATATGTGAGCTTCGTATTCTACTTTTTTTATATAAATAATGGAGGAAATGTTTTAAAATCAATGAATCTTAAATGACATAATACTATGAAAAATGAGAAATCATCTTATTTATGCAACAAATAGGAGTCACTAATTGAGGGCGCTTTATTGTTCATGATCCTGTCAATAATAAACGAGTCAAACACGAACAAGATGTTTTAGCTGGTTAAAACACGCAGCGCAAACACTTATTCCGCTTTATAGTTAAATCATTCATGTTAGGATCATTTAGACACCTAATCAAGATGTTTTAGCTCGTTAAAACACTCCTTCATAGTTAAATCATTCATGCTAGGCTCGTTTAGACCCATAATCAAGTGATGAAACTCACCCTGAAATCAGCTTTCTTCAGAACTTCTTCCGTGGTTGTTGTGAATTCTGCTCTTTTAGCACTCTTCGGGATTCCAGGTTTTGTAAGATCAAGATCCTACATCCAGCAAAAACAAAGGGGATAATGCACTATCAATAAAACCAAATCGAATTTTTTAATAATTACAGATTCCATGATGAGTTCAAGAGAAAAGTAAAGATGAAGCTATGCTATATTACTATATAACAAGAATCAACAATGAGTGGTCAGCAGTAACAATGTAGAACAGATGAATAAAATTATGGAATGTTGCCATCAAATTTGAAATTTCTTAATGCATAGCACAACTGTGAAGGGAAACTAAGTCATAATTTAGACTGATCAAAGAATTTTTTTATGAGATGGGAGATAGTGTTAACTGGAGAAAATTAAATTCCTTCAGAGAAACTCAGGCACTTGGGACATTATCCATGCTGAAGCTAGGATTTCTATTCTAATTTTGTGCCATTAGGTTTCACTTCTGAGCAACTTGACATTTCTGTTTTATGTAAGCTAAATTTCAAATGTTGAAAATAAGTATTGTAAGATGGGATTTCAACTCATTCTATTTAAGATATAATCGGGTAATTTAAACAATAAAGGAACAGGGGATTATTCAGACGGTGCTATATCGCATTTCAGCCCAAAAAACTGTGTCTGAAGGAAGAAGCTTTGCAACCATTTCCCTATAAAGTTTGACCTGACCAGAAGTCAGTTGACACAATTGATCAACTCACTCAATTTATGCAAACTTTCCCTTAATAAGTGCGACATAACCATAAACCCAGCTGACGCTAGTAATCCACTCACTCAATTAGTGCAAAACTTATTGAGTATGATTTGACTAGAAACTCAGGGGAATACCTCTATTACAACAGATACTCGTTTGAGTACAGAAGAAGCGCACTCCAAGGAGCGAAATATGATGAATATGAAGTAGAAACAAATAAGAGCAAGCAAAGAGAAGAACACAGTCATTTATATGGATCGGTTAAAACAATCCTACATCCATGAGAGGAGGATAAAGGAGTTGATACATTGAACACATAAGCCAAGAAGATGATGTACGATGAAGGTAACTCACCAGCCCTTCCCAAACCGAGTACACCCATCTCTCAGCAAAAAAAGAATCTCAAATTTAAAAGTATTTTATACTTCAATCAGAAGCATACATAAGGATGAGCAAAATCACTTAAACACCAAGATTGAAATTGGCTCCAAATTGAGAGTGGGTCGCCAAGACATTATAATTCTCCTCAATATTGAGGACACAACCATCATCAACCTCAACATCATTGACTAGAACCTCCACTAATATCAAAAATATCCATGGTGATTGAAGTCAACTCAATATATGACACTGGACAAATGACTAGAACCGCCACTAAAGTTAAATTTGTCCATGGTGATTGAAGTCAACTCAACATATGGCACTGGGCAAATGACTAGAACCCCCACTGAAGTAAAAAATGTCCATGGTGAAGTCAACTCCACATATAACACTAGACTCATGTCAGTCATATTTGACCCTTCGACCTCTTATTGATAGTTCTATAAGACATCCAAAGTAGGTGGCCTACCTAAAACAACCCACTAATGAAGAAACCTATGCTGTAGGCCACCTTTTGGCCAAAAATTTCCAATTTGAGTGGGGGACACTCACAGAGTGAAAATTTGACTCAAGCTTCTAGTTGTCGCCAATCGGTTGATAGGCCTACAACCATACTCAATTGTCAAGCCAAGGAAACCCTAATGAGATCAACATTTGTAGATCCGCATGAAGAAGACGGTGTGTGGTTATGTTACGGACACCGATGAGGCGGAGGAGGACGAAGGGTGACCACCAGTGTAGCGAGTGCATCGACATTGCGAACGTCGCATTAGTAACGTGCCGGCTTAGCCGAACGTATCGGGTTACTTTACTTGTATCTCTTTTATGCACTTTGAGCACGACAACTATATAAACCGTTAACTATTGTATTTTGAGACATCTTGGAAGTGAAATGAAATCTTGGACTTCTCTCTTCTAATTTCCCTAATTCTCCTCCCCCTCTCTCTCTCTTTTCCCCTCACGTAACAATTTAGTCTGACCTAGCCTCCTTCCGGCCGCGGTTCCTATTGCCAGAAGCAAACCAACGCCACGCCCAGTTACACCCCGAAGTTGTTTGATGCATTCTCCGTCGCATTCAAATTTTCGTGATGTCATCATGCGTCGCAGAGTTTTATTTACTATGCATTTATTTATTGTCATGTATTTTCTCTTTGGGCACCTACTTTTATTTGAAGTTGTTTGGCTCGTCGGCTTGACCACCCGATGAGACCTTGAATAAAACGGTCCGGTAATTTTAGTAGCTAGGATGTAAAAGGCAAACATAAATTATATAAGGATGCATAGATTTAATTTGAGAAAATTCAAAATTCATATCTCAAAGATATTTAAAATAGGAGATCATTTTATTGGAAAATGTAATATAAGGAATCAATTATTTAGAAAGAAATCTGAAACAATAAAAGTGAGGAATCATTTTGGAAAGATATCATTTGGATTAGCTTTGGAAAGAAATTATTTGGATTAGCTTTGGAAAGAAATTGTTACTTGGATGAAGAAATTCGGCTAGCCCAAAATCCCTATTTAAATGCCAGCCAAGAAGAAGAGGACAGGACGGAAAGAACAGGGAACGAAACCATAATTTTGTTTCCCTGTAATACCGGGAACGACGACTTGCACCATCGACACCGGAGTTCTCGCCGATTCCTTCCAGGACGAGGAAACTCCAGGTCCCAGTTTCGGCGATCGCCAGCTCTCTCAACGGGACTCCCGGCTTGATCCCCAACGCCACTGCTTAACCTCCGGCAGGATCACCACGACAGTCACCAACGGGTCGTCGTCGACTACGAACCCATATTCCGACGACCTGGGTTATTGCGTGTCGTCGACTGTACCGTCCGTTCCGACGCCACTTCAGAGATCGAATCGGCCGCTAGTTATCGTCGATTGCAGCAACTCTCCAGACAACCCACGGTCGGCGACTGTGTGTCCTTTGCACGACGGACTCGGGACGGACCTCCTCTTCTGCATAACCTCGCGGTATCCGTGCTTTTATTTTATTACCTTAAATTTATGTCGTCCACTTAAATAATTATGAGCTTGCCTTGAACGTTCAAATTACTTCGATTATCGTTATTCATAAGTTATTGCTTGTGTTTTGGCTTGTGGATGTACGAATCCCGCAACGATTCAACTCATAAAACGCATAAAGAGTTTTCTCTCAAATAATTATTTTGATTTTATGGAAGTCCAACGTTGGAAGTGATTTTGCGCGAAAGCTCGATTTAGTCACTCGACTCGTCTGAAAATTAAAATTTCACGTGACTTTCAAAATCATAATTTTATTTTTATAATAAAATAAAATATTTCTTTGAATAAAATAACTAATTTGAAAACCTAAATCCGAGTCTACACCAGCTTGGTATCAGAGCCTTTGATTCGCTCCTATCGCGAATCAAGCGATCCGGGTTTTCTAAAAATAAATAAAATAAAATAAGAAAATTGTTTTCATTTAAAATTGTAAAATTCTCATTAAATCTTGAGTAAATTTTCAATACCTTGCTTAAAAAATTAATGTATGATTTTTTTTATCTACCCACTCGGGTAATCTCGCTTAAAAAAAACTTAAAATATTTGGGTTATTATTATTAATATTTTCTTTTTGTAAGAAAAAAAAAAGAGATATTTGTTTTTTTTTAATTACTAAAAGAAGAATTCTATCAAGTCAAGGAGACTCTTCCTGAGCCCCAGCTCCAGAAAGAAGAGATTCTTCCTCCTATTTATAACATACCGATTGACGTAGCGACTCCCCTTGCCCCCACTGAATCACCAACGGTAGTCACTGAGTTTCTTCTCGATCCCCTGCTCCAAAAAGGAGAAGTTGTTAGCGACGTGTCTCTCACCTTAGATGACACAAACTCAAACTCCATAATTCTCAAGCCACCTAGTTTCCTACCGTTGCCTACTCCTCTGAGGCTGCAAGAAGTTTGTCTGACGAACATTTATCACTCACATTAGAGTCATTGCAATATAATGATTTTATATTTGAGGAACGTCATTTCAAACCATTATATTATCCTCTAAATATAAACATACCTGATGAACTCTGTTGTCAAATTCCCGATATTTTTACCAAAATTATAGCTGAAAAGACAGAGTGGATGCCCAAAATTTTTACTCCAAGCAAAGACCCACGTTTTAAAAGATTTCTTTGGAAACTCCTAAATGATCAAATTGGAGACAATTTTGAAATTTGTAATATCAAATTAGATATAAGCGGAATTGTGAACTTGCAACAAAATATTAATTATTGTATGTCATATTTTTGGAACATATTAAGGAGTCGACTAGACATCAAACTCGAGTTTAGTAGCGCTTATCACTCTTTAACCGATGAACTAAAATTGTTAATAAGAGTTTGGAGAATCTTCTTAGGTGTTTAATCGGGGAAAATCTAGAGCAATGGGACTTTGTACCTCCACAAGCAAAGTTCACTTGTAATAATTCTAAAAGCCACTCTCTTAATATATCTCCTTACGAGATTTTCTGTGTTGCCCCGCCCACCTGACCACCATCATCTTTCATTCCACGAACGTATTTTTTTCGATGCGCAAGCTCATATTAACTATCTAAAAGAACTGCATAAATTTACTGCTAATATTCTGAGAGCAAACTTTGAACGTTACAAACTCAAGGTCGGTTGTTATCGCCATGAGTTGTACTTTTCAAAGGGAGGTCGGGTGATTGCTTATTGCAGGAGGTTTGGTCTAGTTCATGATCAAAAGTGCATTGGGCCACCAGTTGAGCCACCTGTTGAAGCTCCAGATATTTCACCCGATCTAGCACCAGCAATGAGGTCAGGTCTCTCCATTACCAGTTTTTGCAAAGTCTCGCCGGGGTCGAGCTCTTTCAACCTCGGGAGAATTGATGCATCCTCCGTCGCATTCAAATTTTCGTGACGTCATCATGCGTCGCAGAGTTTTATTTACTATGCATTTATTTATTGTCATGTATTTTCTCTTTGGGCACCTACTTTTATTTGAAGTTGTTTGACTCGTCGGCTTGACCACCCGATGAGACCTTGAATAAAACGGTCCGGTAATTTTAGTAGCTAGGATGTAAAAGGCAAGCATAAATTATATAAGGATGCATAGATTTAATTTGAGAAAATTCAAAATTCATATCTCAAAGAAATTTAAAATAGGAGATCGTTTTATTGGAAAATGTAATATAAGGAATCAATTATTTAGAAAGAAATTTGAAACAATAAAAGTGACGAATCATTTTTGGAAAGATGTCATTTGGATTAGCTTTGGAAAGAAATTATTTGGATTAGCTTTGGAAAGAAATTGTTACTTGGATGAAGAAATTCGGCCAGCCCAAAATCTAAATCCATATTTAAATGCCAGTCAAGAAGAAGATGACAAACCGGAAAGAACAGGGAACGAAACCATAATTTTGTTTCCCTGTAATACCGGGAACGACGACTTGCACCATCGACACCAAAGTTCTCGCTGATTCCTTCCAGGACGAGGAAACTCCAGCTCCCAGTTCCGGCGATCGCCAGCTCTCTCAATGGGGACTCCCGGCTTGATCCCCAACGCCACTGCTCAACTTCCGGCAGGATCTCCACGACAGTCGCCAACGGGTCGTCGTCGACTACGAACCCATATTCCGACGACCTGAGTTATTGCGTCGACTGTACCGTCCGTTCCGACGCCACTTCAGAGATCGAATCGGCCGCTAGTTATCGTCGATTGCAGCAACTCTCCAGACAACCCACGATCGGCGACTGTGTGTCCTTTGCACGACGGACTCGGGACGGACCTCCTCTTCTGCATAACCTCGCGGTATCCATGCTTTTATTTTATTACCATAAATTTATGTCGTCCACTTAAATAATTATGAGCTTGCCTTGAACGTTCAAATTACTTCGATTATAGTTATTCATAAGCTATTGCTTGTGTTTTGGCTTGTGGATGTACGAATCTCGCAACGATTCAACTCATAAAACACAAAGAGTTTTCTCTCAAATAATTATTTTGATTTTATGGAAGTCCAGCGTTGGAAGTGATTTTGTGTTAGGAAGAAGAGGGGAAGAAGGGAGAAATCTATAGAGGAAGAAGAGAAACTAGGCTTTGAGAGGGAGAAAGAGAGAATAGAGAAGGAGAATACCTGATAATAGTCTTCATAATCCCCACCAAGAGGGTTCCGGGTTAATATATACCCGGAACCATATGCTGGCCGGCCAGGAGGGCCGACCAGCCCAATAGGGGCTGAACCGGATGGGTTCAGCCCCGATAGCCTCCTTTTAATGATTGGGGGCTGAACCGGATGGTTCAGCCCCAACGATCTTTGCATCCTCCTTTGGCCGCCGGCTATATTGGTGCCCCGAGAAACGTCGCGCGGTTGGGGGCATAACATTTTGCGCAAAAGCTCGATTTGGTCACTCGACCCGTCTGAAAATTAAATTTCACGTGACTTTCAAAATTATAATTTTATTTTTATAATAAAATAAAATATTTCTTTGAATAAAATAACTAATTTGAAAACCTAAATCCGAGTCTACATCATTGTTCCTCGTCGTCTTCCATTGTGTTGACCTAGCGGAAACCCGAAGCAAAGCCTCCTTCGACGCAACACCTCCTTCGCTCGACGCAATACCTCCTTCGCTCGACGCAACACCTCCCTCACTCGACGCAGCATCGCACCTATTACCAATTAAGGTTGCAGAGGAGAGGGAGGGATGAGACGAAGAGGGGAGAGAAGAGAGACGAATATAGCCCCTAGGGCTCCTTCCAAAATAGTTCTTACACCTAGATATCCCAAATGAAAGACAAGCTTATGCCTATATAGTGTCTAGTTGCAATATATGCGAGAGCAAACGGTAAATACCCGATGGCTCGAGATACATGTGCGATAATAAAATATAACGATGACGGGTGCGTTATGCTCGTGCTCATTACAGGGAAGCCTCTTTTGCCTTCGTAACAATGTCGCCCTCTCGAAAATTCACCTTGTCCCCAAGGCCGAAGTAACTTCTGAAATGCACGACAGCTAGGATGGTGGAGGGGTGGTCGGGTAGTTCGGCGTGACATCATCCCGCAGGTGGGCAGCAAAGTTCATAGTCGCTGGCTGTGGAGAAGTGAGGGCCACCGTCGGGCGGGGAAAGGGCACCGCCCCGACAAAGAGGAAAGGGACTCCCGCTTGAGGAAAGCGCATCGTCATGCGAGCCCAGTTGACATACACATCGCCCAGGATACGAAGCCACGCGACGCCGAGAATGACGTCAAGGCCACCGAGATCGAAGGAATAAAAATTTGGGCAGAGAGGGCAGGGGCCCACAGTCATGTGTAGGTCCGGAAAGTGGCCCCCACTGGTAGTGCGGCGGCCGTCACCCAAGTAAACTGCGAGAGGGGGAGCAGGAGACGGGCGAATGTCGAACAGTGTCACCAAGCGTGGGGAGATGAAGTTGTGGCTGGCCCCACTATCAACCAACATAGTCAGGGGAGTGTCATACGTGGACCCATGGAACGTCATAGTGAGGGGGCCAGAGGGGTTGCTAGTTGCGGCGCATAAAAGTTCAAAATGATGCAGCCACGCTTGAGGTCCTGTGACGGTTGGGAAGTCATCGCCCTCCAAGGCTTCGAAATCCCCCGGGGTGATCTCTGGGTCTTCCTCGCCAATGGTGATGCGGAGCTCCTTCAAAGGACAGTCATGTGTCTTCCCAGGCTGATGGCCCACCCTGGCTCTCCAATCAGAAATACCACGATTTGCGTACCAAGGGTCTGTGTTTCCGCTACAAACAACCCTACTCTCTGACCCATGATTGCCCGTTGAAGGACCTCCGGATCCTCATTGGCGAGGAGGAACCTAAGATTACTATTGCAGATTTTTGAGGCCCTTAAGATGGACACGACTGTCGAGGACCCCCCAATTGCCACTTTCCACCGTTTGGAACTTCCGTTGTTCGTCGTCGGCGGGGTATCGGCCCCTCAGACGAAGCTTCAGGAGCTCTCCGACGTCGTGATGATTGATAGCGTGGCGAGCCACAATTTTATTTCTCAGCGCCTGGTGGATCGTCTGGCGTTTCCTGTGTAGGCCGTCGATCGCTTCTCGGTGTGCTTAGGAGATTATCGGCGTTGGGCAACTGGTGGTATTTGCTCGCCTCTCACTCTCACCATTGGCCATTGCCCATTTCAGGCAGACTTCTACACATTCTCTCTCGGCGGGGTGAATGTTATTCTTGGGCTATTTTGGACATTTTTTCGGATGTCTTCGCCAACACGACACGCATTCCCTCATCCAGACCGACAGATCATCGCATCCCCTTGCAAGGGGTGTTTTCTCCATATCAGTTAGACTGTACCGATACGGCCATGCGCAGAAGGATGAGATAGAGACACTGGTTGGTGACATGTTAGTCGTGGGCATCATTCGCCCCAACGCTAGTCCTTTCTCGAGCTTTGTCCTCCTGGTTCGCAAGAAGGACGGCAGTTGGCGCTTTTGCGTGGATTACCGGGAACTTAATAAGGTCATGATTCTGGACAAGTATCCTATTCCGGTCATTCAGGAGTTATTGCATGAGTTACGAGGGGCCGCCTATTTCTCCAATTGGACCTTCGCGCAGGCTACCATCAGATTCGGGTCAGGGAGGAGGATATTCCCCAAACGGCTTTTCGCACGTACGACGGCCACTATGAGTTCCTTGTTATGCCCTTCGGCTTGACGAATTCTCCCGCCACTTTTCAGGCCACCATGAATGATCTATTCCGACCGGCCCTGCATAGGTATATCTTGGTTTTTTTCGATGACATCCTGGTTTACAGTTCATCTTGGCAAGATGATGTATTCCAATTTCTAGAAAACGATTTTCTGGCCGAAAATTACGCTCGTTGGAACTTTTAAATCAGCCCATCGATCCCAAGAGTGTGAAACTCCCGATAAATAAAACAAAACTCGAAACGATCCGTCTAAACGTCTAGCAGAGAGTTTTTGGCGAGATTTACTTACGCCGCAATTGATTCGCTTTGTTTAGATGCATACAAGTTTGTAGCGGCGATCGAAATAGCAAATTAACGATAACAAAGGTGGAGATAATGCAAGCACGAACAAATATGATCACTTAATTTAATTGCATGAGTTCAAGTTAATTGAAGGGAGCGAGTGGTATACCTGTCGTGGAGTGAGTTCCCTGGTTGGTGTTAGGCTCTGGGAGAACTGGTGAAAAGGGGGGGGGGGGCAAGGACGTCAGTAAATGAAAGGTTTGGCTTGGCAATACTCGGCTAGGGAATTGCGGAGGGGCTCGTGAGTTACGGCTGAGGGATGGAGGTCGGCTAGGGAAGTCGTGGAGGGGCTCGTGAGTTGCGGCTGAGGGAAGGAGGAGGAGCTTGAACAGGTGCAGGGGTTCGTGAGTCCAGAGGACTGGCTCGACTCAGCCGACGAAAGGAGAGGGGGATGGGATGAGGTCGTCGGAGGTCGTCTGTTCCTCAGGAGAGAATGCCGGAGGAGAGACGCGGCCTCGATGTAGTAGCGTGGAAAGGCCGGCGAGCTCCAGGACTTCTCTGTTCCTGTCGTCGGCGGGCAGAGACAGGAACGCCGACTGTCGATGGGTCCGAGGTTCACTGGCGTCAATTGACATGCGAGGAGGGAGATCCAGTGGGAAGAAGGGGGGTCCTGGACGGAACCGAGTGGGAACTATGCGTTCTCGTTCGGTTCTTTTTCCAGTCTGCCAGGAATGGGGCTGGGGATACTTTAAATAGGAGGAAATGTCATTAAGGGGAAAGTGGGGGTTTTGAGAGGTGATTAAAGTGGCCATTAAGAGGGGAAGTGGAGGTAACGTTTTTGGGATTTCAAAGAGCCACGGGGAACTCCATCCAAAGAGATGTTTTAAAGTTTTTGAAACTCTCCAAAATTAATTCTGAATTTAATTTTAATTTTCGGAATTAATTAATTTGTGAATAAATTTCATGCAATTAAAAAAAATGTGTCATGCTTGCATGTCCTACCCAGCCGTGCTACTGACCTGGTTATTCAAGGTCGTGTTAGTCGGTCTAGTTAACACGCCGCAATAAAATTGTGACATACATAAAAACACGACAAAATAGAGAAGCGAAACAATAACGCGCACAACGGAAATAAAAGCAAAACTAAAATACAACAACGACACAATAACATAAAAGTAATGCACAGTTCAACCTGATGCATCAAGGGATGCATGAATTTCCCCAGGGTTGAAAGGACTCGACCCGGTCGAGGAATAACAAAAACCTGCAACAGAAAGATTAGGACGAAGAAGACGCAGCTCTGCCAATGTGGCAGGTATAACCTTTTTCTTCTGGAGGATGGGGAAAACCCCGGGATCTAGGTTGAGGTGATGGTAAGCGACATCGACATCAATGTCAGGCATGTCCGTTACGCTCCAAGCGAGAACGTCGATGTTGTCTCGGAGGCAGGGCCCCAACACCTCTTTGTACTCCCCCAACAGCTCCCTGCTGATCTTGACATTCCCCGAAATCTCCTCGTCTCGTCACCAGTTCTACCTCCTCCATCTCCTAAGCTACCTCGAGGCGTGCTGCCCTTTCCAAGGCTTTACCCACTCCCTCGGCTTCTTCCTTCCAGGTGATGACGTTGACCACGTTGATATAACACTCCCGAGCTATCTTCGGGTCACTGTGGACTCGGATCTGCACTCCTCTGATGTTATACTTCACGCACTGGTGGAAGGAGGAAGGCATATATTTGGAGGCGTTAAGGAGGGGTCTGCTGAAGATGGCGTTGTAACTGCTCAGTGTATCAACTATGACAAACCGACAAGTCTCTGTGATTCTTCCAAGGATGAACAACACCTCCGCTCCCCCTTCAACCTCATTTCTCCCTCCCGAGAAGCCAAACAACAGACCGTCTGAGGCCCTAACCCTTGCGGATTCCAGCGACATTGACTCGAAGGCCTTCTTGAAAATCATGTTTACGGAACTCCGTTATCCATCAGGATTCTCGAAACAGTAAATATTTTTATTACGTCCTTGATCACCATCGCGTCGTGAAAAAGGTTGTCGTGCTCGACACAGAACACAATCTAGCCGATGGGGGGAGGAACTCGTGATGCAAATTGGCCTTTCTCGAGGAACCCCTCTGTGGATTGCGCATATGCCTCCCCTTGTGTCGATGTCTTCTCGGGCTATGCAGCGAGGACGAGTAGGGGCAGAGGCTGGAACTCCACCTGCAGTCGTGTCACGTAGAAAATCTTTTGGTACTGCCGCCAAGGCTCCTTCCAACAGTTTAACTTCTTTGTTCACCCTCTCCAGTAGGTCGTGAAAACCTTGGCAGGCAATATATCATGACCTTCTCGATGAAAATCGCAATAGGGCGCGAGACCCCTCCCTTGTGGGTTTCTAGATCTCCCACTTTTGCGACCTCCTTGGCGTTGTGTGATCGCCATCACCTCTCGAGGGGGAAAGAAGTTGCGCCCTCTCCGCTCATCACCTCGGCATCTTTCGTGCGAGTTGTGGCGATACCCCCTGAAATTATGAGGTCCTCCGGGTAGCCTCCATGGTGGTCTCGTATCATGCATCTTGTACCTTCTATCAGGTCGTTGCGCATCATGTTGCAAACCTCCATGGTGACCTCCAATTTGAACAACCCTTCCCGCAGCTCGAACAGCAAGTTGAATGGTGTATCCCTCGACCTCCTGGATCAGCATCACCACCTCTTGAAAACGGTCAATGTAGTGTACCAGGAGGGTCTTTTGAGCTCCCTGCTAGATCGAGAATAGCTCCTGCGGGCACTTCTTTCTCTTCTTGCAGATCGCAACCTCAACATCAGCCCATGCCGGAGGTCATTGAAGTAGTAGATGGAGCTCATTGACAGCTGGTGAAACCAGTCCCGGGCCTTTCCCCTTCAAGGTGATCGCATAGAATTGGCACTTGAAAACGTCGGTAATACTTTGGATCAACAACACATCCTCAAACCATTGGAGATGGTTCAGTAGGTCGTCCTGCCCTAAATAGTAGCTTAGGGCTGGCTCGCGGAACTCTGTCGGTACGGGCGCAGTCAAGATGTCTTCGCAGAATGGACTGACTGCTCTATACGAGCGAGGTGGTTGGAAAGTGTTCTCATGATCATATTCAGGGCATCGCGAGGCCGTGGAAATTGTGACATGAACTCGCTCAAGGCAATCACGGTCTTCTATGGCAGGTTCCTCCCCAGGTGGCCAAGGAGGCGAGTAAAGAGGTGGGGTTGCTACGACCTCGACATGAGGCATGTGATGACCCCGTAGGGTCTCTTTTACCATCCTGTGCAAATTTTCGAAATGCACCTGAGTCACAAAGTCGCCCTCTACTAGATGGTTGTCGCGATCTTACTCATGCTCACCTTCACGCACCATGATGTTGCTTCAGAGTTTTTCCTCCTCCGCTCAAAGTCCACGCTCACTGCACCAAGATGTTGGAGTCGAGAACTCTGCTCACAAAATTCAAACTAAAGTTTGGACGAAAGTTACTAGCCCATCGAAGTAGCAATCACATATACAAAGTAAACAAGAGAGACATCGGGAATCTTATTGTTATAGGATTATAGAGAAGCTACAACAAGGGGGTCCCTCCGCAAAATAAGAAGTGTATAGGAACCCTCCTCCCAAACCAAATGTTGTGCTAAGTTAGGGGGAGAAGC
The DNA here is from genome assembly GCA_033032865.1 of Dactylorhiza incarnata. Taxonomy (NCBI): domain Eukaryota; kingdom Viridiplantae; phylum Streptophyta; class Magnoliopsida; order Asparagales; family Orchidaceae; genus Dactylorhiza; species Dactylorhiza incarnata. The sequence goes on along the minus strand of JAWHQI010000347.1, from coordinate 1,414,553 downwards.
AGACTCAAACTAGGAGCAAGCGAGTACCCTCATGAGATGTCAGCACTGTCACTCCCCCTCGACAATGAGTTGTATTTATAAGCAACTGAGACTGGTGTGGGAGGGGGTATACCCTGTTTTCAGAGGTTGGGCCCCATCCCAATGCGAACCTAGTAAGGTCGCCGATGAGATCACGCAAGTTGTTGCTGACGTCGTGTGAGTTGGTGTTGGTGTTGATGCGGGTTGTTGTCGAATTGATGGGTTGTCATTATGGTTTCCTCCTTGGTTGATCCTCAGTTGCTATGGTTACACTTAACGAATAAGGGTCGTACACAAAACAGATTAGTTACAAGCTGGAATTATTTTGCCATAACACGAACTAATAACAAAGTGACTAACAAGGTCAAAGAAAACTAGAAAAGCAACATTTTATAGCAAAAGTTCATAAAAATCTCATGTTAGTAAAATGAAATTTGGCTTCAAAAAATTGAATTACATTTGAATAATTAGTACTTGTCACTAGTCCTGAACAAAAAAACCGGGCCTGACGGACCGGGCCGAGCCCGGCCCGGTCAAGGCCCGGTCAAGCCCGGCCCGGTTCAGGCCCGAACCGGGCCGAGCACTTACTCGGGGCCCTTACAGGGCCCCGGTTTGGAGACGTTACCCGGCCCGGTCCGGGCCGGGTAAAGCCCGATAATCGGACTAGCCCGAGATCGGTCCGGGCAAAGCCCGAACCGGTCTCGGGCTAGCCCGGACCGGTCTCGGGCTAGGCCCGATTGAGCCTAACGGCTCTTATTAGAGTCGTTAGGCTCATCATGGCAGCATGGCTGCCATGTGGCAGCCATGCTGCCATGATCATGCATGTGGCAGCCATGCTGCCATGAAAGAGCAGCCAACGGCTCTATTAGAGCCGTTGGCTGCTCTTTATAATAATATAATATATTATTATATTTTTTTATTTTTTTTTATTAATTTTTTAATTAAAAAAACAAAAAAAATCATATAAATACCCCACCTCCCCTCTCTCTTTTCTCACACCCCACCCCTCTCTCTCTCTCTCTCTTAGCTCTCCCAATGGCGTCGTCCTCCACAACTCCAGCGTCGTCTTCTCAAAGTATGGCTTTGGTGGTGGAGCACAACCGTAGAGCGGGTATTTGGGAGCATTTTGACATGGTCCTAGTCGGCACCGAAAGAAAAGCGCGCTGCAAGATGTGCTCGAAGTTGCTATCCATCAGCAGAAACTCGACGCTCGTTAGACACCAAAAATCTTGCGAGTCGAAACAAGCTCCTCCCGAGTCAAGTCAAGCTCAAATTTCTGGAGCAGGACAGATTTGGACGTACGATCAAATGCGACAGCGAGAGATGCAGGCGAAGTTCGTCATCAAACGTGGGCTGCCATTCAGCGTCTTCGACAATGACGACGGCACAGAGTACATACATGGGGGGCTTCAGCCCAAATACCAAAAGGTTAGTAGAATTACTTTAAGGCGCGACACGATTAGGTTATATTTAGAAGCAAAACAAGAATTAATTACGTATTTTGAAAATTTCGAAGGACGTGTGAGTCTAACGAGCGACGTTTGGACGAGTAATTTAAATTTAGGATTAGCTTATCTTTGCATCACTTGTCATTGAAATTGATCCCATTTCGTGGGAGCTAAATAAACGCGTAATATGTTTTACGGGTTTTGAATTCCCGCACACGGCTATAGCTTTATATAAGGTTATTATGAAATGTGCGCGGGAATTTAAAATTAACGATAAAATACTTAGTTTTTCTCTTAATAACGCCTCCAATAATGGCGCCGCAATTGAATTGTTAAAACGAGATTTAAAATCATTTCTCAACGGCGCGTTTTTTCATACTAGATGTGTTTGTCACGTCCTAAATTTAGTGGTACAGGATAGTTTAAAGGCAATGTCACAATATATTAATAAAATTCGCGACATGTTAAAAGCTATTTATTGTACTAAACAACGAGCTCAAGATTTTAGAAAATTTTGTAAAGCACAAAATCAGAAATATTTGAAACCACAATTAGATATGCCTATTAGATGGAACTCAACCTATAAAATGTTAAAAAGAGCCCTTCTACAAAAAGATCTTCTAATGGAATATTATAGTTTACTTAATATTGAACACGGTTTAGGTGAAACTGATTGGACCATAATAGAATATTATGTAGATTTACTAAAGTGTTTTTATAGGGCCACCGTTGCTTTATCTGGAGTGTATTATCCAACGAGCGCATTAGTAATTGAACATTTCGTACATATCACAGAAAGATTTAGTTATTATAGAAAACACCAAGGTTGGGCTCCTTTAATTAAAGTAATGGAAGAAATTTTTTTAAAATATTATAGAGAAATACCGCCTATGTTTTCGTGCGCCGCCGCTTTAAATCCGCTACTTAACGTAGAAGACGTAGAAAATTTGATCGCCGAAATCAATACTAATCTAACCTTAAATATAAATTATGATGAGGATGACCCCGTTAGTAGTACAAGTTTTACTAATTTTTTTACGCAAACTTATAATTATTACAATAACTTATACGGGTCACGACCCCGCGAAGAAATAACGCAACCCAAAACGAAGGATAGACTTAAAAATAAAATTTTAGATTTAGCTTCTAGGAAAAAAGCGCGCACATCTGGTAGTTTAGATGAATTAGGATTATACACAAAAACTCAATTTAGCGATTTTATGAGTTCGGACGAGATCGAAAACTTCGATCTCTTAAATTGGTGGAAAGGTAAAGCTAATACCTATCCTGTTTTGGCCTGTATGGCCCGTGATTTACTAACTGTTCAAGCTAGTACAGTAGCTTCGGAGTCCGTTTTTTCTCTTAGTGGCAGGGTTTTGAACGAGCGGAGGAGTCGGCTTAACGAAGATTCGCTGGAGGTTTGCATATGCTACAAGGACTACTTGGACAGCTTAAAGAGGAAGCAACACATAACAGCATTTGAGGATAGCTCGGAGGAGATAGAAGACGAAATGGACGCGTTGAACTTGAATCTACAGGATGATTAAATCCGCAGTCCAATCTAAATGTACTTTTTTTAAAATATGTAAATTTTTAATTAAATTTTATAAGAATCATAGCTTTTATAGGTTTGCATTTTCAATTTTTTATTTTATACAAATGTACGACTTAAATTTTGTAATATTTTAAATTTTTTGTTCCAAATTTTCAATATTAATAAATTTTTTTTTTCCAAATTTTTCGTTCAAATTGTTCAAAATTATTTGTTCAAAATTTCATTATTTATTATTTATAAAAATAAAAAATTAAAAAAATTAAAATTTAATTAAAAAAAAAAGAAAAAAACGGGCCGGCCCGGATCGAGCCCGAGACCGGCCCGGTCCTGCCCGGCCCGGCTTGAAGGGCCGGAGCAGGCAGCACATTAGTGCTGCCTGCCCGGCCCGGGCCGGCCCGATTCCAGGGGAGCACCTGGCCGGCCCGGCCCGATGCAGGAAAAAGCCCGATCGGGCCCGGTCCAGGCGACGTTTTTGAAAATAATATTGAACAATAAAACGTCACTAAAGTAATGTTCAAAACGTCACAATAAAATTATGATCTGTCTCTACGACGACGTTTTTTTTTGCGACGTTTTTGAAAGCGTCGCTGTTAGTTTTATATTTAGCGACGATTTTTTTCATAAACGTCGTTAATGCAAAAAAATAGCATTTGCCGTTTTTAGGGAAAATGTCACCATACGTGTTGAGCTCTTGTGACGATTATTTTTAAAACGTCACTAAAGTAATGTTTTTATTGTGACGTTTTTGAAAACGTCGTCGTTCGTTTACATTTAACGACAATTTTTTTTTTAAAACGTCGCCAATATAAAAATTTAGCATTAGCCACGCTTTGCATGAAAACACGTCAGCATACATGTTTATCTTTCGTGACGATTTTTTTTTAAAAACGTTATCAAAACATATGATTTTCTGTCAAAATTTGTTATCAAACATTTCAGAAGATCTTTTGTTAAAAGGGATATAAGTGATATAGTTATCATTTATCAAATGATTGAACATGAATCATGTCATGTACTTAGTGATCAGCATGATGCATGAAATACATCATGAAGTACGTATACGACGCACATTATGCATGTTTAAGTTGATGATCTCTATCAGCCTTATCTATATGCACACACCCATAACCATACACTTGGTTATGTGCGTACTCCAATGCTATGGGTAGTTTGTATGCACACATGCACCCATAATTATGCGCTTGGGGCTATGCGCACCCCATGATGGCCGGATATTTTGCTATGCGCACATAACTATATGAATGCACACCCCCATGCATGCATGTACGATGGGGTATTTCGCTATGCGCTATAACCATATGTCTGGCTATGCACACCCCCATGATGGGGTATTTAATTGTTATGAGCGCCACCCATAACGTACTACGTACTACGCTTGGCTATGCACACACCGTACCCACATGATGGGGGTGCATGTTTTGCTATGCGCATACCTATAATCATACGCTTGGCTATGCGCATCGCCATGATAGGGTATTTTGCTATGCGCACACCCATCACCATACACCTGACTATCCGCACTCATATGGTCGGGAGACGGTTGCGGCAGACGGTGAGCGCGGCGTCATCAAAACATACGATCTTCTGTTAAAGTTCTAATATATAATGATATTTTTGATGGTAGTGAATTGAAGTTATATTGATGATAGCGACGATCTCGATCGTAAGCTTGATACAAGTAATTAAATATATATATATATAATATGAATGTGTTCACTGTGGATATTATATATGTCTCCACAAACGTACATAACTGTTAGGGTCAGCATACATACGTACATCATGTAGCAATGTATTTTTTGGCATGTAGCTCAATGATCTTGTCAAATGTTACTAGTTATGGAATACCCTGCAATATATCATACCAAGATATATATTTCTTTCTGTATGGAGAATATGTTTACATTGATCGATGAGGCGTTAGGTGAATGTTCCAATATTGTAAGTATCATGAGTTGCGTAGCGATGAAAATGACTGCATCGATCAATGACGAGTCGATTAAACAAAGTCTAAGATGACAGATCATAACCTCATATCAAATGCTCCTATGTATATGAATTTTGCGTTTACGTTCAAAAATAACAACTATTTTTGTTGGTGCAAAAATAACAATAAATTATTTTGTTACAAAATACATGTTTTTAAGTACAAATGAAATATACATTTCCAAAATTTTCATGTAATATTTTAATTTAAAATTATTTATGGAGGGAAAAATTCGTTTCCCTCCAAAACTTTCATTGCCACTTTTAGAATTTTTTTTTTATTTTTTATTTCCTCCCCCCTAACCGGCGATCCACTTCCTCCCCTAACCCGTAAATTAGCCCAAGCTTTTTCATTTCCTCTCATAACCCGTAATCAGTTACCTAATACGTGACTAATATTTTAGCCCCATTTTTTAAATAATATTTCGCACTTGTGTCGAAGGTCGTCATCCGTGTTGTTCAACCGACGAATTTATCTTTATCTTTATAATATAAGGGAACTCCAAAGTAGCTATGGTGAAACTTTCTTCTACCCAAAATACCCTCATAAAAAGCCTCTTACTTTCAAAATCCATGGGGTAATGCGTCATTTTGTTTTCCCTCTACATTTTGCCGCTCCCAAAAAATGGTCCTCCCAAAAAGCCACTGTCACACGCCATCTTCGATCTTTATTGATTCCCGCCGCACAAGTCTAAATCACCCTCCTCAACATAAAAAAGGGGGCTTCCTCCTCGGCAGAGCGACTGCTCCTTCTCCAACGCAAACCCATCGCTACAGCCCCGCCCCCTCGCAAACCCATCCTTCGCCTTCCTCCTGCTGTCCAGTTCTTGCCGACGCGAACCCATCCTCCGCCTTCCGCCGCATGGATCGCTACAGCACCGACCCCCTCGCAAACTCCTCGCTACGCATCCCTTCACCGACGAAGAACACTGCCCTACGCATGGACTCAACAAGGTAACCGTATTCTCACTATTTTCTTCATCATATTTGGATCAAAACCCACATTTTCAGGTTCAGGGTAAGGATTTAGGGATTTCGCCGAACAACTCCTCGCTACGCCTCTCTTCACAGTCGGAGAACTTTTCAGGTTCAGTTTTTACAAAATTTGGAAGCCACAAACAAACACCAAGCAAAATGTTTCCAATCTCCTATCTACGACATTACTCTCATCATAGGTAGCAGAAAAAAAATAACAGATAGCCTCTTCACAGATTTTCACGGGTTAAAAAAAATCAACAGCCAAAGTGAAGCAAGAAAAACAAACAGTAACATTAATCTCATCCACTGTTCATCTTCCCTCTCACGGACGGCAAACAAATTAGGAACTAAATCTTACTCAAATTCAGGAAACAAAATAGTTTTCAATCAAACATTGACTACAGGACTTTTTCGAGCATTTTGTGTTCTCAGCACTTTTTTTTCTTTTTTTCAGCTTCATACTATGAAACTATGGTGGGATAAAGGCTTGAGTGTTGTTGTTGTATACTATGAAACTATGGGAACGAGTAATAGAGAGACGAGTTAGACGAGAGACTAGCATCTCAGAGAATCAATTTGGATTCATGCCAGGGAGGTCAACCATGGAAGCTATACATCTCTTGAGGAGACTCATTGACAACTATCGGGAAAGACAAAAAGATTTGCATATGTTGTTTATCGATCTGGAGAAGGCGTATGATAGGGTTCCAAGAGAGGTCTTGTGGAGAGTCTTAGAAAAGAAAGGTGTAAATGTATCATACATTGACGTAATCAAAGATATGTAGACAAATTCAGTGACCAGGGTGAGGACATCTGGAGGATTAACACAGGAATTCCCTATCGCTGTTGGCTTACATCAAGGGTCAGCTTTAAGCCCTTACCTCTTTACCCTTATCGTAGATGAGCTCACCGGACATATCCAGCAAGCAATACCTTGGTGTTTATTATTTGCAGATGATATTGTTTTGGTCGATGAGACGCGCGAGGGTGTAAACGCGAAACTGGAATCTTGGCGAGACACTTTAGAAAAGAAGGGTTTTAGGTTGAGCAGGACAAAGACAGAGTATATAGAGCTTAAATTTAGTAGTGCAAGAAGGTCAGATGACTCCGTCATTAAATTGGGTGACCAAGATATTTCCCGCAGTGAGTGCTTTAAATATCTGGGATCGATAATTCAAAAAGATGGAGGTGTAGATAAAGATGTGATTCATAGAATCCAAGCAGGTTGGTTGAAGTGGAGAGGCGCGTCTGGGATCCTATGTGATCGTAAAGTACCACTAAAACTTAAAGGCAAGTTTTACCGTACTGCAATTAGGCCTGCAATGCTCTACGGTTCTGAGTGTTGGGCAGTGAATGGTGTACACGAGCAAAAAATGGGAGTCGCGGAGATGAGAATGCTTAGGTGGATGTGTGGTCACACGAGACTGGATAAAATTAGGAATGAATGTATCAGGGATAAGATAGGAGTGGCGCCAATTGTAGAGAAGATGCGAGAAGCTCGTTTAAGATGGTTTGGACATGTACATAGGAGACCATTGGAGGCACCTGTTAGGCGTTGTGAGAGTTTAGTCACTAGACATGTTAAACGGGGGAGGGGTAGACCAAAAAAGACTTGGAATGAAACTATAAAGAAAGACATGATGTACTTAGGCATTAATGAGACTATGCTTAAAGATAGGGCGCAATGGCGACAGAGGATCCATATAGCCGACCCCACTATGGTGGGATAAAGGCTTGAGTGTTGTTGTTGTTGTAGTTGTTTCAGCTTCTTAAGTCCTTAATACTAGATTTATGATTTCAGCTAATTAGAAGCTCCTACCCGGAAGTCATATATGAGCTTAGCATTTTTTTTATTTTCAACTCTCTACTTTGTCAGCATTTTTCTTAGCTTTTTCTGTTCTCTGCATTTTTTTCCAGCGCTGTCTCTTGAGTCTGCCCTCTCTGATGTCATTGGCTTTGATTTGAGGGCATGATTCCGCAGCAAACGTGACGGTATAGGGGGCCACTATTTCAGTGGTAATCTGTGAGCAGCCACTTTGTGCATCTATTGTCAAAGGTTCGGTCTTTCTCCTCTGAGAGAAGCCACTTTGGGCATAGGGCCAAAGGTTAGGTCTGTTTCCAATCTTCCCCCGCCCATACCCCCAATGATTGGGGACTATATGGGTTCTGTTGTTGTTGTTGTTGTTGTTGTTGCTGTCTCTTTTGTGTGCTTTTTGTGTGCTCTTTCCAGCTTTTTCTTAGCCGAATCGCCTATATGAACTTTGTTATTCCTTTTAGTTCATTCCCTAGCACATATCTAATATTTTTTGACTGGATGGAACTTTTGAGAGATTAAAAATGTAGAGAGGTTCCGGCAAAGCTCTGCCATTGCTGCAAGCTTCCTTTAGGTGCATTTTTTCGCTGCTTCTTCCTTTTTTAAGTTATCCTTCTCAGCATTTTTTAGTTGGTTCTTCATGTTCTCAGCAATTTTTTTCAGCATTGTGTTCTCAGCACTTTTTTTTAACTTTTTCAGCTTTTTTAGTCTTCTTAATATTGGATTTGTCATTTCTTCTAATTATAATCTCCTATGAAAGGCATATATAAGCTTGGCATTTTCTATTTTCAGATCTCTACTTTGTCAGCATTTTTCTTAGCTTTTTCTGTTCTCTGCATATTTTTCCAGCTTTTTGTGAACCCTTTATTCAACTCCTTATGAAACTGAAGATTTCAACTACTTTGAAAAAGGACATGCCCAACTCTATATATTTTGTTTAGTGCATGTATTAAGTCCTAATCCCTTCATTCTTTGGTAGGTTATCATTACTGATGTTGTTGTCAAAACTAAGGTTATATGTTTCTTATTTTTACCTGCGGCAGCTTCTCTATCAGATTTATGTAAGGCGGAGAAAGCTATAGGAGTTATGATGGGAGGGCATCAAACTGACTTTTGCATGAAGCACGACACGCCAACCCAATGAAGGAATTTAAAACTAATTCAAATTTATAATTTTATAACATCTAACTATTCTTTTACCGATGGCATGCACGGCGGGATTATATTCTTGCGTTTACCTTTATTAATGATTTTCCTAACAAAATAATTATCTCTGATGTTCTCTCCATTCACATGCTTTGATAACATTTTTCATAGCTATGAATGCAAAACTTACTACTATTGCAATGTCTGTTTGAAGGATATATTAAGGCTATGAATGCTCCATAGGGAAAACTAGCTTCTTAAACACATGTTCTTAAGTGCTATTTATTACAGTAGATGATTCTAAGGGTTAGGTTTAAGTGTGCTCCTTTAGGATGAGAAACTGCTTAACTTGAAAGTTAGGTGTAATTATGAAGGTTAGCCCCCACCAAATGTCGCCGCCCACGATCGATGTCGCCGCCCACGACCGATGTCGCCGCCCACGACCGATGTCGCCATTTTTAATACATTTCAAGAGTTGCAAATTATTTATATATCTTTTCTTTCATTCTATGCATTTATGATTTTTTCAACACACTTTAGCTCGCATAGATAAACTTATACGCATAATTCATGGAGACCCCATCGATTTGATTTGCAGGAAGTGGTTTGACTTGGTGAAGCGGAGAGATCCAAGATCGGTCAACACCGTTGGAGAGCTCCACTCCGACCCAGGTTTCGCTCATAAATTTTCATAATCTATTACTATTGCTCTTATAAAAGCAAATACTCCTCTGAATGCAGTAGTCTTTGTGCTGAAGATTAGCAAATACATGAATCTTTCAGGTGCAATCCCTTCCACTTTTGTGCATTTCTTTTATAATAAATTTAGTATTTAGCTTCGTTAATTATATTTAGTTTAAAATCTATCACTTTGACAAAACATGATTACTTAGAGTTTTATGTATAGTTTACATTATGGTGATTGAAACAATTACGCTATGCTTAAAATGTGTTAATTTTGAGTATCCATACACCGGTCTACTAACTAGCTCTTTCTCTCCTAACTACTTAACAATCACATATCAACTGTTTGATGAATTGCCACCAATTTTTTTAATTTCCCATTGTTGCATATAGTTTGTTTGATAATTTTTTACTAATTGAAAGCATGTAAAATTAGTTTACTATGCTAAAACATATAGCTATCACTGTCCTTAGAAGCTCCTTGATATATCGAATTTTTTCTTTTACCAAATTCTTGGTGCTGAGATACTACTATACAAGTAATGTTTTTTAACATATTTTTTGCATTTTGGGATGTAGGTAGTAGCTTGATTTTCATGTTAGTGGATATTATCTAAAGAAGAGAGGAGAAGACATCAGTTGACTATCAAATATGTACAAGAATGTGCATTCATAGATTTTTCTTCTTTATAGATACTTTTTTTCATGTATTTAGTTTAATTAGAGATGAAAGTACTATTAGTCTGTATTGAGGGGTTTGGGCAATCTCCCACCCTTTTTTTATTAATAAAATAATGAATATTTAACACACTTCTCTTTGCTATTGAATATTTTATTTATTTGTGTTTGAATGTTTAAAATTAAATTAAAATAAAAAGTAAATGTTTAGTGGAATTTTGATTAGTATTTAGATTATTTGAGAAGTATTATCATAATTTCTTTTCATTTTTTTTAAAATATAATATTTTGCGACGTTTTTTTTTTTTGAAAAAAAAACGTTGTTGTACAGTTTTGGCTTTGGTGACGTTGGCTAAGAAACGTTGTGGTAGGATGAACATCTTTTGCGACATTTTTTGGAAAAGTGTCACGATAGAGCAATTACTTATTATGACGTTTTTTCAAAAGTGTCACGATAGAACAATTGTCAATCATGACGTTTTTGAAAAAAATGTCGCAGTAGAGTAATTGGCAATCACGACATTTTTTTTTTTGGAAAGCGTCGCAATGAGCTATGGCGACATGCGCAATCACGACGATTTTGTGACGTTTTTATAAACGTCACGAAAACTATCGCGACGCTTTGAAATCGTCACTAAAGACATAAAAATGTCGCCGTAAAGCGATTTTGTTGTGGTGTGTATTAAAGGTTGTGTTGGTGTTGGTGCGTCCAACCAAAAACACCACCACCATTTTACACATGTTTGGAACTATAATGGTTGCGAGCGCCGCCATAGAAAATCTCATTTTGAAATTGTAGAGAAAAACTGAACATTGTATATACTCCTTCAATAATGAAATACAATGTATGAATACATATATATAGGAGGGAGAAAGAGAGAAGAGTCTCATATACAAGGTGTGAGACTAATATAAAACAAGAGACTAAATGAGCCACAATCATGGGCTTTTACATGGACTTTTCGAACACTCCCCCGCAAGCTGGAGCGTACAAGTCGTAGGCACCCAGCTTGGACAGGAACTGATAAAATAGGGTACTCGGCAGAGCTTTAGTGAGAAGATCAGCAACTTGGTCAGTACCCGGAACATGCTTCAATTCTAGCTTCTTCATTTGAACTTTCTCCCTAATGAAGTGGTAATCCACTTCAATGTGTTTCGTTCTTTCGTGGAAGACTTGATTCTTGGCTATGTGTATACCAGTTTGACTGTCACATAGTAAAGTAGCTGGTGAAGTAAGTTTTACTCCTAGATCAGCGAGAAGACTTTCAAACCATATAAGCTCAGAGACAATTGATGTCATCGACCAGTATTCAGCTTCAGTTGATGATCGAGCAACCACAGCTTTTTTCTTACTGCGTCAGGTCACAAGGTGACCTCCAAAGTAGGTAAGAAAAATCAATGGTAGACCGTAGATCATCCAGGGAACCAACATAATCTGCATCTGAATAGGCAACCAATGTTGGAGTAGAAGAAGAGGTTTTGTATACCAACCCTTGACCAGGGGCTGTTTTTAGATATCTTAGGATGCGCTCGACGGCCTGTAGATGAGATATCCGAGGAGAATGCATAAACCGGTTGACCACCCCAACTGCAAAGGATATGTCTGGTCTCGTGACCGTTAGGTAAATAAGTTTTCTAACGAGTCGTCGATAGTAATCTGGATTTGGAAGAAGAAGATCTGTATCAGAAGCATGTGCACACAGCTTGTGATTGACATCCATCGAGGTGTTAATCACATTCTTGTCATGGCATCGCCTAGGCGTCTAGGCGCCCAATTGAAAACAAGGCGACGGGCGCCTTACTTTTTTTAAAAAATAGGAGAATAGACAACGGTTTATATAAAAACCGCAGTCTATACTCGAATAGACAGCGGTTTTTATATAAACTGCTGTCTATTGTACCCTGGCAGTCACTATAGAAAGCGGTTATTATAATAACCATTGTCTATAGTCCTATAGACAACGGTTATTATAATAACCGCTGTCTATAGTCCTCTGGTACTCACTATAGACAACGGTTATTATAATAACCGCTGTCTATAGTTTTCATTTATTTTTTTAAAAAAAATTACTTGTCGCCTGGCATTTGCTCGCCTTATTGTCGCCTAGGCGTCCGCCTTGTCACCTAAGTGTCGAGGCGCCCGGCGCTCCCCTTGGTGCGCCTTGACGCCATGACAAGAATGGTTAATCAGCTTGCATCCAGAATAGCGAGCATCTTGAAGAAGGTCGAGACAGTACTTCCGTTGAGAGAGGACAAGTCCATCAGGACGTCTTGCGATCTCCAGACCAAGGAAGTATCGGAGGTTCCCCAAATCTTTTGTTTGAAACACAGAACTAAGATGTTGTTTGACCGCTTATATTCCCTTTGAATCATCTCCTGTGATTAGGATGCCATCGACATACACCAAAAGAAGAATTGTTCCTGTAGTTCGATGTCGAGTGAACAGAGAGAAGTCTGCCGAGCTTCGAGTAAAGTCAACCTCCCGAACAGCCTTACTGAACTTATCAAACCATGCCCGAGAGGATTGTTTGAGACCATAAATGGACTTCTTAAGGTGACAAACTGGAGACTCCCCCGTGGTATCAAACCGGGGCGACTGTTGCATGTAGACTGTTTCTTGTAGGTCACCATTTAGAAACGCATTCTTGATATTCAGTTGATGTAAGGGCCATTGGCGATGCACAGCCACGGAGAGAAGGACACGAACTGTGTTGAGCTTGGCCACTAGAGAGAACGTTTCCGCATAATCGAGATTTTGTTGTTGAGTAAAGCCACGAGCCACCAGTCGAGTCTTAAGACAGTCAATTATCCCATCAGGAGCATGCTTGATGACAAAGACCCATTTGCAACCAACAGTAGTCTGACCCGGAGGGAGAGGAACCGGATCCCATGTCTGGTTAGCCCAGAGGGCTGTCATTTCTTCGTTCATGGCTGCCCGCCAACCCGGATGTTGGAGAGCCTCCTGCACAGAGTTAGGGACAGAAAGAGAGGATAAAGAAGTAGCAAAGGTGTGAAGCGGCGGGGACAGACGATGTAAAGATACATAGTTTGCCATGGGATGAGCGGTGGAGGCCAGTGCCGGATCAGCAGGTCGCAGAGTGTCAGAGTCGAAGCCGACTGCATTGGGGCGGCGGAGCGAGGAGGGCGACGAGTGTAGACACGGAGAAGAGGAGGCTTGTTGGGAACGGAAGTCAGGTCAGGGAGGAGAGGTGGTGGAGAGGTAACTGGGATGATAGGTCTTGGTAAGGATTGTGGTGGAAGAGGGGGGTTTGGGGCGGAGAACGGTTAATCATCCCGGAAGGTAACATCAGCAGAAACCGTCACCTTGCGGGTAGTAGGAGAGTAGCAGACATACCCTTTCTGAGTACGGGAGTAACCGACGAATATGTGTTTTGCTGCCCGAGGCTCCAACTTGTTCGTGGACGGACCAGCGAACATAGCAGGTACAACCAAATATGCGAGGGGTGAGAGAGAATGGCGGAGTAGAAGGAAAGAGGAGACTAAATGGAGTAGCATTTTGGAGGACGGAGGAAGGGAGACGGTTAATGAGATAGCATGTCGTCGAAAGCGCAAAGTTCGAATAAGCTTTGGGTACCTGCATTTGAATCATGAGGGAGCGAGCAATATCGAGAAGATGTCTATTTTTACATTCAGCAACGCCGTTTTGTTGGGGGGTATAGGCACACGATGTCTGATGAATAATTCTTAATTCAGAGCAGAGGTTAGCAAATTCATGGTTAGTGTATTCGCGAGCATTATCCGTCCGGAGAGTTTTTATTGGTTCGGAAAACTTTGTGCGAGTCTCAAGAACGAACGCCTGAAACACACGGGAAAGCTCGGAGCGATCACGAAGTAAGTACAGTCATGTCATTCGAGAATAATCATCAATGAAAGTGATAAAATAACGATAACCAAACACACTAATAATTTTCTACGGGCATCAAATATCAGAATGAACTAAAACAAAAGGAGTAGAGCTCCGAGTACAATGAGGAAAAAAAGAACGGTGTGGTTTGCCCAAAATACATGAATCACAATTAAAAGCTGGAAGAGAAATCTTTGGAAGAACCTTTTGGAGGACAGGGAGAGGACCATGTCCAAGACGCCGATGTCAATCAACGGAGGAGACTGAGGAGAGGATGGTAGGAGAAACATCGAGTAGGTAGAGCTCATTTTGCAGTCGTCCTTTACCAATGATACTCTGCGTCTGTCGATCCTACATAAGAAAAAAAGAAGAGGTGAATGTGACAGAGCAATTCAAATCGGTAGTGAGGCGACTGACATAGAGTAAATTAAATGGGGAGCCCGGGACATGAAGAGCCGGGCGGAGAGAGAGAGAGGAATTGAGAAGGATATTAGCAGAGCCGGAGACAGGAACGGTGTCGCCATTGGCCACTGTGATACACTTAGGATGCGGAGAGTCCAAGTATTGATGTGGCTGCAGCGAGGTGATATGGTGAGTAGCACCTGAATCCATTATCCAGTGTTGACTAGTGGAGAGACAAGTGATACCTTCATTGGAGATGGAGGCAGCGGAGGCAACGGAGGCAGGCGGTCGGCTGAGCATGTCGTGGAGTTGCTGGAGCTGGAGGCGGACTTCTTCAAGATCAGCATGAGTGGCAGAAGGACTGTCGGCAGCAACAGAAGCAACCAGACGAGAAGGAAGACCGTGTTTGCGGTAGCAGGTCACCTCAAGGTGTCCGTCCCTACCGCAGAAGGAACACTTAGGACGTGGTCGGCCACCGCGACCCCTTCCCTGAGAGCCTGAAAGTCCTCTACGAGCAGGAGGAGGGAGTAGTAATGGCGCAGAAGATTGCTAAAGGATGGCCGGTGAGGAAGGTCCAGTAGTATCAGGAGGCGGTGATACCTTTAGCAGCATGGAGCACACATCATAGAGTGAGGGAATAGCAGCTGACGAGAGGACCTAAGCACGAATGTTCTAAAGATGAGGCGGGACACGAGCCATCATCATGGCAATACAGACTGCTTCCTTCTGAGCACGTTGGGCAGTGAGATCCGTAGTAGAGGGCTGATGTCGGATCCAGGCTTCAGCCAGTGTCTTAGCCCGAGCAACAAATGAGGTCAAGTCGGCAGCACCGCCAGTGTCAAGAGTCTGAAAATTTGTGATGATGTCATATAGGTGTTGGAGACTGTCCTTGTTAGAGTATAGGGAATGGAGCTCATCCCGCATCGCATTGGTCGTCTCGTGATACATGGCCATGCGGTAAGGTTCGCCATCAAGGGAGTTGATGCAGAAGTCATTCGTAGGTGCAGAAGGAGGATCATTAGTGAGATGATGCAGAAGTCCCTTAGACTGAAGTACCCTTCTGACAGAATGCACTCATTCAACAAAGTTCTTCTTCCCAGTAAGGGAGATGGTGGTGATCATCAACTCATCACGCACCTCAGGAGCAGGAACCAAGCGGACTGTAGGAGAGGACGTGGGCTGCCCTAAAGAATCAATCGAGGACCCCATGGAGTCACAGTGGATAGAGCAGGCTCAGCGGCTAAGCGGCGACTAGGCAAGGCGCAAGGTCGAAGCGGCAAAGCAGGAGAGGCGGACAGACACAGGTCGCAAGAACAGGAGCAGGAGTCACTAAGACCGTGCGAGCAAGGGGAGACCGCGGCGAGACTGCGCGAGCAGGACCGCGCGAGCAGGAGCAGCAGCTAGAAGACCGTGCAAGCAGGAGGAGCACGCGGCGAGAAGACCGGTAGAGAGACCGCGCGAGCAGGAGCACACGGCGAGAAGACCGCTCGAGCAGGACCCCAGCGAGCAGCAAGGCGAGACCGCAAGGAGAGACCGCGCGAGCAGGACCGGTAGAGAGAAGACTGGTAGGGAGACCGCGTGAGCAGAACCGATCGAGAGTGGGGCCCACCTGTCAAAGGGGGGAAGACTATAAGAGAGCCAAGAAGATGGAGGAGAAGTGGAAGCCACGAGAGAGAATCGCGTAAGCGGTTAGAAAAAAAGGAGACCACAATGGGAGTTGCGGTTAGAGGGGCAGGCGAGACCGCATGCCGAGAGAAGGAGACCGCAGACCGCAGGTCGCGAGATGGAGACCGCAGACCGCGAGATGGAGACGGAGACCGCAGACGGTTAGAAAAATTGTGACCGCAGGTTCGGAAACCTGGCTCTGATACCATGTAGAGAAAAACCGAACCTTGTATATACTCCTTCAATAATGAAATACAATGTATGAATACATATATATATATATAGGAGGGAGAAAGAGAGAAGAGTCCCCTATACAAGGTGTGAGACTAATATAAAATAAGAGACTAAATGGGCCACAATCATGGGCCTTTGCATGGTCTTTTCTAACAGAAACAAAATGCGTGCACGGTTCTATGTACAAGGTCGGGCGTTCACGAATCACAATTTGTAAGCACTACATTCATGACCGCTGAAACCACGACAAACAGACCCTAAAAGGCAGATATTTGAAGCTCATCAGATAAAAAAACAATGAAACGTCATTTGAAAGAGAATAGGCCGTAACGAACATACTATATGGAGTGATAAGATTGGCAGTCAAAATATCTACGTCCATTAACGTTAAAATTGCCTCATACCTTAGGAGTGTAGGTTGTTCCCTGCTTAAACATCACATCAGGTCGAAAACGGTAATCGTCTTGCATGATCTCATCAGTAAACTCAAAATAATTAGCGGCTTTCTTTAATTTCCAATCCAGACCATCTGATAGTGTATCAGAACCCTCTCTTTGACCATTCATAAATCGAGAATTTCCATAACCATTATCTTTAAAGTCGTTGATGGACTGTGTGTGAGCTGTCTCAATCTTGCCGAGCTTTTGAAAAAAAGAACTAGTGTTTGTGCTACTGGATGTATCACCAAATAAACGGCGCTCAAAATAATCCGAACTCTCAAAAGAACTTTTATTATTATTGTTTCCATCACCATTGTCTGAAAGTAAGACCAAAAGTAACATATTACACCTTCAAATATATCAAAAAAGACATGAAACGGAAAACAGGTATTTAAAAGGTAAAGTACTGATTCAAAGAAGAAGAAAAAAATCAACTCTGATTCTTGATGTTTCCATCAGTTAATACAGTGAACACAATGGATCTACATCATAGCTCATATCCTATTGATACTTCATAAGAAAAGGGCGGCCCGGTGCACAAAGCATCCCCGCGCAGCGAGGGTCCGGTTCGAGTCCTATTGAAACTTCATAATGGCAACAAAATGGATTTATTTGTTACAACATGGATTGACTTGTGACAACATGGATTGACTTGTGACAACATGGATTGACTTGTCACAACATGGATTGACTTGTCACAACATGGATTGACTTGTGACAACATGGATTGACTTGTGACAACATGGATTGACTTGTCACAACATGGATTGACTTGTCACAACATGGATTGACTTGTCACAACAGAGCCGATGAAATGAAAAGACCGTGTGACACTTCATTCCTTTCAAAATTGATTGAAACAACATTTGTTTCATTGTGCAAGGATTTCATTATGAACTTCTTGAGCTTAATAATAGCTCACTATATATAACTATTTGGATTGAAAACTTCAAGCACTTAGCTAGATTGTGTATTTTATCAATAGTATCTGTTTCCAAAAACTTAAGTAGTAGTGTTCTCTTTCACCAATGATTAGCATTGTAGAAATTGAGAAGAAAAGAATTTTCTAATTAATTTTAGGGATGACCCTTAAATGCCAGGCAAACAAATCTCTATACATGATAAACAAGCAGTCGTGCACGGGATTCCCCAGTGCTCTAGTGCGATAGTACACTTGTCATTCATCATCCCTGTAAACTTTTTTGTCTCGTCAAATACAAAACTTAATAGAAACTGAAGGGATGTTGATGGAGAACGGCGGAACGAACCAACGGTGGAGCATGCGTTTTGAGCTCGTTCGGGACCGATTGGTCATCTGTCATATTTAGCATCTCCGGATCGACGATCCGACTCCGCGGATGCGCCCGGATTTGTGTTTACATGTTCTTTCATATATTATTTTGTTATTTTCAGGATTTATTTAGTGAGATCGGGAACGTGACACTCTTGGCAAATCATAGTTGTTGTTGTCAGGGTGCCCTAATGTTGTATTATAATAAATAAAAGTAAGGGGGCAGTTATGTTCTTCGTTGTTGATTTTGGAGAAAAGGAATTTCCGGAATCCAGCGATCACTCGTGGTGCGATGTCGTGAAGCCCTAAGGCGGGCTCCTTAGGTTTGTATCTTTATTTTCTCTTGCATCCCCTTCCACCATCACCCACTATTGTATCCCCCCTGTTTTTCTTTTTTTCATTCCCATGAGTCCCGTCCAGAAAGCCCGTGGACCTCTTCTCAGCAAACCGCCTCCCCAGTTTCATTCTTCTGTGAAACCCACTACTGCCTTCACGTAAACGCTCCCTGCAAGCAGCGCCTTTAGCCCCCCTACACGATCTTCTCACCCCGCCCAGAAACCCCAATGTGCGGACCTCCATAACCCGTAACTTCCCTCTACAGCAGCCCACCGAAGCCTAAACACCAGCTCCCCTGAAGTATTGCATCCCTCCTGGAAGCTATCACCCAATTCTACCAGTAAAACCCTAAAATCCCTCACCCGGTCCTAAGCTTGGCCCCATCCAGCAAGCTCTACTGGAAAAACCCCCTAAAATCCCTCAATCTGACCTTAAACATGGTACCATCCAACAACCTTTAAACCTACAGATTCACATCCACCCCTTAACCACCACCCCACCAAGTCGTTATCAACATTTCGCCATCAGTGCCACCCTCCGGCCAGCCACAAGCTCATTTGAAAACGTCGGATCTCCACGTTACGGCCTCCCCTTACTTAGTATTATTTTGTATTGTGGATCTTGTTCTCTTTATTAATAAATGGTGTTGTGATTTTTATGCTTGCTTGGATTTATTGAATTGTGGGTATTTGTGCTAGATTATTTCTGATTTGCGGGGCCAATTCGTTGCTCGCTCTTGTTTTGGCCCTTCACATGGAGGAAGGCCGGAGCATGCTTTGCCTAAAAGAAATAATTTTGCTTTTGCTAAAATTATATGTGTGGGATTTAAATATTTATTGCTTGGGGTTGGTTTCTCCGTTGGATCTTGTGTGTTGCATGTAGTAGCATAGGGTCGTCGAGTTATTTTACCCGACACTTCACTTAGGGTAGCATTCTAGTATTCACACCCTCATAGCCTACCCTACATCAGATATGGGCATACTTTTTAAAATAAAACACAAAAATTAAACTCAATTATAAAAAGTTATAAAAATTATAATAAAGAATGGGTAAAATTGGAAAAATGAATGCTTCACCAAAGGGTGTTTTTCCCCTTATATAATAGTATAGATATACAGAAGGGAATAAAAGAGAAATAAGAACATTTTTTTACAAATAGCACATTTTACACTCTGGAACATACATGTCGTATGAACCAAGCTTGGACATAAAACAAAGGTATAAAGGACGATATAAAAGTCTGATGAGAATATTGGCAATTTGAAAGGCGACAAAAACATGTTGTAGTTGAAGTTCTTTAAGTTTGACCTATGCTCATGAATGACAAAATTTCAGGTAATGTGAATGGCGCCTTGGATGTCAAAATATAGCATCCCAGCAAAGGAAATAGATACATCAAGGTCGTCCAAGAGGCTCTTTAACTAAATTAGATCGCAAATCGCTAGGACTATCGAACACTACTCAACCTTGGCAATAGAATGAGAAACAATAGGTTCTTCCTAACCTTCCATGTGATTGAGTTTTCACCAAAGTATATGCAAAAAGCACTAGTGGATCGGCGTTCATTCAATGATCAGTCGTAGTATGTATCTAAAACTAGAAAAGATTAGGTGATGTATGAAGATAATACCTTGTCCAGGAGCGCATTTTAAATATAAAAAATGCGCTCAACTACCTGAAGATGTAAAACTCATCAAGTGTGCATAAATTGACTCACAACATTCACCACAAAGGAGATATCAAGGTGAGTTACTGTCAAGTAAAAAAAATTTCTCAACTAAACTCTCATAGTACTCCAGATACAATGAACCAAAGTTGGAGGCACAAGAGGAGAGTTCAACATTTGCCTACATAGGTGTATCAACAGGTTTACTTCCTAAAAATTCGAGATCCAGAAGAAACTGTGTAATATTTCCTTTGAGAAAGAACAAGGAAGTCACCTTTGGAAGTTGCTTTTATGCCCAAGAAGTACCAAAGGGGACCAAGACCTTAGTATTAAAATGCATAGTCAGGTGAAGTTTAACACTGGAAATCCCTTCATATCGTCACCGACTCACCATCAATGTAGACGAGAAGGATTATGGGGCCCTCCTGGAAACGATGAGTAAATAGAGAAAGTAGAGGCGCTTCATTTGAAAAAAGCCAATGTCCAGGGCAACTTGGACAAACTTCTTGAATTAGGCGCGAGGGGACCTTCTCGGTTGGGCCTAAAGCCTAACTTAGTTCTTGATCGCACCCCCAACATGTTGCTACTAGATGTTTACGTTAATGCTCACTCTCAGTCATTTATTCTGATTTGTGATCTATTGACGTCAGCGCTGCACCAACACTTATCGCCACGAGATTTGCATTTGCCAGTAGGAGTGTCATACTTCTTGCTTCAATGGGAGGGTCGCATGCTCCCAAATAGAGGGTTGACATTGCTTGCTACCAATTCTTATCGCCAGAATGGGAAGCAAAGTAAGATCAGGGCCGAAGAAAAAGAAGAAAAAAGGGGGTTGAGTATGGTGAGACTAGATGGTTTGGTAGGGTAGGATGTAAGGTATTTAAACCGTTTTTAGTAAGGCCTACCTCATTGTTTTAAAGACAAACTTCAATAAAACAAATATGATAAAACAAAACCAACTTAAATCTCTAAAATAACCTAATTCAAATTAGCCTTATTATTTATGAAATAACTAATTAATTAAACTAATAAACAATTGGTATTAATTGAATCAAACAAATTATTGTTTCAGTGATTTAATCAACCATTCCACATCTATGGAAGAGAGAAATAATAGGGAACTCAAGGTGGATAAGCATTTGAACTTTCAGTTGGTTGGAATCATAATGAATGATCGTCTAGAAATGTATTAGAAATCCAGTCTATTTATGAATCTTGATAAAACAAAACTATCTAACATGCAGGCATTAAACAATTTGATTTGATAATTGGTAGTCAAGAACCTGCAGACACAAAGCCATTCACATTCTCATGCCAAGAAAACTCTCCATCGTTAGCAACCTATTTCACTGGTTGTGGAATTTCCAACTCCCGTGGAACTTAATTCATAACTAAAGTTCAAGGCAGCATTGCATGAATTTGGTACCGAGAGCCAAGAAGAATGACTAGGCATGTTAAAAAAAAGGCAAAATGAATAAAATGATGTAATTTACTTGCCAAATAACATTTTCTTCCGGCTACTAGCAAGTTGTTTGAGTTAAATGATTTCAAATCTACAGTACATTGATGATCATAATATATGAACAGTTGAACACTGACGAAACCTACCATGGATACTGTGAGTTTAGAGAAAGACTACGAAGTGAATGAGCAATGAATACTTCAAGCTCAAAAAGTGCAAACAGTTGAGAGGAAAAGGATTAAGGATACCATTGCTAAACAGGCGAAACTGCAGGGTAGGAGAAAGCTTGGCAAGGCGAAAGGGGAAAAAAATTCGGCTATTAATTGAGATCGCCCTCATTTTGTTTCTACGGCGGAGAAAAACGTAGGGGAACGAGACGGCGGCGTGGGGTCTGATCTGTCGGTGCGAGTATGCAGCGAAACCACCAGTCTTCCTCTTCGGGAGCGAACACAATCTCCCCCAGCACTAGGGCAGCAAGATTACCGGCGATTCTGTCGAAGAAAAGAGAACTTCAAATTCAAGTGTTCGGACGGCTCTGATACGTATCTGCTGATTTCAATGGATTCGTGTGGAATTGCGGAAGGAATTGAACATCCCCTAAGAAATTGAAACATAGGAATTAGAATTGGCTTAATTCTAATTTCTGCATGAATTGAAATTGAGATATTTCAATTATGTTGTTCGAATATAGGAAAGAACTCAATTGTACATGAATTTGAGTTGCGCTGCTGATAGAAAATGTCAGCTCATATTAGTTCACCAAATGAATGAGTTAAATTTCTACCCGTTCTTAGAATCATAAACTTAGATAATAAAATATATAGATAGCTATAAGGTGAAAACAAGGTAATAAAATATACATAAATGGCTACAAAATTGTTCATTTTTCATAGAGACTAACACTACACTTTATATTGTATTTTACCTTTGCATGTGCTTATCATCAATTTTGAGATAAACAAACTAATTTTCAACGTAAAAGTGGATGAAGTTCTTTATGTGAGGTAGGGCTTTCATGAACAACAGTTTATAATCACCACTCACTACAGACACCACTGTGCCAAACAGAAACTTTGGCACTTCTGAGATATTGTTTAGGCGTAGTGATATTTTTGCACGGTGGTGGTATTATGCTCTGATAATTTTGGCTACTTTGAGGGTATTTGTATTGTTTGACAGTAATAATGAAAATGTGATAAAAAAAATACAACGGTGACAGTTTACTACAGTTAAATCTTCCTACACACTTTTTAGTCCAAATTAAATTTTATGTTGTCTTGACGTCCACAACAACTAAAGCTTGATCGCACCCACATGACTGTGATAATGTTCATGATTGCAGTTATACAAACAGTATTGGAGTTCTTCATAACCGAATCCACAATCACTAGTGTTGCGGAACGCTTAGGGCTCTTGGTAGACCGGTCCAATTGAACCACCTTAGCTCGTGAGCGAACTAAGCGTGCAAACAGTCAATTCGAGATTCGCTGAATACACTGGAACTTTTTAACGTGGAAAACCCAGAAAGGGTAAAAAACCACGCGGCCGGAGCTGTGCCGACCAAACTTCACTATCTTCTGGGGGTTACAATTTGGTAGTTAGAACTCGAGCGCGACTGGCCGCCGCTCGTTACAATAAGAGAGAGATAGAGAGGATTCTTGAGGTGACAGACCACCTTTCAGAAAACTAAGTCTTTTTCCCTTCTGAGAATCTTGGAGAACAAAAGTGAGAAGGCTCCGGGGAACTAAGGGGGCGCGGCCATGGCCGCACCCCTCGGGGGTGCGGCCCGGCCGCACCCCGCTTGGGGAGCGGCTTGGCCGCACACCAAAGGGGCGCGGCCTGGCCGTGCTTCGGGGCGCGCGGCTCGGTTGCGCCCCTTGTGGGGCGCGGTTGCGGAGATCGCTCCCGCGAGGGGAGGGGGCGCCGCCTTTGCACTTGCCGCGGTTTCGTGCGTCTATTTTTCCCGCCAAATCGGTGGGGGAGTGATTTTGGAAATAAACTCCGCCTTTGGAAATATTTGTTGTCTTTGGAAATAATTTCTACCAAGTTATCTTATAAATACAAGCCTCTGTTATGAGCCCCTATCAACTAGAACTCTCTCAATGGCCACCCAAATAGGGTCTTAAGTGCTCGTTTGGGTATTTGGCGCAACACCATGAGCTCATAAATAATCTTGAGGGCCTTGAGCCGATGGCCGTGACCGGCACAAGAGCATTGATTGCGGGAATTTGGGCATGGTAGGAGACCGGACATCGCATGTTGATGACAAAAATGACAAATTTGAGCAATTCAAACTGGCTGTCTTAAAAGCTCTTAATCATAGTTCATTTTAGGTCCGATTTGGGAGAGTGGTGAGAGAGCGGTGGCTTTTATGAACACAGTTATGAAAAATACAGGTTACACGTGGGTAAGCGACTAAGCGTGGTCAAGAAATCATATTTTCCTAAAACTATATTTTAGGCCACAAAAGCATCACGATCTGCGACATAATGAAATTTTCATGCATATTTGGTCGCTTCAGCGGTGGTGAATGTATGGACCCCAGAAAATGAAATTTAGACAAACAATTGTCATCATTTTGTTTAATGTCACAGTTTCACACCGCCACCACTCAAAAGTCGCATTTGACAAATTCTTAATTTTGTACAATTTGAGCACCAAAACATTCCAAGATTTTATGGGTTTGTTTGAGACAACTCTTTCTATTCAGAAAGCTATTTTTGAACCGCAAACGCCAATTTTAGAGTGTTTGTTGTTGAGGTATATTGTTATATAGGTTAACAGGTCTTAACGGGTTGGTATGGATCCGTTAGGCATCCATTAACCTGTCGTCGGGGATTTAGGGTTTCACCTATAAATATTTCTGCTTTTGGGGCAACGTGGAGGTCGTTCCAAACTTGACGGTCACGCGGGATGCTTCGAGCGCACTAACATTCTCGAAGTAATTTTCGTTTAGTGTGTCCTAGCCCCCTCTCCCGTAAGAAAAAAACACCACTCTGCTCTCGTTCTTTCTCTCCCGATTTTCATGCTTCTGCCGCTCCTGTTCTCCATCTCCTCTTGCATAAGACGCAAAGTCGGACTACACAATGTAGAAGATATTCAGAAATTTCATGCCAAACTGCGTGTTCCGCTTCCAGGCACTGAGCTCAGAGTTGGAGAATTTCTCGAGCTTGATCATCAGAATGGGAGTATTTCCCTTCGACATTGTAGGTCTCTAACTTACTGTGGAGTTCCACTAGCAAACAAAATCGCAAGCAGAAAACTAGAAAGAGATCGCCTAAACGCGTGCGAAGACGATGAAATCTTCAGATCCAATCATGGAAAAAGAAATAACTCTATGATTCATTTGCACACACTGAGATCAGAACGGCCACCAAATGGAGAGGAAGAGATCACTGGATCTTCAATAGAGCTATGAGATAGAGTTTGCGGTCAAAGCTTTCAGTCACAATGGCGATTGCAGAGATCCATGCAAGGATATCTCCAGGCGTAGAGATCTTAGTCCTCGGATCAAGGTATTTTAGATTTGTGATGAGAAAACTATTCCTCTTCCCGAACTGGATGGAAAGCAGTAAATTTCTGCAGAGACCCGATCTTCTCATCCACCGATCGGTGGCGGAAGAAAAATATGGAGGCGAAAAACCGCGATCCACGGCCACGGGATCCAGGCAGCGGGACATCCTTGCTCTCTATCCCCGGGTGGCGAGATCTTTGGACGGCAAGATCTCCGGGCGGCGTTGCGAACAGTAGCAGCGCGAGAAATCCCGAGCGGGATTCTCCTTCTTCCTCGCGACGAAAACTGGCGCAAAATCACGCGGAGAAGATGGAGAGTGGTTGAGAGACCTGATAACGGACATTCCAATGACGAGTCTGAAAATGCACTCTATTTCGATCTTTTGTGACAATCAAGCCACAAAGATCATTGCTACAAATACATTGTACAATGGAAAGCGAAGACAACTAAGGATAAAACAGGCTTGGTTGACCTATCTCACAAGTCAAGGGATAATCTCTCTTTTGGACGTGAGATCAAATGATAATATAGCAGATGTCCTCAACAAGGGCTTATGTATGGTTCTAACAACTAAAACATCTGGGGAAATGAGATTAAGGTTCATTTAGTATGACTTAATACCTTGCTTATGATTTAAATTTTAGAACTGTAATCTGTTTACATTCAAGCGTCTAGAGTGAGCACACTAAAGTATTTCAGATGCTATCTGATGAAAACCAGAGATGAATGATTGTCAGTCATTTCAAACTTGATGACTTACGCAATTATTTTATTCAAAGGCTGATTTGAGTATCGTTCCAAAAAGGAATACTGAAGTTGCTGATATGTGTTTTGATATCATGATTATTAATTATATCATTCCAAACTTGATGATATAATGGTCACAGCTTGTTGTCTCATTCCAATCTTGATGATATCACACAATTGTGAAATGATTAATAATCTTAATAATCAAAGGAACATGGTTTGATTCTATGAAATCATTTTCTAATTTTGTGTAAATTAGATAGAGATGCTGATTTGTGATTCTTTCTTCCTAGTTAAAGTATTACGTTCTTATTTGTTAGAACTAATCACTTTACTTTGATAGCAAATGTTTGAATTCATAGAGTTTAATGTCATGACATTCTTGTTGTAATTGTTTGCAGATCAAAAGGAGTATGGAGGAGAGAAAATTGATTTCGACCAGGAAAACGATGATCTGTTGTTTGCATAGACCAGTGATCAGTTATCTGTTTTGAGTTCTCAGTTTTGTTTGGAGCCATTTGTTTGAGTTTAGACTTATCTGTATTCTAAAACTCATATTTGTGTGTTCTGAAAACTCATGTTTTGTCGTTATTAACTCTTGTTTAAGTAATGTGTTATGTGACACTTTTATATACAATATATGAGGAGGTTGTTGAGTTATGTTGTTATATAGGTTAACAGGTCATAACGGGTTGGTTTGGATCCGTTAGGCATCCATTAACCCGTCGTCGGAGATTTAGGGTTTCACCTATAAATACTCCTACTGGGGGCAACGTGAAGGTCGTTCCAAACTTGACGACCGCACTGGATGCTTCGAGCGCACTAACATTTGTTTGGTCAGCTTTTGGAATGTAACTTTTCTCAAAAAGGTGTTTTATGGGTATTTCCAAAAGCTAGTGGGGGTCTTGCGGCTGGGGCTCGTAAAGCGCGGTTTTAATTTTTTCCATTTCCTTCTCGTTGAAACTCCTCCTTCCGTGGAACTCGTAACCCTCGCTCGCGTCATCGCCGCTCTCTCCTCCTCTCACCGAAACTCTTCCTCCCCCGAAACTCTTCCTTCACCGCGCTCTCTCCTCCTTCTCGGGTGGCCATCGCTCGCGGGCATTAGATGGAGCAAATCCCGAGCAGTTCCTAGCCCATTTCTTCCCATTCGCCGCCTCCTGGGTGGAGCCTCCTTTGCCGCCGACTGGATCTTCCCTCTGTCGCTGAATGGAGGAACCTGCTTGGTGTTGCATCTACTTATTGTTGGAAAAAAAAAAACGCTTTCCCGGACCTGAGTGCACTTACGGACTAGTGCTGAGATACCGACAAAGACGACCAAGTTCGAGTCAGAATGACTCGCTCCGAACTGGTTCTCTAAACGGTCTGCAGCCCTCTGAAGATCTTTCAATATTGTCAAGCTGCCTCGCCTACGTCGACACACGACGTCGTCGGCGCACTCCGATCAGTCCGCAACCCGTTAGTAGGTTGCCCCGCTCGAGGCCCAGATGCCTCGCCACCAACGTCCACTTGAGGCTAAGATGCCTCCCTGCGCTGAACGCCACTTGCCGCAGATGCGGCCCAATGTACTCGCCCGAGTACAATACGACGGTTGCACACCGTCGTCCCTTTGCGCAAGACGCGCCCACTGCACCACTGCACCACCACAACCGTGGTCCGACAACACCGTCGAAGCCCCAGCGGTCCTTGCTCCTCCGTGCCCAAACGGCGTCTCCAAACACCGCAACAACGCCTCACCGGCTCCGCTCAAATTAGCCTCCGCCTACGCGGCTCCCCCGCACACAAGCACTGCAGCCCCGCTACACAAGCACAACACCACCGCCGCCTTCGCAACAGCCCTCGCACAACAGAGAGCGGCCGAATCTCCTCCAACAGCAGCGGCCGGACCTCCTCTTCAAAAGTACAGGTCGGATCTCCTTTTAAATGCACAGGCGGCAGATCTTCAAACCAGCCGCAGATCTACTCCAAGGCGGTGAAAAAATCTTCTCCAACCGGCGGCTGTTCTGCTTCCAAAGCCTCCAGGCGAGAAGCCTTTTTCTCCAGGCGGCAGTTTCTTTTTGGATCCACGAGCAGAGAGAGAGAGAGGAGATGAAAACGCCCTTTTTTATTTATTTATTTAACCTGCTGAACGGTTTCAAGAGGGAGGAGTGAGAAGAATAATAATGGGCTACAGTTATTATCGGGAGAGAGGGAGAACCAGGACCACTTTTTTTTTCTTTTATTTATTTCCTTATATATATATATTGACAAATATATATATATATATGCAAAATCTGCCTTCCCCTTGCTTGGATATCCGCACACCATGACTCATCCAATCCATTATACGAACCTCTCGACGTCCGTCGTCGCGGGTTTTATCCACCTAGGAGGGAACCCGAACCCAACAATCTCCCCCTTCCCGACTAGGAGGAAGAACTCGCCAAACTGGCGATCAATCCGAGAGAACCATCACTGCAACTCTGCATCTTTCTCTCACAAATCGTCGAACTCGATGTAGGATCGTGACAATCAAAAGTCACCCGACGCCGCTGGCCAGCAACAATATGAGAACCGCTCTCCTGTTCTATCACCGTCGACTTTGAGACATGATGTCTCACTTGCCTGTAGCATTTCTTCCCACTGAAGAATCCGCGCTGCCCACGCCACACACCAGTGGCTCTGTCACCTCTGACCTTGTGCTCCCCCGCACCTGCAGCTCTCGCCTCCAAACTATAAAGGCCGGACATCATGCTACCACGGCCTATGACCAAAGAACCTTTGGTCAGTCGCCATCGTCCATCACCAAATATATTGGCATAACCATTTGCATCCAATCGACTAACAGACAGCAAATTGAATCGGATGTCAGGAACATGACGGACGTCCTTGAGCACTAATATAGAACCCGTGCTCGTCTTCAGGTGCACATCACCGACACCAACAGCTTTGCAAACTCCCCCATTGCCCATCTTCAATACCCCATATTTACTTGGGGTGTAAGTAGCAAATTGTGCTCTATCACTTGAAACATGTGCTGAAGCTCCCGAGTCCACTAGCCACGAACCATCTCTACAAGCGAGGTCAGACGCCACCTCATCACTTGCAAAGATTACGTCATCTTCAAGTGCTGTTACTATCGATGTTGTGACCTCATCTTGCTTTGCTGATTCTTACATCTGCAATTTCTTCCAAGCATTGCACTTTCTCTTTATATGACCCTTCTTGCCACAATGAAAGCACTCAATGTCTTTTCGCGGCCTGGAATTACTCCTATTGGATCCTCTGTCATCTCTGCTCTTATTTCTCCCCCTAGAGTCAGAGTAGAGAATATCTGAATGGGAAGAAGAGGCGGTCGCATATGACCCGCCTTGCGATTTTCTTCTCACCTCCTCATTCAAAATTCCACTCTTTGCAACCTCCATAGTCAAAGCACCTCCAGGAGATGAGTTAATCAGTGAAACTCGAACCATCTCCCAAGAGGCAGGGAGAGACTTCAGTAACCATAGAGCATTGACCTCATCATCAAAAGTCACCTTCATGGCAGTCAACTGATCCAACACTCCTTGGAACTCATTCACATGATCAAGTATAGGTGTGCCCTCCTTATACTTGCACTCACTAATCTTCGTTAGCAACAAAAGTTTGTTCAGCCCCGTGCTCTTCGCATACAAAGACTCCAACGTCTTCCATAGCACCTTGGCATCAGTGATACTCGCCACGTGATTGTAAACATTGCGCTCCACAAATTGCCTAACAAAACCACACACCTTGCGGTGTTCAATCGCCCATTTTGCAGGATCCATATCTTTGGGCATCTCCCCAAAGATAGGCGAGTGCCAACCCTTGACGTAAATCAAGTCCTCCATCATCATATGCCATTCATGATAGTTGGCCCCGTTCAATTTCATGGACATCTCAAAAGTCGAATCCATCTGCACTCAGTCCACTGTCAACACTGACCACTGATCTTGGAGCCGACTATTTCAAAGAATGTGACTAGAGAGGATAGGGAGCGGACTAATGGTCGTCACCTACCGCACCTATTCACAAACCCAAAATATCCAATCGGCTCGACTGAACCTGGCTCTGATACCACTTGTTGGAAAAAAAAAAAACGCTTTCCCGGACCTGAGTGCACTTACGGACTAGTGCTGAGATACCGACAAAGACGACCAAGTTCGAGTCAGAATGACTCGCTCCGAACTGGTTCTCTAAACGGTCTGCAGCCCTCTGAAGATCTTTCAATATTGTCAAGCTGCCTCGCCTACGTCGACACACGACGTCGTCGGCGCACTCCGATCAGTCCGCAACCCGTTAGTAGGTTGCCCCGCTCGAGGCCCAGATGCCTCGCCACCAACGTCCACTTGAGGCTAAGATGCCTCCCTGCGCTGAACGCCACTTGCCGCAGATGCGGCCCAATGTACTCGCCCGAGTACAATACGACGGTTGCACACCGTCGTCCCTTTGCGCAAGACGCGCCCACTGCACCACTGCACCACCACAACCATGGTCCGACAACACCGTCGAAGCCCCAGCGGTCCTTGCTCCTCCGTGCCCAAACGGCGTCTCCAAACACCGCAACAACGCCTCACCGGCTCCGCTCAAATTAGCCTCCGCCTACGCGGCTCCCCCGCACACAAGCACTGCAGCCCCGCTACACAAGCACAGCACCACCGCCGCCTTCGCAACAGCCCTCGCACAACAGAGAGCGGCCGAATCTCCTCCAACAGCAGCGGCCGGACCTCCTCTTCAAAAGTACAGGCCGGATCTCCTTTTAAATGCACAGGCGGCATATCTTCAGACCAGCCGCAGATCTACTCCAAGGCGGTGAAAAACTCTTCTCCAACCGGCGGCTGTTCTGCTTCCAAAGCCTCCAGGCGAGAAGCCTTTTTCTCCAGGCGGCAGTTTCTTTTTGGATCCACGAGCAGAGAGAGAGAGGAGATGAAAACGCCCTTTTTTTTTTATTTAACCTGCTGAACGGTTTCAAGAGGGAGGAGTGAGAAGAATAATAATGGGCTACAGTTATTATCGGGAGAGAGGGAGAACCAGGACCACTTTTTTTTTCTTTTTTTTATTTCCTTATATATATATATTGACAAATATATATATATATATATATATATATATATATATATGCAAAATCTGCCTTCCCCTTGCTTGGATATCCGCACACCATGACTCATCCAATCCATTATACGAACCTCTCGACGTCCGTCGCCGCGAGTTTTATCCACCTAGGAGGGAACCCGAACCCAACACTTATCTGGTAACCCTCGCTCGTTTAACGATGATATATTTGAAATCATCCTTAATAATGATCCAATGCCAATTTTTTGCTATTGTTTTGATTTCTTCTCCTCGGTTTCTATTTTTCCTGTTTTGCCTGTTGTACGTGAATTCTAGTTTGTTATATTTGAATTCTAGTTTCTCGTTTGTATGTGATATAGGCATTGGGTCTTCTATCATTATTGGATAGTTGCAATGGGGCAGTCTGTTTGCTGATTTATAGTTTGTTTGCTGATTTATAGTTTGTTTTTCTTATTTGTATGACATAGGATTGAAGCAGTAATCAATTTGTATGTTTTTTTGGGATGATGCTTTGAATGTCTTTCCATTGATATGTAATACAAAGGGATGCAACATATGATTATTGTTTGGTTTTATATATGTGGACAGTGTAATGGGAAAACAAAAGGAGGGAGGAGTATCTGCCTCATGGGATTCAAATGAAGTCATGATTTTCTGTGACATGTGCATTAAAGAAATCCAGCTAGGGAATCAACCTACCATCCACTTTAGCAAGGGTGGGTGAAAAAATTTGAACAGTGTACCGGGAAAGCTGCGATCGTATGCAGATGAAGAATAAATGAGATCACCTAATGAAATATTGAAATTTATGAAAAGAGCTCAAACACGGAGAAACATGATTGAGATGAGACAGAAAAGAGAACAATTACTGCATCTGATGAGTAGTGGGATGAAAAAAATCGAAGTTATCTCAAAATCAATATTCTTAAACAATGTTCCACGTCTTTGATTTCTTTTCATATTGTTGCTATTGATGTGTGTAGGTTATTTCTGTTGCAAAAATTTTTGATATGCGGGTAATGCGCCTGAGTTAGAAGAAAAAATAAATATTATGTTCAATCAAGTTATCGCAAGTGAAGATTTATGAACACCATCAATGACAATTTATCTTCTGATATGGTGATTGATTCTGAAATAGATGTTAATTTGGAAGACGAAGATGTTGAGACCCATACACTTTGCCTCCTGATATTGCTGAGAAATTGTACAACACTCGTATGTACTATTTTCATAGTTCAGTTTTACAAAACTATACAAAGGCATGACATTGAAAATTTTTCATTAATATCAATTCTTTTTATCGCCCAAGTAAAGAGAAATGAAAGAAAAAGATGACACTCTACAAACAATAATGTTTTTTTATTTATTTAGGCTATGTTTGTTCAAATTTTATGTTTTATTGTTATATTTAAATTTACTTAGGAACATTATATTTTAATATTTTATAAAAAAAAACAGTTTTCTAATTACTGTTCTACCAAATATTTCAATTTTCAAATGAAAAAGCTCTGGGCTGTGCTAAAGAGAGCTAGACCGAGTCTAACCTTCAACCCAAGTCAGCCACCGGCTATGCCGGTCAATGAATCTCCGTCTTCCTCACAGTGCGTGAGTTCCTGGAAACAGCAATTGAGGCTTTCTTTTGTTTTTATTTTACCAAATCCGAGCTCGTCTCCAGGGTTTCTCCTGCGCCCTTCCTCCTGTTGCGTGTTTTCGCTCCTTGATCTTGCTCTCAGGTATGCGATCCGCCCTCTATTTGGTCATTTTTTCGCTTTGGAACATTTGATCTTGAGTGAATCGAATAATTAGCGTGTCTGATTTTAGTTTTGGCTATGTGTAGATGTTATTCGTGCTGGTATTAGGGTTTTTATTCTCCGACTTAAGAGAATGTAACCTTTTGTTCACTTCCGTCCATGTATTTGATTGAAGAAGTTAGTTTTTTCCCCAAACAACGTGAATGAAAAACCCTATTACCGATGGTGACAGGTGCGAGGGATTAAATTGGGGAAACTAACTGGAATGGGCATTTCTTCTGGTGCAAATTTTGATCATCAGCCATCCCCAAAAATGCTACCTCCACGCCAGCATCCCAGGTCTTTAGGGCTGCAAACATCCTTATCCCTGGCATCTTCCGATGCCAATGGATCCCATGACATGCAAGAGCAGCTCTCCAACTCCGACCAAGCTCACGACTCCCCTTCCGATAGCACAAGCTCCAGGGAAACATGGCCGGTGGAGACCGGCCGCTCAGTTTCCCTCACCGTAAAAGAGAAGGAGGGAGAGAGTGATTTCTCCGGTCCACAGGTGATCCGCAGGACTTCCATTGTTGATAAACTGTCGCTCCGTGAAGTTGCTCGGGAGAGAGTTGATGCGATCGCTGATAGAATGGTTGTTATGCCTAACGAACTTCTGGAAGAGCTCAAGTCCGATCTTCGAGCAATTCTGGAAGGAACTGGAGGACCCCATTACAGGGAGGAGTTCTTGAGACTTCAGCAGCTTCTGCAGGGAAGAGAGGATCTGACTGCTAAAACTCTTGTCAGGGCTCATAGGGTGCAGCTGGAGATTCTCGTTTCGATCAACACGGGAATTCTCGCTTTCCTACACCCAAATGTGAGCCTTTCTCAAAGCCAACTCATCGAGATATTCTTGTACAAGAGGTGTAGGAACATTGCTTGCCAGAATCCTATTCCTGCCGAAGACTGCTCCTGTGAGATTTGTGCTCGTAGGAATGGCTTCTGCAATCTATGCATGTGCGTGGTCTGCAACAAGTTCGACTTCGAGGTCAACACCTACCGATGGATCGGGTGCGATTTCTGCGCGCATTGGACTCACTCAGATTGCGCTATGCGCATCGGTCAGATCGGAATGGGGGCATCGACGAAGAACGGGTTTGGGGACGGTGAGATGCATTTTAGATGCCTTGCTTGCAACAGGACATCTGAGTTGCTGGGTTGGGTTAAAGATGTGTTCCAACACTGTGCTCCTGGATGGGATCGAGAGGCGCTATTGAGGGAACTTGAGTTTGTGGGCAAGATTTTTCATCTCAGCGAGGATCCGAGGGGAAGGAAATTGTATAGGAAGTGCAGTGATATTGTAGAAAAGATGAGGGGTGGTGCTACAGAGTCTATGGCATGCAGAATGTTGATGCTGGTGTTTCAAGGTAGTTTCTTCTTCTTCTTCTTTGCCCTCAGTTTGTGTAGAATTCTTAGTAGTAAACTTCATTTGTTGGTGCATTATTAGTTGTAAACATTCATGCCATATGACAAATTTGAACATTATGTTACAATAACAAAACTACATTACTTATTCAATCTTCTTGGCTATTACTTGTACATTTGTGTTCAGAAGTAAGTGCTGCACATGAATGATGTATGTTTTGAAGCTCATTTGTTGACACTGCCAGGATTGTTAACTTGATTGTTTTCATTTCGGATAGCTTAAAAACATAGGAGCAACGGGGCCACTGCGGTTGACTATGGTCTTTTGACTTTTGATGTTTGTAATACTAAGTTATGATTCTCATTGAATCCTAGTGAAATTAGGATTGTATAGAATAATTTTTGTTTGTCTATTTTCAATTCGACACTGCTGTTGAAAATTGTGTTTCATGAATTCTCTTTTTTTCTAAACGATTGAGTTAGGTCTTTGGGCTCCAAACCTTTTGTAACTGGGGAACCTTCATACAAATGCAATAAATCACATGATACCTAATATTTAAAGGTGAAGTCAACATTTGACTAATGATGTTGACCCCTTTTACATTAGATTGAGTTGTAGCTGACCTGCCGAATTTAGAAAAAGGAGCCCACCAAATTTTTCATCGTTGCAAGCCATCAATCCTAGGTTCTTTTTCCATGCCAAAATAATTATATCCACTTAACTCAGATTCAGTTAACCCCCTATAAGTTTCGACAAGTAAAGATAAGGATGGTTATACATCCCTTTCTAAAGATTAAGGGGGTTATTGACTATGGTGAAAAGATAATGGGGTGTTGTACACTTATTTCTAAAGATTTGGGGGTATTGATTATAGTGAAAAAGATAAGGAGGGTTATACACCTTTTTTTAAAGATAAGGGGGGTTATACACTTATTTCTAAAGATTAGGGGGGTTATTGACTATGGTGAAAAAGATAGGGGGATTATCATCAATTTACTCTTAAGTAAATAAATTTTTTGAGTCAAACTAGATAATTTACCATGTGACATACATTTTGTAATATAATGACATAGAAGATATACCGAATAAGATATATGCACGATCCCCGATCGGCGATCTTCGAACAAAATTGTGTGTGATTGACCAAAAAATGTTCAACTCTGATTGAAATCATAGCCTATGCACCATACAAATTGTAACCTACACCTGCATGATTGGATTAAGTACAAAAAAGTTCATCCTTTTTTGAAGTATATAATAATTATTATCTTCCCGACTCTTCACTTCATCGTCCTTTTCTTTAGGATGAGTGAATTTGATGCACATGTGATTTTGAGTCCATTAAATTTTTTTTGAGGTTCATCTCGTTTAATACAAACTATGACAATGCGAAATTCCAATGGGTAGAACTAATGCATTGATACCGAATGTTCAGAATTGATATCTTTATGCTTATGGATTACAACACTGGCAAGACATAGGTTTTTCGAAGCATGGATACTTAAAAATGCTTCGCGTATCGGCTCGAACGCGTATCGGATACGGGAAACGCCCGGAAACGCCCGGAAACGCATTTCCGAAACGTAGGAAACACAATATTTAAATTAAATAAAAAAATTAATTGGGAAACGCGCGCGTTTCCCTCTATTTTATTCACGACGTCAGTCGCGCGGTTACGCCTCATATTAATTTGATTGTTTAGGGTTCACACTCACGCCCGTTTCACGACCCTGACCCCCGCAGCTTTGCATTGTTCTCTCCCGACCCGCGCAGCTGTTGTTGTTGTTGCTCCACTGTCGTTCCAGATCACGCTCCCTGCTCTCGATCCCTCCCTGCTTGTAAGCTCCTCCTCTTCTTCCTCCTCTTCTTCTTCCTCTCCTCCTCTTCTTCTTCCTCTTACTCTTCTTCCACTTCCGCTTCTTCCTCTTGCTCTTCCTCTTCTTCCTCTTCTTCTTCTTCCTCTTCTTCCTGTTCCTCTTCTTCTTCTTCTTCCTCTTCTTCTACTTCTTTTTCTTCCTTTTCATTAAGATTTACTGTTATGTTATTCTAATTCTCTTGTTATTGTAAACCATATGTTTCATGCAGTAGGGATACTTATTGTTGCCTCATAATTTTTTTCTTTAAATGGTGGCTAACTTTTAGAAATAATTTCTACTCCATCGTGTTATCGCTTACGGTTTTTAATAACACCACCACCTATTCTCCATGATATGTTTAATTACATTGAGTAAATGTTTCTCACGATGAATTAATCACGTTACTATACATTTAAAGTCTAATGACATATTCAAACATGACAATCATTCTTTCTTGAATTTCATTTAACTCTGTTAAATGCAGCTCAACTGCTAATTTAGATCTGTTTGCTTTTAATTCCGCAGCAACAACTTGTCATCACCCTCATTATCATCACCCTCTAAATCAATGGAAATTTTTTGGCATTCATTTATACTTATTATGTTGTAATTTTCTAAGTGTAGTGATGTTTCTCTACTTCCTGCTGCTTGGTTATTGAGCTTTTGATGTCTCTTGAAATTTTCTTTATTGTACATTACACAACCTTTGTCATTGAGCTTTATTCTTTATTTAATGTAGTGACTATGGTACCTTAGTTTGTTAATTGTATTTTTTTATATTAATTAATACTTATATTAAAATAATTTAAAAAATTTAAAAACGTTTCCCATATCCGTATTTTTTTTAAAATCACGTTTCCCGTATCCGTTTCGTATCGTATCCCGTATCCCGTTTCCGTCCCCGTGCTTGTAGAGTTTAGGTATTCCCAGAAACTATATAATGCATAAAAAAGGAAACTTAGTTTTTCATGTAAACAAACTCAAGATAAAGGCTTCTAAATATTTTTTAGTTAATATTTACAATTATGATCTAATGGATGAAATGGAGGCATCAATTTATAAAGTCAATGAAGGCGATATTTCTTATGATTCAGCCCGAGAACAAAACATAAAAGTTGTGGAGAAGTTTGACATGAAATCGTATAATTTGAATCGCTCAATTCCAAAAAGAGAGTATTGAGAACTGTTGGATGATTCTTGGGATGCATGACCATGCTTGAAAGAATACAAAATAGAGTGTGGAGACATAATTACAATACCAATTAATGCCAGGGAGAGAACATAATAAGAGAAGGTTTATTACTTTTAAAAATGTTGTTTTTCTACCTTATATATGAATTTTCTCTACTTTGATGTCCTCAATTGCTGCCATTTTCTGTTAATATACTTTTATTTGTATTGTTCAAACCTTTGTCATCTTCGCAGAGTTGTTTCACTATAAAAATATGAAGATGTTTCCTCTTTTTTGACTTTGCTTTCCATTTTTCCTGCTGATTTATTTTCATACCACTCAAATTGTTACTTATATTTGTCCTATCATTCCATTTTTGTTTCACACATATGAGACATGCACTGTCGTTCGGCCTTATGAATACTACACTCAGGTACTTATTTCCTATTTTATTTTTTAAAAGTGGTATCATATTTCCTTATTGTTTCTTAATTTATAATTTCATTATTTTGGCATTCAAAATTTGTCAAGAATTGTTCCCTTAATGAGCTTAGTGAATTTTCTACTGATTATAATCTATCTTTTCCGTGTAAGCGCGCTCCGGATTGTTCCCTTGACGAGCTTTGTAAATTTTCTATTGATGGTAATATTTTTTTCCATGTAAGTGCTTCTTTCGATCTAAGTGGAGCTCGAATGCATGGAAAAACTAGTAAGAATACATTAAATTCCGGAAAACACATCAAGGGAACAATTTGAAGGATATCTATTGACGAAAAATTAGGGCAGCCCGGTGCACAAGGCATCCCTGCACAACGAGGGTCTGGGGAATGGTCCCACCACAAGGGTGAAATGTAGGCAAACTTTACCCTGCATTTTTGCAAGAGGCTGCTTCCAGGAGTCGAACCCGTGACTTCAAGGTCACACGGCAACACCTCAACCGGTGCGCCAAGGCTCCCCTTCCTATCAATCATAAATTAATTGAAATAAATTCAGGGCTATTGATGATGCTCATGATGAGACGAGTAACTAAAGAGTAGAATCGGCAGAATAGCATGAATATGGGGGTACATTTAAGGTAATTTGAATAGAAATTATTCATATGAGTTGCAAATACAAATTAAAAATGAGGATTTATAAAGTAAATTCCAAATAGTTTGGATAATGACGAAGATGATGATGTTAATTAATTATTTAATGTGAATGTTTCTTGGAATCATGTAGCTGTTCTTTTTGAGGGCTTAGGCTCCGTTTGGCGCAGCGTTTTTGCTCCGGTGAGTTTGTACAAAAACGCCACCGTCATAAAATGTATGTTTGGCATGACAACGGCTATGACCACCACCAAGAAAAGAAAACTAGTTTTGAACATAGAAGTGGATGAAGTTCCTTAGGTGAGGTTTGTACAAAAACACCACCGTCATAAAATGTATGTTTGGCATGACAACGGCTATGACCACCACCAAGAAAAGAAAACTAGTTTTGAACATAGAAGTGGATGAAGTTCCTTAGGTGAGGTTGGGCGTTCACTACCGCCACCGCTGTGCCAAACGGAGCCTTAATTTCTACTTTTCTTTAGCAAACAAATAGAAAAGGAACACCACATAAATCAACTGTCACTGTATATTTTATCTGCCTCTTTCATACCATACACCTTTTCGCTTGTTGATTGAAGAATACTCACGAATTTGATGGTGAGATTCTTTTATAATTGAAAAGTGAAAATCATTTTGAACATTATGATTCTACATTCCTTGTTCATTTAACTTAATGATAATTGGTTGAAATCCTATTGAATTGGGGCACATTTTGTACTTCTCATGTTTGCTTGATTTAACATAATGAGTTTCTGGTGATTGAAATCCTGTTGAACTTGGATGCATATTCTACTTTCCATGTTCATTTAGTTGAGTATAGTGATAATTGGTGGATTTATTGGAATTGTATTGAACATGACGATGCATATTCTTCTTTTCCATAATCATTTAATTGAACATGATCATAATTGAAGAATATTTAGGAAGGCTTTAAACTTTTTGGTGGTCAAAATATTGAAATCTGTGAGCCTAATTCATATTTTATTGAGGTTTTTGTCCAACAGGGAAAACACATATAGCCTTGTGCATTTGTTTTAGGCTGGCATGCTAGAGGCTAAAGTTCGCGAGGGTAAATGTTGAGAATTTACTCCCACGTTGAGAAACTCGTGTATTTTTAATATGTAACTCGAGCATTTTGATGCTAATGGGGATATATTCATTCTTTCTTACTACATTTTTAGACTTTTGGCACTAAGCACCCTCCAATTATGAGGTTTTTGCGTATTGCACCCTAAATATTTAATTTTGCCATTTTGCACTCCGAAAGTCTTTAATATTGACATTTTTAACCCTTTTATTCAATCAGGAGGATGCAAAATGTCAATATTAAAGCCTTTGGGGAGTGCAAAGTGCCAGAATTAAATATTTAGGGTGCAATGCGCGAAAACCTCCTAAGTAGAGGATGCTTAGGGTCTAAATTCCTACATTTTCTGCCGGGAATTCTTTTACTTGTTTAATAAATGATGATGCATTTGTCCATTCAATTGCTAATGCTTTCTATCCTACAGATCTTGAGATAGAATCCCCAAAGAATCATGGAAATGAGGACTCCGGGCGTACCATCTCTCCGAAAGAAGCCTGCAATCAGATAGCGGAGGTCGTTCAGGACGCCGTGAAGAAGATGGAGATGGTCGCCGAGGAGAAGCTACGAACGCTCAAACGAGCTCGCCTCGCGGTTGAGGCCTGCGACCACGAGCTCGAGGACAAGGCCAAGGAAGTCGCGGAGCTCAAAATGGAGAGGCAGAGGAAGAAGCAGCAGGTGGACGAGCTCGAGAGCATCGTCAGGCTCAAGCAAGCGGAGGCCGAGATGTTCCAGCTCAAGGCCACCGAGGCCAGGCAGGAGGCCGAGCAGCTACAGAGCATCGCCTCCGCCAAATCCGAGAAGGCAGAGCAAGATTACGCGAGTATGTATCTCAAGCGGCGTCTGGACGAGGCGGAAGCGGAGAAGCAGTACCTTTTCGAAAAGATCAAGCTCCAGGAAAGCCAGAGGAGCATCGCCGGAAGCAGCAGCGCCGGCGATCCCGCCCAGATGCTGAGCAAAATTCAGGAATTGCTGAAGAATGTGTACAACGTTGCGCCGAAATCGGAGGCGTGGCAGCCGAATGGACGTCGCCCCCATGGGTCGGCGTCTTGAGCTACCAAATATGGGGGTGATCTTGTGATGGTTTGGCTTTGTAACCATCTTTGTTGTTTTATAAAGAAATTCATGCTTGAGTGAGATTCTGGTTGATTTTATTTGGCAGGGTAATTATTATTTATTTCTTGTGATCTAGTTAATTTTTTTTTTGAATTCTGAGATCAATCAAATATCTTTCTTCATTTTTTTATGAGGAGAAAATATACAGTCCTAAAAATATAAAATACATTGGAATAAAGAGAATCATATACCAAATATGACATTAAGGATTTCTTTTTGTTGATAATATAATTAAATCAAGAAAGTTGAAAAAAAAATATTTGGCGTTCGAAGAAGGGCCCTTGATCCGCAATATATAGAGGATGATTTATTCAATCACATAGTTTGGGCTCCTAGAATACGACACTCTTGCGACAATCTATTTGATTGCATCGAAAGGTCCATTGAATTGAGATTTCCCTATTGGATTGGGTCATTTCTGGGCAAATGGATCGTTTCTCGTAAAGTGGATGAGTTTCAAGAGAATGAATCAAAATTCTTACACGAGATAAGTTCGCTACTAGCAATATGGCCATCCCTACGCTATCACGTCAATCACACAAGCCTCTTATTCATTCTCGTTCGATCACAGCAGGTGAGCAGTCCAAATAGAAAAACTCGTATTGGGTTTAAGGATAATCAAGCTGATCAAATTCCACCATGTCAAAGTGATTTAGATTCATTCAATGACTTTTTACTGTGAAAATTTTAGATGAGTTGAAAAAATGTCTATAAACGATTGTCTTTCCAAATTGATATTTTTAACATAAATTGTGTGCTCATAGTGAGGTTTATGAAGACCATACCGTAGACTCGAAATTGTCATTCATTACGAGCTATACATTGTGTATATCTTGGAGTTTTTTTTATTTGGTAGACGTCAAAGAAACAATACGCGATGTCTTGAGCCAGCGCCGAGGTAAAATATCGAGTTATGGCTACCATTGTTGTTGGTATCACTTGGCTTTGTTAGCTTCTTGTAGATACAAGTAGGGTTGTTCATAAATAATATAGTTCGTGAATAATTCGAGATTCAATTCGTGAAAATTTAATTAAAATTTGTATTTTTTTAATTCGAATAATCCTGAAAAGATTCACGAATAGTAAAATATATAATTAAATAAATTTTATATATACTATTAAATATTAAACATAATTATATCTGAACATTATATATAATTAAACATCATAAAATCCTATTTTGAATCGATGTTCAAATCCGAATTCGAACATAAATTTCAATCCAACATTTCATGACGAATCCAAATCTCTGTATTCTATGTCAAATTTGAATTTGATTGAAGAGCTATTTGATTCGATTCGTGAACACACCTAGATACAAGTGTCGGCTCCTATTTCTATACACTAACAATGTTAAGAAAAATGCATCAAAACTCGTCTTTCATGAATGACAAAATATAAACTCAAAGGAGCAAAAACACCTTGTCAAACAGAGCGAAAATCTTCCATCCAAAGTGTTGCGGGTCGCTTAGGGCTCTTGGTAGACCGGTTTAAATTGAACCGCCTTAGCTCGTGAGCGGTCTAAGCGCGCAAACAGTCAATTTGAGATCTGCTGAATACACAGAGACTTTTTAGCGTGGAAAACCCGGAAAGGGTGAAAAACCACGTGGCCGGAGCTGTGCCGACCAAATTTCACTATCTCCAGAGAGGTTACAATTAGATGCTAAGAGATCGAGCGCGACAGGCCGTTGCTCGTTAGAATAGAGAGAGAGAGAGAGAGAGAGAGAGAGAGAGAGAGAGAGAGCACTCCGAAGGTGACAGACCACCTCTCAGAAAAACTAAGTACTTTTCCTATGAGTACAGCAGGGAACGAAAGTGAGAAGGCCTTGTCCGCTTTCCAGAGGACAGAGGTGAGACCGCCCTGTCTGCTTTTGAGAAGACGGAAGTGAGACTGCCTTCTCCGCTTTCTTGAGAACGAAAGTGGGACAGCCTTGTCCGC
The DNA here is from genome assembly GCA_033032865.1 of Dactylorhiza incarnata. NCBI lineage: Eukaryota > Viridiplantae > Streptophyta > Magnoliopsida > Asparagales > Orchidaceae > Dactylorhiza > Dactylorhiza incarnata. The sequence goes on along the minus strand of JAWHQI010000347.1, from coordinate 1,372,127 downwards.
TTTCCTGAGAACGAAAGTGAGACAGCCTTGTCCGCTTTCCAGAGGACAGAGGTGAGACCGCCATGTCTGCTTTTGAGAAGACGGAAGTGAGAGTGCCTTGTCCGCTTTCTTGAGAACGAAAGTGGGACAGCCTTGTCCGCTTTCCTGAGAACGAAAGTGAGACAGCCTTGTCCGCTTTCCTGAGAACGAAAGTGAGACAGCCTTGTCCGCTTTCGCGAAGAAGGAAATCTCTAAGTCCACGAAGAAGATCTTCAAGCACCGAAGGAGAATTCCGTGGAAATCTTCAAGGAGCTCTCTCTGGTCGTGAAGGCGGGGTCCTTTAAATGAAGCCTTGGGGGCCTTTTTATAGCTTTGGCCGGGGGTAGCCCGGTAATTTCGCCGTCGTAACCACCATAACCACCTTGGCGGACAAATCATATTTCCCGATTTGGGGCACTCGGATCACCATTTTTCGTAAATGACCATCTTGCCCTTTGAAGAAAGGCGACAAGCCGTTCCTGAAAAGTGAGAAACTGAAAAGACAAAAAGTGAGCGAGCCGAGGCGGAAAAGTGAGCGAGGCGAGGCGGAAAAGTGAGCGAGGCCAGGAAAAGCGGACTACAACCTTTCCCGGCGCGGGGATGCGGTTTCGGCTGCATCCCCCGCGGAGGGGGACTCGACCGCACCTCACATGGGAGGGTGCAGTTTGGCCGCACCCTCCTATGGCCGCACACCCCTATGGGAGGTGCGGTTTGGCCGCACCCCCTATAGGGGGTGCGGTTTGGCCGCTCCCCCCATGGGGGGGGGTGCGGTTTGGCCGCACCCCCCATGGGGGGTGCGGTTTGGCCGCACCCCCCATGGGGGGTGCGGTTTGGCCGCTCCCCCCATGGTGGGGTGCGGCTTGGCCGCACCCCCCTATCGGGGGAGGGTGCGACTTGGCCGACCCGACCGCACCCCATGTGGGTGGGGTGTGGGCTAACCGCCCCCCCACTTAGTGGGGTGCGGGCTAACCGCACCCCGGTAGTGGGGTGCAGCTTTGTGCTTACCTGGCGCCGTTTCTAGCGCGTCATACTTGCGCGGCGGGTCCTCCTCTTCCGCGATCCGTGGTTCGACTGGTCCCCCCTCCTCTCTTTAGCGGGGTTTTTCTCTAGACGCACCCCAAGGCCTTTATGTGTACGCAACATAAGCCCCCCAAACCTCCGGAGTCTGAATCTCATTGCGAGGAGTTCGGAGGTTTTGATTTTCCTGCGGCGGCTTTATCCATTGTTCTCTTCGCGGTGCCTTGGATAGGATCTGCTTCCTAGTATTGATATCTGAACAGTTTGAGGGTTTCCTGCAAAATTTTGCACGGTTCTGAGCCCGCGACTTTTATATAATAGAAAGTTAGCTTGCACAAGTCTGGGCTTGCGGCTTTTTTGCACGAGTCTGGCTCGCGGCTTTTTTACACGAGTCTGGCTCGCGGCTTGGCCGGTGTGTAAGACCCCAAATAGCATGTGCACCCAAAATACCAAAAATGAACATGAGCTGAATTAAGGGAGCTAGCGCCAGGCGCTAGTGCTAGCGCCGGCGGTAGAGCACCCGTTGAGACGTCGAGGCGTCGAGACATCGAGCTGTCGATAGCGCCAGGCGCTAGCGATAGCGCCGGCGGTAGCGACTCTTACCGACTCTAGGGCTAGCGCCAGCGCTAGTGGCTAGCGCCGGCGGTAGCGGGAAAAACATAAAGTCCCCAAAATCCGATTCCATTCTCATTTTCTGCCATTTCTGATCTGAGAGCTGAGGGGAGAGCTGAGGGCAGAGGGCTGGGAGCAAGGAGGGAGATCCGTTGGCGTTGTGCTTTCGTCGTGCCAGGAGGGAGATAGCATCTGCGTGCTTGAGCCACTGCAGATTCCAACCAATCCAGTTCCCTCTCACTTCTATGGCACCGAAACGGCCTACAAGGGTAACGATTCTCCTCCCTAATCCTTGGACATGTACGTCCTTTGATTTGCATGCGTTTTGGAATACTTCTACTAATTAGTAGATCGGCTATTCCGGTGGGTTGAAGTGATTTCCCCACAAATTGCATATAGAGTCCGAAACGGTAGTACGGACATAGGCATGTTGTGTGAAGCCCATCCGGACAGGTCGAGCCGGATTGGTGATGATTAGTGCGTGTAAAGTGCCGGAAACAATTCCGTGTACGTGCTGTGATTCGAGTCATGTGACTGTTGTTGTACAGAAAATAGGGCCTGGAGGTATTTCCCAGGCTGTACCCGAAATTTGGTGGCAGAACTGAGTTCTGTCACTAGCGCCGGGCGCTAGCGTTAGCGCCGGCGGTAGCTCCAGGTGAGCTACCAGTGTTGATGTTTGGAGGTGTATTCCCAGAGGTAGCAGGGTTGACTTCTGTTACCAGTGCCGGGCAAAACTGGGTTCTGTTGCTAGCGCCGGCGGTAGCGCCCATCACGTAATTTGTGTGATTCAGTGTTACCCAATGTCCTGGGGACTGGATATATAGCAGATACAGCTGTGAAATTTGCAAAGCCCAGCTTTAAGTGTCGGGAACAAGGTGACGCTTACCCGTATCGTGCAAAGTTGAATCACGATAATTGAGCATGGGTCTAGCTGATCCGAACCCGCCCATAGTAGTGGTGAAGAGGTCGCACCTCGGTGCACCGGACTATGGAAGAGTGCCGGAACTTCGTGTGTACGGCCTAGCTCATTTTGCTTGTCTAAGTTGAAATAGGACTTAGCGTAAGGGCGTAACTCAGGGAGTATGCCAAAGTGTGCCTTGAGAGCACGAAGCGGGTGGCTTGGTTTGCCTCCGTTGGTGTTGTTTGCGGATATATATAGATATGCTGCTGACTCTTACTTGCAGGGAAGGAGCACCGCCGCCCCGAGTGTGGGGCGGGGTCGTTATAAATCTTGGTCAGCAAAAGCTGACCGGTTGCTTGTTTTCCCACCAATTGGTGGATTTGCTTATACAGGTCCCGGTGAGACTAGCGGGAGATAGCGGGCTGAAGCCCCTGCTGCTGAGCTGTGCTGGCCCTTGAAGGCCAAACCTTTTGTTTACGTTTGTTCATGTGTGGCCGGCCTGCGTGCCAATGTCTGGAAGCCACTTTTTTGATGTAAATAAACTCATGTAAATAACTCTTGTTGTATTTCATTCCTAGTAGAAATGTGGACGTGTTATAAACTGGTTTTAAATGAATCTAAACATGCTTCCGTTATGCGACTCTGATGCTGAGATAGTTATCTTTTATAACTGTTTAACGCTAATTTTAGTAACGCGCTCTTCTGTTCATTTCATATGGCGTGGGGTCCCGGCCGGACCTACTGTTATATGCTATGTAGCAGGGAGGGTGTTACAAATTGGTATCAGCTCCGGGTCTCGTTCCCTTTCCGTCTGAATTCGTGGTCGAATTCTTTTCAGGGGTGGTGAGCACGTGTGTGCGTCGCCTTTAACTCATATAAATAACCAGTTTTGTCCACTTTAGGAATGAATTACATGTATATGTGTAGCATTCAGATAGAACTTATGTGTTCCCTTATTGCGTTATGCTATCTCTTAGTCACTCATTATATTTTGGGTACATATATAGGCGTCTGGGAGTGGAGCGGGGCCTTCTCGACCCCCTCGTTCGACTGCAAGTAGTGCACCAACTCCGGTGCCGACTCCTCCTTCGGCTGAAACCGTAAGGATGATCGCTGAGGCAGTATTTGCGATGTTCACGGCGCAGCCAGGAGGGCATGTCCCTGGACAGCCTCCTACTCCGGGAGCGGTTCCGGTGCAGGCTCCAGCAGCCGAACCTGCGGTAGAAAGGCTAGTGCCGTTGAGGGCACGAAGAGCTCCAGATCAACAACTGCAATACTTTTTGAGTTTCCACCCTCCCACGTTCACGGGGGCAGGAACCCCGACGCAAGCAGATGATTGGCTGTCAAAGGTGCGCAAAACCTTGAAGGCCACGGACACGGAGGAAGGACAAAAAGTGACTTTGGCAACCTTCCTACTAGATGGGGAGGCGCAGCTGTGGTGGGATGAGATGGAGATACATCAGCTAGCGGGAAGGCAGCTGACCGATATCTCTTTTGATGAGTTTTCCAGACTATTCTTGGCGCGATATCTTCCGCAGGCCCAACAGATGGAAATGGAAAATCAGTTCAACCGCCTGACTCAAGGTGATCGCATGATCGATGATTACCTCCATGAGTTTACACGGTTGGGGAGATATGCAGGAGCGACCTTTGCCAATGAAGCACGGAAGACAAATCGGTTCTATGAAGGTCTGAGAGAAGAGTTACGATTCCTTCTGTCGGGGGCAATGACGCAGGGGTTTATGACCCTGGTTAATACAGCTCGTTCCTTAGAAAAGGATATGAAGCGGTCCCAAACCAGGAAGGAGCTAACGGTTGTTAAGTGATAACTTCTCAAATGGAAGTTATTTTCATCCATTATTTTGACCAAATTATTCATTATGTTTGATAAATATTAGTTTAAATGGGTTAAATGTAAACTATTTACTATTTTGGTCAAATTTGAATATTATCGCTATTTTCACATGATTTTACTGTAGTAATTTCAAAGAAATCATCTTGATGAGTCAAAGGCAAAGTGCAAAAGAAGTTAACGTCAGTTTGGAGCAGCTTCACAAGTTTTAAAGTCATGCCGCAGCAATTTGTCAACAACTTTAATGCTGATTTCGAGCAGGAAATGGAAGCAGGAAAATAAGTCATGACTTTCAGAGAATAAGTCATGACTTTCTGAAAATAAGTCATGACTTACTGACGAAAATCTGAGTTTTTAAATTTCGAATTGCACGCAAATTGGCGGTTACAGATAGGAAAGGAGGCATCTATTCGGCCATTGGAGTTTCCTAAGAGGGAAGCACGACTATATAGAGGAAGATGGAGAGAGAAAATGGATCTTTTGTCATTTTGAAAAGGAAAAGGAGGAGGAGATCTAGGGTTTGGGCGATTTTGAAGAGGAAGAAGGGATCCGGAATTCCAACATCATGTTTTGTAAGATCGCTCTTATTTGTTTGTTTTCCTCCGTTGTCATGAACTAATTTTCATTGATCTTGTATGGTGAAAGTACTACGGTTGGTTTGATGAAATTTTCTACTTAACTTTTATGAATGTTTGATGAGTATTCTTTATTGAGTTATGAACTTATTGTTGAAATCTTGGGCAATGAATTTTATCTACTATTGCGCTCCGAGAGTCGAGAGAGGAGGAGCGTAGTGCTAGGAAAAATTCTATCTTTTTACACCGCAAGAGTCGAGAGAGGAGCGTTGTAGATCTTTAATCCAAATTTCTTTATTTTACGCATCACTTCAAGAGTCGAGAGAGGAGAGGTGTATGCGTTTCATAATCTCATTCTAGTGGAGGAAAGTGAAAGAGATTTCCTTTTCTGGCTTGTGACTACGGTTGTTATTTTGCACAATATTCTTCACTTCTCTTATGTTAGAGATAACTAAGGGAATCTAGGATATTGAGATCTCCGATATCGAGAGATACGGTTGTCTCCGTTTAATCTGTTGAAAGAAACTCGTAAAGTATTCAAATAAAGTATTAGGTATTCGAATTTTCATCATAATCATCGTAGGAAATCATTATACAAGATTATTCTCTCCGACATATATTTCGAAAGTTATTTTGAATAGTTTCCTTAGCTTAAATCTTTGATTAAGAAATATTAAATTATATATCCGCGAACAAAATCCCTTAATTTGGTTCACTTGAATTTCAAAGAAACGGTGTAGTTAGTATTTGCAAACCTAAGAATAGTCACTTCTCCGTGGGAACGATCTCTATTCACTCTTTATTACTTGATCGACACGTGCACTTGCGTATAAAACCATTTTCCGCGTATCAAGTTTTTGGCGCCGTTGCCGGGGAAGAGCAACTAATCTTTGTGTTTTTCTTGCAATATTAACGAATCTTAGTATTGAGAGGTCAAGTTTATTTTTCTTTTACTTTACTTATTATATTTGTCTTTACTGTTTATTGAGAGTTTGTTAGTGTATGTCCCGGTATCGGTCGGTTGAATTGTTTCCACTAAACGTTGAGATTGAACGAACCTGTAGAAAAAATAGGAAATCAACTAGGTTGGAGCAAGTTAATCAACCCACAATGAATCTAAATAATGAAGATGAAGTTCACCAAGAAGGTCAAGATTTAGGAGGACAAGTAGAACATAATGGACATCAAGCTGAAAATAGAAGAACATGTTGCGACTATAATATGCCTTTTAGGGGAGGGGTCCAATTTAGTATTGCTAGGCCCGCTGTCGAAGCCAATAACTTTAAAATTGACTCTACTGTTATGCAACTAGTTCAAAATAACAAGTTTAGTGGCCATAATCATGAAGACCCTAATTCTCATTTAAGAACGTTCATAGAAATCTGTGACACGTTCAAAATTAATGGCGCATCGGAGGAAGGCATCAAATTGCGTATGTTTCCTTTTTCTTTGGAAGGAAAAGCAAAAGACTGGTTAAGCTCCTTACCTAATGGGTCCATTACCACTTGGGCCATCTTGATTGAAAAATTTCTAGCTAAATATTTCCCCCCATCAAAGACTGCTAAATTAATGAGAGATATTTCTACATTCATGCAAGTGAATGGAGAAACCTTTTATGATGCATGGGAACGTTTTAAGGAATTATTGCAGAAGTGTCCTCATCATGGCTTAGCCATCCACCAACAGGTGTGGACCTTTTACAATGGCCTCCAGACATCTACCATGATCCAAGTAGATGGAGCTGCGGGAGGTTCTCTCATGAATAAGTACCCAGAAGATGCATATGGAATCTTAGAAGACCTATCTTCTAACAATTATCATTCTATTGAACGTCAAGGACATTCTTCTACTACGACAGGAATATATCAAGTAGATCAATTCACGTCATTTGCAGCCCAAATGACGTCTCAATTTAATTCAATCAATAAGAGGTTAGATGCTTTGACTCTATACCAAAATCAAATAACTCCACAAGTCAATAGCATAGTCACTCCTATGGTTACATCTAATCCCACTTTAACAATTGAGCAACTTGTAGGTAACAATGAAGAAGTAAATTATATTGGAGGGCAATTCAAACAAAATCATAATTCATATCCAAATAATTATAATTCCGAATGGAGAAATCACCCAAACTTCTCTTGGAAGAATAATTCCGGTTCAACTCCATCACATCTATTTAATTCTAATCCTACTCCTCAACATCAAAATCAACATCCTAATCAAGCAGGACCTTCAAGAAAATTAACCAACGATTTCATTATAGAATCCATGCAAAAGAATGAAACACGTTTCTCTAGTTTAGAAGGTTCGATGCGATTAATTGAATCACAACTAGGACAAATATCATCCGCTTTGAGCATTCGTCCTCAAGGTACACTTCCGACGGACACCACACCAAACCCTAAGGGAGATAATCATCAATGTAAGGCAGTCACCTTACGGAGTGGGCGAGAGTTAATAGGTGGTCATGAAAATAATCCACTTGAAAAAGATAATGAACTTAAACAAGCGGATAATAATGAAAAAGAGAGTAAGGAGTGTAATAACACTGAAAGGGAGGAACTAGAAATAATAGGAGGAAGTAAGAATCGAAATGAAGTAGATATGACGGGTAAGAAGGGAAACACAACAATTTACCCCCCTCCACCTTTTCCTCAAAGGCTACGAAAGAGCAAACTAGATCAACAATTCCAGAAATTTCTGGAAATATTCAAAAAAAACTACAAATTAATATACCATTCGCCGAAGCCTTAGAACAAATGTCAAGCTATGTAAAATTCATGAAAGATATCCTAAATAAGAAAAGAAAATTTGGTGTAAATGAGACGGTTGCACTCACTCATGAGTGTAGTGCGATTCTTCAAAAGAAATTACCACCAAAACTAAAAGATCCCGGAAGTTTCACTATTCCGTGTTCTATTGGGTATCAATTTGAGGGAAAAGCTTTATGTGATTTAGGGGCAAGCATAAACCTCATGCCATTATCAATTTATAAGAAGTTAGGTTTGGGAGAGATTTCCAAAACATCGCTTATATTACAATTGGCCGATAAATCTCTTACCTATCCAAAAGGAATCGTAGAAGATGTCTTAGTCAAGGTAGAAAAGTTTATTTTTCCAGCGGACTTCGTGGTTTTGGATATGAAAGAAGACAAAGAGGTACCTATTATTGTGGGTAGACCTTTCTTAGCTACCGGAAAAACTTTGATTGATGTTCATAAGGGGGACTTAACCATGAGAGTTAATGATGAGCAAGTCACGTTCAATGTACTTAAAGCAATGAAATTCCCTCATAGGGAAGAGGATAATATGGAAGAGGTAAAATGCATGACTCTTTATGATTATGATCTTGGCAAGAGTCAAGAATTGGAAGATGAAGCGGTAACGAATATTTCAAACGATGAAGAAAATTCTGAGGACAAAGAAGAAATTCATGAGCGTTTGGAAGCATTTGCACTTCAATCGGTATTCACTCGTAAACCGGAACCATTAGACATGCAAGAGAGGTCTTGTGTGGATAAACCTTCTATTATCAATCCTCCTGTTCTTGAATTAAAACCACTTCCTAATCATCTATCATATGCATATCTAGGAGAGAATGATACGTTGCCGGTCATAGTTAATTCTGAATTGCTACCGGAACAACATCAAAAATTGTTAAATCTTTTAAAGAGACATAAACCTGCCATAGGATGGACTATTGCGGACATTAAGGGAATTAGCCCTTCACTTTGTATGCACAAAATCCTTTTAGAGGAAACCTTCAAAGGGTCTATAGAGCATCAACGACGTCTTAGTCCACCTATGAAAGAGGTAGTGAAGAAGGAGATTATTAAATGTCTAGATGCAGGAATAATTTACCCCATCTCGGATAGTTCATGGGTCTCTCCAGTCCAATGCGTTCCTAAGAAAGGGGGGATGACCGTAGTAAAAAATGATAAAAATGAATTAATTTCTACTAGAATGGTCACGGGATGGCGTATCTGTATGCACTACCGGAAATTAAATAAGGCCACAAGGAAGGATCACTTTCCTTTGCCTTTTATAGATCAAGTCTTAGATAAATTATCCGGAAATGATTTCTTTTGTTTTCTAGACGGGTATTCCGGTTATAATCATATTATGGTAGATCCGGAGGACCAAGAAAAGACAACGTTCACGTGTCCTTACAGAACATTTGCTTTTAGGAGAATGTCGTTCGGTTTGTGCAATGCACCGGCCACTTTTCAACGTTGTATGATTGCTATATTTTCGGATATTATGGATTATGGCATAGAAATCTTCATGGATGATTTTTCCATCTTTGGTAAATCGTTTGATGAATGTTTGAGGTGTTTAGAAAGAGTGCTTTTACGTTGTGTTGAAACTAACCTCGTTTTAAATTGGGAAAAATGTCACTTCATGATGCGGGAAGGCATAGTACTTGGGCATCATGTATCGAAAAAGGGGTTAGAAGTAGATAAGGCGAAAATAGAGGTGATTGAGAAACTACCTCCTCCTAAAAATGTAAAAGCATTGCGTAGTTTCTTGGGGCATGCAGGATTTTATAGGAGATTCCTCAAAGACTTTGCAAAGATTGCAAAACATTTGAGTGGTTTGTTAGAAAAGGATATAAAGTTTTATTTTGATGAAAACTGCTTAGCTGCATTTAATGAATTGAAAACCCGATTAACTACAGCACCTATTGTAGTAGCTCCTGATTGGGAAGAGTCATTTGTTCTCATGTGCGATGCTAGTGATTACGCTGTCGGAGTAGTTCTAGGACAAAAGTGAGAGAAGGTTTTCCATACCATTGCATATGCTAGTAAAACTCTAATTGAGGCCCAAATTAATTATACCACAACCGAAAAGGAACTACTTGATGTGGTTTTTGCATTTGATAAATTTAGATCTTATCTTTTATGCACAAATGTTATAGTATTTACCGATCATGCAGCTATCCATTATCTAATGGAAAAGAAAGATTCTAAACCTAGGCTAATTCGTTGGGTTTTACTATTACAAGAATTTGATTTAGAGATCAAAGATAGAAAGGGTGTTGATAATCCGGTTGCCGACCATCTTTCTAGAATTGAGCCCCCAAATTTAATAGTTCCGTCCGAGATTAATGAAAGATTCCCTGATGAATGCATTTTGGTTATTTCTGAAAGTTCCTTGCCTTGGTATGCTGATTATGTCAATTATCTTGTTAGTAAAATTTATCCTCCGGATTTATCTTACCAACAAAAGAAAAGGTTTATGCATCAAGTCCGTTCGTACTTATGGGATGACCCCTACTTATTTAAAGTTGGAGCGGATGGTGTGGTGAGAAGATGTATACCAGAAATAGAGAATAGACCTATTCTAGAAAAATGTCATAGTTCCCCTTATGTAGGACATTTCATGGGAAATAGGACGGCGATGAAAGTATTAGAAGCCGGTTTCTTTTGGCCAACTTTATTCCGAGACTCTAGAGATTTTGTAAAAGAATGCGATCGTTGTCAAAGGGATGAAAACATAAAAAAGAATGAATCTATGCCAATGAACACCATTTTAGAAGTCGAGCTTTTCGATGTATGGGGGATAGATTTTATGGGACCGTTTGTTAATTCCAACGGTAATATTTTCATTCTTTTAGCCGTAGATTATGTTTCAAAATGGGTTGAAGCTATTGCTACCACTAAAAATGATGCTAAAGTAGTTTTATATTTTCTTAAGAATAACATCTTTAATCGTTTTGGAACCCCAAGAGCTATCATAAGTGATGGGGGGAGTCACTTTTGTAATCATCAATTTACTACCTTATTGAGAAAATATGGAGTCACTCATAAAGTAGCATTGGCTTATCATCCTCAAACGAACGGCTTAGCTGAGGTGTCAAATAGAGAGATAAAGAAAATACTTGCTAAAACAGTTAGTATCAATTGCAAGGATTGGTCTCAGAAGCTGAATGATGTCTTGTGGTCTTATAAAACTGCTTATAAAACGCCAATTGGATTTACCCCTTATAGACTAGTATATGGGAAGGCATGTCATTTACCGCTGGAGTTGGAACATCGAGCCCATTGGGCCATTAAAAAGATTAACTATGATTTTTATGAAGCAGGAAAGAAAAGACTATTACAGCTCAATGAGTTGGAAGAAATCAGGAGGAACGCATATGAAAGTTCAAGGATTTATAAAGAACGGACAAAGAAGTGGCATGACCAGCGCTTGAAGGAAAATAATTTTGAACCGGGTCAATTGGTATTATTATGTAACTCCCGTTTGAAATTATTTCCCGGTAAGCTTAAGTCTAGATGGTCGGGGCCTTTCCGTGTAAAAGAAGTACATCCTTACGGTGCACTAACGGTTTTGAATGAAGTAGATAACTCCGAATTTAAAGTCAATGGCGAACGACTAAAAATTTATAGAGGAAATGAAAATGAACAACGATCATCATTCATACCACCTATATAAACAAATTAATATGACTTTATGTCCTGCCGGGACATGAAATCAGGCGCTTATTGGGAGGCAACCCAAATTTGTATTTTCAACAAGTGTTAATTTTAGCCAACTTTCATATTAAGGGAGTGTTGGAATGTTTCCAAAATGTTTAATCTCAGTTATAGGGTCAATCTTCACGATTTTCTCCATTATCTACCGCTAAAAAATTTTTCGAGCAATTAAGTCATGACTTAATTTCTTCTGTCATTTCTTTCTTCAAAGCTTAACATTTAAAATGAGCCATGACTTTAAACCTTACACTGCTGGTCTAACTGAACCAGTCCTCGCGTGTCGCTTAAACCCTAACCCTCTCGACGGTTTGAGGTCATTCTCTCCTCTTCCTACCTGCGCGCAACATCGCTCTCGACGCCACATTTCCCCCCTCTTCCTACCTTCGCGCAACGCTGCCGACGGACGCTCCCAGTCCGTAACCTATCGTCGACCGCACCTCCCGATTCTGCGCCTATTTCGACAACGGATTCCAGATCTACTCTCCACGCCCAGTGCTTCAGTGTACACCTCCAGTTCCTGCGGCGCATACTCTCTAGTTCTTGCGGCGCATACTCTCGATCACCCTCTAGTTCTTGCGGCGCATACTCTCATTCACAAAGGGGCGATTTCGAGGTTAACCTAATACCGACCTTGAGGTAAGCCCTACCTACCTTGTTTCGTTTCTTTGTAAACAACATTAGTATTTCCTTTCTCACATTGGGTTTCACCTGCACCTATTTCTTCTATATGATAGAAATGTCTAGTAAAAAAAGGAAACAAAAGTCACTTGCACACAAAGATCTGCGATTCATTAACGATGAGGCTCATGATTGTTACGAGTTAATCAAGATGAAGCCTGTTATTTTTGAAAGAGGTTTTGAGATGGAAAAAAGGGCTTGGAGTTTCGATTATGTCAATCAGATTGAAAAGCTGAGTTGGACTACTTTTTGTCATCCACGGGTCGAAGCAGTTTTACCATGGGTGTTTGAGTTCTACTCAAACTTACAATTTCATAAGGATAACAAGGTTTTCGTGCGTGGAAAAGAGGTAAATTTTTCGGCGGAGGCGATAAATGACTTCTTTGATCTCGGGACTGACTTTGATGATGAATATTTACGTTTGGACACAGAAGACGATCGAGGTGATGTTGCGGCTTTATTATGTTATGATGGCAGCCCCGATTGGGCAAAAAAAAAACGAGTGTTCAAATCTTCTACTTTCGGTCGAGAGGCAAAAGTTTGGTTGTTATTTATCAATGCTAGTATCATGCCCACCAAGCACACAAATCACGTTCCTTGGGAGCGTGCACTCCTGATTTTCGGAATCTTGATGGGCAAGAAGATTAACGTGGGCCAAATCATTAGCAATCATATACGTTCGTTAGCAACCAAAGTGGGAATTAGACAGTTATGATTTCCTACATTGATCACGGAATTATGCCGCTACGTTGGGGTCACTATGGGACCAAATGATATGGTAACTCGTGTGGGACATCATATTACTTATTCAGTTATTTCCAAATACGTGAAAGTTGCCGCTAGAGATCCTGAAGACAGTTCGGATGACATGTTACCATCTACCACGCATGCAAAGAAAAACAAGGCAGCCCACAAAAAGTCTGGAAAGGGGAAGACTTTGTCCAGCTTTGAGTACATTCAACAATATATGCAGTTTCAGCATGTTAATTTCACAGCTAGACTCGAGGCCCTGCGCAAGGATCACGTAACGCTATTCCAGAAGGCAGATATGCCTGTTGAAGACCATTCCTTTCCATATCAATCTAGATTCGATGCGGACGGCCATATGCTAGATTCGGATGGAGAGCGAACAACTTGGGCGGATGAAGAACTTCCAACTTCTGGAAGTGATGATGATTAGCTTTGCATTTACTTGGAGTTATTGCTTACTTTATCTTAATTAGTACAACTATTATGCTCCTATGAGCATTGTAATATGTGTGAGGTCACACAAATTCCGATCTGTGCTTATGCGTGCTATTTCTTTATTTTGGGATACTATCAAACAATTTGCCTATATTACTACAATCTAACTACTCGCTCAGGAAGCGCTTATGTCTATCTTGTACATGATTGTATGCCATATTTTGTATGCCATAGTTTGTGCTATTCTTCTCCATAATTATTATGCAGGTGAAGCCACTCAATGCTATTTCAACATTTGCTGCACGTGGACTGGATTCAAGGGTATATACCAACTGTCTACGGCATGCCTTTTCAGATAGGACAATCAGGGGAGTATTTATTTTAATTTTCATTCCGTACTTACTTCTTTATGAAAACAAGATTCTTTGTCTGCATGATTTATATTTGCTAGGGCCTAGCAAATTTATGAGTGTGGGGGTGAGATAACCTCCACCTATTGGGTAATGCACATGCTATCGGTTATTAATTTGTCAAGTCTAACTTTTATACCTGTTGATTTAAAAAAAAAATTTAGCTATTCTATTTGCTTTGATTGATAGATTATTTAATCCGAAAATATCAAATTATGAACTTGAAGTTAGTAAGATAGGTTAGAGCTCTTTTAAAAATTCTTTCATGCACTATATTCCTTAAAAGAGTTCGTCTCTTATTAATTAATTTTATTGACTTCTACATGAAATGTTGTAAGAGTGAGCTAGTACGGAGTAAATGATGCATGCCAAAACATTAAAAGTAGGTAGTGAGAGCCATTTGTGAATCATCTCGTACTGTTAAGCCTATCTTTGATATAGATTATTCATTACTCTCTTGAGCCTATTCCTTTTCAGTTGAATACTTATCACTCAATATTTTATTTCCCCACATTCCAATTGATGATATCTTAGTAATCTTTCTATGTATGGGTGTTTGGGTGAAAAATAATTATAAATTTTTTTTTATATAAATCATAGTGATATGTGACCTAAGTTTGTGTATACATGCTTGGAATGATCCCAACTATGATTCAAAATATCAAAAAAAAAATCATAGTGATATGTGGCCTAAGTTTGTGTATACATGCTTGGAATGATCCCAACTATGATTAAAAAAATGTGTGAAAATAATGTTTGGAAACTAAACCCCATTATATGGAAAGATATTGAGATTACTATCAGAGGAAATTTCTTATCGCTACAAAATTGTGATCATTGAATCCAAAGAAAATCCAAATTTCTATCCTTCTGAGTATTTCAATTTGCTACCAAGCTTTTGTGGAGGCTAAATCAAAACTCCAACCTAGTCTCATTCTTTCTCATTATTAGGGAACTTTAAGGAAATTAATGGTATGGAGTGAACAATTTTAAGGAATAACACACACTACACTAGAAATTTTGATGGAGCTCTTTCTTTTATTAAACTAATGGACTGGTGAATTTTTGAAATTTCAGTGATTAACTAATTTATCAATTAACAATGTGAATGTCTTGAATAATTCTTGTCTGATTAAGTTTAAAGAGTTAGGTGCAACAAATGTATAATTTGATAGACCGAGGCTTACTCAAGTATTTATATTGATCTATCGTTGCTAGGGACTAGCAAAGAACTGAGTGTGGGGGTGTGATAACTTTTCAAATGGATGTTATTTTCATCCATTATTTTGACCAAATTATTCATTATGTTTGATAAATATTAGTTTAAATGGGTTAAATGTAAACTATTTACTATTTTGGTCAAATTTGAATATTATCGCTATTTTCACATGATTTTACTGTAGTAATTTCAAAGAAATCATCTTGATGAGTCAAAGGCAAAGTGCAAAAGAAGTTAACGTCAGTTTGGAGCAGCTTCACAAGTTTTAAAGTCATGCCGCAACAATTTGTCAACAACTTTAATGCTGATTTCGAGCAGGAAATGGAAGCAGGAAAATAAGTCATGACTTTCAGAGAATAAGTCATGACTTTCTGAAAATAAGTCATGACTTACTGACGAAAATCTGAGTTTTTAAATTTCGAATTGCACGCAAATTGGCGGTTACAGATAGGAAAGGAGGCATCTATTCGGCCATTGGAGTTTCCTAAGAGGGAAGCACGACTATATAGAGGAAGATGGAGAGAGAAAATGGATCTTTTGTCATTTTGAAAAGGAAAAGGAGGAGGAGATCTAGGGTTTGGGCGATTTTGAAGAGGAAGAAGGGATCCGGAATTCCAACATCATGTTTTGTAAGATCGCTCTTATTTGTTTGTTCTCCTCCGTTGTCATGAACTAATTTTCATTGATCTTGTATGGTGAAAGTACTACGGTTGGTTTGATGAAATTTTCTACTTAACTTTTATGAATGTTTGATGAGTATTCTTTATTGAGTTATGAACTTATTGTTGAAATCTTGGGCAATGAATTTTATCTACTATTGCGCTCCGAGAGTCGAGAGAGGAGGAGCGTAGTGCTAGGAAAAATTCTATCTTTTTACACCGCAAGAGTCGAGAGAGGAGCGTTGTAGATCTTTAATACAAATTTCTTTATTTTACGCATCACTTCAAGAGTCGAGAGAGGAGAGGTGTATGCGTTTCATAATCTCATTCTAGTGGAGGAAAGTGAAAGAGATTTCCTTTTCTGGCTTGCGCCTACGGTTGTTATTTTGCACAATATTTGTACAACCCTCATTCTCCGAGGGTGGACCCCCCCCCCCCCCCCCCCCCCCCCCGAGGCCACGTAGGCAGAAGTCAAAGTCAAAGAGGTCAACACAGAGCCCGGCAGTTCAAGGCAGAAGTAGAGAAGACCTCGGCGAGTATGCAGGCAATACTCGCCAGGTTGGCGAGTATGGAACAGAAGACCTGGCGATTATTGGCCCAGCGTGTGCGAGCAGCACCCAATACTCGCCAGATGGGCGACTATGGCGTGATACTCGCCGAGTAACCCATAGTCGCCAGGTTGGGGGCTGGGCTATAAAACCCCCCTACCCTTTGGTTTTCCTATAAATAGGACCCCAGGGGTACTTGGATTGGCACCTGGACTTGAGCTTTTGGACCCCGATTCCCGAACTCTCGAGCCCGTCACCCTTGCTTTCAGCCAAGTCGGTGCCTTCCCTGTACCAAGCTCGGCCACTTTGGTTTCGGAGGGGAAGACTCTCTTGAGCTTCTGGGTACGTGGTGGGACCTCCTTGCCAAGCACCTGGGGTCCTGTGTGTTGCTCTTCTAGCTCTTCAGTAGTCGCCAGCCAGGTCATCTCGTCGGACTGCTGGGCGAGTAGCCTCCGGCTGCATCGGTCCGAATTTTGAGGTCAGGATTTTCCTGGCGTCAACACTTTGGTGCGGTGAGCGTGGACCGTAGTCGTTGGAAGAAAGTTCAGTAAGAAGGTGAGATGGTCACAGTTGGCGACCATGAGGAGGTAGTCGGCAACCCGTTCGCAAGTGGCGAGTTCGTGACGCTAGCAGTTTTTGAAGCCTTCGCGCAGCGTATGGAGGGGACCATGCGAGCAGTGCTTCAGCCGCGCGGCGAGGTCACGGCGACCTCGCCGCATCGCCCAGTTCCGTCCGAGGGAGGGAGTCCCCCTCGGCGAGCAGGAAAGGAGCACGTAGAGGATGAGACCGAGCGACCAAGGAGGTCGCAGTTCTACCAGCCAACCTCGCAAGGGATTCGCTTTCGCGAGCCGGGCGAGCAGGCGAGGTACCAGGATACTCGCCCATATGGCGAGTATGGAGGTGATATTCGCCAGGTTGAGGATCGTCGCCGGGAAGGAGGGAGGAGCCCCTTCTGCGAGGAGATCATTGCCGCGCCCGTGCCAGAAGGGTTCAGGGACCCAGCCTTGAATTACTATTCGGGGAAGGAGGACCCCGTCAGGCACATCCAGTGGTTCGAGGATATAGTCTCTATCCGAACCATGTCGGACGCCTTCAAGTGCAGGTTGTTTGCCATCACCTTCCGTGCAAAGGCCTGGGACTGGTTCCACCAGTTGCCCGCCGGCTCGATCTACTGCTTTGAAGACCTGTGCCGTGGTCTGACAACCCGATTCGACACGGCCCGGAAGCTGAAGAAGGAGGCAACGACCCTGTTCTATCTGGTGCAAAGGCCAGATGAGGCGTTGGGACCTTACATCGAGCGCTTCCAGGAGGAGGTTCTGCAGATCCAGGAGGTGGATAGCAACATCCTGTTGCTGGCCTTGACATTCGGCATAAGTCAAGGCCTCTTCAAGTTGGAGCTCAGTGAGAATCCTCCCTACTCCTACGACAACCTCATTCAGAGGGCCAATAAGTTTGTCCGGGGAGAGGCCTCCAACCCTGATTTCTTGGCAAGGCTGGCACAGGTGACCAGAGGTGACCGTGGAGAGAGGGATGGAATCCCTGAGAAGAGGAAGAGAGAAGAGCCCCGGTGGGAGGAGAAGAAGAGGCCGGAACAGCGCGAGGAAAGGAGAAGAGAGGAGAAGAAGAGGGAGGATCCCAGGAGGAAGGAAGCCAGGAGGAGCGTGGAGAGAAGGCCCGTCGAGTCCCCTGAGCGTCACGAGGAGGGAAGGCGCTACCAGGTCCCCGTCAACCGGCCACCTTGGAGGCCGGCTGGACGGCACCAGCGTCAGGATCAAAGGGGGAGATCCCCAGAAAGAAGGCCCTTTCGCCAGCCAGAGAGGCGTCAGGAGAGGAGGAGAGACGAAGCGATGGCGGTAGCCGGGCGAGGCCGCCGTCAAGGAAGGAAGAAGCAGAAGCCGAGGAGGCATCAAGTAGAAGAGGTTCCTCTCTACTGTGACTTCCACCAGGTGGGGGGACATGCCATGGCTGCCTGCCCAGACTTTTGGGAAGCCCGGAGGAGGCTAGCAGCAGGAGAAGGTGGAGGGGAGCAGCAGAGGATAGAGGCCCCTGCCGAGCCTCAGGCAGGGCAGGCTGCCGTCGTTCGAAGGAGGAACGAGGACCGGGTCGACCAGGGAGGTCGGGGAGACCTGGGCCAGGGAGGCAGAGTTGGAGTAATCCATGGGGGAGCAGGGCTGGAAGCTTCCCGCAAGGGGAGCCTCCATCAAATCTACCGAAGGAGTGTCGCCACGACCTCACAAGCACCACCCCCGATGGAGGAGATTACCTTTTCTGAGGAGGATATGCTAGGGAACGAGAATCCCTTCCATGATGCCCTCGTGATTCAAGCCGCGGTGGAGGACTTCACCGTTGATCGGATTCTGATCGACAACGGTAGCTCTGTAAACGTCATCTTCAAGGGGACGTTTGGCGGGCTGGGAGTCGAAGCTGCCAGGGTTCGTGCATCTGATGGTCCCCTCTTCGGCTTCTCCGGAGAGAAGAAGGAAGTGGAAGGAGGAGCAGATCTCCTTGTGACGCTCGGTGTCACCTCCATCAGCTGTCGATTCGTCATCGTCGACGCCCTGAGCTGTTACAGGGCCATCTTCGGGAGGCCGCTTCTCAACGCTTTCAAGGCCGTCCCATCTTCCTACCATCAGTGCTTGAAGTACTGCAAGGGAGATGTCCAGGTGAGGATCAGGTGTAAGACCCCATTTTTTTTTGCAAAAACCACCGGGTCTTACAAGTGGTATCAGAGGAAACCTCGATCCAAAGAAAAGAAGTCCACAAACCCTGGGCCACCCCGCGCGAGCTTAGTTTGCGGACAAACTAGCAGCGGAAGCAATGGTGTGCCCATAAGGGAAATCACATGAAAGAGTCCACTTATAACTGAATTTTTCTTCCCTTAGCTAAGTCCCTTACAAGTGCAATCTTTCTTATGTAGCCGGCAACGGAACCTTCGCCGCAGCATGGAGTCCCGCCGGCTCCGAACGTCGTTCCACCACCACCGGCTCCTACCCCGTTCCAGCAGACGGAGTTGGGGCAGACTCTGACTGCCATTTTGGAGACGTTCAGGGCACAGCAGGCACCGGCTCCACATCAAAACCCCGGGGCCAACTGGCTGAGCATCTTTCGGGGTCTCTCCCCACCAGCTTACATCGGGACGGAGACGGCTGTAAGAACTGAGGAGTGGGTGGATATTATGCAAGAGAGGCTGACGGGAATCCAGTGCCCGGTGGAGATGGAGGTGCCACTGGTGGTTTCATGCCTGGAATCCCATGCTAAAAGATGGTGGAAGAGGTTCCTGACTACAGCTTATCCGGGATTGGAGGCAGCAGATGTTGCTTGGGACGATTTCAAGGCGGCACTGCTGGAGCATTTTGTGCCGCAGTCGGCAAGAGATGATCTGGAGGATAGGTTTCTACAGTTAAGGCAGGGGAGTAGGTCAGTGTTGGAGTATCACCAGGAGTTCACCCACCTGTCCCGGTTTGCGGTATCTTACCAGCTGGATGATGCGGGATATGCAAAGAGGTTCTATAAGGGCCTCCGTGATGAGTTGAGGCAGGCCCTCCTTTTCGTCTCCGATGGTAGCATGACAAAGATCCTGGAGATGGCCAAGAAGCTGGAAGGAGACCAGCAAGTTGTTCGTGGGAGAAAGAGACCCATGGAGGATCAGGGAAGAAGTGGCAAAAGAGATCAGCCGAGAGGCCGAGACGCTGGAGAAGGAAGGACGGAGGTCCGACCCTGTCAGGAGGAGAGGCAGGTGCAAAGGGAGCCGGTAGTGTTGGCTCCTCAGCCTCTACAGATGAGGGAGATGCCAAGGATTGGAGGAGGTGGGCAACCTCCGGAGTGCTTTCACTGCCATCAGGTCGGCCACATCAAGAGGAACTGCCCCCAGAGGAATGCTCCTCCAGCACCTCAGGCAGCACCACGGGGTCAGCATTTCAGGGGCCGAGGACGTGGTCGAGGTCGTGGATTTCAGGGTGACGATCGGAGGCAGTACAGGGAGCAGGCTTATGCCCTAGACTTGGCCAGGCCCCGAGACCCAGCAAGGGTCATCGCAGGTACTTTGTTGTATTTTCTTTTAAATTGTTAATGGCTTATAAGTTTTAGCTTTACCTTAGCATTGAACCAAACATCAAAACCTTCAGGTTTAGTATCCATTTTTGGCAAACCTGCATTTACCTTGTTCGATACGGGTGCCTCGCACTCGTTCGTCTCGGCTAAGTTTATCGAAGACCTAGACCAAGTCAAGCACTTCAAAAGCGACTATAGGAGGGTGCGATTTCCGGACGGATCGGAGGTTCTAACAAATTCAACGTGCATAATGAATCTGGAGATTGGAGGAAGACTGTTCGAGGCCCCGGCAACTGTGCTGAAGATGAGAGATTACGACCTAATCCTGGGCATGAGTTGGTTGTATGAGAACCAGGCAAGGATTGACTGCCCGGCAAGGCGGATCGTGCTAAAGCACAGAGACGACGATGTGATATTCGAAGGTACTCAACCCACCTCTCGTCTCTTCTTATCGTCTCTTCAGGCCGTCAAGGCCCACCTGCAGGGAGACGAGGTTTATCAGGTGTTCTTTGAGGCGACTGAAGTCGAGGACTCAGTGCCAAGTATCCCGATGGTGCGAGATTTTGCTGATGTTTTTCCGGAGAAGCTTCCTGGGCTGCCACCGCACCGCGAGAAGGATTTTCAGATTCAGCTGGTGCCAGGGGCAAAGCCGGTGTCCAAAGCTCCTTATCGGATGGCCCCAAAGGAGTTGGTGGAGTTTCGGAGCCAGCTGCAGGAGCTGGTGGAAGCAGGGTTCGTTAGGCCGAGTTCCTCACCTTGGGGAGCTCCGGTGTTATTCGTAAAGAAGAAGGATGGGACGCTCAGATTGTGCATCGATTACAGAGCACTGAATCGGCTGACGGTGCGGAACACGTATCCTCTGCCAAGGATAGACGAGCTCTTCGACCAGCTAGAGGGAGCCCACTGCTTCTCGAAACTGGATTTGAGGTCAGGTTATTATCAGCTAAGGATCCAAGAGGAGGACATCCCGAAGACAGCTTTCAGCAGCCGATACGGATTGTACGAGTTCACTGTGATGCCGTTCGGGCTCACAAATACGCCATCGGCATTTATGAGCCTGATGAACCGGGTGTTCGAGCCTTACCTCGACATCTTTGTCATTGTGTTCATCGACGACATCCTCATCTACTCGAGGACGGAGGAGGAGCATGCTCGGCATTTGGCACTCACCTTGGGGAAGCTTCGGGAGCATCGGTTGTATGCAAAGTTCAGCAAATGTCAGTTCTGGTTGAAGGAGGTGGCCTTCCTGGGCCACATCATCAGTGGAGCAGGCTTAGCAGTGGATCCAGCAAAGATTCAGGCAGTACGGGATTGGCCGCCGCTGAAGACGGCCACCGACGTGAGGAGTTTCTTGGGACTTGCCGTGTAACATCCCGACTTCGAAAAAGGGGTCTAGCCGGTTCAGTCGAACCCTTGGAGGAATCTAGGCCGGGTCATCAGGCAATCACGACCCGACCTTCACCACATAGAGGTGGTCATTTAGAGAAATGACTGTTTTGGGTAGCATCGTGCTTCGCCACGACGTCAAAGTTATTTATTGAACATACGTACTCTGAATCGACTTCCGTCAGTTACGTTAGACTCGTATAGTTGACACGAGTGCAACGGAACTCGTTTCGTTTCGATCCGAGGTCATTTGGTGAATATGACCATTTTGAGTATCGCAGCGCGTCACGACGACGCAGTTTTAGAATATGGAGCATACGTGCCCCGAATCGATTTCCGTCAGTTACTTTAAACTCGTATAGTTGATACGAGTGCAACGGAACTCGTTTCGTTCCGATCCGAGGTCGTTTGGAGAAAACGACTATTCTGAATATCGAGTGCCGCAACGATGCCATTTTAAGTATATTGAGCATTCGTGTTCCGAATTGAGTTCAATCAGTTACATTAGACTCGCACGATCAACACGAGCGTGATGAGATTCGTTTCAACCAAATCCGATGAGATTGGAGAAAGTTATCCGAAATAAATTATTTTAAGCTGCGTACCGACGCTCGCCAATAATTACGAGTAGATGGACTCGAAACCAACTTCGGATGATTCCATTATCATCATAAGGTTGACCCGAGCGCGTGACGACATCTTTCATGTATTTTTACTACTCATAATTAGAAAGTTGCGGATATTCTATGCATTAAGTTATATATATATATATAAATATTTGCTTATATACCAATATATATATAATTAGTATATAATTAGTATATACACAAGCATAAATGTTCAGAGATTGGTTCCGGAAAACCATAACCGCAGCTGTGCAAATTATACACCCATATATGATATGAGCTTATATGTTTATACAATATATAACAACTTATAGATATATCTTTATAAAAATGGGAAAGCCAGGAGCAGTGCTGGGTGGAAAACCAGGGGCGGAAAAGAAAACCATGGGCGAAAACCAGGCGAGCTCGCTGGGGGCGTCGGATTGGTCGACCATGGCTATACAAGGGCTGGGCGGCAAGGTCACCACACACTCTTCCTCCTCCTCTTCCCCTCCCCGAAGCTCTGTCCTGGCAGAGGGTTTTACGGCAAGCTGCTGGAATTTTTATTAAGAAGGTTTTCTTTTGTTTTCTTTAGTCGTGGTTGGGTATGCTCCAGGAATTTCCTATCTAGGAAATTGTATTAATAACTTTTCCTATGGAGGCTATTGGGTATGTCCAGGAAATTTATATGGAGGAAATATTTTTATTTCATTCCCTATAGAGATTGTTTGGGTATGCTCCTTATGGTGGTTGGTTGGGTTAAAGCTCCGAGGAATTTTTCATATTTATCCTCTCATTTTGGGCTATAATGGATGTTGGTGGTGGTTGGTGTACACTTCCTGAAATTTTTATATACCTAAATCCTTGCTTAAATGTTGGGGCTGCCTCTTTTACTGGCTAATTTGGGGGCTGCTTCCTGTCTTTGTTATTGGGGGCTGCTGCTATGTCTTTTTGTTGAGGGTTGGGGCTGCTGCTGTTATAAGATTTGTTTGGAGCTGATTCTCTTATAATTGCATAGTTGGGGCTGCCTTATTTTCATGTCTAATTGGAGGGGGCTGCTATTATTAAACCTGCTTATATTCTTTTTATCTAATTGGGGGTGGCTGCCTTTCATATGTTCCGATTTGTTTTGGGGGCTGCTATATGATTCCAGTTGGGATCTGTCTAAAAGTATTGTTAATTGGGGGGCTGTCGTTACCTTCTTTATATTTGTCTAGTTGTGGCTGCCCTACTTATGTTCTAGTAGGATTGGGGGCTGCTATTGGATCCAATGGATGATTTCATTTATGTGCTGCCTCTTTTGTTGTTGGTTTGGGGGCTGCTCCTTGCTAACTTGGACTGCAGGTTTGATGAAATGGGGCTGCTCCTTTCCTTGTTGGTTTGGGGGCTGCTTCTTGTTAACTTGGACTGCAGGTTTAATTGTTGGGGCTGCTCCTTTCCTTGTTGGTTTGGGGGCTGCTTCTTGTTAACTTGGACTGCAGGTTTGTTGAAATGGGGCTGCTCCTTTCCTTGTTGGTTTGGGGGCTGCTTCTTGTTAACTGGGACTGCAGGTTTAAGTGTTGGGGCTGCTCCTTTCCTTGTTGGTTTGGGGGCTGCTTCTTGTTAACTTGGACTGCAGGTTTAATTGTTGGGGCTGCTCTTTTCCTTGTTGGTTTGGGGGCTGCTTCTTGTTAACTTGGACTGCAGGTTTGTTGAAATGGGGCTGCTCCTTTCCTTGTTGGTTTGGGGGCTGCTTCTTGTTAACTGGGACTGCAGGTTTAATTGTTGGGGCTGCTCCTTTCCTTGTTGGTTTGGGGGTTGCTTCTGGTTAACTTGGACTGCAGGTTTGTTGCTTTGGGGCTGGTTTGCTATTATCCCACTTTAGAGGTTGCTGTTTGTTTTCTACTTGGGGGCTACTTTACACTAATCTTGCTTGGATTACGTTGGGGTTGGTTATATAATCCCAGCTAGGGGCTGCTATATAGTTATATATCCTTCCTACTTGGGTTTATGTTGGGGGGGGGGGGGGGGGGGGGGGGCTGCCTCTTATCCTTGATAAATTGGGGGCTGTGATGTTTGTTGAATTGGGGGCTGCCTTGTGAGCTGTTAATGGGGGCTGTTTACTTTCCTGTTGGGTTAGTAGGGGGCTGCCTTGTGAGCTGATTTTGGGGGCTGCTCCTTGTTAAGTTGAACTGCTCTTTACCTTGATGATTTGGGGCTGTTTGCTTTGAGCTGCTCTTTACCTTGTTGATTTGGGGCTGTTTTGCTGGGGCTGCTCTTACCTTGTTGATTTGGGGCTGTTTGCTTTGAGCTGCCCCTTTACCTTATTGATTTGGGGCTGCTCTTGTTCCCTCTTGGTCTAATGGGGGCTGCTGCTGTATTTTTAATAAGGGGGTTGCCCTTCATAGCTCACGACAAGGTATAATAGCTTCACTCTCTCTTCCTCCTCCTCCTACCTCAATTCTCCCTCCCATGGCAGGAATCTGCCACTTATTAGTTTTCCTTGTCGTTCCGATTTGGTGAGGAATGGAGTCGTACTACTCCGAATTGGTAGAGATTAGGAATGCGATCATATGCCTAGGCATGAAATTTATGGGGGACTCTCACACCATAAGCATCACCCAAGAGGAACCCCTTCTCCGCCTCTTACTTGAGCCTATCTTCATCTGGTTTGGTATCCGATTGAGGGAGCTTCATCTCTTCCTCCTCCGACAAATGGTAGACTCTAAACCTGATCTATTTTCGTCTACTCTTTATCTTATTTCTCTCTTTCACACTACTGTGCTACTTCTTGTGCCTATAAAGCTTATGGGTGTCTTGGGCTTGATTACCAAGCATTCAAGTGATTGACGGAAGTTTACATAAATACAAGCGGGTCTTATGTGGATGACTTGGGATTGATCGCCAAGCACCGAAATGATCGACGAAGGTCTACATGAATGCAATTGTGCCCTATGTGGGCAGGTTGGATTTGATTGCCAGCCGAGTTAAATTAGTGGTACCTTCTCGGATAGAGATATGCTAAGCTTATAAAGAGTTCGTCTTCTCTCCTTCTACAAAACTACGGGTGGATATTTTGTTAAGCTTTAAGAGAGTTTTCTTAATTCCTACGGGAATGAAAGGTTGCCTTCGAGAAAGTAATTCCTACGGGAATGAAATGTTGCCTTCGAGAAAGTAATTCCTACGGGAATGAAATGTTGCCTTCGAGAAAGTAATTCCTACGGGAATGAAATGTTGCCTTCGAGAAAGTAATTCCTACGGGAATGAAATGTTGCCTTCGAGAAAGTAATTCCTACGGGAATGAAATGTTGCCTTCGAGAAAGTAATTCCTACGGGAATGAAATGTTGCCTTCGAGAAAGTAGTTCCTACGGGAATGAAAGGTTGCCTTCGAGAAAGTAATTCCTACGGGAATGAAATGTTGCCTTCGAGAAAGTAATTCCTACGGGAATGAAATGTTGCCTTCGAGAAAGTAATTCCTACGGGAATGAAATGTTGCCTTCGAGGGAGTAATTCCTACGGGGAATAAGTTGTGCCTTCGGGAAATATTCCTACGGGAATATATCGTGCCTTGGGATAAAATCGGATGGCCTATGAGTTTTACTCTAAGGCAACCCGCGCGATGGACGGTCTGGGAGGGCAACCCGTGCGAAACTAATAGAACTACGTGGGTCTGAGGCCGTATGCAGGATGATACGGAGTACGTAGGCGGTGGTCGTGGGAAGACCGCCTCGGCCCAATAAGAGTCCAGATATCCCCCTCCCATATAAGTGTTGTATTATGTAGGTTTGTTAGTAAGGGTTGGATTCGGTTCGTGGTTCTAATAACTTGTCTTTGGCACAGTGACAGGTGCAGATGAGGGACAACACTCATGGGTGGAGGAGGCCACAGAGCAGGCTACTTCAGGTATACGTTATTAAGCCGCATCTCCTTTTGTTGTGCCCTATCTCAGGGTATACATATATGATGCAATGAAGCCTTGATGGATAGGATTCACTGCGGCGGCGAAATCAATATTACTCATACAGGTTTTGAAATTATGGTTTCTGTGATATTTAATCTTCCGCTATTAATAATGTCTTCCGCTAAGGGTAACAAAGCGCACTCTCTACTAATGTCTTCCACTAAGGGTAACAAAGCGCACTCTTTAATAATGTCTTCCGCTAAAATACTGCTTCCTTACTTTGTTGGTGTGTAGTGACTTTCGCTTAACACCACCCCTAGGCGTGACTTCGGAGTGTTCAGGGAAAAGGGTTGGAGAAGCTTGTGCCTTCACCCTTCGGAGTCGCTTCGGTGTCGTGCTAAAGGGTGGTGTGCGATAAGATCCCCCGGTCGGACCGTCGATCTGGGAGGGGGGGTCTTACAAATGGATCAGAGCGTAACCGATCTTTCGACCTATTCATGATCACAGAAACACCTATTGTTCCGCTAATCGCTGTAGCGTGGTTCGGGACGAACCACTGCAGCGGAAGCGGTGGTGGACCTAAAAGATAAAAGTTGGCAACAAACTTAGCATATATATGAACATTTTCACTCGAACTTATCAAATTCAGTTTTGGTCATGCAAAATATTTTTGATAACTCAGATCGACACTTAAATGTCTTTTACTACATCTGATCTCGAACAATCATCTATCTTATTTCCATAAAACACTCCCGTAAAACCCTACAAACATCCATTTCAAATTTTGAACCCCGGGTTTAAGCCTCTTTGTTTTATTGGGGTTAAATTTTCGTTTTCAAAATTCCATTCGAGGTAAACTAATCGTATGAAATTATGTGTGCAATGTAAGGATTCTATTACGAATTTCAATCCCAAGTTTAAGCCTATTTGTTTTATTGGGATTAAAATTCTCGTTTTCAAAATTTCATTTGAGGTGAGCTAATCAAATGAAATTTTGCGTGTATATGGAGAATTGCTCTAACAATTGCAAATATGAAGTATGATTTGACTTGATCAATTTAACGATCTGTTGAAAATAAAGTCGTGCAATCGTAAAAGAGCTATGATAAAATGTTAGTCTTTTCAATAACGTTAATACGTCAGGAAATGACTACTGAGGCGACGTGCTGGAATGAAGTAAATGTGTGGCAAATTTATAAAAGCTTGTATACAAACAATCCAAAAAGTACATTGTTAAACATTCTCAGGACGTGCGATGGTTGCATACTCAGCCAGCCGGGAAGCCTCGTTAAAAAGGGTAAGCCACTGAGGACCCGAAGGTGATGGTTACCTATTTTATTGCTTGCTTGCTTTGGGAAACGTGGCGGGTCGGTCATGCCCGTAGACCGTACGTACCGGTGCGGGAAGGTTGACGACTCTAGGCGACAGGGAGGTGTGCACCCCGGGAGCTCGGTTGTATCTTACATGCCCCGTTGGGTCCCTCCGCTGGTTGACCAAATTCAGTTATTACCGGATGTCTCCTACGTCCGAGGGTACACGGGGTTGTACGTTGGGGCCTGGGTAGTGCGGTACATCCACACCCAGAAGTGGCAGGACCGGCCACTGTCACCGACGGCCACATCGGTGAGGCCCGCGGGGTTCGCTACCCTGCAAAAAGAAGCGGTCAAAATATGTCAACATAAAGAGCAAACTGGTAAAACATTATATGTGAGTACCGTGGCAGGACAATCATGCCTAAGGACCATTCATACATGAATGGGAAGGTTGATGACTCATGAGGCACTAGGGAGTGTGTGAACCCCGGGAGATTATTTCCCCGCAGGGTCCCTCCGCTGGATAGCCGAATTTTGTAATTGACGGATGTTGCTCACATCCAAGAGTACACTGGGTTGTACATTAGGGCCTGGGTAGTGCGGTACGTCCACACCCAGAAGTGGCAGGACCGGCCACTGTCACCGACGGCCACATCGGTGAGGCCCGCGGGGGTCGCAACCCTGCTGGAAGAAAAGCGGTCAAACTGTTTCAACATTGTGTGTTGTGATTGAGTCGTGAGTACTCGTTATGCATGGCTTGCATATGCATCAAAACATACATATTTGCATACGCATCATTTGCATCAAAACATACATATCTGCATATACCATTAACATATAACCTTCGTATGGGAGTTGGTTATATGTTTATGGATTTTTACTGCTTATTTGCAATTTTATCTGTACCATTAACATATAACCTTCGTATGGGAGTTGGTTATATGTTCATGGATTTACTCTGCTTATTTACAATTTTCATCTGTTCCACCAACATATAACCTTCGTATGGGAGTCGGTCATATGTTGATAGGTGTTACAAAAGCTTATGCAAGTTATAACTTTTATATGTTCCACTGACACGTAGCCCCGTAAGAGAATTAACTATATGTTGATGGATTTTTACTATATGCCTTTCAAACATAACTCATAAATTTTGCAAGGTGTTGAGTTGCCTCCACTTCCAGTTGAGCTCGGCTCCCTGGAAGGTGTTGAGTTGCCTTCGTCGCCCGTTAAGCTCGGTTCACGGGAGGGGTATCGAGTGATGAAAGGTTTCTTGTTTCTCACGATTAGATCAATTTGAATCGTTCAAGCTACCCCGTAGTTCACGTAAGCTACTACATGGCAGGAGCCATCAACATAGCTCGTTAGGTAAAAACCAAACCTAGAGAATCCTTAAAATTTGGGATCATTCGACACCTCTAGTGGTCTGCAATACGTCCTGTTTTGAATCTCCATGACCCACTCGTATTTTCGGGGACGAAAATTTTCTTTGTTTTATTGGATTGTAACATCCCGACTTCGAAAAAGGGGTCTAGCCGGTTCAGTCGAACCCTTGGAGGAATCTAGGCCGGGTCATCAGGCAATCACGACCCGACCTTCACCACATAGAGGTGGTCATTTAGAGAAATGACTGTTTTGGGTAGCATCGTGCTTCGCCACGACGTCAAAGTTATTTATTGAACATACGTACTCTGAATCGACTTCCGTCAGTTACGTTAGACTCGTATAGTTGACACGAGTGCAACGGAACTCGTTTCGTTTCGATCCGAGGTCATTTGGTGAATATGACCATTTTGAGTATCGCAGCGCGTCACGACGACGCAGTTTTAGAATATGGAGCATACGTGCCCCGAATCGATTTCCGTCAGTTACTTTAAACTCGTATAGTTGATACGAGTGCAACGGAACTCGTTTCGTTCCGATCCGAGGTCGTTTGGAGAAAACGACTATTCTGAATATCGAGTGCCGCAACGATGCCATTTTAAGTATATTGAGCATTCGTGTTCCGAATTGAGTTCAATCAGTTACATTAGACTCGCACGATCAACACGAGCGTGATGAGATTCGTTTCAACCAAATCCGATGAGATTGGAGAAAGTTATCCGAAATAAATTATTTTAAGCTGCGTACCGACGCTCGCCAATAATTACGAGTAGATGGACTCGAAACCAACTTCGGATGATTCCATTATCATCATAAGGTTGACCCGAGCGCGTGACGACATCTTTCATGTATTTTTACTACTCATAATTAGAAAGTTGCGGATATTCTATGCATTAAGTTATATATATATATATAAATATTTGCTTATATACCAATATATATATAATTAGTATATAATTAGTATATACACAAGCATAAATGTTCAGAGATTGGTTCCGGAAAACCATAACCGCAGCTGTGCAAATTATACACCCATATATGATATGAGCTTATATGTTTATACAATATATAACAACTTATAGATATATCTTTATAAAAATGGGAAAGCCAGGAGCAGTGCTGGGTGGAAAACCAGGGGCGGAAAAGAAAACCATGGGCGAAAACCAGGCGAGCTCGCTGGGGGCGTCGGATTGGTCGACCATGGCTATACAAGGGCTGGGCGGCAAGGTCACCACACACTCTTCCTCCTCCTCTTCCCCTCCCCGAAGCTCTGTCCTGGCAGAGGGTTTTACGGCAAGCTGCTGGAATTTTTATTAAGAAGGTTTTCTTTTGTTTTCTTTAGTCGTGGTTGGGTATGCTCCAGGAATTTCCTATCTAGGAAATTGTATTAATAACTTTTCCTATGGAGGCTATTGGGTATGTCCAGGAAATTTATATGGAGGAAATATTTTTATTTCATTCCCTATAGAGATTGTTTGGGTATGCTCCTTATGGTGGTTGGTTGGGTTAAAGCTCCGAGGAATTTTTCATATTTATCCTCTCATTTTGGGCTATAATGGATGTTGGTGGTGGTTGGTGTACACTTCCTGAAATTTTTATATACCTAAATCCTTGCTTAAATGTTGGGGCTGCCTCTTTTACTGGCTAATTTGGGGGCTGCTTCCTGTCTTTGTTATTGGGGGCTGCTGCTATGTCTTTTTGTTGAGGGTTGGGGCTGCTGCTGTTATAAGATTTGTTTGGAGCTGATTCTCTTATAATTGCATAGTTGGGCTGCCTTATTTTCATGTCTAATTGGAGGGGGCTGCTATTATTAAACCTGCTTATATTCTTTTTATCTAATTGGGGGTGGCTGCCTTTCATATGTTCCGATTTGTTTTGGGGGCTGCTATATGATTCCAGTTGGGATCTGTCTAAAAGTATTGTTAATTGGGGGGCTGTCGTTACCTTCTTTATATTTGTCTAGTTGTGGCTGCCCTACTTATGTTCTAGTAGGATTGGGGGCTGCTATTGGATCCAATGGATGATTTCATTTATGTGCTGCCTCTTTTGTTGTTGGTTTGGGGGCTGCTCCTTGCTAACTTGGACTGCAGGTTTGATGAAATGGGGCTGCTCCTTTCCTTGTTGGTTTGGGGGCTGCTTCTTGTTAACTTGGACTGCAGGTTTAATTGTTGGGGCTGCTCCTTTCCTTGTTGGTTTGGGGGCTGCTTCTTGTTAACTTGGACTGCAGGTTTGTTGAAATGGGGCTGCTCCTTTCCTTGTTGGTTTGGGGGCTGCTTCTTGTTAACTGGGACTGCAGGTTTAAGTGTTGGGGCTGCTCCTTTCCTTGTTGGTTTGGGGGCTGCTTCTTGTTAACTTGGACTGCAGGTTTAATTGTTGGGGCTGCTCTTTTCCTTGTTGGTTTGGGGGCTGCTTCTTGTTAACTTGGACTGCAGGTTTGTTGAAATGGGGCTGCTCCTTTCCTTGTTGGTTTGGGGGCTGCTTCTTGTTAACTGGGACTGCAGGTTTAATTGTTGGGGCTGCTCCTTTCCTTGTTGGTTTGGGGGTTGCTTCTGGTTAACTTGGACTGCAGGTTTGTTGCTTTGGGGCTGGTTTGCTATTATCCCACTTTAGAGGTTGCTGTTTGTTTTCTACTTGGGGGCTACTTTACACTAATCTTGCTTGGATTACGTTGGGGTTGGTTATATAATCCCAGCTAGGGGCTGTTATATAGTTATATATCCTTCCTACTTGGGTTTATGTTGGGGGGGGGGGGGGGGGGGGGGGCTGCCTCTTATCCTTGATAAATTGGGGGCTGTGATGTTTGTTGAATTGGGGGCTGCCTTGTGAGCTGTTAATGGGGGCTGTTTACTTTCCTGTTGGGTTAGTAGGGGGCTGCCTTGTGAGCTGATTTTGGGGGCTGCTCCTTGTTAAGTTGAACTGCTCTTTACCTTGATGATTTGGGGCTGTTTGCTTTGAGCTGCTCTTTACCTTGTTGATTTGGGGCTGTTTTGCTGGGGCTGCTCTTACCTTGTTGATTTGGGGCTGTTTGCTTTGAGCTGCCCCTTTACCTTATTGATTTGGGGCTGCTCTTGTTCCCTCTTGGTCTAATGGGGGCTGCTGCTGTATTTTTAATAAGGGGGTTGCCCTTCATAGCTCACGACAAGGTATAATAGCTTCACTCTCTCTTCCTCCTCCTCCTACCTCAATTCTCCCTCCCATGGCAGGAATCTGCCACTTATTAGTTTTCCTTGTCGTTCCGATTTGGTGAGGAATGGAGTCGTACTACTCCGAATTGGTAGAGATTAGGAATGCGATCATATGCCTAGGCATGAAATTTATGGGGGACTCTCACACCATAAGCATCACCCAAGAGGAACCCCTTCTCCGCCTCTTACTTGAGCCTATCTTCATCTGGTTTGGTATCCGATTGAGGGAGCTTCATCTCTTCCTCCTCCGACAAATGGTAGACTCTAAACCTGATCTATTTTCGTCTACTCTTTATCTTATTTCTCTCTTTCACACTACTGTGCTACTTCTTGTGCCTATAAAGCTTATGGGTGTCTTGGGCTTGATTACCAAGCATTCAAGTGATTGACGGAAGTTTACATAAATACAAGCGGGTCTTATGTGGATGACTTGGGATTGATCGCCAAGCACCGAAATGATCGACGAAGGTCTACATGAATGCAATTGTGCCCTATGTGGGCAGGTTGGATTTGATTGCCAGCCGAGTTAAATTAGTGGTACCTTCTCGGATAGAGATATGCTAAGCTTATAAAGAGTTCGTCTTCTCTCCTTCTACAAAACTACGGGTGGATATTTTGTTAAGCTTTAAGAGAGTTTTCTTAATTCCTACGGGAATGAAAGGTTGCCTTCGAGAAAGTAATTCCTACGGGAATGAAATGTTGCCTTCGAGAAAGTAATTCCTACGGGAATGAAATGTTGCCTTCGAGAAAGTAATTCCTACGGGAATGAAATGTTGCCTTCGAGAAAGTAATTCCTACGGGAATGAAATGTTGCCTTCGAGAAAGTAATTCCTACGGGAATGAAATGTTGCCTTCGAGAAAGTAATTCCTACGGGAATGAAATGTTGCCTTCGAGAAAGTAGTTCCTACGGGAATGAAAGGTTGCCTTCGAGAAAGTAATTCCTACGGGAATGAAATGTTGCCTTCGAGAAAGTAATTCCTACGGGAATGAAATGTTGCCTTCGAGAAAGTAATTCCTACGGGAATGAAATGTTGCCTTCGAGGGAGTAATTCCTACGGGGAATAAGTTGTGCCTTCGGGAAATATTCCTACGGGAATATATCGTGCCTTGGGATAAAATCGGATGGCCTATGAGTTTTACTCTAAGGCAACCCGCGCGATGGACGGTCTGGGAGGGCAACCCGTGCGAAACTAATAGAACTACGTGGGTCTGAGGCCGTATGCAGGATGATACAGAGTACGTAGGCGGTGGTCGTGGGAAGACCGCCTCGGCCCAATAAGAGTCCAGATATCCCCCTCCCATATAAGTGTTGTATTATGTAGGTTTGTTAGTAAGGGTTGGATTCGGTTCGTGGTTCTAATAACTTGTCTTTGGCACAGTGACAGGTGCAGATGAGGGACAACACTCATGGGTGGAGGAGGCCACAGAGCAGGCTACTTCAGGTATACGTTATTAAGCCGCATCTCCTTTTGTTGTGCCCTATCTCAGGGTATACATATATGATGCAATGAAGCCTTGATGGATAGGATTCACTGCGGCGGCGAAATCAATATTACTCATACAGGTTTTGAAATTATGGTTTCTGTGATATTTAATCTTCCGCTATTAATAATGTCTTCCGCTAAGGGTAACAAAGCGCACTCTCTACTAATGTCTTCCACTAAGGGTAACAAAGCGCACTCTTTAATAATGTCTTCCGCTAAAATACTGCTTCCTTACTTTGTTGGTGTGTAGTGACTTTCGCTTAACACCACCCCTAGGCGTGACTTCGGAGTGTTCAGGGAAAAGGGTTGGAGAAGCTTGTGCCTTCACCCTTCGGAGTCGCTTCGGCGTCGTGCTAAAGGGTGGTGTGCGATAAGATCCCCCGGTCGGACCGTCGATCTGGGAGGGGGGGTCTTACATGTCGACTACTACCGGAAGTTCGTTCAAGGGTTTTCTCAGTTAGCCCTCCCGCTTACTTCCCTGACAAGGAAGGATGCTGTTTTCACTTGGACGCCGCAGTGTGAGATAGCTTTCCAGGAGCTGAAGGGTCGGCTTACTTTGGCTCCCATCCTTGCCCTTCCGTCGGGGATGGAAGGATTTCAAGTGTATACGGATGCGTCTTATCAGGGGATGGGTGCCGTTCTGATGCAGAACGGGAATGTGATAGCTTATGCCTCCCGCCAGTTAAAGATTCACGAGCGAAATTACCCAGTGCATGACTTGGAGATGGGAGCAGTCATATTCGCTCTCAAGATCTGGCGACACTACCTTTATGGTGTCCACTGCGAAATATTCTCAGATCACAAAAATCTGAAGTATGTAGATACGCAGAAGGAGTTGAATATCCGACAGAGGCGATGGGTGGAGTTCTTATCAGACTACCAGTATACGATGCATTACCACCCAGGGAAGGCGAACGTAGTAGCAGACGCGTTGAGCAGGAGAGCTACCACGTCAGGAGTGGAGCCTAAGCTGATGGCCATGGAGTTAGTACAGATGTTCGAAGATATGCAGATTTCCCTAGTATCTGAGGGTGATCCGGAGCTATACGAGGAGTACCTAGCGGCGACTGGTGCCACCTATGACATTCGAGACCGCATCAGGGAAGGGCAGAGGCAGGATGCCAAGCTGGAGCCGATATTCAAAGCCTTGGAGGCAGGCTCAGCCGGAGATTATTCGCTGAAGGACGACCTGTTGAGTTTTAGAGGTCGAGTGTATATACCGGCAGGAGATCAGATTCGGGAGGATATTATGACAGAGGCTCACTACAGTAAGTATTCAGTGCACCCAGGTATTACCAAGATGACGGCAGACTTGAAGAAGACCATGTACTGGCCGGGCATGAAGAGAGACATCGTATATTTTGTGACCCACTGCGAGACTTGCCAGCTTGTGAAGGCGGAGTGCCGGAACCCCGCGGGATTGTTACAGCCACTCCCGGTGCCGGAATGGAAGTTCGACGATATAACGATGGATTTTATTCACGGCCTTCCCCGATCTCGTG
The DNA here is from genome assembly GCA_033032865.1 of Dactylorhiza incarnata. Taxonomy (NCBI): domain Eukaryota; kingdom Viridiplantae; phylum Streptophyta; class Magnoliopsida; order Asparagales; family Orchidaceae; genus Dactylorhiza; species Dactylorhiza incarnata. The sequence goes on along the minus strand of JAWHQI010000347.1, from coordinate 1,337,182 downwards.
CGGGGAATGACTCGATTTGGGTGATCGTAGATAGGTTGACGAAGGTGGCCAGGTTCATTCCGATCAGGAAGGATGATTCAGTCAGAGTTTTGGTACGGAAGTTCGTGGAGCAGTTCGTTCGATATCATGGTGTGCCAAGGACGATCGTGTCGGATCGAGATGGACGTTTTACATCAAAGGAGTGGAGAGCGGTACAGGCCTACCTAGGCACCCGGTTGACCTTCAGTACAACATTTCACCCCCGGACAGACGGGCAAACGGAACGCACCAATCGGACCCTGGAGGATCTTTTGCGCCTTTGCATTCTAGACCGCGGGGAGCCCTGGGAGAGACTGTTGCCGTTAGTCGAGTTCTCATATAACAACAGTCACCAGGCTAGCATAGGCAGAGCGCCTTACGAGGCATTATAGGATGGAGGTGCAGGACGCCATTGTCTTGGATTCAGGATGAGGATCCCAAGGCTCTTGGCTCAGAGTTCATAGAGGACACGGAGGCCCAGGTGAGGTTGATACGAGATAGGATGCTGGAGGCCCAGAGCAGGCAGGCCAAGTATTACGATGCGCGTCATCGTATGGTGGAGTTCCAAGTGGGAGATCGGGTTTTCTTGAAGATACGTCCGATGCACGGAGTCTCGAGGGTTCGCGGGCGGAAGAAGCTCAGTCCGAGGTTTATGGGGCCCTATAGGATCCTGGAGCGGATCGGCCCCTTGGCTTACAGACTGGAGCTACCGCCGGATTTGGAGGGACTGCATGACGTATTCCACGTCTCCTCACTAAGGAAGGCTTTACTTCGGCCTGAGCAGCAGATGTCTACTTCGGAGGGGCCAGTAGCTACAGATCGATCGATTCACTTGGAGACGGTTCGGATAGACGACACAGAGCTACGAGTCTTGCGACACAAGAAGGTTTCGCTGGTCAAGGTCCTGTGGAGGAATCATGGACAGGAAGAACATACTTGGGAGCCACTGGACTTGATGCAGCAGAAATATCCGCAGCTTTTTACGACAGGTACAACTTACTTTTTCTGGGATGTTACAGTTTTCCTCTAGTAGAAACCCCATAGGCTTGTCTGAATTTCAACCGGAGGCTCATGTTCCAATCTTAGCACTCCAAATAGGTACCCAATAGAACCCCACTCCTCACCAAGTGTTGGTAGGATCATGGGTGGTCATTCACTGACCCCTGGCCAGTATAGTGAGTAGGTTGGACTTGGGCAAGTAGGGAGTTCCCCTTGGCCTTGTGTTTGCTTAAGGGTTTGTTTAGGGCAAAAAGTGATCTTAAGCAAATTTTGGGGTGTGGAGGGGTTTCCTCCCACTGATTGATGGGGTGACCTTGGTCACTGACTTGGGAGGTATGAGACACCCCCAAGGAGCAACTTTAGATGAGTTAGGGCCTAGTGTGCCCTTAAACCCTAGTGGTTAAGTGTATGGTGCCCTTTAGGGTTTGTGAAGGACATAGGAGTATATGTCCATGGAGAGAAGTGCAATAGCCCTCTCTGAGTTCTAAGAGTGTTATAATACCCTCACAAGAGGTTTGGATGGATTTGGAAAAGTTTAGACCCTAACCCTAGGCTAAACCCTAATGGGGTGCAATTAGAGGCTAATGAAGGAAGAGGGGTCAAACCTTAATGGTTTGACTTGAAATTTTGGGGAGATGATCTTAGTGACCATAGATTGCTACTGTGAGGAATTGGAGGGATTTGGAGTTGCCAATCCTAGGTAATGAACCCTTGGGTAGATTTGCAAATAATTAGGGTTTTGGATTTTAGGATGAAATAGCACTTAATGTTTAACCATCTTCTGTTACAAACTTAGTTTTAATGTTATTAATCCCTGGATGATTCTGTTAGACCATGAGAAAACTTTTGGAGGTCCAAATTGTAATATTTCATATTATTGGCAATTTTTGGGATGATTAATTTTAGGGTGCTAAATTTCTGTAATGGCATGGAACTTTGCTGTAAGCCTTTTCATACCAACTTGTACCCACTGTATTTTTCTCATAATTTATGGATTAATATTTTTGGTACCTCTAGTTCAATTTGGAATTAATTACAAATATATCCTCTGTAGAAATTACAAATGTACCCTCTGTGGAGCATGGTCAAACTTTGTAGGACTGAATATTTTATTATGAAGCACCTCTGTATTAATTTGCATAAGGTTTAGAGATCATATGAGGGTACCTCCTTTGGAATTTATAGGAAATGAATGAGTTTTGGAATTTTTAAAAATAGTAAATCTTGCTGGGTTTTCCTAAAAATTTATATCCACTGATTATTAGGTACCCTTGATTTATGCAAAAATTAGGGAAGACATTGGAAGTCAGAAAAGTAACCTTGTAGTTCAAATCTTAGGATTTTGCCCTTTGGAAAAATTGTTTTAATTATTAACATTGTTGGAGAAATTATGAAACTCTGGGTTTGATCTTAAATATGTAGCATGGACCCCCAATAAATCCATTGAGTCACAGAACTGATTATTTGAGGTACCTCCCTTCATGAGCATCAAATCGTTAAGGGTGGTCTGCGTTTAGCAACTTTAGCAAATTTAGGATTAAGGGTCTAACTGGTGGTCCTTGATTTAGAGTTGTGAGGGTTGAGTGGTAATCTTGTAGTTATGAGAGGATCCCTGGAGTAGCTAGGGTCTGGTGAGTCCTGCAGTGGTGGGGTGCCACCCTTGGAATAAGTCGTCCCGGATTGACGAAAGATCGTCTTTTCCTGTTAGCGTCTTAGAGCATCTAGGTTTGATATAAGTAAGTTATATGGGGGTTTTCTTATAGAAGTCTGGCCGGTTTAGTTCGGTGATCTTGTGTTTCTGAGCTGATTATTGGTAACGGGCGGGTTAGCCCGGGGAGCTTGTAGCTCGGTGTTATTGGAAGATACGTTGCATGTGCATAAGGTGGTGGGTCCTTCGTGTTGGCGATCGTTGCACCGACGTTAACACTTGGGCTCGGCAAGTGTAGTATTTACACTTAGCCATAAAAGTCTGGCGGTCCAGTCAGTAAGAGTACGCAGGCGCTCCGCGGGTTTTGTGGAGGCGTACGATAGGTCTAGGTTAGGTAGTGCAAATACCAACATAGAGGTGGGCGAGGCCCAACCCACCGCTTCCGTTTGCCACTACGGGAGTATCCTGGGAGTCTAGCTCGCTCCAAAAAGGGGGAACTAAAGGTCTATGCGCATAGAGTCGTAGTGTGTGAGTTGCACTTGTATGAACATAGCATAACAACATACTTTGCATGACATAGCATAAACATAACATTCAACCCCTGACACCTATCGTATAAATTGGTATGGGACTTTTTATATGATAGGCCCTGCTAAACGACCCCTTGGTCTATAGGTTTGTATGGGCATTCCTATAAATCAATGGTTACTTTTATAATGCTTACTTGCCTCTTTTCTTACTGCTTACCGTTATTCACACACTTTACCCTGTTGTTTCTATTTCATGTTTCATTTATATATATAACACCTGTGTAGAGTAGAACTCACCTTGTCATCTGCTTTTGTATTACCCCTTGTTTGTCCTCCACTTCCTCCTCCCCATTCGGTGCCTAGGAGCCTTGGGGGGAGGGGTGGGGAATTGGCTGAGTCATTATGACTGACGGTCGATGGACCTTATCATTTTAGGAGACCGTGGCGACGGGGCAGCACCAGAGGCAGGTGCAAATGGAGGCGGGGCAGTCTAGCTCAGGAGCTCAGATGACAGGATCCGTGAGTGTTTGTCCTAGTTGATTTGCTTCCGCGAGTGACCTTTGTAGTGAGGCTATTGTTGTATCGGGCAGAAGCCCTTGTTCTCTTATCTTCTATTTTCGGTTATGTTTGTGGACATCTCTTGTTGGTTTAATTATATGTGATGTGGACTTGGTCTGCTTTTCTTTTATAGCTTTACTTTCCTTTGTGATCGAATTGGCCAGCAGGATCGGCGTTTTGTAGTGGCGACCTTCCCGAGTGATGGTGTCACCGCAAAATGGCGGTTCTGGGCCTAAGACCCGGTGGTTTTTGCAAAAAAAAATGGGGTCTTACAAGTGGTATCAAAAATAAGTTCTGGATAGCCTTATGGACAGTCCCCACTAAAATGAGTGATGTGCCCTAACCAGGACTCCAAATCGAGTGATCTCAATTTTGGATTAAACTAGACCTCAAGGGCTCCAACTTTGATGTTGGGCAAAAATTCCCTAGAGGCCTCTAAGTATTTTTACCAGAATTAACTAAACACTGCATTTTAATCACAGAAAATAAGGATTTGAACTAAGGGCCGCACGAATCTTGGCGCAAATCTAACGGCGCCTGTTCATCGTCCCCGATAAACAGCGGCCGAGATCTACCGCGCCTGAGCCGAAAGAGCTTGGATTTCCCGGCCACCTGAGCGCCGCCCGGGCCGACCAACGCCACCACCACCTCCGTTTAGGTGGGGGCCGGCGATGAGCGGTGTTTGCTCGGCCGGAGGTGGCCGGAATCACGATCTGGAAGAGGAAGCCCAACCCGATCGACGGGAGGCATGGATGGCTTGATTCCCGGCCAATTGGCCACGAAACGAGCCGCCAGCGATTGGGATCTAATCCTTAGGGGTCAGGGAAGAGAATCGGACCTGCTGTAGAGCTTGTCGGCGAGTTATCCTGGAGTACACCATGGGAGCTTGGGTTGATTGCGATGCCATGCCGATCCGAGCCTAGGGAGCACGAAACCTTCTGAATTCTTGGGGGTTTCTCTCCTCTCCGACCTCTGAAGATGATAGGGGGTTCAATTGTGGGTGGTGGTGGCTTTAACCTCAAATGCCATTAATGGCCTCTTCATCTCCTTCCTATAACCGACCCAATGAATCCCCCCCTGCCTTAATTCCTCCTAGAAACGGCTAGGAACTCCTCAAATTCGGCAGAGGAGATGAATGAGAGTGCTAATTAGGGAGGCCAAAGGGTGTAACTCCTTAATGGTCATGAATGGCCTCTTTCTCTCACCACAAAATTGGGGAAACCTCCATTTTCTCTCTCCTAATCACCATGGCCGGTTTCTCTACTCTCTTTTGAGTTTAATGCTGTTCTACATGGGCTGGTTGACCATCCAATTGTGTTAGCCCAAAGGGATTGGGTTAGGTTTGAGAGATTTGGCCTAAATTGGGTAATTTTGACTTTTGGTCAAATTGAGCCCTAGGGTTGACTTGGTCATAGGGATTTTTGGTCCACTGGGTCCCCTATGATATGATAACCCTATGAGTAAGGTCAATTTAATATGGTGATGGTCAATTAGGGTACTTTGTGAAGAAATGCCATTTTGACCTAAAAAGGGCAATTTGGTCAATTTGCACCCCTAAGGGTCCCATGATGGGGCTTTTAGGTCTACTAGGTCTCTTATAGTATTATAGACCTAGGTGAGTGATCAATTTGACAAGGTGAAGGTTAATTGGCTCTAAATAGGCTACTTTGACCAATTTGGGGTTTTAGGTTGACTTTGGTCAAATTGGTCTCTTAGGTTGACCCCAATGGGCCCTTGGTGCCCTAAGGGAGCCTCTAAAGGGTTAGGGATACTATGATAGGGTCAATTGATCAAGTTGAGGCCCTAAGGTCTGACCCTAAGCTTGGTAACTGGAAATTGCTATTTGCAGACCAAAGTGGTTTCCTCCTCCTTTCCTAAGCTCTCAAGGTCAAATGGCTCTTCCTATGGTTTTGTCATGACCTAGTCATGACAAAACCAACTTAGGGGTCTAGCAGTTTGGGGGATGTTACATCAGGAGCGATCCAAGAGCCGCGCGAGAGTGTTATCTCAGCGCCGTCAGCACCATCAGCTGGATGGCTGACGCGGAAGAGTTCGGAAGAGTGTTGGAGAGCCCGGCCAGGCTGGAGGTGGCTGAAGAGGTCGAGGAGATCGAGGTACTCTCCGCAGCGGGAGTGCCGGGGCTTCTGAAGATTGGCGGATCGCTAAAAACCGAGGAGAAGATCGAGATGGCGGCGTGTCTGCAAAAGAACGTCGACATCTTTGCTTGGAGCGCAGCCGAGATGCCAGGAGTCGACCCTGAGGTTGCATGTCATCGCCTCAACCTGGATCCCGCTGTCCAGCCCGTCCGCCAGAAGAAGAGGAGAACCGCCACCATCCTCGCCAAGCCAATTCGGGAGGAGGTTAAAAAACTGCTCGATGCAGGTTTTGTAGCGGAGATCCAGTATCCAGGCTGGGTCTCCAATGTTGTAATGGTGACAAAGGCGGGGGGTAGCTGGAGAATGTGTGTGGATTTTTCCTTGATGAATAAAAGCTGCCCGAAGGATTGTTATCCCTTGCCTCGAATCGACGCGCTGGTTGATTCAGCCGTCGGTTTTTCTGTGATGAGTTTCCTTGATGCGTTTTCAGGATATCACCAGATCCGGATGCATCCCCCTGATTGCCGCGATGTCTCCTTCATCACCGACGATGGCTGCTACAGCTACAAGATGATGCCCTTCGGTGTAAAGAATGCGGGAGCCACCTATCAACGGATGATGGACCACATTTTCAAGGAGCAAAAGGGGAGGAACCTGGAAGTGTACGTGGACGACCTCTTGATCAAAAGCAAGAGCGTCCACGAACACATAGCCGATCTGGTGGAGACCTTTGCAACGCTGAGGAGATTCAAGATGAGGCTCAATCCGGCGAAGTGCGTCTTCGGAGCAGGAAGGGGAAAGTTTCTGGGACATCTCCTTACCCCGAGGGGAGTAGAGCCTAACCCCGACAAGGTTAAGGCGATCCTGGAAATGCCATCCCCAAAGACGATGAAGGAAGTTCAAAGGTTGACGGGAAGGCTGGCGGGTCTTAGCCGCTTCCTCTCAAAGGCCGGAGAGAAGTGCTCTCCATTCTTCAAAACGCTCCACAAAACTGAAAGCTTCGAGTGGACCGAAGGATGTGAGTTGGCATTCGGAAGGTTGAAGGAGCAGTTGACTCAGACCCCTCTCCTTCAAAGCCCGAAGGAAGGCGAATACATGCTCATCTACCTAGGAGTAGGAGCGGAGGCAGTTAGCTCCATTTTGGTTCGGGAGGAAGGAAGGAAGCAGCTACCCATCTACTATGTCAGTCGTGTGCTGAAGAAGGCAGAGCTTAAGTATCCGATCCTGGAGAAGCTTGCCTTCGCCTTGGTAGTGTCGGCGCGGAAGCTCCGGCCTTATTTTCAGGCCCACTCCATCCGAGTGGTAACTGATCATCCTCTCCGTAATGTCCTAGAGGGGGTGGAGCATTCAGGGAGGTTGGCGAAATGGTCGGTAGAACTCAGCGAGTTCGACATTTCCTTCTCCCCCCGAGTAGCGATCAAGGCCCAGGCAGTAGCTGACTTCTCGGTGGAAGCGGAGCCAGGAGAAGAGATGCTCAACCCAATTCCTTGGAAGATGTTTGTTGATGGCGCTTCAGGCAAAAGTTCAGTGGGGGTGGGCATCGTACTCGTCAGTCCGCAGGGAACAAGGATCGAGCAAGCAGTCGAGATCCTCTTCCCCGTCACAAACAACCAGGCAGAGTACGAGGCCATAGTGGCAGGCTTGCGCCTTGCCAAGGAGCTGGGGATCCGTGATGTCCGGGCTTTCATGGATTCAATGGTGGTCGCGTCGCAGATTCGAGGCGAGTTCGAGGTGCGCGACACCATCTTGCAGAAGTACTTGGTAAAAGTAAAAGGGCTGATTGGAGGCTTCCAGTCCTTCTTTGTCGAGCATGTGCCAAGAGAGGAGAACTCGGCAGCGGATCGCTTAGCCAAGTATGGGCCGAGGGCTGGAGGAACTATCACCGAGCTATTCCACCCGTACATTGAAGAGGGAGAGATGATGGAGATCGAGCAACGCCCCTCGTGGATGGATCCCTTTGTGGCATTCCTGGCCAGCGGCCAGCTCCCAACGGACGAAGGGGATAAAAGAAGATTTCGGTACAAGGCGGCATACTACCTCCTGCAAGATGGGGAGCTGTACCGCAAGACCATCTCGGGCCCCCCTGGCCAGATGTGTTTCTGAAGACGAAGTACCCCGAGTGTTGGAAGAGATCCACTCGGGAGAGTGTGGAAGTCATTCTGGGACTCGCACTTTGGAGCAGAGGGTCTTAAGGCATGGTTACTTCTGGCCTACTATCCGGAAGGATGCGGAGATCTTCTCGAAGAAGTGCCAGAAGTGCCAGCTCTTCGCCCCCCTTCAGTTGCAGCCGGCCCAGCTGCTCCGATCGATTACCGCCCCATGGCCGTTTGCCATCTGGGGAATGGACTTGATCGGCCCCTTCCCTCAAGCAAGTGGCCAGAGGAAGTTCGTTCTCGTCATGATCGACTACTTCTCCAAGTGGATCGAGGCCAAAGCTTTAGCCAAGACCACCTCTCAAGTCGTGAAGAACTTCATCTGGGGAGAGATCGTCTGCAGATTCGGGATCCCTCTCGACATCATCACCGACAATGGTCCCCAGTTCGCCAGCTTGGAACTGGAGGACTTTTGCAGGCAACTAGGAACCGACCTTCGGTTCGCCTCCGTACATCACCCAAGGAGCAATGGCCAGGTGGAGGCCGCCAACAAACTGATCATCAACCTACTGAAGAAGAAGGTGGAGAACCTAAGAGGTAACTGGGCGGACCAGCTCCCCTCGGTCCTGTGGGCTCTGAGAACCACTCCTAGCTCAGCCACAGGGGAAACGCTGTTCAAGCTCTCTCACGGGTCGGAAGCTCTCATTCCAGTAGAGTTTGAAGTCAGAAGCCCAAGGGTGGTAGCTGCGGAAGACGGAAGCGAAGAATGGCGACTAGAGAATGAAGAGGTTCAAAAGCTATCTCTCGACTACATCGAGGAACTCCGAGATCTAGCTTCGGCCAGGCAAGAGGAGATCAAGCGCCGAATGGCGAAACATTTTGACAAAAATGTCCGCCTCAAACACTTCCAAGCAGGTGACCTAGTCCTGAAGAAAGTGGACGCAGCAGGAAGATCAGCAGCCATCGGGAAGCTCAACCTGAACTGGGAAGGACCTTTCATCATCCAGGAAGCACTCCTGACAGGAGGATACCGCTTGCAGAATCAGGAAGGCGAGCTGCTAGGGAGCACCTGGAGCGGCGATGACCTGAAAAGGTTTTATCCCTAAGGGAGAATGTATATATCCCATCCTTGTAAATTCATTTCTATGAATAAAATCTACATCTCCCTGAAACATGGGACGAGGCAGCTTCCTTCGCATCAACCCAGTTTTTTAAAAAATAAGGAAGTCAGGTGAAGTCAATCTCCACGCTAGGTTGGGAAATGAGCCTCCGACTTAACCCTCGTAAAAACTCAGAACGGATGATAGGACAGTGCCTCGGGTGTGCGTTCCCTTAAGACCAATCCTCTGCAATGACGGCCGAGATCAGCTCCCCCCTTGCACGTTGGCCGCGGTTCCCACCGACCGCACTTCTCGTCCGACTGTAGAGATTACCAGGAAGAAGTCTGGACACCGACCTTCCAATTCGGCGAAGAGAAGATCGACTTCACTAGCTCTGGGGACCCTTGAAGAAAGGTGTCATGTACCCACGAGAGCTAAAAAGCTCACAGCAAAGCATTTCGTTTTCTAAATTATGGTGTCAGATCATATGAGTTAGTATGCCTGAAGTGTGCTTAACTCCCTGCTAAACTCATTGAGCAACAGGAAGCAGGTCTGATCCACATCCAACATCCAAGTGGGATGGAGGCCTCAGGATGGTATGTCCCTTTGGACCTCCCCGACTGCCACTCCCTGCTTGACGTCGTCCTACATCAACATTCACCGTCGCAAGATTGGAACACAAGCCTCCGGCTCAACCCTCGTAAAAACTCAGAACGGATGATGGGACAGTGCCTCGGGTGTGCGTTCCCTTAAGACCAAGCCTCTGCAATGACGACCGAGATCAGCTCCCCCCTCGCATGTTGGCCGCAGTTCACACCGACCGCACTTCTCGTCCGACTGGAGAGATTACTAGGGGAAAGTCTGGAAGCCGATACTCCAACTTGAGAAGGGGAGCGATCGATTCAACCGGCCAAAGAATGGAAACATTCCGGCATCCAAGTAGGATGGAGACCTCGGGAGGGTGTGTCCCCTTGGGCCCCCCCGACTGTCGTTCCCTACTTAACGTCATTCTTCGTCGACATCTGGTATCCAAGTAGGATGAAGGCTTTGGGATGAGGTGTCCCTCCGGACCTCCCCGACTGCCGTTCCCTATCCCCTCTCTCATAAAACAAACTCCCTTAAATAATTTTAATGGGCTCTTCACCAGGTACAGAGCGAGACCTTGAGTTGAGCAAGTGTCCCTCGGGATCCTCCAAGTACCCCCCCCCCCCGACTCGACTCCACCAAGGGAAACATTGAAGAAGGCGAGTATGGCTGTGCGAGCATACAGAGATGAGTATACAGGTGCGAGTATGGCTGTGCGAGCATACAGAGACGAGTATACAGGTGCGAGTATGGCTGTGCGAGTATACAGTGGCGGGTATGAAGAAGCACCTACTCTCGCCTCGATCCTAAGAGCCTAGCGAACACTCAACCTCGCCCCGAGCCTAGGAGCCTAAGCGGCATTCAAAAAATAAAGCAAGCACCAAGGAAACAGACGAGCAAAAGCTTTGACTTTTTCATATATAAATATTTGATGTATATTACAAAAGAATCTTCAAGGTGTTTACAAAAGGTCGCCGGGCGAGCAAAAAAGGGTGCCCAGGCGACTAGGCGACATCCTTGCCATCAATATCTGCATCTGGCTCATCGCCACCATCGTCGCCACCATCGTCATCAACATCATCGTCATCATCATCGTCATCCTCGTCCTCGGAATCGTCATCCGCAGCACCACTGGACGACGGCGAGGATGCTCGCAAGGGGGAGGTGGACTCCTCGGCGAGCAGCGCCGGGATAATGTCCTCCACGGTCAGCTCCATCGCCGCCGGCTTCAGAAGATCGTCCGCCTTCAGCTGGCTCAGGATGACGGTCCCAGTAGCTCGCGCGATCTCTCGGCGAACGCGTGGCATATTGTCGCCATGCATCCGGATCTGCTTGCCGACCCTAGAGGGGCCCGCCACCGCTGGCTGTTGCTCGGCAGGCCGAGTTTCCAGCTCAGCGATGCGAACTTGGGCGGCCTCCAAGGCCAGCCGAGTGTCATCCAGCTCCTTCTCCAGCTGGGACACCTTTGTCGCCATCTCCACCTCAGCGACCTACAAAAACAAAAAGACACACAAAGTCAGCAAGTTATTCGGCAAAGTGGCGACTATCCCGGAGGCGAGTATCATAGAGAAGCGAGTACCTCATGCTCCTTCGCCTTGAGCCCCATGGCGATCATTTTCTTTGTGCTGATCCGGATCACCTCCTCATACTCCAGCAACCTCCTCGCCGTCATGTGCGCTAGCTCGGCGGACCGCAGCAGAGATCGCGAGGTCTGGTGCGCCAGGTACTCGGAAGGCTCCTCTCGCAGCCTCTCAGCGTCCTCACGACCATAGATGGCATGAAGCACATCAAAGGCCTCGCCCTGATCCTCCCAGTCCTCTGACCAGGGCGGAAGGTTAGAGCTCAGAGACACCACATGGTCGCCCTCCGACCAGGCGACTAGGCGGCGACCATAGGCGTCCTCACCATGAACACCCAAGTTGAAATTAGGGTGGGTATAGGGCTCGCCGGCCTCAGAAGGGTCCGCCTTCTTGCCAAGGTCCCGGTAAGCGACCTCCTTCTTCTTCCTCGAGGGCTCGGAGGGCTCGCCCCTCTCCTTCCGCTTCTTAAGCGGCCTGGAGCCTTCGCCGCCGATCAAGGGCTCATCGCCTCCTGGCGACAAGTCTATGGGCGAGTAGACCCCATCCCCGCGAGCAGAGGTCCCCGCACCTCCCTGTGTGGAAGCCGTCGCTTTCACCACCACGGGAAGAAGCTCACGCGGCATAACCTGGACTGCTGCAACAAGAGGAGTGATAATTCTGGTTAGTCGCCAAAGTTGAAGACGAAGAGCGAGTATTGCGAATACTCGCGCAGTAGATTACCTTCGCCTGCGAAAACCTCAGCGAGTTCATCCATTCGCCTCCTCCAGAACACCACATCAAGGCGGCGATTCCTGAAGGACTCGAGCAGTTTCTCGCCACCCTCGCTTAGGAAAGAAGCCCCGAAGACGCTCTCCGGTGGCTGGAAGGACTTGTCGGGGATCGCTTGAAAGTCGCCAGCGATGACGACTAGTCGCTCTCCCCAGCGATGATTCTTGTTAGCGGTGCCGACCAGCGTGCAGACGTGGCTGCAGAGGAAGACGACGCCCTCGCCAGTCGCCATAAAGTGGAATACTCGCCTAAAGACCGACAGGTCGAAGGCTATTCCCTGGTCGCGCAGGTAGCACAGGTATCCCACAATCATCGCCACCCCATTGGGGTTGATCTGGGCAGGGACTATCCCAAAGTAACGGAGTATCTGGGAGAACTCCGTCCTCAGTGGTAGTCGCAAGCCCACCTCGAAATGGCGAGTAGGGAATACCCGCTCATTGGTCAAGAAGGTGTTTAGTCGCTCGCCCTGGCGAGGAAGCCTAGCGACAAACCCTGGCGGGAGGTACTTCGCCTTGATGACCTATAAATCCTTCTCAGTCGTGACAGACTTCTTGAAGGTGGTCGCCGCAAAGTTCCTGGCGTGATTGGCACGCCGGATGGTCGCCTCGTCGGTCATCTTGGAGGAAAGGAAGAAAGAGAGGCGAGTATCAAAGAAGACAAGAAGAGAAGAGAAGACAGAAGATACTCGCGCGAGAGTTAGAAAATCGCCAAAGCGTAATTAAGACTCACCCCCCCCCCTATTTATAGTGGTCGGATAACTTGGCTTATCGAGCACGACGGCGCGATCAGGAATAAGGGGGTGGCGAGTATTAAGTTGAAGTCGCCAGCTCAACAACACGCGTCAGCAGGAAGTCGACCTCCAAGGCGAGAAGACCTGCAAGAAAGAAGCATGAACGAAGCTCGCCATGCATAGGCGACGGGCGGACAATACTCGCCAAAGTTAAAGAAGATAGAAAATTTTGACAAAAACCCATCATAGAAGAAGAGAGCAGAGCAAGTAATAAAAGGCGAGTTTTCTAATACTCGCCGAAAAATATTACACCAATAAAGGAATAGTTCAGAATTACAGGAATGCTCGCCAAGGGCGACTTAGCACAAAAAGAAGAGGAGTAAAAAAGGACAACATCTAGGGAGGCGCCTGAAGATTCGCCTGAAAATCCGGAGGCTGAGGATGTCGCCCAACGAAGCCCATGCTGCGAGCACGCTTGAAGTGCTCAAAGGCCAGAGACATCGCGTCCTCACCCTGCCGCAGCTGGTCTTCGATCCTCGCCAGCCGACCTACCGAGCCCATGCTCGCGCGCATCCCCACCAACTCGTCATGATGCAGCTGCTGGCGATGCTCGATCCTCGCAACTCTACGCTCCAGATCGCTGACAGTATGAAGGTGAGATTCTGCACCAGCCAGGCGAGTATCGAACTCCTCCAGCCATGATACTCGCACCTCCAGCTCGGTCAAACGATGATGAGCGTCAGTGCTCGCCAGGCGCTCAACTCGCGATTCAACCTCGGACAGGCGGCGATGAGGCTCGCAGATCGCCAAGCGCTCCAGCTTGGACTCCAGCTCCAGGATCGCGCGAGTAGCCCTCTCCTGGTACTCGCGAGAAGGAAGCCCGACCGTGTCGATCAAAGCTCCTATGGGAGTATGAGCGCGAGCTGCGAAAAAGGTTTGAGTGTTAGAGCTTAGATGACGAAAACAGCGAAGTAAAGACAATGGCGACTATTGAAGACAGCGACTAAAAACCTGGCCGAGGACTGCGAGAATGACGGCGAGGAGAGACCCTTGCCCGACGAGGAGATGGGCTGCGATGATGGTCGCCTCGCCGTGAAGAGCCACCAAATGCCAGATCCCGGCTGGGAGGCGCGTTCCCCCGACCGCGATTATTGACTGGTCGTCCTCCTCCCCTTGCAGGAAAAAAGCCCGAGGAGCCCCCAGTCCCGCCACGGCGCGAGGACTCGCCATGATGAGTCGAAGGTGCAGTAGAGGTCGAAGGGCGCTGATCGCCCTGAGGAGTAGCAGAAGGAGGGAACGGAGGAGGTGGCGGAAGCCCACCTGCGGGCAGCTGCGAACTACTCGTCGTTCCCATGGACTGAAGAGGCGGAGGAGGCGGAGGCACGATGCTCGCCAATGGATCATGTTGCCCGCTCATCGGCCTCTTCTCCAGCAAGGAGCTGTGGAGAACTCGCCCTGAGCGACCTCCGCCCCGAGGCGAGACCATAGGCGACGACCTCAGCGGAGGCACGGCCAGAGGCTCCTCCTGAGCACCAATGGTGGACGAATCTGCGAAGCATAAAAGAAATATTCAGCATCTCGGTCCAAGTCGAGGTCAATCAAAGAAGGTGGCGAGTAGGTAGCTCCCACCTCGCGCAGGAGCGAGATTCTCCGGTTGATTCTGGGTCGAGGACCCAGGCATGCTCGCTTCCTCGGCGACATTTGGAGCAGGAGGATCAGCGGCCGGCGAGTCACCCTCATTAGAGAGCCCCAGGTCGTCCAGCAGCTGCTGGTGTTGGTCGCACGGAGGAGCGGCGACCTCACCTTCAACGACTTTCTTCTTCTCCTGCTTCTTTTTCTTCTGGGCAAGCCTCTTCCTCTTCTTGGAAGAGGGAAGGTCACCAGATGCGAGATCCGGGCGAGGAGGGAGCGAAGAGCCATCAAATAGGCCTACAAGACTAGCCATAGCCGCCTTAGCCTCGACAGCATAGTCGCGCACCATCTTGAGCAAGTTCAGAAAAGACGTGCCATCAGAGACCCCTGCCCCTCTATTTATAGAGTTCGAACGTCAGCCAGCGAGAGGGCGAATATAAGCCGATAGTCGCCGGCAGGAGAGCTCGTCGAATGAAGGTTGGATGATTCTTTCCGAGCAACTGCGTTACTCGCAAAGAGCGGGGATTGTGTACAACTCTCATTCTCCGAGGGTGGACCCCCCCCCCCCCCCCCCGAGACCACGTAGGCAGAAGTCAAAGTCAAAGAGGTCAACACAGAGCCCGGCAGTTCAAGGCAGAAGTAGAGAAGACCTCGGCGAGTATGCAGGCAATACTCGTCAGGTTGGCGAGTATGGAACAGAAGACCTGGCGATTATTGGCCCAGCGTGTGCGAGCAGCACCCAATACTCGCCAGATGGGCGACTATGGCGTGATACTCGCCAGGTTGGGGGCTGGGCTATAAACCCCCCCTACCCTTTGGTTTTCCTATAAATAGGACCCCACGGGTACTTGGATTGGCACCTGGACTTGAGCTTTTGGACCCCGATTCCCGAACTCTCGAGCCCGTCACCCTTGCTTTCAGCCAAGTCGGTGCCTTCCCTGTACCAAGCTCGGCCACTTTGGTTTCGGAGGGGAAGACTCTCTTGAGCTCCTGGGTATGTGGTGGGACCTCCCTGCCAATCCCCTCGGGTCCTGTGTGTTGCTCTTCTAGCTCTTCAGTAGTCGCCAACCAGGTCATCTCGTCAGACTGCTGGGCGAGTAGCCTCCGGCTTCATCGGTCCGAATTTTGAGGTCAGGATTTTCCTGGCGTCAACAATATTCTTCACATCTCTTATGTTTGAGATAACTAAGGGAATCTAGGATATTGAGATCTCCGATATCGAGAGATACGGTTGTCTCCATTTAATCTGTTGAAAGAAACTCGTAAAGCATTCAAATAAAGTATTAGGTATTCGAATTTTCATCATAATCATCGTAGGAAATCATTATACAAGATTATTCTCTCCGACATATATTTCGAAAGTTATTTTGAATAGTTTCCTTAGCTTAAATCTTTGATTAAGAAATATTAAATTATATATCCGCGAACAAAATCCCTTAATTTGGTTCACTTGAATTTCAAAGAAACGGTGTAGCTAGTATTTGCAAACCTAAGAATAGTCACTTCTCCGTGGGAACGATCTATATTCACTCTTTATTACTTGATCGACACGTGCACTTGCGTATAAAACCATTTTCCGCGTATCATTAAGCCAGAGTTCAAAGTATCGAGCTCGGCAAAGTCGGGGCAAGGCAAATGGAAGAAAGGAGCGCGACCGTCTGGGTCAGCTCAATCTGCAGCATCGGGGGTGACTGGGCGAGGCCCAATCATCTGTTACAACTGCGGCAAGCCAGGACATATACCACGTGACTGTCGTAGTGGGAAGAAGCTAGTTGCGGCCTATGCGACAGAGAAAGGGAAGGCGGCAGAGTCAACCGCATCCCACGCTGCTCCAGCCCAGCCTAGAGTTTACAACTTTGGCCAGCAGGAGGCCATCAAACAGAACGATGTGGTGACAGGTATGCGATAGTATATAGCTTTTGTTGCTTTTTATACTTCATACCTTATGCATTGCTTGTTAATCATATATGTACTAGGCTTTGTCATGATCTTTAACTATCCGGCGAGAGCACTATTTGACACGGGTGCCTCACATTCCTTTCTATCAGAGGCCTTCATACAGCAACTTGGAGTGCCTTCATCGTTTAGACAGGAACGATTAGATGTGTTGCTACCCAATGGGTGTTCGATGCGCGCAGATCGAGGTTGTGTGGTAAAGGTACGCATAGGGAGTCAAGACTTTGACTTGGAAGCACTGATACTCCCGCTCACAGAGTTCGATGTAATCTTTGGTATGGACTGGCTGTCAGCGCAGCAGGCCTACATTGATTGCACGTCTAAGGAAGTCACACTGGGGCGGAATACCGAACGTGCGACTACGTTTGCTGGTTTGCATGGATCGAGCAAGACACTGATGTCTGCTGTCCAAGTGGTCAAGGCGGTTCGGCAAGGCGCAGAGTTATGTGTTGTGCTGGTGGGGGCTGCAAAGCCTCAACCCAGTCTGAGTGATGTTCTTGTGATTTCAGAGTATCCAGATGTGTTTCCGAAAGATCTTCCTGGGGCTCCACCTCAGCGAGAGATTGACTTCACTATAGAGCTGGTGCCAGGTGCCAAACCTGTTTCACGCTCTCCGTACCGAATTGCGCCAAAGGAGATGGCGGAATTGAAAGTTCAATTACAGGAGTTGCTAGAGCAGGGTTATATACGTCCAAGTACCTCCCCTTGGGGTGCTCCGGTCCTTTTTGTGAAGAAGAAGGATGGAAGTCTGCGTCTATGCATTGACTACCGAGAATTGAACAAGCTGACCGAGAAGAATGTTGGAACCTTAGGGTTGATTTGAGTTAGGATCAACTTCTAAAGTTCATCTATCTATTAACTTAAATCACATTATCCTAAAGAAAACATAAATTAAATATAATGCGATCGAATCGGAGAAGAAAAGATAAAATTATCATAAGTCTTCTGCGCTCGACGAATGCCACATCTTTCGTCGAACCTGCTACCGGCGTTCGACGATCAGCGCTCAGCGTTCGACGCTTTCTCTAAATCTCAGCGCTCGACGAAATCATCAAGGCTCAGCAGATCGACGAAATCCTTTCAGATCAAATCAAGTATATTTTATATATAAAGAGAATTGCTTAGCACATCAGAAGATAAGCTCAGCTCGACGAAAGCAAAGCTGAGTTCGACGAAATTATTTATGCCTCTGTCAGTTCGACTAAAATATGATTTATAGTGACAGCTCTCTTATATATTATACAATATCTTTTGCTAATCTAGCCGTTGCAGCATTAAAGTTCATAGCCGTTTCTGATGTGTCAAATCGACAAACTTATCTTCCCAAGGAATGAAATTAAAGAGACTTTATCTCTTTCCATTTTCCCGGGCAAGAATTCAAAAGTACTTCTCGGATTATAAATACAAAAGAGAAGGAGAGAAACACATATACACACAGAGATACAGAGACAACACAAAAATATAGCACACTCTTGGTTGCTAACATCTTCCTGCAGATTAAGAACATCCTGAGACACAAATCACAACTACTTGCTCAGGATTATCATTGCATCAGAGGAAAGAAGTGTTTGAAAGAAGAGACCTCCAGAACTATCAACAATCTATATCAGACAGGGGGAGCTCTTCAATATCAGATCAATTCAGCACCACATCTGGATCTTCAAGAGTCTTCTTATACAGAGAAGAACATTTCAATTTTTGTTTTATTTCCTTACCCCCATCTTGTACAGGGTTATTACTCCCTTCAAAAGTGAACTCTTGGTGACAGGTCACCTTAGCAAAAACCTGACTGTGGTGAATTGGGCACCTGATCAAACCTCCATTGGTGTAAGGGCACCTGATCAAAAATCCTAGTGGATTCCTACCAAGGGTGGTAGAAGAGTAGACTACCCAGATTTGGGGAACTACTATATTTCTTTGTGTCACCTGGAATGCTTCTTGTTTATGCTGTGTTATTTGTGCACTCTAGCTGTTTGTATTTATTACTCAGTAAACACCTATATATTTATATATCATTCATTTTGAAACCAAAACTTAATCAAGATCTTTCAAAAAGATAAATAAGAACTAGAACCCCTCCTTTCAATTGGTATCAGAGGTTGGTGATTTTACCATTTCAATTTCTAGCATCTAATACTTTCAAAATTAAAACTCCTATTTCAATTAGTATTAGAGAAATTGATTTGTCACACAGGTTAACACCTGAAATCACAAAGATCACTTTTAGTTCTTAAAATTTTCAAAATGGCACAAGAAATCCTTCTGTTTTCAGATTCACCTATATTTAAGTTGGATAATATCTCTTTATGGCAAGTTAGAATTAGATTATATATGAATGCTATAGATGAAGAGATTTACAAATCTATTTTGACAGGACCCGTTCATGTTGGCACTGATATATCTTCTTCAAAGAAAACTACCAAAATAAAACATGATGCAGATGCCAAAGCCATGCAGATCTTGGCTCAGTCTGTATCAAAAGATATTCTTCAACAACTTGAAGACTGTACTTCTGCAAGAGGAATTTGGAACTCCCTCTCTAGGATGGTAAATAAACCTCTTTCTTCCATCTCTTCAACTAATTGTACTTTTGATGCAGAATCATCAACAAACCTAAGTGAAGAAGAAGAAGAAGAAGAACTTAGAGCTAGAGCTTTCTGCATGATGGCCATAAATGGGTCATACCAAAATTCAGATGCAAAAGCAGATCTAGGAAAGGTAAAAGAGGTAAAATCAAATCATAACTCTACCTCTAAAAATGTTTTTGAAATAACTCTCACACATTCAATAACAATAGACAAAGAAATTAAAAGGAAGTTAATAAAGATAAATCATTTAACTTCTGAAAGTAACAAAACTGAAGAAAAATTAAAAGCACAAAATAAATCAATTAAGGATAAATTGCTTAATAATTGTCAAGAAAATTTTAAAATAATATCAAACATATATTTTAATGACTATAAAAGAAAACTTTCAATAAATGTTTTAAAATTTTTAAAACATGTATTTTCAAATACAATTAAAAAGTTTTTCACCATTAAACTCCAACCCAGTTGAACAAACTCTTTAAAAAGCCAAAATTAGAAAAACAATGTCAGATAACTTCATACTCTAACAGATTTCCCTAAAGTCATGATGAGCATTCTACTGTAGTCATATTGATTAGAAATGATCATATGGCTGAGTGTGAAGTCTCCTCTGGTTTAAGAGATTCTATAGAAGGAAGGTATCAGGCAATGTTCTTCTAAAAAGAATCATTTAAGGGGAAGAATACAACCATGAATCTAGCAAGATAAACATGGATCCAAACCAAATAAATTGCTTAAGTAAATCTGTAGGGAAAATGATTTAAGAGTCTACAGAAGAAAATTGAAAACTAAAACCAAGTGAGAGAGAAAAGGAGAATATAAAAATTAAAACTGTCGGCATCCTAAACCAAATAGGGGGAGACCTCCTGGCCACTAGTTTTAATTTGATTTAGGATCCTAACCCAAATAGGGGGAGATTGTTGGAACCTTAGGGTTGATTTGAGTTAGGATCAACTTCTAAAGTTCATCTATCTATTAACTTAAATCACATTATCCTAAAGAAAACATAAATTAAATATAATGCGATCGAATTGGAGAAGAAAAGATAAAATTATCATAAGTCTTCTGCGCTCGACGAATGCCACATCTTTCGTCGAACCTGCTACCGGCGTTCGACGATCAGCGTTCAGCGTTCAGCGTTCGACGCTTTCTCTAAATCTCAGTGCTCGACGAAATCATCAAGGCTCAGCAGATCGACGAAATCCTTTCAGATCAAATCAAGTATATTTTATATATAAAGAGAATTGCTTAGCACATCAGAAGATAAGCTCAGCTCGACGAAAGCAAAGCTGAGTTCGACGAAATTATTTATGCCTCTGTCAGTTCGACTAAAATATGATTTATAGTGACAGCTCTCTTATATATTATACAATATCTTTTGCTAATCTAGCCGTTGCAGCATTAAAGTTCATAGCCGTTTCTGATGTGTCAAATCGACAAACTTATCTTCCCAAGGAATGAAATTAAAGAGACTTTATCTCTTTCCATTTTCCCGGGCAAGAATTCAAAAGTACTTCTCGGATTATAAATACAAAAGAGAAGGAGAGAAACACATATACACACAGAGATACAGAGACAACACAAAAATATAGCACACTCTTGGTTGCTAACATCTTCCTGCAGATTAAGAACATCCTGAGACAAAAATCACAACTACTTGCTCAGGATTATCATTGCATCAGAGGAAAGAAGTGTTTGAAAGAAGAGACCTCCAGAACTGTCAACAATCTATATCAGACAGGGGGAGCTCTTCAATATCAGATCCATTCAGCACCACATCTGGATCTTCAAGAGTCTTCTTATACAGAGAAGAACATTTCAATTTCTGTTTTATTTCCTTACCCCCATCTTGTACAGGGTTATTACTCCCTTCAAAAGTGAACTCTTGGTGACAAGTCACCTTAGCAAAAACCTGACTGTGGTGAATTGGGCACCTGATCAAACCTCCATTGGTGTAAGGGCACCTGATCAAAAATCCTAGTGGATTCCTACCAAGGGTGGTAGAAGAGTAGACTACCCAGATTTGGGGAACTACTATATTTCTTTGTGTCACCTGGAATGCTTCTTGTTTATGCTGTGTTATTTATGCACTCTAGCTGTTTGTATTTATTACTCAGCAAACACCTATATATTTATATATCATTCATTTTGAAACCAAAACTTAATCAAGATCTTTCAAAAAGATAAATAAGAACTAGAACCCCTCCTTTCAAAGAACAAATATCTGATTCCTCGAATCGATGACTTATTCGACCAGCTAGTTGGGTCAACGGTATATTCAAAGTTGGATCTCAAGTCCGGCTATTACCAGTTACGAATTCGGGATTGTGATATCCCTAAGACAGCATTCAGTACTCGCTACGGACACTACGAGTTTACAGTGATGCCGTTTGGATTGATGAATGCACCGTCAGTATTTATGGATCTGATTAATAGGACCTTTCGAGAGTGCCTTGATCAGTTTGTCATTGTCTTCATTGACGATATCTTGGTATACTCTCAGTCTGAAGAAGTGCACGCGATTCATTTACGTGAAGTTTTGGAAACCCTGCGACGTAGTCAACTATATGCCAGGTTCTCTAAGTGCGAGTTCTGGCTAGCCTCAGTGGCGTTCCTTGGTCATGTTGTTAGTGGCGAGGGTATCGCAGTAGATCCGACAAAGATTGATGCAATCCAGAAGTGGCCCGTTTTGGCGACAGTAGCGGAAGTCAGGAGTTTCCTTGAACTTGTCGGCTACTATCGGCGCTTCGTGGAGAACTTTTCGCGGATCGCACTACCTCTCACCACCTTGACGAGGAAGGATCAGAAGTTCGTTTGGTCACCGGAGTGTGCACGGGCTTTTGAGGAATTAAAGAGGCGTCTGACCACAACACCAATTTTGTGTTTGCCATCTGGTGCAGAGGGTTATGAAATTTACAGTGATGCGTCAGGGAGCAGCTTAGGCTGCGTACTTCTTCAGCATGGTCATGTAATAGCTTATGGCTCTCGTCAGTTGAAAGTGCATGAGCAGAATTATCCGGTCCACGACTTGGAATTGGCGGCCGTGATTTTCGCTCTAAAGCTGTGGCGGCACTACTTATATGGTGTGAAGGTTGACATCTTTACAGACCATAAGAGCCTTAAGTATTTGTTAATGCAGAAAGAGCTCAATATGCGACAACGAAGGTGGATGGAGTTCCTGGGGGACTACACGTTTGATATACATTATACTCCCGGAAAGGGGAATGTCGTCGCAGATGCATTGAGCAGGAGGGCTTTTTCCCAGGCCAACTGGATTCAGATGTATGATCCACGTCTGATCAGGGACTTGGAAGCCTTGGAGATCTCCTGTGTAGAGAGGAGTTCTAGTGCGAATGCGTGCTTAAACTGGACGGAGGTGCAGTATGACCTCGCGGACAGAATACGACAGGCCCTGGAGCTTGATTCGAGCATGCAACGCTATTTGACAGAGTCTGGGGATGGGACTGCTGCAGAGTTTGTGTTGGACGACGGTCTGATGTGGAAAGACGGTCGGTTGTGCGTCCCAAATGTGGGTAAGTTGCGGGAGGAATTGATGTACGAAGCGCATTTTACCAAATACTCAATTCACCCAGGGAGCACAAAGATGTACCAAGACATGAAAAGGCTGTTTTGGTGGCCAGGATTGAAGAAAGACATCGCCTTGTACGTGGCAAAATGCAAAACTTGCGCACTGGTGAAGGCGGAATGTCAGAAACCTGGAGGTTTCCTGAAGTCGTTGCCTATACCGGAATGGAAATTTGATGACATTTCGATGGATTTCGTTCACGGTTTGCCGAGATCAAAGAGTGGGAATGATGCCGTATGGGTGATCGTGGATCGCTTGACGAAGGTAGCCCACTTTATTCCAAACCGGAAGGACGATTCAGTTGAAAAGTTAGCAAAATTTTATGTTGATAGCATTGTACGATTGCACGGTGTGCCCCGTAGCATCGTCAGTGACCGAGATGGGCGCTTCACTTCGAAAGATTGGAGGCTAATCCACCAGTTGTTAGGTACAAAGTTGAAGTTTAGTACTGCCTTCCACCCTCAGACGGATGGACAGACTGAACGTATGAACAGAACTCTGGAGGATATGCTCCGAATGTGCGTCCTGGATTTCGGTAAAAAGTGGGAAGATCATCTTTTCATGATCGAATTCGCTTACAATAACAGCTATCAGGCAAGTATAAAGATGGCACCTTTCGAGGCCCTCTATGGTAGAGCTTGTCGCACTCCCTTATCTTGGGCGGAGACAGGTGAAACGAAGCTGTTTAAGCGAAAGGAAATCGAAGAGGCAAATTCGGCTATTCAAACAATCCGTGAGAGATTGTTAATTGCGCAAGATAGGCAGGCGAAATACTACAATGCCAAGCACATAAACGTCGAGTTCGCCGTGGGCGACTGGGTTTATCTCAAAATCAAACCTTTCAAGGGTGTGTCCCAGATTCGGCGCTTGAAAAAGCTGAGTCCAAGGTACCTTGGACCGTTTGAGATACTAGAACGTATTGGCGAAGCTGCCTATCGACTCGCTCTTTCGACAGAGTTGAGTAGTATGCACGATGTGTTCCACATATCAGTATTGAGGAAAGCTGTACCAGAGCCTAGCCAAGTGCTTGTGGCTAATCAGGTGCCGGTCGATGATGGGTTGAAGACAAAGGTCATACCTATTAGCATCGAAGACACTAAGATCAAACAGCTGCGGAATAAATTGATCAAGATGGTCAAAGTCCGCTGGAACAACTGCGGTCGTGAGGAGCTAACATGGGAGCGCGAGCAAACCATGCGTGAGGAGTTTCCCGAGCTTTTCCGTTGAGGTACAAATCATATTTCGTATTTTTGTGATTATTTGCACTGTTAGAATTTCGGGACGAAATTCTTTTAAGGGTGGAAGAATTGTAAGACCCCAAATAGCATGTGCACCCAAAATACCAAAAATGAACATGAGCTGAATTAAGGGAGCTAGCGCCGGCGGTAGCACACCCGTTGAGACGTCGAGGCGTCGAGACATCGAGCTGTCGATAGCGCCAGACGCTAGCGATAGCGCCGGCGGTAGCGGCTCTTAGCGGTACCGACTCTAGGGCTAGCGCCAGCGCTAGTGGCTAGCGTCGGCGGTAGCGGGAAAAACATAAAGTCCCCAAAATCCGATTCCATTCTCATTTTCTGCCATTTCTGATCTGAGAGCTGAGGGGAGAGCTGAGGGCAGAGGGCTGGGAGCAAGGAGGGAGATCCGTTGGCGTTGTGCTTTCGTCGTGCCAAGAGGGAGATATCATCTGCATGCTTGAGCCACCGCAAATTCCAACCAATCCAGTTCCCTCTCACTTCTATGGCACCGAAACGGCCTACAAGGGTAACGATTCTCCTCCCTAATCCTTGGACATGTACGTCCTTTGATTTGCATGCGTTTTGGAATACTTCTACTAATTAGTAGATCGGCTATTCTGGTGGGTTGAAGTGATTTCCCCACAAATTGCATATAGAGTCCGAAACGGTAGTACGGACATAGGCATGCTGTGTGAAGCCCATCCGGACAGGTCGAGCCGGATTGGTGATGATTAGTGCGTGTAAAGTGTCGGAAACAATTCCGTGTACGTGCTGTGATTCGGGTCATGTGACTGTTGTTGTACAGAAAATAGGACCTGGAGGTGTTTCCCAGGCTGTACCCAAAATTTGGTGGAAGAACTGAGTTATGTCACTAGCGTCGGGCGCTAGCGTTAGCGTCGGCGATAGCTCCAGGTGAGCTACCAGTGTTGATGTCTGGATGTGTATTCCCAGAGGTAGCAGGGTTGACTTATGTTACCAGTGCCAGGCAGAACTGGGTTCTGTTGCTAGCGCCGGGCGCTAGTGCTAGCGCCGGTGGTAGCGCCCAGCACGCAATTTGTGTGATTCAGTGTTACCCAATGTCCTGCGGACTGGATATATAGTAGATAAAGGTGTGGAATTTGCAAAGCCCAGCTTTAAGTGTCGGGCACAAGGTGACGCTTACCCGTATCGTGCAGAGTTGAATCACGATAATTGAGCACGGGCCTAGCTGATCCGAACCCGCCCATAGTAGTGGTGAAGAGGTCGCACCTCGGTGCACCGGACTATGGAAGAGTGCCGGAACTTCGTGTGTACGACCTAGCTCATTTTTCTTGTCTAAGTTGAAATAGGACTTAGCGTAAGGGCGTAACTCAGGGAGTATGCCAAAGTGTGCCTTGAGAGCACGAAGCTGGTGGCTTGGTTTGCCTCCGTTGGTGTTGTTTGCGGATATATATAGATATGCTGCTGACTCTTACTTGCAGGGACGGAGCACCGCCGCCCTGAGTGTGGGGCGGGGTCGTTACAAATCTTGGTCAGCAAAAACTGACCGGTTGCTTGTTTTCCCACCAATTGGTGGATTTGCTTATACAGGTCCCGGTGAGACTAGCGGGAGATAGCGGGCTGAATCCCCTGCTGCTGAGTTGTGCTGGCCCTTGAAGGCCAAACCTTTTGTTTACGTTTGTTCATGTGTGGCCGGCCTGCGTGCCGATGTCTGGAAGCCATCTTTTTGATGTAAACAAACTCATGTAAATAACTCTTGTTGTATTTCATTCCTAGTAGAAATGTGGACGTGTTATAAACTGGTTTTAAATGAATCTAAATATGCTTCCGTTATGCGACTCTGATGCTGAGATAGTTATCTTTTATAACTGTTTAACTCTAATTTTAGTAACGCGGTCTTCTGTTCATTTCATATGGCGTGGGGTCCCGGCCGGACGTACTGTTATATGCTATGTAGCAGGAAGGGTGTTATACGGTGAATGGCGTTTGTATTCAAACCGAGGGTGAACGTAAGGGGGGCAGGCCCCTACGACACCGGGACTTGACGGCGGAGGAGAAGGGCGGGCCTTCAATCGACGACGGTACAAAGTCCCCGGGGCAGGTCCCCGAAGTGGCCGGTGAATAGCGGGTGTATTCAAACCGGGGGCGAACGTAAGGGGGGCAGGCCCCTACGACGTTAGGACTTGACGGCGGTGCAAAGTCCCTGAGGCAGGGCCCCAAAGTAAAGATTTTTCCTTTATTAAATATAGGTGGCGAGGTATGTGCCTATTTTTGTAGTAAGAAGTCTTTTTAAACATAGTTTTTTCAACACAAGACAAGTTTGCACGAGTCTGAGCTCGCGGCTTAGCAGCGCCGAGGCAATGTGCCCAAGCAACGCCGAGGCCAGGTGCCCAAGCAGCGCCGAGGCAATGTGCCCAAGCAGCGCCGAGGCAATGTGCCCAAGCAGCGCCGAGGCAATGTGCCCAAGCAGCGCCGAGGCAATGTGCCCAAGCACCGTCGAGGCAATGTGCCCAAGCAGCGCCGAGGCAAGGTGCCCAAGCAGCGCCGAGGCAATGTGCCCAAGCAGCGCCGAGGCAATGTGCCCAAGCAGCGTCGAGGCAATGTGCCCAAGCAGCGCCGAGGCAATGTGCCCAAGCAGCGCCGAGGCAAGTTGCCCAAGCAGCGCCGAGGTAATGTGCCCAAGCAGCGCCGAGGCAATGTGCCCAAGCAGCGCCGAGGCAATGTGCCCAAGCAGCGCCGAGGCAAGGTGCCCAAGCAGCGCCGAGGCAATGTGCCCAAGCAGCGCCGAGGCAATGTGCCCAAGCAGCGCCGAGGCAAGGTGCCCAAGCAGCGCCGAGGCAATGTGATCTTTTGGGCAGACCTAGTTGAAATTGTCGTACATGACGCTTATCCTCCACTCGCGAGAGGCCTCTTCTCTTCACCATGTTGGCGAATTTGCTACTATGTGTTAGTATCGAAGATCGTGGGCTTAACTTTCACTGCCTTGTTTTAGACGATTCACGTTGCTGATAGAGCCAGAGAATAACTGTAGTAAATTTGAACACACAACGGATACATGTGCACAAGTGCAATCTTGTGGCTTACTGTTTTAAAAGCAAAAACTGGAAGAAAAACTAGAAATTGACGGTAGATGAGACGCGGGTTGTGCGCGCTCTACTAGGGGGAAGTTCCCCTGTCCAGTACCGTTTGCTTATCCGCGTCGGGGTACGACGTTGTCCTCTACCGGATTGTCAGCCTGCGGTCCGTGCTGGTTTGAGACCTAATTTAGTAAAAACCTTCCGAGGAGGCCTTGCTGGACAAGACGCTCGATTTCCTCCTTCAACCGCTTGCAGCTTTCAGTACTGTGTCCGTGCCCGCGATGGAAGTCGCAATATTGCGTCTGGTCTCTTCCGCTCGACGTAAGCGGTTCGGGCCTGCGGAGCGCGTTGCTACCGCGGATGGCGAGGAGAACGTTAGTCCTGGTGGTGTTCAAGGGAGTGTAGTCCTGATGTTGGTGAGATCTTCGGTCTCGGTTGGGGTTGTCGTGATGCTTGTTGTTCCTGTTGGGAACTGTCTGCAGTGACGACTCCTCTTTCTTCCTCTTCAAGCTCCTCTCGAACTGCCGGCGGTGTGCTTCGATGGCCTCATCGGCGGCTATCTGAGCTTCAACTCGGTGAACGAGGTCGGGGTAACTTGGTCGGTTTCTCTCATAAGAGCTGAGTAAAATCCACTCGGGCGGAGTCCTCCAAGGAAGACTCCCCGCAAGAGCTCGGGATCGACTCCTGGGATCTGTCGAGCCTCCGTAGTGAAGCGTCGGAAGAAATCTTTGAGTGTTTCTCCGTCGTTTTGGCGGATCCCTGAGAGATGGGAGGGATCTCGGACAATTCTGCGGTTGGCGATGAATTGGTCCACGAACTGCTGCGTCATTTCTGCGAAGTTGTTGATGGCCCCATCTCGCAGGGAGTGGAACCAAGTGCGTGCTTGTCCCTTTAAGGTTGCTGGGAACACTTGACAAAGGAGTTGATCGGGAGCGCTGTAAATCCTCATGATGGTGGTGAAGTGATTGACATGTTCCAGGGGGTCGTCCGTCCCATCGAACGTTTCGATGTTGGGAAGCTTGAAGCCGTTCAGAATTGGATGAGCCAATACTTGAGGTGATAGGGGGGAGCCGCGGTGTGCGGGACGGCGGGCGAGAGTTGCGCGTCGTCCTGCTTGGGCGTACTCTTCTTCTATCATGTCGCGTATTTCCTCTCGCGTGGTTCTTTCCACTGCTCGGACGGGAGCAGCTCTTCCTTGGCGGGGGTGATTGGGGTCAGCCTCCGGTCCTCCGACCGGCGGAGCAGGATGTGCGGAGCTTGCAGCGTCAGAGAAATCTTCAGAGACTTCATCTTCCTGAACGGCTCCCTTGACCGGAGCATGGTTCGGAACTGGGGGTGGCGGAGCGTTTGATGCTGGAGGCTGAATGGGAACTCGAGGTGGCCCTAGGTTTCTCACGAGAGTCAGCATCTCGGCTTGCTGCTCTTCCATTTGTCGAATGCGACCTTCCAGAACCGTCGCAGGCGTAAGCACTGCCTCTTCTGCGAGAGGCACATTGATGAGCGAGTGGGAGGGAGCTGGGTCGACGCGTCCCTCCGGCATTGATCCATCGGTAGTGCGAGCACTCTTTCTTGCCATTGCAGTTGACCTTTCAAGAGTTTTGGGAATCCTTCTCACAGACGGCGCCAAACTGTTGCGGGTCGCTTAGGGCTCTTGGTAGACCGGTTTAAATTGAACCGCCTTAGCTCGTGAGCGGTCTAAGCGCGCAAACAGTCAATTTGAGATCTGCTGAATACACAGGGACTTTTAGCGTGGAAAACCCGGAAAGGGTAAAAAACCACGTGGCCGGAGTTGTGCCGACCAAATTTCACTATCTCCAGAGAGGTTACAATTAGATGCTAAGAGATCGAGCGCGACAGGCCGCTGCTCGTTACAATAGAGAGAGAGAGAGAGCACTCCGAGGGTGACAGACCACCTCTCGGAAAAACTAAGTACTTTTCCTATGAGTATAGCAGTGAACGAAAGTGAGGACTTGTCCGCTTTCCAGAGGACAGAGGTGAGACCGCCCTGTCTGCTTTTGAGAAGACGGAAGTGAGACTGCCTTGTCCGCTTTCTTGAGAACGAAAGTGGGACAGCCTTGTCCGCTTTCCTGAGAACGAAAGTGAGACAGCCTTGTCCACTTTCCAGAGGACAGAGGTGAGACCGCCCTGTCTGCTTTTGAGAAGACGGAAGTGAGACTGCCTTGTCCGCTTTCTTGAGAACG
Source organism: Dactylorhiza incarnata (assembly GCA_033032865.1). NCBI lineage: Eukaryota > Viridiplantae > Streptophyta > Magnoliopsida > Asparagales > Orchidaceae > Dactylorhiza > Dactylorhiza incarnata. The sequence goes on along the minus strand of JAWHQI010000347.1, from coordinate 1,308,223 downwards.
AAAGTGGGACAGCCTTGTCCGCTTTCCTGAGAACGAAAGTGAGACAGCCTTGTCCGCTTTCCTGAGAACGAAAGTGAGACAGCCTTGTCCGCTTTCGCGAAGAAGGAAATCTCTAAGTCCACGAAGAAGATCTTCAAGCACCGAAGGAGAATTCCGTGGAAATCTTCAAGGAGCTCTCTCTGGTCGTGAAGGCGGGGTCCTTTAAATGAAGCCTTGGGGGCCTTTTATAGATTTGATCGGGGGTAGCCCGGTAATTTCGCCGTCGTAACCACCATAACCACCTTGGCAGACGAATCATATTTCCCGATTTGGGGCACTCGGATCACCATTTTTCGTAAATGACCATCTTGCCCTTTGAGGAAAGGCGACAAGCCGTTCCTGAAAAGTGAGAAACTGAAAAGACAAAAAGTGAGCGAGCCGATGCGGAAAAGTGAGCGAGGCTGAAATGTGAGCGGGGCGAGGCGTAAAAGTGAGCGAGGCGAGGCGGAAAAGTGAGCGAGGCGAGGCGGAAAAGTGAGCGAGGCCATGAAAAGCGGACTACAACCTTTCCCGGCGCGGGGATGCGGTTTCGGCTGCATCCCCCGCGGAGGGGGACTCGGCCGCACCTCACATGGGAGGGTGCAGTTTGGCCGCACCCTCCTATGGCCGCACACCCCTATGGGGGGTGCGGGGCGGTTTGGCCGCTCCCCCTATGGGGGGTTGCGGTTTGGCCGCACCCCCTATAGGGGGTGCGGTTGGGCCGCACCCCCCATGGGGAGGTGCGGTTTGGCCGCACCCCCCTATGGGGGGTGCGGTTGGGCCGCACACCCCATGGGGGGTGCGGTTGGGCCGCACCCCCCCTATGGGGGGAGGGTGCGGCTTGGCCGACCCGGCCACACCCCATGTGGGTGGGGTGCGGGCTAACCGCCCCCCACTTAGTGGGGTGCGGGCTAACCGCACCCCGGTAGTGGGGTGCGGCTTTGTGCTTACCTGGCGCCGTTTCTAGCGCGTCGTACTTGCGCGGCGGGTCCTCCTCTTCCGCGATCCGGGGTTCGACTGGCCCCCCCTCCTCTCTTTAGCGGAGTTTTTCTCTAGACGCACTCCAAAGCCTTTATGGGTACGCAACACAAAGTATTTTTAAAATTTATTGCTACCAAAAAGAGGAGATTACTCTGCCGAGAGGACATAGATTATAATGAATTTGAATATATATTTTTTTCATTTCACATGCTCTAAACTTTACTCTAACATCTAATCATATCTCACGAAAAAATTTGATTTTTTTCCAAAAATTTTAAATGTGATTCCCTTAAATATATATTATTAAAATGAGGAATTGTAAAGTCCATCCACTTTATGTCAACCAACATGCTATTACATTTATAAAGAAAACTAACATTAATGTCTCCTTTTCAATTTTCTATCATCTCTATATCTTGAGGGGGAGAGATAGAGAGAGAAAATGTTTATCCTGTGCATACTTATTATAACCTAGAGAGAGAAGAAAAAAAGGGGCTATATCTTGTGCATATTTAGCATATCCTAGAAAGAGAGAGGAAAGGAAGAAGAGAGAGAAAGAGAGCATGCAAATAGAATGAAAGTGTTTTTTCAGCCAAAAAAAAATACTACTCTTCAGTTCTATCCTTTGCATACTTATAGCCTAGAGAGAGAGAGAGAGAGGGGGGAGAGAGAGATGTATATGTTGTGCATATTTAGCATATCCTAGAAAGAGAGAGGGAAGGAGAGAGAGAGAGAGCATGAAAATAGAATGAAAGTGTGTTTTTTCAGCAAAAAAAAATGCAACTTGTTCAGTTCTTTGGCAAGGATTTTAACAATCATAGCAATACAAGTAGAGCAAAAACATTCCCAGCTGTGGGGTACTCCGCCGGGGAAGAAGTTAAACTTTTATCCTCGTCCTTCAGGATACATCGACGGGACTCCTGAGAAAAAGCAGAGAGGAAGGCCGCTGCCGGCCGCCGACGCTCAGCCGCTCGTAGCAATCTATCGAGAAGAGCGACAGAGAGAGACGCTGCGCTGCCTCCAACGACGCCTCCGACGAGTGGGGCGCATGGTCTCCTGCGGCGGCGAGGCGGTCGAGAATGGGGCCCACGCAGCGGCGGTAGAGCCGACGGTATCCGCCGAGGGCTGCGATGACGGCCCGGGTGCCGGGGAAGGAGGCTGCGGCGTACACGTGGCGGTTGCAGAGAGCTTCCCACACGGCGTCCCTGCGGGACACCGCGAGCCAGAGGCGGCAGACGCAGGCGGCGGCGGCGAGGGAGCTGCCGTCGAGGCGGGCTAGGATCTCGGCCAGCAGGTCGGCGTTGTCGTTTATGTTGTACCCGCAGGGCTTATCGTAGTCTGCCGTGTCTGCCTCGGCTTCTCCCATTGCGTCGCCGCTGCTTTTGAGATGGGAGCAGAGGAGAAGATGCGAGGGTATTAATTTATTGAAGAAGAAGAAGAAGAAGATACGGTGGGGGCATTTGGGGAATATATATTTGTTGGCTATATTAAAACAATTTATATAAACTACAAATTGTTTTATTTAATAGCATCAGACAATTAGGGAAAATTAACACCCTACCTCTCTGTATTAATTGCTATTCTGGTTTAGGGTAAATATTCCATATGCTGGTCAGCCAGTTTGTATATATACTTAATTATGCGCCCCTATAATTACTTAGGCTCCGTTACTTTCGTAGGCTTTGATTGAAAATAATTGATTTCGGTCCAAAATCAAAAACTCAAAGGTTTTAGTTTTGAGCCAAACTTGATTCTTGTGTTCGTTTGCATGATGGTTTTCAGGCACATGAATTGAAAACTGTCAATATTTCTGTTCGGCTGTAGGATGATTTCCAGACACAGATTTTAGGGAGATTTTTAATCATGGATAATTGACGTCTTTAAATTGGAAAAAATATTTAAATTGGCTAAAATAGTAATAATTATCAAATAATTCTGATAAAATAGTAATCATTACTTTAAGAGAAAAAACAGGATTATCTCAAAACTGACCAAAATGAGAAGGTTTTCCCGCCGATAGAATGATAAGAGTACTTGAACAGGATTATCTATATAGGCTAATCGCACACCATTTTTAACTCTAAAAAAATAGAAACCCTAACCCCTCCTCCATTAAGCACACACCGCCTGCTTTCCCTCCGTTTCATGTAGATACTTAAGTCTCTTACGCATTGGATTTTCATCATTAAATTTGATTTTAAATCAAAAGTATAAAATGTTATTTATAATCTTGGTTTCTATTTTATATGTCGCTAACTTGCAATAATTTCCTATATATATGCATGTCTAAAAAATATTGGTGGAGTATTGGATGACCGATATTTTGACTGTATTTTGTGCTTTCATTTATACATGATTGAGTATGTATTTTTAATATTTATCTTTATTTAGTAGTTGGTAATTAATCATATAAAAATGGAGAGCTTGACTAAAATATTTACATTTTTTAAATAGCAATTTTGGTGTGGCTTACACATTTTTGTGTGAAAATATCAAATAAGAAAATACGTTTGTGTAAAAATAAAATAATTTGTGTAAAAATAAAATAATTTGGCGCGTCAATAAAATTTAGGTGTCATTAGCGAAAATTTGTGTGCATATACCATTGCTCTTTCATTGCTCAGACTTGTATTTGCGTTTTTTTTTTCAAATTTATGGAAGGATCTAGAATATTGGAAATTTCTAGACTCTTCACATTAAACTTCTTATGACTAAACTTCTTATGACTATTTATAGCATCATGTCTCATCTATATTACAGAGTGGTCTTTCTAGAACAATCTAAGCACACCTAAAGTTTCTCTCTCTCTCTCTCTCTCTCTATATATATATATATATATATATATATATTAATGAAAAATAATCATTTTTAGGTTGAATAAGATATTCCTAGCAATTATTTTTTTCAAGAATATATATATATATAAATAGCAGAACTTGATAGCTGGAAATTCAGAGACGGGAAAATAGTAAAATGGCATCGCATGGACGAATAGATGGGCCCAAGAAGAAAATCCAAAAAATTTTAGTTCCCGATATGGCGCTTCAACCAGGCCGGGCCCATTTATTTTTATTTCTCATAATACCCCTATTTCATTTTCAAATTATATGCAACCCTTTCTATGAAATTGGCTCATCTCTCTCCTTTTTCTTGAAAAAGAGCCTTGGGACCAATACTAGGGCAATAAACTCTGTGGGGCCCCACTGTGCACAGATTTCTTCACCGTTCATGTGATTTCGGTTTGTTTGGGAAGATTTAGATAGCTAGGGACTGTTTGAGAAGATTTATATAGCTAGGGTTACTCTCTCCCAAACAAACTGAAATCGCACGAACGGTGAAGAAACCGTCTTTCTTCCTCAACTCGGTCTCTATCCGCACATTTATTTTACGAATCACGATCCGTGCACACATTGAAGTGCTCAGAAGGTCGTCAGAGATGTTCCTTCGTTGTCCGACCCTGCTCAGGAGAACAAAGATATCGAATGCTCAAGTCTAAAATAGGTCTGCGGATAATAATTTGTAAACTAGAAAAAATTGGCCTGCGGATAGCCATTTATGATCTGCGGATAACAATTGCCTAATAATACTCATCAATATAGTAGCTTACTAGCTTCACATGGCTCACAAGTCCACAACAAAGCAAACTGATTGCGGCTCAAACTCAGCTATGTAAACAAAAATAAATATATTTTTTAGAGTGATTATAAGTGCAACTCAAATATGACTATCTGCAAATCACGATTACGTGCAAATCAAGCAAATTTAAGTGCAAACTATCTAGTTATATGCAAATCATTTAAAAAATTGTAAATTGTTACCGGTTATGAGATCGAAAACAAGCAAAGAATGTTATAGGTTCTGTAGTGCATCCCCTTCGCCGTATTCAATATTCATGCACTCGAAAACCGTTGCTTTTTCGCCGATAATTTATCGATGTCTATATATATGGACTGTTCTTCCGGCTACTCCATCCCGAAGCATCTACTAACTTCAATAGCAGTTGGGTAACACCGCAGCTTCTCTTTACGGCTCCTCGAAGTCAACTATCTCGACCGCTGCTTTTTCGCCGCCAGTGGCGGCTAAGGTTGCATGAAGACGAGTTGGGATGGAGCGTCTTGTTGCGGTGGCGTGCCTTTCTGTTGCGGCGAAGGTTGCGGAGACTCGAGTTCGTCCATCATCTTTGGCTGGCACATAGCCAAAAGTGATTATTTCAAATAACTTTATGAAGGAAAAGAGAAAATAATAAAATAATAAATATACAATCCGAGAAAATATTTGTTATAATAAATATACAATCCTAATAAAATTATGAATTTATGATATTTGGTAAAATGTAAAACCGAAACTTCCGAAAACACCCCTCCTCGGTCCCGATAATTGACGCAAGCAAGCCCATCTGTCCTCGCGCGTCAAGTCGGACGAACCGGACGAAAAGCAGACATTACAGTAACCCTCCGTCTGAGCAGAGGCGACGTGCGATATGACGACAGACTCGAAATTGGACCGCTCTTCGAGGCCTGGAATGGGACCGGCTCGGTCTTGAACCACGCAACCTACCGGTTCTCCACAATTGTGGTTCAAACCGGTTGCTTATCTTCTAGCCATCTATGACCTATGGGAAAAAAAAAATGTCACAGCTCATTTAAAATTGTTTGATAAACTCTTAATTTTGGCCCTTATTTTTTAGATTATAATTTTTTTCTAATTAAAATCCATATTTAATTCGAATTCAAATTTAGATTGAGTGATAATATAAACTATATAAAAAAAATTTATGAACAGCAGAAAAATATAATTTAATAAATTTCATATAACAAAATAACTTTCTCATAAACCATAATATAAGTTATATATATAAATTAAACTGTTTCGAGCCCGAATTCAAATCCAAATACGAATCCAAGCTTTCGGGACAAATCCGAATTCAAAATATTCGAACGAATCTGAATTCGAATCTCTGCATTATATCTCAATTTTGAATTCGATTGATGTGTTATTCGATTCGTGAACACCACCTACTTGAGACCAAAAAAATGCAGGGTGACGTCGATTATGAACTTAGGGGTGCAAAAATTAATATTTGTGTAGTTGTCGTAAGAGACACTATTATCGTTTTTAAACACTATTAAAACGACGATTCATCTTGTTATATTGAGATAAAGGGCTCTCTTTTGCGGCGAAGATGGTGGAAAAGTTCCAATCACATCAGCGCCGCTGTTTTGTGCTAAAAATATGTTTTTAAGGTTGAACTCACTTAATTTCAGAAAAAAAAAAGTTAAAATTAGTATTTCTCATTCTCATGCCTATCTTCCCAGGGATCCATAAATTCATTTTTCTCCTACTGGTTTTCCTACCCCTATTTTTAGGGCAATTTATCGGGACCTCACTTGTAAGTTTACTAAATTACATATTGCACCCATCTTACTTTTTGAAATTATAGAAACCATCCATGTAAGTATACATTTAATAAAATCCATGCCAAAAAGAGCCCCTGAAATGGGGGTAATTTTGAGCTTGAATGTTATAAAATGTATACTTACATAGTTTCAGGAGGTGTTTTTGTAATTTCAAAAATAAGAGGGCTGCAACCTGTAATTGTGCTGACTCCAGATAAAGTATTGGTAATTATTCCTGTTGTGGGTTGACTGTCGTTCAACTCACTTACGAAGGGGCCGAGGCGGACCGTCTTAGCTCGAAAGTAAGCCGAACGAGCAAACAGTCAAAACAGAGAATTGACAATAGACATTGAGTTTTTTACGTGAAAGACTTAGAAAGTGAAAAAACTACGGGACCAGGCCCAGCTTAGACGAAATCCACTAGTAACTGTTGATGACAAAGATTAACCTTTGAGAGGGTGACATACGTACCACCGCTTGTTTAATTACAAGCATTTTCTAAGTATCTAGTGTCACCCGGAGTGGAGCGCGCACCAGAGCGGAGCACGGGAGTGCGAACCAGAGCGGAGTGCGGGAGCGGGCACTGGAGTGAAGCGCGGGAGCGGGCACTGGAGCGGAGCGCGGGAGCCTGCACTGGAGCAGACTTGGAAGCGGAGCGAGCACGCGGGAAGCGCGTGTTGAGCCGAAAAAAGAGTGTCATGTCTGATCTTAGTGTCTATGAGTTGGACTTCCGTTTGTAACTTTTTGATGGAAAACCTTATAGCTTTTCTTCCTTTTTTTTTCTCTCCCTCTAAAATGAAGGCTTTGATCTCATTCTATAGTTTTTCAGTGGGGCACACAAATAATTGTGTTCTCTTAAGTTTTGAACGGCAACCCCTCTTACTTTTGAAATAAAAAAAAACCTCCTATATAAGTTTACATTTCTAACATCCATGAACAAAAATACATAATTTTTGTAAAATTTAGGATGATCTTTTTGTGCATAAATATTATGAAATGTACTCCTAAAGAAGAGAAATTTCTAATTTCAAAAGTAAAAAGAGTACAACCTGTAATTAATTTGGCAAACTTAGGATCTGTTCGGCAATGCAGCACAGCAGCGACACACTGCTTCTGTGGACAAATCAGCGCCAAACGAGAAAACTCGGCTCGCAGTGGGACGCGGTGGGAAGCGGATTCCGCGATAAACAACTGCATATGAGATTTTTCAGCGTTGTTCTCGCATTTGCCCTAGCACCTGCGTGTACTCGATCTTCTTCGCCCGACATCTCCGGTGATCTTCCTCTCGCACGTAGAGCTTCTCCGCTGGCCTAGATCCCGTCTTCAACGCTGTTGTAGATCCCGTCCTCAACGTTGTTGTAGATCCGCCGACCTAGATCTTCTCCTTCGGCGATCTTCCTCGCGCACGCAGATCGCAGATCTTCTCCGCCTGATTTCTCCTTCGACAGGTAAATGCGATTTTCTTCGGCTATCTTCTCCGGCTGTAAGAAAGGTTGTACAAAAATTTATATTTGTTTTTTTGCCATCTCTGTCCGATCTCTCCGCCTGATTTCTCCATTTTCTTGGATGAATCTCCAAATGTTCTACTCACCTCGATTTGATTTGATTTTTGGCTAGCAACTTTCATCCTTTTTGTTTTATTGGATGAATCTCCAAATGTTCTACTCACCTGGTTATACGTCTAATGACAAGTGATATACAATAACAATTACATTTGTGCAGAAAAATAACAATTACATTTCTACTCACCTGGTTATGCTATGCATCTCAAAATGATTTTGGTTTATTACTCTGATGATTTTGAGTAGAAATGTAATTGTTATTTGTGAGTAAAAATGTAATTGTTATTTATGAGTAGAAAGGTAATTGTTATTTGTAATTTCTTGCATGAATCTCAAAATGATTTCGAGCAGAAATGTAATTGTTATTTGTGAGTAGAAAAGTAATTGTTATTTGTAATTTCTTGCATGAATCTCAAAATGATTTTGGTTTATTACTCTGAACATGCATTTGTATTAGCATGATTACTTGAAGCAATTTTTTTTGCTCATTGATGTTGTGTTTTCTAATGGTTGAAGAGTTTGCAAATAATTAGAAAACATCATCTCATTTTTTAGGCGAGTGATGGGTGAATCAAAGGATGGTGTCATTTCAGCACAATGAGAGTCTACACACGTACACATATTTTTTGCGATTGAAAGTGCACAGTTAACCTCACTAGAATTCTCTAGAGGGGGTGAATAGAGATTTAAAAATACTTTGTGCAAAGTTAACTAATATATATATATGTAATAATCACAGATTTAAGCTTCTCACACACACCAACAAGAATTAGGCAAGTAAAGAAAGTAAAATAGCAAAAAGAAAATCACAGCACAACACAAAGAAATATAGTGGTTCCCCAAACTTTGAGTAGTCCACTCTTCTGCCCCCTTGGTAGGAATTCACTATCTTGTACTGAGTCTTTTGATAAGGAGACTCTTAGAACCAGCCTGAGTCTTTTGATAAGGAGACTCTTAGAACCAGCACAACTGAATTTTTTGAAGAGAGATTCAAAAAACTCTTTTACACAGGTTGAAAATAAAATAAGAATAGGAAGAAGAAGTAGAAAAGAAACAATTAAAGCAAGAAAGAATCTTCTTCCTAGCAAGAAGATTAGAAGCACAAGTATAATGAATTTGAAATCTCTCTTCTATAGTGAGAAGGAGATTGTAGGCCTTTTTCACTTTCAGTGAGAGCTTTCAGAAATGGCAGCAGTATGGCTTTAGAAGAAAGAGAAGAAGAAGGTTTTTTCTTTGCTGCAGCACTCTTTCACTTTTCTCAACTTTCTCACTTTTCACTTGGGAGCTTTTCCTCCTTTTCAATTGGATGGAGTAGATCACTTCCTGTTTCTTCTCTGTCGATTTTCCTCTTATTTATAGCTCTGTTTATTCAAAGAATACTATAGGAGAATAATCAATTAGCATTCAGAGAAATAGTAAGAGAAAAGATTCCATTATCAATACTTCTGTAGAAGGAAAGAGATCATTCTGATTTCAAATAATATCCATAATAAACTTAATCAATTTAGCCAAGAATCAATTAGAAGGAAAGACTGATTCAGAACGGCTATAAAAGAATAATATAATTCCATAAGAATCAGATCTACAGAAAGAAGGAAAGAGATCTGGCGTGTTTTTGAATCTGTCACAGAAATCGACGTGCGTCGATTACTATTCGACCGAAGCGTTGATTTCAGACTGGCTGGACGTCGAGAGGAGAATATGGAAGGTGCGTCGACTAAGGTGCGTCGACTTCACTAGATACGTCGACTAGAAGTCAGAGTTACGTCGACATAGGTTACGTCGAATTATGTTTGGAGTTACTTCGACTCATTCTGAGAGGAACGTCGACTACACTTCGACGTTGCGTCGAATACTATTCGACGCATATTTACTTAGACTAATTTTTCATTCTTAGAATTTATATTCTACTCATTATTAGGGGTTAAGAAAAATCATTTCCCCAACAATCTCCCCCTATTTGTCTTAACCCTATTCAGGGAGAAATTATATCAGCTTTTAATCAACACAGCAAGACATTTATATAGAAAAGAAATATGTTAAGTAATCAGAAGAAAATAGAATCATATACACAGACTTCATAAACAGTATTTAAGCATGGAGGAAAGAGTATATCAACATTGTTTAACACATCACTCAGGAGGGGTAGGAGGAGTTTTTCTTTTCCTAGTGAATACTAAAGTTTTTAGAGAAGTGGGTTGCTCCTTCTCAGTAACAGGTGATTCACTCAGCTCCCCCTGAGTCACAGCAGTTTGCTCCCCCTGAGATGGAACTTCCTTTTCTTTTACTTATGCCTCTTCAGTTTCTTTCTCAGCTCCAGCTCCAGTTATGTCAGCATTTGGCTCCCCCTGAGCTTCAGCTGCTTTTTCAACATTAGTTTCATTTTCAACTTCTCTCTCTGCTCTGCTAGCCTCCCCTTGAAAGAGAACTACTTGTTGTGTAGCTTCTCTTGCTATAGAGAGTACATCTGTTATCTGGTCCTCAGTATGTAGCTCTGGTACTAATTCATTCCCAATTGTCTTAGACAGTGCAAGACTATCAGATTTTGAAGTAGGAAGGGACTTGTGTGAGAGAGATTTGTGACTTGAGAGCTGCTCTTCATCCAATTTCTCCCCCTTCTTGACCTTCTTAGCCAAGGAGGTTAAGAAAGACTTGGTTACTTTAGAGGAAGAAACAGAGGACTTCAAGCTTTGCATAGAGGCATTGACCCCATCTATTTGGGTTTGCATGTGCATGATGGAGGAGTGAAGTTGGGAGCAGTGTCCATTCAGTATTTCTTGAAATTTTTGGGCTGTTGACTGGATACATAGGGTGATGAGAGTTTCAGTGGATGGAGATGGTTCAAGGTGTGTTGGAGTAGGAGATAATGGTGAAGGTGGAGGTGATGAAGGTGGAGAGAGGACTGTATCATTGTGATGAGGTGTGTTTGATGGAGGAGATAGAGGAATAGAGGAGGGTTGAGCAGGTGTATGTGAAGATGTAGGTAAGATAGGAGTTGTGATGGTAATAGAGACTATTGGTGTGGATGATGTTGGTAGGGAAGAGATGTCGATTAGGATAGAGTTGTTGATTAGGATAAAAGTTTTGATTAGGATAGAAGTTTTGATCAGAATGAAAGTTTTGATTAGGATAGAAATTTTGATCAGGATGAATGGGTCCTGAATGGGGGTTAAGATAGAAAGTTTTTGAAGAATAGCTATGTCCTGTATTTAAGTTGCTCTGAGGATTTATGCGTCGATATTTGTTCGACGTATGTTGAGAGTTGCGTCGATATGTATTCGGCGCTTTCTCTAGATTGCGTTGATCTGGAATCGATGCATGGAAGTAGTTGCATCGATTGTAAGTCGACGTAATGTTATTCATGCGTCGATTTGAGGTCGAAGCATCTGAGAGATTGCGTCGAGTAGAGTTCGACGTACTATCATTCATGCGTCGATATGTAGTCGTGCAATTTTATCTTCACAGATTTTATTTTTCCCTTTTTCTGATTGGAGTTTTGTTTCTTTATAACTTTTTTCTTTTGACATAGTTTCCTTCTCAGAGGTAGTTTGAGAGTCTTCTTCTGAATGGTATGATGATGATTCATTAAGGTGGTTTATCTCTTTGAAGGTGAGGTCTTCTTTATTTTGTGATTCTCCTTCTAAGTTTGTTGATTTGATAGGTTTAGTAAATTTAACGGGGCTCATTCAAGCAGGTTTGGCAGATGGTATTGAACTAGTTGAAGGATCAGCCCCTAGCCCCAAATTCTTATATCTTATTGTTTGTTTATCAGTGATTTATTTAAGTGTTTGGCTTCTGATTTTTATAGATTCTTCAAAAGCTTTTGCCTGGAATACTTTATTCTTAAGAAGTTGATTTTCCATTTTAGCACTTTCTGTTTCCTTTTCTATTTTATAGATTTTACACCTTAGTTCATAATTTTTTGAACATGTATCCTCTATCTTTCTCATATTAATTTGTTCTTTTAGATCCTTAATTTCTTGTTCAGCTTTTAGTTGATCTGAGCAGAATCCCTTAAAATCATTTTTGAAATCTTCACAGAGAAAATCTATTTCATCAAAAATGCTTACCTTTCCCTTATCCTCAGATTCCTCTATGAGAATAAGGCTTTTTGTTGTTGAAGAGATGCTTCCTTCTGATCCTGTTTCACTCCATGATTCAGCAACACATTCTTCTTCTGTGCTTCCAAGAGTCATTAAGCATAGGTCATCTTGCTTAGACTCTTCATTGTCACTTTTAGATGAAGTGCTGTCTTCAGAATCTGTCTCACTCCAAACTTCTGCAATGAAGCCACTTTCTTTCTTCTTCCCCTTTTTCTTGAGATCTTTCTTTTTCAGATATTTCTTTTTCTCAGCATTTTCTGGACATTCTGGAGCAATGTGTCCAGTTTTCCTGCAGGAATAACAAACAATATCTTTGGTAGGAGTCTTATCATACCTTGGTTTTGACTCTCTTCTTCTAGACCCATCTGGCCTGACCCATTTCTTGAATCTTCTGGCCAGGAGGTTGAATAGTTCTTCTTCAGTAACAGAGGTTTCTTCTTCTGTTGCTTTTAATGCAATGTTTCTATCTTTTGAAGAGGTTGGAGTGTTTTCCCTTCTTTCCTTCTCTTCTCTGGTTTTCAGTGGTTGCTCATAGGATTTAAGTTTTCCTAAGAGAGCATATGTTGAGATTTCCTTTTTGTCCTCTTGTATCTCTTATTGCCCATATTCTTGAGTCCCATGAACTTGGGAGACTCATTAATATTTTGTCATTGATCTCTGTGAGAGAGATCTCTCTGTCCAAGTTTCTTAATTGATTAATGATCAGACTGAATCTGTCATACATCTCAGATATACTTTCTTCATTCTTCTTTTGGAAGTTCTCATATTGGGAGATCAATAGAGCCTTCCTATCTTTCCTTTCATCAGCACTTCCTTCTACCATCTTTGTAAGAGCCTCCCAGATTTCTTTGGCTGATTCACAGTCAACAACCCTTTGAAAGATTTCATCTGAGAGGGTTGAAACAAGAATGTTCACAGCTTTTGCATCACATGCTTTTGCCTTTTTCTCATCATTTGTCCACTCAGCCCTTGGGACAAGTGTTTGAGTCGCTTTACCACTTGAGTCCTTTCTATAGGGCTTTGGAGGACCTGTCAAAATAATATTAAACAAATCTTCATCAATAGAATTCATATAGATCCTAATTCTTGTTTTCCAAAGTGCAAACTTTTCAAGGTTGCAAATTGGTGGTCTGGTGGAAGCATAATCTTTGATTTGTGCCATGTGAAAAATAGTTTTTAGAAATATATATATATATATGAGGTAGGATCTTTTTGATCAAGGAGTTACCCCTTTTTGATCAACCTCCCTCTGATACCAATTGAAAGTGCACAGTTAACCTCACTAGAATTCTCTAGAGGGGGGGGGGTGAATAGAGATTTAAAAATATTGTGCAAAGTTAACTAATATACATATATATATGTAATAATCACAGATTTAAGCTTCCCACACACACCAACAAGAATTAAGCAAGTAAAGAAAGTAAAATAGCAAGAAGAAAATCACAGCACAACACAAAGAAATATAGTGGTTCCCCAAACTTTGGGTAGTCCACTCTTCTACCCCCTTGGTAGGAATTCACTATCTTGTACTGAGTCTTTTGATAAGGAGACTCTTAGAACCAGCCCGAGTCTTTTGATAAGGAGACTCTTAGAACCAGTACAACTGAATTTTTTGAAGAGAGATTCTAAAAACTCTTTTACACAGGTTGAAAATGAAATAAGAATAGGAAGAAGAAGTAGAAAAGAAACAATTAAAGCAAGAAAAAATCTTCTTCCTAGCAAGAAGATTAGAAGCACAAGTATAGTGAATTTGAAATCTCTCTTCTATAGTGAGAAGGAGATTGTAGGCCTTTTTCTCTTTCAGTGAGAGCTTTCAGAAATGGCAGTAGTATGACTTTAGAAGAAGGAGAAGAAGAAGGTCTTTTCTTTGCTGCAGCACTCTTTCACTTTTCTCAGCTTTCTCACTTTTCATTTGGGAGCTTTTCCTCTTTTTCAAATGGATGGAGTAGATCACTTCATGTTTCTTCTCTGCCGATTTTCCTCTTATTTATAGCTCTGTTTATTCAAAGAATACTATATGAGAATAATCAATTAGCATTCAGAGAAATAGTAAGAGAGAAAAGATTTCATAATCAATACTTCTGTAGAAGGAAAGAGATCATTCTGATTTCAAATAATATCCATAATAAACTTAATCAATTTAGCCAAGAATCAATGAGAAGGAAAGACTGATTCAGAACGGCTATAAAAGAATAATATAATTCCATAAGAATCAGATCTACAGAAAGAAGGAAAGAGATCTTGCGTGTTTTTGAATCTGTCACAAAAATCGACGTGCGTCGATTACTATTCGACGGAAGCGTTGATTTCAGACTGGCTGGACGTCGAGAGGAGAATATGGAAGGTGCGTCGACTAAGGTGCGTCGACTTCACTAGATACGTCGACTAGAAGTCAGAGTTACGTCGACATAGGTTACGTCGAATTCTGTTTGGAGTTACTTCGACTCATTCTGAGAGGAACGTCGACTACACTTCGACGTTGCGTCGAATACTATTCGACGCATATTTACTTAGACTAATTTTTCATTCTTAGAATTTATATTCTACTCATTATTAGGGGTTAAGAAAAATCATTTCCCCAACAGCGACATATGTATACAAGAGATCTAACTAGTCAATAGGCCAAACACTCATTTCAGCAGAGATGGTTGGCTAAATTTGATTAAAAACTTCAAAGAACGTACAACATTTAATTACACCCGCGCACAATTGAAGAACAAATGAGATCTGTTGAAGCATGAGTGGAAGCTCTAGCGAGATCTCAAAAGAGGGGAGATTGATTTGGGTTGGAATCCAACAAAAGAAAAATTGATGCTTCAGATGAATGGTGGGAAGAGGGCATTAAGGTTATGAAGCGTATACATTTTTGATTATTTAACTTATATACAATTATTTATATTCCTGTAAACATTTTCCTCATTTTAGATGTTATCAGCCGCCAAGAAATTTCGATATACAGACATAACACCTGAGCTTGAAGAAAAAATGGATAAGATGTTTAGGTTGATAGTTGCTATGGGAGAACAATCATGGATCCCATCCAAGGGAAAATGCACCCTATATTTCTCTGAACCCGAGCCGATTTCGGATGACGATAATTATGTAGTCGAGAGTATTGCTACCTCACCTGGTAATATGAATGATAGTGGACACACACAATGTGATGGTGGCACTAGTAGAAGTAAAGGAAATGATATTTGCTCGACGTCAAAAATGATGTCAGACGTAAAAAGATTCTATAAAGGTAACATAAAATACGTAGGCACAAAAGATGTCATGATAGCATGAGTTGATGGGTTACTGGACGTAACACGATCTGTGGCGCTTACAGTTGCAACACTGATTGTTCCTCCTAGTATATTTATGTTGAGTGAAGCAGTACACGAGCTAGAGAAGTTTTCAGAGTTATTCGATAACTGATATTTGTTATTAATGACATGTATCCTTACTTTAATTTGTTTATATCCATGCTTTATATTACTTAGGTTATCACTATGGAGAACAGAACAACGATAACGATGTTATGATTGATGACGAAGAGATCATGTTAATTCACCAAATGAACCGGCAACGCCGATTTATTATTTACCAGAATCTCGTTGCGACGACAGCTTATGTAATAGGTGAATACGTCTTCCCGTCTCCTAATAAGATACTTTGCATTGTTGAAACCAGAGAACTGGTCTCGACGTTCGAAAGGGAGATGCAGCTAACCCTTATTTGACCAGAGCTAGACCCTTGACCAGTTATTAAGAGCCGAAGAACCTTACCCTTGAAGAACACATAAGTCCACAAACGAACCCCTTAAGCTGCATCGTGGAGGTCCCACCACATACCCGGAAGCTTACAAGGAACTTCCCCTCCCAAGCCAATGCTGAGCCTAGGCACCTTGGAGATCACTAAGGATCACCTCACCGTCCACCATAGATGACAAGGGGGAGGGGAGGGGTAGTGCTTGCTCACAACACACACGCGAGGGAGGGGGGGGGGGGGTACCAATAACCCTTCCCGAGGTGCCCATGTGGGTCTATTTATAGACTTCCCAAAATCGGGCTGCGGATAGCCAAAATTCTGCTATCCGCAGCTCAACCACGAACTTGAATGATCGAAGCGAGAGGGGGGCGAGTGGAGGATGAGACGTCCACTTCCCCCTTTGTTGGGGGTCGGACGAGTGGACCGAGGTCCACCGCCCTTACTGGGCGAGTGGACCTTACGGTCCACTCGACCCTCCGGGCGAGTGGACCCTTAGTCCACTCGCCCAGCTGCACGGGGCGAGTGGACCCCTACCCTTGGGCGAGTGGACCCATGGTCCACTCCCCCCCCCCACTCGGGCGAGTGGACCAATCGCCCGGGTCTTTGGGCGAGTGGACCAAGGGTCCACTCGCCCGGGGCCTTGGGCGAGTGGACCCAAGGTCCACTTGTCCAAGGAGGTCTATCCCCCCCCCGGGCCTTCTCTTTCCGGTCTTAACAGCCTCCGACGGTTCGGTCCGTTGCGTCATGGTCACCCTTATTACCACGGCCTCATCCGCGTCGGGTCACACTGACTCGGAAAATATGAGGGTTGTACACAATCCCCGCTCTTTTCGAGCTTGCCTTAAGCTCGAAAAGAAAGTCCAACCCACCTATTTGACGAGTAGGTGAGACCTCAGGGGAATCTGTGAAGGGCCCTGCCAACGGGATACTCCTGCCGAGTTTTTCAGCTGATCCTGACTTGAGGCGGAAAGCGAACCTTCCTCCACTTAACAACCCTCCTGTGAGTCGAGCTCAACTGGAGGTGGAGAAAGCTCAACACCTTAGGTCGAACTAAACTCGATCTGAGGTGGAAGAAAACTCAACACCTTTAGTCGAGCCGAACTCGACCTGAGGTGGAAGGCAAACCTTTCTCCACTTGACAACCCTCCTGTGAGCCGAGCTCAACTGGAGGTGGAGAAAGCTCAACACCTATGACCGAGCTGAACTCGACCTGAGGTGGAGGAAAAACTTAACACCTCTAGTCGAGTCGAACTCGACCTGAGGTGGATGACAAACCTTTCTCCACTTAACAACCCTCCTATGAGCCGAGCTCGACTGGAGGTGGAGAAAGCTCAACACCTATGGTCGAGCTGAACTCGACCTGAGGTAGAGGAAAAATCAACACCTCTAGTCGAGCCGAACTCGACCTGAGATGGAAGGCGGAAAATTCACACCTATCAGGGAGCCGAGCTCACCTGGAGGGGGAGGAAACTCCACACCTGCCAGGGAGTCGAGCTCACCTGGAGGGGGAGGAAACTCCACACCTGCCAGGGAGCCGAGCTCACCTGGGAGGAAACTCCACACCTACCAGGGAGCCGAGCTCACCTGGAGGGGGAGGAAACTCCACACCTACTAGGGAGCCGAGCTCACCTGGAGGGGGAGGAGACTCCACACCTAGCAGGGAGCCGAGCTCACCTTGAGGGGTAGGAAACTCCACACCTGCCAGGGAGCCGAGCTCACCTAGAGGGGGAGGAAACTCCACACCTAACAGGGAGCCGAGCTCACCTGGAGGGGGAGGAAACTCCACACCTACCAGGGAGCCGAGTGTACAACCCTGTATTCGCCGAGTAGGTCCTCGAAGCATAAGAAGCATTTGGGAGCGTTATTGTTCACTATGATACAGGGTAAGGAAAGAGGAGGGCGAGCGATGGAGGTGGAGACCTCCCGCTCGCCCAGCTCAGTAAGGGGGGTGATCTCCCCTCGTCACGTGCCCCCCAAGGTAGGGGCGAGAACCCCAGTAAGGGGCGAGACCAGCCAGGGGGAGACCCTGGCTGGGTCTCACCCAGCCCCAGTAAGGGGCGAGACCAGCAGGGTGGCCGCCCCTGGCTGGGTCTCGCCCAGCCCCAGCAGGAAGGGGCGAGATCAGCAGGGGGGCGCCCCTGGCTGGGTCTCGCCCAGCCCTAGTTAGGGGGTTCGCCGAGCCCCGCGAAGTACCCCCCTCGCCCGGTTCCGGGGGGAGGGGTTGGTCTGCGTTTAGCGCTCCAGAACAGCGGGATTTGGCTATCCGCAGGCCATTTCTGAGGGTATTTTGGTAATTTCGCGGACCAGTTAGTGGCTATTTGCAGCCCAAATTCTGAAATCCTATAAATAGGACCAAGGGGGCACCATTTGGGGGCAAGCTTATCCTAGGCTAGCTCTCTCTCCCTCTCCCTCCCCAGGTCTCTCTCTAGTGGGGTGAGGAGAGCCTCCAGTGGTGCCCAAGCCCGACATTGGCTTGGGAGGGGAAGCGCTCTAAAGATCTTCCGGGTATGTGGTGGGACCTCCTCGCCGAGCCCTTGGTCCAGTTCGTAGTGCCTCAACCTTCAACCTAGAGCTCTCCCTTGGGGGGAGTAAGTGTTGGTCGCCCCTCAGCTTGCTGAGGGTCCCGAACTCCACAGAGACCGAGGCTTGTTCATCAAGTTGCCGGTTTCAACATTTTTGGTGCGGTGAGCGTGGAGTGTGACCGATTCAAGAAACTCTTAAGATGAGCTCCATGGACAGAGGTAGAGGAGGTTCCGACCCAAGTCACTCGCACCCCCCGGTGGCTGGGGTGACGTTGGAGATGTTTGAAAATCTCAGGCGGGAGGTCATGCAGACCTTGCAGGTGGCTTTCGCCTCGATAACCGAAAGCAGGAGAGAAAGTGGACAGGAGGTCTCGCCTCAGCAGGTTGGCGAGAGCACCCTCGGGCAGCCATCCAGGAAGGAGGTGCCGGGAGGGGGCGAGTGGGGAGGCGCCAGGCCCCCACTCGCCCAGCCTCAAGGGGGCGAGTGGGGAGGCGCCAGGCCCCCACTCGCCCAGCCTCAAGGGGGCGAGTGGGGAGGCGCCAGGCCCCCACTCGCCCAGCCCCCACTCGCCCAGCCCCAAGGGGGCGAGTGGGGAGGCGTCAGGCCCCCACTCGCCCAGCCCCAAGGGGGCGAGTGGGGAGGCGCCAGGCCCCCACTCGCCCAGCCCCAAGGGGGCGAGTGGGGAGGCGCCAGGCCCCCACTCGCCCAGCCCCAAAGGGGGGCGAGCACGGGAGGTCCCTTTTGTGAGCTGATCCTCTCGGACCCGATTCCGGAGGGGTTCAAGGGGGCGAAGATGTCTCACTACTTCGGCAAGGATGACCCCGTCTTACACCTGCATTGGTTTGAAGACATGGTCTCCATCATGCCCATGTCGGACGCTTTCAAATGTCGACTCTTCGCGACAACTCTGAAGAAGAAGGCTAGAGATTGGTTCCACCAGCTCCCTGCGGGATCCATCTATGCCTTTGAAGACTTGCGTCGAGGCTTCCTGCTACGCTTCTCGACGTCGAGGAAGAGGAAGAAAGATGCCGAAGCACTTTTCAAGATCAAGCAAGAGCCAGAAGAGTCGCTGGCTCACTATCTGGAGTGGTTCAGGGAGGAGGTTCTCCTCATCCAAGAAGTGCCCGGGTATACCCTCAAGCTCGCCTTCACGGTGGGGCTGCGGGAGGGCTTCTTCAAGATGGACCTCAAGAGAAGAGCTCCTTTGTCCTTTGAGGAGTTGATGGAGAGGGTGGCAGAAGAAGTTGAAAGTGAGGAGGCCAACCCGGAGTTCACAAGAAGGCTGGCCAAGCTGAGTGAGCCAGAGGCAAGGCAGCATGGGAGGAAGGTAGAGGCTCCCAAGAGGAAGTTCGACCAAGAGGAGGACAGCTTTCTGGAAGAGGGGGCCGACCTCCCGAGGTGGAGGCAGGGGCAGAAAACACCCCCTCCACCGCCCCAGCAAACCATGTCAATCGGGCAAAGAAGAAGAAGGAACCGCGCGGGAGGAAGAGGGGGCATCCGAGTGGAGTTACCTTACTGTGACTTCCACGAGGAGGAGGGTCACGCGATATCCGCCTGCCCCGAGTTCTTGGAGTTAAGGGAGGCGAGGTGTCCGAAGCCGCAGCGTCAACAACCAGAAGAGGTCGAGGAGGACCATGCCTGGGAGTAGAAGCCCGAGTCCCGGTCTCCGTGCTTAGTTTTTTCTTTGAGTCCATGTAGTAGGATGGAGTGTTTTCATACTTAGTTTTTCCTGCATGTAACCGAATGACTAATGTAATAAAAGTTCTTTCCAAAATACTTTTCCCCTCGGATGGTTCCGCTGACCGGGCTCTCACTAGCCGGCAGGACAGGTTGACCTCCCAGGGAGGGTAAGTGATGTTCCACTCAGATGGTTCCGCTGACCGGGCTCTCGCTAGCCGGCAGGACAGGTTGACCTCCCAGGGAGGGAAAGTGGTGTTCCCCTCGGATGGTTCCGCTGACCGGGCTCTCACTAGCCGGCAGGCCAGGTTGACCTCCCAGGGAGGGTAAGAGATGTTCCCCTCGGATGGTTCCGCTGACCGGGCTCTCACTATCCGGCAGGCCAGGTTGACCTCCCAGGGAGGGTAAGAGATGTTCCCCTGGGATGGTTCCGCTGACCGGGCTCTCACTAGCCGGCAGGACAGGTTGACCTCCCAGGGAGGGTAAGCGATGTTCCCCTCGGATGGTTCCGCTGACCGGGCTCTCACTAGCCGGCAGGCCAGGTTGACCTCCCAGGGAGGGTAAGCAATGTTCCCCTCGGATGGTTCCGCTGACCGGGCTCTCACTAGCCGGCAGGCCAGGTTGACCTCCCAGGGAGGGTAAGCGATGTTCCCCTCGGATGGTTCCGCTGACCGGGCTCTCACTAGCCGGCAGGCCAGGTTGACCTCCCAGGGAGGGTAATAGATGTTCCCCTCGGATGGTTCCGCTGACCGGGCTCTCACTAGCTGGCAGGCCAGGTTGACCTCCCAGGGAGGGTAATAGATGTTCCCCTCGGATGGTTCCGCTGACCGGGCTCTCACTAGCCGGCAGAACAGGTTGACCTCCCAGGGAGGGTAAGTGATGTTCCCCTCGGATGGTTCCGCTGACCGGGCTCTCGCTAGCCGGCAGGACAAGTTGACCTCCCAGGGAGAGTAAGTGATGTTCCCCTCGGATGGTTCCGCTGACCGGGCTCTCACTAGCCGGCAGGCCAGGTTGACCTCCCAGGGAGGGTAAGAGATGTTCCCCTCGGATGGTTCCGCTGACCGGGCTCTCACTGGCCGGCAGGCCAGGTTGACCTCCCAGGGAGGGTAAGAGATGTTCCCCTCGGATGGTTCCGCTGACCGGGCTCTCACTAGCCGGCAGGCCAGGTTGACCTCCCAGGGAGGGTAAGCGATGTTCCCCTCGGATGGTTCCGCTGACCGGGCTCTCACTAGCCGGCAGGACAGTTTGACCTCCCAGGGAGGGTAAGCGATGTTCCCCTCGGATGGTTCCGCTGACCGGGCTCTCACTAGCCGACAGGCCAGGTTGACCTCCCAAGGAGGGTAAGCGATGTTCCCCTCGGATGGTTCCGCTGACCGGGCTCTCACTAGCCGACAGGCCAGGTTGACCTCCCAGGGAGGGTAATAGATGTTCCCCTCGGATGGTTCCGCTGACCGGGCTCTCACTAGCCGGCAGGCCAGGTTGACCTCCCAGGGAGGGTAAGAGATGTCCCCCTCGGATGGTTCCGCTGACCGGGCTCTCACTCGCCGGCAGGCCAGGTTGACCTCCCAGGGAGGGTAAGAGATGTCCCCCTCGGATGGTTCCGCTGACCGGGCTCTCACTCGCCAGCAGGCCAGGTTGACCTCCCAGGGAGGGTAAGTGATGTTCCCCTTGGATGGTTCCGCTGACCGGGCTCCCACTAGACGGCAGGCCAGGTTGACATCCTAGGGAGGGTAAGTGATGTTCCCCTTGGATGGTTCCGCTGACCGGGCTTCCACTAGACGGCAGGCCAGGTTGACCTCCTAGGGAGGGTAAGTGATGTTCCCCTTGGATGGTTCCGCTGACCGGGCTCCCACTAGACGGCAGGCCAGGTTGACCTCCTAGGGAGGGTAAGTGATGTTTCCCTTAGATGGTTCCGCTGACCCGGCTCCCACTAGACGGCAGGCCAGGTTGACCTCCTAGGGAGGGTAAGTGATGTTCCCCTTGGATGGTTCCGCTGACCGGGCTCCCACTAGACGGCAGGCCAGGTTGACCTCCTAGGGAGAGTAAGTGATGTTCCCCTTGGATGGTTCCGCTGACCGGGCTCCCACTAGACGGCAGGCCAGGTTGACCTCCTAGGGAGGGTAAGTGATGTTTCCCTTGGATGGTTCCGCTGACCGGGCTCCCACTAGACGGCAGGCCAGGTTGACCTCCTAGGGAGGGTAAGTGATGTTCCCCTTGGATGGTTCCGCTGACCGGACTCCCACTAGACGGCAGGCCAGGTTGACCTCCTAGGGAGGGTAAGTGATGTTCCCCTTGGATGGTTCCGCTGACCGGGCTCCCACTAGACGGCAGGCCAGGTTGACCTCCTAGGGAGGGTAAGTGATGTTCCCCGTGGATGGTTCCGCTGACCGGGCTCCCACTAGACGGCATGCCAGGTTGACCTCCTAGGGAGGGTAAATGATGTTCCCCGTGGATGGTTCCGCTGACCGGGCTCCCACTAGACGGCAGGCCAGGTTGACCTCCTAGGGAGGGTAAGTGATGTTCCCCTTGGATGGTTTCGCTGACCGGGCTCTCACTAGACGGCAGGCTAGGTTGACCTCCTAGGGAGGGTAAGTAATTTTCCCCCCGAGGTGACTCCGCTAGCCGGACTCTCGCTAGCCGGCAAGGTTGGAGGTCCTTTCGGGAGACTGTGTTTTTTCCAAGGTAGCACCGTTAGCCGGATTTCCAGCGACACTCGTCGAATATACAAGGTTGGACATTTCTTTCCGAGCGTGTACCCCGCTCGAAAAGAGCGGGGATTGTGTACAACCCTGTATTCGCCGAGTAGGTCCTCGAAGCATAAGAAGCATTTGGGAGCGTTATTGTTCACTATGATCCAGGGTAAGGAAAGAGGAGGGCGAGCGGTGGAGGTGGAGACCTCCCGCTCGCCCAGCTCAGTAAGGGGGGTGATCTCCCCTCGTCTCGTGCCCCCCAAGGTAGGGGCGAGAAACCCAGTAAGGGGCGAGACCATCCAGGGGGCGACCCTGGCTGGGTCTCACCCAGCCCCAGTAAGGGGCGAGACCAGCAGGGTGGCCGCCCCTGACTGGGTCTCGCCCAGCCCCAGCAGGAAGGGGCTAGATCAGCAGGGGGCGCCCCTGGCTGGGTCTCGCCCAGCCCTAGTTAGGGGGTTCGCCGAGCCCCGCGAAGTACCCCCCCCCCCCTCGCCCGGTTCCGGGGGGAGGGGTTGGTCTGCGTTTAGCGCTCCAGAACAGCGGAATTCGGCTATCCGCAGGCCATTTTCGAGAGTATTTTGGTAATTTCGCGGACCAGTTATTGGCTATTTGCATCCCAAATTCTGGAATCCTATAAATAGGACCAAAGGGGCACCATTTGGGGGCAAGCTTATCCTAGGCTAGCTCTCTCTCCCTCTCCCTCCCCAGGTCTCTTTCTAGTGGGGTGAGGAGAGCCTCCAGTGGTGCCTAAGCCCGGCATTGGCTTGGGAGGGGAAGCGCTCTAAAGATCTTCCGGGTATGTGGTGGGACCTCCTCGCCGAGCCCTTGGTCCAGTTCGTAGTGCCTCAACCTTCAACCTAGAGCTCTCCTTTGGGGGAGTAAGTGTTGGTCGCCCCTCAGCTTGCTGAGGGACCCGAACTCCACAGAGACCGAGGCTTGTTCATCAAGTTGCCGGTTTCAACACCGAGCTCACCTGGAGGGGGAGGAAACTCCACACCTATCAGGGAGCCGAGCTCACCTGGAGGGGGAAGAAATCAACACTTTCCCAAACTATCCGGGGGCGGAGAACCAGTCCACGTCCCAGGTGCTTACCCTCACCGAGGGACGGAGGGATTCAACCATCTTATCAAAGCAACTGGGGGCAGAGAACAAGTCTGCGTCCTAGGTGCTTACCTTCACCTGGAGGCAGAGGAACTCAACCATCTTATCAAAGCAACTGGGGGCAGAGAACCAGTCCACGTCCCAGGTGCTTACCCTCACCGAGGGACGGAGGGATTCATCCATCTTATCAAAGCAACTGGGGGCAGAGAACCAGTCCGCGTCCTAGGTGCTCACTATCACCTGGAGGCAGAGTAACTCTACCATCTTATCAAAGCAACCAGGGGGCAGAGAACCAGTCCACGCCCTAGGGGCTTAGCTTTCCTGGAGGCAGAGGAATTCAACACCTTTCCAAACCAATTGGGGGCGGAGTACCCGTCCACGTCCTAGGGACTTAGCTTGCCTGGAGGCAGAGGAAGCCAGTGTAAGACCCCTTTTTTTTAAACACCGGGTCTTAGGCCCAGAACCGCCATTTTGCGGTGACACCTTCACTCGGAAAGGTCGTCACTACAAAATGTCGATCCTGCCGGCCAAATCGATCACAGAGAAAAGTGCATTAAAGAAGACAAGTCCACAGAATCATCATGAAAAATATAAAAATGTCCACATGATATAACTGAATAAAAAGATAACAATGGTTACAATAATAAAGGGCTCATGCCCTGTACATCATATCCTCACTACAAGATCACACGCGGAAGCTAACTCCTAATCACTCACTGATCCTGAAGTGTAAGTAAATCTTATGATATGGCTCTCCAAAAATTATGATAAATCTATGATGATCAAATAACATCAGAAACAACATATCATATTTTTACAGTAAGAAATTGTCCTCTAATTTAATTATTTATCACCTATCCAAAATAGTAGTTTTATGAAGGAACCACCAAAAAGATCAACACTAAAATTATGGGAAAATTACCAAACTCTTGTATTCACCAGAAAAGACTACCGACTAAGTTTCAGGATTTAAGGAAATCATTTTCTCACTAAAATAAATACTTTAAGAAAACCTAAAAGAAAATAAATTGTGAAGTAGCCTACTGATTTAAGTCTTCAAAATCTCTATAAAAATTCACAGAGCTTTCTAATGTTCTGAAAGGTCCTAACACCAATTTGCACAATTTAACCATGAGTTTTGGACCCTCAAATATTTTTCTTAAGTCTAAATCAAAAACAGGTGCCTTGTGAAAGAAGTACTGATTAAATCATTTAGTAAAATTCACAAAAATTACCAGAAGTCTAAGCCATGATTATAAGGGCACCACCAAAGTTTCATCATCATCCAAGACTTTTTAAGCTTGTAAATGTTTCTTATAGGAAGTTTCCCTAAAGGGGTTATGTCCTAATTCAAAGGGAATATTGGCTCCTAAAATTCTTATAAAATTACTCAGTGCCTATTTACACCTTATGAACCTATCCACTAAGTTTCATAACCATCCAGGGACTTTTGACCACATGGCCTTCACAAGGTTCTAAATGCACACCTAGGAATAAAACTAGGGTCCTAGGGCTTAATCACCTCTACACCGCCCCAAACCACTCATGGGGATACTTTAGGTGATCCTAAACCAGCAGACAAGGTTCCATCTCATGGTGAGGAGATTTGACCCCAAAATTCCAAGATAAACACCATGCCCTAACTTTGACCCAACTTGACCTAAGTTGGGTTTACAAATTACTCAACTAAAACAGTCCCAACTGGGCTGAGATTTTTACCTGGAACATAACTCAACCCTAAAAAGCACCCACCAAAATTTGGAGGGCATTGGAGGTCTTTTGACCCACTAATTAATTATTAGATGATTTATGAAATTATTTCAAAAACCTTAGAAAAAAGTTCTCCTAAAAATCCCATCTTTTAGTATGTTGTGGGGGGGGGGGGGGGGGGCATGAGACTAGTTTAGGTTTTAAATATCAAGGCTATAACATCTACCAACAAAAAGATATGAAGGAAAGAGTGACTGCCCTATCCTAGGGACCAGTCCCACTATTTTGTCTCTACATGGAGCTACAGTACTCCTTTTGGGGTGAAATCAATTTTATAACACAGTAGACTTCAAGGGCTACAACCTTGGTGTTGGACACATTTTAATCAGAGGTGATCTAGTATTTTAATAATTAAAACAAACTACAGCAAAAAGGTGTGACAGAAATCATATAAACATTTAATTATATAACTGTTTCAATAACGCTCGACGAAAGCAGAACGACTCTGCGTTCGACGAAATTAACTGCGCCCGACGAATGCAGAACAACTCTGTGCTCGACGAAATCTGAATAAAGCTACGTTTGACTAAATTAACAGTGCCCGACTAATTAACAAATAACAGCGTTCGACGAAAATAACAAATAACAGCGTTCGATGAACGAAGAACTGCGTTCGACGAACGCCGAATATTTCTGCATTCGACAAACGTCTAACTCAGTTCGACGAATGAAATGATATATACGTAAACATTATTAATAAGATCTGACGGCTCTCTATCATCGTCCCAGCGAAATGGACGGCGCGCGACAGCCCGACCTGGGCTTCCTTGCAGGGTGATTTCCCGGCCACCTACGCCTCTTTCCGGCCGGCCAATGCCACCATCACCTCCGCTGAGGTGGTGGCTGGCGATAAGAGGTGGTTGGCCGGCCGGAGGTGGTCGGATCTGAGTTTTAGAGGAGGGAAAAGAGCTCGAAACGAGCCTTTTTTGGAAACGCAATCCGAGCCCTATTGGGCACGGATCAAGCCCCAAATTAAGAAATGATCTAGCACCAAGGGAGAAGAAGAGGATCAGACCTGTTTGAGTGCTTGGCTCCTTGCCGATTTCTTGTTGGCCATGGCCGTCCTGGAGATTTTGATGTCATGCCAATTTAGGCCTCCTCTGCACGATTCTCTCTGGAGGGTTGGGGAAACTCTTCCTCTCTGAGTACTGAAGGAAATGGGGGGGGGGGGGGGGGGGGGTTCAATCGGGATGGGATGTCTTTATTCCTGATAGCCATTAATGGCCATTAACCCAGACTTCGGTTTCTTCCAATTTTCTCTTAATACAGTCCCCCTGGCCATAGAAACCCCAGATTTCGTTTGTAACTGATGGGGGGAAGGTGAATGCTCATCAATTGGGAGGGAAATGAAGGATCAATTGCAATAAATCTCCATGCATGCTCTCTTTCTCTCTCTCCAATTTGGGGGAAACTTCTCTTTTCTCTCTCCTAGTCACCAAACACAGATTCCAAGAGGTAAATTCAGAAATCAGCAGGCCCACTAGATGGTGGATCTCCTTAATTGGGCCTGGCCCAAATAGATTGGGCTAGATTAGGTTAAATTGGGGGTAATTTGACCTAAATTAAGCTTGAGTTTGACTTTGGTCAAATTGACCAATTGGGTTGACCCCAAAGGGTGGCTTAGGCTCCATTGGCTTCCCTTAAAGGTTAGGAATGTCTAGGTAGGGTCAATTTGACAAGGTGAGGGTGAATTGCCCCTTATTAGGGCACTTTGACCAATTTAGGGTTTAGGGCAAATTGGTCAAATTGGAGGCCCTGTGATGGGGCTTTTTGGTCCATTAGGATCCTAGTACCCATACAAGGGTAGGGGCATGGTCAATTTGGCATGGTAGGGGCCAATTGACCTTAATTGAGCTAGTTTGACCAATTTAGGGTTAAGGTTGACTTTAGTCAAATTGGCCTCTTAGGTTAACCCCAATGGGTCACTAGTGCTTCAAGGAGACCTCTAATGGGTTAGGGATGATATGGTGGGATCAATGTTCAAAGTGGGGCCCCTAAATCCAATCCTAGGCTTGTTAACTGGAAATTGCTATTTGCAGACCAAGGTGGTTTTCTTCTTCTTTCCTAAGGCCAAGTGGTCTCTTCAAGCTTCCTAGGGTTTTGTCATGACCTAGTCATGACAAAACCACTCTAGGGGTCTAGCTGTTTGGGGGAAGTTACAACCAGCACCTTCCCAAACCAATTGGGGGCAGAGTACCCGTCCACGTCCTAGGGGCCTAGCTTACCTGGAGGCGGAGGAACTAAACACTTTTTCAAACCAACTGGGGGTGGAATACCCATCCACGTCCTAGGGGCCTAGCTTACCTGGAGGCGGAGGAGCTCATCATCTTTCCAAGTCACTTAGTCAAGTAGCGAGTCGACCCGATGAGTCTCCCATCTGCCGGCATGACTGAGCCCGGAGAATGGTCTCTAGTCGGGGATCTTACCAACTGGAGGCGGAGTACCCATCCACGTCCTAGGTGCTTACCTTCACATGGAGGCGGAGGAACCCAACACCTTCCCATACCAACTACCAAGTAGCGAGTCGACCCGATAAATCTCCCATCTGCCGGCATGACTGAGCCCGGAGAATGGTCTCTAGTCGGGGATCTTACCAACTGGAGCAGGAGTACCCATCCACGTCCTAGGTGCTTACCTTCACCTGGAGGCGGAGGAACCCAGCACCTTCCCAGACCAACTACCAAGTAGCGAGTCGACCCGATGAGTCTCCCATCTGCCGGCATGACTGAGCCCGGAGAATGGTCTCTAGTCGGGGATCTTACCAACTGGAGGCGGAGTACCCATCCACGTCCTAGGTGCTTACCTTCACCTGGAGGCGGAGGAACTCAGCACCTTCCCATACCAACTACCAAGTACCGAGTCAACCCGATGAGTCTCCCATCTGCCGGCATGACTGAGCCCGGAGAATGGTCTCTAGTTGGGGATCTTACCAACTGGAGGTGGAGTACCCATCCACGTCCTAGGTGCTTACCTTCACCTGGAGGCGGAGGAATCCAGCACCTTCCCAGACCAACTACCAAGTAGCGAGTCGACCCGATGAGTCTCCCATCTGCCGGCATGACTGAGCCCGAAGAATGGTCTCTAGTCGGGGATCTTACCAACTGGAGGCGGAGTACCCATCCACGTCCTAGGTGCTTACCTTCACCTGGAGGCGGAGGAACCCAGCACCTTCCCAGACTAACTACCAAGTAGCGAGTCGACCCGATGAGTCTTCTATCTACCGGCATGACTGAGCTCGGAGAATGGTCTCTAGTCGGGGATCTTACCAACTGGAGGCGGAGTACTTATCCCCGTCCTATGTGCTTACCTTCACCTGGAGGCGGAGGAACCCAACACCTTCCCAAACCAACTACCAAGTAGCAAGTCTACCAGATGAGTCTCTCTTCTGCCGGCATGACTGAGCCTGGAGAATGGTCTTTAGTCGGAGATCTTACCAACTGGAGGCGGAGTACCCATCCACGTCCTAGGTGCTTACCTTCACCTGGAGGCGGAGGAACTCAGCACCTTCCCAGACCAACTACCAAGTAGCGAGTCAACCCGATGAGTCTCCCATCTGCCAGCATGGCTGAGCCCGGAGAATGTTCTCTAGTCGGGTATCTTACCAACTGGAGGCGGAGTACCCATCCACGTCCTAGGTGCTTACCTTCACCTGGAGGCGGAGGAACCCATCACCTTCCCAGACCAACTACCAAGTAGCGAGTCAACCCGACGAGTCTCCCATCTGCCGGCATGACTGAGCCCAGAGAATGGTCTCTAGTTGGGGATCTTACCAACTGGAGGCGGAGTACCCTTCCCCGTCCTAGGTGCTTACCTTCACCTGGAGGCGGAGGAACCCAACACCTTCTCAGACCAACTACCAAGTAGCGAGTCGACCCGATGAGTCTCCCATCTGCCGGCATGACTGAGCCCGGAGAATGGTCTCTAGTCGGGGATCTTACCAACTGGAGGCGGAGTACTCATCCCCGCCCTAGGTGCTTACCTTCACCTGGAGGTGGAGGAACCCAGCACCTTCCTAGAGGCTTTACCTAAGGTTCTATCTCTACCTACTTTTCATTCAACATGGGGATGTTACATATCTATTACAATGCGCCTTCTTGCGCCTACTCAGCCACATGCATCTCAGACATCTTTTTTATCACCTCCTCCACTTTCTCTGCCTTCGCATTCCTTCTCTTTCTCCTGGTCCTTCCTGCTTCCCTGGTCAACCTGGAGGCGGAAGACTTGCTCCTGGAACCGGTCTGCGTAGCTTCCCAGCGTCTCCCCTGCTTCTGTTGAATCAAGAAAAGGGACTCGGGCCCCTTCCTCCCCTTCTTCGAGGTGGGAACCTTAACAAGAAACTTCGACGCAGGTCCTTGAAGCTGTAGATGGTACCTGATTGGAGCGGGTGGAACCAGTCTTTTGCCTCTCCCTTGAAAGTGATGGCGAAGAGCCTGCACTTGGAGGCGTTCGTCATCTGCCTGACCGATACCATGTCTTCAAACCACTGGAGGTGCTGAATAGGGTCGTCCTTCCCCTGGCGAGTCGAAGGCGTTCTCTCCATCTCTCCACCGGGGTAGCCGGCCCTGGGAGAGCCGTTGAAGAGCCCTCTTGCTTGGAGACCCGAGCCCTCCCTGTGGCTAGCTCCTTCCCTTACCGACGTGCTTGCCCCATCTCTATGGGAGATGGCAAGGAGAGCACAGGTGCGGGTGGTGTCGAGCACTCGCCGCGAGGGGGGAGTGCGACCCGCATGAGCTCCAAAACCGACTCCTTGAACTCTTCAAATTCCCTTTTCTTCACGCACTTGTTGGTAGGGGGTGAGTCCCCCAGCTCATCGCTTCCAGCCATGAGACTTGCTCAGAGCTTTCCGAACTAGCTGCTCCCACGCTCACCACACCATAATGTTGAAACCAGAGAACTGGTCTCGACGTTTGAAAGGGAGATGCAGCTAACCCTAACTTAACCCGAGCTAGACCCTTGACCAGTTACTAAGAGCCGAAGAACCTTACCCTTGAAGAACACCTAAGTCCACAGATGAACTCCTTAAGCTGCAGCGTGGAGGTCCCACCACATACTCGGAAGCTCACAAGGAATTAACTTCCCCTCCCAAGCCAATGCTGAGCCTAGGCACCTTGGAGGGCACTAAGGATCACCTCACCGTCCACCTTAGATGACAAGGGGAGGGGAGGGGTAGTGCTTGCTCACAACACACACGCGAGGGAGGGGGGTACCAACAACCCTTCCCAAGGTGCCCACCCATGAGGGTCTATTTATAGACTTCCCAAAATCGGGCTGCGGATAGCCAAAATTTTGCTATCCGCAGCCCAACCACGAACCTGGATGATCAGAGCGAGAGGGGGGCGAGTGGAGGATGAGACTTCCACTTCCCCCTTTGCCGGGGGTCGGACGAGTGGACCGAGGTCCACCGCCCTTACTGGGCGAGTGGACCCTTGGTCCACTCGCCCAGCTGCATGGGGCGACTCGCCCCTACCCTTGGGCGAGTGGGGGGGGGGGGGGGGGGGGGGGAGTGGACCATGGGTCCACTCGCCCAAGGGTAGGGGCGAGTGGACCAATGGTCCACTCGCCCGGGGCCTTGGGCGAGTGGACCCAAGGTCCACTTGTCCAAGGAGGTCTACCCCCCGGGCCTTCTCTTTCCGGTCTTAACGGCCTCCGACGGTTCGGTCCGTTGCGTCATGGTCACTCTTACTACCACGACCTCATCCGCGTCGGGTCACACCGACTCAGAAAATATGATGGTTGTACATGCATGACCTCAAAGCAAACTGAGGACAAATGAGTCGCAGAGTTATTAGAAGGGCATCCAGGAAGGTTTTTTGATAATTTTCGCATGTCGAAACAAATCTTTTTGGACCTATTGAACTTATTACAACAATCATATGACTTAAGAGGATCCAGAAGGACTTCAACCCGGGAGGTGTTGGGAATGACATTATACATTCTTGGCCATCATGAAACTATAAGAAAGACGTCCGAACACTTCCAACATTCAACTGAAACAATTAGTCGATATTTCGAGAAAGGGTTACGCGCACTGACACGCCTTTCAATGGATATCATAGCACCTACTGATCCACAATTCAGACATATTCCCTCCCATATTGAAAATGATGACACATGTACATGCCTTATTTCAAGGACTACATCAGAGCAATTGATGAGACACATGTAGATGCTTGCATTCCGGTACATGAGTAAGTCATATATATTGACCGATGTGGATCACCAACTCAAAATGTAATGACAGTGTATGATTTCAATATGTGCTTTACATCTGTTGTACCTAGATGGGAGGGTTCAGCTCATGATAGCCGCATTTTATGATCGAGTTGTGCGAGATAGAAAGTGTAAATTTCCATATGCGCATCCAGGTAAATTTATCACCACATTTATAGTGAATTATTATTATTTATCACTTAATATTTAAAAATTTATATATTTAATCATTTAAATACAGGGAATATTATCGAACGAAGCTTTGGCGTATGAAAAAAATAAATGACGCGTTCTTAGAAACATGTCACAATACTCATTTTCAAAGCAATGCATAAATGTGGTTGCTACACTGACCCTCCATAATTACATAAGAAGGCATATGCCTAGGCCGGTTGATCCAAAGTTTAGAGCTTGTGATCTTGATGAGACCTTCGTGCATCCAAAGGCATACGAACATAGCACAACGTCGACGAACCGACATGATCACAGCTCCGAGTGTAGAGCCAATTACACATGAGGGGACAGGTTAACCTGAGATGTCTGCTTTGAGAGAATTCATTGCGGAACAATTAGAAAATACTCATGGGTACAATTCAAATATATGTAGTTTAACAAACAAACTACTTATTTTATGTTAAATTTATCTAATCTGACGTAATTCACTTTTGCAGATGATATTTATTTTCGTTGGAGAAAAAAGACCGTCATCTAATTGAATTATATTTATCGCAAATATTTATGTCGAACAAATTGTTTAATTCTTAGTTGTACTTCGTAAATTATACGTACTGTTTAATTTTCATTACTGTTTAATTTTAATTACTTTTTAATTTTCATTACTATTTAATTTTTATTACTGTTTAATTATGCACCACTGTTTCACACAACACTGCAAATACAGTTTTTCAAACAATTTCATGAATTTTTCCACCACTGCAAAACAACAGATTCTTGCTCCACTGTTTCCCACAACTGCTTCTCACAACGCTGCAGCTCAACCAAACAGACCCTTAGGCTCTGTTTTGGATGCCAGTGGCAGTGGGAAAGCACTATTCCCACCGCCATCATCTTTTTTAGTTTGTTTGGATGTGAAGCTTTTTCAAACGAGTTTTTACAAGAGTTGTTTGGGAGGGTTTTTGAGCTCTCAGTCCAACAAAGCTTTCTATAAACCACTCTCTGCTTTCGGCCTTTCATTCTTTAGTTGATGGTTTTTTCTCCCATTCGTCATTATTCCCTAATTCATTATCTTTGCTTCTGTCGCTGAACTTTTGTAATATGTTTATTTATGAATTATATAATATTTATTTATCTTTGTAATAAATGATTAACGTAATACATATTTTTGTTATTAAAAAGTTAAGCATCTGTTATTAATAAGTTGTTCTTCTAAATAGAAAAAACATAAACAACTTTTTGAAAATCACTTAAATGAAAATTTTTCAAACAGTCTATAATTTTTTCTTAACAATTTTCTGGACAGCTCTAATGTCATCGTTAGATATCTCACAACAGCTTTTTTCACCACCACCACTGCCCCAAACAGAGCCTCAGAGATTCGGA
Organism: Dactylorhiza incarnata; assembly: GCA_033032865.1. Taxonomy (NCBI): domain Eukaryota; kingdom Viridiplantae; phylum Streptophyta; class Magnoliopsida; order Asparagales; family Orchidaceae; genus Dactylorhiza; species Dactylorhiza incarnata. The sequence continues at coordinate 1,274,879 of JAWHQI010000347.1, read as the reverse complement.
TATATAGGTAGAAAAGTACACGGAAGCAAAATGTTAAGAGGGAGAATCGACACTTGTAGAGAGAGGCCAAATGCTCTCTTTTAAGGGAGCTGCAGAGGCATTTTAATTAAAGAACTGGTGGTTTGCTGACGGCCCGGAGCTCAACGAAGGTTTCACTTGTCCTCTTCCGTTTGGTGGTAGCCTTCTCCCACCTCTCTCCTCGAAACTGGGATCTATTAATGGAGAACTCACTCTTGTGTTAGTTTTAGGATTAGTTTTAACGAAGACCCATCTGTTTTTAGTCTTTTTGAAGACAATTTAAGGCAATATCCTTATCGATTGAAGAGAACGCGATTAATCAGCCTGCAACGGTAGATTCATCATCAGTGTAAGAAAGAAAAAGTTGCGTCGTTGGACTCATTTTATTTTACTACACAAACATGAACTTAGTCGTGGGAGACATCCAAGAGAAGGTCCATTTGACGCTGTGTTTTTGCTCCGATGAGTTTAGACAAAAATGCTACTATAGTAAAAAAAAATGTGTTTGGCATGATAACGGCTAAGACCGCCACAAAGGAAAAAATTAATTTTGAACATAAAAGTGAATGGTGTTCCTTGGGAGATGATCAGACGTTCACAATTTTCTTACCAAAGTGACTAGATGGACAAAAATCTAAGAAGAGAGAGATGTTTTATTACAGCTAATCACTTCTCCAATGTTCCCACGCATATGATCATGGCCGCCCAACTTTCTTCTGGAACAAAGAGAGGGTTCTTTCATAGGATTGAGTCCCATACAGAAGGTGTGTGTGTGTGTTGAAGGTAAAATACCAGTTTTTTTTTTAAATTTTAAAAACTTCTTCTTGTTCTGTCCAACAAATGTGCATCTTGTTGTTCTGTACTCAGCTTTCAGCAGCAGGAGCAATCTTGTTTCAGCCATTTACAGACCAAACCAGAGTTGGAAAAGGAAAATTTAGAGAGGACGAATGGAAGATTAGAGCAACATCAGTGCGCGGAGGTGAAGTCATGCTGTCTTCCACACTTAACCATTCGGCATGACAGTGGCAATCGTGAACACAATGATTATGATGGGACGTCCGGCCACACCTGAGGAACTCCATCTATTTTATGTTCAAAATTGTTATTTTTTTCTTTGCGGCGGTCATAAACGTTGTCATGCCAAACACATTCTACGGCTGCGGCGTTTCTGTCCAAACTCACCGGAGCAAAAATGCAGCCAAATGGTCCCTTATTCCATATGGACGGAGGGGCTGGATCTCAGTCGAGATGAGCTATAGCTCGACTTCTGTATGCCAACTTAATTAGCGAGCCTGTGAAGTGAGATGATGCTCGACCTATGGGGGATTGAGAACATGCGCTAATAGATGGTGATAATGTTCACTAATAAAGGATTTTAAAGGCGGTAAGCCGAATTAAGATGCCGAAAACTCCTGGTGGAGTATGCGGCAATAATCTCATGTGATAAAGAGATCATCACTCTGTACCATTGCTTCATCCATGAATATAAGATTCAGAAAGTAACCCAGGAGTTAGGCAGCATCCAATAGTTTGAACAAAGGAATTGATTCAAGTTCAGGTACATCATACCCTCGTATTGATTCGGACACCAAACATTTCAATGCACATAAGAAAATTTCTATTTAGCAATCATGATCCCTTAAATTATACAGTCAGAAGAACAAATCACATTCTATAAACAACATAAGAATGATATTTCATCACTTCAAACAGCACAGAATACTTCCAACATCCCTAATTTGCATCCTCCGACGAATTAGAACTGCCGCTAACATCTAGAAAAGCTTCAGGAATAAGCCTTCGCGCATCAGCCTCAGATAGAAACTTTCTCGCCAAGTGAACCTTCCCCGAGCTATGCAGCCCTTCAGAAAGCTCAGCCAACAAATCTTTGTCCGGTGTGATCCACGCTTCCATCAATTCCCTCAAAACATCAAGCGCTCCTTCAAAATCTTTGTTCTTACAGAAGGTGGTGATCAAAATCTTAAATGTTTCATAATTAGGATGACATCCACTCTTCTTCATAGCCTTGTAGATCTCAAAAGCCCTCTCAGAATTCTGCCTCCTGCAATGGCCGCTTATAAGAGCAGCAAAAGTCGATGCATTTGGTGCAATATTTTCTCTGTCCATCTCTTTCACGAATAAAGCAGCTTTCTTCGTCTTCCCTTCATTGCAGAAACCTAAGATCAGTGCATTATATGTAAGAATATCAGCCTTCAAACCATTCTTCATCATCTCCTCATAAATCCTCAAACACATTTCACCATTACACAGCTGACTATAACCATTGATCAGGGTATTGTATGTCACAGTGTTGGGACTGGCATCCTTGACTTTCATCTCACTCAGAATCCTATTAGCTTCATGCATTTTTCCTTCTTTGCAGAACCCATAAATAATCGTATTGTATGTTACGACATTTGGCTCCAAACCCTTACTTTGCATCTCATTCTTCATCTTCAAGACAGAACTCATGAGCCCTTTCCTACAGTATGCAGCAATCAACGTGTTGAACGAAGAGACGGTGGGGCTAAAACCCGCGGACTCCATCTTTCCGAAAACATCCAAAGCCTTTTCCAATCTTCCTGAACTGCACAATGCCAGCATGACCATGTTCAGAGTATACAGATTGGGAGAAATTCGACACCGGCCCATCTCATTATAAAAAGACAGAGCAATGTCGATCCGGCCAAGATCGAGCAAGGAGGCCATGAAAGCATTGCAAGATCGGACGGTGGGGAGGAAGCCATACTCTCTCATCCAACGAAATGTGTCGGTGGCACACCTAAACTTCTTCAGGTGCGCATATGTTTTGAAGAGAGCGTCAAAGACATTAGGAGAGGACTCACAAAGGCGGTAGGAAGAGATGAGGGCCTCAAACAGCTCTAAAGCAGGCATTTTTAAGAGAAGAATTTTCCTAAAAATGGACTCTGCGGCCCTAAATCTCCGAGCATTGGCGAGTATGTGAAGGATGATGGACTGACAATCAAGGGTTTGTGAATCACTGCTGTGGATGAGGACCCAGTCATAAAATTCGAGGGAGAGGACAGGATCTTTCTGAATTTTGAGAAGAATGTGCTTGGTTCTGAAGGGATTAAGACCATGAACGAAGCCATTGAGCTTGGACCAATCTCCGTGAATCAAATGACTGTGTGCAACGTTGACAAAATCAAGATCATTCCCCCGAGGGTCGGCAATGGAGCGATGTGGGATTGGGAGTGTAGAGGAGTGGATTCTTCTTACTATGGAACTAACTTGTCTTTTAATGGAGTCCGCCTCAGTGGAGAATCTATGAAAGGAGAAACTTCTCATGGAGGATTTATTAGTTTCTGTTGTAGAGTTTACAGTGGTACTAATAAGACTTGTTGAAACAGGAAGACGCAATAATCACAATAGCATGCTTTGTTCAAATGAATGGCAGCTGATTTGCTTGAATAGACGCCTGAATACGGATTCCGAAAGATGGATGAAATCAGAAGCAAACATCGATTTATTCATCGTCCCCGTCTCAGGAAGATAGTTGAGATCATGGCCACTAACTAGCCTGCAGAGAGTTCGGAAGTCGCCTATCTACAGAGCCACAAAGGCAAAGAGAATCACCTATCTGTAGAACCACTAAGGCCAAGAGAATCTGCAGAGATGAGCAGCGGGGGGAGGTCGATAAAAGCCGCAGAGGGCAAGGGGGAGGGTATCAGAGCCGTGGAATAACAAGAGGGAGTCGACGGCGACGGCGACGGCGACGGCGGAGAGAAGAGTCGGCGGCAGGGCGAAGGTAAAGGGGCGACGCCCCGAGGGCTGAGCGCAGATGAGAAAGGCGGGTTCCCACTCTCAGACCTAATGGTGGTTTCAAATGAAATAAAAATGTTCTAAAAAATGACTCATGTTTCTAAATTTATTTTTGAGCAAATTTTATAAGCAGTGTTAATTGGGCAATTGGCATCCCAAAAAAATTAAAATTTCTCATTTTATTAATTATAATTGCACACCAAAAACACCTAAAATCTCGCCATCATCGTTGATGCGCACCCGTAAAAATGATACAGGATGTTGTCCTGTATCACGTATCCGAATGGGTACCGCCGAGCACGCAAGCGCCACGCGTGGCGTGAAAATCAAAAGGTGTACGCGGCAACCAATACATATCAATCGTCGCGTCAATAGACGCGCTCGTTACGGCGCGACATTCGTCGCGCCGAGGGGCGCAGCGCTCGCCGCAGCACCCGCCGCGTCGAAACGGCGCGGCACCCGCCGCACCAAAATGGTGCGGCGCTGCCACACCTAAAAGGGGGTGCGGCAGTGCCGCACCCCCATCTGCCTTGGGGGGTACATTGGGGGGGTGCGGCATTACCGCACCCCCCAATGCAATGTGCCCCCACTCCCCAATTGGGGAGTCACGTAAACGTAAATAGTAACTCCCCAAGAGGGAGTTATGTGAATAGTAACTCCCAAGAGGGAGTTACGTGAATATTATTCACGTAACTCCCCAACTAGGGAGTGCTCCCGGCCACCTCCGCCTCGAGGTCTTCTCACGGTCGCGCATCGAGCATCTTCGCGTTCACCGCACTCAGAATGCTGACCAAACTACACGCCAGAACATTATTCTCGCATGAATATTATTCTCCCGTGAATATTATTCTTACGGAATATTATTCACCACGCTCAGAACAGCTCCACGCTAACTGCGCGGCCGCAACACCTCCTAAGTCCCCATTCACGACACGCGCGGAACTCTCCCAAGTGCACGTCGCGTTCACCGCGCACTCAGAACGCCTCCGCGTTCACCATGCGCTCAGAACGCCTCCGCGTTCACCGCGCGCTCAGAACGCCTTCGCGTTCGCCGCGCTCTCAGAACGCTCCCGAGTTCGTTGCGCACCCAGAACACTTCCGTGTTCGTTGCGCGTTCAGAACGCTTCTGAGCGCACTCAGAACATTCCCACATTCCGGGCACGCTCACTTTTTGTCTTTCTAATTTCTCAGATTGCAGGAACGGCTGGTCGCCTTTTTCGCCTTCAATAAAGCTGCCCGAACTGCCCAAGGGCAAGACGATCATTTACGAAAAATGGCGATCTGTGTGCTCCGAACTAGAAAATGTGATTCGTCCGCCAGGTGGTTACGGTGGTTATAGCGATGAAATTACCGGGCTACCCCCGGCTAAAGCTATAAAAGGAGCCCAGAGCCTTCATTTGAGGGGACCTTGCCTTCTGCACCCGGGAGAGCTCCTTTGAAGATTTCCACGGAATTCTCCTTCGGCGCTTGAAGATCTCCTTCATGGACTTGAAGATTTCCTTTCTCCCGAAAGGCGACTGAGCATTCTCACTTTTGTTCTCCCGAAAGGCGACTCAACATTCTCACTTTTGTTCTCCACCATTCTCAGAAGGAAAAAAGACTTAGTTTTCCGAGAGGTGACCTGTCACATTCGGAACTCTCTCTCTATATATATATTATTGTAACGAGCGACAACCTGTCGTGCTCGAATTCTAAATACCTGACTGTAACCCCTCAGAAGATAGTGAAGTTTGGTCGGCACAGCTCCGACAGTGTGGTTTTTTACCCTTTCCGGGTTTTCCACGTTAAAAAGTCTCAGTGTACTCAACGAATCTCTCTTTGACTGTTTGCGCGCTCGGTTCGCTTCCGAGCTAAGGTGGTTCAAATCGACCGGTCTACCAAAGCACCCGAGCGACCCGCAACAATCGTATTCGCGTGCCGGAAGAGGGAAGTTGTCATGTTGGCGGAAACCAGCTAGCATGCGGTTGGTGATCACCGCTAAGGCCGCTGCCGCTAAGGCCGCTGCCGCTGTTGTAGCAATGCAACGGGGACGGGGCCAAGACGGTGGATTGGAGTAGCGATCTGAGATGTGATCGCTCTGCTGTTGTTGTTGCTCCAGATCTTACTTCAGGCTCATCACATCCTGCAGCTAAGCGCACACTTGATTCTCTTCTTTTCCCATTTTGATCCTTTCTCTAATGCTCTCGTTCTCCCTACCTCCCCCTCGCTCCCCCTTTCCCGAATTTTTTGTTAAACAAGAGATCCAAAAATAGGAATCTACCCGTCTCCACCCTCTCTCCCTCATTTTCCCGATTTTTTTTATTAAAACCAGAGATCAGATAATTGGTGGTTGCCCCACCCATAGTTGTTCCATATCTCATTCTAAAAGGGCAATGTTGTAAAGTATGTTATTTTCACACCGTTATGTTATTGACGCACCAAAGCTAGCACGGTCCGCCTGTCTCATTCGTTGCGAAAGCTCTGATTCATTGTAGTTGTAAGAGCTTTGGCTTTCATCTTGAGAAGTTCCGGAGGCTCATCTACTTTACTTGGGAAGCCATAGAACCCCTCGCTGGGTCAACAACATTTGCAAATGTCGACCTCATTTCCGTTCTTCAGTGAAGATCTATTCTTCCGCCTCCATCTTCAATATTGCATTCAAGACCTATAATCACCGTCTTCCTCCTTTCATGCAATCAAGATATGGCATCCCCTCATGTAGTCAAGAGCCATCATCATCTTCTTCAAATGAGAGCCGTTGTCATCTCCTGCGGTCGAGAGGGATGGTCTGGCAACGTCGAGGTTGCGAAACGGGTGAGAGCGATGGTCCCACGTTGCGTGAAACAGGTAGGTGAGGTGGTGTGCGCTTAACTGGTGAGTGTTAAAATTAAGGATTTTGGTGTTATTTTGAATTTTTTAGATGTGCTACTAGCCAAATCTTGTGTGCTTATAGCATTGCCCTTCTAAAAAATACATAAAACCTCTTGCACCTTAGGGATCGGGTGCAATCCCCCGATCTCCTCCGTTTTGATATTGTCTTCCTCCTTTCATATGAAAGAGTTGTTGAGAAAGTACTGACTTTCGATGTAGATGAAACTTTTCGCCCTTCAAATCGCATTGATGTATGCATTATGAATGCTTTGATCGATGTTGTCTTTTCTCGGGGTATTTTTTGGTATCCGCGTGAATACTCATGGAGGCATCAGAGTAGGCTGTGACGGGGATGGTGAGCCTGGACTACAAATATTTTTCAACTGCGAATATTTTTTGGGACTGCGTCCGTCAATGAACCATGAATAGCCCAAATCAGATATGATGTACTTAGGTATTAATGAGGTTATGATTAAAGATAGGGCGCAATGACGACAAAGGATCCATATAGCCGACCCCACTATGGTGGGATAAAGGCTTCAGTGTTGTTGTTGTTGTTGTTGTTACTCACTTTTTTTACCGTGGATACATAAAGTGTTTATATATGACCAACATCTCAATGTTATAACAAGATGCCCTCGTGCATAGTATCTGGCGTTGATATTCTCCTTGGAACAAAGTCCGACGCGATAATACCCCGACATATGGTCGGGCAGTCTAGTTGTTGTATAGTCTTGTGACAGAATATCCGATCATTGCACGGTTTTTGCACATTCAAAAATGTTGTTTATTTATTTATATTGTTTTTTCTCAATTGAATAATATGTAAGGAAGAATCTTCAATGAGATCATGTGAAGAATTTTATGATGTCACACATTTATATATATGGATGTTACCATAACATGAGTTGCACTCAACAAGCCAAGAAAGTGCTTTCTTGCACACTAGCCATGCTCTGTTTGGAACGGCGGTTGTGGGAAAAGTTTTATTCCCACAATCATCACTCTGTTAGAGGTGTTTGATTTTTCAATGGTAGAAAAGCGGCTTCCAAATAAACTAAAAAGAGTTTTTCACTTTTTCATGCTTTTGTTATCGTTGATCAATATCTCATTTCAAATTTTGTTGTTTTTTTATCACATCTTCCCTGGCAGCTCTAATCTCATCACTGATTTCCCACCACCACTTTTACTACGACCCACAACCGTCCCAAACATATTCTAGCACACAAGAATCTAATATAAATCCTAATATGAAGAACGAAGATGAAGAACACAAGAATCCATGAAACGAAGATGATGACAACTATGAATTTATACCAGTGTTTGAGACAGAAAACAACTCAGTTTTGCTTTCTACCACGATAAGATGTAAGAATCAGATGATAATTAATGAGGGCATGTTTGTTTCTCCCGTCCAGATCCTGCGTGACCATGAATGGCGGCGGACCGAAACCCTGGCAAAACAACTATGGTGGCACGCTCGCATCCTATGTGGCAAATTTTCATTGGACAGACACCGTTCCGTGAATATTGCAGATGCATTAATAAGCAAAGAAAAGTTACGAAATACACGTAGAGCATACTCTTCAAGTCATCATAAACTAGCTCCAGGAACTCGGGAGTAGCACAAGATAAGTCATGCCAGATAAAAGTAGAAGTTGCCCTATATTTAGCACAAAAATCGGCCGATCGGTTGGCGTCCCGAGGGATGTGGCAGAAAAGTACCTGACTAAATTCAGCAAGAATAGCTAAACGCATCGCAAGATAATGAAGTATCGAGCCATGTCGGACGGGAACCATTCTGTGCGGAGACTGAGGTTTCATTTGGCGCGGCTTATTTGCTCCGGTGAGTTTGGTCAAAAACGGCATTATCATAGAATGTATGTTTGGCAAGACAAAAGTTATGACCGCTATAAAGAAAGTAAACTAGTTTTGAGTATAAAATGCATGAATTTTTTTAGGTGAGGTCGGGCGTTCACGAACGACGGTCCACGACCGCCGCCACCGCTCCAAACGAAGCCTTAAGCTCCAGCTCAGCATTACTTCACAGGTCCGATGGGAGTTAGGTCTCCAATAAACCTGAAATTTAATTAGTGTCACTAAAGATGCATAATCTTCTTATAGCGAAACCCTAACCCAAATATTATATCGAACCTCATCATATAAGCATAAAATAAGTTTGATATTCGCAAACAGTATGAAACTTTCATACATTATGTATAAGGGTGCTAGCGGTTCAGTTTGTGTCGGTTTGGACCCAAATCGAAACCGAACCGACATGCCTCGGTTTTCGATTTGTCCAAATCAACCCGAACCGAACCCGGTCGGTTCGGTTCAAAGTCGGTTCGGGTTTTTATAAGTTTTTGGCGGTTCGGTGTCAGATTTTTTTACGAGCTAACTAGTGACGCATTCAATACAATATTGACATACTATTCAATACTTCAAACACTATTCTTAAAATTAGCAGGCGACAAATAGGTAAGCACGACTAAATTAATTCAACATGCATGTTTAATTGTTTACTCTTTAGACATATTTATTATAGTTAAAATATCTCCGGCTCCTCCAATCAAATTGATGGATAAACAAACATTAAAACCTTAGCATATTTATATTCAAATGAAATTTTAATCAGTGTCAAATGACATAATTATAGAGGGAAAAAATGGGCTTTAAAAATCTCTAAAATTCAAAATATTTAATGTTCATGGGGGTAGAGCTGTGAATTATTATTTGCTCCAGGTTCCTTGTAGATTTTGCGTGACACTGAAGTGGTGAAGTCTGAACAGTGAACTGTGAACCTGCGTGAACCGAATCAAGGTTGAATCTCATTACCTATATATAATTGATAATTTATAAAATAAAAGCCAACTCATACTTTATAATTATTATAAAACAGAGACTAACATATACATAATTTATAATAATTACAATATCAGTCGGTAACATCGGTTCGGTTCGGTTGGTTTTTACAACTTGAAAATCGACCCGAGCCGATATTACTTCGGTTTTCACAATGTCCAAACCGAACCGACACCGAATCGGGTGGCTCGGTTTCACAATCGGTGCGGTTCGGTCGATTTTGTCGATTTTCGCTCCTCACCCTTAATTATGTAGCATCATTAATCAAATTTAACAACTAGCGAGTTGTTAATATTAGTCGGCTATTTGCCGATTTCCTCCTACAAACAAGAGAAGTCTCCACCGATAATGACAAATTATTTTTTTAATTATATGTAAAACGATTAGATTTAAAAATGAAAAAAAAAACAAATCATATATGTATTAGTCTCCATCATAAATTTCTTAATCATAATTATTTGAGGTTTATGTAAAGTTGGAGGAAAGTGGGCTTCCTCAGTTGGCCCAAGAAATTGACGGGCGGGTCCACCAACGCGTGTCGGCATACAAGGCAAGTCGCCAAAGTAACTGAATATTTTATTTCACAAATGACTGATTGCGAGCCCCATTCTTTGGACCAATCGAAAAGGCAAAAAGTAGCCGTTATGATTTTGGGTTAAAATTTTAAGAATAGACAGGGGTATACATAAAAAATCAAAAATCGAGCGGTTCCAGCATCGGGGCTAGGTACCTTTGAAACATCGGGCCACCGAGCGGTTCCCGGCCCTGCCAACTTGAAGGGAGCCTGGTCAGCGGGCCAGCATAGGGGCAAGGTACCTTTGAAACATCCGGCCACCGAGCGGTTCCCGGCCCTGCCAGCTTGATGGGAGCCTGGTCAGTGGGCCAGCATCGGGGCTAGGCCTACCTTTGAAACATCCGGCCACCGAGCGGTTCCCGACCCTGCCAGCTTGATGGGAGCCTGGTCAGCGGGCCAGCATCGGGGCTAGGTACCTTTGAAACATCCGGCCACCGAGCTGTTCCCGGCCCTGCCAGCTTGATGGGAGCCTGGTCAGCGGGCCTGCATCGGGGCTAGGTACCTTTGAAACATCCGGCCACCGAGCGGTTCCCGGCCCTGTCAGCTTGATGGGATCCTGGTCAGCGGGCCAGCATCGAGGCTAGGTACCTTTGAAACATTCGGCCACCGAGCGGTTCTCGGCCCTGCCAGCTTTATGGGAGCCTAGTCAGCGGGCCAGCATCGGGGCTAGGTACCTTTGAAACATCCGGCCACCGAGCAGTTCCCGGCCCTGCCAGCTTGATGGGAGCCTGGTCAGCGGGCCAGTATCGGGGCTAGGTACCTTTGAAACATCTGGCCATCGAGCGGTTCCCGGCCCTGCCAGCTTGATGGGAGCCTGGTCAGCGGACCAGCATCGGGGCTAGGTACCTTTGAAACATCCGGCCACCGAGCGGTTTCTGGCCCTGCCAGCTTGATGGGAGCCTGGTCAGCGGGCCAGCATCGGGGCTAGGTACCTTTGAAACATCCGGCCACCGAGCGGTTCCCGGCCCTGTCAGCTTGATGGGATCCTGGTCAGCGGGCCAGCATCGGGGCTAGGTACCTTTGAAACATTCGGCCACCGAGCGGTTCTCGGCCCTTCCAGCTTTATGGGAGCCTGGTCAGCGGGCCAGCATCGGGGCTAGGTACCTTTGAAACATCCGGCCACCGAGCAGTTCCCGGCCCTGCCAGCTTGATGGGAGCCTGGTCAGCGGGCCAGCATCGGGGCTAGGTACCTTTGAAACATCTGGCCATTGAGCGGTTCCCGGCCCTGCCAGCTTGATGGGAGCCTGGTGATGAGTCCCAATTATATACACATTTATGGACTCATCTGGGCCGATTTTCTAGTCTTTGCACTTCGCTTCAGACATGTTTTCATTTCTATTTAATACTCCATGCTAAGTGCACTTCTAGGCCCGTTTTGGTGTTATTTCTTGTTCATCTTCGTTACTAGTTTTCATGCAGTGTTAAGTGCCACCTTCAATGGCTAGACTGGTGTTGTATGCTGGAACAGGAGTCGTGCAGGTGTTCCCGGTACAATTCTGTACAGGAACACTGCGCACGATCACTGGCTCTATCGCGCACGACCATTGGTCGTGCGCCACTGATCGTGCGCACTTAACGCCCATTTTATGAGTTCTGTCTCGCTTATCGCACGACCACTTACGATAGTGCGCACGACCACTGGTCGTGCGCCACTGGTCGTGCGAACTTGTATTTTATAATTTTCTTACCTTTCAGGCTCCGTCCAGGCAGGCGCACGATCATAGGATGCCAGTGCGCACGACCACTGGTCGTGCGCCAATGACCATGCGCACTGTTTATTCCAGCGCCTATATATAATCCTGCTCGCGAATTAGGTCGGGATCACCATTGGGAACTCCGTTCAGTCCGCCGTTTTCGCCCTTTCCACAGGTTCTCCGCCCCCTAAGCCTCCTCCATCATCCAAGAGCTTCAAGAAGGAGATTCCACTCATCTTCATCACCAAGCAAGGATTTCTTCGCATCGGACGTGGCCGGATTGTAAAACGCTGGAGAAGACGGGTCCATTGGGAGGTGTGACAGCCCTCCTCTACCCCGGACGCAGTTGGGACCGAGCTAGGATGCGGATTGACAACCCGGTGCTTCCTACCGTGAATCTACAACGAGACTCCGGATTCGGTCGTATCTCTTGCCTCTTTCTTCTACTTGTGTGGATGTATTTGTTTGTAATCTCTATATTTTGATGATGTGCACAATGAATCTTGTTATATAATGTCTATTTCATTTATTTGAGATTTTATTCTTCATATGTGTCTATGAGGTGCGCCCCCATCTAATTTCCATTCCACCATCGTGTTCGGTGCCGCACTAGCAATTGCTAGTGGCGTGTTTGTCGAAGAGGTGCTTGCGACCCTCATTCCGTTAGCCTACTCGTCCATCCGCCCTTGCGACGCAGCGCGCTCAAGGCCTGCCTAGCCTCCATTTCGCCAAGCGAAGCATTGCATAGCGGCATTGCATAGGAGTAGTTGTAGTTGTTTTCGTGTTTTTTTTCCCAAAAGCCAAATCAAATCTCCCGCATTCCATCCGACCCAAGGACTTCGATCTCAAGTCCTTCCTCGAACGTTAACTCCACCTTACTGTGTTCCTTGATAGACCGACACTCGGGGATTTTCCCCATTATTATTACTTGCGCGACCGGTGCACTTGCCGAAATATCACAGACGTGTGAGTTTGCTGGAGAGGGAGACAAGAGATAGAAGCCCTTGTGCCCTTTGTTTATACCATCTTTTGTATTTCTTGTTATATAAGTAGCATCTTTTAATTTTTTGTTTCTAATCTTTATTTGCAATTTTTCAAAAGCAGGTTTTCAATTTTATTGTGTGTGTATAGTTAATTCTTGCTTAGAATATTTCTATTGGTGAATTATCTTCCTTTGCACCATGTTTGCTTATTTAAATATCCGTTGCAAATGGTGTGGGGATGCTAGGCATTCTAGTGATGAGTGCCCCACTGAAGATGGTGGGCATAATTCTCGTGGCTCAGTGCATGAAGCATCGTTTTCCTACGACACTTCATACACTGTACCCAAGTCTTATGGTCACTCTTCTTCGCCACTTCCATCATTTTTGTATTCCTCATCGGCCCCGCAAGGACTGACGAGGAATAGAAAATTATGTTTGTGTTGTCATAGCACTGAGCATTCATTGAAAGACTGTGCAGAATTCCAGCGCCAGTTGGAGATGGATGATGAACCGGATGTCCGTGTTTGTCCATCCACCTCTCATTTGGTTGCCCCTTCTGATTCTGATGATGAGTTCACAGTACCACCTTGTCTATGGGGACTGCTGCAGATATTCCCATCAGACTTTCAACTGCTCAGTGTGATGACGTGGTGGAGATTCCTCTCCCTTTGCGTTCATCTCCTCTTTTGGATTCACCCCCTGAGGAACCTGTTTATATATTCCCTGATGTTAGTACCGTTGTTCCTCCTCTTTCTTTGCAAGAATTTTCTATTCCTATTCCTTTTGAGTTAGTTGATGATGTTGTGCAGGAGGTTCATTCGGAGCCTGAGGTTGCATCAAAGTGGGACGAGGATGTTATTCTCTCCGATGGGGAGTGTGACTCCTTGGCCCACGATGATGCGCCGAAGTGGGATGAGGAGGATTCCTCTTCTGATGAGGAGGTTTGTACTTCCTTATTGGATGAGGAGGTCCACCTCACCACAGAGGACCTTGAGCTCCCGAATTCCCCTCGCTATGACTCATATGACACCGACAGTGATCTATGTTTGGATCCTGCTGGGAGTGAGACCGAGACAACTCCCCCAATTTTTGATTATTTAAGTCATTCTTCTCTTTTATTTCCTAACCCCCCTTCTTCATCTGAGCCTGTGCAGGTTGAATCTTCGCAGGTACCCCAGGAGGAATTGGAGCATTTTGCTCAAGTCAATGATGTGAGCATCCTCTTATGTGAGGAGGTTGATCCCCCCTCCGTAGAGGAAGCTCCACTCATTACCTTTTCCTCCTGCCACCTTCATGGAGACGATACCTTGCTGGGCAAGGATGTTTTTGGTGAGTTGAGTGAGGATATTTCCTCCTCCACTTACATTCTCTACCCTCTACCTGTGAGGAGCATGTATCTATATTTAGGTAGAGGGGTGACTGCTCTGTCTCCGTATCGGTACCCGCTACCGATGTGCATATTAGAACAGTTACCTGTGCACTTTTCTTTTCATAGGCCTATAAGCTAGAACTGTACAAAACCTGAATAAGTCGTGCTGGGATGACAATAACCCCAGTAGTTATCTTACTTTTATTGCATTTTCATTTTCCTAGTTAGAGTAGTTAGTTAATTTCTGTTCAGTTTTAGCATTTTTGCTTTCTTTTGTTTTTGTGGAGCTCACTCCTGCAGGTACTCATTGCAAATTCTGAATGGCGGGTTTGCTTCAGATTTTCTTGCATCTTCTGGTATGCTCACTTGCTGAGCATTGGGTAACTTATTCCCTAGCTTTCGATTTTGATTTTCACTGTCATATCATTATGATGTATTGCTTAGATTAAGTCTGGGGGGGAGAACCACGCTTCGTTACCCACTCACGGTCACACATCTTTTGCATGCTAGAAGCTTTTATTATGATATTTGGTTTTGTTCATTTGCATCGCGCACCGCATCACCCACTTGAGAACGTGCTTAAATTTTTGCACGTGCCGAGTTTTTTTCACTTGTGCGCTAAGTAAAGAATGTTGTGTTGGCTTAGGATTGTACTGCGGAGTAAAATGTTGACTCCAAGAGTGTCCCTAGTCGTACACTCATGTTCACTTAGAGTTTGTGTAAATTAAAATTCTTTATATGCTTTCAGTTTCTATTTTTCTATTAGCGTAAATTTTGTTTACTGTACTCTAGTTGTGAATCCGATTATGAATCAAACGGTGGCGTAGAATTGTGTGTAGGCGTTCAGTAGCCTCGTATTGCTCGAGTCGGGAGGAAGGTTAATCTTTCTCGGTGGCTAAGAACTTGCCCCAAGCGACTCTCGAAGCATGGGTATATGGCTAGTCAAGCGCGCAAATATGATGTAGGCCCTCATTTTGGCCCGGTTGAGCCTTGTACCCGTTCCTATCACATTACCCTCGCTACCCAGTTGTGCCTACCCCTCCTTTTTGATTCAGCTCCACTATACGTCACCAAAGCCAAATAGCCAACCCTATTAGCACACCCATGATTGAGCTTTATTATTTATATGTTGAATGTGGGGTGTTGAAGTGGTGTTCATATCGTGATATGTGGTTGTGCCCAAATGGTATTTATGCTGGATTTATTATGTGAAAAAAATGAATGCAATGTTAAAAAAAAGGGAGACGAAAAAGAAAAGAAAAAAATGGAAAATATATAAAAATGTTTTGTATTTTGGAGTAGGCGGTGCACACACCGATGTTATCAAATCTAAGCCTGTTGGTGTGTGCACCCATTTGATTATGTTTGGGCATAGGGTGATTTATCTGTGTTTGTACTTGTTCATTTGGGTTTGGTGTGCTTAGCCTTCTTGTTTACCGTTGTTATACCCCACCTAAACCCAAGCCCTGTTTTATCCTAAAGTCCTATTGATTTGCGCGCTTGAGTCAAACCAGTGCCGTGGAGAGAGTGTGAACGGGCAAGCGTATGGTCACCGACATTGGTGGATTCCTTTGGAGATCCTCCCGAGACCCGATCTTTGGCAATGCTCACCTCACTGTCTGTCTACTTTCGTTCTACGCGTAACCGGATGATTCACTGTGATTCACATTAGGAGTATGAGTAATATGTCTTCTACGTTTCTAGAAAATAAAAATTACCGTGCATACGTAGAATTGTTTTCTACTATTTCTCTTTGTGCATGAGGATGCGACTTCGCATGGTACTTCGTTCGTACAATTGCCTAACCAACTAGTTCTCTTTTTCTTCGCCCTGAGATGATTTGCTCAGGATGAGCAAACAGGTAAGTCTGGGGGTGTGATGAGTCCCAATTATATACACATTTATGGACTCATCTGGGCCGATTTTCTAGTCTTTGCACTTCGCTTTAGACATGTTTTCATTCTTATTTAATACTCCATGCTAAGTGCACTTCTAGGCCCGTTTTGTTGTTATTTCTTGTTCATCTTCGTTACTAGTTTTCATGCAGTGTTAAGTGCCACCTTCAGTGGCTAGACTGGTGTTGTATGCTGGAACAGGAGTCGTGCAGGTGTTCCAGGTACAATTCTGTACAGGAACACTGCGCACGATCACTGGCTCTATCGCGCACGACCACTGGTCGTGCGCCACTGATCGTGCGCACTTAACGCCCATTTTATGAGTTCTGTCTTGCTTATCGCACGACCACTTACGATAGTGCGCACAACCACTGGTCGTGCGCCACTGGTCGTGCGAACTTGTATTTTATAATTTTCTTACCTTTCAGGCTCCGTCCAGGCAGGCGCACGATCACAGGATGCCAGTGCGCACGATCACTGGTCGTGCGCCAATGACCGTGCGCACTGTTTATTCCAGCGCCTATATATAATCCTGCTCGCGAATTAGGTCGGGATCACCATTGGGAACTCCGTTCAGTCCGCCGTTTTCGCCCTTTCCACAGGTTCTCCGCCCCCCTAAGCCTCCTCCATCATCCAAGAGCTTCAAGGAGGAGATTCCACTCATCTTCATCACCAAGCAAGGATTTCTTCGCATCGGACGTGGCCGGATTGTAAAACGCTGGAGAAGACGGGTCCATTGGGAGGTGTGACAGCCCTCCTCTACCCCGGACGCAGTTGGGACCGAGCTAGGACGCGGATTGACAACCCGGTGCTTCCTACCGTGAATCTACAACGAGACTCCGGATTCGGTCGTATCTCTTGCCTCTTTCTTCTACTTGTGTGGATGTATTTGTTTGTAATCTCTATATTTTGATGATGTGCACAATGAATCTTGTTATATAATGTCTATTTCATTTATTTGAGATTTTATTCTTCATATGTGTCTATGAGGTGCGCCCCCATCTAATTTCCATTCCACCATCGTGTTTGGTGCCGCACTCGCAATTTCTAGTGGCGTGTTTGTCGAAGAGGTGCTTGTGACCCTCATTCCGTTAGTCTACTCGTCCATCCGCCCTTGCGACGCAGCGCGCTCAAGGCCTGCCTAGCCTCCATTTCGCCAAGCGAAGCATTGCATAGCGGCATTGCATAGGAGTAGTTGTAGTTGTTTTCTTATTTTTTTTCCCAAAAGCCAAATCAAATCTCCCGCATTCCATCAGACCCAAGGACTTCGATCTCAAGTCCTTCCTCGAACGTTAACTCCACCTTACTGTGTTCCTTGAGAGACCGACACTCGGGGATTTTCCCCATTATTATTACTTGCGCGACCGGTGCACTTGCCGAAATATCGCATCACCTGGTCAGCGGGCCAACATCGGGGCTAGGTACCTTTAAAACATTCGGCCACTGAGCGGTTTCCGGCCCTGCCAGCTTGATGGGAGCCTGGTCAGCGGGCCAGCATCGGGGCTAGGTACCTTTGAAACATCAGGCCACCGAGCGGTTCCCGGCCCTGCCAGTTTGATGGGAGCCTGGTCAGCGGGCCAGCATAGGGGAGGTACCTTTGAAACATCCGTCCACCGAGCGGTTCCCGGCCCTGCCAGCTAGATGGTAGCCTGGTCAGCGGGCCAGCATCGGGGCTAGGTACCTTTGAAACATCCGGCCACCGAGCGGTTCCCGGCACTGCCAGCTTGATGGGAGCCTGGTCAGCGGGCCAGCATATGGGCTAGGTACCTTTGAAACATCCAGCCATCAAGCGGTTCCCGGTGCTGCCAGCTTGATGGGAGCCTGGTCAGCGGGCCAGCATCGGGGCTAGGTACCTTTGAAACATCCGGCCATAGAGCAGTTCCCGGCCCTGCCAGCTTGATGGGAGCCTGGTCAGCGGGCCAGCATCGGGGCTAGGTACCTTTGAAACATCCGGCCACCGAGCGGTTTCCGACCCTGCCAGCTTGATGGGAGCCTGGTCAACGGGACAACATCTAGGCTAGGTACCTTTGAAACATCCGACCACCGAGCGGTTCCCGTCCCTGCCAGCTTGATGGGAGCCTGGTCAGCGGGCCAGCATCGGGGCTAGGTACCTTTGAAACATTCGGCCACCGAGCAGTTTCCGGCCCTGCCAGCTTGATGAGAGCCTTGTCAGCGGGCCAGCATCGGGGCTAGGTACCTTTGAAATATCCGGCCACCGAGCGGTTCCCGGCCCTGCCAGCTTGATGGGAGCCTGGTCAGCGGGCCAGCATAGGGGCTAGGTATCTTTGAAACATCCTTCCACCGAGCGGTTCCCGACCCTGCCAGCTAGATGGGAGTCTGGTCAGCGGGCTAGCATTGGGGATAAGTACCTTGAGATTTTTCTGCCACCGAGCGGTTCCCGGCCCTGCCAGCTAGATGGGAGCCTGGTCAGCGGGTCAGCATCGGGGCTAGGTACCTTTGAAACATCCGGCCACCGAGCGGTTCCCGGCCCTGCCAGCTCGATGGGAGCCTGGTCAGCGGGCCAACATTGGGGCTAGGTACCTTTAAAACATCCGGCCATCGAGCGGTTTCCGGCCCTGCCAGCTTGATGGGAGCCTGGTCAGCGGGCCAGCATTGGGGCTAGGTACCTTTGAAACATCCGGCCACCGAGCGGTTCCCGGCCCTGCCAGCTTGATGGGAGCCTGGTCAGCGGGCAAGCATAGGAGCTAGGTACCTTTGAAACATTCGTCCACCGAGCGGTTCCCGGCCTTGACAGCTAAATGGGAGCCTGGTCAGCGGGCCAGCATCCGTGCTAAGTTCCTTGACATCTTTCTGTGACCGAGCGGGTCCCTGCCCTGCCAGCTAGATGGGAGCCTGGTCAGCGGGCCAGTATCGGGGCTAGGTACCTTTGAAACATCAGGCCACCGAGCGGTTCCCGGCCCTGCCAGCTTGATGGGAGCCTGGTCAGCGGGCCAGCATCGGGGCTAGGTACGTTTGAAGCATCCGGCCACCGAGCGGTTCCCGGCCCTGCCAGCTTGATGGGAGCCTGGTCAGCGGGCCAGCATCGGGGCTAGGTACCTTTGAAACATCCGGCCACCGAGCAGTTCCCGGCCCTGTCAGCTTGATGGGAGCCTGGTCAGCGGGCCAGCATCGGGGCTAGGTACCTTTGAAACATCCGGCCACCGAGCGGTTTCTGACCCTGCCAGCTTGATGGGAGCCTAGTCAACGGGCCAGCATCTGGGCTAGGTACCTTTGAAACATCCGGCCACCGAGCAGTTCCCGTCCCTGCCAGCTTGATGGGAGCCTGGTCAGCGGGCCAGCATCGGGGCTAGGTACCTTTGAAACATCCGGCCACCGAGCAGTTTCCGGCCCTGCCAGCTTGATGAGAGCCTGGTCAACGGGCCAGCATCGGGGCTAGGTACCTTTGAAATATCCGGCCACCGAGTGGTTCCCGGCCCTGCTAGCTTGATGGGAGCCTGGTCAGCGGGCCAGCATAGGGGCTAAGTACCTTTGAAACATCCGTCCACCGAGCGGTTCCCGACCCTGCCAGCTAGATGGGAGCCTGGTCAGCGGGCCAGCATCGGGGCTAAGTACCTTGAGATCTTTCTGCCACCGAACGGTTCACGGCCCTGCCAGCTAGATGAGAGCCTGGTCAGCGGGCCAGCATCGCGGCTAGGTACCTTTGAAACATCTGGCCACCGAGCGGTTCCCGGCCCTGCCAGCTTGATGGGAGCTTAGTCAGCGGGCCAACATCAGCGCTAGGTACCTTTGAAACATCCGGCCACCGAGCGGTTTCCGGCCTTGCTAACTTGATGAGAGTCTGGTCACCGGGCAGCATCGGGGATAGGTACCTTTGAAACATCCGGCCACCGAGCGGTTCCCGGCCCTGCCAGCTTGATGGGAGCCTGGTCAGCGGGCCAGCATAGGGGCTAGGTACCTTTGAAACATTCGGCCACCGAGCGGTTTCTGGCCCTGCCAGCTTGATGGGAGCCTGGTCAGCGGGCCAACATCGGGGCTAGGTACCTTTGAAATATCCGGCCACTGAGCGGTTCCCGGCCCTGCCAGCTTGATGGGAGCATGGTCAGCGGGCCAACATAGGGGATAGGTACCTTTGAAACATCCGTCCACCGAGCGGTTCACGACCTTGCCAGCTAGATGGGAGCCTGGTCAGCGGACCAGCATCGGAGCTAAGTACCTTGAGATCTTTCTGCCACCGAGCGGTTCCCGGCCCTGCCAGCTAGATGGGAGCCTGGTCAGCGGGCCAGCATCGGGGCTAGGTACCTTTGAAATATCCGGCCACCGAGCGGTTCCCGGTCCTGCCAGCTTGATGGAGCCTGGTCAGCGGGCCAACATCGTGGCTAGGTACCTTTGAAACATTCGGCCACTGAGCGGTTTCCGGCCCTGTCAGCTTGATGGGAGCCTGGTCAGCGGGCCAGCATCGGGGCTACGTACCTTTGAAACATCCGGCCACCGAGCGGTTCCCGGCCTTGCCAGTTTGATGGGAGCCTGGTCAGCGGGCCAGCATAGGGGAGGTACCTTTGAAACATCCCTCCACCGAGCGGTTCCCAGCCCTGCCAGCTAGATGGGAGCCTAGTCAGCGGGCCAGCATCGATGCTAAGTACCTTGAGATCTTTATGCCACCGAGCGGGTCCTGGCCCTGCCAGCTAGATGGGAGCCTGGTTAGCGGGCCAGCATCGGGGCTAGGTACCTTTGAAACATCCGGCCACCGAGCGGTTCCCGGCACTGTCAGCTTGATGGGAGCCTGGCAGCGGGCCAGCATATGGGCTAGGTACCTTTGAAACATCCGGCCACCGAGCGGTTCCCGGCGCTGCCAGCTTGATGGGAGCCTGGTCAGCGGGACAGCATCGGGGCTAGGTACCTTTGAAACATCCGGCCACCAAGCAGTTCCCGGCCCTGCCAGCTTGATGGAGTCTGGTCAGCGGGCCAGCATCGGGGCTAGGTATCTTTGAAACATCCGGCCACCGAGCGATTTCCAACCCTTCCAGCTTAATGGGAGCCTGGTCAACGGGACAGCATCTGGGCTAGCTACCTTTGAAACATCCGACCACCGAGTGGTTCCCGTCCCTGCCAGCTTGATGGGAGCCTGGTCAGCGGGCCAGCATCGGGGCTAGGTACCTTTGAAACATTCGGCCACCGAGCAGTTTCCGGCCCTGCCAGCTTGATGGGAGCCTGGTCAGCGGGCTAGCATCGGGGCTAGGTACCTTTGAAATATCCGGCCACCGAGCGGTTCCCGGCCCTGCCAGCTTGATGGGAGCCTGGTCAGTGGGCCAGCATAGGGGCTAGGTACCTTTAAAACATCCGTCCACCGAGCGGTTCCCGACCCTGCCAGCTAGATGGGAGCCTGGTCAGCGGGCCAGCATTGAGGCTAAGTACCTTGAGATTTTTCTGCAACCGAGCGGTTCCCGGCCCTGCCAGCTAGATGGGAGCCTGGTCAGCGGGCCAGCATCGGGGCTAGGTACCTTTGAAACATCCGGCCACCGAGCGGTTCCCGACCCTGCCAGCTTGATGGGAGCCTGGTCAGCGGGCCAACATGGGGGCTAGGTACCTTTGAAACATCCGGCCACCGAGCGGTTTCCGGCCTGCCAGCTTGATGGGAGTCTGGTCAGCGGGCCAGCATCGGGGCTAGGTACCTTTGAAACATCCGGCCACCGAGCGGTTCCCGGCCCTGCTAGCTTGATGGGAGCCTAGTCAGCGGGCCAGCATAGGGGCTAGGTACCTTTGAAACATTCGTCCACCGAGCGGTTCCCGGCCCTGACAGCTAGATGGGAGCCTGGTCAGCGGGCCAACATCGGTGCTAAGTACCTTGACATCTTTCTGCCACCGAGCGGGTCCCGGCCCTGCCAGCTAGATGGGAGCCTGGTCAGCGGGCCAGCATCGGGGCTAGGTACCTTTGAAACATCCGGCCACCGAGCGGTTCCCGGCCTTGCCACCTTGATGGGAGCCTGGTCAGCGGGCCAGCATCGGGGCTAGGTACCTTTAAAACATCCGGCCACCGAGCGGTTCCCGGCCCTGCCAGCTTGATGGGAGCCTGGTCAGCGGGCCAGCATCGGGGCTAGATACCTTTGAAACATCCGGCCACCGAGCAGTTCACGGCCCTGTCAGCTTGATGGGAGCCTGGTCAGCGGGCCAGCATCGGGGCTAGGTACCTTTGAAACATCCGGCCACCGAGCGGTTTCTGACCCTGCCAGCTTGATGGGAGCCTGGTCAACGGGCCAGCATCTGGGCTAGGTACCTTTGAAACATCCGCCACCGAGCGGTTCCCGTCCCTGCCAGCTTGATGGGAGCCTGGTCAGCGGGCCAACATCGGGGCTAGGTACCTTTGAAACATCCGGCCACCGAGCAGTTTCAGGCCCTGCCAACTTGATGGGAGTCTGGTCAACGGGCCAACATCGGGGCTAGGTACCTTTGAAATATCCGGCCACCGAGCGGTTCCCGGCCCTGCCAGCTTGATGGGAGCCTGGTCAGCGTGCCAACATAGGGGCTTGGTACCTTTGAAACATCCGTCCACCGAGCGGTTCCCGACCCTGCCAGCTAGATGGGAGCCTGGTCAGCGGGCCAGCATCGGGGCTAAGTACCTTGAGATCTTTCTGCCACCGAACGGTTCACGGCCCTACCAGCTAGATGAGAGTCTGGTCAGCGGGCCAGCATCGCGGCTAGGTACCTTTGAAACATCTGGCCACCGAGCGGTTCCCGGCCCTGCCAGCTTGATGAGAGCTTGGTCAGCGGGCCAACATCAGCGCTAGGTACCTTTGAAACATCCGGCCACCGAGCGGTTTCCGGCCTTGCCAGCTTGATGAGAGTCTGGTCAACGGGCCAGCATCGGGGCTAGGTACCTTTGAAACATCCGACCACCGAGTGGTTCCCGGCCCTGCCAGCTTGATGGGAGCCTGGTCAGCGGGCCAGCATAGGGGCTAGGTACCTTTGAAACATCCGTCCACCGAGCGGTTCCCGGCCCTGACAGCTAGATGGGAGCCTGGTCAGTGGGCCAGCATCGGGGCTAAGTACCTTGAGATTTTTCTGCCACCGAGCGGTTCCCGGCCCTGCCAACTAGATGAGAGTCTGGTCAGCGGGCCAGCATCGGGGCTAGGTACCTTTGAAACATCCGGCCACCGAGCAGTTCCCGGCCCTGCCAGCTTGATGGGAGCCTGGTCAGCGGGCCAGCATCGGGGCTAGGCACCTTTGAAACATCCGGCCACCGACAGTTTTCCGGCCCTGCTAGCTTGATGCGAGCCTGGTCAGCGGGCCATCATCGGGGCTAGGTACCTTTGAAACATCCGACCACCGAGCGGTTCCCGGCCCTGCCAGCTTGATGGGAGTCTGGTCAGCGGGCCAGCATCGGGGCTAGGTACCTTTGAAACATCCGGCCACTGAGCGGTTCTCGGCCCTGCCAGCTTGATGGGAGCCTGGTCAGCGGGCCAGCATCGAGTCTAGGTACCTTTGAAACATCCGGCCACCGAGCGGTTCCCGGCCCTGCCAGCTTGATGGGAGCCTGGACAGCGGGCCAGCATCGGGGAGGGGTACCTTTGAAACATCCGACCACCGAGCGGTTCCCGGCCCTGCCAGCTTGATGGGAGCCTGGTCAGCGGTCCAGCATCGGTGCTGGGTACCTTGAGATCTTTCTGCCACCGAGCGGTTCCCGGCCCTGCCAGCTAGATGGGAGCCTAGTCAGCGGGCCTGCATCGGGGCTGACAGCTTGAAAATTTTCATAACTTTGATCATCATATTACATGAAATAAAAACTAAGTCTGGAAGTGAACCAACACACTACATGGATTTAAAGAAAAACTAAGTATGGAAACCAAAACTCGGTCACCTACTCCCAGGCCTGGTCTTTATCGACCTCCTCCGGTTGCTGTTGTTGCTTCCTAGGATCCCTCGCCTCCCTCATTTCCAAGAACTCAGGGCAGACGGACGTCGCGTGACCTTCTCCTTGTGGAAGTCACAGTAGGGTAACTCAACCCTATCCCATCTTTTTTCTCTTCTTTCTGCTTTCCTGGCCCACCTCCTTCTCCCCCAACCGATTGTCAGGGTTTGCTGAGGTGGTGGAGAGGGTGCCTTTGGTCCCTGCCTCCACCCTGGGGGGTCGGGCCTCTCTCCCTAGAAGTTTCCCTCTTCTTGGTCGAACTTCCTCTTGGGAGCCTCTACCCTCCCACCCTATTGCCTTGCCTCCGGTTCACTTAGCTTGGCCAACCTTCTTGCGAACTCCGGGTTGGCTTCCTCACTCTCAATTTCTTCCGTCACCCTTTCCATCAACTCTTCAAAAGATAGGGGGACTTCCGCTTCAAACTCATCTTGAAGAACCCCTCCCGCAGCCCCACTGTGAAGGCGAGCTGGACGGTGAACCCTGGAACCTCTTGGACAAGTAAAACCTCTTCCTGGAACCTATCAACATAACGAGCCAGCGACTCCCTTGGCTCTTTCCTGATCTTGAAGAGTGCTTCAGCATCCTTCTTCCTCTTCCTTGACGTCGAGAAGCGCAGCAGGAAACCTTGACGCAAGTCTTCGAAGGCATAGATAGATCCCGCAGGGAGCTGGTGGAACCAATCCCTTGCCTTCTCCTTCAAAGTCGTCGCGAAGAGTCGGCACTTGAAAGCGTCTGACATGGGTCTGATGGAGATCATGTCCTCAAACCACTGCAGGTGCAGAACAGGGTCATCCTTGCCGGAGTAGTAAGACATCTCCGGCTCTCCGAACCCCTCTGGAACCGGGGCCGAGAGGACCAGCTCATAAAAAGGACTTCTCTCCCTCGCCCCTACGGGGCTGGGCGAATGGGGGTAAGATACCTCCCCACTCGCCCCTTGGGGCTGGGAGAGTGGGGGCCTGGCACCTCCCCACTCGCCCCAAGGGGGCTGGGTGAGTGGGGGCCTGACACCTCCCCACTCCCCCCTCCTAGGGGACCGGGCGAGTGGGGGCTGAATGCCTCCCCACTCCCCCCCACTGGTACCTCCTTCCTGGGATGCTGGCCTGGAGGGCTCTCGCCCACTGCTAAGACGGGACCTCCGGACCACTTCCTCTCCTACCTTCGCCTATCGCGGCAAAGGTTAGCTGCAAGGTCTGCAGGACCTCCTGCCTGAAATTTTCAAACATCTCCAACATCGCTCCAGACACCGGGGGCTGCGAGTGGCCTGGGTCGGATCCTCCACCTCCAGCCATAGAGCTCAGCTTGAGACTTTCTTGAGTTGGTCACTCTCCACGCTCACCGCACCATAATGTTGAAACCAATAACTTGGTCTCTGTGGAGTTCGGGCCCTCAACAAGTTGGGGGGTGACCTCACACTTACTTCTCCTAAGGGAGAGCTCTAGGCTAAGAGGCTAAGGAACTAGGAATGAAACCAAGGGCTTGGCGAGGAGGTCCCACCACACACCCGGAAGATCTTAGAGCGCTTCCTCTCCCAAGCAAATGCTAAGCTTTGGCACCTTTTGGAGGCTCTCCTCACCCATTAGAGAGATTTGGGGAGAGAGATAGCCAAAAGTGAGATCCCTCCAAATGGTGCCCCGTTGGTCCTATTTATAGGATTTTGAACTGGGTCTGCAAATAACCACAATCTGACATACGAGATTACCAAAATACCCTCGGATTTGGCCTGCGAACAGCCAAATCCCACTGTTTCGAGGCGCTAAACGTAGACCATCCTGCTAAACGCAGAGCATCCTGCTAAACACAGACCATCCTGCTTACTAGAGCTGGGGAGAGAGGGGGGCTGGCCTCCCCTCCTCCTCTCGCCCCCCTTACTGGGGGCGGGGGCGAGAGGGGGGTCTCGCCCCCCTCTGCTGGGGGCGGGGGCGAGAGGGGGGTCTCGCCCCTCCTCCTCTCGCCCCCCTCTCCTGGGGGCGGGGCGAGAGGGGGGTCTCGCCCAACCTCCTCTCGCCCCCCTCTGCTGGGGGTGGGGGCGAGAGGGGGGTCTCGCCCAACCTCCTATCGCCCCCCTCTGCTGGGGGTGGGGGCGAGAGGGGGGTCTCGCCCAACCTCCTCTCGCCCCCCTCTATTTGCTGGGTGGGCGAGCGGGAGGCTTCCGCCTCCACCGCTCGCCCTCCTCTCTCGCTTCCATAGAACATGCTGAAAGATGTTCTAAAAGACCTCTTAGGGCCCGGGAACCCACTCGACGAATACAGGGTTGTACAACACCAAAGACAACTTCTTGCATTTAGTAGTTAAAGATATATATATATATATGTATATATCTATATATATATACTGTTCTAAAATGAAATATGGTGGTCTGTGAATAGCATGAGATCAAAAATCCCAAAAAAATTTGGACCGTCCAGATATGGCCTCATAATTTCAGAACTGCTCGATTTATGCTGCAAATATCCAAAATATAATTGAATAGGCCTGCCAATAGCCATATAGTTAAATTCCAGGAATCAGCCCCCGATCAAAACCCGATAGCAGGCATCGCCCCTTTGCCGTCCGCCGCCGCCGCCGGAGCCACCGCCGGAGCCACCGCCGACCTGACCGGAGTCCACCGGCGAGGACGCCGGACCCCGGCGAACCTGTCGGGGTTGGTCCGGCGGCGCTGGGCCTCACGGTCAGGGCCACCGCCGCGCCCTCACGGTCAGGGCCACCGCCGGCGGTGGCCCTGCCGGAGCGCCGCCGGACTACCCCCGGGAGGTTCGCCGGAGTTCGGCGAACCTGTCGGTGTGCTCCGGTCAGGCCGGCGGTGGCGAACGACAAAGTGGGACGGCGGCTGCGTACGGGCTTTGATCGGGATTCAATATTCCTGAATTTGCTTTTTTGGCTATTCGCAGGCCCTTTCAATCCAGATATGGCTATTTGCAGACCATTTTATTTTGATCTAACGGCTGTGATTCATTGATTGGTCCTAATTTGGCCTAAAAATGGGCTTGAATGTTTTGCTTTATAATATATATATATATAAATATATATTTATATATATATATACATATTTATATATATGTATGTATGTATAAGAATTAGTTTGGAGTTGTAGAATTAATCTTAGCCATTCAATATATGACAAACTTTTGATCAATTGGATGAACCCCCCATAAAAAACAACAACATAAATTTGAATTTGCCGCGTGATCCTCCATATTTGTTGTACTTATATAAAAAAAATCACAATTGATCCAAATGAAGAGATCTCAATCTATATATTGGGGGTCACATCCTAAAATATGTGGCGTCATTTTGTTGTCAACAAAATTTGTCAACGATGCTTATTGCTTTTTCTCTTACTCTGGCCAATTCTTGGACGCAAGTCTTACTTGGCTGCTCACAGCCAACGTCTAAATTTAAAGTCTTGATTTTTTTTGGGTGATTATATTTGCAGGCCCTAAAGAGATATTTGCAACCCAATTTTTACGAGTTATTACGCGCCTTTTGAAAATACTCCTTGCCCATGCATTTTTAGGAAACGTGTTCAACATGAAAGTTGTAGATCTCGAGAAGATCTACAACTTTTGTGTTGAACACTTTTCCTAAAAATGGACGCACAAGACGTACTTCCAAAACTTTACGTTCATGTTTCAATCAGGGCGGTAATACGCCTTGTGCATGCATTTTTAGGAAAAGTGTTCAACATAAAAGTTGTAGATCTCGTCGAAATCTACAACTTTCATGTTGAACAAGTTTCCTAAAAATGCATGGGCAAAGAGTATTTTCAAAAGGCACATAATAACTCGTAAAAATTGGGTTGCAAATATCTCTTTAGGGCCTGCAAATATAACCACCTTTTTGTGTACTTCTTTTGTGGCATATATATATACACACACACGGCTCCGCCCCTACTGTCAAGCGTGACAGTACCCGACCGGCGATGGCGGGCTTCGCGCGGGGGCTTCGCCCGCCCCCAGCCAAGCGCGATAGTACCCGGCCTGCGAGCCCGCCCTCGGCGGGTTACACCTATGACGCTCCGGACTGCGCCTGTATCAAGCCAGTTGCGCCCACAACATATACATATGAGTACTCAAAATAATCGCACGAAAATTTTAATTAATATTTTATAAAAAATTTTTACAACATTTATATCTTAACAAAAAATTAATTTAAAGTAGGTCTAGGAGGTCTAATGATTATCTACCATATATAATAGGTGTATGAGGTCTACTAAAAAGTTTTTGGATTTTATGAATTTCAATTATTATTTTTATTATAGGGATACACTGTAATTACACAAATATCCATCATATTTTATGAATTTCTATTTTTTCAAAATATATGTTAAGTCATTAGAGTAAAAGAATGAGACTATATTTGACAATTTTGAATGTTGCACAACTGACAACTTCTTATATATAGTAGTTATATATATATATATATAAATATCTATACTACTATATAAGAATATCCTCTTAATGGTGTAATGCCCTACCAATCAATGCCCACCATCCGATTTCTCTATTTATGGCAACTCCACCCTTCAGATCGTCCGATCTGATTTCATCACAACATCTCAGCCGTTCGATCAACTTGGAACGTTGATTCAATCTCGACCGTCCATTTTTTTCCCTAGGTCTCCTACACCTACCTTCATAGGGTGTCTTAAACCTATAAATTTTATAGGGCCCCTACCTTACAAAGTGAAATTACTATCTTACCCCCACTATTTTGAAAAAAACAGGTTGTGGGCGGAGCAGTTTTACCCCTACAGGGGGTAAAAATAGGGCTGTGGGGCGGGGTCAAGCGGGGCAGCAGGCAGGGAAACGGCTGGGTCAGGTCAAGCAGCGGGCAGGGCAGAGGGTGGGTCAGGCAGGGTAGCAGGTGGGCCTCAAAGGGCAGCCCACCGTTTATTTCGAATGGAGCACAAGGCTTCCACCTTATTAACAGCAGAAACTTTTTCATCCGGACGATGTGGGACTAATCAAGCCGTTTTACCCCTACAAGTGGGGCCCGCCTGTGGGCCCCGCTTATATACATAATATTATTCATTATATATAATGAATAAAATCACTCTCTCCCGCCTCTCTCCCGCTCTCTCTCTTTCTCTCTCCCCACCTCTCTCTCTCTCTCTATATATATATAGAATAACGTTTTTTATATATAATTTATAAAATAAACGTTTATATATTTATTATATAACATATAATAACATATATTAAATTAATCATTATTTAAATTAAATTTTATTAATTGAAATCAAAATTATCATTATTAATTATGAGTCGGGGATCCCGAAGCCCGTCGGGCGCCCCGATGCCCGTCGGTGCGGGCGACGCTCGCAGTGGGGACGGGCGAAGCCCGTCGTGGGGGCGGGCGAAGCCCGCCGCTGCTGGCCGGGTACTGTCGCGCGGGGCACGGGGGGCCCCCCGTGCACTGTCACTCGTATATATATATATATATATATATATATATATATATATATATATATATATATATATAGTGGGCATTAGGACCAGGCCTATCAAGCCAGCCTGGGCCCGGCCCGGTAAAATATCGAAAGGTCCGGGCCTGAAAAAGCCCGATCCAGGCTCGGGCCGGGCTTTGGGGGCCTAACAAGGCCCCCATTCTAGTTAGTTGCCCGGCCTGGTGCCCAGCCCGGGCAAAGCCCTGGCCCGGCCTGAGACCAGGCCGGGCAAAGCCTGGCCCGGCATTGTTCCATTGATCAACGGCTCTCAAAAGAGTCGTTGATCAACACAACGGCTCTTTTGAGAGTCGTTGTCAAGATTCCTGGCAGCTGCCAGGAATCATTAATTCCTGGCAGCTGCCAGGAATTGGCAGCCTAGGCTATTTTATTTTATTTTTAAATAAAAAAATTGTTATAAAACCCCCTCCCCTCTCCCTTAGCCGACCCCTTCCCTCTCTCTCTCATACTCTCTCTCCTCTTTATCTCACTCTCTCTCTCCTCTTTATCTCTCACTCTCTCTCTCATTCTCTCTCTAAATTATTGAGAAGATGGCGTCTTTCTCCTCCATGCCTTCATCCTCCGCATCGACTGCGCAGGAAATTATGGAGCATAAGCACACAGCTCCAGTCTGGGAGCACTTTGAGAAAGTGCGGATCGACACTGAATTTAAGCCGAAGTGCAAACATTGTTCGAAGCTGCTAACCGTTAGCGGAAATTCAACGCTCTCCCGACATATCAAATCATGTCTGGCTAAGCAAGCCCCTGAGGCCCCTCAAGCGCAAATTTCTGCAGGCGGGCAAATATGGACGCATGATCAGATGCGTCAACGAGAGCTTCAAATGAGGAACGTCATTAGACATGGATTGTCGCTAGCTAGGGCACTACGACAACGAGGAGGAAACTGAATACATACACGAAGGGCTTCAGCCAAAATATCAACAGGTAAATAGATCAACACTTAAGCGTGATGCATTTAAATCTTATATATATGCAATCGAAACAGGACTTACTAAATTATTAGAAACTTACGACGGTAGAGTTAGTCTGACGAGTGACGTTTGGAGTAGCAATATAAAAGCAGGAGTATCGTATATATGTATTACTTGTCATTGGATCGATTCCGATTCATGGAAGTTAAATAAACGTATTATATGTTTTGAGTTTTTCGAATATCCACATACTGGTCAAGCTATTTATCACGTAATTACAAAATGTATTCGTGAATTTAAAATTAAAGATAAAATATTAAGTATTTCTTTCGATAATGCTAGCAATAATACAGTCGCAATCGATTATTTAAAACGTGATTTGAGACCAATATTAAGTGGGATATTTTTTCATACACGGTGCGTATGCCACGTTTTAAATTTAATTGTGTAGGATAGTTTATCGTATATGGAACCCTATATTAATAAAATTCGTATTTTGTTAAAATATATTTATACTTCTAAAAAACGTAAATAAGATTTTAAAAAATTTGTAAATGCACAAGTGCTTAAATTTTTAAAACCTGAATTTGATATGCCTATAAGATGGAATTCAACATATAAAATGATAAAAAGAGCAGTGCGACAAAAAACACAACTAATGTAATTTTATAGTATGTCCAAAATTCATGATTTTCATGATTCTGATTGGGATGTAATTGAAAATTATATGAAATTATTAGAAGTTTTTTATAGATCGACAACTATTTTATTTGGCGTTTATTATTCTACTAGTTCACTCGTTATCGAAAATTTTGTATTAATTACAGAAAAATTTAAAGCTTATAAAACATATGAAGGTTGGTGTCCGTTAATTCAAATAATGGAAGATTTTTTTTTTAAATATTATAAAGAAATGTCAGCTATGTTTTCATGCGTCGCATCTTTAAATCCTTTAATTGACGTAGATGGCGTAGAAAATCTTATAAAAGAAATAAACAATAATTTAAACTTATCTGTAACCAATCAATTTTTTGATAATATAACAGTTTTAAAATTTAATACTGATTTTACAAAATTTTGTAATTATTACGATCAGTTATATAGATCGCGGCCTAGAGAAGAAAGCACCCGACCAAAAACCAAAGATATTCTAAAAAACAAGATTTTAGAGTTAGCCGTCGGGAAAAAACAACGAACTTATAGTATTTTAAATGAATTAGGATTATATAGGAAAACACATTTTCAAGATTTTATGAGTTCAAATGAGATAGAAAATTTGGTATTTTACAATGGTGGAAAAATAAAATTAATATATATCCTGTTATGGCCTTTATGCCCAGAGATTTACTAACAATCCAAGCTAGTATTGTAGCTTCGGAGTCTGCATTTTCTTTGAGTGGCAGGATTCTGAATGATCGAAGGAGCCGCCTGAGCGACGAGTCTTTGGAAATGTAAAGACCACTTGGATGTTATGAAAAGGAGGCAGCATGTCGCATCGATCGAAGATAGCTCATCCGAAGTTGAAGATGAGCTGGGCAGCCTAAATTTGGGCACAAAAGATCAAGCCTGAATGTCATTTCCGAGGGCTCAAATCTAATGTGCCAAGACTAATATTGTATTATTGTAGATTTTTAAAAGATCAAATATTTGTATTCGTATATTTTGTATTTTCATATTCATAAAAATATCTGGACGTATTTAATTTTTATTATCGCATATTTTTGTAGTTAATAATTTTATCAATAATAGTTTTTTTCATTATCATTTTCGTCGAACGCAGCCTCCAGGAGTTCGTCGAACGCAGCCTCCAGGAGTTCATCGAACGCAGAGTTCTCCCAGTTCGTTGAACGCAGAGTTCTCATAGTTCGTCAAACGCAGAGTCTCCCAGTTCGTCGAACGCAGCCTCCAGGAGTTCGTCGAACGCAGCCTCTAGGAGTTCGTCGAACGAAGAGTTCTCCCAGTTCGTCGAACGCAGAGTTCTCCAAGTTCGTCAAACGCAGAGTTCTCCCAGTTCATCAAACGCAGAGAAAAATCAGGCCCAAGCCCGGACTTTTTCCAAAAGGCCTGGGCCCGGCATGCCCGGGCCCAGCCTGGGCATGGCGGTCTTTTTGCCCAGGTATATATATATATATTATAAAGAAGTATGTGATTTGACTATGACAAAGTAAATAAACTAGGTAATTTGGACATTGAGAAAATCTTCACCGTTTGATCTCAAATCAAACTATCAAAATGGCCCGCGATTATCCATTTGGATAAATTCCTCCTCCCTTCCTCCCCCCAAATCTCGTGCCCCCTCCTAGCAAATTTTCGAGCCCCCCTTTGGGACGCTGCCGCCGGCAGAGCCGTCGACGGTCCGATGTGAGCCCACCAGTAGGTTCGCCCTGCCCGTGAGGCCCTGCCCGTCGGCGGTGGCCCTGCCCCTCCCTATATAAGGAGGTGGCATGGGACTGTTCGCTCTTTCCCCATTTCAAACTACCCTCTCTCACTCTCCCAAGGCCTAAATTTTTCACGGCCCTTTTACTTCGCTCTAATCTCTCGCTCGCCAGCTGCTCATCTCCATCACCCGCCCCTCATTACTCGACTACGCCCTCCCCTCATTACCCGACTACGCTCCCCCCCCCCATGAAAAAAAAGAAACTTTCTCTCTGTCTACGACTCCCACCTTCGAACTCGCCCCTCGTGCTGACGATGCTTCCCACGATGTCATCTATCCTCTCCGATCCAGACCACTCACGCTTCAAATCTCTGCTTGATCGTCGGCAAAAGAGTCCTACGAAGGACCAAAAAATTACCCTACCGACGAATAACGGCTTCGTCGGCGTATTTCTTAGGGTTGAAGCCGACCTACATGGTCGCTCTCAGACTATAGAGGATGATTTTTGCCCCAATTCACATCAAAATCCGGCACTTCCTCCACAGGTATCTTCCCTGCTCAATTTCTATTCCGGCGAATATGGTGTTGTTGGAGATATCGACTTCGTCGACATATTTCGTTAGCAAATGCCATTAGATAGAGATGTTGATTTGTGATTCTTTCTTCCTGGTTAGAGTATTACGTTCTTATTTGTTAGAACTAATCACTTTAATTTTGATAGCAAATGTTTGAATTCATAGAGTTTTTAATCTCATGACATTCTTGTTGTAATTGTTTGCAGATTAAAAGGAGTATGGATGAGAGAAAGTGGATTTCGACCCTGACAATGACGATCTGATGTTTGCAATTGAATGAAAATTCGTTATCTATTTTTTGAGTTTTTTCAGTTCTTTCCTTTCATGTTTGGAACCCTGGTTTGAGTTTAGATTCTCTAAAACTCATATTTATGTTTCTGAAAAAAATTCATTTAATTGTTATCTGCTTATTTCAAGTATAACCTGTTATGTGATACCTCTTATATAAATATAGGAGGAGATATTAAAGTATATTTATATACGAGTTAACGAGTCCATAACGGGTCGTCGGATATTTAGGGTTTTGGCCTATAAATACCCCTGTTGGGGGCAACGTTGAGGTCGTTCTAAACTAGACGGTCACACAGGACGCTTCAAGCACCGTTTCAGAAGGATGTACCAAAAAATTTTTTTGGCCATAGCTCTGGCCAAAAATCCAATCTATCACGCAAGGAGCAAGCACATCGACATACGCTATCACTTCGTAAGAGAAGCTCTGGAGAAGAAGATGATCAAACTCGCATTCTGCCCATCAAAGGACCATGCGGCTGGCCGACATCATGACCAAGCCAATCCATAGGGCACGCTTCGCAGAAATACGCAAAATGCTTGGAGTTAGCGATGTTGCTGATTTAAAGGGGCTATAGGAAATCGAAATCAACCAACAATATTAATCAAGCTGCCTAACCTCCTCTATTTTATCCTTGTTATAAGGAGCTTTTCAGAAATGTTTCAATTTTGCTATAAATATTATGTATCATGCAAGCAAGTCAATTGAATGAAAAAGGCTTAACACCAAGTTGTAAGCTCTTGGGTCATATCCTCCTCCCTTAATACCTGCAATCTACTAAAATTACTGAGGTAGAATCAACAAAATATTCCCTCCAAATACATACATACATACATACACATTCACAGTATTGCCGGCGCGGGAGACGCTCCTTTCCCCTCCGCCGCCGCAAGCTCGTTCTTCTTCTTCTTCTTCTTCCCGTCCTCCTCGCCGGCCATCTTCTTCTCCTCCTCACTAAATCCAAACAACGCCCCCATCTCCTCCAACGATCTCCCCCTCGTCTCCCTCACACAGCAATAGAAGAACACCCACGCCACCGCCGCCACACCGCCGTACAGAAAGAAACTCCCTCCTATACTTATCGCCTTATAAAGCGATAAAAACGTCATCGTTATCACGCCGCTAGTCACCCTGTTCACCACCACCCCCGCCGCCACCCCCTGCGCCCTCAACCTCATCGGAAATATCTCGGAACTATACACCCACGTCACCGGCCCCAGCCCTATCGAGAAGAACGCCACGTAAGCCAGGACCGACGAAAAGCAGAGCCCGATGGCCCACATCACCTTTCCGCCGCCGTGATTATCCGCCACCGTTAGCCCGACCCCTAGCGCTAGGAGCGAGGCCACCATACCGCCGGCGCTTGCGAGGAGGAGAGACCGGCGGCCGATTCGATCGAGGAGCACGGTGGCGACGAGGATGAAGGCGGTTTTGGTGAAGCCGACGGCGACGGTCATGCCGAGCTGGGCGTTGTCGCCTTTGATGCCGGCCTTTTCGAAGATGTGGGGGCTGTAGAGGACGACGGAGTCGATGCCCGACGCCTGCTGGAAGAAGTGGATTCCGATGGCGGATAGGAGGACACGGCGGACCGCCGGAGTAGGGTGGAGGAAGAGCTCCTTCCACACGCCGGCCCCGTCATTGCGGTCTGGCACGGAGACGGTACCTGTAGCGTCGGCAGGGATTCCGGCGGCGGTTTTCATCTCCGCTAGGCGGAGGTGAGCTTCTTCTGGGGTGTCGGAGATTCTCTCTAGAACATGTGCGGCGTCGGCGAGGCGGCCCTGCAGGTTAAACTGTAAATCAGCCGACGAGGGCAAATTTCTTGTGTGGTACTTTTTTTTATTATTCCCAAAAATAACACAAATCATTTTTCTTTACAAATAATGATTAAAATCTTGGGTTTTACTTCATCAATTTGTATGGAATTAAAATTAAAATTAGTTTTGGAAATTTATTAACTTTAAATTTAATTAACGTCTACTCCTATCCAATAAAAAAAATAATGAAGTAAAAAAATTATATGATTTTTGAAACTATCTTTTTAAATGTATGGATAAAATTTTTTATTTAATATATACAAACAGTCGTGGACATCTTTGGCCGACGAATACAATCTCATAATTTTGATATCTCACTAAATATAAAAAGTAATAAAAATTAAAGGACAAATTAAGGACATAGTTTTTAAACTAAATAAAAAATTGTAAAATTTGATATAAAAATAAGGATAAAATTGGAAAGAAAAATGTTTAATGAAAGAGTGTTTTTTTATTAGTGATAAAAGTTATAAAATGTGACATCATATTTTAATTCGATTAGAAATAATGTGTTTGATTATGTCATTAAAATAATATATTTTTATATAATAGATTATTAAATTGAAAAAAATAGGGATGGATGAAAAAGAATTTATTAAATTGGATAATGATTTGGATTTTGAATAATTGAATCATTCAACAGCAAACTTTGGCTTTTCTTCTCTGAAGATATGATAAAAATGTAAATCTTTGAAATTTAAAAATAAGGTAAATCATAATTGAATCAATTGATGCCGAAAATTCCATTTTTTAAGTGCCAGTAAACCATGCCAATTTATAAATATTAATTAAAATCTATTTTCCTATCGATTCAAGGCTTAAATTATAATAAATGTTGAAAAATTAAAATTCAAAATATTTATTTAAAAATCTATTTTACTTGTGTGAGCTACCTGAAGAACTAGCCAACGAGGGGACTCCGGCATGGCGAGGACGCCGACGGCGAGAAAGACGGACGGAACGGCGCCGACGCCGAGCATGAGTCTCCAGCCGAGGTGGAGACTCAGGTGGGAGAAGGCGAAGTTGGAGACGTAGCCGAGGAGGATGCCGGTGTTGATAAATATCTCCGGGAAGGAGGAAAGGAAACCGCGGGCGGCCGCCGGCGACACCTCTGCGGTGTACACCGGGGCTATCATGAGCGCATATCCGATCCCGATTCCTGCGACGAAGCGGCCGCACATCAGAAAGGCGTAGTTGGTGGCGGATCCCATCAGTATGGCGCCGACGAAGAAGATGCCGGCGGCGAAGACGATGGTGTATCTCCTCCCGATCCAGTCCGAAGTACGGCCGGCGGCGATGGAGCCGACGAGAGAGTAGAGGTTCAGGATGCCTAAGAGGATCTCCACTTGGATGTCGCTGATCTTCAAGTCTTTTTGGATGAACAGCGCCGCCCCGCTCATCACGCCGATATCTGTAAATTAAGCCCATGAACGAGCGAGTAGCCATTAAAGTAAGAAGAAGAAGAAGAAGAAGCTAGGAAGAAGAAGTAAGAGAGAGAAAATAAAATACCATAGCCGAGGAGTACGGAGGACATGGATGCCAGGACGGCGCAGGCGGAGGCGTATCTGTTGTTCCGGCGCTTCGGAGGCGTCGCCGCCTCGGAGACAATTTTGGGCTCCCTGTTATCTTCTCCCATCTCTCCTGTTTCTCTCTCAATATCTACCCTGAAGTATGTTTCTGCTCTCTCTCTCTCTCTCTCTACTGTAAACTAATTAAGCTCTCTGTAGAGATAAAGTGAAGAGGGTGAGAGTGAGAGAATAGAGCTAGAGGCTGGTGTGTGGCCATGGCGGAATGGAGGATATCTTCGTGCATATATAGAGCTAGAGGCGGGTGTGTGTCGCTACTCAATGAGTGAAATTAATTATTGGGTTTAATCCTTGACAATAATATTTAGTTGAAATTTTTAGAATCCTACAAAACATCTTATTAATAATTAATATAAAATCGCATCATTAATTATAAAGCAAAAATGGGTATCTTTAAATATATATTATGAAGTAAGTAATCAGCTTTATATATATAATTTTTTGGGGGGAGCTGATCGAGATCTAGACTTCGTTTGGCGCTGCTTAGTTTAAAAACACAATTATCATAGATTGTATGTTTGGCAAGGCAAAGATTATGACAGCTACCAAGAAAATAAATTAGTTTTGAGGATAAAATGCATGAATTTTTTTAGGTGAGGTTGGACGTTGACGAATGACGGATCATGACCATCGCGTTCATGACCGCCGCCACCGCGCCAAACGAAGCCTTAGACTTTGTTTGGTGCGGTGGCGGCGGTCTTGAATGTGGTGTTTATGAACTGTGCGTCTTTCGTGAACGCCCAATCTCATCTAAGGAACTTCATCCACTTGAATAATGTACAAAACTATTTTTTTCTTGGTTGGGGTCGAACAACAAAGCCTTAGTTGAAAATATAATTCACATACACTTTAACATGGATCAAGTAATTTAATTATTACTCAATTTTTTTAAAAAATGATAATGATAATTAAATTACACATATTTTTATAAAAAATGTATTGTTGCGGAACGCTTAGGGCTCTTGGTAGACCGGTTTGATTGAACCGCCTTAGCTCGTGAGCGGGCTAAGCGCGCAAACAGTCAATTAGAGATTCGTTGATTGCACTGGGACTTTTTAGCGTGGAAAACCCGGAAAGGGTAAAAAACCACGTGGCCGGAGCTGTGCCGACCAAATTCCACTATCTTCAGGGGGGTTACAAAGTGAGACTTAGAACTCGAGTGCGACAGGCCGCAACTCGTTACAGCAGTAGAGAGATAGAGAGATCCGAATGCGACAGGCCGCCTCTTCGAAAAAACTAAGTCCTTTTCTCCTTCTGAGAAAGGTGGAGAACAAAAGTGAGCTGCTCCGGGGAACAAAAGTGAGCTGCTCCGGGGAACAAAAGTGAGCTGCTTGCGTCGCCTTTCGGGATGAAGGAAATCTTCAAGTCCGGAAAGGAAATCTTCAAGCACCGAAGGAGAATTCCGCAAAAGTCTGCAAGGAGCTCTCCCAGGTCCAGAAGTCAAGGTCCTTTCAAATGAAGCCCCAGGGCCCTTTTTATAGCTTTGGTCGGGGGTAGTCTGGTAATCTTGTCGTTGGCAGTTTCCATAAATGTTTGGTGGACGAATCATATTTTCCGGTTTGGGGCACACGGATCGCCATTTTTCGTAAATAACCACCTTGCCCTTCGGGCAGCTTGGGCGGCTCGGGCAGCTTTGTTGGAGGCGAAAAAGGCGACTGGCCGTTCCTGAAAAGTGAGATACCTGAAAGACAAAATGTGAGACGCCTGAAAGATAAAATGTGAGAAGTCAGGAAGACAGAAAGTGAGAAGTCAGAAAGACAGAAAGTGAGAAGTGCGCGCTCAGAAGCGTTCTGAACGCGCAACGAGCGAGGGAGCGCTCGGAGCGTGCAATAAGCACGTAGGCGTTCTGAGCGAACGGGGAGGCGATTGGTCGCGATCCGAGAAGGAAAACGGGGCCCGTCTTTCCTAGCGAGGAGCTCGCCCGAAAAGGCGCCCCGTGAGTCCCCCCGTCGGAAAGGGGGGAAGGAGGGGGAGGAAACGGTCACCCTCCCCCGCAAAGAGGGAAGGCGGACGGGACGCGCTCCCGGGAGGCGCGGCCAGGCCGCACCCAAGGGGGGGTGGTTGCGGCAAGCCACACCCAAGGGGGGGGGGGGGGGGGGCGTGGCCAGGCCGCACCCCAAGGGGGGTGCGGCCGGGCCGCACCCCACCCGAGGGGGGTGCGGCCGGGCCGCACCCCACCCCAGGGGGGGTGCGGCAAGGCCGCACCCCACCCGTGGGGGGTGCGCCCAGGCCGCACCCCAAGGGGGGTGCGGCCAGGCCGCACCCCATGGGGGTGCGGCGGCGAGGCCGCACCCCAGGTTCGGCCGCGCCCCTTGCGGGTGTGCGGCTCGGCCGCGCCCCGTGAGGTGGCGCGGTTGCGTGGGTCGGCTTCAAGATAGGAGGCGGTCCCGTTGCCATTCTCGGCGTGGCTCCGTATGGCAACTCTGGCTTTATTTCCCCGGATTCCTTGCCAAACTGGTGGGGGGAGCGCTTTTGGAAATATCTGCTGCCATTGCGGCCTATAAATAAGAGTCTGTTATACGAGCCCCCATCATAAGCCCCCCAAAACCGTCGGAGTCTAGAACTCGTGAAGGAGTGCGAGGGTTTTTTGAATATTTGCGTGGTGTAACGGACGATGCCGGAGGTAAGTTTTTATTTTTTGAAAAAATGGCTTGGAGGGAAAAACGGGAACGACGGCCGGGGGGTCGGGCGGCCGGCGCTCGAGCGGAGTCCGTGCGTGCGCTTGCGCGCGGTCCAGAGCAGGCGGGGGACGCGCGCGGCCTGCGCCCGTGCGCGGCGGGTGCTTGGGCGAGGTCGGCGGGCGGCCGGCGCCCGTGCGCGGCCGGCGCGCGGCCGGTGCCCGCGCGCGTTGCCGGTGCGCGGTTGGCCGCTGCGCGCGGCCGGTGCGCGGCCGCTGCGCGGTTGGTATCCGCGCGCGGTGCCCGCGTGCGGCGGCTGTGCGCGACCGGTGCGCGCGCGCCGTCGGCGCGCGGTTGGTGCCCGCGCTCGGCCGGTGCGCGGTCGGTGCCCGCGCGCGGTGCCGGTGCCCGCGCGCGGTGCCCTCGCCCGGTCGGCGCCCGCGCGCGACGTCGGCGTGCGGCGGGCGTCCGCGGGCGGCCGCTGCGCGCGGTCGGTGCCCGCGCGTGGTGCCCGCGTGGGGCTGGTTCCCGCGCGTGGTGCCCGCGTGCGGCGGGTGCCTGCACGCGTTCTTGAGCGAAGCCGGCGGCGAGCGTGTGTCGCCCGGTTTTCGTGCGTGCTCGGAGTTTGCGCACTGTTTTTGTTTATACAGATGGTGCGTGAATTTGCGCGTTCTTGGCCGGCGGTGTGGTTCGCCCTGCTTTGGTCGTTTTATACTGCGCCTCGGGAAGCTAGCGCACTACTTGGAGGCAGGCGCTGTTGATCAGCGCACTGCCTTGAGGCAGGCGCTGTTCATTAGCGCACTGCCTGGAGGCAGGTGTTGTTGATTAGCGCACTGCCTTGAGGCAGGTGTTGTTCATTAGCGCACTGCCTTGAGGCAGGTGCTGTTCATTAGCGCACTTCCTGGAGGCAGGTGCTGTTGATTAGCGCACTGCCTTGAGGCAGGTGCTGTTCATTAGCGCACTGCCTTGATGCAGGTGCTGTTCATTAGCGCACTACCTGGAGGCAGGTGTAACATCCCGACTTTTATTTGGCCACTAGACCCTAGTAAGCCCAATAAAAGTAGGCCCGAGCAGTAGAAAATGACCATTTCGGGTATCGTAGCGCGCCACTACCTCATTATTATGAATAGTGACCGTACGAACCCCGAATTGACTTCCGTCAGTTCCATTGAACTCGTATGGACAATACGTGCGCAACGAAATTCGTTGCACTTCGATCCGAGGTCGTTTGGAGAAAACGACCATTTCGGGTATCGTAGCGCGCCACTACCTCATTATTATAAATAGTGACCGTACGAACCCCGAATTGACTTCCGTCAGTTCCGTTGAACTCGTATGGACAATACGAGCGCAACGGAATTCGTTGCACTTCGATCCGAGGTCGTTTGGAGAAAATGACCATTTCAGGTATCGTAGCGCGCCACTACCTCATTATTATGAATAGTGACCGTACGAACCCCGAATTGACTTCCGTCAGTTCCGTTGAACTCGTATGGACAATACGAGCGCAACGGAATTCGTTGCACTTCGATCCGAGGTCGTTTGGAGAAAACGACCATTTCGGGTATCGTAGCGCGCCACTACCTCATTATTATGAATAGTGATCGTACGAACCCCGAATTGACTTCCGTCAGTTCCGTTGAACTCGTATGGACAATACGAGCGCAACAGAATTCGTTGCACTTCGATCCGAGGTCGTTTGGAGAAAACGACCA
Source organism: Dactylorhiza incarnata (assembly GCA_033032865.1). NCBI lineage: Eukaryota > Viridiplantae > Streptophyta > Magnoliopsida > Asparagales > Orchidaceae > Dactylorhiza > Dactylorhiza incarnata. The sequence goes on along the minus strand of JAWHQI010000347.1, from coordinate 1,233,638 downwards.
TTTCGGGTATCGTAGCGCGCCACTACCTCATTATTATGAATAGTGACCGTACGAACCCCGAATTGACTTCCGTCAGTTCCGTTGAACTCGTATGGACAATACGAGCGCAACGGAATTCGTTGCACTTCGATCTGAGGTCGTTTGGAGAAAACGACCATTTCGGGTATCGTAGCGCGCCACTACCTCATTATTATGAATAGTGACCGTACGAACCCCGAATTGACTTCCGTCAGTTCCGTTGAACTCGTATGGACAATACGAGCGCAACGGAATTCGTTGCACTTCGATCCGAGGTCGTTTGGAGAAAACGACCATTTCGGGTATCGTAGCGCGCCACTACCTCATTATTATGAATAGTGACCGTACGAACCCCGAATTGACTTCCGTCAGTTCCGTTGAACTCGTATGGACAATACGAGCGCAACGGAATTCGTTGCACTTCGATTCGAGGTCGTTTGGAGAAAAAGACCATTTCGGGTATCGTAGCGCGCCACTACCTCATTATTATGAATAGTGACCGTACGAACCCCGAATTGACTTCCGTCAGTTCCGTTGAACTCGTATGGACAATACGAGAGCAACGGAATTCATTGCACTTCGATCCGAGGTCATTTGGAGAAAATGACCATTTTAGGTATCGTAGCGCGCCACCGCCCCATTATTGTGAATAATGGCCGTACGAACCCTGAATTGACTGCTGTCAGTTCCGTTAGGATCGTATGACCAATACAAGCACAACGGAACTCGTTGCGTCTCGACACGAGGTCGTATGGAGAGTATGCCATTTTAGTCCTATGCAGATCGCCTCAGTGCAACGCACGAGATATAAAGCATACGAACCCGGCATCGGCCCCGGCAACTCTTATCGTGCCCCGGGAGCCAAGGAGGACCCCGCCCTAAGTTGACTTAGTCAACCCCCCCCCCCCCCCCCCCCCCCCCCCCCCGAACTCGAAATTGCTAAAGAAAAGGGGGGGGGGGAGAGAAACACCCCCCCCCCCCCCCCAAGGGGGGGGGGGGGGGGGGGGGAGGTTGCCCCTATTTGGGCAAGGGGCAAGAGAGAGAAAGGAAGGGGGGGTGAGAAAATATCTCCCCCCACTCACCCTCCCTTCATACACGTGGAAGGGAGGGAGAGGGGGGGGGGAGAGCTCCCCTCCTTCCTATAAAAGGGGGGGGGGGGGGGGGGGGCAGCCCCTCTCCAATCCCCCCCACACCACCTCTCTCTCCCTCTCAGCTCTCCTCTGCCGGCAGCCCCCCCCAGCCAGCCACCCCCTCCTCCCCCTTGCCGGAGCAAGCCGCCGCCACCACCTCCTCCCTCATGGCCGGCCGCCCCTCCACCCGAGCCCCTCACCAGGTAGAACCACCTCCCTTCCTCCTTCCCACCTCCCGGAGGAAGACCCCCCCTCCCCCTGTCGCCGGAGCGCCGCCGGCCGCCGCCCCGAGCCTTGCAAGGTTCGGGGAGGAGGCGGCCGAGGAAGCCCTCTCCCCCAGCGCCGGCGGTGGCGCTGGGGGGGAGGGGTCCCCCTCGAGAACCTCGGCGCCGGCACAGGGGAGGCGGCCGGGCCGCCGGCGGGCACGGCCGGCGGCGCCCGTGGCCTCCCCCTCCTCCCCGCACTTCCTGTAGGGGGATAACCCCCTCCCCCGGCGGCGGCCGGCAGCTCCAGGCCGCCGGGCCATCGCCGGAGGGTTGCCCCCTCCCCGACGCCCCGACCAGGGGCGGCAGGGAGGGCTGCGCACGAGGAGGCGGCGGCACAGCAAGCCGGCATGGCTCGTGCCGGCTGCGCCGCGCCTCCCCGTCCCCTCTGCACCACTTTCCGGTGGGGTCCGGCGGCGCAAGGCCACCGGGCCACCACCGGAGTAGGCGCCGACCCCCGGCGCACCGACCGGGGGCGGCACCGGTGGCCCCTCGGCGGGGGCGGCGGCGCAGCGGGCCTGCATGGCCCATGCAGGCCACGCCACCGCCTCCCGCTCTCTGTATCACCTCCCCCGGCGGTGGCCGGCGGTGGCCGGCGGCGCCAGGCCACCGGACCACCCCCGGAGGAGTCGCAGGCCCCCAGCGCACCGACCGGGGGCGGCGCCGGCCCCAGCCGGCCGCTGCCCGGCGGCGGCAGCGGCTGCCACCCGTGCGCGAGCGGGGGCCGCACGATCTCCCCCAGGAGATCGAGCGGCCCCCATTTCCTTAACCCCGCCCCCCCCCCCCCCCCCCCCCCCCCCCCCCCCCCCCCCCCCCCCCCCCTGCCTCAAACTGTGCGCCCCCACAGCGGATCCGCGGCGGATCCGCTGTGGGGACCCAAGGAGTGCGCCCGGTGTGGCGCCCCCTGCTCTCTTCCCTGCCTCTAACAGCACCCCACCCCCTGTTTCCCTTCCCCATTTTTCTGAGGAAAAATGGGGTCTTTTCAAAAGAAATTTCCTAAATGAAAATTGTGCCCCACTCTTAGGGGCACCTCCTGTATTTTTTTGGGATTTTTGGGAGGAGTTTTACTATTTTTAAAACCCATTATAAAGTTTATTTTAGGAAATAATATGCCCAAATGAGTTTCTAAAATTCCCCAAAAATTAGGGGCTCTAAGTATAGGTATTTTGCAAATACTATCAAAGTTGGGAGGTGCGACCTTTTGATTTGATCCCTTAAAGGCTCTTACAATAAAAAATAGACGCCCGGAAAAGAGCGATATTCATCGAAATAAATCGGCGCCCCTCGACGCATATTTTAAGATGCTTATCAAAATCATGCGTATTAATCTAAAGAATCGGCTAAGCTCGGAAAAGCAACGCAAAAATCGGAACGACGTCGCGGCGCGGCACCGAAATTTAACCCCGCCGCGACGATAATAAAAGAACGGAGTCGTCGATCGAAGCCTCCTCTTATGAAGTGATTGGACTACTAACCATTTCTTCTTATGCTTTTACTGCTTTCCGTACTTTCAATTAAATCCAGTCTCGCACTGGTCCCCCGCACTTATTTTCTGTACTTTCAATTAAATCCAGTCTCGCACTGGTCCCCCGCACTTATTTTCTGTACTTTCAATTAAATCCAGTCTCACACTGGTCCCCCGCACTTATTTTCTGTACTTTCAATTAAATCCAGTCTCGCACTGGTCCCCCGCACTTACTTTTTGTACTTTCAATTAAATTCAGTCTTGCACTGGTCCTATCATTATGGCCTCTGCTTTCGGCCTACTATTCTGTTTATTACATGGCCTCTGCTTTCGGCCTACTATTCTGTTTATTACATGGCCTTTGCTTTCGGCCTACTTTCTGCCTATCGTTATGGCCTCTGCTTTCGGCCTACATTTCTGTTTAATGTTACGGCCCCTGCTTCGGCCTATTTTACTTGCTAGTGCAGAGCTGTCGTGGCAACAAATGCGGTGCTTATCCTCCCTTCGGCGAGACCTTAGTTGGGGAAAACCCGGAGTTGAGTCTCTCCTCCCAGGTTAGCCCCAAGCAAGGAGCCCTCATACCGCTAAGCCTCCCGGTCCAAGGTCGTGCGACCGGTCGAGTAGAATGACCACGTGGCCCAAGGGTTTGTTTTATATATAGCGGGTGAAGATTGATTGGGAGTGGCGGGTTGGTCACGCTCGCAGACCGTTCGTACCGGTGCGGGTGGGTTGACGACTCATGGCGACAGGGAGATGTGCGCAGCGGGTTATCACCCTCCGAACCTGCAGTTTTGCCTCCGCTGGTCGGCCTACAAATCGGCTCGCCGGATGTCGCTCACATCCAGTTGGTACACCAAGTTGTACCTGAGGGCCTGAATGATACGGTACGACTATATTCAGAAGTGGCAAGACTGGCCACTGTCACCGACGGCCACATCGGTGAGGCCCGCGGGGTTAGCTCCCCTGCTTGAACGAAAGCGGTCTAAACTGTGTCGACACTGGGTCTTTTGTGTGCGTACGGGTTTGAATACCTGGGTGTGTGTCTACGCGATATAGTGTTGTGTGGTTGCTATACGGCACAAATACGAGCTTTAGGGCAAGCGGCCCTGTTGAAACCAGTTTCCCGGTCTCAGCGTTCGAAAGGGGGTTGCGACTAACCCTTACTTGTTCTAAGCCTAGACCCTTGACCGGTCACTAAGAACTGAAAGACTTGGACCTGTTGAACACTTGAATCCACAAATGGACCCTTTAAGCTGCAGCGCGGAGGTCCCACCACACACCCGGAAGCTCACTCGGAACTTCCCCTCCCAAGCCAATGCTGAGCCTGGGCACCTTGGAGGGAACTAAGGATCACCTCACCGTCCACCTTCAATGACAGGGGGAGGGGAGGGGTAGTGCTTGCTCACATACGAGGGAGGGGGTAGTAACCAACCCTTCCCAAGGTGCCCATGGGGGTCTATTTATAGACTTTCCCAAAAATGGACTGCGAATAGCAAAAATCCTGCTATCCGCAGTTCAACCACGACCGCCATCGATCACGCGTGAGGGGGGGGCGAGTGGGACTCGAGGTGTCCATCCCCCCCCCCCCCCTCGCGGGAGGTCATATTGACCTCCCTACCTACACCGGGCGAGTGGGAGGATCCCTCCCACTCGCCCAAAGGGGGCGGCGAGTGGGAGGCCTCTCCCACTCGCTCGGCGAGTGGGAGGCCCCTCCCACTCGCTCGGCGAGTGGGAGGGCCTCCCACTCGCTCGGCGAGTGGGAGGGCTGCTCCCACTCGCCCGGCGAGTGGGAGGCCCCTCCCACTCGCTCGGCTAGTGGGAGGGCTGCTCCCACTCGCCCGGCGAGTGGGAGGCCCCTCCCACTCGCTCGGCGAGTGGGAGGGCTGCTCCCACTCGCCCGGCGAGTGGGAGACCCCTCCCACTCGCTCGGCGAGTGGGAGGGCTGCTCCCACTCGCCCGACAAGTGGGAGGGCCCCTCCCACTCGCCCGGATGAGTGGGAGAAATTCTCCCACTCCTTCCGTGGCCTCTTTCGCGGTTTAGGGTTTTGCTCGCTCGCTACCCAGGCTTCGTCCGGGTCGGGTCACACCGATTCGAGAAATATGAGGGTTGTACACAATCCCCGCTCTTTGCGAGCTTGACTCAAGCTCGGAAAGAAAGTCCAACCCACCTATTGAACGAGTTGGTGGGACCTGGTGGGAATCTTTGGAGGGTTCCACCTGATGGCTATATAAGACCCCTCGAAGAGAAGGGTGAGAAGAGCACCCTTCCTGAGTGCTTCCCCCCCTCCCTCTTCGAACGAGATGGATCCACCTCGAGACTTCAGGGCTCGCTTCAAAGACTTTGCTGGGAAGGGTTCGTCTGACGTGACGGAGCTTAAAGCTCTGGTCCATGGCCCTCCGCCTTCTCCTACCCGCCCTGCGGTGCGATCGCCTCGGAAGAAGCCCCGCCCCGAGTTGTTGAAGGAGGCTGCGTCATCATCCTCTCATGGGGTGACCGAGTTTGCCCGCGGACTGGATATGGATATGGTATCGGTTCTCTCCTCCTTCCTGCTTCACACTTGTGGTTATATCTGTCCATGACAACGTGCTTTTTCATTGTTCATAGCTTCTCGCGGATGACCTCGAAGGAATCCGAAGAGTGGTAGAGGGAACGGGTGCAGACGCTCGGGTGAGTCCTATCTCTCTCGTCCGGGAACCTGCCGCCCTCTCGACTGCTCACGATGACTCATCTGCTGGAGGGGGCAAGACTTCGACGGGTCAGTCGAGCCGAAAGGAAGTCTCGCCGCCACCCCACTCTCCTACTGCAATCTCGGAGCCCGTCGGGGACCGTCCCGACGTCTTCGTCCGTCTGAGCCGCTTGGAGACTCTTACCCAGGAGCTGCGGGAGGGGAGGCTATCTTCCGGACCCGACCCCCTCGCCCGTGTTGGCGTGCTGGAGCGTCGGGTGGAGAGGCTGGAGGCTGAACTCAATCTTCTACGAGGGGAGGTCCGGCTCGCATTTGGCGGCATGACGACACCGTTCGAGGATCATTTTCGCCGGGTGGAGGCCTCCGTGCGTACCGTGACCGAGGAGCTCTCCTCAGCCAAGGCATGTTTTGAATCCACGCGTGAGGGGGTCCCCTTCACCCTGGACCAGGGCTTCTGGAAGTGGACGGCGCGTTAGCCACTCCTCCCCTTTGGGGATGTACTATTTGTTATGTAATAATGAGGATCGACACGTCGCAGCAGCTCGTCTGTTCCGCGGCCGGACTATTTGTTTTGTCATGTTTATGTCATGTTTGTTTTAATAACTCTGCCGAGTTATATCTCAGTTGAGCTGTCATTATTTGGCTAACTTTCATGCAGGGTGAGCGCAGCAACACTGAGACAGTGGAGTAACAGGCGGGGGATAGGGACCTCGGGTGGACGGTCCGAGGGCGAAGCAGTTGGGTGGTGTGTCAGGGGGGAGACGTAGGCGAAGAGACCCTTCGGTCCGCATCGCTACCTCAGGGGAGAGGGCTGCGAGGCCCTCCCTCCTCTGCCGGGCGAGTGGACCATGAGGTCTACTCCCGCGCACCGGGCGAGTGGACCTCAAGGTCCACTCGCCTATGCTCGGGGCGAGCGGGCCTTGCGGTCCGCTCGCCCGGGGCGAGTGGACCACCTGGTCCACCCCCCTTCATGCCCTTGGGCGAGTGGATCCCATGATCCACTCGCCTCCCCTTTTATCCCTCCCTTATAAATACGCCCTCCTTCCCCCTTTGGACCTTCACCTTCATTCCCTCCCTTGCCTTGCCTTTCTCCCAGATCCGGCTCTACTCTTTCCTTCCACTCCTACACGATGGCATCCAACCGTTCAGCTGTCAAGAGGAATGGTCGGGAACAAAACACGGCCAACTTCTCGGAGAGTTCTTTCCCCGTAGGGAAAGTATCCAAGGAGGAGCTCTCCGCCTTTAGGACTTCCTACCTCCCCGAAGGGTGGAAATGCAGATGCCCATCAGGGGGTGAGACCGTCAACTCCTTTTACGATAACTGGCTTGCATTTTCTCTCCTTCACTTTGAGGCTGGGCTACGGCTGCCCTTGTGGCCTGAGGTGAAGGAGTTCCTGGACTACTTTGGCGTAGTCCCGGCTCAGGTTAATACAAACGCGATCTCGATGTTAACAGCTTACGCATGCTATTTGCGGGAGGAGAAGGTGATGTTTGACCTGAACGTGTTTTGCAAGATCTTCACCTTCCGAGCGACCGCTGACGGGGTGTGCTTTCTGACCGGCACACACATGGAGGTGCACGAGACCTCCAACAAGGTCCACCACTGGAACGAGTCATTTGTGTTCGTTCGGGGTGACCTGGGCGGCATCCCCTTCTCCCCCATACAGAGGCCCGAGAAGGTTTGTAAACCCCCCTCACTACGAGGGGAGGCTGCTGAGCTGCACCGCTTCCTTAAGGGTGCGAGCTTTGAGGTTGATCACCTCCGGAAGAACATCAATCAACTCACCTACGTGGAACCGGGGGCAGGTACTTGGACCTCGACAACTTGTCTTTCTTATGGCTCATTTCCTCCCATTGCTGCTCAACTCATCCCAACTTGTGCAGGTGTTCGGTCCCTTCCTCGACGACTTCCCTCTGCAGGGGGAAGTTCCTCCTCTGCCCATGGGCTCCACGAGGAGATTGCGGCTGATTCGGCTTCGGCTCCTAAGATACCTGGGTCGAGTCAGAGGAGGGATAAGGAGCGGGTGGTGGAGGAGGGAGCGCCCTCCTCCCCACCGAAGGAGCCGAGGATGCGGCGGGGAAAAGCAGTTTGCCGAAGGGATTCCAGGGTACTGCCTAGGGAGAGGGGGCAACCGAGTGACCCCACCGCATTGGCCAATCATCCCAACTTCGAGATGGGGGGAAAGGCTACGGACCCTCTTGGCGAACCTATCGTCTATTGGGATGAGACGATGAACCGGCTCTCCCTCACCTCCCAGCGGCCTTCGTGGGTCGAGGGAGATATCATGGATGGCGCGACATATAGCTTTACCTACGACATCTACGGTCGGCAGGATGCTGCATCCTACAGGGAGATGTCGATGCGTGACCTTGCGTATGCGAGCTCCCTGGCCCAGCTTCGTGCGACCGAACTCTCCCATATGGCCGTCCGCCGAGGTCTTAGTCTCTCGCAACGGTCGGTGCGGGCGGACGCGTCGAAGCTGGATGCAGAACAGAAAGCCACTGACCTCGTGGCTCGCTTGGCCACTGCTGAGAAACTCCTGGAGGAGTCATCCGGGGGCTTGGTTAGTGCCTTCCTCAATGGACTTTCCTTTTCTCCTTTCAATTCCTTATTATTCGCAGGTTCTAACGTATTTGCCTTGCCGGTCTGCAGGGACCTGGTGCCGCCGACTCGCTCAGGAGACGGTGTGAGGAGTCGGACCAGGAAGTGCAGGACCTAAGGGCTCAGCTTGCTGAAGCCCATAGGCAGTTAAGAGAAGGGGGAGGAGAAGGAGGTGCACCTTCGAGAGCGGCGAGGCCAGCCCATCTCGACCCGCTGAAGTCGAGCGCGCTCGGGGGAAAATCATGGCGTCAACGGTCCGAGCCCTGGTGAGTCGCCTCCATGACGTGGACGCTATTCGAGACAGCTGGAGGGGGGTCTCTGCCAGCGATATCCTTCCCGAGCTCTTTCCTTCACCTGGGCGATCCGGCTCGCCCCCTAGCAGCGGCGGCTACTCCCCATGGTCGTGAGGGCGGCCTGTGACTTCTTCTTTTCTCTTGTTCCTCCTGGGAACTATGTATTTTTTGTGTTTGCCCTTTTTCTTTCAAGCCTGCATGTACTAGAAAAGTGAAGTAACAATTCGTGTAGTACATGTTATCAATGAATCAGTAGTTATCTAAACAAATGGTCCCAGCTTATTTTTTCCTTTATTGCTTGAGGAATTGATACCTTTGCTTGAATCGGTCACCGAGTCGTTGACTGGCCCGATGAGTCTCTCATTTGTCACTATGACTGAGCCTGTGGAGTGGTCTCTTTTAGTCAGGGATCCTACCGATTGGAGGTGGAAGTACCCATCCACGTCCTGGGAGTCTTAGCTCAACCGGGTGTGGAGGAACTCAACGTCTTCCCAATCTGACTGGAGGTGGAAGTACCCATCCACGTCCTGGGAGTCTTAGCTCAACCGGGTGTGGAGGAACTCAACGCCTTCCCAATCTAACTGGAGGTGGAAGTACCCATCCATGTCCTGGGAGTCTTAGCTCAACCGGGTGTGGAGGAACTCAACCTCTTCCCAATCTGACTGGAGGTGGAAGTACCCATCCACGTCCTGGGAGTCTTAGCTCAACCGGGTGTGGAGGAACTCAACGCCTTCCCAATCTGACTGGAGGTGGAAGTACCTATCCACGTCCTGGGAGTCTTAGCTCAACCGGGTGTGGAGGAACTCAACGCCTTCCCAATCTAATCACCAAGCCACGAGTTGACCTGATACGTCCCCCTTCCACCGGCATGACTTAACCCGGCGGAGGGTCTCTAGTCAGGGATTTTGAACCTGGATATTCTTCCAGAACCCCTTTCCCATTCATCGTTCATACCTATTACAACTTACTTACGCTACGCCCCTTTGGGCATCCTGTTACACCTCGCCCTTTTCTGGGCCCCTCCTTACATCTCGCCCCTATCCGGGCACTTCACTACACTTTGCCCCTATATGGGCACGTCGTTACATCTCGCCCCTCCCTGGGCACTTCCTTACACCTCGCCCGCTCTGGGCTCATTCTGCTGCCTGCTCCTTATCCATCCCTGCCATTGCTTCTTCCACTTCTTCGGCTGCTTGCATCCATCCGATTGTGTTGACCGCAGTAACGTAGCACTGGCGCGCCTCCCGGGGATCCCCCCTGACTCTCACCTGGAGCTTTCCGGAGTTGTACTTCAAGCACTGATGGTAGGAGGACGGCACGCATTTGTACGCGCTGATGAGGGGACGCCCAAAGATGGCGTTGTAACTACTCGGCGCGTCCACAATGACGAACCGGCAATTCTTTGAAGTTCCCCCCAGGGTGACGAGGAGTTCGACTCCCCCTTCTACCTCCTTCCTCTCCCCGGAGAATCCGAAAAGTGGCCCATCCGATGCTAGCACTCGCTTGGCATCAACCTTCATTCCTTCAAAGGCCTTCTTGAATACCACGTTCACCGAGCTCCCGTTGTCGACTAAGATCCGGGAGACGGTGAAGTTCTCGATCGCCGCCTTGATGACCAGCGCGTCGCAGAAAGGATCCTCATTGGCCGGCAGGTCTTGGATGGAGAAGGTAATCTTCTCGCTCGGAGGTGGGGACCGGGAGGTCGAGGCAATGCTCCGATGGTATATGGCATGGAGGCTCCCCTTCCGGGTGGCCTCTTTGCCTGCTCCCCCGTGGATGACCCCGATCCCTCCTAGGGCCCCTATATCAACCCTTTCTTCGCATGGATCATCCTCCTCCTTGCTCTTCCCCTTTTCCACTGTCCGAGGTCCTTCCAGGCACAGCTGCTTCCCCCCTGCTGGGGCTCTTCCTTCTTCCCTCATCTCGAGGAATTCGGGGCAAGCTGCGGTCGCGTGACCTTCCTGCTGGTGGAAGTCACAATATAGCAGCGCCAGCTCGCCTCCCTGCTTCTCCCAACGTCCCTTCTTCCTTCCGCTTCTCTTCCGACCGATGGCCATGGCTTGCAGGGGCTGGACTTGCAGCGGCCCCGGGCCCTGTTGCCATCCTGCTGGGTGGAACTGCCCGTGCCTCCCCTGATAGCCTCCTCCTCCCTGGAAGTGGCCCCTTCCTTGGCCTTGAGGGGGACCAACCTGTGACCTCCAAGCTGGTCGGGCGGCTGTCGATTGCGACTTCCAGCCTTGCTCCTGCCCAACGGGAAGTCCCTGTTGTCCCTGACTCTTCACTTCCTCCTTCTTTCTTCCTCCACGCTCTTTCCTTTCCTCCTCTGCTACCTCGGCTAACCTAGCCACGAACTCCTGATTGGTAGCTTCAACCTCGGTTTCGCGATCGGCACGCTTCATTAACTCTTCGAAGGACAACGGAGGGTCCCGAGTTAGACTCATCCGGAACAGCCCCGACTGCAGCCCAAGGGTGAAAGCCAGCTGCAGGGTGTGCCCGGGCACTTTGACGACAAGGAGGACCTCCGCTTGGAACCTGTCCATGTAGTCAGCCAGCGACTCCCCTGGCTTCTGCCTGACTGCGAACAAGGCTTCCATACTCTTTCTCCTCTTCTTCGAGGTAGAGAACCTCAACAAGAAACTTCGGCGCAGATCTTCGAAACGGAAAATTGTTCCCGCCGGGAGCGAGTGGAACCAATCCCTCGCCTTTCCTTGGAACGAGACAGCGAAAAGCCTACACATGAAGGCGTCCGGCATTTGCCTAATCGAGGTCATGTCCTCAAACCACTGGAGATGCTGGAGTGGATCGCTATCCCCCTCGTAGTAGGACATGGCAGGATCGCGGAACCCATCCGGAACAGGAGCTGACATGACCAGCTCGCATAAAGGGCTCCTCCATTCTTCTTGGTTGAGGGGGGGTGCTCCCATCTCCTCCCCGCCTGGGCAGCTGGTCCGGGGTGAACTATTGAAAAGCACCCGTGCTTGGAGACTTAAGCCTTCCTCCGAGGCTGGTTCCCTCCCTTGCTGGCTGTTCCTTACTTCTACTAGGGGGAGTGAGGGGATCCTAGGTGCAGGCGGTGTTGAGCATTCGCCGCGAGTGGAGGATGCGGCCTGCATGAACTCCAGGATCTTCTTGCTGAATTCGTCGAAGTCGCTCTTCTTCACATACTCGCAAGGTGGAGGCGGGTCTCCCAACTCGTCGCTTCCAGCCATGGGACTTGGCTCAGAGTTTTCCGAACTAGTCGCTTCCACGCTCACCGCACCAGAATGTTGAAACCAGTTTCCCGGTCTCAGCGTTCGAAAGGGGGTTGCGACTAACCCTTACTTGTTCTAAGCCTAGACCCTTGACCGGTCACTAAGAACTGAAAGACTTGGACTTGTTGAACACTTGAATCCACAAATGGACCCCTTAAGCTGCAGCGCGGAGGTCCCACCACACACCCGGAAGCTCACTCGGAACTTCCCCTCCCAAGCCAATGCTGAGCCTGGGCACCTTGGAGGGCACTAAGGATCACCTCACCGTCCACCTTCAATTACAGGGGGAGGGGAGGGGTAGTGCTTGCTCACACACGAGGGAGGGGGTAGTAACCAACCCTTCCCAAGGTGCCCATGGGGGTCTATTTATAGACTTTCCCAAAAATGGACTGCGAATAGCAAAAATCCTGCTATCCGCAGTCCAACCACGACCGCCATCGATCACGCGTGAGGGGGGGCGAGTGGGACTCGAGGTGTCCATCCCCCCACCCCCCCCCCCCCCTCGCGGGAGGTCATACTGACCTCCCTACCTACACCGGGCGAGTGAGAGGATCCCTTGGGCGAGTGGGAGGCCTCTCCCACTCGCTCGGCGAGTGGGAGGCCCCTCCCACTCGCTCGGCGAGTGGGAGGGATGCTCCCACTCGCCGGGATGCTCCCACTCGCCCGGCGAGTGGGAGGCCCCTCCCACTCGCTCGGCGAGTGGGAGGGCTGCTCCCACTCGCCCGACGAGTGGGAGGCCCCTCCCACTCGCTCGGCGAGTGGGAGGGCTGCTCTCACTCGCCCGGCGAGTGGGAGGGCTGCTCTCACTCGCCCGGCAAGTGGGAGGGCCCCTCCCACTCGCCCGGATGAGTGGGAGAAATTCTCCCACTCCTTCCGTGGCCTCTTTCGCGGTTTAGGGTTTTGCTCGCTCGCTACCCAGGCTTCGTCCGGGTCGGGTCACACCGATTCGAGAAATATGAGGGTTGTACAGGCCCTATCTCTATATATATATACATATATATATACATATTCACCTGCTGCTAACCCTCTTCCTTGCTTCGGCTATTTCAGTTCTGTCCTTTAGCCGTCCCCCTCGGATAAGGATCCGGGGAGGGGATGTATTGTTCTACTTAGCTCTGTGACTAACGGTTACTTCTTATAACCAATCACAGGAAACGGGACAGCGTGAAGCCCCCACCCCGCAGGATGAGATACGTGCCTTAGAGATGGCCCGATCGGACACCCCAGCCTCTCCTCCCATCTTCAGAGACGTGAGTGCGAGAGAATAAAGACTAGCCTAGGGCTCCTTGTTGTTTTGGACTATGTAGCCTTCGGGCAATATTTCGTAAACGATAGGCTCCGGCTATATTTAAATGTATAATATAAGCAGTGTGCTTGTTTTCCTTATATTATCTGCTTCCGCTGTGCGATCTGATGTGATGTAATGATTCTTGTGCCTGACAAAGAGACCGCTCAGTGCTTGAGTGGGTGGGACGTCGCCACCCGGAAAGCGTCGGGTGGTCCTCTTTCGGCAGTAAGATCCCCCCCCCCCCTCCCTGAACTCGGTTCAGTCTGGGGAGGGGGGGGGGGGGGGCCTTACAAATGGATCAGAGCTACCACGATCCGACCACATGGGGCAGTCTTTCGATCCTCCCTTCCCCGGTTCCGTTTCTTGGTTCGGGACGAACCACGCAGCGGAAGCCTGGTAGACCCTTTAGGTTTAAGGTTAGGGACTCGAGACTGCACGATAGTACACCCACACGCTTTCCGCTTCCTTTTCTTTCAGTCCTGCAAAATTCCCTTATTTTTGCAAGTTCTGACACCCGTTTGTTACTTTTCTAGATACTGGAGTCAAGTAACGGAAGGTCCTCCTCTCGAGACCAGTACCACCCTACCACTCCACCACCAGCTCAGACCGCTCCAGCCACAGTTCTGTTCGGAGAGACAGAGCTCGGGCAGACCCTGGTAGCCCTGTTGGCCGCCTTCCAGACAGCCACCTTACGGCCACCCCAGCAGGCCACCGTACCCACCGATCTGCTGACGACATTCCGAGGGCTAAGGCCCCCCACCTTTCGGGGTACAGAGTCAGCCATCCAGGCCGAGGGGTGGGTGGAGAGGGTAGAGGAGCTTCTTGTAGGGATGATGTGCCCAGCAGTAGCCGCAGTGTCCCTAGTGGTGACAATGTTGGAGGGCTATGCCCGGGACTGGTGGAGGGCAGCTAGCCGCTCCACTTTTAGAGGGCGACCCCTCAGCACCATTCTCTGGGGGGAATTCTCAGAGGCCTTCTTAGAGCATTTCATTTCGGATGCAGATCGGATGGCACTCCAGGAGCGGTTCCTACAGATCAGGCAGGGAGATAGGACGGTTCCAGACTACCAGAGAGAGTTCATCCACCTGGCCCGCTTCGCCGAGACCTTAGCAGGCACGGATAGGGACAGGGCGGCCAGATTTTACCGGGGATTACAAGACGACCTCCGTCAGGCCCTGATCATGATTTCCCAGGCATCCTTCCACACGATCGCCTCACATGCCACCGCTCTAGAGATGGACCAGCGGATGGTAGCCCAGCAGCGGAGGGGACACGTAGGTGTTCCCCAGACTCAGGGCCGAGAGAGAGGGGTAGGTCCTCGCAGGAAGGGCCGAGACGGGAGACAGCGTCAGCGTCACCAGCCATATAGACAGGCACCCCAGCCCCGACCAGCACCCCAGCCCCGACCAGCACCCCCAGCCCCAGCACCTCAGGTCGTCCCAGCCGCACGACGAGATGTTCCCTTCGCAGGGAACTGCTACCTATGCCAGCAGCCTGGGCATATACGAGCCTTCTGCCCACAGGCTACCGGGAGACCCGGTTTAGGAGCAGTACAGAGAGCGGCAGACAGAGGACGAGGTGGACGCAGAGGACGTCCCGCAGGTAGGAGGGAGCCGGCTAGGCAGGGCAGAGCTGCACTGCTCGAGGCATACGCGTTGAATCTCCAGCACGGTCCTGCTCCTGACGTAGTGATAGGTATCTACTTCCGATAGTATGATATCATAGGAGATGTTGTAGCTTTATATATTGGGACTTTTGTATATGTCATCCCTACTCCTGTATATTTGTGAAAAGCTTATGATCATAGTATATATATTATCAGGTCTACTTTTGGTAGAAGGTCATCCCGCTAAAACACTGTTCGATACCGGCGCCACACACTCTTTCGTTGCACAAAACTTCATCGCTGACAAAGGGAACACGGTGAGATCATCCGGGATGTCAATCCGAATACGACTCCCGGATGGGTCAGACATGACTTCCACCGAGAAATGTTCCTTCCAAGCAATGCTGTGAGGCATAGAGTTCGAAGTCAACGCCACCATCTTAGCAATAACCGGATTCGACATCATTCTGGGGATGGATTGGTTGACCGAGCACAGCGCCCAAATCAATTGTTCGACTCGAGAAATCCGCCTCAAGAATCCAAATGGACAATTTATCACGCTAGCAGGTATACCCTCCGTCACCCGCATTATCTTAACATCTGCACAAACCGTCTAGGCAGTTCGACGGAAGGACGAGATATACCTAATCTACTTTGAGATGGAGAACACGACGCAAGTACTCGCTAAAGTACCTGTGATCAGGGACTTCCCAGATATCTTCCCAGAGTCACTCCCCGGGTTGCCCCCGCAACGGGAAGTGGACTTCCAAATCGAACTTACTCAAGGAGCCCGACCAGTGTCCCGAGCACCGTACCGGATGGCCCCGAGGGAACTGGCCGAGCTCAAGATGCAGCTACAAGAGTTAGTCGACGCAGGATTCGTACGTCCTAGTACCTCTCCCTGGGGAGCCCCAGTACTGTTCGTTAAAAAGAAGGATGGATCGCTGCGTCTCTGCATCGACTACAGAGGTTTGAATAAACTCACTGTCCGGAATACCTATCCCCTACCCCGGATAGATGAACTGTTCGATCAACTGCAAGGCGCGTCCGTCTTTTCCAAGATGGACTTAAGGTCCGGCTACTATCAACTTAGAGTGCGAGAAGAGGACATTCCCAAGACCGCCTTCAGCTCTCGCTACGGACTATACGAGTTCATGGTAATGCCATTTGGGTTAACCAATGCCCCGTCCGCCTTCATGGCTTTGATGAATACGGTATGTTGGAACACAGTTCAACCCTATTACTGATTTGGGCTAGGATGTCTATTTCCAGGTATAGGATCTGTTTTGACCCAACATGTATAGTATAAGGGTCATAGGCTAAGTCTAGAAGAAATTTGAAGATTAGCTAAGTCAAGGTGTTCGACGAACTTCTAGTTCGTTCGACGAATTCAAGTATCCGTTCGACGAACTTTGTTCAACGAACTTCAAAGTTCTGTTCGACGAAAGTTTCTGTTTGTTCGACGAACTTCCAAGGTTAAGTTCGACGAACTTCCCTTCAGATCGACGAACTTCTTCAGAGTCTCTATATTCAGTGACCTCTTCTATTCAGAGTATTATTTTGGAGTTATCCTCAGGATTTCTTATGAAGGCTGACAGTTGTTCTTATTAAAATATCAGTCAGTTATTGCAGTATTCTCTATCAAAGATTTTATGACCGTTGCTGCATTAATTAAGGGCTGCGTGCAGATTATTTTATAAGGCAGATTGCAAGTTTCAAGGAATTTAATATATTGGTATTCCAGAGAAATCTTTCCTTTTTGTCTCCTTCCTTTCCAGCCCTGTTTGAAATTTTAAAAGAGGATCAACTCTCTCCCGTGAAGAGATTACCATTGCTATTTATACTAGAGAGACACAGATATAAACATAAGCTTTGTGCTACTCAGTTTTTATTCCAAAAAAAAAGAAGAACTCTCTCTGTTTTCTCTCTGAAGTCTTCATCTTCTCCAGACACCTACTTTTAATCTCTAGAAATCATCTGCATCATTTTTCCTCTAGAGAACTTGTGCTGGAGATATTCTGAAGATCAAGAAGACCTACACCCTGAGCAGATTTTCTCTCCTGTTTATTTACTCTTACTCACAGGGGGAGATCTGACAATTTCAACATTCCACTAGTCTTCTCTGTTGTTAGAGAAAAGAGAAGACATCATCATCTTTATTTTACTGTTATTCTATAATTGTGTACAGGGTTCTAACTCCCTTTAAAAGTTAAATTGTGGTTTAGAGTACCTGATCAAAAGCTCTGTGGTGAAGGCTCACCTGATCAAAAAGCCTTAGTGGATTTCCTACCAGGGTGGTAGAAGAGTAGATGTACCCAAGTTGTGGGGAACTACTATAGATCCTTGTGTCTTTTGTGCCTGTCTTTATTATTTGTTTGTGCTGTGTGTGTTGTGTTTTAGTTTGTGCTTATATCTGTGCTGCACTTACTTACACATATACTAATTAACTTGCTGCACTTACACATATACTAATTAACTCAAATTGTTTTATACAGATTTCTTTAAGCTAAGTAAGATTATTTTAAAATAGTCTATTCACCCCCCCCCCCTCTAGAGTAATCTTGATCTATCCCCACTTTCAATTGGTATCAGAGGGTGGGTTGGTTGTTACAGGCTAACACCTGGACCAACAGATCTGATAGATCTAGACTACTTTAAAGGTTTTGTCTATTAGAGCCATGGCACAGAACAAAGAATATTCAAGCACAAGACCTCCTACGTGCAATCTGAACAAGTTTCCACTATGGCAAGCAAGGATCAAACTTTACATGAATTCTATTGATGAAGAAATTTTTAATTCTATTTTGACAGGACCTCCAACTGCACCAACCTCAACAACAAATACAACATCAGACACAACTGCTGTCCCTCCTCCAGAATGGACAAAAACACAAAAGAAACAGAAAACTGCTGATGCAAAGGCCATGAATATCTTAGCACAAACCATGACTGATGACATATTTCAAAAGGTGGTTGACTGCACCTCTGCCAAAGAAATTTGGGACTCCCTCACAAGAATGGTGGCAGGATCAGCAGATGAGAGAAATGACAGAAGATCATATTTGATCTCCAAGTATGAGAATTTTAAAAAGGGAGAATCAGAGACTGTTGCAGAGATGTACAACCGACTCAGCCTCATCATCAATGAGTTAAGAACCCTTGAAAAAGTGATCACAGTCACTGAAGTTAATGACAAAATCCTGATGTGTTTCCCAGCTCTTGGGACACAAGAATCTGGCCAATTAAAGATGCCAGAGGACTAAATGAGATTACAACTGAGAATCTTCTTGGAAAGCTCAAATCCTATGAGCAGCTGATAAAGAGCAGAGAAGCAGAAGCCTCTCCTTCCTCATCCTCAAAGAAAGAGAAAAGCATTGCCTTTCAGGCAACAGAGGAAGAAAAGAAGATTGGTGATCAGGAGATGCTGAGTCTCTTAGCAAAGAGATTTTACAAGATGGCAAGGAAGGACTTTAGAAGAAAACCCAACAAGCACAGTGAAAAGCCAAGGTATGATAAAACTCCATCTAAAGAAATAATATGCTTTGGGTGCAGGAAGCCTGGACACATCCTCACTGAATGTCCAGAAGCTCACAAGAAAAGTAGGAGAAAAGAGCAGGAACACTCCAGCAAACACTCATCAAAAGGCCACAAGAAAAGAGAAAAAGGCTTTGTTGCTGAAACCTGGAGTGACACTGAATCTGAGTCATCCTCCAGCTCCAGTGATGAGGAGAAGGAAGCAGAAGACAAGGAATTCTGCATGATGGCAATCAATGCCTCCTCATCAAATGACAACTCAGATGATGAATTGGAAGCTAATGAGGATGAGGTAATTTCCAGTTTTGATTTTCATTCAGAACAATTTAAAGATGATTTTAAACAATTGTGTAAAGATATGATCAGATCAGAGAAAGAAATTATTTCTCTGAGAGACAAGTTAGCTAAGATGGATGGAATATCCACTGAAAACACTAACCTCAAAAATGAGCTAAGAATTTCCAGGGAACAAGTGAGTTCTCTAGAAACACAGCTAACTGAGGCCAAGCAGCTAGAGAACTCTCTAAATGGGAGAAGTCTCAAGCTGATGGACATCACAAGCACAGTGAATGCCAGGCTGACTGGCAAACTGGGCTTGGGGGCATCATCTAATCAACCTCTTCTTTTGAAGAAGAATATGTTATCTACCCCAGTAAAATTTGTATCTGCAAGAAGGAAGGAAGCTATACAAGACACAGAAAAAATTCCTGAAACAAATATTGCACAAGCAAGTTCGTCGAACGGCGATCGACGAAAACCAAGGCCTGAATCTAAACAGCAAACCTGCTGCAAACAGGGCTCGACGAATGCCACATCTTTCGTCGAACCAGGTAGACGAACACAACAAAGTTCGTCGAACGCAAACTTTACTAAGGACAGACAATATACATCCTCTTCTAAAATGAAGAATTCATTTAGTGATTGGATTATCCCTCCTAGAAGATATCACCCTCTAGGTTATCATAGTCAACCTGTTGTCTCATATATTTCTGCATTTCAAGGTTACAAAAAGCAACCCAAGGTAACCTGGGTTAAGAACACCTAACCTCCTTTCTATTGCAGAAAAAGAACTGTCCTACCACAGAGAAACAGTGGTACTTGGACAGTGGATGCTCAAAATATATGACAGGAACAAGAGCCAAATTAATCAACTATAAGGCAAAGCTTGGACCAAGAGTGATTTTTGGAGATTCCAATTGGGGACAGACAGAAGGCTATGGATCAGTCCAGATTGGGACAATCACATTCAAAAAGGTAGCCTATGTAAGTGGACTCAAACATAACCTCATCAGCATAGGTCAACTATGTGATGAAGGATATCAGGTATGCTTCAACCAATCTAGATGTATTATCTTCTCTGAAAATAATACTGTTATTTTAGGAAACAGACAAGGTAATGTTTATTTAGTAGATTTTGATTCAGCCAAACCTGAAATCTGCTTGTTTAACCAAGTCAGTAAACATACTGATTTGTGGCATAGGAGACTAGGTCATGTAAACCATAGGACCCTAGCCAAATTATCAAAGGGCAACCTTGTCAGGGGACAACCTTCTGGATCATACAAGAAGGAAAGCCTTTGCAGGGCATGTCAATTGGGAAAGCAGACTAGGAGCAGCTTTAAGTCACTATCTAAGAGTGATTCTCCTAGGTTTTTGTATTTGCTGCACTTAGACCTTTTTGGACCCCTTCCCATACACAGTTTGGGAGGAAAGTCTTTCACCCTAGTTATTGTTGATGACTTCTCTAGATTTAGTTGGGTATTCTTTCTGAGAAGCAAGTCAGATAATTTCAAAGTTCTTACAGACTTTCTCAGGAGCATCAAGATTGAGTATTCTACTCAGATTGCATTGATCAGAAGTGATCATGGCACTGAGTTTGAATCTCTTCTGATGAGAGAATTCTGTGAGAAGGAAGGTATCAGGCAGTGCTTTTCAGCTCCTAGAACTCCTCAACAAAATGGGGTAGCTGAAAGGAAAAATAGAACACTAATTGAATCTGGAAGAACATTGCTTGCAGATGCTGGTTTGCCCCAATCCTTCTGGGCTGAGGCTGTCAGCACAGCAAACTATGTCTTAAACAGAAGTTTAATTCATAAACAAAAGGGGAAGACACCTTATGAACTGCTTAAAGGGAAGAAGCCTAGAATAGATTACTTTAGGGCCTTTGGCTGTAAGTGCTTCATTCATAATAATGACAAGAAGCACCTAGGGAAATTTGAAGCAAAAGCCTCAGATGGCATTTTCCTTGGTTATTCAGTTAGTAGTAAAGCTTACAGAGTATTTAACAAATCTTCTTTTAAAATAGAAGAATCTATTCATGTATCTTTTGATGAAACTAGCTTGAGCTGCAAGGAGAGAAATATCTCTACCTCACAAGATGCACAGGTACCAATTCTCTGTGAGAAGTTAGATAATCTAACTCTACAGAAAGAGGATTTAATAAATCCTTCTCAATTACCTAATGAGGACAGTGAAGAAGAATGTCCTAATGCACCAACATTGGATACAGCAAATATCCCTACAAATCTTGAAGCTATTAATGCTGAAGTTCAGGAGGACATAGAAATTCCTCATAGAGAAAATGAACAAGCTCAAGGAGAAGTTATATTTCCTACTGATTATGTCAACATAAGAGATCACCCTAGATCTCAAGTAATTGGTGACATCTCAGTGGGTGTGCAAACAAGAAATCAACTAAATCAAAATAATTTGCACACCTGTTTCCTCTCTCAAATTGAACCTCAATCCATCAAAGATGCAGAGCAAGATCCCAACTGGATTACTGCTATGCAAGAGGAATTAAATCAATTTGAAAGGAACAAAGTATGGGAACTTGTTCCAAGACCCAAGAATTATCCAGTAATTGGCACTAAATGGGTATTCAGAAATAAATTGGATGCTCAAGGAGTCATAGTCAGAAATAAGGCAAGACTAGTGGCTCAAGGATACTGCCAAGAGGAAGGCATAGACTATGATCAGACTTTTGCACCTGTAGCAAGACTGGAAGCAATTAGAATATTCCTAGCATTTGCTGCATACAAAAGATTCAAGGTATTTCAAATGGATGTTAAGAGTGTCTTTCTAAATGGAGATATCAAGGAAGAAGTATATGTGGAACAACCACCAAGTTTTGTTTCTCCAACTCAACCCTCTCATGTATTTAGATTACATAAAGCTTTGTATGGTCTCAAACAAGCTCCTAGAGCATGGTATGAGACCCTTACAAACTTTCTTTTGGAAAATAAATTTTCTAGAGGTAAAGTAGACCAAACATTGTTTTTTAGAAATCATAAATCTGAAACCCTATTGGTACAAATATATGTAGATGACATAATATTTGGTTCTACTGACTCTAAGTTATGCAAAAGATTTTCAAATCTAATGCATTCAAAATTTGAAATGAGCAGTATGGGAGAACTGTCTTACTTTCTTGGTTTGCAAGTTAAGCAAACAAAAGAAGGCATCTTTATATCCCAATCTAAATATGCTAAAGAGCTTGTTAAAAGATTTGGGATGTCAGATGCCTCCCCCATGAAAACTCCCATGCCTTCAAATGCAGCTGTTGGCACTGATGAATCAGGAAAACCTGTTGATCAGAAAGTATATAGAGCCATTGTGGGATCTCTTTTATACTTAACAGCCAGTAGACCAGACATCATGTTTGCCACATGTATTAGTGCTAGATTTCAGGTAAATCCTAAAGAATCTCACTATATTTTATTAAAAAGGATTTTAAGATATATAAAGGGTTGTCCAGATCTAGGACTCTGGTATCCTACAGAATCAGGATTTGAGTTAACTGGATATTCAGATGCTGATTATGCTGGATGCAGAATAGACAGAAAGAGCACCTCAGGAACTTGTCAGTTCCTTGGAGATAAGCTTGTGTCCTGGTTTTGTAAGAAACAAACCTCTGTGTCTACATCAACTGCAGAAGCTGAATACATAGCAGCTGGCAGTTGCTGTTCACAACTTTTGTGGATACAGAACCAGCTCCTAGACTATGGTTACAATCTAAATAATTCCAAAATCTTTTGTGATAACACCAGTGCAATATCAATAGCACAAAATCCAGTACTCCACAGTAGAACTAAACATATTGAGATCAGACACCACTTTATCAGAGATAATGTGGAGAAGGGAAAAATATGTTTAGACTTCATACCAACTGATTTGCAGAGAGCTGACATCTTCACTAAGCCCTTAGATGAAAAGAAACACCAATTCTTTATAAATCAGCTTGGAATGATAAATGGGGAGTCAATCTAATTAACAAATTTTTCTTTTACCCAACAATTTTTTTAAGGTTCAGAAAATTTGTCAAATTCGCTCGACGAAATATTTCATTCGTCGAACGGGATCGACGAAATATTTCATTCGTCGAACGGGATCGACGAAAGAATTATTTTCTTCTTTTTGCCGCTAACACGTCAAATTCGTTCCGCGAAAACCCTAGTCTTCGCCGAACCCTAATATTTAATCTCTATTTTGTCTGGATTCTGTCTTTTGCGCTCTCAAACTCTTCGTCTCCCTCAAGTTCCCTTTGCACTTGATCGTTTTTCTTTCTTTGCAGGAACAATGTCGATCACTGCTGGAATCCTCGCCTCAATAAAGTTCGATACAGGATTCGATATTGATCTAGAATCGTTTGCCCAGTCAGGAGAAGGCTTCACAGAAATTCTGAATCTCTTTGAAGACTCGAAGTTGCGCAAGTTTATGACTTGTCGGCCCAAGATTCATACCAATGAGATAAAGGAATGGGCATTCACTTCTGAGATTCGACATGGCACAGAAATTGCAGGAAAGGTGTCAGGGAATGAAATTGTTCTAAGTGCTGCCGTTTTGTCTGAGATATTTGAATTTGAAAATGGAGATGATGTTTTAGAACTCACTGAGGAAGAGTTCAATTTGATGCTGGACAGGATGGGGTACTCTGGAAGTAACCCTAAACATCTTCTGAAACGTAATTTTTCAGTGGAATACACCTTCCTGGCAGATGTTGTGGGAAAGGTTCTGATGGGGAAAAGCTCAGCACATGACTACATAACCAGGCAGCAATTTCTAGTCATGAGTGCTTTGATTGAGAAAAAGCACATCAATTGGGGTCTGACTCTATTTGATTCCATCAAAAAGAAAGTGACATCAAGGAATGTAGGCTATGGAAGGATTCTGGGAATCTTTCTTCAGGCCAAGTGTCCATCCCTCTCAGTTTCTACTGCTGTTGGCATTAATGCCTCAAAGAAACTGACTCCCCTTCTTTTCAAGAAGTGGGATAGGACATTCAAGAAGAAACTGGCTCCTGAGACTCCATCAGTTCAAGCTTCTGAGGACACCAGGACTAGAATAGCCACTCTCTCACCCCAGATTCCTCCTCCTCCTCCAGAAAATGAAAATCTCTCAAATTCTCCTCCTCCTCCAGAAAATGAAAATCTCTCAAATTCTCCTCCTCCTCCAGAAAATCTCTCAAATTCTCCTCCTCCTCCACAAGACTCTCTCCTTCCAGACCTCTTTCAGGATGAAATCCCATCAGATTTCACTCCTCCTCCTCCATCCACTTCTTGTGCTCATACCACATCTTTCATCCCTTCTTCTTCCTCCTCTCACCAAATTCCAGATGTACTGTTTGTGGATGTCTCCCAGATAGCCACCCAGGTGTTTGGTCACATAATTCCTAAATTACAAGAGCTTATTGATCAAAGTCTGGTCCCAGTACATTCTAAGCTTGATCTCATTCTCTCCCATCTTCTCTCTCTCTCCTCTTCCTCTTTCCCTTCATCTGAGGGCCCAGACTCTAAGTTCCCAGAGTCTAGGCAGGGGGAGATGTTCCAGAATGAAGCTCTAGAGGCAGAAGCTCCTGAAGAGCAAGGGTCAGACCTACCTGATGTCTGCTCATCCCTGGTCTCCCTGGCTCAAAGCACAGAAGGTGCTCCTCCTCCTCCTCCAGAAGTTCTTCTCAGCAGCTCTCTCATATACACCCCTCTAGTGAATCAGATTCTGCAGCTTACCAATCAGTCCCTCTACTCAGTCCCATCATACAAGGAATCAGCTGAAGATCTCTCCAAGGCAATTGTCTGTTATTCCCCAGACTTGGATGCCAGGCATGGAAATTTGCTAGTCTCTCCAGCTCCAGATCCAGTTATCTCTAAGGCAAATCAGGAACCTACTGCTCCTGAACAGACTGATCTTGATGAACAGATGCCTGATGCCTCTGCCTCTGTTCTCTCCTCTTCTTCTGAGCCTGCTGCTGCCACTGCTGCTGCTACTGTCAAGAATATTGATTTAGAGAAAAGAATGATTGAAGCAATCAAGGAAATTGATGAAATGTATGAAAATGTGCCTTCTTCAAACTCTGATGATGATGATGACAGTGATGATAGTGATGCCAAAGTCAATTCAAGAAAAAGAAAAGCTTCATGCAAAAAACTGCCAGCTCCTTCCAAAAAGCCTAATAAAAATGGCATTCCCTATTATGTGCAGAAAAATCTCAAGCCTCATGAAATAACTCAACCTTGGATGCAATTCTCCAAGAATGAGTTGAAGAGAAGGAAGCTTGAGAGAAGATACCAGAAGGATCACCCTACTGTGTTCAAGAAACCCCCTCCTCCTCCACCTCCTCCAGGTGCAGGTTCTGCAGGAGGACTTTCTTCCACTTCCAGGACATCTCAGTCTGCTGGCTCCAAGCCATCTGGTCAATCCTCTTCATATAAGAAAGAAAGATCTTCAGGCTATCAGGTTTATGAAAGAAAGCATAGCCAATTATCTGAACAAGAAATCAAAAATAAGGAAGCTGAAGATAAAGCTGAAGCAGATAGATTGTACAATATGGCAAGGTTTAGAGAGCATGTTGCTCTTTCTCAGATCAAAAAGGCCAGAGAAAAGGGTCTAGATACCTCTCACATTTCTACCTTATCTCCCTATAGAGAACAGGAATTTCAACAATACCAGGTGAAGAAAATGTTCAACACTTCTGCCTACATGAGTCTCCATCCAGAAGCTGTTCTGCCAACTATTTCCAAGAAAGTAACACTGGGTGATGAAGACTGCAAGCTAAGCAGAAGGCAATCTGAAGATACTAGCAGGAAAATAATCTTCAAGAAGCCCTCTTCAGAGGACAGGAATCCTTAAAACTCTCTCTCTGGTTAATTGACTCTTAATTATTCTGTGATGATATCTGCTTGTGACAATTGATTTATATCTGCTGAATTTCCTTTCTGTCAGATATTTTTATGCATATTTGTGTGAATTGATAAGTTCTATTCATAGGATCCTAACCTAAATAGGGGGAGATTGTTGGAACACAGTTCAACCCTATTACTGATTTGGGCTAGGATGTCTATTTCCAGGTATAGGATCTGTTTTGACCCAACATGTATAGTATAAGGGTCATAGGCTAAGTCTAGAAGAAATTTGAAGATTAGCTAAGTCAAGGTGTTCGACGAACTTCTAGTTCGTTCGACGAATTCAAGTATCCGTTCGACGAACTTGGTTCAACGAACTTCAAAGTTCTGTTCGACGAAAGTTTCTGTTTGTTCGACAAACTTCCCAGGTTAAGTTCGACGAACTTCCCTTCAGATCGACGAACTTCTTCAGAGTCTCTATATTCAGTGACCTCTTCTATTCAGAGTATTATTTTGGAGTTATCCTCAGGATTTCTTATGAAGGCTGACAGCTGTTCTTATTAAAATATCAGTCAGTTATTGCAGTATTCTCTATCAAAGATTTTATGACCGTTGCTGCATTAATTAAGGGCTGCGTGCAGATTATTTTATAAGGCAGATTGCAAGTTTCAAGGAATTTAATATATTGGTATTCCAGAGAAATCTTTCCTTTTTGTCTCATTCCTTTCCAGCCCTGTTTGAAATTTTAAAAGAGGATCAACTCTCTCCCGTGAAGAGATTATCATTGCTATTTATACTAGAGAGAGACACAGATATAAACATAAGCTTTGTGCTACTCAGTTTTTATTCCAAAAAAAAAAAAGAACTCTCTCTGTTTTCTCTCTGAAGTCTTCATCTTCTCCAGACACCTACTTTTAATCTCTAGAAATCATCTGCATCATTTTTCCTCTAGAGAACTTGTGCTGGAGATATTCTGAAGATCAAGAAGACCTACACCCTGAGCAGATTTTCTCTCCTGTTTATTTACTCTTACTCACAGGGGGAGATCTGACAATTTCAACATTCCACTAGTCTTCTCTGTTGTTAGAGAAAAGAGAAGACATCATCATCTTTATTTTACTGTTATTCTATAATTGTGTACAGGGTTCTAACTCCCTTTAAAAGTTAAATTGTGGTTTAGAGTACCTGATCAAAAGCTCTGTGGTGAAGGCTCACCTGATCAAAAAGCCTTAGTGGATTTCCTACCAGGGTGGTAGAAGAGTAGATGTACCCAAGTTGTGGGGAACTACTATAGATCCTTGTGTCTTTTGTGCCTGTCTTTATTATTTGTTTGTGCTGTGTGTGTTGTGTTTTAGTTTGTGCTTATATCTGTGCTGCACTTACTTACACATATACTAATTAACTTGCTGCACTTACTTACACATATACTAATTAACTCAAATTGTTTTATACAGATTTCTTTAAGCTAAGTAAGATTATTTTAAAATACTCTATTCACCCCCCTCTAGAGTAATCTTGATCTATCCCCACTTTCACGGTATTCAAACCCTTCCTGGACCATTTCGTAATAGTCTTCATAGATGATATTCTCATCTACTCGAAGAATAAAACCGATCACTCCCGGCACCTCCAAATGGTACTACTTAAGCTAAGAGAGCACTCGCTCTTCGCCAAGTTTAGCAAATGCGAGTTCTGGATGGAAGAAGTCGGCTTTCTGGGACACACCATCAACAAGAACGGAGTAGCGGTGGATCAAGCCAAGGTGTAAGCGGTACGAGATTGGCCGCCACTTAAGACAGCAGCAGACATCCGAAGTTTCCTTGGCCTCGCCGGCTACTACCGTAAGTTCGTCGAAGGTTTCTCCAAAATCGCGTTACCACTTACCTCTCTCACCAAGAAGGATGTGACCTTCCAATGGTCTCCCGAATGCGAGGCGGCATTCATCGAACTGAAGAACCGGCTGATATCGGCCCCAATCCTAACCCTCCCCTCCGGTACCGAGGGTTTCCAAATCTATGTTGATGCCTCTCTGAAAGGACTGGGGGTCGTGCTTATGCAACATGGCAAGGTGATTGCCTACGCCTCACGTCAGCTCAAGCCGCATGAACTAAACTACGCCACCCACGATCTGGAGCTGGGGGTGGTAGTTTTCGCATTAAAAGTCTGGAGACACTACCTATACGGGGTACGATGCGAAATCTTCTCCGATCATAAAAGCCTCAAATACGTCTTCACCCAGAAAGAGCTGAACCTCCGGCAACGCCGGTGGTTAGAATTTCTCTGTGATTATGACTTCGCCCTCCAGTACCACCCCGGCAAGGCTAATAAGGTTGCAGACGCCTTGATTCGGCAGCCTCCGAGGACCGGGAGTTGGTTAGAAATGGTGCCAGCGGAGTTAGTCAAATCATTGGCGAAAATGGATATTATCCTCATCGCCCGCAGAAATCCGATGGAATACCAGGCCCAGCTCTACTGGATGGAAATACAGTGCGACATCCGGAATAGGATAAGAGAAGCTCAGAAGATTGACGTAGAAGCAGCCCTGATCATTCAAGCCCTGCAACATGGTGCGCAGGAGGATTACAATTTGTACGATAGCATCCTGCAGTTCAGACACCGCATATTCATCCCCGCAATAGAAGGAATTTGGGAAGAAATCCTCCGCGAAGCGCACCAAACCAGGTACTCGATACACCCGGGAGTAGTAAAAATGTATACGGACCTGCGAAGGACCTTGTACTGGCCAGGAATGAAGAGGGATGTCATCAACTATGTTGCGCACTTCCAGACCTGTCAAATGGTCAAGGCAGAATGTCGAAGCCCAGGAGGCCTACTACAACCCCTGCCCATCCCGGAGTGGAAGTTCGAGGATATTTCCATGGATTTTGTCCATGGCTTACCCCGATCCCGTGCAGGTAACGACTCCATATGGGTAGTAGTGGACCGCCTCACCAAGGTAGCCCAATTCATCCCGAACCGGCAAGGTGACGGTGTCGACATTCTAGCCCGACTATTTATCGAGCAGGTAGTCCGATTTCATGGAATACCCAAATCAATCGTCTCGGACCGCGACGGGCGCTTTACATCGAAGGAATGGAGAAGAGTGCAAGCTTATCTAGGAACCAGGTTAGCTTTTAGCACCGCCTTCCACCCCCAGACCGATGGGCAGATGGAAAGAACGAATCGGACGATGGAAGATCTTCTCCGATTATGCATAGTGGAACACAGCGAGCCATGGGAGCAGTTACTATCTCTGGTAGAGTTTTCATATAACAACAGCTTCCAGGAAAGCATCAAGATGGCACCTTACGAAGCCCTCTACGGAAGACGCTGTCGAACCCCGCTATCTTGGGCACAGGATGAAGACCCCAAAGCCTTGGGAGTCACCTACATCGACTGTTGACGCCAGGAAAATCCTGACCTCAAGATTCGGATCAATGCAGCCCGAGGTTACTGATCCTGCGGTCCAACTCCACGGCTCTGATAGCTAAAATAGGAGAGAGAAAATGACTAAGCACACCCCAGGTGCTCCAGCAGGGAGGTCCCACCACATACCCGGAAGTTTGGGAGAAACTTCCCCTCCGCAACCAAAAGCTGGGCGAGGTACTAGACGGGCATGGATTTGGCGAGTATCCAACTTGGGGGGACCTCGACCACTTCCAAAAGTGCCATTTCTAGTACCCCTGGGGGTCTATTTATAGAGAAATCCTAGGGGGGTACAGGCGAGTATACTGCCTCTGCTCGCGAGTTACAAGGGCTACTCGCCCATACTCGCGAGATACTCGCCCATACTCGCGAGGTACTCGCCCATACTCGCGAGATACTCGCCCAAGCTCGCCTCTGCTCGCCCCTTGCTCGCCATACTCGCCCCTTGCTCGCCCAGCTCGCCTCTTGCTCCTGCTGGCTGAGTTGCCTTGTGTCTTGGACTGCCGGCTCCTGTGCTGACCCTTTGACCTTGACTTCAGCC
The DNA here is from genome assembly GCA_033032865.1 of Dactylorhiza incarnata. Lineage (NCBI taxonomy): Eukaryota > Viridiplantae > Streptophyta > Magnoliopsida > Asparagales > Orchidaceae > Dactylorhiza > Dactylorhiza incarnata. Next base: position 1,204,416 of record JAWHQI010000347.1, on the reverse strand, counting down.
TACGTGGCTTTGAATGGGCCTACCTCGGAGAGAGAATGAGGGTTGTACATCGACGATACCACCGCCGCGATAAGATTAATCCGGGAACGCATGCTGGAAGCGCAGAGCCGGCAGGCCAAGTATTACGATGCACGTCATCGGCAAGTGGAATTCCAAGTGGGAGATATGGTTTTCTTGAAGATTAAGCCTATGCATGGGATATCACGAATCAAGAGGCAGAAAAAGCTGGACCCCCGCTATCTAGGTCCGTATCCAGTTATCGAAAGAGTTGGCCCGGTGGCCTATAGATTAGCCCTGCCAGCTGAACTAGGAAACCTCCACGACGTGTTTCACGTCTCTTCGCTGAGACGCGTACTTCGCCAACCCGAGCAGCACCTTCCCACACCACCGACATCAGTACAATCCGACCGATCTGTCCGACTCGAACCTGTGAAGATAGTGGACTCCAAGATCAAAGAGCTGCGAAACAAAACCGTCACAATGGTCAAGATCTTATGGTCAAACGGAGGACGCGAAGAGTTCACCTGGGAACCAGAAGCACTCGTCCGGGAGAGATACCCGGTACTGTTTCCCCAGGTATGTCATCCTTTAAACCCCTACTTTAGCCAATTTTCGGGGACGAAAATCTCTTTATTTTTATTGGATTGTAACATCCCGACTTTTATTGGGCCACTAGACCCTAGTAAGCCCAATAAAAGTAGGCCCGAGCAGTAGAAAACGACCATTTCGGGTATCGTAGCGCGCCACTACCTCATTATTATGAATAGTGACCGTACGAACCCCGAATTGACTTCCGTCAGTTCCATTGAACTCGTATGGACAATACGTGCGCAACGGAATTCGTTGCACTTCGATCCGAGGTCATTTGGAGAAAACGACCATTTCCGGTATCGTAGCGCGTCACTACCTTATTATTATGAATAGTGACCGTACGAACCCCGAATTGACTTCCGTCAGTTCCGTTGAACTCGTATGGACAATACGAGCGCAACGGAATTCGTTGCACTTCGATCCGAGGTCATTTGGAGAAAACGACCATTTCGGGTATCGTAGCGCGCCACTACCTCATTATTATGAATAGTGACCGTACGAACCCCGAATTGACTTCCGTCAGTTCCGTTGAACTCGTATGGACAATACGAGCGCAACGGAATTCGTTGCACTTCGATCCGAGGTCGTTTGGAGAAAACGACCATTTCGGGTATCGTAGCGCGCCACTACCTCATTATTATGAATAGTGACCGTACGAACCCCGAATTGACTTCCGTCAGTTCCGTTGAACTCGTATGGACAATACGAGCGCAACGAAATTCGTTGCACTTCGATCCGACGTCGTTTGGAGAAAACGACCATTTCGGGTATCGTAGCGCGCCACTACCTCATTATTATGAATAGTGACCGTACGAACCCCGAATTGACTTCCGTCAGTTCCGTTGAACTCGTATGGACAATACGAGCGCAACGGAATTCGTTGCACTTCGATCCGAGGTCGTTTGGAGAAAATGACCATTTCGGGTATCGTAGCGCGCCACTACCTCATTATTATGAATAGTGACCGTACGAACCCCGAATTGACTTCCGTCAGTTCCGTTGAACTCGTATGGACAATACGAGCGCAACGGAATTCGTTGCACTTCGATCCGAGGTCATTTGGAGAAAATGACCATTTTAGGTATCGTAGCGCGCCACCGCCCCATTATTGTGAATAATGGCCGTACGAACCCCCAATTGACTGCTGTCAGTTCTGTTAGGATCGTATGACCAATAAAAGCACAACGGAACTCGTTGCGTCTCGACACGAGGTCGTATGGAGAGTATGCCATTTTAGTCCTATGCAGATCGCCTCAGTGCAACGCACGAGATATAAAGCATACGAACCCGACATCGGCCCCAGCAACTCTTATCGTGCCCCGGGAGCCAAGGAGGACCCCGCCCTAAGTTGACTTAGTCAACCCCCCCCCCCCCCCCCCCCGAACTCGAAATTGCTAAAGAAAAGGGGGGGGGGGGGGGCTGCCCCTATTTGGGCAAGGGGCAAGAGAGAGAAAGGAAGGGGGGGGGGGAGAAAATATCTCCCCCCACTCACCCTCCCTTCATACACGTGGAAGGGAGGGAGAGGGGGGGGGGGGGGGGGAGAGCTCCCCTCCTTCCTATAAAAGGGGGGGGGGGGGGCAGCCCCTCTCCAATCCCCCCCACACCACCTCTCTCTCCCTCTCAGCTCTCCTCTGCCGGCAGCCCCCCCAGCCAGCCACCCCCTCCTCCCCCTTGCCGGAGCAAGCCGCCGCCACCACCTCCTCCCTCATGGCCGGCCGCCCCTCCACCCGAGCCCCTCACCAGGTAGAACCACCTCCCCTCCTCCTTCCCACCTCCCGGAGGAAGACCCCCCCCCCCCCCCTCCCCCTATCGCCGGAGCGCCGCCGGCCGCCGCCCCGAGCCTTGCAGGGTTCGGGGAGGAGGCGGCCGAGGAAGCCCTCTCCCCCAGCGCCGGCGGTGGCGCTGGGGGGGAGGGGGTCCCCCTCGAGAACCTCGGCGCTGGCACAGGGGAGGCGGCCGGGCCGCCGACGGGCACGGCCGGCGGCGCCCGTGGCCTCCCCCTCCTCCCCGCACTTCCTGTAGGGGGATAACCCCCTCCACCGGCGGTGGCCGGCGGCTCCAGGCCGCCGGGCCACCGCCGGAGGGTTGCCCCCTCCCTGGCGCCCCGACCAGGGGCGGCAGGGAGGGCTGCGCACGAGGAGGCGGCAGAACAGCAAGCCGGCATGGCTCGTGTCGGCTGCGCCGCGCCTCCCCGTCCCCTCTGCCCCACTTTTCCGGTGGGGTCCGGCGGCGCCAGGCCACCGGGCCACCACCGGAGTAGGCTCCGACCCCCGGCGCACCGACCGGGGGCGGCACCGGTGGCCCCTCGGCGGGGGCGGCGGCGCTGCGGGCCTGCATGGCCCATGCAGGCCACGCCACCGCCTCCCGCCCTCTGTATCACCTCCCCCGGCGGTGGCCGGCGGCGCCAGGCCACCGGACCACCCCCGGAGGAGTCGCCGGCCCCCGGCGCACCGACCGGGGGCGGCGCCGGCCCCAGCCGGCCGCTTCCCGGCGGCGGCAGCGGCTGCCACCCGTGCGCGAGCGGGGGCCGCACGATCTCCCCCAGGAGATCGAGCGGCCCCCATTTCCTTAACCCCGCCCCCCCGCCTCAAACTGTGCGCCCCCACAGCGGATCCGCGGCGGATCCGCTGTGGGGACCCAAGGAGTGTGCCCGGTGTGGCGCCCCCTGCTCTCTTCCCTGCCTCTAACCGCACCCCACCCCCCTGTTTCCCTTCCCCATTTTTCTGAGGAAAAATGGAGCCTTTTCGAAAGAAATTTCCTAAATGAAAATTGTGCCCCACTCTTAGGGGCACCTCCTGTATTTTTTTGGGATTTTTGGGAGGAGTTTTACTATTTTTAAAACCCATTATAAAGTTTATTTTAGGAAATAAAATGCCCAAATGAGTTTCTAAAATTCCCCAAAAATTAGGGGCTCTAAGTATAGGTATTTTGCAAATACTATCAAAGTTGGGAGGTGCGACCTTTTGATTTGATCCCTTAAAGGCTTTTACAATCAAAAATAGACGCCCGGAAAAAAGCGATATTCATCGAAATAAATCGGCGCCCCTCGACGCATATTTTAAGATGCTTATCAAAATCATGCGTATTAATCTAAAGAATCGGCTAAGCTCGGAAAAGCAACGCAAAAATCGGAACGACGTCGCGGCGCGGCACCGAAATTTAACCCCGCCGCGACGATAATAAAAGAACGGAGTCGTCGATCGAAGCCTCCTCTTATGGAGTGATTGGACTACTAACCATTTCTTCTTATGCTTTTACTGCTTTCCGTACTTTCAATTAAATCCAGTCTCGCACTGGTCCCCCGCACTTATTTTCTGTACTTTCAATTAAATCCAGTCTCGCACTGGTCCCCCGCACTTATTTTCTGTACTTTCAATTAAATCCAGTCTCGCACTGGTCCCCCGCACTTATTTTCTGTACTTTCAATTAAATCCAGTCTCGCACTGGTCCCCCGCACTTACTTTCTGTACTTTCAATTAAATCCAGTCTTGCACCGGTCCTATCATTATGGCCTCTGCTTTCGGCCTACTATTCTGTTTATTTCATGGCCTCTGCTTTCGGCCTATTATTCTGTTTATTACATGGCCTTTGCTTTCGGTCTACTTTCTGCCTATCGTTATGGCCTCTGCTTTCGGCCTACATTTCTGTTTAATGTTACGGCCCCTGCTTCGGCCTATTTTACTTGCTAGTGCAGAGCTGCCGTGGCAACAAATGCGGTGCTTATCCTCCCTTCGGCGAGACCTTAGTTGGGGAAAACCCGGAGTTGAGTCTCTCCTCCCAGGTTAGCCCCAAGCAAGGAGCCCTCATACCGCTAAGCCTCCCGGTCCAAGTTCGTGCGACCGGTCGAGTAGAATGGCCACGTGGCCCAAGGGTTTGTTTTATATATAGCGGGTGAAGATTGATTGGGAGTGGCGGGTTGGTCACGCTCGCAGACCGTTCGTACCGGTGCGGGTGGGTTGACGTCTCATGGCGACAGGGAGATGTGCGCAGCGGGTTATCACCCTCCGAACCTGCAGTTTTGCCTCCGCTGGTCGGCCTACAAATCGGCTCGCCGGATGTCGCTCACATCCAGTTGGTACACCAAGTTGTACAGGAGGGCCTGAATGATACGGTACGACTACATTCAGAAGTGGCAAGACTGGTCACTGTCACCGACGGCCACATCGGTGAGGCCCGCGGGGTTAGCTCCCCTGCTTGAACGAAAGCGGTCTAAACTGTGTCGACACAGGGTCTTTTGTGTGCGTACGGGTTTGAATACCTGGGTGTGTGTCTGCGCGATATAGTGTTGTGTGGTTGCTATACGGCGCAAATACGGGCTTTAGGGCAAGCGGCCCTATCTATATATATATATATATACATATATATATACATATTCACCTGCTGCTAACCCTCTTCCTTGCTTCGGCTATTTCATTTCTGTCCTTTAGCCGTCCCCCCCCCCCCCCCCCCCCCCGGATAAGGATCCGGGGAGGGGATGTATTATTCTACTTAGCTCTGTGACTAACGGTTACTTCTTATAACCAATCACAGGAAACGGGACAGCGCGAAGCCCCCACCCCGCAGGATGAGATACGTGCCTTAGAGATGGCCCGATCGGACACCCCAGCCTCTCCTCCCATCTTCAGAGACGTGAGTGCGAGAGAATAAAGACTAGCCTAGGGCTCCTTGTTGTTTTGGACTATGTAGCCTTCGGACAATATTTCGTAAACGATAGGCTCCGACTATATTTAAATGTATAATATAAGCAGTGTGCTTGTTTTCTTTATATTATCTGCTTCCGCTGTGCGATCTGATGTGATATAATGATTCTTGTGCCTGACAAAGAGACCGCTCAGTGCTTGAGTGGGTGGGACGTCGCCACCCGGAAAGCGCCGGGTGGTCCTCTTTCGGCAGTAAGATCCCCCCCTCCCTGAACTCGGTTCAGTCTGGGGAGGGGGGGCCTTACAGCAGGTGCTGTTGATTAGCGCACTGCCTTGAGGCAGGTGCTGTTCATTAGCGCACTACCTGGAGGCAGGTGTTGTTGATTAGTGCACTGCCTTGAGGCAGGTGTTGTTCGCAGGTGCTGTTCATTAGCGCACTACCTGGAGGCAGGTGCTGTTGATTAGCGCACTGCCTTGAGGCAGGTGCTGTTCATTAGCGCACTGCCTTGAGGCAGGTGCCGTTCATTAGCGCACTGCCCGGAGGCAATTGCTGTTCATTAGCGAGTGGACGTCTTTACGTAGTTTCGATGGCGCAAGATATGACATGCGTGAAATAGAACTTTAAAAACTCTTAGTCGTAGTGATAATTTACGCAATTTCTTCAGAAACAAAGTTGATAGAAACAAAGTTGACAGAATATTTCAGCGGCGCTGATAGAGCCCCGCTGATGGGTATGAAGCTTTCTCCTGGGATGAATGCCTTAAGGGTTGCTCCTGGTCCTTCCTGACAAGCCGATAGCTGATCTCCTGCTAGCCGAATAGTCGCCTAGTCTCGTAGGAATTTCCCCAGTAGGCCTTGTTTGACGAGTTGCTCGATTTCATCCTTAAGCTTGGAGCAATTTTCCGTGTCATGTCCTTGTCCACGATGGAACTCACAATATTTTGTCTGGTCCCCTGAGTTTTTAGCGAAGGGTCTGGGCTTGCGGAGCGTCTGGTTGTCTTTGATTGCGTACAGTACGTTAGTCCCGGTAGTGTTCAGGGGAGTGTAGTCCTGATGTTGGCGAGATCCTCGGTCTCGGCTGGAGTTGTTGTAATGCTTGCTTTTCTTATTGGGAGTTGTCTGCGGCAGCGACTCCTCTTTATTCCTCTTCGAGCTCCCCTCGAACTGCTGGCGGTGCGCTTCAATTGCCTCATCTGCTACTATCTGGGCCTCGACTCGCTGAACGAGGTCAGGGTAGCTTGGTACGGTCTCTCTCATTAGAGCTGAGTAAAAGCCACTTGGGCGGAGTCCTCCAAGGAAGACTCCCCGTAAGGGCTCGGGATCGACTCCTGGAATCTGTCGAGCCTCCGTAGTGAAGCGTCGGAAGAAATACTTGAGTGTTTCTCCGTCGTTTTGGCGGATCCCTGAGAGGTGGGAGGGATCTCGGACAATTCTGCGCTTGCCCCTTCAAGGTTGCCGGGAACACCTAACAGAGGAGCTGATCAGGGGCGCTGTAAATCCTCATGATGGTGGTGAAGTGATGGAGATGTTCCAATGGGTTGTCTGTCCCGTCGAACGTCTCGATGTTGGGAAGCTTGAAGCCATTAGGAATTGGATGGGCCAAGACTTGAGGCGATAGCGGGGAGTCATGATGCGCGGGACGGCGGGCGAGAGCGGCGCGTCGTCCTGCTTGGGCATACTCTTCCTCTATCATGTTGCGTATCTCTTCCCGCGTAGCTCTTTCCATTGCTTGCTCAGGGGCAGCTCTTCCGTGGTGGTGGCGGCGGTGATCAGCTTCTGGGCCTCCAGCTGGTGGGCCAAGGTGAGCGGTACTTGCCGCATTGGAGAATCCTTCTGAAGCTTCGTCTTCTTGGACAGCCTCCCAGTTCGGGGCATGATTCAGAGCCGGGGGCGGCGGTGCGTTTAAAGCTGGCGGTTGGTTCGGAACTTGAGGAGCCCCAAGATTCCTCACGAGGGCCAACATCTCAGCTTGATGTTCTTCGATCTGCTGCATGCGCGCCTCCAAATCTGCCGCAGGTGCTGGCAGCGCCTCCTCCGCGGGAGGTGCATTGATAAGTGAGTGGGAAGGAGCTGGGTCGACGCGTCCTTCCGGCATCGATCCTTCAGTAATGCGAGCACTCTTTCTTGTCATAGCAGTTGGCTCTCGAAGAGTTTTTCGGGAAAGTTTCCCACAGACGGCGCCAAACTATTGCGGAACGCTTAGGGCTCTTGGTAGACCGGTTTGATTGAACCGCCTTAGCTCGTGAGCGGGCTAAGCGCGCAAACAGTCAATTAGAGATTCGTTGATTGCACTGGGACTTCTTAGCGTGGAAAACCCGGAAAGGGTAAAAAACCACGTGGCCGGAGCTGTGCCGACCAAATTTCACTATCTTCAGGGGGGTTACAAAGTGAGACTTAGAACTCGAGTGCGACAGGCCGCAACTCGTTACAGCAGTAGAGAGATAGAGAGGTCCGAAGGCGACAGGCCGCCTCTTCGAAAAAACTAAGTCATTTTCTCCTTCTGAGAAAGGTGGAGAACAAAAGTGAGCTGCTCCGGGGAACAAAAGTGAGCTGCTGCGTCGCCTTTCGGGATGAAGGAAATCTTCAAGTCCGGAAAGGAAATCTTCAAGCACCGAAGGAGAATTCCGCAAAAGTCTGCAAGGAGCTCTCCCAGGTCCAGAAGTCAAGGTCCTTTCAAATGAAGCCCCAGGGCCCTTTTTATAGCTTTGGCCGGGGGTAGTCTGGTAATCTTGTCGTTGGCAGTTTCCATAAATGCTTGGTGGACGAATCATATTTTCTGGTTTGGGGCACACGGATCGCCATTTTTCGTAAATGACCACCTTGCCCTTCGGGCAGCTTGGGCGGCTCGGGCAGTTCGGGCAGCTTTGTTGGAGGCGAAAAAGGCGACTGGCCGTTCCTGAAAAGTGAGATACCTGAAAGACAAAATGTGAGACGCCTGAAAGACAAAATGTGAGAAGTCAGGAAGACAGAAAGTGAGAAGTCAGAAAGACAGAAAGTGAGAAGTGCGCGCTCAGAAGCGTTCTGAACGCGCAACGAGCGAGGGAGCGCTCGGAGCGTGCAATAAGCACGTAGGCGTTCTGAGCGAACGGGGAGGCGATTGGTCGCGATCCGAGAAGGAAAACGGGGCCCGTCTTTCCTGGCGAGGAGCTCGCCTGAAAAGGCGCCCCGTGAGTCCCCCCGTCGGAAAGGGGGGAAGGAGGGGGAGGAAACGGTCACCCTCCCCCGCAAAGAGGGAAGGCGGACGGGACGCGCTCCCGGGAGGCGCGGCCAGGCCGCACCCAAGGGGGGGGGGGGGGGGGGCGTGGCCAGGCCGCACCCCAAGGGGGGTGCGGCCGGGCCGCACCCCATCCGAGGGGGGGTGCGGCAAGGCCGCACCCCACCCGAGGGGGGTGCGGCAAGGCCGCACCCCAAGGGGGGTGCGGCCAGGCCGCACCCCACCCGAGGGGGGTGCGGCCGGGCCGCACCCCTCCCCAGGGGGGGTGCGGCAAGGCCGCACCCCAAGGGGGGTGCGGCAAGGCCGCACCCCAAGGGGGTGCGGCCAGGCCGCACCCCACCCGAGGGGGGTGCGGCCAGGCCGCACCCCATGGGGGTGCGGCTGCGAGGCCGCACCCCGGGTTCGGCAGCGCCCCTTGCGGGTGTGCGGCTCGGCCGCGTCCCGTGAGGTGGCGCGGTTGCGTGGGTCGGCTTCAAGATAGGAGGCGGTCCCATTGCCATTCTCGGCGTGGCTCCGTATGGCAACTCTGGCTTTATTTCCCCGGATTCCTTGCCAAACTGGTGGGGGAGCGCTTTTGAAAATATCTGCTGCCATTGCGGCCTATAAATAAGAGTCCGTTATACGAGTCCCCATCATGTATAATATTATTTTATATGAGAGAAGATTTTAAAATGTAATTCACTCGGCCTCCGTCGGAGGGGAAATTTTTATGTATGGAATTCGAGCACACCAGGACATAGAAAATGTCATTTTCAGTGTAAATTTCTTTGTCACGACCTCTGAAATGTGTGAAGAGTACGGTGCCTGAGATGTATTTTTGTGCGTGCGATATGATTTGGGATGCCTTAATTAGGTGGCTGCATACAATTGCTCCCGGATCATTTCCAGAGCCCGGACATAGAAATGTTGCCCCTGAATTTCATGTTCTAAATATTATGATTACATTGTTACATGAATTAATTTAAAAAATTGTAATATTGATCATTAAAAAAATTAAGCATAATTAATGGAGAAAAAAACTAAACATTATTTAATTATAAATTGCCAAATTAATAAAAAAAAATTAAGACGCACAATAATTAGAAAATTAAGAACTCGATCGGTAGCTTTAATAATAAGAACGAAAAAGAGATACATATGCATAAAGTATTTGAAGTGAAAATTGTTGTTACAATGTTGAAGCTTCAGATTCTCTTTTTCATTTTGCAATTTGTAATAATTAAATAATATTTTCTTTTTCTTTCAATATTTATGCTCAAAATTCATAATATTTAGGAGATGAAATGCATCCACTTATATGCATATTTAGTGAAAAATATTACATTAATTGTTTCACTAAATGAAGAATAGAGAAGATTATAAAAGTGGAAGCGCTTCTATTTTCATCTTAGCCGGCTCAGATGCGGCGTCATTTGATGCTCATATATCACGACATAATGATAATTTTTGGGAATCACCAAATGTACTAGGATTTGTGACATAAATAGCAATAAGATGTATATAATCATCTAGGGCCCGTATCAGGTGCGAACAAATAAATCTGCGAATGTGCGAACAGTGCCATCCCGCCGTTCGTTCTGAAGCCCTGATTTCGCGCTCCCTGTGCTTCGTTCCCGCGATTTTGCCAAGTTCGCGAATCCCCCCCCCCCCCCCCGACGGAGAGGGCAGTCCCGCTATTTCATCACCGGCGCAAGGTTCCTATATTTCGCGATCGACGGAGATGGCGCTCCCGCTACCTCGCATACTGGAGCAATGTTTTTCTCTTCCGACGACGTAGACGGCGTTCCAGCATTTCCATCTTCGGCAGACGAAGCTCCCCCTTCCTCCCAAGGTGTCTCTGCCCTAAAATGCAGCGCTACTCAGACATTTAGCTCAAATATGAGGGTACGCTACTCACCTTCTGTACTAACCCAACTGACTAGAACACTCATCCTAGAACTACTCAGACATTTAGCTCATATGATTGCTGGGTCCCAAATAAAAAAAATGTTACTTCTAAATTTCATTGTAAAATTTAGTCAATTCTTGCACCAATTTTATTCAAAATTTCAATTATCCTAGAATTTTACTAGGACCTCAAGCCAACAAATATAGTCTGGAAGGATTGCCCAACATACGGCAAAGGAATGTTTGTGGAGATATCAAAGGAAGCAATCAAATATGTAGCAGAACAAATTACAGAAAGAAATTCTTACTTCTTTCAAGCATGGAGCAAAAACTTGAAATTCTTACTTCTTTCATTATATCTTCCCAATTAGCATTAAAGAAGACTGATGAAGTTAAACTTGAAAGCATGAAATAAGTATGTCAAATTTATCAAAGTATGCTCGTATGATTGGGATTTAACTCAGGTAGTGACGCTGGATGATAGTGGACCCCTTATTGGTGAAGCAGAGGGACGCTTGTCGAGGTAAGTCATGCCAAATTATAACATGCTTGTTGGCATTAAATACTCATTTATAACATGTATGTTTGTCATTTATCTTATAGAATTTTGAAGCGGTAATACCCAGCAAAGGACAGATATTCAGGACAGTTGAAGAATTTGAACAATTCTATAAAAATTATGCACATCACGTTGGATTTAGTGTTCGCAGTTCAACTGCCACCAAAGATAAAAATGGTGAATTGAAATATAAGTATTTTGTGTGCTCAAAAGAAGGGTTTAAGATTAAGAAAAGACCATTCCAAATGTGCGAGAAGGGAAGCAGAAAAATATGCGATACAAGAGTCGGATGTACGACAAGTGCTAGTGTTAAGAGGACCGAAGATGGAAAATATGTTTTGTTTACTTTTCATGAAGAGCATAATCACACGCTATGTACTCCGCGGAAAAAACATTTTTTAAGATCAAATCGTAAAATAACAGATGTACAGAAGAATCTGTTGGATACGTTAGGCCGGGTAAATGTAGGACCTACACAGACATTCCACATAATGAAAGAACAAGTCGGAGGGTACGAAAACGTTGGTTTCACTTGTTTAGATGCCAAGAATTATGTCAGAGATCTCAAAGCATTGATTGCTGATTCTGATGCTCAAATTCTCATACAAAACTTCAAGAATTTACAACAAAGAAATCCCTCATTTTACTATGCATATGAATTAGATGCTGAAGATCATTTGAAATGTGTGTTTTGGTTGTTGTAAAATTCGGTACACACAGCTAATTAAATGCAGATAACAAGAACACAAATAGGCACAAATTTATTATAATGAAAATATAAATCAAATACAGGAGAAAAATAGACTGTCCGGTGAAACGCACGCGGATGCGCCGGACGCGCGCGATCCGCAAGAAAATAGTAGATCTGGACTGCAATCCGCCTTGCGGACGCACAAGGTTCGCCGAACCTTCAACGTCGTAGTCCGACGTTCAACCTCAACCACCACCGAAGACCAACGCCACCACCGGAGACCAAACGCCACCACCGAGATCAAACGCCGTCAAGGCTAACTGCACTAGCGCACGCCTTCAACGTCAACGGCGATCTCCACCAAGCCCGACGACGACTCCCTCTCCAACTCCGGCGGCTCACCTCCAAGACCGGCGACACTACTCTCTCCAACGGCGAAACACCACGAGGCCGGCGGCCTCCTCGCCGCACGAGAGAAAGAGAGAGAGAACGGGAGAGAGAGAAAGAGGGTTGGCGATTCTCCAATGCTACAGGCGGCTATGAAATCCTCCCTGGCGGCTCTTTTACAATCTCACGGTGGGCTACAAGTTATATCATTTCATGGGTATGAAAAGATTCATAAAATAATGGAAATAAATTATCTCCTCCTCTATTTCTGGCTACCCAATGAAACCAAACTAGGAAAAATATTTTTCCTCAATCCTTATGATTTAGGCAGCTCCGCATTAGGGGAAGGTATTAAATTCCTAACCGGATTTGGACTGAACCGGATCTGAACCAAACCAACATTGGTGTGATGGGATTGCTAGAAATAATTATTCTATATTTGGTGATTTGCTTTCTTTTGACACCACCTACAATACGAATAAATACTCTATGATTTTTGCGCCATTTACTGGATTAGATTAGATCACAGATTATCTATATCCTTTGGTGCTGCGCTTCTTGCCAATGAAAAGACTGAAACTTTTGCATGGTTATTTCAGAAATTTTTAGAATGCATGGGAGGGAATGAACCGGTATTGGTTGTTACTGATCAAGACCCTGCAATGAGGAGTGCCATAGAAAAATGTTTTAATAATACAAAACACCGATTTTGTATGTGGCATATAATGAAAAAATTGTCTGAAAAAGTTGGTGGCATTTTAAATGCTAATACGGACTTTCAAAGGCGTTTCAAGGCGTGTGTATGGAATTCTGAGACACCGGATGAGTTTGAAACCAAGTGGTATGCTATACTTTCTTATTTTGAATTAACAAATAATGATTGGCTATTGCACATGTTCGATCTTCGCAAAATGTGGATTCCAGCGTATTTACAGGGTATACCTTTGTCTGGTTTGTTGCGGATGACATCTAGATCAGAAAGTGAAAACTCATTCTTCGGAAACTTTTTGAACAACAAGATCGGCTTAGTTGAGTTTTATTCAAGGTTTGACAATGCAATGGAAGCTCAAAGACAGAGAGGATTAAAAGCTGAGCACGACACACACGATGGAAAACCGGATATAAAAACAAGCTTGCCGATCGAGAAACATGCTGCTTCATTGTATACACACAAAAACTTTTATATTTTTCAAGAAGAGTTATGGGCTTCATGTATAGGTTGCGGTGTGAAAAAGTGTCAAGAACTCAATGATTCATGCATATTCACTATTATAGACAGTTGTAACCCAAATGATAGGTACAGCGATGTTGTTTACAGTTTGTTAAAAACAACTTGTAGCTGTAAAATATTTGAAACCCAAGGCATTCCATGTCGTCATATATTGTTAGTGCTAAAAGGACAAAGAATCACTGAACTTCCAACATGTTGTGTAACACCTAGATGGAGCAAACTTGCTACTAGCAAGCCGATCTTTCAAATAGACCAGAATGTATTTGCAGGATGTTCAGAAAGTGAGCGTAGAAGAAAATTGACTTCGAGCACATGGACCCAACTATCTCGTTGCATGGAACTTGCCAAATTAAAAGATGAGAGTTTGATTGATTTAAGAAATTGTGCAATGGCTTGGGAGAATCGAATGCGTGGAACATATGACTGTGATGAAATGGAGTCCAATTATGCTTGCACAGACTTGCAAATCCCAACCCAAATCGAGATATTTCCACCAACTTGTGCAAAAACAAAGGGTAGCGGTAAAAGATTGAAAGGTGGAAAGGAGAAATCCATTGAACTTAAGCAAAAAACTGCACGTCTATGCAAAAATTGCGGGGAGCATGCATTACATGATAGCCGTAATTGCCCAAAAAAATTAACATTAAAACATGTGAGTTATAAGTAAATTTTTCATATCTATTAGATTGCAGTGATATCTTTATGTTTCTTACCTTTTTATGGGGTTTTTTTTTTCATTTGTAGGCATGAATGAAGCCATCAAAGAAGCAATCAAGGAAAGTTTGGAAATATTTTTGTTAGAAATTTTGGTGAGATTCTTATATTTTTTTCTTTAGCGTACATGTTTTTTTCTGCTGTTTTTATTCTCCAGTAAGAGATGGACTGTCGTTATGCAGGTCTTTTGTCATATTTTGCCATCACTTGTGAGGCTACGAAAAGAAGGTTTAGATGGTCATGAGAAGATAAAAGGCTATATGTGTGTCTAGTTTTTAATTTCAAGCAGTGAGACTTTTCTGATTTTGATGCTCACAAATCCTAGTATCGTGTAACATTGATATCTAAATGATTTTTCTTGTATATTAGCTGGTGGTTTATTCACTGGGATTTGCCATGTTTGGAGGCAGTTATTGTTTTTAGTCACGGAGAGTAATTGAAATTCAAAAACAAATTTAATTGAAGTATCAAACTCATTAATATTCAATATTATTCTGTGAGCTCAAAGGAGAGAATTATGGTCGGGGGAGAGAGCGCCATCTCCGTCGGCGGGAGAGAAGAACAGCGCGAATAAGTGTGAAATCGCTGGAACGCCGTCTACGTCGCCGGAAGAGAAAAACATTGCTCCAGTATGCGAGGTAGCGGGAGCGCCATCTCCGTGGATCGCGAAATATAGGAACCTTGCGTGAAATCAGGGCTTCAGAACGAACGGCGGGATGGCACTGTTCGCACATTCGCAGATTTATTTGTTCGCACCTGATACGGGCCCTAATCATCTATTCTAAATGAAGAATAGAGAAGAGTACGTATGAGAGTGGAAGCGCTTCGATTTTCGTCTGACGCTCTGACCTTAGCCGGCTCAAGTGCGGCGTCATTTGATGCGCATATATACACAACATAATGATAATTTTTGGGAAACGCCAAATTAAATGTGCTAGGATTCGTGACATAAATAGCAAAATGACAATCCAATCCCCTTTATGAACCTCCCGTCACTTGCATGAAATGTGATCTTCTTGATCTTCTTGATCTTCTTGATCTTGTTGATGATGTTCCGATCTATAACATCCCGATTCTGATGAGTGTAGTCTGATAAAACGAGAGAATTGCAGTTCCAGACAAACTTTTAGAGCGACGGGCCTCTAAAATCTCTAATAAACTAAAGCAGCGTCGAAAACATACACAATAAATATCAAATATGAGAAAATTTGTTATTCATGCATCTACTTAAATATGTAAGTTTTTATTTTTCACTTCTACATTATCTCCCTATTCAGTCTTTACACCAATCCAAATATTTGTTATTTTATTTATTTTGTGATCATTTTATAATGAAAATAGAAAATTACATAAGGTGACCACAACCAATGACGGTGATTCCGTTCGGTCAATAATTAACCGGCAGCCGGGCAAATAGCTAGATTAATTAATTAAATCAATGTTATTTTTTGTTGCTTACAATAAAATCAGTACTTTGCTTAGAAAAAGTAGCAACCAAGCTAGTAATAATTGTTTTAACTTTAGTTGTGATCTTAATTATGTCATCTCTCCAAACTCCTTAACTCCAAAGTTTGGCTTTGATTGACCGAGTCGCACGTCCCCTTATAAAGCCTACCTTTGCAGGCGGAGCTCGCAACCGCGCGCAACTCAGAGATATATAGGCGTAAAATGGTGTGCGCCAAAGTTAATTCCCCGGGAAATCATCATTTGGCCTCAATCAAATTGTGGCTATGATATGATTAATGATATTATGATCATAGCCAAACATGCCAATTCATGAAATCTAATACCAAAGTGTTGGAAATATGGGGTCTGATCGTACTGGCGATTCATCCGAAATATGTTTTGGGCAAAAATATTTACGTAATTTCATTATTACTGCAGCTCTAGACTTCAAGTATTAAAGGGCTTCCTTGTATCTCACTTCTGTAACTGAAATAATATAGTGAGAAACCTTAGTGCGGTCGTGGATGTAAGCAAGCTAGGTTGCCGAACCATGTAAATATGTGTGTTCTCTGTGTTGATTTCTTGTTCTTTCTTCGTTGCTTTCGATCTTCGTTCCTAAGACAAAGCTCTTTTCTCGTTTGGTTGAAGCGGATTTTATCTGCCGCTCGTTTAAAAACCGAGAGCACCGTGCGGCTACCATCCACTAATCTGTGTTGCTTGAACCCCGCCCCACCAAACCAAGCTTCAAGTATTATCTAAATTGTGCTAAATCCGCTACAAAAAAAAATTGAAAGTAAATTTTCATGTCAATAACTACAACGTAATAGCTGTCTAAAATATGGGGCTTACCCAATCGTGTATGGTCATGCTATTTACATCGTGCCTCACTCTGGTCCAAATATTTGATTTAAGTCAAATAAATAATTTATAATTCTAAGGAAAAAAAACGTATATTATATATATTAATATATATTGTTTAGAATATTGATTGGGTGCAATGGAATCAAGTACTCAGGCTTGATTCTCAGCAATCGATTTCTTCGTCCAGCGCACGCCTCAATAATTGGAGCAATCCAATGGCCAACTCAAGTCAACTCTTAGGATTTATTAATATATTTTATTGTTACTGTAAATGAATAGAGATTTATAAAGAGAGTTTATATTTGCAGTCCAATTCTTGCTATTTGCGGCTCAAAAAATTGTAAAAAATTTCATTATATTCACAGTCTAATTCTCGCTAATCGCACATCATCGAATAACCTCCTCCTCTCAATCTCTCTCCTCCCGTTGCATAAATCCTAGCTGTAGTTTTATCGGCCGCGAGTGTTTCGCTTCTATAGGTCGTCGCGTCGTCTTTTCATCTCTTAGATTCACCTTCTTCAAAAAAGAAGAAAATTATCCAGCGAAAGTCCAAAAAAAGTATTCAGTTTTCTGAATAGAGAAAGGTTTGCATGGCGTTTAACTTCTTCTAGAGTTAATTCTTCTATGCAGACCATCAAATTTTTTCCTGCTAAGTTTGTAAATTGTTTGAGTCTTTAAGATGTTTCTATATGCTTCTAGTGTTTAACAAATCAGGAAAGTGTTTCGCTTATTCGGGATGAGAGTGATGTGCAAATATGATTTTGAACTACAAATAAAATTTACGAACTAAGAATAGTGATGAACTGCGAATAGCCAGTTCGAGACTTCTATTATCAACTCTCTTTATATATTTATAAATCTGATGACATAAAGTAGTTATTAATATATAATGTTAGTACTAATGGCGATGCATGTGAATCTTTCTTCTTTGAATTGCAACAAGTCAAAAATGCCAGCTAATCTTCTCCTTCGGTCGACACACTTTTGGACTTATAAGCTAAGTATATGTATATATATATATGTATTATTATTATTATTATTATTATTTTAGTATTATAATGAAGGAAAAATGGCAGAAGTCTTTGACTCATAATTGACTGACAAAAAAACTATATAAGTAGTGTTATTCACTTTATATAGTTTCAATGAGGTATATGAGTAATTATTTGTAGATAGTTGTGTGTGTGTCTGTGTGATATGAATATATGTATGTATATTGTATGTATGATGGCTTTTATGTATAGGAGTGTATTAAAAAATACATAACTAATTAATCATGAAGTGGGTCATAAATTTATGCATATATAACAGCTTCTAGCTTTATATATATATAATATATAAAAATCAAATCTACATGACTTCATAAATGATAATATAAAATGCATACATTATATCAATAAAAAATCAAAATTAGACGGAGCTTAAAATATTCGTATCACCAAAACAATCACTTATTTGAAATAAATTAGAAAGAATGATATAACTTTGCTTTCACTTTCTCTTGTAATATGCCTTTAGTGGTGGAGCTTATTGTAATATGCCTTTACAATCATACTCCTCATCAACTCTAGCATAACTCAACAAACACTCAAATATAAATGCTTGAACTCTATATTTTCATAACTCATTGTTGCGGTCAACTCGGCGGCCCCTTGAACCGGTCAGGAAAAAGATCATCTTAGCCCGGGAGTGATCGAGTGCGCAGACAGTCACAGAAAACGAGGCAGTGGACAAGAAGACTTTTTGACGTGGAAAACCTCGGAAATGGATGAAAAACCACGTGGCCGAGACGGTGTCAACCAAACTTCACTGTTCGCTGTCGTTGTACTGGGTTTTGTAGAGAAGACGAGGGCGAAGACCGCTCCTCGTTACAACTTGAGGGGAGAGAGACGCGTATGGTGACAGACCACCTCTCGCGAATCTTAAGTGTTTTCGGTGTCTTGAAGTTGATTTGATGATCTTCCGGTCTTTGGATGCTTTGCTCGCGGTGAACTTGCTGAGTATGTGCAGAATGCGTTGGAGTGACGCGTGGAGCACGCTTGTCTTCTTGCGGAAGAGGGGGAGGCGCTCAAAGAATCTTCAAGGTGCTTGGAGGTCTTCAAAAGCGTCTTCGAGCGAGGAGAAAATCTCCAAGGGATTTCAGAGAGCTCTGGGGAGAGTCGCGGGAGATCCTGAAGAGAGAAGATGATAAATGAGAGATCACATGTGACCTATTTATAGGTTCTCGGGAAAGTTATGGTGGTTACGTGGTTATTTGCATCCCGTAACCACCAGATAATATTTAATATATTTTTATATTTAATATAAAAATATATTAAATATTAAATGCTTTTAAAGGATATCCGCACCTCCACTCCGGGTGGTTACGCAGGAGGTTACCTGCACCCCAAACAGTGGAGATCGCGCAGAGGGAAACGGGCGATTAGGATACAACTGCCGCGTAACCAACCGGCGAGGGACCGATCGGACGGTCGGCGGAGGTGGAGGCCGGCCGACGAAGGAGGCGGAGAAGGCAGGCCGACCCTCCCCCGTTGGCGAGGGGAAGGGCGGCTTGTCGCCGCCCCTCAAGGAGAGGGGAGGCCAGCCGCCGCCCCTCAAGGAGAGTGGAGGCCGGCCGCCGCCCCTCAGAGAGAGGGGCGGCCGAGCGTCTCCCCTCGAAGGGAAGGGCGACCGGCCTCCGCCCCTCAAGGAGAGGGGCGGGCGGCCGGCCGCCGCCCCTCGGCCCCACACGGGGAGGGCTGGCCGGCCGCTGAAGGAGAGGGGCGGCCGGCCGCCTCCCTCGAAGGGAGGGGCGGTCGGCCGCCGCCCCTCAAGTAGAGGAGCGGCCGGCCGCCGCCCCTCACTGGGAGGGGCGGCCGGCCGCCGCCCCTCACGAGGAAGGCCGGCTGGTGATGGTGTGAGCGGGGCGGTTGACGATCAGGAAGATGATAATTAATCGGGCACACTGATCACGCGCGGGGTGGTTTCCAACATGGAGATAGTGGGTTGACTATTGGTCAACCCACTTCTCCATAACCCCCACTAAGTTAGTGGGGGAGTGGGGACTCCGGCTAACTGCAGCCCAAAATCCCTATTTAATGTGACTGTATCACTTGATTCCGGCTAACCATATCTCTGATTTGAGCGAACCCATTTTGAAGAACCATATCAATTGTATTGCAAACAAAGCAGCATACACAATACACATTTCTTTATTAGTTAGACTTAGAAGTTAGAATGGTGGAATAAAATGATGAGAAAGTCATGATAATATTGATTATTAGAATAAGATTATTGCTCCAACGTGAAATCGCATACTAAAAATAATTAGTTTAATTAAATCATTTATTTTATGGACTCCATGTTGTGGATCTCTATCTTATAAAGTACTTAAATTATCATAATCTTATATTTAAATTATCATAATCTTGTATTTGGAAGCGCGCGAGTCACGTGCTTATTTTTGAGTTAATTAAGAGTGTGCACATGCAAACGCTAAATATCTATATAATCAATCTATAAATTCATTCATCAGGCCATTTCTCAAGAGCATGTTTATTAGTCTGCTTATGGGCCCTAAAACACGCTTAAATTGGAAAATGCTTACGAGTGACCGTGCACGGCCCCCCGTGCCCCGCGCGACAGTCCGGCCCGCGGAGGCGGGCTTCGCCCGCCCCTGGTGCGATGCTGTCGGGCGGGCCTTCGGACGCATCCAGGCGGGCGAAGCCCGCCTCCGCATGGGTTGCGCCCGCAACATATACACATATGAGTACTTCAAATGACCCTAAAAAAATATACATCAATATTACACTTTTATGAATAATCCCCCCTCTCTCTCTCCAATATATAAATAATTTAAATTAGACTTTTATAGCGCGAGCCTCGTTTTTTATGATTTTGAGCCCGATTTATATCGTATTTGATCACTCTTTGATTTGAAGCCGTTTAGCCTCCCGATTTAGTCCCCGAATAAGGTCATGCCGAATCGGGAGTCTTAACGGCTTCAAATAAAAAAAATGATCAAAATGATCAACATGAAAGTTATTCTTCTCGATAAGATGTATAACTTTGATGCTGATCGCGTTTTCAAATAAGATAGAAAAAGAGCTCAAAATCATAAAGAACACACATCACAAATCATAGAAATAGTCTCACACCGCCTATTTGTTTGCAATTTTTAATATATAAAGCAGCCTTGATGATGATTTGTTGGAAGTGTTGCTGTTATCGGATTTGTAGTGGGCTTGTTATGGGCTCGATTTCGGGCTGATAGCGGGGGAGTTGTTGTGGCTAAACCGAGTTTGAACTATTTTATGCCTTATAAAGAGGCAAAATAATAATTTTGCATAGGTTTAGAACACCCTAGTAATACGTTTAGGAGACCAAGTAAATTTTGGAGAGAGGGTATGGTTTGATTGAGATCGATCGGACGACAACAGAATTATCAATCTATGATCAGACAACTATTCTAGTTTCAAACTCATGAGAGAGAGAGAGAGGGCGGTTCAACTGCGAACATCCAACTGTGAGAACAGTGAGAAGATGCCCCGTGCGCCGTCCGATTGGGTACTGTAGCTACCCAATCGGACGGCGCAAAGCTTCACATCGCGGCGGCTGCGGGCTCGCCGGCCATCGGCCGCCCGGGGTTCGTCGGCAGCCCTGCCGACGAACCCCAGGCGGCCGGTGACTGGGCCCTCGACGAACCCCGGGCGACCGATGGCCGGCAAGCCCGCAGCCGCCGCGATGTAGCGCCACCGCCGCCGCCTCGCCGGCCACCGGCCGCCTGGGGTTTGCCAGCACCCGTCGCCGAAAGTACCCGGTCGGCGACGACGCGACAGTACCTGTCGGGCGACGTCGGGTTTCGCCCGCCCCGGGCTAAGCGCGATAGTACCCGGCCCGCGACAGTGGGCTTCGCTTGCCCCCGGCGGGCTACACCCATGACGCTCCGGGTTGCGCCCGCAACAACCCGGTTGCGCCCACAACATATACATATGAGTACTCAAAATGACCACACATAACTTTTAATTAATATTTATAATTATTATTTTTTTCAAAAACATTTATATTTTAACAAAAAATCTTTTTAAAGTATGTCTAGGATGTCTAATGATTACCTACCATATTAGGTGCAAGAGGTCTACTAAAAAGCTTTTGAATTTTATGAATTTTCACCCTATTTTTATTATAAGGATATATTGTAATTACATAAATAGCTATTATATTTTATAAATTTTTATTTTTTTGTAATATATGTTAAGTCATTGGAGTAAAAGAATGAGGTTATATTTGACAATTTTGAATGTTGCACCAAAGACAACTTCTTGTATATAATAGTTAAAGATATATATACGAGTGACAGGCACGGACTCCACCCCTATCCAAGACGACATTTGTCGTGAGAGCGATATTTGTCGTGCGGTGCGATATTTGTCGTGGGCGGAGACATTTGTCGTGGGGGTGAAATTTGTCGTGCGCGACGACATTTGTCCTGTGGGCGACATTTGTCGGGGGAGGGGGGGGGGGGGGGGGGGGGGGGGGGGGGCATTTGTCGTGGGGGCGATATTTGTCGTGAGAGTGACATTTGTCGTGGAGGCGACATTTGTCGTGGGGTACAATGTTTGTCGTGGGAGTGAGACATTTGTTGTGGGGGTGCGACATTTATCGTGGAAAATGACATTTATCGTGGGGGGACCATATTTATTGTGAAAGGACGACATTTGTCATGGGGGTGCATAATTTGGAATGCCTTATTATTAAGATTTAATTGGAATCATACTTTGGTTGTGTTTCATTGTCCAAGGGTAGATGGTTTGTTAATGTGGTATAGTAATTTCAAATTGAAATAAGATTCGCCTGCAGTGAAATAATTAGAGGGGTAAAATAAGATAGGAGTTACAATATGTAAAGAAGCTCGAAAATATTATATACATTGAACTCTAAAGCAAAATATTATACATAATAAAGATGTGTAATGTGTGTGTGTGAGAGAGAGAGAGAGGTGAAACATTACCGAAGATTAAAGACAGAGACATGCGTAGATCCAAGCTACAATAAATTTGCATTTTGAATGTTTAATTAAGTTGAAGGCCTGCAATTACTTTCATCGCCACATTATAACAATGTGATCACAATTTTATGAAGCAAAATATTAATAATTGCATAAAAATAAATGTAAGTACGTAGTTATATGTATAAATCTTTGCAACTATGAAAAAAGAAGTCTTTGATCACCATTTTTGTTTAGAACAAATAAAGAAATAGATTGCAAATTTTTACCGAGCATGGATTGCAGTTTTAATAAATTGTAGGTTGTTTATCAAATTTATTGACCAAAGTTTTCATAGATTTAACGTGGCATTCAAGAAATCACCCACCTCGTCAATTATTACCGTTAAAACTGAAGAAATTATTACATGAAATTAAAACTATAAATTGCAGTTACTTGTCGATGATCAAGTGCGGGTCTGTATGCATCATTTCTAACGGTATGGTAGAGGCTCGGGCGGCGATGCGAAATGACATTCCAATTGGACTTTGGATCCGTTTGACACAACTTTTTTGCTATGAGTTTGGATATATATTTGACACGACAGTGGTTGTGACCGCCGTTGGAAAAGAAAAACTAGGGCTCTGTTTGGTAAATCGGTGCCGGTTTAAAAGGGAGCAGTATAAAACTGAGAGTTTAAAACTGTATTTTTAAAACTGTATTTTCAAAATTGAGAACTGTTTGGGAAAACTTCGATCCGGTGGATTTAAAAATTATACGAATAATTATCACTCTTCTCTTATTTAAATTATCAATATAAATTATTAATTATCACTATAAATTATTAATTATCAATTTATATTACTAATAATCACTTTAAAATAATAATTTATATTTAATTATATTAATACATTTATAAGATAGGCTCCGGTAAACAGCAAATCTACTGCACATTTATAGCAAATCCACCTACTGCAAACCTATTAGGAAATTCACCTTCTCGCCGGTAATATAAAAAATAAAATAAAATAGAATGGCCGATTTTGAACGGCGGCTGGAGCTCGAGCGGCCAGGCTGAAAACGGCCATTTTTCGCCCTTTCAGGCTGACCGTTTTCAACCGGTTCTCGCCAAACACCTCTCCACCGGTTCAGTTTCACCGGGCTGGAGCCAAAACGGTTTATCAAACGCAGCCTAATTATGTACATAAAGGTGAATGTAGACTTGTAATCTCTTAGGTGTTGTTAGGCGTTCACGAATGATGGTTTATAACCACCGCATTTATGATCGCCACCGCCGTGCCATGCGGACCCTCTAGATTGAGATATTCTTAGGTGCGTCTCTCACCTAAGATCACGGTGTTCGCGCGCATCAAACCGTTGGTTCCTGCAAAAACAACTTGATTGATCGAAATACTAACAATACTGACAGCATTTTTAGAATACTGCAGTATTCCGCGAAAACAACTTCGTCGTAGGATACCAGATCATACAGCTGTATTGTTTCTCCAACCTAAAATTAGGTGTGCTTCTCTCACCTAGTTTTATGCGTAAGAAACAATACAACCGTACGATCTGGTATCATACGACATAGTTGTTTTTGCGAAATACTGTAGTATTCTAAGAATACTGTCAGTATCTCGATCAATCATGTTGTTTTTGCAGGAACCTACAATTTGATGCGCAAGCACCGTGATCTTAACTGAGAGAACACACCTAAAAAAATCTCCTAGATTTGGGGCGCATCCCACACTGTCAGCATGAGATATATGTCGTGGTTGACGCACCTTTACTATTTGGGCCCACTTCAGAAAAGCAAATAAATTAGTGGGCTGGATAATATATATGCACTTATTTTATTAGTGGGCTAGCCCATTATATTATGCTTATGGGCCCTAAAACCCTCACTTATTTTATCAATCATATTGCATCGAAATTTTAAGAAAGATATTATTTGTATTTATCATCAAATAATTAATTAGTTGTTGAAAATAATACTCATAAACATTCAAAATGGATCAAGTACTATAATTAAAAACTGTATAATGCAATATTTAATATTTATTACGACTGAATGATAATTCAAAATTATTTGTTGCAAAATAAACATCCATTTGTATTAAATATTGGGAAAATATGTCGAGTTCTTCGTGCTATTTTTGGGTGTGAAAGTCATTGCAAGCTTAGTAGAATCGACTTGTAAACCTGACACACTAATCGGAAAATTCTCGGCTCGAGCTCGAGTTCTTTTGTGAGGCGAACTCGAGCTAATATGTCCATCAATTACTGAGCCACCTCACAAGATTTTTTTGGAAGCTTAGTTTAGTTTTGGAAATAAATATCAATTAATCACGATCATTGGATTAAAATTCCTTTCAAATACTTCTAATATAATCACTCGTTCGATTGAAATTAATGTTAATTTGGGCGGGCGATTTAGCTCCATTTTGACGCAATGTTAGAATTTTTGTGCATATCATGTAAAACACAGTTTTAGACATGAAATATGAAATATCATCTTCGTATTAATAATCAGGACATCGCAAAGGTGGTAAGGAAACTAACTTGAATAATAGAGTTTTAGCTTGAAAAATCAACATAATGAGTGGAACTTGAGGAAAAATAAGTCCATGAGTTTTCGTTCGTTTGGACGGAATTGAGATCTTGAAATTGAATGTTTAATTTCAATTTTATTGTTCGTTTGCATGCTTGAACGTTGAAATTAGAATTCTAATGAAATTCATGAAAAAAAAATCTAATTTTTTGAAAAGTGAGATTAGTGATGTCATCTCATCATATCTCTTATTACTAGTGGGAGCCTTTTACACGATATACCTCGGAAGTTCAACGGTTAACAAACACAAAAATTAGAATTAAAACTTTTTATGCTATTGTACTTTCTTAAAATTAGTATTTTATTATAATTAAATTAAAAAAATATCATATTCAAAATAAAAAAAAAACTTTAGAAAAATCAAAATAATAATAAAACATATACATGTTTTTTTTTTCTAGAAACCTATTTTGATAATGTTTATAAGTTTTTTTATATTTTAAATTTAGTTAATATTTTGTTTTATCAAAGTTTGTTAAACATAAATTTTAGAAAAAATAACATCGTGAGCGAAAAATCACCCAATGCGCCAAAAATATCACCGCGTGCGAAATACAATATTATGTGTGAAAAATGACATCGTGCGCAAGTTCCAATGGACATGCGGGATTGAATGCAGAATTGCATCCAAACTTCAGAAAATCATAACTTTCCGTCCCACCGTCAATTATTAGCTTGTAACACCTTTTTAAAAACATCTCAGAAAATGACTTCGGGCGTGAAACGTTACTTTAAGCGCAAAAAATGACTTAGATTTTCATGAAATTCATTTTGAACTAAAATCAATTTTTTTAAAGGCGTATTTTTTGCACAACCAAACGTTTTACCTTCTCGAACAAATAGCACGAATTACCTACGAAACTGTAGTGCAGAAAAAGTGAAATTTTGGGAGAAACTACTTAAAATTTGAAATTTTGGATGTCAAAAAGCCCTGAATGGGTATAATTTATTATTTTAATAAAATATTAAATGAGGAGACTCGATGGTATACTTGCATTAATAGTAAAAATTATAATTTAATTATTTTAATTATGAAATCTTAAACATCATTATTTTCTCTAAAATTGAATTCTAATACAGCCTTTTTCGGTTTTTACATAAATATCCCTCTGACTTTCTCTCCGGCCATATCTATCTATCCACAGTTATCAGGAAACATTCCTGATTCCTCCAATATTTTTTTAAAAAAAATTATATAAATTTTAAACGGTCACAGTCACTCGGATAAAAAAAGTTTACATTTTCTTAAAAAAAAAACAAAATTATACTTTTAAGTTTTAATCGCGTTAAAAATAATAAAATAAACATTAAAAGGGCCGGCAATCACCAAATGTCCTGAAAAATCAGGTTCTGCCAAACTCATGGATATGGAAGATATATACTCAGATCTGACACATGTTATCTAATTTAAGCCTGTAGGCTCGAAGCCTGAATGTTCTTCGGCCAATAAACACATGTCACTAAGTTAGCCTGACTCAAGCACAAAAAGTGCATTTCACGTATCATATATCCGAAAGATCTAAGAGCGATTTCTCTCTTAAATCAAAGCTGAAGCTGGGCACCTTGGAGAGCCTGAGGAACTAACCGAAGATGTCCTAAGGAGGAAGAAGTCAAAGATTTGGAATCCCTCCAAAGGTGCCTTTCAGAGTCTATATATAGTTTTTTTTCCTCTTGTATGCTAATAGCGTAACTCCGCCTTTCGGTTTTACTAATCGCACCCCAAATTTGTCTGCTAACAGCCAAACTCCGATGCTCTGAAGGGCTATTGGCAGCCCACCAAGGGTATCTAGGTAAATTCACCTCTAGACCCCACTGGGCGAGTGGACCGTGAAGGCGCCACTCGCCAGCCTTCCCGCGAGCCGGGTTCGCTAGATCTCACTATGCGAGCGGCCCGTGAAAACGCCACTCGCTAGCCCCCTGCCCCCCCAGGCGAATAGGGTTCCGCCCCTCCTTCGCTTGGTGGTCCGTGCATCCAGAAGCCTGGGCGGGCGAGTGCTTGATGAAGAATGTGTTCGCCCCCTTCTACCAGCCTGAGTCGATAACGCGAGACGGTGTGCCCTCACTCGTCTCGCTGTTGCTAAACGCACCCCAAAGCGGCGAGCATACACTCGCCTCTCCCTCGCACTACGCTCCTCGCAAAGAGGTGAGTCTGGCTCGCCTCGCTCTCGTGACTCGCTCGCCGTGAGGCGGCGAGCCCCTATTTGCTTCGCCTGTGTCTGATTCTCAATTTTACCCTTCGACGAACACGGGATTGTACAGTGAGATTAGCGGATGTTGATGTTAGGGCAAAGAGGGCACGCTAAATTCCTAGTGTGTGAATGTGACCTCACGGAAATACGTGCATATATTAGTGGATACGTTGTCATGATTTTAAGAGTTTTGTACAATGTCGTCATAGGTTTGGGCGTCAGGGAATTCTTTGATTATGATTTATGAAATTATATTGAAAAAATATCGGGGAGTGTACTTATGAGTTATGTTGTCGTATTTGCCAAGAGTCTTTACTCTTAAAGCCGTCGTATACTAAATAAATGAATGTGCTTGAAGGAGAGCGAGTTTGTGTAATGTTTTTGTATAGATCACGAGTCTTAACTTATAATTTCACTGCATTCTAATTAAATTATTGTGCACGAATACATGTAAATGAAAATTATTTGGTACTACCATCGTGTAGGCTAGGACTCTTTACCCTTGATGCATATGCGTATGTTTGAATAGTATGATAGAGAGGTAATGATCGTTGAGACTGTATTAGATTATACTAGCGACTTATCTTTTTTGTGATATGTGACAGTGATTATGTTTTGATGGTCTGTTAGACTCATACACATGATTAGAGTGTCGTGGATGCACAACTCATATTCACCGAGGTAGGTCAAGCCAAGCCTCGTCAGCAAACAAACAACCGATGACTTTAAAAGAAGCACCAATAAAGAAGTTCAAAAGATAAGTGTAGGGGGAGTTCGCCTAGGCCTCGCCCCACATGCGAGTTCCTCCTAAATCTCGCCCTTACGCGAGAGCTCTATCAGTCTCACACATAGGCGAGACCCCATATGAACTCGCTTATAGGTGAAGTCTCCTCTGGAATCGCCCTTTGGCGAGGTCCTTGACCTCTTGGCAGAATGAATTCGCAAGCCCATTTCCTCACTAGCGTCTAGCAAGATTCTTTTTGAGCAACACCAGTCATCTCGCTGAGGTTTTCTCACCCGCTAGATGGGTCAAGTATTTTGCGGGAACGACTATTCACAGACACCCTCTTGAATTGTCTAAATAGAACTCCAGAGATAGAAGAAAAGACACGTTGCCCCCCCCCCCCCCCCCCCCCCCCCCCCCCCCCCCTCCCGCCTAGCCAGCTCTTTGCTTTGGAGAGAGAGTCCATATAGACTTTCAGGTATGTGACGAGACCTCCTAGCTGCAGCACTCGGGTCTTGTTTATAGATGATTCTAGTTCTTCCTCTCTCTTGCTCTTACCATCAGTAACCTCGGGCTACCCCATCAAGTCTGTAATATATATTGTTACATGCTTACATGTCTGTTCACAAAGCCCGATCGGGCCAGGTTGGGGCCGGGCTGATCGGGGCCGGGCTTCTTGCCAACCGGGCCGGACAACCGGCTAATATGGGGGCTCTGTAAGGCCCCCAAGCCCGGCCTTGGCCTGTGCCGGGCTTTTTTCAATCCGGGCTTAGCCGGGTTTTTTTCGGGCCGGACTCGGTCTTTTTTAACACGGCTAAACTACATTGATGCCCTTCAAAAAAATATTTAAAAATGTCATCAAAACAGATCTAATTGTTGGTAGCCGGCAAACACGGTCCATCCGACATATAGGAAATTTAGAATTTTATATTTTAGTTAAAAAAAACTTGAAATTTGTCATAAAATAAATAATTCATATTTTGAATGAGTATTATAAATTATAATACATTTTAATAGCAAATATCGCCGAACGCCGGCCGTTGACGACGCTGCTTTATAGCTAGCTTTTGAACGGGAGAAAGTCACAAACCCGATAAAAGGCATAAATAGCTGAATTTAATGATCTCCGTTTGGCACAGTGTTAGCTTTCGTGAACGCCCAACAACATCTGAGGAACTTCATTTCTTTTTTATGTTAAAAACTAGCTTTTATTTTTTTATGGCTGTCATAACTGTTGTCATGCCAAACATATATTGTTGAAACCAGCAACTGGTCTCTTGAGTTCGGACCCACTGGGGGTGTAGCCGATGCTTATTTCTCCCTTACTAGACTCTCCTGACGGTGGATGCTGGAAATGGAATAGACCCAAGGCTGAAGCGATGAGGTCCCGCCACACACCCGGAAGATCTTTAGAGAGCTTCCCCTCCCAAACCAAAGCTCAACCGGGCACCTTGGAGGGCACTGGCTGCCCACCAAAACTAGCCTAGAGGAGAGGATTCTCTCAAAATCGGATCTCCTCCAAGGTGCCCTTAAGGGTCTATTTATAGTTTTCCTAGGCTGGTCTGTAAATAGCCTGAATCCGCCTTTCAATTTTACTAACCGCACCCCAAATTGGTCTGCTAATAGCCTAACTCCGCTGTTCTGAAGGCCTATTTGCAGCCCACCAGGGGTATTATGGTCATTTTCCCCTCACACCCATTTGGGCGAATGGTCCGTGAGGGCACCATTCGCTGGGCACCCGCCCGGCTGGGCGAATGGTCCCCTGGCTGGGCGAATGCCCTCGCTTCTGGGCGAGTGACCCGGCGAATGATCCGGACGACCCAGGTTTCGCCAGTTGGCTGGGGGGGCCCACTCGGCGAATACGGGTTGTACACAATCCCCGCTCTTTACGAGCGGTTCCTACGATCGTAAAGAACAGTCCAACCCTGTATTCGGTGAGTGCCTGCTGACTGGATCCATAAGATTCCGTGGGTCCCACCGCCACCTTATATATATACCCTCATGTCAGGTTTTCCTGGACCACTCTCTCATCTCGGCTCAGAGTTCCTCCACTTCCCAATGTCTTTCCACAAACCTTCTGCGAAACCCCTCTCGCGAGAGATGATCGACCGCCTAGCTGCGGCCCAAGCTGCGACTGCCCCCAGGGCATCCAAATTTGCTCCCTGGCTAATGTCTAAACGGGATCCGAGCGCCCCCTATATCTCGCGTCGAGCCAAGACGATTCGGCTGAATCGTCAGAGAGGCGAGACTGCTTCGGAGTCTCCGGCGGATACTCCACCGGCGAATACGCTGGCGGATGCCCTTCCGGACCCCGCGGTGCTGGTATGAGGATTCTTCTTGTCTCCATTTGGTTCCTGTCCCTTACCCTGCACTTATCCCGACCATTCGCAGGGGGCTTTGGTACCTGAGGACGGCCATGGGGCCGTTCTGAGCAGTGTGGTGGTGCCACCTCCCGCGGACGAGGTACCTCCTCCCGATTCGGATCTTGCTCCTCCGCCTCCTCCTGGGGAGACTGTACCCCAATCCCGTGAGTTGTGAACCTTCTCGGTACTTCCTTTTATGTTGTCGGCTACTAATCACTATCTTTTCGCAGCCCTCAACACTAGTGTCCCGCTGCGGGACTCCATTCCTCCCAGTCCCCCTGCTCAGGTGAACCTCTCTGTCGCCGCGAATGAACGGAGGGTCTCCCCTGAGCGAGGGCTGGATCAGCATCTCTGTGCTGATGACCGTGCGGAGGTTCCAGCTCCTTCTTCACAGCCTTACCGTCCAGGAAAGGGAAAAGTCTTACCTCCCGCCTGGCTGTTTGGGACGCACCCCCATTCGTCTCGTCCTTCGGGTCACCCGGATCCCATCCCAGGTCAGTTCACTCACCCGCCTCTATTGCACTCGCGTACTTTATCACCGCTAATCCTAGTTGTGATTCCGTAGGCTATCGAGAAGCCTCCCCCTTCGACTCCTACTACGGGGGGGGGGGGGGGGGGGGGGGGGAGAGGGAATGCTCTCGCCTCTCCCTTCCCCTGGGGATCTTGCTGACTTCCTGGGTGATTCCTCGGATCACGCGACCCTGAAGGATCGGATCTCGGAGGTCCTGGGGAAGCTTATCCATATCCAGCGAAACGTCGCCGGTCAGGTGGATGAGGTGCGACTGGGAGTCACACGGGAGCTGAAGGACCTTCGACGAAGTCACTCGCGTCTTCTCGCGGCGGTGGAGCGGCTGGGGGGTGAAGGAGGGGAGTTGTCTCCCGCAAGGCATGCCGCGCGAGCCCGGGACCAACTCCACCTTGCTTCCCAGGAAATCACCAGTATGCTCGCGTACTACCGCCCGCGAGTGCCTATGGAAGCTGGGTCGCAAAAGCGAGGTCGGTGGATCTGGGAGGAGATCTGACCTACCCAACGTCCATCCCTCTTGTTGTGTTTCTTTTCTTACCTTATGCTGCGAATGTTGAACGTTGTTTTTATCTGTAATAATTTTCCTATGCTTTGCGAATGCTTCTTTATTCATTTTTCGTATCTCATAACTCTGCTTGGGTTTTGCCGAGTGATAACTTATAGCCGGATGCTCTTCCAACTTCGTTGCGTAGCCGCGGAATGAATAGACATAGGGCATTTGCCATTGATGGGCGAGAGGGACCGGCTCGGGCTTCGAGGTGTCGGGAGGGCGCGATGGCTATCCGCACACCCGAGGTCTCGAAAGTCCAAACGCCGTTTAGTCCCTCTATAAATAGGTCTTTCAACCACCGTATTAAATACCTAACCATCCGCTTTCTTTCCCTGCGCTAGCACTCGCGCTTCTTCCTTATCTGTTGCTCCTCTTTTCTTCTTTACTCGCAAAAATGGGTGGCGACGCGGAAGGCAGAGCCAAGTGCGCCAGCGCATTCGCCAACCACGTCTTTGATTCCTGCGACCTCTCTGAGGAGGCCTACCTGACTGCCGTCGCCGACTACGTCCCGCCGGGTTTCGAGGCGCGAAAGCCCAGGCCGGATGAGCGCCTGAATTCCCTCTCGCCTTGTGCTCTCGCGATCCCGCTAGAGCACTTCGAGGTGGGGTTTCGCCTCCCGATCTGGCCGGAACTCCGCCAGACCTTCAGGTACTACGGGGTCGTGCCTGGCCAGCTCAACCCCAACTCCATCGCTATGCTGGTTGGGTACGCGAGCTACCTGCGAGAGGAGGGAATCGAGTTCTCGCTGCCCGTCTTCCGCAAGCTCTATACCTTCCGCTGCACCCATGGTATCTCGTTCTTCTCGGGACAGAGCCCCCTAAAGCACTACGGGCTCCCGAACAAGAACCATGACTGGGTTCGCCGCTTTATTTTCGTAAGCGGGAACCTAGGGAACACCCTCCTCGCGCCGGTGCAGGAGGAGGAGTCAACCTTCCGCCCCCCGACCCTAGGGGGGCACGAGGCCAAACTCCACCAATACATCCTGGAGCACGGGATGGATCTCGTCCATCTCCGGCGAAATGTCAACTCACTTCCACCTATTCCGCAGGGCGAGGGTAAGTGTTCGAGACTTCATTCGCTTTTGCTTTGTAATTTTTACATCATTCGCTAGAACCGTTTGTTATATTATTCAGGTGTGCGCCATTTCCCTCTCCATCCGCCGCGTCCTTCCGGGTCTACCCTCTCTCTCGCGCAGGCCGCCGCGGATGCCTGCCGGGAGGAACCTTCTTCCTCCAAGCCTGGCGGAAAGAAGCGCAAGCCAGCGGCGCCGACCCCTTCCGCCTCCAAGAAATCTAAAAACCCCCCTTCCGCCAAGGGGAAGGGGTCCTGGGCAAGACCCTCGCGGCGAGTGCTCAGATCCAAGCACTGGGGACGAGTGCGCCAGGAGAGACCACCCCTCGCGCGGGACCGTCGTTGCCGCCGCCCCCACTTCCCAGGGACCATCGGAACTTCCCCAGCGGCGAGAAGTACATGGACCCCTCGGGGGCTCCCTTGGTCAAGTGGGACAGGAATGCGAACCGGGTCTCGCTCTCCACCCTCCATCCGTCGTGGATAGAGAGCGATCTTGCTAGCGGGGAGGCTTACGCCATCGCGTATGCCCTCTATGGCCGAGAAGACGCCGAAGTATACGATGCCGAGACGACCCAGATTCTCGCCCACGAGAGTGCCAGGGCCATGCTGCGGGCGCTCGAGCTCGCTCACATGTCTTCGCGCCGGAGCATCAAACTGGCGCGGGACTTGGCGGCGGTTGAGGAGTCCCGGTCCGTTGCTTCTACTGAGGCGATGGAGCTTAGGACCAAGCTGACAGCTGCGGAGACCCTTCTCGACAACCGCCCTGTCGCAGAGGTATGTATGTTGCTCCCTTCTCGCGAATGACTTGTCGCCGATTGACAAACTTTATTCTTACCACCTTTGTTATTATTTTCAGGATACCATGGTCGCTGAGATGCTCCGCGCTCGGGTGGCCGGCCTTGAGGATGAAATCCGTCTGGCCAAAGCCGAGGTCCATCGATTGCGAGAGGCTGGTGCGTCAGCACTCGACCCGGGGAGTGGGGGCCATTTTTATCCCCACCACGAGTTGGAGCAGCTGATGCAAGAGAACGCGCAAAATGCCGTCAAGCACGCGCTGCAGGTGCTGCGGCGAGCGGGATACCTGAAGGCGGAGGCCGAACGCCTTTCCGCTCGTCAAGTCGTCCCCGAGCTTTACATCCCAATTCCCTTTCCCGAGGACGACCTCATCGAGCCGCGAGAAGACGCCCTCGTTCCAGACTCTGACGAGATCGACGGATCTTCAAGCGAGAAGTCTATTGATCCTTGAGGAGGGCTTCTTGTATTTCCTCTTTTTGCGTTTATACTTTTGATTGTAATCTTGAACCGGCGAGTGCTTGTAAAAGATGTATTTCATTGATTACAATTTGTATTATTCTCAGTTTTTTTTCTCAATCGCCGCCATACCTCGTTAGGCTCATTAGGACGCCGATTCTTCTTATTCGCCGCCACACATCGCTAGGCTCATTAGGACGCCGATTCTTCTTATTCGCCGCCACACATCGCTAGGCTCATTAGGATGCCGATTCTTCTTATTCGCCGCCACACATCGCTAGGCTCATTAGGACGCCGATTCTTCTTATTCGCCGCCACACATCGCTAGGCTCATTAGGACGCCGGGTCGTGATGCGACTGTCTTGGCCACCCCGCGAATGCTCGAAGATGACTTAGGTCGGTCGTTCCCCTTCGATCTCTCGCTACCAAGTGAACCTTACCACTCGCGTATCACGGGGTTTCGCTTAAGTAGTCAAGAGAGTGGGGTGTGATCATCTCTCCGGCACGTGGTTTATGCGAATGCTCTTGAGATCATCTCTTGAGAACTTAGAACCTGCCACCGAGTGAGCCTTCGGACCTGCCAGCTAGATGAGAGCCTGGACAGCGGGTCTGCTCGGGGCCAACCTCTGGGACATAGAACCTGCCACCGAGTGAGCCTTCGGACCTGGCAGCTAGATGAGAGCCTGGACAGCAGGTCTGCTCGGGGCCAACCTCTGGCATATAGAACCTGCCACCGAGTGAGCCTTCGGACCTGCCAGCTAGATGAGAGCCTGGACAGCGGGTCTGCTCGGGGTCAACCTCTGGCATATAGAACCTGCCACCGAGTGAGCCTTCGGACCTGCCAGCTAGATGAGAGCCTGGACAGCGGGTCTGCTCGGGGCCAACCTCTGGGACATAGAACCTGCCACCGAGTGAGCCTTCGGACCTGCCTGCTAGATGAGAGCCTGGACAGCGGGTCTGCTCGGGGCCAACCTCTGGGACATAGAACCTGCCACCGAGTGAGCCTTCGGACCTGCTAGCTAGATGAGAGCCTGGACAGCGGGTCTGCTCGGGGCCAACCTCTGGAATATAGAACCTGCCACCGAGTGAGCCTTCGGACCTGCCAGCTAGATGAGAGCCTGGACAGCGGGTCTGCTCGGGGCCAACCTCTGGAATATAGAACCTGCCACCGAGTGAGCCTTCGGATCTGCCAGCTAGATGAGAGCCTGGACAGCGGGTCTGCTCGGGGCCAACCTCTGGAATATAGAACCTGCCACCGAGTGAGCCTTCGGACCTGCCAGCTAGATGAGAGCCTGGACAGCGGGCCTGCTCGGGGCCAACCTCTGGAATATAGAACCTGCCACCGAGTGAGCCTTCGGACCTGCCAGCTTGATGAGAGCCTGGACAGCGGGTCTACTCGGGGCCAACCTCTGGGACATAGAACCTGCCACCGAGTGAGCCTTCGGACCTGCCAGCTAGATGAGAGCCTGGACAGCGGGTCTGCTCGGGGCCAACCTCTGGAACATAGAACCTGCCACCGAGTGAGCCTTCGGACCTGCCAGCTAGATGAGAGCCTGGACAGCGGGTCTGCTCGGGGCCAACCTCTGGAATATAGAACCTGCCACCGAGTGAGCCTTCGGACCTGCCAGCTAGATGAGAGCCTGGACAGCGGGTCTGCTCGGGGCCAACCTCTGGAATATAGAACCTGCCACCGAGTGAGCCTTCGGACCTGCCAGCTAGATGAGAGCCTGGACAGTGGGTCTGCTCGGGGCCAACCTCTGGAATATAGAACCTGCCACCAAGTGAGCCTTCGGACCTGCCAGCTAGATGAGAGCCTGGACAGCGGGCCTGCTCGGGGCCAACCTCTGGAATATAGAACCTGCCACCGAGTGAGCCTTCGGACCTGCCAGCTAGATGAGAGCCTGGACAGCGGGTCTGCTCGGGGCCAACCTCTGGGACATAGAACCTGCCACCGAGTGAGCCTTCGGACCTGCCAGCTAGATGAGAGCCTGGACAGCGGGTCTGCTCGGGGCCAACCTCTAGAACATAGAACCTGCCACCGAGTGAGCCTTCGGACCTGCCAGCTAGATGAGAGCCTGGACAGCGGGTCTGCTCGGGGCCAACCTCTGGAATATAGAACCTGCCACCGAGTGAGCCTTCGGACCTGCCAGCTAGATGAGAGCCTGGACAGCGGGTCTGCTCGGGGCCAACCTATGGGACATCCAGGGTCTCTCCTGCGAGCTGTAGCATCATTTTCATACACATAGTTTAAATAAAATGCTTTCATTCAAAAAAAACATCATTATTACATGGTACTAAGGATAAAAGCGTTTAAGGTCGTCGCCACTCCACGTGTGGCTGAGGAGTTGGCCCTCCACATTCTGAAGGCGATACCCCCCAGACTTTAGTGCTTCTTCCACGACATAGGGGCCTTCCCAGTTGGGGTTAAGTTTTCCCACCGCGGCGGATCTCCCAGCCGCGTCGACCTTCTTGAGTACCAGATCTCCCTTCTCGAACTGCTTGACCCTGACGTGCCTGTCGAAATACTTGGCCATCCGCCGCTTGACCTCTTCTTGATGGATGGTTGCTCGATCCCGAGCCTCTTCGATGAGGTCGAGGGAGAGCCGCAACTCCTCCTCGTTCTCGGCTCTCCAATCTTCCTCTCCATTTGCTGCGACCTTTACCCGTGGTGTCATAACCTCGAACTCTATGGGGATGACCGCCTCGCAGCCGTGAGAGAGCTTGAAAGGGGTCTCTCCCGTGGCGGTGTTGGGGGTGGTTCTTAAAGCCCATAGGACCGAGGGGAGCTGCTCCACCCAATTGCCTTTGAGATTCTCCACCTTCTTCTTGAGCAAGTTCACGATGACCTTGTTCGCCGCCTCTACCTGCCCGTTGCTCCTGGGATGGTGGACGGACGCAAACCTAAGGTCTATCCCCAACTGGCCACAGAAGCTGATGAATTCCTCACTTGCGAACTGCGGTCCATTATCCGTGACTATGGCCTGCGGAAGCCCATGTCGACAAATGATCTCCCCCCATACGAAGTTGCGGATTACCTGGGAGGTGACCTTAGCCAACGCCTTGACCTCCAGCCACTTTGTGAAGTAGTCAATCATGACTAGGAGAAATCTCCTCTGCCCACTAGCCTGGGGGAATGGTCCTACCAGATCCATTCCCCATATGGCGAATGGCCAGGGCGCCGTGATACTCTTCAGCCTCTGAGCTGGCATGAGCTGAAGTGGGGCGAACATTTGGCACTTCTGGCATCTCTTGGCGAAGGCTGCCGCGTCTTTACTTAGGGTTGGCCAGAAGTACCCCTGCCTCACGATTCTTGCCTCCAACATCCTGCTCCCCGAGTGGCTGCCGCACTCGCCGGAGTGGACTTCTTCCAAGATCCTTGGGACCTCTTCCTCCGAGATGCACCGGGCCAGGAGGCCCGAGAGGGTCTTCCGATACAAGTCACCCTCATGGAGAACGTAGTAGGCAGACTTATACCGGAAGCGCCTCTGGTCCGGAACTTCTTCCGGAAATTTTCCCGTTGCAAGGAAGGTGACGAAGGGACCCTTCCAGGAGGGCCGCTGTTCTACTTCCATGAGCTCTCCCTCTTCAATCAAAGGACGGAATAGGTCCGTCAGGGTCCCTCCGGCTCGAGGACCAGATTTTGCCAACCGATCTGCCGGGGTGCTCTCCTCTCGAGGGACATGCCGGATGGAGAAAGTTTTGAACGTCCCCACGAGACCTTTGACTTTTGCTAAGTACTTCATGAGCACAGGTTCCCTTGTTTCGAACTCTCCCCTTATCTGAGAAGCTATTATCATGGAATCAGTGAAGGCCTCCACGTCATGGACCCCGAGCTCCCGGGCCAACCGCAGGCCGGCGATTACAGCCTCACACTCCGCCTGGTTGTTGGTGATTGGGAAATGTATCACTAGCGTCTGCTCTATCTTTACTCCGTGGGGACTCTCCAACACCACCCCTCCTCCGAGAGAATTCTTGCCCGAAGCCCCGTCCACCAGCAGCTTCCACGAAATGTGACGAGGGGCTCCGTCTTCTTTCATCTCGGCCACGAAATCTGTCATGAAATCAGCCACCACCTGCGCCTTCATAGATAATCGAGGGACAAAGGTAATGTTGAATTCACTTAGCTCGATTGACCATTTTGCGAGTCTTCCCGAGTGCTCCACTCCTTCGAAGATCTGGCGGAGAGGATGGTCCGTCACCACTTGGATCGAATGAGCCTGGAAGTATGGCCTGAGCTTCCTTGCTGCGATGACCAGGGCAAAGGCCAACTTCTCTAAAATTGGGTACCTGAGCTCCGCTTCCCTCAGGACCCTGCTTACGTAGTAGACTGGCAGCTGCTTCTTGCCTTCCTCCCGAACCAGGACGGAGCTTACGGCCTCCGCCCCGACCCCGAGATATAGATGTAGATCCTCCCCCTCTTTGGGACTTTGTAGTAGCGGAGCCTTGGTGAGTTGGCTCTTCAAGGCCTGAAAGGCCTCTTCGCATTCTCTCGTCCACTCAAACTTCCGATTGCCTCGTAGCGCTTTGAAGAAGGGGGAGCATTTTTCCCCTGCCCGGGAGAGAAACCTGTTCAGCCCGGCGAGTCTTCCGGTCAAGCGCTGAACTTCCTTGGCGTTCCGTGGAGACCCCAGCTCCATTATAGCCCTAACCTTGTCCGGGTTAGGTTCTACCCCCCAGGGGGTGAGAAGGTGCCCGAGGAACTTCCCTTTGCTGGCCCCGAACACACACTTCAGGGGGTTTAGGCGCATCTTGTACTCGCGTAGGGTGGCAAAGGTCTCCTCGAGGTCCCGGATGTGAGAGCTCACACACTTGCTCTTTATCATAAGGTCATCCACGTAGACCTCCAGGTTCCTTCCCCTTTGCTTCTTAAATACCCGATCCATCATCTTCTGGTAGGTTGCTCCTGCATTTTTCAGCCCGAAGGGCATCATCTTATAGCAGTAGCATCCCTCCCTGGTGATGAAAGAGACATCTTTGACGTTCGGGGGGTGCATTCTTATTTGGTGATAACCTGAAAAAGCATCCAAAAAACTCATCACAGAAAAGCCGACGGTTGAGTCAACCAGCGCGTCGATCCGAGGCAAGGGATAACAATCCTTAAGGCAGGCCTTATTTAACAATGAAAAGTCCACACACATACGCCAGCGGCCATCGGTCTTTTTTACCATTACGACATTGGAGACCCAGCCTGGATACTGGATCTCCGTTACAAAACCTGCCTCGAGGAGTTTCGCCACCTCCTCGCGGATCGGTCCTTCGAGCTTGTCAGCTATAGTCCTTCTCTTCTGCCGGATGGGGCGGGCTTCTGGATCGAGGTTGAGACGATGGCAAGCCACGTCCGCCTCGATGCCTGGCATGTCCGCTGCGCTCCATGCGAAGATGTCCATGTTCTTCTGGATGCACTCCAGCATCCTTCTCTGGTCCTCCGGGCCGAGGCCTCCGCTGATCCGCACCTTCTCCACCCTTCCCGCCTGGGTGGTAACCTCCATCTCTATCACCTCTTCTGCCGCCTCGAGCCGGGTTGGCTCTTCCCACTGGCCCTTTGCTTCTCGCCCCTCCTCCCGGGCCTTTTTCCCTGCAGCTTCTTCCACCTCCATCGGCTCGACCTCCTGCTCCTCACGAGCGACCTCCAACACCTCCTCTCGGGCATCGCCCTCTCCCCCTACTTCTCTCTTCTCCACTTCCTCTCCTGGCCCCTCCGGCCTCACCATCTCTTCATTCATCTTTTCGGCATCCGCCATCCATGAAATGGTGTTGACGGCAGTCACGTAGCACTGCCTCGCCACCTTAGCATCTCCTCGGACGTGGATCTGGACTCCTCCACTATGGAGCTTTAAGCACTGATGGTACGATGAGGGCACGCACCGGAAGGCGCTGATGAGGGGTCGTCCGAAGATGGCGTTATAGCTGCTCGGAGCGTCCACGATGACGAACCGGCAGTTTCTTGGGACTCCTCCTAGCGTCACTTGGAGACCTACGCCTCCTTCGACCTCCTTCCGCTCTCCCGAGAAACCAAACAGTGGTCCGTCGGAGGCCTGCACTCTCTTCTTCTCTACCTCCATCGCGTCGAAAGCTTTTTTGAAGATCACATTCACCGAGCTCCCGTTGTCCACCAGGATCCGAGAGACCGTGAAGTTTTCTATCGCTGTCTGGATCACCAGAGCGTCGCAGAATGGATCCTCGTAATCTGGCATATCTTCTGAGGAGAAGGTGAGCTTCTCAGAGGGGGGTGGGGTCTGGGAAGTCGACGCGACGTCCCTTCGGAACATGGCCTGGAAGCTTCTCTTGCGAGAGGCCTCTATCCCAACCCCACCGTGAATCACCCTGATTCCCCCCCTGGTTCCTGTATCTGCCCTATCCTCACACCGGTCCTCTTCTGCCTCTGGGAGTACTTCCTCAATTCTGGCCTGCTGTCGCCGTGGCTGTCCTCTTTCCCTCATTTCCAAGAACTCTGGCAGGTGG
Source organism: Dactylorhiza incarnata (assembly GCA_033032865.1). Classification (NCBI taxonomy): domain Eukaryota; kingdom Viridiplantae; phylum Streptophyta; class Magnoliopsida; order Asparagales; family Orchidaceae; genus Dactylorhiza; species Dactylorhiza incarnata. Next base: position 1,164,483 of record JAWHQI010000347.1, on the reverse strand, counting down.
CGATCGCGTGGCCTTCTTCCTGATGAAAGTCACAGTAAGGCAACGCCACCCTGTCCTCTCTTCCAGCTCTTCCTCTTCCTCCTCTTGCTCCTCTACCTCTTCTCCCTCGGCCTACCGCCATTGCTTGCTCCCTCGGAGGGTGAGGGGGTCTGGGACCCTGCCTCCACCCCTGATTCACTCCTCCTGCCTCCCTTCCTTGGTACCTTTCATCCTGACCTCGCGCTGGTCCTTCCTGGTTCCTCCAGCCCAACCTGTTGTTGGGTTCTTGGTTCCTCCAAACCCGAGGTGGTCTTTCGAACCCCTGGCCCCTGGGCTCCTCTCGCCTTCTTCCCTCTGGCTGCCTCGCCTCGGGCTCGCTCATCCTTGCCAACCTTTTGTAGAATTCGGGGTTGGCTGCCTCCCCTTCAATCTCCTCCGCGGCTCTCTCCATCAACTCCTCGAAGGATACGGGAGGTCTTCTCTTCAGGTCCATCTTGAAGAACCCCTCTCGCAGCCCTACGATGAATGCCATCTGGAGGGCGAATCCCGGCACCTCCTGCACTAGGTGTATCTCCTCCTGGAACCTGTCCACGTACTTGGCCAGAGATTCCCCCTCCCTCTGCTTGATCTTGAAGAGAGCCTCCGCATCCTTCTTCCTCTTCTTTGACGTCGAGAAACGCAGTCGGAAGCTTCGGCGCAGATCATCGAACGCATAGATGGAACCTGTGGGAAGTTGGTGGAACCAGTCCCTTGCTTTCTCCTTCAGGGTGGTCGCGAAGAGTCGGCATTGGAAAGAATCTGACATGGGAAGGATTGAAGTCATGTCCTCGAACCACTGCAGGTGCACAACTGGATCCTCCTTGCCGGTGTAGTAGGACATCTCCGGCCCACGAAACCCTTCTGGCACTGGGGCCGAGAGGATCATCTCGCAAAAGGGGCTCCCTTCCCCTGCTCGGCGAGTGGTCCTCTCGCGCAGGACCAACTCACACACCTCAGCACTCGCCGGACTGCTGAACAGCTGCCGTCCGGGGAGATCTCGCGCGCTTCCTTCTGCTGGCACCTCCTTCACCGGCCGCTGCCCTGGTGCGTTCTCTCCGATCTGCAAAGGCGGAACCACTGGGACCGCTGGGGTCTCGCACTCGCTCCTTGCCGCGAGAACTGTCTGCAGGACCTCTCGCTTGAACTTCTCAAACATCTCCAGCCACTCCCCTGCCGCTGGTGGCTGCGAGTGACCTGAGTCGGAACCATTTCCTCCATCTCCTGTCATCGAAACCAGCTTGGGATTTTCTTTCACCGGCTACGGTCCACGCTCACCGCACCAAAAATGTTGAAACCAGCAACTGGTCTCTTGAGTTCGGACCCACTGGGGGTGTAGCCGATGCTTATTTCTCCCTTACTAGACTCTCCTGACGGTGGATGCTGGAAATGGAATAGACCCAAGGCTGAAGCGAGGAGGTCCCGCCACACACCCAGAAGATCTTTAGAGAGCTTCCCCTCCCAAACCAAAGCTCAACCGGGCACCTTGGAGGGCACTGGCTGCCCACCAAAACTAGCCTAGAGGAGAGGATTCTCTCAAAATCGGATCTCCTCCAAGGTGCCCTTAAGGGTCTATTTATAGTTTTCCTAGGCTGGTCTGTAAATAGCCTGAATCCGCCTTTCAATTTTACTAACCGCACCCCAAATTGGTCTGCTAATAGCCTAACTCCGCTGTTCTGAAGGCTTATTTGCAGCCCACCAGGGGTATTATGGTCATTTTCCCCTCACACCCATTTGGGCGAATAGTCCGTGAGGGCACCATTCGCTGGGCACCCGCCCGGCTGAGCGAATGGTCCCCTGGCTGGGCGAATGCCCTCGCTTCTGGGCGAGTGACCCGGCGAATGATTCGGACGACCCAGGTTTCGCCAGTTGGCTGGGGGGGCCCACTCGGCGAATACGGATTGTACATATATTCTATGACGGTAGCGTTTTTGTCCCAGCTCATCGGAACAAAACGTCGCACCAAACGGAGCCCGAAGAAGAAAATATTTTTAAACCCACATGTAAAGTAATTAATTATGGTAATTGTTAACCGCAAACCAAATTTATCTAGTAGCACACCAAAAGTCATAAAAACCAACCCCATTTTCCTTTATATTTTAGTATGCGAACCCTAAGCAGTAAGCAACCGCAAAATCGCAAACCTTCTCACTCAGCTTTTCCGAATGGAGAAGACTCCGGAGTCCCTACAGCTGTCGCCTCTCCCGTCGCTGGTGGTTTGCGAGTCTTCCGACGAGCCGCTCGGCACACAGACGCCAACATTGGAAGATTTTCAAGGTATTACATCTTAGCTTGCTGGAGCCCAAAAAACGTGAGCCTTTAAGTGATAGGGGCGATACTCTGGCTTATATAGGGTTTTCTTCGCTTAGTAAGTTTCTTGCGGGGGCGTTAACTTTAGCAGTAGTTTTTCAGCTGGGTTTTAGAATTGTTATCAAATGGGAAAACCTTGTTTCATAGCTCTTAGATGCCTTAGAGTGCAGAGAAGATTCACTCTCTTTGATCCTTCGTCGGAGGAGTTAGGTTGCGGTTTGGATTAACCTAAAATACCTGCCTGGGGACACTCAGCTTTCTCTTGAGAGATGGCTAAATATTATTTTTTCGTAGGAGACCAACAAGTGCTAGGTTGTTTCTATATGGTTATTTTGGTGTTTCTATGTTGTCAAAGTGTTATTTTGTTGAAATGTTGTGCTGAAAAACCTAATTAGTTGTTATGAATTTAGTTTTTTTATCTAGGAAATTTGATTTTGTAGTTTGTATTATTGGTTTGTTGTTAACAATATTGATTTGTGTTTGGTTTGCACTTAATATTTTTCAAAATATATGGTTTGATGTTAACAATGGCTTGTGGATAGCCATTTTTGGTTAGCGGTTAACAATGCCCTTGATACGCACTCATGCATTTATACAACTCCCTGTGGTGCGTTTAGTGGTGTCCCCACCATAAGAGTGGAGTTAGTGGAGTCATGCTAAGCCCCGTGACAATATGAGTGAGGAAAGAACCGCCACAGTTGTCGCGCGCCGTCGCCTGCATATTCGACAGCGAGGCTGCACCCCGCCATCGCCGGACGCGGCCGAAGTCGCGTAGCCACACCCCACTAAGGGGGTGCGCGGCAACACCCCCCCCCCCCACTAAGGGGGTGCGGCCAAGCCCGCACCCCCCCCCCTGGGGGAGCGGCCGGCGTCGTGACCCCCTTGGGGTTGAGGCCAACCCCGCACCCCCATAGGGGGTGCGGCAGGGCCCGCGCTCCCCTTGGGAGTGCGGCCGGAATCCCAGCACCCTCCTTTTCAGGTGGGTGTGCATTCCCGTCTTGGGGGGCACGGTCTCAAGCAGGCGCGCCCTCCCTCTTGCAACGCGCAATCACATCCTTGGCTTTCCGCCCGCAAAACAAGCCAAACGCTTCTGCATTCATCGCGCGCTCAGATCACTCCCGTGTTCGTTGCCCGCTCAGAACGCTTCCGTGTTCGCTGCGCGCTCAGAATACTTCCATGTTCGTTGCGCGCTCAGATCGCTTCTGTGTTCATTGCGCGCTCAGAACGTTTTTGTGTTCATTGCACACTCAGAACACTTCCATGTTCGCGATGCGCGCAATAATTAACCTTTCTTAATTTCCTAGATTGTAGGTCTTGTTCGTTGCGCTCAACGCCATCAACGAAGCTGCACAAACTACCTGAACTGCCCGGGGGTAAGACAGGAATATCCAAAAAGCGGCGATCTGTGTGCTCCAAATCAACAAGCGTGATTCGCCCGTCAGGTGGTTATGGTGGTTACAACGGAGAAATTACCGGGCTACCCCTGCCCAAGGCTATAAAAGAAGCCCAGGGCCTTCATTTCAAGATACTTTATCCTCTACGTCCGAGAGAGCTCCTTCGATGATTTCCTCCGAGTTCTCCTTCGACGCTTGAAGATCTCCTTCGAGCCTTCGAAGACCTCCTTTGAGCCTTTGAAGATTTCCATCGTTTCAGAAGACAATCTTCTTAAGCGAGTTAGGAATCCTCCGGACACCGAAAGACGACTTGAGAATCTCACTTTCATTCCCAGAAAAGTACTTAGTCTCTTGAAAGGAGGCATGTCACCCTTGAGGTTTTCTCTCTACTACCATTGTAACGAGCAGCGGCCTGTCGCGCTCGAGTTCTCATCTTTCAATTGTAACGAACCAACAGATAGTCAAATTTGGCCGACACAGCTCCGACCGCGTGGTTTTTCACAATTTTCGGATTTTCCACGATAAAAAGTCTTCTTGTCATTTATAAATTCTCTCATTAACTGTTTGCGCGCTCGGCTCGCTCTCGAGCTAAGGTGATTCAATACGACCGGTCTTCCAGAGGGTCGAGTGACCCACAACAGTTTGACGTCGTCTGTAGGAACGCGAGTTCCCGGTTGGATCTGAAAGCAATCTCTCCGAGCGACCGACAAAGATGGATACTCACCCGACCATTTTAGACGCGGGCAGTTCCTCTCTCCTCGCAAATTCAAAAGGGGGAGCGCCCATCGTTGCACTTATCCTACCTCAACGTCCTGACATTGCCAACAAGCAGGTGCTTCTGACGACGGAACAAGTTCCTAATCACGACCTGCTCCAGGCCAGTCTATCCCCCTTGTCAGAGAAGATTTTAGCATATCCAGTCCCGTTTTGGCTCAAACCCCTGCAGTATAGGAAGTTCCACGGAACAGAAAATCCATATGAGCACGTCAACTACTTCCTAACCGCGATGGAAGCATTCGTGCTTTCAAACCAGATTATTTGCAAGATCTTCCCCGCAATACTTCGTGGCGACGCTCTCAATTGGTATAAATCACTGCCAGAAGGAATCATTTACAACTTCACCGAGCTATCCCATTTGTTTACCGGATGGCATGAAGTCCGGGAATGGAGTATCAAAAAATTAACTCAGACAACGAAAGAGCCTGAGAAAGACGGACTCTCCCCTTAAAACCAACGAAGCACGACCAGCGCCAGGGGGGCGTTGTCATAAGATCGCGTCAAGAGAATCTCTGCGGAGGTTTGGATTTCACCATACACGCAAGCATTGGGAGCCCAACATTTGAGTTGAGAAGGGCATTGATAAGCCACCACATATCGTTCAACATCCTATTCATGGCAACTGTGACACGACTCAAGCTCCTTTGTGGGTGTGATATTTTCCGTAGATCTAGGAGTGAGCAGGAATAGTATAACTCAAAGTTCAAACCAACAACCAGAAGCACATGAAAAACAACTTCAATCTTTATTGATGCTAGCAGAAATCTTCATTACAGTGCGAGGTATACATGGCGAGACATGATTTCGCCAGTACACAAAAATATGAGAAAATACAATGCTGAAAGATAACCAGCGGTCTGATTCACTGAGACTGCCTGACCGCCCGACTTGCGAGTTCGATCGGCTAGAACACGAGACCGCCCGAACTGCCTGCCCGCGAGAACAACACCAACTGAGAACTCCGCGACCTCCACTGATTCTCCCGAACTCCAGCAACCCGCACTGCAAGCCGCGAGACAGCCCGAACACCCTAGAAGAAGAGGTGACCACTGCTGCCCGCACAATCCGCAGAAGCTGCACAAAAGAAGTTCAATCAGGAAATCGCCCGGTCACAAGAAAATGAGACCGCGGGAACAAGCCGCGAGCTCTGCTTACACTTGGTGCGATTGATTTTTGCTGCTACAGTGGCTCGTATTTATAGGCGTGAGACCTGATCCAGTCACCACCCTATGAGATAGAGTCACCGCCTTCTGACCGCATGACCAAGACCGGTCAACCCGCGCGGTCAGCAAGATCGCTCTGCGCCGTAAGCTAGCCGACTTCAACAGAAGCTGCGCGATCATGACAACTCGCCCGGTCATGACGCTCACCACCTGTGTACGCCACCCGACCTCCTCCAGAGACTGCGAACACACCAGGCCGACTAGAGCAACAGCCCGCCAAGTCGACCAAACACCCGTGACCGCATGTACCAGCAGATCGCCAAAGGACCAGCTATGCGAACACAAACCGGAGACTGCGCGACTAAGAACACCTTAGTCCACGCGCACCAACAAGAGACCGGACAACCACCAGACCGGACTGCTCGTACCATGTGGTCACGCAAACCAGACCGTGCGGTCTCACCATGTTGAAACCTGCACTGCCACGCGGTCACATGACCAGACCGCGCGGCCTCACCTCGAAACCTGGAGAAGAAGGAATGGCGGTCACACCGAGAAGACCTGCGACAAGACCAGAGAGGTCAGACCACAGAGGGAGACCGCAAGACTGCGTCGTTTGCCAGACTGCGCGACCTCCCCCCCTACCGCCAACTCCACAAACTTCCACTTCAACATTTTCAACACTCCCCCTTGAAGTGGGAAGTTGAAAACAACCCAAGTAAACTCATTAGCCGAGTGAACGGCCCCTTCGCCAGCGCCTTTGTGAAAATGTCAGCAACGTTGTCCTGACTCCGAACATGCTCGACTGAAAGAGACCCTTCCAGCACCTTCTCACGAATGAAATGATGCTCGATCTCGATATGCTTGGTCCTCGCGTGACAAACTAGATTAGTAACCAGTTTGAGTGCACTCTCATTGTCGCCGCGGAGCAGAGTCGGACCCCGAACCTCCTTATGGACGTCTCCCACCAACCTCCTGCCAGATGGCTTCTTGAGCTGCCAAGGCCGAAGCCTTGTATTCCGCTTTCGTGGTAGAGGCAAACACGAAATCCTGCTTCTTGCTGCACCATGATATAGCCGTACGGCGCGCCATGAAGACGAATCCAGACGTCGACTTCCGATCATCTGAATCTCCCCCGTAATTAGTATCCATGTACCCATGCACCTCGAAGCCTGCATCCCTCCTGTAAAGGAGACCCATATCCGAAGTCGCCTTGACATACTTCAATATATTCTTGGCCGCTAGAAGATGAGACATCCATGGTTCCGCCATATAACGACTCACCTTGCCAACCGCATACGCAATATCCGGCCTAGTGATCGTCAGGTAGATAAAGCTCCCAACCAGAGCTCGGAACACCAGCGGATCTTCCAGAATCCTCCCCTCATCCTTCCGAAGTTGTATGGCCTTCTCCAGAGGTGTAGAGATGCACTTCCCTTCCTTCATGCCGAATCGCTCCACGATTCGCTCCGCATATCCAGCCTGGGACACCAACACTCCACTTGCTTTCCTCTGCACCTCGAGTCCAAGGAAACGGTGAAGCTCAGCCCGAAGTTTTGCTACCTCCTCCTTCGAATTTCCCGTCACGATCATATCGTCGACGTAAAGCAGCACGATGACTTGAAGCTCCCCGCTCTTCTTGACGAACAAGCTTGAATCTGAGTCTGAAGCACCAAACCCACAGAATAGGAGATATTCTGCTATCTTTCCATACCACGCCCTTGGCGCTTGTTTCAACCCATACAGGGCCTTCTTCAACTTGCAGACATAGTCAGGAAAATCTTCAGATACAAAGCCTGGCGGCTGGACCATGAAGATGTCCTTGTCAATCTCGCTGTACAAGAACGCATTCTTTACGTCGAGCTGCCAAATCTCCCAACCCCAAAACGCCGCCAAGGCAATCACAAACCGAACTGAAGTCATTTTTGCCACTGGACTGAATGTCTCTTCATAGTCTTCACAGTATTCCTGCGAGAATCCCCGAGCCACAAGGCGAGCCTTGTATCGCTCGATACTACCGTCTGCCTTCTTCTTGAGCTTGTAGACCCACTTGCATGTCACATGGGTGATACCCATTGGCTTGGGCACCAGAGATCAAGTCTCATTCTTCTCAAGAGCACTCATCTCTTCCTGCATAGCTGAATCCCACTGTTCCACGCCTTTGGCCTTCTCAAAGCTCACTGGTTCCCGCTCATCCAAGGGACCATCAAAGAAACATGAGACAAAGCTCACCATGTTTCCTCCTGTATAGCGATCAGGGGCAATGATCGTTCGTTTCGATCTCCTCAGCTCCTTCCCCTGACTCGCAACATCCTCAGTTGCTTCTTCCCTAGCTCCCCTTCCAGACGTACTCGGAGCATCACTCCCCCTGCTTCCTGATCCAGAAGCCTCCGTCCCAGAACTAGAAGTAGATGGACCACCTGGTGACACAGGCAGCTCCAACTGAAGATTTTCCACAGCTCTTACTGGCTCCTCCACCCTGCTTTCTGTTAACTAAACACCAGAACTCCCCTTGTACGACGTCACCTCGTCAAACACGACGTCCCGAGATACAACAAATCTCCGCGACTCCGGGTCCATGCACTTCCAGCCCTTCTTCTAATCATCATATCCCACGAAGACCAGCTTCCTTGCTTTCACATCTAGCTTCGTCCGAAGCGCATCTGGAACGTGCACATAGCAGGTGAAACCAAACACCCGAAGGTGTGCCACACTTGGCTTTTCCTTGAACATCATCTCATGCGGGGTCAACACGTTGATGGGACTAAGAGGCATCCTGTTGATGACGTAGGCAGCACAAGACATTCCCTCCGCCCAGAAGGACTTTGAGATACTCTTAGCATGCAGCCAACACTTGCAGGTCTCCGTCAGATGACGGATCTTCCGCTCTGCAATTCCGTTTTGTTGTGGAGTATGCGCACAAGTAAGCTCCCTCCGGATGCCCGCCTTTCTGCAATAACTAGAGAACTCACCAGAGGTGAACTCCCCCCCCCCCATGTAACATCCCAACTTTAAAATAGGGTCTAGCCGGTTCGGTTGAACCCTTGGAAGAACTTAGGCTGGGTCATAGGACAACCATGACTCGACCTTCACCACCTAATGGTGGTCATTTGGAGAAATAACTGTTTTGGGTAGCATAGTGCTTCGCCGCAACGTCAAAATTATTTATTGAGCATACGTGCTCCGAATTGAATTCTGTCAATTGCGTTAGACTCGAATAGTTGATACGAGTGCAACGGAACTCATTTCGTTTCGATCCTAGGTCATATGTAGAATATGACTATTTTGAGTATCGTAGCCCGTCACGACGATGCAATTTTAGAATATGAAGCATACGTGCTCCGAATCGACTTCCGTCAGTTACGTTAGACTCGTATGGTCAATACGAGTGCAACGGAATTCGTTTCGTTCCGATCCGAGGTCGTTTGGAGAAAACGACTATTTTGAGTAATATCGAGCGCCGCAACAACGCCATTTTAGAATATTGGGTAAACGAGCCCCAATTTCACCCTAGTTAGTTGCAACAGACTCATGTGATCAATTCTAGCACAATGCAATTCGTTTCGTTCAAATTCGATGAGATTTGAGAAAATTAGCCGAAATGAGTTATTTTAAGCTACGTGCCGACTCAATCAAGTAATTATGAGTAAACGGACACGAAACCAACTTCGGATGACTTCGTTAGCTTCGTAAGGTTGACACGAACATGAGACACCCTCTGCACAGTTTAGTCGTGCTTATATTGGGAGTTATGATGTATATATATATGAATATAAATATATATGATTAAATATATATACACACTGATATATATATATACAAATATGAATGGGCATAAACAGAGGAAGTGGTTCCAAACCAAAAACCAGAAATCAGCGATGAAACCCCTAAACAGTGGCGAAAACCAGGGGCGGGAGAGGAAGCTCACCGGGGGGCTATGGCTGGTGGCTGCTGGGTATGAGGTTATGCTGGGAATATAATTCGATAACTATAACCATGAGACATCATATTTCAGTTTTTGTATCCATCAATTATTTTGAAGACCTGCAATGGCATGGATATACAGGTTGGAGGCCACGCATCCTTGAGGTTGTCTTAAAGGATTTATGGACTTCATAACTGTTGATAATCAAATGCCTAATGATTTTCTATGTTATAAATTATATTATAGTCCAACTACTATGGATCGTTGTTGGCTGTTTAGTATATTCGCATGAAGATGAGGTTGGAAGGTGACAAGCTTGGCATGAGGTTTCACTGATGGATTTGAAATTTATATATCTCTCTCTCTCTCACTCTCCCTTCTTCTTCTCCTCACGACAAGATAAGGATGAAAAGTTTATGGTCCAAGGTTTGCATCATTAGAAAAGTTTTCTTTAGTTTGTTTTGGGAAGATCTGGACTGTGGCTGTTGGTCTATCCTTCCAGGAATCTCATTATTTGAGATGTTCTTTGCTTATGTTTTTGTGGGAAATCGGGCTGGTTTACCCTTCCAGATTGCATAATTAAAAATGGTTCTTGTTTCCTTTGGAAAATGGGGGCTGGTGGCTGTTGGTTTACTCTCCCAAGAGCTTCACTATTAGAAATAAGTTTATGAGCGTTCTCTCCTCTTCCCTCATCTTTCCCCTCCCCTCTTTCCTTCTGTTTGATTGAATCAGTGGTGAGTATGGGGTAGACGGCTCTTTCCTAATGCTTTGGTATCACTTATTTATGCTGGAAGGTTCCCTCCCTGAAGCTTTGGTATTACCTAATATTGCTGGAATTTTCCTTCCTGATGCTTTAGTATCACTTAATTATGCTGAGAATTTTCTGGACCCCTTTTTCCTTGGTTATACCTGCTATGCTTTGCTAAGGGTTACTTCTTATTCTATGTTGTTTGGGAGCTTATGCTGACAGTCTTTTTATTTATTTCACTTAACCTGTTTTCTTTTGGGAGCTTATGGTAGTGGAGTCCTAATTTCTGCTCCCGATCTTTGTTGTTTGGGGGCTTATGTTGGCAGCTTTGTCCAATTCCTGTTAACAGCATTCTTTTTCTTTTGGGATTATGCCAGCTTTCTTTTGTTCCTGTTGGCTAGCAGTCCCTTTTTGGGTTATGCTAGCAGATTTCTTGGGGGTTTATGTGGGCTGGTATTGGTTAATTTCAGGGTATATCTTTATGTGTGTTGGCTGAATATTGAGATTTTGTTTTGCTATTGAATCCTGGACTCCTGCTTTGGTGGCTTGCTTGATTGGTTCATTTTTGGACCCTCTGATTATGTCTCGGCAAAATCCTACATTGTTATTCTCTGCTCTTGTCGTTGTTGGAAATTTGGACGGTGTCCCGGATTGGTATTCATACCAAAAATTAGATGACGGATAGTTTGTCGGATCCTAATTAAGCAAGGGGCAAATTCTGATCGGCTAAAGTTTAGATAGCTCAGTTTCTGCATATTACGGCCCGGCTCAGCTCTAGATGGTTAATTATGGTCACTACTCAATTGGTTACTTATAACACTAGAAGTTGAGTCGGTTATATATGAGGGTTGCGTTTTGAATGAGGTAACGAATTCGTGAGAGAATGGAATGACTATGGGAGTTGACCACCCGTGGTCTACTATGATATACACCTTGTCTATCTTCATCTTATTCATGTTTTCTCTCTTACTCTTCGATGCTACTTCTTGTACCAAGGAAGGAAATAAAGGTTCATGGGTGTTTTGGGCTTGATCGCCAAACACCCAGGTGATTGGCGAAAGCCTACTTGAATACAAAATTGTGCCTTATGTGGATGACTTGGGTTTGATTTCCAAGCGTCCAAGTGATTGATGTAAACGTGCCTTATGTGGATGGCTTTGGTTTGATTGCCAAGCAACCCAAAAGATCGATGTATGTCGGATTAAGACAACTGTACCATCTCGAGTGGAAATATTATTAAGCTTATGAATGGTTTTCTCCTCTCCCTCTATAAACTCTCGGGATGGAATTATTTCTAAACTTAAGAAGAATTCCTTTTCTCTCCTCTTATGAAAATAAAATGTTGCCTTCGAGAAGTAATTCCTACGGGAATGAAATGTTGCCTTCGAGAAGTAATTCCTACGGGAATGAAATGTTGCCTTCGAGAAATATTCCTACGGGAAATATATTGTGCCTTCGAGAATTATTCCTCCGGGAATATAAAATGTGCCCTGGGAGAATGTCGGATGGCCTATGAGTTTTACTCTAAGGCAACCCGCATGATGGACGGTCTGGGAGGGCAACCCGTGCGAAATTTATAGAACTACGTGGGTCTGAGACCATATGCAGGATGATACGGATTACGTAGGCGGTGGTTGTGGGAAGACTGCCTCGGCCCAATAAGAGTCCAGATATCCCCTCCCTTATAAATGTTATATTATGTATGTTTGTTAGTAGGGGTTGGATTCTGTTCGTGGTTCTAATAACTTGTCTTTGGCACAGGTGACAGGTGCGGATGAGTGACAACATCTGTGTGTGGATGAAGCCACAGAGCAGGCTACGTCAGGTACAAGTTGTTAAGCCGCATCTCTTTTGTTGTGCCCCACCTCACGACATCTATATATTGGCAATGAATCCTTGATGAACATGATTTAATGCGGCAGAGATATGTAGATTATTTACAGGTCTTGAAATTGTGGTTTCTGTGATAAAACTACGTCTTCTGCTAAGTGCTATAAAGTGCACTCTTTGATGACGTCTTCCGCTAAGTATTATAATATGCACTCTTTGATGATGTCTTCCGCTAGAATATTGCTTCCCTACTCTATGGATGTGTAGTGACTTTCGCTTAACACCACCCCAATGCGTGACCTTGGAGCGTCCAAGGAAAGGGGTTGAAGAAGCTAGTACCTTCACCCTTCGTGATCGCTTCGGCGTCGTGCAAGAAGAGTGGTGTGCGATAATATCCCCCGGTCGGACCGCCGATTTTGGAGGGGGGGTCTTACACCCCCCCCCCCGTTGTCAGTTCTCAACTTCTTAACCCGTAGGCCTAGCCGACCCTCCACAAGCTCCTTGAACTCCACGAACTTGGCAAACGCATCCGCCTTCTCCTTCAGGAAATAAACCCAGACATATCTGGTGTGATTGTCGATCAACACCAGCATATACATGCTGCCTCCGAGGCTTGGGGTAGCAGTCGGTCCTATCAAGTCATCGTGGATGCACTCCAACGACACATTACTCCTTGTCCGCGACTTATCAAACGGAAGTCGATGAGACTTGCCGAACTGACATCCCTCGCAAACATGACCGTCACCGTAGGAAGATAGACTAGGCAGGCCCTTGACCAGACCTTTCACCGCCATAGCCTTCAGCTTGTCCATGCCTACATGCCCCAACCTCTCGTGCCATATGATGGCACTATCATTGGTCCTCATCTTGTCGACATAAGAACTTGTCGATAAAACGAACAAGTCTTTTTCCCTTCTCCCGACATGAACGACTTTCGCCTTCACAACTTCAACGTTTCGAAGAAACTTCACTTCTGTTGGGCCGAACAGAACGTGATACCCAGCGTCTACAACGTTGGTCACGGAGAAGAGGTTTTTCCTCATTCTAGGCACATGATAGACACTCTTCAATGTAAGCAGCCCTCTATCACTGCCCAAGGAAACAACCCCCACCTTCTCGACACTATGCACGGTATTATCAGCAGTTATGATGGCATCGTTACCTGAGTAAGGCTGCGCTGAAGTAAGCTTCGACTCGTCCCCAGTGAGGTGATGACCACACCCCGAGTCCACGATCCAGTCCTCCTGATAGTTGATAGGAGCCGTGTTGAAATTGTTGAAGTGGAAGTTTGGAGGTTTTTTGGACCTGGGCGGTCTGGGAGGAGGTCGGGCGGTCTGGCGTGACCGCACGACTTGGCGGTCTGGCTCTGCGGTTTGGCTTGTCTTAGCCTAGTTGCAGTCTCCTGGCATGATCGCTGGTATAGGTCCAAGTTGGCTGGAGGTGAGGCCGCGCGGTCTGTCTCTGATCGCGTGGCGGGTTGATCATCTTCAGGTTCTTCCAGGTTCTCTCCGGAATGCGGTCTATGACCGGGCCTTCTAGGAGTATTCGCGGACTAAGGGTCTTAGTCGCGCGGTCTCAGTTCGCGGTCTCAGGAGGAGACTGATATACGAGCTGGTTGCTGTTCGCGGTCTCAGGAGGAGATCGGCATGCGGACAGGAGTTCGCGGTCTGTTGGCGAACTGGCTGTGTTCGCGGTCTCTGGCGAACACAGGAGGTGAATAGCTTCGGGCGGTCTGGCGAGCTCTTTGTGGAGTCGCGATCTGCTGTGAGAGTGGCGGTCTCTCATGGCGACATTGAAGCTGGCGAGTTCACCAAAAATGAAGCAGAAGTTATGTTGCTGATCGCGCAGTGTGACCGGTCAGGTCGCGCGGTCTAGGGGGTGGTGATCCTATCTCTAGGGTGGTGACCAGATCAGGTCTCACGCCTATAAATAGGAGCCACTGTTGCAGCAAATCAGAGACACACCAAGCGTAAGCTAAACTTTCTTCTTTCCTGCGGTCTGTGTTTATGTGACCGGGCGGTCTCCTGATTGAACTTCTATTGTGCAGCTTCTGCGGATAGTGCGGGCAGCAGTGATCACCTCTTCCTCTGAAAGTGGTCGGGCGGTCTGCGGCTTGGAGTTGTGGTGCTGGAGTTCGGAAGAATCAGGAGGTCTGAAGGAGTGGGCGGTTTTATAAGCGAGCTGGGTGTGTTCTGTGATCGTCAAGTCGCTGCGGTCTGGCAGCTAGTGAGATCGCAGGGAGGTCGCGCGGTCTGAGCGGTCTCAAGTTATCTTCAGCATTGTATCTTTCCTTTGTGTTTGTGCTGACGAAATCATGTCTCGTCAAGCATGTCTCGCCTTGTAGTTTTTGAAGTACTGCTATCAATAAAGATCAGTTGTTTGCCTTCATTTGTTTCTGGTTGTTTTGGCTTTTATCTCTAAGTTGACTAGCTCCTGCTTGCTCCATAAAGATTCGAAAAATTTTCACATGGTATCAAAGCCAGGTTGGAGTGGTTAAGCAGTGAGTAACTTAGAGTAGCCATCGCCTTTGTGAAGAAGGAACCAGTGGAAGAACAATGGAAGGTGGATTTGCAAAGGGTCTTGGGATTGAGGTGCTTACATCGACTAACTTCAAGAAGTGGAAGTCGTGTATGCAAAGTTATCTTGTAGGTGAGGACCTCTGGGAAGTTGTTGGAGGAGATCAGACGCAGGAAGTTGTCCCGGAAGGGGATAATGGGGCTGAGGTGAGGACTTGGAGGAGGACGAATGCGAAGGCTGAGTTTACTCTGAAGAGGGCAATCTCACCTGATCTATTTGATCACATCTTGGGGTGTGAATCAGCTGCGGAGATCTGGAGAGCCCTGGATGGGCTGTTTAACAAGAAGAATGTAGCGAGGCTGCAGTTCTTGGAGAATGAGCTGGCAAGGTCGGCTCAGGGCGATCTTTCTATCTCCACTTTCTTTCTGAAGATGAAGAACCTCTGCGCTGAGATATCAGCACTGGATCCTGATGAGCCAATTTCTGAGGCGAAGCTGAAGAGGCACGTCATCCGCGGCTTGCGGAAGGAATATGTGGCCTTTGTGACGTCGGTGCAGGGATGGGCAAATCAGCCGTCTCTGTTGGAGCTGGAGAACTTGCTTTCTTCGCAAGAAAGCTTGGCAAGACAGATGGCGGGGTTGTCAGTGACTGGGGGAGATCACTACAACAAACTGCACTTATAGTAAGGACCTAATTCGTTACAATAAGTGCCAAAATTCGTTACAAAAACTCTTTGGTAACGAAAAAAACTTTAAGTAACGGTCCTCCTCTAAAGCTCGACGCTAAAGGTTATTGTAACGAATGTATGCATTTCGTTACAAATAAAGTAATTGTAACAAATGATACTTTCTCACCAAAAAGAGATTCTTCCTCACAATAAATTGGTCACAATAAATATTATTTCGTTACGAATGTTATTTTTTCCTCACAAAAAAACAGTTACGATTAAAACAATTTCGTTACAAATGTTTTATTTTTTCCTCACTAAAAATAAACAAACTTCGTTACAATAAAGTATAATAAACATTATTTCGTTACAATAGATTAAACAATAGTAACGAAAAAATCGTTACATTTGTTTTTCATTTTTCTTACTACAGTCAATTCATTTATATATCAAAAATATTCCATTTCTATTTTTTGTGTACATGAGATTTTATTACAAATAATAATCTTGAAAACACATATATTTAATATTTCGTAACAAGATCAACATGTATTTATTCACACCAAAAAGTATTACATATAGTACAAGTTATTATCATCTCTTCTAAAATAATACAATATTACATTACAAGATCAACATATTTCTAATAAATCTTCTGTCATTTTTCGAAAAATGAATCGTCCATCACTTTCTGACTAATGAATCTTTCGTCACTTGTCGGTCATTGCTCGAGCACCCTACAAATAAAAGAGAGCAATTAAGATCACCCTACAAATAAATGAGAGCAGAAACATCCATACAAACTCACATCCATACATACATAAAAAGATGCAGAATCAACATGCACAGTTTAGCCAGTAATCCCCTGAAACAGCATGTGATAAGCTTCAATACAATATTTGAATGAGAATAAAATCAACAACTCTTACCAAGACTTATCGAAAATCTAACAATAAAGATGCCCCATGTTTGATAAATGAAGAACTTACTGATTCTATGAACATAAGAATGAAGAACCCTCACCTCTTTTACTTTCTCTCTCCGATGACATATAGCTTTTTCCCAAAATAATTGTCCAAAATTTTGAAGATGAATAGTCTCTTACCATGATCGAGATTCGAGAGGTTGGAAGATGGAGTTCTTCACTATAATATGTTTCGTTCGAAGATCTGCATAGGTGGAGACATTTTGTGAGAAGAAATGAAGTAAAACAATATAAAACAATTTTTCTAAGAAGATATTGATATCTTACTTCACCAGTCTCCTTACAAATGATGCAGCAACAGTGAGGTGTGAAACTCCTCATGGAATTTAAAGTGGATGAGAGTCTCTTGAAAAAAAATGCCCCATGTATCATGTATGATAAACTAAGAACTCAATGGTTTTCATTGTTTAGGATCAACACTTCAAGAAAATGAACTAAGCCCGGCAGAAAACTAAAATCTAGAATGGATTAGGAAACTTGGAATAATGGGATGGAACCTGGAGAAGCTTGCTCGGGCCTTCAAGATTTTTATTTCCTTGTAGGAACAGTAGCAAAAATAGATGAACATCATGAGCGCCCAAAATCTGAATCCAGATTTTGGATTCAAAAACTAGAAGGGCACTAGCAATTAGCAAAAATCTGGATTCAATATTGGAAGAACCTATAAAAACAGTTGCTGCCTTGCTGGATCGGAAACAGCAGCTCCACAACAACAAAACCTAGGGGATCTGGGAGGTCAGATTTGCAATGGAGGAAGAGATAATTTGATGCAGGCTTGCAAACATGTCATAATTGCAGAAGTTATGTGCTTAAAAGAACTAAGTGCAAATGAATCAAGGACAGATACCTGCAATTATAAGATATTTCCTATCAGAACCATAAACAACCTTTCAGACTAAATAATATTTCAGCTAGAAATTATGATGAACTTTACTAGATTGGAAAAATAAACCACATCAAAACATACTTTGTAACTTATATTGGGTAAGCAAATATTATCTATCTACTGAGAAGCAGGACTATGAGTGCAGTTCTATGTCAACATATCAAAAACCTGTAAGGATTTACTGATTCGTGGTGGTGATTCCTTTTTAAATGTGATAATCTTACTACTCATTTGATACTGAAGGAAAATGTCTTCGTAGGATCGTTCTACAAAATAGTAGACACAAAAAGAAAACCAAAAATGATATCAAGGCCCCAAATCATGGAAAAAATCCTAAATATCAGAACAAGAACATTTCTCTTTCACTTTCAAAAAATTAACAATACTAGGTTGATACAACACTCCAGATGATGAAGGTATCAAAGTAGTCATTAAAAAAGAAAATTGTCTTTTATAAGATGATCAATCTGAAAGATAAATTATTTGTTTTTTAATTGTTTGGCTTATTTTATTTTATTAGAGCAACAATAGCAAATGATATCTATCAAATATAAGATAATATGAAATATACTTTAAGTGTCATGTGTGTGTAGAGCAATGGTAAAAATGCAACAATTAGATGAGTATATAAGTTGAGATAGGGATCAACTCCTTAGAGTATCTAGAAGTCGAAATAGTTGCCTTGAGGAAATGTCCTACAGGAGAAGCCCTATTATTGGAGAGGTCCATTGTTCGCCGTGTCTGTCCTCTCATCCAGGTCGCCCTCTTCAACGTGTTGATCTACCATGTCTATAAGAAGTCAAAATTCTAACTTGTAAATCGTGTTCAAGGTTAAAATGAAATAAATATGTATGGTTTTTCAAAGCTGAAAAAAAATCAACTGATAAAGCATAAAAATAACAAAAACTAAAAAAGAGGCATGAATACATACAACCCAACTTTATCGACAACTCCATGCAATACTTTTAATATTTTCAGCTTTCAGAATATTTTCAAACCATTTTTGCATCTTGGTCCAAAAAGCCTTTTCCCGCAGCATGAGGTTCACATAAGGACACACTCGGTTATTTAACCCAAAAGCTCTACCAGATATTAATGAGATAGCATTTAAAACTCTAACAGAATATTAAAAAATGTACTCATAAACCGTGTATCTCTATCAATATAATGGTTAAACATAAATTGAAAAACTTCAGTAAAAATATGAATAATTTGGAATTAAAAGAGAATATTTTGAGTTGCTTACAGTGACTTCAAGTGAATAAGCCTTGCAATCTCTGATGTAAGTTCCCCTTGAAGACAAAGATCTCTCAAATTACTACAAGAGAAGAAAACAAACTTAGCAAAAAGGAGACAATAGATTATAAAGCTAAATGACAACTAAAGATCCGTTTGGCACGGCGGTGGCAGACACCAAATCATCTCCGAAGAAAGTTCCAGAGTCCAATTGCTGAGTCCAACTTTCAACCAGCAAGAATGCAAATGAATAAATAGTGCCTAAATCCTAATCGCATATGAAATAGTGTGACAAAATCAAAAAATCAACCATCATGATTATCTCATATCACAGTTATAACTGGAAAGCAAGCTAATATCATTTGTATGGTTCCTAAATAACAAATTATTGACCAAATTAACGACCACCAATGTGTCCAACAAATGATTATCAATTGTTGATTCAACATAAATCATGTAACTAGCCCTACTGAAACTATAACATGAAATATCATTTCTCCTCCACTAAAGTAAAATATCATTTATATACCATGAAATATATGACAGAGACACAACAGAAGCAATAAAAACAGAGAATAGAAAGGACGATAGCTGGGGAGAAAGCAAAAGCAACTACTCACTATGTCCTTGGGCCGCCATTTGGAGACCAATCCACTCTCGGAAAGCCCCATCGCGACGCACTTGAACCCTTAGTGCCTGGACTCGCACAGAAATACCATCTCCTGCATCAAACATGTAACCAAAAGTAAGAAAAATTATAGCTTATGAAGGAGAACAACAATGCCTGTTTTGAATGGCCTACCTGATTCATTGAATAAAATGATGACATCACAAGTTCACACTGCCCAAGGACTCCTTTGACCAGTAGAAGCCTGGGACTTTTGCATTTGGTTGGCATGTGCTTGTGAGCAGCATTTTTCTTGAAAATTAAACCCGTGTTCACTTCACTGTATAACCCCCAAAAAATGAGAACATAAAAGGTTCAAAACATTTCTGGTCATTATAAGGATTGACTGAATGTGAATGAAAAAAGAAAAGAAAATCTATATGATATGATAAAGAAAAATATGTGGCTATCAAAACAATCTCAGTTATTGGACTGCCCATTCATTGCTTCCACCATTGCCCTTTCATGTGCTTCCTTGTAGTTATTTCCATGAACTTTATCAAAATAACCTAAAGAAGTAGATTGCCCCCCACTTTGTTCCATTGTTGATGTATTTCATTTAATAATAAGCTAGATTAACGCATGTCATGTTGAATCGAAGCTAAAACAAATATAAATGTTGGAATCGAAAATTGAACTATGAGTTTTGACAAGGAGTGCAAAACATTTACCGCTGAATGAACAAGAAATTCATTTATTTTATTTAACAAATAATATATGTGCATAAAATGGTTATTGTTCAAAGAACATGCAAGTGTACTTATGACTACATGGCTTATTCAAAATCTTTTTTGGACATTTATTGAGAAAACTCTGTAGAAATATGGGAAATACCATGGTCTTCATATCAGTTCTGCAATATAAATTCCTTCTAAAGTGATCTATTAAAAATTTACATGAGATTCAACGAAAACAAATTGAATAACTAAAGCTTCTTACAAATGCAAAACCTTGAGTGATCAATACTAAGCTAAAAAATCAGTACTCTACAAAGAAAGGTTGACTCCACCATTTATGAAACAATTTCTGAACACGACGAAG
Source organism: Dactylorhiza incarnata (assembly GCA_033032865.1). Taxonomy (NCBI): domain Eukaryota; kingdom Viridiplantae; phylum Streptophyta; class Magnoliopsida; order Asparagales; family Orchidaceae; genus Dactylorhiza; species Dactylorhiza incarnata. Next base: position 1,144,322 of record JAWHQI010000347.1, on the reverse strand, counting down.
GCAAAAGTCGATCCTCGATGAAGGCGAAGGAAGAGGATGCGAAGATCGATTGCTGGCAGGTGGTGAGCCAACGAAATCGAAGCGAGGATGAGGGCCGACTGAGCGAGTTCTCCGTGGAGCATTTCTTTGACTAGGTTCGCCCCTGCCCTAAACGCTACTGCTCGAAGAAACGATCCACGGGTAGAAGATACCTGGATCAGTTCAAGAGCTGATTTGATGCGAAAATGGAGGAGAAGGAAACATTTTTGTTGGGGGGAGAAGATACCTGGTACACCAGGCGGGCGATGGCTGCGTCAAAGAGGAGAAGGAGAAAGTGCACATTTAAACAGCAAGCTAAATTAGTAGACTTGTTTCACCTGGAAGATTGCTAAAGCTCCTGCCACTCCTTACAAATTTTCATAAAAATAATTTCTGAAATCATCAATAGGATAAAAACACGACAGGGCTGGAACAACAGAATCGGAATTTCGTTGGATTCTTTGCCGATTTCAGCGCCCTTGAAGCGAAGAGAGCAGATGCAACTTGATGGTCGGGAAGAAGAGAAAAAAAAATCTGTCGGGCGAAGAGAAAGAGGATGAAGATGACACTCGAAATGGAGAAGATGTAGAGGGAGTTGGGAGATCGAGATGAGGAGAAGCCGTTCTCCATTGGGACCACCGGAGGAATCTGTAGTTAGAGTGGAGTTAGTAGTCGGAGTAAGGATAGCCGTCTGTTGGGAGAACTGGGAGATCGGGCGGAGATCCGTCGGAGTGAGAAGCTTCGCCCGGAGAGACCGTCGGGATCGTAGGGTGAGATTTGGGGAAGAAGAGCAGAGAATGTCGTTGAGGGAGAGCCTCGGCGGTCGGAGATGGAGCCGGCGAGGGCTGGTCGCGGGTTTTGGAGGTGATCGAGCAGGTGGTGTCGTCGAGGGTTTCGGGGAAGAGGAGCAGCGGGAAAAGAGCTAGTGAGCGCGAAATCAGTAGTCGTATTTCTAACAGGAAGGGATGAAATGGCGAAAGGAGAGAGCATTCACGCCTTTCACGGGATGGGAGAGCGCGCGAGATAGGTTTTGGTAAGCGGGAAATGAAATTGCCGTGGCCAAAGGGCTCTATTTTCCAAAAAAAATAAATTAATATCGGCAAATATTCTATTATTTGCCACGATTATAGTTTTTCATGGCTAATACATGGGTATTAGTCACACTTTTTACAACCCTGGCTAAAACATAATTATTAGCCACAACTTTTTGCAATCATGACTAATACCAGTATATTAGCCACGAATTTTGGACCCTGGCAAAAAAAAGTGTAGCCAAAACACATTTTTCTAGTAGTGACACAAAATTTATTAGAAGGAAACTCGAGTTCATTGAGCTCATTGAACTCGAGCTCAACTCAAAATCGAGATTGTGCATGTGTGTGTTTGTGTGCATGTTGCATGGGGTCTGTGTCTGTGTTTGTGCGTAATCTATATTTGCTTGTGCATGTGTGTGTATGTATCTATATGTATGTGTCTGTGTGTTTACGTGTATCTGCATGTGTTTGTGTATGTGTGTGTCTTTGTTTGTGTGTGTTTGTGTGTGTGTACACAAATGTCTGTGTGTGTCTGTCTTTGGTGTTTGTGTGTGTGTCGTGGCGTTATTGTGTGTACGTGCGTGTGTGTGTGTGTGTGTGTGTGTGTTTGTTACTGTGACTATCTTTGTCTGTGTCTGTGAGTGTTTGTGTACGTATATGTGTCGGTCCATGTGTCTGTGTTTGTGTCCATGTGTTTGTGTCTGTATGTGTCTGTGTCTGTGTATGTACGTATGTGTGTCGGTCCATGTGTCTGTGTTTGTGTCCATGTATCTATACAAGTCTGTGTCTGTGTCAATATGTTTGTGTCTATGTGTTTATGTCTGTATGTACACGTGCTTGCCTGTGACTGTGTATTTGGGTTGTGTGTGAGTGTTTGTCTGTCTATGCATGTTTGTCTGTGCTAGTGTGTCTATGTTTGCGTATCTATGTGTGTTAATTGTGTGTCTGTGTCTGTGTCTATGTGTGTTTGTGCGTGTTTGTGTCTTTGCTTGTGTGTCTATGCGTGTTTGTGTTTGACTATGTCTGTGTCTATGTTAGTCTGTATCTATGTCTGTGACTGTGTTTGTGTTTGCGTGTCTGTGTTTGTATGTGTCTGTGTGTGTGTGTGTGTCCGGTAAGAAAATTAAATTAATATTCAATTATTTTTTATTCAGTTGATCGAGCGCCTGAGAGCGGACGATATTGAGCGGGGTAATTCTTACTTTTAAAATATACATAAACGGATAAATCTTATTTAAAAATACATAAATCTTATTTAAAGCTCATGTGCACTGTCGGGCAATGTCGAGGCGGGGGTATTGTCGAGCGGGGAACATGGGTCTCATGTGCACTGTCAGTTGATCGAGCTCCTGAGAGCGGACAAAATTGAGCGGGGGTAATTCTTATTTAAAAAAAAAACATAAATCTTATTTAAAAAGAAAATTTTATTGAACAACGCATTGTATTTATGAATTGTTTTGACATGTATTTATGAATTTCATTACACATTTATTTTCATTAAAGCACGTGTCATGCATCAATCAATATATATATATATGACATATATTTTCATTAAAACGCTAGCTCCCGAGCAAAAAACGTGTGCGCTGACAAATTTATTTATGCTCCCGAGCAAAAAAGATAGAGCTAGTGCAATGCGCGCGACTGAAAAAAAATGCGTGCTCGGGAAATAAAATGCGCATCCGAGTGAAAAGCACGTGCTCGAGCGAAAAATGGGCGCTCGAAGGGTACAATTATTTCACCCCTGCGCACAATGAAAAAATATGTGTGCATGCGGGGCCAGTGCGCGATCGTTATTTTTATTCAAAAATTATATTAATATGTTTTAAATTTTTTGATTTGTTTTGTGCAAAATTTTATGGAGGGAAATTTCCCTCCATATATTTCATTAATGTGAGAGGGAAGGAAATAGACACAACTTAATAAACTAGAGGAAGAGAACGGAGCGCGGCGACGGCCGAGAAAGAGAACGACGATGGCGGCGGCCGTGGAAGAGAGAGGCGACGGCGGCGGCGACCGTCAAAGAGAGTGGAGACAACGGCGGCGGCCGTACGTGAAAGACATTGCTACAGCTCGCAAATGGATGTTTGTGTGTTTAATTGGTTGTCCGTGTCTGTGTGTATGCATGTGTCTGTGTTTGAGCCCCGACACATGCAATACGCGCTAGTTCTCAAGCAAAAAAAGGAAAACTACACGCACGAGTGTGCATTTGCGTGCGCGCGGGGGTGCATTTGCGTGCGCGCGGGGGTGCATTTGCGTGCGCGCGGGGGTGCATTTGCGTGCGCGCGGGGGTGCATTTGCGTGCGCGCGGGGGTGCATTTGCGTGCGCGCGGGGGTGCATTTGCGTGCGCGCGCGCGTGCATTTGCGTGCGCGCGGGCGTGCATTTGCGTGCGCGCGGGCGTGCATTTGCGTGCGCGCGGGCGTGCATTTGCGTGCGCGCGGGAGTGCATTTGCGTGCGCGCGGGAGTGCATTTGCGTGCGCGCGGGAGTGCATTTGCGTGCGCGCGGGTGTGCATTTGCGTGCGCGCGGGAGTGCATTTGCGTGCGTGCGGGAGTGCATTTGCGTGCGCGCGGGAGTGCATTTGCGTGCACGCGAGTTCGTGCGTGATTTTATTTTAATTCCAAAATTATATTAAAAATTAATGTCATATTAATTTGCATTCATTTTTACATTTAATATATTTTTAATTTTTAGTTTTGTTTTGCTTAAAATTTTATGGAGGGAAATTTTCATCCGTATATTTCATTCATTCATGTGAGAGAGAGATTGAGCTGCATGGGAGGCAGAAAAACTTTTATAAAAACTTAAAGATTTATAAAAAAATCCCGTACGCGCAAAAATACATGTCGCAATAGTACCACATATCTGCGACAGCCGCGCACGGATGTTTGCGAGCCGTAGGAGTACTGTCATCGCGTTAGAGCACTATCGAGGCGGGGTACTGTCGCGCGCATACAAATTTTTTTTTATTTTTTTCAAAAAAATAATAATAATTCAAAACTTTGATAATAAAATAGTACAAAAATGGAAAATAAAATATGATATATTTTTTGTAACAAAACTATAATAATAAAATATTACTATTAGTAAGGACAATGTCTTTGTCACAAAAAACTTTCATGATGTGGTTACAATTGATACTTATTGTGAGAAAAGTTTTTTATTTGTAACGTAACATTAGTGTTGTTACAAATACTTACAGTTATAGTAACGAATTAATTATTATTGTAACAAAATTTAAAATATTCGTTACAAAAAATATTTTTTGTAACAACAACAAAAATTTGTTACTAAATATAACTATTAGTAACAAACTGTGTTTTAGTTATATTTCAGTCCTTACAACAGGTGCAGTTTGTTGTAGTGGATGGCGAAGTTCTCTTCTCCGGGAAGAAGAAGAAGTGGGACAAGAAGAAGAAGACCGCTGGAAGTGGCTATGGGCCTTCAACTTCTGGGCAGCAGGAAAGGGTGTATGCTCCCAAGGCTGACGGGAAGAAGAAGAGTGAAGGTCCGAAGTGCTTCAAGTGTGGCATGTTCGGCCATATCAGGAAGGATTGCAAGGTGGTCACCCAAGCTGGGCATGCTGCGGAGAAGGAGGAAGCTGAGGCCAGGCACATTCAAGGAGGTTGGGGAGGAGCCTTCTCGGCTTCTGTTGGAGCTTCTGCTCCTATCAACTATCTGGAGGATTGAATCGTGGACTCGGGGTGTGGTCATCATCTCACCAGAGACGGGACCAAGCTTTCTTCTGCACAGCCTTACACAGGTAACAATGCAATCATTACTGCTGATAATACTGTGCATCCAGTAGAGAAGGTGGGGGTTGTTTCTTTGGGCAGTGATAGAGGGCCACTTACCTTGAAGAGTGTCTATCATGTGCCCGGAATGAAGAAAAACCTCTTCTCCGTGACCAACGATGTAGACGTTGGGTATCACGTTCTGTTCGGCCCAACAGAAGTGAAGTTTCTACGCAATGTTGAGGCCGTAAAGGCCGAGGTCGTCCATGTCGGGAGACGGGCAAAGGACTTGTTTGTTTTATCAACAAGTTCCTACGTCGACAAGATGAAGACGAATGATGGTGCCGTTATATGGCATGAGAGGTTGGGGCACGTAGGGATGGACAAGCTGAAAGCAATGGCGGTAAGAGGTCTGGTCAAGGGCCTGCCAAGTCTATCCTCCTACGGTGAAGGTCATGTTTGTGAGGGATGTCAGTTCGGCAAGTCTCATCGACTACCGTTTGACAAGTCGCAGACAAGGAGTAGTGTGCCGTTGGAGTGCATCCACGGTGACTTGATGGGACCAACTGCTACCCCAAGCCTCGGAGGCAGCAGGTATATGCTGGTGTTGATCGATGATTACACCAGATATGTCTGGGTTTATTTTCTGAAGGAGAAGGCGGAGGCATTTGCCAAGTTTGTGGAGTTCAAGGAGCTCGTGGAAGGTCGGCTAAGACTGCGGGTGAAGAAGCTGAGGACTGACAACGGAGGGGAGTTCACCTCCAGTGAGTTCTCTACTTTTTGCAGGAAGGCGGGCATCCGGAGAGAGCTCACTTGTGCACATACTCCACAACAGAATGGAGTTGCAGAACGGAAGATCCGTCATCTGACGGAGACCTGCAAGTGTTGGCTGCATGCCAAGAGTATCCCAAAGTCCTTCTGGGCGGAGGGAATGTCTTGTGCGGCATACGTCATCAACAGGATGCCTTTGAGTCCCATCAATATGTTGACTCCTCATGAGATGATGTTCAAGGAGAAGCCAAGTGTGGCACACCTTAGGGTGTTTGGATCCACCTGCTACGTGCATGTTCCAGATGCTCTTCGAACGAAGCTAGATGCGAAAGCAAGGAAGCTAGTCTTCGTGGGATACGATGAGAGGAAGAAATGCTGGAAGTGCATGGACCCGGAGACGCGGAGATTTGTTGTATCTCGCGACGTCGTGTTTGATGAGGTGACATCTTACAAGGGGTCTTCTGATGTGGAGCTACCAGAGAGCAGGGTGGAGGTGCCGGAGAAAGCTGTGGAGAATCTTCAGGTGGAGCTACCTGTGTCACCAGGTGGTCCATCTCCTTCTAGTTCCGAGACGGGGGCTTCTGGTTCAGGGAGCAGGGGGAGCGATGCTCCTAGCACGTCTGGAAGAAGAGCTAGGGAAGAAGTAGCGGAAGATAATGCAGTTCACGGGAAGGAGCTGAGGAGGTCAAAGCGAGCGATCATCGCCCCTGATCGTTATACAGGAGGAAACGCAGTGAGCTTCGTCTCATGTTTCTTCGCTGGTCCCTTGGATGAGAGGGAGCCGTCGAGCTTTGAGAAGGCCCAAGGCGTGAAGGAGTGGGACGTTGCTATGCAAGAAGAGATGGCAGCTCTTGAGAAGAATGAGACCTGGTCTCTTGTGCCCAAGCCCAAGGGCACTACTCCTGTAACATGCAAGTGGGTTTACAAATTGAAGAAGAAAGCTGACGACAGTATCGAGCGGTACAAGGCTCGTCTTGTAGCTCGGGGGTTCTCGCAGCAATACGGTGAAGACTACGATGAGACATTCAGTCCGGTGGCAAAAATGACTTCAGTTCGTTTCATCATTGCCTTGGCGGCGTTCAGTGGATGGGAGATTTGGCAGCTCGATGTCAAGAACGCTTTCTTGTACGACGAGATTGACAAGGACATCTTCATGGTCCAGCCACCTGGCTTTGTGTCTGAAGATTTTCCGGAGCATGTCTGCAAGTTGAAGAAGGCCCTGTATGGGTTGAAGCAAGCGCCGAGGGCGTGGTACGGGAAGATCGCAGAATATCTCCTATTCTGTGGGTTTTGTGCTTCAGACTCAGACTCAAGCTTGTTCGTCAAGAAGAGCGGGGAGCTTCAGGTCATCGTGTTGTTATACGTCGACGATATGATCGTGACGGGGAACTCGAAGGAGGAGGTATCGCAGCTTCGGGCCGAGCTGTCTATCAGGTTCGAGATGAAGGACTTAGGTGAACTTCACCATTTCCTTGGACTCGAGGTGCAGAGGAAGGAAGGTGGAGTGTTGGTGACCCAAGCCGGATATGCGGAGCGGATCGTGGAGCGGTTCGGCATGAAGGAAGGGAAGTGCACTTCCACACCTCTGGAGAAGGCTATGAAGCTTCGAAAAGATGAGGGGAGGATTATGCAAGATCCGTTGGTGTTCCGAGCTCTGGTTGGGAGCTTGATCTATCTGACGATCACGAGGCCGGATATTGCATATGCAGTTGGCAGAGTGAGTCGATTTATGGCGGAGCCACGGGTACCTCATCTGCTAGCGGCCAAGAACATTCTGAAGTATGTCAAGGCGACCTCGGACATGGGTCTCCTATACAGGAGGGATGCGGGCTTCGAGGTGCATGGATACATGGATGCTGATTACGGGGGAGATTCGGATGATCGGAAGTCGACATCTGGATTCGTCTTCATGGCGGGCCCTACGGCTATATCATGGTGCAGCAAGAAGCAGGATTCCGTATCGGTCTCTAACACAGAAGCGGAATACAAGGCTTCGGCCTTGGCAGCTCAAGAAGCCATCTAGCTTAGGAGGTTGGTGGGAGACGTCCACAAGGAGGTTCGGGAGCCGACTCTGCTACGCGGTGACAACGAGAGTGCTCTCAAACTGGTAACCAATCCAGTTTGTCACGCGAGGACCAAGCATATCGAGATCGAGCATCACTTCATACGGGAGAAGGTGCTGGAGGGGTCTCTTTCGGTCGAGCATGTGCGGAGTGCGGACAATGTCGCAGACATCTTCACAAAGGCGCTGGCAAAGGGGCCGTTCACACGGCTAAGGAGCCTATTGGGGCTGGTTTCAACTTCCCACTTCAAGGGGGAGTGTTGAAATTGTTGAAGTGGAAGTTTGGAGGTTTTTTGGACCTGGGCGGTCTGGGAGGAGGTCGGGCGGTCTGGCGTGACCGCACGACTTGGCGGTCTGGCTCTGCGGTTTGGCTTGTCTTAGCCTAGTTGCAGTCTCCTGGCATGATCGCTGGTATAGGTCTAAGTCGGCTGGAGGTGAGGCCGCGCGGTCTATCTCTGTTCGCGTGGCGGGTTGATCATCTTCAGGTTCTTCCAGGTTCTCTCCGGAATGCGGTCTATGATCGGTCCTTCTAGGAGTATTCGCGGACTAAGGGTCTTAGTCGCGTGGTCTCAGTTCGCGGTCTCAGGAGGAGACTGATATACGAGCTGGTTGCTGTTCGCGGTCTCAGGAGGAGATCGGCATGCGGACAGGAGTTCGCGGTCTGTTGGCGAACTGGATGTGTTCGCGGTCTCTGGCGAACACAGGAGGTGAATAGCTTCGGGCGGTTTGGCGAGCTCTTTGTGGAGTCGCGGTCTGCTGTGAGAGTGGCGGTCTCTCATGGCGACATTGAAGCTGGCGAGTTCACCAAAAATGAAGCAGAAGTTATGTTGCTGATCGCGCAGTGTGACCGGTCAGGTCGCGCGGTCTAGGGGGTGGTGATCCTATCTCTAGGGTGGTGACCAGATCAGGTCTCACGCCTATAAATAGGAGCCACTGTTGCAGCAAATCAGAGACACACCAAGCGTAAGCTAAACTTTCTTATTTCCTGCGGTCTGTGTTTATGTGACCGGGCGGTCTCCTGATTGAACTTCTATTGTGCAGCTTCTGCGGATAGTGCGGGCAGCAGTGATCACCTCTTCCTCTGAAAGTGGTCGGGCGGTCTGCGGCTTGGAGTTGTGGTGCTGGAGTTCGGAAGAATCAGGAGGTCTGAAGGAGTGGGCGGTTTGATAAGCGAGCTGGGTGTGTTCTGTGATCGTCAAGTCGCTGCGGTCTGGCAGCTAGTGAGATCGCAGGGAGGTCGCGCGGTCTGAGCGGTCTCAAGTTATCTTCAGCATTGTATCTTTCCTTTGTGTTTGTGCTGACGAAATCATGTCTCGTCAAGCATGTCTCGCCTTGTAGTTTTTGAAGTACTGCTATCAATAAAGATCAGTTGTTTGCCTTGATTTGTTTCTGGTTGTTTTGGCTTTTATCTCTAAGTTGACTAGCTCCTGCTTGCTCCATAAAGATTCGAAAAATTTTCACAAGCCGCAGCTCCAACAGAAGCCGAGAAGGCTCCTCCCCATCCTCCATCATTCTTCCTGGCCTCAACTTCCTCCTTCCCTGCAGCAGCATGCCCCGGCTGAAGATTCACCCGACAATCCTTCCTGATGTGACCAAGCTTTCCGCATCTGAAGCACTTGGCTCCTTCTCCCTTCTTCTTCCCTTCAGCCTTAGGAGCATAGCCCCTCTCCTGCTGTCTAGAAGTTGAAGGCTCATAGCCTCCAGCGGTCTTCTTCTTCTTATCCCACTTCTTCTTCCCTGTGAAGAGAACCTCGCCATCTCCCCCAGACACTGACACCCCCGCCATCTGCCTTGCCAGGCTCTCCTGCGACGCAAGCAGATTCTCCAGCTCCAGCAGAGACGGCTGATTTGCCCAACCCTGCACCGACGTCACAAAGGCCACATACTCCTTCCGCAAGCCACAGATGATGTGCCTCTTCAGCTTCGCCTCAGAAATTGGCTCATCAGGATCCAGTGCTGAAATCTCGGCGCACAGATTCATCATCTTCAAAAAGAATGTTGAGATAGAAAGATCACCCTGAGCCGACCTAACCAGCTCATTTTCCAGAAACTGCAGCCTCGCTACATTCTTCTTGTTAAACAGACCATGCAGGGCTCTCCAGATCTCCGCAGCTGATCCACATCCCAAAATGTGATCGAACAGGTCAGGTGATATTGCCCTCTTCAGAGTGAATTCTGCTTTCACATTAATCCTCCTCTAGTTCCTCACCTCATGACCATTGTCCCCGAATGGGACAACTTCCTCCGTGCTATCTCCTCCGACCACCTCCCAGAGGTCCTCGCCCAGAAGATAACTCTGCATACACGACTTCCACTTCTTGAAGTTAGTCGAGTTGAGCATCTCAATCCCAAGACCTCTTGCTTCCATGGCTCTACCACTGGTTCCTTCTTCACAAAGACGATGCCAACTATGAGTTATTCACTGCTCTATCCACTCCAACCTAGCTCTGATACCATGTGATATTTTCCATAGATCTAGGAGTGAGCAGGAATAATATAACTCAAAGTTCAAACCAACAACCAGAAGCACATGAAAAACAACTTCAATCTTTATTGATGCTAGTAGAAATCTTCATTACAGTGTGAGGTATACATGGCGAGACATGATTTTGCCAGTACACAAAAAATAGGAGAAAATACAATGCTGAAAGAAGAAAGATAACCAGCGGTCTGATTCACTGAGACCGCCTGACGCCCGACTTGCGAGTTCGCTCGGCTAGAACACGAGACCGCCCGAACTGCCTGCCCGCGAGAACAACACCAACTGAGAACTCCGCGACCTCCACTGATTCTCCCAAACTCCAGCAACCCACACTGCAAGCCGCGAGACCGCCCGAACACCCTAGAAGAAGTGGTGACCACTGCTGCCCGCACAATCCGCAGAAGCTGCACAAAAGAAGTTCAATCAGGAAACCGCCCGGTCACAAGAAAATGAGACCGCAGGAACAAGCCGCGAGCTCTGCTTACACTTGGTGCGATTGACTTTTGCTGCTACAGTGGCTCTTATTTATAGGCGTGAGACCTGATCCAGTCACCACCCTATGAGATAGAGTCACCGCCTTCTGACCGCGTGACCAAGACTGGTCAACCCGCGCGGTCAGCAAGATCGCTCTGCGCCGTGAGCTCGCCAACTTCAACAGAAGCCGCGCGATCATGACAACTCGCCCGGTCATGATGCTCACCACCTGTGTTCGCCACCCGACCTCCTCCGGAGACTGCGAACACACCAGTCCGACTAGAGCAACAGCCCGCCAAGTCGACCAAACACCCGTGACTGCATATATCAGCAGATCGCCAAAGGACCAGCTATGCGAACAAACCGGAGACTACGCGACTAAGAACACCTTAGTCCACGCGCACCAACAAGAGATCGGACAACCACCAGACCGGACTGCCCGTACCACGCGGTTACGCAAACCAGATCGCGTAGTCTCACCATGCTGAAACCTGCACCGCCACGCGGTCACACGACCAGACCCCGCGGCCTCACCTCGGCACCTGGAGAAGAAGGAATGACAGTCACACCGAGAAGACCTGCGACAAGACCAGAGAGGTCGGACCGCAAAGGGAGACCGCAAGACCGCACGGTTTGCCAAACCGACCTCCCCCTCCCAGACCGCCAACTCCACAAACTTCCACTTCAACATTTTCAACAGCGGGAACCTCAAGCTCAGAGCTAGCCATGCGAAACTTCCAGACAGAACAATAATACCCACCATAGGAAGCATCATCTTCCCCGTACACGTAGGGACACTTTCAGATCCCATCCAATTCGAAGTCCAGTTCATCATCGCGGAAGCTGATTCGCGATATGACACGATATTTGAGAGCATCATGTTCGACACACTGCATCATGATACCTCCATTGCAGGTCGTATGACGAGCAAAGGAATGATCCTCCAAAACTCTATTCGTCCTCTCAGTAACACAAAGGTCTGGTTCCTTGGGTTAGCCATGGCCCCCCACAAAGCCTGCACCCCAAGAAGTTTTGCTCGGAGAAAAGCCGCTTGGTACCAGCGCCGACAGCAGAAACTAACCTCTCAGTATCAACAATCTGCCACAAATCGAAACCATGGGTCGGAAGAGGAAGGGACAATGACCACTCGCATAGGATAGTCGGCCTAACCATAGTCAGACGGTCTGTTCCCGAGGGTTGATGAACCAGAAAACCCGGATCTACACCCCGTTAAACGCCTCACGTGAGCATATCCTATTTATAATCTACAACACCAAGATTGTCAAATGGCCGGGACCGCTCCCTCACAACTTGGGAAATCAATCCTAGTTTTGCGACTTTCACCAGGGTCGAGGACACCATACAAAGCAATGTCTGTGCTTGAAGGATGAAATCGAGTGTCTCGTCAAGCCAGAGCACCTAAAAACCTTTCATAGAACAACTCAGAAGCAAGCAACTCAGGAAGTGGCAACTGAAGACCTGTAACACCCTACCAGTACGAAAAGTATAACAGCGGGTCCGGCCGGGACCCCACGCCATACAAACCACACTAGCTAGGAGTTAAAAGGTGATAAACAGAAAAGAATACAACTACACGAGAGTACAAAACGTAAGCGGAAGCATTTGATTAAAAACATTACATTTAGAACTGTCCACTATCATAGGAATGAAACCATAAAGTAGAGTTACGGCCTTAAGGACTTACATTTAACCAAATGTAATAAAACTCCTTAAACATACATCGGCACGCAGGCCGGCAATACATGGAAAACAGAAAAGAGGCTGGCCTTCGAGGGCCAACTCAGCAAAAGGGTCACCGCCCGCTATTTTCCGCTAGGCTCACCTGCACCTGCATAAGAACATTCCACCAAGCGGTGACAAACAAGGTAACGGTCAGCAAAGCTGACCAAATTATAACGACCCCACCCCTTTCCCGGGGTGGCGGAGCTTCTACCCTGCAAGCAAGCCAAACTAGCAACGAGTACTAATAAAAAGAAAGTGCAAACTACACAAGGTGAGGTTTCAAGCACAATCAATCTTCTAGGTTGAGCATCAAAAGAGAGGGGAACCTAGGTATGCACATGATGTTGGTTGGGTTCACCCGAAGGTTCCCCACAACCGCCTAAGCAATCGCATGAGGCTAATCATAATATCAATTCCACAACACTCCACCCTAAGGGTCACAGCCTTAGGTGGGAACAAGAGCTTTTGGTCGGTTTAGGTATGACACCTTCCACGACCTCTCCCATGATCACACGGCTTTCATGAGAAAGGGACCTCTTACCGATCTGCATGGAAACGGGTTCGGTTTAGCTTTGCCCGTGCTCTAACCGTCGCGATCTATCGCACGACGCGGGTACGGCTTCACCTCGGCCCGTAAGGGTTTAGCACTTTCAAGTGCTACACTAATTATACGCTACGCACATAACCCCTTCACAAGGATCTAGGCTTCGTGAATACTCAACAAGGGAGGTGCAATACGCTCCGCATCAATTTCGTGGTGAAGGTTTGCCTTCAACCAATCTCAAAGCATGGGGCTTTCGTTAGCATCTTCACAAGACGCCTATACTTATTTCCCGCACTGCTATAGATGATTTCACGGAGTCATTCTCCGGCACGCATTCTAGGCCTAACCTAAATGCAACGTCGCAAATCAAGCATCACCGATTCGGGCTCACGGCCACGAATAGGCTTCACACAAAATGCCTAAATCCGCACGACTACCGGATTTTCTACATGCAATAATGTCGGGGACGGACACAATCTACCCGGAGTTCCGAAGAACTTGAGGAAATCCTACACTTCACCCATTTGGTGAAAGGGATTCCTCATGCAAGCATAGAAAGAGGAATGAAAGGACAAATACAAGTCCAAAGTTCGGGAGGAAGAATCGTTACCCTAGAAGCGTTCTTCTTAGCCATGGATCCAAGATTTCACACGGAGGGAAAGGACTGCACCGGGCTGCACTCTCCAAATCTGGAAACGGCTCGCGAAACGGAGCTCCGTCAATGGCGCGATCTCTCCTTCTTCTTCCTTGCCTCCTTCTTCTTTCTCTAGGTTTGGAGAGAGAAAGGCTTAAAGATTATGAGGATTCAACTCCTCTCATCAGCCCTAAAGACCTCCAGCATCTAATCCTAGCCATTGGATTGGATTCCAAAGGATTTGGACGGACCGATCTTCTTCTCCGCTCAAAATCGCGGAGCAGAATAAACAGGGCGCACGATCACAGGCGCACGGTCAGTGGTCGTGCGCGAAGAGGGAAATGGTCGTGCGCACTGTCCGGGACAGAACTCGATTCTCTTCTGAATTAACGCACGATCGCTGGCGCACGATCACCGGTCGTGCGCGATGAGGCCACTGATCGTGCGCTAAGAGCAGAAAGGGAAAATTTAGCCTGCTTCAAGTGCAGCACTACCACTCCGCCTACTCCGCTGAACTACGATTTTTGGGGTGTTACAAGACCAGTCACCAGAGTAACCTGGGACGAAATCACCGTTGCACGTCATGTTGAAGAATCAAGAAAACTCATCCAAACGCTGCACGGGAAGGCAAAGATTCAGGAAGAAGAGCTCTACGTTATATACACTTTCGCTTTGTTTATATTAGAAAACAATCATTAGTTCGAAAATCGCAAATTTATACTTGCACATGTACAAGAATTCACTTCAATTCAGTATGTCTTGTTTTGTTTGCTCTTAACTCTATCATCACTGAAAAATTCTACGGGTAGTTCCCCCTGATCGTAAGGGTCTGTCCCTCTCGTGGTCACCGTCGGTTTGAAAACTAACGCTCTTCACTGTCAATTATGGGGCCAATTCCCCCCTGACCGTAAGGGTCTGTCACTCTCACGGTCACCGTTGATTTGAAGACTAGCGCTTTTCATCGTCAACTCTGGGGCCAGTTCCTCCCTGACCGTAAGGGTCTGTCACTCTCGCGGTCACTGTCGGTTTGAAAACTAACGCTCTTCACCGTCAATTCTGAGGCCAGTTCCCCCCTAATCGTAAGGGTCTGTCCCTCTCGTGGTCACCGTCGGTTTGAAGACTAACGCTCTTCACCGCCAACTCTGGGGCCAATTCCCCCTGACCGTAAGGGTCTGTCCCATTCGCGGTCACCGTCAACTCTGGGGCCAGTTACCCCCTGACCGTAAGGGCCTGAACCCTCTCGCGGTCACCATCGGTTTGAAAACTAACACTCATCACCGTCAATTTTGGGGCTAGTTCTCCCTGACCGTAAGGGTCTGCCCCTCTCGCAGTCACCGTCGGTTGAAGACTAACGCTCTTCATCATCAATTCTGGGGCCAGTTCCCCCCTGACCGTAAGAGTCTGTTCCTATCGCGGTCACCACTGACCGTAAGAGTCTGTTCCTATCGCGGTCACCATCGGTTTGAATACTAATGCTCTTCACCGTCAACTCTGGGGTCAGTTCCCCCTGACGATAAGGGCATGTCCCTCTCGCGATCACAGTCAGCTTGAATAATAATGCTCTTCACCGTCAACTCTGGGGTCAGTTCCCCCTCTAACAGTAAGGGCCTGTCCCTCTTGCGGTCACCGTCGGTTTGAAGACTAAAGCTCCTCACCGTCAACTTCAGAGTCAGTCCCTCTGACGTCCACTCACAAAAAATGGCTGAAACGAATAGTTGTCAAGTACACGAAAGAACAAATGCTACATAAAATGGAGTCACGAGATACAATGATATCACCATGATTCTATACATAACTGTACGAGACTACAAAATGGGAAAATAGAACAACACGGCATAAATATAAAGTACAACAAATACAAAGATCAATCCTCGTCCGCATCAGGATCTCCATCATACGGAGAGTCTTTTGGGCGTCTCTCTGGAAGGCGACCTCACACTCATCTTCTAACAAAGGATTGACCTCCTTGGTCATGATCTCAGTACGAAGCTCCTCCGAGATCTGGAATCGCTCCTCCACAAAAGAGAGTGAGTCCTTGTACTCGACAACACTCATAGCCTCGACTCCCCAACACTCTGCTCCGCGGATGACAACTTGTCCACTTCGCTCCTCAAGAAGCCCAGCTCTCCTTTCAGGCAGAATATCTCACCTTGCACCTTCGATAACTGGCGAAGGGCATCCTGAGCAAGCGCCTTGTCGTCGTCGCATTCCTCTTGCAGTTTCTCAACCTCCGCTCGGGATGAAGAAACGTCCGACTCCAACTGTCGGTTGCGGGAAGAATCACGGTCCCTCTTCTTCTTGGAATCAGATAAACCGCTCTTCGTTGCGCCCAACTCTTCCTGAAGGACGAAGTAGTCATCCTTAAGGCCCACGTAACAATCGTTCCATGTGTGGGCAACGTTGTTCAAAACACAGGTCTGCAATGGCAAGCGAGCGATTAGAATATATAAACGTCAATAAGAATGAGAAAACAAAAACTAGAGTAAAGGCAATCGCGCTTACTGCGGAAGTCATCGCCTGACGTGTGGAAGAGACTCACCTCGTCGTCGTCAAAGGAGGAGGCGACGACAAATCCTCCTGCGGGACCTGACTGACAACATGAGACGACTGGATCTCAACCTCGGGGGTCAACTGGAATCACTTCCACCCCTCGGTTGCTAGGACCAGCCTCGTGATCATGGCTCCTCGGTGCAAGAGAAGCGAGTCTCAAGTCAGCGCTCCCGTTCTTAAAAATAATCTTTCTCTTCTTACCACGGACCAAGGGAGGGGCAGCTGCACGCTCAGCATCCCAGGAGAGCCCTATCGAGAGTAACCTGTTTTCTTACACACAGCTAGCAACACAATATAGGGCTTTCACCAACCCTTCTCGAGAATATCACTTTCCTTCCAGGAAAATATTTAGTCTCTCGAGAAGCCTGTCGCGCTCGAGTTCTCAGCTTTCAATTGTAACGAACCCGAAGATAGTGGAATTTGGACGGCACAACTCCGACCGCGTGGTTTTTTATCATTTCCGGGTTTTCCACGATAAAAGGTGTTCGTGTCATTTATTAACTCTTTCATTGAGTGTTTGCGCGCTCGGCTCGCTCGTGAACTAAGGTGGTTCAATTTGACCGGTCTACCAGAGCGTCGAGTGACCCGCAACAATGATAATTAATACGACTTAGGCTCTATTAGGCATGACGGTGGTAGTCTTGAACGCGGTGATTATGAACAATTGTTCGTGAATTCTACGGCGGTGACGTATTTGTCCAAACTCACCAGTGCAACAACAATAAATAAATATAATCGTGTAGATCGAAAGTTGTAGAGGAGGCAGCCGGCAACGGCGACTAATGAGAATATTAATCAAACCACAACAATAAATAAATAAAACTAAACACAATATAATATAATCGGGTACGTCGAAAGTTGTAGAGGAGGCAGCCGGCAGCGACGACCCCCAATACTTGCTTACATAAATAATTTTGATATTTAAAAATGATTTAAAAAATAAGTGATTGTTATCCGCACTACAGTTTTGACTATCCCCACTCTTTTTGTATGAGTTATTACACGCATTTTGAAAATATGTTTTGTACATTTATTTTTAGGAAATATGTTCAACACGAAAGTTGTAGATCTCGCACATGTTTCAATCAGAGAGGCAATACGTCTTATCCATGCAATTTTAGGAAAAATGTTCAACACGAAAGTTGTAGATCTCGATGAGATCTACGACTTGCGTGTTCATCACTTATCCTAAAAATAAATGCTCAAGACATATTTCTAAAAGACACATAATAACTCATACAAAAAGAGTGCGGATAGCCAAAACTGTAGTGCAGATAACAACCGATATTGCAGGCCGTTAACCACGTCGCTTGGGCAGAGACCCGCATCTACATTAATCCGACCAGGCATAATTGTTTAACGGCCAAGATTATTGCTTGTTTTAATCTGTTTAAACTTATTTATTAATATATATATATATATTTTAAAAAAACTACATTCTTCATTGATTGGGTTTGCTGTCTCGTATAAAGCATAGCTTTTATCCTCCCGCTTTTATTTAAATTTTAATTGTTTCTTAACTTTAATTTTTATTTTATTGCTTTATTTTGTTTTAATTTTTAATTTACATTATTTTTGTTTAAAGACTGGATTTAATTAAAGGGAGTCCGATACAATAACAATAACAATCTAACTTTCGTCCAAAGAAAATCTTTATATGACTTGAGTGTTTTGTGCATCTTCAATGTCTTTATATTCTATCAATTTTGACCCTAAGAAAGAGTTATGTTGAAGTGATAAGTTCGAAGTATAACTACAAGATATTATATGGCAATAACTATATGCAGACATATCTCAATTATGTGTAGGTCGTGCAATTTGAAAATGGCTATATGCAGACTAATTTTTAAACGGGTTCACAACTTTTTATGGGTTTTTAGTTTGACCTGCATTTATCTTTGAACTGCATACAACCAAAACTGATCTGCATATAACATGACCCTATTATATATGCCCGAACAATATTCTCCGCTCCATCGAGATATTCTTCCAAGTAAGAATATATGAATTGCATGCATTCTTCTGGTCACCAACATTTCTAAGAAGAAAGTTTCATCCCTTTGTCAAAGTTGGTTAGTATGTCAGAGAGGGTAGTTGTACGTTGCTATGCTTAAAAAACAGAAACTTTCGATCGGAAAATTTTGTAGGACATATTTATAGTCTTCATGAGTCTTACAATAGTGATACTTTTTTAATCCTATTATTGAATCTATATAAATTATCTTTGGAGGGATATTTTGGGTGAAATTGGTGCCCCGTAAAAGCTTCATAAAAACCTTCATTAAATACTCAAACTAGTGTGCTTTTTCGAGAGGAGTTCAGCATTGCTTTTATATTTAAATTGTGTTGAGCAAATAAGAAGAAATTGACTACTAAAATTTTCTTAGGTCATATAAATCAAGGAACCTATATTTTTATGGTGTGAAAATAGGACCCGTGCACCTGCCTTGATATGTGAGTGTTAGTGAATATTTTCGCCCTTGGGTAGCACTGTCAATGATTGTTTCCCTTCATTGATTTCTGCCGATTTCTGTGCTTGTAAGGCGATTACATTAGAAGATTTCGAGTGTTTCTTGTGATATTTTTGCCTTTTGTGAGTAACATAAATGATTGGTCGGAGGTTCTCGATATTTATAATATCACATGCCTAAAGTTGGAATACTGGCACCAACCATGAGGGCGATTGAGCGGATGCTCTCCTTAGGTAGAAGAGCTCTGCGAAATTTTGAGGTTTTCATCAAACTTATGTTTTACATCGAGAAAGACGAGTTCATAGGGAGAAATCACGGCTCTACTTGATTCTCTCAATTCGTGGATATCATGTATTAGCAAATATTTATAAGAACGAGATAAATAGTAAGAAAAACAGCTGTCTTGCAAGCACGAGAAAATCTTTCGCCATGCAAGAATTTGAGTTTTTTTTTTTTTGTAAATATAGTTTTTTAATTAATGAAAAACACAAAATACAAGAGTGATAAGCAAGAATTTGATAGACATGTGCTCCCAAGAGTGATATAAAATTGCATCATTTTCTATCAAATTCATGCTTATCACTACGGTTTCATTTTGTGTGGCTTTTTTTGCTACCGTGAGTTCCAACAAAAAAGTTATCACCATAGAATATACGTCTTGTATGACAACAGTCCTGAACCCCATAAAAATGCTAGGTTTTTAAGCGAGATCGGATGTTCACGAATGATGATTCATAACCACCGCGTTCGTCACCACCAGCATCGAGCCATACGGAGCCTATAATAAATAGGAAAAAAAATCAAGTGCTCGAACTAGTCTTCATTGTAGTGTGGACAATGATGCCAATTTCTATTCTTATTTTTTAAATTTATTTTATTTTTATTACATTATCTAATTTGCTTTTCCCTTTTTGTGTCTCCGTTTTAATTTATGTTATTTTATTTCATTAATTTACGATAATATATTATTATATCAAATTTTATATTAATGTGATGCCGCTCATATAAGTAAAATACAAAATTTATCAAATTATAATGATTATTGGACAGTGTATTTGTAATATATACCCTTCTCTTATTAATATTTGATTGATCGAGTAATAGTATATATAATATATATAGTATTATTCCCTACCCTATTAAAATAAATAAATAAACGTTATAATTACCGATTTAGTAAGGCGATGTTATTCGCAAACCATGTTTGTCTATTCGCAGCTCTAAATGAAGTGAAATTTGTTATTCGCAAATATTTTTGTAATCGACCGATTAGTAAAGAAAAAAAAACATTTGCAATCTTTTTCGTCTTACTCACCACAGGAAAAGAGTAAACCTAGCTATATAAATCTTCTCTAACAAAGTATCAAACCCTAACTATCTAAATATTCCAAACAAACCGAAATTGCGTGAACAACGGAGAAATCGTCTTTCTTCCTCTACTCGATCTCTAGCCGCGCATTCATTTTATGAATAACGAACCGTGCACAAATTGAAGTGCTCAGAAGGTCGTCAGACATGTTCCTTCGTTGTCGGGTTCTCAATTCGGTCTCTATGATTCTGCGGATAACAATTTGTAAACTTAATAAAGTCGGAAGGAAAAGGTTGATGTGCGGATAGACATTTATGGTTTGCGAATAACGCCATAAATAACTCGGGAGAAAATGTTCCCCATTTAGCCAGAATTCAAAACTGCAGGCCTTCTAGAATCCACTATAAATAACAAAGTTCCCCCCATTCTTCTTTCTGTACACAAAAATCTGGAGCTATCACAAATCATTTCATCTTTTTGCTCCCACAGCCCTTTACGTCGCTTCATTCCCCGTCGCCGCCGATATGAAGCTCCTCCGCCTCCCCTTCTTCGAATCTTGCCGCTGCAAATCCGACGCCGACGCCTTCCCCCCGTCCGCCTTCCCCCGCAACACCGACTTTCCCCCTCACCCAGCCGCCCTTTGCCAGCCGGAAACCTTCCACCGCCCATTCGCCAGCCAGAAATCCGCCGCGGTCGACGGAATCTCCGTCGCCGGAGAGGGCCTCACCTACCTCTGGTCCAAGGACGAGAAGTGGCACTCCGTCTCGTACGAGAGCAGCGCGGCCGACACCCCTCGTCGGAAGATCGACGACGGGGACGCAACGGCGAGGAGATGCTCGATGTCGGAGGAGTCGATGAAGAGCTTGGCGGTGGTGAAGAAGTCGGTGGACCCGAGGGGGGATTTCCGGCGGTCGATGGCGGAGATGGTGGTGGAGAAGAGGATCTACGACGCCGCGGAGCTGGAGCGGCTTCTTGACTGCTTTCTCTCTCTTAATTCACACCAACACCACCTCAACATCATCGCCGCGTTCGTTGATATTTGGGAGGCGCTCTTTCCGGCGGCCGTCGCCGCGGACTTGCCGGTTGCCGCCACAAACAGCAACAAGTGATTTTAAGTGGGTAAATTTGGGCTAGCTAGTAAAATATTTATTGTGCTGCTGAATGCTGAATGTTGATATAATATTTTGTCTGGATTTTTATAAATTTATCATACTATTAGTATTACGCGAAAAATATAATAATTAGTTGAATTAAATGAATTCTCAAATCTCAACTGAAAGTTCCAGCCGTCCATAGGAGATTTGGAGGCGTTTCGGGGTTGGAGAATCGGACTTGCTGTCCGGGATTACGGCTCGCTAAACGCACTGCAATCGATTTCCCGCTTTCCGGGTCTCCGTTCGACCGCCGAGTAGATTTCACCGTGTGAAACGGCGAAATACCACCGTCTTCAAACCGAGCCCCCTTCCTCTTGTCGGCCTACAGGCCTTTCTCCACCGCACGGAGACCATAAGATGGAGGGGGTGAGACGATTACTTTCAAGCGCACTTCTCCGTGCTGACCACGTGGCATCGCCGTTTTTTTTTTTTGGGTTAAAAAATCCCGTTGCCAATGGAGGGTGAGATGTCGTTACCATCTGCGCTTTCCGACGGGAGCTCGGAGCTCCTTTCCGACGCCGACGTTCCTATCGTGGAGCGTCCAACCGTCCCAGGCGATGCTAGCTGTAACTCCCAGGGCCGACCTGCCCCGGTCCAATTAAACCGGAGGACATCCCGAACCGGCACGTTACCGGGTTGCAGTCCAACCACCCCAACGCCTCTCTAGCCTGTTTCTCAGCAACAGTGTGTTGTTGAGGCGGGGTCTCGAACCCACAATCCTCTTGATGAGAAACCCTCAACAGTTCTCATCATCAACTGAGCTGCATCACCAACTGAGCTGCAGCTCAGTTGGTGATAATGAGTGGTTTGAAGGCTCCTTATCAAGGGGGTTGTGGTTTCGAGACCCGGCCTCAACAATGCGCCGCTGCTGAGAAATAAGCGCGGAGAGGCTTTGGGGTTTTTGGGCTGCAGCCCGGCAACGTGTCGGTTCGGGATTTCCTCTGGTTGAACCGGGGTAGGCCGGCCCTGGGCGTTACACTAGCAGTCCAACCGATGCTAGCAGTCAAACAGCCTCCATGAGGAGGTGGAGCAGCCGACCAGGTCGATGCCGGGAAGAGTTGCGCCGGTGATGGTGGGCATTGAGCTACCGGCGGCGGGGTCGAACGGAGAAGATTAGTGTTGGTGGCTGTTGTTGACGTCACAAATATTATTATTATCACAAATATTATTAAATTTATTAATTAATCATCGTTGTTTCACAAATATTTCAATCTATTTTTTAATTCTCAACAGCTCTGCTGCCATTATTTTAGCAAACTGCTTCTTCATTTCTCACAGCTCTCTATTTGTCACTGCTGCCGCATAAACAAACGGAGCCTAAAAATCCCGATACCCAAACAAAACCTGTTCTACGTTGACGTTGTGTTAAAATTATGCAGTAAAATATAAAGATATGACTTAATTGCCCTTGTCACTTGAAGGCATGTGAGATATTGACAATACTACTAATGCTGCATATATCTCATGGAATATCACTTCTGCATATATTTGAAAATTTATTAAAAAAAATCATAAAAATATTTAATGCAATTTGTACGGCGATTAAAGTTGATGCAGAGTGGTAGTCAACAAGTACGAAACCAGTTGCATCGCAGACAGTATATATTTATGGCAAAAAAAATTAGTAGTCCTAAGACTGATATTCATAGTCCTAAAAACATTTAAAATGGTTATTCACAGTTCTAAATATACTTAAATTTATTAGACTGCGAATATCAATGAACTGCGTTTAGCGGTTATATGATAGATTATAACATTGCCCTATATTTATGGCAAGAAAAATTAAAGTTGGGTCATGTATGCGAACAATTTTTTGATATGCGCAGCGCATCATGCTCATGGTACATGAATAAATAGAGTTATTTTTGTTTGGCTCACAGTTGTCTGATTTATTATCATGGGTTGATTTTTCTTCAAATTATTGTGTTATTTGTGCTCATACGATTATTGTGATTGTCCTGAAAATTATGGGAATCCCAACAAACAATGCATCAAAGATTATTACGAATCAACCCCTTATTATTTAATAAAATTTTGGCGCTAAGCATACTCAAAGTAGGAGATTTTTGCGCTTTTTACCCTAAATATTTAAGTTTAACAATTTGCATCCTTAAAGCATCCTAAATATTTAATTAAGAGGATGCAAAATGTCAATACTAAATTTTTTAAAAGTGCAAAATTTTAAAATAAAAGAATTAAAATATAATATTGAAAAATATCATATTTGAAAGGTGGTTGATCTTAAAAGTCCTAAATTAATTCAATAACGATAAAGATATGTGGTTGTTATTAGTACGGTATTTTTGGCTATCTGCAACTATTTGATAACCGCAAATCACTATTTTCAAAAATGAATATTTGCAAACAAAATCTAGTGAAATTAAAACCTAAAGCAATCTCAATCTTACCCCCAATGAGATCTCTAAGGGCCCGTTCGTTTGGACGGAATTGAAGACTTGGAATTGAAATTCGACGTCGAATTCCAATTACGCCGCTCGCTTGTCAGGTAACTTTAATAATTGGAATTTTAGTTGAATATCATGGAATTGATTTTAGCCTAGGCACAAAATCTAACTCGACATATCGGAATTGGGCGAGTCTAACACGCTCGATTTATCGCGTTTTTCGCCCGGGCGCGCAATTTTTTGCCCGGACGCGAGTTTTTCTCCCGGACGCGCGTTTTTCGCCCGGGCGCGCTTTTTTCGCCCGGGCGCGCAATTTTCGACTGGGCGCGGGTTTTTCGACCGGGCGCGCATTTTTCGCCCGGGCGCACGTTTTACTCCGGGGCGTGCGTTTTTTCGGCGCGCCGGCCCGGGCGCGCATTTTTCGCCCGGGCGCGCGTTTTTTCGCCCAGGCGCGCGTTTTTCGCACGGGCTCGCGTTTTTCGCCGGGGCGCGCGTTTTTCGCCCGGGAGCGCGTTTTTCGGCCCGGGCGCGCGTTTTTCGTCCGGGCGCGCGTTTTTCGCCCGGGCGCGCAATTTTCGCCCGGGCGCGCGTTTTTTCGCCCCGGGCGCGCGTTTTTCGCCCCGACGCGCGTATTTCGCCCGGCGCGCGTATTTCGCCCAGGCGCGCGTTTTTCGCCTGGGCGCGTGTTTTTCGCTCGGGAACGCGTTTTTTCGCCCGGGCGCGCGTTTTTCGCCCGGGCGCGCATTTTTCGCCCCGCGCGCGCGTTTTTGGCCCGGGGCAAGCGTTTTTTCGCCCGGGGCCCGCGTTTTTCGCCCGGGCGCGCGTTGTTCGCCCGGGCGCGCGTTGTTCGCCCGGGCGCGCGTTGTTCGCCCGGGCGCGCGTTGTTCGCCCGGGCGCGCGTTGGTCGCCCGGGCGCGCGTTGTTCGCCCGGGAGTGCAATATTCGCCCTGGCGCGACTTCTTCGCCCGGGCGCGCGGTCTTCGCCCGGGCACGCGTTCTTCGCCTGGGCGCGCGTTCTTCCCTCGGGGCGCGTTTTGTCGCCAGGGCGCGCAATTTTTCCCCCGGGAGCGCTTTTTTCGCCCGGGTGCCTGCTTTTCACCCGGGCGCTCGTTTTTCGCCCGAGCACTTGTTTTTTGTCTGGGAACCCGTTTTTCGTCCGTGCGCGCAATTTTTCGCTCGGGCGCGCATTTTTTTCAGAGCACGCGTTTTTCGCTGGGGCGCGCTTTTTTTGTCCGGGCGCGCATTGCTCGGAGGTGTGTTTTTCTTCTTGTCGCCCGTGCGCCCAATTTTTCACCCGAGCGCGCTTTTTGTGTCAGAGCACCTTTTTTTTGTCCGGGAATGCATTTTTTGTCCGGACGCGCGTTTTTTGCTAGGACGCGCATTTTTTATTATATATGTAAACAAATCTTATTAGTTTATTTGTAATATTTTTTAATTTTTAGATTGAATTTTATTTATAAACGAACAAAAGAATTGATCGATTCCACAATATTCAACAATATCGTTTATTAGGCGAACGATGGAATTGGAATTAGACCAATTCCAATCCTGAATATCGAATCCCAATATCGAATTCCAATATCAAATTCCAATTCCGTCCAAACGAACGGACCCCAATAGATGATCATAGTTTCTCCTCTTAAATTTGTTGGCTATCGTAAGAGCAGTATGTTATTTGCTTTAAAAAATAGTTTTATAAATATTTCGGTACAATTCGGTTACAGCGGGCAAATATGATCAGACAATTTTTTTATGGCAATTGTTAACCGCACCTCAGTTTTGGCTATTCACAACCCATTTATATGAAGTATTACTCATTTTTTTTGAAAATACGCCTTGTACAAGCCTTTTTTGGAAAAGTGTTCAACACAAAAGTTGTAGATATCGTCGATATCTACAACTTTCTTGTTGAACACTTTTGCTAAAAATGCACGCACAAGATGTATTGCCGCTCGAATTAAACATGGGTGTAACTATAACGAATTTTTGGAAATACGCATCGTGGATATATTTTTAGGAAAAATGTTCAACACGAAAGTTGTAGATCTCGACGATATCTACAACTTTTGTGTTGAACACTTTTCCTAAAAATGCATGTACAAGGCGTATTTTCAAAAAAATGCGTAATAATTCATATAAAAGGGTTGCGGATAGTCAAAACTGGAGTGCGGTTAACAATTGCCTTTTTTATAACGATACTGCAGTGAGTAAATATGACTTCAATACCAAAACTAAAGCAACCAGTTGACTTCAATACCAAAATTGTAGCAGAAAAGAACGGCAGGAGGCTTAATCTGTCTTTGCCTTCAGAATAAACTGGATCTAAAAAGCCACTTTTAGGAGGAAATTGAAACTGAACGACTATCTGAAACAATCGGCCACCTGAAGATGGAGATCTATGTCTACCGCACAGACAGGGCGGATTCAGAAGGGGGCCCGAGGGACACGTGCACCCCTATTATTTTTCAAAATTGTTAGTGGATTTGGATTCCTCTCGTCGAGACAATGAATTTTGACTACTTATATGTCAAAAACGGTGGCCAGATGAGGAAGAAACGGCTCCGATAAGATGGATGCGTTCTCACGTCACGTAACTAGTTTGTTTTGGGACAAATATTGGATATTCACGGACCAAAGTTGGCTATTTGGAGACCAAAGTTGGCTATTCGCAGACCAAGTTCAGCTATGTGCACCCCCAAAATTAATTTTCAACATGTGACTCACGACCTTCCTACTCACCCCGCTAGCATTTGTGTTTTGAAATTTTGTGCACCCTCATTTATAATTTTCTGGATTCGCCACTGCGCATAGAGAAGGTGGATCTCTTTTTAAGACTGCAAAAAATGCAGGCTACCTTGTTCTTTCTCTCAAGAAGACTGAATGGAGAAGAAGGAAGAGTTTAGAAGCAGGCGATGAAGAAATCCAAGCCTCCTTGATTCCGCAGAACGGGACTTCCAAAACTGAAAACAGAGGGGTGGGAGAAGGGGGAGAGGCGGAGGCCGGAGATGGGGTCGTGGAGTGAGTTGAAGCGTCGGAGAATGCCGGCGATTGCTTTAGTTTCGAGGACGACGGGGTGGAGAGGGAAGTTTGTGGAAGGTGAATTAGGTGTATGCGGATAAGTATGTTGAAATATCTTAAAAAATAGATTTTAATGAGTGCTAATAGCTATTTTGTGTGCTAATAGCAACGACCTAAATATAATGAATCTATGCAACTCTGCCGGACCATAGAAGTCCTCCTCCTCTGGCTCCCGCATAAATTGATATTTGGCAGCTTCCGATCCAAATCGCCGGCGAGGGGCTGCCGGTATAGATCATAAGCAGTGCAAACTCTGAGATTCGTGCGCACACTCATGGATACCGCCCACCGCCGATTGCGATCAGTCGCCCGCCATCTCGTCGAGCCCGAAATTTGTTACGCCGACGGAATCGATACGGTATTCATCGGAACTTTCTCTGCAATTAGAAATAATAAATTTTGCCAAACTGTGATTCGCGGTTCGATTATTCACAATCAGGTTCGAGCTCTCGTGCAGTCATCGGAATCTTCATCTTATCCCATTGTTATCGGCGGCATGGTTCTGGATATCGTTGCGAAGCCCGACGCCCATCCAAATCCAGGAACTACAACCCCTGGAAAAGTATCTCCCTCGCTTTTCCCACCTCATTTGAAACCGCTCTGAAAATCTATTGTGAATGATTCCAGGTTGAGTATTTGAGCGGCGGAGTGGCGAGAAATGTTGCTGAATGTATGACGAAGCTTGGAAGCAAGCCTTTCATGATAAGTGTTGTGGGATTCGACATGGCAGGTTGATTTCAGGACCATTTGCCCTCTTTTTAAGTTTCATACAGATTTATTTCGATTAAGGTTTTGGTTGACTTTGTGTTTCTGTTTGATCTTAGGAGATTTGCTCCTGAAGTTTTGGGAATCTGCTGAACTTCCCACTGAAGGTAAGCTCTAGTATGAACCAATGTATTGCTGATAAAATCCATCAGTTATATGTATTCCCAAAAGCCTCTATGTGATTTACATTATTTCTCAATCTCAGTTTAATCTAATTGTTTCTCAATCTCAGTTTAACCTAATTGCATCACAGAATATCATTTGGAGCCAAGAAAATAAAAAATAAAAAAAGTTTCACTTCTGTCATTTGTTGAATAAAAACACAAGAACACAATTACACAGAGCACACATGTTTTTAGAGATTTTTTTCCATAAATGATTTGGGCTATGTTCTGTTGCAGTGATAGATCGAAGACCTCTTAGCATCAAAATCAGCAGCTTAATTAGAATTTGAATACCTTGCGACCAAACAGCATATATAAAACCTATGTAAAAAAATGGGAGTGCAAACAAGTCGAGATTGAGCTGAACTGAGCTTCACAAAACTCACAAGCTAGAGTTTGAACTCGACGAGCTCACATTGTATGACTTAAGCTCGAAATTTATATGTTGAGATCGATGCTCACAAGCTCTACTACTCATTAGCTGCGTTTCTTATATATTTATTAGAGGTTAAAATAAACTTCAGAACAAAGCTAGGTCAGCTCGCCGATGAACATAGATAGATTATCTCGAGCTCAGCTCGCAAGAGAGCTCGAGCTCGACATAGTTGTGTTTTTTTCGAGTCGGCTCGTCGAGTTCGCGAGCCGGCCCAACTCAAATTGTACCTTATGTAAAATGTTCATTTTAGACATAAATATATATATGCTGCACATTTCCAATTGTACATCAGGTAGCCCATATATCTATTCACAACACTGTCAACATGTGCAATGTTTGGCCTAGGGCAGACCATTACTACGTCAAATTCCCAACAACACTAGCATAGGTCTTCGAAACATTTACTCAATCTATGTTAGCTCTAGAGGTTTAAAAGCAGTAGAAAAATGAAAATATGAGGCTGAAAGAGTATTTATGGCGGGACCCTTCCCCAGACCCTCGCTGCGCGGGGATGCTTTGTGCGCCGGGATGCCCTTTATAAATTCGATCTTCAACCCATTCTGGCAGCTCGCTTTCTAAATGTGCTCTGCATTTTGTAGGAATTATGAAGCTGAAGAAAATCAGCACTCCTGTTGTGTCAAACATATTTGACAGAAAAGGGGAGCTATTTGCAGCTGTAGCTAGCGTCTGCGCAGTTGTTAGTCTTTTTTTTTTCTCTCCCCTTTTTAGCTGCTCATTATCTTGAATGATTGTTTCTGCCTGTGCCAATAGTTCTATCTACCTTCTCAGAAGCATTTTTCCTGAAATTTCTTTGACTGAATCAGGAGAAGTTTCTTAGTCCAGATTGGATTTCAAAGTTTAGGCATCGGATACATTCAGCACCAGCATTGATGGTTGATGCAAATCT
This sequence comes from Dactylorhiza incarnata, assembly GCA_033032865.1. Lineage (NCBI taxonomy): Eukaryota > Viridiplantae > Streptophyta > Magnoliopsida > Asparagales > Orchidaceae > Dactylorhiza > Dactylorhiza incarnata. The sequence goes on along the minus strand of JAWHQI010000347.1, from coordinate 1,115,585 downwards.
ACATCCTGATTCACTTGAAGCTGCTTGTCGAAGTAAGAATTGGTTTAATCCCACATAGATATGTGAAAAAATTAGTGTAGAAATATCACGCGATTGACTCGCTCATAAACTCAAGCTTTTTGGTTGAATTTGCGTTTTACTGCTAGTGTCCAAAGACGCCCGGATACTTCACAATATAGGACGGTGTATCTAGGCAATCTCAGGGGCTCTATTTGGTTCCACTTCCTAATAAATGGTATTAGAGTCAATGGTTTAGCTATGATGCTTAAACCGTGGTTAACTTCGGGTGACGCTCATGTGTTTGAGTCTGTTTTTGGTGTTTGATACTTGATGATGTTAAAAAAAAAACTTTCGGCATAGGGGTTTGATGCAGGACAGACGTTACACCTGCCTGAAACTCTGGCGTCCCACCATTGGTCCACCCAAGAGTCCACCTGAGCGGCTTTATCAGGGGCTCAACCCTTGTCGGGCCCACCACAAGACCGATAGGATGTTGAGGCCGGGATTCGATCACCCGACCTCCTTGATAAAGAGTCTTCAGGCAGACTCTCCAACTGAGCTGCAGCTTGGTTGGTGATGAGAGTTCGCCTAAGAACTCTTTATCAATGAGGTCGGATGTTCGATCTCCGGCCTCAACAATCCGTTGTTTCTGTGGTGGGGCCAGAGACGGGTTGTGGTGTACGGGCTGCATCCCTGATAAAGCCACTCGGGTGGACTCCCGGGTGGGCCCCCTGGTGGGACTCCAGGGTGGCAGACAGGTGTGACGATTGTCCTGCATCAAGGTTGATGGTCAATGTGAGGGAGCAACTGGTTGAGAGGGAGATTGTCAAGGCACACGAGAGTATTCGGCGAGTCCCTCATCAATAGGTGAAAAATATGGGGCAGAAATACCATGTGTTTGGCCATCGCTTGCAACCCTCAGTTAAACTTCCTACCACTTAGTGCACTTAAACATTCAAGGATGATTAATTAGTAATTACCATTATTAATTTCATCGCTTATCTAATTGCGATTTACCTGAAGAGATGTTGGAGTTTGGTAAGCTTGGATTTACTGAAATTTCAACTTTTTTTTGTATAGTTTTTGTTGTCAAGATACTTCTTTCATGCCTAGAACTTTCTAATTTCTTCTTGCATGCCTAAGCAAATGAAGTTCCTTAAGTGAGGCAGGGCGTTCACGAACGATGGTTCGTAACCACGGCGTTCATGACCGCCGCCGCCGCCGAACGGAGCCTTAGTCTATTATTTGGACCTTAAACTGGATATAGTTTCAACTGCGGCTCTGATGTGTTATTACTTATCCATGAAATATCTATCTTGTCCAGTTGCCTTTGAATCTGGCACTCCAGTGTGGTTTGAGCCTGTTTCAGTGACAAAGTCTGCAAGAATTGCATCCATTGTAGATTATGTAAGTGCTGGGAATACTCATTAGTTTCTCTTTTGATGAAGTGAGCTCCCACATCAATGGTTTTGATAATGAGCTTCTGATCCTGTTTTACTTCTTTTCTTTTTCCTCCACACGGGTTCGTCATGCAGGTAACATGCGCATCTCCTAACGAAAACGAGCTTATCGCCATGGCCAATGCTCTATCTTCTGGAGAACAGTTTGATTCCGCTCCAAGAGATGCGAATACCGGAAAATTTCCGCATTCCATACAGTCGCTGTTCTATCTGTTAAAACCAGCAATCCAGCTTTTGATGAGGAAGGGGATTAAATTGCTCGTCGTGACGCTCGGTCCAGATGGCTTGTTTCTATGCTTCCGAGAGGCTGCTGATTTCACCGGAAGGATAGCGAAGAGCAGAGAAGACTCGGTTTATCAAAACAGAAAATTATATGATCTTGTCGAGAAATACTGTCCTTCTCAGCTGCGTGAAAGTCTCCAGAGCCTTGAACGGGTGAATTCGCAGGAGCCTTGTGTCGTTCATTTTTCCGCGCTCCGTGCTTCGGTGGTCAGCCTTACCGGGGCGGGCGATTGCTTGGTCGGCGGAATACTTTCGTCGCTGTGCTCCGGTTTGGATATCATTCGGAGCACTGCGGTCGGGGTCGCCGTGGCGAGAGCTGCGGTGGAGGCAATTGATAATGTGCCCGCGGATATTTCCCTGATCGGAATTGCATTGGAAGCACGACAAATTCTCTCCACGGGCATCAGACAACTCGGGCAATGTTGGTAGGTAGATGAACTTAGTTTTAAGAGATTCGTGGAGTGAGATCTCAGCCATTGTTTGTGTTATAAATCTGCTGTTGGTCGGAGGTGGTAGATGATTGCATGTTGATGTTAAAAGCTACGATGAGTTCAATAAACTGCGCCGGGCAGAATTATCGTTGATCGGGCAAGACTACAGCAGCCGTTGGATGAGGTGTGCGGCTTCAGATAGAGGTAGGAGTGAGATCTCAGCCATTGTTTAGTTTTTTTTTTGTATTGTAAAATCTGCCATTTGTTTAGTGGGTGGCAATGTTAAAAACACTATTTTAGTTTAATTTAAGAATATTGAATTATATAGGTTTGTCAAATAATGATGATGATGCCCCTATTTGAGACCTCCCTTCTAAGCTTCCCCACTTTACAAAAATGCCCCTATCCTTTAGAAATATTGATGAAAATGATAAAATCAATCAAATTATTTTATTATATTTCAATTTTATTCTTTTATAATGATTTTAGATTCATTGCAAAGAGTAAAATGTGACGCATCATTTTCAATAGAGTTATTACAAAGGATAAAATTGAAATATCATAGAATAATTTGGCATATTTGATTACTTTCCATCTATAGTTTTTAAGGAAAAGGTCATCTTTCAATGTAGAGTGGCTGCAAAGACTAAAATGAAATATCATAAAATAATTTAGCTGATTTATCATTTTCCTTTTCATCCATATTTCTAACGGAAGAGACATTTTTGTAATCTGGGGAAACTTAGCGGAAGGTGAATATAATTTTGAAAGATGACATAATAATGCAAACTCCTAGAGGAGGTTCCGGTAATTAACCCTATATATATATATATATATATATATATATATATTTATACACACACACAAGTGACAATGCATGGGAGCCCCCCGTGCCCCGCGCGACAGTACCCGGCTCGCGGAGGCGAATTTTACCCTCCCCTGGCGCGTTGCTGTCAAGCGGCCTTCGGCCGCATCTAGGCTTTTATAACATGAGCCTTATTTTTTATGATTTGAGCTCGATTTGTTTCTTATTTGAAAAGGTGATGAACATGAAACTTGTAGATCTCATCAAGAAGAATAACTTTCATGTTGATCACTCTTTGATTTGAAGCCGTTTATGGCCCAGATTTAAACATCGAAAAAAATTACGTAGAATCGGGAACCTAAACGGCTTCAAATTAAAAACTGATCAACATGAAAGTTATTCGTCTCGATGAGATCTACAACTTTCATGTTGATCACTTTTTCAAATAAAATAAAAATTAAGGAAAAATCGTAAAAAACATCACCAATCTGATTGGTGGCGTCCCATTACATCATTAAGGGGATTTCCTTATATATAGTATAGATATATGATAAAACTATTAGAGAGAAAATAGTAGGAATAAATTATATAAAAAAACTTTGGGGTGGCATTAAATTACGTTAATCTAATCAAATGAAACAACCCATGGTAAATTTTTACCATATCTGTTTTTGTTATTTCTTGAGACCGTCAGTCGGTTTGGCGGAGCAAATACCCGCGACTGCAGAGAGAAGATCAGCGGGATTTCCACATAAATCCGCCTACTCACAGATCCCCACCAGCAAACTAGAGATCGGCAAAATTTTGAACTCGCTGCTCAGCTGTAACAGCTGGTTTAGCTTAAAAATAAAACCAGACGACAAAATTTTCCATCTCAGTTTTCGCTGGAACTCAACAACGAACATTAAATACAAAATTAAGTGAATTAGACGGGTATGGAGATGCCCTTTCTAGCCATGCTGTCCAGGACGTCATTAAGTGCTTGGCAAACGCCCACAATCTGCACAGATTCACAGTGGGGAAACGCGATTATCATTAGCCTGCTGCAATGGACTACTGCTATTACTGTGCGCAATAATAAACTCCACTCATTTTAAAATTGATATTATAACTATCAAATTTGTGAAGAGATTATGCTTGAAAAAGCAAGGGGCAGAAAAGAGAGGTGTCGGTTTGTTTTGGACAGAATTGGAGCCTTGGAATTGAAACCGAAGGCCAGTTTTCATCGACTTTCAATTTAAATTTCGAAGCCTAAATTCCGTCCACTTGGCCTAAGAGTTTCGCTAAGATCGTTAATAATTATAAGACTTCTGAAGCCCATTTAGGCTTAGTTTGGCGCGGTGGTCATGAATCGTCGTTCGTGAACGCCCGACCTCACCTACAAAAATTCATGCATTTTATGCACAAAACTAATTTATTTTCTTGGTAGCGGTCATAAACTTTGCCATGCCAAACATACATTCAATGATAATTGCGTCCAAACTCATCGGAGCAAATAAGCCACGCCAAACGAAGCTTTACAAATGAAGAATAGCAGGAAGATATTGAAGATGAGGAGGATGTAAAAAGAGTGGAGACAAGGGCGGGTCCACATAGGGCCCACATTGTAGGCGGGGTGAAACATTTTGATACCTAAAGTAAGAATTATAAAATGGAAATTTTAAGATGGATGTGCGGCAAAAATACAATATTTTTTTTGAAGAATATGATTATATTAAAGGAATAATACGAGATATAAGATAATATATAATAGATTTGGGTTCGGTATGTATAATAGAGGCTATAAAATGCAATTATTAGACGAGTAAATAGAATTGATGCCAAGACTCTCACCTGTTGATCCCATTGCTGCAACTCCTCGGTATCATCCTCAAAATGAATGACTGCTTCAACCTGGAGGAACATAAACACGAAAACATTAACAAGAAATGCTTGAAATAAACCATAATTGGAATTTTATTTCAGTGTGTTTAAAAAAAATCGAAAGCTGAATTTCTAGAGCGAGTTTTAAAAAAAATGTAGCCCGGTGCACAAAGCATCCCCGCGAAGCGAGGGTCCGGGGAAGGGTTCCACTACAGGGGTGAAATGGTGGCAAACCTTACCATGCATTTTTGCAAGAGGCTGCTTCCAAGACTCGAACCCGTGACCTTTAAGTAAAGGTCACACGACAACAGCTCAAGATTGTGCGCCAAGGCTCCCCTTCAATTTCTAGAGCAAGTTTTATTGGAGAAATTTCCGATGATATTTGCAGTGTTTATTTGTCCTCGGCGAGGCTCAGTGTTTATCTAAATACTATTGTGAATGGTAATGACACTCTGGTTTCTAAGTGAACATTCTTTCCATTCCTTCTATTATTGGAAATCAACCAGTTCCAAACACTTGCATCAATGTCAACGTCCACAAGGACCAGTACGTCTCATCAATTCTAAGCTGTCCTCTATTACCAAATAATAGTTGTAAAAGGCTCAAGACGCATCAAAGCACAAACCTAGGACCAGGCTTGAAGAAGGCAAGGCACAACCATATCCTATTATAAATAATCATCATAAAACATGAATTCATCTTCTTAATCAGATTCTTCATCTTCTTAATCAGATTCTTCATCTATTCTGCACATTCAGTAATATCATCTATACATTTTAAGAAATGAGATCAATGCGATCATTTACATTATATCGAAGCATCAACACTCTATTATATTTCACAAACATTAAATCATTCGAATGTTATTGAGCGATTACATTACTTCATTCTTTAAAAATAAATTGCAGCAAAAACCTCATGCAGACAAGAAGGTGTGCGTCAAGGTTGTAAGGGGAGCGCCAAGGTTATAAGGCGCGCGCAAAGGTTATAAAGGTGTATTTTTGGGTGAAGTCCCCTACTTTGCTACGATAATGCGCAAACCTCTGAGCCCGATGAATCTTGAGACTTAGGCGCACCTGATACGCACCTTTAACAATATAATCACCAACCATTTTATCTATTGGTGACAGGGGCAAGCACATAGGTGACAACGACAACAAGAACTTGAGGTCAAGTTCTCCCAAAAATGACGGACCTGAATACAATGCAGGCAACTTCAACATGGTTGACACCATCACATAGTAAACTCACGAGTAGGCTATTCGTCGAGGATTCGGGCCCGAAGTTTCTTTTGTGTGATTTTTCTATTACCAGAAGGAATCATTAATGTAAAATAAGAGGAAACAAGGCTTAAAGAATTTTATTACCACTCATTAAATATTAATACAAGGCTTTGGACACATATTTATAGGACGGAGAAGTGAAATCTCAACTCCAAATCAAGATGTGGGACTAATCTATAGAAGAGGCAAATCATCTAATTGGCCAAGAAAGATGGTCTCTATATGAGCATAGAGAGATTTCTTGAGGTGGTAGACAAGTGACTCCCCCGCATTTCATAATCGGGTGGTCGCCATTATGTAATGCATTCTTGATATCAAGTTGATGCAATTGTCAATAACGATGGACGACTAATGAAAATATGAAATAAATACTCGTACGGTGTTCAGCTTAGCGACCGGAGAGAACGTATCTTCATAGTCGAGGGCATATTATTGAGTGACTCCGCGATCCACAAGACGGGCTTTGAGGCGCTCAACTATCCCATCAGGACGATGCTTAACGGTGAAGAACCATTTACATCCCACATGGGATTGGGCAGTAGGAAGGGGGACGAGGTCCCAGGTCTGATTAGCCTAGAGGGCATCTGATGCAGGACGACGCGTAGGGTTTGCGCGTCTGTCGGCTATTTCTAGAAAACCCTAAATGCATGCAATTAAAAATTGAAATTTAAGCGGGCGTGCACGAACTTTAAGAAATTAAGCAACTAGATTTTTGTAAAGCATAAAATTACTATTTTTGTTTAAAATGAATTTTCTTGAAATATGGTTCAATTCTAGATCCGGGGAAGGAAGTTCGCAACTTTCGTTCCATTCCCCTTGTTGTAGCAAACGGAAATCGTGAACTCCAAATACGTTTTCGTTTGGAGTTTTCGACGTAACGTTCGCTGACAAAATTCGGGCGAAGACCCAACAATGAATCTAATATCCTAAAGAGAAAAGTTAGATGCACACAAATGAGGAGAAAGGAACAAGTTACCCACGGAAAGAGTCGTTTTTCCGCAATCGAAGTCGACGGCGATCCCGCGAGGAATTCCTCGTCGCCTTCGATCTCCCGCTCCGAAGTCGGCCGCTATCGCACACGGCACTAAGGAGAAATTTCACTCACTCTCACACAAAAATGGTTCCGCGGAAACTCAAACACTCACTAGTGTAAGGAAGCCACAAACTAAACAACATAAGTTCTCACTCGCTCTCACACCCAAAGTGGACTCTCGAAATCTCAATCACTCAAGGTGGACCCACGAAATCTCTAGACGAATGAAAGGGAGACAACTCATCACCCACTAACTCACAGCAAACCACAATATTCAACTAAAAAAATCAAACAGTAATTTTAATGTTACTATTCTTCTTAATAAACAAATCCTAATTGAAATACCGGCCACTATTCATCCTCTATATCACAGCAACAGGAATGGAAGGAACAGGAATTTCGAACAGCATTTCTCACGGGAACTGAAATGTTCAACCTACGGAACTCCATACACAACTAATAGATCGATGCTCCCCTCATGGAACAGGAGAAGGACGACCCCAATCGAACGTGAAAGGCCTTCAGCAATGTCGCCCTCTCACAGAAGCAAACAGGTCTACTCCTAAGCACTGTTCATCTCCCCTATCAGGAACGTAAACAGCAACAGCAACATTCACTAGAAGCAGATAGTTTCACAGTCAAAATCCCCCCCTCATTTACACCATACGAATCCCTTATATAGGGTTAACATCCAACTAAAAAAATCAACACGTTTCTTAAAAAAAACTGCCATCTAATCACCCCTGCCATTCGAGCTGAATCCATCGCGTCGTGGAGGAACAGATCGTGGACATGAAGAGGCCTGGATAGGCGCTGAAACCGTCGGGGGAGAGGGCGTGCTCTGCCATCGTGCGTGGAGGCGGTTGGACGTGGGCGGAAGGCGCAGCATGCGAAGTTCCTCTGGCCGGATCGGGATCGGGAATTTGCTGGGAGCGGCTGAACCGGACTTGGGGCTTTATAACAGGAGGACAATAAATATATGTATACATATATATATGTAGTTATATATATATGTATATATATATATATATATAAAGGGAAGTACAACAAAATCTTCAAACATACGGCTACGCACGCAGACGTGCAAAATAAAACGCAAATTAAATAAATTGCGAAAATAACAATTAAAAATGCAATAATTCAGGGCCGGTAGAGGTCCGGACGAGTGCGGCGTCGGGCACTTTTGCGTCGACCTGATCTGGGCTGGTCTCCACCAATTCTCCCCCTCTCGAAATCACTCATCTCTGGTGAGTGTTCTGAGCGGTAGTGTTGTAGAAGAGCAGCATCCATACGCTGTAACTCCTCGGCCAAGACCCAGCTGGTCTCGGTCTCTGGTCTGCCATGCCAACGAACCAAGTATCTCTGAAAACTGTCAACGGAAAATGGTAGAACTGCTAGTGGTGTGTCAGTAAACTGAATGAGAATCAGTGTGTTCTGAATGTGGCTCCTCACTAACACTCACCAACCCAAAAGAATCAAATGGAGGAGAAGGCAATGAAAAATCTAGAGACTCATGTGGATAATCGTGGAATAAAGTCAGATCGGCTACATTAAAAACTGGATTTGCTCCCCAAACGGAAGGCATTTCAAGTTCATACGCATTTTGCCCAATCCGCTTGACCACTCTAAAGGGTCCAGTTTTACGGTTAGCTAACTTCTTTACGGTACCCGAAGGTAACCGTTCCGGATTTAGCCGAACCATCACGAAGTCATCCATTTTGAAACTTGTAGCTCTTTTATGCCTGTTAGCTTGAGTTGCATATAAATCATAAGTACTATGCAATTTCCGCTCAATTTTCATGCAAATCATGCAAATGCAAAGGATGAACTACTGACATAACTAGCTCCACAAACCGGTAAATACTAAAGCTGCTCATGAGATAGGTATGTGATCAGGAGGCTCGGAAGGTGGCTCATAAAAGACTTCATCGCGCGGGCGATGAACATTCAAGTGAAAATCAGAGACTTCAGTGATAAGATATAAAATCAACGAATCAGTGAGTGCGCCCTCAAACTTGACTGTGCAACTAAGGATAGGTACATCCCAAATGTGTGGTGAACCCATATGTGGTTCATCTGGGGGTTCATCGGGAGGGGTATAATGAAATTCGTCCCAAATAAGACGAGTACCGGTATAGGCTCCAATAACATATAGAGTGCTCTCATATAAACAATAATGCACGTGAAATGTGACAATCACCATAAACTTACTAATGGAATGTGTGGCATCAGGAGGCTCACCAGGTGGGACATATGAAAACTCATCGCGAATGCGATGGTCCTCAAAGTGATGATCGTACTTACTGAAAATATGACGCGACTCTTGAATGAGTTGAGTAGGCGGTACGTCACATAACTTATCTAGAGTGCGAGTGACCAGATGTCTACGATCAAGCCTCACCATATGAATGTCACACTCAAAACCATCTCTTTGGAGCACTAGTGTCATCAAGGGCGACAATGGAGCAGGTATCCATGTCTTGGAATTCATAAGGGTATTACTCACAGGTATCTCAGCTATACATGGACGAGGTGGTTCATATGGAGGCTCAATAGGAGGGTCGTCAAAGAACCCATCAGTAGAGTAATGATCCTCCATAAATAAACCATCAGAAGAGGTCGTTGTTGGAGCATGCGTTTCGCACTCCTCCGGTTTGATAATAACAAAGTCCCTTTTGTATTTGATTCTATTTTCATTAATGGTGTGCAGATAACAGGTATGAGATGTTCACATTGCTGCTGGAGCTAAAATTGAATGTGGGAAAATTTCACTGTCGGAAAATTCCGACAGCCACTGTCGCCCAGGCGACAGCAGAGAAGTTACAACTACTTCCCTCCACGGCAGATCGACGAAAGACAGTTTTGCGCTGTCGGAATTCCGACAGCGATGTCGCCCAGGCGACAGCTCGGCGGTTACCACAACTGCCCACGTCTCCACCCACGACCGGCAGTTTTGCACTGTCGGAAATCCGACATCGATGTCGCCCAGGCGACAGCTCGACGGTTACACCAACTGCCCACGACTCCACCCACGACGGCACTCCAGCGGTAGTTTAGCGCTGTCGAAAAATTCCGACAGTCACTGTCGCCCAGGCGACAGTGAATTTCTATAAATTGGTTCCTTTGGTTCGTGCATTCCAAGCTTTTGAGAATTCCAGTCCCTTCCTGAGTGCATACGAACCAGAGAGCTCCAGAACCTCCTCAACTCCCATTTGTGCAAAGAAGGATTGAAGATTGAAGACGAGATCGGGCGTGCTTCTACATCATTGATCATCTCGAGGCTTCAACAATCCATTCAGAGATCTGATCTTCTAGGGAGTTGTTCTTTTCATATTGTATTTTCATTCACATACTTTTTCATTTTGTATTGGTAGAGAAATCGTCGTCTTGCGTGCGGCGTCTAAGTCCTTGCGCGGCTTAGGGGAAAATCGCTTCCTTGTGCGGAGCGTCCAAGTCCTTGCGAGGCTTGGTAGAAAATCGTGGCCTTGTGTGCTACGTCTAGATCTTGGGAAGATCTAGAGGATAGGCTTGGGCTTGGTCTTGGGAGAGACAAGCGATAGCCTTCCGATCCTTGGGAGAAGGATTGGTAAACCAAAATTATTGTATTTTTATTATCATAATTGTGCCTTGATCCTAAGCATTGTTAAGATCATTTTTATTGTATGCAAATTTCATGATTAATATAATTATGCTCTTTTCACTAATTGCAATTTTGTTTGCTTAAATCTTTATCTTAGAAATTTGTGTTTGGTTAAATACAAAAATTACATTGGTTTAAAATTATTTATAAGTAACCTTTTTAGTAAAGTAAAATTTGTCTAAAAATTGTTAAGTAAAAATTATATTTTTAAACACACCCTTATTCACCCCCCCTCTAAGGGCGTCACACGATCCAACAAGTGGTATCAGAGCGAGGTTACTCCAAAACGGTTTTACCACCGGGAGTAATGGCGCACAACGATCACGCGTTCGTTGAGGGGCAAGGAATTAGTAGGCCACCACTTTTCACGGGCACAGACTATAATTATTGGAAAACACGTATGCGTTGTTTTCTAATTGCGCTAGATATAGAAGTCTGGAATATGGTAGAATCTAGTTACACTTCTCCAACAATTGTTGTAGGAGATGTAACTATGGATAAGCCCAAAGATAAGTAGGATGATAATGATAAATTAAGATGTAAGAACAATGCAAAAGCCATGAATGCTTTATTTTGCGCACTAGATCGCACTGAATTTAATAGAGTTTGTGCTTGTAATTCTGCATTTGAAATTTGGAATTTATTAGAAATCACTCATGAAGGTACTTCGCAGGTAAAGGATTCAAAGCTTTTTCAACTGGAATCTGAATTTGAAAGGTTCAAAATGGAGGTAGATGAAGAGATTGATACAATGTACACACGGTTTACAAAAATCGTGAACGACTCAAAGGTGCTAGGAAAGGTGTTCTCAAATGGAGATTTGGTAAGGAAAATCTTAAGATCACTTCCCCCGAAGTTCAATCCTAAAGTGACTGCAATTTCCGAGTCACATGATCTTAAGACCTTACAATTGGAGAGCCTCATTGGAAACTTGAAAACTCATGAAGTTGAATTAAAAATTCAACAACAAGAGTATATGGAGCCAAGGAAGAAGGGATTGGCTCTAAGATCAAATAAGGAAGAAACTAGTGATTCTGAGGAGGATGAAGAAGATGAGGAAAGTTTATTTGTTAAAAAATTTAGAAAATTTAAGAAAAATCCGGAGAGAAGAAATTCGTTTAAGAAGTATTTTAAGAAGGAGACCTTTAGGAAGAAAAAAAGAAAGGAGGGCGATGAGGAGGAAGAGAGACCGCCACCGGAGTGCTACCACTGCAAGAAGTTAGGACACATTCGAAGCAAGTGTCCAAAGTACTTGAAAGAACTTAAAGAAAAGAAGCACAAAGGGTCGAAGAAGGTGTTGAAGGCGGAAACCTGGGATGATACTACTTCTGAGGATGCAAGCAGTTCCGACTCAAGTAAAGAGGAGGAGGCCAACATATGCTTAATGGGAAAGAGCGTCATATCTGATGACGAATGCAGTGTCCAAAGCGACACTGAGGTAACTCCTCCAACCTATGATGAATTGTTTTCTGAATTTTTAAAGACTTGCAAATTTTTTGAAAAAAACTTAAAAGATAATGATCTTCTAAAATCTGAAAATGGAATTTTACTTAAAGAAAACAAAAAGTTGTTAAATGAAATTAAGACTATTGGAAAAAGAGATATTTCTTGCCAAGAGTGTGATCACTCTTTGGGAAGAATTAAAGAACTTGAAGAATCTCTTTCCAAATCTCATTCTACAATAAAAATTCTTACTAAAAAGAATGAGATTTTAGAGAGAGATCTAAAATCTTCAATTTCCAAAGTCCATGAGGGAAAGAAATCTTTTGATCGGAGATGCGTAAATCTAGTATCCGAGAATACAAAAATGAGACACCAGATTCATGACTTAACACTAGCCATGAAAAAATTTGGAATGGGCCGAAGATCACTGGATATGATCTTAGGATACCAACGTCATGGATCTGGAAGGTTTGGGCTCGGATACACATCTGGAGGCTGTCGCCCGGCGACAACCACTGTCGCCGGCGACAGTGAAAAGTCCAGAAAATTCACTTTTAAAAATTCTAAAATTAATGAAATATCAAATACTGCATCCTCATCCAGTAAAAGTCCAGAAAAATTATACTCTTCTAAATACATTACATGTGCCAAATGCAATAGATTTGGTCACACTACGGACTCTTGCTGGAAAGAAGGAAAAAGTAAAATCAAACAAATCTGGGTGCCTAAGGCTTCTACCTATACTATGGGTGGAACCACTTGGGTAACCAGATCTTTACTCACCTCTTCTTTCTAGGTGTGTTGGCAGGCTAAGGACAAAGAAGACGTGTGGTACTTGGGCTCGGGTTGTTCAAAGCACATGACGGGCAATAAAGAGAAGTTCCTTAGCCTGGAGATGAAGAAAGGAGGAGTTGTTACATTCGGTGACAATGGAAAAGGAAAAATCATCGGCATCGGTGTTGTGGGTAACGAAAATTTTTCAATTTCAAATGTTTTATTTGTAGAAGGATTAAAGCATAATTTGATTTCTATTAGTCAATTATGTGATAAGGGTTTAAATGTTTTATTTGAATCTTCTACAAATTTGTGCAAAATTATTAATTCCAAAACAAATGAAATTGTTTTTACCGCACCTAGATGTCATAATGTATATATGATTAAATTTCTTGATTTTTCAAATTCTACTTTAAAATGTTTTTTATCAAAAAATGATGAATTAGATTTATGGCATAGGCGACTTGGACATGCTAGTGCCAAGTTAATTTCAAAACTTTCAAAAGATAAATTAATTAAAGGTTTACCTTTGCTAAATGGAAATTTATCTTCTTCACTATGTGTGCCTTGCCAAAAAGGAAAATTTTCAAAATCATCTTTCAAAAGTAAAAACATTATTTCTACCACTAGGCCACTTCAATTAATACATATGGACTTATTTGGGCCAATTGGAATTTCTAGCTTAGGAGGTAGAAAATACACATTTGTTTTGATTGATGATTATTCTCGTTTTTGTTGGACTTTATTTCTAACCTCCAAATCCGATGCATTTTCAGAATTTTCAAAATTATGTTTGCGTATCCAAAATGAATTTGAGTTGAAAATTAAACGCATACGATTGGATCATGGAGGAGAATTTGAAAATGAAAAGTTTATTTCTTTTTGTACGGAGTTAGGAATTAAACATGAATTTTCCGCTCCACGCACACCACAGCAAAATGGTGTAGTGGAGAGGAAAAATAGAACTCTTCAAGAGTTAGCCCGTACGATGTTATCTGAATTTAAATTACCAAAATCTTTTTGGGCTGAAGCGGTTAGCACGGCATGTTATGTAATTAATAGAGTAATGCTTCGCCCTATTTTAAAATTAACTCCTTATGAATTAATATTTAGTAAAAAACCAAATGTTTCTTATTTCAAAGTTTTTGGTTGTAAATGTTTTATTTTAAATTCTAAAGATTCCTTAGGAAAATTTGATGAAAAATGTGATGAAGGTATTTTTATTGGCTATTCTTCAACTAGTAAAGCTTATAGGATTTTTAATAAAAGAACAAAAATAGTTGAAGAATCGATTCATGTTAGGTTTGATGAGTTTGCTTCATGTGTAGAAAAGAAAATTACAGGAAAAGAAGATGAACCCCTTCCATTGGTGGAGAATGATGAAGAAGAAAAAGAAGAAGAAAGAGAAGAAGAAAGATGAGAAGAAGATAGAGAAGAAGAAGAAAGAGAAGGATATGTGCCTCCAAGTGATTTGCGATTCTCAAAGGATCATCCAAAGGAGCTTATCATTGGGGATCCGCAAAAAGGGGTTAGTACTCGTTCATCACTACATGTTTTATTTTCAAACCTTTGTTTTGTTTCTGAAATAGAACCAAAAGATGTTTCCACCGCTTTAAATGATGAATTTTGGTTTTTAGCTATGAATGAAGAACTTAATCAATTTGAACGTAATAAGGTTTGGAATCTTGTAGAACGACCAAAAAATCGTCCTGTAGTTGGTGTTAAGTGGATTTTTAAAAATAAAATGGATAATGAATCTAGAATTGTTAGAAATAAAGCCAGATTAGTTGCAAAAGGTTATGCACAAATTGAAGGGGTAGATTTTGATGAAACTTTTGCACCCGTAGCAAGATTAGAAGCGGTTAGAATATTTCTTGCATTTGCTTGTTTTAAAAGATTTAAATTATATCAAATGGATGTCAAAACCGCATTTTTAAACGGGTATATAAAAGAAGAAGTTTATGTAGAACAACCCTCTGGCTTTATAAATGAGAAATATCCAAATTATGTTTATAAATTAGATAAAGCGCTTTATGGATTAAAACAAGCACCTCGTGCTTGGTATGATCGATTAACTCAATATTTGTTAAAACACGATTATAAAATAGGAAGTGTTGATTCTACACTCTTCATTAAGCAAATTGATCATGATTTAGTTATTTTACAAATTTATGTTGATGATATTATTTTTGGAGCCACTAATGAAGAGTTGTGTAATGAAGTAGTTGAAATTATGAAAAATGAATTTGAAATGAGTATGGTTGGAGAACTTTCATATTTTCTAGGTTTTCAAATTACACAAAAACATGATGGAATTTTTATATGTCAAACCAAGTATATTCATGATATGTTAAAAAGATTTGGATTTGAAAACCTTAAGCATGCAAACACTCCTATGAGTACTTCACTAAAATTAGGAAAAGATGAAAGTGGTGTTTCAATTGAACAAACCCTTTATAGAAGTATGATAGGGTCTTTATTGTATTTAACCGCATCTAGACCTGATATTATGTTTGCCGTTTGTTTATGTGCTAGATTTCAAGCTAATCCTAAAGAGTCACATTTAAAAGCGGTGAAACGTATCTTTAGATATCTCATTGGAACATCAAAATTAGGTTTATGGTATCCTCATAATGATTCTTTTATTTTGCATGGTTTTTCGGATTCTGATTATGCGGGATGTTCTTTAGATTGGAAAAGCACTAGTGACACTTGTCACTTTATCGGCCCTTCACTTATTTCATGGTCGAGTAGGAAACAGAATTCTGTTGCCCTCTCTACTACCGAGGCCGAATATATTGCACTCGGTAGTTGTTGTGCCCAAGCACTTTGGATGTCCCAAACGTTAGAAGATTTTGGCATACAACAAAGTAGTGTAGAATTAAAGTGTGATAATAAAAATGCTATAGACTTAACAAACAATCTCGTATTACATTCTAGATCTAAGCATATAGACGTCCGACATCATTTTATAAGGGATCACATTAAGAAGGGTAATATAAAAATCAACTTTATAGGCACGGAAAATCAACTAGCGGATATATTCACTAAGCCGTTACCGGATTCCCGTTTTTCTATGCTTAGGTTAGAATTGGGCATTCTAGACATTTCACAATGAATATATCACAATTTAAAGCCTATAAAATAAAAAAAATTATTATCAACATAAACAATGTAAAAACAAAAAGCCAAAATTCTAAAAATCAAAACATAAAATTTCAAAGGACTTAACAAAAATTCAACATCATTAATATTACATCAATATTGTTCACATAAAAACAGTAGAACAAACTTAAGGATCAAGTTCTTTAAACAAAAACAGAAATCTAAAGAAGTTCACTGTCGCCCAGGCGACAGTGGATGTCGGAATTTTCCGACATCGCCCAGCAGCAGCAGCAACATAAAACTACTCTGAATCTTCATAACCAGCCCCGCTGCTCTCTGGACAATCTTCTGGAGGTCCTCGTCTCACGGCTTTACCACGGCGAGTCCGCCTCACCGATTCGCGTGGCGGTTCTTCGTCCGGAACTTGTCATTCGGCCTCTTCCTCCGGAGTTGGTTTCAACTTCAGACCTTTGACGAGAAACTTCATAAATTTCTGCATTCGACTACGGTCCTTCTTCACTTCCCTCTTGTGATCCTCTAATGAATCACGCAAATCATCAATGGACTCTCGTAGTGATCCTGCCCTAGAAATGGTCGGCTCTCTAATCTCAATCCCCGGATGAGCTTTTCTCTGCGGCTTCTTCACCTTCGTTGAACCCGTATAATATATTTCCGGATAACAATCATTCAAATAAGCATCTTGCACTATCCATCCATACTTCTTATAGAGTACACGTTGTATTACCGCCCCCATTGGCAGCGTATGAACCTTCACCCATCTTGGATGCTTTAATCTATACGTATACCTAATCTGGGAGAGTATGAAGTCCGCCACATCAAAAAGCTCATCCTCCATAATATAGTATGTAAAGAGGGTCAACTGAGCCGTAATGCTTCTTGTGTCTCCACTCTTCAACATCACTGAATTCTTTAATATATCTTGGACTAAGAACGCATCCGGAGTAAGTGAGGTAACTTCAGTGGTAAGGGTCTTTTTTTGATTCCCATGTAAACTCATGTTTACAAGGGTCCAATCTCTATCCTTTCGATAATTCTCCACTATATCAGGCATATTCTCACTCATCATTAGTCCGAATTCCTCTCGTAGATCAACATGTGTTATTTCCACATGTTGACATTGGATCCTTGATCTCACTCCTCCATCCAATTCCGTGAAATTTGGGTCTTCCAAATGGTTATAAAATTCACGAATGAAAAAGGAAGAAAACCCCTCTGGTGTGATTATTGAAATTATACCTGCGTTCGCAAGCCGATCATAGATATGATCGTGCTTTGGCGACTCAAATTCCACATACTTCGCTATTCCAACAATAGCCTTCTCCACCCCCGGAAAAACTTGATATGAAGTATGTGCATCTTCCGAAGTACTCTTTCGAGCTTTGGAACTGGAAGCCATTCTGCAATAACATAAAAAAAAAATTTTGATTAAACAAGGTATCACATTGTGCACTGGAACACTGTCGCCCAGGCGATAGTGGCTGTCGGAAATTTCCGACAGCCCTCCAAGTGATTTTCTCTCAAAATTTTTACATATACTTCCAGATCTACTCAAAATAAATGTTATTTCAACATCAAGTTTTTAAAAAAAAAAAAAAATATATATATATATATATATATTTTCAAATCAACATATTCTACAAATCCTTTACTATTCATCATCTTCCACCTTCTTCTCTAAACTAGATCTACAAAAATCCTTTAGGAAATGAACAAATGGAAACCTTAATCACCAAATCAAAAAGAAATTTAACAAAGATAAAAATTTAAGCAAAGATCCACCAAGATCCACTTGTTTTAAACTAGATCTACATTTTTCAAATCAAAAAAATTTCAAAACCTACACCATTCATCAAAAATCAACATGAAAACTACATTTTTCTTCTTCTCTACTATCAAAATCACAAATCCCTAAAAATTTTTGAGTTAAAAACACCAAAATCAAAAACCCATACCTTAGATCTAGGGATGTCGCCGACTTCCGACAGCCTTCCTCTCGTTTTTAACTCCAGGAAATGATGCACAATAGGGTTTGACTCGGTCCCCAGCCCTATTTATATTTTTCACTGTCGCCCAGGCGACAGTGACTGTCGGAAATTTCCGACAGCTCCCATTTTAACAAACCCCAATTTAAGGTCCCTTTGATGATCTACAATAGTTATATGTCATTATTAATGCTTCACCTCATGACTTGATGACAAACCATGTGCTATTTATTTTTAAAAAAATGACTTACATGTTTATATGATTTCATTTCCAAGCTATCATCGTATTGACACTTCTACTTAGTTGTTTAGACCATTGGAAATTGTTTTCGCATGCCTCTAAGTATGAGAAATTGTTTATCTATCATAATGAACTATCACGTTCACTTCTTTTGATCAATACGTATGTCTTTTTATTTAATATATACATGGATCATAATTGCTTTCACATAATAAAATAGCACTTCTTAAATACAACTTTCAACATTGATTTGTTAGCACAACAAAATATATACCATCTTTTGCGATTCAAGTGAATTCGGAGATCCTTGGTCAATTAAAAAAAAATATATCAATATATCACAATTAAGATATCACAACGTCTGTGATAAAAATAAAATAAAAATAAAGACAAGGATACTCCACCAAGCACTACTTACCCTCCTGATAAGTCTTAATGAGCATTGTGAGGTTAACACCTTGGACAGAATTGTAAAGTGTCTTGTGCAAAAGAAACATGGTTTTCTATTCATCTTGTGCTATATCTTCAAAGTCAAAGTTGCCTTTATGTGCTTTTATTATGTTCTACATTTCAATGATCATGTAAATTAAATAGCTTCATATGTTTGATCTAAGTATCACATGTACACATCATTATGTTAAATAAATATTCATCTCATGAGAATTGGACCGAAAATATTCCATAATTCTATACACTATTGTGTCTTTCTATGATACTTTCAAATGATCTTACTCATGTTTAAGTTCTTTCTTTCATTACTACATATGGCTATACCGTCACTTCATGAGTTTATTCATAATATGGCATATTCCTATTATTTCATGGACTTCAATCATTACCAACAAATTGCTTCCGCTTACTCTTTCTTTCTATATCCTATGTCCATTCCATCAAGAACTACTCTTTTATCTAATATTAACTTTTGCTAATATCAAAAGGGGGAGAATTAAAAGTATAAAAAGAACAATCACAAATCTATTACACCTAAATATTCCACCTACACAATACATCATATATTTAGGGGGAGCATATATTTAGGGGGAGCATATATGTAGGGGAGCTTTCATTTAGGGGGAGTTTTCATCTAAAGATAGATCATTTATTTTCAAGAAATATATATTATGTTAATTTTGTGCACACACCAAAGGTTAAAATCAACAATCTAAATAGACATGATTTCTTTTTATACGGATTTGTTATTATCAAAAGGGGGAGATTGTTAGAGCATGCGTTTCGCACTCCTCCGGTTTGATAATAACAAAGTCCCTTTTGTATTTGATTCTATTTTCATTAATGGTGTGCAGATAACAGGTATGAGATGTTCACATTGCTGCTGGAGCTAAAATTGAATGTGGGAAAATTTCACTGTCGGAAAATTCCGACAGCCACTGTCGCCCAGGCGACAGCAGAGAAGTTACAACTACTTCCCTCCACGGCAGATCGACGAAAGACAGTTTTGCGCGACAGCTCGGCGGTTACCACAACTGCCCACGTCTCCACCCACGACCGGCAGTTTTGCACTGTCGGAAATCCGACATCGATGTCGCCCAGGTGACAGCTCGACGGTTACACCAACTGCCCACGACTCCACCCACGACGGCACTCCAGCGGCAGTTTAGCGCTGTCGGAAAATTCTGACAGTCACTGTCGCCCAGGCGACAGTGAATTTCTATAAATTGGTTCCTTTGGTTCGTGCATTCCAAGCTTTTGAGAATTCCAGTCCCTTCCTGAGTGCATACGAACCAGAGAGCTCCAGAACCTCCTCAACTCCCATTTGTGCAAAGAAGGATTGAAGATTGAAGACGAGATCGGGCGTGCTTCTACATCATCGATCATCTCGAGGCTTCAACAATTCATTCAGAGATCTGATCTTCTAGGGAGTTGTTCTTTTCATATTGTATTTTCATTCACATACTTTTTCATTTTGTATTGGTAGAGAAATCGTCGTCTTGCGTGCGGCGTCTAAGTCCTTGCGCGGCTTAGGGGAAAATCGCTTCCTTGTGCGGAGCGTCCAAGTCCTTGCGAGGCTTGGTAGGAAATCGTGGCCTTGTGTGCTACGTCTAGATCTTGGGAAGATCTAGAGGATAGGCTTGGGCTTGGTCTTGGGAGAGACAAGCGATAGCCTTCCGATCCTTGGGAGAAGGATTGGTAAACCAAAATTATTGTATTTTTATTATCATAATTGTGCCTTGATCTTAAGCATTGTTAAGATCATTTTTATTGTATGCAAATTTCATGATTAATATAATTATGCTCTTTTCACTAATTGCAATTTTGTTTGCTTAAATCTTTATCTTAGAAATTTGTGTTTGGTTAAATACAAAAATTACATTGGTTTAAAATTATTTATAAGTAACCTTTTTAGTAAAGTAAAATTTGTCTAAAAATTGTTAAGTAAAAATTATATTTTTAAACACACCCTTATTCACCCCCCCTCTAAGGGCGTCACACGATCCAACAGTCGTGCTCCCGGAATAGGGAGAGGTGGCAACTTCGAGGTCACTACAAAACTCTCGGCTCTCAATCGTGATGTGACTCGGTGCGCTATCGGGTGAAGTGTGTGAAAATTCTTCACTCAAAAGAGAATCTAGAATCTCGGGTGAAGTATGTGAAAAGTTTTCACTCAATGTAGATATGGTTTCTATGGTGGTCTCACTAAGTGGGGCAGACTCTCGTGGGGGTTGACTCCACACATCCTGTACTATAATATCAGGCAGAGTGGGTGAAGTCTCCCTGCCTTGGGAAGAGGAGTGCTCTCGTCGACCCTTAATGGACACCATCATGTTCGCTTTCGGAACACTAAGAGGATCACACCGTGTAATGTAATCTTGACGAGAGTGTCCTCTACAAGATTCTTGAGGATAATCGTGATGATCGTCCATAACATGATCATGTCGTGCTCGTGGTTGGATGTGAGTCCTACGAACGTGTGGGGGTGGTCGCGCATATAACGATTCAGTTTCCTCATAAAAAGGTGACGTATAGTATCGGTAACTGGAGTGATACTGAACTCTACCCTCATAATATGGTGTCGATGGATCAACAGAATCCACTCGAGTGCGGGCTCCATGGGGGTGGGTGTAAATGGACTCGTAATCCTCAAATAAAGGATTTCTCCAATGTGTAGACCCTTCTAGGTAGTGGTGTGGGGTTTCGTGATGGGGTCTAATGGAATGCCAATCTCGAATGGGAGGTGGCATTGAACCTCGAGGGGGTACCTCTAGACTATTCATCCTACCACTAAGGTTTTTAAATCTTTCTCGCACTTGATAGACACTCTCGGTTAACGTTGTCATTTGGTGGGCGAAGGGTAGAAACCACGGGGGTGGTTCATTACCTTCGTCTCCGTAACTCGGGTGACCACATTCAATTTGACGCATCTCACTAACCTATCACTACACAGATGCATGCAAACACACAAGTAAACTAGATGATAATGTTATAAAAATAAAATAAAAACTTCTTTTTTTTTTGAAAAATTAAAATGCTATGCGGGTTCCTATTCTACGCAGGGCGGATTTCGAAATTTAGAAAAATTTCAGAACCTCGCTTTGATACCAAATTGATGCAGGACGGCGCGTAGGGTTTGCGCGTCTGTCGGCTATTTCTAGGAAACCCTAAATGCATGCAATTAAAAATTGAAATTTAAGCGGGCGTGCACGAACTTTAATAAATTAAGCAACTAGATTTTTGTAAAGCATAAAATTACTATTTTTGTTTAAAATGAATTTTCTTGAAATATGGTTTAATTCTAGATCCGGGGAAGGAAGTTCGCAACTTTCGTTCCATTCCCCTTGTTGTAGCAAACGGAAATCGTGAACTCCAAATACGTTTTCGTTTGGAGTTTTCGACGTAGCGTTCGCAGACAAAATTCGGGCGAAGACCCAACAATGAATCTAATATCCTAAAGAGAAAAGTTAGATGCACACAAATGAGGAGAAAGGAACAAGTTACCCACGGAAAGAGTCGTCTTTCCGCAATCGAAGTCGACGGCGATCCCGCGAGGAATTCCTCGTCGCCTTCGATCTCCCACTCCGAAGTCGGCCGCTATCGCACACGGCGCTAAGGAGAAATTTCACTCACTCTCACACAAAAGTGGTTCCGCGGAAACTCAAACACTCACTAGTGTAAGGAAGCCACAAACTAAACAACACAAGTTCTCACTCACTCTCACACCCAAAGTGGACCCTCGAAATCTCAATCACTCAAGGTGGACCCACGAAATCTCTAGACGAATGAAAGGGAGACAACTCATCACCCACTAACTCACAGCAAACCACAATATTCAACTAAAAAAATCAAACAGTAATTTTAATATTACTATTCTTCTTAATAAACAAATCCTAATTGAAATACCGGCCACTATTCATCCTCTATATCACAGCAACAGGAATGGAAGGAACAGGAATTTCGAACAGCATTTCTCACGGGAACTAAAATGTTCAACCTACGGAACTCCATACACAACTAATAGATCGATGCTCCCCTCATGGAACAGGAGAAGGACGACCCCAATCGAACGTGAAAGGCCTTCAGCAATGTCGCCCTCTCACAGAAGCAAACAGGTCTACTCCTAAGCACTGTTCATCTCCCCTGTCAGGAACGTAAACAGCAACAGCAGCATTCACTAGAAGCAGATAGTTTCAGTCAAAATCCCCCCCTCATTTACACCATACGAATCCCTTATATAGGGTTAACATCCAACTAAAAAAATCAACACGTTTCTTAAAAAAAACTGCCATCTAATCACCTATGCCATTCGAGCTGAATCCATCGCGTCGTGGAGGAACAGATCGTGGACATGAAGAGGCCTGGATAGGCGCTGAAACCGTCGGGGGAGAGGGCGTGCTCTGCCATCGTGCGTGGAGGCGGTTGGACGTGGGCGGAAGGCGCAGCATGCGAAGTTCCTCTGGCCGGATTGGGATCGGGAATTTGCTGGGAGCGGCTGAACCGGACTTAGGGCTTTATAACAGGAGGACAATAAATATATGTATACATATATATATGTAGTTATATATATATATATGTATATATATAAAGGAAAGTACAACAAAATCTTCAAACATACGGCTACGCACGCAGGCGTGCAAAATAAAATGCAAATTAAATAAATTGCGAAAATAACAAAATTAAAAATGCAATAATTCAGGGCCGGTAGAGGTCCGGACGAGTGCGGCGTCGGGCACTTTTGCGTCGACCTGATCTGGGCTGGTCTCCACCAGCATCCATCTCATCCATCACGGCCCGCCACCCGGATGCTGAAGAGCTTCCTGCACAGAAGATAGGGTGGGAATAGAGGACAAGGAAGTGGAAAACCTATGAAGGTTTAGAGTTAAGCAGTGAAGGGAGACATAATGAGAGAGAGGATGAGCGGTAGAGGGGACTACATTCTGGGGAAGAACCGGCTGGCCGCAGAGTGTCATCAATAGGGGGTAACTGTCCTTGGACATCAGACCCAAGGATGACGGCTAGTGTACACTCGGAGAAGAGGAGGCGGCGGTGTTGGTAGCAGTGGAGGTGGAGTTGGGAGTGAAGGAGTTGTGTTATCGTTGAAAAGGAAGTTGGGAAGCGGGATGGCAGGTGGGAAATCATCACGATGAGATGAAGAGTAAAAGGGTTAATCTTCGAGGAAGGTAACAACAACGGAGGTGACCGTTTTTCGATCAGTGGGATAGCAACACACATAACCTTTATGTGTGCGAGAGTATCCAACAAACATATATTTGGTAGCGCGTGGAGCCAGTTTGTCCATCGCTAGGCCAAGATGATGAACAAAGCAAAAACTTCCGAAGACACGAGGAGTTAAGGGGAAGGGAGGTGTAAAAGGAAAGAGGATGGAGAATGGTGTTGCAAAGTCGAGAACGAATGAGGGCATGAGATTAATTAAATAGCAAGCGGTGGAGAATGCGAAGAGTCAATAGATCTCAGGGACCTGCATTTGAAACATAAGAGAGCAAGCAACCTCGAGGAGGTGGCAGTTCTTTGGCTCAGTCACACCATTTTTTTTCTTGCGGTGTACTGGCACAAGACGTTTGGTGGATACTACCGAACGTATTACAAATTTCCTGAAAGCGTGACTTGTATATCCGCACGCATTATCAGTTTGAAGTATTTTAATTGAGCGCGAGAATTAAGTACAGGTCTCGGTGATGGAGCGAAAGACACGTAATAATTCAGACTGGTCGCGTAGCATATACAACCAAGTCATGCGAGAATGATCATCAATAAATGTAAGAAAGTAACAATAGCTAGATAAACTAGTAGGGCGGATTTCGAGAATGATCATCAATAAATGCTATGCGGGTTCCTATTCTACGCAGGGCGGATTTCGAAATTTAGAAAAATTTCAGAACCTCGCTTTGATACCAAATTGATGCAGGACGGCGCGTAGGGTTTGCGCGTCTGTCGGCTATTTCTAGGAAACCCTAAATGCATGCAATTAAAAATTGAAATTTAAGCGGGCGTGCACGAACTTTAATAAATTAAGCAACTAGATTTTTGTAAAGCATAAAATTACTATTTTTGTTTAAAATGAATTTTCTTGAAATATGGTTTAATTCTAGATCCGGGGAAGGAAGTTCGCAACTTTCGTTCCATTCCCCTTGTTGTAGCAAACGGAAATCGTGAACTCCAAATACGTTTTCGTTTGGAGTTTTCGACGTAGCGTTCGCAGACAAAATTCGGGCGAAGACCCAACAATGAATCTAATATCCTAAAGAGAAAAGTTAGATGCACACAAATGAGGAGAAAGGAACAAGTTACCCACGGAAAGAGTCGTCTTTCCGCAATCGAAGTCGACGGCGATCCCGCGAGGAATTCCTCGTCGCCTTCGATCTCCCACTCCGAAGTCGGCCGCTATCGCACACGGCGCTAAGGAGAAATTTCACTCACTCTCACACAAAAGTGGTTCCGCGGAAACTCAAACACTCACTAGTGTAAGGAAGCCACAAACTAAACAACACAAGTTCTCACTCGCTCTCACACCCAAAGTGGACCCTCGAAATCTCAATCACTCAAGGTGGACCCACGAAATCTCTAGACGAATGAAAGGGAGACAACTCATCACCCACTAACTCACAGCAAACCACAATATTCAACTAAAAAAATCAAACAGTAATTTTAATATTACTATTCTTCTTAATAAACAAATCCTAATTGAAATACCGGCCACTATTCATCCTCTATATCACAGCAACAGGAATGGAAGGAACAGGAATTTCGAACAGCATTTCTCACGGGAACTAAAATGTTCAACCTACGGAACTCCATACACAACTAATAGATCGATGCTCCCCTCATGGAACAGGAGAAGGACGACCCCAATCGAACGTGAAAGGCCTTCAGCAATGTCGCCCTCTCACAGAAGCAAACAGGTCTACTCCTAAGCACTGTTCATCTCCCCTGTCAGGAACGTAAACAGCAACAGCAGCATTCACTAGAAGCAGATAGTTTCAGTCAAAATTCCCCCCTCATTTACACCATACGAATCCCTTATATAGGGTTAACATCCAACTAAAAAAATCAACACGTTTCTTAAAAAAAACTGCCATCTAATCACCTCTGCCATTCGAGCTGAATCCATCGCGTCGTGGAGGAACAGATCGTGGACATGAAGAGGCCTGGATAGGCGCTGAAACCGTCGGGGGAGAGGGCGTGCTCTGCCATCGTGCGTGGAGGCGGTTGGACGTGGGCGGAAGGCGCAGCATGCGAAGTTCCTCTGGCCGGATTGGGATCGGGAATTTGCTGGGAGCGGCTGAACCGGACTTAGGGCTTTATAACAGGAGGACAATAAATATATGTATACATATATATATGTAGTTATATATATATATGTATATATATAAAGGAAAGTACAACAAAATCTTCAAACATACGGCTACGCACGCAGGCGTGCAAAATAAAATGCAAATTAAATAAATTGCGAAAATAACAAAATTAAAAATGCAATAATTCAGGGCCGGTAGAGGTCCGGACGAGTGCGGCGTCGGGCACTTTTGCGTCGACCTGATCTGGGCTGGTCTCCACCAGCATCCATCTCATCCATCACGGCCCGCCACCCGGATGCTGAAGAGCTTCCTGCACAGAAGATAGGGTGGGAATAGAGGACAAGGAAGTGGAAAACCTATGAAGGTTTAGAGTTAAGCAGTGAAGGGAGACATAATGAGAGAGAGGATGAGCGGTAGAGGGGACTACATTCTGGGGAAGAACCGGCTGGCCGCAGAGTGTCATCAATAGGGGGTAACTGTCCTTGGACATCAGACCCAAGGATGACGGCTAGTGTACACTCGGAGAAGAGGAGGCGGCGGTGTTGGTAGCAGTGGAGGTGGAGTTGGGAGTGAAGGAGTTGTGTTATCGTTGAAAAGGAAGTTGGGAAGCGGGATGGCAGGTGGGAAATCATCACGATGAGATGAAGAGTAAAAGGGTTAATCTTCGAGGAAGGTAACAACAACGGAGGTGACCGTTTTTCGATCAGTGGGATAGCAACACACATAACCTTTATGTGTGCGAGAGTATCCAACAAACATATATTTGGTAGCGCGTGGAGCCAGTTTGTCCATTGCTAGGCCAAGATGATGAACAAAGCAAAAACTTCCGAAGACACGAGGAGTTAAGGGGAAGGGAGGTGTAAAAGGAAAGAGGATGGAGAATGGTGTTGCAAAGTCGAGAACGAATGAGGGCATGAGATTAATTAAATAGCAAGCGGTGGAGAATGCGAAGAGTCAATAGATCTCAGGGACCTGCATTTGAAACATAAGAGAGCAAGCAACCTCGAGGAGGTGGCAGTTCTTTGGCTCAGTCACACCATTTTTTTTCTTGCGGTGTACTGGCACAAGACGTTTGGTGGATACTACCGAACGTATTACAAATTTCCTGAAAGCGTGACTTGTATATCCGCACGCATTATCAGTTTGAAGTATTTTAATTGAGCGCGAGAATTAAGTACAGGTCTCGGTGATGGAGCGAAAGACACGTAATAATTCAGACTGGTCGCGTAGCATATACAACCAAGTCATGCGAGAATGATCATCAATAAATGTAAGAAAGTAACAATAGCTAGATAAACTAGTAGTTTTATAAGGACCCTAAATATCAGAATGAACTAAATCAAACGGAGCAGAGCTCCTAGTACAATGAGGGGAGAATGTAGAGCGATGTTGTTTCCTGTAGATATATGATTCACTTGTAAATTCAGAGAAAGAAAAATCGAGAAGAGATTTATGCAATATAGGGAGAGGAGCATGACCAAGACGCTGGTGCCAATCAACAGAGGTAACAGAGGAGAGAGTTGTGGTGGGAAGGTCAAGAGTGTAGAGCAGAACTGGGCGAGGCAGAGTAGTGTTCAGGAGGGACGAGGTGGATAGAAAAACTGGGCAAGCGCCAGAGGAGATGCCGCGAGTACCTTCGGGGAAAAATTACAGCTGAAGAAAGATGTCAATCACTGAGAGTAGGAGCTCAATAATCGAGAAATCAATGCTAGAGATCAAGTGGCTCTGATACCATGTAAAATAAGAGGAAACAAGGCTTAAAATTTTTTATTGCTCATCATTAATTTTTAATACAATGCTTTGTACACATATTTACAACTGGTTTAGGGTTTAGGATTTTAGGGTTTGGGGGTTTACGAAAATAGGAGTAAGTGCTTGGGTGAGTATTAATGGGGTTGAAGTTGAGTTGAGGTTCAGCGTGCATGTGTTGTCTGGTGTTGGCAACAAGGAGAAAGAGTGAGACAACTAAGGAATTGATCAAGTAACAAACGAACTAGGCGTATTATATGATGTGGAGGTCGGTTGAGCTGGCGCTTTGGAGGGTAATTGGGTCACTTGGGTGGAAGAAGTTGATGGTAAGTTGCGAATAAGCGAGGGTGACAAGGTCCGGTTGTTGGAGCCACAATGTGTTGAAGACTAAGTCAGTATCATGTAGCGTTATGCAACAATATTATAGGAAGGTTAGCATGATGATAGTGAGAGCGACCTAGGTGCAATTCAGTTGGTCTTGCCAAACATGACAGAGAATGAGTTGGTGGGGTGGAACGGGAGGTGAAGGTGTGACGCATGGTAGGTTGTGAAAGTAGAATCTAGCAAATGCAAATCCTAAGTGTAGTCCCTTGTAAATCGAATCTCAACTAACCTTGTGGTGATGCATGCATGCAACAATTGATCCAACAATAAATTATAAATAATAATTAAAGCATAAAACTCACATTGTTTACATAAGAATTCACAACTAATTTTAGAAGACAAACAGATTGGGTTTCCCTCCGATTGAAGGGCCAAAAGCTAGCACACAAGTGATAAAGATTCTGCAAATCACGATTAGTCTCAAAACAAACTGATGGGGATCGACGACGAACTACGGTCCTCTATTCGATGGGGCCCACATTTGTATATTCGCACATGAGACGTTGATCGGATCAACGATCCGAGACCACAAGGGCGTCCGGAGCGACATTTTAGTATTTATATGTATCTTTTTTTTTATTTGGACTTGTATTTAGTGTTTTATAACACCGGGCATAACGACCAATCATAGTCATTCACGATGAGTGCCCAACCGCCCCTCTCGTTATAAATAGGGGTGGAGACTTTCATTTTTAGTGTTGTTTGTTTGTGAGAGATTCCAGTCGACAATCCAATCGTAGTGCGACCCCGGGTTGCGACGTCCCAGTTATTTTCGGCAAATTTTCGGTTCTTTTCTTAACTCCCGTAACTCCTCATGTTTCCCACGTAGTCCTCCATCCCATCCATCCACTCCCTCATCCAAACCGCAAATCCCACATACTCCTCCCTCCTAATCATCAACTCCCTCACCCAAACCGCAAAACCCATGTGCAAGTCTCGCTTTTGCACCTCGTCTTCCTCCCCGTCGCAAGTCCGACTGCAACCTCCAGCCCTGTTCTTCTTCCTCCCAGACCGCCCTCCTCCACGTAACTACTCCATTAACCAGGCCCTCTCTTTCGTCAGTCCACGGCAAGTCCTAATCCCTTACAGTCCAGCGCCGACATCTCCTCCCCCTTTCTTCCTTCCAACCCTACAGGGAATCCCCGTATCCCACGACTCCTTCCCCTGCTCTCGCTGCAAAATCCCCTCTTGCACAAGCTCTCGAGTCTCGTTCCCGTCCAAGCCATCGATTCCTTCCAGCAGCATGTGCCGCCCCTTCCCCTCTCTGTTCCCTGTCATTGGAGCCACCAAATTCCCAACTGCCGCTCGCTCCACTTCTACAACCGACCCCCCTCCTCTCCAAAGGTCCTCATCCTTCATTCCAGTACTGCAAGAATCCTGGTCTTCCACCACCCGACTACTTCCCCTCCTACCAGCACTGCAGTCCAGCCCTACTCGGATAGATCTCCGCCCCTGTTGCCGCATTCCGCCACCGTTGAACCCCTATACTCGTGAGTACCTTTATTTTAGTGTGTTTTATTGTCCTATATTGAATATTTGGATGTCGCATATTTTCAGCGGAAATCATGACTTGATTGTGTTTTTGTTTCTTTACTTTGTTCTCCTATAATCCATTCGCAAAATTTGCAGTTGGAAACACCATTTACGAAAACGAGCGTGATTTTGCTTGTGCACCGGAAAATCAAGGTTCACCCTGTGTAGATTTACTAAATTAATATAATTTTAATTGCTAACTCTTTATTTCCGGATTAGGTAAATTCATACACGCATCATTCGCATTGACACTAAGATAGATTGACATCCATAAAAATATAAATGATCCGGTTCATACAATAATGTTGAAAACAAATAAATCAAACAATAAAACTCATAATATAGGGTCCGTAAGCAAAAGAGTGGAGATCCGGTGATCGGGGAAGTGGCGGTGGCAATAGGGAGGGGAGCGGAGTGTTGCATGGTGGCTGGGAGAGGCTTTTGGTTGCTGTGTTGGAGCTGTAGGGGCAGCTGTATGAAGGATCTGGACTGTCAGATTGAAGAGGGAGTGTTTGGCCAACCCTAGGTAGCTAGAGTGGGGCTGGCAGCTGCTTTCAGGTGGGGCTGGAAGAGGTGGCAGTAGCCAAGAGGCTGCTAGGGGGCCGGCAGTGTATTAGACAACAGGGGGATGGCTCGGTTTGAAGGGGTTTTGAGGTGGGAGGGAGGTGCGGCTATGGGGTTGGGCTCAGTTTGAAGAGGTTTTGAGGTGGGAGGGAGGTGCGGCTATGGGGTAGGGTTTAGGGCAGTCGGCTGCAGCAGGGAGAGTTTTTGGGGGCGGCTGGGGATGTAAGGGATGCTAGAAAGGGCGGAAAGGCTGAGAGCCTGAGAACAAAGGGGCAAATAAGGATACAATTATACAAACCAAGAAATCAGTACCTTGGGATTTCGTGGAGTTAGCACCACGAGAGATCGCCGGATTATGGGAAGAGAGTTCTCCAAAATCTGCAATAACCATGATGACAACCGCTACCCTCTTATTTATAATAAACATGACTAGGGAAACCATCTTGGACGACAATGATTGGCCGTATACGATGGAGCGTAACCGGGTCACTTGGGTGGAGGAAGTTGATGGCAAGTTGCGAATAAACGAGCGTGACAAGGTCCAATTGTTGGAGCCACTATGTGTTGAAGACTAAGTGTCATGTAGCGTTATGCCATAATATTATAGGGTTAGCATGATGATACTGAGAGCAGCCTAGGTGCAATTCAGTTGGTTTTGCCAACAATGGCAGAGAATGAGTTGGTGGGGTGGAACGGAAGGTGAAGGTGTGACGCATGGTAGGATGTGAAAGTGGAATCTAGCAAACGCAAATCCTAAGTGTAGTGCCTGGTAAATCAAATCTCATCTAACCTTGTGGTGATGTACGCAGCCAACAAGTGATCCGACAATAAATTACAAATAATAATTAAAGCATAAAAGTCATGCAGTTTACATAAGCAGTCACAAATAATTTTAAAAGATACGCAGATAGGGTCTTCCTCCGATTGGAGGGCCAAAAGCTAACCCACGCAAGCGAAAAAGATCAGCAAATCACGATTAGTCTCAAAACAAACCAACTAAGATAGATTGACATCCATAAAAATATAAATGATCCGGTTCATACAATAATGCTGAAAACAAATAAACCAAACAATAAAACTCACAATATAGGGTCCGTAAGTAAAAGAGCGGAGATTCGGTAATCAGGAAGTGGCGGTGGCGATAGGGAGGGGAGAGGAGTGTTGCAGGGTGGCTGTCCGGGGCTGGAATGGGCTGCTGAGGACAAATTTGAGTGGATGGATGTCTTCTGGAGCTCGACAATAAGAGATGGAGGGCTGGAGGAATCGGATGAGGCTTGGGAAAGGCTTCCGGTTGCTGTGTGGAGCTGTAGGGGTGGCTGTAGGAAGGATCTGGACTGTCGGATTGAAGAGGGAGTGTTGGCCGGCCCTAGGTAGCTAGAGTGAGGCTGTCAGCTGCTTTCAAGTGGGGTTGGAGGAGATGGCAGTAGCCAGGAGGCTGCTAGGGGCCAGCAGTGTATTTTGACAACAGGGGCCGCTTCAGGGGTCTGATTCCACTGGAGCCGCCACTGATCCCACCACAACCATCCTTGATGCCTCTTGCACACGAAGAATCTCCCCCGCTTTCTGCAGTTCTTGTCGCTCCACCATCGCCTCTAGTTGCTTCCGCCGCGCAGTTCACACAACCGACATCGTCACCTCCCAGCACATCGTTGGTGCCGCCACAAACCGTCCCTACGGTCTCCACCCCGCACCCTCCGCTCCAGATACCTGCTCCGTCGGCTTCACGCCCAGCAGTGGTGCTAGCCATATCGACGGGACTTGCTATCTTTTTGTTGAGCAGGTACATAATAATTATGTTGTTAACTTGTTATTTTTGGTTTGTCAGCAGGCACTTGTATTAACATCACATGGGCCTGAAACATCACATGAGCCTGAAACATCACATGAGTGTTTATCGTCTTCGGTATTATAAATTTATAATTAGTATTTTTGATTTTTATGTAATTAATATTTATGCCTGAAATACTAATTATTTTTAATTCCACATAATACAAATGATGTCATTGTCATGTTACCCAATTTTATTACTACGATGGAGAGACAAGGAAAAATAATAACTCTGGTATTACATCCAAATGTATTTGGGACTGAAGACTCAACATGTACATACTTTGAAGTTTCAGAGTTGTTTGATTTTCTTAATATGGAAAAAAATGGAGTTAACATCATATTAGCATGTATTGGGTGAGTAATGAGTATCAAACATTACAAACTTAAGATTTTTAATTAATCTATATATTGATTATGAATTTACATGTTTTTTTACAGGTACATAGATTCACAACTAAAGAAATTTAGATACACAAGAAATGTTTCTTTTCATAATCCGACATTTATTTTTGCTTTTAAAGATAAGTATGCCAAGAAGCATATTAAATCACGAGTACAAGATCTAAAAAATAGGTTTACTCAACTCCAACCGAATTCTTTATTATTTTTGGCATATCATAGAGAATAAGTATCAATAATTATTGTTATTTTTTATTCTAATTAAGTTATTAATAATTTTATTTATTACACAGACAACATTGGATGTTGGCGATTATTGAATACAGTAAAAATACAATTTGTTGGTTTGATCCTTTAAATAGTGACATTCGTGACGATATTAAAAATGTCATTACACTGTAAGTTTATTAATTAGTTTTTTTCCTATTTGAATTTTAGATTCTGCTATAAACTAATTTTTTTTATATTTTATGAAGTGCATTTAAGGATTTGGCAAAGGATCGGAAATCCAGTTTTCAAAAACCAAAGATTTTACGGTGGAAGTCGGTAAGTTATAGCCTATATGAGTATATGTTATATATTTTTTTAATATTTAAAGTTTTAAATTCTAATATTTACTATTTGTTTAGTTTTTTAGAGCCCTAAACAACCAGATAGTATTCAATGTGGGTATTATATCATGTGCTACATGATTGACATAGTTGATGCTCTTAGGAGTACGACAATGTCATCAATGGTAAGTTAATTGTATATAGTTTGATACATGATAATAATTATGTTGAATTTATTTTAACAAATATTTTTGTTTTTATTGCAGATCTACGATGGAGTGATTGAAGTTTCGCATGAGAAAATTGATAATATGCGAAATAAAATTTGTGATTATATAATCACTTATTGTGTTACATGAAACATGATTGAAAATTTGAAACATATTTTATTTTATTGCTAATCAACTATATTGTGTAATTGTGTATTTGTGTATTTGTTACTTCATACTTTTGTAGAAATTGAACTGTATGAACTACTTGTGTATTTGTAAATTGTAATTGTGTATGGACATTGGCCCAACCTAACTCTGAATTCTATAGGTCTTGTTTCTGAAAGATGGAAGAGCAAAACATCAACAGTCTTGCTCCATCCGTTGATAGCAATGTGCTTGATCCAAAAACTGATCATAAAAGAAAAGCAAATTCAAAGGATCATGGATGGAAGTATGGACATTGGCATGACATAAAGGATAAAAATACAGTTAAATATAATTTGTGTGATAAAGTATATAAAGGTGGAATCAAAAGAATGAAACAACACTTATGTGGTGAATATGGAGATGTAGCGAAGTGTTTTAAGACTACTTCGAAAATAGCAACTGAGATGTATGCAGCTTAAATGATAAAAAAAAGGACAGGGTGGATTTGACTGTTGATGATAATAATGTGAGTGAACAAGAAATAGAGCGAACATGTTCACAGAATGTATCTCCGGCATTATCTACAGCTAAAAGTTCATTTGTCCCAAGTTCTGGGACAAGTGCCAAAAAGAGAAAAGTACTCCACCTTCCACAAGAACGGGGCCCTATGGATGCTCATGTGAGACGTGCTCCCGAAGATGTAGTTGATGAAAGACGTGTTAAAGGTCCTGCACAAACTACTATTAAGAGATGTTTTAGATCTCCTGAAGAGAAAAAGAGAGTTGATGGCTATGTTGTTGATTGGTTCTATGAATGTGGAATTTCATTCAATGCTGCAAAGGCACGAAGTTTTGAAATAATGCTTGAAGCAATTGGACAGTATGGGTCTGGTTATAAAGGTCCTAGTTATCATGATTTACGAGTCTCTTTGTTACTAAATACAAAAGATAAAGTTAAGGAGATGAAAACAAAGTATCAAGTGTATTGGAGGAGATATGGTTGCACTCTTATGTCATATAGTTGGACAAACAGAAGAGAGAGACATTTGATCAATTTCCTAGTAAACTGTCCAGAAGGAACTTATTTTATGGGTTCCGTAGATGCATCCGGTCATATTCAAGATGCTACAATACTATCAGAGTTGCTTGATAGTAAGATTACAGAGATAGGAGCAGATTGCGTTGTTCTGGTAACTTTTTTGGTTATACTAATTTTCATATTTCATGTTTAATAGTCTACAACTATAGAGTATAGAACTATAGATATATAAAGTTATGTTGTATGCAGGTAGTGACTGACAATGTCTCTAATTATAAGGCAGCTGGTAAAATTTTAATGGAGAGAAGACCCACATTATTCTGGACTCCTTGTGCAGCTCATTGTATTGATCTCATGCTAGAAGATATAGGCAAGCTACAACAAAATAAAATGGTGATAAAAAGGCAAGGATGATTACAAATTTCATCTACAGGCACACTCGTCTACTTGATGCAGTAAGGACTACTATAAGTGGTGATCTAGTCCGGCATTCAGTGACTAGATTTGCAACATCATTCCTTACTCTACAAAGTGTGCTTAAGCATAAGGAGAAGTTGAAATTGTTCTTTGTGTCGCCTTTATGGAATGTTGTTAATCTGGCAAAAACCAAAGTCGGAAAACAAGTTGTTGAAGCAATTCTTTCAACTGTTTTTTTGGAATTGAGTAAGAGATTGCCTAAAGGAGGAAAGTCACTGATAGCCGTTTTGCGATTAGTAGATGGAGATGAAATGTCAGTTATGCCTGAAGTATATGTGGCAATGGAAGAAGTCAAACAAAAGATCAAAGATCATTTTGATAATAAAGAAAGATTATATAAAAAGATTATTGACATTGTTCAAAATAGGTGGACAAATCAAATGGAGCAACAATTGTATAGGGCGGCTTTGTTTCTAAATCCAAACAAATATTTTGAATACGAGGAAAAACATACTAATGATACTTGGAAATTTCAAGATGCTTTCAATGATGTTATTGCAAGACTAATGCCCGATCAACAATTGCAAGACAAGATTGCAGAGCAAGGCACTAATTATAAAACATCTCGAAATAGTTTTGGAAAGCCTATGGCTATTAGGCAACGAACCACCTTAAATCCAAGTAAGTATTGATTACGTTTTTATTTTTTCTTAAATTATTTATATGTTATACTAATTTATATGTCTTAAATAAATAGTGGATTGGTGGGGTGCACATGGAGGATCGAATGTTGACCTTACAAAGGTAGCATTGCGCATACTTGGCTTATGTTGTTCTTCTTCTAGTTGTGAGCGCAACTAGAGTACTTTTAAGTTTGTAAGTATACAAATATTTAATATAAAATTAAACTTGTTTTATCTACTAACAAGTAACAAGTTTGCAACTATCTTGATTCAGATTCACACAAAGAAAAGAAATAGACTGGAGCATCAAAGACTTAATGATCTTGTATACATCCAATACAATCGTCGTCTACAAGCACGATTCCAAAAAAGACGTGAAAATGGAAGAAATTACAATCCTTTAGTGCTTGATGAGCTAGATTGGAGTAGAGAGTGGATGATGAACCAACCAGAAGAAGCTTTAGTTTATGATGATGATGATCTCACATGGGAAGCTGTAGAGAGAGCTATTGGGACTGGGGCTCGAAATTTAAAAAGTGGAGCTCCAGCTAATCTTGAAATAATAGCTGAAGGGGATGAAGATCTAGATTATTTTTGCGTTGCAAATGATGATGAAGATCTTGTTGATAATTATGGGCAAATAACGAGTACCTCAAACCAACTAAGCTCATGCAATGTCAATGACGATTTACTAGATGATTCTATTTGATCTAAAAACATTATTAATGCTATTGTGTATCAGTGTATGATGATAACATTTTTGTATTGGGTGAAATTGTTATAATTGTCATTATATATATTGATTCTGAATATATTGATTTTGAATATATTGAATAAAACATGTGTAGCTGAATGCTGAATGACTACTGGCAGTGTTGGTAAATTCTTTTTTTTTAACTGGGAATATATACAGCAGTTATTATAATAACCGTTGTCTATAGTGACTACTAGAGGACTATAGACATTGGTTATTATAATAATTGTTGTCTATAGTGACTGTCAACAACGGTTATTATAATAACCGATGTCTATAGTCCTCTGGCAGTCACAATAAACAACAATTATTATAATAACCGTTGTCTATAGTGACTGCCAGAGGACTATAGACAGCGATTATTATAATAACTATTGTCTATAGTCCTCTGGCCGTCACTATAGACAGCGGTTGTTATAATAACCGTTGTCTATTAGTCTTCATTTGTTTTTTTTTAATAAGTAATTGTCGCCTGACATTTGCTCGTCTTATTGTCGCCTAAGCGTCAAGACGCTCGCCTTGGTACGCCTTGACACCATGACAAGAATGGTTCCAACGATCCCGCTCGATTCATTCCTTCCGACTACCGCCCCCACGTCGTCACCGCTTCTCATTGTCACGTCTCACATTCATCCCAATCCTCCGTCTCCCTCAACTGTCTGCATCTACCGGGCACACTCGCCCCAACTCCGGAGATTTTATCTGACGGTCTTCCTTCCGTAAGCGCCCTCGTCATGCAAGATCCATGCAGTCCGTCGTGACACTTGTGCGCACAATGATGACCGGCCACAACAACATGCTATCGGGAGTTGTTCTGGCACAAAATTAAGGAGTCAGGCGGTCAAATCATTCGAGCCTCGTTCGAGCTTGAGGACAAACTCGATTTGAAGGGCGGATGGGATGATATGGGCTCACGATAGTCCTCGTTATCAGTTAATTTTATATATGTATTATTAAATTGTCATATTAGTATTGTCATTATTAGTGTCGTTATTTAGGGTTATTATGATGTCTCGTGTCCTTTATTTCATGTAGGTATTTTGGTAATTATCGAAGTCTTGTAATCTCTATTTAGGCTCTGTTTGGCTCGGCTGCAGCGACTGAAGAAGCAGTGGTGGAATAATCAGCTGTTTTGCAGAGTGGTGGCAGAATCTGTAAAACTGTTTGGAAGAACAGTGTTTGTCCTGCTGTTTTAAACGAAAAAGCTTTTTAAATTGTTTGGCAAAACAACTGTGCGGTGTGAATTCTATTTTTTTTTAAATTATATATAAAAAATAAAAATTTAAAGCAAACAAATTAACTTTGTTTTTATTAAGCACCCCGAAATTCTATTACACAAATTATAAGGTTTTTTCCAAAAAAAAAAAACTCATAAGCTTGATGCGCCTCGAACATTCACCAGAGCTCTCGATCACCGAACGTCAACTGCATAATAAGAGTGACGCAGCACGAATCTACGGCGGCAGATAAACGGTGACCTAACCCTACATGTTATGCAAAGCCTGACAGTGTGAATCCAAATTAGATAATAAATAATTAAATCCCACATAAATATTTCAAAGCAAGGCAAAATAATTTATTAAGCGAACAAGCATTGACTTCCCTCCGCGTGGAGGACCAAAGCACGAGCGCGCGACGAATAAACCCTGCAAATCACAATAATAATCTAACAAACAACTATCATGCAGGATATTCAAACAAGTACAAGATCCAATCCAATATGGATATGCTGAAAATAATAATCCAATACAACGAGAACTCACCAAGTAGTGGGTTGACCAAGGCACTGAAGAATTCGGAGCCGGAGATATGTGGATGACGATCCGAGGTGTAACCGAAGGAGTGAAACTGATGGTGGTGGCTGTCCTCGGCGATGGGAGATGAAGATGAACCGGAAATGGATGGATCCGTCCACGTGGGTAGAGATCCGGACGGGGGTGGATAGGTCCGATGATTTGATAACAGATCCGGGTTAGGGAATGGTGGATGGATGGGGAGAAAGCCGGATCCGGGCTGGATTTGCCTAGATCCGGGCTGCTAGGGTGCGGGAGGGGCTGCTAGGGTGGATACACGGGAGGGGGTGGACTGGCGGCTTGGGAGGGTCAGATTTGGAGGAGGTAGAGGGGGTGTGGGAGGCGGACAGCTGAGGGGAGGCTCAGCAAGGTGGCGGCTTAGAGGGGAAGGCTGCTGGGCCAGCGGCTGCAGGGAGGTAGACGACAGCAGGCAACTGGAATAGGGGGAAAACTGTTTTGGAAACTATAAGAATAGAATAGTAAATTTCATTTTTGAATAGTATAAGTGAATGGAAGTAGAGTTTTCTGGACAGCCAACCGTGGCTGGATTTTGGGGGTTGGGAGGTGTCGGCAAGGGGGAATTGGAGGGGGAAAAGTGGCCTAGGGTTAGGCCAAACCTTGGGGATGGAGATACAAGCCTAGGAGTCGTCACTTAGGGTTCCACGGAGTCAGCACCGTGGGATGATCGCGGGAATCCGGGAATAGCTTCCTCCAAATTCTGTCATGCCTCAAAACCAGCCACTACATGTCTATTTATAATAAAATAATGACTAGGGCATCCCACCTTCAACGGCTATGATTGGTCGGAGGTGGGGTCACCTAAATACATCAAAACAAATGCAAAAATAATAGACTAATATATCAAATTGATTCGCAACGCGAATCCGAACACATCTACGGAGTCCGATCGTCGATCCGGGCACGTCATATATGGAAAGTCGCCAAATCAGCCCTGAATGGGCCCAAAGCTCGTCCTCGCCTCTGCTCCGCATCAATCTCCCTGGCTTGAAAGAATTCATCTTCCGATGAATAGGGGTCAGAATTCTCTCGTTGAATGCCAGGTAAAACTCGAAGAGGCCCGCCAGAGGTCGTCCAAGTGTCGTCGCTGAAAAGTGGCCTCGCCAATCAACTCCCCCTAACTGAAAAGCCGTCAACTCCGGTGAATGGAGACGGTCGTACTGAAGTCGAAGTCCAGGGGCGAACTGATCAAGCTCTGCTGCAAGTACCAAGATGTCATCAACGTCTGTAGTAGGAATGTACCGACGGAATATGATCTCCGTGATGCTCTCAAAGCTCAACTCACGAGTGGTGGATCCCGGTGCGATCGGCGGCGCCGTGGGTAGAACCAAAGAAGATGAGTCCCCAGGTGGGTGGGTGTCAGAAGTGTGTGAGTAGAGGTGGCCATCAGACCTGGGTGGGCTATGAGGATGGTAAGGCAACGGGAGTGGAGGTGTGGGCGGCTGGAAGTCTCCACTGCTTGGGTCCACATACTGGCGAGGCTCGCAGTACGGCGGCATATCTTCAACACTAAATACCAGGTGGATACCCATACTTGTAGGGATATCAAGATCGTAGATGTTTGCTTCGATCTGTCTCATGATTATATAGGGATCCATTCGCCTAACGCTAAAGCTTTTAGCAAGCCTCGCACGGAGCATCACAACGCAGATTCTCACCATCACTTGCTCGCCTTCATGAAGTACCTGCACTTGCCAATGAACATCCGCATGTGATTTACAAGATTTATTACCAATATGAATTTTTCGTCGGACCGACTCGTGACATACATGCAAACGATGAACGGACAACACAACAGACTTGTACAAATGATGAAGAAACGACTCAACATACGCATGCAAATGATGCAAATGAAACATGACCGACATAACCTAGCTCTGATACCAATTGACGCTGGACGAATCTATAGGCGGCGGATAAACGGTGACCTAACCCTACATGTTATGCAAAGCCCGACAGTGTGAATCCAAATTAGATGATAAATAATTAAATCCCACATAAATATTTCAAAGCAAGATAAAATAATTTATTAAGCGAACAAGCTTTGGTTTCCCTCCGCGTGGAGGACCAAAGCACGAGCGCACGACGAATAAATCCTGCAAATCACAATAATAATCTAACAAACAACTATCACGCAGGATATTCAAACAAGTACAAGATCCAATCCAATATGGATATGCTGAAAAGAATAATCCAATACAACGAGAACTCACCAAGTAGTGGGCTGACCAAGGCACTGAAGAATTCGGAGACGGAGATGCGTGGACGACGATCCGAGGTGTAACCGAAGGCGTGAAAATGATGGTGGTGGTTGTCCTCGGCGATGGGAGATAAAGACGGACCGGAAATGGATGGATCCGGCCACGTGGGTAGAGATCCGGACGGGGGTGGATAGGTCCGATGATTTGATAACGGATCCGGGTTAGGGAATGGTGGATGGATGGGGAGAAAGCCGTATCCGGGCTGGATTTGCCTAGATCCGGGTTGCTAGGGTGCGGGAGGGGCTACTAGGGTGGATCCACGGGAGGGGGTGGACTGGCGGCTTGGGAGGGTCAGATCTGGAGGAGGTAGAAGGGGTGTGGGAGCCGGACAGCTGAGGGGAGGCTCAGCAAGGTGGCGGCTTAGAGGGGTAGGCTGCTGGGCCAGCGGCTGCAAGGAGGTAGACGACAGCAGGCGGCTGGAATAGGGGGAAAACTGTTTTGGAAACTATAAGAATAGAATAGTAAATTTCATTTGTGAATAGTATAAATGAATGGAATTAGAGTTTTCTGGACAGCCAACCGTGGCTGGATTTTGGGGGCTGGGAGGTGGCGGCAAGGGGGAGTTGGAGGGGGAAAGGTGGCCTAGGGTTAGGGCAAACCTTGGGGAGGGAGATATAAGTCTAGGAGTCGTCACCTAGGGTTCCACAGAGTCGACACCGTGGGATGATCGCGG
Source organism: Dactylorhiza incarnata (assembly GCA_033032865.1). Taxonomy (NCBI): domain Eukaryota; kingdom Viridiplantae; phylum Streptophyta; class Magnoliopsida; order Asparagales; family Orchidaceae; genus Dactylorhiza; species Dactylorhiza incarnata. The sequence goes on along the minus strand of JAWHQI010000347.1, from coordinate 1,074,450 downwards.
GAAACCGGGGGAAACCGGGAATAGCTTTCTCCAAATTCTGTCATGCCTCAAAACCATCCATTACATGTCTATTTATAATAAAATAAAGATTAGGGCATCCCACCTTCAACGGCTATGATTGGTCGGAGGTGGGCCACCCAAATACATCAAAACAAATGCAAAAATAATAAACTAATATATCAAATTGATTCGCAGCGCGAATCCAAACACATTTGCGGAGTCCGATCGTCGATCCAGGCACGCCATATATGAAAAGTCGCCAAATCAGCCCCGAATGGGCCCAAAGCTCATCCTCGCCTCTGCTCCACGTCAAAGAGTAATATAGTTAATGAATTTTATATTTATAGGTAATATAGTTTACAATATTAAACCCCTCAATGTATTATACATGTGATATTCCGTTAGTTGATCCGCTATGAAGTCCCTAATGTTTGACATTTCAGCAGCTCTCATTCCTTCAAATGTACTAGGTGCAATATTCGGATTTGGATTGATTGTTCTTGGACGATTGTTTGGTCGTAGTTCGTACGCCTCTGCATGAACAAAGCTTTCGTTCCCATCACATACATCAAACTCTGGCTCAGAACGCGATGGATGTCTTTTAATGAAGTTATGCAGGATCATCCTAGCGACCACAACGACACTACTTTGAAAATTAAACGGAGGCATTTTGCTTAGTATGCCCCACTTTTTATTCCATACACCAAAGGTCCTTTCGATCACACTACGAAGCGAGGAGTTTGCTTTATTAAATATCTCCCGACGTCCTTCTATTGGCTGATTATCCCGAGCAAAGTCCGGCAAGTGATATCTAGTTTCCGAAAAAGGTTTCAGAAGCCCTTTTTTTAATAGATAACCAGCATCCACAAGATAATATTTACCTTCAATATATGAAAGGATTAGACAATAGTCACATATAACACATAAAATAACATATGTAAAACAGATAATCTGTACCTTCAGGTGGAAACGGAAATTTACTCATTGGATCCCTTACTGCACGATGGTATATGCGGTTGTCATGTGCAGAGCCCTCCCAACCAGGAACAACGTAAGTAAAACACATTCAAGTAAAATACAATTAAAATACAATTCAAAAATATTTGGGGTGATCGGCAAAGCAATTTGAGCCAGATCTGAGTAATCGAGTGCAATACAGGTAAAATAATCGACATAATCCAGAAATCTAGAGATTTTTTAAGCATATGCGCATAAATTTTTCAAGGAATAATTAATAAAAAATAGGGATACCTAAAACTCTGCAAAAGCTCACGGAGGATATCAGTGAAGAACCCAGTGAAATCTGGAATACCAGTGAAGAACTCAGTGAAATCTGGAATAAAAAACAGGGATACGAGTGAAGAACCCAGTGAAATCGGAAATCTAGAAAAGCAACCGGTGAAGAAATCTGAAAGTGAAACCAGTGAAATCTGGAAGTGAAAACTGTTGGCTGAACACAAAAATCTGGAAGTGAAGAAATCACGAAAATCTGGAAGCGAAACCAGTGAAATGAACAACCAGTGAATGTCGTTACCTACAGTAGACGTTAGGGCTCATCGGCGTGTTGAGGGGCTAGTCGTCGGAGAACGATGGTCGCAGGTATCAGGAAAGGAGAGGAAGAACTCGCTACCAATCCCGCGGGTATCAGGAAAGGAGAGGAAGAACTCGCTACCAATCCCGCGGGTATCAACTGTTGTCTACCTGCAGTGGAGGAGAATGGTCGTCGGTGTGTTGAGGGAGACCAGTCACCGGAGAAGAACAGGCGGAGGTTGCTTATCGCCGGAGAAGTAGGGTTGCGGGAACTTGCAGGGGTTTCCGTCGCGACGGGCGGAAATGAGAGGGGGAGACGCGCGATTTCTGGAGTCGCGATACATTTTTGCAACTCCGGAATCGCGAAATAGGGCGATTTCGGCACGGCAGCGACTTCAGTCGCCTTAGCAAAAAATAAATTTGGCGCGGCATTTTCAAAAACTGCGCACCCCACTACCAAAACTCCGCGCCAAACAGAGCCTTAAGGAACTCCATGGGTCCATGAATCATTATGAATGTTTTATTCCTCTCTAATGCTTTTCTCCTCCTCACATTTCTAGGGTTAGGGTTGAGCACGACTCCCCTTCTTCCTCTCCCCTCGCATTCTCCGCGGGTTGAGCTCGGTTACCCATGTATCTCCGCCTCCACCGCCACCTCCGACGACGTTACGGGCTAGGCCCATAACAGTCATTTGTTGGTCCCTCTGCTATTAGAACTTAAGCACTGTTATGGGCGAAATTTGAATATACAATAAAATAAATAAATAATTACAATAAGCCCAAAAGGAGGATTACACTCTTACTAAAATTTCAAAATCATTTAAGGTTTGTTCGTTTGGACGGAATTCGCTTTGCGGAATTGGCATTGAGTATTAATAATTCAAATCCAGTGTTCGACTGCAAAGGAATCGGCTCGGAATTGGAAATGCTCCAATTCAATAGGTATTGTAAATGACCCGCTACCAATTCTAGTCTATTTGCCCCGGTTTTCGGTTGAAGCTCTACCCCGACATTTTTCATCCGCTCTCGTACGCAACTCGCAATTCTTCCTCCAACACCGCCGGTATTCATCGTCATTCTTTCTACAGCGCCGCTGGTATACCTTCTTCTTCCACCTCTTCTTCTCACAGTTTTTTCTCTGGTCGCAGTCATTCTCGCGATTTCTTCTCTGATCTACAAACGTTCTAGTGATATCTTCTCCGATCTGCAAACGTTCTAGTGATATCTTCTCTGATCTACAGTCGTTCTAGCGATTTCTCCACTGATTAGTCCTGTTTGTTTTTCTAGTCCGGCTTGCTTTTTAGTATTCCGCATCAAGAGCTCTTCCTTTGGATTCTATGATGATGTCAGCATTGTTCTGAATGGTGATCCTAATAAGCCAATGTCCGTTGTTGATGGAAAATAGATCTTCATAGATGGGTTTGATGATGACTTCATTTTTTCTACTGTAGCCATACTTTTTTGTAGCCTGGATTAAACGTTAGTTTAGTTTATAAAACAAGCTGACTAAGACAATCGCTGCATTTTAGAACCTTATGGAGTAAGCAGTCCACTTAATTTAGCTCATTCTTTTTTGCTCGAAATCTGTATCTTTATAAATGTGTGTTAAACCTTTATTTAGTTTAAATGAATTGAAATAAATGAAGAAATGAACATGAAATTTAAATGGAAATGATTTAGGAATTGAATTATTACAAAACTTCAATTTCAGACCAATGCCAATTTCTGCGTATATTGGATTTCAACAGAAATCCAATTCCTTGCATCCGAACGACCTTAAAGGAAAGCAAAACACAAATATAGGTTCTCGAGATGTTTGAGAAAGCAATACCAAGCAAGCTCCTTATAGAAAATTCTTATATTTTTCGCTAATAGTGTAGATTGTGATATACTTCAAAGGAAACCCAATGAAATCAGTATTTGATGCGAACTCATGTCATGTGGAATATAAGTGAATCTCCTAATTGCAAGTATGTAACTAAAAAAAATAAGGGTGGATCCAACCTGATCAATAGATCCCCGCATTCTGTCCTCGTAGATCATCCTTGAAGCTATCTTCTCTGCCTGCATATAAAAGCATGCCCATTGTTATGACAATCTAACAATTCCGAATGAGTACTGGTTATCGACCAATTGCATCACCCGTAATCCTCTCGAACAGAAGAAGATTTGGCCAGTAAACAAGCCTAAGAATAGAGATGGAAGTAAGATAGGTAGTAAAAAAGATTACAATATCCCAATAATCTAGAGGAGCGGATGGAGTAGTTCAAGAGAAGGAGCTCAACAATCTTAGGCCTCCAAAGAATAAAAAAGGGACACATGAATATATTTGTACATCACCATTAAAGTGGATTTTTCAATTAATTTTGACTCCAATTCAATATTTTGGTTGCTTCCTGCCATTTCCCTTAAATTCATAGCCAAGCTAATCCTTTCGTGCAACCTATAAACCGTGATTGATTTGGGACAATCATTTTTCTCCAAGCATATTTAATAAAAAGACCACAACTAAAATTTTGGAAGTTTTGTTTGACATGGACAAGAAGCCATCTGGGTTTAACAAGGCATATTTAATAAAAATAACTATTTTATCTTAGGGTGGTAAAAGGAGCTTCTGCAGCTTATTATATCAACAAGTTCAATTTTATCACAAGTCAGTTGTGTTGCTTGATGTACATTTTGGATGATAAAGTTTATGCATTTAAAGTGTCATCATCTCCCTAAAAGCTCAAGTGAAATTGTGATGGAAGTCAGTAATTCATGTGGTATGCAAAGTTGAAGCTCGATTATGTTTGGAACCTGGTATTGAGCAAGGACATCAAGAGACAATAATCAAGAATTAGTTTTTCTTCTTGTGAGAAGAGGGAGAAGTGCAAAGGGAAACTATAAGGGAAGATCCAAATTTCAGAAGAGAATTCGGTCTAAATTTTGCTTGTTGAGGTGGAAAAGAGGGAAAGAGAAATTATCCACAATGACAGTGGACACGGTTCAAAGTTGAAACAATTCAAATCTCAAGAGAGAAGTCAATCTAAAGTCACAATGGCACTTGTTTGTGATGGAATAAAGGGATACATGAAGAGGAATTGTACAAAGTGACAGGTGGTTAATTTCTAGGCAAATGGATGAATCGGTGAAGCTGAAACAAATGATTTCCACAATGCATTGGTTTTTACTGCAAATAGAAGGGAATTCTGGACTGAGGTGCGTCTTCACTCTTTTGGGGTTTTTTTTTTGCATTAGATTATGGTGTTGTATATCTTACTGATGATGAGCCCATAAGGATAGTGGGTCATGGTGATGTGCATGTTACAACTTCTAATGGGAATATAAGGATGCTTCACAAGGTGAGGTATATTCCATGGGTGAAGTGGAATGTAATCTATGTTGGATAGCTGGATACATAAGGTAACATCTCTACCTTCTATGGGGGTATCTAGAAGATGAGAAGTGGCACTATGATAATAGAAAAATGAAGGTTAGCACGTGATATATTACTCAAATCACCCAGATATTTGGAACTACTGTGGGCTCAATATCTGAAGTGCATATTGAAGGGACAAGGAAATTGCAATTAATTGATTGGTCTTGTAATTTAAAATCTGTAAATTCTAATTTCCGTACAAATTATGACATTAGCCAAACAGGGAAATAAGTTTTGTACTACCTAAAAGAGGACTCAAAACTGTGTGATTGGCGTCCGTTAGTGCCAAAGTTTTGGGGCCTTCCATGATGAAATAGCTTGGTGATTTCAAATGATATATGTAAACTATATATAAATGTGTGCTTGAGAGAGAAAGAGAGAAGATGAGAAATAAATAGAAGATTTCTTAAGGCCAAGTGCAATGAATATACCTTCTGAGAAGTAATGCCTAATAAAGTGCCCAACTCCTCAAAACTGCTTTGATGGAAAAGAAATATATCAGTCAATGGTGAAAACATAAGAAGATATGCAAATAGAAAACAAAATGTATCCACCACAACCTTATATTAGTATATAGCTTGCTTGCACTCAAAAGATTATGCTCAATCATTGCTCGGTCTAGCACTGTGAAATTATCTGGTAAAAGAGCTTTCTGTCGAGAAGCATGGACAAAAGTTACATAATTATCACAAAGACAAACAATATGAAAAAGATAAAAAAAGGTGCAAACTCTAATACCTGGTGTGGTCTCAACTCATTAGCAAATGCATCGATTTCTGGCCTTCTAAGTATCCTCTCCAAATAAACCTAAAAGAACTCATTTAAACGGAACTATGTTCGAAAGAGGAACTTAGCTAACTATAATTCTATCTAGTATTGTCGAAAAATTTAAAACAACATAAAATACCTTCTGCAATATAGGATAGATCTTCAATTTTGTACACCGCTCGTCCTAGTTACATATGATAAAAACAAGTTATTTACAGAATTATAATTTTAGCAAGAAAAGATACATAACATTTTCAACATACAAATCAATTAAGATTCAGCAATGTAACACTAAAGTGTAAGTATACTACCGAAAGGATATAGGTATTGTAGAATGATGTAAAATAAGTTGCGACAAAAGATTGATGGGAGAGATCTTGATGGGGATCGACGTTAGACTACGGGCCACTATTCGGCAGGGCCCGCATCGTGTATTCATGCAGGAGGCGTTGATCGGATCGACGATCCGAGACCACGAGCGCGTCTGGAGCACTGTTTTAGTGTTTCTATGTATCTTGTATTTTTTTTATGTGGGACTTGTATTTAGTGTTTTAGGACACCTAACGTAATGGTCAATCATAGCGGTTCACTCCGGGTGCTCAACCGCCCCTCTCGTTATAAATAGGGGCGGAGGCTTTCAGTTTCAATCATTGTTTATTTTGTGAGCGAATACAGAATCGATAATCACTCGTGGTGCGACGCCGCGAAACCCCGGAGTGCGACGTCCAAGTTTAGTTCGTGCAATTTTCATTCCATTTTCTTCTCATGTAACTCATATCCCGTAAAACCTCCCTTACACCACGATTTTCACCATTCAACCATCAATCGCAAGTCCCGTTCCTCTCGATTACAGAAAACCGCCACCCACGCTCATTGTTCGTCTTCCTCCCTACCACATCTCCCATTCGACTAAAACCAACAACCCTAAATCGCTCACGTCGACGCCATCACCCCTCTCTCGTTTGTCCTGTGGATTCTCCTTCTCCGAAGCCGCAGTGCCATCCCCTTTCCCATGCGTCTCCGTTCTCCTCATCTCAGTCCACCTCCATCATCAACACATCGCTTCTCCAACCTCACGTCTCAACCCGCGCAAATCCCCACCAGTTTCTTCAACCTCCTAACTGCAGACTCTTCTCTATCCCCCAACCCAGCCGCAGCCCACAACAGTTACCCTCATTCCAATCGGCAACTTTACTTCCACTCCCTCCCGCAAACCTTGGTTCCTGCCCTTGTTACTTGTTGCAAGCCCGAGCCCCTAACCACAGATCCCTGCCACCAGCCATTTGTCACCCTCGGTTTCCTGCAGTCAAGACCACCTCCTACTCACAACAGTCGTCGGCCAACACTTCTCTCCGCCGGTTCTCATTGCTTGGGAGTATTTTGTATTGTGTTTCTTCGACCTCCTAGTTGTTTAGAGATTATTTACTTGTGTTATAGTTGCACTTTCTTCATTCTTCTAAGTTTTCATTTGCGAAAATTGTAGTTGAAAGCACTCTTAGTGAAAGTGATAGTGATTTTGCTTAAGTACCTGAAGTTGAAATTCACATTGTGATTAATTTGCTAAGTTTATATAATTATCATTGTCAAGCTTTCATTTCCAAATTAAATTAAATTACTCACGCATCATTTAAATTGGGATCGTTTGAGTCCATCTTGCATTACTCACATAGGATTGCATTAGCTTCGGCACAATCACCTCGCACAGCCTACCCTGCGTCAAATTGGTATCAGTGGCAGATTAGGCCCACTTGCATGTTACGTAGCAGTAGGCCTCATCATCATTCCATGTTCGACCCGAACCTTACCGACGAGAGAACCACTAACTCCAACTCCGAAATGACACCTGCGGAATTTCAACGGCTAATGATAGATCGGTTCGATCAAATGAATGCTCAATTTGTCTATCTACGCACCCGCATCGACGTCCTTGAGGATCATCGAGAGGATGACACTCCCAAGAGGAGTGAAAATCCACCCACTCCACCTGACATTCTCTTTGAGGAAGAACGTGACGCCCCCCACCTCAAGATTGGAGTGCTAGGAATCAGCCACCACGAGAGCCTGCCCCACACCAGAGGCGACCCCTCGATCAATTTCACGACCATCAACCTAGACCTGCCCCGGATAGACATCTCTACCCTCAGGAGGACTATACACCTCGGCATCCAGCCCCTCATGATCGAGTTCAGGGTCGTTTTGACTACAGACAGGATAATTACTTTGACGAGTATCCTAAGCCATGTAGAGCACAACACGCGAGGACGGCATTACTCGTTGCATACGCATTGACGCTCCCACCTTCGACGGTCACCTTGACCCGAAGGCCTTCAGTGATTGGCTTCAGGAGATGGACCACTATTTCAAGTGGTATGATATGACCAACGAGCAATGCGTTAGATTTGCGAGGATGAAACTGGTTGGTCCAGCCAAGATTTTCTGAACAAACCTAGAGAGATCTCTTCATCGAGATGGATACCGTCTTATTATCCGTTAGGAAGACATGAAACGACGATTTGAAAGATAAATATCTTCTTGCCTCCTATCGGGACCCGTTGTTAAACAAGCTTTATGTGTTGTGATGAGTAGTTTATATACTCATCTTTTAGTATAGTTTTAATATATTTTTAATATAAAATTATAAAAATTATATGAATTATATCATATAAATCTTTCTTTTTATATATATACATATGTTTGTGTTTATATATATCTATACTATTCTAAAAAGAAATATGATGGTCTGCGAATAGCGTGAGATCAAAAATCCCCAAAAAATTAGGACCGTCGGATATATGGCTTCAAAATACAGGAGCCGTCCGATCAAATGGAGCTGAAGTGCAAATAGCCAATCTTTGGATTTTCCAAAATCCATTCTCCTGAAATCCCCCGATAGCAGCTCGCCAACATTCCCCTCCTCCGCCACTTCCCTTCACCGCCGCCGCCGGAGCCACCAACGGCCTGACCGGAGACCCCCGGCGAGTTCGCCGGACACCGGCGAACCTACCGGGGTGAGTCCGGCGACGCTCCGGCAGGGCCACCGCTCGCTCGCTCGCTGCATCGACGGACGTTGTTTTGGCTTCCTATCGCCGCTCAGGTTCGTTCGCCACCAACGACTTCTTGCTTCCTCTCCGTCCAAACCCATCGCCGGTAAGACTGATTTTGTTTTTATTTCCATTTCGTTTTCTGCTTCGGTTTCGTTTTTATTTCAATTTTGATTTCTTTCATTTCTTGATTTCTTTCATTTCTTGATTTCTCCACCAATGTCACGCAAGATTTGATTTCTCCACCAATGTCATCTTTTTGCAATGGAGAAGCTGCAAAATAATTATGTTTTTCCAATGGAGGACTCTACATCGATGCAGCTCAAGCTGTCGGGACTTCTTAAGGTAAGCTTTAACCTCTGTATTTTATTCCAATGAGTTTTTTTATTTCTTAGGATTTGCAAAATTGATCTATCCTAATTATGGCTGTTGGAGAGATTTGCAGCATCTTTGTGTGCAGGGCTCTTTTTGTGTGTAGGCTACAACAAAAGTTATTCAAGATGCTCACCAGGTGTTTGCTGAATTTCCTCTTAGAAATACCGTTTGGTTTCCATTTTATCCTTCTTTCAGACGCTATTTTTTTTTACTTAGGCATAACCGCATAAGTAGGTTTGGATACAGTTTTTTGGGTTCTTATTTTCAAGATAAAAATATACAATAATCCATTAGTTAGTTTCACAGTTTTTGCATTGAGTTCATATCACATCCATTAGTCAATGATTATGATTCATAATTATGATTTGTTCCCCTCTAAGCCCCTGCCAATTGAATTGCAGCTTATCATTCCTTCATCTCTATATATGCCTGTAATCAAATGTTATAGAAGTTTTTTAATAAAAAAAACTCCCTGAATTTGACCTCTATCTTTAATGTATAATCAATTTCGAAATAATGATTTGATATGAATCTCGGCTATGTGCGTTGAGCATTTGTGCTTTCCCGTCTGAAAAATTAAAATACATTTATGAACTAACGACATTGACAAATTCATATGAGATATAGCATCATTGGAAGAAGAAAAAAATTATTGATCCCGCTCTTCTATTTTTGCAGGTATTTGGCGGCGAGTCCACCCCCTTCACAAAGGACATTCTTGCCGGGTTGACATCGTTGGATTATATCTCTGCCGGCGATTCTACCCCCTTCACCTACTCTATCAAAAAATAAAGTAAGCTCTTTCAAAACCTAAACTCCTACATGCAATTTAACTGCTTAGCAAATCCCTTTTTTATTTTGATATCCATAACATTATTGTCAAATAATTGAATTTTAAATGCCCAATATCACTTTTTGTTTATAATGATTCTTGCCAAACGTCGATCTTGCTTCTCCTCACCTGGGCGGGCTAGGGCATCTTCTAGGTGCCTCTAATTCTGCAAAATGGCCAAAAAAAATTCTGACCTAGCAATGAACTCATTAAGCAATTTCTTAAAATCATCCTCATTTATTTTTGAATTCCTTTTTTGGTTTGATATTCTCGCTGATGATGCCAAAAGTTCAACTCTTTGCATTTGCTTGAAGAGTTCTCTTCAAATTTTTCACATGATTTTATTCCTGCTCCTCATATTTATATTTTTTCTTTTTTGTTTCTTTGTCATTGTGAGGTATTTAATTAAAATATTTTGCTTGATGTGTATTTTAAAAAAACATTATCCGTGTTGTTATTGTCTATAAAGTGAAAGAGTTCTCAGATTTGAGTTGTATGCGTTGACACAAGGCATTAAGATCGTTGACTGCAAAGGCAGCGGAAGGCACGCTCCATCCCCCATCACGTCAAATATCTCAGTTCATAAGAGGTATTATTGTTCTTTGCAATAGTTTTAATTGCATATTGCTTTTTCTAAAATCATCTTATGTATAATTTCTTTCAAAATAATCGTTTGGTTTCTTCTATGCAAGCGAATCTTTTTTCTATTTGAAATTACTATACCACACTAACAACCCATCTACCCTTGGACAATGAAACACAACTAAAGTATGATTCCAATTGAATCTTAATAATAAGGCAGCAATTAAAGTAATACATAGTTTATTTTATGTATTTTTTGAGCTTGGGTTGAATAATTAAGGATCTGTACCCAAGACATATTTATTTGTATTAATGTCATCGCTCTCGCACAAATATCGCCCATGTGACAAATGTCGCCCCCACGACAAATGTCGGTCCCACGACAAATGTCTCCGCCCACGACAAATGTCTCCGCCCACGACAAATGTCTCCCCCCACGACAAATGTCGCATTGGATATGGGCGGAGCCCCGTGCCTGTCACTCGTGTATATATATATATATACACATATATATAAAGTTCTTTGAGCTTCTACAGTGCATAGGCAATCCGTCGCAACGTGATGAAAGAGAGAGGGAGAGAGAGGAGAGAGGGGAGAGAAATAAAAAAACAAATTATATATAAGGGAGAGAAAGAGGGCGGGCGGGAGAGACAGGGGGAGAGAGAAAAAGGGAGAAAGAGAGAGAAAGAGTGGGGCTGAGAGAGAGAAAGTAATAAAAATTTATGTAGAGAGAGGAGAGAGGGAGGGGAGAGAGAGACGAGAGGGGAGAGAAATAAAAAAAAATTATATATAAGGGAGAGAAAGAGGGTGGGCGGGAGAGAGAGAGCGAGGGAGAGAGAGAGAGAGAGAGTGGGGCTGAGAGAGAGAAAGCATGTGCTTTTTATTAAAAAAATAGATATAGTAGTAGAGAGAGGGAGAGAGGTATTTAATAAAAATGTATGTATATACGAGCATCTTCGCACGGGCTACGCGCGTGCTCGATGCTCTCGGGAGGCCTTCGGCCGCATCAATGCGGGTTTCGCGGTGCTGCGGTGCGAGGGCAAGGCACTCATGACGTTGAAGATGAGCGCATCACGGGCTTTATGCGGGCGAAGCCCGCATTGATGCGGCCGAAGGCTGCCCGAGAGCATCGAGCACGGGCGTAGCCCGTGCGAAGATGCTCGTATATATATATATATAAATATATATATATATATGTTTTATATATATGTTTATTTATATATATATATATATGTTTATTTATATATATATATGTTTATTTATATATACATATATGTTTATTTATATAGGTCGATCGGAGGCCGCCAGGAGACAGTTCGTCAATCTCCCGCCCATTCGTCGAACTCTTGCTCGTTCGTCGATCGGAGGCCGCCAGGCGACAGTTCGTCGATCTCTCGCCCGTTCGTCGATCGGAGGCCGCCAGGCGACAGTTCGTCGATCTCCCGCCCATTCGTCGATCGCTCGTCCGTTCGTCGATCAGAGGCCGCCAGGCGACAGTTCGTCGATCTCCCGACCGTTCGTCGATCGGAGCCCGTGTTCGTCGATCGGAGCCCGCGTTCGTCGATCGGAGCCCGCGTTCGTCGATCGGAGCCCGCGTTCGTCGATCGTGGCCATTCGCCGTTCGTCAATCGCCCGTCAAAACAGCTCCGTCGGCCACCTCCAGCTCCTCCACCATGCAAGCAGCAAACCCCTGCACCTTCCATGCAAGCCTCCGGCCACCACCATGCAAGCAGCTCTCCACCGTCCACGTCCACCTCCATGCAAGCATCTCTCCACCGTCCACGTCCACCTCCATGCAAGCCGTCGGCCACCATGCAGCAATCAATTCCGTTTCCTCCACGTCAGCGATCCGAGCTCCTCCACTTCCGCCTCCTCTATGTGCGGCTCCTCCTCCATACAGCGCCATCACCTCCAGCGATCCAGCCCGGGCTCCCCTTTAATGCTATCGTTACACTATGACAGCCTAGTCCTCCACGTCAGCAATCCAAGGCCTCCTCTTCAATGCTCCATTGATGCCGCCTCCAACTCAGCCTCCAATTATTGCAGTCAGCCTCCGCACGCCCATACAGTTTCAATTCCAGAAAAACCTATATAAAGCCAGCTCCAGCAGATTTTTACAGAGGAATTTTGGAGACGAATTTTAGGACTTAGACTCTTCTTTTCATGTTTTATTTTCATGTATTAGTATTTCTTGTAGTTTTCTTTCTTCCTCGAAATTATACCTTCAATTAATTAATATGTAGCTTTCAATTCATATCTTGTAACTTTTCTTTAGCAATTTAATAAAATTGTTCGTTTGTTCTCTCATTTTCCCCTCTTATTTTATCATGTACTCTTTTACTTTTGTTAATTCCTTAATCTCAATGAGTAACTAAAATATTATTAGTACTCGATCGAGATGATCCAAGGAATAATAAAGATTTTGAAGTTATTTAGAATTGCACTTTCTTTTTTCTAAGCTTAAGATTTATCTTTAATTTTAAGATAACGAGATTATATTTTCGATATATAAATCTTGTTCTTGTTTTCGTTCTTTAGTTAGCCGAGAGACTCGTAAGACGAATCGATCACTCAAGAATAAAGAAGAGTAGAATGCAATCCTCGAGAGAGGACGGCGTTACCCTTCCGGATTGGAGTAAAAACCAATAGCGGGATTCACCTCGTAAAGCAAGTATTAAGTTATCGACTATAGAATGAGAATTCGGTTGATATTTCCTAATCTTAGTTGGACGTATTCTCGACCCAAGGTACGTTCATAATTCGGGAATCTCCACGGTCATAGCTGTTTTATTAAGAGAATGCAATTTTATTCTTCTTATTTTTATCTCCAAAGTGATTCAAAGATCGAGTGTTAATCGTCATTTTTATTCTTTATTTTAATTCTTCTCTCTTTAGTGCAAAGACCAAATCCTAAACTTTTAATTGATAAAATAATAGAGATTTCCTTGAAGTAAGAGTACTCAACCACCCCGAGTCTAATACGACCTTGGTTTTTACAACCTATACTACATTCGATACGGTACACTTATCGTTATCGTTTGCGGATATAGTTTTGCGCATCAAGTTTTTGGCGCCGTTGCCGGGGAATACGGTTGATATTTCGAAAAAAAGAAATATTTACTATTTTTATCGTTCTCTTTCTTCTCCCCCTTCTCTTAAAAATTTAAAAAAAAATTAAAAAACGTAATCTAAATTCTCGGAAAGGACGCTTTGAGCTTGAATTCCCATCACAGGCTCTAGTACCTTGCAAGCCCTTCACCGGGTTGACCTTGGGAAGTCCGGGACTAATTTAACCCGCTTTTTGAAAAAATTTATAAAAAATATTTTTTTTATATATATTATAATAATATTCTAAAATTCCATTCATTTAAGTGAAAGTTGTTTCCTTTTTTTTATTATGAAATTATCTGAATTGGCCGTTAAAGTTGTCGAGCCTCAAAACAAAGTATCTCTTACAAGCCGCATGAAAGCGCCAAATTAGTTGTTATTATTGTGGTGCGCCTAATCAAAGTGAGGAATGTTATTTGCATTCATATTCTCAAAATAATTATTATGAAAATAATTTTTTCAATATTATGTAAATAATTTTGATAATAATTACGATTATAATTTTCATCTTTTCAAGAAAATAATTTTTCAAACTTTGATGAAAATATTTTTTCTAAAATTCATGAGAATAATTTTTCGGCGTTTGATAATTGTTGTTCTAGCCCCGAAGTCGATTATTTTTGGTGGCAAGCTCACCCGGATAGTTCTCGGAGCGATGAAGATAAATCTTTAGATCCGAATTTTTGTTCTTCTTCTTATACGCCGCAATTTTCGTTCTCTAATTTTGGGGAAATTCCGCCGATTCAAATAGATACTTCCCCTCAAAACTTAGATAAAAATATGACTTCTTCTAGTGTTTTTTCTCCATCCTTTGATAATTTAGTTATGGAGGAACATGTGCTTTCATGTAATCTCATAACTTCTTTTACCAAAGATGAAGAAATATTCTCTTACCAAGAATTTCTTAATGTTTTGGGCACCCCGGATGAAATAGAAGAAGAACAAGTTTCTTCCCCCACTCCACCCGGATCATATTTTCTTTCTCATTAATTTTCACAAAATTCTTCTATTTTAGTTCAACCGAAAATTCATGAAAATCTTGTGTCCGAAAATTTTATTCCGCTTGGTAATGCACTAGATTTTTCAAAAGAAAATTTTATTGTAGAAAAGGAACAACCGGAGCTTAATCATTTATTTTCGCAAGCACCTCCTTCTTGCGAAAAATTATCTGACACGTTTAATGGTGATTTTCTATATACTAATAATTTTTAGGTTGAAGATGAGTCGTTGCTACCCCAATTAATTGATGATCCATATGCCGCTCATCTTTATATTTTCAAATCACCTCAGGTATGTATAGGTGATTTGGATTTGTATATTCAAGTCCAACGACAAACGGAGAATCACATGTTAGGCGAAGGAGTCGCCGGGCAACGGATGACGGCATACTCACCTCAGCGTGAATTAAGGGAGTTGCCAGTACATTTTAAATTTATATATCTGTTTAGCTAACACTAACCGTCTAGCTTAAAGACGGGAAAAAGAAAGCGCTCTTGGGAGGCACCCCTTGCTTATCTTTAATTTTATGTATTTTTCTTTTAAAAGTTTATTTTTCAAGTGTTCTTCATACTTAGTTTTAAACATTGGGGACAATGTTTAATTTTAAGTATGGGGGTGTAGCTTTGCATTCACTGTATTTTTATTTGAAAAAGAAAAAAAATTATAATTTAATAAAAATCTAATTTCTTGGAAAGGGCGCTTTGAGCTTGAACTCCCATCACAGCTCCTAGTACCTTGCGAACCCTTCACCGGGTAGCCCTCGGGAAGTCCAAGAAATAATATCTATAAAAATAATAAATACGTCTTGCCTTGTATTTTATCTTTCTAGAAATCTAGTTTGAGGGTTGATTATAAGTATTCTTACATTTTTAACTTAGCTAATATTTTGTTTTATCAGAATTTGTTAAATTTAAATTTAATTAATTTAGTTTTAAGAAACACTTTATGTTTTTAATTCAAATAGAGAATTTATTTAGCACTACTTCTCCGTTTAATTTTAAATAGCTTCACTTTGTGGTAAATTGGCTAAACATCTCTAGATTTCTATTATATTCTCTTTTAACTTTAAGATCTTAGGAAATTTCATTCCACTAAAAAGTTGCTCTCAAAATAGTTTAATTTATAAATAGTTTAATTTATAAACTAGAAGTATTTCTTCCCCCTCACCCTTTGTTGGCAAATAAAAAAAATATATAGAAAAAGATCATATGTCATGGGAATAAGAGGATAAAATTCATTATCTTCTATACATATGCACCCAAAATCATTTAAAAGATTATATGTCATAAAGTAAGAGGATAAAATTCATTACTTTTAAACATATACATTTTGGGTTTTTTGAAGAGAAATTTTAAAAAAGATTATATGGCATGGAAAAATTCTTTATTTTCCTAAACATATACAAACTCGTATTCAAATAAGGTGAGAGGATAAAAT
Source organism: Dactylorhiza incarnata (assembly GCA_033032865.1). Classification (NCBI taxonomy): domain Eukaryota; kingdom Viridiplantae; phylum Streptophyta; class Magnoliopsida; order Asparagales; family Orchidaceae; genus Dactylorhiza; species Dactylorhiza incarnata. The sequence goes on along the minus strand of JAWHQI010000347.1, from coordinate 1,058,358 downwards.
TCATCACATTTATTTTAGTACCTCTTCATTTTGTCATTTCGTTTAAACTCATCCCTAGCCAATTTCATTGTTTCTAGTCCTAAACTAAATTATTAAGAGAGCAATATTTTGGTAGGTGTTTTTTCCTTAAGTTTCTTTTATGTTAAAGTGTTTATAATTTCAATCTATTCTTGTTTGAAAATTTCTATAATTTTGTTTGTTAAATAGTTATCTTAAGAAGTAGTTAGCTAAACAATTTTTTCTTTTTAAATTATCACCATAACTTATGACTTAATTCTTGAATTCCTAGAATTTACTTTTAACTTACTCTTGGTTTAATGAAATTTTAGTTAAATTAGAAATAATATCGATGTCTTGTAATTCTTTCCTCATTCTTTTGCTCTGGAATAACAAAAGCTCAAGTATGGGGGGTATTTGATGAGTAGTTTATATACTCATCTTTTAGTATAGTTTTAATATATTTTTAATATAAAATTATAAAAATTATATGAATTATATCATATAAATCTTTCTTTTTATATATGTACATATGTTTGTGTTTATATATATATATATATGTTTTATATATATGTTTATTTATATATATATATTTATTTATATACATATGTGTTTATTTATATATACATATACGTTTATTTATATAGGTCGATCGGAGGCCACCAGGAGACAGTTCGTCGATCTCCCGCTCATTCGTCGAACGCAGTTCGTCGAACTCTTGCTCGTTCGTCGATCGGAGGTCGTCAGGCGACAGTTCGTCGATCTCCCGCGCATTCGTCGAACGCAGTTCGTCGATCTCTCGCTCGTTCGTCGATCTCTCGCTCGTTTGTCGATCTCTCGCTCGTTCGTCGATCGGAAGCCGCCAAGCGACAGTTCGTCGATCTCCCGCCCATTCGTCGAACGCAGTTCGTCGATCGCTCGCCCGTTCGTCGATCGGAGGCCGCCAGGCGACAGTTCGTCGATCTCCCGATCGTTCGTCGATCGAAGCCCGTGTTCGTCGATCGGAGCCCGCATTCGTCGATCGGAGCCCGCGTTCGTCGATCGGAGCTTATTCGTCGATCGTGGCCCTTCGACGTTCGTCGATCGCCCGTCAAAACAGCTCCGCCGGCCACCTCCAGCTCCTCCACCATGCAAGCAGCTCTCCCGTGCACCTTCCATGCAAGCCTCCGGCCACCACCATGCAAGCAGCTCTCCACCGTCCACGTCCACCTCCATGCAAGCCGTCGGCCACCATGCAGCAATCAATTCCGCTTCCTCCACGTCAGCGATCCGAGCTCCTCCACTTCCGCCTCCTCTATGTGCGCCTCCTCCTCCATACAACGCCATCACCTCCAGCGATCCAGCCCGAGCTCCCCTTTAATGTTATCGTTACACTATGGCAGCCTAGTCCTCCACGTCAGCAATCCAAGGCCTCCTCTTCAATGCTCCATTGATGCCGCCTCCAACTCAGCCTCCAATTATTGCATTCAGCCTCCCGCCCATACAGTTTCAATTCCAGAAAAACCTATATAAAGCCAGCTCCAGCAGATTTTTACAGAGGAATTTTGGAGACGAATTTTAGGACTTAAACTCTTCTTTTCATGTTTTATTTTCATGTATTAGTATTTCTTGTAGTTTTCTTTCTTCCTCGAAATTGTACCTTCAATTAATTAATATGTAGCTTTCAATTCCTATCTTGTAACTTTTCCTTAGCAATTTAATAAAATAGTTCGTTTGTTCTCTCATTTTCCCCTCTTATTTTATCATGTACTCTTTTACTTTTGTTAATTCCTTAATCTCAATGAGTAACTAAAATATTATTAGTACTCGATCGAGATGATCCAAAGAATAATAAAGATTTTGAAGTAATTTAGAATTGCACTTTCTCTTTTCTAAGCTTAAGATTTATCCTTAATTTTAAGATAACGAGATTATATTTTCGATATATAATTCTTGTTCTTGTTTTCGTTCTTTAGTTAGCCGAGAGGCTCGTAAGACGAATCGATCACTCAAGGATAAAGAATAGTAGAATGCAATCCTCGAGAGAGGACGACGTTACCCTTCCGGATTGGAGTAAAAGCCAATAGCGGGATTCACCTCGTAAAGCAAGTATTAGGTTATCGACTATAGAATGAAAATTCGGTTGATATTTCCTAATCTTAGTTGGGCGTATCCTCGACCCAAGGTACGTTCATAATTCGGGAATCTCCACGGTCATAGCTTTTTTATTAAGAGAATGCAATTTTATTCTTCTTATTTTTATCTCCAAGGTGATTCAAAGATCGAATGTTAATCGTCATTTTTATTCTTTATTTTAATTCTTCTCTCTTTAGTGCAAAAACCAAATCCTAAACTTTTAATTGATAAAATAATAGAGATTTTCTTGAAGTAAGAGTACTCAACCACCCCGAGTCTAATACGACATTGGTTTTTACAACCTATACTACATTCGATACGGTACACTTGTCGTTATCGTTTGCGGATATAGTTTTGCGCATCACGTTGCACCAGGGCACGCTATCTGGAGCGGAGTACATGTCACGATTTGATGAGCTATCTGTAAGGAGTGATCTACGAGAAGAGACTAGTGTCACCGCTTCCCGATTTCGTTCTGGATTGATATCTGAGTTACATAGGGAGCTTATTCCCCATCAGATGGAGACGGTAGAACAAGTTTATCAGATGACCCTTGAGTACGAGCAGTACCTGCAACTCCCTGGTGCCCATCAGGCTCCATCCAGATCAGATGGTCCCATGTTTAGGAGGACGCCGCATGTCACTACCACTCCTGCAGGACCCTCTCGTGTTCCCATGGACACGAAGGGCAAGGCTATGACCACCGGACCTCACACGACCACCAGGTCAGGGAACGTTCAGTGTTATCGTTGCTCGGGTAGGGGCCATATGGAGGCTCAATGCCTTACAAGGAAATTGTTAGTTGAAGAAGGCGAACCCAGTGTTGATGCTGAGGAGGTCACCGATGAGGAGATTGTTTCCACCGTCGAGAACGGTTGGGAGAACGATGCGGAGCGCTCCCTAGAGTTAGGTGTTATACGACGTCTCCTTTACACCCCACCCCACACACTAATAAGGATTGGTGTCGTACGACGATCTTTTATGCTTTCTTTCCCAGCGTAGGCAGTCCCTGCAAGTTGGTCATTGATAGCGGGAGTTGTGTGAACATTGTGGCCCAAAGAGCCTTAGAGCGGATGCAGGTAACCCCTGAGCCTCATCCCCATCCTTATCGAGTTATCTAGGTCGATAAGACGGCCATACAGGTTACCCAGAGGTGTCTGGTTCCGATCACTCTCACCTCGTTTGAGGATCGTGTTTGGTGCAACGTTATCCCTATGGATGTCGCTCACGTTCTGTTAGGGAGACATTGGCTCTATGACCGCGATGTTTCGGTCGCTCGAACACATGCGTATTCTACGACAGGGGTTGTAAGATCACATTGACGCCGACCCAACCCAAGGAGAAATCAAAGGGGGAGGTCATACCCTCCACTAGTACGAGTTCATCTAGGATGATGCATATTCTGCGTCGCGGCGAGTTTATGAGGGAGAGCGCCAATGCCGGTATATTTTATGTAGTGACAGCCATCATGGCTTCTGAGAGCCCTACAAAGATTCTTGAGCCACCACCCAAGGTCCGGCGTCTTCTTGATGAGTATGATAATATTATTCTGGATGAGTTGCCCGACGAGTTGCCCCCTTTATGCGATATTCAGCATGTCATAGATCTGACATCGTGAGCTTCACTCCCGAACTTACCACATTATCGGATGAACCAGGATGAGTATGTTGAGCTCAAGAGGCAGGTTGACGAGCTGAGGAAGCAATTCATATGTGAGAGCCTGGGCCCATGCGTAGTCCTCGCCCTTCTCACCCCGAAGAAGGATGGGAGCTGACGAATGTATATCGATAGTAGGTCCATTAATAAGATTACTATGAAATATTGTTTCCTCATCCCACAGTTGGACGACTTAATACGATGGTTGGTGCCCATGTATTTTCAAAGATCGGACTTCGCGGCGAGTACCACCAGATTAGGGTTAGCGACGGAGACGAGTGGAAGACAACTTTTAAGACCAAAGATGGCCTCTACGAATGGTTGGACATGTCACTCGGGCTATCCAACGCCCTTAACACCTTCATGTGGGTTATGACTCAGATCCTACGACCCTTCATGGGCAAGTTCATGATCGTAAATTTTGATTACAATCTGATTTATAGCCACTCCCCCGCCGATCATTTGGGACATCTGAGACTCCTGTTTGAGATTCTCCATAAGGAGAAATTATTTGTAAACTTGAACAAGTGTTCATTCCTAACTGACTATGTACACTTCATCGAATTTATCATCTTAGCGTCCGACGTGTCTGTTGATCCGGACAAGGTTCGTTCCATTCGTGAGTGGCCTATCCTGTCCACCATCCTGAGGCCCGCAGCTTTCATGGACTGAGGTTTGTACGGTTTTAGTACCATCATGGCCCCCATCACGAGTTGTATGCGGAAGGGAGACTTCAAGTGAACGACAATTGTCACTCGAGCATTCGAAGAAATTAAGGAAAAATTAATGGCTGCACATGTCCCGAGATTGCCTAATTTCTCTAAGACATTTGAGGTAGCCTACGACGCAACTGACATTGGCAGGGTAATGAGCAAGGAGGGTCATCTTGTATCTTACATTAGTGAGAAGTTAAACAAGGCCCGACAGAAATACTCTAATTATGACAGAGTTTTATGTGGTAGTATAGTCATTTTGATATTGGAGACACTATCTCCTTCTGTGAGAGTTTGTTTTATACTAGAACCATCAGGCTCTGCATTATCTTGACTCCCAAAGGAAATTAGGACATTGAGTGCTTACAGGATTTTCATTATGTTCTCAAACACCGCGTGAGTGTTGAGAACAAGTCTGCCGATGCTCTCAGTCGACGTATTGCCCTACTTCGCACACTGAGCGCTAGCGTGATTAGCTTTGATCGATTGTCTAGCGACTACCCCACCTGTCTTGATTTTGGTGAGATTTATTCTGGATTTTTGAGAGACTCCCCTGAGCCCACTGAGGGGTTCAATATTGTAGAAGGATACATATATCGTGGGTCTCGTCTCTGCATCCCCGGGACGTCCTTCCAGAACTTCTTGATTTGGAAGATTGATGTAGTGGGGGCCACCACTACGGAAACCTAACACGTGTATCAAGCTAACCCGTTGCCCAACATGACCACAAACCTAGCGCACCTACGCAAGCATCTATTCGCTCTCAACGAAGAGGTCGCTCATTCACAACGCACAAAATACGATCGGAGAAGAGTTGACCCAAAACAACGATCGAGAGATAGTCAACTTGTTCCCAAAACTAACACAAAGGTTGACAATCCTTTTAGAGAGCAGGATCACGGATATAGGCCTAGATCCGCCCAAGCAAATTGGACCCACCTGGTCCGGACACAAGAGATCTTCGGAAATAATGAAATTAACTTCAGAAATTGCAAGCTATTGTATTTAATGCCGCAGAAACGACGACGGCTTCATCCATCAACAAACTCAAGAGGAAGTCACACAAGATAGGGGGAAGAAGTTACCCAACCCAAGGTTTGGCGTCACACGAGTTTGAGGGTAGATCTCTCTCCAACGGCTTCCACGACGTAGCACCGAATGGAAAGCAGCCCGCCGGGTAAACAATGGTAGACGGAGTTCTTCGGGGCTGCACTGGATCGGGGAGCCACCAGACGAAGGTCGGAGGCAGTAGTCGGTCGGAGGCCCGCCGGATCGATTTAGGGAGCCGACGGGGGTTATGCAGCGACCGGAGGAGGGTAGAGTCGCACCACCAGGGGGGTTGCCGGAGTCTCACCGACGGCGGAGGAGGGGGCGGTCGGAGTCGCACCGGCGGCGTAGGCGAGTCGCACGCCAAAAAGCTCTCGCCGCAAGGAGGGCTGCTGTAATTATTTTAGGGTTCAAAGCATCATCCCATTCCAAACAATTAAAACTCCTATATATAGGAGTCCACAACACATCTTAACCATCCAAGGTGGAGATGAAATCTCCTCCAACCGGATGGTTAAATACACACCAGATAATAGTTTAATGCAAGAATTAAAAAGATTACAAGTCCGTAGAAAATAAAATAACGCATGAAAAATTAAATAAGTTTACGCCGTGGGCGGAGGTTGTAGCGTCGCCATCCGTTAGCGTCCGCCGACTCGTCATGTCGCCGAAGGTCTTTATGTTGCAGCAAATCTGTCACATGGTCATCCGGATCATCAGGCGAAGGGAAGACCGCGGCATCAGAGATGCACGCGGGTGGCGTTGCTAGACACTTTGGCAGAGATAAAATGATTGCTTTGGTAACGGTAATAACTCACGGCCTGAAATACATGTGCGATAATAAAAAGATAAGTCACACGGCTGCGCAACTCTCGTCGCACTACTAGCAGTGTTGTATATGTCGGCTGATATAAAAATTTTTGAAAAAAAAACGTCACGACAACGACATTTTAAGCAAAAATGTCATTTTTGAAAATCTCGCGGCCGATATATCGGACGATATCTCGCGATCAATATATCGGACGATATCTCGCGGCCGATATATCGGCGAGAGTATTAAAAATATTTTTTTCATTTCCTTTTGGCAACCGAGCGGTAATATTTTGTTTTGTGTTTTATTCGTGCATCTCTCTGAACCTAGCTTCAACGACTTTCTTGTCTCGAGCTCATTTGGTGCTCTTTATGTCGTATACTGTCGTCGACACCTCTTTCTTATGTAATTTATAAACATATGTTATGTGTATATATGTTTATTATGTAATTTCTAAACATCATTATGTGTACAATTGTACATATTTACAAAAATATCTATAACTCTTTATATAAATAAATTTATTTAAATATTAAAATCTGACATTATGAAATATCCATGATATATCTCCCGCAATCTGACATCCAACATTTAAAACTCAAACCGACATGATATTTGATATCTGCAACCTTGACTACTAACGAACGTCCGTCGTTGAGTCGGGATCCGTGTGCACGTCGTCTTGGCCCCGACGTCGACTTATGCGTTGTGTCCTCGTGTCCTCGTCCCTTGCCCTTTTCTGTCTTCGTAACAATGTCGTCCTCTCAAAAATTCGCCTTGTCCTCGAGGCAGAAGCAACTTCCTGGACGCACTACAGCTGGAATGGTAGAGGGACCGCCGGGCGGGTCGGCTCGACGTCGTGCCACGAGTATGCAGCAAGATCTACTGTAGCTTGCTATTGAGGAGGATGGGGTGCCGCCGGCAGATGTGAAAAGGACGCCTCCCCTGCAAGAGAAAATGGACCCATGCTTGAGAAAAATGCATCATCATGTGGATCAAGTTGATATCCACGTCTCTGAGGGTACGAAGCCATGCGACGCCGAGTATGGCATCAAGAACACCGAGCACAGAAGAGTGGAAATCTACGGAGAGGGCAGGGGACCACAATCATGTGGAGGTTCGTACATAGGCCGACAATGGTAATGCGGCGGCGGTCGTCGTCCAAGCAAAGAACAAGAGGAGGAAAGGGAGATTGGCGAATGTCGAGCTCTATCGCCAGGTGCGGGGAGATGAAATTATGGTTGGCCCCACTATCAATCAGAACAGTCAGGGGAGTGTCAGCCAAGGGAGTGTCAGCCAAGGAACCAGTGAGCGTCATAGTGAGGGGGCCAGAGGTATCGCCAACCGCAGAGCACAGAAATTCGAGGCGATGCAGACGTGCAGGGGGGCCCATGGCAGAATGTGAGTCATCGCCCTCTAGGACTTCGAAATCCCAAGGGTAATTTCCGGGTCCTTCTCGCCAATGGTGATGCAGAGTTCCTTCAGAGGACAGTCACGAGTCGGGGAGTAGGGTTGTTTACAACAGAAACCTAGGCCCCTAATGTGAAGATTGTGGTACGCGTGGTTGGTCATCTGGGGGTCATTCGGTGGTCGGGGCAAGCGGGGAGGTGGTTCCGACACGCAGGGGAACCGCAGTATGCACCTGGGGTAATCGGAAGGGTGTGGGAGGGCAGGCAATCGGTGGAGGTGTAGAACTCCCCGGTGGCTGGTCGATATCGATGGAGGTGGCCTTAAAGTCTGCTTCCACCAAGTGGGCTAGATCCATGACATCAGTAATCGTCCGGGGGTGATGAGTGTGAACTACGAAGGCAAGACGGATGTGGGGGAGGAGGCCCTGCATGAAAAAGCTCAAGTAGTGATCTGGCGATAAACTGATAATCCAAGAACGTGCGTCGCCAAGACAATGAACTCGTCGATGTAGTCATCAAGGAGGCCATATTGACGAACACTACACAAACGTTCAACTGTTGTCCCAGAATGGCGAATATAATAGCGTAGAATAAGGTTCTGTTGAAGTTCTGCCCAAGAGAGCGAAGGGTTGTCATGTCGTAGCCAGCGAACCCAATGGAGGGTTGACCCCTCCATGCCGATGAGAGTCGTAGCAACCTTTTGTGACTCCGGAGTCGGATGAATGCCGAAAAATTGTTCCGCACGGGCAATCCACCACACGGGTCGGTGTCACTGAAGGAGGGAACGTCGAACGGACGGCGAGCGAGAAGGAAGCCCGTCGGTGGCGGAGCGGAATCCCGTGGAAGATCCGAAGGGGCATTGAGAAGCGATGGAGAGTCCGCGTTGGAAGTGGAGGAACTCGCGCGACCGACAAGGAGGACGTCAAATTTAGCCTCCATCCGCAGCATGAGGGCATGGAGCAAGGCGATGGACGCCGCATGAGCGTCGGGGCAAATGTAAATAGTCGGATCCACAGGAGGCGGGGGCGCTAGTGTGTCGGAGGCTGCCATGGAACGAAGTAGAGGGGGCATGCACGATGAAGAAGGTCGGAGCAGGGCAGGAGATGCGAGCGGGCACGGACGGGACCAGCCAAACCAATGTCGGCTGTCGACGTGGAGGACTGCAGACGCAGCGGTGGCTAACGCGGAGGAAACCCCGAGCGTGAAGGAAGGAAGGTGGAGGCAATGCGGTACCAGTGTTTTCGCTGTCGTGGGGTCGAAGAAGAAAGATCGACGTTGTCGTGGGATCGAGCGACTGAAACAAAAGATCGAGTGCGGAGAAGGATCGGAGGAGCCGTCGTCGAGCTATCGTTGCGCGGATCGAAGGATATGCATCGTCGCGCGGATCGAAGGATATGCATCGTCGCGCGGTCAAGACGGACTGGCGAAGGCGAAGTTGGCCTCGAGCGAGAGCAAATGTCGTAAGTAGCAATGGGGAGAAAAACACGTGTTGGAAGGGGAGTCTTGCGAAGCAGTCGGCGAGTGCGGAAGTGCAGGTGAGGGCGGCGGTGAGACTTGTAGGCGTTGTAGTGTTTCGGGCGGCGGAAACCGCGACCTGAAGATGTCAGTTCAGACCAAATGTTAAGTAGTCGGGGGTTCCAAGATGGAGAAGGGTAAAACGAGAGAAGAGAAGGAAAGGAAGGAGAGGAGGAGACGAGAAAACCCCTAGGGTTCCATTTTCATCACACTTCCAAGATAGTACAAATGAGAGATACACATAGGCTTATATAGTGTCTAATTTCAAAGTACGCAGGGGCAAATGGTAAATAACCCGCGAACCGAAATACACGTGCGATAATAAAAAAATAAGGTTGTCGACTGCGCAATTCCCGTGCGCACTATTAGCGAACGTTCGTTGTCGAGCGGGATCTGTGTCCACGTCTCCTTGGCCCCGATATCGACTTATGCGTTGTGTCCTCGTCTCCTCATCCCTTGCCCTTTTCCGTCTTCGTAACAAATCTTGATGCTAGAGGTAAATGATATGATACATGTGAAGTTGGCAATGGATGAATTTTCAATAAGAAAAGTAGTAGTAAATATATTACTAGTATTTGAGCTTTATCAACGGCATCGAGCATACCTTATACAAGGTGGCAAGAACACGTGATCTTTGAGGACCTGCAGCGGCCAAAATAGTGCAAGTCACTGCAGCAGTCAGGGTTACCTCAAGAGCATCCGCATTAACCTCCCTGAGGCGATGGATGATGGCAAATAAAGTAAGAATACATGATAAAATCTAGCTAGACAATCCATTTGAAACATAAACATATATCATAATGGGATGTTACTTCTAATAATCAAAACTAGAAAATTGTTGAGGCGAATAGTCAGAAGGCGCATGCAAAATAGCAGAGGAGAATCATCAAATAGTGCAAAATTTAGAAATACTGGCTTTTAAAACAAAAGGATATTTCCAAATATAGAAGTTTCATTTTAACATAGGAAATCTCAAAAACATGTGTAAGCTTCCGATATATGCTCTAAAACTATAATAGCAAAATAATGAAAATTTGAATTAATTGAGCTTACTGATCAGTAATATGGTGTTTTTCGATTTGAGAAATGTCATAATAACGAAGTGCAGCTTCCAAAAACTTCCTCTTTAAATCTAAAATCCTTGCATAGCACATCTGTCAACAAAATAGTCAAATATGTAAAATTAAATATGTATCTAGGAGTATAGTGTTCCATCACAATTATAGTTATTGACGATGTCATGGTAACATATTTCACCTTGTATTGTAAGCTAACAGATTCTTGTAGACTATTCCCAACCAAAAAGGATGCCTTGTTAATAAAAGCTTCAGCATTCATAGCATCATCATCCTAAAAGATGAACTAAATCAAATTATAAAAGAGCGTTTTTAACCATACAGCGAGAAGATAGCGAACCTCAAGATATAGAGTAGCAATTTTGACGCATTTTGACAACTTTTTGGCATCATCAATCCTAATAATAATAAGCAATTAAATGACAGTTATGTATTCTAATTGCTCAAAATCACATCAAATAGAAGTAATAACATAAACCGTATTCAGTTTTTACCTAATTCCTGAATCCAAATCAATGCCGCTTAGCATCTGTGCAGCTTTAGACCACTGCTTCTCAGATTCATACAACTCGGCAAGCTTCTCCCTGAAGGCCAATACCTGCAATATTTGGATCGTAGGAGTTTGAAAAGAGGCGAAGAAGATTAGCCATAATCAACCACAATAACAAATACAAACAGATACTAAAAACGAAAAAGAGTGCTTGAATTTTAGAACATAAAAAATCTAGTGTCTCCTGATACAATTCTCACCTTTTTAAAGAATTTAGAGTGACATAGTTTGTGTGCAATATGCCTCTAGCAGGTGTATAAGCTGTGCCTAAAGGTGCCCAAAAAGTAGAAGTGTAATATCTTTATAATACACTTGCTAGATGTAATGACATTCAAAAAACACATATATTATGAAAAACAATTGACCTGATTATCTCGTAAACATCAATTAAGTTCACTGATTAAATGTGTTAATACACCACATCAAAAAATCGAAGGGATAAAAAATAACCTGATCTTCGAAAGAGACTACGCGAGGCTGTACTTGGGCTAGGGCATAGTGAGCGATCTCCTTCTGTGCATCGTGCGGTAGGTGACGAATTTCCTGCGCTAAAATCAGGAGCAACTGCCTTGAGCTGAATAGAGCCACATCATCCGAGAGCACTGAACAGGTAAGAAACCGAGATCAATCGAACCAGTGGAAAAGGAATAGATGAATCAGAGTTTCTGTTGAGGATTTTACGGTGATCGATGAAACGCTTGGCCTGGTAGATGACGTTGGATGTGGCGGAGATGATGGAGGAGATGATGATCCTGTACTGCTCGATCTTCTGCTTCTGGTCGGCCATCGAGACCGCGTTCGCCAATGCAATTTCCATTGCTCTCTTTCTCGAGGGTACTTCGTCCCCGAAGCGCCTTGTTGCGAAAACCTAGGTCTCCAAATCCAGCTCGAGCAGTTGTGGTCTAACACTCTAAGAGCTGCCCGTAGAAAAGAAATAAATCACAAATGGTAAATGATTTGATTTGAAGATTTCTAAATAAATATTATAATTATTTACATAATATAATAGGAAAATTTGTAGGTGAGTTACTCTCACCTAAGATCAATATAATAAGGGTGATGTTTTTAGCAAAGCTCATTTCGCTTCTAGCAAACTTCATTTCGCTTCTAGCAAACGAGAAAAAACCCGGTTTGATAAAATTTGACATTTTTTTCATGTCTCAAAAAAATACTACTAGCAAACCATCGAGAGAAAGAAGATGTGTGACCCTTCCGCCATCTGCGTGTGTGTAATTTTCGCTCCGGCGGCCCTTTCTGCTCACGCTGATTCCTCCAGTGCGCATGCACTCCTCTACGATCAGCACACGGTGCGTCATTCCCGACGGACAACACTTTTCGAGAAGAGATTGTCTCCAATTACTTTAGGTATGAAAATCTCTTTGATTAATCTTATCCACACAATGAACTCTTATTCTCTCTTTTTTTCCAACTTGGAAGCATCTACCGGCCAGTTCAGAATGTGAGGATTAATTACCAGCAGAAGATGATGTTTGGATTCGTGACCTTCCTCTACCTAGAGACCGTGAAACTTTTACTAGCAAAAGGCAACCCTCATTTTGTCTGCGACGCTAGGGTTCTTGTCAAGCCCTACAAAGAGAAGGGAAAAGTTCCCGACAAGTATGTCTAATTTTCTTAGCTTTTCTCCGCATTTTAATGTTAAACACCGATTTTTCATTATTATTTCTCACAGGAAGCAGCCGCAACAACAAGCTGATCAACGGCTAGATTTCTCCGGTTGCTGGAAGTCTACTGGCCTCCTCCCCTGTAGACCTCTGCTAGAATTTTTCAAAGTAAATGGTTTATTTCCAGAGTGATACGCCCCATTTACGTTTGATCAGAGTTGCCAAAGAGGGGAAAGAAGAGTAGAGATTTTTATTTGGTTTGCTAGTAACAACTTAGTTTTCAAATAGTCATTTTCAGATTTTTATGATTTGCTAATAGTAATGTTTGCTAGAAGCGAAAATGAGTTTGCTAATAACAGTATCCTAATATATATAGGATAAATATTTTAAGTCTTCTCAATCTAATGCACTTAATATTGCACAATCCCTCTTCGAATCTTGATGTATATTTTCCTTCCTAAGATTGTGCAATTTGTCTTGTGAGCGCGGCAAGTAGACTTATCTTTCATAGGAACATGATTGTTACTTGCACTTGCACATTAGGTTTGCAGAAAAGACCTAACCAGACTCGAATCTGCTAGACCAGAGCTTTCTTAAAGGTGGGTTTGGGCATGGGTACGACCTTTGCCTAGGTTGGGCACAGCTCAGGCTCAGTCTCCCTGTAACGCCCCGGCCCAATGGGCTTTCACCAGGTGTGCCCAGCACAGTATTACGACCCCACCCCTTCGAGGGGGTGGCAGTTCTAAACGTCCCTGCAAAACAGTCTCAACAGCATATATATATATAAGAGTGCGACTAGACGAACCCACAGCATTTCATACATATGCAACAACACAAACGTGGGAATGACCTCCACGTCTCGTGCACTCAGGCACTCTTTGGTGTACTACGCCTTCCACCACCATCCACTCTTGATGGCTTTGCCCTTCGAGGCTAAAGTCGGCGGCCCGAATACCAGGGCTCCCCCGTGCTTTAATTGTGAACATAACGTAGTCCGAAGACTCTGTCCCATTGCCTCCCGACATGCTGTCCGAGGCTTACTAATCAGGTGCTGCAATGGTGCGGTTTCAGGTTTGCCAAATGCCCGTTGTTCACAGCTCTCGTTGTACAACACGAAAATCGGGTATGGCGTCCCTTCAGCCCAGGTATTCTCAATTACCAGCTCCACGGGCTGCTAAGTCATCCACCAGGGCACCCCCACAGGTCGGGTACACTGGCCTCAGGTCCCCTCAACAGGTGGGCACAACAACATCACCAGAACTCAGTCTGGGAAGCTGTCGCCCTGGCGACATTCACTGTCGCCAGCGACAGTGCACAAAACCCTAATTTGGCTTCTAGTTGTGGGTGCTTCCCGGGGCACACCCCCAGGCATTGCTGCACATGCAGTAGCACTCTCACTGCCTCAGAACACCCAAATTCACCAGAACCCAATTCTGGGGAGCTGTCGCCCAGGCGACAGTCACTGTCGCGCCAGCGACAGCTGGACAGAACTCCTTTTCTGCCTTTTAACTTCGGGTGCTCCCCGGGGCACACCCCCGGGCGTTGCTGCGCATGCAGTAGCACCCTCTAGCCCTACGAGGCAAGTATAACAACGTGGGGTTTTTCCCCGGCACGCACAATACCAAAAAGTATCACCAATCCGGACGAACCGTCTCGGATGGGCTTCACACAGCGCGCCTACGTCCATCTCACGCGTGGACTCTACATGAATGCAAGCTTTGACGGGGATAACATGAATCGACCCGTCGGAGGCCACGACCTCACCCTTTTGGGTAGGGGCCTCAACGATGCAAGAGAAAGGACTAAGGCATGTCCAAAAGAGGGTAGAAAAGTTCGTTACCCTTAAACGCCGCTTCGAGCCCATGGCTTGACGTTCCACACGGATGGAAAGGAGCGCCTTGCCCTCCTCTACGCGTAGACACCAGCGTTGAAGGGATCGGATGAGTGTAGCTCCTCCAAACCCAAGCTCCAAGCTAGGGTTTACTATTCCTTCTTCTTCTCCAAGCTTCTCTCTCTCTCTCTCTCCAAAATAAAGCCTTAAGGAAATAATGAAAAGAGGAGGATTTTCGGCCTTCTAAGCTGCCACCGAGCCTCCCAAGCCAAAACCAGCCCCCAAAGTCAATAAGCAATCAATGCCCTTGATTTCGGCCACAAAGTCCAACTTTGAGCTGTCGTCGGGCGACAGCCACTGTCGCCTGGGCGACAGCGTTATGAACCGACTTTGACCAGCCAGCGACACTGCTGCATGACCCCAGTCACCTTGTCGCCAGCGTTAGCCGCCACCCGACAACGCTATCACCGGGCGACAGCCACAGTCGCCTGGGCGACAACGTTAAGAACTCCAGAAATTTACCTTCCTGATTTGGGGTCTTACAACCCTCCCCTCCTTATATAAATTTCGTCCCGAAATTTGTAAAAACAGGCATATATACATATCCAAAAAGTCTTTACATAAAGGGGAAAAAGAAGAGATAAGCGTCACCGAAACAGCTCGGGGAACTTCTCCATCATGGTCTGCTCACGCTCTCATGAGAGCTCCTCGCGACCACAGTTGTCCCAACGGACCTTTACCATACGGATCGCCCTGTTCCGCAACTGACGCACCTCAGCATCCTCGATGCTAACGGGCCTGACCGCCGTCTTAAGCCCACTATCCACGGGCACCTGATCCGCCGCGATCACCTGCGTAGGCTCCTGCACTGCCTTCCGCAACACGGAGATGTGGAATACATCGTGTAGCCCACTCAGTTCCGCCGATAGCGCAAGCCTATAAGTCGCCTCGCCGATGCGCTCGATGATCTCAAAAGGTCCAAGATATCTCGGACTCAGCTTTTTCAAGCGCCGAATCCTGGACACGCCCTTGAATGGCCTGATCTTCAAGTAAACCCAATCGCCAACGGCGAACTGGACGTCGCGGTGCTTCACATTATAGTACTTCGCCTGCCTATCCTGCGCAACCAAAAGCCTCTCCCGGATCAAACGCACCGTCGAAGTCGCCTCTTCGACGTCTTTCCTCTTGAAGAGCTTCGTCTCGCCCGTTTCCGCCCAAGCTAAGGGAGTGCGGCACTTCCTGCCATAGAGGGCCTCGAAAGGCGCCATCTGAATACTCGCCTGATAGCTGTTGTTGTACGCGAACTCAACAAGAAAGAGGTGATCTTCCCACCCCTTGCCAAAATCCAGGACGCACATCCGGAGCATGTCTTCCATCGTCCTGTTGGTACGCTCAGTTTGGCCATCCGTCTGAGGATGAAAGGCCGTGCTAAACTGCAGCTTCGTACCCAAAAGACGGTTGACTAGCCTCCAGTCGCTCGAAGTAAAGCGTCCATCACGATCACTGACGATGCTACGGGGCACACAGTGCAGTCGCACTATAGTATCAACACACAACTTCGCCAATTTCTCCACCGAGTCATCCCTCCGGTTGGGGATAAAGTGCGCCATCTTCGTCAACCGGTCAACGACTACCCAGATGGCATCGTTCCCGCTCTGCGACCTCGGCAGTCCATGCACGAAATCCATGGAAATGTCATCAAACTTCCACTCCGGAACAGGCAATGACTGCAAAAAGCCACCGGGCTTCTGACATTCCGCCTTCACTAGCGCACAAGTGTGGCACTTGGCCACGTAGTGAGCGATGTCCCTCTTCATACCCGGCCACCAGAAAAGGACCTTCATGTCCTTATACATCTTCGTGCTCCCCGGATGAACTGAATACCTGGTACGATGCGCCTCGTACATCAACTCATCGCGCAGCTCACCCACCTTGGGGACGCACAAACGGTCACCTCTCCACAGCAACCCGTCTCGAACCTGAAACTGGGCATCCGGCCCACCACCAGCATCCTTCGCGTAGCGCTTCAAACTCGGATCGAGTTCAAAAGCCCGGCGGACTCTATCTGCGAGGTCATACTGCACCTCAGTCCAACTCAAACAGGCACCGGCACTGCTCCTCTTCTCTACGCAAGAAATACCCAAGGCCTCTAGGTCACGTATCAGGTGCTCATCATGCATCTGAATCCAGTTGGCCTGCACTGGAGCCCTGCGACTGAGTGCATCCGCAACAACATTCCCCTTCCCGGGAGTGTAGTGGATCTCGAAGGTGAAGTCCCCCAGGAACTCCATCCACCTCTGCTGCAGCATATTCAGCCCTTTCTGCGTCAGAAGGTACTTCAGGCTCTTATGGTCCGTGAAGATATTGATCTTCAAGCCATACACATAATGCCGCCATAGCTTCAGGGCAAATATCACGGCCGCCAACTCCAAGTCGTGGACCGGATAATTCCGCTCGTGCACCTTCAGCTGGCGAGAGCCATACGCTATAACATTGCCATGCTGCTGCAGAACGCAGCCAAGGCCGCTCCCAGAAGCGTCGGTGTAGATCTCGTAGCCCTCCGTGCCGCAAGGCAAACATAAGATCGGAGCCGTCGTAAGCCGCCGCTTCAACTCCTCAAAAGCATGCGCACACGCGGGCGTCCAAATGAACTCCTGCATCTTCCGTGTCAGCGTCGTAAGAGGCAGCGCGATCCGTGAGAAGTTCTCCACGAAGCGCCTGTAATAACCGGCCAACCCGAGAAAGCTACGGACCTCCGCTACAGTAGAAAGGATAGGCCACTCCCTGATGGCCGCAACCTTCACCGGATCTACCGCCACACCCGAACCACTAACCACATGGCCCAAGAACGCCACGGAAGGAAGCCAGAACTCGCACTTCGAGAACTTGGCATACAGCTGGTTCCTCCTCAGAACCTCCAAGACTACTCGCAGGTGATCACCGTGCTCCTCCTCGGACTGAGAGTAGACCAGTATGTCATCAAGGAAGACGACCACAAACCGGTCGAGGTACTCTCGGAAAGTTCGGTGCATCAAGTCCATAAACACCGAAGGCGCATTAGACAGCCCAAACGGCATCACGGTGAACTCATACTGCCCGTACCTCGTACTGAAGGCAGTCTTCGGGATATCGCACTCCCTGATCCGCACCTGATAATAGCCGGACTTCAAGTCCAGCTTCGAGTATACTGTCGAACCAACGAGCTGGTCGAACAAATCATCTATCCTCGGAAGAGGATACTTGTTCTTCTCCGTCAGCTTGTTCAGCTCCCGATAGTCGATGCAAAGCCGCAGACTACCGTCCTTATTTTTGACAATGAGGACCGGTGCACTCCAAGGTGAGGAACTCGGACGCACGTAGCCCTGCTCAAGCAGCTCCTGCAACTGCAGCTTCAACTCCGCCAACTCTTTCGGAGCCATACGATACGGCGAGCGGGCCACAGGCTTAGCGTCTGGCACCAACTCAATCGTGAAATCTATCTCCCGCTGCGGTGGAGCACCGGGGAGCTCGCTCGTAAACACATCGGGGAACTCTGCTACTACCGGAACATCTACTAGGCTGGGCCTCGGCGTTGAAGCCTCCACAAGAGCAAAGAATAACTCCGCTCCCTGTCGCACTGCCTTGGACACCTGGAGAGCAGACATCAACGTCTTGCTCGATCCACGCATGCCCGCAAAGACCGTCTCACGATCGGCACCTTGCCCAAACCTCACCTCCTTGGCGGTGCAATCGATACACGCACGCTGTTCTGACAGCCAGTCCATACCGAAGATAACATCGAACTCAACCAGGGGGAGTAACGATGCCTTCAGGTCATACTCCCGACTACCAACTAGAACCTTTACGCAGCAACTCCTCTCCACACGCATCGAATATCCATTCGGCAGTAGGACCTCCAGTCCATCTGCAGAAGCAATCGACGGCGCACCAATACGTTGGACGAAGTCCGACGATAAGAAGGAGTGCGAAGCCCCAGTATCGAAAAGCGCTCTCGCAGGGACGCCTAAAACATTTACATAGCCTACGCCGCCAACAAGTTAGCATGAACATTAAAACAGGTGTATAAAACAGTAAAGACTGTATCTTAAATTGTACCTGTCACGACGTCCTTGGCTTTGATAGCCTCCTGCTGATCGAGACTAAAAACTCTGGGCTGCGGGGGAGCCATACGGGAAGCAGTGGACTCAGCTGCCTTCCCCTTCTCAGAATAAGCTGGCCCCGCCTTCTTCTCTGGCCTTGGAAGCCCACTGCGGCAATCCCGAGAGAAATGGCCAGGCTTGCCACAAGTGAAATAAATAAGAGGGCCACGTCCAGATGACGCGCCCGAAGCAGAGGGAGCTGGCCCAGATACTCGAGCCTTCTTCCAGCGACTCAACCTCCGCAACTTCGTCGCACTCGGCGCTTTGCCCTCCGGCACTGCCTCGACCACAACCGCCTTGCCCTTTTCCCTGAGCATGTCCTGCTCAAGGGCTCGGGCTGAACCAACGAGGGTCGTAAAACCCTGCGTCAACGGCCCTGTCAGAAGATGCCGCAACTCAGTACGCAAACCTCCATAAAACCTGTTCACCCTTCTATCCTCATCATCGAAAGAAGTTCCAGCATAGCGCCCGAGGCGGGTGAACTCATGCAAGTAGTCATCAACCAGTCTACCACCCTGTGTTAGAGCCAAGAACTGGTTCTCCATCGCGATCTGCTGCGACTGAGGCACATACCTTGCGAGGAAGATTCTCGAGAACTCTTCCATCGTCACATCAACCAGTCGCCTTCCCGCGAACTGGCGCCTCTCAACCTCATCCCACCACCGCCTAGCTTCCTTTTCTAGCAAGAAAGAAGCAAAGGTCACCTTCTGCGCTTCCTCCGACTGTGTCGCTGTCAGAATTCGCTTCACATGCGACAACCAGTCTTCGGCCTCAGCTGGGGATTCAACCCCGGTAAACGGAGGAGGTCGAAATCCCAGAAAGTGCTTCAGCTGTTGCTCAGGAGCACGCCTTACTGGGACTTGCTCCACTCTTAGTGGCTCAGGGGCCACCTCTTGCACTGGCGGTTGGCCTTGCCTTTCAGGCTGGCCATTCAACGCAGCTAGAACGGCTTCAGTAACTAGCCGAACCAACTCAGCAGATGGAGCTGTAGGGGCCTCAGCAGACCCACTACTCTCATGCACATCACGGGGACGCGACGGTCCCGCTGCACTTCGAGTGCCTACACAAGTGCAACACACAGTTAGGCGACAGCACAGTCGCAACTAACAACAAAAGGAACACTCGGGTTCCAAAATCATGCAATTATTGTTGGTTTGTTGTTACATTTTATTCCTAAGTGGACATTTTTGGGTTTATTTTACGTCTCAACGGTAGCGCACACACGTGCTCACCACCCCTTAAAAGAATTCGCCCACGAATGCCTTAGAAGGATACGGAACCCTAGAAGCTGATACCAATTTGTAACACCCTCATCCGTTAAGAAGCATATAGCAGAAGGTCCGGTCGGGGCCCCACGCCATATACTACAAAACAAAAGGAAACGTCACTTAATTGAATATGCAACGACACTATACCACGAAGCCTAACTCAGAGCATTCTATGCGGAAGTAAAAGAGAGAGACAGAATTATAAACCACAAGACCTGAACTCGGGTATGTCCACTTCTATTAACTTGGAATAAAATGTTTTACAACACACAAAAGAGGCACGACGGCCTTACAGCTTACCAACATCGGCGCACAGGCCGGCCATACATGAAAACAGAAGAAAGGACAAAAGGCCTTCAAGGGCCGCAGCAGCGCAGGGGCTTCAGCCCGCCAAGGTCCCGCTCGGTCCAGCTCCTGTACAACAAGCCCACCAAAAACGGTGGCAAAACAGGGCAACGGTCAGCTAAAGCTGACCAAGTTATGACGACCCCACCCCTTCGAGGGGGTGGCAGTTCTAAACGTCCCTGCAAAACAGTCTCAACAGCATATATATATATATATAAGAGTGCGACTAGACGAGCCCACAGCATTTCATACATATGCAACAACATAAACGTGGGAATGGCCTCCACGTCTCGTGCACTCAGGCACTCTTTGGTGTACTACGCCTTCCACCACCATCCACTCTTGATGGCTTTGCCCTTCGAGGCTAAAGTCGGCGGCCCGAATACCAGGGCTCCCCCGTGCTTTAATTGTGAACATAACGTAGTCCGAAGACTCTGTCCCATTGCCTCCCGACATGCTGTCTGAGGCTTACTAATCAGGTGCTGCAATGGTGCGGTTTCAGGTTTGCCAAATGCCCGTTGTTCACAGCTCTCGTTGTACAACACGAAAAGCGGGTATGGCGTCCCTTCAGCCCAGGTATTCTCAATTAGCCGGCTCCACGGGCCGCTAAGTCATCTACCAGGACACCCCCACAGGTCGGGTACACCGGCCTCAGGTCCCCTCAACAGGTGGGCACAACAACATCACCAGAACTCAGTCTGGGAAGCTGTCGCCCTGACGACATTCACTGTCGCCAGCGACAGTGCACAAAACCCTAATTTGGCTTCTAGCTGTGGGTGCTTCCCGGGGCACACCCCCAGGCATTGCTGCACATGCAGTAGCACTCCCACTGCCTCAGAACACCCAAATTCACCAGAACCCAATTCTGGGGAGCTGTCGCCCAGGCGACAGTCACTGTCGCGCCAGCGACAGCTGGACAGAACTCCTTTTCTGCCTTTTAACTTCGGGTGCTCCCCGGGGCACACCCCCGGGCGTTGCTGCGCATGCAGTACCACCCTCTAGCCCTACGAGGCAAGTATAACAACGCGGGGTTTTTCTCCGGCACGCACAATACCAAAAAGTATCACCAATCCGGACGAACCGTCTCGGATGGGCTTCACACAGCGCGCCTATGTCCATCTCACGCGTGGACTCTACATGAATGGAAGCTTTGACGGGGATAACATGAATCGACCCGTCGGAGGCCACGACCTCACCCTTTT
Source organism: Dactylorhiza incarnata (assembly GCA_033032865.1). Taxonomy (NCBI): domain Eukaryota; kingdom Viridiplantae; phylum Streptophyta; class Magnoliopsida; order Asparagales; family Orchidaceae; genus Dactylorhiza; species Dactylorhiza incarnata. Next base: position 1,037,062 of record JAWHQI010000347.1, on the reverse strand, counting down.
GGGTAGGGGCCTCAACGATGCAAGGGAAAGGACTAAGGCATGTCCAAAAGAGGGTAGAAAAGTTCGTTACCCTTAAACGCCGCTTCGAGCCCATGGCTTGACGTTCCACACGGATGGAAAGGAGCGCCTTGCCCTCCTCTACGCATAGCCACCAACGTTGAAGGGATCGGATGAGTGTAACTCCTCCAAACCCAAGCTCCAAGCTAGGGTTTACTATTCCTTCTTCTTCTCCAAGCTTCTCTCTCTCTCTCCAAAATAAAGCCTTAAGGAAATAATGAAAAGAGGAGGATTTTCGGCCTTCTAAGCTGCCATCGAGCCTCCCAAGCCAAAACCAGCCCCCAAAGTCAATAAGCAATCAATGCCCTTGATTTCGGCCACAAAGTCCAACTTTGAGCTGTCGCCGGGCGACAGCCACTATCGCCTGGGCGACAGCGTTATGAACCGACTTTGACCAGCCAGCGACACTGCTGCATGACCCCAGTCACCTTGTCGCCAACGTTAGCCGCCACCCGACAACGCTATCGCCGGGCGACAGCCACTGTCGCCTGGGCGACAACGTTAAGAACTCCCGAAATTTACCTTCCTGATTTGGGGTCTTACACCAAGCACCCCAAAGCCTCTCCGCGCCACTATTTCTCAGCACGGCGCATTGTTGAGGCCGGGTCTTGAACCCGCAACCTCCTTGATAAGGAGTTTTCAAACCACTCCTCATCACCAATTGCTCAATTGGTGATGAGGAGTGGTTTGAAAACTCCTTATCAAGGAGGTTGCGGGTTCAAGACCCGGCCTCAACAATGCGTCGTGCTGAGAAATAGTGGCGCGGAGAGGCTTTGGGGTGCTTGGGCTGCAGTCCGGTAACGTACTGTGCTGGGCACACCTGGTGAAAGCTCATTGGGCCGGGGCGTTACACTCCCTTTGAAAGAGGGCCCGGATGACCTTTACGACATAGTCGAGTCTAGTGTTGTCATCACAACGGATGGTCGTGCCCAAAATTTAAAGTTAGGCGACTAGCTTTAAATGTTGGATCGCCGCCTTAATATTAACGTTGGGTTGGCGCACTGGGCGGGTGGCCCAACTACCAAACTCGATAGTGGGTCAGGCGAACACCAATTAAACCCTTATGATGAAGCCCGGTCTTGGTCGAGCAGCAAGCTAAGATGCAATAAAAAGTGGCCTAGTGAGCCCCCTGGCCCAATCTAGGCCTAAAGCTGGTCTTACTTAGCTCGGGCCATCTCAAGCTTATTATCGGGACACCCCGGGTAGGGAAACCAAGAAAGGGCCATTTCTGCGACTCATTGTATACAAGCATACAAGCATAAGATTTTCATCAAGAAAGTTTTTGAACATAAGGCTAAACTTAATTAATGTTAATAGAATGAGTATTAGTTTTTGATGAGTAGTAGGATGCTCTTTTATTGATAAAAAAACTGTAATTTTGCGAGTTTTTTGAAGTAAATAATTTGAATGTTTCATGTGAAATATCATACAAAAACTAAAAGCAAATTGATAAAAACCGAACTGTTTTCGAATCAAACATATTGAGATCGATTCTGGTCTTATATACAAACTCGCAAAATACGAATCGTACACTTATTATATAATTATTGAAAATGTGCTTATCGTTGGTCATATGGCGGTTATCATCTAAGAACCCAAAATCCATGCTGACTTATAGATATGACTTAAGTGAGCTCGATGGTTGGTTGATTTGGCTATGTCTGAGTCCACATAAACCCAATATGTATCCCAACTGTGTACCACTCTTGGAGTTATATCTAGTTCAATATTGACCCACTTGAGAAACTAAGTTAATAGCCTCGTGACCCGACTATACCTCGTGCTGCGCCAGATTTGAACTATGACGGCTTAAATAAAATTTCTGACTAAATTAATCTCGATCATTGACAATGCACTCGTAATTACAAATTTGACTAAATCAGGCAGAATTTAACTATGCAAAGATCGTAGTATGATTTTTTGAGAAAATTAACCTCTAATTGACTCGTATGATCAGCACGAGCATAAAATTATTCGTTTCGTTCAAATCTGATAATAATTGAGAAGTTTAATCAAAATATGTCGTATTGAGCTGCGTGATCACTCGAATATGCAATTATAAGTATACGGATTCGGAATTGACTCGGCTTGATTTCATTAGACTCGTATGACCAATATGAACGCAATAACATCGTTCACACATTTTTCCCAAATCCATTATAAATTTAATGGTAAACGACGCTCTTTGTCGCGGAGCATAAAGATGGACAAATGCAGGGGGAAAAAATTGATTACCTAATCCATTATATTTGCATTAATACATAATTAGCTAATATTTAACCCATTGGCCTCATAATTTATTCAATTCTCTAATTTAACCCTTCAATATTGGTAGAATACCGGCATGGTCTATGATAATAATAATAATAATAATAATAATAATAATAATAATAATAATAATAATAATAATAATAATAATAACAATCACAGTTAACAAAACTCCAAAACATTTATATTAAAATAATAAAACCTCATAATAGTCAACTTAAGAGCTGACCTTCCCACTAACTACTCTCTCTTGTTGGGCCCACTAACGAAACCTTCTTCAATTGAGGAGTGCACTGCATCACTTGCACCATTAACTTTAAATAATATTTGTGTTTGATTTTTCAATTTAAAAAAATATATATTATATTTTTTTAATTAAAAAACATTGACGAAGCCCCATGTTTATTGATGTGTTCTAATGCTAGATTTGGAATCTTCTCCGATCTTGAAATGTTGATCGAAGAAGAGAGAGGATGTTTACGACCGTTGTGAGGGGGCGGATCGACACTGACGGCGAGAGCACCGCTGTTAAGGGTCATTGTTGTAAATGTAACGATCCGATCTCCACAATATCAGATGCGTCTTTTTCGGAGCAAGTGAGGGAGTTGTGTTAGAATCTTCGTTGCCAGCATGCTACGGTGGGATTAGTCTCGGAATGATTAATCTTCTGAAAAGTACTCGTATGCAGCATTTAGAAAATGATAAAATGTCGTGGTTTGTCTTAATGAGCTGAGATGAATCAAAGCTGAGAATAATATTTCTGATATAATACACAAAAATGTATCGAGATTGAACATCCTTCGATATGCCATGATGTGAAGGGGGGGAGTGTGAAAAAAATACAAGGGAAACATGAAAACGAAGTACATCTCTGTTTGGCGCGGTGGTAGTGGTCGTGAACACCATGATTATGAACCATCATTCGCGACCGCCCGACCTCATCTAAGGGACCTCATCCACTTTTATGTTCAAAACTAGTGTTTTTTCGTGGTGACGGTCACAACTATTGTCATACCAAACATGCATTCTATAATTGTGGCGTTTTTCTCGAAACTCAGCGGAGCAAAAACGCCGCCCCCAAACCGAGCCTACGTTACATTTATTACTATAGGACTGTTTTCTTTTCTCGTCCCTACTAATTATTTATAGTCTATTACAAGCTCTTCTTTAAACTACCACATTACTACAAAGTTTTACAATGCCAAAAGAAATGCATACATGACAAACCAGAATCTAAACTTGTTAAGGTATATTTAGAATTGTATCGTATATTTAACGGAACCCTAACGGGTCCGTTAACGGGTCATCGGGGATTTAGGGTTACGCCTATAAATACCCCGCTGGGGGCAACGGGTAGTACGTTCCAAACTTGACGTGCACTCGGATGCTTCGAGCACTCCTTTATTCTCGAAGTTTTCGTTCGTGCGCGCCCTTGCACCCTCCCGTCGCTCGAGCGGTTACAGTGCTTCTTCGTGGTGATCTCGCCTGCATCGACGCCGCTAGCCGCTTGTCGCTCTCCATCGCTGCCTGCATCGACGCCGCTAGCCGCTTGTCGCTCTCCATCATACCAAACATGCATTCTATAATTGTGGCGTTCTTCCCGATCTTCCTCTTCCCGCTCGACGAAGAACGACGCCGTCGGTTGCGTCCTAGCCCCCTCTCGCCCGAGCGGTCCTTCCTCTCGTGCGCCGACTGTCGGAAACCGTCGTCGCTGGTTGCGTAACCGCTCGCCGGCGCTCTCCTGTTTCGACATCCTCCATCGACGCCGCCTCTTACAGCACCGCCGTTCTCCCTTCCGGATCTGCCGCAGTCGGAGATAGCCCGTAAGTGAGAAGTGCAGCATTGCCGCCCTCCGCCGTTCTCCCTTCCGGATCTGCCGCCGCCCTCCGCTGTCGCTGAGGAGTTCGGAGCCTGCTCTTCCCTAGATCGCGCCGCCGATCCCGTCTCCGGAGGAGACTAACGCGCGGATCGTGCCGCGTAACTGCCGCCGATTCAGGAAAATTGCCCGCTAACGCCTGCGTTAGTGGTATCGCCAGGCGATAGCCTTCCCTGCCGCTATCGCCAGAGCTATCGCCAGAGCTATCGCCCGCGCTATCGCCAGGCGATAGTCCCCCCCCTTTTGCTGTTGGAGGTCCACTCTTCCGTGTTTCTGCCGCCATCTTCCGATGGCTTCTCTTAAGAAGAACAGTTCTCTCTCCTCTCCTGTGCCGCTGATAAAGCTGGAGAAGTTCTCCCATTCGGAGTTCAGTGCCTGGAAGCGGAATACGCAGTTTGGTATAAAATTCTTAAATATATTTTATACCCTGCAGGCTGATTTCGCAGACTTCCAAGGAGGAGCCGATGAAGCACAGTGGATCAGCGACGAAGACTTCTGTCGCGATTATCTTCTCAACTGTCTCTCCAATTCACTGGCCGAGACGTTTGGAAAATTGAAGACAGCGAAAGAGATCTGGAATGCTTGGAAGATCAGTTCAAGGAGGAGGAGAACATGTCCAAGACGCATCTGGTGGATAAGTTCATGGGATTCCCATTCTCTGAGGACAGGGAAATCCTTCCCCAGATTGCAGACCTGGAAAATTTGGTGGCCAAGCTCAACATTGAAAGTGTCCCTCTGCCAGATGGGTTCATTGCTGGTGCCATCATCTACAAGCTCCCCTCAGCGTAGTACTCTTTCAAGACGGAGATGTATCGCAAGAAGACGCAGGTCAGTCTGAAAGAACTCAAGCGGTTTATCTGCATTGAGGATGAGAATCGGACAAGGCATGTGAAGGAGGTGGTGAGCAAGCAGCAATCTGCTGCTAATATGATCGCACACCCGAAAAGGAAGCCTAGATCTGATCGGACTCGACCTCCCTCCAGTGCACCCGCAGTAGTAGACAACAGCAAGAAGATCAAGAAGTTCAAAGGCAAGTGCTACAACTGCAACAAGTGGGGTCACTGCGCTTCTGACTGTAGGCAACCCAAGAAGCCCGATGCTAACCCACCAAAGCCTGATAACAAAGCTCATATGCTCAATCAGACTGCGCTCTCCCACTTTGTTGCCAAGGTTGGGAACGTTCAGGCCAGTACTGACTGGTGGTTGGATTCGGGGGCGACCTGCCACGTCTGCAACAACTCCACTCTGTTGAAGGATGCCACTCCAGCCTCTGAGACAGTTACAGTGGCAAATGGAGCCACTGCTGAGGTACTCCAGACAGGGACCGTGGATCTGCTACTCTCGTCAGGTACGCATTTACTTTTGAAAGATGTTAAATACATTCCTACATTAGCTGCTAATTTAATCTCGATTAGTTTGTTAAGCGATGCAGGTATGTCCTTTAACATTAGTGGTGGTAGGGTGACCTTAATGGTTAACTCACATTATTTTGATTGTGTGTACGTAGTCAACGGAATGTATCAGTTGAGTCTAACAAACGAAGTTGTCAATCAGGTTAGTTCTACTTTGATAGATCCTAAGACTTTACACGCAAGACTAGGACATGTCAATTATAGAAAACTACTCCTGCTAGCTAGAACTCATAACATCCCCTTAGACACTAAAACCAAATTTGACAAATGTGAGATATGTGCTCAAACAAAGATAACTAGAACACCATTCAGTCAAGTGTCTAGGAGTACACGTTTACTAGAGTTGATACACTCCGACATTTGTGACTATAAGAATTTTGTCACACGTGGTGGTCGGAAGTACCTGATAACTTTTATCGACGACTTCTCTAGATATACTCACATTTATCTCTTAAAATCAAAAGACGAAGTTTTTGAAAAATTTCAAATTTTCAAAAATAGGGTTGAGAACCAATTGGATTTGAAAATTAAGCGACTTAGGAGTGATCGAGGAGGCGAGTATGTCACGGGTGAGTTTAGGGATTTTCTTGCCAGCAATGACATAATACCTGAAACCACTGCCCCTTATTCGCCCCAGTCAAACGGTATTGTCGAGCGCAAAAATAGAACTTTAACAGAAATGTTGAATTCTATGCTGTTGACTGCCGGTATGCCTGCCGCTTATTGGGGAGAAGCAGCCATCGCGTCGAATCACATCCTAAACATGGTTCCTCATGCTAAATTGAAGCAAACCCCGTATGAGCTTTGGTTTAAGAGACCGCCCAGATTTGATCACCTAAAAACCTGGGGTTTGTATCGCCTATATTAGGATACCTGACATAAGGAGATCTAAGTTAGGACCTAAGACGAACACTTGTGTATACTTAGGATGTGCGGTGGATAGTGCTGCAGACAGATTTCTAGATCTCTCTACCAACTCGGTCATTGAGTCTAGAGATGCTGTGTTCTTTGAGGACAAGTTTCTTAAAGATAAGAACCTGACTCTTCCAGGTCTTCCAGACACCAGTTTTGATACCCTCGTTGGGACGGAACTACGACTCCCTGACACTGAGCCGGTTCACACTAGTGCCCTAGAGTCCACTAGGCTATCTAATAGGGAACGTGTTCCTAAAAGCTTCGGTACAGATTTTGTGACTTACCACGTTGAAGCTGATCCATCCACCTATCAGGAAGCGATGCGGTCCAGGGATTCCCTGTTATGGAAAGAAGCCATTGATGATGAGATGCACTCTCTCATGGAGAACCAAACTTGGACATTAGTTGACCTACCCAAATGAGCTAAAACCATTGGGAGTAAGTGGGTTCTTAAGAAGAAACTGAATCCAGATGGGAGTATCGCTAAGTACAAAGCCCGTCTAGTTGTCAAAGGCTTCACTCAAGTGAGTGGAGTTGACTACTTTGATACATACTCACCTGTTTGTCACATTGCAACGATCAGGGTTCTTCTCACTATCGCATCTATTGAACGTTTCGTCGTTCATCAGATGGACGTTAAGACTGCATTTTTAAATGGGATCTAACTGAAGAGATCTACATGCGTCAACCTGAAGGGTTTGTCGTAAAAGGTCTCGACACCAAGGTCTGTAAGTTGATTAAGTCACTCTACGGATTGAAGCAAGCACTAAAGTTATGGCACGAGAAATTTGACACTTGCGTAAAAGGCCTGCATTTTCAATCCAGCCTTTCAGATAAATGTCTGTACATACGGACAAGTCCTCACTCTGTCGCTATAATCTGCTTGTATGTTGATGACATGCTAATATAATTCTGGGTACCGATCAGTCTGAGGTGGAAGACGTTAAGGTTACCTTGAAGTCAAAATGACTGACTTAGGTGTGGTGAAGACCATTCTAGGCATGGAAGTGACCTTTACGGATAAGGGTATCACCCTCAGCCAGAGTCACTACATCAGAACTCTACTAGATAAGTGGGGTTATGATAGGTGCAGGAACATTGAGACTCCATACGACTATAATAATAGACTGAAACCTCATGACGATTCACCTATTAGACAGTTGGATTACTCCAAACTCATTGGCAGTCTCATGTATGCTACTACCTGCACTAGACCCGACATAGCCTTTACGGTCGGCATGTTGAGTAGATTCACTAGTAACCCTGGAAAGGACCACTGGGACGCCTTAGAAAGGTTAATGCGATACTTAAAGTATACTGAGCAGTATGCTTTATGTTACAGTGGACACCCTCCTGTGCTTGAAGGGTACTCTGACGCCTCCTGATGCTCAGACGTTGGTGATAGTAGGTCCACTAGTGGTTACGTGTTTACCCTAGGAGGAGCCGCAGTAGCTTGGAAATCTAAGAGGCAAACGTGTATAACACTATCCTCTATGGAATCCGAACTCTATGCTCTTGCTTCAGCTGCCGAAGAATCAGAGTGGGTCAGAGATTTGGTTATGGATATTACAATGACGAGTCTAAAAATGAACTCTATCTCGATATTTTGTGACAATCAAGCCACAAAAACCATTGCAACTAATTCACTGTTCAATGGTAAGCGCAGGCAACTACGGATGAAACAAGCCTGGTTGACCTATCTCACTAGTCAAGGGATCATTTCCCTCTTGGACGTGAGATCAAAAGATAATGTAGCAGATGTCCTTACCAAGGGCTTATGCAAGGTTCTTACATCTAAAACATCGGGGGATATGAGATTAAAGTCTATTTAGTGGGACTTAATACCTATGTTTGTTTAAGATTTTAGAACTGAGTCTGCCTACATTCACGCATCTAGACTGAGTACACTGAAGTATTTCAGATGTTACTTGATGAAAGCCTGAGATTGTTTAGTTGCTAGTCATTCCAAACTTGATGACTTACACAACTATTTCTTTTCAAAGGCTGAATTGGGTATCATTCCAAAAATGAATACTAAAGTTGCTTATATGCGTCCTGATATTATGATCATTACTTATATCATTCCAAACTTGATGATATATTGGTCACAGCTTGTTGTATTATTCCAAACTTGATGATATAATACAATTGTGAAACGTTTGGTAATAATCTTAATAATCGAAGGAACATAACTTAGTTCTATGAAACCAAATTTCTAATTTTGTGTAAATTAGATAAGAGATGCGGACATGTGAGTCTTTCTTCCTAGTTAGAGTATTATGTTCAAAATTGTAAGAACTAATCACTTTACTTTTGATATACATATGTATGGATTCATTGAGTTTTGTTCTCATGACATTCAAATGTTTAAATGCAGATCAATTGGAGTCTGGAGGAGAGAAAGTGGATTTCAACATGGATGGAGATGATCTGTTGTTTGAGTAGACCGACCCGTCACCTGTTTGAGTTTTTTTTTTCAGATTACTGTTCTTGCTTCTGCTTTTGCTTTTGCATGTTTGGAACATGTTTGAGTTTAGATGTTTGATCTAAAACTCTTGTTGTTTTTAATCTGAAACTCTTTCTGTCGTTATCTAACTTATATGTTTTGTTTAACCCGTTATGTGATACAATTGCTACAATATAGGAGGAGAATGTTAAGGTATATTTAGAATTGTATCGTATATTTAACGGAACCCTAACGGGTCCGTTAACGGGTCGTCGGGGATTTAGGGTTACGCCTATAAATACCCCGCTGGGAGCAACGGGTAGTACGTTCCAAACTTGACGTGCACTCGGATGCTTCGAGCACTCCTTTCAAAACCTTGGTCTAAGACAGCTACTACAAATGCGCATAAAAGAACGCGAAGTTTATGCTCTATTTTGGACATTTGTGATAAAAAAAATTTAACGCATAATCCGCTTTTGGGTTCTACACATTCATGATCGTTAAAGATCGAGCACACTTGCAAGACTGCAACGACATCTGCATAAAAATTATTTCCCCAAAAATAAATTTTGTGAAAAAAATACGCGGATGATGCATGCAATTTGTATAACTGCAGCCTCTCTCGTACAATTGTCTCAAAGAAGACAGAGCCAAGCGAGACAGAGAAAGCGTGAATCAGAGATAAATAGTTCGAGAGATATATGATTAAGAAGGCAGAAGAACTGCACTGCAACGTGCAATAAATTGCAATACTATTTTATTGTTGCAGGTCGCCCACAATTCTAATTTATTCATGTTTCTTTTAAAATAGTGGAGAAAATTGAGTGAGAGTGGTAGAATACTTGAACAAATTACAATACATGTCAAGGTGATAGATAAAGTTATTAAATGTAGGACATTATTATGGTGGTTTTAATTAAGGATCATGATGCATGTCTGTCTTCAGTGACGGACGCAGGAATTATATTCAGTGTGAGCGGAGTAGAAAATTATTCAATAAAATAAATTGACAAATATAATAAAAATATGTTTATATTACATTAATATCACACAATTATTTAAAATAGTTGATCAATTCGTGAAAAACGATATCATTTACCTAAATTAATTGTTCTTTATGGATTATTTGAATATCACCAACCCTTTTAAATATTTTTAACATTTCACATAATAACATAATAACGAACTTGTTTATATAAAAAAACTTTAAACAATTAACTTGTTTATAAAAAAAATTAAGCAACAATATAATAACGAACTTGTTTAAATTAAATTTTAAACAACAACATAATAATTAACTTGTTTATAAAAAAAATTAAATAAAAACATAACAATCAAAACTTATTAATAAATTTTTTTAACAAAAATATAACAATGAATTTGTGTATAACAAAAATTTAAACATCAATATAACAACAAATATATTTTAAAAAACTTTAAATAACAACGTGTTTGTTTAAAAAAAATTTATTAAACAATAGCATAACAACAACCTTGTTTATAAAAAAAACTTAATGTTGTTCTTGGTAGGAATTGAACCTTAACCACTGGATGAAAAAAAAAGACACTGCCAACTGAGCGAAGAGAGATATTTTGATATAAATATTTTTATTATTATATATTAGTTTATAACGTATCTATCATGATAAACACATTTTTTATTACTGAAATATTGCATTTTTAAAATTCAGTGTGAGCGACCGCCCACACTCGGCCCTATATAGGTCTGCCCCTGTCTGTCTCTATAGGCTTGTATAATTAAAATTTAAATAAACTAGTTGTGACACCTCTATATTGTAGAAAAAAGTGTTAGGTTAATTTAATAATATGTCCGCGCGTGTCAGGACCGACTCGGAACAACCCAACGGGTTACGTGTCACTAGGGTTATGCTCTACGTTGGAGATACTATAAATACCCATTCCACATGTTGATGAGGTATTGTGGACTATCTTGAGCGAAGAGCTAACATTCTCAAGATAGTCCACAATACCTCATCAACATGTGGAATGAGTATTTATAGTATCTCCAGCGTAGAGCCTAACCCTAGTGACACGTAACCCGTTGGGTCATTCCGAGTCGGTCCTGACACGCGCAGACATATTATTAAATTAACCTTACAATCTCCTCCTATGTCCGCGGTATACCGACGTTGGAAAAAAAGGTTGGTGTGTGTAGTGTTCAACCAGTTCGACTCATTACACAACCGTGTCCGTAAGTACCTGTTATAATATATTGGACTGAAAGAAGACAGTAGTATGTATGCACGCATAAGTATAAAGCAAAAACCAAGCAGCATCACATAAAAGTCAAGAGTACAATCAGAGAAATAGGTGCCAGAAGACCTAGTGTCTCGTGAGGGATATTAAGTCCGCTCTCGCCAAAGCGTTTGATATGAAGGACCTTGGTCCCGTCGATACCCTACTAGGCATGAAAGTAAGAGTAGACAAGGGATGTGTCACTCTGAGTCAAGCTCACTACATAGAGCAGATTCGTAATACCTGGGGTTATAAAGATTGTAGGCTGTTGAAACACCCACTGATCCGAACGTCAAGCTGAGTCCGAATGAAGGAACAAGCGTTGATCAAGTCAAGTACTCAAAGATCATTGGAAGTCTCATGTACGCCACAAGCTGCACTAGACCTGACATTGCTTTCTCCGTAAGCATGCTAAGTCGCTTTACCAATAGTCCAGGCAAAGAGCATTGTGATGCCCTAGATAGGCTGATGAAGTACCTAAAAGGTACTAAAGACCACGCTCTGTGCTACACTGGTCACCCTCCTACTTTGGAAGGGTACTCTGATGCCTCCTGGTGTTCAGAAGTTTCACACAGCAAGTCCACAAGTGGATTTATATTCACATTGGGTGGCGCTGCAGTTACTTGGAAGTCCAAGAGACAGACTTGCATAGCTTTGTCGTCTATGGAAGCCGAGTTATTTGCCTTAGTTTCAGCTGGTGAAGAGGCAGATTGGATCAGAAATTTGATCTTAGACATTCCCTTGTCTAGAGTTCAAATCAATTCTTTAAGCCTATACTGTGATAATCAGGCTGCAGTCCAAGTTGTTAAGAATGTCCTCTTTAACACTAAGAGACGACATGTACGACTGAGACACGCCCTATTGAATTATCTTAAAGAACAAGACGTTATTACTTTGGTCGATGTGCGATCGAAGGATAATCTAGCTGATCCACTGACAAAAGGAATGCCCCGAGACCGTTCAATCAAAACAGTGGGGGAAATGGGACTCAAAGCGGTTTGAAACCAGCCTAAGTCCGAATGTTTTGATTCCTTTCCTTTGTCAAATCTAGCATATTGTGCTCCGTTGATGTTTTGGTTGCTGAGTACGAATTTCTGGTTGGTTGTTTCATTCCACATTTGATGATAACAACCTCATCCAGATTCGTCTTCCTTAACTTGGAGGAGAGTGTTATTCCACATTTGATAACACGATCTAACTTGTTTTGGACCTTCTCCTGTTGATTGGTTCAATTCCACATTTGATGAGTTCCAATTAACCTTAGAAGAACAGTAACCAGGATATCACACATAGGAACACAGATATAGCTGCGTTTGTCCAGAAGTCTGATATCGTTTCGTTTGGAAACAGTTAATGGATTCTGCGGTTAAAACTGAAATACTCCACAAAATATCCTCTTAAGCATAATTAAGTACCACGTTCTTATAAACGGAACTAGATACATGTACATTTTCCATATCTGAATTCATTCTGAATGAAGTTCTTTGTTGGAAATTACAGGAGATGCTGCTGCAGGAGGAGCACATGCAGACTGGGATCCTGAGAAGGATGACCTGCTGGATGATGACTACTAGAGTATATGTTTGGTTTACTTTCTTTGGCCTAGAGCACTGTTTAGCTCTTTTCCTTTACCTGTTTTGTTTGGACTATTTTTATGCTCTTTTGTTAGTCACGAGACACTAGGTCTTCTGGCACCTATTTCTCTGATTGTACTCTTGACTTTTATGTGATGCTGCTTGGTTTTTGCTTTATACTTATGCGTGCATACATACTACTGTCTTCTTTCAGTCCAATATATTATAACAGGTACTTACGGACACGGTTGTATAATGAGTCGAACTGGTTGAACACTACACACACCAACTTTTTTTTCCAACGTCGGTATACCGCGGACATAGGAGGAGATTGTTAGGTTAATTTAATAATATGTCCGCGCGTGTCAGGACCGACTCGGAACGACCCAACGGGTTACGTGTCACTAGGGTTAGGCTCTACGCTGGAGATACTATAAATACCCATTTCACATGTTGATGAGGTATTGTGGACAATCTTGAGCGTAGAGCTAACAAAAAGATATTTGTCTCTCAGTAATTTTCAAAAAAACTTTTGTAATCCCTAAGGGCCCATTCGTTTGGATGGAATTGGAATTTGATATTGGAATTGAATATTGATGAATATTGTGGAATTAAATATTGATGACTAATTCCAATTTCAACATTCGCCAAATAAACAATATTGTTGAATATTGTGGAATTAATCAATACTTTTGTTCGTTTGTTAAATAAAATTCAATTTAAGAATTGAAAAATATTATGAAGAAGCTAATATTTATCACATATATCATAAACAAATGTATGTCATGACAACGATTTTTTCGCCCGAGAATAATTTTTTTCGCCCGTGCGCGATTTTGTGTCCCGGGCACGATTTTTTTGCCCGGGCGCAAATTTTTTTCACTGGTGCGATTTTTCCACCCGCCCGTCCGAAAAAGCTTGCATAGGCGATAAAAGCGCGTCCCGCAAAAAATTGCTCCCCGGTGAAAAAATCGCGCCCGAAAAATAGCCCCCGAGCAAAAAAATCTCGTAGGGCGAAAAAAACTCGCCCGGGCAAAAAAAATCGCTCCCTGCCAAAAAAATCTTGCCCCGCCGAAAAAATTGCGCCCGGGCAAAAAAATTGCGCGCGGGCAAAAAAATCGCTCCCTGATGAAAAATCGCGTTTGAGCGAAAAAATCGCGCCGGGGCGAAAAACTCTCCCCTAGGAGAAAAATTCGCTCCCGGGCGAAAAATTCGCGTCCGGCGAAAAATTCGCGTCCGGGCGAAAAAAACGCTCTCGGGTGAAAAAAACGCTCCCGGGTGAAAAAAATCGCGCCCATGCGAAAAAAACCGCGCCCGGGCAAAAAAATCTCCCCCGGGCGAAAAACGCGCGCCCGGGCGAAAAACTAGCGCTCGGGCAAAAAAATTGCGCGCTCGGGTGACAAAACATGCGCCCGGGCGAAAAACACGCCCCCAGGCGAAAAACGCGCGTCAGGGCGTAAAACGCGCTAGGGAGGAAAATTTCTGCCCGGGCAAAATTTGGGCGTCCGGGCGAAAAACGCACGTTCGGGCGAAAAACTCGCGTCTGTGCGAAAAACTCGCACCCGGGCGAAAAAATTGTGCGCCCGGGCGCATAAACGCGCGCCCGGGCCAAAAACGCGATAAATCGAGCGTGTCATACTCGCCCAATTCCGATATGTCTAGCTAGATTTTGTGCTTAGGCTAAAATCAATTCCATGATATTCAACTCAAATTTCAATTATTAAAGCTACCTAACAAACGAACGGCGTAATTGAAATTCGACGTCGAATTACAATTTCAATTCTTCAATTCCGTCCAAACGAACGGGGCCTAATTTATTATAACCGGGACATTTGAACAATTACAAATTCTTTCAAGAGGAGGTGAAATGTCTCGATTATGAAAATTTAGAGGTTACAACATTCCTTTTAAAACTTACATGAGAATAAATATCTTTTCTTTACAATATTAGAGTGTCATCGAAATTTTACCCTATTTTAAATTAAGATAACTAGCAATTTTAAGATAAAAACTGATTGATCTAATTTTTAGTTAAAAATAATAATGAATATTTTATAGACAGGAACAGCTGTCCGGCTGGCCCACAAATAGAGAAAAACAAAGACAAATGAAAATTAGTCTGACTTTATTTTCCTTTGATGTAATAAGGTGCACACGCTTAGCGTAGCAGTGATATGTAGAGTATGCACAACTTTACAAATCAAATAATTTACGCGGCTCACTCTTTATCGAAGTCTATGTAAATACCAGGAAAATTCTGAAGTGAAATTAATTGACTTCGATACAAGCTAAATTTTTTTGTGGGTCGCTTGGGTGCTCTTGGTAGACCGGTCGATTTGAATCGTCTTAGCTCTGAAGCGAACGAAGCGCGCTAACAGCCAATTAGAGAATCGTTAAGTACACTGAGACTTTTTAACGTGGAAAACCCGGAAAAGGTAAAAAACCACGCGGTCGGAGCTGTGCCGACCAAACTCCACTATCTCCTGGATGGTAACAATCAGACACTTAGAATTCGAGCGCGACAGACTGCCGCTCGTTACAATAATAGAGAGAGAGAGAGAGGGCTCCGAAGGTGACATGCCACCTCTCGGAAAACTAAGTCCTTTTTCTTCTGAGAACAATAGTTAGAACAAAAGTGAGAATGATGGTGAGAACAAAAGTGAGAATGCCGAGTTGCCTTTCGGGAGAAAAGAAATCTCCAAGTCCACGAATGAGATTTTCAAGCCCCGAAGGAGATCTTCAAGCGCCGAACGAGAATTCCAGAGAAATCTTAAAAGGAGCTCTCTCGGGTGCGGAAGGCCAGTTCTCCTGAAATGAAGGCTCTGAGCTCCTTTTATGACTTTGGTCGGGGGTAGCCCGGTAATTTTGCTGTCGTAACCACCGTAAACACCTGACGGGCGAATCACGCTTGTCGATTTGGAGCACACGGATCACCATTTTTCGTAAATGACCGTCTCGCTCTTCGGGCAGTTTGGGCAGTTCGGGCAGCTTCGTTGAAGGTGAAAAAGACGACAAGCGAATCTTGTAATCTGGGAAATTAGGAAAGACAAAATGTGAGCGTGCCTGGAATGCGAAAGTGCTCTGAGCGTGCTCAGAAGCGTTCTGAGCGTGCAACGAACGGAGAACCATTCTGAGCGCGCAAGGAGGTAGGAAATGGGAAGCTGTACCCCCAAAGAAGGGATGGGGTTTCGGCCGGTCGCTCCGCAGGACCCCATGCAGGAGAGAGGTGCGGTTCGGCCGCACCCGCACGGGGTGTGGCCGCACCCCAAGGGGGGTGCGGTTAGGCCACACCCCTTGAGGGGGTTTGGCGCTATCGCGCGGGCTATCGCACGGTAGTGCCGCGCGGTACGGCCACGCTCGTCGTGGCGGTAGCGCGCCCTCTACCGCGTGCGATAGCGCTTGCGGTTGCGCGCCACACAGCCGCGCACGGTGCTGGCGCACACGGTTGTGCGCGGCCCTGCGACGCGCTCTGTGCGCGTCCTTGTCCTGACGATTGGTGGGTTTGGCACACTCTCCCACTCATCCCTCTTCACCTTAGTGGTGGAGTGGGGTTTGTGAGTAACCGCCACCCTGTTTTGGATATATAAATGAGAGCCCATGTATGAATGCATATCAAAAAACCCCCCAAACCTTCAGAGCTCGAATTCCTGTACGGAGGAGTGTGAAGGTTTTGTCTTGCTCGCAGTAGCTTCGATCATTGTCATCTTTGCGCGGCGCGTCGCACCATGCCAGAGGTTAGTAACTTCCCCGTTTTGTATGAAACAAAAAGTGAGAGAAAGACAGAGGGGGGAGCGTGCGTGCGACGTATGCTCGACCGAGGGGCGACCAGTCGTCCAGGGGTGCGGCTATTGCCCGGATGGTGCACGGGCAGCCAGCGCGGGCATGGCCGGCGGTAGCCGTGAACATAAAGCCTGATCGGGCCGGCCTGGACCGGGCCCGATCGGGCTTTTTCCTGCATCGGGCCGGGCCGGCCCGGTCCTCCCCTGGAATCGGGCCGGCCCGGGCCGGGCAGGCAGCACTAATGTGCTGCCTGCTCCGGCCCTTCAGGCCGGGCCTGGCAGGACCGGGTCGGTCTCGGGCCGGCCCGGTTTTTTCTTCTTTTTAATTAAATTTTAATTTTTTAATTTTTTTATTTTTATAAATAATGAAATTTTGAACAAATAATATTGAACAATTTGAACGAAAAATTTGGAACAAAAAATTTTATTAATATTGAAAATTTGGAAAAAAAATTTAAAATATTACAAAATTTAAGTCGTACATTTGTACAAAATACAAAATTGAAAATACAAACCTATAAAAGCTATGATTCTTATAAAATTTAATTAAAAATTTTACATATTTTAAAAAAAGTACATTTAGATTGGACTGCGGATTTAATCATCCTGTAGATTCAAGTTCAACTCGTCCATTTCGTCTTCTATCTCCTCCGAGCTATCCTCCAATGCTGTTATGTATTGCTTCCTCTTTAAGCTGTCCAAGTAGTCCTTGTAGCATATGCAAACCTCCAGCGAATCTTCGTTAAACCGGCTCCTCCGCTCGTTCAAAACCCTGCCACTAAGAGAAAAAGCGGACTCCGAAGCTACTGTACTAGCTTGAACAGTTAATAAATCACGGGCCATACATGCCAAAACATGATAGGTATTAGTTTTACATTTCCACCAATTTAAGAGATCGAAGTTTTCGATATCGTCCGAACTCATAAAATCGCTAAATTGAGTTTTTGTGTATAATCCTAATTCATCTAAACTACCAGATGTGCGCGCTTTTTTCCTAGAAGCTAAATCTAAAATTTTATTTTTAAGACTATCCTTCGTTTTGGGTTGCGTTATTTCTTCGCGGGGTCGTGACCCGTATAAGTTATTGTAATAATTATAACTTTGCGTAAAAAAATTAGTAAAACTTGTACTACTAACGGGGTCATCCTCATCATAATTTATATTTAAGGTTAGATTAGTATTGATTTCGTCGATCAAATTTTCTACGCCTTCTACGTTAAGTAGCGGATTTAAAGCAGCGGCGCACGAAAATAGAGGCGGTATTTCTCTATAATATTTTAAAAAAATTTCTTCCATTACTTTAATTAAAGGAGCCCAACCTTGGTATTTTCTATAATAACTAAATCTTTCTGTGATATGTACGAAATATTCAATTACTAATGCGCTCGTTGGATAATACACTCCAGATAAAGCAACGGTAGCCCTATAAAAACACTTTAGTAAATCTACATAATATTCTATTATGGTCCAATCAGTTTCACCTAAACCGTGTTCAATATTAAGTAAACTATAATATTCCATTAGAAAATCTTTTTGTAGAAGGGCTCTTTTTAATATTTTATAGGTTGAGTTCCATCTAATAGGCATATCTAATTGTGGTTTCAAATATTTCTGATTTTGTGCTTTACAAAATTTTCTAAAATCTTGAGCTCGTTGTTTAGTACAATAAATAGCTTTTAACATGTCGCGAATTTTATTAATATATTGTGACATTGCCTTTAAACTATCCTGTACCACTAAATTTAGGACGTGACAAACACATCTAGTATGAAAAAACGCGCCATCGAGAAATGATTTTAAATCTCGTTTTAACAATTCAATTGCGACGCCATTATTGGAGGCCTTATCAAGAGAAAAACTAAGTATTTTATCGTTAATTTTAAATTCCCGCGCACATTTAATAATAACCTTATATAAAGCTATAGCCGTGTGCGGGAATTCAAAACCCGTAAAACATATTACGCGTTTATTTAGCTCCCACGAAATGGGATCAATCCAATGACAAGTGATACAAAGATAAGCTAATCCTAAATTTAAATTACTCGTCCAAACGTTGCTCGTTAGACTCACACGTCCTTCGAAATTTTTAAAATACATAATTAATTCTTGTTTTGCTTCTAAATATAACCTAATCGTGTCGCGCCTTAAAGTAATTCTACTAACCTTTTGGTATTTGGGCTGAAGCCCCCCATGTATGTACTCTGTGCCGTCGTCATTGTCGAAGACGCTGAATGACAGCCCACGTTTGATGACGAACTTCGCCTGCATCTCTCGCTGTCGCATTTGATCGTACGTCCAAATCTGTCCTGCTCCAGAAATTTGAGCTTGACTTGACTCGGGAGGAGCTTGTTTCGACTCGCAAGATTTTTGGTGTCTAACGAGCGTCGAGTTGCCGCTGATGGATAACAACTTCGAGCACATCTTGCAGCGCGCTTTTCTTTCGGTGCCGACTAGGACCATGTCGAAATGCTCCCAAATACCCGCTCTACGGTTGTGCTCCACCACCGGAGCCGTACTTTGAGAAGACGACGCTGGAGTTGTGGAGGACGACGCCATTGGGAGAGCTGAGAGAGAGAGAGAGAGAGAGAGAGGGGTGGGGTGTGAGAAAAGAGAGAGGGGAGGGGGTATTTATAGGATTTTTTTTGTTTTTTTTAATTAAAAATTTAATTAAAAAAATATAATAATATATTATATTATTATAAAGAGCAGCCAACGGCTCTAATAGAGCCGTTGGCTGCTCTTTCATGGCAGCATGGCTGCCACATGGCAGCCATGCTGCCATGATGAGCCTAACGGCTCTAATAAGAGTCGTTAGGCTCAATCGGGCCTAGCCCGATACCGGTTCGGGCTTTGCCCGGACCGGTCTCGGGCTAGCCCGATTATCGGGCTTTACCCGGCCCGGCCCGGGCCGGGTACCGGGCCGGGTAACGTCTCCAAACCGGGGCCCTGTAAGGGCCCCGGGTAAGTGCTCGGCCCGGTTCGGGCCTGAACCGGGCCGGGCTTGACCGGGCCTTGACCGGGTCGGGCTCGGGCCGGCACGTCAGGCCCGGTTTTTTTGTTCAGGACTAGCCGGCGGCGATCGTGCGCTCGCGGCCCGCTTGCGAGGCTGGTTCGCGATCGCTTCTGGCCGCCCAAGAGCGCGACCGATGCGCTCGGTCAGCGCGCGACCCGGGTGCGGGCGGCCGGTGCTTGCCCTGCGCCGACCGAGGGGTGTACGGCCTCCGCGCGCGCGGGCGGCGGGCGTGCGGCCAGCGCGTATGCGGCCAGGGTGAGGCCGGTGCCGGAGCGCGGTCTCGCGGTCTGTGCGTGTGCGGCCCATGCCCACCCCACTTGACCGGGTCGCGACAAGTGCCGGACGTGAGGGGGCACGACTGGTGCTGGTCGGTAGGGCGTGCGACCTGCTTGCGTGCGGCCGGGGTGCTTGTGGCCGATTTGGCGGATGATTGATGGGATGTGCTCATATGGGCACTCTTTGTCCGGCGTTTGGTCGGCTCATGGTTCAAGCATGTGTGACGGTGGGCGGAGTTTGTCTAATGCGCGCATGTTCGGACTTTTTGCTCTTTGATATATGCGCTTAGGCATATATATTTTGTTTGTTTCAAGCTTCGAAATGGGGTAGCCAGTCAAGACCGATGCATCTACGCTCTACTCTTGACGGCGTGTGGATTGATATGTGGCGCAAGCGGTTTGGACTGCCCTTGGATGTTGAGGTGAAGGTTCCTCGGGCGGAAGAGCGTGCCCAGAATCCTCCTACCGCTTTTATGACTCTCTCGGAGAGTTGCTTGAAGTCGGGGTTTCGCTTCCCTCCTTCTGAGGAGGCTATCGAGGTGTTTCGATTTTGCGGCGTCCCGATCACCCATTTTACCCCCGCCGGGATGGCGAGGATAATGAGGATGATAGTATTCTTCCGAGAGCATAGCTCACGGCTTTCTCTAGAGGTGTTCAAAGACTGGTGCGAGGTTTGTACTGACTCAGGCGGCCGTATTGAAGTCCGAAGCAACAAGAGTTGGTTTCATTTTGGAGAGAAGAACAATTATCGGCATGGGAACACCCTTTATGAGTATGTTCAGAACTGTTGGGATTTGCCGGAGTTATGAAGAGCGCTTCCCGGACGCTGCCGTCGGCAGACGGGGCGGGTGGACGAGTTCATTCCTATCCCCGGTTTTCCTGGCCGAGAGGGGCTGTCGAAGGCCCTGTATTACATTTCCAGTTGTGTGGAAGAGAGTCGTCTGCTCTCGATGGGGCTTTCCTGGGACGCTGAGCGTGTGGCCGCCGTTCCCCTGGTTCGTGGTAAGAGGAGGAAGGTTGTCTTTAAGAACGAAGGTTCCAGCCCAGGGTTTATCCTGCCAGTGCCTAGGAGCCATGATCACGAGGCTGGCCCGAGCAGCCGCAAGGTGGAGCCGACTCCAGCCGATCCGGATATTGAGATTTTGGCGTCTCCTATTGTCGACCGGGTCCCGCAGGGAGACTTGCCGCCGCCTCCTCCTTTGCCGCCAGCGAGGCGAGTTTCCTCCTCTCTTCAGACGATGACTTCTGCGACAAGTAAAGTTCTTCTTCTCTAGTTTTGACCCTTCTTCCCCATCATTGCTCATGTATGCCAATTGTTTACTTTTGCCCGCAGTCTGATGTTTTGACAAGCGTTGCTCTCACTTGGCCCCACCCTCATGTGGTGCGGCTTGACCGCACCCCAAGAGGGGTGCGGTTTGGCCGCACCCCTTGAGGGGGGTTTGGCGCTATCGCGCGTGCTATCGCGCGGTACCGCTACGCGCGTCGTGGCGGTAGCGCGCCCGCTACCGCGCGCGGTGCTGGCACGCACGGTTGTGTGCGACCCTGCGGCGCGCTCTGTGCGTGTCTTTGTACTGACGGTTGGTGGGTTTTGCCCACTCTCCCACTCATCCCTCTTCACCTTAGTGGTGGAGTGGGGTTTGTGAGTAACCGCCACCCGATTTTGGATATATAGATGAGAGCTCATGTATAAATGCATATCAATTTTTTATTTTTACATCCATATAAGACACGTGAGAAAATTATTTACAGTAAAAAATAATAATAGTCATTTGTAAATATAATACATTTTTTTTATAAAAGTTTGATGAAAAAATAAAGCCTATTTTGTATCGTTGGACCCCGAAATGTTCGTGACTGTAATCAGGGATGACCATACTCAATGATGACTGAATATAATGGAGGAGGTCAGAGATCACCGTAAGTCTCTTCGCACACTTTGGAGCTTATCGAGCGTGCTTCCTCTACAAAAATGGTCACAATCTCTTGATTCAAAGTGAAATTAGAAGAATGACGATAGAAAAAGGGTTCAGAAGAGTGGATGAGTGGAGCTCAGGTCACCATATCATGGTGGAAATTAAGTGGTCGAGTGGCGTCAAGGACAAGTAGGCCTATCATCGTCATTTTCAGATCTAGTCTAACGATCTAGCAATGTGTGTGTAGTGGTTATGCGCAACTACACATGACACTCGACGAAAAAAATTGAGAATGACGATTAAACGACCGAGATGAATATCTCGTTATAAGTGCCAAGTGAATCACCATCGAGGATGGCTCCTCAACTAGCGACACATGTCGTGAAGTAGGGGGCAATGTGAGGAAAGTGGTGAGAAGGGGTATGACACACGACAATATTATCAATGTTTGGATTTCGGCTTGACGACTAGAGATCGGTGATAGGGGATTGGTGATCCGCGATCGATGGTCGACATTCATTGTTTACAAGTCGGTAACCGGTCACCGCATTGTTTGGGGTTAAGGCTCTGTTTGAGACAGATGATGCTGATGAAAAAACTGCTGATTGAAAAGTGTTGAGGCTCCGCTCAAGATAGTCCACTAAGGTTCATCAGTATGGAATGACCTTATATAGTATCTCCAGCGTGGAGCCTAACCCTAGTAACACGTAACCCGTTGGGTCATTCCGAGTCGGTCCTGACACGCGTGGACATATTATAAATTAATAAACCTAACAAGCTCCTCTTATGTCCGCGGTATACCGACGTTGGAAAGGGGTTGGTGTGTGTAGTGTTCAACCAGTTCGACTCATTACACAATCGTGTCCGCAAGTACCTGTTATAATATATTGGACTGAAGAAAACAGAAGTATGTATGCACGCATAAGAATAAAACATAAACTAAACAACATCACATGAAAGTCAAAAGTACAATCAGAGATAGGTACCAGAAGATCTAATGCTCATGATCAACAAAAGAGCAGAAAATTGTCCAAATAAAACATGTAAAGAGAGCTAAACAATGCTCTAAGTCAGAGAAATAAAATCAAACAGATACTCTAGAAACCATCATCCAACAGATCATCCTTCTCAGGATCCCAGTCTGCATGTTCTCCTCCTGCAGCAGCATTTCCTGTAATTTCCAACAGAGAACTTCATTCAGAATGAATTCAACTATGGAAAATATACATGTATTTAGTTCTGTATATAAGAATATAGTACTTTATTATGCTTAGAGGATATAAGTAGAGTATTTCAGGTTTAACCGCAGAGTCTATTAACTGTTTCCAAACGAAATAATTTCAGACTTCTGGACAACGCAGCTATATCTGTGTTCCTATGTGTGATATCCGGGTTATTGTTCTTCTAGGGTTGATTGGAACTCATCAAATGTGGAATGGAACCGATCAACAAGAGAAAGTCCAAAACAAGGCAGATCGTGTTATCAAATGTGGAATAACACTCTCCTCCAAGTTAAGGAAGATGAATCTGGATAGGGTTGTTATCATCAAATGTGGAATGAAACAACCAACCAAAGATTCGTACTCAGCAACCAAAACACCAACGGAGCACAACATGCTAGATTTGACAAAGGAAGGAATCAAAACATTCAGACTAAAACTGGTGTCAAACCGCTTTGAGTCCCATTTCCCCCACTATTTTGATTGAACGGTCTCGGGGCATTCCTTTCGTCAATGGATCAGCTAGATTATCCTTTGATCGCACATCGACCAAAGTAATAATGCCTTGTTCTTTTAGATAATTCAAAAGGGCGTGTCTCAGTCTTGCATGTCGTCTTTTAGTATTAAAGAGGACATTCTTCACAACTTGGACTGCTGCCTGATTATCACAGTACAGACTTAAAGAGTTGATTTGAATTCTAGACAAGAGAGTGACTAAGATCAAATTCCTGATCCAGTCTACCTCTTCACCAGCTGAAGCTAAGGCCAACAAATCGGCTTCCATAGACGACAAAACTATACAAGTCTGTCTCTTGGACTTCCAAGTAACTACAGCGCCACCCAATGTGAATATAAATCCACTTGTGGACTTGCTGTTTGTACCTTCTGAACACCAGGAGACATCAGAGTACCCTTCCAAAGTAGGAGGGTGACCAGTGTAGCACAGAGCGTGGTTTTTAGTACCTTTAAGATACTTCATCAGCCGATCTAAGGCATCCCAATGCTCTTTGCCTGGACTACTGGTAAAGCGACTTAACATGCATACGGAGAAAGCAATGTCTGGTCTAGTGCAACTTGTGGCGTACATGAGACTTCCAATGATCTTTGAGTACTTGACTTGATCAACGCTTATCCCTTCATTCAGACTCAGCTTGACGTTCAGATCAATTGGTGTTTCAACATGCCTACAATCTTTATAACCCCAGGTATTGAGAATCTGCTTTATATAGTGAGCTTGACTTAGAGTGACACATCCCCTGTCTACTCTTACTTTCATACCTAGTAGGGTATCGACAGGACCAAGGTCCTTCATATCAAATGCTTTGGCGAGAGCGGACTTAATATCCCTCACGACAGCAAGGTCTGACCCCAAGATCAACATGTCATCCACATATAGGCATATGATGACAGTTTGGTTTGACATCGAGCGGTAATAGAGACACTTGTCTGATAGACTGGACTGAAATCCAAAGCTCTTTACCACTTGATCAAACTTCATGTGCCACATCTTAGGCACTTGTTTAAGCCCATAGATGGATTTATCGAGTTTGCACACTTTATCCTTTAGATCTGTATGGACATAACCTTCATGTTGTGTCATGTAGATCTCTTCATTTAGCTCTCAATTCAAAAAGGCTGTTTTCACGTCCATCTGATGGACTATGAAATTCTCGATATAGGCTAAGGCAAGAAGAATCCTTATAGTAGATATGTGACAGACAGGTGAATAGACATCAAAGTAGTCAATTCCCCCTGTTGTTTATAACCCTTAGTGACTAGCTGTGCTTTGTATCTGGCTATAGACCCATCACTATGTAACTTCTTCATCAGTACCCACTTGCATCCCAGGACTTTAGCTCCTTTCGGTAGGTCCACTAGATGTCAGGTATTTTTTTGTAGCAGCGAGTTCATCTCATCATCGATAGCTTCTGCCCACATTGACGCATCTCTCAATCTCATCGCTTCCTGGTAGGAGAATGAATCATCCTCTAAGTGGTAGGTGACAAAGTTCTCACCAAAATCCTTAGGGATTCTATCTCTTGTAGATACTCTAAGAGGAACAGGTTCCACCTCTAAAGGTTGGGGAGCAGTGCCAGAGGGGCCAGCTTCAGGTTCTATAGTAGATTCAGAGATCATGTCGGTAGATCCAGGGATGGTTAGGCCATGATCTTTGATAAATTTATGTTCAAAGAAGATAACATCTCTAGACTCTATCACTGAATTAGTGGATAGATCTAGAAACGGTCAGCTGCACTATCTTCTGTATTACCTAGATAGAAACAGGTTATCGTTCTAGGTCCCACCTTAGGTTTTTTAAGGTCTTGTATACGCACATAGACGATATAGCCCCAAGTCTTAAGAGTGTCATATCTACAAGGATGACCGTGCCACAGCTCATAAGGAGTAGAACTGAGCTTTGAGTGAGGCACTCTATTCAGAATGTGATTTGCAGTAAGGACTGCTTGTAACGACCCAGAAGCCGACGTTCGATCGGGACAATGTCCACCGATCTAGCCTCAACTGGCCTCGTTACCGGGCTGCAGCCCAAGCACCCCAAAGCCTCTCCGCGCCACTATTTCTCAGCAACGGCGCATTGTTGAGGCCGGGTCTTGAACCTGCAACCTCCTTGATAAGGAGTTTTCAAACCACTCCTCATCACCAATCGAGCTAGGTTCAAGACTCGGCCTCAACAATGCGTCGTTGCTGAGAAATAGTTATGCGGAGAGGCTTTGAGGTTCTTGGGCTGCAGCCCGGTAACGAGGCCAGTTGAGGCTAGATCGGTGGACGTTGTCCCGATCGGACGCCGGCTTCTGGGTCGTTACATTGGGCATGCCAGCGGTCAAGAGCATAGAATTTAACATCTCTGTTAAAGTTCTATTCTTACGCTCAGCAACGCCATTTGATTGGGGTGAGTAAGGAGCTGTAGTTTCAAGGATTATTCCCTCAGTGGCGCAAAACTCCCTAAACCCAGTTGCAGTGTATTCTCCTCCTCGATCACTTCTAAGTATCTTAATCTTTAAATTTAACTTGTTTTCTACCCGATATTTGAAGATTTTAAATGTCTCGAATGTCTCGTCTTTCGATTTCAATAGGTAGACATGACAAAATCTGGAGAAATCATCAATGAAGGTAATTAGATACTTCCTTCCCCCTCGAGTGGCATGACTACGAAAGTCACATAGGTCGGAATGAATCAATTCCAAAAGTTGAGTGCTCCTAAAAACGGTCTTGTAAGGGTTTCTAGTTATTTTGGTATGGGCACAAACCTCGCACCTATCAAATCGAATAGAGAAATCTAAAGGAATGTTGTGACTTTTAGCTAGATCGCGCATCTTCTTGTAGTGAACGTGTCCAAGTCTATTGTGAAATAGCTTTGGATCTAACAGAGACGAACTCACTTGATTTATGCACTCGTTTTCTAGGCTAAGTCTATACATTTCATTGATTAGGTAAGCGCAACCAAAGTAATGTGAATTAACAGTTAGAGTTATTCTACCGCTTATGGTTGTGAAAGACATTCCGGACTTATCTAGCAAACTCATAGAAATTAAATTATTAGTTAAATTTGGAACTAATTTAACATTTTGCAAAATTAAAATTTTACCTGAAGAGAGGACGAGCTTTGTCGTCCCAGCATGAGTAACGACTGTCGCTCCTCCATTGCAGTTCTCTACTCGGTCTCAGACTGTTCTGAAGTCTGTGAGAAGACCTCTGTCATTCGTAACATGACAAGTGGCACCGTTGTCCAGCCACCACTCAGAAGACGCACTGCGGTGACTGCTTCCGATCATAGCCACAAAGGACTTGGGATCAGAGGTGTCGACCACCATGTGTGTCGCCTGTTGTGGAGCTTCATCCTTCTGCTTCTTCGGATCCCTACAGTCAGCGGACCAGTGACCCCACTTGCCACAATTATGGCATTTACCCTTCTTCCTTTTGAGAGAAGGTTTATTGACCGCCAACTGGGCAGGGGTGTCACCCTTAGGTGTCGGGGGCTTCCGAGGAGGCTTATTAGGTCGAGAAACGAAGTTGACAGTCTATGGGGGCTGAACAACCTGCTCCGCGCACTTTCCAGCGATGTTTTGGTCCTCTATGGAATGAACCTTTTGAGTTCACCCAGAGTAATCTTCTCATTCCGCCTGTGCATCTCTGTCTTGAAGGTCATCCACTTCGCAGGTAGCTTGCTCAGAACCAAGTACACGAACAGATTATCGTCCATATTCGACTGATCGTCCTCCAGCTTGTTGCGCAAATTCTCTAGTTCTATGATCTGGGAGGTGATCGACAGGTTCGCTTTGAGGCGGAAGTTGAAGAACTTCTCCCCAATGAGCGATTTGGACAACAACTCCTCCTTCTGGAAATGCGCGTTGAGACGATCACAGATCTCCTTTGCGGTCTTGTAGGCGTGGCAGGTCAGTGCGAGACGAGGATTGAGGGAATTCAACAGGTAGTCCATGCATAAATCCTCATCCTTGTTCCACTGATATTCGTCTACGCCCTCGCAAGAAGACGCAAAGTCGCTCTTAAATGTGTAGAAGATGTCGCGTTCCTTCATTCCTAGCTGGACTTGTATTTTCCAACTGAGGAAATCGGACGCGTCGAACGACTGCAGCTTGGCGACATCGAGCGCACTTTTCTTCGACATCGCAGCAGAAATCTAGAACAGAAAACTGAAATAAAGTCACCTGATTCGCGCGATGACGACCGGGTCACTTCGGATCCAATATAGTAGTTGTTGCTCCTCCTCCGATGAAGACCACAGTCACCAAAGACGTATGCAAGATTTGGAAAAATTCGGCCACAAAATAGGTGTCCGGATCTGAACTTGAGGAGGTTGAGTAACAAAGGACTGGCCTTCCTCCTTCTCGATCTCAGATGAGCAGCAGCAGGCACCAGGACGGGAACACCCCTTGAACGACAACACAGGAACACATGATTGCTCCAAAATCGATTGCTCCAAAATCGGGATTGCTCCAAAATCGACTGTATGCCTTCTTCCCGAGCAGTGCACAGGAGAATGATAAAATCCGGCGAAAGGACGGGGCGACACTACTAGCGATCGACGACGGGAAATCTTGCTTCAGATTTCAGAAACAACGCCGAAGAAGATCGCGATCCCCTCTTCCCAAAAAATGAGAACGAGAAAGAAAAGGCTTCCTCCAACGAGATCTCTCCAAAACGAGAAACTCCAGACGAAGAAAAAAAAAACAGATCTGGAATCGCAACTCTGCAGAAAAGAAAAACAGATCCTGTAGAAGAAGAAACTCAAGACGGGAAATGTATCCAGATCGGCGCTGGGAAATCCTTTGCAGATCGGCGGCGACGACGTTCCTTCTGTGCAGATCGGCGGCGGCTCCAGATCGCAAGTCTCTCAAGATCAAAGATCGCAAATCTTACACTGTGAAAGGAGATCTGCTGCTCGGCGGCGAGGAAGGCAGCGCACGATCTAGGCGAGAACAACACGATTTCTGAGAGCAGCGATCCTTTGCAAACGACGACCGAGAAGAAGTTCTCCCTCCAAGCAAAGATCAGGAGACAGGAATCGCAAAAATGAAAAACCAGGGAGAGCGCCGCACGGGAAACCTTTGAGCGGAAAACCTAATTTCCTATCTTGAGAATGTTGAGGCTTCGCTCAAGATAGTCCACTAAGGTTCATCAGTATGGAATGACCTTATATAGTATCTCCAACGTAGATCCTAACCCTAGTGACACGTAACTCATTGGGTCATTCTGAGTCGGTCCTGACACGCGCGGGCATATTATAAATTAATAAACCTAACAAAAAGTGCTGATTGAAAAGTGCTGTTTAAAAACAATGATGAATAAGTTGCAGCCTGTTTGAACAGTTTGTGCATAAGTGTTGATCGAATAGAGATTTTTTAAATATGTTGTTTGGAGGAACGGCTTTTTGAAAGTCATTTTTTAAAAACAAAAAACATTGAAATAAATATACTTCATGGGCAAAATTAAACATGTAATAATACTTAATTGATTAACAAAGTTCACTGAATTGAAGTAAATATTAATAATTGCAACACATCGCCTTCTCTAGCCCGTTATCTTCACCTGTGCCATATAAAAATCGATATTAATCAATATCATGATATCTACACATAAACAAGAGCCTAGATAATTTTACCTGAGCGCGTTGTACAATTCCTCAGCAATACTATCTCGTATTGCGGACATATGATCAGCACCCCCAGCATCAAACATTTCAGTCACAATATCCTCCTCTGTCGCAATATTATTTTCCATCTCTGGGTGTATGAATGTTTCATCCACATCACAAGCATTGAATATTTCTGGGTCCCATCGAGATGGATGCCTGCGTATAAAGTTATGCAATGTCATAGTCGCCAGTACAATTGAACGTTATTTTTTGAAATTGTATTGTGACATCTTCTGTAGAATACCTCATTTTTTTTTCATACACCAAACGTTCGTTCAATTACACTTCGAAGAGATGAATGCGTCTTATTGAAATGTGCACGCCTGCCTTGGATTGGTCGACTGCCACATGCATAATCGGTCAAATGATATCTTGTTTCCGAATATGGTTTTAAATACCATGTCTTTAGTGGATATCCAACATCCACTAAATAATATTTTCCTGTGTTGATTTGATATGTTAAAAATATGAACATGATATTAAATGATTACAACATATTTGATTCACCAATTTACCTTGCGGTGGATGTGAAAAATGTAAATCTGTCATCTGACAATGCGCGTGCAAAGATGTGACTATCATGAGCTGATCCTTCCCATCCAGCAAGTGCAAATGTAAAACACTTATTGAAATCGCATATCGAAACTTCTTTGCAGCAGGAATAACCTATACACAACTAATGTTAGATTCAAAAAAAATGTCGTGCATGTTGTTAGAACCAAAAGCTAATTATTTACCTTTAATTTATCCTCCCACCACTCATCTGATGCTGCAATTATTTTCTTCTCTTGGTCCTAACCCAACCCAGTCTCGCCATGTTTTAGTTCTTTCTAAATCTTACACTCTTTCTTTAGGTGGTCCCACTTATATTTCATCTGCAATCGATCATAATTTTGTCCAGTCCACTGCTTGAAAGAGACAACCAAAATTTTCCACCCCGTCCTTACTAAAGTGGGTAGTATGCCGATTGCCCAACTCGATCTCAATAATGCACATGTCACAAAAAGTTGTAATGTCATTTGAATCCCACAATACAGATAGCCCACCCTCTTTTGATTTGACCATTTTTGACTGTATGGTCAAAAGGATAATTATACATTACTAAAACATACAAAAAATACAAGTCAAAACATCAATGATTTTATCTTGCACAATAACACCACAAAACTACACAACAAAAACAAATACTCTTCACTTTTTTGGCGGCAAACAACTGAAATAGACACAAATTGTTGACAGTACATCAATCTCATAGGAAAAAAATCTCAACAAAAATAGGATTGCTTGCTTTATCTATCTTGACTCCAACAATACAACTGAAATATACACAATTTGTGGACTGCAACACAAATTGTTGCCTATAGTCACATTGCATGCCTATAATCGGATGTACCTATCCATCTTTAAAAAGACAGTGAAATCACAATAATGAGCAACATATTTTTTAATAAGAAAATGTATTAAGAAAAGGGGATTGATTGCATAGCAGTGGAATCGAACAATAGTCGATCAAAGGTAGTGAAACATCAAGCACAGAACAAAGGAAATGCAATGAAAAATCAAGCACAGAACAAAGGAAATGCAGTGAAATATCAAGCAAGGAAAAAGGAAATGCAATGAAAAATCTAGCACAGAAAAAAGGAAATGCAGTGAAACATCTAGCACTGAAAAAAGGAAATGCAGTGAAACATCTAGCACAGAACAAAGGAAAGGCAAACATCTAGCACAGATCGAACAACAACAATCGCAGCAAACATCTAGCACATAAAATTGTTACGTGCAACAGTAATCTCCCAAATCTAGGGCTTGGATCGGGGCCTTCTTCTCTAAACGACGGCTTGGATAGGAGGCAAGTGGTTGAGGTCTTGGATCGACGGTGTTTATCAAATCTAGGACTTGGATTGGCGGCGATAAGTTGATCGGCGGCGTCTTATCCTCAGTTCGAGTGTTGGATCAGCGACGTCGAGAGAAATATCGGGGAGGGTCCGTCGAGAGAAATACAGGGGAGGGGAAGGAAAGTCGTCGAGAGAAATATCGGGGAGGGGAAGAAAAGCCGTCGAGAGAAAAATCGCGTAGGGTTAGCGATGATAAGCGCGTATGGAGGAGCAAAAGCTAGAGCCCAACCGTGGATCAGATATAGCGGATAAGCAGATTTCATCATAAGTGCGTTTATAAAAACAGCACATACAAACAAGACTTTTATTGCGTTTGCGTTTGAATCAGAGATTGTTGAAACCGATTTCTCAGTCTCTTGTGAAGCTCGGGCCCTCAACAAGTTGAGGGGCAACTAGCCCTTACTAGTCCCTTGAAAGGAGCAGACTGAAGATTTAGAAACAGACTAAGACCTTAGTCGCAGCGAGGAGGTCCCACCACAAACCCGGAAGATCGTTGAGCGCTTCCCCTCCCAAGCCAAAGCTGAGACTTGTGATGGTGTATTTTCGTTTTAAAATAATTCGTCCGAATTAAATCACGATGTAGGCAAGTGTACCTATCGAAATGTAGTATAGGAAAAATGTCGTATATGCCCGAGGCCTGTCGAGTAATCGTACTCACGCAAAATTCTATTAATTTACCGAAGGAAAATTGGATTTGATTTTTTAGAAAACTGAAAGTTGCAAATAGGAAAAACACTTAAGCGAAAGAACAATTCAAGAGTGAAAACCTTAGCACTTGATTAGATGTTCTTGGGAATCCAATTTCAAAAGACACGTTCTAAATCTATAAAAATCCCGTTTCGATTGGAGGATTGAAAAATACGATAATCACTCGCTAGAGATGACCACCGCCTAATTTTAAACTACTTTAAATAAAATCTCTTAGATTTGAAATAAATCAAAATTGCAAAAACATTAATCCAAAAAACCAAAGGAGTTATATTTTCTTTTTTTCAAAGAAGATATAATAGGCCCTTCATTTTCGAGAGATCTAAAGCTTCCTTGAACCTTTTGATTAATAGGACGCAAATCGGATCACGACATTTATATACCGGCAATATAAACTCGCATCAAAAATTAATCGGAAATGAATCGAAACGATCTTTTGTAAGATTTAGAGACGATAGATTATGATTAAATCTTCATCCCAATATTATCTAATCAAGCACTAAGTGGGAAATTAGTTACACATAGTGGGGAAAGAAATAACAAAAAGTGAGATGAACATTA
This sequence comes from Dactylorhiza incarnata, assembly GCA_033032865.1. Lineage (NCBI taxonomy): Eukaryota > Viridiplantae > Streptophyta > Magnoliopsida > Asparagales > Orchidaceae > Dactylorhiza > Dactylorhiza incarnata. The sequence continues at coordinate 1,004,722 of JAWHQI010000347.1, read as the reverse complement.
ATATTAATATGAGAATAAAACACTACAATTGTAAGTTGAGAGTTAAAACCATACAAACAAGCTAATTAAAACAACAAAATTCAAAACATAAACTCCTAATTAAGAAAAGAACATAGGAAACAAGCTCTCAAATAAACTCTCCTCTCTTCATTCTCTCCTTGGTCACACAAATCCTTGCTTGGTTGGTTGATCCCTCATCCCTTGGTGCCATGCTCCTTTTATAGATGAAGTGGGGGAGGGGAAGATGAAGGTGGGTGGCATGTGCATGAGTGTGAAATCATGTGAAAGGGGGGATAGGAAATGTTGAAATAAAGGTTGGTGAAAATATTGTTACATTTAATAATGGTGCATGCATTATAGTGGATGAAATGTATGGATGGAGAATGGGAAGAGGTTGACCGGCCATAAAATATATTGGAGTTGAAATCCATGTGAATGGAAGGAAATATTAGAGCCATATTGGCGGGCTGCTATATGAATAATAATAATAATATGTGGAGGAGAGGAATTAGTGGGTTGCATGATTTAGATGAAGTGGAACCCGGCTATTTTTGGTAAGGAGATTTGACCGGCTGTATGAATGGAGGGGAATAATGGCCGGCTATGTAAATGAGAGAACATATGGCAAATCATGTGTGAATTGGAGATTTTAAAAGGTGCGGCCAACTATTAATTATCACTCTATGAGATAAAAAATGTGTGAATGGGAGAAATAAGAGGAGGAGTTGGCGGCTACATGGGTTTTTAGTTTATTTTTATTTATTTTGACCGGCCAAGAAATGAAGGAGAGAGATTATAAGGTTGCTATATTTAAATATGTTATATTTAGTTTGAATAATAATAATTGTAATGATATTAATATAATCATAGTAGTAATAATAATAATAACCATAAGGATAGAAATTATAATATTGGTAATAATAATTGTATTATTGATAATAATAATAATATTATTAATGATCATAATAATAATAATAGTGTTAATGAAAGACATGATAATTATAATAATAATAGTAATACTAATAATTATGATAGTAATAATAATAATGAAAATGATAGTAGTAATATAATAAAAATACAATTTTGCATTCATGAGAATAATGATTTGAATGAATATTTAATTAAATGTGCATGGAATGATAAGTTGATGGGCTTGCATGCATGAATTTAATAATATCCATGTGACAGACTTTGCTTTGCAAGGGTGCGCGTACGCGTGAACTTGGATCAACATTTGCAGTGGGCTTTTACGTAGAAATTCATGAATATTCCCCCAGGCCTGCAAAATAATAATAATAAATAACATTAGCTTAATTTTTACGAGAAAAACAAATTATCATTAAAACCATCTTTTAATAGATGAAATTATATATTTTTTATATAAAAATTTAATATTTTTGTAATAATAATTAAGCTAAATTATGCTTTATCAACTTGGGCACCTTGGAGAGCTAGAGAGCTGAACCAAAGTAACCAAGGAAGAAGAAGGAGCTCAGAGAACTGAGATTCGAATCCCCTCCCAAGGTGCCCTTTAAGGTCTATTTATTGTTTTTTGCCTATGGTCTATCACTAGCGGAATTCCGCTTTTTGGTTTCTACTAAGCGCACCCCAATTTGGCCTGCTAACAGCCAAACTCCGATGTTGGGAGGGGCTACCTGCAGACCACCAGGGGCAGAGGAGTAAATTCACCTCTTTAGTCTATGGACGACTGGTTTATGAGAGCCCCTCTCGCGAGAGCTCCTGCGAGTCTACTCGCGAACAGGGTTCGCTGAACTCCTCATAGGCTCACATTCTGTGAAGGCCTTGCTCGCGCCTCTTCTGGCAACGGTCACCGTGGCCAGATCTCTCATGTCTTTCGACGAGCTTTCCCCGGCCCTGTGTGAACCTGCTGAACTGGCTGGTCGACGGAATTCGTCGAGCTGAGGAGTCAATTCGTCGAACGGAGAGGTCTGTTCGTCGAATGAAGAGGTCCGTTCGTCGAGCGGAGAGGTCCGTTCGTCGAGCGGAGAGGTCCGTTCCTCGAGCGGAGAGGTTCGTTCGTCGAGCGGAGAGGTCCGTTCGTCGAGCGGAGAGGTCCGTTCGTCGAACGGAGAACTGATTTTGTTGAATGCTGAGCTGAGTTCGTCGATCTCAACAGATGCTCGGCGTTCGTCAAATGCAGGATGGATCTCGTCGAACCCTAAGATTTGGAAGGAATCCGACTCGCTTGCCTTCTTGCGAGTAGCCGGCGAGTACCCGGCTCACTCGCCTTCTTACGAGTTGACCTTGAGGCTCAGTTCGCCTTCTTCGCTACCTCTTCCGCCTGTCGGATCTGAGACCCCCTTTTGGGCGAGCTGCTTGTGAGGACCCCGCTCGCACTCCTATCGGCGATATCCACCGATGCCGGGTCTTGCGCTTCCTCCTGCGAGTTCTCCCGCTGAAAAAGGGCCGAAAGCCGCTGAGACAATCGCTTGTCCCAGCGGGTCCGCTGGGACGGGACAGAGATAGCCGCTGAGAGACGCTTGTCGGGGCTGAAGCATGACGTTCGTCGAACTGAGGAGCAAATTCGTCGAACGGATTTCGTCGAACGGAGAACGGAATTCGTCGAACTCAGAGCGGTCCGCGAGGATCTGGCTTGCCCACCTTCCTCACGATCGGTCGGCGAGCGCTCGGCTCGCCTGCCTTCCTGCGGGCTTGCCAATCTGAAGCGCAACGTTCTTCGAATTGAGAAGCATGTTCGTCGAACGCCAAAACTTGGAGAGGATCTGGTTCGCCTAGAACATCACTGCAAGCGGACCGCGCCGCCCTGAATCGCTCCTCTCCCTCGCTAGCGGTCGACGGGTGGCTAGCTCGCCTTCCTGTGAGCGGCCATTGAGATTTTGGCTCGCCTTCTACATTACTTTTGCTTGTTGGTTACTCCTTAGTCTTCGTTCACCTCTAGGCGAATATCGGGGTTGTACACAATCCCCGCTCTTCGCGAGGCTTTTTAGGCTCGCAAAGAACCGTCCAACCCCTGGTATTCGCTGATCCCTTGGTGACGTGGCGAGAATTTTTCGGTGGGCCCCATGCCCACCATTATAAATACCACCCTTCCCGGCCGACATTCAAACTTTTTTATTCTTCTCTCCCTTTTCTTACTCGCCGCGAGCCCCAACGCGATGTCTAAAAAAGATGAAATGTTGGCTCGCCTGAAGGCCTCGCAAGCGGCCCAGAAGGGGAAAGCTGCCGCCATCGCCTCCTGGACTTCTCCGCGGCGCTCTCCGCCTCCACCCTCCGTCAAAACGGCAAAGGACGTTCGGCGCCCGGCCGGCGAGGGTGGGTCCTTTCTTTCGCCGCACTCCCCCCATGATGGGCTCGCCTCGCAGGTACTATCGTCAAGTTCGCTGGTTTAATGTCTTTATCTTTCGACATTACTTCTCCACTCGCAGAACGCTTCCCCGGGTGAGAATGCCTTGGGGAAAACAATCACAGAGACCCACATCCCTTCCATCGGCGGGGCTGATACTCTTCTCGTAGACGCGAGGGCCGTCGACCTGCGGGACTCTCCTTCGCAATGAGGTGAGTGTTTTACCTTGTCTTCCTTCATATCTCTTGGCTCGCTAAATCACACTTACTCCTTGTGCAGTGTCCCCTCTCGCGGACCTGGAAGAGCGAGTTCCCCCTCCCGCGGACCCGCCTACCCCGCCGAATCAGACCTTCATCACTCCTGGATTCGGCATTCTGGGACAAAGGAGCCCTGGAGGGATGTTGATTGCCGAGCCCAAGCTCGCTCCTGGTTTGGGTAAGGCCTTTACCCCTGCCTTCGTTGAGGCATTCTGAGGCCAGCCGGGCACCTCTCGCTAGCGTCCCAGCACTCAAATTCCTCCACTAGGTTAGACCGTCGCTATAAGGTGTCACTTTCCACCTCCTTGCTGATTTCTACTTCGCAGGTGATTCCATGACCCTGCTCACCGAGTCGGAGCGTTGGAGATGTCTCCACCCCCTTCGCCGAGTCAGGTCGCAGATTTTCTGGGGGACCCCAGTGATCCGGCGCGGATGAAGAGGCGGGTCACCGAGATATTCCAAAAGCATACCTCCCTGTTGCGGGATCTACACGAGTAGAATGGGTTGGACCGGCTCGCAAATGAGGAAATATTTGCCGCGATGGAGGATGCGAACGCGCGCATCCTTGCCGAGGTGCGGCCGATCGATCACGGCGATGCGACCTCCCCCGGGGTGTATATTGCTCGGATCGAAGATTACACGCGGCTGACAAACCAAGCGAGCCAGTCGCTTCGTGAATATCACTACCCGCGAGTCCCCCCTCGCTCTGGTGTACGGGGTCGCGGCCGCTGGAAATGGTTGCGATATTAAGAATTCTTGCCTCGCAGTTTGCACTTTATTATTTTCCTTCCCCCTCCCCTTCGTAGGGAGGGGTCGCGAACGATTTTTAAAAGTCTGTAATAATGACATTTGGACTCGCTTGCGAGCCACTATTTTCCCTTTTTATTATCTTTTCCTTCGCTATATCTGGCTTGCTCATTCTTTGGTTACTTTTCATGCTTCTATTGCTCGCACTCGCGTCCTGCTCTCGCCGGCGATTATCGGGAGGAAGTTCGGCAAGGTGTTGACTCGCCGGGAGCGAATAGGACCCCTGGAGGCGGAAGGATACCGCGTGAATCCGCTACCCGCAGACACCGGCGCTTCGACTTCTTCCCGCCTTTTTTATCTCTATAAATAGTCGGTCTTTTTTTCTTTTCAAACACCACATTTGTACAACCCGTATTCGCCGAGTGGGACCCTCAAGCCAAATGGCGAGACCTGGATCATCCCGATCATTCGCCTCGGCTAGGAGGTGGAAGTACCCCCGGTTTGGTGGGGGTAAGGTGCGGAAGAGAAGGAGCTAGGCGAGTGGTGCTCTCACGGGCCACTCGCCCGGAAGCGTGGGCATTCGCCCAGCTAGGCGGGTGCCCAGCGAATGGTGCCCTCACGGACCACTCGCCCAGGATGATTTGAGGGGGAAATGACCCTATTACCCCTGGTGGGCTGCAAATAGCCTTTCGGAACAGCGGAGTTAGGCTGTTAGCAGACCAATTTGGGGTGTTGTTAGTAAAATTAAAAGGCGGATTCATGCTATTTGCAGAGCAGCCTAGAAAAATCTATAAATAGACCCTTAAGGGCACCTTGGAGTAGATCCGATTTTAGAGAATCCTCTCCTCCAGGCTAGTTTTTGGTCGGCTGCTAGTGCCCTCTAAGGTGCCCGGTTGAGCTCTGGTTTGGGAGGGGAAGCTCTCTAAGATCTTCCGGGTGTGTGGCGGGACCTCCTCGCTTCAGCCTTGGGTCTATTCATATTCTCACATCCACCGTCCAGAGAGTCTAGTGAGGGAGAAGTAAGCATCGGCTACACCCCCAGTGGGTCCGAACTCGAGAGACCTGTTGAAGGTTTCAACATTTTTGGTGCGGTGAGCGTGGACCGTAGCCGGTGAAGGAAAATCTTGAATTAGGTTCGATGACAGGAGATGGGGGGAATGGTTCTGACTCAGGTCACTCGCAGCCACCCGCGACAGGAGAGTCGCTGGAGATGTTTGAGAGGTTCAAGCGAGAAGTCCTGCAGATAGTTCTCGCAGCAAGGAACGAGTGCGAGACCCCGGCAGTCCCCGTGGTTCCACCCCTGCAGATCGGCGAGAACGCACTGGGGCAGCGGCCGGGGAAGGAGGTGCCAGCAGAAGGAAGTGCGCGAGATCTCCCGGGGCGGCAGCTGTTCAGCAGTCCGGTGAGTGCTGAGGTGTGCGAGTTGGGTCCACGCGAGAAGACCATTCGCCGAGCAGGGGAAGGGAGCCCCTTTTGCGAGATGATCCTCTCGGCCCCAGTGCCAGAGGGGTTTCGTGGGCCGGAGATGTCCTACTACACTGGCAAGGAGGATCCAGTCGTGCACCTGCAGTGGTTTGAGGACATGACATCAATCCTTCCCATGTCAGATGCTTTTCAATGCCGACTCTTCGCAACCACCCTGAAGGAGAAAGCGAGGGACTGGTTCCACCAGCTTTCCGCGGGTTCCATCTACACGTTTGATGATCTGCGCCGAGGCTTTCGGCTGCGCTTCTCGACGTCAAAAAAGAGGAAGAAGGATGCAGAGGCTCTCTTCAAGATCAGGCAGAGGCAGAGAGAGTCCCTGGCACATTACGTGGATAGGTTCCAGGAGGAGATACACCTCGTGCAGGAGGTGCCGGGATTCGCCCTCCAGATGGCGTTCATCGTAGGGTTGCGAGACGGGTTCTTCAAGATGGACCTGAAAAGAAGGCCTCCTTCATCCTTTGAAGAATTGATGGAGCGAGCAGCAGAAGAGATTGAAGGGGAGGCGGCCAACCCAGAGTTCTACAGGAGGTTGGCAAAAATGAGCGAGCCTGAGGTGAGGCAGCAAGAAGGAAGAAGGAGAGATGAACCCAGGGGTCAAGGGTTCGAAAGACCGCCTCGGAATTGGAGGAATCAGGAGCCCAACAACAGGTTGGGCTGGAGGCACCAGGAAGGACCGGCGAGAGGTCAGGAAGAGGGGTACCAAGGAAGAGAAGCGGGAGGAGTGAATTCGGGGTGGAGGCGGGGTCCCAGACCCCCTCACCCCCTAAGGGAGCAAGCTATGGCGGTAGGCCGAGGCAGAGGAGGCAGAGGAGCAAGAGGAGGAAGAGGAAGAGCAGGAAGAGGGGGCAGGGTGGCGTTGCCTTATTGTGACTTTCACCAGGAAGAAGGTCACGCGACCGCCACCTGCCCAGAGTTCTTGGAGATGAGAGAGAGAGGTCAGCCACGGCGGCAGCAGGCCAGGATCGAGGAAATGCTCCCGGAGGCGGAAGAAGACCGATGCGAGGACAGGGCGGATACAGGAACCAGGGGTGGAATCGGGGTGATTCATGGAGGGGTTGGGATAGAGGCCTCTCGCAAGAGGAGCTTCCAGGCGATGTTCCGTAGGGACGTCGCGTCGACTTCCCAGACCCCACCCCCCTCGGAGAAGCTCACCTTCTCCTCGGAAGACATGCAAGATTATGAGGATCCGTTCTGCGACGCTCTGGTGATTCAGACGGCGATTGAAAATTTCACGGTCTCCCGGATCCTGGTAGATAACGGGAGCTCAGTGAACGTGATCTTCAAGAAGGCCTTCGACGCAATGGAGGTGGAAAAGAAGAGGGTGCAGGCCTCCGACGGACCGCTGTTTGGTTTCTCAGGAGAGCGGAAGGAGGTCGAGGGAGGTGTTGGTCTCCAGGTGACGCTAGGAGGAGTCCCAAGAAACTGCCGGTTCGTCATTGTGGACGCTCCGAGCAGCTATAACGCCATTTTCGGACGCCCCCTCATCAGCGCCTTCCGGTGCGTGGCCTCATCGTACCATCAGTGCTTAAAGCTCCATAGTGGAGGAGTCCAGGTCCGCGTCCGAGGAGATGCTAAGGTGGCGAGGCAGTGCTATGTGACTGCCGTCAACACCATCTCTTGGATGGCGGATGCTAAGAAGATGGATGAGGAGATGGCGAGGCCGGAGGGGCCAGGAGAAGAAGTAGAGAAGAGAGAGGTAGGGGGAGAGGGCGATGCCCGAGAGGAGAATATGGAGGTCGCTCGTGAGGAGCAGGAGGTCGAGTTGATGGAGGTCGCTCGTGAGGAGCGGGAGGTCGAGTTGATGGAGGTCGCTCAGGAGGAGCAGGAGGTCGAGCCGGTGGAGGCGGAAGGAGTCGCAGAGGAAGAGGCCCGGGTAGAAAGGCAAAAAGCAAAGGGCCAATGGGAAGATCCAGCCCAGCTCGAGGCGGCAGAAGAGGTGGTGGAGATGGAGGTCCTCACCCAGGAGGGGAGGGTGAAAGAGGTGCAGATCAGCGGGGGTCTCGGCCCGGAGGACAGGGTGAAGATGCTGGAGTGCATCCAGAGGAACGTGGATGTCTTCGCATGGAGCGCAGCTAATATGTCAGGCATCGAGGCGGACGTGGCTTGCCATCGTCTCAACCTCGATCCAGAAGCCCGTCCCATCCGGCAGAAGAGAAGGACCTTCGCCAGCAAGCTCGAAGGACCCATCCGCGAGGAGGTGGCAAAACTCCTCGAAGCAGGTTTTGTATCGGAGATCCAGTACCCAGGCTGGGTCTCCAACGTCGTAATGGTAAAAAAGGCCGATGGCCGCTGGCGTATGTGTGTGGATTTTTCATTGTTAAATAAGGCCTGCCCTAAGGATTGTTATCCTCTGCCTCGGATCGACGCGCTGGTTGACTCAGCCGTCGGTTTTTCTGTGATGAGTTTTTTGGATGCTTTTTCAGGTTATCACCAGATCAGGATGCACCCCCCGGACGTCAAAGACGTCTCGTTCATCACCAGGGAGGGATGCTACTGCTATAAGATGATGCCCTTCTGGCTGAAAAATGCAGGAGCAACCTACCATAAGATGATGGACCGGGTATTTAGGGAGCAAAGGGGAAGGAACCTGGAGGTCTACGTGGATGACCTTATGGTGAAGAGCAAATGCGTGAACCCTCACATCCAGGACCTCGAGGAGACCTTCGCCACCCTACGCAAGTACAAGATGCGCCTGAACCCCCTGAAGTGTGTGTTCGGGGCCAGTAAGGGGAAATTCCTGGGGCATCTTCTCACCCCTTGGGGGGTAGAACCTAACCCGGACAAGGTTAAGGCCATAGTGGAGCTGGGGTCGCCGCGGAACGCCAAGGAAGTTCAGCGCTTGACCGGAAGACTCGCGGGGCTGAGCAGGTTTCTCTCCCGAGCCGGGGAGAAGTGCTCCCCCTTTTTCAAAACATTACGAGGTAACCAGAAGTTTGAATGGACAAAAGAATGTGAGGAGGCCTTCCAGGCCTTGAAGAGCCAACTCACCAAGGCTCCACTGCTCCAAGGCCCCAAAGAGGGGGAGGATCTATATCTATAACTCGGGGTCGGGACAGAGGCCGTAAGCTCCGTCCTGGTTTGGGAGGAAGGCAAGAAGCAGCTGCCCGTCTACTACGTGAGTAGGGTCCTGAGGGAAGCAGAGCTCAGATACCCGATTTTGGAGAAGTTGGCCTTTGCTCTGGTCGTCGCAGCAAGGAAGCTCAGGCCATACTTCCAGGCCCATTCAATTCAAATAGTGACGGACCACCCTATCCGCCAGATCTTCGAAGGAGTGGAGCATTCAGGAAGGCTCGCAAAATGGTCGATAGAGCTAAGTGAATTCAACATTACCTTCGTCCCTCGACTATCCATGAAGGCGCAGGTGGTGGCTGATTTCATGGCAGATTATGTGGCCAAGATGAAGGAAGATGGAGCCCCTCATCACGTTCCGTGGAAGCTGCTGGTGGACGGGGCTTCGGGCAAGAATTCACTCGGAGGAGGGGTGGTGCTGGAGAGTCCCCAAGGGGTAAAGATCGAGCAGACACTAGTGATACACTTCCCAATCACCAACAACCAGGCGGAGTATGAGGCGGTGATCGCCGGTCTACGGTTGGACCAGGAGCTCGGTGTCCATGACGTGGAGGTCCTCACCGACTCAATGTTAATAGCCTCTCAGATCAGGGGAGAGTTCGAGACGAGGGAGCCGGCGCTCATAAGGTACTTGGCCAAAGTGAGAGGTCTCGTGGGAACGTTCAAAACTTTCTCCATCCGGCACGTCCCTCGGGAGGAGAGCACCCCGGCGGATCGGTTGGCCAAATCCGGTCCTCGAGCCGGGGGGACCCTGACGGACCTATTCCGCCCTTCGATTGAGGAGGGAGAACTCATGGAAGTAGAGAAGCGGCCCTCCTGGAAGGATCCCTTCGTCACCTTCCTTGCAACAGGAAAGTTTCCGGAGGAGGTTCCAGACCAGAGGCGCTTCCGATATAAGTCCGCCTACTACGTGCTCCACGAGGGGGACTTGTATCGGAAGACCCTCTCGGGCCTCCTGGCCCGATGCGTTTCAGAGGAGGAGGTCCCAAGGATCTTGGAAGAAGTCCACTCCAGCGAGTGCGGCAGCCACTCGGGGAGCAGGATGTTGGAGGCAAGAATAATGAGGCAGGGGTACTTCTGGCCAACCCTAAGTAAAGACGCGACAGCCTTCGCCAAGAGGTGCCAGAAGTGCCAAATGTTCGCCCCGCTTCAGCTCATGCCAGCTCAGAGGCTAAAGAGTATCACGGCGCCCTGGCCATTCGCCATATGGGGGATGGATCTGGTAGGACCCTTCCCCCAGGCTAGTGGGCAGAGGAGGTTTCTCCTAGTAATGATTGACTACTTCTCAAAGTGGTTGGAGGTCAAGGCGTTGGCTAAGGTCACCTCCCAGGTAATCCGCAACTTCGTATGGGGGGAGATCATTTGTCGACATGGGCTTCCACAGGCCATAGTCACGGATAATGGTCCGCAGTTCGCAAGCGAGGAATTCATCAGCTTCTGTGGCCAGTTGGGGATAGACCTCAGGTTTGCATCCGTTCACCATCCCAGGAGCAACGAGCAGGTGTAGGCAGCAAACAAGGTCATCGTGAACCTGCTCAAGAAGAAGGTGGAAAATCTGAAGGGCAATTGGGTGGAACAGCTTCCATCGGTCTTGTGGGCCCTAAGAACTACCCCCAACACCGCCACGGGAGAGACCCCTTTCAAGCTCTCTCACGGCTACGAGGCCGTCATCCCCATAGAGTTCGAAGTTATGACACCACGGGTAAAGGCCGCCGCAAGCGGAGAGGAAGATTGGAGAGCCGAAAACGAGGTGGAGTTGCGGCTCTCCCTCGACCTCATCGAAGAAGCTCGAGACCTAGCAGCCATTCGCCAAGAAGAGGTCAAGCGGCGGATGGCCAAGTATTTCGATAAGCACGTCAGGGTCAAGCAGTTCGAGAAGGGAGATCTGGTGCTCAAGAAGGTCGACGCGGCCGGAAGATCCGCCGCGGTGGGAAAACTCAACCCCAACTGGGAAGGCCCCTATGTCGTGGAAGAGGCATTAAAGTCTGGGGGGTATCGCCTTCAGAATGTGGAGGGCCAACCTCTCAGCCACACATGGAGTGGTGACGATCTTAAACGTTTCTATCCCTGAAACTATGTAATAAACATGTTTTGAAATAAGAATATTTTGTTTAACATATATGTTTGAGATTGATACCGCAGCTTGTAGGAAAAACCCCGAACGCTCCAAAAGTGGCCCCGAGCAGACCCGCTGTCCAGACTCTCATCTAGCTGGCAGGTCCGAAGGCTCACTCAGAGGCAGGTTCTATGTGAAAGAAAAGAAGGCCCCGAGCAGACCCGCTGTCCAGGCTCTCATCTAGCTTGCAGGTCCGAAGGCTCACTCGGAGGCAGGTTCTATGTGAAAGAAAAGAAGGCCCCGAGCAGACCCGCTGTCCAGGCTCTCATCTAGCTGGCAGGTCCGAAGGCTCACTCGGAGGCAGGTTCTATGTGAAAGAAAAGAAGGCCCCGAGTAGACCCGCTGTCCAGGCTCTCATCTAGCTGGCAGGTCCGAAGGCTCACTCGGAGGCAGGTTCTATGTGAAAGAAAGGAAGGCCCCGAGCAGACCCGCTGTCCAGGCTCTCATCTAGCTGGCAGGTCCGAAGGCTCAGTCGGAGGCAGGTTCTATGTGAAAGAAAAGAAGGCCCCGAGCAGACCCGCTGTCCAGGCTCTCATCTAGCTGGCAGGTCCGAAGGCTCACTCGGAGGCAGGTTCTATGTGAAAGAAAGGAAGGCCCCGAGTAGACCAGTTGTCCAGGCTCTCATCTAGCTGGCAGGTCTGAAGGCTCACTCGGAGGCAGGTTCTATGTGAAAGAAAAGAAGGCCCCGAGCAGACCCACTGTCCAGGCTCTCATCTAGCTGGCAGGTCCGAAGGCTCACTCGGTGGCAGGTTCCAAGGTGTTGAGAAAGTGGCCCCGAGCAGACCCGCTGTCCAGGCTCTCATCTAGCTGGTAGGTCCGAAGGCTCACTCGGAGGCAGGTTCTATGTGAAAGAAAAGAAGGCCCCGAGCAGACCCGCTGTCCAGGCTCTCATCTAGATGGCAGGTCCGAAGGCTCACTCGGTGGCAGGTTCCAAGGTGTTGAGAAAGTGGCCCCGAGCAGACCCGCTGTCCAGGCTCTCATCTAGCTGGTAGGTCCGAAGGCTCACTCGGTGGCAGGTTCCAAGGTGTTGAGAAAGTGGCCCCGAGCAGACCCGCTGTCCAGGCTCTCATCTAGCTGGCAGGTCCGAAGGCTCACTCGGTGGCAGGTTCAAAATTCTCAAAGGGTGACCTCAAGAGCACTCGCATAGACCACGCGCCGAGAGGTGACCTCACTTCACTTTTATGACAACCTAAGCGAGACCCAGGTTTAGACGAATGGTAAGGAGGTGCGAGTGGGGCAGGCAGCGGGAAGGCGAAGAGGGGTGACACGCCTAGGTCATCCTCGAGCATTCGCTAGGTGGCCAGGACAGTCGCACTACAGCTTAAACGTCCTAATGAGCCTAGCGAGATATAGCGGCGAATGAGAAAGAATTAACGTCCTAGCGAGCCTAGCGAGACATAACAACAAATGAGAAAAAAGTGGAGATAGCACAAAAATGGAGAGCACAAAAATCGTGATCAATATACATATCTTTCAAGGGCACTCGCCCCGTTTATGATTACATTCAAAAGATTTTAAGTAAAAGACGGCAAAAAACACAGGGCCCATCTCAGGGGTCGGCAGGCTTCCCGCCAGAAGATCTATCGCTCTCGCCTGAATCCGGTAGGAGGGCATCTTCTCGCAGCTCACCATCCTCATCTTCCGGGAAGGGGATCGGAATGAAGAGCTCGGGGACGACCTGTCGGGCAGAGAGGCATTCGGCCTCTTCCTTCAGGTACCCAGCCTGCCGCAACACCTGCAACGCGTGCTTCATGGCGCTCTGGGCGTTCTCCTGCATCAATTGCTCCAGCTCGTGGTGGGGGTAAAAGTGCCCCCCCACTCCCCAAGGCGAGTGCCGAGACCTCGGCTTCTCGCGACCGCTGGGCCTCGGCCTTAACCAGCCGGACTTCGTCTTCAAGGCCAGCCACCCGAACACGAAGCATCTCAGCAACTGTGGTATCCTAAAAATAATAATAAAGGTGGTCAGAAGAAGGTGCACCAATCGACAACAGGTCACTCACGGGGAGGGAGAAAATATATACCTCTGCAACGGGACGGCTGGCGAGAAGAGCTTCCGCAGCTGCCAACTTCGTCCTGAGTTCCTGCGCCTCAGCAGAGACGACGGTCCTGGACTCCTCAACCTCCGCCAAGCTCCGCTCCAGTTTGATGCTCCGGCGCGAAGACATATGCGCGAGCTCGAGCGCCCGCAGCATGGCCCTGGCGGTCTCATGGGCGAGAACCTGAGTCGTCTCGGCATCATAGACTTCAGCATCCTCCCGGCCGTAGAGGGCATACGCGATGGCATAGGCCTCACCACTGGCGAGGTCGCTCTCTATCCACGATGGGTGAAGGGTGGAGAGCGAGACCCTGTTGACGTTCCTGTCCCACTTTACCAGGGGAGCCCCTGAGGGGTCCACGTACTTCTCGCCGCTGGGGAAGTTCCGGTGGTCCCTGGGCAATGGAGGCGGCGGCAACGACGATCCCGCGCGAAGGGTGGTCTCGCCTGGCGCACCCACCCCCGGGGTCTGAGTCTGAGCACTCGCCCCTAGGGTCTCGTCCAAGACCCCCTTCCCCTTGGCGGAGGGGGGATTCTTTGATTTCTTGGAGGAAGAGGAGGTCAGCGCCCTAGGTTTTCGCTTCTTCCCGCTAGGCTTGGAGGAGGAGGGTTCCTCCCGACAGGCATCCGCTGCAGCCTGTGCGAAGGACACGGAAGCCCCAGAGGGATGCGGCGGATGAAGGGGGAGGCTACGCACGCCTGCATAATATTGCGAATGATTTAGCCAATGGTATAAGAGTCACAAGACCGAAACGAACGAAGTCCCAAAAAACTTACCCTCGCCCTGTGGAATGAGCGGGAGCGAGTTGACATTTCGCCGGAGATAGACGAGGTCCATCCCGTGCTCCAAGATGTACTGGTGAAGTTTGGCCTCGTGCCCCCCTAGGGTCGGGGGGCGGAAGGTTGACTCCTCCTCCTGCACTGGGGCGAGAAGTGTGTTTCCCAGGTTCCCGCTGACGAAGAGGAAGCGCCGAACCCAGTCGTGGTTCTTATTGGGGAGCCCGTAATGCTTGAGCGGGTTCAGACCCGAGAAGAATGAGATGCCGTTGGTACAGCGAAAGGTGTAGAGCTTGCGGAAGACGGGCAGCGAGAACTCGATCCCCTCTTCTCGCAGGTAACTCGCGTACCCGACCAGCATGGCGATGGAGTTGGGGTTGAGCTGGCCGGGCACGACTCCATAATACCTGAAGGTCTGGCGGAGTTCCGGCCAGATGGGAAGGCGAAACCCCACCTCGAAGTGCTCTAGCGGGATCGCGAGAGCACAGGGCAAGATGGAGTTTAGGCGCTCGTCCGGCCTGGGCTTTCGCGCCTCGAACCCAGGCGGGATGTAATCCGCGACCGCAGTCAAGTAATCCTCGTCGGAGAGGTCGCATGAATCGAAGGTGTGGTTGACGAACGCGCTGGCGCACCTGGCCCTGCCTTCCGCATCACCACCCATGTCGCGAATGACGAAGGATAAGAAAGCAGCAGAGAAGAGAGAAGCGCGAGTGCTAGCGCGAGGAAAGAGAAGGAGCGGATGGTAAGGTATTTAATACGGTGGTTGAAAAGCCTATTTATAGAGGGGCTAAACGGCGTTTGGGCTTTCGAGGTAACGGGTGTGCGGATAGCAGTCACGCCTTCCCGACGCCTCGGAACCCGGGCCGACCCCTCTCGCCCATTAGTGACAAGTGCCCTGTGGCTATTCACTCATCGACTACGCGAAAGAGGTTAAGAAAGCATTCGGCAATAGTAAAGCATTCGGCAATACCCAAGCAAGATATAGGAAATAAAGGACAAAGAATAGAGCATTCGCAAAACACAGGACATAAGATTATTACAAACAGAAATAAGAGTTCAGCATCCGCGCTACAGAAAATAGAAGAATTACAAGAAGGGTGAATGAAGACTAGCTCAATACTCCTCCCAGACCCACCGACCTCGCTTTCGCGACCCAGCTTCCAGGGGCATTCGCGGACGGAAATATGCGAGCATGTTGGTGATCTCATGGGAAGCCAGTTGGAGTTGGTCCCGGGCTCGCGCGGCGTGTCTCTCGGGAGACAACTCCCCTCCTTCACCCCCAGGCGCTCCACCGTCGCGAGAATGTGCGAGTAGTCCCGCTGGAGGTCCTTTAACTCGCGCGCGACTCTCAGCCGCACGTCGTCCACCTGGCCGGCGACATTTCGCTGGATGTGGATGAGCTTCCCCAAGACCTCCGTGATCCGCTCCTTCAGGGTCGCGTGATCTGAGGAGTCACCCAGAAAGTCAGCGAGATCCCTAGGGGAAGGGAGAGGCGAGAGCATCCCCTCTTCCCCCTCGTAGTAAGAATCAAAGGGGGAGGCTTCCCGATAGCCTGCGAAATCAAAACTAGGTCAGTAGTGGTAAAATATGCGAGTACGATAGGGGCAGGTGAGTGAACTGACCTGGGGTGGGGTCCTTATGACCTAAAGGACGAGACGAATAGGGGTGCGTTCCAAACAGCCCGGCGGGAGGTAGGACCTTTCCCTTTCCAGGACGGTAGGGCTGTGAAGTGGGAGCTGGAGCATCCGCAGGATCATCCACGCGACCCTGATGACCGGATCCCTTCTGAGGAGATACCCTCGGCTCATCCGCAAGAACGGAGGGGTTCCACAGCGGAAGGTTGGGGTCAAGGGCTACAAAAAACAGTGGTCAGCAGCGAGCATCATGAAGGGTGAATCTAAAAGGGTTTACAACTTACCAGACTGCAATGAGGTCTCGCCCGGAGGAGGTGGAGGAGAAAGGTCCCGATCTGGAGGCCTCTCGTCCGGGGGAGGTGGCACCACGACACTGCTCGAGACGGCCCCGTGGCCGGTCTCGGGCATCGAGATCCCCTGCGAATGGTCAGAGCAAAGGCAGGGTAAGGAGAGGAACTAAACAGGGACGAGAGGAATCCTCATACCTGCATCCCGGGGTCCGGAGGATTCCTCGCCGGAAGAGTATCCGCCGGCGGAGTCCTCGCCGGAGGAGTACCCGCAGGAGATTCCGAGGCAGTCTCGCCTCTCTGACGATTCAGTCGAATCGCCTTGGCTCGACGCGAGACGTAGGGGGCATTCAGATCCCGCTTAGACATAAGCCAGAGAGCAAATTTGGCTGCCTTGGGGGCAGTTACAGCTTGGGCCGCGGCCAGACGCTCGATCATCTCCAGCGAGAGGGGTCTCGCGGAAGGCTTGTGAGAAGACATTGATCTCGGTGAAGAGCTAAGGGAGGGAAGAAGCTCCGAATCGAGGGTTGTCAACGCTCCAGGAAGTTCTGACATGAAGAGATATATATAGGACAACGGTGGGACCCACAGAATCTTGTGAGTCCAGTCAGCAAGCACTCACCGAATACGGGGTTGGACTGTTCTTTCCGAGCGTAGTAACCACTCGCAAAGAGCGGGGATTGTGTACAACCCGTATTCGCCGAGTGGGCCCCTCAAGCCAAATGGCGAGACCTGGATCAGCCCGATCATTCGCCTCGGCTAGGAGGTGGAAGTACCCCCGGTTTGGTGGGGGTAAGGTGCGGAAGAGAAGGAGCTAGGCGAGTGGTGCTCTCACGGGCCACTCGCCCGGAAGCGTGGGCATTCGCCCAGCTAGGCGGGTGCCCAGCGAATGGTGCCCTCACGGACCACTCACCCAGGATGATTTGAGGGGGAAATGACCCTAATACCCCTGGTGGGCTGCAAATAGCCTTTCGGAACAGCGGAGTTAGGCTGTTAGCAGACCAATTTGGGGTGCTGTTAGTAAAATTAAAAGGCGGATTCATGTTATTTGCAGACCAGCCTAGAAAAATCTATAAATAGACCCTTAAGGGCACCTTGGAGGAGATCCGATTTTAGAGAATCCTCTCCTCCATGCTAGTTTTTGGTCAGCTGCTAGTGCCCTCCAAGGTGCCCGGTTGAGCTCTGGTTTGGGAGGGGAAGCTCTCTAAGATCTTCCGGGTGTGTGGCGGGACCTCCTCGCTTCAGCCTTGGGTCTATTCATATTCTCACATCCACCGTCCAGAGAGTCTAGTGAGGGAGAAGTAAGCATCGGCTACACCCCCAGTGGGTCCGAACTCGAGAGACCTGTTGAAGGTTTCAACAACATTTACTATTCTTCCTTCGCGCTCCTCCTCTTCTAACTCTCTCGCAAATCTAGCTCGCTCTCGCCACTTTTGTGATTCGCAGCTTCCAAACACCATGGTCGGCGATGTGGAGGCGGAGGGGCGGGCCAAGTGCTCCGGAGCGTTCCTCGAGGGCCTTTTCTTCTGCGCCAACCTCACAACGGAGGAATATCAAGCTACTGTCGACCAGTACATCCATTCTGGGTTCGTGGCTCGCTGCCCTACTGAGCGAGACACCATCAGCGACCCGCATCCCGACGAGCCCGCCATCCCCATCGTTCACTTCGTGAATGGGCTGCGACTCCCCCTCTGGCCGGAAGTGCGCCAAGTATGTTTGTTCTTTGACCCTTGTATTCCTGGCTCGCTTCGCAAATGACGCCCTAACTCCTGTCGATTTTCTAGGTGCTCAAATACTTTGGCGTTCTGCCGAGCCAGTTCACGCCGAACGCGATCGTCATGGTGGTCGCGTTTGCCAGTTATCTTCGGGCGGAGAAGATCGAGTTCAGCCTGCTCGTCTTCCGCAAGGTGTTCTCTTTTCGAGCGTACAAAGATGGGACGACTCATTTTGCGAGCCAACATGTCACCATTTGCGAGACTGTGAACAAGTCCCACTACTGGACGTAGAAATACGTCCTGGTGAAGGGCCCCTTCGACAATATCTCATACACCCCAACCCAGCGAGACGAGGCCGCTTACCACCCTCCTGCCTCGCTAGGGGGTTATGACGCGGATCTGTACCAATACCTTAAAGGAAAGAACTTTGAGGTCGCCTTCCTCCGAGAGCGGGTGGACCTGCTACCGCCTGTCCCCCAAGGAGAAGGTCTGACTCGCGCTCGCAAATCTCCTCACTCCCCTTTCCTTCGATTAGCTAACGCTCTTAGTTATCTTTGCAGGAGAGCGTGAACTTCCACTCAACCCCCCCCACACGCCTCCTTCTTCCCTCATCTCTGGCCCGCTCGCGAGCGTGGCTGCCGAGGCCTTCCGCGATGTCCCAAGCTCTTCGTCGGGGAAGAAACGATCCCTTCCTCCACGCTGGCCCGCCTCGCAAGGGGCGACGAAGAGGACCAAGAAAGCCCCCTCCGCCCTCAAGGCGAGGGGGATCGTGGATCTCTCTAAGCCGTACCTCCCCCTTTCTCCTACAGCGAATCAGGAGCCCGCCAAAGAGGGTGGTGAGCCGGAGGGGGCGACCGCCAAGCCCAAGTCGACGAGCCACACAAATTTCGGGCTCGGCATGAAGCTTGTGGACGCCGTTGGCGAGCCTGTGCTCGCGTGGAACCCTGATCAGAACAAGATCGTCTGCTCCTCCCTCCTCCCTTCCTGGGTGGAGGGTGACAAAATTGGAGGTGAGGCGTTCGCCCTCGCCTTCGGGCTCTACGGTCGCGAGGACGCCTCCCTCTTCCGGGCCTACACCCAGAAAGGGCTCGTGTACGAGGCCATGCGGGCCCAATTCCGGGCGACGGAGCTCACCCATATGGTGGGTCGCCGCTACTTCACTGCGGACAAGGAAATCAAAGAGCTCAACGTTGAGCTCCGGAAGTCCGCTGACGTGATTGCGGAGCTTAAAGGAAAAGAGGCTTGTCTGAGGGCCTCCTCGCCATCCTTCAGGGTGGCCTGGTAAGCAGTGTCCGCAAGTATCTCTTACCGTCTCGCTTTGTGTCGTCTTTACTAATTCCCTTTTTGCAGGATGCCGAGGGCGTGAGTAAGTTAACCGAGAGGATCTCCGACCTGGAGAAGCAGAATGCTTACCTTGAAGCCCAGGTTCGCGAGCTGACCCTGGCGGTTCTCCCCCCGCCTCCTCCGCAGGCTGGAGCCCGCGGCTAGTCGCGAGAGGAAAAGGAAGCCGATCGCAAAAGGTCGATTGAGATCGCGGAGCTCGTCCTCGATACTCTTATAGGGGCGGACATGATCGTTCCCGACGCCATGGAGTTCACTGTGGAGGACATCGTCCCCGACCTGTTCACGCCAATCTCTGAGATGGACGATCGCGGGAGTGATTAAAGAGCTACCCGGCGAGCCGCCTCAACTTTTTTTACTGTTTATAATGTAAAGATTTTTCTTTTTGCTGGCGAGCTCGCCGTTGGACTGTAACCCATTTTTTGAGAAATGAAAAAGAAACATTTTGTCTATCTTTCCAATGTCATTGCCTTATCTCTTATTCGCATGTGTTCTTTCATTCGTGCTCGCGCGATTCTGATTTTCTTACACTCGCATTCGCGTCTCCATAATTAACAATTCTCCCGTTGCCGTGTTGTAACTAGGTCGCTCTCGCCTCATTCTCTTCTGCGGCGACGATAAGACTCGTGTTGTAGAACATTATCCTTGCTTGGGATGTACCCTGTTGGGGAACCTAGCGAGCGGGGCCAGCGTTACCTGCCTCGCTCGCACTCGCCTCTTGCGAGATTTTGCCATTATCCATGGGCCACCGCGACGACGGGCCCTTTCTGGTTCGCCGTCTTTACTCACGCCACTAGAATTCACAAATAACTTTGCGAACAGCAGGCTCAGTCGCTCTGTCGCGACCTATTCTCTTATGCGAACGGGCACCTGGTCTCGCCTCGCCCGGGCCTTGATGTTGCTTGCGAGCCAAGTCTCTTACCATGTGTAACCTATTTGCCAGCCTCTCTAGAGATCAACCTGACCCACCGTCTATGAGAGCCCGGCAACAGAATCGATCTGGGGCATTCCAGCACCAAACCACTTGAAATATTGCCAGCCTCTCCAGAGATCAACCTGACCCACCGTTTGTGAGAGCCCGACAGCGGAATCAATCTGGGGCATTCCAGCACCAAACCACTTGAAATATTGCCAACTTCTCCAGAGATCAACCTGACCCACCGTCTGTGAGAGCCCGACAGCGGAATCGATCTGGGGCATTCCAGCACCAAACCACTTGAAACATTGACAGCCTCTCCAGAGATCAACCTGACCCACCGTCTGTGAGAGCCCGACAGCGGAATTGATATGGGGCATTCCAACACCAAATCACTTGAAACATTGCCAGCCTCTCCAGAGATCAACCTGACCCACCGTTTGTGAGAGCCCGACAGCGGAATCGATCTGGGGCATTCCAGCACCAAATCAATTGAAACATTGCCAGCCTCTCCAGAGATCAACCTGACCCACCGTCTGTGAGAGCTCGGCAGCGAAATCGATCTGGGGCATTCCAGCACCAAACCATTTGAAACATTGCCAGCCTCTCCAGAGATCAACCCGACCCACCGTCTGTGAGAGCCCGACAGCGGAATCGATCTGGGGCATTCCAGCACCAAACAACTTGAAACATTGCCAGCCTCTCCAGAGATCAACCTGACCCACCGTCTGTGAGAGCCTGACAATGGAATCGATCTGGGGCATTCCAGCACCAAACCACTTGAAACATTGCCAGCCTCTCCAGAGATCAACCTGACCCACCGTCTGTGAGAGCCCGACAGCGGAATCGATCTGGGGCATTCTAGCACCAAACCACTTGAAACATTGTCAGCCTCTCCAGAGAACAACCTGACCCACCGTCTGTGAGAGCCCGATAGCGGAATCGATCTAGGGCATTCCAGCACCAAACCACTTGAAACATTGCCAGTCTTTCCAGAGATCAATCTGACCCACCGTCTGTGAGATCCCGGCAATAGAATCAATCTGGGGCATTCCAGCACCAAACCACTTGAAACATTGCCAGCCTCTCTAGAGATCAACCTGACCCACCGTCTGTGAGAGCCCGACAGCGGAATCGATCTGGGGCATTCCAGCACCAAACCACTTGAAACATTGCCAGCCTCTCCAGAGATCAACCTGACCCACCGTCTGTGAAAGCCCGGCAGCGGAATCGATCTGGGGCATTCCAGCACCAAACCACTTGAAACATTGCCAGCCTCTCCAGAGATCAACCTGACCCACCGTCTGTGAGAGCCCGACAACGGAATCGATCTGGGGCTTTCCAGCACCAAACCATTTGAAACATTGCCAGAGAATTACTCCAACATACATGTATTGAGTAGGAAATATTCAAAAGTCAGTTACAAAAATTGCTAAGGATAAAATCTCTTCAAATCATCCCCACTCCTAGCTCGGTCGAGAGATACCCCTTCCACATCCTGGAGGTGGTACCCTCCTGACTTGAGCACTTCACTAACAATGTAAGACCCCTCCCAATTGGGCTCTAGCTTACCAACCGCGGCTCCTCTTTCGACCGCGTCAAGCTTCTTTAATACTAAATCTCTCTTTTTGAAGTGCTTTATCCTGATGTGCTGGTCGAAGTATCTGGCCATCTGCTTCTTGACTTCCTCCTGTCGGACAGTAGCGAGGTCTCGGAGCTCTTCTACCAGGTCCAGGGACAACCTTTGCTCTGCATCATTCTCAATTAACCATTCTCCATCTCCTTCGCCCCCGGTGATCACCCTGGGGGTTTTGACTTCGAACTCTATCGGGAGAACGACCTCGGACCCGTGGGATAGTTTGAAAGGGGTCTCCCCAGTGGCCGTGCTCGGAGTGGTTCTCAAAGCCCATAGGACCGAAGGTAGCTGCTCCACCCAATTGCCTCTGAGTTTCTCTACCTTCTTCTTTAGTAGGTTGACGATTATCTTGTTTGTCGCCTCCACCTGACCATTGCTCCTTGGGTGGTGGACCGATGGGAACCAGAGGTCTATGCCGAGTTGGGTGCAAAAACTAACAAATTCCTCGCTGGCGAACTGGGGTCTGTTATCCGTCACGATGGCTAGGGGGAGCCCATGCCTGCAAATGATTTCACCCCAAACGAAATTTCTCACTACCTGGGATGTTACCTTGGCCAGCGCTTTCACCTCGACCCATTTGGAAAAATAATCTATCATCACCAGTAGGAACTTCCTTTGGCCGCTTGCCTGAGGGAAGGGTCCCACCAAATCCAATCCCCATATAGCGAAGGGCCACGAGGCTGTGATGGTCTGGAGCCTTTGGGCTGGAAGGAGTTGGAGTGGAGCATATAGCTGGCATTTCAAACACCTCTTTGTGAATTCTGTTGCATCCTTGCTGAGGGTAGGCCAGAAGTAGCCTTGCCTCAGCACTCTCCCCTCCAAAGTCCGGCTCCCGGAGTGACTGCCACACTCTCCCGAGTGGATTTCTTCGAGGACCCTCGGGACCTCCTCCTCGGACACGCAACGAGCCAGGAGCCCCGAGAGTGTTTTTCGGTATATCAACCCTGCATGTAAGGAGTAATATGCAGATTTGTACCTGAACCGCCGTTTGTCAACATCTCCCCCGGGGAACTTTCTTGATGTTAGGAAGGTGATGAAGGGATCCATCCATGATGCTCGTTGATCCACCTCCATTAGCTCCCCTTGTTCAATGGAAGGTCGGAAGAGTTCCGACACTGTTCCCCCTACCCGAGGACCGAACTTGGCTAGTAGGTCTGTCGGGGTGCTCTCCTCCCTCGGCACATGTGTGATGGAAAAAGTGCGAAATTGGCCGATGATCCCCTTGACATTCTCTAGGTAGCGTTGGAGGATCGGCTCCCTTGCTTCAAATTCTCCCCTGATTTGGCACGCCACCACCATGGAGTCCGTTGAGACCTCCACGTCCTACACTCCTAGCTCCCTAGCCAGCAGCAGGCTCGCTATCACTGCCTCGTACTCGGCTTGGTTGTTGGTAATGGGGAAATGGATACTCAGGGTCTGCTCAATCTTTGTTCCTTGGGGGCTTATCAGGACGATTCCTCCTCCATAGGAGTGCTTCCCTGACACACCATCCACTAACATCTTCCAAGCGACCGGGGAAGGTGATTCATGTTCCCCTATTTCAGCTGTGTAGTCCACCATGAAGTCCGCCACTGCTTGAGCCTTGATTGACGTCCTAGGCACAAACGCGATGTCGAACTCGCTTAGCTCCACGGACCATTTGGCTAGCCTCCCCGAGTGCTCCACCCCCTCCATAACTTTGCGAAGCGGGTGGTCGGTCACCACTTTGATTGAGTGCGCTTGGAAGTATGGCCTGAGCTTCCGGGCCGATACCACCAGGGCGAAAGCCAACTTTTCCAAAATTGGGTATCGGAGCTCCGCCTTCCTCATCACTCGGCTGACGTAGTAGATGGGGAACTGCCTTCTCCCTTCTTCACGGACCAACACCGAACTGACTGCCTCCGATCCTACCCCTAAGTATAGGGATATGTCCTCCCCTTGCCTTGGCCCCTGGAGTTGAGGGGTCTGGGTGAGTTGCCCTTTCAAGGCTTGGAAAGCTTCCACACATTCTGAGGTCCATTTGAACTTCTTGTTTCCCCGTAACACCTTGAAGAAAGGTGCACACTTCTCACCTGCCTTGGAGAGGAACCTGCTGAGCCCGACCAATTTTCCCATGAGGCGTTGAAGCTCCTTCGCATTTCTTGGCGACCCCAACTCCAAGATTTCTTTAACCTTATCGGGGTTAGGCTCCACCCCTGCGGGGGTGAGCAAGTGGCCTAGGAATTTTCCCCTGCCAGCCCCGAAGACACACTTCATGGTGTTGAGTTTCATCTTGTGCTTCCGCAGGGTCCCAAAAGTCTCTTCAAGGTCTTGGAGGTGAGACTCGAGGTCTCGGCTCTTCACCATGAGGTCATCAACATATACCTCCAGGTTTCTCCCCTTCTGCTCGCGGAAGACCCTGTCCATCATCCGTTGGTATGTAGCCCCTGCATTCTTGAGCCCAAAAGGCATCATTTTGTAACAATATCATCTGTCCCCTGTGATGAAGGAGACATCTTTGATATCGGGAGGGTGCATGCGGATTTGATGATAACCTGAAAAAGCATCTAAAAAGACATCACAGAGAAACTGACGGCTGAGTCAACCAGCGCGTCGATTCTAGGCAAGGGGTAACAATCCTTGGGGCATGATTTATTAAGCAAGGAAAAATCAACGCACATCCTCCACTTACCATCCCCTTTTTTCACCATCACTACGTTGGAGACCCAGCCGGGGTACTGGATCTCCAATACAAAATCGGCCTTAATGAGCTTGTTCACCTCCTCCCGAATGGGTGCCTCCATCTTGTCAGCAGTGGACCTCTTCTTTTGGCGAATGGGTCGAGTGCCGGGATCTAGGTTGAGGCGATGGCACGCCACATCCTCGTCGATCCCCAGCATCTCTGCATCACTCCACGCGAAGACATCCACGTTGTCTTGGACGCAAGCCGAGACCTTCCTCCGGTCCTCCGGGCTGAGCTCCCCGCCGATCCTGATCTTTTCGATTGTTCCGGCCTTGGTGGTCACCTCCACCTCTACCACCTCCTCCACAACTTCCAACCTGGATTGCTCCCCAGGTATTATTCTCCTCTCCGCCACGCGCGATCCCCCTGGCTCCTTCCTCCATCTCTTCCTCTTCCACCATCATCAACTCCTCCGCCCCCTCTCCCGGGGTCTCTTCTTCTTTCTCTCCCTCTTTCCCCTCCTCCTCCATGGGCCCCTCAGCGACCCCTTCCTGGGCATGAACTACTCCTTCACCCCTCCTTCCTTCCAACCCCTCCTCTTCTTCGGCCTCGGACACCTCTTCCATCACCTTGTCCCACTCCTCCGCTTCTTCCATCCAAGATATGGTGTTGACGGCAGTCACATAGCACTGCCTCGCCACCTTGGGGTCTCCCCGGACTCGAATCTGGATTCCTCCGGTGCTGAACTTGAGACACTTGTGGAAAGGGGATGGGATGTACCGGAACGCGCTGATGAGAGGCCTTCCGAAGATGGCACTGTAGCTGCTGGGGGTATCCACTATCACGAAGCGGCAGTTCCGAGACTGCCCCCCCCCCCAAGGTCACACGGAGTCCCACTCCGCCTTGCACTTCCTTTCTTTCCCCTGAGAACCCAAACAAGGGACCGTCCAAAGCCAATACCCTTCTGGCCTCCACCTTCATTTCGTCGAATGCCTTCTTGAAGACGACGTTGACCGAGCTCCCGTTATCCACGAGGATTCGGGACACCGTAAAGTTCTCGATGGCG
The DNA here is from genome assembly GCA_033032865.1 of Dactylorhiza incarnata. Classification (NCBI taxonomy): domain Eukaryota; kingdom Viridiplantae; phylum Streptophyta; class Magnoliopsida; order Asparagales; family Orchidaceae; genus Dactylorhiza; species Dactylorhiza incarnata. The sequence goes on along the minus strand of JAWHQI010000347.1, from coordinate 979,675 downwards.
GTTTGGATGACCAAAGCGTCGCAGAAAGGGTCCTCATGACCCGACATGTCCTTCTGAGAGAAAGTGATTTTTTCGGCCGGGGGGTGGAGCCGTGGATGTCGAAGCCACGCTCCGACGGTAGATGGTATGGAGGCTCGCCTTGCGGGTTGCCTCTACCCCCACTCCCCCGTGGATCACCCCGATCCCTCCTCGGGTCCCCAAATCGACCTTATCCTCACACCTCTCCTCCTCATCCTCCTGAGGCAGGACTTCCTCGATCCTCACTTGTTGTTGCTGCCGCGGCACTAGCACTCTAGCTCTCTTCGTCTCTAGGAATTCGGGGCAGGTGGCCGTTGCGTGACCTTCCTCATCATGGAAATCACAGTACGGCAATGCCGCCTCTCCCATCTCGACCTCTGCCGCCCTTTCTCCTCTTCTCCTCCCCGCTCCTGCTTCCACTCATTCTCTCCTTCCTCTTCCTCCTCCTCCTCTTCCGCGTCTGATCGTCATAGCCTACTGAGGCGGGGGAGGCATCTGCCTCATACCCTGCCTCCATCCTAAATGTTGGGGTCTTCCTTGCCCCCATAGAAGTTACCCCCTCCTGGGGCGTAGCCTCTTCCCTGACCTTGCATTCCCCTGCCATGTTGCCTCCATCCCCCCTCCGGGGCTCGGGGCTCGACCCTTCTTCGCACCTCTTGCTGCTTGACCTCCGGTTCAGTGAGCTTTGCTAGCCTCTTGGTGAGCTCCGGATTGGCCTCCTCACTCTCAACCTCCTCCTCCACCCTCTCCATTAACTCCTCGTAGGAGACGGGGGCTTTCCTCTTCAAATGCATCTTGAAGAAGCTCTCCTTCAGCCCCAACGTGAAGGCGAGCTGAAGAGCAAACCCAGGCATCTCCTGGGTGAGCAGAACTTCCTCCTGAAACCGATCTGCGTAATGAGCCAGCGACTCCTTGGGCTCCTGCTTCACCTTGAAGAGGTACTCGACGCCCTTCTTCCTCTTCTTCGAAGTTGAAAACCTCAACAAGAAACTTCTACGCAAATCCTCGAATGCATAGATCGATCCGACGGGAAGTTGATGGAACCACTCCCGAGCTTTCTCCTTCAGGGTGACGGCGAAGAGCCGACACTTGAAGGCGTCCGACATCGGCCTAGACCGAGTCCTCGAACGACTGCAGATGCTGGACTGGATCGTCCCGACCATGGTAGTAGACCCTGTCCCACTCCCAGAACCCTTCCGGAACGGGTGCAGAAAGCACCAACTCGCAAAAGGGACTTCCCCTACCTGCTGCCTTCTCCTGCTCCACTCGCCCCCTGAGCTCCCTCACCTGGCTTGGGCTCACTGGGGCACTGCCCGCGAGAGCCACCGCCTCCGGGGCCACTCCTACGGATGCCACGCCCGCCAGGGCCGCGCTCGCATGTGCCGCACCCGCCTGCGCCGCACTCATTGGCGTTGAGGTCGCCGGACTGGCGAATAGCACTCGCCCCTCCAGGTCCCGGGGCTCCCTCGCCAACCGCTGTCGGAAGTTAGGATGCTTGAGCCACTGGGGTCGCGAACTCGCTACGAAGAGCTGCGACCGCGAACCCGAGGGTGTAGAGGACTTCTCGCCTGAAGTCCGAGAACATCTTCTGCACCGCCGCCGGGGGTGACCCGCAGAGCTCCTCGCCTTGCTCTTCATCTCCTGCCATGTTCCTTTCTCAGAATCTTCCTGGACCAGCCGCGCTCCACGTTCACCGCACCAAAATGTTGAAACCGATTTCTCGGTCACTTGTGAAGCTCGGACCCTCAACAAGTTGAGGGGCAGCTAGCCCTTACTAGTCCCTTGAAAGGAGCAGACCGAAGATTTAGAAACGGACTAAGACCTTAGTCGCAGCGAGGAGGTCCCACCACAAACCCGGAAGATCGTTGCGCGCTTCCCCTCCCAAGCCAAAGCCGAGACTTGGGCACTTTGGAGAGCTAGAGAGCTGAACCAAAGTAACCAAGGAAGAAGAAGGAGCTCAGAGAACTGAGATTTGAATCCCCTCCCAAGGTGCCCTTTAAGGTCTATTTATAGTTTTTTGCCCATGGTCTGTCACTAGCGGAATTCCGCTTTTTGGTCTCTACTAAGCGCACCCCAATTTGGCCTGCTAACAGCCAAACTTCGATGTTGGGAGGGGCTACCTGCAGACCACCAGGGGCAGAGGAGTAAATTCACCTCTTTAGTCTATGGATGAGTGGTTTATGAGAGCCCCTCTCGCGAGAGCTCCTGTGAGTCTACTCGCGAACAGGGTTCGCTGAACTCCTCATAGGCTCGCATTCTGTGAAGGCCTTGCTCGCGCCTCTTCTGGCGACGGTCACCGTGGCCAGATCTCTCATGTCTTTCGACGAGCTTTCCCCGGCCCTGTGTGAATCTGCTGAACTGGCTGGTCGACGGAATTCGTCGAGCTGAGGAGTCAATTCGTCGAGCGGAGAGGTCCGTTCGCCGGGCGGAGAGGTCCGTTTGTCGAACGGAGAACTGATTTTGTCGAACGCTGAGCTGAGTTCGTCGATCTCAACAGATGCTCGACGTTCGTCGAACGCAGGACAGATCTCGTCGAACCCTAAGATTTAGAAGGAATCCGACTCGCTTGCCTTCTTGCGAGCAGCCGACGAGTACCCGGCTCGCTCACCTTCTTGCGAGTTGACCTTGAGGCTCGGTTCGCCTTATTCGCTACCTCTTCCGCCTGTCGGATCTGAGACCACCTTTTGGGCGAGCGGCCTGTGAGGACCCCGCTTGCACTCCTATCGGCAATATCCACCTATGTCGGGTCTTGCGCTTCCTCCTCGAGTTCTACCGCTGAAAAAGGGCTGAAATCCGCTGAGACAATCGCTTGTCCCAGCGGGTCCGCTGGGACGGGACATAGATAGCCGCTGAGAGACGCTTGTCGGGGCTGAAGCATGACGTTCGTCGAACTGAGGAGCAAATTCGTCGAACGGATTTCGTCGAACAGAGAACGGAATTCGTCGAACTCAGAGCGGTCCGCGAGGATCTGGCTTGCCCACCTTCCTCACGATCGGTCGGCGAGCGCTCGGCTCGCCCGCCTTCCTGCGGGCTCGCCAATCTGAAGCGCGACGTTCGTCGAACTGAGAATCAAGTTCGTCGAACGCCAAAACTTGGAGAGGATCTGGTTCACCTAGAACATCACTGCAAGCGGACCGCGGCGCCCTGGCTCGCTCGTCTTCCTCGCCAGCGGTCGGCGGGTGGCTAGCTCGCCTTCCTGGGAGCGGCCATTGAGATTCTGGCTCGCCTTCTACATTACTTTTGCTTGTTGGTTACTCCTTAGTCTTCGTTCACCTATAGACGAATATCGGGGTTGTACAATGATGATCATGTGCATGACGTGATGTGAATGATATCTGACCGATCAATTACCAAATTCACAAATGACTAGAAGTTTGTGTCTAGCTGTTCAAACAATTCTTTGATTAGGATTGCGAGATAAAGGAGTTAATAGAAATCAATATATTGAGCATAACCAATCCTAACTTCATGAAACATGTTCAATGTAAATATCTCTCATATTATAATTTGTTGAAAAAAAACTGACAAATTGATTTGAATAGCTACATTTTGTTCGTCTTATTTCTACGCTCATGATCTTGATCACCATCAATGTAATCAACGTCAATTGTTTGAGCCAAATTATGAGCGCAGTCGACTAATGCGGGAGAGTCATCTAAGCTATTGTGCTTCTCAACGACGCACAAAGTGTGTAGTAATTAGCGACGCACATGAAGCCAATTGTTTGATGTGAACAACTATAAGGCCCCATGCAGTTGTTGATGCACAATAAGCTACTTGTCGCTTGATTAAGCCACTGAATTAATTGACAAAGCCAATCAACTATGTATTCACTAGCAAAAGATAGAAAAATACACGATAAATCATCATAAAAAGCACAAATTCTAAAGACTAAGGCTCCGTTTGGGGGTACTTATTTTCACCGGTCAAGCGGTTACGAACGCATGAACCGGACCTTAATTATGGTCCGGTTCATGCGGTCGTAACCGCTTGACCGGTGAAAATAAGTCCCCCCAAACGGAGCCTAAGACTCTGTTTAGCACGTTGGTGGCGGTCGTGAACGCGGTGGTAAAATCTTCATTCATGAAGGGGCACCTAAGGAACTTCATTCACTTTTTATGTTTCAGTGGATGAAGTTCCTTAGGTGGACGTTCATGAATGACGATTTTACCACTGCGTTCATGACCGCCACCACTGTACCAAACAGAGCCTAAGGCTACGTTTGGCGCGGTGGTGGCGGTGATGAACGTGGTGGTTACGAACCGTCGTTCGTAAACGTCTTACCTCATCTAAGGAATTTCATTCTCTTTTATGTTCAAAACTAGTAATCTTTTCTTGGTGGCGGTCAACGCCTGTCATGCCAAGCATGTATTATACGACGGTGGAGTTTTTCTCCAAACTCGTCGGAGCAAAAACACCGCGCCAAACGGAGCCTATGTAAATATTTACTATGTTATCATTCATACGAGAATCCATGAGATCTACGTTGATACTTGAAATCATTTTATCTGAATGTTGCGGAACGCTTAGGGCTCTTGGTAGACCGGTCCAATTGAACCACCTTAGCTCGTGAGCGAACTAAGCGTGCAAACAGTCAATTCTGTTGGATCTTACGGCGCCCTTAGAGGGGGGGGGGGGGGGGGGGTGAATAAGGGAATAAAAAATCTTTTTATAATTTTATGGAAATGACTAAATTGTTTAAAGTAATATTAGAACACAAAATAACAATTTAGCTAAAGGAAGAAAATATCAAAATTTGCAATTTTAGGATTTAGAAACAAGTGCTAAATTGTTATATGATGAAATAGATTAAGATAAACAATTTAGACAAAGTGATTTGAATTGAAAGCTTTGTAACCAATATTATAGAGATAACGTCAAAAGTGAGAAATCAAGTAAACACAAATAGAGACATGATTGTATTTATATAAAAGGGTGTTTACAAAAATTGATTTCAGTATCGCTAGAAATCGGAGGCGTACATATGTAAATAATTTTTCCTTTTCTATACCGACTCGTATCCCCACGAACCGGTTGGCTTTAGCCTATCCTTCCCCGGATATGGCCTCAAGCCGCTATAGCCAATCCTTCCCCGGATATGGCCTCGAGCACCCCCTAGATCTAATCACCTAGACCTAGTCGCCAACACAAGGCAAATTTCCCCCTAAGTTCTACCCAGACCTAGTCGCCAGCACAAAGCGAATTCTCTAAACGGTTACAAAAAGTATGGAATGGAAATAATGAAAAACAATAATAAAACTCCCTATATGAGATCTTTGGAGTTGAGGATGAAGGATCGTTGTAGTATAAGCGAGGTCGAAGCGATCGTCCTTCGGATGTAGCGTGACGTAGTCCTCCTCCAGAATTCTCCTAAAGCGTTTTGTGGGAGATCCATCTTCGGCAGCATAACAACACTGGAATTGTGGCACAAGCAACCACTCTGGGATCTCTAGCCAAAACAAAAGCAAAGCTCCAATTTATAGAACTTGGAGCTAGCGCCTGCGGTAGTGGCTAGCGCCTACGGTAGCGTTCGTGTGGAGCGATTGCGAAACCGTCGGCGGCGTGGCGTTGTGCACGAACTGGAGATAGCGCCTGGCGGTAGCGATAGCGCTGGCGGTAGCGGTAGCGCTGGCGGTAGCGGTAGCGGTTGCGAAACCGTCGCTGTGCACGAACTCGAGATAGCGCCTGGCGGTAGCGATAGCGCTGGCGGTAGCGCTGGCGGTAGCGATAGCGCTGGCGGTAGCGCTGCTCCTTTCAAAAGATTGTTCCAAGCTGCTTTCTACCTGTGGAGTATTGCACCTATAGTTCCTGCACACTATAAACACACTACAAGCAATATCAAATACAATATGTGTTTTGTTATTCTCAAACAAAGGGATGTGACACACATGTCCAACAATCTCCCCCTTTTGATAATAACAAATCCTCTAAGCAAGAAATCAACAATAGTATTTATAGATAAGATAAGCAAGATAAAAGTGCAACTATAGTAAATGATATGCATGATAATGTGCATACTCCCCCTAACTTAATGCTCCCCCTACATAAATGCATTTTATGTGTTACTCCCCCTAAATGATAGATTTCATGAATTAGTCTCCCCTTATTTATCTATATTTCTCATATATAGATTTCTTCAATTAATCTCCCCCTTTTGGTATTATCAAAAGAAGGTGGGGTGAGGGTAGTAAGGAGGCATTTATATAACATGATCGAGCTTTTCGAAATATAAATAATGATAAAGAGTTTAAGCATAGCATAAATAAGAGATTTCAAATATAAAGATAAGAGTTGTAAGCAAGCTGAAGATTATAATAAACATCTTTTTGTAAGCATGAAAAGCATAAGTAGAAATATTAGTTTTGGTTCAAAATTGAAAGATGTTTTAACCTTTTTGAAATCTCAAAGTTTTTCATAAAAATACCAAGCATGAAATGAACATATCAAAGAGAGATTAAACTACAATGTTACTTAATTCTAAGTTCAAGAAATACCAAAACATTGTAGAGATCATGCTAGGTTTATCTAGTGCATTTTTATATAAAGAGTAGTATAAATAAAGCATTAGAATCCAATACTCATGAGAAGAAGTGTTATGAAAGATAATGATGTGCACATAAGTGTATTTTGAGCAATGTTAACAATTGATTTAAATCACCAAAATACAAGACATATGTAAAGTAAAATGCACAATAAAACATAAGTAAATTACTTTCACAGACTTTTAATGCACATAATTTTTAACAAAGTGGTGTAATAACCAAGGTTTGCAAAGTAACTTTACTATTCTTTTCAAGGTGCTCAACCTCACAATGCTTATGAAGACTTATCAGGAGGTTCAAGTAGTGCTTGGTGGAGTTATATTTGTCTACTTATATATAATTTTTTGTTCACATTTGTGAGACAACATTCTCCGAATACACTTGTTTTGCAAACCAAAATTTTTAACTTAACCACTTTTCTAAATTTCATAAGTGCAATTCAAATGTAGTGCAGGCAATAAACTTATGCAAGTTTTAATTTATTGTACAAATACAATACACAAGCAAGCATTTTTAGATTTAGACACACATGTTGATTACCAAAATAAGTGAGTGAAATGTATCATTATCAATCATAAAATATTTACTCATACTAAGAGGCATGCTAAGCTTGGTTCTACACATTTTTCAATACAATTGATGCACTTTAAATAGATATATCAAAGCATGATAAGCAAAACAATGTTCATAGTAATTTGAAAGAATATGTTTTAACATTGTAAATAATTCTAAATAATAGAATTCATACATGCTTGATATTGGCAATAAAGATCATACAGTTTTTTTTGTTTTGAAATTTTTTTAAATAAAAACAGAAAAATCACACAAACATATTATGCAAACACAAGAGGACATTTTTTTATGCAAACACAAGAGGACATTTTTTTATTAAACAACCCAAAATATGCATGATTAAAGTGATAAGTAAATAAAATGATCATGCAAAGAGTAATATAAGTATGTCCTAAGATTAAAGACTACCCCGACTAAATGTCTACACCCTAGCCCCGTACTAAGTGACAGATGGGCATGAGGAGTTGCACGCATGCCGTAGGTTGGGGTGTTAGTCCCATATACACACACTAGAGAACACTTAACCTAGCACTCTTTCCCCCCAGTGCCTCGCAAGGCCCCACTGGAACCCTCCCCGGTTAACGATAAGACATGACTTAGAGGTTAGGTCTCTAATGCATACAACCCTACGCCCCTGCTATTGTGAGATGTGAAGTCAAAGGTGAATAATCTTTGGACAACCTAAGCTTTTAAACTATGGGTTGATTTATAAACTATGAGTTTTGTTTAATGTGATGAGTTATAAAGCCGCATAGTTTTTCTACTTTTATGAGATGATGATATGTGATAACTAGTACAATTACTAATATTCAATAAGTGATAAATCTAGTATGATGAATTTTGGGTTTAATGTCATGTCATAAGATTAATATTAATATTGCATGTATTCCAAAATAGAATTTCAAATTATAGATCTAGAATGGAGTGATGATTTAGTTTGATTTATACTTTCATTACAAAGTTGATTCTAGAGTCTACAAATATGAGAGATACATGCAATCACTAGCAAAGCAAATCAATACATCAAATAATGTAAAGAAAACATTATTCATAATTTTTATCATAAGATTCATAATTCCTATTATCGATTTGAGACAAGTCTTGATAGAACATGAATTATGATTTATGATTAAAGAGAATTTTTGCATAGAATATATGTTAGATCATCATGATGTATGAGAATTCTAATTCTTCTAGACTTATGATACAGTGATATAGTGATTTTCTTTTGAAAGAACATGATTGATTTGTAAGTCTAGAAAAATGATGATCATGAATCATATAAAAGACAAAGATCATATATATAAAGTTTTTTGAATTTTATAAGATTGCTTTCAATAATTAAATTTATTGATCTTTGGTTTTGCATGATAATATATGATTCATGAAACAATATTCACAAATATTCTAATGATTACTCCATAAACTATGTGGTTGTTGGAATTTTAGTATTCTATATAATTTCAAATCACATAGTTATCATGATATTTTAATAACATTGTAAATGTTATACCTAGCATATAAATTTAAGCATAAACCAAGAAGTGATGCTAGGATGATGAGTTTGAATGCAATGTTATTACATATGATTTAATGGAGATAATGTTGCATGTAATATGAGAAATTTTCAAATTAATTTTATTTAGACCTAGAATGAAATGATTAAACTTTTGATTTGATCTTAATGATACAAGACGATTTTAAGGTCTAATTATATGCAAACATTGGTGACACAAATCACACACATAATATTTAAATTAATATATGAAATAATTATACTAAGGATAGCATGTGATGAAAAATCCATAAACACAGAAATTTCCAAATCAAGCAAGCTAAGATAGCTTTTAAAACGGAGTTGAAATTGGGCAAGTTGACAGCACCAAAAGAACTCAAATGAGCAAGCCTAGTTTGCCGTTGGATGGAGATTTTTGTGCTCTTTCCGAAAATATATTAAACGCGAAAATCAGGCGAGCGGATCAAAAGATATGGATGTTTGAAGTTTTGATTGTAAACTCGCATTTTTGAAAGATTAAACATGCGTTTAGATGAATTTTTGTTTTCAATTTTATTTGATAATATTTTTCATTATAAGGGCTATCAAATGCAACAAATAGAAAAATAATCAAAACGTTGCGCATTTTAATTTTTAGCTTAAGCCCTTTAATAAACCATTTAAATCCATATATTTTTTTTAAAATAATTTCATTAGTCTTGAAAATAATTTTATATTCAAATGATAATGTTAATTCAAGACATTGATGGGCAAAGGATTTAAAAGGATATATTTAAACAATTTAAGATGAGAGATAGATCACTTTAAAAAATATATGACTTAATGTTCAATTTTGATTCAAATTTGATTTGATAAACATTAGGCTTAATATATGAAAGTCATATTTCATGATATATAAAGTGATCATAGCATGTTTGTTTAAAAAAATATAAAATAAACAAAAGAAAAGAGACAATAAGCATATCATGAAGTAGAGTATTGATATTTCATTTTTAATTGTTTCTACTTCATGCAAATGATTGGATACTAATTAATAAGAGATTTAGGTATCCAAAGGGGACCATGTGGGATGGTTCCTTTTGGGTACCCAAATACATCGTGGTGGCTTTTTAGGAGACAAGGATAAATGGGCCCTTTCATTTAAAGTTGATGTGTCATTTTTCTTTAAGGGTCTCCATTCATACCTTGGTTGTTTATCTTTTAAATTCATGTTATGATTATGTGACATCTTTATATGATTATATTTGTTTGAAAAATAATTCATTTGTGATTCATGTTTATTCAAATTATTTTTCAAAATAGATTGATGTTGATAATCATAATGAATTTTATTATATGGATTCTTTGAAAGTTTATAAGAGTGATTGTCTTTCTTTAGAAGTGATTGTTGAAAGAGTGGGTTACAAAATGTTGTAAATAATTGATTCTTATTTTGATAATTTTCTTTTCCACTCTTTCTTATAGACATACTCTTATAATATAAAGGACTATATCTTGTAGTTTGTTTTTCATGAAAAGGAGGTATTAAATTTGAGTCATGATTGAAAATATATTGAGACTTATAATAGTGACTCTTAAGAATTTTATGAGGATCATAATTCTTTTTGAAACTAAACTCCTTTTGATTTAATGTGTGAAAATGGTCCTTCTTAGAAATGATTTTGTAAGTTAATTTATCCTTGTTATTCAAAATCTTATGATGAAATTCATTACATGACATTTGAAATTTTTCAACAAAAGATTTTAATTGTATTAACTTACAAGATAAAACATCATTTTCAATTAACAATTTTTCATTATGTCTTTTTGAAATTAAGAGCCCTTTTTCAATTTCCTTGAATTTTTCTTTTAATAAATTGCAATTATGACAAAGAATAGGAATTTCAACTAAATAGCATGAACGAGAATTTAACACATCAATATTTGATTCTACGTTATCGTTTGCTTTTAAAGATTTATTTTCTAAACGTAATTTGGAATTAGCAATTTTTAACTTTAAAATTTTACGTTTAACAATTTTAAGCATACAGGAAGTAGAAATGGAATTTGTTACAAAAAGAGAAGATTTGGATTTTCTTACCTTGCTATAGTTTCCGTCTTCTCTTTTGCTTGATGTGTTGCCAACAAATGAGTCCAATATTGTGACGTTGTATTCTTCTTCCTCCAAGCATAAGTCTTCATCGATTTCTTCTCTTGGATCCATAAGAAATTCCTCATCGACTTCTCTCTTAGATTTATCATCCTCCAAGAATGAGTCCTTGTCGATTTCTTCTCTTGGATCCATAAGGAATTCTTCTTGTTCATCATCTGTAGAAGGAAATTATAAGTATTCTCAAGAAATTTCCAAACTTCATAAGCAGTAGGAAGTGTATAAATAAGTTTGAAAATATTTTGATCTAATGCACAATATTGACTATTCATAGATTTGGCATTTAAAAACATTTCATTTGTATTCAAAATAATTGGGGGCATTTTAATTGTAATATTCCATACTTCCATATCCAAAGATTTAAGAAATTTTTCCATAAGAGTTTTCCACCCATTATAATTTTTACCTTCAAATAAAGGTGGTGCTAAAGATTTTTCATTTATATGAAAATTTCCCTTACAAGTAGAAGCGAGATCATGAGACGCCATTATTCCTGGTTTTTAAACCGTTTGGAATAACCTCTCTCTGATACCACTTGTTGGATCTTACGACGCCCTTAGAGGGGGGGGGGGTGAATAAGGGAATAAAAAATCTTTTTATAATTTTATGGAAATTACTAAATTGTTTAAAGTAATATTAGAACACAAAATAACAATTTAGCTAAAGAAAGAAAATATCAAAATTTGCAAGTTTAGGATTTAGAAACAAGTGCTAAATTGTTATATGATGAAATAGATTAAGATAAACAATTTAGACAAAGTGATTTGAATTGAAAGCTTTGTAACCAATATTATAGAGATAACGCCAAAAGTGAAAAATCAAGTAAACACAAATAGAGACATGATTGTATTTATATAAAAAGGTGTTTACAAAAATTGATTTCAATATCGCTAGAAATCGGAGGCGTACATATGTAAATAATTTTTCCTTTTCTATACCGACTCGTATCCCCACGAACCGGTTGGTTTTAGCCTATCCTTCCTCGGATATGGCCTTGAGACGCTCTAGCCAATAAATTCGAGATTCGCTGAGTACTCCGGGACTTTTTAACGTGGAAAACCCGGAAAGGGTACAAAACCACGCGGCCGGAGCTGTGCCGACCAAACTTCACTATCTTCTGGGGGTTACAATTTGGTAGTTAGAACTTGAGCGCGACAGGCCGCTGCTCGTTACAATAATAGAGAGGGAGAAAGAGCTCCGGGGGTGACAGGCCACCTCTCGGAAAAACTAAGTCTTTTTCCTTCTGGGAATTCTGGGGAACAAAAGTGAGAAGGCCCGGAGAACAAAAGTGAGAAGCCTCCGGGGAACAAAAGTGAGAAGGCGTGTCGCCATTCGGGATGAAGAAAATCTTCAAGTCCCCGAAAGAGATCTTCCAGCACTGAAGGAGAATTCCGCAAAAGTATGCAAGGAGCTCTCCCTGGTTCTGAAGTCCAGGTCCTCTCGAATGAAGCCTTGGGGCTCCTTTTATAGCTTTGGCCGAGGGCAGTCCGGTAATTTCGCCGTTCGCAGTTTCCATAAATGTTTGGTGGACGAATCATATTTTCAGGTTTGGGGCACACGGATCGCCATTTTTCACAAATGACCACCTTGCCCTTCGGGCGGTTCGGGCGGTTCGGGCAGTTCCGTTGGAGGCGAAAAAGGCGACAGGTTGTTCCTGAAATCCGAGAAACTGGAATGATAAAAAGTGAGAAGCGGGAAAGACAAAAAGTGAGAAGCTGGAAAGACAAAGAGTGAGAAGCTGGAAAGACAAAAAGTGAGAACGCTCCTGAACGTGTTCGGAAACGTTCTGAGCGCGCGCGAGAGCTAAAGTGTTCTGAGCGTGCAGTGGATCACGGAGGCGCCCTAGGCGGACGGCGGAGTGGGGAGTTGCGCCCTAAGGAGAAATTGGGACCCGATGCTCCTGACGAAGAGCACGCCTGGAAAGACTCCTCGCAAGCCCCCCTGCCTAAAAAGAAAGAGGGGGATGCGACCGCACCCTGCGCGGGGTGGGGCCGTGCCCCACCCCGCGCGGGGTGCGGCTTAGCTGCACCCCAAGGAGGTGCGGCCATGGCTGCACCCCACGCGGGTGCGGCCATGGCCGCACCCTGCATGGGGTGCGGCTCGGCCGCCCCCCAAGGGGGTGCGGCCTGGCCGTGTTTCGGGGCGCGCGGCTCGGGCGCGCCCCTTATGGGACGCGACTCGGCTGTGCCCCTTGCGGGGCGCGGTTGCGGGGATCGTTCCCGCGAGGGGAGGGGGCGCCGCCGTCGTGCTTGTCGCGGTTTCGTGCGTCTATTTTTCCCGCCGAATTGGTGGGGGAGTGATTTTGGAAATAAACGCCGCTTTTGGAAACAATTGCTGTCTTTGAAAATAATTTTCGCCAAGTTATGTTATAAACACAAGCCTCTGATATGAGCCCATATCATAAGCCCCCCAAACCTTCGTACTCCAAACCTTGTGAAGGAGTGCGAGGGTTTTTGAACAGTTGGCAGCGGATCTGGTCGCCATCTCCGTACGGTGTGCCGAACGATGACTGGGGTAAGTCGCTTTATTTTTTGAAAAAAGGGTGGTGGAGGGAAAAAACGGCCGGCGGTGGACGGGAGAGCGGGCAACAAGGAGGTGCTCGGGCGGCCGTCGCTCGGGCGGTCGTTGCTCGGGCGACCGGCGCTTCGCCCCCGGGCGGCCGGCGCCCGGGCGTACTTGCGCGCGGCCAGGGCCGGCGGAAGGGCGCCCCGCTGGCGTGCGCGGGCCTCCGCGCGCAGCCAAGGGTGGCAGCGGGCGCAGGCGGCCGGCACCCGCGCGCCCGCCGCCCGCCGCCCCCGCGCGCCCGTGCATGGTCCGATGCCCGCATGCGGCCAAGAGGGGCGGAGGGCACGGGCAGCCCGTGCGCCCTGCGCGCGACCGGTGTCCGCGTGCCCCCGCGCGCTGCCGGTGTCCGCGCGCTCCCGCGTGCGTGGTCTGTGCCCGCGTGCTTTCGCGCGCGGGCTGGTGCCGGCGTGCCCCACGCGCGGGCGCTGTCTGCGCCTGGTCGGCGGTTGGTGTCTGTGCGCGGGCGTGGCCGGTGGTGCGGGCATTTGGCGCTCGTGCGCTTTGTGCGCGGAAAGGCGGCTTGTACTTGGCTTGCGCTATTTTGGATTTCTGGTATTGTTATTTTTCACGCTCGTGCTCATGTGCGTTTATTTCCCTTTCAGGCTTCGAAGAAGGGCGGCCAGTCGAGGCCGATGCGCCTGCGTTCTTCGCTTGATGGTGCGCGAATTGAGATGTGGCGCAAACGATTCAGATTGCCTTCGAATGTCGAGGTGAAAATCCCGGGGGTGGAAGAGCGCGTTCAGAATCCGCCCACGGGCTTCGTGACGCTTTCTGAGAGCTGCCTAAAGTCTGGGTTTCGCATTCCTCCATCTGAGGAGGCTATTGAAATATTCCGGTTCTGCGACGTCCCGATTACCCAGTTCACTCCTGCCGGGATGTCAAACATTATGGGGCTGGTGGTGTTCTTTCAGGAGCATAGTGCGCGCTTTTCTCTCGAGCTCTTCAAGGACTGGTGTGAGGTCACCACTGACTCGGGTGGTCGGATTGAGGTTCGGAGCAACAAGAGCTGGTTTCGTTTTGGCGAGAAAACAGATTATCGCCATGGGAACACCCTCTATGGGTACGTCCGGAATCGTTGGGAGCTGCCGAAGCTTTGGAGAACGCTCCCTGGACGTTGCCGTCGGCTGACCGGACGGGAAGACGAGTTCCTTCCTATCCCCGGTTTTCCTGGCCGGGATGGGACTGTCGAAGGCTTTGTTCAGCGTTCACAACTGCGTGGAGGAGAGTCGTCTGCTCTCGGTGGGGCTTTCTCGGGATGCCGAGCGAGAGGCCGCCCTTCCCTTAGAACGCGGGAAAAAGTGGAAGGTTGTTTTTAAGAACGGGGATTCTGGCTCGGGTTTTGCTCTACCAGGGCCTAGGAGCCACGTTCATGAGGCCGGCCTGAGCCGCCGTCGGGGGGAGACGATTTTGACATCCCCCATTGCTGATCGGGTTACACAGGGAGACTTGCCGCCGCCTCCCCCCTTCCCGCCGCCGAGGCGAGTTTCCTCTTCTCTTCAGGCGATGACTTCTACGGTAAGTGAAGTTTTTCTTTCCGGGTGTTAGCTTGTCTTTGCTATCATTGCTTATGCTTCTCGTCTGTTTCCTTTGTGTTTGCAGGCGAATGTTCTGACTAATGTTGCTCTTACGTGGAATGATTACTACGTGGGCCTCAAAGATAACTATATCTCTCTTCAGGAGGAGCTGCACGTGGCGAGGAGCGATATGTCTATTCTGCAGAGGAAGAGGGATCGCGATTTATCCCGCATCAAGCAGCTGGAGGGCGACATTTCTTCTTCCCGATCTGAGGTTGAGAAGCTGCGGGAGGAGTACGGTGGAGACAAGGCGCTTGCTCAGGATGCGCTTCGTCAGCTGTCGGAGGCTCAGGGGGAGATGTTCCGCCTGGAGGGGGAGCTGAGCTTTCTGAGGAGCGAGGTGGACAGGTTGTCATCGATAGAGCGCAGCCTTGAGGAGGCCAAGGCGGCTGGAGTGACCGAGTACAAAGATTCTTTTGCTTTCGTCGAGGAGCGGTTTCAGATGGCGGAGGAGATTCGTGCCGAGGTTATGACGAAGGAGGTTGAGCCACTGATAGAGGACGAGCGCGAAGTTGCCTTCCAGCGTGGCATTCAGAAGACTCTTCGCATGATGGGGAAGAAGTTTGGATGTGACACTGCTGGTCTCAGAGTTGGGGATCTTTCAGAGGATGAGTGCTCGGACGTGGCCGAGGACTGATGTTTACTATCTTTCATTTTCCTGCTTTCCGTATTATTCTTTGCTTGTGTGCAGCGCTGAGCTGATGCGGTTGTATTCCCTTATTATGTTTATCGTACTTACTTCTTTGTGTGATCCTGTTAATCTGGTTGTTAACACCTGCATAGTTTGACTGTTTTCAAAATGAGTTTGCGCGGAACTGAGCCCGCGGCTGTTATATTTGCATGAGTCTGCGCTCGCGGCTTTCAGATTATATATATAAAAAATTAGCTTGCGCAAGTCTGTGCTTGCGGTTTTCTGCACGAGTCTGTGCTCGCGGTTTTTTTGCACGAGTCTGTGCTCGCGGCTTTGGTGCACGAGTCTGTGCTCGCGGCTTTGGTGCACGAGTCTGTGCTCGCGGCTTTGGTGCACGAGTCTATGCTCGCGGCTTTGGTGCACGAGTCTGCGCTCGCGGCTTTCTGCACGAGTCTGTGCTCGCGGCTTTTTTGCACGAGTCTATGCTCGCGGCTTTTTTGCACGAGTCTGTACTCGCGGATTTGGTGCACGAGTCTGTGCTCGCGGATTGGCCGGTGAATAGCGGGTGTATTCAAACCTGGGGTGAACGTAGGGGGGGCAGGCCCCCACGACACCGGGACTCGACGGCGGAGGAGAAGGGCGAACCTTCAATCAACGGAGGTGCAAAGTCCCCGGGGCAGGGCCCCGAAGCGGTTCCTGCAGTAGAACAGTTTAGCACAGGTAGAATTCAATTAGAAAATGAATACTGATACATGCGCAAGTGCAATTTTGCGATTCCTGAGTCGGTAAGTTTCTGATACAAGTTTTGTCTATAGAGAAGATAATCTTTGATATCCCTTTGCGCTATGCTTGCTCGAGCCTTTTCGGTCGTTCAGCTTGGTGGGCAGCGGTGGCCCGGTGATTGACCTTCGTTTGCCTTCTTATGCGCCTCTCCACGGAATGCCTCCAGGTATCCTAATTGGACAAGGCGTTCAATTTCATCTTTCAGCCGGGCACATTGCTCCGTTCGGTGTCCTCGGCCTTTGTGGAAGTGGCAAAACTGGGATTGATCTCCCTTGTGCAGGGGGCGCCTTTTGGGCCAGAGGATGATCTTGCTGTTACAGATTATGGACAATATTTGCTCGCGTGGGGTATTTAGCGGGGTGAAGCTCCGGGAGCTTTGACTTGCTAGCCCTCGGGAGCGATCTGCTTGGTTCTGAGCGGGTAGTTCGGCCTCCTCGAGCTGCTGCTGTCCCTTTCTCTTGCAACTCATATCGAATCGCGGCGGACTCGTCAGTGTCTGAAGTTTGGCTTTTTCAGCTGTCGCAGGAGTCGGGTGATCCTTCCGTGCACCCTGCTTCTTGGACTTTGGTTTCGGCGACAGGTCGCCGTTGATCGAAGGGAGCCTGGAGGCGGGCGTGTCGAAACCATGAATCACGTTCCTGAGGACATTCCTTTTGTTGGCCATGCGCCCGAACATGAAAACATCGTGGTCCAGGGCGTCCAGTAAGAGGCTCCCAAATATTGCATCGTAGGGGGAGTCTGCCTTGGCGACGACAAACTGTACGTCGTACTGGACTGGTTCTGCGTGCGTCCCTATTTGGACGGGGAGGGTGATGATTCTTACGGTGGGTACCGTAGTTCCATCTGGGAGCTCCGCGTTGCTGGCTCTGAGCTTGAGGTTCCCGCTTAGGAGCTTGAGCCGTACTACTGCAGCCAGGAATATGATGTTGAAGGAGATGCGGTGAGTTATCAACGCTTTCCTTAGCTCACAGGGTGGACTGCCTATGCTCGCGTCTAAGGCGAAGTCCATCCATGCGCAGGGACGCTCCTGGTGAAAATTTGTGCGGATCTTCTCTTGTTGCTTGCCCCATTCCGCCTCCCTTAAGCGGGGCGGTTCGTCCGTGTCGGGCTCTTCTTCCTCTTCTTGAATCCTTGGTGAGCGTGTCTCGTGCCTTTCAACGAATAGTTGGGACAAATCGGTGAAGTTGTGAATCGTTCCGCTTAGCAAGGATTGATACCAGCGGAGGGCGTCTCCGCGCAGCGTTTTGGTAAAGATCTTGCAGCTGATCTGGTCGGGAAGTCCGAGCGTCCGCATTATTACCAAGAAGTGACTAACGTGCTCGTACGGATCCTCTGCTCCGCGGAACTCCTTGCAGTGCGGGAGCTTTAGCCATGACGGAATTGGGTATACCTGACAGGGGGGATCACCTTTGCTGATATGCGACATCGTTCAAATCCTGTCCTCCCGCGGGAGGGGCCGACTTGCTAGTCGATCCAGGCCAAGGGGGCAGGATGGGTACAACAATGAGCGCTCCTTTCGTCGAGTTTTCTGGAATTGAAGAACTGCATGCGTCGGATAGTTCGGGGGAGGTGTCCACTCTCGCTGGTTCCGTGAACTCCGGTGAAGTTGGTGCCGCGCTCGGAAATCCTTTGCTTGGTATTTGGGAATCCATTCCCACAGAAGGCGCCAAACTGTTGCGGAACGCTTAGGGCTCTTGGTAGACCGGTCCAATTGAACCACCTTAGCTCGTGTAACATCCCCCAAACTACTAGACCCCTAGATGATTTTTGTCATGACAAGTCATGACAAAAATAGGATAAGTGACCTAGAACCCTAGGATGAAAATGAAAGAGGTGAAAAACACATGGTGTGCACTTAGCCATCATGATCCACCCTAATGAGAAGTGAACCAAAAGGGAGGATAAAATATCTTATAAACCCCACATAACCATGAATAGTTCATATGGTGAGTTAAGTACACAAAGTGGGCCAAGAAGGCCCCATGAACTCATTAAAATGGGAAGGAATGCACTTTGGGGTGCAAATAACAAATTTTGATGTCCTAGCCTAGAGGTGACCAAAAGACTTCAAAAAGCCAACATAACCTCACCATGATCCCTATGACCAACTAGGAGGGTAAGTAGGCCACTAGGGACCCTTGGGGCCAACCAAATTGGTCAAATTGACCAAAAGTCAACAATGAGCAATCCTAGGTCAAACCACCATGAATAAGGGCAATTGAACCCCAATTGATCAAATTGAAGCCACTCTCATATGGCAACCTACCTAAGGGACCTAATGGACCCCAAAGCCCCATCATAGGGCTGCCAATTTGGGGAAATTGGGTCAATCTCTAAGAAGCCCCAAATTGACCAAAAATGTGCTAGAACTCAAATTAACCTCAAATTGACTTAGTATGACCAAATTGATCATCCACAAACCCTAAGGGGAGTATGTGAGACCTAAATGGAGCATAGTGTTCATTCAACCAAGGAGAATTAGGGAAAAATCAACAAAATACCCAAATTGCCCCTATAGGCAATTAAGTGCACTCAAGCCCCAATTGACCCCACCTTGACTCAATTCTTTTGGAGTAAGGTCCATAAGGTCTTAGGGAGTAATATGGGTCAATCATATTGAGGGTGTAAGCTTGAGTCAAGCCCAAACCTAAAAATCCCCAATTTACCCTTATTGGGTCAAGTGAGTCCAAAGCTCAAATTAAGTGGGCTTAACCCAATTCCATAGCCTAAGGAGGCAGCCCACATGATAACCAGACCACGGACACCTGAAATTTCGAATGAGAAGGGGGTAATTACCTTTGGATTAAGCTTTAATGGGAAAGAAGACAAGGGGAGGCAAAAGAGGAGGAAATGGGGGGATGGCTGCCAAATGGCACCTCCTTTCCATTCCCCAAGCATGCTCTGAGCTGGGGGAATGAATTCCCGTCGGTTTGGGGCAGTGGGGAGGAGGCCTTGATTGGCTGCCATGGGCGGCAAGGAGGTTGGCCGAATGGCCTTAATGGCAGCCGGCCATATACACTCCCCCCCCCTCTTTTCTCCATCTCACCACATTCAGAGTCCTCCAAGCAGTCGAGCCCCCCTTCCAGAGCGAGTTTTCGATCTCAGCTGCGCAGGATAGCCATGGATGCCGGGAACAGGAACGCGATCTTCCTCATTGAAATTTGTCGAGAAGGTGGAGATCCATCCACTGCGATTTCATTGTTCCTAACCGCAAAACGCAAAGGTGCCGGAGCCCCTCTCCGACCACCTCAGGCCAAACCAACACCACCTGACGAAAGCCCTATGTCGGCTGGTGGTGGAGGCTTAGGCATTTCGCCGGAAACCGCCGGGATTCGCCGGAATCTTGCCCGCAAATTGGCCCAGCGGGATCGAATCAGAGCCGTAGGCTCATCGGGGAAGATGAACCAGCGCCGTTGGATCTCCCAGGATTATCTAGCCGCAGACCACATTTTATTATTTATATGCATTCATGAAATCTGTCACACTATTTAGCCCGATTTTGTAGGCTGAAATTGAAGCCTTTAGAGGCCAAAAATCGAAAAATGGCCAGAGATAACAATTATAGCCCTGGATGTCTACTTTCCAAAGGAAGTAAAATCAGGCCATTTGGTAAAGTCTGGGTCCCACAGCACTTATTCTAGTGAGGCTGGTCAAAACTCAAACTAGATCTTTAGATTAGTATAACTCTTAATTGGCAAATCTGATGAAGTTGATATTTTGTCTATACATGCATATACCCTATACCTAGCCTAGATTTGATTATAAGATTTTTTTAAAGATATTTTTCTATAGTTTTGTTCAAAACCTAGATAATTAAATAAATGGGATTTTTGGAGTTATATAACTCCTAATGAACTCAAATTTTGATGATGGCCCCTTTAGGGCATGCATAGCCTCTGGTTTAAGTTTCATCCCATTTGCATGAGTAGATCTTCATGGGACTCAATTTTAAGTTTAGAGCTCAATGGGGTTAATGGGGTGCAATTAGCAATTTTAGCTCTTAGGGCTTTTGGGAAAGTGAAGGTGCAAATCACCTTGCATGTCACTGATTTTCATTCCCATGCATACTAGGGGACTCAACATCATGGCCCCCTTGAGTTTGGTGTTTTTCACATGCATGCAAAATAGTGTATATGAATAAGGGTGTATTTAGCATAAACTTGAGTATGATGAACCTCTCTCAATGGCTCCATCATTGGAAAGAGATTTACCCAGGCATGTGATATGAATGAATGCATCACCTTTAGGTTTATTGGAAATGGTGGGTTTATAGTATCTAGCTTGTTTAATAATTCCACTTTTGGTCACATTTTGTTATATGTATAAATGTACCTTGTATGTAATTATTGTATACCACCTTGCTTGTTGATTTCACCTTGTCTAGGATTTTTAAGTAGTTTGCATGCAATATTTGAAGGCCTTAGAGGCCATATCTTGAAAAGTTGGCTGAGACAACCTTTGTAGATCTTGATTTCTACTTTCTGTAGGATTTGAGATCAAGTGATTTGGAGCACTACAGCTCCTTGTAGAGCAATTTTCCTAGGACTGCTCTTTATGTCTATTGGCAAACCACAATAATTCTGTCTAGGATTTTTAAGTAGATTGCATGCAATTTTTGAAGGCCTTAGAGGCCATATATTGAAAAGTTGGCTGAGACAACTGTTGTAGCTATTGATGTCTACGTTCTGTAGGATTTGAGATCAAGTGATTTGGAGCACTACAGCTCTTTGTAGAGCCATTTTTCTAGGACTGCTCTTTATGTCTATTAGCAAACCACAATAATTCTGTCTAGGATTTTTAAGTAGTTTGCATGCAATTTTTGAAAGCCTTAGAGGCTATATCTTGAAAAGTTGGCCGAGACAGCTTTTGTAGCTCTTGATGTCTAATTTCTGTAGGATTTGAGATCAAGTGATTTGGAGCATTACAGCTCCTTGTAGAGCCATTTTCCTAGGACTGCTCTTTATGTCTATTGGCAAACCATAATAATTCTGCCTAGGATTTTTAAGTCGTTTGCAAGCAATTTTTGAAGGCCTTAGAGGCCATGTTTGCAAAAAGGGGCAGAGAAAACCTTTGTAGCCCTATGGGGTCAATTTCATTTGCCACCTTAATCATCTGATTTGGTGCACTGTGGACATCAGGGCACCCTCTTTCCTAGGACTGCTCCTTGTGTAGGGCAGAAATTAAAAAGGCTATATCTTTCAATTGGCTTAACCAAAACCCTTGATTTTTCTACCATGCATGTAGGGTATGAAGACACACCTAGGGTTTTAATTTGAGAATTTTTGGATGCATATTCATTGAGGTATTCCATTTATTAGGAAAAGTAAATATTTGGTATTTATGGAGTTGTATAACTCCAAACACCCCCAAATTTGGGTGGTAAGTTCTTTATATATATCTATATCACTGGTAAAAATTTGAGACCATTTGCTCTTGTGCATGTGGAGTTATGAGCCATGCAAGTGCTAGGCTAAGGACCTTAAATGTGTGCCCTTAGCAATTTTTGGGTGGAGTGAGCCCCAAGCCTTGGGGGTTAACCCAATGGCTTGAAATGTTGGACATGGGTCCTTGGCAGCAATATGCCTTCCCAAAAGTTATTTGAGGATGTTTTGGTTCAAAAATCCCAAGATGTGGAATTTACTAAATTACCCCTAATTTAGGTTATAAAATGAAAATGGGGTCATCTGAACATGGGATGATGTGAAACTTAGTATTTAGTCTTTGATTTCATTATTTTGGTAGCAGGAGTTTTCTGAGAATTTTTGGGAAATATTTCATGATACAAATAGATGAATTTATAAATATACCCTTTATGAATTTTGTGCAAATATTGAGTTTTTATATGTCTGATAAATTTGAGATAAATCACATTAGGTCATAATGCTAATATAAGCCTATGGTAATTTTTCCAGAATTTATTGAAGTCTTTACATAGCATTTGTAGTGTAAACCCTTATACGCACCAAATGTAATAAATGATAATTAAGGGTAAATGTTCCTAGGAATAATATGAGACTTAGGATCTGGTGTTTTTAGACCAATTTGGTGCTATGGTAATTTTACCAGAATTTATTGAGGTCATAACCTAATACTTGTAATGCAAACCCTTAGTTGCACCCCATTTAGGTTAAATAGAAATTATGGTTAATTATCCCTGTAAAAAAATGTGAAACTTGGGGTTTGAGGCTTTTAGACCAATATTATGTTACAGTGAATTTACCAGAATTAATGGAGACCGTTAGTTGGCACTCGATGTAGAAATCTCTATTTGTACACCTCCTATTTTTTTTAATAGAAACTATGATTTAAGATTTCCTAGAGAATTTATGAAATTAGGATTTGAGGTTGTTAGATCACCACTCGTTGCGAACCTATGGAAATAATTGGAACTCGTTTGGATATGATGTGATCAAGATCGCACCATAGGAGTCAAATCTAGATCAACCTTATTTCGGTCTGCGAATAGTGAAACTGATTTACATGAATTAGACCACCACTGACCTTCACACATAGAACTGTTAACTCTTTATTAATTATGAAGGCTCAGATTATTTGGAAGAGCATCTCTAAGGGCATCTTGGGAAATAAGGATTGGGGTGCGTTTAGCAAAGCTATAGGTGTATGAGTTTACAGTGATATGAAAAGGAGGTTAGACCTCATCAAGGGCCACACACACACAACTTTTCATAGTAAGTGATTATATGAAAGTAGAATTGACCTTAGCCGGGTGAGACATCTAGGGTAAGACTCAAGGGTGAAGTCGGAAAACATCTAAGGCAAACCCCGGGTTAAGGATGTCGAAGAATAGGAGTGTGGGTCCAAGAAAGGTTGAGAATGCTAATCGAATGTGTGTAGTTCCTCGGTGAAGAAGGGAACTCGAGCTTAGAACGTGACGACGGGAGAGTCAGCACCCAGTCACAATTGGAGGTGTTGGAGTTCAAAAGAACTCCCCCGCTCCTAGGAGCCAAGCTTAACTCATCTTAGAGAATTAAGGTAATTGGAGAGGAAAATGGGGATCAAGTAAAAAGGGGGTGATACCAACAAGATTAAGTGCCTTGGGAAGAGAAAGTTCGGGGTGTCAGCCCGTCACACTTCCTAGTACCGCTGCGAGCCCCTCACCGGGTAACCCTCCGGAAGTTCCAAGGCTAACCCTAAAGCTTCTAAGATCAACTAAATTATAGACAAAACTAGTTAAGTAGGAAAACTTGCCAAGTTAACTCCCATCTCGAACTGGAACGGGTTATAAGGAGGGACTGGGATAGTTCTGCGAGCGGTAGGCTCGGGTTATAAGGAAGGACTGGGATAGTCCTGCGAGCGGTAGGCTCGGGTTATAAGGAAGGACTGGGATAGTTCTGCGAGCGGTAGGCTCGGGTTATAAGGAAGGACTGGGATAGTCCTGCGAGCGGTAGGCTCGGGTTATAAGGAAGGACTGGGATAGTCCTGCGAGCGGTAGGCTCGGGTTATAAGGGAGGACTGGGATAGTCCTGCGAGCGGTAGGCTCGGGTTATAAGGAAGGACTGGTATAGTCTGGCGAGCAGTAGGCTCTACTTTATAAATGTTGATATAGAATTGCGAGCTGGAGGCTCGGTAGTATATGGCTAATACTTATTGCTTGTGTATAAGATGTGGTGGGTCTTCGGTTCTGTCTTAGTCGTCACACCGACAGCAATTCGTTGACTCGGCAGTGCTAGTGGTTGTATTGGGGCCAGGTTGTTTTACTGCGCGTCCGACGGGACGATTTCCCTAAACCCTGCCTGACCAGTTCAGTTTAGTACGCAGGAGCTCGTGAGTACCGGGTATCGGTATCACAGCATACGTTTGGGCCTAGGTCTGGTAGTGTGAGGTACCCACCTAGGTAAGGAGACGCCCGCTCCTCTGCCACCGTTTGACCACGATGGGAGGTGCCCGAGAGGTTAACTACCTCCGAAAAGTGGGAACTAAAGGTCTGTACGTACAGAGTCGTGTGAGTGAGTTGCATGTGTATGAAATAATAATACAAACATTGCATCATTGCATTGCATAACATTGCATAGCATTTCTGCATAAACAGAGACCTAATCGTATAAATCAGTGTGGGCTCTTTTATACGATGAGTTTATACCTTCCAGATCCCTTAGCTTATGTGCCCTCGTGTGTGCATATAAGTTAAGGTTACTTTCGTAGATGCTCGTATTTATTTGCTTCTTATATTACATTGCCTTTGACACATTGCATAACTAGAGACCTCATCGTATAAATCAGTGTGGGCTCTTTTATACGATGAGTTTATTGCTTGCCAGATCCCTTAGCTTATGTGCCTTTGTGTACGCATATAAGTTAAGGTTAATTTTCCTAGCTGCTCTTCATATTACTTTACTTGCTCATATTACTGCTATTGTAGCTTTCTCCTATTGTTTGCTCTTATTACAAGCCAAATTGTAGAACTGCTAGAGTAATCTTAACTAGTGTACTCCTGCTAGCGAGAAGCTATGTATCTTTTGCTTGATATACATTGCTAGTTTTACCACCTGTCACATGCTTCCTTGATTTACCCCTTGATGTCCTCCGCTTCCTCCTCCCGCACGGTGCCTAGGAGTCGCGGGTGGAGGCGGTGAGGAATATGCTGAGTATTTTAGACTGACGGTCAGTGGACCCTATTATTACAGGAGAACCAGGAAGAGCAGATCAACCCCCAGAGGGTGGTGCCTGAGACGGTGAACAGGCCCGGAGTTGGACTCTCAGCTGCCGCCGGGAGAGCTCCGGTAAGCAAGACCCCTCATATACCTACGCTACACATCTACCCAGGTCAGAAGCCGGAGATATATGCCATTGAGGGAGTCGAGCCTTGTGGATGCTTAGATTGTTATATCTTCGCCAGGAGAGAGGCGAAGAAAGCATCCGAGGATCGGGCTTAGGCCCATGTTGTACTTTTATTCTAATTTCCGCACTCTGATGAACTCTTATTTTTGTATGAATATCTCTTGTTGGACATGTTTCTCTATTTGAGGTGATTATTGTGGACTTGTACTTTTAATTCACTCTTCCTATTAAGATTTTGGTTGGCCTGGATATAGTTGAATAGACGGCAGGATCGGCGTGTTGTGGTGGGGACCATGTTTGAGAGGGTACCACCGCAAGACGGCGGTTCTGGGCGATAAGACTCGGTGTTTGTTCGCAAAAAAAAGGGGTCTTACAAACTGGTATCAGCTTAGCCAAAACCGATCCAAATAAGGAGTCCACAACCCTAGGGCAACCCCGCTCGAGTTAGTTTGAGGACAAACTAGCAGCGGAAGCAATGGTGTGCCCATAGGAGAAATCACGTTAAATTGTCCATCGAACGAGATGCTTAGGGCCAACCTTTCTAATTAAACACTTTTCTTATGTAGCCTCCGGTAAATGTTCCCAACCGGAGAACGATTCCCCATGTTCAGGTCATGATTCCCCCAGTGCAAGATGAAGTCCCTCTGGAACAGGCTACAGTTCCCCCACTGCAAGACGAAGTACCTCCCGCACAGAATGCGGTCCCTCCCCCACCGGCTCCCGTCCAGTTCCAACAAACGGAGCTGGGTCAGACCCTGACCGCTATCCTGCAGGCTTTTACTCACCAACAGGTCCCACTTCAGGCCCCCAACCCAGGGGCAAACTGGTTGAGCGTCTTCCGGGGACTCTCCCCCCCCATCTTACACAGGATCTGAGTCAGTGGTGCAAACGGAGGAATGGCTGGATGCAATCCAGGAAATGCTGGCAGGGATTCGTTGCCCGACGGATGTTGTAGTGTCCTTAGCTATTTCTGCCCTAAAATCTCATGCTAAGAGATGGTGGAAGTCAACTTTAGACACCACCTTTGCCGGTTTTGAGTACACAGACATCACGTGGGAAGAGTTTAAGGAGGCACTGCTTGAGCACTTTGTGCCTCAAACAGCAAGAGATGAACTGGAGGAAAGGTTCTTGCATCTGAGGCAGGGGAATCTTTTAGTATTGGATTACCAGCGGGAGTTCTCTCACCTGACTCGCTTCGCTACATCACATCAATTAAGCGACTCTGGGTACGCCAAGAGGTTCTTCAAGGGCCTACGAGACGATCTCAGACACTCCCTACAATATGTGGCGGACTCCAATTTAGCTGGAATCAGTGAAGCAGCAAGAAGACTGGAGGCAGATCAGCAAATGGTGAAGGGCCGAGGAAAAAGTCCAGCGGAAGATAGAAACGGGAATAGAGGACGGGACCACCGACAGCGCGGTGGATTCATTAGACATCAAAGAGGCAGAGGACAACCTCATCCAGACCCCCGACCGGACCAGAGACCCCCGGCTGTACTTGCACCTCAGCCGTTGCGGATACAGGAGCCCCGAGAACAAGAAGGTGGAGCACATCCCCCGCCAGTGTGTTTCTGGTGTCACCAACCAGGACATGTGCGGGCTCACTGCCCTCAGAGATGGGGTAACCCCCCACCCCTACCTATAGCAGCACCACCGGTACAACAAATCAGGGGCCGAGGCCGAGGACGTGGACGAGGTCGAGGGCCACCAGGTAGAGGCAGGCAGCCGGAGCAAATGTATGCACTGGATCTTGCCGAACCCAGAAATCCAGAGGATGTGATCACAGGTACCTCAGTTTTCCTTACATAATTGTTTAACTACTTGCCGATCTTTAGCTTACGTCAAACAATAAACTAAAATCGCAAAATCACCCAGGTATAGTGCTAGTATGTAAAAAGCCTGCGTACACCCTTTTCGATACGGGCGCCTCCCACTCATTCGTTTCGGCGGAATTCGTGGACGACTTGGACCAAGTACAACACTTCGAAGGCGTCGAAAGGAAAGTGCGACTGGCGGACGGGTCAGAGATAGAAACATGTGCTAAGTGTAACATGAATGTAGAGATCGGAGGGAAGATGTTCGAAGCGCCGGCAACACTGCTAAAGATGAAGGGCTACGATCTAATCTTAGGCATGAATTGGCTATACTGGAACCACGCCAAGATCGATTGTCAGGCAAAGAAAATCATGCTAAAACACGAGGGCGACGATGTGGTGATCGAAGGTATTAAACCTATCTCTCGTCGTTTAATCTCATCAATTCAAGCTGTCAAGGCCCACTTGCAAGGAGATGAAGTCTTCATGATCTGCTTTGAAATGAAGGAGGAAAGTAATCCCCTGACTGATATTCCCGTAGTTCAAAAATTTCTTGATGTCTTCCCAGAAAAACTACCCGGACTACCGTCGCACAGAGAAAAGGACTTCCAAATTCTACTAGTACCAGGAGCAAAACCGGTGTCTCGGGCACCATATAGAATGGCACCAAGAGAATTGGCTGAGTTCAGGACTCAACTCCAGGAACTTGTGGACTCAGGGTTCGTCAGACCAAGCTCATCACCCTGGGGAGCACCGGTACTATTTGTAAAGAAGAAGGATGGGTCACTTCGTCTCTGCATCGACTACCGAGAGCTGAATCTCGGCTGACGGTACGGAACACATATCCGCTACCGAGGATTGATGAGTTATTTGACCAGCTATAGGGGGCCTTCTGGTTCTCTAAGCTCGATTTGAGGTCCGGATACTATCAGTTGCGAATACGAGAAGAGGATATCCCAAAGACGGCCTTCAGTTCTCGTTACGGATTATATGAATTTACAGTGATGTCATTCGGGCTCACGAATGCTCCCTCTGCATTCATGAGCTTAATGAACCGTGTGTTCGAACCTTACCTAGATAGGTTCGTTATCGTGTTTATTGATGACATCTTAATCTACTCCAAAACAAAGGAGGAGCATACCCAACACTTGACTCAAGTCCTGAGCAAGTTACGGCAACATCAAATGTATGCAAAGTTCTCGAAGTGCCAATTTTGGCTACGGGAGGTGGCGTTCCTAGGGCACGCGATCAGTGGGGCCGGGTTGGCAGTGGATCCGGCCAAGGAATTGGCAGTAAGGGATTGGCCGCAACCGAAGTCGGCCTCGGATGTCCGCAGCTTCCTGGGACTAGCCGGATATTATCGTAAGTTCGTGGAGGGATTTTCAAGGATTGCACTTCCCCTCACGTCGTTAACAAAGAAGTATGCTGCATTTGTGTGGACGGACAAGTGTGAGGCAGCCTTTCAGGAGTTGAAGAACCGACTCACCACATCCCCCATTCTTACCCTCCCATCCGGAAAGGAGGGATTCCAAATCTACACCGACGCATCTTATCAAGGAATGGGTGCTGTCCTCATGCAACATGGTCATGTGATTGCTTATGCCTCGAGACAGTTAAAGAAACATGAACAAAATTATCCGGTACACGACTTAGAGCTCGGAGCAGTGGTTTTCGCTTTGAAGATTTGGAGGCACTACTTATATGGGGTTCATTGCGAGATCTTCTCGGATCACAAGAATCTCAAGTACATCGACACCCAGAAAGACTTGAATCTACGCCAACGGAGATGGCTAGAGTTCTTGTGTGACTATCAATACACAATGCACTATCACCCCGGGAAGGCAAACACGGTAGCAGACGCACTTAGCCGAAGAGCGAGTACATCCGACACGGAACCTCGATTGATGGTTATGGAACTGATAAGGGTACTTCAGGACACGCAAGTCACACTGATATCTAAGGCCAACCCCGAGACCTATGCAAAATACTTGGCAGCCATGAGCATGACCTATGACATCCAAGATCGCATCAAATTTGGGCAAAAACAAGATGCATCGTTGGAACCAGTGTTTGCGGCCCTGGAGTCAGGCCCCTCAGGGAACTTTACCTTGTGTGATGGTCTCATTCACTTCCGTGGGCGAATACTCATACCACAAGGAGGCAGGATTCGGGAAGATATCATGGCTGAGGCACATAATAGCAAGTACTCCATACATCCGGGCATCTCCAAAATGACGGCGGATCTGAGAAAGTCGATGTACTGGCCCGGTATGAAGAAGGACATCGCCCGTTTTGTGACGCACTGTGTATCTTGTCAACAAGTGAAGGCAGAATGCAAGAAGCCACGGGGACTATTGCAGCCTCTACCTGTGCCTGAGTGGAAGTTCGATAACATATCTATGGACTTTGTGCATGGGCTACCTCGCTCCCACTCCGGGAATGAATCTGTATGGGTGATTGTTGACAGGCTGACAAAGGTGGCTCGGTTTATTCCAGTCAGGAAGGGTGCTCCGGTCGAAACGTTAGTACGACTATTTGTAGAGAAATTTGTTCGGTACCACGGAGTACCTAAGTCGATCGTGTCCGATCGGGATGGCCGGTTCACGTCTCGGGAATGGAAGGCTGTTCAAGCCTATCTGGGATCTCGACTGACCTTCAGCACCGCCTTCCACCCTCAGACAGATGGTCAAACTGAACGTACAATTCGGACGATAAAAGACCTACTACGCCTCTGCATTCTGGACAGCAACGAACCTTGGGAGAGGTTGCTGCCACTCGCCGAGTTTTCTTACAATAATAGCCATCAATCCAGCTTCGACATGGCCCCCTACGAAGCATTGTATGGTCGTAAATGTAGAACCCCGCTATCATGGGTTCAGGATGATTTTCCAGGGGTGCCGGGGTCGAAGTTTGAAGAGGACACGGACGCTCTGGTGCGACTAATTCGGGAGCGGATGCTAGAAGCCCAGAGTCGGCAGGCCAAATATTAATACGCGCGACATCGTAAGGTAGAATTTCGGGTGGGAGACAAAGTTTTTCTGAAGATACGTCCAGTGCACGGCGTCACACGGGTACGGAGGCTAAGGAAGCTCAGTCCTAGGTATATGGGGCCTTACAGAATCCTGGAGCGGATTGGCCCTCTGGCATACCGACTGGAGCTACCACCAGAATTAGAGAACCTGCACGACATCTTCCACGTCTCTTCGCTCTGGAGGGCTCTGCTTAAGCCAGAACAACAGATCACTCGTACCTCAGGCCCAGTAGACACAGATCGGTCAGTCCTTTTGGAGCCTATCCGGATTGACGACTCCAGCGTCCGGGTTCTACGACAAAAGAAGGTGCCATTAGTAAAGGTCCTTTGGTCCAACCACGGGCAGGAGGAACATACTTGGGAACCACTAGATCTAATGCAGCAACGCTACCCGGAACTATTTGAATCAGGTAACACTCGATTGCGGGAATGTATTTGATTTTTATTTTATTGTGCTTGATCTGAAAACCCGTACACCCGATCCTAAATTTCGGGGACGAAATTGTTTTGTTTTGTATTGGGATTTGTAACATCCCCCAAACTGCTAGGCCCCTAGATGATTTTTGTCATGACAAGTCATGACAAAAATAGGATAAGTGACCTAGAACCCTAGGATGAAAATGAAAGAGGTGAAAAACACATGGTGTGCACTTAGCCATCATGACCCACCCTAATGAGAAGTGAACCAAAAGGGAGGATAGAATATCTTATAAACCCCACATAACCATGAATAGTTCATATGGTGAGTTAAGTACACAAAGTGGGCCAAGAAGGCCCCATGAACTCATTAAAATGGGAAGGAATGCACTTTGGGGTGCAAATAGCAAATTTTGATGTCCTAGCCTAGAGGTGACCAAAAGACTTCAAAAAGCCAACATAACCTAACCATGATCCCTATGACCAACTAGGAGGGTAAGTAGGCCACTAGGGACCCTTGGGGCCAACCAAATTGGTCAAATTGACCAAAAGTCAACAATGAGCAATCTTAGGTCAAACCACCATGAATAAGGGCAATTGAACCCCAATTGATCAAATTGAAGCCACTCTCATATGGCAACCTCCCTAAGGGACCTAATGGACCCCAAAGCCCCATCATAGGGCTGTCAATTTGGGGAAATTGGGTCAATCTCTAAGAAGCCCCAAATTGACCAAAAATGTGCTAGAACTCAAATTAACCTCCAATTGACTTAGTATGACCAAATTGATCATCCACAAACCCTAAGGGGAGTATGTGAGACCTAAATGGAGCATAGTGTTCATTCAACCAAGGAGAATTAGGGCAAAATCAACAAAATGCCCAAATTGCCCCTATAGGCAATTAAGTGCACTCAAGCCCCAATTGACCCCACCTTGACTCAATTCTTTTGGAGTAAGGTCCATAGGGTCTTAGGGAGTAATATGGGTCAATCATATTGAGGGTGTAAGCTTGAGTCAAGCCCAAACCTAAAAATCCCCAATTTACCCTAATTGGGTCAAGTGAGTCCAAAGCTCAAATTAAGTGGGCTTAACCCAATTCCATAGCCTAAGGAGGCAGCCCACATGATAACCAGACCATGGACACCTGAAATTTCAAATGAGAAGGGGGTAATTACCTTTGGATTAAGCTTTAATGGGAAAGAAGACAAGGGGAGGCAAAAGAGGAGGAAATGGGGGGATGGCTGCCAAATGGTACCTCCTTTCCATTCCCCAAGCATGCTCTGAGCTGGGGGAATGAATTCCCGTCGGTTTGGGGCAGTGGGGAGGAGGCCTTGATTGGCTGCCATGGGCGGCAAGGAGGTTGGCCGAATGGCCTTAATGGCAGCCGGCCATATACACTTCCCCCCCCCCCCCTCTTTTCTCCATCTCACCACATTCAGAGTCCTCCAAGCAGTCGAGCCCCCCTTCCAGAGCGAGTTTTCGATCTCAGCTGCGCAGGATAGCCATGGATGCCGGGAACAGGAACGTGATCTTCCTCCGCCGCAACACCCGCCGCCAAGGCCGTGCTCAGGAAAGATTCCTTTCCCCCTCCTCCCGTGCTAGCTCTCTATTCTCTCCTCATTGAAATTTGTCGAGAAGGTGGAGATCCATCCACTGCGATTTCGTTGTTCCTAACCACAAAACGCAAAGGTGCCGGAGCCCCTCTCCGACCACCTCAGGCCAAACCAACACCACCTGACGAAAGCCCTATGTCGGCTGGTGGTGGAGGCTTAGGCGTTTCGCCGGAAACCGCCGGGATTCGCCGGAATCTTGCCCGCAAATTGGCCCAGCGGGATCGAATCAGAGCCATAGGCTCATCAGGGAAGATGAACCAGCGCCGTTGGATCTCCCAGGATTATCTAGCCGCAGACCACATTTTATTATTTATATGCATTCATGAAATCTGTCACACTATTTAGCCCAATTTTGTAGGCTGAAATTGAAGCCTTTAGAGGCCAAAAATCGAAAAATGGCCAGAGATAACAATTATAGCCCTGGATGTCTACTTTCCAATGGAAGTAAAATCAGGCCATTTGGTAAAGTCTGGGTCCC
This sequence comes from Dactylorhiza incarnata, assembly GCA_033032865.1. Taxonomy (NCBI): domain Eukaryota; kingdom Viridiplantae; phylum Streptophyta; class Magnoliopsida; order Asparagales; family Orchidaceae; genus Dactylorhiza; species Dactylorhiza incarnata. The sequence continues at coordinate 947,172 of JAWHQI010000347.1, read as the reverse complement.
ACAACACTTATTCTAGTGAGGCTGGTCAAAACTCAAACTAGATCTTTAGATTAGTATAACTCTTAATTGGCAAATCTGATGAAGTTGATATTTTGTCTATACATGCATATACCCTATACCTAGCCTAGATTTGATTATAAGATTTTTTTTAAAGATATTTTTCTATAGTTTTGTTCAAAACCTAGATAATTAAATAAATGGGATTTTTGGAGTTATATAACTCCTAATGAACTCAAATTTTGATGATGGCCCCTTTAGGGCATGCATAGCCTCTGGTTTAAGTTTCATCCCATTTGCATGAGTAGATCTTCATGGGACTCAATTTTAAGTTTAGAGCTCAATGGGGTTAATGGGGTGCAATTAGCAATTTTAGCTCTTAGGGCTTTTGGGAAAGTGAAGGTGCAAATCACCTTGCATGTCACTGATTTTCATTCCCATGCATACTAGGGGACTCAACATCATGGCCCCCTTGAGTTTGGTGTTTTTCACATGCATGCAAAATAGTGTATATGAATAAGGGTGTATTTAGCATAAACTTGAGTATGATGAACCTCTCTCAATGGCTCCATCATTGGAAAGAGATTTACCCAGGCATGTGATATGAATGAATGCATCACCTTTAGGTTTATTGGAAATGGTGGGTTTATAGTATCTAGCTTGTTTAATAATTCCACTTTTGGTCACATTTTGTTATATGTATAAATGTACCTTGTATGTAATTATTGTATACCACCTTGCTTGTTGATTTCACCTTGTCTAGGATTTTTAAGTAGTTTGCATGCAATATTTGAAGGCCTTAGAGGCCATATCTTGAAAAGTTGGCTGAGACAACCTTTGTAGATCTTGATTTCTACTTTCTGTAGGATTTGAGATCAAGTGATTTGGAGCACTACAGCTCCTTGTAGAGCAATTTTCCTAGGACTGCTCTTTATGTCTATTGGCAAACCACAATAATTCTGTCTAGGATTTTTAAGTAGATTGCATGCAATTTTTGAAGGCCTTAGAGGCCATATATTGAAAAGTTGGCTGAGACAACTGTTGTAGCTATTGATGTCTACGTTCTGTAGGATTTGAGATCAAGTGATTTGGAGCACTACAGCTCTTTGTAGAGCCATTTTTCTAGGACTGCTCTTTATGTCTATTAGCAAACCACAATAATTCTGTCTAGGATTTTTAAGTAGTTTGCATGCAATTTTTGAAAGCCTTAGAGGCTATATCTTGAAAAGTTGGCCGAGACAGCTTTTGTAGCTCTTGATGTCTAATTTCTGTAGGATTTGAGATCAAGTGATTTGGAGCATTACAGCTCCTTGTAGAGCCATTTTCCTAGGACTGCTCTTTATGTCTATTGGCAAACCATAATAATTCTGCCTAGGATTTTTAAGTCGTTTGCAAGCAATTTTTGAAGGCCTTAGAGGCCATGTTTGCAAAAAGGGGCAGAGACAACCTTTGTAGCCCTATGGGGTCAATTTCATTTGCCACCTTAATCATCTGATTTGGTGCACTGTGGACATCAGGGCACCCTCTTTCCTAGGACTGCTCCTTGTGTAGGGCAGAAATTAAAAAGGCTATATCTTTCAATTGGCTTAACCAAAACCCTTGATTTTTCTACCATGCATGTAGGGTATGAAGACACACCTAGGGTTTTAATTTGAGAATTTTTGGATGCATATTCATTGAGGTATTCCATTTATTAGGAAAAGTAAATATTTGGTATTTATGGAGTTGTATAACTCCAAACACCCCCAAATTTGGGTGGTAAGTTCTTTATATATATCTATATCACTGGTAAAAATTTGAGACCATTTGCTCTTGTGCATGTGGAGTTATGAGCCATGCAAGTGCTAGGCTAAGGACCTTAAATGTGTGCCCTTAGCAATTTTTGGGTGGAGTGAGCCCCAAGCCTTGGGGGTTAACCCAATGGCTTGAAATGTTGGACATGGGTCCTTGGCAGCAATATGCCTTCCCAAAAGTTATTTGGGGATGTTTGGGTACAAAAATCCCAAGATGTGGAATTTACTAAATTACCCCTAATTTAGGTTATAAAATGAAAAGGGGGTCATCTGAACATGGGATGATGTGAAACTTAGTATTTTGTCTTTGATTTCATTATTTTGGTAGCAGGAGTTTTCTGAGAATTTTTGGGAAATATTTCATGATACAAATAGATGAATTTATAAATATACCCTTTATGAATTTTGTGCAAATATTGAGTTTTTATATGTCTGATAAATTTGAGATAAATCACATAAGGTCATAATGCTAATATAAGCCTATGGTAATTTTCCCAGAATTTATTGAAGTCTTTACATATCATTTGTTGTGTAAACCCTTATACGCACACCAAATGTAACAAATGATAATTAAGGGTAAATGTTCCTAGGAATAATATGAGACTTAGGATCTGGTGTTTTTAGACCAATTTGGTGCTATGGTAATTTTACCAGAATTTATTGAGGTCATAACCTAATACTTGTAATGCAAACCCTTAGTTGCACCCCATTTAGGTTAAATAGAAATTATGGTTAATTATCCCCGTAAAAAAATGTGAAACTTGGGGTTTGAGGCTTTTAGACCAATATTATGTTACAGTGAATTTACCAGAATTAATGGAGACCGTTAGTTGGCACTCGATGTAGAAATCTCTATTTGTACACCTCCTATTTTTTTTAATAGAAACTATGATTTAAGATTCCCTAGAGAATTTATGAAATTAAGATTTGAGGTTGTTAGATCACCACTCGTTGCGAACCTATGGAAATAATTGGAACTCGTTTGGATATGATGTGATCAAGATCGCACCATAGGAGTCAAATCTAGATCAACCTTATTTCGGTCTGCGAATAGTGAAACTGATTTACATGAATTAGACCACCACTGACCTTCACACATAGAACTATTAACTCTTTATTAATTATGAAGGCTCAGATTATTTGGAAGAGCATCTCTAAGGGCATCTTGGGAAATAAGGATTGGGGTGCGTTTAGTAAAGCTATAGGTGTATGAGTTTACAGTGATATGAAAAGGAGGTTAGACCTCATCAAGGGCCACACACACACAACTTTTCATAGTAAGTGATTATATGAAAGTAGAATTGACCTTAGCCAGGTGAGACATCTAGGGTAAGACTCAAGGGTGAAGTCGGAAAACATCTAAGGCAAACCCCGGGTTAAGGATGTCGAAGAATAGGAGTGTGGGTCCAAGAAAGGTTGAGAATGCTAATCGAATGTGTGCAGTTCCTCGGTGAAGAAGGGAACTCGAGCTTAGAACGTGACGACGGGAGAGTCAGCACCCATTCACAATTGGAGGTGTTGGAGTTCAAAAGAACTCCCCCGCTCCTAGGAGCCAAGCTTAACTCATCTTAGAGAATTAAGGTAATTGGAGAGGAAAATGGGGATCAAGTAAAAAGGGGGTGATACCAACAAGATTAAGTGCCTTGGGAAGAGAAAGTTCGGGGTGTCAGCCCGTCACACTTCCTAGTACCGCTGCGAGCCCCTCACCGGGTAACCCTTCGGAAGTTCCAAGGCTAACCCTAAAGCTTCTAAGATCAACTAAATTATATACAAAACTAGTTAAGTAGGAAAACTTGCCAAGTTAACTCCCATCTCGAACTGGAACGGGTTATAAGGAGGGACTGGGATAGTTCTGCGAGCGGTAGGCTCGGGTTATAAGGAAGGACTGGGATAGTCCTGCGAGCGGTAGGCTCGGGTTATAAGGAAGGACTAGGATAGTTCTGCGAGCGGTAGGCTCGGGTTATAAGGAAGGACTGGGATAGTCCTGCGAGCGGTAGGCTCGGGTTAACAGGAAGGACTGGGATAGTCCTGCGAGCGGTAGGCTCGGGTTATAAGGGAGGACTGGGATAGTCCTGCGAGCGGTAGGCTCGGGTTATAAGGAAGGACTGGTATAGTTTGGCGAGCAGTAGGCTCTACTTTATAAATGTTGATATAGAATTGCGAGCTGGAGGCTCGGTAGTATATGGCTAATACTTATTGCTTGTGTATAAGATGTGGTGGGTCTTCGGTTCTGTCTTAGTCGTCACACCGACAGCAGTTCGTTGACTCGGCAGCGCTAGTGGTTGTATTGGGGCCAGGTTGTTTTACTGCGCGTCCGACGGGACGATTTCCCTAAACCCTGCCTGACCAGTTCAGTTTAGTACGCAGGAGCTCGTGAGTACCGGGTATCGGTATCACAGCATACGTTTGGGCCTAGGTCTGGTAGTGTGAGGTACCCACCTAGGTGAGGAGACGCCCGCTCCTCTGCCACCGTTTGACCACGACGGGAGGTGCCCGAGAGGTTAGCTACCTCCGAAAAGTGGGAACTAAAGGTCTGTACGTACAGAGTCGTGTGAGTGAGTTGCATGTGTATGAAATAATAATACAAACATTGCATCATTGCATTGCATAACATTGCATAGCATTTCTGCATAAACAGAGACCTCATCGTATAAATCAGTGTGGGCTCTTTTATACGATGAGTTTATACCTTCCAGATCCCTTAGCTTATGTGCCCTCGTGTGTGCATATAAGTTAAGGTTACTTTCGTAGATGCTCGTATTTATTTGCTTCTTATATTACATTGCCTTTGACACATTGCATAACCAGAGACCTCATCGTATAAATCAGTGTGGGCTCTTTTATACGATGAGTTTATTGCTTGCCAGATCCCTTAGCTTATGTGCCTTTGTGTACGCATATAAGTTAAGGTTAATTTTCCTAGCTGCTCTTCATACTACTTTACTTGCTCATATTACTGCTATTGTAGCTTTCTCCTATTGTTTGCTCTTATTACAAGCCAAATTGTAGAACTGCTAGAGTAATCTTAACTAGTGTACTCCTGCTAGCGAGAAGCTATGTATCTTTTGCTTGATATACATTGCTAGTTTTACCACCTGTCACATGCTTCCTTGATTTACCCCTTGATGTCCTCCGCTTCCTCCTCCCGCACGGTGCCTAGGAGTCGTGGGTGGAGGCGGTGAGGAATATGCTGAGTCTTTTAGACTAACGGTCAGTGGACCCTATTATTACAGGAGAACCAGGAAGAGCAGGTCAACCCCCAGAGGGTGGTGCCTGAGACGGTGAACATGCCCGGAGTTGGACTCTCAGCTGCCGCCGGGAGAGCTCCGGTAAGCAAGACCCCTCATATACCTACGCTACACATCTACCCAGGTCAGAAGCCGGAGCTATATGCCATTGAGGGAGTCGAGCCTTGTGGATGCTTAGATTGTTATATCTTCGCCAGGAGAGAGGCGAAGAAAGCATCCGAGGATCGGGCTTAGGCCCATGTTGTACTTTTATTCTAATTTCTGCACTCTGATGAACTCTTATTTTTGTATGAATATCTCGTGTTGGACATGTTTCTCTATTTGAGGTGATTATTGTGGACTTGTACTTTTAATTCACTCTTCCTATTAAGATTTTGGTTGGCCTGGATATAGTTGAATAGCCGACAGGATCGGCGTGTTGTGGTGGGGACCATGTTTGAGAGGGTACCACCGCAAGACGGCGGCTCTGGGCGGTAAGACCCGGTGTTTGTTCGCAAAAAAAAGGGGTTCAGCTCAGTTGGTGATGAGAAGTGAAAGAACTCCGTAGTTAAGCGTGCTCGGGCTGGAGTAGTCACGGGATGGGTGACCTCCTGGGAAGTCCACGCGCTGCCGCTTAACTGGCTCAATTCTCATCAAAGGGGGACTGCGGTCTCCAACAACCCGCTGTGCCCAGTGGTGGGACAGAGAGGGGTTGGGGTGCATGGTCTGCAGACCGGTGGAGGATGAACCCTTGCAGCTGGATGCTGGGGGTGCTGGCGGTCGTCCTTGCGAGCTGTATGCTGGGGAGACCGTTACAAAAAGTCCTATCCTCCAGGATTGCACTTTTTGTAACGGTCTCCCCAGCATACAGCTCGCAAGGACGACCGCCAGCACCCCCAGCATCCAGCTGCAAGGGTTCAGCCTCCACCGGTCTGCAGACCATGCACCCCAACCCCTCTCTGTCCCACCACTGGGCACAGCGGGTTGTTGGAGACCGCAGTCCCCCTTTGATGAGAATTGAGCCAGTTAAGCGGCAGCGCGTGGACTTCCCAGGAGGTCACCCATCCCGTGACTACTCCAGCCCGAGCACGCTTAACTACAGAGTTCTTTCACTTCTCATCACCAACTGAGCTGCTCAGTTGGTGATGAGAAGTGAAAGAACTCCGTAGTTAAGCGTGCTCGGGCTGGAGCAGTCACGGGATGGGTGACCTCCTGGGAAGTCCACGCGCTGCCGCTTAACTGGCTCAATTCTCATCAAAGGGGGACTGCGGTCTCCAACAACCCGCTGTGCCCAGTGGTGGGACAGAGAGGGGTTGGGGTGCATGGTCTGCAGACCGGTGGAGGCTGAACCCTTGCAGCTGGATGCTGGGGGTGCTGGCGGTCGTCCTTGCGAGCTGTATGCTGGGGAGACCGTTACAGCTCGTGAGCGAACTAAGCGCGCAAACAGTCAATTCGAGATTCGCTGAGTACACCGGGACTTTTTAACGTGGAAAACCCAGAAAGGGTAAAAAACCACGCGGCCGGAGCTGTGCCGACCAAACTTCACTATCTTCTAGGGGTTACAATTTGGTAGTTAGAACTTGAGCGCGACAGGCCGCTGCTCGTTACAATAATAGAGAGGGAGAAAGAGCTCCGGGGGTGACTGGCCACCTCTCGGAAAAACTAAGTCTTTTTCCTTCTGGGAATTCTGGGGAACAAAAGTGAGAAGGCCCGGAGAACAAAAGTGAGAAGCCTCCGGGGAACAAAAGTGAGAAGGCGTGTCGCCATTTGGGATGAAGAAAATCTTCAAGTCCCCGAAGGAGATCTTCCAGCACTGAAGGAGAATTCCGCAAAAGTATGCAAGGAGCTCTCCCGGGTTCTGAAGTCCAGGTCCTCTCGAATGAAGCCTTGGGGCTCCTTTTATAGCTTTGGCCGAGGGCAGTCCGGTAATTTCGCCGTTCGCAGTTTCCATAAATGCTTGGTGGACGAATCATATTTTCTGGTTCGGGGCACACAGATCGCCATTTTTCACAAATGACCACCTTGCCCTTCGGGCGGTTCGGGCAATTCGGGCAGTTCCGTTGGAGGCGAAAAAGGCGACAGGTTGTTCCTGAAATCTGAGAAACTGGAATGATAAAAAGTGAGAAGTGGGAAAGACAGAAAGTGAGAAGCTGGAAAGACAAAGAGTGAGAAGCTGGAAAGACAAAAAATGAGAACGCTCCCGAACGTGTTCGGAAACGTTCTGAGCGCGCGCGAGAGCTAAAGTGTTCTGAGCGTGTAGTGGATCATGGAGGCGCCCTAGGCGGACGGCGGAGCGGGGAGTTGCGCCCTAAGGAGAAATTGGGACCCGATGCTCCTGACGAAGAGCACGCCTGGAAGGACTCCTCGCAAGCCCCCCTGCCTAAAAAGAAAGAGGGGGAGGCGACCGCACCCTGCGCGGGGTGGGGCACGGCAACTCCCCAAGGGGGGTGCGGCCTGGCCGTGTTTCGGGGCGCGCGGCTCGGGCGCGCCCCTTGCGGGACGCAGCTCGGCTGTGCCCCTTGCGGGGCGCGGTTGCGGGGATCGCTCCCGCGAGGGGATGGGGCGCCGCCGTCGTGCTTGTTGCGGTTTCGTGCGTCTATTTTTCCCGCCGAATTGGTGGGGGAGTGATTTTGGAAATAAACGCCGCTTTTGGAAACGATTGCTGTCTTTGGAAATAATTTTCGCCAAGTTATCTTATAAACACAAACCTCTGATATGAGCCCCTATCACCGAACATCAGTTATTAAATTAGAGCAATAACCTACACGAATTTATGAAAAGAGATGATTCGATGATGTTTCAAATCTACGAGTCTGTTACTAGGAAAATATGAGTTTGAAATATTTTGACGAGTGAGATTAAAATTATCATATTTTGAACTATCAGGTGATGTCGTGTGATCTTGAGGTCATTGATTTGAGTCAAGATAAGAATTGCTTACATAGTTACGTTTCACCCTTGTGGCGGGACCCATCCCCGAACCCTTGTTGCGCGTGGATGCTGCTTTGCGCACCGAGCTGCCTGTACAACCCTCATTCTCTGAGGATGACCCCACTCAAAGTCATGCAGACAGAAGTCAATGTCAAAAGGTCAGCCCACAGGTCAGCAGTCCAAGACACAAGACGTTCAGCCAGCAGGAGCAGAAGAAGGCCTGAGCGAGTATGTGTGGACTCGCGCGAGTAGCCCTGATACTCGCCAAAAGGTGGGCGACCATAGGTAATACTCGCCCTCTTCAGGAGAGGTCGTCTCAATGTCGCCGAGTTGCCGAGTTGGGTGAGGTATAAATAAAGACCCCCTCACTTTGGTTTTCCTATAAATAAGACAACAGAGGTACTTGGATTGTCACATGAACTTGAGCTTTTGAAACTCCCACATTCAAATTCTCTGACCCGTCATCCTTGGCCGTTACTCCCGGTACTAGCCAAGTCGGTGCCTTCCTCGTATCCTGCTCGGTCATTTTTGGTTTTGGAGGAGAAGTCTCTTATGAGCTTCTAGATACGTGGTGGGACCTCCCTGCCGCAGCGCCTGAGGTCCTGTTGTTCTTTGTCCGAGCCCTGTTCGTCGTCGCTAGTCAGACATTCTCGTTGGACTACTGGTCGAGTAGCCTTCAGTTGCATTGATTCAAATTTTGAAGTTAAAATTTTCCTGACTTCAACACTGCCCTTTTAGAGTAGATACCTCAACTTATCAAATTTCCCTACTGCTTTATTTCTGAATGCACTTTAGCGCGCTACTTTTGTTACTAAGTAATATTTTAATCTAATTATGACAAATAAATAGTTTTTTTCTAAGAACTAAAAAGCGAAAATTAAAGTATAAAAGAGGGTAGACTGATCCCAAATGCGACCTTCGGCGATTGTATAAAAAAAAAACTTACTTTGAAGAGAAAGTCTTTGATCATTACTTATGTCGGTGGATACAGATACCACGTGGCAAGATATAATTCGTGTAGAATAATTCACCTAATATTACGGGTCGGGCCACGTCGGGCGGGCCGAACACCGCCATTATTAACTTGGGAAATTACAGAGGAGGGGTGTTCGGTCGAGTCCTGCCATGCACTAAGCGACAATGCCGGAAGTCGTCACTTAAACCAAGCTAAAGCCAGGACAGATTCCGCGCGGCCCGTTTATTTCATCAACTCAACACGTGGACGGTCAAGAGTTCCCCATTTCCAAAACCCGGGGACTTAACCACGGTTTAGCTTTGGCGGTTAAAACACTCCGCCTTGCTTCGCTCCTCCTTTCTCCCACCGTTTTGTCTTCAATTCACACCTTCTTTCTTCCTCCAATAAGGACGGCGGCCGCCTACCTCCTCTCAGCCGCTGGCGAGTGGGCGTTTCGACTTCGATCTCTTATGGTGTCGTGAGAGGAGATCGACGACACTTTCTTTGCTTGGTTTGGCGTGGAGGCGACGCGGAGCTGAATATCTGGATCGGAACTTTGCTGGAGCTCTCACGGAAGCTTTCTGGTTTTACGGGCTACTGCGGAGGACGACGATCTTATATCGGGAGGTATCGAGGGAGTGAAGTGCGGCTGCTGGTTTGAGGTTGACTGACGATTGATCGAAGCCGACCATCGTCCAAGTTCGAGAGCTGACGGTGGAATTAGGTATATAATTGGAGAGTTCAAAACGATGACGGTGTCGAACTCAGTCACTGGTGAAGGAAGCGTCTCGTTCGATCAGATTCCGGCAAAGAAGAAGAGGAACCTTCCCGGAATGCCTGGTAGGTTTCGTCCTGAACAAGATATCTCTCCAACTTCGTTACGCAGGGATTGAGATTTTCCTTTTTCTAGATCCGAACGCGGAGGTGATTGCGTTGTCGCCGAATAGTTTAATGGCGACGAACAGGTTCGTGTGCGAGATCTGCAACAAAGGGTTTCAGCGGGATCAGAACCTACAGCTTCACCGGAGAGGGCATAACTTGCCATGGAAGCTCCGGCAGCGAACGGGAAAAGAAGTGAGGAAGAGGGTCTATGTTTGCCCGGAGCCCAGCTGCGTCCACCATGATCCATCGCGCGCACTTGGGGATCTAACAGGCATCAAGAAGCACTTCTGCCGTAAGCATGGTGAGAAGAAGTGGAAGTGCGACAAGTGCTCCAAGAAGTACGCCGTCCAGTCCGATTGGAAGGCACATAACAAGACATGCGGAACGCGCGAGTATCGCTGCGATTGCGGCACCCTCTTCTCCCGGTGAGTGTCACTCGCCGAACGAACTACGAAGTCCGTCTGAGTATTTCTTCTTAGTTTTGGGTTTTTTCGTTTTCGGCTCACTAGTCGCTCTTTTCGGGTGCTTCCAGAAGGGATAGCTTCATAACGCACCGGGCCTTCTGCGAAGCGCTTGCGGACAACTCACAGCCACCTGCGAACTTGCTCGTAGAAGAGGAGCCTAAGCAGCCGCCGCCGCCGCCGAGTACTCTAGATGAGGAACCTAAACCGCCGCCTCCCCCGCTCGCCGTTTTACCGCTTAAGCAGATACCTCTGGCGCCGCCGGAGCTGCGAGGTTAGTTGTTTTTTTTCTTTATTAGATTCATCTTGGCATGGATCGAAAGGTCGCTTTTACTTCTATTTTGGATTACTCTTGCTATCGATTCTCGATTACTATTTTTAATTTGGGGAAAAGAGAAAGGGCAAATCTACTTGTTCTCCTTTCGTGGATAAGCGTTTTTTCCCTTGGATTTTGTCGGCCGTTGTTCTCTCGTCACAATAAAAAAAGGGAGCTAAGATTTTCTCCGTCCGTTCTTTTGTTTGCTGATCGATCTTCTTCATGGGAGATGTAACAGTCAGAGTGGAGAGAGAGTTTTTTCTGAGAGGGAGAGGAAGATGGGGAGGAGGAGATAGAGATAGAAAGAAAGGGGGAGAGTTGGATGGTGAAGTTTTATTTTAATGAGAGATTATGAATCTGAAAGGTCACTGTGATTGAAAAATTGAAACTTTATATTTTGCTTTAATTTTGGGGACGGAGCCTGTCCCCATGGGTCCATGGCTGAAGTCGCAGAAAGGAGTAGACAGGTAAAAGGTTAGCCAAGAGTCCGATGTTTAGATGAATCGGGCAATCATTTTCTAGCTTAATGGTTTCATTTTTCAACTATAAAATATGAGAGTTAATAACTATATGCGAAATATATAAAGTTTTATCGTAGTATCATCTATGTGATAAATTAATGTCTAATATTTATTATTTTTGTTGTCTTTAAATGTTAATCATTTTGTTCATGTTCATAACACACAAAACATGTAAGGTGCTTTTTATACATATTATATATATATATATATATATAATGTATTTTGGAAAACTATAGCTGAATATAATTCCTAAGTGTGATGAATGTATGATGGGAAAAATCAGGCGAGTCCTTAACAACAACACTCAAGCCTTTATTTCACCGCAGTGGGTCGGCTATATGGATCCTTTGTTGCCATTGCGCCCTATCTCTAGTCATAATCTCACTAATGCCTAAGTACATCATGTATTTCCTTATAGTTTCGTTCCAAGTCTTTTTTGGTCTACCTCTCCCCGTTTAACCATTTCAAACAGCGGAAGTCGGCTATTGGCAGACCATTTTGGCTATCCGCATCTCATTTTCAAGAAGTCTATAAATAGACCCCCATGAGCACCTTGGGAGGGGTTGTTGATCCTCTCCCCCATGTGTTACTTGTGAGCTATCACTCCTACCCCCTGTTCGACTAGTCGATAGACAGGTATTCCTTAGTGCTCTTCAGGGTGCCCAGACTCAGCATTGACTTGGGAGGGGAAACTCTCTTTGATCTACCTCTCCTGGTTTAACATACCGAGTGGCTAAACTCTCACAACGCCTAATAGGTGCCTCTAATGGTCTCCGTTGTACGTGTCCGAACCATCTTAATCGAGCTTGAGCTTCTCACATCTTTTCTACAATTGGTGTCACTTCTGTCTTATCCCTGATACATTCATTCCTAATTTTATCCAATATTGTATACATCCACCTAAGCATTCTTATCTCTGCAACTCCCATTTTTTGCTCATGTGCATAATTCACTGCCCAACACTCGGAACCGTAGAGCATCGTAAATGCAGGGCTTGGGGAGAAAATGGCAAAGAGCTTTTGTAAATCCAGGGCTTTTAGAATTATCCTTATGGTCCCCTTTAATGATGTAATACTTGCATATTTGTATGGTATTGTGTTTTCGACTTCATCATAATTGCATTAAAATGCTGCCCTCTCATCTTACTTATAATATGATGCGACATCTTTCGACTTTTTTCACGTAAAACGGTGATAGTATTTTAGCCATATTCTGTCGATTAGCTTTATAGTCGACAAAGTGCTTGTCGTCTTGTTTTAGGTATTGAGTAACATGTGTCGAGTATTTAATGTGAGTACATTCAATAGAATTTGCGCCAATATATGTTGAAATTTTCACCATCATTGTGCTGAAACCAAACTTTTACAAACTACATTACACTTCCCTCAGAGGTTGGTCACACATCTCTATTGGGGAAACCAAGGTTTGTTCATCCGAGGAGTCAATACACCTAGCTACAGATCATCATGCCCAGAGACCAATATCATGCTTCCAAAGTTTGTTTTCTTCCAATCTTTATGGAGGTAGTGTATGTAGTTTACAAAGATTCATTGAAAGCATCCTTTCCTAAATATCCTTAGGATGCACTTTCAACCTTCCTTGGAAGCCTAGGGCGAGGAGAAGCTTCGTTGAGGAAAAGGCCACGCAATCTCTACATATACTATATAGTGGCGTGTCCTTCAAAACATATGCGGGTGGAGACTTCTGGAGTCGTTCTGGAGTCGTTCTAGGCTACGCAATCTCTTGGGCTTTGTTTGACTTCTTCCCTGTAAAATAATGAAATTCCCACAACGTCGATAGCAGAGGAGAGGAAGACATCAAAACTTTATACTTTTCACATCCCTCAGAGGTTGGTCACACATCTCTAATGAGTAAATAATAGATCTAGCTACAGATCCTCATCCCCAGAGATCAAGATCATACCTCTTAAGGGAAGTGGTTATCAACCATATTAGGGAAATGCCACCAAATCCATCCCCAAAGGTCGATACTGTACCGTCCCAAGAGAAGATGAGGTTCATACTAAGGGGAGAAGCAGCCCCAAGAGAAGATGAGGTTCATACTAAGGGGAGAAGCAGCGATGAATTTATCCTTTTCTTTGAGTCTAGATCCCTATAAGTTGATCGACTTCTTTTCTGTGGATGAGGCAGCAAGTGAGAATAATTCAAATTTTCATTTCCTAGTGATGTCTCCTCGCCAATGATACATGATGAGTCACTCGCCAATGATGCATGATGAGTCACTCGCCAATGATGCATGATGAGTCACTCGCCAATGATGCATGATGAGTCACTCGCCAATGATGCATGATGAGTCACTCGCCAATGATGCATGATGAGTCACTCGCCAATGATGCATGATGAGTCACTCGCCAATGATGCATGATGAGTCACTCGCCAATGATGCATGATGAGTTCTTGAAGTACATTGTCACTAAGCGGGGTTGTTCGTTAGAGGAGAGAGACACCAAGATCTTGCATTCAAAAGATGGGAACTAAAATTCTTTCTTGCTTAATTCATACAACACATCCAATGCCTTTATATAGGCTATACCATATAAAAAAGACAACAATAATAATGACACCTAATACTAGACACGGAGCTCGAGGCCCCTACATAAAGATAATAGAGATAATTATAATAATACGCGGCCCATAACATATGAGTTCTTGAAGTACATTCTCACATTCATCGGTCCACTCAAAACATGTATTCTCTCTGTGCACTTTGAAGAAGAAATACATGTGTCTTATTTGGAAATAAAGTAGGTTAATTTTGCCACTAGCTTAATTTTCTACTTAGCTGATTAGCCGTTGAAGTTATTTGATGTTTGTTAAAGGAGTTATGCGCAACATGACTTTTATGTTATTGGAGTTTGGCTCAATCTTGTGCAGAGTAAGAAGGTGACCTTACTTTTTCCCAAGTTGTTTGGGTGGCTTAGGACAGCTTGTTATGCCTTAAAAGTAGAAGAGTGTCGTTACAGTCGACGCTTTGCCAAGTTAAGGTTATATTCTTCATAAGGAGCTTGATCATTGACTTACACTTTGATATTCTCCGTTACTTATGTTACTTGTAGAAAACTTCCATCATTCTTTGATAGTTGAACACCAACATTTTTCAAATGAACGACAGCATACCAATAGCTCCCATCATCAGTAAAGATTGTTATATTTCCTTGTAGTCGGGGCTTTCAAATTTGATGTACATAGAAAAAGCAAAATTTGTAATTTGATAACCAGTTAGATCAACTAACATATCAATTCTGGGTAAATAATAACATTCTTCTCAGTGGGTGCATTCAAATTTTATTCGAGCATTATTCACGTGGATCTCCCTTGAATATAGTGATATGTATTTCGTCATGTAGTGTCCTTGTCTTGTAGTCGGGGCTTTCAAATTTGATGTACATAGAAAAAGCAAAATTTTCTAATGAACGACAGCATACCAATAGCTCCCATCATCAGTAAAGATTGTTATATTTCCTTGTAGTCGGGGCTTTCAAATTTGATAGTTGAACACCAACATTTTTCAAATGAACGACAGCATACCAATAGCTCCCATCATCAGTAAAGATTGTTATATTTCCTTGTAGTCGGGGCTTTCAAATTTGATGTACATAGAAAAAGCAAAATTTGTAATTTGATAACCAGTTAGATCAACTAACATATCAATTCTGGGTAAATAATAACATTCTTCTCAGTGGGTGCATTCAAATTTTATTCGAGCATTATTCACATGAATCTCCCTTGAATATAGTGATATGTATTTCGTCATGTAGTGTCCTTGTCTTGTAGTGAGGCCTTAATTTATATAAGGAGTCTCTTACGTGGTGAGTTCTTTATCTTTGGAGTGCTAGTCATTTGATCTCTCTTGGGAGAGGAGAGTACATTGGAGGACCCAGCCTCCGGGTGCTTGGCGGGAGCGTGTCTCTTGAGTTGTATCTTTATTTCTCATGCAATGCAATTTCTTATTTGTGTTTTTGTTCGCGATACGACGTAGCTCGCCCGTTACAATTGGACCGACCTGCTACGCACTTAGAGTTCCTTCGTGAACCCTACCTTCATCTCTACAATTTTCCTGTGGATTTGGCCATCGAGTGCTTCTCTCCGTCCACTGGACTCCACATCCACAAGCATCTTTGTGCGTCATCTCCACGCTCCCCCGACTCACTCTTCCGCATGCAGATCGCTCAACATCTCCACGCGCCCCAAGTCGCTCTTTCGTATGCAGATCGCACAACATTTCCCGCAGTCCCCAACTTGTTCTTCCACACACAGATCGCACAAGCCTCGTCATTTCTGTGGCCCCAATCCAACACGCCGCTCGCCGACATGAATTTCGCCGCCTCCCGTCTTCTAGATGAGCCCACACAGTCGTGCACCCTCCTTCCAGCCCCTCCCTTATGTATAGCGCCATCGTCAGCCCTACATCGGCTCCCTAGCGTCTCCGTCCGCCTCCGGTCGACCCCCCAACGTTTCCTTATGCAGCCTTCCGATGGACCTCCAACCATTCTTGTCACGGCGTCAAGGAGAACCAAGGCGAGCGTCGGGCGCCTGGACGCTTAGGCGATAAGGCCGGACGCCTAGGGGACAATAAGGCGAGGTAAAAAAAAAATTTATGGCTAGGAAAAAATTTTTAAAAATGACTTTAGACATCGGTTTTTATAAAAACCGCTGTCTAAAGTTTTTTTAAAAAAAAAAAAAAATTCAGCAAAAAAAAAAAAAATTTTTAATGACTTTAGACAGCGGTCTATATAAAAACCGCTGTCTAAAGTTAAAATTTTTATTTTTTTTAATGACTTTAGACAGCGGTTTTTATAAAAACCGCTGTCTAAAACATTTTTTTTTTTGCTGAATTTTTTTTATTAACTTTAGACAGCGGTTTTTATAAAACTGCTGTCTAAAGTCATATTAGAAAAAAATGACTTTAGACAGCGGTTTTTATAAAAAATGCTGTCTAAAGTATGTATAGACAGCGGTTTTGGTTTTTATAAAAACCGCTGTCTATTCAAAATTTAAAAAAAAAAAAAAATTTATAACAAGGCGTCCAACGCCTTGCACACATTCGAGCGCCTGGACGACTAGGCGTCGCCTAGGCGACGCCATGACAAGAATGCCTCCAACGCCTCAACGCCGCTTCCTGTGCTTTTCCCTCCTCTCGCCACACCCTATTCAATCTCGTAGTTTCTATCTTCCCTCGGCCCCGCCGTTCCATGCCTCAGACACGCTTAATGGTCCTGGACGCCGACGATGACGCCTCTGCCTCCGCGAACAACCATCGCATGGATCATCTTGATGTACAAATTGAGGATCTCACTCTCCTTCGAGAGCTCACGACCACGGTGGTAAACAACCCACCGTCCCCTCCATCACCACCACCATCACCATCGCAATCCCTTCGGCCTGTCCCGGACTACTCGAGGTTTCTCCACCCCGCTACGGACATCCACCCGACCCATCTTCGTCAGATCGAGATCCCTGTGTCGACACCACCCCCCTTGGTTGGATCGCCCACGCTGAACAGTTCTTCGACCTTCAGTCCAATCCCGCCAACCAAATGTTACCACCGACCACTATATATATGGAGAGTTCCGCTGTCCATTGAATGTGTTGGACGCGCCATCAAGTTTCTGACCTCTTTTGGCCCACGCCGAAGGAGGAACTCCACCACTATGACGCCCGCCAGACGGGCAATGCCTACGAGCGCTTCTGCTCGTGCGCTAGTCTGATACCTTGGCCACCTACATTGACGAGTTTATTGAGGTTGCCACACATACCCGGCCTATCCCTCGACCACTACCTTGGGTATTCCCTGTGGGTTTACAAACCCATCTTCGGGTGCACCTCCGGGTCCACAATCCAAATACTCTTTCCAGCGCTATGGAGCAAGCTCGTTGCCTCAATGAGGAAGTCGACACGGCCCAACCGTCCTCCTCGTCTCGCCCACCACACCAGCGACTGCCACTGCTGGCGTTGCCGCCGAAATCCCCTCCTCTTCCCAGCTTGGATCACCTGCCTTGCATGGCCCCCGCTGCTAGGCCTGCCTCCTCCAGTTCCGCTGGCCCCGCCTCCACCGGCGCCCCGACTACCCCACCGCTTATCTCACGAGAAGCACCTCGACTTTCGCCGCAAGGGCCTTTGCTTTCACTGTCAACACCCACGTTCACGATTTCAAACACTTGTGCATGTTGGTGGGATCTGAAGACGACGGTCCTGACTTCGGGGATTTCGACCCCCTGATTGCTCACGGATGACCCCTACGGACCTCGACCATGAGGGCAAGGTTGTTTTTTTGGGAGGGGAGTGTTGATTTGTATTTCGTCATGTAGCGCCCTTGTCTTGTAGTGAGGTCTCTATCTATATAAGGAGCCTCTTAGGTTGTGAGATCTTTATCTTTGGAATGTTTGGCTCTGTTTGACTCGACTTAAACGGTGGGAGAAGCGGTGGTGTGATGCAGTGTTGGGAAAATCATTTGTTTTGCACAATGATGAGAAAAACAGTGAAACTGTTTGAAAGATATACTTTTATAGTATTGTTTGAATAAAAAAATAGATTATACTGTTTGACGGAGCAGAAATTAAAACTATATTATAACTTTGTCTTCATATTTATAAATATGTATTTCGAATGAAAAAAAAAACAGGAAAGAGAATATAATGTATATGCAATAAATTATTGGCAATAAACTATATATCTGGACATTTGTGCATGTATACATAATTTATAAGCAATAAATTATATATCATCATAAGCAATTCATATTTTTAAATTATATGTCTAGACATTTGTACTTCAATAATCGAGCACAGTACACACTACATTCAATATTGAGGAAGAAGGTGAATAGAAAATACATCCCTCCATCTCTCGTCCCTCCGCCAACTCTGGCGACGGTGTTGGGACCAAGAAATCGGTTTACAGAAGTTCGGACCGAAAGAGTAGCCTAAGGTTACTAATCCTGCGGTCGAACGCCACAGATCTGGCTAGAGTAAGAGAGAGAAAATGAATTGTCTATAAACACGACTTGAGTGTTGTAGCGAGGAGGTCCCACCACGTACCTAGAAGTCGAAAAAACTTCTCCCCCAAAGTCAAGAGCTGAGCTAGGCACTAGGAATGTACGTACTTGAAGAGTAGAGAGCTTAGAGGGTGGGGGTCAAGGTGTCATTCCTTGCACCTCTAGGGTCCTATTTATAGACAATTTAGGGGTGCGTGCGGTGCGGTTTGGTGTTGTTTTGGCCCAAACCACAACCGCACCGCAAGGGCTTGGTTTTGGCCCGAGCAAAACTGCACCGCACCGAAATTACGCGGTGCGGATTCGGTTTGGTGTGGTTTTTTGCTATGCGGTTTCGATTTCGGTGCGGTTTTTAGCATGCGATATACATAGACATCAAAAAATAATGAGGTGAAATAAGATGTAAAATTTGGGTAAAAACATAGTTATATGAGTTATATTGTCATGAAAAAATATGTAATATATACAACAACAACAACACTCAAGCCTTTAACCCACCATAGTGGGGTCGGCTATATGGATCCTTTGTCGCCACTGCGCCCTATCTTTAATCATAGCCTCATTAATACCTAAATACATCATATCTTTCCTTATAGTTTCATTCCAAGTCCTTTTTGGTCTACCCCTCTCCCGTTTAACATGTCTAGTGACTAAACTCTCACAACGCCTAACAAGTGCCTCTAATGGTCTTCTATGTACATGTCCGAACCATCTTAAATGAGCTTCTCGCATCTTCTCTACAATAGGCGCCACTCCTGTCTTATCCCTGATACATTCATTCTTAATTTTATTCAGTCTCGTGTGACCACACATCCACTTAAGCATTATCTTCTGCGCAACTCCCATTTTTTGCTCATGTACACCATTCACTGCACAACACTCACAACCGTAGAGCATTGCTGGCCTAATTGCAGTACGGTAAAACTTGCCTTTAAGTTTTAATGGTACTTTGCGATCACATAAGATCCCAGACGCGCCTCTCCACTTCAACCAACCTGCTTGGATTCTATGTATCACATCTTTATCTACACCTCCATCTTTTTGAATTATCGATCTCAGATATTTAAAACACTCACTGCGGGAAATATCTTGGTCACCCAATTTAATGTTGGAGTCATCCGACCTTCTTGCACTACTAAATTTAAGCTCTATATACTCCGTCTTTGTCCTGCTCAACCTAAAACCCTTCTTTTCTAAGTTGTCTCGCTAAGATTCAAGTTTCGCGTTTACACCCCCGTGCGTCTCATCGACCAAAACAATATCATCTGCAAATAATAAACACCAAGGTAGTGCTTGTTGGATATGTCCGGTGAGCTCATCTAAGATAAGGGTAAAGAGACAAAGGCTTAAAGTTGACCCTTTATGTAAGCCAACGACGATAGGGAATTCTTGTGTTAATCCTCTAGATGTCCTCACCCTGGTCACTGAATTTGTATACATATCTTTGATTACGTCAATGTATGATACATTTACACGTTTCTTTTCTAAGACTCTCCATAAGACCTCTCTTGGAACCCTATCATAAGCCTTCTCCAGATCAATAAACAACATATGCAAATCTTTTTGTCGTTCCCGATAAATGTCAATGAGTCTCCTCAAGAGATATATAGCTTCCATGGTTGACCTCCCTGGCATGAATCCAAATTGATTCTCTGAGATGCTAGTCTCTCGTCTAACTCTTCTCTCTATTACGCGTTCCCATAGTTTCATAGTACGACTCATTAATTTAATTCCCCTGTAATTGACACAATTTTGTATATCTCCTTTATTCTTATACAAAGGTAACAAAATACTTTCTCTCCATTGGTCTGACATCTTCTTTGTCTTCAGTATCTTATTGAAGAAATTTGTAAGCCATAAAATTCCTTCTCTCCCTAAGTATTTCCATACTTCAATGGGTATATCGTCTGACCCAACTGCCTTTCTATTTTTCATCTTCTTCAGAGCGTCATCTATCTTTGATGCTTGAATTTTACGATAAAAAGTTATGATTCTATACTCCTCCGATTTACTTAACTCTTCCAAGTTCAGTTCATTGTCTTTTCCTTCATTGTATAACTGATAAAAGTATCTTTTCAATTGCTCTTTAATAGCCACATCATCCGTCAAAACCGTATCTGATTCATTTTTTATGCATTTAACTTGACTTAAATCTCTTGTCTTCCTCTCTCTAGCTCGAGAAATATTATATATATTACGCTCCATCTTTGATATCTAGTCGTTTGTAAAAAATTTCATAAGCTTGACTTCTTGTACTTACTGCATTTTAACTTCTTTTTTGGCGACTTTATATATATATATTTAAAATATAAATACTACAAAATCAACCACGAGCTAAACATAGATCTTCAGATACTATAATTCTCATGATATGACTGCTTTAGTTGGCCTATGAAAGGAACAAACTAAAGCAAAAAAAGCACCGCACCGACTAATTACTTGGTGCGGTTTAAAAATCGGTGCGATTTGTGCGGTGCGGACGGTTTTTGCGGTTTGCGGTTTTTTATGCTCACCCCTAACCAAGGGGGCATAGGTCTGCAAATAGCCGTCCTCGACGAGGTCTCTTAGAAGTTTTCTGTAGTTTGTCGAGTGCTCTCCTGGAGATTGTCGAGTACTCTCCTGGTGATGTCCGCAAATAACCGTCAGGATGCCGAGCTGAATGGCCTGCGAATAGCTGCCAAGGTGTCGAGCTGAATGGTCTGCGAATAGCTGTCAGATTGCCGAGCTGATTGGTCTGCGAATAGCCGCCAGGTTGTCGAGCTGAATGGTCTGCGAATAGCCGCCAGGATGCTGAGCTGAATGCTTGAGGCCACTGAGCTGGTCTCCTAAAATATCTTCCTTAGGCATTTCTGATCTCGACGAATTACTGGTTATACAAACAACATCTCCTCGTACCCTCGCCGAGCTCAACTTGAGGTGGAGGAACACTAAACACCTCTAGTCGAGCTGAATTCAACCTGAGGTGGAGGGGAACTCAACATCCCTAGTCGAGCAGAACTCAACCTAAAATGGAGGGAACTCAACACCTCTAGCCGAGTAGAACTCAACCTGAGATGAAGAGACCTCAACACCTCTAGTCGAGCAGAACTCAACCTGAGATGGAGGAACTCAAGACCTCTAGTCGAGCCGAACTCAACCTGAGATGGAGGGAACTCAACACCTCTAGTCGAGCCGAACTCAACCTGAGATGGAGGAAACTCAACACCTCTAGTTGAGCAGAACTCAACCTGAGATGGAGGGAACTCAACACCTCTAGTCGAGCAGAACTCAACACCTCTAGTCGAGCAGAACTCAACCTGAGCTTGTGGAAACTCAACACCTCTAGTCGAGCAGAACTCAACCTGAGCTTGTGGAAACTCAACACCTCTAGTCGAGCAGAACTCAACCTGATATGGAAGAGAACTCAACACCTCTAGTTGAGCAGAACTCAACCTGAGATGGAAGGGAACTCAACACCTCTAGTCGAGCAGAACTCAACCTGAGATGGAGGAAACTCAACACCTCTAGTCGAACTCAATCTGAGATAGAGGAAACTCAACACATCTAGTCGAGCAGAACTCAACCTGAGATGGAGAAAACTCAACACCTCTAGTCGAGCAGAACTCAACCTGAGATGGAAGGGAACTCAACACCTCTAGTCGAGCCGAATTCAACCTGAGATTGAGGAAACTCAACACCTCTAATCGAGTCGAACTCAACCTGAGATGGAGGGAACTCAACATCTCTAGTCGAGCAGAACTCAACCTGAGATGGAAGAAACTCAACACCTCTAGTCGAGCAGAACTCAACTTGAGATGAAAGGGAACTCAACACCTCTAGTCGAGTAGAACTCAACCTGAGATGGAAGGGAACTCAACGCCTCTAGTCGAGCCGAACTCAACCTGAGATGTAGGGAACTCAACACCTCTAGTCGAGCAGAACTCAACCTGAGATGAAGGAAACTCAACACCTCTAGTTGAGCCGAACTCAACCTGAGATGGAGGGAACTCAACACCCCTCGAGACTAACTGGAGGTGGAGAACTTCAACACTTCCTAGGGGCTTAGCCCACCCGGAGGCGGAGGAACTCAACACTTCCCCGGAACAATTGAGGGTGGAGAACTTCAACACTTCCTGGGGGCTTAGCCCACCTGGAGGCGGAGGAACTCAACACTTCCCCGAAACAACTGAGGGTGGAGACCTTCAACACTTCCTAGGGGCTTAGCCCACCTGGAGGCGGAGGAACTCAACACTTCCCCGGAACAACTGAGGGCGGAGAACTTCGACACTTTCTAGGGGCTTAGCCCACCTGGAGGCGGAGGAACTCAACACTTCCCCGGAACAACTGAGGGCGGAGAACTTCAACACTTCCTAGGGGCTTAGCCCACCTGGAGGCGGAGGAACTCAACACTTCCCCGGAACAACTGAGGGTGTAGAACTTCAACACTTCCTGGAAGCTCAGCTCACCAGGAGACGGAGGAACTCAATACATCCCCGGAACAACTGAGGGTGGAGAACTTCAACGCTTCCTAGGGGCTTATCCCACCTGGAGGCGGAGGAACTCAACACTTCCCCGGAACAACTGAGGATGGAGAACTTCAACACTTCCTAAAGGCTTAGCCCACCTGGAGGCGGAGGAACTCAACACTTCCCCGGAATAACTGAGGGTGGAGAACTTCAACACTTCCTGGGATCTCAGCTCACCAGGAGGCGGAGGAACTCAACACATCCCCAGACCAACTGGAGGTGGAGAACTTCAACACTTCCTGGGAGCTCAGCTCACCAGGAGGCGGAGGAACTCAGCACATCCCCAGACCGGTTTCCCCTCTCGAAGCCTTGACCGCGACGAGCCGACCCGATGAGCCTCCCAGCTGCAGGCATCACTAAGCCTGGTCAGCGGTCTCTAGTCGGGGTCTTACCTAAAGTGCTGACCCTAAACCCTTTTCATCCATCATATGTAGGTTACATATCTATTACAACGTGCCTTCTCGCGCCTACTCGACCACATGCATCTCAGCCATCTCTTCCATCGCCTTCTCCATTTTCTCTGCTTTCTTATTCCTTCTCTTTCTCCTGGTCCCTCCTGCTTCTCTGGTCAACCTGGAGGTGGAGGACTTGTTCCTGAAAATGATCCGCGTAGCTTCCCAGCGTCTCCCCCTGCTTCTGTCGAATCAAGAACAGGGCCTCCGCCCCCTTCCTCCTCTTCTTCGAGGTGTAGAACCTCAGCAAGAAGCTCCGACGCAGGCCCTTGAAGCTGTAGATGGTACCTGATGGGAGCTGGCGGAACCAGTCTCTTGCCTCTCCCTTGAAAGTGATAGCGAAGAGCCTGCACTTGGAGGCGTCCGTCATCTGTCTGATCGAGACCATGTCTTCAAACCACTAGAGATGCTGGAGAGGGTCATCCTTGCCAGTGCAGTAAGACATGACAGGTTCGCTGAACCTGTCTGGAATGGGAGCTGAGGTAATCAGCTCGCAGAAGGGACTCCCCCATCCTCCCTGGTGGGACGGAGGCATTCTTCCTACCTCCTCACCGGGGCAATTGTTCCCAGACGAGCTGTTGAAGAGCACTCGCGCTTGGAGCCTCAAGCCCTCCTCTGAGGCTGGCCCCTTCCCTTGTCGATGTGCTTGTTCTGTCTCTATCAGAGATGACGAGGCGAGCACGGGTGTTGGTGGCGTCGAGCACTCGCCCGGAGGGGGGATGCGATCCGCAAGAGTTCCAGGATCGACTTCCTGAACTCTTCGAAGTCACTCTTCTTCACGTACTCGCTGGTAGGGGCGAGTTCTCTAGCTCATCGCTTTCATTCATGGGACTTGCTCAGATTTTCCCGAACTAGCTGCTTCCACGCTCACCGCACCAGAATGTTGAAACCAGAGAACCGGCTTCGACGTTCGCAACGAGTATGCAACTAACCCTTACTTCACCTAAGCCAGAACACCTGACTGATCGCTAAGAGCCGAAGGACCTTGCACCTACGAAGACCTGAAGACCTTAACAGACCCCTTGAGCTGCAACGAGGAGGTCCTACCACAAACCCGAAGATCAAAGAGAGCTTCCCCTCCCAAGCCAATGCTGAGCCTGGGCACCCTGGAGAGCACTAAGGAACACCTCACCGTCAACCTTAGCTGACAGAGGGTTGGAGTGCTTGCTCACAAGTCACACGTGAGGGAGAGAAGAAGAAGAGGTGTCCTCTCCCAAGGTGCCCATGAGGGTCTATTTATAGACTTCTTGAAATTGGGCTGCAGATAGCCACTTGAAAACACTACTCGAACCCCTTGAAACCAGAGATATGGGGTGAATGGGGATGCTACCTCCAGTCACCCGTAAGAGGAGGGAGGGGGCGAGTGGGGGCTTCCCTCACTTGCCAGCGAGAGGGGCGAGTGAGGGTCGCTTTCCTCACTCGCCCGCAAGGAGGGGTGAGTGGGGGGCGCTGCCCCCACTCGCCTGCCAGGAGGGGCTAGTGGGGGAGCTGTCCCCACTCGCCCGCAAGGAGGGGCGAGTGGGGGAGCTGCCCCCACTCGCCCGCAAGGAGGGGCGAGTGGGGGTGCTGCCCCCACTCGCCAGCAAGGAGGGGTGAGTGGGGGAGGTTCCCCCACTCGCCCTACTAATTTCTTTCCTCCCCCGGGCCCTCCTTTTGCCTTCGGTGGCTTCGGACGCCTCCAATAGGTTGATTCGTCAGTCACGGCCATCTTCACTATTGCGATCTCATCTGCGTCGAATTACACCAGCTCGACACATATGGGGGTTGTACACGTGTCTCCCGAGTCGTATTTTTTATTCTCATGTAATGTAATTTTTTATTCGTGTTGTTGTTCGCGATGCGGCGTAGCTAGCGCGTATCATATAGCATGGAATGGTTTCATTTATCTCTTGTACATATGCTTGCCAGAGTTTATTTTTTATGAAGATCATATTTATAGCATAAATGCATCATTCCCTTATGAGAAGTTGATTCAATGTAATTTACCCATATAATATTGATAACAAAATGAAAGATTGAGGCTATGACGTGATAAACATTCAACAAGGATCGTCTGACGATCTTGTTGTAATTGTTTGGAGCGGCTACAATGATCTCCAACTTTGTGAAGCTCTCCTAGTTTTTTCTTCAACATGCAACATGATGGCGCCTTCAGCTTCTCACCTTTTACCCCAAAAAACAAACAAATAATTGACGTTATCATGCATAATTTGTTGCGGTTGCTAGGTTGGTTCAGCTCCGGATCCGTTCTGGATCAAACCTATCAAGTGGTTATTAATCCTTTGAGTTTCGACTTAGGCTGAGGTGTCCCCATACCCACATATCAAAGAAGAGAGCAGCAAAATCCAGAGGGCCGCCACACTTAGCTTCCTCGCTACGTGACACCCACCGCCAGTGAAACATGCCGTCAGAGCCTCGAAGGGTAGCAGGGTGTCGCCGGGGTGAGTCCATTAGGGGTAAGCGTTGAGGCACGAGCAGGTGGCTGCAGTTGGCACTGGGGAGAAGTGTTTGGGCGTCCGAATCTTGGTGCCAGTGGGCGTCCGGATCTTGGTGCCAACAGGTGGTGGATGCATGTGTTGGTGTAACTGGTGCGCGACTTACGATCAGCGAGTTTGTTCAGGCTGTTTCATAGAGGTGTAGTGAGGCTGTACGAGTGTAGACGACGGTCTGCCTTAGTGTAGCAAGGCCTAGATTGTTGGTCATCCGGCGACGAAGGATGTTTGCTTTTGAAACTTGTGTGTCCGTAGTTTTACGGATTGCAATAAGTAATTTTATTTCCCAGCAGATGGAGGTGTTTTATTCTAACTGTGACACCCTTTACCAGATCCATGTATTTCTCATATTGTATGTATTGAATTTATTGTGATAATAAGTTGCGTGTTTGCCTTTCCGCGTGTTTTTTGTGTACCCTGAGATAATAATTATCTGGGGAAACATCCGATTTTTTAACAAAGGAATCAGTTTGAGGTTCTCGTAGGAGACGGATTGGACGTTCGCGAAAATGTCTGAGTGTAGGTGGGTGACGACAAGGTCTACCCCCCAATCTTCTCAGAAATGACATTTGAATTAATTAGATTCCTCAGAGGTGTTGAGGACAGCTATAGTAGGGTGTGGTGCGTCCCGCGAGCCTGCCTCTTTGTTGAGGTATATTGTTATAATAGGTTAACAGGTCTTAACGGGTTGGTTTGGATCCGTTAGGCATCCATTAACCCGTCGTCGGGGATTTAGGGTTTTACCTATAAATACTCGTGCTGGGGGGCAACGTGGAGACCGTTCCAAATTTGACGGCCACACGGGATGCTTCGAGCGCACTAACACTCTCCCCCTAAACTAGCACAACATTTGGTTTGTGAAGGAGAGTTTCTATACACTCCTGTGTATTAGGCGAGACCTCTGAGCTATAGTAGGGTGTGGTGCGTCCCGCGAGCCTGCCTCTCTGTTGAGGTATATTGTTATAATATGTTAACAGGTCTTAACGGGTTGGTTTGGATCCGTCAGACATCCATTAACCCGTCGTCGGGGATTTATGATTTTATCTATAAATACTCCTGCTGGGGGGCAACGTGGAGACCGTTCCAAATTTGACGGTCACACGAGATGCTTCGAGCGCACTAACATTCTCCCCCTAAACTAGCACACCATTTGGTTTGTGAAGGAGAGTTTCTATACACTCCTGTGTATGAGGCGAGACCTCTGAGCTGTGACTATTTTCCTTTTTGTTCGCCCTTTTCCGTCCGTGACTTCTATTTTTATGGGCTAGACCTCTGCCCATACCCAAGCCTGAACTCTGAAGCTGAGTTCTTGGCTTCAACATCTTGGTGTGGTAAGCGTGGGCGTTGAAAAAAACTGAGTTCGAAGATAAGAAAAAACAACCGTGGATAAAATCAAATTAAAAACGGGGAGGTGCTAGCGGGCTGCGGAGGTAGCGCATGTTATAGCCCATCGTGGTAACCGTCTGGGACAATGTCATCGCCTGCGACACGTGCTTCTCCCCTTGGCGGACGAGCTCTAACATCCCTGACTACTCCGACATTGTCTCGGCAGCTCGCGTCATCTCGCTGAAGTCAGCCATCAGGCGATCAATCTGAAATCTCAGCTCGCCAACCAGGACCCATAAGTGCTCGATCTCATCGAAGCTGCCAGCAGACCGGGATCGTCGCCCTCCAATGTCGTCGTCTGGGACTCCAGGACGGTGAGGGGACTCATGATGTTCACTAACTTGACAACCCGCAACCTATTCTCCGCGTCAGCAACGTAGGCAACCACGTGACCTTGAAGCTCGCCTATCGACGACGCCTCACCAATAGGAGCTGAGAGTGCCTCAAAGCGATCGTCCGTTCGACCATCCGAAGAGGAACGTTGGCGTCACCCCAATGCGTGTCCTGTCTGCCGCCGCTGACGTCGCACTAGCTATAAGTAAGCACACATTAGTTCACCATCATCGCAAAAGAACCACACAAAACTTCGATGGAGAACTCACCAGGGGTGGGCGAGCTGGTGGAGTCCGCGCCGATTGTGCCTTTCCCTTGGATTGGGACCTGACGCCCGAGCCTCTAGGGGTCGTAGGAGAAGGCCTCGTTGCAGGGGAAGGCGTCTCGACGGAAGTAGGAAACTCGGCAGGAGCAGACTTCGTGATAGAGACTGAAGTGGACACATTTGAGGCGAAGACTGCGACAGTAGTGAATGCGGCGAGGACAACGGAGGTCACAACAGTACCTGTAGTCACAGCAGGAGTAAGGGGTGTGGTAGGAGTAAGCGGTGCGCCGAAATTGGAAGATAGACCTCTGTTACGACCCCACGTTGTGGGTTAACATACAAGCGCCGCGCCCCGGCATGATCCAATTAGTCGTTTGTATTATGCTGCATTGTATCTTTATTTTATGTCATGTTTTTATGTTTTAGAAAATAGACCTTGTACCCTTTGGTTTGGTTTGGGCTCAACCCTATATTTGGTTGAGTACCTTGATGAAAGTATGCATAATTAATTCCAAAACTCTCTCTTTCTCTCTGTCTCTCTAATTCTCTCTCCCTCTCTCTAAATCTATTCTCGTAACCTATCCAGCCCGAGCCGCCCCCTTCCGCTTCCACACGACGACAGCCCCGACGCCTTCCGCTCCAGCATCGCGACGCGCCCCCGTTTCCGTCCCCGATCCGGAACCGCAGCCCTGTCCGGCCTCCTCCTTCCCCGTGGAATCCTCCCCGGCACCATTCGATCTCGCAAGCGTAACGCCAACCCTCTACGGGACTTCCCTCTCCTCCCCGACCGAAATAGGTCTCGGTCGAGGGGTCGTATCAACTTGGTATCAGAGCCTTCCTCTTCCTCGGCGCCTCCTCCGCCTTCGCCGCCGTCCGTAGCCGTTGTCCTCGCTCCAGCAGCCCCCTCACAGCCCCGTCCGGCGTTTCCGCAGCCCGGATCCGGCCGCCCTAGCCGCTCTCCTCCCTCGTCGATCCTGTTGGGGGCTTCCTCCTCCGGGTTCCCACTCCTCTCGGACAACACATGCATTTGCCCACTCGTCCGGCCCTAAACCCTCACTTTCGGCCCGCTCCCATGGATGACGGCAACCCGGGAGGGCTCACTTTGGCCCAGATCGTGGAATCCTTTCAGCAAATGATGGTGGCCAACAATAGGGCCCTCATCGAAGCCCTTAGGCCGGATGCGTCCCCGCCGGCCCCGCGCGCCGCTTCGGGCTCCTCCCAAACGGTACACGAATCCTCGGCACCGGGAAAAGAAGGAGGCGTGTTTCCTCGCTTTGTGAAGATGGACTTCCCTCTATTTGATGGTCGGGAGGATCCACTCACGTGGCTCACTCGTTGCGAGCAGTTCTTTGAAACCCAACACACCCCGGATGAGGACTGGATTGGGATTGCGTCTTTTCATCTTCCCGCGGCACAAATGTGGTTCTCACAGCTCCGTTGGGAGCAACCTCAGTTGGATTGTGAGGATTTCAAGACTCAGTGCACCTTGCGTTTTGGACCCCCACTTCTCGGCAACCCCATGGGTGACCTTATCTCTCTCCGACAGACTGGATCCATTGAGCAGTATATCGAGCAGTTTCAGGTGCTTCTCGCTCGCGCTCCTACCGTCCTTACGTCACAACAGGTTCCAGTCTTCCTGGCCGGCCTCCATGAGCGCTTGCGAATGGACGTTCAGTTGCAGTCCCCGGTGGACCTCTCCACTGCTATGAGCTTATCCCGCATCTTTGAGCGGTGCCTGTTGATCGACCGGCAGTCCCTGGGTCGTCGATCTGGCGAGGGACCCCCCAGGAGTTTGGGCCCGACGCCGGTTACGTTTAGCCCAGGAGCGGGCATGGGCAAGGAAGGCGACAGACAGTCTACTATTCGGCGGCTCTCCGCTCAGGAGACGGCGGATTGCCGGGCCAAGGGCCTTTGTTTCAACTGTGATGAGGCTTTCACCCGTGGACATCGGTGCAAGCGCCTGTTTTGGTTAGAGGTGGAGGATCCCTCGGACGAGGACCCAGGTGATGAGGGCACGTGAGAACTTGAGATTTCCATCCACGCTATGACTGGATCCCAGACTGGGGACACGATTCAGCTACAGATTTCGGTGGCGGGCCATCCGCTAGTCGCTCTTATGGACTCGGGCAGTACACACAGTTTTCTCAGCGACACTACAACACAGCAACTTCATTTACCGGTTACTACCCGTCCGATCCTCCGAGTTTCTGTTGCCAATGACATGGCCATGCTGTGCACGGGCGTCTGCCGAGCGGTGCCGATTAGCGTGGAGGGATATCAGTTCCACGTGGACTTCTACGTGATAGCCTTGCGAGGCTTTGAGGCAGTGTTGGGAGTCCGCTGGCTCCGCACTTTGGGACCTCTTCTGTGGGATTTCGACGCACCGACGATGACCTGGGGGCGACATCCTCAGCAGACGGTGTGGCAGGGCCGCATGACTACTACCTCCCGACAGGTTTTCCTCGCTTGCGGGGATCATACAGAATCCTCTGATCTGGAGTCTCTTCTGCAGGAGTACAACGACACGACGGCAGCCCCGACAGGCCTTCCTTCCGTGCAGCGGCGGGATCACCGTATTTGTCTCCTTCCTGGAACGGCCCCGGTTGTGGTCCGCCCCTACCGCTACCCATTTAGGCAGAAGGATGAGATCGAGCGCCAATGCGACACCATGCTACAGCAGGGCATCATCCGCCACAGTGTATCTCCTTTCTACTCGCCGGTCTTGTTGGTCAACAAGAAGGATGACACATGGTGCTTCTGTGTCGATTACGCGAGTTGAATGCGCGGACAGTGAAGGACAGGTTCCCCATCCCGGTCGTGGAGGAGCTCCTGGACGAGCTACATGGCTCCCATTTTTTCTCCAAGCTGGATTTGTGCTCCGGGTACCATCAGGTGCGCATGGCTCCCGAGGATGTGGAAAAGACGGCGTTCCGCACCCACCACGGCCACTTCGAGTTTTTGGTGATGCCGTTCGGGCTCACCAACGCCCCCTCCACCTTCCAGGCATTGATGAATGAGGTATTTCATGTCCTTTTGCGTCATTGCGTACTTGTTTTCTTTGACGACATTTTGGTATACATCGTGACTTGGGAGGCCCATCTTGGCCACCTCCGAGCCGTTCTCCAATTAGTCAGGCAGCACAGGCTCTTCTTGAAGCGCGCCAAGTGCTCTTTTGGCGCGGAACGGGTGTCCTACTTGGGGAATGTGGTGGATAGCACAGGGGTGTCGGCAGACCCTCTCAAGATCCAGGGTGTGATGGAGTGGCCTACCCCCCAGACCTTGCGGGAACTGCGGGGTTTCCTCGGACTGGCGGGCTATTACAGACGCTTCATTCATGGATACAACATGCCCTCCCGAGGAAGCAATCTTTTGTGTGGGGAGACAGCGCGACGGGGGCCTTTCATGCTCTCCAGCAGGCACTGGTGTCAACCCCGGTGCTGCGTTTGCCAGACTTCGACCAGGAGTTCCAGATAGAGTGTGACGCCTTCGGCCAGGGATACGGTGCGATGCTCCAACACGATGGCCACCCAGTGGCTTATTTCAGCCAGCGCATTGTCGTGCATCATCAGAAGCTACAGGCTTATGAGCAGGAGCTTATCAGATTGACAAAAGCCGTCCAACACGGGCGGCCGTTCACTATTCGCACCGACCATTTCAACGTCAAGTACCTCTTGGAGCAACGCCTCATCACTACACCACAACAACGTTGGATCAGCAAGCTATTGGGATTTGATTTCTGTGTGGAGTACAAGGCGGGCGCCTCGAACCGCGCCGCAGACGCACTTTCCCGCTGCGACCATCAGGAGGGGTCCTTGTTTTTTCATTTCTTGCACGACATCGACCATTCACCACCGCCTTCAGCAGGAGATCCAAGACACAACGGCTCTCTGCGAGTTACATCACCATATTGAGGAGGGGAGTTTACCGTCACACTGGACAGTTCGGGACGACCTCATCTGGTACAAGGGCTGCCTCTACCTTTCGGCCACCTCGCCCTTGATATCAGACATTCTGACAGGTTTACATGTTACTACACATGAAGGGGTTCATAAGACCCTTCAACGGGTTCGAGCCGAGTTCTTTTGGAAGGGACTAAAAAGGGGGGTACAAGACTTCATCGCCCTCTGCCCCGTCTGTCAGCTCAGCAAGACCGACAACCTCTCACCCGCCGGTTTACTCCAGCCCCTTCCCGTTTCCGACACAGATATGGGCCGACATATCGATGGATTTTATTGAGCGACTACCCAAATCAATGGGGCGATCAGTTATTTTTGTGGTGGTCGATCGCCTGTCCAAGGGCACTCACTTCATGGCGATGAGTCGCTCCGTGGAGAGGGATGTGGTCGCCCGCATCTTTTTCGACCAGGTGTTCCGACTGCACGACATCCCAGAGAGCATAGTGTCCGACAGGGACAAGGTGTTTACGTCCCTATTTTGTCAGAAGCTGTTTGCACTGTGCAGTACCAAGTTGGTGATGTCGTCTGCCTACCACCCGCAGTCGGATGGCCAGACGGAGGTGGTCAACCGGACCCTGGAGATGTATTTGCGCTGTATCACGGGGGACCGCCCCAAGGATTGGGTCCGATGGCTCCCTTGGGTAAAGTATTATTACAACACGTCCTACCATTCCGCCTTGCAGACTACGTCGTTCCGTCTGATCTACGGCCGCGAACCGCCGCGCCTCCTTACACCAGTGCCTCTGCTCGTTACAAGACGATCGACACCGAGCTGGCCACGCGTGACCAGGTCCTAGCGATGGACCGGGAGAGGCTACTTCAGGCTCAGGTTCGTATGGAGATGGCCTACAACAGGGGGCACCGTGAGTTGTTCTTTGCCCCAGGAGATTGGGTGTGGCTGAAACGCCGCCCATACCGGCAGACGACCATCACACAGAGAGCCTACATCAAGTTGGGGCCCAAGTTCTATGGGCCATTCATGGTTGCAGAGCGCATTGGAGAGGTGCATACCGTCTCCACCTGCCAGTCGAGGCCAAGATCCATGATGTCTTCCATATCCCAGTTGAAACCGTTCGTGGGTGTGCCTCCCCAGGAGCCCTTTGTCGACATACCACCGCAGCTGCAGGACAAGCTTGATGGGGGTTAACATACAAGCGTCGCGCCCCGACACGATCCAATTAGTCGTTTGTATTATGCGGCATTGTATCTTTATTTTATGCCATGTTTTTATGTTTTAGAAAATAGACCTTGTACAATTTGGTTTGGTTTGGGCTCAACCCTATATTTGGTTTGGGCTTCGCCTTCTTCAAGGCTTTTTGGATAGAGTCGCCCTCGCGAGGTGCCAAGGGACCGAGCCGTTTGCACGTTTTCTCGCCCACAACAGAGCCCAAGGATCAGCTTCTCATAAGCAATGCTGTCATAAGAGCCACCTCACCAGAAGGGGGAGCCGTCACCTATGACGCACAGGGAGGGAAAACGGATACGGGATATGATACGAAACGGATACGGAAAACGTGTTTTAAAAAAAATAAGGATACGGGAAACGTTTTAAAAAAATTTGATTATTTTAATATAAATATTAATTAATATAAAAATAAGACAACTAACAAACTAAGTGTACATATCTTGAATTGTAACGAGAAAGAATTTAATAAGACAACAACATAGACCATACGTATGAAAATCGGGACTTCAAACTTATATTATACCGAGTTAGCTCCTTAAGTATACTAACATAGACTTCTTAAAGTATATGTTTATAAACCTGAAATGAACTTCATAATGCATCAATCTCAATCAAGATTAGAACAAGAAAAGGATGTCGTTTGAATAATTTCCTCTTGGTTATGAAGTAAGTTTCAAAGAGCTAAATGAATGAAATTATTCTTCTCAAATGTCCATAAAATGATATGCTCAAGGAAAACTCTAACCTGCTATACCTTATTTACAGTTTGCACAACACCTCTTCTTGAAAATTTGAAGTGTAAGTGTATAACAGATATTATTCTTTAACAAGTAAAATATAAAGGCAATTTAAAGACGGCTGGTAAACATAATCTGTTTGGTTAAATCATTAAGAATTTATCAATTTGTTAATGCAATCACTTGAAGCTCAACTTCGTCACAATGTCAATCAATGCCTATAGGAAACTTAAATTATAAAATGCTAAAATGAACTTGCCAAGTCATGTTACATTGCTACTATATTATACAGTTTCTATTTTATTATTGAAGCAGGGTACTTTCTTGAAATATGAAAAAAAAATCATTCAAACTCAACATCAACATGTTGTAAAATCCGGTACAAACGCAGGCACAACTATAAAATAATGCAGGTAACAAGAACACAAAATAAGACCAAAACTGCGCCCGACAAAACCCGCCGGCGCACAACCACAAATATATATTAAATCAAATAATATATAAATGCAATTACAAGAAATAACAGGAGAAGAAATGACCGTCCGGTGAAACACCGCAGATGCGCCAGACGCGCACGATCCGCGAGCGAGTAGAAGATCTGGACTTCAATCCGCCTGGCGGACGCACAAGGTTCACCGAACCTTCAACGTCGCAGTCCGACGTTCAACCGCTACCACCACCGGAGACCAACACCACCACCGGAGACCAAACGCCACCAAGGCTAACTGCACTCACGCACGTCTCCAAACGCCACGTCTCTCCACCAACACCGGCTGAGGCGTCAAACATGCCCGCCTGTTTCAGCGCCTTTTTAATCACCTCGCCCGTTAGTACTAAGCTGATGTATGAAAGCAGAACATCAAGGCCTCAACCTCACCACCCGAGGGGCCTTCAGTGTACCGAGCTGGGGAGGGAGCCAGTAGAGTTGCTGCCTCCTTTTGCGACCTCTCCCTTAAGGACCTGCCACCGGGTCCATCTGGGGAGCCTTCTTCTTCTTCTTGTCCTCGTGGGAAGTAGCGAACGCCTTCAGAAATGACTTTGAAGCGTCTCTATTTCAATCCAGGCGAACTATAAAGTCACGACTACAGGAGCCCCCCTATGGCGCTATTTATAGACTTTGCCAACTCTCCGAGTCCAAGGTCTTGATGCAGTTGGTGCTAGGAAGCAGTACTTGGGTTGTTGGATCTCGGCGCAGTGCGGCCAGATCTTTGTGCCAGTGGGCGACGCAGGTGGGCGTTGGTGAAGTGGGTGTGCGATCAACGGGCATGACTAGAGTGTGTGGGCTGTGGTTCACGAAGGCGGTCTGAGGCTGTGCGAGTGTGAACAAAAGGCTGCCTGAATGTGAACAAAAGGCTGCCTGAGTGTGAACAAAAGGCTGCCTTGGTGCGGCAAAGGCCTAGATCAAGCTTAGGCTCTCTATGGTGGTGACGGTGGTTGGTCGCCTAACGACGACAAATGTTTGCTTGTGAATCTTGTGCATCCATTGTTTTACGAATTTTAGTAGATCACTTTATTTTTCAGCGGTCGAAGGTATCCTATTCCAACTGTGGTGTGCCCTCTATCAATCCATGAATTTATTGTTATGGTAAATTGCAATCTTGGACAAAAGAGTGCACAATAAGGTGCAAGTGGCTGTGAGAATTTTAATATAAAAGTTATCTTTTTTTTTTGCTGGCAAAATTACGAAATAAGCCCTTCAATTTTAATATATTTTTGAAATTATTTTCTAAACTATTTTTGCATGATTTTGGTCTCTCAAGTCCGTAAGTTTTTCTATTGAGTGATAAAAAATGAAGGCCTGATACTATTGATTTCAAAAATGTTCATATTGTTTTATTAGAAAATGTTGATTCCTGGCTGATTTCTTTCTCTTTATCCCATCCCCAGAGCTTGAAAACTTCACCGGACATCCACACCGCCGGACGACATCCCCTCCACCACCGGCTGCCTCGGTCTCAGCCAACAGTAGCAACAGCAGCACCACCACAACAAGCGGAGGAAGCAGTAACAGCAGCCCCACAATAGCATCCACATCCACCAGCCTTTTCGCCAGCCTTTTCGCCTCCTCAACCACCCTTCCTACCTCTGGACAGTCCCCATCCTTCTCCAACCTTATAACCTCCGCCGCCGGAGCAATGGATCCCCCTCTCCTCTGCCTCTCCTCCAACACCCCCGCCTCTCTCTTCCCACTTGCGCCGGAGCGCCGCCATCCACCGCCTTCGCCGCACATGTCCGCCACCGCGCTGCTCCAGAAAGCCGCCCAGATCGGAGCTTCCTCATCAAGCTCTTCTTTCCTCCGCTCACTAGGCTATGCCGCTCCTCCGGCGACCGAGGGAGTGGGAGGTCTCCACTGGAACCAGCAGCATCAGGGTCCGCCGGCAGGGCTTGGATTGGGACTCCACTACGACTCTCCTCTGCTCGTGGCCAAGCCGGCGACTTTGGACTTTCTTGGCCTGGGGATGGGTTCCGCGTTCATGAATTCCATGAGCGGCGGCGGGATAGATTTACGCGGCGGCGGCGGGAGTTCTCCGGTGCCAGAGAAGGCGTGGGATGCCCCCGACAGCAAACTGAGCAGTACCGGGTTTTTCCGGCGAGACTGAAGACAGGGTAAGGTTACACTCACGGCTTCGCTCTTTAACTAGCGTCGGCTGCTTTTGTCAGCGGCGGAAGGATTAGAATTCTGAATTAAGAGTTTTTCTCTCTTTTTTCCCGCCTTTCTTTTTCTCTGTTATTTGTGTAAAAGTGAATATATTATCCGTGAATTTTATTTATCCCAAAATATGTAAATTTATTTATTTGGAGCTGTGAATATATTTTTAATGTTTTTTTTCCATGGTGTTAAAATTAGGGCCCTAAAATTATTTTCGAGATATATTTTTAGTTTGTTCTCTACTTTGATAATCAATACACAGATTTAGGCTCTAGGCTCTCTTTGGCGCACACAGATTTAGGCTCTGTTTGGCACGGAGGTGGCCGTTATGAGCTGTCGTTCGTGAACATTTGGCCTCTCCTAAGGAACTTTTGACCTCTAACTAGTTTTGTTTTCTTGGTGGTGGTTTTAACCGTTGTCATGCCAAATGTATATTCTATGATGGTCCCGTTTTGATCAACTTAGGAGAGAAAAAAACTGCGCCAAATGAAGCCTTAGTTATGGAAAGTCTAATAATTGTCTAGAGATTTATAGGTGTATCCTTGGGTTTAGAAGCTCCCTAGTCTCTAGGCAGGTTCTAGAATCTTCAAAATCTTTCGGGTCTGTTTGGAATGCATGAATTAGAATTTGGTTCAATTCTAATTCACATAACAGTCAGAAATAGATTGAATTCTATTTTATATTTTTAGACTGCAGGATGGAATTAGCAAGAAGAAATGTAATTGACTAAATCTGCCGTGTTTGGCTATAAGAATATGAATTGTAATTTTTAGATGTCAAATGAACAATGAACCCTAAATTTTATAATTACCTCTCTTGTATGTTTTTTTTTCTCTGGTTGACTTCAGCTATCTGAAATAATTACTAACTCGTCAAAAGCAACTAAATCAGTTAATTGAAAGCAACTTAGGAAATATATTTTTCAAGATTCTATTCTCATGACACATGTCTTTTCTTATGATTTTTTCTATCACTATTTTTCTGACAGCTCTACTCCCACCACTTATTCTTACCACCACTTTTAATTTCCTACCACTATCCATATCCGTCCCAAACAGAGACTATCCATATCCGTCCCAAACAGAGGCTATCCATATCCGTCCCATATAGAGGCTAAGATTGGACTAGTGATGTTTATAGAGAAGAAATTTCCTAGCAAATTTCAAAGTCTAGAAGAAATTATACAATCAGCCTAAGCCCAAGGCCTTTGATTTTTCTAAAATAAATTAAAATTTTGGTTTAAAATTTAAGTAGGTGATTTAAAATCGTTATATTATGCTCTTAATTAGTAATGTTGTGGTAATATATAGAGTTAGACTTTTAAACTTTTTACAACTCGAGAAGTAAATCAAACATGTATTATACTAACTATTCAAATTAATTTCATAGCTTGGTAGTCTACATTCTCTTTAAATATCAAGATTTTGCAGGAGCGAAAAAGCCGATTCCATGAAAAATCTTTGGAAATCGGAAACAAACGGAGATTGACGTTTGTCGTGATTTTTACAATATTAGCGGTGTGCTGTATTGAAGCTTTAAAATCGGAAACAAACGGAGCCGAAGTCAGGACAGCTTCACCATATCAGTTGAGATGTAAAACTAGTTCTTCTCCTGCTTGGAGCTTTCAAGCAACGCCGGCGAGGATTATCATGGCGTTCTCCCTCATCTACTCCTATCCATCACCGCCACTGTCCGTCCGCTCCCTCTGCTATTCTTCCTCGACCGCCACCGCCTCCGTCACTAGCACACTTCTCATCAGCCAATCTTCTTCTTCTTCTTGTTCTTCGATTCAACCTTCGATCTTCGACTACAATTCGCTTATCCGTGCCCAAACAGACACCGGACGCCATAAGCACGCCCTCGTCCTTTTCCACCGCATGCTCGCCGTCGACGCCCTCTCACCCGACTGCTTCACCTTCCCCACCGTCCTCAAGGCCTGCGGCCATCTCTCCGCCGTCGCCGAGGGCGAACAGATCCACTCCCTTTTCCTGAAATCCCACTTTGTCCCTTCGTCCGACGTCTTCGTCCTCACCTCCCTCGTCCACTTCTACGCCCGCTGCGGGCGTCTCATAAATGCCCGCCTCGTGTTCGATCAAATGTCCGACAGAAGCATCGCTTCCTGGAACGCGATGGTCGATGGGTATGCGAGGTCCGGCGATCTGGAGTCTGCTCACAGATTGTTTTTCGAAATGCCCGACAGAGACATTGTCTCTTGGAACACCCTGATTCGTGGATACGCAGGAGATGGACGGGCTTGGGAGGCGCTTAAGATCTTCCTCGACATGCAGCTGTCGGGGACGCCCGCAGATGATTCAACAATGGTGAGCGTCATCGCAGCAGTTGCAGGTCTGGGACTTCTCTCTCTAGGAAGAAACGCTCACGCTTATATTACCCGCCGGATGTTGTCTCTGGACGGACCATTAGGCGTGTCCATGATCGATATGTACGCCAAATGCGGAAGCATAGGATCCGCACACACCATCTTCCTCACCATTAAATCTAAAAAGGTTGAGCACTGGACCGCCATGATCGCCGGATTCGCCGCACATGGTTTCGCAGATGCTTCTCTGAAAGTGTTCCACGAGATGATGAACTCCGGCACCTCGCCCAATGATATAACCTTCATCGCCGTCCTCAACGCCTGCAGCCATGGGGGATTAGTCCACGAAGGGTTGGAGTATTTTAAGCTCCTGAAGATCTTCAACATCGAACCCAGAATCCATCACTACGGCTGCCTGGTTGACATGCTCGGCCGAGCTGGGCTGGTAGATGAAGCGACGGAGATTGTGAGAGGCATGCCCGTGGAGCCTGGCTCAGTGATCTGGAGCACATTGTTGGCGGCTTGCAGAAAACATGGGCGCGCTGAGACGGGGAAGATTGCAGCGGGGAAGACGATCGGGTTGGATTCTAGCAGTGGTAGATCTTACGTTCTTCTCTCCAATCTGTATGCGGATTTGGGGAGGCGGGAGGAATCGCGATTTGCGAGGAAGGCGATGGAAGACAGAGCGCTTAGAAAGATTGCTGGATTGAGTTGGATTGAAATCGATGGCCGCATCCATGAATTTGTGTCTGGAGATCGGTTCCATTACAGAGCCAGAGAGATCTATGGCGTTTTGGAGGATATGAGGAGTTATTTGAGATGGGTGGAAGAGCAGGAGTCATCTTCTTCTACAGTTCTACTTAGGATTGAGGAAATTGACATTTTATGAGGAAGTTATGGGAGAGCAAAAAAAAGAAATTTTTTTTGGTGAGAAAATCCCACCTAATAATATTTGCGGGTATAAGTACCAGAGTTTACACAAGCGGGACCCACGCCAATGCGAAATCTTCTCGCGCACGACGGCTTCCCTCTGAAAAATCCTCCCCGACGACGGCGATATTGACGACGCTTCCTAATCCTTCTGGATCAGCGGCTTCATAAACTCCGGCGAAAAATATTAAAACTCCTCTCCCTAAAAAGCGACATCCGAATTCAGAAGGAACATTACTAGGCGAAGGTCTCTTGGTATGTTTTGACATTATACATTAACCTACCTACCGTGCTGTGCCCTAGATGCTCTGCAACTTCTTCCTATTCAGAAGACCTTTGAATCCCTCGTAATTAACTTTGTATTATGTATATAATGCCGGAAATTACAGTATTACACTCAAATACTGGTCAGTAGATCAAAGAGTCAAACAATACTCGACCGAAATACTGGGGCTTTACTGGTGCATACCTGAAACTGCCACCTAACCACTGGTTTTGGGATAAGGTAACTTCCAAAATACTGTCGTATTGTTGCCTACTGTCAATAAAATACTTGTTTCTTGCCTGTTTATTTGTACATACTGCCATTATTTGTAGTGGTTCTTTCACTAAAAATATTAAAACTCCTCATCTGTAATTTATATTATTCCTTGTTATAAGCGCGTAGCGTAAGGTAACTTCAAAAATACTGCCTTATTTTTTCCTACAGTCACTAAAATACTGCCTTATTTGTTTGATTTTGTAGTTTTTCCTATTTTATGATATATGAAAATAGTGTGTGTTTAATTATCCGTTGACTCATTTGTATACTGTATATGCAGATGAGTCGTTCCCAAACACTAAATTGCAGATGTGGTGTAGCTACGTTCAAGGACCGTGCGAAGTCACTGCTAGATATAATTACTGAAAGTTCTAAGAATGATCTTCGTGAAGCGGGGATATTACAATTGTTTTCCATCCAGGACATAAAGCAGAATATCCCACTCCTCAGCACCTTGCTAAGATCATACTCGACCAAAAATAGGGCATTCCTTGTTGGAAATGTTTATGTAAAGTTCACAGCTAATCATGTAGCATTGATGTTAGGAATGCCAAATCGTGGGGTCGAGTTTGATTTCCAAAGACGCCCTTTCTCTTCCTTCGAACAGAAGGATTTAGCTGCAGAGATTGATTTGCTAGGCGCTGAACAATGGTCCGAGGATATAGAGAATAGGAGGGTAGACACCCTAGTGAAGTACGTACTCTGCAAGTTCTTTTTCCCGCTAAAAGTTTTAAAAATTCTAACTTGCATTCAAAATTTCGGTGGACTGGAAGAGTTTAGAAGGTACAACTGGCCGAAGACAGTTGAAAAATTTATGCAAGGACAGTTCAATATGTTAAGTTGAAAAGCATGTCGAAAAGGTCTAGAGGATAGTATATGATATTTGGAGGGTTGTTCAGTTCTGCTCGTGGTAAGTATGTGCATGTTGATTATTGTTGTATTTTGTTTTATTTGGAAATAATGTCCAATTTTACAATTGTTATGGCTATGTATGGTTCTTCGAGATAATGAAGGTTACAGATACCTTCGATGACTTAGCTAGACCCCGACTCTCCCGGTGGTCTTCTAAGACTAGCATTTCTGCGAAATATTGTATGTCATTAAAGTCGAATCTAAAGGGTGTCAATAAGGTTAGATTTATCATATTGGACATTCTTTTATGATTCCACATTTCCATTAATATTTTGTCACCATTTTTTAGGTTTTTAGTGCCTTCGAGAATGTTCTTCCATCTGAGAAGCAACTTCTTGGAGTTCAAGACGATGAGTTTTCTGATTTTGAAAACAATTCAAAAGAAGAAGAGGTGGAAGAGGAGGTGGAAGATAAGGAAGAAGAGGATGAAAAGGAAGAGAGTATTGAGAAACATATAATGAGATTTGTTAGTAGTCGATTAGGTAAAATTAATAATGTTGGGGGGAATAGAAGAAAGGAGAAGAAGAAGAAGAAGGAAAGTAAAGAACTTAAGAGAAAGAAAATGGAGAAGGTTATAGAAAGAGAGTGCAAGAAAACTGAATCTGAAATGGATAGTAGAATACGGAAATGCATAGACGAAGTTCGTCATTATGTTGATGATGAAGTGTTGAAGCTACGTCGGTACTGTGATGAAAGGTTTGATGCGTTGACTTCCAAAAATAACTCTTCTATGGATCCGACATCAGGTCGGGAGCCATCACCTGACAATCAATTAGTGATTGCTTCACCATTATCATCGCTTCCGTATTTACCTTCCCCTCGTCCTTTGAGAAATCAAAAAAGCGTAGACGAAAGTAGTTTGATTAAAGGCATTAAAGGGCGCCCAAATAAAAAGAAGAAAGTTATATTCTCTCCATCTGTAGGTGTATTTTCATTTCCGGGTAGAGCCTTGGTTTCAGCAAATGTTAAGTCAGTAATTGACCGCTTTATGATCCAATTCAAAAAATAGGTATTGATATAGTAATGTAGTTCATGGAAATTTTCATTATATATGTAACTAACCTAACAGTTTATTATTTGTTTCAGGTTTGACATACTATTCGAGCGAGGAAATTTACTCATGCATCGATCAGATATAGAAGAACTAATCGGGAGTGGGTGGCTAAGTGATGTCCATTTAGATACTTATTGTTTATTCTTGAACATGCAAAACACACTTCATCCAAGTCTGGTCAAGCCGTTTATTTACATTTCACCCATTTACGCAGTAAGTCATTATGAAATTAACTGTAGTATACTAAAATTTATTCATATCCTAATGTTTGCTAAAATTTTCAATTTTTGTACTCATAAATACTGTGATATTAGACAGTACTTGCAGTAATACTGTTAAAACTGACAGTATTTATCCTAATGTAATTGTTATTTTGGGCCATAATACTGTGATATACTTAAGTATTACAACTTACACTGTTTGAAAAGATCCTACTGAAACTAATTTGATATTGTTCAATACTTTTTATATATTTAATATTGTAATTGTTTTAGAATATTATTTGCCTGATTAAGTAATTGTAAATCTAGTAATTCTGTCCAAAATACTGTAATTTCTGGCAGTATTTCAAGTAATACTGTTTAGACTGACAATATTTATGGCAAATTGAAAGTAGTGTGCTAAAATTTATTCATATACTATTGTTAAAACTGTAATACTAATCAGTGGTTGAAGTAATACTGTTAAAACTAACATTTTTTTTTTCGAAAATGACTAATGTTTGTGGATTTATAGGAAATTATTATTTTACCCATATATGGATTAATCAACACTAATGTAATTTTTGTATTGGGCCATAATACTGTGATATACTACACTTACAGCAATATAAAAAGGCTTCCATCAAGAATATAAAATCTCTACTCAAGCACATTACTTCGTATAGCGTCAAATACGCCGAAATGCTGCTTCTACCCATTCATCTTGATTCTCATTGGGCATTATTAGTGGGTAACATGAAAGAAGAAGTGTGGGAGTTTTATGACTCGTTGCCAGGAGGCAGGCATTTAAGACCCTTAGACGAAGTGGTAAGAATTACATTTCGATAAATTTCTATTAGGTTTGCTATAATTCTATTAATTCTGAACACTTATTCTTTTGAAGCTTAAATGTCTATTTGATGATGTTGGAGGCTGTCTTCCTGAAAATGTTATTGAATGGCCAATCCAACCTGTGTGTGAAGTCCCTACACAAGATAATGGGAATGACTGCAGAGTATTTGTGCTGATGTATATGAAAACTCTGCTTAGTAGGGCGAATACTTGTTGGAGTAGAAAGAAGGGTTGGGCCAAGAAAATGCCAGCCTTTCGTGCAGAAATTGCGGCTGAAATTATCAAGACATTTTGTTCATTGAAAGACTAGTACTGTGGTTAAGACAATTATAATTTGACTGTGTTTCTCTCTGTTGAACAATATCTATTTAATGATATGTGCGTGTTTATTTATTAAGCTAAATTTTGTCGTTAATTAGTTTCGGTGCAGTGTAAAAATACTTTGTTAATACTATAAAAGTTCACAAAATCCTATTTTAGATGGTGTAAATTGTAGTAATATACTGCTCATTACTCTGTTCACAAAATCCTGTTTTAGATGGTTGTGGAAGTACATGAATATGATATGTTTACCAAAAATACTGTTAATTTTTCGTAAATTCGGTGAAAATAGAGATAATTTATCACATTCTTCACAGTATTAATAATGAGAGTATATTAGAGCTGAACAAACGAAATATACTGACAGTATATTGGGCGTGATTACTAACACTGTGATATACTGACAGTTTTTCACAATCTTCACAGTATTAATTATATCACAATCTTCACAGTATAATTAATGACAGTATATAAAAGTAGAAGAGACACTAATATACTGACAGTATATTAGAAATACTGTCAGTATATTGGTATCATCTACACTTATATACTAACGTATATAACAAATACTGTCAGTATATTGGATTATACTGACAGTATAATCCATAATTGACAGTATTACTGACAGTATTTGTGTACAATATAACTCGGGTGACTGATCTATGTCAGACCGTATTATTGCTCTATGTAGACAGTATAATACTGACAGTATTTGTGAATCACTACCAAAAGTGGCCAACATAATAGAGAAATTAATATAACATTCTCCAGTAATACTGTCTACTGCTTTAAGTACTTAAACAAATCTGCAATACATTAAAATTGTAAATGAATATTAATAGAAAAATCATCATTAATCGAAAAATCATTAGTTTGGTCCACCAAAGCTGGTGTTGCTAGTGAATTAGAGTCCCCGAAATTTTGGTCCTTCTGTAATTCATGATCTTCAACTCTCATGGGTCCTTTA
This sequence comes from Dactylorhiza incarnata, assembly GCA_033032865.1. NCBI lineage: Eukaryota > Viridiplantae > Streptophyta > Magnoliopsida > Asparagales > Orchidaceae > Dactylorhiza > Dactylorhiza incarnata. The sequence goes on along the minus strand of JAWHQI010000347.1, from coordinate 903,019 downwards.
TTCTTTGAAGGTCGACTCCGCTCTGTATGAAATTATAAAACGTAAGTCACCTAATCATAACATAGAATTTGAAAATAAAATAATTTATAAAAAATTACTTGTTTTTTTCGAAGACGTCTCGAAAAAATTCTTCAAGCGAGTATTAGGCCTCCCTTTAGGTCGCCTAGAAGCCGGATCATTGGTTCCTTGCATTGAAGCAATAAAATTTACTACAGTTAGACATTATTACAAAATTTAACAATATTAACATACTGGTGATCGTAGATCTTTTTATAAATATATGGTGAGAACATACTGAGTTACAAGCATGATCAAGTTGCTCTGACTGTACATTTCATGCCTTTTCATCAGACTGAATTATATTATAAATGGGTGAATCCTCGCATACATTTATTCCCTGTATTGAAGAATACATGTAAATATTTTATGGTTACAGTAATAAATAACTTATCTAAAGTTCATGATAAAAGTGTGATAACATACCGCGTTGAAAGACTGATCAACTTTGTTAGGTGGCAAATATGTTGGTTCTTCATCAGAATTAAGTATATAAAAGGGGGCATTGTTGATTCCATAGCTTTGCTACATTAAATCAAACAAATTTGCTGCAATAATACTACAGTCCAACGATAAATGATATTTACAGCAAATGCAACCGTATATTACCAATAATATTGTTGTTATCATACGTACGTTATTCTAATGATATTTACAGAGGTAGAGCAGTATTTCTCCAAAAATACTACAATTATTACAATAATAGTAAGCATAGAAAACCATATAAAATAATATTTCTACAAGAATACTACAATTGCAGCGGTATTTCATCAATAATACTACAATTATTATATAAAATACGACAGTATTTTATATACTGTGTAGTTTTATACAGGGAAAAGCAACCGTATTTCTCCAATAATATTGTTATAATTTACTGAAGAATTGGTTGTTCAAGAAAGCATTCTGACATACCAAGTTACAGAAATAGTAGGCATAGAAAACCATAAAAAATGTCATACTATCCATTGATTCCATTGCAGCAGTATTTCTTCAATAATACTACAAATATTATATAAAATACAGTAGTATAAATTGGTTGGTCAAGGAAAGTATTCTAACATACCAAGTTAGAGACATGATCCATAATCTTAGATTTCAGATCTGAAATTCCTATAAGGCAACCTCCTTCAGTCGAACAACTTCTCCCGTCGAATACCGCCTCCCGTCGACACGCTTTCGACTTTGAACGCCGGAGAACTGCAATGCGACAGGTCGCCCACGTTTGGAGGAGGAGGACATTGGTATTAGGGCGGCGGAGGAGGAAGAATGCGTGCTATTGAACGACGACGTACTTTCTTCGGCGCAGAAAGACCGCGAGGTTTGGGTTTGGCCGCGAAATTTTTCGAAATGTCGTGGGTCCCGCTTGTGTAAACTCCGCTACTTATGTCCCGCACCTATTATTAGGTGGGAGTTTCTCACCAAAAAAATTTTCCAGCAGAAAAGACTCGGCTACAAAATGTGACCAAAAACAGAAGAGCAAAACCACAAGAAATAAATAGAATTGGTGTCGGATAATTTTTTGATAAACTTCATTTAGGCTCCATTTCGCGTGCCGTTTTTGCTCCGGCGTGTCCATAGAATGTTTGTTTGGCATGACAGCAGCTAAGACCGCCGCCAAGAAAAGAAAACAAGTTTTGAGCATAACAGTGAACGAAGTTCTTTGGGCGAGGTCTGTAGTTCACAAACGACGGTTCATAACCACCATATTCATCACTGGTGCCGCCGTGCCAAACCCAGCCATATATTTTTTTTGCTACAAAGAGAAAGGAAACAACAACTACACCCTAAAACCTCTCGGGTACGAAACCCCGCAAGCATGAGCTTCAAACAGCGGCAAGATCTCCTAAGGTGGCACGTCAAAAGATCATAAGCTCGGCCTCAAGGCCACAAGCCATTTTGGAAAGTTGATCGGCACACGAATTCCCTTCATGAAGCGTGTGGTGAAACGAAACACTCCAACCCCGATCACGCAGATGCCGAATGTCACCAAGTAACGCGGCAAGTGGGTGCAGAGCAAGGTCAGCAGAAGTGATGAGATGAAGCCACCACAAGAGTGTCAACCTCACATTCAACAAGTCGAAAGTTCCTCTCCCAAGCAAGCGTCAAACCAAGTCGAATACCATGATGCTCCGCAGCCATAATGTATTATGATGCTCCGCAGCCATAATGGCGGTGGTGATCGTAAATGTGATGGTTACGAACCGTAGTTTGTGAAAGCCCGACCTCACTTAAGAAATTGTTATGCAATCGGACCGAGTACCGGGGCAGCTCAACGGAAAATAAATCGAGCACAAGCAATAGCGCAAATATAAAAATTAATACGGAACGAGATTTCAAGCACGCACAGACGACACAAAATATACGTGGTTCGGAGAGAAGCTCCTACGTCCACGGGGAGAGCACCAGAGAAGATCCACTATAATAATCAGAGAATTTGAAGTACAGAGATTACACTAAGATCGAATATAGATCGGGGACGTGTTGAAGTTTGAAGTGAGAAAGTAGGGGGCGAGTGGGTTTAGGCCTGCAAGCGGTTCGGTTCGGTTCGGTTTTAGGTAAAACCGAAACCGAACCGAATAGGCTCGGTTTTTACACACCCAAAACCGAAACCGAACCGAAATGGATCGGTTCGGTTCGATTTGGTTCGGTTTTTTAACATCGGTTCGGTTTTTTCGGTAAACCTAAAACATATTATCCCCCAAAATAATTTTTAATGTTTGCTCAAGTACTTTTCTAATAGTAAATATAAAAAGCAGTTCATCAACATTGAAGGGAAATTCAAAAAACACTAACATTTAGATTACCTAGTACAATTAATACAATAAGTTTAAGTATTAGTTTAAAATAAAATTTAATAAGTACAACATATTTAAATTACTCGTTCATGCTCGAGTAATTGTTACAAACTTATGATAAGATAAGATAAGATAAGAGATATTACATAGTCTCGTTATTTCGGGTTCAACTTCAAACTCAATGCTTACAACCTCATGTTTTAATCCGACGGGACAAACTCTAAGTCCAAACTTATAATCGGTTCGGTTTTCTCGGTTTACCGACCCTGTAAACCGAAACCGAACCGAATAGGCTCGGTTTTCAGCCCCCCTAAATCGAAATCGAACCGAACCGATCGGTTCGGTCCAAATTCGGTTCGGTTTGGGTCCGTTCGGGTCGGTTAGGTCGGTTTCGGTTTTCTGTGCACACCCTTAAGTGGGTTTTGTAGAGGAGGAGTGTGCCTGGGCGAGTGGAAATGTAGAGGAGGAGTGTGCCTAGGCGAGTGGAAGTGTAGGGGGGCTACCTAAAACTTGCCGAGTGGAGCTTGCCAAGAAGGCTGCCGAGTGGGAGCTTTGACCTTGGGCGAGTGGGAGATTAGGAGTTGCCGAGTGGAGCCATGCGAGTGGAAGTGTGAACTGGAGGAATGGAGTGATTGGCGAGTCCATCATGATGGGGGTGGCGAGTGGAAGAATGGAGGTAGGTGAGTGGAGCCTTAAAGGGGGCGGGTGGAAGAATGGAGGTAGGTGAGCGGAGCCTTAAAGGGGGCGAGTGGAGCCATGTGAGGTTGCCTAGTGGGTGTGTGCATGTGCATGCAAGTGTGTTGGTTGTGTGCATGCAACCCCCCCCCCCCCCCCCCCCCCTCTCACTTGCCTATTTTTTGTGTTGCCTATAAATACTCCCCCCCCCCCCCCCCGCCTTAAGGGTTGAAAAATGCGAAGAGAGAGAGAGAGAGTGAAGAGAGAGAACACACAAGAGAGTGTGAGAGAGAAGAGGTTTGAGTTGAGGTGAGGTGAGCTGTGCCTACACCCCAAGAGAGTCCAACCCCAACCCGTACCTCAGCGAGAGGTGGAGAGTGCACTGTGAGGTGGAGAGTACAGGGTTGAGTGTGTTGTGAAGTGGAGAGTGGAGAAGCGGACCTTGTCCGCGACAAGTTATTTTTATTTCTATCTCTGCTGTTGTGAATCAAGGTGTATACACCTTGTATTCAGCTTGTTCATTTGTAATCAATTACCTAGTTATAAAGAGTTTATATCGTCTCTGTTCATCGTTGGTTCCTTGTACATGGTAGCATACAAAAGTTTAACATGGTATCAGAGCTAGGTTGGTGAAGCGTAGTGTGCTATCGAGGTTCAAGGTTGTCAACCAAGATGGACGGCGGAGGAGGTTATGCGAGAGGACTAGGCATTGAGCTGCTCACCCAGACCAACTACAAGAAGTGGAAGTCATGCATGAAGAGTTACCTGCTTGGAGAGGACCTATGGGAGGTCGTTGGAGGAGAAGAGCAGGCAGAAGTTTTTCCAATCGATGACAATGGTCTAGCTGTGAGAGCTTGGAGGAAAACCAACGCCAAGACGGAGTTCACCTTGAAGAGAGCTATCTCTCTTTACTTGTTCAACCACATCATGGGGTGCAAGTCAGCGTCAGAGATCTGGATACAGTTCCTGGAGAATGAGTTATTCAACAAGAAGAACGTGTTGAATAACGTAGCGCGGCTACAATTCCTGGAGAATGAGTTGGCGCAGTCCACTCAAGGAGAGTTGTCGATATCCACCTTCTTTCTGAAGGTGAAGAACCTGTGTGCTGAGATCTCAGCCTTGGATCCTGACGAGCCGATCTCAGAGGCGAAGCTGAAGAGGCACATACTCCGAGGTATGCGGAAGGAGTATGTTCCATTTATCACGTCTGTGCAAGGATGGGCTACTCAGCCCACCTTACTGGAGCTAGAGAACCTGCTGTCGTCACAGGAGAGCTTGGCGAAGCAGATGGCAGGAGTGTCTATCTCAGGGGGAGATAGCGAGGCATTGTTCTCTGGCAAGAGGAAGCCTTGGGACAAGAAGAAGAACAACTCCGGAGATGGACCTTCAACGTCCTCTCAGGGAGTTAGGGAGAACTTCCTCCCCCCATATGACCAGAGGGGGAGACCCCTCTGCTTTGCCTGCAAGAAGTACGGGCACATGGTAAAGGAGTGCCGGTCTAATCTCAATGCCGGTCATGTTGCTGAGAGAGAGGGAGACCATCGGAGAGGTGGAGACCATCAGAGAGGTGGAGGAAGAGGTCGAGGAAGAGGTCGAGGTCACCAGGGTGGTGAAGGCGGAGACAACTGCTTCTTGGCTGAGATGACGACAACGTCGGTCGATGCCTTAGCCTCCGTCAGCTTTGAGAACGACTGGATAGTGGACTCCGGTTGCGGGCACCATCTCACTGGAGATGTGTCTAAGTTTGCCTCCTTGAAGGCATATGGTGGAACTGATGCTATCATCACGGCGGATGATACGGTGCATCCAGTTGAGAAGGAAGGGATGGTATCCCTGGGAAGTGAAGAGAAGCCCGTGACACTGAAGAGTGTGTATCACGTGTCGGGCATGAAGAAGAACCTCTTCTCTGTTGCAAATGCAGTGGATGCAGGATACCACGTGTTGTTCGGACCGAAGGAGGTGAAGTTCCTGAAGAACCTGTCTTCAGTTGATGCTGATGTCACGCTCACCGGGAGAAGGGTGAAGGACTTGTATATTCTGTCTGCAAGTGCCTACGTGGACAAGCTGAAGACCAACGACAGCGCATCGATCTGGCATGAGAGGCTAGGTCATGTGGGGATGGACAAGTTGAAGATGATAGCGGCGAAGGGTCTAGTGTCTGGCCTGCCCAATCTCTCCTCTTGCGGCGACGACCATGTGTGTGAGGGCTGTCAGTTTGGAAAGTCACATCGACTTCCATTTGACAAATCGGAGACCAGGTGTAAGGCACCTCTTGAGTGCGTGCACGCTGATGTGATGGGGTCGTGCTCCACTTTGATGTATGGAGGAAACAAGTATGTGTTGGTCTTGGTGGATGACTACACCCGCTACACGTGGGTTTACTTCATGAGGGAGAAGGCGGAGGTGTTTGAGAAGTTCCAGGAGTGGAAGGAACTAGTGGAGGGGAGGCTGAACCTGATGGTGAAGAAGTTAAGAAGTGATAATGGGGGAGAGTTTACCTCTAACGCTTTTAACTCTTTCTGCAGGAAGTTCGGCATCCGCCGAGAGCTCTCCTGTGCCCACACCCCTCAACAAAATGAGGTCGCAGAGAGGAAGATTCGCCATCTAGTGGAGACAACCAGGAGTTGGCTATATGTCAAGGGGATTCCCAAAGCCTTATGGGCAGAGGGAATGGCATGTGCTACCCATGTGATCAACCGGCTACCTCTGAGTCCCAACAGGATGGTGTCTCCACACCAACTCATGTTCGGGGGAGAAGCCAGATGTGAGTCACATGAGGGTGTTTGGCTCTACCTGCTTCGTGCACGTTCCAGAGGCTGAGAGAACCAAGTTGGAGCCGAAAGCGAGGAAGTGTGTCTTCATCGGCTACGACGAGAGGAAGAAGGGATGGAAGTGTATGAACCCGCATACCCACAAGTTCGTCGTCTCGCGCGACGTGGTGTTTGATGAACTGATCTCATATCAGGGAGTCTCTTCTGTGGTGCTGCCGAAGAGTGGAGAATCAAGCAGGGAAGAAGAATAGAGAGTCACTGAGGACGCTATGGTGGAGTTGGAGGTATCTCCAAGTGCCCCATCGCCATATGGCTCAAGGGGAGCATCTGGCTCAGGGGGAGCTTCTGACTCAGGTGGAGCTTCAAGCTCTAGAAGCAGGGGGAGCGCTGCTTCAAGAGAAGTTGAAGGAGGAGCTGTAGAGGAGTCTACCAGAGCGGTAGAAAGTGGCCAAGCCTTGAGGAGGTCGAAGCGGACCATCGTCCCGCCTGCTCGCTATAAGGAGGGGAACTTCGTGAGTTTGGTCTCTTGCTTCTTCGCAGGACCACTCGACGAGAGGGAACCTGCCGGCTTTGAAGCTGCTGTAGGCACCAAGGAGTGGGACGTGGCCATGGATGAGGAGATAGAGGCCCTGAAGAAGAATGAGACATGGGACCTTGTTCCCATGGTGGAGGGCATCAAACCTGTCACTTGCAAGTGGGTGTACAAGGTGAAGAAGAGGGTTGATGGAGGAGTGGAGCGGTACAAGGTTATGCTTGTCGCTCGAGGTTTCTCACAAATCTATGGAGAGGACTATGAGGAGACCTTCAGTCCTGTGGCGAAGATGACGTCGGTGAGGACGGTCATTGCCCTAGCATCGTGTAGAGGGTGAAAGTTGTGGCAGCTGGATGTGAAGAACGCATTCCTATACGGAGAGATAGACAAAGACATATTCATGGTTCAACCACCTGGGTATGTGTCCAAGTCTCAGCCACATCATGCCTGCAAGCTGAAGAAGGTCCTCTATGGGTTGAAACAAGCGTCGAGAGCCTGGTATGGGAAGATTGCAGAGTATCTGCAGTTCTGTGGTTACGATGCCTCAGACTCAGACTCTTGTGAAATTTTTTCGAATCTTTATGGAGCGAGCAGGAGTTAGTCAACTTAGAGTTACAAGCCAAACAATCAGAAGCAAATGGAGGCAAACAACTGATCTTTATTGATAGCAGTACTTCAATTTACAAGGCAAGGCATGTTTGGCGAGACATGATTTTGCCAACACAAACACCAAAGAGAAAATTACAAAGTTGAAGATAACTTGAGACCGCTCAGACCGCGCGACCTCCCTGTGACTTGAGCAAGCTGCCAAACCGCAGCGACCTGCCGATCACAGAACACCACCAAACCGCACTCCTTCCGAACTCCTGATTCTCCCGAACTCCAGCACCACAACTCCAAGCCGCAGACCGCCCGAACACTTTCAGAGGAAGAGGTGATCGCTGCTGCCCACACTATCCGCAGAAGCTGCACAAGAAGAGTTCAATCAGCAGACCGCCCGGTCAGACAAATAGAGACCGCAGGAAAGAAGAAAACTCGGCTTACACTTGGTGTGTCATAGATATTGCTGCCGATGGGTCCTATTTATAGGCGTGAGACCTGATCCAGTCACCACCCTATGAGATAAGAGAGTGAAGAGAGAGAACACACAAGAGAGTGTGAGAGAGAAGAGGTTTGAGTTGAGGTGAGGTGAGTTATGCCTACACCCCAAGAGAGTCCAACCCCAACCCGTACCTCAGCGAGAGGTGGAGAGTGCACTGTGAGGTGGAGAGTGCAGGGTTGAGTGTGTTGTGAAGTGGAGAGTGGAGAAGCGGACCTTGTCCGCGACAAGTTATTTTTATTTCTATCTCTGCTGTTGTGAATCAAGGTGTATGCACCTTGTATTCAGCTTGTTCATTTGTAATCAATTGCCTAGTTATAAAGAGTTTATTTCGTCTTTGTTCATCGTTGGTTCCTTGTACATGGTAGCATACAAAAATTTAACAGGATGCGCCAAAGAAACAGTCCGATCAAGGTCTGGAAGATGTCGCCCTCGACAGCGTTGTCGTCGGGTGAAACCGTACGAACCACGTTCGTCTTCTCCTCCGAATCCGCCTTCAGATGCCGTCCCGATGCCGCAGATCCAGCCTGGATCAATCACCGGCTTGCAAGGATTCCGGTGCCTGGAGGAAGAACCAGCGCCAATAATCAGATGGCGCCGCTACGCCAAGAACAGCACCTCCAACGCCTGTGGCTGCTACTTGCTTCTGCCTTTCTCTGCCGCAAAAGAGAGAATGCTGCTCTCTGGCCTTGGACCGCACCGCCTCCCTCTCTCTTACCAGTTACGTGAATAATGATTCTTACATCTCCCTGATAATATATAAGTATATATATATAGGAGAAAGCTGCCAAAAAGTACAGGAGCGGAAAAGGAAGTCCATCAGGGAAATTTATGGCTTTCAATATATATATTTCCCAAAAATAAATCATTCTATTTATGGGGAGAAAAAATGCCAACTCTAGAGTCTTCTAGGATAGGCCGGACCAGACCGGATCTTTGAGGCGGCATAACCCAACAATCTCCACCTTGACGCCTCATCCATGGTATGCTCCACCTCCAGCTTGGATCTTCTCCCTCCGGTAAGATTACCCCCTCTCCTTGGGGTCACCACGATCAACATGCACAGATATGAGCCAAGTCAAGTCATTGCTTGAACTTGACTCTCGATACATGCTTTGTCAACATGTCCGCAATATTATCCTCCGTGGACACCTTTAGTAACTGGATCTGTCCTCCTCCAACGAACTCCCTCAACTTGTGGTAGCGCACATCAATATGCTTTGTCCTTGCATGATAGACCGGGACCTTTGCAAGATAAATTGCACTCTGACTGTCACAGTGCAGCTTCACCGACTCCTGAGAAATCCTGAGCTCCTGAGCAAGACCTCTAAGCCAGATGGCTTCCTTTGCAGCCTCCACCGCAGCAATGTACTCCGCCTCTATCGTAGATAAAACAACTATATCCTGAAGAGTGGCTTTCCAACTGATGGGACATTCACCAAGAAGGAAGATGTACCCGGAAGTAGATCTTCTTCGGCCGAGGTCACCCGCATAATCCGAATCGACGAAGCCCTCTAGAACTCCAGCACCTTCGCTCCTCTTGAACAGTAACCCGACGTCTGGTGTTCCTTTCAAATATCTCAGGATCCACTTTACTGCTTCCCAATGTTGTCACCCTGGATTCGCCATGTATCTGTTGACCACGCTCACAGCCTGAGCGACATCTGGCCTCGTACATATCATCGCATACATCAAGCACCCAACTGCACTAGCGTACGGAACTTTGAGCATCTTCTGGCATTCCTCCTCTGAGTCAGGACATTGTTGTGCTGATAATCTGAACTGTTGTCCCAAGGGAGTCGTAATAGCTTTAGATTCCATCATGTTGAACTTTTCTAGAACCTTCTGAATATAACCAGTCTGAGAGAGCCAGAGCATGCCACTCTTCTTGTCTCGCTTGATCTCCATCCCAAGGATCTTCTGAGCGTGACCAAGATCTTTTATCTCGAACTCAGCATGTAGTTTCTGCTTCAGAAATTTGATATCCTGGGCTGACTTGCAGGCAATCAGCATGTTGTCGACATATAACATCAGAATCAGAATGTCCCCATTTGCCAGGAACTTGTAGTAGACACAGCTGTCGTACTGGCTCCTGCAGAATCCCTGTGAGGTCATGAACGTGTCGAACCTCTTGTTCCACATTCTCGGAGCCTGCTTCAGACCACAGAGAGATCTCCTTAGCTTACACACTTTTTTCTCGTCACCGGGTTGAATGAACCCCTCAAGTTGCAAAATGTAGATCTCCTCTTCTAAGTTGTCGTGAAGAAAGGCCGTCTTCACGTCCATCTGCTCTAGCTCCATCCATTGCCACCATCGCAAGAAGCACTCGTATGGAACAGTGCTTTACCACCGGTGAGAAGATTTCATCGAAATCAACTCCTTTCTTTTGCGCGAACCCCTTGGCAACGAGTCTGACTTTATATCTCCACTGATCTTTTCCTGATGCGGGCTCCTTTTGTAAGACCCCCCTCCCCAGACTGAACCGGGTTCAGGGAGGGGGGATCTTACTGCCCAAAGAGGACTACCCAGCTCTTTCCGGGTGGCGACGTCCCACCCTCTCAAGCGCTGAGCGGTCTCTTTGTCAGGCACGAGAATCATCACAACACATCAGAACGCACAGCAGAAGTAATCGAAATAAGAAAAGCTAAGCATGCTGATTATATTACATATTTAAATATGGTCGGGGCCTATTGTTTTACAAAACATTGCCTCGAGGGCTACATAGTCTAAAACAAAAGGGAGCCCTAGGCTAGTCCTTATAATCTAGGACTCACGTCGCGGAAGATAAGGGGCGAGGCTGGGGTAATCGAACGGGCCATCTCCAAGGCTGGTATATCATCTTGTGGTGCGGGGGCTCCTCGTTGTCCCATCTCCTATGATTGGTTATAAGAAATAATCGTTAGTCACAGAGCTAAGTAGAAAATACATCCCCTCCCTAGATCCATATCCAGGGGGCGGCTAAAGTACAGAAATAAAATAGCCGAAGCAAGGAAGAGGGTTAGCAGCAGGTAAACATATATATATCTATATATATGTAGATAGGGCCTTCCGCCCTAATATCCGTAATCGCGCCGTATGGTAAATACGCAACACTATTTCGCGCATACGCACACCCAGGTGTTCAAACCTGTACGCACACAAAAAGACCCTGTGTAGACACAGTTTAAACCGCTTTTCTTCAAGCAGGGGAGCTAACCCCGCGGGCCTCACCGATGTGGCCGTCGGTGATAGTGGCCAGTCTTGCCACTTCTGAATGTAGTCGTACCGTATCATTCAGGCCCTCCTGTACAACTTGGTGTACCAACTGGATGTGAGCGACATCCGGCGAGCCGATTTGTAGGCCGACCAGTGGAGGCAAAACTGCAGGCTCGGAGGGTGATAACCCGCTGCGCACATCTCCCTGTCGCCATGAGTCGTCAACCCACCCGCACCGGTACGAACGGTCTGCGGGCGTGACCAACCCGCCACTCCCAAACAATCTTCACCAGCTTTATATAAAAACAAGCACATAAGTGACGTGGCAATTCTACTCGACCGGTCACACGACCTCTGACCGGGAGGATTAGCGGTATGAGGGCTCCTTGCTTGGGGCTAACCTGGGAGGAGGGACTCAACTCCGGGTTTTCCCCAACTAAGGCCTCGCAGAAGGGAGGATAAGCACCACATGGTTGCCATGCCAGCTCTGCATTAGCAAATAAATTAGGCCGAAAGCAGGGGCCATAACACTAAGCAGAAATGTAGGCCGAAAGCAGAGGCCATAACAATAAGCTGAAAAGTAGGCCGAAAGCAGAGGCCGTGGTAATAAGCAGAAAAGTTGGCCGAAAGCAGAGGCCATAATGATAAACAGAAAAGTAGGCCGAAAGCAGAAGCCATAATGATAAACAGAAAAGTAGGCCGAAAGCAGAGGCCATAATGATAAACAGAAAAGTAGGCCGAAAGCAGAGGCCATAATGACAGGACCAGTGCGAGACTGGATTTAAATGAAAGTACGGAAAGTAAATGCGGGGGACCAGTGCGAGAATGGATTTAAAGGGAAGTACAGAAAGTAAATGCGGGGGACCAGTGCGAGACTGGATTTAAAGGGAAGTATAAAAAGTAAATGCGGGGGACCAGTGCGAGACTGGATTTAACGGAAAGTACGGAAAGCAGTAAAAGCATAAAAGAAAGGGTTAGTAGTCCAATCACTCCATAAGAGGAGGCTTCAATCGTCGACTCCGTTCTTTTATTATTGTCGCGGCGGGGTTAAATTTCGGCGCCGCGCCGCGATTTCGTTCCGATTTTCGCGTCGATATTCCGAGCTTAGTCGATTCCTTGGATAGATACGCATAATTTTAATAGGCATTTAAAAATATGCGTCGAGGGGGCGCCGATTCATTTCGATGAATTTCGCTCTTTTTCGGGCGTTTATTTCGCTTGTAAAATACTTTTGGGGGACCAAAATAAGAGGTCATACCTCCCAAGTTTAATAGTAGTTGTGAAATACCTTTAATTAGAGCCCTTAATTTTTGGTGATTTTTGCGAACTTATTTGGGCGTTTATTTTCTCAAAATAAACTTTATAAAGGGTTTTAAAAATATTAAATCTTTTCCTAAAATTCCCCAAAAATTACTGGAGGTGCCCCTTGGAGTGGGGCACATTTTCCATTTAGAAAGTTTCTTCTGAATATGCCCCCATTCCCCTCAGAAAAATCAAACAGGGAAGGGGCTGTTTTTGGGGTGCAAATAGCAAGGAGAAACCTGGGGGCGCCGCACCGGGCACCCTCCTTGGGTCCCCACAGCGGATCCACAGCGGATCCGCTGTGGGGGGCGCACATTTGGAGGCAGCGGGCGGGAAAATAGGTTACAGGAGCCGCCCGATCTCCTGGGGGAGATCGTGCGACTCCCGTTTAATCAACGGGAGGCGGCCGCTGCCACCGCCGGGCAGCGGCCGGCTGGGGCCAACGCCGCCACCGGTCGATGCGCCGGGGGCCGGCGACTCCTCCGGTGGTGGTCCGGCGGCCTGGCGCCGTCGGCCCCCGCCGGGGGAGGGCGAATAAGGAGGCGGGAGGCGGTGGCGCGGCCTGCATGGGCCATGCAGGCCCGCTGCGCCGCCGCCTCCGCTGGGAGGGCACCGGTGCCGCCCCCGGTCGGTGCGCCGGGGGCCGGCGCCCACTCCGGTTGTGGTCCGGCGGTCTGGCGCCGCCGGACTCCACCGGAAAAAGGAGCAGGAGACGACGGGGTGGCGCGGCGCAGCCTGCATGGGTCATGCAGGCTCGCTGCGCCGCAGCCGCCTCGGCCAGGGCCCTCCCTGCCGCCCCTGGTCGGGGCGCCGGGGAGGGGCAGACCTCCGGCGGGGGGTCCGGCGGCCTGGCGCCGCCGGCCGCCGCCGGGGGAGGGGTTTTAACCCTTACAGGAAAAAGGAGAGGGGGAGGCCACGGGTGCCGCCAGGGCTGCGTCCTCCGGCGGCCCGACCGCCTCCCCTGCGCCGGCGTCGAGGTCCCTGGGAGGGGACCTACCTCCCCCACCGCCACCACCGGCGCTGGGGGAGAGGGCTTCCACGGCCAGCTTCCTCCCCGAGCCTTGCAAGGCTCGGGGCGGCGGCCGGCTGCGCTCCGGCGACGGGGAGAGGGTTGGCCTCCTCCGGGAGATAGGAAGGAGGAGGGGGAGGTTCTACCTGAGGGTGAGGGGCTCGGGTGGTGGAGGGGCGGCCGGCCATGAGGAAGGAGGAGGAGGTGGCTCTGCTGGGTGGCTTGCTCCGGCAAGGTGGAGGAGGAGGAGGGTGGGTCGGTGGCAGGGAGAGGCTGAGAGGGAGAGTGAGTGGGGTGGGGGGTTTGAGAGGGGCTGCCCCTTCCTTTTATAGGAAGGGGTAGCTCCCCCCCCCCCCCCCCCCCCCCCCTCTCCTTCTTTTCCCCCACGTGGGGATAAGGGAGGGGGAGATATTTTCTCCCCCTCCCCTCCCTTCTCTCTCTCCTGCCCACTTTGCCCCAAATAGGGGCTGCCTATTCATGGGCAACCCCTTTTCTTGGGGGGGGGGGGGGGGGGGGGGGGGGGCTTTCTTTCTCTCCCCCCCTTTTTCTTTAGCAAATTCGAGTTTTTTTTTGGGGGGGGGGGGGGGGGGGGTGGCGGGGGTTGACCAAGTCAACTTAGGGCGGGGTCCTCCTTGGCCCCTCGGGGTCCAATAAGAGTTGTCGGGGCCGATGCCGGGATCGTGTGCTTTATATCTTGTGCGTTGTACTGAGGCGATCTGCATAGTCCTAAAATGGCATACTCTCCATACGATCTTGAATCGAGGCCCAACGAATTCCGTTGCGCTCGTATTGTTCATACGAGTCTAACGAAACTGACGGAAGTCGATTCGGGGTTCGTATGGTTACTATTCATAATAACGAGGTAGTGGCGCGCTACGACACCCGAAATGGTCGTTTTCTCCAAACGACCTCGGATCGAAGTGCAACGAATTCCGTTGCGCTCGTACTGTTCATATGAGTCTAACGGAACTGACGGAAGTCAATTCGGGGTTCGTACGGTCACTATTCATAATAATGAGGTAGTGGCGCGCTACGATACCCGAAATGGTCGTTTTCTCCAAACGACCTCGGATTGAAGTGCAACGAATTCCGTTGCGCTCGTATTGTTCATACGAGTCTAACGGAACTGACAGAAGTCAATTCGGGGTTCGTACGGTCACTATTCATAATAATGAGGTAGTGACGCGCTACGATACTCGAAATGGTCGTTTTCTCCCAACGACCTCGGATTGAAGTGCAACGAATTCTGTTGCGCTCGTATTGTTCATACGAGTCTAACGGAACTGACGGAAGTCAGTTCGGGGTTCATCTGGTCACTATACCCCAATGACTTAGTTGCGGCGCGTAACATTACTTAAAATGGTAGATTTCTACTGCTCGGACCTACTTTTATTGGGCTCACTAGGGTCTAGTGGCCCAATAAAAGTCGGGATGTTACAATCCAATAAAAATAAAGATATTTTCGTCCCCGAAAATTGGCTAAAGTAGGGGTTTAAAGGATATACCTGGGGGAAGAGTGCCGGGTATTTTTCTCGAACGAGCGTCTCTGGTTCCCAAGTAAACTCTTCGCGTCCACAGTTTGACCACAAGATCTTGACCATCGTGATGGTTTTGTTTCGCAGTTCTTTGATCTTGGAGTCCACTGTAACACCTCCCCTGCAATGATCATATAACATGGGTCCGGCCGGGACCCCACATCATATAACCGCCACAGCATCAATATTAAAAGATGATATTAACTACCCATTCTCAAAACTCAGACAACAAAGCGGAAACAAACATAAAACATAGAGATTGTCCACACTACATAGGAGTCCAACTGGTCTTAAGGTCATACAAAACCACAGTCCAAATCACCAAACATTCAACACAAAAGGACGTCACAACAAAAGGGGACAGATAGTAGTTTTACCTAAACTACCTCGGCATGCAAGCCGGTTACAACAAAATGTAATATTAGAAATGCATGAAGACAAGGTAAACACTTCATGAGGCTTTAGGCCTTTTTGGCCGGCGCGCTGGGTCCAGCCTGCGAATCTTGCCATGCAACCAAATCACAAAGAGCGGTAAACGAGGGTCAGCTATGGCTGACCACAAACGGTGTAACAACATCCCTCCTCCCGGCCGTCCTAGCGGACCGCGGGGAACTACTTCACCCTGCAAGTCAGCACTTCGTATGCAAATGTACATAAAGAAAAGCAACATAAATACAGGCATGAGTGTCACAAACATCATCCACGTTTCTATGTTGAGCAGGTAATAAAAGGGGCCTATCAATGCAAAATGAATGCAAACCCGGGTTTCACCCAAGGCACCCCAAAGCGTATGAATCTATCACATCATCATAAATCATCATCACATCACAAACACAAGGGTACTTATCATTTCCCCGCAAGGGCATCATAACCCAAGGCCAAGAGCTCTCGCTGAGACCCACCTCGCCTGGCTCACCATGCCATCGGGCTTGTCTAACAGCTCACACGCTCGGGCCGCCAACAACACACCAAGACCGATACTAAGAATTCTGGCTAACCAAAACGTCCCAAGGCCCTGGACTTACTCTCGGGACAACGTCCACCGATTGCCTCGCCCGGCGACCGTCAACGGACTCATCCGTAGCACAGACATTCTCGTCAGTCAACAATCGAAGGGACTAATCTTGCCGGGACACTCTCCACACGTGAATCTCAGTCTTCACGGGATAGCCAGCCGACCACAAAGACCAATCGCGCCTTCGCACAACACTAGGCATCACAAGCCCCATATTCCGCACATTATTTCTCCGCCCTAAACCCAACATTCGTTACCACACGAAGCTACAAGGGCATCACAACGACGAGTTCGCCGTATTCGGATTTCTAACAAAACCCCTAAAATGCGCGTAAATCAACATCACCGAATCGGACCAACGACCACAAATCCGGCTTCACCCACAAAGCCTAATCCGCTAACGGAGCGGATCTCTAGTGCAAATCATGTCGGGGACGGACTCAATCAACCCGATGGTTCCTTTTGAACCAAGGCGACCCGGATCCCTCTCACTCGACGGATCCGGTGCCAAAATGCAGAAATTAAAGGGATGCCATGCACGCATCCTAAAGACCGGGAGGAGAAATGTCGTTACCTTTTGAGATCTCCTCCTTGCCATGAGAAGCTTGCAAACAAACGATAGAGAAGAAGCGCATCGACGCCCTCTAAGCGTTGCCGGTCTCGGATCGGCGAACGGAGCTCCGAAGCTCCGGCAATGGCGGATTCTCCTTCTCCTTCCTCCTTGCCTCCTCCTCCTTTCTCCAACCTAAGAGAGAGAAATTACTTGGAAATATGAGGGTTTAACTCCTCTACCAAGACCTAAAACCCCCCAGCCAACCATCGCAGCCGTTGGATCAAATCCCAAGATTTTTGGACGGCCGGATCGTCATCCCCGTCACTTTTCGCGGAGCAGAATAAACAGTGCGCACGAGCAGCGGCGCACGGTCAGTGATCGTGCGCGGCCAACATCCCCTGATCGTGCGCTACACGATCAGCCGACCTTCAACTCTTGTGAATTAACGCACGATCAGGCGCACGACCACTGGTCGTGCGCGAAGGAGGCCAGTGAGCGTGCGCGAAGAACCTGCTATGGAATTTTCAGCCTATTCCGAGCGCGACGCTACCACTCCGCCTACCTCGCTGGACTATGGTTTTTGGGGTGTTACAACTCCACCCCCCTTAAAAGAATTTCGTCCTCGAAATTTCAGAATTTAAACAGGAAAATCATAAAGCTTACCTGGAGCAAAAAGTTCTGGGAAATCCTCCCGCATCGCTTGCTCACGCTCCCAAGAGAATTCGTCTCGCCCGCAGTTGTCCCATCGCACCTTTACAAGTTTGACTTCCTTGTTGCGCAACTGCCGGACTTCCGAATCCTCCACGCAAACCGGACGAACCCTCGTCCCCAAATCCTCCATCACCGGCACCGTCGCCGCTTCGACTACGACGCTCGGCTCCACCAGAGCTTTCCTCAACACAGAGACGTGGAAGACATCATGTAATCCACTCAGCTCTGCGGATAACGCCAAACGATAGGCTGCTTCGCCTATACGTTCCGTGACCTCGACGGACCCAGATACCGCAGACTCAACTTCTTGAGTCGCCGTACCCGCGAAACACCCTTGAACGGCTTGATCTTCAGGTAGACCATGTCGCCCACTGCAAACTTTACATTTCTGTGGCGCGCGTTGAAATACTTCGCTTGTCGATCCTGAGCAACCTTCATGCGCTCCTGAATCGTCCGCACAATCTCGCAAGCATCTTCCACCGCTTGCTTTCCCAAAAGCTTAGTGTCTCCCACCTCTGCCCAAGACATCGGCGTTCGACACTTCCTTCCATACAAAGCTTCATAGGGCGCCATTTTGATACTCGCCTGGAAGCTATTGTTATAGGCGAACTCCACCATGAAAAGGTGGTCTTCCCAACCTTTACCAAAGTCGAGAGCACACATTCTCAACATGTCCTCCATCGTACGGTTCGTTCGCTCTGTCTGACCATCGGTCTGCGGATGGAACGCGGTACTAAACTTGAGCTTTGTGCCTAAGCTCTTCTGTACTAGCCTCCAGTCCTTCGAAGTGAAACACCCATCGCGATCACTAACGATGCTCTTCGGAATCCCGTGCAACCGCACAATGTTTTGAACATAGAGCTCCACGAGCTTCTCCACGCTATCGCCCTTCTGATTCGGAATGAAGTGAGCCACCTTTGTCAGGCGATCCACTATCACCCAAATCGCATCGTTACCCTGCTGCGATCGAGGCAACCCATGTACAAAATCCATGGAGATGTCATCGAACTTCCATTCGGGAAAGGGAAGAGGCTTCAAGAACCCACCGGGCCTTTGGCACTCAGCCTTCACCAAGGCACAAGTCTGACATCGGCTCACGTACTCGGCTACATCCCGCTTCATCCCAGGCCACCAAAAAGATTTCTTCAAATCCGCGTACATCTTTGTACTTCCTGGATGAACGGAGAACTTCGTAAAGTGAGCTTCAAACATCAACTCCTCGCGAAGCTTGCCAAAGCGCGGAACACAGATCCTTCCGTCTCTCTTCAGAATTCCACCAACCATCTCCAAAGCCGTGCCTTCGCTTTGCTGAGCCTCCAACACCAACTGTTGGCACTCCTCGTCCGCACTGGTCGCCTCTTGGATTCGATCTGTTATATCACACTGCATTTCAATCCAGTTCAAACGAGCTACGCTAGACTCACCTCTAGCCACACAAGAAATGTCAAGAGACTCCAAGTCTCGAATCAAACGCTCGTTATGCGCCTCCATCCAATTACCTTGCCCGGAGTACTTCCTACTCAAGGCATCCGCCACCACGTTGGCTTTACCCGGCGTATACTGAATCTCCACGTCGTAGTCCCCAAGGAACTCGACCCATCTACGCTGGCGCATATTCAAATCCTTTTGGTCTAGAAGATACCTCACTCTTTTGTGATCCGTGAAGATCTCCACCTTCGCACCATAAACGTAGTGCCGCCACAATTTTAGCGTAAAGATTACCGCCGCCAACTCCAGATCATGGACGGGATAATTCTTCTCATGAGTCTTTAACTGCCTTGACCCATAAACGATCACCTTGCCGTGCTGCACTAGCACGCAACCCAACCCGCAACCTGACGCGTCGCTGAAAATCTGAAATCCTTCTGTCCCACTAGGAAGACTAAGGATTGGAGCAGACATCAACCTTTCCTTCAAATTCTCAAATGCACGGGCACACTCCGGTGTCCATACGAACCTTTGGTCCTTGCGAGTGAGAGTGGTGAGGGGCAGCGCCATCCGCGAAAAGTTCTCCACGAACCTTTTATAATAACCGGCTAGTCCAAGGAAACTCCGGACTTCCGCCACGGTTCTCAATACAGTCCAATTCCTAATGGCTTCAATCTTCGCTGGATCTACCGCCACCCCATCTCCACTAATTACGTGACCCAAGAAAGCCACCTTCTCGATCCAAAACTTACATTTTGAGAACTTAGCATAAAGCTGATTCTCCCTTAGAGTCTGCAATACTTGCCTCAAGTGAGACTCATGCTCTGTCTCCGATTTTGAATACACCAAAATATCATCAATAAACACCACCACGAACGAATCTAAGAACGGGCGAAAAACCCTGTTCATCAAATCCATGAACACAGATGGCGCGTTCGTCAGTCCGAACGACATCACTGAAAACTCATAGTGTCCATACCGAGTCCCAAACGCTGTCTTGGCAACGTCCTCTTCTCGAATCTTCAACTGGTAGTACCCCGATTTCAAATCCAACTTGGAGTACACCACCGACCCCACTAACTGGTCGAACAAATCATCGATTCGGGGAATCAGATATTTATTCTTGACGGTCAACTTATTTAGCTCACGGTAGTCAATGCACAACCGCATACTTCCGTCCTTTTTCTTCACAAACAATACCGGCGCGCTCCACGGCGAAGAGCTGGGCCTAATGTACCCTTACTCTAACAACTCTTGCAACTGAACCTTTAACTCAGCCAGTTCCTTCGGTGCCATCCTAAACGGAGAACGCGACACCGACCTCGCACCCGGTACCAACTCGATCGAAAAATCGATCTCACGCTGAGGGGGTGCTCCCGGAAGCTCCTCGGGGAAAACGTCCTCAAATTCTTCCACCACCGGAACTTCTCCAATGGCCAACTTTGTGGAGTGAGTCTCCAACAAAGCCAAAAATGCCTCGCCTCCTTGGTTTACCGCACGCCTCATTTGCACGGCGGAAATCAGGGAGCAAGCAACTCCGCTTAGGCCTTCGAACTTGACCTCTGCTCTACCTTCTCCTCTCAGGGTTACCACCTTCAACTGGCAATCGATACTTGCTCGCTGCGCGGGAAGCCAGTCCATCCCTAAGATAACGTCGAATTCGGCTAGTGGCAGAATCGCTGCTACCAACATGAAATCATAATCGCCAATTTGCATCACAATGCGTCCCTTCCTCATGGTAGTCATGAAAGACCCATTCGGCATACGCACACTCAGCTCCACTTCTGCCTCTACGGACTCAGCACCAATCTTCCGGATAAAACTTTCCGCAAGAAAAGAGTGTGACGCCCCTGTGTCGAACAACACTCGAGAGGGGTAGCCCGAAACTAGCACGAAACCTAACCACGTGCAAAAATAAACATAAAAGGCCGCAACCTACACTATAGTAACAAACGAAAACTTAAACTTTTTGTACCTATCACCACGTCGGGTTGACGTATCGCCTCCTGTTGCCCAAGATTATACGCTCTCGGCTGCACTGGAGGGAACCGCGAAGCACTTGACTCCGCTGCTTTCCCCTTCTCTGCAACACTAGGACCGGAACGCACCGATTGTTCCTGCCTCGGCTCCTGCTCAGCTCCGCCCTCGGTACAAAACCGACTTATGTGACCCACCTTGCCGCACCTGTAACAAGTAAACGGACCTTTGGAGCGGAACTCTCCCGAAGGTGCGCCACTTCTCTCCCCAGGCCTACTAGGACGGGGCTTATTCTTCCATCGGCTGCCCTCGGACTTCCACTGAGACTGGGACTGAGAAGGCTTTCCTTCTCCCCGCTTTGCCGCAACACCCTTTCGCCGTTGGGTTCGCTCCAAGTCGCTCTCCAGTGTGCGAGCGGCTTCGACCAATTCATTGAATCCCGCATTCTTCAAGGTTATGAGTGGTTGCCTTAAATTTTCTCTCAACGCTTGATAGAAGAGATTATCCCTCTCTTCATCATCTGCCATGGTCGTTCCCGCATAACGACCCAAACGAGTGAACTCTTGCAGATATTCATCCACTGTCTTCTCCCGTTGCACCAAATGCAGAAACTGCCGCTGCAGTGCTAACCTTGTCGAAGTCGGAATATAACGCTTTAGGAAAGCGTTCCCGAACTCCTCCATGGTCGGAACACGCCCAACAAAATAGCGACCGTTATGGTTCACCCACCACAACTTCGCATCGCCCTCCAACATAAAATTCGCAAAGTGAGACTGCCTCTCAGCTGGGGTCTCAGCTGCCTTCAAGAGCTCCTGGATCCTCGAAAGCCAATCCTCGACATCCGTTGGAGTGCCCACTCCCTTGAATGTCGGAGGGTGGAAACTCAAGAAGTATTTCATGAATCGATCACCCATCGGAATAGCTCTCTCCGCTATTGGCTCTGCTTGCCTCACTTCGACATCCGGTGTAGCCGGCGTAGCCGCCGGAGTAACAGGAGTCGCAACTTGCACCACCGGTGTCGGAACCCGTGGCATCGCTCCAGCTTGGGCCGCTACCATTGCTTCCGCTAGCATGCGACAGAAATCAGCCGGGGACAGGCCCACATTCACGAGGCCCGGAGCAGTCGCACTGCTTCCCGAAGGCTCCTCTTGCCTCCTCGACGTCCCCGCATCGTCGCCAACATCCTAGCATAAGCAAGGAAAAAGACTTATCAAGCTCTATTCGCAAGACTCAAACGCAAGGATACTCATGATCCCGCACAGTACTCCTATGTGGACAATCTCTTACGCGATCCAAATACACTAGACCTCGCAAGAATACTCAAACCTCGCTCTGATACCAAATTGTAACACCTCCCCTGCAATGATCATATAACATGGGTCCGGCCGGGACCCCACAGCATATAACCGCCACAGCATCAGTATTAAAAGATGATATTAACTACCCATTCTCAAAACTCAGACAACAAAGCGGAAATAAACATAAAACACAGAGATTGTCCACACTACATAGGAGTCCAACTGGCCTTAAGGCCATACAAAATCACAGTCCAAATCACCAAACATTCAACACAAAAGGACGTCCCAACAAAAGGGGACAGATAGTAGTTTTACCTAAACTACCTCGGCATGCAAGCCGGTTACAACAAAATGTAATATTAGAAATGCATGAAGACAAGGTAAACACTTCATGAGGCTTTAGGCCTTTTTGGCCGGCGCGCTGGGTCCAGCCTGCGATTCTTGCCCTGCAACCAAATCACAAAGAGCGGTAAACGAGGGTCAGCTATGGCTGACCACAAATGGTGTAACAACATCCCTCCTCCCGGCCGTCCTAGCGGACCCCGGGGAACTACTTCACCCTGCAAGTCAGCACTTCGTATGCAAATGTACATAAAGAAAAGCAGCATAAATACAGGCATGAGTGTCACAAACATCATCCACGTTTCTATGTTGAGCAGGTAATAAAAGGGGCCTATCAATGCAAAATGAATGCAAACCCGGGTTTCACCCAAGGCACCCTAAAGCGTATGAATCTATCACATCATCATACATCATCATCGCATCACAAACACAAGGGTACTTATCATTTCCCCGCAAGGGCATCATAACCCAAGGCCAAGAGCTCTCGCTGAGACCCACCTCACCTGGCTCACCATGCCATCGGGCTTGTCTAAAAGCTCACACGCTCGGGCCGCCAACAACACACCAAGACCGATACTAAGAATTCTGGCTAACCAAAATGTCCCAAGGCCCTGGACTTACTCTCGGGACAACGTCCACCGATTGCCTCGCCTGGCAACCGTCAACGGACTCATCCGTAGCACAGACATTCTCGTCAGTCAACAATCGAAGGGATTAATCTTGCCGGGACACTCTCCACACGTGAATCTCAGTCTTCACGGGATAGCCAGCCGACCACAAAGACCAATCGCGCCTTCGCACAACACTAGGCATCACAAGCCCCATATTCCGCACATTATTTCTCCGCCCTAAACCCAACATTCGTTACCACACGAAGCTACAAGGGCATCACAACGACGAGTTCGCCGTATTCGGATTTTTAACAAAACCCCTAAAATGCGCGTAAATCAACATCACCAAATCGGACCAACGGCCACAAATCCGGCTTCACCCACAAGCCTAATCCGCTAACGGAGCGGATCTCTAGTGCAAATCATGTCGGGGACGGACTCAATCAACCCGATGGTTCCTTTTGAACCAAGGCGACCCGGATCCCTCTCACTCGATGGATCCGGTGCCAAAATGCAGAAATTAAAGGGATGCCATGCACGCATCCTAAAGACCGGGAGGAGAAATGTCGTTACCTTTTGAGATCTCCTCCTAGCCATGAGAAGCTTGCAAACAAACGGTGGAGAAGAAGCGCCTCGACGCCCTCTACGCGTTGCCGGTCTCGGATCGGCGAACGGAGCTCCGAAGCTCCGGCAATGGCGGATTCCCCTTCTCCTTCCTCCTTGCCTCCTCTTCCTTTCTCCAACCTAAGAGAGAGAAATGACATGGAAATATGAGGGTTTAACTCCTCTACCAAGACCTAAAACCCCCCAGCCAACCATCGCAGCCGTTGGATCAAATCCCAAGATTTTTGGACGGCCGGATCGTCATCCCCGTCACTTTTCGCGGAGCAGAATAAACAGTGCGCACGAGCAGCGGCGCACGGTCAGTGATCGTGCGCGGCCAACATCCCCTGATCGTGCGCTACACGATCAGCCGACCTTCAACCCTTGTGAATTAACGCACGATCAGGCGCACGACCACTGGTCGTGCGCGAAGGAGGCCAGTGAGCGTGCGTGAAGAACCTGCTATGGAATTTTTAGCCTATTCCGAGCGCGACGCTACCACTCCGCCTACCTCGCTGGACTATGATTTTTGGGGTGTTACATCCACTATCTTCACTGGTTCGAGTTGGACGGATCGGTCGGATTGTACTGATGTTGGTGATACAGGGAGATGTTGCTCGGGTTGGCGGAGTACGCGTCTCAGCGAGGAGACGTGAAACACGTCGTGGAGGTTCCCCAGTTCAGCCGGTAGGGCTAGTCTATAGGCCACCGGGCCAATTCTTTCGATGACTTGATATGGGCCTAGATAGCGGGGGTCCAGCTTTTTCTGCTTCTTTATTCGGGATATCCCATGCATCGGCTTAATTTTCAAGAAAACCATATCTCCTACTTGGAACTCCACTTGCCGATGACGTGCGTCGTAATATTTGGCTTGCCGGCTCTGCACTTCTAGCATACGTTCCCGGATTAACCTTATTGCGGCAGTGGTATCGTCTATGTAGGTGACCCCCAAGGCTTCGGGGTCCTCATCCTGTGCCCAAGATAGTGGGGTCCGACAGCGTCTTCCGTAGAGGGCTTCATAAGGCGCCATCTTGATGCTTGCCTGAAAGCTGTTGTTATATGAAAATTCCACCAGAGGTAGTAACTGCTCCCATGGCTCGTTGTGTTCCACTATGCATAATCGGAGAAGATCTTCCATCGTCCGGTTCATTCTTTCCGTCTGCCCATCGGTTTGGGGGTGGAAGGCGGTGCTAAATGCCAATCTGGTTCCTAGATAAGCTTGCACTCTTCTCCATTCCTTCGATGTAAAGCGCCCGTCGCGGTCCGAGACGATCGATTTGGGTATTCCATGAAATCGGACTACCTGCTCAATAAATAGTCTGGCTAATATGTCGACACCGTCGCCTTGCCGGTTCGGGATGAATCGGGCTACCTTGGTGAGGCGGTCTACTACGACCCATATGGAGTCGTCACCTGCACGAGATCGGGGTAAGCCATGGACAAAATCCATGGAAATATCCTCGAACTTCCATTCTGGTATGGGCAGGGGTTGTAGTAGGCCCCCTGGGCTTCGACACTCTGCCTTGACCAGTTGACAGGTCTGGCAGTGCGCAACATAGTTGGTGACATCCCTCTTCATTCCTGGCCAGTATAAAGTCCTTCGTAGGTATGTATACATCTTCACTACTCCTAGGTGTATTGAGTACCTTGTCTGGTGTGCTTCGCGAAGGATCTCTTCCTGAATTCCCTCTGCTGCGGGGATGAATATGCGGTGTCTGAACTGCAGGATGCCGTCATACAAATTGTAGTCCTCCTGTGCACTATGTTGCAAGGCCTGAATAATCGGGGCTGCTTCCACGTCGATCATCTGTGCTTCTCTTATCCTGTCCCTGATGTCGCACTGAATCTCCATCCAGTAGAGTTGGGCCTGGTATTCCATCGGATTCCTACCGGTGATGAGGATAATATCCAGTTCCGCCAAGGATTCGACTAATTCCTCCGGTACCATTTCTAACCAACTCCCGGTCCTCGGAGGCTGCCGACTCAGGGCATCTGCAACCTTATTAGCCTTGCCGGGGTGGTACCGAAGGGCGAAGTCGTAATCGCAGAGAAATTCCAACCACCGGCGTTGTCGGAGGTTCAGCTCCTTCTGGGTGAAGACATACTTGAGGCTCTTATGATCGGAGAAAATCTCGCATCGTACCCCGTAGAGGTAGTGTCTCCAAACCTTTAATGCGAAAACTACCGCCCCCAGTTCCAGATCGTGGGTGGCGTAGTTTAGTTCGTGCGGCTTGAGCTGACGTGAGGCGTAGGCAACTACCTTGCCATGTTGCATAAGCACGGCTCCCAATCCTTTCAGAGAGGCATCAGCATAGATCTGGAAGCCCTCAGTTCCTGAGGGGAGAGTCAGGATCGGGGCCGATATCAGCCGGTTCTTCAGTTCGATGAACGCTGCTTCGCACTCGGGAGACCACTGGAATGTCACATCCTTTTTGGTGAGGGAGGTAAGCGGTAACGCAATCTTGGAGAATCCTTCGACGAACTTACGGTAGTAGCCGGCGAGGCCAAGGAAACTTCAGATGTCTGCCGCTGTCTTAAGTGGCGGCCAATCTCGTACCGCTTGTACTTTGGCTTGATCCACTGCTACCTCGTTCTTGTTAACTGTGTGTCCCAGAAAACCGACTTCTTCCATCCAGAACTCGCATTTGCTAAACTTGGCGAACAGCAAGTGCTCTCTTAGCTTAAGCAGAACCATTTGGAGATGCCTGGAGTGATCGGTTTTGTTCTTCGAGTAGATGAGGATATCATCTATGAAGACTATTACGAAATGATCCAGGAAGGGTTTAAATACAGTATTCATTAAAGCCATGAAGGCGGACGGGGCATTGGTTAACCCAAATGGCATTACCATGAACTCGTACAGTCCATAGCGGGAGCTGAAGGCGGTCTTGGGAATGTCCTCTTCTCGCACTCTGAGTTGATAGTAGCCGGATCTTAAATCCATCTTGGAAAAGACGGACGCGCCTTGCAGCTGATCGAACAATTCATCTATCCGGGGTAGGGGATAGGTATTCCGGACAGTGAGTTTATTCAATTCTCTGTAGTCAATGCAGAGACGCAGAGATCCATCCTTCTTTTTAACAAACAGTACTGGGGCTCCCCAGGGCGAAGTACTAGGACGTACAAATCCTGCGTCGACTAACTCTTGTAGTTGAATCTTGAGCTCGGCCAGTTCCCCCGGGGCCATCCGGTACGGTGCTCGGGATACTGGTCGGGCTCCTTGAGTAAGTTCGATTTGGAAGTCCACTTCCCATTGCGGGGGCAACCCGGGAAGGGACTCTGGGAAGATATCTGGGAAGTCCCTGATCACAGGCACTTTAGCGAGTACTTGTGTCGTGTCTTCCATCTCAAAGTAGATTAGGTACACCTCGTCCTTCCGTCGAACTGCCTTGACGGTTTGTGCAGATGTTAAGATAATGCGGGTGACAGAGGGTATACCTGCTAGCGTAATAAATTGCCCATTCGGATTCTGGAGGCGGATTTCTCGAGTTGAATAATTGATTTGGGCGCTGTGCTCGGCCAACCAATCCATCCCCAGAATGATGTCGAATCCGGTTATTGCCAAAACGGTTGCGTTGACTTCGAATTCTATGTCTCCTAGCATTGCTTGGAAGGAACACTTTTCGGTGGAAGTCATATCTGATCCATCCGGGAGTCGTATTCGGATTGACATCCCGGATGATCGCACCGTGTTCTCCTTGTCGGCGATGAAGTTTTGTACAACGAAAGAATGTGTGGCGCCGGTATCGAACAGTATTTTAGCGGGATGACCTTCTACCAAAAGTAAGCCTGATAACATATATATATTATGATCATAAGCTTTTCACAGATATACATGAGTAGGGATGACATATACAAAAGTCCTAATATATAAAGCTATAACATCTCCTAGGATATCATACTACCGGAAGTAGATACCTATCACTACGTCAGGAGCAGGACCGTGCTGAAGATCCAACGAGTATGCCTCGAGCGGTGCTGCTCTGCCCTGCCTATCCGTCTCCCTCCTGCCTGCGGGACGTCCTTTGCGTCCACCTCGTCCTCTCTCCGCCGCTCTCTGTACTGCTCCTAAACCGGGTCTCCCGGTAGCCTGCGGGCAGAAGGCTCGTACATGCTCAGGCTGCTGGCATAGGTAGCAGTTCCCTGCGAAGGGAACATCTCATCGTGCGGCTGGGACGACCTGAGGTGCTGGGGCTGGGGGTGCTGGTCGGGGCTGGGGTGCTGGTCGGGGCTGGGGTGCCTGCCTATATGGCTGGTGACGCTGACGCTGTCTCCCATCTCGGCCCTGAGTTTGGGGAACACCTACGTGTCCCCTCCGCTGCTGGGCTACCATCCGCTGATCCATCTCTAGAGCGGTGGCATGTGAGGCGATCGTGTGGAAGGATGCCTGGGAAATCATGATCAGGGCCTGACGGAGGTCATCTCGTAATCCCCGGTAAAATCTGGCCGCCCTGTCCTTATCCGTACCTGCTAAGGTCCCGGCGAAGCGGGCCAGGTGGATAAACTCTCTCTGGTAGTCTGGAACCATCCTATCTCCCTGCCTGATCTGCAGGAACCGCTCCTTGAGTGCCATCCGGTCTGCATCCGAAATGAAATGCTCTAAGAAGGCCTCTGAGAACTCCCCCCAGAGGATCGTGCTGAGTGGTCGTCCTCTGAAGGTAGAGCGGCTAGCGGCCCTCCACCAGTCCCGGGCATAGCCCTCCAGCATGGTCACCACCAGGGACACTGCGGCTACTGCGGGGCACATCATCCCTACTAGAAGCTCCTCTACCCTCTCCACCCACTCCTCGGCCTGAATAGCTGACTCGGTACCTCGGAAGCTGGGGGGCCTTAGCCCCCGGAATGTCGTCAGAAGGTCGGTGGGTACGGTGGCCTGCTGGGGTGGCCGTAGGGTGGATGTCTGGAACGCGGCTAACAATGCTATCAAGGTCCGTCCCAGCTCTGTATCCCCGAACGGAACTGTGGCTGGAGTGGCCGAGGGTGGTGGTGGAGTGGTAGGGTGGTACTGATCCCTGGAGGAGGATCTCCCGTTACTCGACTCGGGTATCTGGAGAAGTAACAAAACGAACATCAGTACTTGCAAAAATAAGGGAATTTTGCAGGACTGAAACGAAAGCGGAAAGCGTGCGGGTGTACTACCGTGCAGTCTCGAATCCTTAACATTAAACCTAAAGGGTCTACCAGGCTTCCGCTGCGTGGTTCGTCCCGAACCAAGAAACGGAACCGGGAACGGGAGGATCGAAAGACTGCCCCATGTGGTCGGATCGTGGTCGCTCTGATCCATTTGTAAGACCCCCCCCCCCCCCCCCCTCCCCAGACTGAACCGGGTTCAGGGAGGGGGGATCTTACTGCCCAAAGAGGACTACCCAGCGCTTTCCGGGTAGCGACGTCCCACCCTCTCAAGCGCTGAGCGGTCTCTTTGTCAGGCACGAGAATCATCACAACACATCAGAACGCACAGCGGAAGCAATCGAAATAAGAAAAGCTAAGCATGCTGATTATATTACATATTTAAATATGGCCGGGGCCTATCGTTTTATAAAACATTGCCTCGAGGGCTACATAGTCTAAAACAAAAGGGAGCCCTAGGCTAGTCCTTATAATCTAGGACTCACGTCGCGGAAGATAGGGGGCGAGGCTGGGGTAATCGAACGGGCCATCTCCAAGGCTGGTATATCATCCAGTGGTGCGGGGGCTCCTCGCTGTCCCATCTCCTGTGGTTGGTTATAAGAAATAACCGTTAGTCACAGAGCTAAGTAGAAAATACATCCCCTCCCCGGATCCATATCCAGGGGGCGGCTAAAGTACAGAAATAAAATAGCTGAAGCAAGGAAGAGGGTTAGCAGCAGGTAAACATATATATATATCTATATATAGATAGGGCCTTCCGCCCTAATATCCGTAATCGCGCCGTATGGTAAATACGCAACACTATTTCGCGCATACGCACACCCAGGTGTTCAAACCCGTACACACACAAAAAGACCCTGTGTCGACACAGTTTAGACCGCTTTTCTTCAAGCAGGGGAGCTAACCCCGCGGGCCTCACCGATGTGGCCGTCGGTGACAGTGGCCAGTCTTGCCACTTCTGAATGTAGTCGTACCGTATCATTCAGGCCCTCCTGTACAACTTGGTGTACCAACTGGATGTGAGCAACATCCGGCGAGCCGATTTGTAGGCCGACCAGTGGAGGCAAAACTGCAGGCTCGGAGGGTGATAACCCGCTGCGCACATCTCCCTGTCGCCATGAGTCGTCAACCCACCCGCACCGGTACGAACGGTCTGCGGGCGTGACCAACCCGCCACTCCCAAACAATCTTCACCCGCTTTATATAAAAACAAGCACATAAGTGACGTGGCAATTCTACTCGACCGGTCACACGACCTCTGACCGGGAGGATTAGCGGTATGAGGGCTCCTTGCTTGGGGCTAACCTGGGAGGAGGGACTCAACTCCGGGTTTTCCCCAACTAAGGCCTCGCAGAAGGGAGGATAAGCACCACATGGTTGCCATGCCAGCTCTGCATTAGCAAAAAAATTAGGCCGAAAGCAGGGGCCATAACACTAAGCAGAAATGTAGGCCGAAAGCAGAGGCCATAACAATAAGCTGAAAAGTAGGCCGAAAGCAGAGGCCATGGTAATAAGCAGAAAAGTTGGCCGAAAGCAGAGGCCATAATGATAAACAGAAAAGTAGGCCGAAAGCAGAAGCCATAATGATAAACAGAAAAGTAGGCCGAAAGCAGAGGCCATAATGATAAACAGAAAAGTAGGCCGAAAGCAGAGGCCATAATGACAGGACCAGTGCGAGACTGGATTTAAATGAAAGTACAGAAAGTAAATGCGGGGGACCAGTGCGAGACTGGATTTAAAGGGAAGTACAGAAAGTAAATGCGGGGGACCAGTGCAAGACTGGATTTAAAGGGAAGTATAAAAAGTAAATGCGGGGGACCAGTGCGAGACTGGATTTAACAGAAAGTACGGAAAGCAGTAAAAGCATAATAGAAAGGGTTAGTAGTCCAATCACTCCATAAGAGGAGGCTTCAATCGTCGATTCCGTTCTTTTATTATTGTCGCGACGGGGTTAAATTTCGGCGCCGCGCCGCGATTTCGTTCCGATTTTCGCGTCGATATTCCGAGCTTAGTCGATTCCTTGGATAGATACGCATAATTTTAATAGGCATTTAAAAATATGCATCGAGGGGGCGCCGATTCATTTCGATGAATTTCGCTCTTTTTCGGGCGTTTATTTCGCTTGTAAAATACTTTTGGGGGACCAAAATAAGAGGTCATACCTCCCAAGTTTAATAGTAGTTGTGAAATACCTTTAATTAGAGCCCTTAATTTTTGGTGATTTTTGCGAACTTATTTGGGCGTTTATTTTCTTAAAATAAACTTTATAAAGGGTTTTAAAAATATTAAATCTTTTCCTAAAATTCCCCAAAAATTACTGGAGGTGCCCCTTGGAGTGGGGCACATTTTCCATTTAGAAAGTTTCTTCTGAATATGCCCCCATTCCCCTCAGAAAAATCAAACAGGGAAGGGGCTGTTTTTGGGGTGCAAATAGCAAGGAGAAACCTGGGGGCGCCGCACCGGGCACCCTCCTTGGGTCCCCACAGCGGATCCACAGCGGATCCGCTGTGGGGGGCGCACATTTGGAGGCAGCGGGCGGGAAAATAGGTTACAGGAGCCGCCCGATCTCCTGGGGGAGATCGTGCGGCTCCCGTTTAATCAACGGGAGGCGGCCGCTGCCACCGCCGGGCAGCGGCCGGTTGGGGCCGGCGCCGCCCCCGGTCGATGCGCCGGGGGCCGGCGACTCCTCCGGTGGTGGTCCGGCGGCCTGGCGCCGCCGGCCACCGCCGGGGGAGGGTGAATAAGGAGGCGGGAGGCGGTGGCGCGGCCTGCATGGGCCATGCAGGCCCGCTGCGCCGCCGCCTCCGCTGGGAGGGCACCGGTGCCGCCCCCGGTCGGTGCGCCGGGGGCCGGCGCCCACTCCGGTTGTGGTCCGGCGGTCTGGCGCCGCCGGACTCCACCGGAAAAAGGAGCAGGAGACGACGGGGTGGCGCGGCGCGGCCTGCATGGGTCATGCAGGCTCGCTGCGCCGCAGCCGCCTCGGCCAGGGCCCTCCCTGCCGCCCCTCGTCGGGGCGTCGGGGAGGGGCAGACCTCCGGCGGGGGGTCCGGCGGCCTGGCGCCGCCGGCCGCCGCCGGGGGAGGGGTTTTAACCCTTACAGGAAAAGGGAGAGGGGGAGGCCACGGGTGCCGCCAGGGCTGCGTCCTCCGGCGGCCCGACCGCCTCCCCTTCGCCGGCGTCGAGGTCCCTGGGAGGGGACCTACCTCCCAGAGCGCCACCACCGGCGCTGGGGGAGAGGGCTTCCACGGCCAGCTTCCTCCCCGAGCCTTGCAAGGCTCGGGGTGGCGGCCGGCCGCGCTCCGGCGACGGGGAGAGGGTTGGCCTCCTCCGGGAGATAGGAAGGAGGAGGGGGAGGTTCTACCTGAGGGTGAGGGGCTCGGTTGGTGGAGGGGCGGCCGGCCATGAGGAAGGAGGAGGGGGTGGCTCGGCTGGGTGGCTTGCTCCGGCAAGGTGGAGGAGGAGGAGGGTGGGTCGGTGGCAGGGAGAGGCTGAGAGGGAGAGTGAGTGGGGTGGGGGGTTTGAGAGGGGCTGCCCCTTCCTTTTATAGGAAGGGGGAGCTCCCCCCCCCCCCCTCTCCTTCTTTTCCCCCACGTGGGGATAAGGGAGGGGGAGATATTTTCTCCCCCTCCCCTCCCTTATCTCTCTCCTGCCCACTTTGCCCCAAATAGGGGCTGCCCATGGGGGGGGGGGGGGCTTTCTTTCTCTCCCCCCTTTTTCTTTAGCAAATTCGAGTTTTTTTTTTTGGGGGGGGGGGGGGGGGGGGGGGTTGACCAAGTCAACTTAGGGCGGGGTCCTCCTTGGCCCCCCGGGGTCCAATAAGAGTTGTCGGGGCCGATGCCGGGTTCGTGTGCTTTATATCTTGTGTGTTGTACTGAGGCGATCTGCATAGTCCTAAAATGGCATACTCTCCATACGACCTTGAATCGAGGCCCAACGAATTCCGTTGCGCTCGTATTGTTCATACGAGTCTAACGAAACTGACGGAAGTCGATTCGGGGTTCGTATGGTTACTATTCATAATAACGAGGTAGTGGCGCGCTACGACACCCGAAATGGTCGTTTTCTCCAAACGACCTCGGATCGAAGTGCAACGAATTCCGTTGTGCTCGTATTGTTCATACGAGTCTAATGGAACTGGCGGAAGTCAATTCGGGGTTCGTACGGTCACTATTCATAATAATGAGGTAGTGGCGCGCTACGATACCCGAAATGGTCGTTTTCTCCAAACGACCTCGGATTGAAGTGCAACGAATTCCGTTGCGCTCATATTGTTCATACGAGTCTAACGGAACTGACGGAAGTCAATTCGGGGTTCGTACGGTCACTATTCATAATAATGAGGTAGTGGCGCGCACTCCGGTGGTGGTCCGACGGTCTGGCGCCGCCGGACTCCACCGGAAAAAAGGAGCAGGAGACGACGGGGTGGCGCGGCGCAGCCTGTATGGGTCATGCAGGCTCGCTGCGCCGCCGCCGCCTCGGCCAGGGCCCTCCCTGCCGCCCCTGGTCGGGGCGCCGGGGAGGGGCAGACCTCCGGCGGGGGGGTCCGGCGGCCTGGCGCCGCCGGCCGCCGCCGGGGGAGGGGTTTTAACCCTTACAGGAAAAGGGAGAGGGGGAGGCCACGGGTGCCGCCGGGGCTGCGTCCTCCGGCGGCCCGACCGCCTCCCCTGCGCCGGCGTCGAGGTCCCTGGGAGGGGACCTACCTCCCCCAGCGCCACCACCGGCGCTGGGGGAGAGGGCTTCCACGGCCAGCTTCCTCCCCGAGCCTTGCAAGGCTCGGGGCGGCGGCCGGCGGCGCTCCGGCGACGGGGAGAGGGGTGGCCTCCTCCGGTTGATAGGAAGGAGGAAGGGGGGAGGTTCTACCTGAGGGTGAGGGGCTCGGGTGGTGGAGGGGCGGCCGGCCATGAGGAAGGAGGAGGAGGTGGCTCGACTGGGTGGCTTGCTCCGGCAAGGTGGAGGAGGAGGAGGGTGGGTCGGTGGCAGGGAGAGGCTGAGAGGGAGAGTGAGTGGGGTGGGGGGTTTGAGAGGGGTTGCCCCTTCCTTTTATAGGAAGGGGGAGCTCCCCCCCCCCCCCCCCCCCCCCCCCCCCCTCCTTTTCCCCCACGTGGGGATAAGGGAGGGGGGGATATTTTCTCCCCCTCCCCTCCCTTCTCTCTCTCCTGCCCACTTTGCCCCAAATAGGGGCTGCCTATTCATGGGCAGCCCTTTTTCTTGGGGGGGGGGGGGGGGCTTTCTTTCTCTCCCCCCCTTTTTCTTTAGCAAATTTTAGTTTTTCTTTGGGGGGGGGGGGGGGGGGGGGGGGCGGGGGTTGACCAAGCCAACTTAGGGCGGGGTCCTCATTGGCCCCCCGGGGTCCAATAAGAGTTGCCGGGTTCGTGTGCTTTATATCTTGTGCGTTGTACTGAGGTGATCTGCATAGTCCTAAAATGGCATACTCTCCATACAACCTTGAATCGAGGCCCAACGAATTCCGTTGCGCTCGTATTGTTCATACGAGTTTAACGAAACTGACGGAAGTCGATTTGGGGTTCGTATGGTTACTATTCATAATAACGAGGTAGTGGCGCGCTATGACACCCGAAATGGTCATTTTCTCCAAACGACCTCGGATCGAAGTGCAACGAATTCCGTTGCGCTCGTATTGTTCATACGAGTCTAACGGAACTGACGGAAGTCAATTCGGGGTTCGTACGGTCACTATTCATAATAATGAGGTAGTGGTGCGCTACGATACCCGAAATGGTCGTTTTCTCCAAACGACCTCGGATTGAAATGCAACGAATTCCGTTGCGCTCGTATTGTTCATACGAGTCTAACGGAACTGACGGAAGTCAATTCGGGGTTCGTACGGTCACTATTCATAATAATGAGGTAGTGGCGCGCTACGATACTCGAAATGGTCGTTTTCTCCAAACGACCTCGGATTGAAGTGCAACAAATTCCGTTGCGCTCGTATTGTTCATACGAGTCTAACGGAACTGACGGAAGTCAGTTCGGGGTTCATCTGGTCACTATACCCCCAATGACTTAGTTGCGGCGCGCAACATTACTTAAAATGGTAGATTTCTACTGCTCGGGCCTACTTTTATTGGGCTCACTAGGGTCTAGTGGTCCAATAAAAGTCGGGATGTTACACCTTTTTCCTGAACACCCAATTTGAACTGATCGCTTTGGCTCCCTTTGGTAAGGTAACCAAATCCCACGTCTTGTTCTTCTGAAGAGACTCCATCTCTTCCTCCATGACAGCTTTCCACTGCGAGCTATCTCTGCTCTCTATAGCTTCACGAAAGGAACAAAGATCTGAGGAGATTACCTGAAATGTGTATGCTACAGTGTCCTGTAGCCTGAGAGGCAGTCGGACCTCTCTCCTAGACTTGCCTCTGGTAATCGAATACGGCTCCGCCTCGGTAGGTTGCATAGTGTCAGTATCCTCCGGGTCGGAGGAATCATCGTCGTCAGCTTTGTCATTTCCTTCCAGCTCCACCTCCACTGGTGTGACTGGAGTCTTCTCCACCTCTTTAGAATGAGACTGAGATTTCTTTAGCATAGAGGCCTCATCAAAGATAACATCGCGCTTGACCTCCACCTTCTTGGTGTCAGGGTTCCACAGCTTGAACCCCTTTGTGCCGGCCTTCTGGCCCAGATAGATGCACCTCTTGGACTTAGCATCGAGCTTCATCCTTTCAGAGTCATGCACTAGGGTATACACAGGACAACCAAAGATGTGGATATCAGAATAATTAACAGAAGTACCTAACCAAACTTCCTGTGCAGATTTCAGATCTAGTGACATCGATGGAGATCGATTCACTAGATAACATGCCGTATTAATTGCTTCGGCCCAGAATGACTTTGGTAGGCCAGCAAATAAACGCATACACCGAGCTTTCTCTAGAAGCCTCCTGTTCATTCTTTCTGCG
Source organism: Dactylorhiza incarnata (assembly GCA_033032865.1). Taxonomy (NCBI): domain Eukaryota; kingdom Viridiplantae; phylum Streptophyta; class Magnoliopsida; order Asparagales; family Orchidaceae; genus Dactylorhiza; species Dactylorhiza incarnata. Next base: position 867,461 of record JAWHQI010000347.1, on the reverse strand, counting down.
ACGCCGTTTTGCTGCGGTGTGCCGGGAATGGTGAGATGGCGAGTGATTCCCTCCTGCTCGCAGTGTGCCTGGAACTCCGCTGAGGTGTATTCACCGCCATTGTCAGATCTGAGTTATTTCACCCTCTTCCCGGCCTGCTTCTCCACTTTCATCTTCCATATTTTGAACTTTTCGAAGACTTCAGATTTATGTTTCATAAAATAAATCCAAACCTTTCTAGAGAAGTCGTCGATGAATGTCACGAAGTATCTGGCGCCTCCAAGTGAAGGCTCTGGGGCAGGCCCCCAAACATCGGAGTGTATATATTCCAGCGCCTGCTTGCTCCGCTTCGTGGATGCCACGAACTTCACCTTGTGCTGCTTCCGGAGAACACAGGTCTCGCAGAAGTCTAACTTGCATGTCTTGACCTCTTAGTGTATATATGCCGAGCGTCTTGCACTCTGAGTCGTTCCCCATCAAAACGCGACCGCCGTCACATTGCCTGAAGCTGGAGAACCATTCTTTGTTTGGGCACATGTGATATGAACACCCAGTATCCATAATCCACGCATCTGCGGTGTCGATAGTAGATTGTACATGAAGTACATCAGCGTCACTCTCTGGGTCTGAGGCCACAGCCGTCTGTTGTGGTTCCTGATTCTTCTCTTTCGCCTTTTTCTTCGGACAGTTGTTTTTCCAGTGCTCTTCTTCCTTGCAGTAGTGGCACTGATTCTTCTTGTCCCTAGACTTGGACCTAGGTCGATTGACTTTCTTCCCTCTGTCTCTCGATCTCCCTCTGACCGGTTCTTTGTTCTTCACGAACAAACCCTCGCTGGTGCTAGGGCCAGATTTGCTTCTCGTTTCATTTGAGAGCAACGTCGTGATCACCTCCTCCATCTTAAGTGTATCCTTTCCGTAGAGGATTGTGGTGACCAGATAGTCATAAGATTTCGGTAGAGAAGACAATAATAGAAGAGCCTAGTCTTCCTCTTCAACCTTCACGTCCATGCTCCGCAGCTGGGAGATAAGCCTGTTGAACACGTTCATGTGCTCCAGCAGCTGATTGCTCTCAGACATCCTTAAGCTGTACAACTGTCTCTTTACGTAGAGCTTATTCGTGAGAGACTTAGACATGTACAACTCCTCCAGTTTCTTCCATAATTCTTCTGTAGTCTCAGCGTCGACTACGTTATACATGACCTCGTCGGCTAGACTTAATTGGATCGTGCTGATGGCTTTTAGATCCAGTTCCTCCCATCTGTCATCCTTCTTTCCGGACTTCTCCTTGCCGAGGAGCGCCTTGTGGAGACCTTGCTGAACGAGAACCGCCTTAATCTGCTTCTACCATAACCCGAAGTCGATCTTGCCGTCGTACCTGAAAATCTCGAATTTTGTCACCATTGCTTTGCTCGCAGAGCTACTGGGCAATCCGAATAATGTTCACGGATCAGATCTGAGAAGGTAGGGAGCGGACCATGTCGTCACCTACCGTCGACCCAAATCAAAAAACCGGAACGTCCAGACGATCACCCCCGCGGAACCTAGCTCTGATACCAATTATTATGCAATCGGACCGAGTACCGCGGTAGCGCAACAGAAAATAAATCGAGCACAAGCAATAGCGCAAAGATAAAATTTAATACGGAACGAGATTTCAAGCACGCACAGACGACACAAAATATACGTGGTTCGGAGAGAAGCTCCTACGTCCACGGGAAGAGCACCGGAGAAGATCCACTATAATAATCAGAGAATTTGAAGTACAAAGATTACACTAAGATCGAATATAGATCGGGGACGTGCCAAAGAAACAGTCCGATCAAGGCCTGGAAGATGTCGCCCTCGACAGCGTTGTCGTCGGGTGAAACCATACAAACCACGTTCGTCTTCTCCTCCGAATCCGCCTTCAGATGCCGTCCTGATGCCGCAGATCCAGCCTGGATCAATCACCGGCTTGCAAGGATTCCGGTGCCTGGAGGAAGAACCAGCGCCAGTAATCAGATGGCGCCGCTACGCCAAGAACAACACCTCCAACGCCTGTGGCTGCTACTGTTGCTGCCTTTCTCTGCCGCAAAAGAGAGAATGCCGCTCTCTGGCCTTGGACCGCACCGCCTCCCTCTCTCTTACCAGTTACGTGAATAATGATTCTTACATCTCCCTGATAATATATAAGTATATATATATAGGAGAAAACTGCCAAAAAATACAGGAGCGGAAAAGGAAGGCCATGAGGAAAATTTATGGCTTTCAATATATATTTCCCAAAAATAAATCATTCTATCTATGGGGAGAAAAAACGCCAACTCTAGAGTCTTCTAGGATAGGCCGGACCGGACCGGACCGAATCTTTGAGGCGGCATGACCCAACAAGAAACTTCATCCAAAACGTAGAGCCAAATGGATCCTATGTGTCAGTCTTGGGCTTCGCCCCGCTCAAAATTTCATTGACGGGCATATCAACATGCCCGCCACTAATCAACACTACCATTTTGTAGCTTGGTGCTTCAAATTTGTATAAGCTCATGTACTTTGTATGTAGATCTTGACTCCCATCAATCATAATCCGGTGATTAGAGTTCGATGCTCATGTTACAACATGCCATCAAAACCTCTCCTTTTTTCGCCTGGCCGTGTTTCTTCCTCACATTTTCTTCGTCGGAACCCTCTTCGTGCCTCTACCTTGCTGCCGACTCTCCCAACTTTGCCTCAGTGCATTTTATTCGATGAGTTGCTGAACCAAAGAACAAATATTCCGCCGAATCTTCCTCTCTAGCCTGTGAACATATCTGTGAGTGAGAAAATCGTCCCTATTGCTAGCCCCCCCTGTTTTTGTACTGCTTATGTGTGCCTCTGCATGAGGGGTGCGGCCAGGCCGCACCTCCTTGGGGTGCGGCCAGGCCGCACCCCCTTGGGATGCGGCCAAGCCGCGATCCCCTCTCGGGTGCGGCCTCGTCTCGCCCGACTTTAGGTGCGGTCCAGCCGCTCTCCCCCGTAGCAAGGCTGGGGTGAGTCCCCCCTCTCCCGGCTCGCCGCCCGCTTTTCGGGCTCCGGACTCCGTTCAAAACAATTCCCCGTTCGTTACGCGCTCAGAGCACTTCTGAGCGCGCTCAAAGCACTTTCACATTTAGGAGGGGGACAAACCACTGCTCTTTTATAAGTTTCTTGGGAAAAAATAAGTCTTAAGTAGCGTTTGTAAGAGCAGTTTTTGGAGGAGAACGTCATAAGCGGAGCGAGCGTTGAGCAGGTCGCGATGAAGGGAGAGCAAGTCTTCGACGGAAAATCTCAAAGCTCTGCCTTCTCCTATCAAATGAAGACATGAGCGACTTTTTATAGCTTTTTTGGGGGTGACTGGTAATTGCGGTCTTCTGGGCGCTGAACGGGTGAATATGACTGCACGTTTTCTGTCACTTAGATCACCAATTTTCGGATATTACGACCATGCCCCCCAGGCGGTCCGGGCAGTCTTGCCGGCGAGACGGCGGTGGCGGCGGCGAAGTGGTCGCATGAGGGAGACACATGCATGCAAGGGGATGCACATGCGCGTAAGCAGCCTGCATCGCGCTCGCAAGCGCGCGTCCCGCGCGCGTGCGCTTGCAGCGTGCACGCGCATGCAAGCGTGGCTTGAGCGTGTCTGCTCCCGCGCACCTGCGTACCCCGGAAGGGTGCACATGCGTGCGTAGCTGCTAGTCTCGGTCTGGCCGGGCACAGTCCTGCACAATCAAGGTGAGCTGTTTCGCTGATCTGAGCTTGGTTGCCATCTTGAAATTTCGGCCCTGGTCGAATAGATTTAAGGGAACCCATCAACAAACAGTTCATCAGAATTTCGGCCACAATTTTTTTGTGCATGTGCTCTTTTAATAAAAATTAGAAATCAAAATATTACATTACACAATTGAGTTTTATCATTTATATAATTATTATAATCATGAAAAAAATTCTTTATATATATAGTATTAAATTATTAATGAAGAGATGCTAGATGGAAATTTATTTCAAATATTATTGTGATTTAATTTTACAAAAAGTTGTGGCAATTTAAATAGCGCGGGAATTTCATGCTGGGGGGAGGGCACGCAAAAAACGCCAATGAATTGAACTCTCCGAAGCTGACCTGTGAGCTTCCTCTTTCTCTCTCCACCACCTCCTCCGACGCTGACCAGAACTTTGGAACCACCTCGAGGTGGTCCCGCAGCGGTCGTCATCCAATGCCGAAGCACTGCGCGCCAAAGGATAGCTTGCCGGACCAAGAGTCCATGGCGTAACTCTCCTCAACCTCCCGTTATCTACTCCCAGATTCCACTCCTTCCTTCCCCTCCACATGCCGCCCTCCTCGCCGGGCCCGCTTTCCCCCCTCACCCTAATCCTAATCTCGGATTCCCTCTCCTTCTCCACTTGGAACCCTAGCCCCCGATCAGAGGTCCCCAAATGGAGAGCGCTTCTGAGAGAGAGCGGATCCTACTCGGCTACTCGCCCCGCGACTCCTTCGGCGGCTCCATGGCGAGATCGCATCGCCGGAACCCGGAAGTCGATTTTCTCGATGTTTTCGGGGGGCCACCGAGGCGGTCATCGGTATATGAATCCCGTCGGAGCCGAGGTGACTCGATTGATTCATGTTCTGGGCCGAACCGAGGGCGGGAAGACTCGGTGGTGTCCCGTCGGTCCCGTCTCGGATCGGGGGAAAAGCCGGTGTTCGGCGATGGGAGTGGTTCGAGTCGGAGGCAGCAGTTGGGAGATGATTTCTTCGGCGATATTTTCCAGATCAGCGAGTCTGCCTGTTCTTCACCGAAGAAAGCCGATTCGGATCCTTTAATGTCTTATCCGAGCTCAAGGGTCAGCAGCCCTAATCGTCCTACGCTGCCCAGCTGGGAGTCGCTGTTTGGAGGATCTTCGTTCCCTACACCCTCCAGGTGTTTGATTTTATGTTCTCTTTGTTGGTTTGGTTTGGATCCGATTTGGCCCGTTTCTGAATTTGGAATTTATTTCCTTCCCCCTTGGATTATGGAGAGCCGAATCAAAGAGAATAAAAAGAAATCTTTTTTTTTGGCTTTCACGTGAGTTGCTAAAGGGGTGTGGGCATAAATGATTCCTTTTTTTGTCTAACCTATACGCATGAAATAAAAAGACACCCCATCCGTGAGACATACATAGCCTCCTTGCTAGCGTTGGAGGTAGAGCCGCCGCCGCCGCCACCGTCATCTTGCTCTTGGTGTCGCGAGGGGTGGGAGACCCCTGTAGAGGTTCCGCCGGTGGTTGCCGTTGGTGCAACACAGTGCGATAGAGGCGAAGTGAGGAGATGATGTCAGTACGGGCGTGGCGGCGAAGGCTTGCGGTGGTGCAGTGGCCTTGACGGAGTTTCTCTCCGGCGGTGCGGGTGTGGCGACGAAGGCATGCGGGAGTGCAGTGGCCTTGATGATGTTTCTCTCCTGTGGTGCGGCTTGGTGTCGATGGCGTGCGCGGGTGCAGTTGGCCTCGACGGTGCTTCTCCAGTGGTGGTGCGGTTGAACGTCGGACGTCGACGTTGAAGGTTCGGTGAACCTTGTGATAGGAGTGCTCGAAGCATCCGAGTGAACATCTAGTTTGGAATGAACTACCCGTTGCCCCCAGCGGGGGTATTTATAGGCGTAACCCTAAATCCCCGACGACCCGTTAACGGACCCGTTAGGGTTCCGTTAAATGTACGATACAATTCTAAATATACCTTAACATTATCCTCCTATATTGTAGCAATTGTATCACATAACGGGTTAAACAAAACATATAAGTTAGATAACGACAGAAAGAGTTTCAGATTAAAAACAACAAGTGTTTTAGATCAAACATCTAAACTCAAACAGGTTCCAAACATGCAAAAGCAAAAACAAGAACAGTAATCTGATAACAAAAACTCAAACAGGTGACGGGTCGGTCTACTCAAACAGCAGATCATCTCCATCCATGTCGAAATCCACTTTCTCTCCTCCAGACTCCAATTGATCTGCATTGAAACATTTGAATGTCATGAGAACAAAACTCAATGAATCCATACATATGCATATCAAAAGTAAAGTGATTAGTTCTTACAATTTTGAACATAAAACTCTAATTAGGAAGAAAGACTCACAGGTCCGCATCTCTTATCTAATTTACACAAAATTAGAAATTTGGTTTCATAGAACCAAGCTATGTTCCTTCGATTATTAAGATTATTGCCAAACGTTTCACAATTGTATTATATCATCAAGTTTGGAATGATACAACAAGCTGTGACCAATATATCATCAAGTTTGGAATGATATAAGTAATGATCATAATATCAGGACGCATATCAGCAACTTTAGTATTCGTTTTTGGAATGATACCCAATTCAGCCTTTGAAAAGAAATAGTTGTGTAAGTCATCAAGTTTGGAATGACTAGCAATTAAACAATCTCGGGCTTTCATCAAGTAACATCTGGAATACTTCAGTGTACTCAGTCTAGATGCGTGAATGTAGGCAGACTCAGTTCTAAAATCTTAAACAAACATAGGTATTAAGTCCCACTAAATAGACTTTAATCCCATATCCCCCGATGTTTTAGATGTAAGAACCTTGCATAAGCCCTTGGTAAGGACATCTGCTGCATTATCTTTTGATCTCACGTCCAAGAGGGAAATGATCCCTTGACTGGTGAGATAGGTCAACCAGGCCTGTTTCATCCGTAGTTGCCTTCGCTTACCATTGAACATGGAATTAGTTGCAATGGTTTTTGTGGCTTGATTGTCACAAAATATCGAGATAGAGTTCATTTTTAGACTCGTCATTGGAATATTCATAACCAAATCTCTGACCCACTCTGCTTCTTCGGCAGCTGAAGCAAGAGCATATAGTTCGGATTCCATAGAGGATAGTGTTATACACGTTTGCCTCTTAGATTTCCAAGCGACTGCGACTCCTCCTAGGGTAAACACATAACCACTAGTGGACCTACTATCACCAACGTCTGAGCACCAGGAGGCGTCAGAGTACCCTTCAAGCACAGGAGGGTGCCCACTATAACATAAAGCATACTGCTCAGTATACTTTAAGTATCGCATTAGCCTTTCCAAGGCGTCCCAGTGGTCCTTTCCAGGGTTACTAGTGAATCTACTCAACATGCCGACCGTAAAGGCTATGTCGGGTCTAGTGCAGGTAGTAGCATACATGAGACTGTCAATGAGTTTGGAGTAATCCAACTGTCTAATAGGTGAACCGTCATGAGGTTTCAGTCTATTATTATAGTCGTATGGAGTCTCAATGTTCCTGCACCTATCATAACCCCACTTCTCTAGTAGAGTTCTGATGTAGTGACTCTGGCTGAGGGTGATACCCTTATCCATAAAGTTCACTTCCATGCCTAGGATGGTCTTCACCACACCTAAGTCAGTCAAGCTAAATTTTGACTTCAAGGTAACCTTAACGTCTTCTACCTCAGACTGATCGGTACCCAGAATTAGCATGTCATCAACATACAAGCAGATTATAGCGACGGAGTTTGGACTTGTCCGTATGTATAGACATTTATCTGAAAGGCTGGATTTAAAATGCAGGCCTTTTACGCAAGTGTCAAACTTCTCGTGTCATAGCTTTGGTGCTTGCTTCAATCCGTAGAGTGACTTAATCAACTTACAGACCTTGGTTTCGAGACCTTCTACGACGAACCCTTCAGGTTGACGCATGTAGATCTCTTCAGTTAGATCTCCATTTAAAAATGCAGTCTTAACGTCCATCTAATGAACGATGAAACGTTCAATAGATGCGATAGCAAGAAGAACCCTGATCGTTGCAATGTGACAAACAGGTGAGTATGTATCAGAAGTAGTCAACTCCACTCACTTGAGTGAAGCCTTTGACAACTAAACGAGCTTTGTACTTAGCTATACTCCCATCTGGATTCAGTTTCTTCTTAAGAACCCACTTGCTCCCAATGATTTTAGCTCCTTTGGGTAGGTCAACTAATGTCCAAGTGTGATTCTCCATGAGAGAGTGCATCTCATCATCAATGTCTGCTTTCCATAACAGGGAATCTCTGGATCGCATCGCTTCCTGATAGGTGGATGGATCAGCTTCAACGTGGTAAGTCACAAAATCTGTACCGAAGCTTTTAGGTACACGTTCCCTATTAGATAGCCTAGTGGACTCGAGGGCACTAGTGTGAACCGGCTCAGTGTCGGTGAGTTGTAGTTCCGTCCCAACGAGGGTATCAGAACTGGTGTCTGGCAGACCTGGAAGAGTCAGGTTCTTATCTCTAAGAAACTTGTCCTCAAAGAACACAACATCTCTAGACTCAATAACCGAGTTGGTAGAGATATCTAGAAATTGGTCTGCAGCACTATCCACCGCACATCCTAAGTAGACACAAGTGTTCGTCTTAGGTCCTAACTTAGATCTCCTTATGTCAGGTATCCTAACATAGGCGATACAACCCCAGGTTTTGAGGTGATCAAATCTGGGCGGTCTCTTAAACCAAAGCTCATACGGGGTTTGCTTCAATTTAGCATGAGGAACCATATTTAGGATATGATTCGACGCGATGGCTGCTTCTCCCCAATAAGCGGCATGCATGCCGGCAGTCAACAACATAGAATTCAATATTTCTGTTAAAGTTCTATTTTTCCGCTCGGCAATACCGTTTGACTGGGGCGAATAAGGGGCAGTGGTTTCAGGTATTATGTCATTGCTGGCAAGAAAATCCCTAAACTCACCCGAGACGTACTCGCCTCCTCGATCACTCCTAAGTCGCTTAATTTTCAAATCCAATTGGTTCTCAACCCTAAAGCTTCATCTTTTGATTTTAAGAGATAAATGTGAGTATATCTAGAGAAGTCGTCGATAAAAGTTATCAGGTACTTCCGACCACCACGTGTGACAAAATTCTTATAGTCACAAATGTCGGAGTGTATCAACTCTAGTAAACATGTACTCCTAGACACCTGACTGAATGGTGTTCTAGTTATCTTAGTTTGAGCACATATCTCACATTTGTCAAATTTTGTTTTAGTGTCTAAGGGGATGTTATGAGTTCTAGCTAGCAGGAGTAGTTTTCTATAATTGACATGTCCTAGTCTTGCGTGTAAAGTCTTAGGATCTATCAAAGTAAAACTAACCTGATTGACTATTTTGTTTGCTAGACTCAACCGATACATTCCGTTGACTACGTACGCACAACCAAAATAATGTGAGTTAACCATTAATGTCACCCTACCACCACTAATGTTAAAGGATATACCCGCATCGCTTAACAAACTAATCGAGATTAAATTAGCAGCTAATTTAGGAATGTATTTAACATCTTTCAAAAATAAATGCGTACCTGACGAGAGTAGCAGATCCACGGTCCCTGTCTGGAGTACCTCAGCAGTGGCTCCATTTGCCACTGTAACAGGCTCAGAGGCTGGAGTGGCATCCTTCAGCAGAGCGGAGTTGTTGCAGACGTGACAGGTCGCCCCCGAATCCAACCACCAGTCAGTACTGGCCTGAACGTTCCCAACCTTGGCAACAAAGTGGGAGGGCGCAGTCTGATTGAGCATATGAGCTCTGTTATCAGGATTTGGTGGGTTAGCATCGGGCTTCTTGGGTTGCCTGCAGTCAGAAGCGCAGTGACCCCACTTATTGCAGTTGTAACACTTGCCTTTGAACTTCTTGATCTTCTTGCTGGTGTCTACTACTGCGGGTGCACTGGGGGGGGGGGAGGTCGAGTCCGATCAGATCTATACTTCCTTTTCGGGTGTGTGATCATATTAGCAGCAGATTGCTGCTTGCTCACCATCTCCTTCACATGCCTTGTCTAATTCTCATCCTCAATGCAGATAAACCGCTTGAGTTCTTTCAGACTGACCTGAGTCTTCTTGCGATACATCTCCGTCTTGAAAGAGTACCACGCTGAGGGGAGCTTGTAGATGATGGCACCAGCAACGAACCCATCTGGCAGAGGGACACTTTCAATGTTGAGCTTGGCCACCAAATTTTCCAGGTCTACAATCTGGGGAAGGATTTCTCTGTCCTCGGAGAATGTGAATCCCATGAACTTGTCCACTAGATGCGTCTTGGACATGTTCTCCTCCTCTTTAAATTGATCTTCCAGCGCATTCCAGATCTCTTTCGCTGTCTTCAATTTCCCAAACGTCTCGGCCAGTGAATTGGAGAGACAGTTGAGAAGATAATCGCGACAGAAGTCTTCATCGCTGATCCACTGTGCTTCATCGGCTCCTCCTTGGAAGTCTGCGAAATCAGTCTGCAGGGTATAAAAAATATTTAAGAATTTCATACCAAACTGCGTATTCCGCTTCCAGGCACTGAACTCCGAATGGGAGAACTTCTCCAGCTTTATCAGCGGCACAGGAGAGGAGAGAGAACTGTTCTTCTTAAGAGAAGCCATCGGAAGTACTGGAAGACTGAATCTGAAGAGGAATTGCACTGCTATTCACTTTGGCGGCGGCGGAACGACGACAACGGCACAATCTGCAGCAAAAGCCGCACTAGAGCAAAACTCCTCAAGCACTGTACTGGATCGGCAGTGCACTGCACTGGAGCACTTCACTTCACGGCAAGTTCTTCGATCACTGGAGCACTTCACTTCACGACAAGTTCTTCGATCACTGGAGCACTTCACTTCACTGGATCTTCTCCAACAGCGGCAACTCCTCCACGTAGAGGGAAGAGCGACTGATCTGGAAGAGAAGTCGGCGCGCAAACTGGAGCGGTACGACTGGAGCGCTTTCTCCTTCGCTACAGTGAAGGAGGGCGGCGACAGGGGGCGGTGCGAAACCTGGCGACGATTTCCTACGCCAGAGGCCGACTGGATCTCGACCGGCTTAGAGTTCGCGACTCCTTGAAGAGGCGGTCTTCAGTGTCGGCGAGAAAGATGGCGGCGCACCAGTCCCAGGCGAGGGGAAGGCGACCACGCAGAGGGGAAGACGCGAACGCACGGTGAACAGGGGCTTCTTCCTCCTTGTGAACAGAACGGCGACCCTTCCTTGCGAATCGATCGGAATCGATGAAGAATAGCGAGAGGAAGAGGGCGGTTCCAGTGAGAACGCACGGGAGAGGGAGAATAACTGCTCGATCGCTCAGGGGGCTTCGGTTCACGAACGATCACTTCGAGAATGATAGGAGTGCTCGAAGCATCCGAGTGAACATCTAGTTTGGAATGAACTACCCGTTGCCCCCAGCGGGGGTATTTATAGGCGTAACCCTAAATCCCCGACGACCCGTTAACGGACCCGTTAGGGTTCCGTTAAATGTACGATACAATTCTAAATATACCTTAACACCTTGTGCGTCCGCTGTGCTAGCGGATTGCAGTCCAGATTATTATCTCTCCCGCGGATCGAGCGAGTCCGGCTCTCCGCGGTGTATTCTGTAACGGACGTCGGTACATTTCTTCATGTTGTTTTTGCAGTTATATGATTTATTTATGCTGCGTTTCTTGTTCAGATTTCATGCGCTTGTTACCCATTATTAAATTTGGTTGCGCCTAGGGGATTGTTTCCGCGTTATATCCCAACAAGTGGTATCAGAGCCAGGTTCTGTAGGCGACTGATTGGACATTCAAGGAATGGTTTGACTGCGGCGGGTGACGACTAGGTCCGCTCCCCATCTTTTCAAATCCGACCTTTGAATTAATCAGGTCTCCTGATTGTGTCGTAGGATAACCATGACAGTGAAGAACGTGAATCTGTACAGTGTTTATTTGAAGAAGTGCGACAGTGGCGGGTTTGACCAATGACAGGTGGTACTGTATGAGATGGTCATGATAACCGCGGATTTGTTACAGGGAGGTGATTATCTGTGGGAACACAAGACGTGTTCAAATTGTTTTCTGTGCTAGTTAGAGGCAGCTGGTGCAGAGACGGAGGAGGACGTGAAGACCCATTTTTTCACTCCTTACCTCGCTCACATTTTTTTACCCGGCTTTAGTGACGATGTTCTTGTATGAGAAGGATACGGTGGAGCTGGTGGAGGTCACGATCGCGGTGCTACCCATACAGATATTAGCGGGCCCTACTCCTGAGGGCGGTCACATCTTGGCAGCAGCGGATGGGTAAGGTGAGGCAGTTTGGCAAGGGATTGAGTGGAGCACGATCTCGATCCGGGCCGAAGGAGGGTATGGTATTTTACCATTGCAGACAGTGCAGTCACACAGGAGTGCAAGTTCGCAGCGTGCAAAAGGGTCTCGAGACCATGGTGCGGACAGGGTGACAGCTGGGTCAGGGTGCAGAGTGATGAGGTCCTCACCATCACTGGAGTCTGTACGACTCTGACAGCTAGATGTATGACATTACTGAGCGGATTGGATTCCAGTGATCACTACAGTTGGGTGGCCTGAGGAGGAGTCCTGATGGTGGAGTGAGGGCGTACCATGCTCAGGAGAGCTGTGCAGTGCGGTAGTTTGTACCGGCTGATGAGGACCATGATATGTGGTGGTGCACCCATGATTTCTGCGGACGACATGGTGGATTGTCGTGGTGGTGCAGAGGATCATCCTTCTGGGACTCGAGGTTTACGAGTCAGTTTCTATGATCAGGTTGCGGCGACGTTCACAGGTTGAGCCAGAGCAGAGATGAGTCGATTGGTGCAAGTCGGCTGATGCCTCAGACTGAGGTGGTGCTACGTGCAGAGTTGTTTGGTGCAGTTTATGCTTCGTGCAGGTGGTGGATCTAGATCCGGAACCAAGGTGGTGATTGTTGGTTTGGTTTGGATCCGATTTGGCCCGTTTCTGAATTTTGAATTTATTTCCTTCCCCCTTGGATTATGGAGAGCCTAATCAAAGAGAATAAAAAGAAATCTTTTTCTTTTTTTGGCTTTCACGTGAGTTGCTAAAGGGGGTGGGCATAAATGATTCCTTTTTTTGTCTAACCTATACGCATGAAATAAAAAGACACCCCATCCGTGAGACATACATAGCCTCCTTGCTAGCGTTGGAGGGAGAGCGCCGCCGCCGCCACCGTCATCTTGCTCTTGGTGCCGCGAGGGATGGGAGACCCCTCCGTCATCTTGCTCTTGGTGCCGCGAGGGGTGGGAGACCCCTGTAGAGGTTCCGCCGGTGGTTGCCGTTGGTGCAACACAGTGCGATGGAGGCGAAGTGAGGAGATGATGTCAGTACGGGCGTGACGGCGAAGGCTTGCGGTGGTGCAGTGGCCTTGACGGAGTTTCTCTCCGGCGGTGCGGGTGTGGCGACGAAGGCATGCGGGAGTGCAGTGGCCTTGATGGTGTTTCTCTCCTGTGGTGCGGCTTGGTGTCGATGGCGTGCGCGGGTGCAGTTGGTCTCGACGGTGCTTCTCCGGTGGTGGTGCGGTTGAACGTCGGCGTCGACGTTGAAGGTTCGGTGAACCTTGTGCGTCCGCTGTGCTAGCGGATTGCAGTCCAGATTATTATCTCTCCCGCGGATCGAGCGAGTCCGGCTCTCCGCGGTGTATTCTGTAACGGACGTCGGTACATTTCTTCATGTTGTTTTGCAGTTATATGATTTATTTATGCTGCGTTTCTTGTTCAGATTTCATGCGCTTGTTACCCATTATTAAATTTGGTTGCGCCTAGGGGATTGTTTCCGCGTTATATCCCAACACTCTTCTCTGTTCTATAGTTTAGTTGCCGATTTTCATTGAAGATGAATTCAGATGCTACCATGCTATTTGAAGATGAAATCCTTCCCAATGTTTTAATGGAAGATGGAAGCATCATAATACCTAGTTTAACTTGTAAGGAATTTAAATTTTTATGCCTGCAGATCCTCAGTTCTAGTTCTTTTCCCAACTGTCCTTTGAAGCTCATTAAGGCTACATTCTTTTGAACGGAATTAGAATTAGATATTGGAATTTGGATCAATTTCAATTCATGATCTATTTGAAGTCCTAAAGCAAGAATTGAGATTACTGTGAAATGAATTCCACGAAATTCGGAATTGGAATTTAAATTGATCCTCCGATTCTAATTCAAAGGGCTCAATTCTGTCCAAATGAACATATCATAAATGATTTATGGCAATGAACTGGCTAGGTGGCGCGCTTCAAAGTCTTTGGGAAGAAGACCGAAGGAGGAGAGAGGAGGTGAGAGAGAGAAGCATATTCAGAAATTAGAAAAAAGAAGATTTATTTAAGCATTTTCATGCCTCACCTCCTCATCTAATTCTTTATTTATAACACTTTTATTACAACTACCCGTTGGACTTGTTTCAGATCAGTATGAGGTTAACTTGAATGTAATGGAATAATCTACTCACCTCCATTTCCAATACTCCAATATACTTACAAAACAAAATTCTTTTTGGCATCACTTTCTGTCTTCATTTGCATAAATACTATTATTTAGTTTTGTGCTCCAAAAAACTAATTTTGTGCTCTATTTTTTGTATTTCAACTTATAACTCATACTTGGGATACTTCAAAATTTTTTCCTTATCCTTATCGGTTCTATGGTTCATGAAATCAAAGAAGAGTTCAGTTTCAGGCCAGACATCAACATAATGCAGATTTCTTTTCATTACTTTCTTTTATGCATATCTACTTTATGCTCGTTTTATATATTTTTTTATAACAAAAACCTGGTCTATTAACTGTTCTTGTGCCTACCTAAAGTTTTGTATCCTAGAATTATGCTATAAGAAGTTACTCTAAGGAAGTAGATAGCACTACTGTAGCACTGTTATATATTCTAAGAAAAGATTTTATTCTTTTCTCTCGTTTTAAGTGCTTATCTTGACGACTTCTGTTATACCCAGCTCATCAGAGACAATGGCTAAAGGTTCTAACCATCCAGTATTTCGTCCTCCATCATCTCCAAATGTCTCTTCTACTGGCCCTTTCACAACTCAATCAGTTGAAGGTCATGGTGACCTGAGAAACAATGGCTGTGGTTCCTATCGCCAAACTCCATTATCCCATCGAATTTCTCATGGCCTCGAAGGTTTTTCAGAATTAGAGGTCATGGAGCCTGCTCTCAAAAGCCAGACTGGGAGGAGTTCAAGCAGCTTAGAGGATTATATCAACAATCGACAGTTCCATTTCTCTATATACAAGTGGGCAGGGAAAGGAGTTATGCTTGTTATGCCTTCTGATTCTAATGAAAGAAATGAATTTGAAGGAAGAATTGCAAGATTACCTGAAGTAATTGTTCAAGAACTTGAGCTACCCACACACTATGATTATTTCTCTTCTGTGACTAAACCTTTGAAATCTGGAACTGTGATCGAAGAGGATAAGTCAGACAAGAGGGATGATGATTATGCAGAGATTACTGCTAAAATTTCACAAGTTGCGACTGGTCTCGAGCTACTGAAAAGTGATACAAATAAAACCTCCGGTCAGAATTGTTGTTTCTCACTCTTCTTGGTTTCGATTCATCATTTCATTACCATACCTCTCCGAACAATATATGATTATGCCAGTGATGCAAATGCACACTGTGGATGAATGTAGACTCAAAGTCGTCTCCCCTTTATCGTTTATTAATATTGTCCTTTAGTTACTATTGCGTCTTTATGTAACTTTTCCCTTCAGGGCCATTTGGTAATTTAGTCATTAGTGTGCTCTCCCCTATATAAGGGAGGATAAATGAGTATTAGGGTAGCTCGAGAAATCTCTGTAAGCTCTCACTCGGAGAGAGACTCCAACTGGTAGCCGTCCCTCAAGACCTTGGTACAAGCATACCTCGCGAGTTTATATCGCGTTCTGCAATTACAGGGCTTTCAAAATTTTTGTTCAATATTAGTAGAGCGTTAAACAAATTCCTAACCAGGCATTGGGGTGTTTATAATGACAGGAAAATATGGCAACAAGAGTGAAAAAACTTCAGTTTCAGGTTTTGAAAAAAATTCTTCTACAAATAGTAAAGATGGAGAACAGAGTTCTCAATCCGGGGTTAATTTACATTGTGAACAAAATCTTGAACGGAAAAATATTAGTCAGATGCTCGATGATGATATCGACAAACAGAGTGAGTATTGTCAACGATTTTGACTATGTATTTTGATGTCATTTCATATTAAATGGAATTATATGATATTGGTTTTCTTTGGCTTAGGAAGTCGTGGTATATCTAAGAAGGCTAAAGAAAGGGAAGTCCCGTCAAAAAGTCAGAAAAAGCAGCAACTTCTAAGGGAAAGTAAACTAGTTCCCGGTGAACTAAATAGTACCACTTTGCATGATATTCCCTCCTTTTCAGAAGATAAACCATTGAACAAAGTAAAGGGGAAAGTCAAAGAGTTCATAAAGAAATTCAATCACGAAGCTCTACCCAAAAGAAAAGGTGCATTTGAAATGCTAAATCCGAGGTCTAAAGGTAATGATAGTAGACATGACAAAATCGAAGAATTAGCGCATATCTTCTCGACCGAGCCGGATAAATTGCAGGTGGGAAGCAAAAAAAAGCATACTATTATTTGATATTCCTAAGATCATGGTATGCGAGTTAAATATTCCTTAAATAATTATAGTTATGACTAAGATTTTGTTTGGAAGAACGGTGACGGTTGTGAATGCAGTTATAAAAAATGCATACAACATTTGGATATGTGTGGTCATAGATGTTGTTTTTTGAAACATTGATTTAGGACAAAACAACACCACAGTCATGTAAGTGAGGTCTAACTTTAGTGGTTTTGAACGCCGATACCCATGGAAGTCAAAGTTTGGGTAAAAAAATTTCCCGGAAGTTCCAAATGCAGTCAAACCGTCACATCTGCGTTGCTACCATAGTCACCATCACCGCTCAAACTCCACAAGTGTTCAAAACAGAGCCTGCTGCAAAATGCAATTATTATTAAATATGCTTATACAGGATATCAATTCTATGGAGCTAAACTCCTGTGCTAATTTCTGGGATATTTCAGGAAAATCAAGTAATAGAAAAAGCAGAGGTTGAGAAGTCCAGCATCTTCGGTGAAGTTCATACAATTAATGACCGTCCTTCAGGAGAAAGAGTTGAAGTCCTGCATCAACAATCTGGTTTGTTCACATCTATTTGAAATAAATAACAAATTTATCCTTTCTTTGGCGCTAGAAGTTCATCATATTATATTCTGGTAGATTGAATTGCTAGCATGCCTTATCTACCTTGCTATTTACGAACTCATTGACAAATGGAAACAGTAATAAGAAAGTGAATGTTATTAGAAACTCAGGGGTGGAAAGCAAGATCACTTAGTATCTACATGCCAATTTGCTCTATTAACATCAACTTCACGCGAAGCTTATTCAAGTTAGCTGGTCATGCATGATGTTTCTTGTGTTGCGACAACGATAATACCTTGCTGCTCACCGCCCTTCATTTTGTATTTGGTAAAACATAATTTTTCACGTCGGATAGAGAGGTGTGGGATTACTATTGTTGCCGGAGCACGGGGATCCCATCCACGATTGATTGTATATATGCGTAGTTATTGTTGAGAAATATTTGTTTCTTTGAAAAA
This sequence comes from Dactylorhiza incarnata, assembly GCA_033032865.1. Lineage (NCBI taxonomy): Eukaryota > Viridiplantae > Streptophyta > Magnoliopsida > Asparagales > Orchidaceae > Dactylorhiza > Dactylorhiza incarnata. The sequence goes on along the minus strand of JAWHQI010000347.1, from coordinate 850,080 downwards.
ATTAATTGTTACATGGGAAGATACTCCTTTATATATTGAAGTGGAGAGGTACAGGAAGAAATATGAGGAAAGCAAATACACGTAAAATTACTAAATTCTAATACCTCCCTCAAGTTGGGCGTGTAATATTTGTCACGCATAACTTGAGGAATATCAAATTCTCCAAAGACTCATCACCGCTCAAACTCCAGGAGAGGTCTTGAGGTATTTCAGGATTCTGTGAGCAACATCCAAGTGATGAGTCTTTGGAGAATGCATGTATTGACTGATCACTCCTATTACATACGAGATGTATGGACGAGTATGAGACAAGTAAATAAGCCTCTCAACTAGCTGCTAAAAATTGGTGATGTTAGCAACAACTTCACTGTCATCCCTTCCTAATTTTTTTTGGCTTTAATAAGGGTGTCGACAAGTCTACACCCACTCATCCCGGACGTCTCAAGCAAGTCGAGGATATACTTTATCCGTGAGATGAATATCCCATGTCCGAACCTGGCCAGTTCAATGCCAAAAAATACTTGAGATTTTCCAGGTCTTTCACCTCAAACTCCCTTGCTAGTCTTCCCTTTAGATTTTGAATTTCATCAAGATCATCCACTGTTATAACAATATCGTCCATATAAACCACAAGGGCAATCAACTTACCTCCTATGTGCTTGATGACACAGTATAATCAACATTACCCTGAGTATATCCAAAATCGTCATAGCCCTGTGAAATTTTCCAAACCAGGCTTTAAGTGATTGTTTAGGACCGTATAAAGCCTTTTTTAACCTACAGACTTTTCCTTCAGATCCTTCAGGAATCCCCATGTAGAAACACGTTCTTCACATCTAACTGATTGAGGTTCCATTCATTATAAGTAACAAATGAGAAGAGAATTCTTATGAAGTTCATCTTTGCCACAAGAGCGAACGTCTCCTGATAATCAATCATAGCAGTCTACATATATCTTCTAGCCACCAATATTGTCTTGTATCTTTCCATTATTCCCTGAGAATTCTGGTTGACAGAAAAATCCACTTTTATCCAACAACCATCTTCCACCGAGGAAGATGCATCATATCCCACGCAAGATTGCAGATATTGGATGTCGGGGACACGTCAGTTTGAGTTTTTCATATCGGTTTTTATATATCAGGGGCTATCAAGAATATTTCATATATTAGGTTTTAATATTTAATTACTTATATATATAATTATATGTAAATAGTCACTTTTTTTCTTTTATAGATGATGTTATATTAACAATTTAACAGCTATTGAACTTCTAAATTTTACAAACTATTATGATGTATTTATGTTACACAAATAAACATACATACATTGTAAAATAGCAATTTTAAGATGTTTGTGTTTCTGAATAAGTATTATGTTTGTAACTATATCTATAATATAAAATTTTTAAAAATTAAATTTCAAATATACCTGATTCTTGATCTATCTCATAATCATCAACAGTCGGGATTATAGATATAATACGATCATCATCCGACGAATCTGACGAATCAAGATCTGACTTGTCCTTCTTAAACACTTTACTCTTTCTGATGCAACACGCCCAAGGCCGCCCCATCCTGGTTCGACCAGAAGGAGCACGAACTGGCACGCACCGACGGGCTGCAACCCAAGCACCCCAACCCATCTCCGCGCATGTTCTCAGCGCGGCAGGATGTTGAGGCGGGGTCTCGAACCCAGCCCCCTTGATAAGAACCTCTCCTAACAGGCCTTATCACCAACATCAAGGGGGCTGGGTTCGAGACCCCGCCTCAACATCCTGACGCACTGAGAACAGGTGCGTAGATGGGTTGGGGTGCTTGGGCTGCAGCCCGACGGTGCGTGCCAGCTCGTGCTCCTTCTGGTCGAACCAGGGTGGGGCGACCTTGGGTGTGCTGCATCAAAAAAGTGTAGCACGCCCAAGATCTGTTAGGAGAGGTTCTTATCAAGGGGGATGGGTTCGAGACCCCGCCTCAACATCCTGCCGCGCTGAGAACAGGCGCGGAGATGGGTTGGGGTGCTTCTGCAGCCCGGCGGTGCGTGCCAGTTCGTGCTCCTTCTGGTCGAACCAGGGTGGGGCTGCCTTGGGCGTGCTGCATCACTTTTTTTTCACGGATGGCCACGTATTTGCTCTTCATTATTTTAGAAGGCCTTTAGACATCCAGATCAGTGTCGACAATATCTCTAAGTTGCACCCACATCAACCCCTCTCCAGGAAAGACTTCATCATCACCATCATCATTATCATCCTCGCCACCACTAATAGTCACCATTCACCCGTGTATCTTCCTAGAATTTAAGCGCTTGACTGTCAAAAAGATCTCAAGATGTGCCGAAATATTTCGATTTCAATAAATCATTGAACTTCATAAACAACTAGATCATTCAATCTTTTGCTGTCGAGTCCATTCCTCTTCTTAGTATGCATTTATAAAATTTTAAAAGTATAAATAATGCATACAATCATACATTGTAAATATGATATTTCTATTTGACTAAATTAATGCATACCATCTCAAAAGTGCTTAAGTTCATCTTACAGCCAAACGAAGTAGTAGTCAACCTCAAAATCTTCATTGTCATTGTTTTAAGATGAAGCGTATCAGCACCGCTAAGCCTCCAGCAAGGCAACAATGCACCGTGAAAAAACAAAATAATAAATTATTTCAATGGTGCATTATTTAAAATTTTTAGGTTAATCAATATAAAAATATTAAATTATTCCGAGATTTCAGTTAAGATTTTGTAGTTGTCTTTTTGCCATGTCTTTACCAAATATTCCTTGTTGGTATTGGTAAAGATCAAGCTCAGCACTAATGTGATCCTGCGTAGAAGGATCTTTCCTATATATTCTTGAGAGACACTCAACAAAACACTCATAAACCTTCTATCAACCTCAATCTCCACTCGTTTAGAATATTAAAAAACTAGATTTAAATAATGTCCTGTTAGGTGCAGAGGGCTGCTTACCTTGTTCTCCCATCAGTCATCGATCAACTTTCAAATAGGAAGATATTTGTTCTCTCGTTGATCGAGAATAACAACAACCTCCTCCCTAGTTTTTTATGTCCCCATATAACCATCCCATGGAAGGTGTATCTTCGTCGACTCTTCTCAAAGTCTTCATAAATGGGGTGAGTATAGCATAAACCATCTCCACATTCACCCAAAATCTTGAGCTCAACACCATCATTGTAGCCTAACATGTGGAAAATAACAAAACTAGTGAGTTTCAAATAATATTCTAAACTAAAGTTCAATATAAATACATTTACCTGCTTTCTCCCAATATTAATGACTAACTTCGTTGCTTCCCACTTTGAATGTGAATAGGCCCCTCAATTGCTTCATTTTCTCCAATGGTCTGACATCCTCTTTATCTTCAGTATCTTATTGAAGAAACGTGTAAGCCATAAAATTTCTTCCCTTCCTAAGCATTTCTATACTTCAATGAGTATATCGTCTGACTCAACCGACTTTCCATTTTTCATCTTCTTTCGAGCGCCATCTATCTCCGATGCTTGAATTTTACGATAAAAAGTTATGTTTCTATACTCCTCCGATTTACTTGACTCTTCCAAGTTCAGTTTATTGTCTTTTCCTTCATTGTATATGTTAGAAAAGCCCATGTAAAGGCCCATAAGGGAGCCCTTTTATTTGTTTGTTTCTCTCTCTTCTCTTTAGTCCCACATCATGTATAAAGACTTCCTCTCCCTTTCTCCCTCCTATATATTTGTATTTATACATTGTATTTAATACATAGAACATAATATACAAACTTTGGCTCTTTCTTACATGGTATCAAAGCAATCGGTCCGAAATTGCGCTCTCCTATTTTTGTAAACCCTAAACCCTTAGCGAGCTCTCGCGGTCTCCTTTTTCTGAGACCCCCCTCCCCCTTTTGCCAGCTCTGCTTTTTCCCGCATCGTCTTCTCTTTGGCTCTCTTATAGTCTTCTCCTTTCTGACAAGTGGGCCCTATCTTCAGGCCGTCGAACGCATCTTAAGATATCTGAAAACAGCCCCTGGTCAAGGGCTGGTATACAAAACCTCGTCTTCTACTCCAACATTGGTTGCGTATTCAGATGCGGATTATGCTGGTTCCCTGGATGATCGGCGGTCAACGAGTGGATTTTGCACTTACTTTGGAGGTCACCTTGTTACCTGGCGTAGTAAGAAGCAAGTTGTGGTTGCTCGATCTTCAGCTGAGGTAGAGTATCGGTCGATGACATCAGTTGTCTCTGAACTCACATGGCTTGAAAGTCTCCTTGCTGATTTAGGAGTAAAGCTTTCCTCACCAGCTATCCTACTATGTGACAGTCAAGCTGCTATACACAGCTAAGAACCCGGTCTTCCACGAAAGAACGAAACACATTGAAGTAGATTGTCACTTCATCCGGGAGAAAGTTCAACTAAGAAGATATAATTAAAGCATGTTCCGGGTACAGACCAAGTTGCTGATATTCTCACCATGGCCCTACCAAGTACCATATTTTATCAATTCCTGTCCAAGCTGGATGCCTACGGCTTGTACGCTTCAGCTTGCGGGTGTGTGTTAGAAAAGCCCATGTAAAGGCCCATATGTGAGCCCTTTTATTTGTTTGTTTCTCTCTCTTCTCTTTAGTCCCACATCATGTATACGAACTTCCTCTCCCTTTCTCCCTCCTATATATTTGTATTCATACATTGTATTTAATATATAGAACGGAATATACAAGTTTTGACTCTTTCTTACAGTATAGTTGATAAAAGTATCTTTTCCATCGCTCTTTAATAGCCACATCATCCGTCAAAACCGTATCTGTTTCATCTTTTATGCATTTAACTTGGCTTAAATATCTTGTCTTCCTCTCTCTAGCTCGAGCAATTTTATATATATCACGTTCTCTATCTTTGGTATCTAGTCGTTTGTAAAAAATTTCATAAGTTTGATTTCTTGCTTTACTTACTGCATTCCCAACTTCTTTTTGGCGACTTTATACTTTGTCAAGTTTTCATTATTCCTACAAGCATATAATGTTTTGTAGTTGACCCTCTTTGCCCTCACTTTGTCTTGCACTTACTTTTTCCACCATCAAGATTCTTTTTGTGGGGGCGCACAACCTTTTGACTCTCCAAGTACGTTCTTTCCACTTAACCTTAAGTGAGAAGACAACTTCCCATGTGACACTAAGATCAACATAAGGATCATCAATTAGTTGTTCTAAAACCGCTGTCTTGAAAGCAACCTGTTTTTCCTTCTTCAAGTTTCACCACCGAATTTTTGGCAACACTTTTGTCTTTCTCTTAAAGTTACTATATTTAATTTGCACATCCAACACAACTAGCCTATGTTGCGTTGTCAAACTTTCTCCTGGTATGACTTTGAAATTCTTACAAATATTTTTATCCATTTTGCGAGTCATAAAATAGTCAATTTGTGATTTATTTTGTCCGCTCTTGAACGTAATTAAGTGTTTGACGCAGGACGAATCTATAGGCGGCGAGATAATCGATGACCTAACCCTACATGCTATGCAAAGCCCGACGGGTTAAATCACAATTGAATAATAAATAATGACATCTCACGCAGTTAATTCATAGCAAGGCAAAATAATTTATTAAGCGAACAAGCTTTGGTTTCCCTCTGCATGGAGGGTCAAAGCACGAGCGCGCGACGAATAAACCTTGCAAATCACAATAATAATCTAACAAACAACTATCATGCAAGATATTCAAAGAAGTACAATATTCAATCCAATATGAATATGCTGAAAATAATAATCCAATACAACGAGAACTCACCAAGTAGTGGGCTGACCAAGACACTGAAGAATTCGGAGCCGGAGATGCATGAACGACGATCCGAGGTGTAACCGAAGGCGTGGAAATGATGGTGGTGGCTGTCCTCGGCGATGGGAGATGAAGACGGATCGAAAATAGATGGATCCGACCACGTGGGTAGAGATCTGGACGGGGGTGGATAGGTCCGATGATTTGATAACGGATCCGGGTTAGGGAATGGTGGATGGATGTGGAGAAAGCCGGATCCGGGCTGGATTTGCCTAGATCCGGACTGCTAGGGTGCTGAGGGGCTGCACGGGTGGATCCACGAGAGGGGCGGCGCGGGGGGGGGGGGGGGGGGGGGGGACTGGAGGCTTGGGAGGGAGGCTGTAAGGGGAGATGGGGTTGTAGACCTGGAGGGAGGAAGTGGCGGCTGGGCAGGGAGGGAGGAAGTGGCGGAGGTGGATCTCCCGGAGGTTTCTGACCACCAGTTCACCGGAATAAAATTATAGCTAATGAATAATGAATTTCATTAATCTACAATAGATATAAATAGAAAAGAATTCCTTCTGGGCAGAAGGAGTAGTGGCTGGAATTGGGGGAAAACTGCTACTGTTTGGGGGCTGTGGAGGCTGAGAGAGGGGCGTGGGAGGAGGAAGAGGAAGAAGGAGCCTAGGGTTAGGGCAAACCTTGGGGAGGGAGATACAAGCCTAGGAGTCGTCACCTAGGGTTCCACGGAGTCGGCACCGTAGCGGGATCGCGGGAATCCGGGAATACTTTTCACCAAATTCTGCAATGCCTCCAATCAACCCACAATCCATCTATTTATAATAAAAAGGAGGATTATGACATCCCACCATCGACAACTATGATTGGTCGGAGGTGGGGCCACCCAAATACATCAAAACAAAAGCAAAAATAATAAACTAATATATCAAATTGATTCGCAACGCGAATCCGAACACATTTGCGGAGTCCGATCGTCGATCCGGGCACGCCATATATGGAAAGTTGTCAAATCAGCCCCGAATGAACCCAAAGCTCGTCCTCGCCTCTGCTCCGCATCAATCTCCCCGGCTTGAAAGAATTCATCTCCTGATGAATTGGGATCGGAATTCTTTCGTTGTATGCCAGGTAAAACTCGAAGAGGTCCACCAGAGGTCGCCCAAGTGTCATCGATGGAAAAGTGTTCTCGCCAATCGACTCCCCCGACTGAAAAAGCTGTCATCTCCGGTAAATGGAGACGGTTGTACTGAAGTCGAAGTCCAGGGGTGAATCGATCACACGCTGCTGCAAGTACCCAGGTGTCACCAACGTCTGTAGTAGGAATGCATTGGCGGAATCTGGTCTCCATGAAGCTCTCAACGCTCAACTCACGAGTGGTGGATCCCGGTGCGATCGATGACGCCGTAGGTAGAACCAAAGAAGACGAGTCCCCAGGTGGGTGGGTGTCAGAAGTGGGCGAGTAGTGGTGGTCATCAGACGTGGGTGGGCTATGATGGTGGTAAGGCAACGGGAGTGGAGGTGTCGGCGGCTGGAAGTCCTCACTGCTATGGTCCACATACTCGCGAGGCTCGTAGTACGGTGTCATATCTTCAACACTAAATACCAGGTGGATACCCATACTTGCAGGGATATCAAGATCGTAGATGTTTGCTTCGATCTCATGATTATATAGGGATCCATTCGCCTAACGCACAAGCTTTTAGCAAGCCTCACACGGAGCCTCACAACGCAGATTCTCACCATCACCTGCTCGCCTTCATGAAGTACCTGCACTTGTCAATGAACATCCGCATGTGATTTACAAGATTTATTACCAATATGGATTATTCGTCGGACCGACTCATGACACACATGCAAATGATGAACAGATGATACGCGAAAAGTGTATATATACGCAAGTGCACGTGTCGGTTCAAGTAATAACGTGTAAGTAAAGATCGTTCTCACGAGGAAGTGTAAAATCTAACGCTTGCAAATACTAGCTTAACCTTTTCTTTAAATTCAAATTGATTAATTAACGAGATGATTGGTTTCGAAAACTACTTATAATAACTTCTAAAGTTTACAACTACGATTATCTAAAAATACTTTTGATAACAATTTAGAGAAAAAGTCTTGTACATTGATTTCCTTGGCTTATTGTGATGGTTACTTGAAGTGATTCAATATGGATGCTAAAATAACTAACATGCAACGATTTGAAAGTGGAAAACGTGATCTTTCGATCTATGAAATCCGTTTACCTCATATTTCCCTAGTTATCTCTAACTTAGGTAACAATAAAGAATAACATCAAGTACACAAATCAATGTTACTACTGAGAAGACGAAATCTCTTTCTCCCTTCTTCAATATATTAAATTTATGATGCACTTACGCCACTCCTCTCTCGAATCTTGCAGCGCAATATACAGGCGGAAACTTTGGTGACAAATTTACGCAACTCCTCTCTCGAATCTTGCCGCGCAATATAAAACACTTATTTAGCCTGACTCCTCTCTCGAATCTTGTCAAACAAATTTAAAGATGAGACTTAAGCCAAAATTTCCAAGAACAAAATCATAAATTCAATAAAGATAGTATTTCAAACATCCACAAGAAAATTAAAATCAAAACATCACAACAAACAAAGTACTTTCAACATACAAGACAAAGGAAATTAGTTCATGATGAAGGAGAGATCAAACGCAAATTGGAAGTTCTTACTAGACATAGTTAGAGAATATGAAGAAATGTAGAATTTCTTCTCCGAATGGTGTAAAAAACTATCTTCTTCTTCCTCTTGATGGTGATCCCTAATCTCTTCTCCAAAGCCCTCTCATTCTCTCTCCTTTTTCGCATGATGGTAGTTACCCCATGTTCTCCCCTTCTTATTTTCGAAAACCCTTTGAAAAGTCGCACCTTTCCATGTAAAATAACCGCCGCTATCTTTTACATTCGAAATTAAATAGCAGAATTTTCGGATCCAGACTTGTTGCAACGACCAGAAAAAGTTGTTGCAACAACTTTCCCAGACAGAAAAATCTGGTTTTTCTTTGCTTCTTCAAGTTGGATTTTTCTTCCACATTTCTACAAAGAAAACCATATACACAATAATAATAGCCCAAATTTATATAAATGATATATTTAGTTATATTCCGAACATTTAATGCAAATTTATGCACTATAGGGTGTGTAATGATAAATAAGTTAGGTACAAATAACTTCTTTTTAAGAAGTTATCAACAGACAACACAACTGACTCATGCAAATGATGAAGAAACGACTCAACATACCCATGCAAATGATGTAAATGAGACACGACGGACACAACATGCGTGCTACGGGAAATGCTAATAACCACTTGAAAATCTACTAAAGGAGGTGACCTATCAGGAGGCTCTCTCGGAGGAGTGTAGAAAAACTCATCTTGTGTGTGTCGAGTGCTCAGGTGACCGTGCGAAACATCTACACTCAAGGGCGAGCTCATGAAGAGCAACATGTCTCTCAGGGAGCGTAACACCTCAGGGGGCTCACTAGGAGGTGTGTAAGAAAAGTCATCTCGAATGCGACGACCACCTGAATGAGAATCGTGTATACCGACTAAAAGACGTGACTCTCGAGTGTGGTGCGTGTCCTCTAAAAGAAAGAGCTCGTCTGGTGGGTCAGCAGGTGGTGCGTCCCAAAACTCATCGATGGTGCGATGTGTCTGCAGCTGGTTCCCTAAATACTTGATGCTCCACACAATACCCATCCTCTGGGGCAAGGTCAGGGACGATAATGGAAGAAACAACCCTAACTCGAAACTCGTAAACAAGCAGCTCACCTGAATCACATCCTCACCAGGATGTGGTGGCTCATCAGGAAGCTCAACAAGGGGGTCGTCATAGTACTCGTCATTAGGGTCATGACCCTCCAGATGAGTACCATCGTGAGGGGTTGTGTCCCCATAAATGGGTGACATAGCCACTATAAGATCAACACCAGGCTCTGGGCTCTCGGTTGTGAAGTGACTTAGGGTAATGACAATGGGAGAGCGACATAGATCTACGCTCAAGAATGGGTCTGTGGGTGCGGTGTCAAGACGTGAGTCCAGGATAAGGGTTCTAATCAACCCATGACATGCCAGAGGTGATGGTGTGGGTGAGGGGCACGGAACTATAGGCTCAAGAGGTCGCTCAGGCTCACTCTCAGTCGGGGTCACGAGAGCCGGGTCAAAAACAAGAGATAGGTCACTCACTGGGCTAAGCACCTCACTGGGGTGAGAGCAATCTGCATCAGGTATCACTTCTGCCATGTTTGACGGAACAATGATTGGCAGAGTGGTGTCATCGGTGTGGGAGGAGCTCATACTGCAGAGGTCAAAGTGAGGATCCAACCGACCAGCTCTGGCGGATCTCAAAGATTGTTCGTAACGAAGGGCAAGCCGATACGTCTGCTCGAGGGACTTCGAGCTATGACAAACCACCTTAGTACGAATGTCTGATCGAAGGCCAGACTGAAATCTGCAAGAGGTCATGGTTGGGTCCTCTCGGATATCGCTCCTCACAATTAACTCATCAAAGCGATCCTTGTACTCAGCGACGGACATGGATCCTTGCTGAAGGGAAAATAATTGGTCGAGCAAGTGAGTCTGATACGACGACGGAAGATACCTCTAACACAATAAACGCTTCATGTCCACCCAACTAGTGATGCGATGTAGACGGTCCCTGATAGCGCGCGCGTCTATTCCCGCAGGAGGCGGTGAACCCTCGCTCGGACGTTTGATCCGAGCCTACGGTTGCGTCCGGATCGTCGTTGCGAGTCGAGTTTCTATATTTATCTTTATATTTCTGAGTCTATTTAGCGCCCGATCGGACCGGACATTCTGAGCCGTCCATTTCGGGTTGCCCTAGTCATGTTATTATAAATAGGGCAAGTGGGGGCTGTTTGAAGTATCGAAGGTTTTGCTGGACTGCTGAACCGCTCGGTCTCCCCTTCCGGTGCGACGTCGGAAGCCCCGCCTGGTGCGACTCCAGGAAGCCCCTCCTCCGCCGCCCTCTTCCTTCTCCGGTAAGCCCTCCTCTCCCTCGTGCAGCCACCTCCAGCCGTATCCTTCCGCTCCTCTCCCTCGTACAGCCACCTCCAGCCGCATCCTTCCCCTCATCCTCTCCCTCGTGCAACCACCTTCAGCCGCATCCTCCCCCTCTCCCTCGTACAGCCACCTCGAGCCGCACCCTTCCCCTCATCCTCTCCCTCATGCAGCCACCTCCAGCCGAACCCCTTCCCCTCCTCTCCCTCGTGCAGCCACCTCCAACCCACATCCAGCCCCACACGCCTCCACCTCAGCCCACCCCATCCACTCCCCCCACCGAAAATACATCCCTACCAACTCCAGCCCACAATTAACCCTAATCCTTCTTCCCTTTTTCCCTTGCTACAGCCAATAGCCCGCCAACAACCCTTATATCCCTCTCACACCACCATCAGCCCTCCGCCGAGTACCGTTCTAGCCGCTACCGCATCGAAATCCTCAACCAGCCCCTACTCGCCTTTATTTGCACGTGTAAGTTGTTAGTTGGAGTTTAGTCTTTTATTGTTGAATATTCAGCACCTATGCTTTGTTGTGGACAATATTTTATATGCTAGTAGTACCTTTGGTTGTTTGATTTGCAGGACCCCTTTTGTGTGCGCTTAAAATTACTTGCGCTTTGACTGTTTGCAATCCATATCTGCTTCTCTTTAATTAATATTTGCAAACGTCGTGCCTCTACTTGAGTTATAATAATTAATTATTGTTGCTGTTTTAAGCGGACCGTCTCTTACATTCGCATCAGAACATTGCATTTAACCTTGCATTTCATTAGTCCGCCAAAAGTCCACCTACCACTGCATCAAATTGGTATCAAAGCGAGGTTAGGACCCCTTGCATGTTACGTAGTGGTAGGTCTCATAGAGTCTTTAGGTTCATTTATGGACAGTTATTCTCGTCGTTCGTCCCCTCTATTTGGAGACCCCGAGTCAACCTATATTCGATCCCATAGAGCCCTTTTGAAGAAACCCTCATGTTATTATGATGATTATTATCGCTCGTCACACACCACTCCTAGAAATCGTGTCGACTCCTCGACGCGGTTCCATTATGCTAGAGACGATCACCATGATGAGAGGTCCTCACGTTATCACCATTACACCTCTCCAAGACTTTATGACGGTCTAGTTGAATATCGTTCCGGTCATCGTCGCTATGCATCCCCTATGTTTGAGGAACCTGAGTCTGAATATACGCGACCACCACCCCACGTTCGTAGGGATCACGTCCACCCACGAGCACGGTCTGATTATGTTAGGAACGATCGTCTGGATGACCCTCAGGAGCCCCATAGAGGTCACCATCACCAGGATCACATCACATGTCAAGTCCCTCCTAGTGTTCCGCAGATAGAGATACCTGAGGCCGAATTTCAGCGGTTAGTTCTTACCCAGTTTGATCGTTTAGATGCTCATTTTGATCACATGAGATCTGCCATAGGAGGAATCAATAGGAGAAAGACTAGGGATTTAGGTCAAGTCATCGATGCAACTAGTAGTGCTCCAACTAACATGAGAGGCCCGCTACCTGATTTTGATTCATCTTGTCCGGATGAGACTCAGTTCCCACTTGGTTTTGGAGTCGAGTCTGATCATAAACTTATGATACATGTGGAGAGTGATACTAGTATGACTAGTGAACGTAGTTACGAGAGTGAGGACGAGCGGCCCAGTGACACTGTGATGGTATATCCATCCTCCGCACCTCACTTAGACCCAGTGCCTCCTTTGGCTAGGGATCCGGTCCTCGACACTATACCGATTGACCCACACTTGAGTAGAGACTCTTCCCACTCTGCCCCTGTCATTATCCCGATTCACATCACTACTGAGATCCGAGATCATAGTGTTGGCCTCATAGTGACTGCCCCACCCACTTACGAGGACACCACCTCTATCAGTGATACTCATCTGGAGGATCATCCCACTAGTATTGACCTCATTGTTGAACCTCCGGATAAGCCTCCTGATGAGCCACTACTCCCTTGGGAGGTTCATGAGGCTAGCATTGACTTTGTTGTGTGTGTCATACTTGATCCCATGGACAATACCGTTATTGGTGCTTTCCCCTTGGAGGGCCATCCTGACACTGTTGACCCCATCGGAATTAAGTCCCCGAGAGGCTCATTTGACGATCTTCCCCTCCCAAAAGGCATTCACTCTAGTTTGGTTGGTTTGTGTCATCGCGTGCGCGATGAATTTTCGTATACACCTCCCAGTGAGCCACCTGACTGGCTTCATCATTTGAGAGGTACCCATCACACCCGTGCGTCGTGCTCCTGTGTCACCATCCACGATGTTCCTACGGGTGATGGCGTCATTCACGCCGAAATTTTCTATCGACCACCCAGAGAGCCTGCTGATCGGCCGCCCCATGTTAGAGTTATCCAAGTCATTGTCGGGATTTCCCTTAGGAAGTGTGTCGAGCATGTCGTGCTTCATTCACATCATTTGCATAAGTTTGTTGGGTCGTTTGTTTATCATTTGCATGTGCATACACTTCATGAGTTGGTCCGTAAAAAAATTGCAGCTAGTAATGATTATTATAAATATCGAGCGGACCAGCACAGGCGTGAGCAGATCTTTGAGGCGGGAGAGCAGGCGTTGATTTGTATTCGGCCAGAGAGGCTCCCACAGGGGCCTGCAAAGAAATTAAGTGCCCGCCGAATGGGCCCCTACACAGTCGTGCGACGCATTGACACTAACGCATATGAGATCGACATCCCTCATGGTATGGGCATTAGCCGAGTATTTAACGTAGAGGATTTGACTCCTTACTACGAGGAGCACGTGTATGCTGACCCTTTCTCCACACCCTCACCTGAGCTTTTGCCACCTGTGTCCCCTACCATCCCCTCCCTGTTCCCACCCGAGGAGTCACTCCAGGAGGTTCATCCGACACCGGTTACAATCCCGCCGAGCCAGCAGTCAGACGGAGATACATCTTTGCCAGAGACACCCACTCCTACCGGCGACATACTTCAGATCATGGGCCACGACTTCTGTACTGTTAGCGGACGATCCATTGTCCGTTATCTAGTTCGATGGAGCGGTCGTCCACTATATGATGCCACTTGGATTTCTTCAGAGGAGCTCGACAGACTTGCCCCGCAGTTTCGCCGAGACTATGATCATCTTCACTCACCGGAGTTGAGTGCTTTCAAGCCGGGGAGAGTTGATAGCGCGCGCGTCTATTCCCGCAGGAGGCGGTGAACCCTCGCTCGGACGTTTGATCCGAGCCTACGGTTGCGTCCGGATCGTCGTTGTGAGTCGAGTTGCTATATTTATCTTTATATTTCTGAGTCTATTTAGCGCCCGATCGGACCGGACATTCTGAGCCGTCCATTTCGGGTTGCCCTAGTCATGTTATTATAAATAGGGCAAGTGGGGGCTGTTTGAAGTATCGAAGGTTTTGCTGGACTGCTGAACCGCTCGGTCTCCCCTTCCGGTGCGACGTCGGAAGCCCCGCCTGGTGCGACTCCAGGAAGCCCCTCCTCCGCCGCCCTCTTCCTTCTCCGGTAAGCCCTCCTCTCCCTCGTGCAGCCACCTCCAGCCGTATCCTTCCCCTCCTCCTCTCCCTCGTACAACCACCTCCAGCCGCACCCTTCCCCTCATCCTCTCCCTCGTGCAGCCACCTTCAGCCGCATCCTTCCCCTCCCCCTCTCCCTCGTACAGCCACCTCCAGCCGCACCCTTCCCCTCATCCTCTCCCTCGTGCAGCCACCTCCAGCCGAACCCCTTCCCCTCTTCTCCCTCGTGCAGCCACCTCCAACCCACATCCAGCCCCACACGCCTCCACCTCAGCCCACCCCATCCACTGCCCCCACCGAAAATACATCCCTACCAACTCCAGCCCACAATTAACCCTAATCCTTCTTCCCTTTTCCCTTGCTACAGCCAATAGCCCGCCAACAACCCTTATATCCCTCTCACACCACCATCAGCCCTCCGCCGAGTACCGTTCTAGCCGCTACCGCATCGAAATCCTCAACCAGCCCCTACTCGCCTTTATTTGCACGTGTAAGTTGTTAGTTGGAGTTTAGTCTTTTATTGTTGAATATTCAGCACCTATGCTTTGTTGTGGACAATATTTTATATGCTAGTAGTACCTTTGGTTGTTTGATTTGCAGGACCCCTTTTGTGTGCGCTTAAAATTACTTGCGCTTTGACTGTTTGCAATCCATATCTGCTTCTCTTTAATTAATATTTGCAAACGTCGTGCCTCTACTTGAGTTATAATAATTAATTATTGTTGTTGTTTTAAGCGGACCGTCTCTTGCATTCGCATCAGAACATTGCATTTAACCTTGCATTTCATTAATCCGCCAAAAGTCCACCTACCACTGCATCAGTCCTGCTCACGGGTCCTCTCAACGCTAGACCAGTAAGCCCTCGCCTGATCTAAAAGTCTAAGTTTTGCAAACCTGACGCGACGCTCAGCGAATACCTCAAAATGGTCAAGCTAATACTCCATATCCACGAGCCAATAACTGAAAGACTCGGGACTCGATGAGCCGTCAAAGGAAGGGGCTATAATACGAAACTGACTCTCAAGATCTCTCTCGGAACGACGATACTCATAATAATCATCCCTAAGGTAACCGAGTCGTGTCGAAGGATCAACACGATCCGCTCGCGTGTACGGATAAGAACGACGACAATCATCATACTGATCGTCTCTAGCATAGTGGGGTCATGTCGGTGTGCCAACACGATCTCTGGAAGTGGTGTACTGCGTTCGCGAATAATTTTCGTAGTATCGTGAGGGTCTCCCTGAAGGGGATCTATGAGGGCGGGTGCAAGTGGACTCGAGACCTCCAAAGTGAGGGGAGGAATAATTGTGACACCTAGACATAATGAAAAATATATAGACTCTACGACTGTGTATCAAAAAGAGCGCGTAACCTCCCTCTGATACCAATCCGCATCAGTGTTTTTCCCTCTTCATGTAGAACGTATTTGTCACAATTAGCTCATGTGCTATGACAAAGTCTAGAATGGTTCTTTCTTCTTCATTTCTTTCTCCATACTCAAATCCTCCATGAACATCTGTGTTGAAACCAGTTTCCCGGTTTCAGCGTTCGAAAGGGGGTTGCGACTAACTCTTACTTGACCTAAGCCTTGACTCTTGACCGGTCACTAAGAACTAAGAGACTCGGACTTGGTAACAATTGGAGTCTGGGAACAGACCCCTTAAGCTTCAGCGTGGAGGTCCCACCGCACACCCGGAAGCCCACTCGGAACTTCCCCTCCCAAGCCAATGCTGAGCCTGGGCACCTTGGAGGGCACTAAGAACCACCTCACTGTCAGCTGAAGGATGACAAGGAAGGGGGGGTGCTTGCTCACAAGACACACGCAAAGGGGGGGGGGGGGGTAGTGACCAACCCTTCCCAAGGTGCCCATGGGGGTCTATTTATAGACTTTCCCAAAAAATGGACTGCGGATAGCCAAGATCCTGCTATCCGCAGTCCAACCATGACCACGAACGATCAACGCTTGAGGGGGGGGGGGGGGGGGGGGGGGGGGGCAAGTGGGACTCGAGATGCCCACTTCCCCCCACACGGGAGGCCATACCGGCCTCCCCCCAATGTGCCGGGCGAGTGGGAGAATTCCTCTCACTCGCCCAAAGGGGGGTGGCGAGTGGGAGGGCCCCCTCCCACTCGCCCCCAAGGTGGCCGGCGAGTGGGAGTGCCTCTCCCACTCGCCTGGCGAGTGGGAGGGTCCCTCCCACTCACCCAAAGTGATTGGCGAGTGGGAGGCTCCTCCCACTCGCCCGAAGGGAGTCGGGGGAGCGGGTGCTCCCCGCGCTTCCCCCGCGGCCTCTCTTTGCCTTGATCGGTCTCGACCGCTTTCACTGTCTTGGTCTCATTCGGGTCGGGTCACACCGACTCGGGAAATATGAGGGTTGTACAATCTGTATAATCCGTATTTTACTTCCCTACATGTTCATTTAAGTCTCCTCTAATGAAACTTTTCTCGCTTTGTGGGATTGCTCTTACCAGATCATCAAAGAGAGAAAAACGGAAAAAATTAAAATAAAGCAGTTACGGAAAAAATTAAAATAAATAAAGCAGTTTCTCGTCTTGGACAGTTTTTTATTTTTGAAAAGGTGATTTCTCTCTCCATCATAACTCCAAAAAAAGGAGAGTTCCGCTTGCTGTTTCGGTGAAAGGAGACTCTCTTTCCATTTCTTCTCCTAGATAAGTGTTCTGCCATTTCTGAAGTTCCAGGAAAAGTGATTATTGTCATCTTTATGAAAGAAGTTTCCTGGCTGTTTTCTTAAGAAGAGAACATTGTTTATGAAGCAGGAAGTAGAAATTGTCCACCACCTGAGTTTCTTCTCTCTCTATTATTCCCGCTGCCTATATTCTCCAAGATAAGTGTTCTGTTTTTTTATTCGCTTCGTGCTCTATTTGGAGTTGTATCCGGTTGTAAGCAAACTTTAAACCTTGTTTTAAATTTTGATTTGTGTGGAGTTTATTCCGGTTGGGTTTATCATTGTTGGATTTCATTGCGATTGAGAACGGATTTTGTGCAAGTGATGAAGTGTTCTTGGGCACGTAAATGTTCTACAAAAGGATGGAGAACTTTTGGGTACCCACTTTAGGTCTGATCTGTGAATACATCTTGAATATAAAGAAATCACCCAACAAAATTGGAAGCTATCCACATATTGGAAGGGATTGTAGAATAGTTCATGAGGGAGAAATTTTCTTTCAACAATTCATAACTCCTAATAAAAAACATAGGTCTCTTACCTAGACTGGTAAAAAAATTGAATCTAATGACAAATAGTTTAAATATTAAAGTACAAGACATGAAACTTTGTAAAAGCAGATAAAGACTCATGTTCGAAAAGCATAAGAAACTATTAAAATACATCAATTGTTATTTTTATCGTCTTGCAATGGCTTGCATGCTTTCCTGGTCCACGCATTGCTTACATATTTATTTTTAAAAATGTTGTCATTGTTTGATTTTTTTCAAATATGATTTCATATGTTCAATGTTGAATATCAGAGTTAACTCCAGAAGACCTTAAGAATGTAGAATGCTACGAGGAGATTTTTCAAGAAGGTTTTGAGGAGTATCTGGTATGTCTTTTAGTTATATAGTTCTTGCATTTTATTGGACTTACTATGTAAGATGTTTTTTTATGGCATAAGGCTAACTGAAATGAGAAGAGGAGCCTTGGCGCACCGGATGAGGTCTTGCCGTGTGATCTTGAGATCACGGGTTCGAGTCCCGGAAGCAGCCTCTTGCAAAAAAATAGGGTAAGGTTTGCCTACACTTCACCCTTGTGGTGGAACCCTTCCCCGGACCCTCGCTGCGCGGGGATGCTTTGTGCACCGGGCTGCCCTTTTTAAGGCTAACTGAAATGAACAAGCATTTTTTGTAAGGTTAGCGTCAAAGCTGCACTCGTTCCAGTATAGTTTAAGAAAGGTTGTTTAGAGTTTAGACATTAGACATGCAAGACTAAACTTTTTTTACATTAGCAAACTTAAAAGCAGAAAAACGGACTATCTGTAAACTAGCAGTATCAAAGTAGCCCGACCTCCAGGCTGTGTCTGTTATCATGTAGTTCAGATACAAGGATTGGTCAAATAGGCTAAGCAGTCACTCTCTCCTCCTTAAGCAGCATACATGCTCTCAGGAAAATACTATCGATATGTTATTCACCAACCAACAGTATGTATAATAAAACAATAAAGAAAGTGTCTATTTAAGAAGATATGTTAGTCACCAACAAACTCTAATCAAGTCTAATGTAATAGAAAATTGCCAATTCTAGTGAAACTCTAAGGCGTTATAGAGTACAACAGTCTCAATCTACCACTGTAATGTAAGTAAACAATCTCAACTTATGTAACCACAAAATCATCAAGTTCAATTACCAAAACAATTTACCATGATGTCGACATACTCCGTACAAGCTTTGTGTATATCTAGCACACTAATCTCCCTTAGGCCAACCAATCAAGTATGGTAAGTGTGCTACCATAGCTAGTACATGTATCCCCTCTCTATCATAGCTCACCAAATCGTCTAAACTATGTTATAAACTTATAATCAAAAGTAAAGTGTAATGATTTCTAATTTGCAGTACGTAAATATGTTATATGACTCTTCCGCACAAACTCCCACATCCACTGGTGTCCTCAACCACCAAGCTACACAAACTACAGCCCATATCTCAAGGATTACACATCACAAAGCAACAAGCCCCTAATTACAACTAGCTGACACATTGATGGGGATCACATCACACACATGCCTACACAATGATCAGAGCCGTTCCGTTCGAGCGGATTGACAGTTCATTATTTTTAGTTATTTTTTTGTAATTTTCTGAATTTTATTGTTTGTTTTGGAGGCTGTCATGATCGGAGAATCTTGACCGCCCGTGGAGTCCTTAGTCTATAGTTAGGGGTAGAAGACTCATTTAGAAGAGATTAAAAGTTTGAAAAGAAATTCCTCCTTTTGATCACCGGTGTCGAAGCCGGAGTCCAGGTGCGACGCTTGGACAATATCTTCCCTCCCCTCATTCCCTTTTGCCGACCACCTTCCTCCCCACGCCACTTCCCCTCCCACCTTAGCTGACCTTCCACAACCCCGCTCCCATTTGTTTCTGTTTTCCGGCGACCACCACCGCCACCCGTGACCACCACCAGCCACCCTTGGCCGATCACCCTCCACAACTCTCATTTCCCTCAATTTCAATTTTTCGGCGATCACTGCCACCACCACCACCACCTCCGACCACTCTTGGCCGGCTACCCCTCATCCCATTACTCCATAACTCCTAAGCCACTTCCACACTACCCCACCTTCTCACTCATAACCACCTCCTAAAATCTATCCTCAACTCCTAAAATCACTTCCATCCACTCAGCTCCCACTACCCCCCTTAATTCCATCATTCCCACTCACTTTACCCACCTTCTAGACCACCAAACAAAACCCTCTCTATACCTATTTGCACTGCCAACTAAAATCCTACTTTCAGTATCTCTCCAGTTAACTCCCTGTCCCAGTCCAACATTAAAATCTGAGAACAATTCCATCCCTAATTTCTGCTTCCGAGTCTCACCATTCCCCTATACAGCCTATGGACCCCCTTCCCAGCCTCTCAAATCCCTCCCAGCAGGCAACCAGACCCCTCCCCTTCCTCTGTTTCCATCCAGAGGCTGTCCAGGAACCATTCCCGCCCCCGGAACATCCATCAGGACCCCAAATTCCCAATTACTGCAATTCAAACCTTCCCACTTCCTAATCAACCCCCACCCCCACTCGCAAACACGTCCAGCCGCCTTCCCAGCCTTGCTGACTCTATCCAGCCCACAGAAAACATCAACTAGCAGTCCAACAACCCTGTCCAGTCCTCTGATTCCCCTCATTCAGTCCAGATTCAGTCTTCCATTGCCTCTCCGGCCACCGACATCTCATTGGATCTCCATCGAGCTTTCTATCCCGTAATTATTGTCAGTGTATTGCTTGGTTGCCATTTTTTGTGTTGAATCTTGTGTGAATTCACTGTTTTGAAAAATATTTGTTTGTTACCTTTCTAGAAATTTTACCTAAATTGTGATTATCGTGTGATATTATTTATTAGATTCATTGTTGCAAGTTCAGTAGCCGGAAAATTGTCAAGTTCATTTAGGTAGTCACAAAGTCGACTTTTACTTTGCTAGAACTGTCATGCGTCACACATGACTACTACAAGAAACACTCACGACTATTACTACAATGCAGTAGACGAAAAAAGTCAAACTATACAGTGCATTTGTTATTGTCGTCAAAGGTTAAACATAAATAAACCTAATTTTAGTCAATTGGAGTTAGTGGTCAACCTTAGTCCAAGGTAGTCTTCAAAGCAACCCAAGTATTAGTCAAATTAACTCAAGTCAACCTTATCTCGACTCCAAACCAAGTTATAGTTTACACTTGTGACCTAAATCAATCCAACACAAGCCAATCAACCTTGGTTTACGGTGGCCAACCCAAAATCAAACTATAAAGTGCATTTGTTATTGTCGTCAAAGGTTAAACATAAATAAACCTAATTTTAGTCAATTGGAGTTAGTGGTCAACCTTAGTCCAAGGTAGTCTTCAAAGCAACCCGAGTCTTAGTCAACCTTAACTTGACTCCAAACCAAGTTATAGTTTACACTTGTGACCTAAATCAATCCAACACAAGCCAATCAACTTTGGTTTACTGTGGTCAACCCAAAGTCAACCTTGATTTGACCTTGACTTGAGGTTAGGATTGTACTGCCTAGGTTATACCTGACTAACTTGTACTCAACCAGATCAAATGGTTGCGCGTGGTGGCGCCACCTTCTCAACTGCGACCTGGGTAGTGCTCTTACCACTTATAATAACAATGGCTTGAGGAGGGAGGGGTTGCTTCCCTTTCCTTGTTGGCTAACCCTAAGGGTCGGCTCCGTCATCGCCCACCCTTCAAGTTGGGGTGTAGCGGTGCATCCCCCTACACCCTCCCAGGTATCATTGTATCAACTCCGGGAACTACTATAGTTGTGGGGATCACCCCCCTTGGACACCTACTTTCCTCCTCGGGATAGAGGAAAGAGTTGTTGTTTCTCATGGAGAGTAGTTCACATACATGCGTTCCACGTAGTAAGGAGTCAGATCCTCTACGTTGAATACTCGGCTAATACCCATATTTTGAGGGATGTTAATTTCATAAGCATTTGTACCGATCCGCTGCACGACTGTATATGGTGAGCGCTTAATTTCTTTGCTGGTCCTTGCGGGACCCTCTCAGATCGTATGCGAATCATCACTTGTTCTCCTGCCTCAAAGATTTGTTCCCTCCTGTGCTGGTCTACCTGATCTTTATAATAATCATTATTAGATGCATTTTTCTTACGGGCCGACTCATGAAGTGCATGCACATGCTGAATAAAGGACTCTGTAGACTCACTGGGTCGGGACTCAAGAGGGACATCAATCAAGTCAATAGGCTTCCTAGGTTCGTACCCTAATATGATATGAAATGGACTCAAGCTCGTGGTCCTATTGACTAAACTGTTATATGCAAACTCAGCTATCGGTAGAACGGAATCCTAGGTGGATGGACCCAACAAGACAATGCAGAAGGGTCCCAAGACTACGGCTGACAATCTCAGTTTGTCCATCCGTCCGTGGGTGTTAGGCGGAGGAGAACTTCAAAGTTGTACCAGTTTTTTCCATAACATCTTCCAAAAGTAACTCATGAAATGAACCTCTTGGTCGGAAACTATGGAAGTGGGTAACCCGTGATAATTAAGTACCTCTCTAAAGAATAGCACAACCACATTAGAAGCATCAACAGTCCAATGACAAAGAATGAAGTGGGCCATCTTAGAGAAAAGGTCCACCACAACAAATATCGAGTCGAGCTTCCTCATAGTGCGAGGGAGACCGAGTACAAAATCCATACTAATATCAGCCCAGAGACTCTTCAGAACGGGCAGTGGAGTGTATAATCATGTGGGCTGACGAGGTCCTTTCGTGGTTTGGCAGACTCGACAATGCCTAACAACCCGAGTAACGTCCTTCTTCAAGCTAGGCCAGAAGAAACGATCTTCAACTAACGCAATCGTCTTATCTCGACCAAAGTGTCCTGCTGCTCCGCCTGCGTGCAACTCCCAGATGAGGAAATCTCGGAGGAATGTCTGAGGAACGCATAGGCGAGAGCCCAAGAACAAGTACCCGTCTGTTGGGAAAAACTGTGCAATTTCACCATCAGAGATCGTATAACTCTCACGAACGTCAGGAGGGTCCCTCGATAGTGCGGCATAAATGTCCCCAAAATCTGGGCACTCTGGGTAATCATAAACTCCGCTCAAAACTCTCAACTCATGTGCTCATGGTGTAGAGCATGCCGACTCGGCGACTCAGGGCGTCAGCCGGCTTGTTCTCAACACTCGCTCGCTGTTTGAGAACGTAATGATAATCCTGCAAATATTCCACCCATTTCGCATGGCGGTGGCCTAATTTCTTCTGCGAGTCGAGATACCGCAGGGCTTGATGATCAGAATACAGAACAAATTCCTTATGCAGGAGATAGTGACGCCAGTAGCGAAGTGCCTGTACGATGACATAGAACTTCCGATCATAATTTGAGTACTTTTGTCAGGCGTCATTCAGTTTCTCACTGAAGTAAGTAACTGGATGACCTTCCTGGCTAAGCACCGCTCCGATTCCAACTCCTGACACATCACAGGCCACCTCGAAGGCCTTGGAAAGATCTGGTAAGCGTTAGGCAGAAGCGAATGACGGTCTCTCTTTAATCTCCTCGAAGGCCCAAGTGACAGCCTTCGTCCACGCAAAATCACCCTTACGGAAGCAGCTCGTAAAGGGGGCCATAATAGAGCTGAAGCCTCGGGCAAACCTCCTATAGAAGGTGGCATGTCCATGAAAACTACGGGCTTCATGAATGTTCGTCGGAACGGGACACTCACGAATAGATTTGACCTTGTCAGGGTCAACCGAGATACCAGAAGCAGAAATTATATACCTCAAGAAGTGAACAAACGCGGACAAGAACGAACACTTCTTCAAATTGATGCAGAGATGTTTCTTTCGTAGGAGCTCAAACACGAGGTGAATGTGGTGCAAGTGCTCTGTGTGGCCCTGGTTATATATCAATATATCATCAAAATACACTAGAAATTTGCCCATGTAGGGTCGCAGGACCTGTGTCATCACCCTCATGAACGAGCTGGGCGTGTTCGATAATCCGAATGGCATAACTAGCCGCTCATTTAAGTCGTCATTCTTCTTGAATGTCGTCTTCCACTCATCCCCTCTCTTACTCTAATTTGATGGTACCCACTACGAAGATCGATCTTCGAAAAAATCTGGGAACCGGCCATCGAGTCCAGGAGGTCGTCGAGGCGGGGAATAGGAAAACGATACTTTACCGTGATTTTGTTGATGACACAACTATCAATGCACATACACCAGCTCCCATTCTTCTTCGGAGTAAGAAGGGCTGGTACTGCACAAGGGCTCATGCTCTCTCGTATGAATTTCTTCCGAAGAAGATCATTGACTTGCCGTTTCAGCTCGGCGTACTCAGTCGGATTCAAGCGATAATGGGGTAAATTGGGCAAAGATGCCCCTGGGACCAGATCGATCACATGTTGGATGTCCCTCAACAGGGGAAGCTCATCAGGGAGCTCCTCGGGCATAATATCTACGTAGTCATCCAATAACTGGCGGACATCCGGTTCATTAATCTCAGTGTCAGTAGAGGCCTCATAGGTCATCGTGGCTGCCACTACAAACATAACTCATGCCTCCAAGCTCTCTCTCATGAAGTCACCCCTCCTCAAGACATGTCGAGGTCTCGATGACCCCGCACTAACAGATGACTCGACCTTGCCCTTGGGAGGATCCCTGGGCTGGGTCGGGGTACGGTTAGTCTTCCGTCTTTTTCGAAGAAAACACACGTGTTGGATCGGCCATAACATGTGGCATTGCAGTCATACAACCAAGGTCGTCCAAGTAAAACGTGTGCAACGTCCATATGGATAACGTCACACCAAACCTTCCTCAGTGGATGCTAAGTGAATCGACACTAGGCATCGTTGTGTAACTTGGATGGTGGACTTGTCCACCCATAGGACATGGTAAGGATGCGGGTGTGGCTCGACAGTAAACTTCATCCTCTCTAACCCTTTCTTGGCGATTATATTCACGCAACTATCACTATCAATAGCGAGCTTGCAGGGATCTCCTACGCTCGAGAAATACGTGAAGAAAATCATAGTGCGACGTCAATCCTCCTCGACACGTGGGGTGTGCAGAAGGCGACGGAGAACTCCCAACTTTAGCGACCTCTCAACGTCGCTCTCACATCCCTCATCTACAACAACCAAAATCTCCTCGACAATGACATCCTCAGTCTCAGTGCTAGGCTCGCTCGCTTCTTCAATCGGTAAATTCCTCGTCGGGCATTGCGTTGCGAAGTGCCCTCTGCCAGAACATCGATAACATTGGACGCCCCCAAGTTTGGGGCCCCACGGGACAATAGTTTTCCCCGTCGCATCTGCGGGAATGCGAGGGGGGGGGGGGGGCAAGGGCAGTGGCCATGGTGGGAGTGGGTCTCCTAATTGTGGTGGTATCCGGTCGTGAGGTGACCTGTCTCAGGCCGACAGTGCGCAAATATTGCTCGTACTCAAGCGCGAGCTGAATAACCTGCTCAACCATCTCAATCCTATGAGAAATCAGTTCCCTTCGGATGTCAGCCCTAAGTCCAGTCCGGAAAAGGGAGGCAGTGGCAATGGGTTCCTCCAGAATATCACTTCGAACGATTAACTCGTCAAAACGTGACATGTACTCCGCAACGGAAAGTGTCTCCTGTCGGGGTGCATATAGTTGATCTAAGAGCTGGTCACGATATGAAGAGGGGAGGTATTTATCTTTCAGCCGATGTTTCCTCTCGTCTCATCAGGTGATGGGGTAATATACGTCCCGCTCAAGTGATCTCTCCAAGCTCGACCAATAAATTTTTGCCTGACCAATCAATTTCATCTTAGCGAACCGCACACGCCTCTCGTCACTCATCTCAAACCAGTCAAAATAGTGATCCATGTCCATAAGCCAATCGCTAAATGCCTTTTGGTCCAGGTGACCGTCGAAGGTGGGTGCGTCAATGTGGATGCGCCGAGTGATATCATCCTCTTCTGGAGTCATCCCACGGCGTGACTCACGGTAATCGTCATACTGATCATCATAGTCATAGTCGTATCGTGCGGGTGGGGCTCGATCTCTATGACCAGGTGGGGGTGGGGGACGAGGTGCATTGGGAGGTTAGTGATTCCTTCCCGGGTCCTGCCGATACTCGTAACCATGATGGTGATTCCCTCTCATAGGAGGAGGATCTCGGCGAGGACTGTCTCTACCACGTCTCCAAGGAGGGTGTGTAGCATCTCGAGGATCCTCAGGTGGCTCATCGTCAGGAGGTGTCGCTCGACCTCTAGGGGTCTCTAACTGATCGGCCCTAGTGCTAACCCTAGCGATGTCGCCCCTAAGGACGTCGAAATGGGCTCCAATCCGATCGAATTGATTGAGAACAAGTTTTGAAATTCAAGGGACGTCATGTCCGATTGTGAACTTCCTACCCTATCGTCGTTGAGATTAGGGTTTGAAATAGATTGATGATAATCCCTACCACTACGTAACATGCAAGTGACCCTAACCTAGGGTTCTGATACCAATTTGATGCAGTGGCAGGTCGACTCGGGATGAACACACAAAATGCAATTCTTACATGCGATGTGATGAAACTGCAAGAGAAGATCCGCTTAAAATTAGCAACAATAATTAATTACTATAAGACTAACAGAGGCGCAATCATTCACAAATTTTAATTTTGAGAAAAAAAAAACTTTTTTTCGCGAAGCGACCGAGGTGCAAGTAATTTTAAACGCGCGCGGAATAAGCCCTGCAAATCACACAATGTCCGACACTAATAGCAAATGAAATAAACTTCCGCTGAAATATGATGCCAAGTACACAACAATAGTAAATAAAAACTCCAAACTAAAACTTACACATGCAGACGGTGGTGGAGGTGTGATATGAATGACGATCCAATGACGAGTGACTCCGTCAAGGGCTGCAGATGGCTGGACAGCGGCTAGCACTGGGTTTGGATGAGGTTGGAGGCTGGATAGTGGCGAGTTTGAGGTTGGAGGAATGGGATCCTGTGGGGTTGGAGTGGTCAGGGGTTTAGGAATAGGGAGGGGGAGTGGTCGGGCTTCAAATCTGGGAGGGAACATGGATTTTGTCGGTGCTTGAGTGGTGTGTGTGTGGTGGTGGGGTAGGCGGCGTTTAGGTGGGGGGGTAATGTAGGGTTGCGCCCTGGAGGGAGTGGTTGGAGGTCGGTAAGGGGAAATTTGCGCGTTGTAAGGGAGGAATCGGAAACCTGGGAGGGAGCAGGAAGTTTAGCGAAGTTGCTGCGGGTTGTGGGAGGCGCGGGAAGGAGGAGGAGAGGCTCACGGGGTTTGGACGGGGTTGTGGAAGAGGCAGGGGCGTCGGCCTTGGAGTCGCACCAAGGAGTCCTCGTCGGTGTTGCACCGGGAGTGGGAGATCCGCGGTTCCACGTTCTGGGAACTAGACCATCGATGCCCCCCACCCACCATAACCTGCATGTATAAATACTCAAACTGCAAATAGGGCATCCTAATCGGATGACCCACAACGTCCAAGCCGATCGGATGCTAAATATGACTCACAAAATATAAAATAATACATCAAACTAACTCGAAACGACCGTTCGGGCGCAACCACGAACTCGGATCGCCCGAACGGGTAGCGGTTCACCGCCTCCCGCGGGAATAGACTCGTGTCGGCCGCTGATCTCTATCAAGATCATGTGGATTAGACAGACCCTTTGTGAGATAGGATATTTGGTTCAAGATCCCACTCCACTATGGTGTGATAATCAGGCTTCGATACAGATTGCTACTAATCCTATGTTCCATGAACGCACAAAACACATCGAGGTCGATTGTCATTTTGTTAGGGAAAAGTATGAAGGACTTATTTCCCTATGTCATGTGAAGACCGGAGACCAAGTTGCATATATTTTTACTATAGGAGTTACTGGAGTTCGAATGAAATTTTCATGTGACAAGTTAGGTCTGGTTGTTACCCATGACCCAATTTGAGGGAGAGTGTTAGATATATTATGTATTTTGTACTATGTACACCTATATAAATAAACCCTTGTACCTCTATTGAGATATCAAGTTATTCACAATCATTCACAAGAGACAATCTTAATCAAAGGTGACTGGTACTAATACTTGAAGCCATGGGGCGCCAAGGACCACATCTGCACCTTATATGGGAAGACCATGCATGTCCATGAGGCATTTTTGGTTTCTAAGTGACAATGGAACTTGAGCATAATGGACGAAACAAGTTAAGGATTCATTATTCCCAAAGGAGGATGAAGGATTTGCTCATATTTATGGGGAGATGTGCATGCTAACTCTTTCTTGGATGCAATTATGGTACTAATCAATCAACGTCTGAACTGGAAGATGATGTATGTATTTGCTGAAGCAAAGGATACTGGGTGACGGTTGTCCAATAAAGACATGAAGGGAGATTTTAGTTAAGTTGGTCGGTGGGTTGACCAGGTGAAATAGGGCAAGAATTTGGCTATAATGGAGGTTGGGACAATGGATCTAGGTAAATATTCTGCGGGAAATGTTTTCATCACAATTAAATTATAAGCCCTTTTCTCAGCGAGCTTGCATTTAATCGGGTGTAAGATGAGAACTGGGAAAGTGATATGTGGTTGTGTTAGTGGATGTTGGAAGTAGTAGTGTGATTGGGGGGGTTGGATAGATGGGTGGTTTAGCCAAAATAGAGAGACGAGGTAGGGAGATCACCTTGAGTCATTAAGCTTATCTTCTTGGAGTTTTGCGAGCCTTATGACCTAGGAGAGAGTGAGCGACTGGAAGGCGTGTACTTCACAATAAATATCAGTTCTAAGGCATGGAACGTTGCACTAAGAATGAATGAGTCTTGTAGACCGGTGGTGCGATTGAGAGTTCTTTGAAGGCTGTGGTGTATTCAAGTATGGTTTTGTGAGTTTGGATAGCGTGCATCAGTGATTGACATAATATGATAGACTGAAGCGAACCTTCAATCCAGTGACAAAAGCATCCTGAGGGCGGAGTTGATTGTTTCAGGAACTTCATTGGAGCCATGTAAGTACTGGTCCGCCCATGTGAAAGGATGACATAATGATGCATTGTTCGTTCAGTGCTTTGATGGTAGGGTAAAAATGATTTTCTTTGAAGGTCCATTGTAAAGGGTTAGAGCCAGAAGAAGTCGAGTTTGAGATGTCTGGGGGTTTGAATGGAGGATTTTGTTTCTCTTGGTGTTTGAAATGGTTGTCATTGAGCTGGAGTTGCTCTAGCTTACCATCAAAAGAAGTGATGATAGAGACAAGGTGTCAAATTAGTGGATGATAGTAGCGATTGGCTTGTTGTAGCCGGCGACAATTTCATCAAGAGCACAGAGGTGCAAAATAGCCCATCCAAAGAAGTGATGATAGACTGAAGCGAACCTTCTTCCATATCTATAGTTGGCCAATGAGAGCACAATAATGATAGATCCGCAGTTCGAGGCCATGCGCTCTTGGAAGAAATGGAGAGGCTATGAAATAAAAAGGATTGATTTTGGATAAATTCTCCGTGTTCTTTCAAATACATTTGAAGCAGATTATATTGGCAATGTTAAATAACTAAATGACCAATTCAAGCGGCCATGGAAAGTAACTAAATAAGAAAACTGTTTAGAAACCATACTGAGGCGCAAAATAGCCCGTGTATTAACTTTGCTGATATGGATTAGCCCGTGTGTTTTAATCTATTTTGTTGGTATGCAGGTACAGCAGTTACCAGTAAACCATACTGAAGATCTGCAAAATAATTCAGAGCAAGATCAGATTAAAGTGATAATTCTCTTGCTAATACTCTTCCTGATTGTTTTCTATTTGATTAAGTATTCCAATGAATTTTGCATGCATCTGTTTTCTTGCAGATCTCGGATGCTAATATACGGCAGTGGTCGAAAGGAAAAGAAGGAAATATTCGATCACTACTCTCAACCTTACAATTAGTAAGCAATCCTATGCTGTCAACAACAAAAACGAGTACCCTTTTTCCTACAACAAATTTGAAATTTAAATTCACTCTCCATATGGTTGTGCATGGCGAACTTGGAAAAATCTCTTGCTAATCTTGCGGCATATTGGAATTTTCTCCTGTTGTCATCTGCAAACCAAAAACTCGTAGGGCAGTCTCTCCTCTTTGTGATTTTATTTATGGCTACAGTCGAGATGATCCACTCACAACTATCTAATTAGCACCTTAGGGCCATGGAATGAACAAAAATCACGAAATTATCTTTAGGTCTCTAATTTGGGTTTGATGCTACCCTAACATCACGTTGCCAACTTAAAGACAACGGAAGTCTTTTTACACATGACCTAGTATTATAAATGTTAAATTTGGCTCTCAACCAGATGGGGCCTTGCTTAAGGCTGTTACATTGGCTAGAATATTTGGTTGAAATTTCGCTCAAACCGAATTATGATAGAACCGAATGAGCCGAGCCATGTGCCATGAAGTCTGATGGAAGATTCTTTTCGATCCCATTTTTAGCTGAGACTAAATTAGGTCGATCCACTTTGAAATTGGATCTTAGCTGAAGTTTTAAAAATGTAGTGTTTGTGACATAGTGGTTAGGATTTGAGTTGCCTTATTATGTGCCTTGGTTTGTGATAGGAATAGGAGAATCTATATTCTGCACACTAATACAAGGGGTATAAATACAATAGAGGGTGGTCACTGATAGGAAAAGAGGGAATACTTGTTATTCACACTTAAGAGGGTATAAATATACAAGAGAGGTAGGAGTGATCCTTGCACCCATAGGTAAGCCTAAGAATCTATCACCTCAATATATACAAAAGTACAATATCTAACACCCCCCCCCCCCCCCCCCCCCCCCCCCCCTCAAACTCACGGGGGATCATACACCGAGAGTTTGGACAGGAGATAAACATGCTGAGTCCGTGTCTGTGGCTTAGTCATCAAATCGGCAAGCTGTTGCTCAGAAGGAACAAAGTAAGGAACGAGTGTGCCACGACCATACTGCTCACGTAGGAAGAAAGCATCCACTCCAATGTGCTTGGAAAGAGAGTGCTTCACCGGGTTCAGAGTAATCTGAATGACACCAGTGTTATCACAATGGAGTGGAGTGGGATCTGGTGAAGAGACACCAAGATCCTCAAGAAGCCAACGGAGCCAAATAATATCCTCAGCGGTGGTAGCCATGGCCCGAAGCTCGGCCTCAGTGCTGAAACGGGAAACACCGGTCTGTTTCTTGGATTTCCAAGCAATAAGTGAAGAACCGATAAACAGACAGAAGCCGGTGACGGAGGTCAACGGGATCACTGGCCCAAGTAGAGTCCGAGTAAGCACGAAGCTGCAGAGAACTGCTGCTGGAGTAGAAGAGACCACGTGAAGTCGTCACCCGAAGATAGCGCAGGAGCCGCAGTAGATGACCATAATGCACAGAGGTAGGCGCGCCAACAAACTGACTCAAAACATGAACAACATGTGCAATGTCGGGCCGAGTAATAGTAAGGTAGACGAGGCTCCCGACTATGTGACGATAACGAGTAGGATCAAAGAGTGGAACCCCATCATCCGGTCGTAACTGAAGGTGAAGCTCCATAGGGGTGTCCAAGCGAGGGCAGCCCGAGCTAAAAGATCTGATATGTAACGCCGCTAAGAGGCTGAAAACCACGGTCTGTAGAGGTGACCTCAAGGCCCAAGAAATAGCTCAGCTGTCCAAGATCAGTCATCTGAAACTGCTGTTGGAGGTGATGTTTGACAAATGTCACATGAGCAGGGTCATCACCTGTAATGATTATGTCATCCACATAAAGTAATAGAAGAGTACGGCCACGAGAAGAGGAGTTCACAAACAAGGTTGGATCATGCGGGCTCGGCTGAAAACCGGCGGCAGTAATGACCGAACTGAAACGAGCAAACCACGCGCGGGGCCCCTGCTTGAGTCCGTAAAGAGCTCGTCTCAAGCGGTAAACAAGTCCTGGAGGAGAGGAAAGACCGGGAGGAGGGAGCATGTACACCTCCTGCTGAAGGTCTCCGTAAAGAAAAACGTTCTTCACATCGAGTTGGAACAGAGACCAGCGACGAACAACTGCAACATCAACAAGAGTGCGGATCGTGGTCATGTGAGCAACTGGGGAAAAAAGTCTCATCATAGTCACGTTCCTGCTCCTGCTGAAAACGACGAGCCACGAGGTGGGCCTTGTACCTCTCTACAGAACCATCTGAGCGAGCCTTCACCTTGAAGACCCACTTGCAAGTAATAGGAACAGCACCAGGGGGAAGAGGAACAAACTCCCAGGTACGAGTGTGCTCAAGCGCCTCCAACTCAGTAGACATAGCAGTCTGCCACTCAGGTATCTGGGCAGCCTCACGATAGGAAGTTGGCTCTGGAGTACCACAGGCGGTAATAGGAAGAGCAGGCAGGTCCAGAGGTAGTGTAGCAAGGTTGAGACGGTCGGGAGGACGTCGTTCACGAGGTGGGTTGCGACGAGCAGGAGGATCATCCACAGGGACCTCGCTGGAGGAGACGGGCACTGAGTTGGGGGGCGCAGGAGACGAAGGACCAAGAGGGGGACGACGAGTGTAGTGATATGGAAGGGGAGCGACGAGCGTATCAGAGGAAGAGGCGGAAGTAGAGATCAGAGAGGTCGGAGATGGAGTGGCCGGTGGCAGGAGGAAAGGAGGATGACATACTGGTGGAGAGATGGGAAGAGTGAGAAACTGCACATCAGATGGAGTCACAGATGAGTGCGAGGTCGGAGAGACGAATGACACAATGAATGGGCGAGACTCATCAAAAGTGACATCACGTGAGATACGAAAACGGCGTGCAACAGGGTCATAACATCGATAGCCCTTGTGCTCAGTACTATACCCAAGAAAGACACATGGTACAGACTGAGCAGAAAGCTTGGTGTGCTCTCGTGGAGGGAGAAGTACATAACACCGACAGCCAAAAACACGAAGATGAGTGTAACGTGACGGTCGAGAGTACAAACACTCACCGGGACACTGACCTTGAAGGAAGGTGGATGGCTGCAGGTTAATAAGATAGACAGCAGTGGAAATAGTCTCAGCCCAAAAGTGAGGAGGGACATGAGATAAGAAGAGTGCGTGTTGTCTCGACAATATGACGATGTTTCCTTTCAGCGATGTCATTCTGAGCGTGGGCACCGGGACAGGAAAGCTGGGGGAGAGTGCTATGAGTAGCCAACAGATCGCGAAAAGCATGAGAGAGGTACTCTCCCCCCCCCCCCCCCCCCCCCCCCCCCCCCCCCGAAATCGGAACGAAAAGTACGAATGGAAGCGGAAAACTGGGTGCGCACCATAGCAGAAAATGTAAAATATATCTGAAAGAAATCAGAACGAGCATGCATAAAGTAAACCCAACAGTAACGAGAATAATCATCAACAAATATAACATAATATCGATGACCACCATTTGATACAAAAGGTGCGGGATCCCATACATCGGAATGAACTAAATCAAAGGGACGAGAAGATTTGGACTCACTAGACGGATATGGGAGTTGGAGCTGTTTACCAAGCTTACAACCCGTACAGGAATGAGACCGATCAACAGAAACACGACCAAGAAACCCATGACTAATGAGCGACGCAAGACGCGAGCCACTGGGATGATCGAGACGGTGATGCCACTGAGAGAAGCCCACCGAAGAAAGACAAAAGGTGACAACTGCCGGAGATGACGAAGTGGAGGGAAAATGGAGACGATCAAGGACGTGCACCCCGCTACGGCGACGGCCAGTTCCAAGGAGTGTCCCTGTCAGACGATCCTGCACACGACAGACAAACTCATCAAAAATAACAAGGCAACCATGAGAGGTGAGTTGGCTGGCGGATATAAGGTTCATGGATAACTTTGGTATGTATGCAACGTCGGGAATATGAAAACGACTCGTATGAAGCAGACCACGACTGGTAATGGGGAGAATAGTGTCATTGGCAACCATGATACTAAGGGCAGGTGAAACTGGCAGGCAAGACGAGAGGAGAGTGGCATCATGGGTCATAT
The DNA here is from genome assembly GCA_033032865.1 of Dactylorhiza incarnata. Lineage (NCBI taxonomy): Eukaryota > Viridiplantae > Streptophyta > Magnoliopsida > Asparagales > Orchidaceae > Dactylorhiza > Dactylorhiza incarnata. The sequence goes on along the minus strand of JAWHQI010000347.1, from coordinate 816,550 downwards.
GAAAAGAGGCTCCAAAGTCAAGCAACTAGTCGGAGGAAGAGATACCTAAAGGGGCTGAAGCTGCCGGCTGAGAGGTAGAGGCGTCAGAAGCATCTGGAGAAAGTACTGAGACCGAAGAGCGAGGCAGAGAGCCGTGAGAGAGCTGCTGAGCAATCTGCTGGGCAAGCTCAGAAATAGAGAGAGACTGTGCATAGCAGAGAAAGGAGCACCGGGAGCACGCTGCTAAACAGACTGCTGAGCTCTCTGAAGCTTGCGACACTCGGATTTGACATGACCAAGGCACTGACAGTAGTGACAGCGGACAGGTGGGCGACGGTGGGCACCTGACTGAGCAGAAGAGGGCACCGGAGGGCGAGGAACATGACGCCCCGGAGCACTATAACCTGGAGATGGCAGCAGAGTAGTACTGACAAGAGAGGGTTGCGGTGGTAGCTGGGAAGCAGCCAGAACAGCATGAGGCATCCCACCAGGAGAAGTAGCGGACTCCAAGGAGTGTAGAAGAGTCTCCTTAGCGATCACCAAGGCCAAAGTATCGCTGAGAGACGGAGGAGGATCCCGGTGCAAAAGCTGAGCGCGAATGAACTCGAGCTCGGGGCGTAGGCGCATAAGAAACTCATATTACGCTGACAGTCGCGATCTCGAGAGATAGCAACACACTGAGGGCAGGTTGCGCAGGGGGAAGGAGCCATCTCATCGCACTGACGCCAGAGGTCCAGAAGCTCAGCAAAGAAGGTCTGAACAGACCGATCGCGCTGGTAGCAGGCGCTTAGTGTCTGAAATAGAGAGTAACGCAGAGCCTGACTAGATGGTTGGTAGAGACGACGCAAGTGATCCCACATCGCTTTAGCCGTAGGTAGCTCGTAGATGGACATGCGAATGGGGAGCTCACAAGACTGACAAATGACGGCAATCGCGCGAGAGTCGTCTGAGCGCCACTGCGCTGAGTCGGAGATTGTGTTGGAGGCGGCCTTGCTGACAGTGGAGGAGTCGGTTGTGGGAGCAGCCGCTGGCGGTGGAAGAGCAGGCTCGGAGCCATCAATGTGGCCCCACAGGTCTAGGCCACGAAGGATGACGACAACGGTAGCGGACCAAGCCTTGTAATTTCGCCCATTGAGGATGACGTCCGCTTTTTGAAGGAAACCGGAAGAGTGAGACGAGGCCATCGAAGCTGCGGAACAGCCGGAGAAGGAGAAGAAACAACCAGTGAAGAGCAGACGATCGATCATGAGCAGCCAGAGAAGGAGAAGAAATTGCCGATCGAGAGCAGGGACGATCGATCGATCGTGAGCGGAAATAGGAAGCAGCCGGGATCGATCGAGAAGGCGGGATCGATAAGGCAGGATCGATCGATCTTTGCAACCAGGCAGAAGACACGATCGAGAAGGCGGGATCGATCGAGAAGGCGGGATCGATCGGAAGACACGATGGAGACGGCGGCTAGAAGGAATTAGGGTATCTCTGATACCATGATAGGAAAAGAGGGAATACTTGTTATTCACACTTAAGAGGGTATAAATATACAAGAGAGGTAGGGGTGATCCTTGCACCCATAGGTAAGCCTAAGAATCTATCACCTCAATATATACAAAAGTACAATATCTAACAGTCACAACACCCGGAGTAAACCTAAGCTATGTTCACCATGAAGAGATGTACAATATGTATAATAGTTTGAATCTCAGTTCCCTTTTTATATAGTAGTTTCCTACACCAAGATGTGCTTAGCAAATCCAAACAAATCCAAACAAATCCCCAAAATACCCAGATATTTCTCCTAAAATAATCGTAATGGCAGAATATGTGAAGGATCTTCTCTTAAGATTTTTTTCATGTACAATTTCTCTTGCCCATGTACATCTGTTATTGGGCATATTTGTTCTTCTTCCAGGTTCTTTGGCCTGAGAGTGGATGGAAGCAGGTTCCACTTGTTAGTATAATAGAAGCCCCATCAGTGAAGAAAGCCTACCAGAAGGCATTGCTGTGCCTTCATCCAGACAAACTGCAGCAGAAGGGCGCTTCTTCGAACCAGAAATATATTGCCGAAAAAGTTTTTGACATTTTGCAGGTACTTTATTGTCTCATAGTTCTTCTGCAACCAAATGTTTTGGTCAGTTTGCACTTGCTTTCATTTCTTCATCCATTGTGTTGAATAGCTAATTACTATTATATATACTTTTGCGTGATAATAATTTTTGTACGAACCTATAAAAAGCACACTTCGGTTATGTTCGGGGCCTCATTTTTGCACCGGCGCGACGATGAGTTTTAGGATTCTGGGTCGTGTCCGGGTTGTCGCATGTGATGGAGTGATAACAAGTTCAGCCATTGTCACGTGCATTTTATTTGCAGAAACACCGTTTTCAGTGGAGCATAGCGGAGGTCACGGTCCGCATTTGCTATTCTTGCTGAGGGTGCAAGTTGCTACCCAAGCTAAGCCTTCTTCCGTTAATCGAATCAGTGTCAGTGCAACATGAACTTGCAATTAAAGTAGGTAAATTTAGGTACAACTCTTTTAAATCCAGACTCATAAGTGACCATCCTTAGTCATATTGGGCTTAGGAAAGAGGTCTGGATGCGTGGAATATTTTGCAATTGTTTATCACATTTATGTCCACGTTTTTTTGCCGTGATGCTGCGTTGGGTTATCAGATCCTGGATAGCGAACAGGTGCCGCCTCATTTGGTGGCATGATTGATTTCCAGCAATCACACTTATCTTGTTCCCAAAACAATGTTTTTTTAGGAATGCAGCCTGCTGATGGACCCCTGGTCGGAGTTTGGCATTCATGTGGAGGTCGTGACTTCCCACCCAAACAAAGCCTTCTTCTGTCATTAGTAGTCGCAACTCTTTTAAATTCAGGCTCATATGTGAGCATTCTTACTCACACTGAAGAAAACAAACTTTCTAAAGATGCATGGGATATTCTAGATTTATGTAGACATTCTATGAATATATTAGTTTAATATAAATAATGTGTAGATGGTTTTAGGAGGCTCATGTGGTAGAGAATTCTAGAAGCATTTATCTTGTAAGTGGAAAACCTTTGGAGAGAGGGAGAGACTTTATGATGCAGGACAGACGTCCTGCCTGCCACCCTGACGCCTGGCGTCGCACCAGCCCAGGGGTCCCATCGGGAGTCCACCCGATAGGCCTTATCAGGTCTGCGGATCATACACCCCAACCCATCCCCGGCTCCACCATAGGGCCGATAGGTTGTTGAGGCCGGGTATCGAACCCCCGACCTCATTGATAAAGAGTCTTCAGGCAGACTCTCATCACCAACTCTTCCGCGGAATTACATTCACACACCTTGACGTTATCCACACGCCCAAAAATAATCTTGATGTACAACGAATCGACGAGTTCGATCAACCAAAATCTTTTGAAGTTAAGATCGATCCTTGCACGGCGCCAAAATCTGTTGAAGTTAAGATCGATAACTCTTTCAGTTTCTTTCTTCTTCAGCCATTGTTTCCCACGCTCCTCACCTTGAAATACCCCATCCTCTGTTGTTTTTAACATTTCCAAGGTTCGGCCATTCTCTTCTCTCATTCGTTCTCTTCTCCTTTTTAAGTTTGTGAAGCTCATCTCAATAGGAGCAAGTGGGATGCACCAGCCGTCTCATTTTGGAACTCCCCATCGTTGGTAATGACTTCGACAGTAAAAGAAAAGACATATTACAACCAATGTGGTTCCTTTAGCTGTAACTCCTTCTCTGGAAACACAAATTGTCCTTTAGGTTCTTGCTTCAGGCAATGATGCCTTCTTCGCCGTCTTCTTCTCTCCGAACTGCCGCCTTTTAAGAGTTTATGATCGAGCATGGAGTTCTCCTCGCCTGAGTTTTGATCTAATCCTCAACAATCTATTTTCTCGCTGCCAATGGTGGCAACTAAGGCTGCAGGAAGACAAGCAGTGGATGGGACAGCTTGCCTTTCTCTGCCAACGAAGGTTGAGGATACCAGAGTTCACCTACTTCCTGCTTTCCAACTTCCTTCTCGGGTGGTTGGCGGCAAGGAAATGGGGTATGCATTTGAGAATCAGATTATTCTACTTCTCTATCGAACATAAATATTCTGCTTCTTCATGGCTACGTGAGAGAAATGAAAAAAAATCCGCGGGCTACGAGTAGATTTTTTTACATGGGAACAAAACTATGGTTTAACAGAAAATTAGATTCTTTTTAGGTGCTCTTATCATTCTAATTCCATAACAAAATTGAATTTATTTAATCCATAGAATCAATACATGTTAAATGTAAATTGATAAGGGAGGTTTTTGTATTTTCAAAAAATAAAGTGGTGCAATCTGTAATTTAGCATATTTATAGGAGAGGTCCTGATGTGCCTGTTTAACACACGTGCTATATAAAAAGTGATGAGAAAGTAGCGTCTTTACAGAGATTTTGTATCGAACTACGATGTAGATAACTTAAGCAAAACTTTTCTAAACAATCAATTAATTTAGGTTTAATTATATTTAAAAGAAAATGATAAAATAACAACTATTGATCTATTATTAAATTCTAATAAAAATATTTTAGATTAAAACTATTGAGATTTAGAGTTAAGGTGGTTGTTTCCTTAGCAAACGGCACGTTGTGGGCCGAATATGTTTAGAATTATAGCTAGAGCTTTAAAGCACTGTGAAAAATACTGACTACATCTAGTATTTAGAAATGCAGTTATTTAAATCTATGTTGCTATTCACGGGATTTGTAAGTCAATTGATTCAGGTATGATATTAACGATTACATACGAAAGCAGAGTAGTGACCAACTAAATTAGGGTACACATTAAACACATGAATAAAACTCTAATTATACAAAATAAAATGAAAATATAATTCATTCCTCAGAAAAATTCTAATCTTAATTCATGACACTACTACGCAACCACCCCAACAAGAGAGCTAGCCTCTCATTGTTGAGCAAACCACAAGAAGATTGAAGATAAAGAAAGAGAATTGCATGATTTTAGATATAAAGTTCACAAAAGAGAGAATAGAAATATAAACATTACCAGTGTCATCAATTCTGTAGAACATCCACAAGCTAGACTCAGATTCGGACTTCACAATGTTGTTCATTCGATCTTCAATGATTTTCCTCTCTAAAATCTTAGTACAAAGAACTCTGAAGTGAGGGGGAGGTGTGAAGAAATTCGGCCCCAAGACCGGAGGAATTGGAAAGCTCTTTCTCAATTGTGAAATTCAAGTATTTATAATAAAGGGTCAAACGCACAGGTGTGCGTGTAAATGCACGGGCTTGCGTTTTTCATAACTGCATCAAATCGCCAACAAAATGGAGGGAATCGCTTGAAATCGGCAAGGAGGTGGAGATAACTGTCGGAGATGCACGACCATGCATATAAACGAGCGGGCATGTGCCTTGTTATAACTGTCAAGAAAATGGGGAAGCCGGGAAGAACACACAAACATACTTGTTGGCGCATGAGCGTGCCTTTGGAATAACGCATAGGCTTGCGTTTGTTTTGTACTGGAAACACACGAATGTTTATATGGATGCACGGGCGTGTTAAATCTGCACATGTTCATGCTTGGGCGCGTGCGTTTGGCTGCACGGCCGTGTTGTTGGCTGTGTTGCAAAGCACCCAAAAACTTAACAATTTTCAGTTTGCATATAACAACGCCCATATATAATTATGTATGAATAAGTATATATATGTATAACTTATTATTAGAGCCACTCTTTGAGTCGAGTTCATCAACATTTTGTTTTTGTTTTTGTTTTTGTTAATGTTTGGGATGCGGTGTCTAGTGGGGTATGTTTACTGCGTTCATTACTACTAACGATCCAACTCGAAGGTGAGTTGCTTCCAGATTGCAGAGCTCATGATGCAAATATCATCTACGAAAAGGTATTTTGGTAATATCACATCGGGCGCATATGCACCCGGTCGTATAATGAACAATCACTCTGAGAGAATAAAAAAAAAATCCTAATACAATCATGGTCATAGGTTTCCTTGCCGGAGGAGCACGCTAAACCATCAATCTTTGTTTTGGTTGTTTTGATATTTGTAATGATTTTATGGGCATTTGATTCCCAGCAGCTAATTGAGTTGTTTATTCTCTTAATCACAGGAGGCGTGGGATCATTTCAATTCTGTCAGCCAGTTTTAAGCTTCTTGCTTAGATCACTATGTTTTTAGAACGGGAGTCTTGGCGCATCATCGATTGAGGCGTTTCCGCGTGATCTTGAGGTCATGGGTTCGAGTCCTAGAAGCAGTCTCTTGCAAAAATGTAGGGTAAGGTTTGTTGCCTACATTTCACCCTTGTGGTGGGACCCTTCCCCAGACCCTCGTTGCGCAGAAATGCTTTGTGCACAAGGCTGCCCTTTATAGATTAGTATGTTTTTATTATATCATAGAAAATTAAAAGTATGTGTGATATAAAATGACGGTAAGTGAAAACATTTTCATTTCTATCTAGTATATTATACCGCACACCTTTTTTATTCTACTTCTTTTCTACATTTTTAGGGAATATGTTTAGATTTCATGTATATGGGGAAATAATTGTTGTATTTGATGGGTTAAATTGTAATTATGGATACTGTTCTTAAGCGATTGTCCAAATATTTGGGCTGAGAATGTATAGAAGTTTAACATGGTGATGGTGTTAGAGATAAATGGTGTGAATTGAATCTTCTCTTTGTTTTCAGCCTGAGCATGATTTTTCAAATCATTGCCTCGGCGTCACTTTGGGTGCCTATGCCCCAGTAAGGTTTACCCGACCCCACCTTTCAATCATCAGCCATTAGACCACTCCTCGATCCCAATTCCCCTCGTGGTTCACATTTTATTAGTTCGCGTTCCCCGCTCATTTCCCCAGTCATTCTGAAATGATATTGTCATGACATGTATATATATCTATACTATATATAAGGGAAAATAGCGTTCTGTGAAAAATCCAATTTTTCCAATTTTACGCTTCTTTATCTATCTATCTATATATATATATATATATATAAAATAATGGAAATACATCTTTTGGTTAAACATTCATCTTTTCATAAGCTTAGATTTTTCAAATAATTGCATTGGCATCCTTTTAGCCGCCCACGCCCCATTAATGTTCGCCCGACCCCATTGTCTCCCAATCACGACCATTGGACCACTCTTCGTTACCCTCATGATTCACATTTTATTTGTCCATGTTCTTCGCTCCTCATTCCCTGGGCATTTTGAAATGATATTGTCATGGTATGTATCTATACTATGTATACAACAACACTCAAGCCTTTATCCCACTATAGTGTGATCGGCTATATGTATCCTTTGTTGCCATTGTGCCATATCTTTAGTCATAATCTCATTAATGCCCAAGTACATCATGTCTTTCCTTATAGTTTCATTCCAAGTCTTTATTGGTTTACCCCTCCCCCGTTTAACATGCCTAGTGACTAAACTTTCACAACACCTAACAAGTGCCTCTAATGATCTCCTTTGTATGTGTCCAAGCCATCTTTGTCTAGCTTCTCGCATCATCTCTGTAATTGGTGTCACTCCTGTCTTATCCTTGATGCATTCATTCCTAATTTTATCCAGTTTCGTGTGTTCACATATCCACCTAAGCATTCTCATCTCCGCAACTCCCATTTTTTGTTCATGTACACAATTCACTGCCAAACACTCAGAACCATATAGCATCGCTGGTCTAATTGTAGTGCAGTAAAACTGGCCTTTCAGTTTTAATGGTACTTTACGATCACATAAGATCCCTGACGTGCCTCTCCACTCAAACTAACCTGCTTGGATTCTATGTACCACATTTGTATCAACACCTCAATCTTCTTGAACTATTGATCTAAGATATTTAAAACACTTACTGTGGGAAATATTTTAATCACCCAACTTAATAATGAAGTCATCCAACCTTCTTGCACTGCTAAATTTAAGCTTCATATATTCCTTCTTTGCCCTGCTCAACATAAAATCCTTCTTTTCTAAAGTGTCTTGCCAAAATTCTCAAGTTTCACATTTACACCCTTGTGCGTCTCATCGACCAAAACGATATCATCCGCAAACAATAAACGCCAAAGTATTGCTTGTTGGATATGTCCGGTGAGCTCATCTAAAACAAGGGTAAAGAGATAAGGGCTTAAAGCTGAACTATGATGTAACCCAGCAGTGATAAAGAATTCATGTGTTAATCCTCTAGATGTCCTCACCCTAGTCACTGAATTTGTATACATATATTTGAGTATGTCCATGTATGATACATTTACCCATTTTTTTCAAAGACTCTCCATAAGATCTCTCTTGAAACCTTATCATAAGCCATCTCAATATCGATAAATAACATATGCAAATCTTGTTTTTTTCTCGATAGTCGTCAATGAGTCTCCTCAAGAGATGTATAGCTTCCATGGTCGATCACCCTGACATGAATCCAAATTGATTCCTCGAGATGCTAGTCTCTAATCTTACTCTTCTTTTTATTACTCGTTCTCGTAGTTTTATGGTATAACTCATTAATTTAATTTCTCTGTACTAAACATAATTTTGTATATCTTCTTTGTTCTTATACAAAGATATCAAGATACTTTCTCTCCATTGGTCTGATATCCTCTTTGACTTGAGCATCTTATTGAAAAAATATGTAAGCCAAAAAATTCTTTCTTTCTCTAAACATTTTCATACTTTGATGGGTATATTGTCTGACCCATATCTTTTTATTTTTCATCTTCTTTAGAGTATCATTATTTATTGCAAAAATTTTAACTTACTTTAAGATTAAACAATCATCTTTTCATAAGCATGATTTTTCAATGCATTGCCTTGGCATAGTTTTAGCCGCAACGCCCCATTAAGCTTTACTCGACCCCACCTTCTCCCAATCATTGACCATTAGACGCCCCTCACTCCTCATTACCCTCATGATTCACATTTTATTTGTCGATGTTCTCCGCTGCTCATTCCTCGGGCATTCCGAAATGATATTGTCATATCTATATATAAATTTATAATATATATAAAAGTGAAATATTATTTGATGAAATATTCAATCTTTCCAATTTTATTCTTTATTGCAAATGTTTTAATTTTTCATGAGTGATTTATCTATATTATATATATAATAATGGAAAAATACTTTTTGATGAAACATTAATTTTACTTTAATTTTATTACGACTTTTATGTTTTTTTTATAATTTGATTTCATTTATTTTTTGCTCTTATCACTTTAATTTTTATATTTTGCAAGTAAAAAAATCTACGAAAATGAGGAACGATAAGCTTATTATTGTGATGGGACACCAGGAATCTTGTGGCTGAGATTTTGAGTGTATGATATATATATATATATACATATATATCTTGTGGCTGAGATTTGATTTCATTTATGTGTGTGTGTACGCATATACATACAGTGGTGGAACTAGGATTTACACACGCAGCCCGGGCACAATAAATTAAGACTGAAATATAATTGTTGAAATCACCTGAAATGGCGTTCTACTAAGTTGCCATTTCTATAGATTGTTCATGGTTTACATGCACATGTAGATATAAAAGGTTGTATTTTAAGATTGTAAACATCTAGACATTCATATTCAGAATTTAGAAGAATATGCTAACTTTTATCTCGACTAAAGATAAAAAAAACTAACATAATTTGGTGACATTAGTAAAGATTGTTAATTTTTCTAAAATAAATAGGTTAAGAAAATGCTAAACTTTTTGAAACGTTAAACAAAAGTAAAAAATAATAATAAATTACCTGGTGCTAAACTTTTCAAAATGCTAAACTACGAAAATCTGGCAGTTCATTTACTTGGTGCATTCACTGGGGCATTTCCTCGAACACTAGGTGTGCTATCTTTAGCCTTTCTTGCCATTGATGTAGCAGCCAAGAGGGCAGCCCGAAATCGACACCAACCCTGTGTAACGCCGAAATAGGTGGGCAGAAAGAGAGAACACAAGATGTGAGAGAGAGAGAGAGAGACTGACGAGCTTGATTTCTCTGTGGAAGACGGCAATAAAAAGAGCAAAGTTTATTGTCAAGGGCTAGGCTTGTGGACTCCACTGATCACTCCCCACTGGCCACTCCCCACTCTCTTTCGGTATGTAGGCATGTAGCTACTTTGATGGCGGAGTTCTACAAAGCAGCAGCTCTTGGAATACGATCCCCTGCCTTTCTTCTTCATTCCTGGCTTTCGAGTTTCGGGAATGACTTTGAGTGACAGGTTCTTTGCTTCCTGCGGAACTCAAGGTTTGTGGAAAGAAGATAGAGTAGAATAGCGCTCCAGGCAGAACTCTACGTTATGGACGCCGGAAGAAGAGGGAGTAGCGCTCTGCGGGAAACTTTCCCAAAATCACGCCCGGGCACGTGCCCGAGCGTGTCTGTACATAGATCCGCCCGTGTATACATATATATTATTGGGTTCGGGTTCCCTCCTAGGTGAACAAAACCCGCGACGACGGACGTCGAGAGGTTCGTAATGGCGTGGATTGTGTTATACAGGGATCTTGGCACGATCATGCGTAAGATCATGGAGATCGGAAGGTTTCATCGATGGACGGCTTTGATCGATGTTATATATATTATTATTATTATTATTATATGATAATAATAATATAATATAAATGAGATTAAATAGCATTTTAATTGAAGTTTGCTGGCACCGGTTTTTTTGTTTGAAAATTTACCGCCCAAATTTGACTTTTGATGGCAGCCATTATTGACAAAAATAACAGCCCATATTTGACCCCTTGATGGCAGCCGTTGCTGACAAATATAACAGTCCATTATTGTTTTGTTTGCTGACAGCCAGTTGGCAAATTAAATGTCGCCTGCAGCCCGTGAAGTATAAATGAATTGATCACCTGGGGATTATCATTCCGGGCACCGTTGCAAGAAGGCCTCTTCATTTACTTGCCTTCCTCTCTCTTGTCTGGATTGAGATCTTCTCGCCGGCGACCTTGGGTGGTGCCAGAGCCGGGCAAGTGGCGAAGAGGCGGTGGAGCAGCGGCATTTGGAAGCTTGTGGCCGCAAAGAGTTAAGTTTTGACGGCGACATTTGTCGCAAGGGCGGAGGCGCCGAGAACTCTTTGTGTGTGGGCTGCGGTGGTGGCGGCGGCGGTGCCGCACTTGTGTTGCGACGCGGCGGTGCTTGTGTGCGGGGGAGCCGCGTGTGCGGAGGCCAATTTGGGCGGAGCCGGAGAGGCGTTGTAGCGGTGCTTGGTGACGCCGTTTGGGCTCGAAAGAGCAAGGATCGTTGGAGCTTTCGACGGTGTTGTCGAACCACGGTTGTGGTGGTGCAGTGGTACACTGTGCGTGGACATTGGTGGCGAGACATCTGTGTCTCGACCGGGGCAACCTACTGAAGGGTTGCGGACTGATCGGAGTCGCCTGTGACGTCGTGTGTCGACGTAGGCGGGACAGGTTGACACATTATTGAAAGATCTTCAGAGGACTGCAGAGCGTTCAGAGAACCGGTTTGGAGCGAGTCATTCTGACTCGAACTTGGTCGTCTTTGTCGGTATATCTGTATTCTTCCTCTTGTCTTTATATTTGTGTTAGCTGTACGATCCATCTGGGGATCGCCGGAAAGCCATTGTATCTGAATATTATATAGTGGAGGCTTTCCGGGTTGGACTCCGATCGTCCCGTGGTTTTTACCCTGTTTTGGGGGGTTTTCCACGTATACGTCTTTGTGCCTGCTGTGATTGTGTTATTGCGCATATTTTTTCGCTAACGGTTTTGCAGGTATTTCATCACTAGTTCGTAAGTGCACTCAGGTCCGGGAACGTATTTTTCCAACAAGTGGTATCAGAGCGAGGTTTCGACGAGCCGATTGAATATTTCGGGTTTGTGAATAGGTGCGGTAGGTGACGACCATTGGTCCGCTCCCTATCCTCTCTAGTCACATTCTTTGAAATAGTCGGTTCCAAGATCATTGGTCAGTGTTGACAGTGGACTGGGTGCAGATGGATTCGGGTGTTGAGATATCTATGAAGTTGAATGGGGCCAACTATCATGAGTGGCATATGATCATGGAGGACTTGATTTATGTCAAGGGTTGGCACGCCCCTATCTTTGAGGCTATGCCCAAGGATATGGATCCTGCAAAATGGGCGATCGAACATCGCAAGCTGTGTGGATTTATCAGGCGATTTGTGGAGCGCAATGTGTACAATCACGTAGCGAGTATTGTTGATGCCAAGGTGCTATGGAAGACATTGGAGTCTTTGTATGCGAAAAGCACGGGCATGAACAAGTTGATGCTGCTGACGAAGATTAGTGAGTGCAAGTATCAGGAGAACACTCCTATACTCGATCATGTGAATGAGTTCCAAGGTGTGTTGGATCAGTTGACTGCCATGAAAGTGACTTTTGATGATGAGGTCAATGCTCTATGGTTACTGAAGTCTCTCCCTGCCTCTTGGGAGATTGTACGAGTTTCACTGATTAACTCGTCTCCTGGAGGTGTTCTGACTATGGAGGTTGCAAAGAGTGGAATTTTGAATGAAGAGGTAAGAAGAAAATCGCAAGGCGGGTCATATGCGACCACCTCTTCTTCCCATTCAGATATTTTCTACTCTGACTCTAGGGGGAGAAATAAGAGCAGAGATGATAGAGGATCCAATAGGAGTAATTCCAGGCCGCGAAAGGATATTGAGTGTTTTCATTGTGGCAAGAAGGGTCACATAAAGAGGAAGTGCAATGCTTGGAAGAAATTGCAGATGCAAGAACCAGCAAAGCAAGATGAGGCCACAGCATCGATAGTGACGGCATTTGAAGATGACGTACCTTTGCAAGTGATGAGGTGGCATCTGACCTCGCTTGTAGAGATGGTTCGTGGCTAGTGGACACGGGAGCCTCAACACATGTTTCAAGAGATAGAGCACAATTTGCCACTTACACCCCAAGAAAATATGGGGTATTAAAGATGGGCAATGGGGGAGTTTGCAAAGTTATTGGTGTCGGTGATGTACACCTGAAGACGAGCACATGTTCTATATTAGTGCTCAAGGACGTCCGTCATGTTCCTGACATTCGATTCAATTTGCTGTCTGTTAGTCGATTGGATGCAGATGGTTATACCAATATACTTGGTGATGGACGATGGAGACTGACCAAAGGTTCTTTGGTCATAGGTCGTGGTAGCATGATGTCCGGCCTTTATAATTTGGAGGCGAGAACTGTAGGTGCAAGAGAGCACAAGGTCAGAGGCGACAGAGCCGCAGGTATGTGGCGCGGGCAGCGCGGATTCTTCAGTAAGAAGAAATGCTATTGGCATGTGAGAGAACATGTCTCAAAGTCGACGGTGATAGGACAAGAGAGCGGTTCTCATATTGTTGCTGGCCAGCGGCGTCGGGTGACCTTTGATTGTCACGATCCTTCATCAAGTTCGACAGTTTCTGCGAGAGAGATACATAGTTACAGTGATGGTTCTCTCAGAGAGATCGTCAGTTCGGCGAGTTTTTCCTCCTAGTCGTTAAGGAGGAGATTATTGGGTTCGGGTTCCCTCCTAGGTGAACAAAACCCGCGACGACGGACGTCGAGAGGTTCGTAATGGCGTGGATTGTGTCATACAGGGATCTTGGCACGATCATGCGTAAGATCATGGAGATAGGAAGGTTTCATCGATGGACGGCTTTGATCGATGTTATATGTATATTATTATTATTATATGATAATAATAATATAATATAAATGAGATTAAATAGCATTTTAATTGAAGTTTGCTGGCACCGGTTTTTTGTTTGAAAATTTACCGCCCAAATTTGACTTTTGATGGCAGCCATTATTGACAAAAATAACAGCTCATATTTGACCCCTTGATGGCAGCCGTTGTTGACAAATATAACAGTCCATTATTGTTTTGTTTGCTGGCAGCCAGTTGGCAAATTAAATGCCGTCTGCAGCCCATGAAGTATAAATGAATTGGTCACTTGGGGATTATCATTCCGGGCACCGTTGCAAGAAGGCCTCTTCATTTACTTGCCTTCCTCTCTCTTGTCCGGATTGAGATCTTCTCGCCGGCGACCTTGGGTGGTGCCAGAGCCGGGCAAGTGGCGGAGAGGCGGTGGAGCAGCGGCATTTGGAAGCTTGTGGCCGCAAAGAGTTAAGTTTTGACGGCGACATTTGTCGCAAGGGCGGAGGCGCCGAGAACTCTGTGTGTGGGCTGCGGTGGTGGCGGCGGCGGTGCCGCACTTGTGTTGCGGCGCGGCGGTGCTTGTGTGCGGGGGATCCCGCGTGTGCGGAGGCCAATTTGGGCGGAGCCGGAGAGGCGTTGTAGCGGTGCTTGCTGACGCCGTTTGGGCTCGAAAGAGCAAGGATCGTTGGAGCTTTCGACGGTGTTGTCGAACCACGGTTGTGGTGGTGCAGTGGTAAACTGTGCGTGGACATTGGTGGCGAGACATCTGTGTCTCGACCGGGGCAACCTACTGAAGGGTTGGGACTGATCGGAGTCGCCTGCGACGTCGTGTGTCGACGTAGGCGGGACAGGTTGACACATTATTGAAAGATCTTCAGAGGACTGCAGAGCGTTCAGAGAACCGGTTTGGAGCGAGTCATTCTGACTCGAACTTGGTCGTCTTTGTCGGTATATCTGTATTCTTCCTCTTGTCTTTATATTTGTGTTAGCTGTACGATCCATCTGGGGATCGCCGGAAAGCCATTGTATCTGAATATTATATAGTGGAGGCTTTCCGGGTTGGACTCCGATCGTCCCGTAGTTTTTACCCTGTTTTGGGGGTTTTCCATGTATACGTCTTTGTGCCTGCTGTGATTGTGTTATTGCGCATATTTTTTCGCTAACGGTTTTGCAGGTATTTCATCACTAGTCCGTAAGTGCACTCAGGTCCGGGAACGTATTTTCCCAACATATATATGTATGGATATACATATATATGTACGGGTATACATATATATATATGTACGGGTATACATATATATGTACGCATATACATATATATGTACGGGTATACATATATATGTACGGGTATACATATATATGTACGCATATACATATATATGTACGCATATACATATATATGTACGCATATACATATATATGTACGCATATACATATATATGTACGCATATACATATATATGTACGCATATACATATATATGTACGCATATACATATATATGTACGCATATACATATATATATGTACGCATATACATATATATGTACGCATATACATATATATGTACGCATATACATATATATGTACGCATATACCTATATATATGTACGCATATACCTATATATATGTACGCATATACCTATATATATGTACGCATATACCTATATATATTAATATATGTACGCATATACCTATATATATGTACGCATATACCTATATATATGTACTCATTTACAATGAGTTTATGAAATTGAGTGATTTCTTCTGTCACCATTGTATATGAATTTGCATATTATTTATCAGAGTAAATAATGATCTTTGCGAGCAAGTGACGAGCTCTTGGTAAAAGACTTATAAGCAAGTGATTAAGCATCGCTTGGTAAATAGTAATTTAATGAAATCAAAATTTAATCCGAAGACTCTAAAATTTCATGGGTCTAATTTCAATAATTTCATGGGTCTAATTTCAATAATCTGTAGGTTTCAGGTCGGTTCTCAAGTATCCGAACATAATAACCGAGAATCGAACCGAATTAAGTTGTTCTAATTTTTTGTGGATCCGGAACCTAACCGTGATCTATGAGAACCGATCCGAACCGCTCGATTCGATTCGATTTCGGCACGATTCTCAGTTGTCCGGTTGTTTATGCACACATCTAAATATAGCATTATGGTATACTTTGGTCCTAACTTCAGCTATATCTATTCAAGTTGACCTAATTTTAGAGAGAAGCCAAATTGCTCACCCCCACAAATCACAATGTTGCACTAAACCTCACTCAATTCACAAAGTCAACCTATAATAAATTTATATATGATCATAAAAAAAGTTTTACCACCCAAATATCCTAAACTTGTTTCATATCACAAGGGACATCTCAACAACTAGTTTTGAGCAATAAATGCTTGAATTTTTTTAGGTGAGGTCGAGCGTTCACGAACGACGGTTCATGACCACCGCGTTTACGACCGCCACCACCGCGCCAAACGAAGTCTTAGAGGGGAGGTCCCGGCAAATAGCCCTTAATTACCCAACGGTTGTAGATAGATTTGTTTAATGCGCATGCTTACACGCGCGCATTTGTTATGTGTGTGCGGATATAAAACTAGATCAAGCATGTATTTGAGATGATGGATATCCACCTATCAGCTGTGTAGTATACTCCACTTACACCTTTTATTTTCAACACATGATGAGCTTTGTAAGAAAAAGTAGTGAGGAGTCAAAAAGTAGATGTAAAGTAGTCCAATGTGCAAATAGTCGTCAAATTATTGCTCCTAGCACGTTCGGCCTTCGATTTCTTTTACTCGTAGCCACACTTCATGCACACATGCGACTCACAAATAAAGATACACAGGGGAGAGAGAACTCAGGAACCTCGATACTCTTAATTATATGCCTCGATTCCTAGCTAGCCCAAAGACAACGATGGCTTTGATCAGAGGTATTTTGGATATTTTGTAAATGCGCGCAGTGTTATATAAACTCTGTCGTTTCAGAGTTTCGGTAACCGCCCACTTTTCTGTAACCATCTCTGCTCGTAATTATTTAGTGAAAAATGGACTGTTGCTTCCCTCGACGTAGCCCATCTTGGGGTTAATTAACCGTATAATTTTGCATCATCTGTGTTGTGATTTTTTGTTTGTTTGATCTTTCTACTCTTGCTTTGCTCCTCAACAGTCACTCTCTTAAACATGATAAAAATCGCCAAACTTCTAATATGCAATGAGATTGCTACAAGCATTTAATTTTTCCCTTCGATGAATACATCCGATCTCTAGAATATTCTTACACAATACCCTATCTACAAACTTCCACAATCTTCGAGAAATCTCGCCACGTCTCCGCACAATACTCATCATGAACTCGATCAAGCACGCGCTGCTGCAGCTAGCAATTCCAACACAATAATATTAAATATATTTAATTTGGTGAATTATTATTATTATTATTATTGAAGCTAAGGATATATATAGAGAGAGCACATAAATTTAGTAGCATTGAAGAGGGCTTTATGGATAGGGTATGTCTCTTTGGCCTGAAGAGGAAAGACAGGCCAAGTTCAACCCCCATGAGACCAGCTGAAAGCTGGATGGATAAAACCCCCCCAAAAAAAATCTTTTTTTTTTCTTGTTTTTTTTTTTGCTCTCTTCTGATTCATGGAGTGGAGAAGGAAGAGTCTTTGGTACTCTCATCAACAAAGGAAACAATTAAGGGTCACTTCAAGGGTCATAATTTGCTTCTTTTTTATGGACACTACTACATCTGGGCCCACCATATAAAGCAAGGTGGGGCCATGACACATGGCATCATCTTAGGTAGCCTTCCAATCATCAATCAAAAATTTCACTAGAATTACAAAACGGGCCTGTTAATTTAGAGGAATAGAATTTATAAGAGTACTGATTTAGCGTTCCTTAGGGTTTGTTTGGGAGAGCATTTGAGCTCCATTTCATTTTCTGAAAAATTCTATCGCACTTTATAAATTGTTTGAAAAGTCAATTGGTTGGAAAAATTACAGCAAAAAACTCATTTTTCTACACTTTTTGAAAAGTTACGGCGGGCCTCCTACTTTTCAACTTTTTTGAAAAGCATTTTCTCATCTCGATACACAGTTGACGCTGCGGAAATATTTTCCTCTTCCCGACCCAGTTCGACAACACTGCGGAAATCCTGGCCTCTCTTGATGATCCAGTTCTCCCGATGATCAATTTTCCGCTCGGGCTCGCATTTTTGGCCAGGGAGAGCATTTTTTTCTCATGTGCGCGCATTTTTAGCACGAACAGACATTTTTACCACCTAACGTGCATTTTCCGCCCTGGCGCGTATCTTTTCGCCCGGGCGCGTATTTTTTCGCCTGGGCGCGCATTTTTTCTCTCAGGCGCGCATTTTCCGCTCGGGCAAGCATTTTCCGCCCAGGTTCGCATTTTCCGCCTGGGCGCTCAATTTCCGCCCGGGTGCGCATTTTTTCGCACGTGCATGCATAAACTTTTTTCCAATTGCTCATTTTCCTGACCTCCTTTTGCTACCACTCCTTTTTCCACCTCCACCGCTCTCCCAAACAGACCCTTAGTCTCCCTGAATATGACAGACTTATTTTATGTTGAAATTTATCTATAAATTGTATTTTTATATTGTTTGGATTTGGATTTCATCTCTTCAAATAATACATGAAAATAAGAGAATAAATTCAATCTAATTGGTCGAAACTGATTAACAATCTTAATTAGTTGGTCTTCTAATAATCAAACAAAAATTTAGTATCATAGACTTGTTGCGGATCACTCAAGGCTCCGGTAGATCGGACTAGATTGGACCGTCTTAGCCCGGGAGCGTTTGAGCGCTCAAACAGTCACAAAAAAGGGAAAGCTGACAAGACAATTTTTTTAACGTGGAAAACCCGTCAACTGGGTGAAAAACCACGCGGCCGGGTCTGTGCCGGCCGAAACCTCCACTATTTGTTGGTTGTTGTACAGAGCTTTTTTGAAGAACTCGAGAGCGACAGACCGCCTCTCGTTACAATTATTGAGAGAGAGAGAGGTGCTCGTAGGATGACAGACCACCGCTCTTGGAGCTAAATCTTTCGCCTGCTGTAGAGGGGAATGCTGCGCTTTGAGGGCTCTGGAGACTTTGACTGCAGCTTGAAGGTTGGATCGATGTGCTCTGTGCGTCTTTGTCTCTGTCGGTTGTCTCCTGCTGCGCGAGAGGAGTTTGGAGTGCTGTTCTTGCTGGAGGTTGGAGCGTTTGTTCTTGAGTGCACGGAGTGCTTGTTGCTGAGTACGCGGGGTTATGCTTAGACGGTCTTGAGAGCGGAGCACGCAGAGGCGCTCTTGGAGCAGTCTTGAGAGCGGAGCGCACGATGGCGCGCTTGGAGCGGTCTTGAGAGCGGAGCGCGCGGAGGCGCGCTTGGAGCGGTCTTGAGAGCGGAGCGCCCGGAGGCGCGCTTGGAGCGGTCTTGAGAGCGGAGCGCGCGGAGGCGCGCTTGGAGCGGTCTTGAGAGCGGATCGCCCGGAGGCGCGCTTGGAGCGGCCTTGAGAGCGGAGCGCACGGAGGCGCGCTTGGAGCGGTCTTGAGAGCGGAGCGCACCGAGGCGCGCTTGGAGCGGTCTTGAGAGCAGAGCGCACGGTGGCGTGCTTGGAGCGGTCTTGAGAGCGGAGCGCACGGAGGCGCGCTTGGAGCGGTCTTGAGAGCGGAGCGCACGGAGGCGCGCTTGGAGCGGAGCGCACGGAGGCGCGCTTGGAGCGCAGCGCACGGGGGCGCACTTGGAGCGGAGCGCGCGGGGGCGCACTTGGAGAGGAGCGCACGGAGGCGCGCTTGTTAGCGCGCAAGGAGGAGGCGTGCTTGTGAGCGCGCAAGGAGGAGGCGCGCTTGTGAGCGCGCAAGCAGGACGCGCGCTGGTGAGCGCGCAAGCAGGACGCGCGCTGGTAAGCGCGCAAGGAGGAGGCGCGCTTGTGAGCGCGCAAGGAGGAGGCGGAGAGAGAAAATCCGTAGGAGGATTTTCCAAGTCGGAGAGAGAGAAAGTCTCAAAAGAGGGGAGAGATGGAGGAGGAGAAGATCCTTAAAAGAGAAGCCTCGGGGTTCTATTTATAGGCCCCAGAGGTGGTTACGGTAATGCGGTTATTCGCAGGCCGTAACCACCATAATTGTTATTCGCAGGCCGTAACCACCATAATCTTTATTCGCAGGCCGTAACCACCATAATTGTTATTCGCAGGCCTAACCACCATAATTGTTATTCGCAGGCCGTAACCACCATAATCTTTATTCGCAGGCCGTAACCACCATAATTGTTATTCGCAGGCCGAAACCACCATAATTGCTATTTGCAGACCGAAATCACCATAATTGATATTCGCAGGCCGTAACCACCATAATTGCTATTTGCAGACCGAAACCACCATAATTGCTATTTGCAGACCGAAACCACCATAATTGCTATTTGCAGACCGAAACCACCATAATTGATATTCGCAGGCCGTAACCACCATAATTGCTATTTGCAGACCGAAACCACCATAATTGCTATTTGCAGACCGAAACCACCATAATTGATATTCGCAGGCCGTAACCACCATAATTGCTATTTGCAGACCGAAACCACCATAATTGCTATTTGCAGACCGAAACCACCATAATTGATATTTGCAGGCCGAAGCCACCATAATTGTAATTTGCGGCGATGGCAGCGATGACAACGACGGTTATACTTCAGGTAGTTACGCCGCTAGCGGAGTTTCGGATAACCGCACACCCATGAATGAGGTGCGGTTAGTGCTTTCACGGAGACCCTATCATTTGCCCCCCAAGTCCCCGAAGTTCAGAGCCGAGGCGAGAGAGGTGCGGGGACTTTTTGTGCGGAAGAGTTGTGGCAATTGCGGCGGATCCGGGCAACGTGGTGAGGAAGGAGGTGCGCAAAGAGTCTCGGGAAGGACTTCTTGTAGCGGAGCGGTGTGAGGAAGGTGCGCCCGCATGTAGGAGAAAGGGGTGCATGTGCTGTGTTCGCACATGGGATGGCCGCGGATGTGATGAGTGCGCACGGAGAGTCTGCCCGCGCGATGTGCGCGCGGGGGAAGTGCGCATGCGCAGTGTGCGCGCACGGAGATGGCGCACCCATGTCGGGCGCGCGCGGGTAGTGTACCAGTGCGCTGTGGGTGCGCGGGAAGTGCGCCCACGCACTGAGCGCGCGCGGGAAGGGAGCCCGCGCGGGAAGGGCGCCCGCGCGCTGAGCGCGCGCGGGAAGGGCATTGTGCGCGTGCGGGGTGTGCTCCTGAGCGATGTGTGCATGCAGGAAGGGCGCTCGCGCGCTGTGCGCGCGTGGGGTGCGCCCCCGCGCGTCGTGCGCGCGTAAGATGTGCTCCCGCGCGATGTGCGTGCGCATGATGGGCACCTGCAGACTTCTGCTTTGAAGACTCGGGTGATTCCTTGGCCCTTCAAGTAGTGAGGCGTTGCTCTCAGGGGAATTGATGCAGTGACGCTCCTCCTTAGTTGTGGAGCATGTTGATGTTTGAAAGTAACGGTGTGGAATACCTGCAAGTCCGGGGGTGAAGGCCCCTGACGATGGCAGGCAGAAGTCTGGCGACCTTACCTATTGAAACTTGGCAGGGACCGATCGTCAAGGGGGCAGGCCCCTGACGATGGCAGGCGGAGGTCTGGCGACATTACCTATTGTAATTTGGCAGGGACCGATCGTCAAGGGGGGAAGGCCCCTGACGATGGCAGGCGGAGGTCTGGCGACCTTACCTATTGTAATTTGGCAGGGACCGATCGTCAAGGGGGGAAGGCCCCTGACGATGGCAGGCGGAGTTCTGGCGACCTTACCTATTGTAACTTGGCGGGGACCGATCGTCGAGGGGGGCAGGCCCCTGACGATGGCAGGCGGAGGTCTGGCGACCTTACCTATTGTAACTTGGCGGGGACCGATCGTCAAGGGGGGCAGGCCCTTGAAGATGGCAGGCGGAGGTCTGGCGACCTTACCTATTGAAACTTGGCAGGGACCGATCGTCAAGGGGGGCAGGCCCCTGATGATGGCAGGCGGAGGTCTGGCGACCTTACCTATTGTAATTTGGCAGGGACCGATCGTCAAGGGGGGCAGAGAAGAACTGGGACATCTGCCAGCCCTCATGAAACTAGTGGGTAAGCTCAAGCGCTGGAACATCTCTGCATTTGGCAATGTTTTTCACTGAGATTTAGTAGCAGTGGCGGAGGATGCTGTTCTTGTTGCCCAGCGGGCGTTCGACGAAGACCCAAACACGCCAGCCAAGGAAAAACTCCTGCATACACAGCGGCAGGGTACGAAGGAGCTGGAGGCAGAGGCGCGTAGCGTCCTGCTTCTTTCTCTATTATGTTCACAATTGATTACCAATCCCTGAAGGAAGCTCTATAGATGAGGATTTGTTGCAGTTGCTGCCCCCTGCCATATCTGAAGGCCCCTGACGATGGCAGGCGGAGGTCTGGCGACCTTACCTATTGTAACTTGGCAGGGACCGATCGTCAAGGGGGGCAGGCCCCTGACGATGGCAGTGGAGGTCTGGCGACCTTACCTATTGTAATTTGGCAGGGACCGATCGTCAAGGGGGGCAGGCCCCTGACGATGGCAGGCGGAGGTCTGGCGACCTTACCTATTGTAATTTGGCAGGGACCGATCGTCAAGGGGGGAAGGCCCCTGACGATGGCAGGCGGAGGTCTGGCGACCTTACCTATTGAAACTATGTTATCTGAAACATATGAAGTTAATGAAATCAGAAAAGTAATTTGCAGGAACCACGTGTAGAAGTTAAATCACACGTCTTTTTTGAACGTTGATGAAGCCGACATGAAGGAGAGGAGGTGTAAGTACAACTTGGTGAACAGGGAGGGAGCTTTCTCCTGGTGCGATTACTTGTAGGGGTTGCCCCCCAGTATTCCCAGGCAAGCGGGCGGCCGATCTCTCGCTTGCCCAGGGGCCGTCAACCGATTTAATGTTTTGCTTCACGAGAATCTTTTCAGAAGTCCTTGTCGAATAAGACGTTCGATTTCCTTCTTTAGCTTTGTGCAATCTTCCGTGTCATGCCCGCGTCCGCGGTGGAACTCACAGTATTGTGATTGTTCTCCTTTGTTTGGAGCGATCGGCTTAGGCCTATGAAGCGCCACCTTATCTTGGATTGCGTAAAGTATGTTTGTTCTGGAGGTATTGAGGGGCGTGTTTCTCTGGCGCTGCCGAGGTTGTAGGTTGACGTGACGTTCATTGCTCCTTCTGAAGGCTGATGAAGCCTCTTGTTCCCTTCGCCTTTTCATGCCTCTGTCAAACTGCTGTTTATGTGCTTCGATTGCTTCGTCGGCAGTGATCTGGGCGTCGATCCGTTGAACGAGATCGGGGTAGCTGGGTACAGTCTCCCGTATTAATGCAGAGTGGAAGCCACCAGGGCGGAGCCCTGCGAGTAAAAACCCTCGCAGGAGCTCTGGTTTTGCTCCAGGAATTTGTCGTGCCTCAGCGGTGAAACGGCGGAAGAAATCTTTAAGGGTTTCCCCTTCGCTTTGACGGATCCCGGACAGGTGGGAGGGATCTTTGATTATCCGGCGGCTAGCGATGAACTGGTCTGTGAATTGTTGAGTCAGCTCTGCGAAATCCTTGATTTCTCCCTCCCCCAAGGATAGGAACCAGGTGCGAGCCTGTCCTTTCAAAGTTGCCGGGAATGCCTGACACAGCGGTGAATCTGTGGCATTACAGAGTTGCATCATGATCGCGAAGTGTCTGACGTGCTCCGATGGGTCGCTCGCTCCGTCGTATGTCTCAATCTTTGGGAGTTTGAAGCCAAGGGGGATTGGATGTGCCAGAACCTCGGGTACAAATGGTGAGCGACAATGGAGAGGGCGAGGGGCCAAAGCGGCACGTTGCGTTGCTCGTTCGTGCTCTTCAAAAATTATGTGACAAACTTCTTCACGTGTGAGTCTCCCATCTGCAGGCTCATGGCCTGTCGCTTCAGGGCGGTTGCGGTGATACCGAGTTTCTGGACTTCTGTCAGGACGGGCCACACGGTCTTGGGCATTTGTACTGGAGAGCTCTCCTTCGGGTTTGCTGATATGCGAGTGGAGGGGAGCCAAATCAGCGTGCCCCCCGGGGATTGATTCTTCACTTGTGCGGATGGCTTTTCCTGCCATGATCTCTAGTCACGAGTACCGTTGTGCAACGGATACTGTCTTCAGAGTCTTCTTCAAGCTTTGGGGAAACTCGTTTCCCACAGACGGCGCCAAACTGTTGCGGATCACTCAAGGCTCCGGTAGATCGGACTAGATTGGACCGTCTTAGCCCGGGAGCGTTTGAGCGCGCAAACAGTCACAAAAAAGGGAAAGCTGACAAGACAATTTTTTTAACGTGGAAAACCCGTCAACTGGGTGAAAAACCACGCGGTCGAGTCTGTGCCGGCCGAAACCTCCACTATTTGTTGGTTGTTGTACAGAGCTTTTTTGAAGAACTCGAGGGCGACAGACCGCCTCTCGTTACAATTATTGAGAGAGAGAGAGGTGCTCGTAGGATGACAGACCACCGCTCTTGGAGCTAAATCTTTCGCCTGCTGTAGAGGGGAATGCTGCGCTTTGAGGGCACTGGAGACTTTGACTGCAGCTTGAAGGTTGGATCGATGTGCTATGTGCGTCTTTGTCTCTGTCGGTTGTCTCCTGCTGCGCGAGAGGAGTTTGGAGTGTTGTTCTTGCTGGAGGTTGGAGCGTTTGTTCTTGAGTGCACGGAGTGCTTGTTGCTGAGTACGCGGGGTTATGCTTAGACGGTCTTGAGAGCGGAGCACGCAGAGGCGCTCTTGGAGCAGTCTTGAGAGCGGAGCGCACGATGGCGCGCTTGGAGCGGTCTTGAGAGCGGAGCGCGCGGAGGCGCGCTTGGAGCGGTCTTGAGAGCGGAGCGCCCGGAGGCGCGCTTGGAGCGGTCTTGAGAGCGGAGCGCGCGGAGGCGCGCTTGGAGCGGTCTTGAGAGCGGATCGCCCGGAGGCGCGCTTGGAGCGGCCTTGAGAGCGGAGCGCACGGAGGCGCGCTTGGAGCGGTCTTGAGAGCGGAGCGCACAGAGGCGCGCTTGGAGCGGTCTTGAGAGCAGAGCGCACGGTGGCGTGCTTGGAGCGGTCTTGAGAGCGGAGCGCACGGAGGCGCGCTTGGAGCGGTCTTGAGAGCGGAGCGCACGGAGGCGCGCTTGGAGCGGAGCGCACGGAGGCGCGCTTGGAGCGGAGCGCGCGGGGGCGCACTTGGAGAGGAGCGCACGGAGGCGCGCTTGTTAGCGCGCAAGGAGGAGGCGCGCTTGTGAGCGCGCAAGGAGGAGGCGCGCTTGTGAGCGCGCAAGCAGGACGCGCGCTGGTGAGCGCGCAAGCAGGACGCGCGCTGGTAAGCGCGCAAGGAGGAGGCGCGCTTGTGAGCGCGCAAGGAGGAGGCGGAGAGAGAAAATCCGTAGGAGGATTTTCCAAGTCGGAGAGAGAGAAAGTCTCAAAAGAGGGGAGAGATGGAGGAGGAGAAGATCCTTAAAAGAGAAGCCTCGGGGTTCTATTTATAGGCCCCAGAGGTGGTTACGGTAATGCGGTTATTCGCAGGCCGTAACCACCATAATTGTTATTCGCAGGCCGTAACCACCATAATCTTTATTCGCAGGCCGTAACCACCATAATTGTTATTCGCAGGCCTAACCACCATAATTGTTATTCGCAGGCCGTAACCACCATAATCTTTATTCGCAGGCCGTAACCACCATAATTGTTATTCGCAGGCCGAAACCACCATAATTGCTATTTGCAGATCGAAACCACCATAATTGATATTCGCAGGCCGTAACCACCATAATTGCTATTTGCAGACCGAAACCACCATAATTGCTATTTGCAGACCGAAACCACCATAATTGCTATTTGCAGACCGAAACCACCATAATTGATATTCGCAGGCCGTAACCACCATAATTGCTATTTGCAGACCGAAACCACCATAATTGCTATTTGCAGACCGAAACCACCATAATTGATATTCGCAGGCCGTAACCACCATAATTGCTATTTGCAGACCGAAACCACCATAATTGCTATTTGCAGACCGAAACCACCATAATTGATATTTGCGGCCGAAGCCACCATAATTGTAATTTGCGGCGATGGTGGCGATGGCAGCGATGACAACGACGGTTATACTTCAGGTAGTTACGCCGCTAGTGGAGTTTTCGGATAACCGCACACCCATGAATGAGGTGCGGTTAGTGCTTTCAAGGAGACCCTATCAAGACTATTACAAGACGATAATATAAATATCATATCCTTATATTTACATATTAAATATGTGTGTAAAATTTGTTCTATGATAACTTAAAAATTAAATTAATTGATTTTTGTATCTTTGGCACTAACCGGACAACTTGAAACATGAGTCAATTCATCGGACCAAAGTTTATTTTGACACAAGTATGAATAAATGAGAATGTGTTTAAAATTAAATGGAAACCAATAACGTTCTTTTTTAATAATCAGATTTGAGTAAACTAATTAATATTAGTGTCAAGCAGTTAATTAGTAATGTCGTTTTTAGGCATTCATGTCCAGTAATTTTAGTTGATGATTTGAGTAAACTAATATTAGTGCCAATCAGAGAAGTTTTAAGTAATGTTTGCTTGTACCTTTGTATTATCAATTTCAATACAAATAAAACCTTATTAAAGTATCAATTTTTGCTAGTGAGTAGTAGTGACTGCATATTATGTGCTATAATAAATATCAAATACTTAATTTAGCTTTCATGTTAAATCAAATAAGTTTGGATTTAGTGATATTTAATATATTTTGAGAGTACTTTATGTAACGTGTGGATAATATGCATATTTTGTATCTGTGTGATGAGCTTGAATGCAAGTTATCATTTAGGAGTTGTTCGATTGGAGGTGGAATTGAGGTTTTAGAATTGGAATTGACGGTTAAATTTAGTTGAAAATGATCTTCCATTCAAATTTTAAGTCTCTAATTTCGCCCAAATGAACGGATTCTAATTAAAATTTATCTATAAACATAGGAATTTTATTAAGGAGTCATGTGGTGGGAAAAGTAGTTCTCATTCAGTTCTTAAGGAGTCATTTTGAGGAAAATTTTGACCTAATCCGAGTTAGGCTTAGTAATTTTATAACAATTTTTTTTTACCAATATTTAAACACCGTATCTAAACTCACTTTTTATTAAAAAAATGGCTATATAATAAAATATGCCATCGTATGCAATTACTTTTATGCCATATTTAATTATTATGGATAATGCTGGGGTGTATATTTAATTGAACGAGTAATCTCTAAATGGTAGATAATTTATATTTATATATTATTATTAATAAAGTGTAAATAGTAGTTTGCCCCACGAGTTCACTTATTAGCTTGATTTGGAAATATGCATATTGCACCCTCAAATTTAACTCAATGGCACTTTGCCCCCTTCAACTGAAATTCAGGTCTTCGAGCTTTAATTAACTGCAATTTTGTCATTTATTGCTACACCATTATATTTTTCATATAAATTGCAATAACATTTTACTAAGAAAAAATAATATTGGTTTAATATGAACAATTAAACACCACCTAAGATAGAATATCGTACAGCGGGACCCACGTGCTGAAAAAATAAGAGTTCTATCCACTCCCGTCTTCGCCACATGCCAGAATTCAATTCTATAACTGAAAGCAACCCAGAGGAGTAAAAACATTAAATTCCATTAATTACCTGCTGGTTAATCTTACTTTTACGTACTAATTAATACAATAATAATGCATTAAGCAGCCCCCGTCCTTGCTGCTAAATCTTGTTAGTGACAGAGGAGCGCGTAGCTACACTGTCTTACGCAGCCAATCTAAATTCTTCTAAAATCTCAACTCCAACTAATTAATCAAACTAATTTACATAAATCACACGCTAATCACATATTAATCACCCCCAAATTAAATATTGCATCCGTACAGATAGTCCATCTCCATCATGTAGTAGTAGCTGTCCCCATACGCCGCGGTCGCATACATTTCGCCCCCCTCCATCCCAAACTCCCCGAAGTGCGTCGACGTCGTCATCGACGAGCTCGGACTGCCGGCGACACCCGCTTCGCCGGCTCCGCGGTCGGCGCTGGAGGAGAGTCGTTTGATTTCTTCCTCCGAGTGATTCAGCCTGTCTTTAAGCTTAAAAACCTGCCATCGTTAGATTTAATTTGTTCAGTGAGGAGCGGCAGATTGATGAGCTAGGCCAGGGGGGTATGGTTTTTTATTACGGGATTGAGGGAAATACTGACCTCGTTCTCGAGGCGGCATTTTTCGATTACGACGGCGTCATGTGAGGATCGAAGGCGGACGTACTCCTCCTCAAGCTGCTTGCTCTTCCAGCGAGCTCGTCGGTTCTGGAACCAGACGGAGACCTGCTTCGGATCGAGTCCGAGCTCGTTTGCGAGAAGAACTTTCCGGCCGGATTCCAGTTTACGCTCCTTTCCGAAGTTCATTTCCAGGAACTTGACCTGATCGTCGCTGAGCCGCCGCTTCTTCCCCTCCTCGGTGATCTCCGAATCGGTGTCGCCGACAACGACCTTCTTCTTTTTCTTACGCCGCTGGGCCTTCACCTCCCCTGCATCGCGAAATTAATTAAACCAAGTCAAGCTAAGAAATCTCCTGATTAATTGGAGAAGCATAAAAAGAGAAATCTAGAGAGGAAAACCTTGGATCGGCATTTGGCATCCGGAGGAAACTACGGATGAAACCAGAGATCTGTCTTCTTCCATCGAATTCGAATTCAAGGCTATGAACTCTCTCTCTCTCTTTCTCTCTCTCTCCCTCGTTTTCTACCTCCCTTTCTCGCAAGAGATGAGAGAGAGAAAACCGATCCTACTTTCTGTCGCAGGGTGGTCGTCTGTGAGTTGTGTGTGAGCCGTGATGGTGGAAGTCTCGAGGCATATATATAGAGTACCCGAAGTGCATTAAATGGCCGTGGACATGAGTGAAATTACAGTCATGCCATCCAGTTAGATTTTTTTTTTTTTTAGTTTTTTTCAGAAATGGGTACGTTTAGAAAATATTGGACCGGCAGGTTCGGTTATTTCGGTTCGCAGAATATGACGTAGTTGACCCTGCTATTCGTCCAATTTATCGCAAAGCTTCCCTACCTATAAATAATTTGTACGGTGGCGTTCTCGACTTTCCACTCAGCCTTCTCGGATATCTTTTTAAATTGTTTACGCATAAATCATACCCAATAACCCAATTCTGTTTATATAAATATATATAATTAATAAGAGAGATATAACTATACCATAAAATTAATCAAAATTACTAAATAAATTACTTTATATTTCCTCGTAGAAATAAAATATAATAAACTACAATTAGTAATATGTAATGTTGTTCAGGGTCGCTTGGGTGCTTTTGGTAGATCGATCGATTTGAACCATCTTAGCTCTGAAGCGAATCAAGTGCGCTAACAGTCAATTAGAGAATCGTTAAGTACACTGAGACTTTTTAACGTGGAAAACCAGAAAAGGGTAAAAAACCACGCGGTCGGAGCTGTGCCGACCAAACTCCACTATCTTCTTGGGGGTTACAATCAGATACTTAGAATTCGAGCGCGACAGATCGTCGCTCATTACAATAATAGAGAGAGAGAACTACGAAGGTGACAGGTCACCTCTCGGAAAACTAAGTTTTTTTTCTTCTGAGAACTGTGGTGAGAACAAAAGTGAGAATGTCGAGTCGCCTTTCGGGACCCGAAGACTTCCCAGGTCGCTTAGGAAGACGGATTTTCTGGAACGATGAAATTCTCCAAGTCCACGAAGGAGATCTTCGAAGCGCGAAAGAAAATTTCAAGCATCAAAGGAGAACTCAAGGGAAATTTTCGACAGAGCTCTCTAGGGTGCAGAAGGCAATATGTCTTGAAATGATGGCTCTGAGCTCCTTTTATAGCTTTAGCCGGGGGTAGCCCGGTAATTTCGTCGTCATAACCACCGTAACCACCTGACGGGCGAATCACATTTGTCGATTCAGAGCACTCAGATCACCATTTTCATAAATGACCGTATTGACCTTCGGGCAGTTTGGGCAGCTTCGTTGAAGGTGAAAAATGCGACGAGCGAGTCCTGAAATCTGAGAATTTAAGAAAGAAAAAATGTGAGCGTGGAAGTTTTCCGAGCGCGCTCAGAAGCGTTCTGAGCGTGCAACGAACACGGAAGCATTTCTGAGCGCGCTCAGAAGCGTTTTGAGCGTGCAATGCGGACGAGCTGCGGCTTGCGAAATTCGGGCAATATGAGAGCGGTTACTCATTGCCCAAGATAGGCAGGCAAAGTACTATAACGCGCGTCACCGGAACGTCGAGTTTGTCATTGGAGATTGGGTGTACCTAAAGATCAAACCGTTCAAGGGAGTATCGAGGATCCGACGCTTGAAAAAGCTGAGTCCAAGGTACATAGGACCGTTTGAGATTCTAGAACGCACTGGTGAAGCTGCCTATCGGCTTGCTCTATCTGAGGAGTTAAGCGGGTTGCATGACGTATTCCACATCTCAGTGTTGAGAAAGACTGTGAAGGAACCTACGCTTATTGTTGCGATTGACGAGGTTCCGATTGATGCTGGGCTAGAGACGAAAGTCAAGCCCATACGCATCGAAGATACCGAGGTAAAATAATTGCGGAACAAAGCCATCCGAATGGTAAAGGTCCGTTGGGAAAACTGCGGAAAAGAGGAACACTCTTGGGAAAGAGAGCAAACCATGCTTACGGAGTACCCCCGAGCTTTTTCTTTCAGGTATAAATTATATTTTTGTACCTTGCTGTTTTCGTAATTTCGGGCCGAAATTCTGTTAAGGGGGGTGAAGTTGTAACACCCTGTTGGGGAAATGATTTCTCTTAACCCATAGAAATAAGTTGAATATGAATTCTAAGAAAGAAAAACAAGGTTAAGTAAATATGCGTCGAATACTATTCGACGCAACGTCGAAATGAAGTCGACGTTTCCTTCAGATTAAGTCGAAGTAACTTTAGGAAGATTTCGACGTATGTGTTGTCGACGCTACTCTGATTTCTAGTCGACGCATATGGAGAAGTCGACGCACCTTCCTTATTCTCCTCTCGACGTCCAGCCAAGAAGAACTCGACGTTTACGTCGAATGGTAATCGACGCACGTCGATTTATATGACAGATTTAAATATGCGCCAGATCTCTTTCCTTCTTTCAGTAGATCTGATTTGTATGGAATAAATGTCAATATTTTATAGCCGTTCTGAATCATCCTTTCCTTATATTTGATTCTTGGCTAATTTGATTAAACTTATTTGGACATTATTTGAAATCAGAATTAGTTCTTTCCTTCTACAGAAATAAATATTATGGAAACATTTTCATCTTTCTATTTTTCTGACTGCTAATTGATTATCCTCCTATAGTATTATTTTGAATTAACAGAGCTATAAATAAAGAGGAGGTCGGCAGAAAAAGTAGAACAAGTGATCTACCACATACATTTGAAATAGAGGAAAAGCTCCCAAAAGAATAGAGAGATAAGCTGAGAAAAGTGATAGTGTGCTGCAGAGACAAAGCCTTCATCTTCTCCTTCTTCTTCTGAAGCCACTCTGCTGCAAATTTTGATAGCTCTCACATAAGAGAGAAAAGCTACAAATATTCTTCTCTCTATAGAAGAAAGATTTAATTCACTTCTTGTGCTTCCAATCTTCTTGCTAGGAAGAAGATTCAATCTTGTTCTTATTTCTTTCTTCTTTCTTATTCTTACTTAAATATTGTAAAAGAGTTTTTAGAATCTCTCTTCAAAAAATTCAGTGTACTGGTTCTAAAAGTCTTCTTGTCAAAAGACTCAGGGTGGTTCTAAGAGTCTCCTTGTCAAAAGACTCAGGGTGGTTCTAAGAGTCTCCTTATCAAAAGACTCAGTGCAAGATAGTGAATTCCTACCAAGGGGGTAGAAGAGTGGACTACCCAAAGTTTGGGGAACCACTATATTTTCTTGTGTTGTGCTGTGATTTCTTTTCTTGCATTTACTTTTTTTACTTGTTTAATTCTTGTGGTGTGTGGGAAGCTATAATCTGTGATCATACACATATATATTAACTTTGCACAAAATAATTTCTAATCTCTATTCACCCCCCTCCCCCCCCCCCCCCCCCCCCCCTCTAGAGAATTCTAGTGAGGTAAATTGTGCACTTTCAATTGGTATCAGAGCTAGGTTGATCTAAAAAGGTTAACTCCTTGATCAAAAAGATCCTACCTCTTATTTATATATATATATACTTTTCTAACAATCAATTTTCACATGGCACAAATCAAAGATTATGCTTCCACCAGACCACCAATGTGCAATCTTGAAAAGTTTGCAGTTTGGAAAACAAGAATCAGAATTTATATGAACTCCATTGATACTGACTTGTTTAATATTACTGTGACAGGTCCCCCAAAGCCCTATAGAAAGGATGCAAGTGGCAATGTCACACAAACACTTGTTCCAAGATCTGAGTGGACAGAAGATGAGAAGAAGGCTAGAACATATGATCTAAAGGCCATGAACATACTTGTCTCAACTCTCTCAGATGACATCTTTCAAAGGGTTGTTGACTGTGAATCATCCAAAGAAATTTGGGATGCTCTTACAAAGATGGTGGAAGGAAGTGCTGATGAAAAGAAAGATAAGAAGGCCCTATTGATCTCCCAATATGAGAACTTCCAAAAGAAGAATGAAGAGAGTATCTCTGAGATGTATGACAGATTCAGTCTAATCATCAACCAATTGAAAAACTTGGATAGAGAGATCTCCCTCACTGAGATTAATGACAAATTGCTAATGAGCCTCCCCAGTTCATGGGACTCAAGAATATGGGCAATAAGAGACACAAGAGGACAAAAGGAAATCTCTACAGATGCTCTCTTAGGAAAACTCAAATCCTATGAGCAACTACTAAAAACTAGAGAAGAGAAGAAAAGAAGAGAAAACACTCCAATCTCCTCAAAAGACAGGAACATAGCTTTAAAGGCAACAGAAGAAAGGACTTCTGTCACTGAAGAAGAACTATTCAGTTTCCTAGCCAGAAGATTTAAGAAATGGGTCAAGACAGATGGATCAAAAAGTAGGGAGTCAAAACCAAGGTATGACAAAACTCCCACTAAAGAAATTATTTGCTATTCTTGCAGGAAACCTGGACATATTGCCCCAGAATGTCCAGAGAATGCTGAAACAAAGAAAGATCTGAAAAGAAAGGATCTCAAGAAAAGGGGAAGAAGAAAGAAAGAGGCTTTATTGCAGAAGCCTGGAGTGAAACAGACTCTGAGGACAGTTCATCCTCTGAGAGTGACAATGAAGAATCTAGGCAAGAAGACCTATGCTTGATGGCCTTTGAAGGCCCCAAGAATGATGATGGTGCTAAATCTTGGAATGAGACAGGATCAGAAGAAAGCATATCTTCTGAAGATGAAAAAAAAATAGCCTTATTCTCATAGAGGAATCTGAGGATAAGGATGAGGTAAGCATCTTTGATGAAATAGATTTTCAAAGTGATAAATTCAGAAATGATTTTATGGGAATGTGTCTAGATCAATTAAAAGCTAAACAAGAAATCAATGACCTAAAAGAACAAATTCATATGGTCAAGAACCAAAGAAATAAAAAGGATATAAGCTCAATAGATCATGTATTAAGGGCTAACATAAGAGAGAAGGAAATAGAAAGGGCTAGAATAGAAAATCAGTTCCTTAAGGATAAGGTTTCTCAGGCAAAAGCCTTTGAAGAATCAATAAAAATGAGAAGCCAAACTCTTAAAGAAATCACTGAAAAACAAACAATAAGACACAAAAATCTTGGGCTAGGGGCTGATCCATTAATCAGCCTAATTCCATCCAACAAGCCTGCATGGATGAGCCCTGTAAAATTCACTAAACCCATCCAATCAGCAAACCAAGAAAAAGAATCACAACATAAGAAAGAACACTTCTTCAAGGAAATAAACGAATTTGATGAAACATCATATTATTCAGCTGATGACTCACAAACTTCATCTGAAGAGACCATTAAACCAAAAGAAACAACATACAAAGGAGTAAAAATAGAAAAAGATAAAATGAAAATTTATGAAGACACGGTCGCGTCGACTTCATATCGACGCATGAATGATAATGCGTCGACTTCTACTCGACGTACCCTTTTAGATGCCTCGACCTCTACTCGACGCTTGAATAAAGATACGTCGACATCCAATCGACGCAACTTCCTCCATGCGTCGATACCAGATCAACGCAATCTAAGGAATGCGCCGAATATAAATCGACGCAATTATCAACATGCGTCGAATAGATATCAACGCACAAAAGTTCAGAGCAACTTAAATACCTTTCCTCCAAAAGTCTTTCATCCTAACCCATATTCAGGACCCATTCATCCCAATCATGATTTCTATCCTAATCAACACCTCTATCATGATTTCTATCCTAAACATGGTAACCAAAATTCTCATTCTAACCAAAATTTCTATCCTAACCAAAATAAAACTTTCTATCCTGATCAACCCTTTTTATTCTTCTCTAAACTCAAATTATCATAATAATAAGATAATCAAGTGCCATATATGTAACAAAACTGGCCACCTTGCCAAACAATGCTGGTACAACCAATCAAACTATCTGTAAAAATTAGTCCAAGGCTGACTTAGAACTAGGTAGAGATAAACACCTAGAATTCTTCAGGAAAATTAAAAGTCACGTCGATCTCTAATCAACGCACCGTCGATAACTCAACTCTATAAGTAAAATCGACGCATGCGTCGACTCCACTCGACGCATACGTCGATAGGAAATCCTATCATCCCAAGTCAGACTATATCGACGCTCACGTCGAATTCCTCTCGACGTAACGTCGACTTCATGAAAACGAGCAGCAATACCAAAATATTTTCGGTCACATCCATGGAAGTACCGAATAAGCCTCGACTTGAGCCCAGTTTCGACGCTTCACCTGACTTAAATAGTCTCTTCAGTTAGAAGCCTTCACTTCTCTGCATCTTTCATCCTTCTTGCTCCTCAGACCAGCCGACTTCTTCCTCTCTCTTTCACTAACCTAAAATGGCTCCAAAGACCAACTCAGGCTTCGACATTGACCTTGAGTCCTTCCAAGCAGCCGCAGAAAACTACAAGAGCATCATTGCTCTCTTTACTGAAGCTGGCCTGAACAAACTTATCTCCAAAAGAAGTAAGCTCCTGGAAACAGAACTCACAGAGCTGACAACTAATGTTCAAATATCTGAACAAGGAGAAATTCAAAGAACAATCTATGAGACACCTGTCTCAATCTCAGCAGAACATATTAGGGCCACCTTTGATCTACCATCAGGTATATCCTAATATCATCTTTGTTTAAATGAAATAAGGAAAGAAAAAGAGCCTCTAAAAAGAATGACTAAACAAGTCTTAATTATTTCCCTATTAGGTGATGAATCCATTGAACTCACACCTGATGAAATCAAGCACTTGCTCACCACCATGAATTTCTCAAAAGATAGGCCAATCCATCTGAAAAAGATAGACTTTTCTGATGAGTACAGATTGCTGGCAGACATAGTAGGGAAGATACTACTATGCAAGATATCAGCCCATGATGCAGTGCCGAAGCTGCAACTGAACATCATGGGGGCCCTTGTGCTGAAGAAGAAGGTGGACTGGGCTAGCTGTCTTCTCAAAATGATAGCTTCCAAATACTCTCACAAGGAAAATGCCTACATGAGAATCATGAGTCAAGTACTCTTCCACTCCTTCCCTGACCTATGTAGGTCAAAAGGAATCTCCATTCCTCCAAGGAAGAGGATGTCAATTGCTCTCTTTTCTAAGTGGACCTGGCAAATTCCTAAGCCTGGTTCCATCCCTGAAAGAACTCCTTCTCCTCTTTCTCCTCCTCCTCCTCAAAGAGACAACCCTTCTCTACCACCATCATCCACTCAAATACTCTCTACTACCCTCACAACTCCTACTCTACATATCTCTTCTCAAACACCTGCTCAAACAGAAGTTTCTCCTTCTCTTCCTCCTCCAAATTTCCCATCTTCTCTACCTCCATTATCACCCTTACCTCATGAATCAACTCACTTCTCTCCTCCTCTGTCACCTCTTCCTCCTCCATCACCTCCTCACCTTTCACACCATGAAACATCTTCATCCACTGAGGCTCTCATCACTCAGTGCATCAAATCAGCAGCTGAAAAATTCCAAGTGATGCTGGATGAGCATTGCTCCCAAATTCATTCCTCCATCCTTCACATGCACACCCAAATAGATGGGGTCAGTGCCTCTGTGCAAGGCCTAAAGACCTCTCTCTCTTCCTCTAGAGTGACAAGGTCTTTCTTAACCTCCCTGGCCAAGAAGGTCAAGAAGGGGGAGAATCTAGATGAAGAGCAGCCCTCCAATCCTAAATCTCTCTCTCACAAGTCCCCTCCTTCTTCAAAATCTGACAAAATCCTTGGGAATGAGATAGTACCTGAGCTACACAATGATGCACAAACTATAGAGGTACTTCATATAGCAAGAGAGGCTGCAAGTCAAGTAGTACTATTACAAGGGGAGGCAAGCAGAGAAGAAACTGAAAAGGAAGATATAGCAGTTGGGAAGAAAGATAAAGAAACTACAAATCAGGGGGAGCTGGATACTGATATGAATGAAGCTGGAGATAATAGTGGAGCTGGAACTGGAGCTGGAGAAAGATTAAAGGAGGTTCCATCCCAGGGGGAGCAATCTGCTCAGGGGGAGCTAGGTGCACTTCCTACAAATGAGAAAGAGAAACCCTCCTCTCCTAAAACAGTAGTATTCAAGAGAAAGAGAAAGACCCCTCCTACCCCTCCTGAGTAATATTTGAAAACAATGCTGATATATCTTACCCTATAGTTGAATACTACTTGGTATGAACATGAAAATCTGTTTATATGATTCTGAAACTTTGTTCATATTTCTTTTCTGTTGGAGCATGCGTTTCGCACTCCTCTGGTTTGATAATAACAAAGTCCCGTTTGTATTTGATTCTATTTTTATTAATGGTGTGCAGATAACAAGTATGAGATGTTCACATTTCTGCTGGAGCTAAATTTGAATGTGGGAAATTTCACTGTCGGAAAATTCCGATAGCTGATGTCGCCCAGGCGACAGCAGAGAAGTTACAACTACTTCCCTCCACGGCAGCACGACGAAAGGCAGTTTTGAGCTGTCGGAAATCCGACAGCGATGTCGCCCAGGCGACAGCTCGGAGGTTACAACAACTGCCCATGACACCACACACGACCGGCAGTTTTGCGCTGTTGGAAATCCGACATCGATGTCGCCCAGGCGACAGCTCGGCGGTTATAACAACTGCCCGCACGACGGCACTCCAGCGGCAGTTTAGCGCTGTCGGAAAATTCCGACAGTCGATGTCGCTCAGGCGACAACGATTTTCTATAAAATGACTCCTTGTGTTCGTGCATTATTCCAAGCTTTTGAGAATTCCAAGTCCCTTCCTGAGTGCATACGAACCAGAGAGCTCCAGAACCTCTTCAACTCCCATTTGTGCAAAGAAGGATTGAAGATTGAAGACGAGATCAGGCGCGCTTCTACATCAACGATCATCTCGAGGCTTCAACAATCCATTCAGAGATCTGAATTTCTAGGGAGTTGTCCTTTTCATATTGTTTTTTCATTTACACACATTTCATTTTATATTGGTAGAGAAATCGTCGTCTCGTGTGCGGCGTCTAAGTCCTTGCGCGGCTCAGGGGAAAATCGCTTCCTTGTGCGGAGCGTCCAAGTCCTTGTGTGGCTTGGTGGGAAATCGTGGCCTTGTGTGCTACGTCTAGATCTTGGGAAGATCTAGAGGATAGGCTTGGGCTTGGTCTTGGGAGAGACAAGTGATAGCCTTCCGATCCTTGGGAGAAGGATTGGTAAACCAAAAATTATTGTATTTTTTTATCATAATTGTGCCTTGATCTTAAGCATTGTTAAGATCATTTTTATTGTATGCAAATTTCATGATAAATAAAATTATGCTCTTTTCACTAATTGCAAATTTGTTTGCTTAAATCTTTATCTTAGAAATTTGTGTTTGGTTTAATACAAATATTGCATTGGTTTAAAATTATTTATAAGTAACATTTTATTAAAGTAAATTTGTCTAAAAATTATTAAGTAAAATATACGCACCCTTATTCACCCCCCCCCCTCTAAGGGCGTCACACGATCCAACAAGTGGTATCAGAGCGAGGTTACTCCAAAACGGTTTTACCACCGGGAGTAATGGCGCACAACGATCACGTGTTCGTTGAGGGGCAAGGAATCAGTAGGCCACCACTTTTTACGGGCACGGACTATAACTATTGGAAAACCCGAATGCGGTGTTTTCTAATAGCTCTCGACATGGAAGTTTGGAATATGGTCGAGACGATTTATTCTTCCCCAACAATTATTGTAGGAGATGTAACTATGGTCAAACCCAAAGACAAGTGGGATGACAATGATAAATTAAGATGTAAAAACAATGAAAAAGCCATGAATGCTTTATTTTGCGCACTAGATCGCACTGAATTTAATAGAGTTTGTGCTTGTGATACTGCATATGAAATTTGGAATCTTTTAGAAATCACTCATGAAGGTACTTCGCAGGTAAAGGACTCAAAGCTATTTCAACTGGAGTCAGAATTCGAAAGATTCAAAATGGAGGTGGATGAAGAAATTGATACAATGTACACACGATTTACTAAAATCGTGAACGATTCAAAGGTGTTGGGTAAGGTTTTCTCCAATGGAGATTTAGTGAGGAAAATCTTAAGATCACTTCCCCCGAAGTTCAATCCTAAAGTGACTGCAATTTTTGAGTCACATGACCTTAATTAAGACCTTACAATTGGAGAGTCTCATTGGGAATCTAAAAACCCATGAAGTGGAGTTGAAGATTCAAAGTCAAGAGTACAATTTGGAGCCCAAAAAGAAAAGCTGGCGTTGAAATCTAAAAAGGAAGTTGAAACTGAATCTGAAGAAAGTGAGGAAGATGAGGAAGGACTGTTTGTGAGGAACTTTAAGAAGTTTATGAGAAATCCGGAGAAGAGAAATTCATTTAAGAAATTTTTCAAAAAGAATGATTTTGCCTACCAAAAAGGCAAAGGAAAAATGGAGAATGAAGAGAAGCGTCCGCTACCGGAGTGCTACCATTGCAAGAAGATTGGTCATATCAGAAGCAAGTGCCCAAAGTATCTGAACGAGTAAAAGCAAAGAGGCACGATAAAAGTTACAAGAAGAAAGTGTTAAAGGCAAAGACTTGGGATGATTCTTCGTCTGGTGAAGAAAGTGATTCCTCAACACAGGAGGAAGAGGAGGCAAATGTCTGCTTGATGGGGAAAGAAAATGCGTCATCTGACGATGACTACAGTGTCCAAAGCAACACTGAGGTAACTCCTCCATCTTATGAAGATTTATATTCTGAATTTATGAAAACTTGCAAATTTTTAGATAAAAGCCTAAAACAAATTGATTTTTTAAAATCTGAAAACAAAGTTCTTTTGAAAGTAAATAAAAAGTTATCAAATGATTTGAAATCTATTGGGAACGAGAAGAAAATTTGTCAAGAGTGTGATCACTCTTCGACGAGGATAAAAGAACTTGAAAACACTATTTCTAAGTCCGATCAAAAAATTGATCAACTTCTAAAAGAGAAAAAGGATTTAGAAAAAGTTGTTGCCACCGCTTTAAATGATGAATCTTGGTTTCTAGCTATGAATGAAGAACTTAACCAATTTGAAAGAAATAAAGTTTGGATTCTTATAGATAGACCTAGTGATCATCCTGTAGTAGGACTCAAATGGATTTTCAAAAACAAATTAGATAGTGACTCTAGGGTCACTAGAAATAAAGCTAGACTTGTAGCGAAAGGATATAATCAAATTGAAGGGATAGATTTTGATGAAACATTTACACCCGTAGCACGATTGGAAGCAGTTAGAATTTTTGTTGCATTTGCTAGTCATAAAAGGTTTAAATTATTGCAAATGGATATTAAAACTGCATTTTTAAACGGGTTGATTAAAGAAGAAGTTTATGTTGAACAACCCCCAGGATTTATAAATGAAAAATTTCCTAATCGCGTATATAGATTGCTAAAAGCTTTGTATGGTTTAAAACAAGCACCACGAGCATGGTATGATAGATTGACTATATATTTATTACAAAATGATTTTAAAATGGGTGGCGTTGATTGTACACTCTTCATTAAGCAAGTAAATGATGATTTAATTGTTTTACAAATTTATGTTGATGATATTATTTTTGGAGCCACTAATGAAGAGTTGTGTAATTATGTTGTAAAAATGATGGAAAGTGAATTTGAGATGAGTATGGTAGGAGAATTAAAATATTTCTTAGGATTTCAAATTGTTCAAAAACATGATGGAGTTTTTATTAACCAATCAAAATATATTCATGATGTTTTAAAACGATTTGGATTTGAAAATCTCAAACAAGCAAATACTCCTATGAGTGTATCTTTAAAATTAGGAAAAGATGAAAATGGAATATCAATAGATCAAACTTTATATAGAGGCATGATATGTTCACTTTTATATTTAACTGCTTCTAGATCGGATATTATGTTTTCAGTTTGTTTATGTGCTAGATTTCAAGCCGATCCCAAAGAATCACATTTAAAAGCGGTAAAAAGAATTTTTAGATATTTAATTGGCACATCTAAACTTGGTTTATGGTATCCTCATAGTGATGATTTTACTCTTTTTGGCTACTCTGATTCTGATTATGCCGGTTGTTCACTAGATAGGAAAAGCACTAGTGACACTTGTCACTTTTTAGGCCCTTCACTCATTTCATGGTCGAGTAGGAAACAGAATTCTGTTGCCCTCTCAACCATCGAGGCTGAATACATTGCACTTGGTAGTTGTTGTGCACAAGCTCTTTGGATGAAACAAACTTTAGAAGACTTTAATATTAAACAACAAACTATTGAATTATGGTGTGATAATAAAAGTGCAATTGATTTAACATACAACCCGGTCCATCATTCAAGGTCTAAGCATATTGATGTGAGACATCATTTTATTAGAGATCATATTAAAAATAACCACATAAAAATTTCATTTATAGGCACGGATAATCAACTAGCGGATATATTCACTAAACCGTTATCGGATTCCCATTTTTCTATGCTTAGGCTAGAATTGGGAATTCTAGACATTTCACAATGAATATATCACTATTTAAAGCCTATAAAATTTTTAAAAAAAAATTATCACAAAACCTAAACAATTTAAAAAGAAAAAGCCTAAATTTTAAAATCAAACCATAGAATTTCAAAAGACTTAACAAAAATTCAAACATCATTAATATTACATCAATATTGTTCCAATAAAAACAGTAGAAAACAACATAAGGATCAAGTTCATTAAACAGAAATAGAAATCTGAAGAAGTTCACTGTCGCCCAGGCGACAGTGGATGTCGGAAATTTCCGACATCAACCAGCAGCAGCAGCCTGATGAAACTACTCAGAATCTTCAAAACCAGCCCCGCTGCTCTCTGGACAGTCTTCTGGAGGTCCTCGTCTCACGGCTTTACCACGTCGAGTCCGCCTCACCGATTGGCGTGGCGGTTCTTCGTCCGGAACTTGCCATTCGGCCTCTTCCTCCGGAGTTGGCTTTAACTTCAGACCTTTGACGAGAAACTTCATAAACTTCTGCATTCGACTACGGTCCTTCTTCACTTCCTTCTTGTGATCCTCTAGTGAATCACGTAAATCATCAATGGACTCTCGTAGTGATCCTGCCCTAGGCATTGGCGGCTCTCGAATCTCAATTCCCGGATGGGCCTTTTTCTGCGTCTTCTTCACTTTCATCGAACCCGTATAATATATCTCCGGATAACAATCATCCAAATAAGAACCTTGCGCTATCCATCCATACTTCTTATAGAGTATACGCTGAATTATCGCCCTCATTGGCAGCGTATGAACCTTCACCCATTTTGGATGCTTTAATCTATACGCATACCGAATCTGGGAGAGTATGAAGTCTGCCACATCAAAAAGCTCATCCTCCATAATGTAGTAAGTAATGAGGGTCAACTGAGCCGTAATACTTCTTGTATCTCCACTCTTCAACATGACTGAATTCCTTAATATATCTTGAACTAAGAAAGCATCCGGAGTGAGTGACGTAACTTCAGTGGTTAGAGTCTTCTTTTGATTCCCATGTAAACTCATGTTTACAAGGGTCCAATCCCTATCTTTTCTATAACTCTCCACTATATCCGGCATATTTTCACTCATCACTAGTCTGAATTCCTCTCTTAGATCAACATGTGTTATTTCCACATGTTGACCTTGGATTCTTGATCTAACTCCCCCATCCAATTCAGTGTAATTTGGATCTTCCAAATGATTATAGAACTCTCGAATCAAAAAGGAAGATAACGAATCTGGGGTGATTATTGAGAGTATACCTGCATTCGCAAGCCGATCATAGATATGATCGTGCTTCGGCGAATCAAATTCCACATATTTCGCTACTCCTACTATGGCTTTCTCCACCCCAGGATACACTTGATACGAACTATGCGCATCTTCAGAAGTACTTCTTCGCGCTTTAGAACTGGAAGCCATTCTGCAAATAACATATAAAAACATGGATTAAAAAATGTGTTGTGCACTGGAACACTGTCGCCCAGGCGACAGTGACTGTCGGAAATTTCCGACAGTACTTCTGTAAACTTCTCTTGAAATTTTTTACATAAACTTCCAGATCTACTCAAAATGATGTTTTATTTCAACATCAAGTCTTTAAAAAATATTTTTTTTCTCAAATCTACATCTTCTCCATATCCTTACTATTCATCATCTTCAACTTTCTTCCTCAAACAAATCTTGCATTTTTAAAAAAAAAATTATAATATGTACAAATGCAACACTTCAACCACAAAAATCACAAAATAAAAAAAAATAAAAAAATTTCACCAAGATCCAACAAGATCCCCTTGATTTACACTAGATCTACATTTTTAAAACACAAAACTTCCAAGATCTACACCATTCATCAAAGGAAAACTAAAAAACATACATCATTTATCATCTCCCCTTTCTAAAATCAAAAATCCCTAAAAAAATTTTAAGTCAAAACACTTAAAAATCAAAAACCATACCTTAGATCTAGGATGTCGCCGAACTCCGACAGCTTCCTCTCGTTTTTAACTCCAGGAAATGATGCACAATAGGGTTTGACTCGGTCCAAAGCCCTATTTATAATTTTGGCTGTCGCCCAGGCGACAGTGACTGTCGGAAATTTCCGACAGCTCCCGTTTTGATAAAACTTCAATTTTGGGTCCCTTTGATGATTTACAATAGTTCTATGTCCTTATTAATGCTTCACCTCATGACTTGATGACAAACCATGTGCTTTTTATTTTTAACAAATGACTCTTACATGATTAGATGATTTCATTTCCAAGCTATCATCGTATTGACACTCCTACTTAGTTGTTTAGACCATTGGAAATTGTTTTCGCATGCCTCTAAGTATGAGAAATTGTTTATCTATCATAATGAACTATCACGTTCACTTCTTTTGATCACTACGTATGTCTTTTTATTTAATATATACATGGATCATATTTGCTTTAACATAATAAAATAGCACTTCATAAATACAACTTTCAACCTTGATTTGTTAGCACAACAAAATATACACCATCTTTTGCGATTCAAGTGAATTCGGAGATCCTTGGTCAATTACAAAAAAAATTATCAATATCTCAACATTAAGATAGCACAACATCTGTGATCAAAAAAGTTTAAAATAAAGACAAGGATACTCCACCAAGCACTACTTACCCTCCTGATAAGTCTTAATGAGCATTGTGAGGTTAAGCACCTTGGAAAGAATTGTAAAGTGTCTTGTGCAAAAGAAAAATGGTTTTTTATTCATCTTGTGCTATATCTTCAAAGTCAAAGTTAACTTTATATGCTTATATTATGTTCTACATTTTAATGATCATGTCAATTAAATAACTTCATATGTTAGATCTAAGTATCACATGTACACATCATTATGTTATATAAACATTCATCTCATGAGAATTGGACCGAAAATATTCCATAATTCTATACACTATTGTGTCTTTCTATGATACTTTCAAATGACCTTACTCATGTTTAAGTTATTTTCTTTCATTACTTCATATGGCTATACCGTCACTTCATGAGTTTATTCATAC
Source organism: Dactylorhiza incarnata (assembly GCA_033032865.1). Taxonomy (NCBI): domain Eukaryota; kingdom Viridiplantae; phylum Streptophyta; class Magnoliopsida; order Asparagales; family Orchidaceae; genus Dactylorhiza; species Dactylorhiza incarnata. Next base: position 772,702 of record JAWHQI010000347.1, on the reverse strand, counting down.
TATGGCATATTCCTATTATTTCATGGACTTCAATCATTTTCCAACAAAGTGCTTCCGCTTACTCTTCATTTCTATCATATATCTTTTCCCTTATGAACTACTTTTTTATCTAATATTAACTTTTGCTAATACCAAAAGGGGGAGAATTAAAAGTATAAAAAGAAAAATCACAAATCTATTACACCTAAATATTCCACCTACACAATACATCATATATTTAGGGGGAGCATATATTTAGGGGGAGCATTCATTTAGGGGGAGCTTTCATCTAAAGGGAGATTATTTATTTTAAGAGAAATATATCATGTTATTTTTGTGCACACACCAAATGTTAAAATCAATAATCTAAATAGAAATAATTTCTTTTTATACGGATTTGTTATTATCAAAAGGGGGAGATTGTTGGAGCATGCATTTCGCACTCCTCCGGTTTGATAATAACAAAGTCACGTTTGTATTTGATTCTATTTTTATTAATGGTGTGCAGATAACAGGTATGAGATGTTCACATTTCTGCTGGAGCTAAATTTGAATGTGGGAAATTTCACTGTCGGAAAATTCCGACAGCTGATGTCGCCCAGGCGACAGCAGAGAAGTTACAACTACTTCCCTCCACGGCAGCACGACGAAAGGCAATTTTGTCGGAAATCCGACAGCGATGTCGCCCAGGCGACAGCTCGGAGGTTACAACAACTGCCCACGACACCACCCACGACCGGCAGTTTTGCGCTGTCGGAAATCCGACATCGATGTCGCCCAGGCGACAGCTCGGCGGTTACAGCAACTGCCCGCACGACGGCACTCCAGCGGCAGTTTAGCGCTGTCGGAAAATTCCGACAGTCGATGTCGCCCAGGCGACAGCGATTTTCTATAAAATGACTCCTTGTGTTCGTGCATTCCAAGCTTTTGAGAATTCCAAGTCCCTTCCTGAGTGCATACGAACCAGAGAGCTCCAGAACCTCTTCAACTCCCATTTGTGCAAAGAAGGATTGAAGATTGAAGACGAGATCGGGCGCGCTTCTACATCAACGATCATCTCGAGGCTTCAACAATCCATTCAGAGATCTGAATTTCTAGGGAGTTGTCCTTTTCATATTGTTTTTTCATTTACACACATTTCATTTTATATTGGTAGAGAAATCGTCGTCTTGTGTGCGGCGTCTAAGTCCTTGCGCGGCTTAGGGGAAAATCGCTTCCTTGTGCGGAGCGTCCAAGTCCTTGTGTGGCTTGGTGGGAAATCGTGGCCTTGTGTGCTACGTCTAGATCTTGGGAAGATCTAGAGGATAGGCTTGGGCTTGGTCTTGGGAGAGACAAGTGATAGCCTTCCGATCCTTGGGAGAAGGATTGGTAAACCAAAAATTATTGTATTTTTTTATCATAATTGTGCCTTGATCTTAAGCATTGTTAAGATCATTTTTATTGCATGCAAATTTCATGATAAATAAAATTATGCTCTTTTCACTAATTGCAAATTTGTTTGCTTAAATCTTTATCTTAGAAATTTGTGTTTGGTTTAATACAAATATTGCATTGGTTTAAAATTATTTATAAGTAACTTTTTATTAAAGTAAATTTGTCTAAAAATTATTAAGTAAAAATTATATTTTTAAACGCACCCTTATTCACCCCCCCCCCCTCTAAGGGCGTCACACGATCCAACATTTTCTATACAAATGTTGTGCTGGATTGATTTTATGCTAATACAATTTCTCTCTAAGTAGGGTTAAGACAAATAGGGGGAGATTGTTGGGGAAATGATTTCTCTTAACCCCTAGAAATAAGTTGAATATGAATTCTAAGAAAGAAAAACAAGGTTAAGTAAATATGCGTCGAATACGTACTATTCGACGCAACGTCGAAATGAAGTCGACGTTTCCTTCAGATTAAGTCGAAGTAACTTTAGGAAGATTTCGACGTATGTGTTGTCGACGCTACTCTGATTTCTAGTCGACGCATATGGAGAAGTCGACGCACCTTAGTCGACGCACCTTCCTTATTCTCCTCTCGACGTCCAACCAAGAAGAACTCGACGTTTACGTCGAATGGTAATCGACGCACGTCGATTTATATGACAGATTTAAATATGCGCCAGATCTCTTTCCTTCTTTCAGTAGATCTGATTTGTATGGAATAAATGTCAATATTTTATAGCTGTTCTGAATCATCCTTTCCTTATATCTGATTCTTGGCTAATTTGATTAAACTTATTTGGACATTATTTGAAATCAGAATTAGTTCTTTCCTTCTACAGAAATAAATATTATGGAAACATTTTCATCTTTCTATTTTTCTGACTGCTAATTGATTATCCTCCTATAGTATTATTCTGAATTAACAGAGCTATAAATAAAGAGGAGGTCGGCAGAAAAAGTAGAACAAGTGATCTACCACATACATTTGAAATAGAGGAAAAGCTCCCAAAAGAATAGAAAGATAAGCTGAGAAAAGTGATAGTGTGCTGCAGAGACAAAGCCTTCATCTTCTCCTTCTTCTTCTGAAGCCACTCTGCTGCAAATTTTGATAGCTCTCACATAAGAGAGAAAAGCTACAAATATTCTTCTCTCTATAGAAGAAAGATTTAATTCACTTCTTGTGCTTCCAATCTTCTTGCTAGGAAGAAGATTCAATCTTGTTCTTATTTCTTTCTTCTTTCTTATTCTTACTTAAATATTGTAAAAGAGTTTTTAGAATCTCTCTTCAAAAAATTCAGTGTACTGGTTCTAAGAGTCTCCTTGTCAAAAGACTCAGGGTGGTTCTAAGAGTCTCCTTGTCAAAAGACTCAGGGTGGTTTTAAGAGTCTCCTTATCAAAAGACTCAGTGCAAGATAGTGAATTCCTACCAAGGGGGTAGAAGAGTGGACTACCCAAAGTTTGGGGAACCACTATATTTTCTTGTGTTGTGCTGTGATTTCTTTTCTTGCATTTACTTTCTTTACTTGTTTAATTCTTGTTGATGTGTGGGAAGCTATAATCTGTGATCATACACATATATATATTAACTTTGCACAAAATAATTTCTAATCTCTATTCACCCCCCCCCCTCTAGAGACTTCTAGTGAGGTAAACTGTGCACTTTCACACCCCAAAACCCTAACAGAGAAATCTGCTGATGGGAGCTAGCGCCGGCGGTCGTCGATACCACCTGGCGCTAGCCTAGTCGACGGGAGCTAGCCTAGTCGACGGGAGCTAGCCAAGTCGATGAAGATTTAGCTGAATCGACGGAAGCTAGCGCTGGCGCTAGAGTTAGCGTCGGCAGTAGGTCTTTCCGTCGATTAGTTGTGCGTCGAGACCGTGAAGCAACCGTTGAGACCGTGAGGCAACCGTCGAGAGATAGCGCTGGCGCTAGTGCTAGCGCTGGCGCTAGTGCTAGCGGCGGCGATAGCTTGCGATACAGATCCGTGATTTGAAATCGTGGCTGTCAAATCCAAAGGGTTTTAGATCCGATTGTTGGGATTTATTCCGAGAATCCTTAGGCCTTGACCAGAGGAGGGTTTATCATTATTATTCTAAGTCTTATCTCTCTTCAAGCTTGAGAAAGAGGAAAGCCAAGGAGGAAGAAGAAGGCATCTTCCGCCATTGACGGAGCTCCGAAGCTCCGAATCGCGAGCCGTTTACAGATCCACGGAGAGCAGCCCGGTGTGATCCTTTCCATCCGACTGGAATCTTGGATTCTCGTGATGCCGAAGAAAACGACAAGGGTAACGATCGTCTACTTGGACAAGTGAAGTCCTCCTTTTTATTGGCATGATTGCATGGAAAACCCCCCACCGATTGGTGGAGAAAGGGAGGTTTTCGAGTGAGTTCATCATTTCGATCCCCTTTGGTTACTTGCATATAGCATCCAGAATCGTAGTACGGACATAGGCATTGTGTGTGAAACCCATACGGACAGGTTGGTCTGGATTGGTGATGGTTATATTGTCAATTATGCCGGAGAAGACTCCGTGAGCTTGTATGCGCTATTTTCGGGTTCTGTGTACTGTAGGGTACTGCAGGGAGTCCTGGAGTTAACCTCCAGGAAATACCTGATGTTGTGGGCGGATTCTATGATCTATCACTACCGCACGGCGCTAGGGCTAGCGTCGGCGATAGCTCCCAGGGAGCTGTTTGTTGAGGTGTGAAGCCTCCTTTCGTTGCTCGGGCTGAGGTGAAGTCGTACCCTCGTCGGACGATTGATGCCGACGAGTTGAACACGGGCAAAGCTGATCCAAACCCGCCCCCATACCAGATCGGTGAAGAGGTAGCCCCTCGGTGCACCGTAAGATGTTGGGAAGGGTCCGTAAGACAAGGTAGTCTTGACGGCCAAAGCTCATGCGAACTCTTTGTTTAAGGAGTTGTTAGGTGTGGCTCGAGGAGTACACCATGAGAGTGCCTTGAGAGCACGAAACGTGTGGCCGTGCGTGCCAACGTTGGTGTTGATTGCTTATACATGTGGTGCTTGAACACACCTTGACAATCTATGCCTATACAATCTGCCTGCAGAGAAGGAGTACCACCACCCCGTCTATAGGGGTGGGGTCGTTATAATATTGGTCAGTTTTAGCTGACCGGTTACTTGTTTCCACGTTTTGGTGGATCGTTGTTGTAGGTGCAGGTGAGCCAAGCGGAAATAGCTTGCTGGAGCTTATGTTGTGTTGGCCCTCGAAGGCCAACCTCCCATCTTTTGCTTTCCTTAAATTGCCAACTTGCGTGCCGATGTATGTTTTGGAGTTTTGAGACATTATTTTAATGTAATGCTTTAAGTCCTGCTTCCGCTTACGTTTTATTTACTCTGGTGTAGTTGTAGCTCTTTTCTGTTTATCACTTTATGATGCCTAACTAGTCTGCATAGTATGGCGTGGGGTCCCGGCCGGACCTATTGTTATATTATCTGTACTGGAGGGTGTTACACTGGGCGCGTAACTAGCGCTGAGCGTTCTGAGTGAACGTGTGAGTGTTGCTGGAGTGCAGTCGTCATGCGGACGAGCTGCGGCTTCCGACGATCGCGTTTACTCGGAAAGCGAGAACCGGAGCCCCCCGAGGGAAAACATGTTCTGTTTGTACCAGAAAGGGGGGATGCGGTTTGGTTGCACCCCACCGGAGTGGGGTGTGGGCTATCCGCACCCCGCTTAGTGGGGTGCGGACTAGCCGCACCTCAGTGGTGGGGTGCGGCTTTGGTTTCGCCCGGCGCTGCTCACCAGGGGCGAAGCTACATTAGTAATAAGGTGGGCAAATGCCCACCTTATTAATTTGAAAAATTAAAAAGTATTATTAAGTGGACCCCACCCTCCCCATCATTCCTATTTCCTAGGGTAAAAAAGCACGAGACGGGCAGATGGCGAGACCCTCCCCAGTTCGGAAGTTCCTCCCCCTGTAACCCTGTTCGCGACTTCGCGTCTGGAGCTCTCGTCTCTCTGAGTCTCGGTGACTGCATCTCGGCCAGGCGACAACGACGAGGAGCAGAGGAGGGACATCTCTCGAGTCTCGGCGATTCTGCGTCTGGGACCTCTCGGCCGGCCGCCGGCGTCTGGGACCTGTTCGCGACTTGACGTCTGGGAGACTGGGACTGCATCTCGGCCAGAGTCGGGGCATTTGCATCTCGGCGACAGGCCATCTCTCGGCGACGACGACTCAGTCGGATAGGCGGACAGGGACAGCGGGACAGGTGACCATTTCTTCTTACGAAATCATTTTTTATTTCCTTATCAAACCATTTTTTATTTCTTCCAATTGATTTTATATGCATGTAGTTTTAGATGTCCAGAGTGAGAACAAAAAATTTTGATTTTATCACAGGCATTGGACATTTCAGAAGAAAAAAAATTCTAGTCGGGCCATCTCTCTGAAAGTTATTATGTGTGCAATTACATTTTTAGCATTGAAATTTTACATTATGCTTTACATTTTGAAAATTTTTAAGGTTTTAATACTTTGATTCATTTTTAAATATTTTATAATACAATGTCTGCCCACCTTATACTTTAATCATGGCTTCGCCACTGCTGCTCACGATGTGAAATGTGCGCGCGGCGGAATTATGGTCATGGGTTTAACTCTTGACTCCACTAACCCCACTCCCACTTAGTGGGCTTTCTCTAACCGCACCCCAAAATTTCTATAAATGTATGAGTGCATATCAAATATAATGAAATAGATTGAAATAAATTGGAAAAATATAAAATGTGAGAAAAAAAAAAGTAAAGAATATAATTAGAAAAGTAAAATTGCATTAAAAATACAATGAGTGAGAGAAAATAGTATTGCCACTAAATATAGAGAGTTGATATTAGCAGTTTGAAATTGGCTATTTGCAGTCTATCGCTATTTGTAGTCCATAAATTTTATTTGTAGTCCAAAATTATATTTGCGCCCCACTCTCATCCCAAATAAGCGAAACACGTTGTTGATTTATTAAGCACTAGAAGTCTAGAGAAACATCTTAAATACTTTAAAACAATTTAAAAACCTAGCAGGAAAACAAGTTAAATGACATGTATAGAGGAATTAACTCTAAAACAAGTTAAATGACATGTATAGAGGAATTAACTCTAAAACAAGTTAAATGACATGCAAACATTTCTCTAACTAGAAAACAGACTATTTTTTTTTTCGCCGGATAATTTTCTTCGTTTTTGAAGAAGCTGAATCTAAGAGGGGGAAAGACACGCGACCGATAGAACTAAGACTAGGATTTAGACAACGGGAGGAGAGAGATGGTTATTTGATGGGGTACGATTATCGAGAATTGCGCTGTGAATACAATTAGTATCATTACAGTTTTTAGTGTGCGAATAACAAGAATTGGACTGCTAATATCAATTCTCTAAATATATTATCACCACAAGCTAGGCTTTAAATTAGGTGATTGTTATCCGCACTACAGTTTTAGCTATCCGCACTTTTTTGTATAAGTTATTACGGGCCTTTTGAAAATACGCCTTGTACATGCATATTTAGGAAAAATGTTCAACACGAAAGTTGTAGATCTCGTCGAGATCTACAACTTTTGTGTTGAACATTTTTCCTAAAAATGCATGTACAAGGCGTATTTCCAAAAATTCGATATAGGTACGCACATGTTTCAATCAGAGCGGCAATACGTCTTTTGCGTGCATTTTTAGAAAAAGTGTTCAACGCTAAAGTTGTAGATCTCGATGAGATCTACAACTTTTTTGTTGATCACTTTTCCTAAAAATACATGTACAAGACGTATTTTCAAAATGCGCGTAATAACTCATACAAAAAGAGCGTGGATAGCCCAAGGATAACAAGGCCTTAAATTATTATATGAGATTTATTGAGGCGCTTACTCAATTTTATTTGAACAGTACTCCTTCATGAAAGTACAACGGTATCCCTACGGATTTGTTAAAAAAATCTACACGAATATATAATATAAAGAGGTTATTATTTTAGAAAAAGAAAAAAAAAATATCTTTCAGAATAAAAATAAAAAAATATAGCGACGAATGGTGGATGCATGCTGACAGACCATGTTATGCTATACTTCCAGCTGTCAGATTTTATATGGTTTAAAAATAAAATTTAATGAATTAAAAACTGGGCGAATCGGAACAGTGCTGAGCTCAAACAGACTGCGCTCATTAAAGATCGATATTTGGAGTACTGCGCTCTGGGGGACGAAGTACTGCCGCTGTAAGGGTACTGTCGCAGACGCACGTGATATTATATAACTTTCGTTTGTATTTATCTTACTGTTGTACAATATATGTATATAATTTTGAGCAGGACAATAAAATTTGAGAAAATAAATTTGAAAACCAAATCATGCCACGGGCCAATGTTGATATAATTGAAGTCGATGATCCCGGCTCTTGCGGATCGGCGATAGATTGAAGTTCTATGTTGATCGTCAATCATCATCATTGTTCGTCAATCATCAATATTCCCGGTTGACCGATCGGCTATCTCCGATCGATTGATGTCCTAGATTGATCATTGACCGTTGTTCAGATAAAAAAAACATGTCGTGAGTGACAAACAAAAGCACCGTTCAATGCACCCTGAACACGTGGCAGTTAGGCGGAGATCAGTGCACCCTGAACACGTACAATAATTGAAGTATTGTTATCCTCGGTAGGGTAATATGCGCAATGTTCATCGTGTGTGGTCCGTGACAGTAGTCCCCACCAGCAGCTCGATGTCCTCTACGCAAAATTGATTCTGATGCACAGAATGCGAGAGATATCAGGCAGCAGTCGAGTAATACTACCTCCGCACAACACGCTTGGGCTATCAGTAATGGATGGACGCTAGTAATTCGGATAATATTATAGAGCTAGGTAAATTTCATGATCAGAGTTCAAAATGATTAAGGTTATGTTTGACATTTTGAGTGGTAGTGGTGGTATGAAAATATGATAGCAAACTTAGGTGTGACATTTTACTTGCACATTAAACTTGTTTACAAAGTTTGTTTCCCAACTCAATTTTGTAGGGTGGGTGCAACGACATTCGCTAAAGACTGACTACACTATTTTGATGATTGCAGCGATGTTCTTGGCCCAGAATATTGTACGTGTTTAGGTCTTGCTCCCATATTTATTGAAGAGGTTCTTCAAAAGTGGAATATGTACCTTGAAATTATGGTCACACAGAGGAGCATGGACCTAAATGACCATTGAATTTTCTTTTTGAGAGGTCGACATAGGCCGTTGGGCAAAAATTGCTCTGAGTGAATCATTTGAGAGAATCATTGAGAAAGATCCGACCGAAAGTTAGAGCCCAGAAGGAGCAAGCACAAACACAAGCCGAGCGAGAGAGACCACTAGGTTTATTTCACTACCCCTAGCCTTTCCTTTACCGCTTGGTCGATCCTATTTATAGGCAACTTGAACTAGTGGGCGCTACCCAGTCGTCAGTGGGTGTGGACCCCACCCAGCTACAAACCTGATCAAGTTGTCGGGGAGGGAATTAGTTGTCGGAGGCTGCTGCGTAGGAGTCCGAGGCGATCTTCGATCCTGCGAGGTGCCAGCGAGTAGCGTTGGGTCTCCGTACAACTGGTATTTTATCAACGGTCAACCCTTCTATATATCAATGTATATGGTACTCTCCGGATAAAGCTCCTACACTAGGTATTGACACCTACTTTAGTAATTAGTCCGTAAAACTGGTTTTTTTTTAATTAATTAGAATACAATATTCCTCATAGATTCCCATTCGAGCTAGTAGGGACGCCCCACTTTTCTCGGCAATGATTTGCGCCTTAATTCATCGATATATATATATATATATATTTGGCTGTTAATTAATATTTTAAGGCCCCATAATTCATCTTTAGTGAATTAACAAAGCACTACTAATCGTGATTAGGGGATCTTGATAACTTTAATGGCTGGAGATAATGAATAATAAATCAGGTGGAGCTTTGTTGAAGTAACTCTCTGCCAGGAAGCCCTCCCTTTCATACTAACTTTATATGCTTGATGCTCCTAATTAATATTATATAATTAAAGAGAATTTAATTATTAGCTATCCAATAATCCTGTTGAATGTGTTGAGCGTATAAAATACGGATACACGTTGAAAATTAATTAATTACCGTCCACTTATACTTTGGTAAAATCCGAGATGAAGCGTGTTAGCAGTGTTAGTACTTAGTTGTATATGTTGCGGATTTATATACATGCACGATGAAGTATCGTATACATTTTGTAGCTTACACTCTAAATAGCCGTGCATACACGTACGCAATGCATCGTATATGATGTGTTGCGGCGTAAATATTATAAAGTGTTGTATCGTATATGACATGACATGTTGTATACACCTCTACAATGTACACTGCCAAATATCGTATATATGGTTTCATCATATACTATTGAGTGTATGTGTCATATACATTGTTATATTTCGCATATTGTATGAATTGTGAAAGATTTAATGCTCCTATTTATATTTTATACTATTATTATAATTATTTGTATCATTTAGTCTACTAAAATATGATGTTGCAAATTGAAGTTTAGAGTTAGAATAAATTAAAGAATAACTTTGCACTCTCTACTCTTTTTAACAAATCTCACAAAAATGTTCAAGTTTTATATTAATAATATATGTATGGAAATATGAATTATTCAATAAATACTAAAGATAAAAAGAACTAATGACATCACAATGGTTTGAGAGACGAGTCATGCATACGACCTACTGCACAATGGTTTGAGAGACGAGTCCTCGTTGTTGAACCCAGAAACCACGGTTCAACGAGGAGTTCAGACCAAGGGTACTGTAGCTTGCACTTAATTCTCCTAAGTCGAGTCACTAGGTCAGACTCTCGGGACAAGGAACCTTCACTTTTTATAGTTGAAAACTTGAATAGACCCTCGAGCTGCAGCGAGGAGATCCCGCCACACACCTGGAAGATGTTAGAGAGCTTCCCCTCCTAAGCCATATGCTGAGTCGGACACCCTGGAGAGCGCTAGAGGATTCTTGTCCACCCACTCGGAAACCACGGTGAGCAGTAAGCATGAACCCTCTTGCCAACCAAAGCTAGTCAAAGGAGAGAGAAATAAGTGAGAGCTACTCGATCTCCAAAGGTGCCCTTGTGGATCTATTTATAGTTTTCCCATAATGGTCTGCGGATAGCTAAATCCCATTGTTTGGTTTCACTAAAAGTAGCCCAAATTAATGTGAGGGGTTGCTCGAAACATCCGGAGGAAGTCTAAGTGGAACAATCTCTTTGTTGCCTCCAGCTAGGTATATATAGTAGAATACCTAGGGTTTCCACACGCATAGCCCCCGAGCTCGTTATTCGTCCGAATATACACTTACAATCTCCGCATATATTCGTGACAAATAACGTAGCGTTTCGGGGTGCTGAAGAGTAGACAAAATAATAAACAAACTAAACAAAGCATTTAGGATAGATCATACTAATCAACATATGAAAAGGTTTTTGCCTAAACGGCAAGTCAGAAAACCACAGATTCTATCCCAAAAATATAGTCTGAATAATTATTACAAAACATAACATGAAATTAAACGTTTGATGATTCTACTCGTCTAGTAGATCATCGTCATCCATGCCCATGTTTACATCTCCTACATAATCTCCACTGTAGCCTGCAAAAAATTTCACGAGTCAGACTCTATGAATTCATAATCATATGCAGTAACGTTTAAAGTAAACTAGCTCTTACTAAATGAGCTTAGCACTTCTAGCAACGGTGAAGTAACTCTGTCAGCATCTCATCCAGTCTAACTAGGACTAGACCCGTTATCTTATTCATTACTGATCACTATGTGCCTCACCAACACATGTGGGCACGCATCACGTGCAACATTATCAAATGTGGAATAATGTGCTGTGACCAATAATGTTTAGATTAACATTTACAACGACTTTCAATTTCCAGTTGAATAATTCTTGAATCAACTTACAATGAGAAAGTTGCTTGGTTATCAAATGTGGAATAACCAGCACCAGACCATCTTGGGTTTTCATCAAGAAATTATTTGGGTTTTCAGTCTGTTTTTAGATGCTTGAATGTTGCGACTAGGTTCTCACTGTTAAAACATAAACTGCGGAGGAAAGTTTCATATTTCTATGAATTTTAATCTCATTTCCCCCGATGTTTTGATTGTGAGAGCTCTATTCAATCCTTTGGTCAAAGGGTCTGCAACATTATCTTTCGATCTCACATCAATAAGGGACATAATCCCTTGACTTGTGAGAGAGGTCAACCAGGATTGTTTCAGCCTGAGATGCCTTCTTTTGCCATTGAACAAAGTGTTCGTAGCAATCGTTTTAGTAGCCTGATTGTCGCAGTAAACTGCAACATAACTCATTTTCAGGCTCGACAAAGGAATGTCCATCACCAAATCTCTCAGCCATTCGGCTTCTTCTCCTGCTGACGCAAGAGCGTAGAGTTCGGATTTCATAGAAGAGAGAGCAATACAGGATTGCCTCTTGGACTTCTAGGCTACAGCTGCTCCTCCTAGTGTAAACACAAAACCACTAGTGGACTTGCTGTCGTTTAATTCTGAGCACCATGATGCATCAGAATAACCATCAAGAACTGAAGGCTGACCAGTGTAAACTAAAGCATACTTTTGAGTGTGCTTTAAGTATCTCATGAGCCTACCCAAGGCGTTCCAATGGTCTTTACCAGGATTACTAGTGAATCTGCACAACATGCCGACCGTAAAGGCTATGTCAGGTCTAGTGCAGACCATGACATACATGAGGCTACCAAGCAGTTTAGAATAATCTAACTGTCTAACCATAGCTCCTTCATTGGGCTTTAGGCGGTTAGTGTAGTCGTATGGTGTCTCAGATGCGCTACTGGCACTGTATCCCCACGTGTCCAACAAGGACTTTATGTAGTGGCTTTGACTTAGGGAAATACCATTTTTCCAAAGCTCACTTGCATGCCTAGTATAATGTTAGCTACACCTAGGTCTTTAATGCTAAATTCTTTTATGAGATCTGACTTAACGTCATCCACTTCGGATTGATCAGACCCCAGAATAAGCATATCATCCACGTACAAGCATATTATGACGACTTTATGCGATCTTTTACGTATGTAAAGACATTTATCCGAAAGACTCGACATGAATCCCATGTTCTTTACACTATAGTCAAACTTCTCATGCCATAATTTCGGTGCTTGCTTTAGTCCGTATAAAGACTTAAGAAGTTTACAGACTTTCGTTTCGTGACCGTCTACAATGAAACCTTCAGGTTGACTCATGTAGATCTCTTCGATCAGATCTCCGTTCAAGAACGCAGTCTTAACATCCAACTGATGAACAACAAAGTGTTCAATAGATGCAATAGCAAGGAGAACCCGAATGGTTGCTAAGTGACACACGGGTGAGTAGACATCAAAGTAATCTACTCCGCTTACTTGTGTGAAACCTTTAGCCACCAGGCGTGCTTTATACTTAGCTACGCTACCATCAGGATTCAATTTCTTTTTCAGAACCCACTTACACCCTACGGTTTTAGCCCCTATTGGCTTATCAACCAACGTCCAGGTGTTATTCTGAAGAAGAGAACTCATCTCTTCATCTATAGCTTCTTTCCAGAGTAGTGAATCCCTGGATCTCATCGCTTCCTTATAGATGGATGGATCGGCCTCAACGTGGTAGGTCATAAAGTCACTACCGAAGGTTCGTGGAATTCGCTCTCTCATAGAAGTTCTCCTAGACTCTAGGCCAGAGTTATCTACCGGAACGGAATAGGAGGTGCTCGGTACTGAAGTAGGAACTTCTTCAGTAATAGTTACTTGCATACCTGGGATTGTTAAGTTCTTATCTTTGAGGAACTTATCCTCGAAGAACACCGCATCCCTAGATTATATTATGATATTATTAGAAATATCAAGGAACCTATCTGCAGCACTATCCTCAGCACAACCTAAGTTGACACAAGTATTGGTCCTAGGTCCAACTTTAGGCCTTCTAGGGTCAGGGACCCTGACATAGGCTATACAACCCCAAGTCTTAAGTCGAGTAAACGACGAGGGTCTCTTAAACCAAAGCTCGTAGGGAGTAACCTCTAACTTAGCATGAGGGACTTTATTCAGAATGTGATTCGCGGTCAAGACTGCTTCACCCCAATAAGCGGAAGGCATGCCTGCAGTGAGCAACATAGAGTTCAACATCTTTGTTAACGTTCTATTCTTGCGCTCGGCTATGCCATTAGATTGGGGGGAGTAAGGAGCAGTGGTTTCTGCTATGATGCCCTGTGAAGCAAGGAAGCATCTGAACTCACTGTACATATATTATCCTCCTCTATCACTCCTAAAACGTTTTATTTTCATGTTTAGTTGGTTTTCTACCCTGGTTTTGAAAAGACAAAACTTTTCAAACGCTTCATCTTTAGTTTTAAGCAACGAGATATGACAGAATCTCGTGCAGTCATCTATGAACGTGATCATATACTTCCTCCCACCTCTAGTGAAAAAACTTTTAAAGTCACAAATATCGGAATGTATAAGCTCAAGAGGTGTTGTGCTCCTAGTAACCGTCCCAAAAGGTTTCCTAGTGATCTTAGTCTGAGCGCACACTTCGCATTTTTCAAGTGGAGACTTAGTGTCTAATGTGATCTTGTGAGTTCTAGCTACTTGGAACATTTTCCTGTAGTTTACGTGTCCTAGTCTCTCGTGTAGAGTCCTAGGGCTAACTAAGTTCAATTGAACTTGTTGGACTACCTCACTTGCTAGACTCAGACGGTACATCCTATTTTGGACATAAGCACATCAAAAATAGTGCGAGTTAACTGACAAAGTCACCATGCCGCTACAGAAGCTAAGCGACATACCCGCATCACATAACAAACTAATAGACACTAAGTTAGCAGCTAGAGAAGGTATAAATTTGACATTCTTTAAAAATAAAGACTTACCTGAGGAGAGCAGCAGAGTTGCATTCCCCACCTTCAACACGTCAGCTGTGCCTCCATTTGCTACAGTAACTGATTCCTTTGCATCCTTCAGCTCTGTCAAAAGATTAACATTGTTGCAAACGTGGCACGTTGCCCCCGAATCCAGGTACCACTCCGTGTTGGCCTGCGCATGTCCGACCATGGCAACAAAGTCGGATGGCTCAGCTTGGCGGACCAAATGGGCTTGGTTGCCTTCTTGTGGTGCCAGGGTTCTCTCTTTCCTCGGTTGCTTGCAGTCAGATGCGCAGTGTCCCCACTTATTGCAGTTATAACATTTACCCTTAAATTTCTTAGAGGGTTTACTCGTGCCTGCAACCTGGGGGCTACTACGAGACGTTTTGGTCTTGGGAGGGGGCGGAGGCCGCTTGGAGCTGGAAATCATGTTGGCAGCAGCCTTCTGCTTGCCAACAGCTTCCAAAGCGTTGTTCATCCTGTTCTCATCCTCAATGCGTATGAAATGCTTGAGGTCGTTCAGACCAACCTGCATCTTCTTGCGATACATTTCCGTTTTGAAATTGTACCACGAGGAGGGCAATTTATACACAATCGTGCCCGCAACAAAATTTTCGGGCAGACTGATGGACTCACTATGCAAAGAATCAATTAAAATTTCAAACTCTGATACCTGAGGGAGAATGGCTTTCTCCTCGTCGAAGCTGAAAGAGTGGAACTTGTCCACTAGGTGCGTCTTGGACATGTCCTCTTTCCTGAAGTGCTCCTGCAGCGCATCCCAGATCTCCTTTGCAGTGCTCATCTTCATGTAGGTCTGGGCCAGGCTGGGAGACAAACAGTTGAGCAGGTAGTCCCTGCAGAAGTCTTCATCTGAAAACCACTGGGCCTCATCAGCAGTCCCAACGACCTCAGCGCCATCGGACTGAACTGTGTAGTACACGTTCAAAAACTTCATCCCGAACTGAGTGTTCAACTTCCAGGTGTTGAACTCAGTCGCCGTGAACTTCTCCAGCTTTAGCATCAGAACGGGGGTCGAGAAGTTGTTCCCCTTCATCATTGTGCTTGGAGACGGCGGCGGCGGGAAGAGGCGGAAGGCGGCTGAGGGGGATCTAGAGGCACGGGAGAACAGTGGCGCACGGGCACTGTCTTCTGAAGAGCGCACGGGCAGTGATCGTGCGTGAACTGCTGAGCGCACGATCAGCGGTCGTGCGCGAAGGAACTGTCTGGATGCTGAAGAGCGCACGATCAGCGGTCGTGCGCGAGGGGTAGAGCGCACGATCAGTGGTCATGCGCGAACTCCTTTCCTTGAGAGCAGCGGCTTCGTCTTCTTCGCACGAGCGGCTGTCCTAGGGCACGGCTTCGACTCCAACAACAGCAGAGGCGTCAGATCTGAGCGGCGACTGCTCTGGATCCGGCGACGGGAAGAGTAGCAGATCCGACGACGGGAGATCTTGCTCACGACATCGGGGGAAGAAAGCCTCAAACAGCGACGAAACGGCGGCAAGGGGCAGCAACTCCTTCGTTGAGCGGCAGCAGCACCAACAGAAAGAAATCGTCCTCTTCGATCGTGAGCGGCAACAACAGCGGGAGAGGCTTCTCCTTCGACGAACGCGACGGAGCAGGAATCGCAGATCCTTCACGTCTACAGGAGCTTGCAGACGGGATCGCGATCGGCAGCAGCACCTTCCTTCTTCGTCGATCGCTAGCAGGCAGCAACGGGACGCGATCGGCGGCTGCAGCGAAGGGCGCGATCGAGGACGACGGGAGCGGACGCGAAAGCGAACCCTAAGGCTCTGTTTCGAGATTGTGAGGGGTTGCTCGAAACATCCGGAGGAAGTCTAAGTGGAACAATCTCTCCGTTGCCTCCGGCTAGGTATATATAGTAGAATACCTAGGGTTTCCACACGCATAGCCCCCGAGCTCGTTATTCGTCCGAATATACACTTACAATTAATTGGTCTGCCAACAGTGGAATCCTGCTGTTTTGAGTGGCTAACTGCATGACAAAATGAGGTTTCCTGGAAAAAATAGGCCACATTGCATACGACCGAGTCCAAGCTGTTCTAGGCCTGCTCGCCATGGGGTGGCGAGTACCCGGTGGGTTTGGGACTCGCCACTCGCACCGAGCTGGGGGCGGGTGCAAGCTGATTTGCCCCGCTCGCCCCCCTGATCACTCGCCAAGGCCCAGTCTCGCTCCCGATTGTTTGATGACTTGATGAGTCCACTCGACGAACATGGGGTAGTACACTCGTGTCATTTTTCCACTAGTATTGTATCACTTAACATTTTTGTAGAACAAAATAAGATTATATTACTCAAAGAAATTACATAAAAAAGATCATTGTTTAAGCAATTGCAAGCGACACAAAATACCATTAAAAACAATCATATATAAGAGTACCAAAATAGTTGGGCAATTTTAGTGATGCATTCCACATTTGATTCTATTTAGCGCGGTATCCGCTAGTGGAATTCTATTAAGTGATATTATTAATTTTTTCTTTTTTTTTCTCCGTAGCCATCGATCTTTTCGCTCACAAAGATTTGACAGAAAAAATCTGAGCGAATTAAAGGAGAAGTACGTAAATTTCTTAAATGTAAGACAAAGATCATCAGAAGAGCTTGCCTTCCTACTGTAAATCATGATGCGTTATTGAAATGTTGTTTCACAAACAATCCTTCGACATGAATTGAAAGTTCATGCACGAGGAAGTTCTTCTCTTTGAAAAGAACTACTAATTCTTAACTACACAAATTTGACTAAAAGGGAACAATAGATTTCATTCATTTCATATCTTAGCAAGTAGATAAGGCACCATATTATCAAATTTATGGACATGAGGTGGTTATATGCACCAAAATAATATAAAAATAAGAGGCTAGGATTGACCATATATCCATGGAGAGAGCGGAAAATGACACCCGCAAGGCCAAATGTCATCCACATGAAAGCTAAATATGCGACATTTGCGAATTTTGAAGGGAAAAGTTAATGAATTAACGAGAGTGAAACTACGTAAATTATAAAGAAGACTCCGAGGTGAAGTGGATTTCCAAGGTGGATGAATGAAGTGAATAATGACTAATTTATTAAGGCTCTGTTTGGCATGACATTTTTACTCCTGTGAATTCAGTCAAAACGTCACCATCATAGCTAGAATGTATGTATGCTTTGGCATGATAATGGTTATGACCGACATCAAGAAAAGTGAACGCAATTTCTTGGGTGAGGTCGGACGTTCGTGAACGATAGGTCATAATCACATCATTCACGATCACTACCGCAGTGCCAAACAGAGCCTAAGTCTCAAAATAGTCAGTCTCATGTCATGTGAAAAGATAAATGATGTAATTATTATCTTATTGATAATAGTAGATATTGTAATTAAAATTGATCATTTATTAAGTAGACCGGGGCGGATCCAGAGGGGGCCCTAGGGACACGTGCACCCCCATTATTTTTCAAAATTGTTAGTGGATTTGGATTTCTCTCGTCGAGACAATGAATTTTGACTACTTATATGTCAAAAACGGTGGTCAGATGAGGAAGAAACGGCTCTGATAAGATGGAAGCGTTCTCACGTCACGTAACTAGTTTGTTTTGGGACAAATATTGGCTATTCGCGAACCAAAGTTGCTTATTTGCAGGCCAAAGTTGGTTATTCGTAGACCAAATTTGACTATTCGCAGACCAAGTTCAGCTATGTGCACCCCAAAAATTATTTCAACATGTGACTCATGACCCTCCTACTCATCCCGCTAGCATTTGTGTTTTGAAATTTTTTATGTACCTTCATTTATAATTTTTTGGATCCGCCACAAATTAGACGGCTAGCTAAATTCGACAATGACACATTCAAATATAAAAAAAAACTCACGATATATCACATTATAAGAAAACCAAATATTTATTAGAAATTCTTATTTATTTAATTATATATATATATATTACCAAGGGTTCATTCTGCAGGCAAGGATAAGGGCACCTTATCTGTCGACAGTTGTCACTACGTGGGAGTGCCAAGGATCGGACCACCGCCACCGACACGTGGCCAACAGTGGTAAGCTTAAACTTGCTGTGGCCCACATTTTTTTTGAAATCACAGACATCGGTCACTTTCTCAAGGAGTCAGAAAGCGAAGCAGCCACTTTTTATAATAGCGCGGTGCGGTGCTCCGCCTTCTGCCAAACCTACTTTGCTCCGCCCCACGGCTTTTGTGGACGTGGTGGGGATGCTGCAGCCATTATTTTCCACGTGACGCCGTGTTCATACTAGTTCGCTTGTTTGTGGCTTTCAACGAGATGCAGCCTTTTAGCTGAAGTCGATGTTCCTCAATTAAAATATATTTATTAAATATATATATATATATATTTTTGTTAACAAATCAGATCTGACTGGTTGAAACGGTTAGACTGCGACCCGGAGTTCGAACCGGTTCGATCTAGCTTTACAACCCCACCACCTCAGATTCAGAATAAGGCGAGAGCTAATAATAATAAAATAAAATAATGAGATAATTATTTTATTATCTAATTGCGAGATTATCTTTACTTGCATAATTTTCTTTATTTCAAAAATATTTTGTCCTTTAGCTTGTTAAATGTGGCGCCGCCCTACACTCAAAGTGGGCTAATCGGCTGGCCCACATCCAGGAACTGTAGTCCACCCGCTTCAACTCCTCTCCACACCTGCGTGAAGTCCACCCAATCCGGGCTTACCGGACTTCCCTCTAACTTACATGTGGCGGGTTGTTGAGGCCAGCCATCGAACCGCCGACCTCATTTGTAAGAGGACTTTAGCACCACCTCTTACTGTACAACCCCCATATCCATCAAGTGAGGCCCAGCGTGGAGGGCCGCCGAGACGTGTCGACTAAACCCAAGGGGTCTTAAGACCTTTGGGTATCGCCCGACGAACCCCCGTAGCTCTCACCAGAAGAAGAGTAAGAGGCGAGAGGGGAGGGGCGGGTGCCCCCCCCCCCCCCCCCCCCCCCCCCCTCTCGCCCGCGCCCAGGTAGGGGCGAGAGGGGAGGGGCGGGTGCCCCCCCCCCCCCCCCCCCCCCCCCCTCCGCCTCTCGCCCGCGCCCAGGTAGGGGCGAGAGGGGAGGGGCGGGTGCCCCCCCCCCCCCCCCCCCCCCTCTCGCCCGCGCCCAGGTAGGGGCGAGAGGGGAGGGGCAGGTGCCCCCCCTCTCGCCCGCGCCCAGGTAGGGGCGAGAGGGGAGGGGCGGGTGCCCCCCCCCCCCCCCCTCTCGCCCGCGCCCACGTAGGGGCGAGAGGGGAGGGTGCCCCCCCTCTCGCCCGCGCCCACGTAGGGGCGAGAGGGGAGGGGCGGGTGCCCCCCCTCTCGCCCGCACCCAGGTAGGGGCGAGAGGGGAGGGGCGGGTGCCCCCCCTCTCGCCCGCGCCCAGGTAGGGGCGAGAGGGGAGGGGCGGGTGCCCCCCCTCTCGCCCGCGCCCAGGTAGGGGCGAGAGGGGAGGGGCGGGTGCCCCCCTCTCGCCCGCGCCCAGGTAGGGGCGAGAGGCGAGGGGCGGGTGCCCCCCCCTCTCGCCCGCGCCCAGCTAGGGGCGAGAGGGGAGGGGCGGGTGCCCCCCCCCTCTCGCCCTCGCCCAGCTAGAGGCGAGAGGGGAGGGGCGGGTGCCCCCCCTCTCGCCCGCGCCCAGCTAGGGGCGAGTGGAGGAGGGGCGGCGACCCCCTCTCTCGCCCTCTACCCTGGTAAGGGGGAAGATCCTTGGTCTCGCCCCACCCCAGCAAGGAGGCTCGCCGAGCTCCGCGAGGTAAACCCTCTCGCCCAGTTCCAGAGGAGGGGGGGTTGGTCTGCGTTTAGTATCCCAGAACATCGGGATTTGGCTATTTGCAGTCCAGATCCGGGGGTATTTTGGTAATCTGGCAGATCAGTTTTTGGCTATTTGCAGCCTAACTTGGAAAACCTATAAATAGACCCTAAGGGGCACCAAAGGGGAGAAGACTTCTAGATTTCCAAATTTCGGATCTTCTCCTTCCCTTAGAGCTCTCATTTGGTGCTTCTGGTTCAGCATTGGCTAGGGAGGGGAAGATCTCTCAGGTCTTCCGGGTGTGAGGTGGGACCTCCTCGCTGTAGCCTAGGGTCCGTTTCTAAGTCCAAGTGCTCTTGCCTAGAGAGTTGGCTCGAGAGAAGTAGGTGTGAGACCACCCCTTTTTTGGGACCCCGAACTCCACGGAGACCGAGTTGTTGGTTTCAACATTTTTGGTGCGGTGAGCGTGGAGAGTGGTCAGCACAGAAGTTCTTGAACCAAATCTCATGGCAGGAGACCTCGGAGGAGGAGACGATGAGGGGTCTCACATCCCAAGTGAGGTGGTAGGAAGGGGAGAGTTCATGGCGGCCATCAAGGGTATCATGGAGCTGCTCCAAGGCATCACCAGGGGAGGTGACTGCTAGGCTCCCTCCCCCTAGACACCGCCTTCTGGGTCGCAAGGAGTGCTCGCCCACGGGGGGTCAGGAGAGGTTGCCCCAGGGGGTCGGCCAGGCAAGGAACCGGTGACTGAGAGTGGCGAGCGGGACCTCGCCGGGCGAGTGCTTTTTCCTAGCCCGGTGAGTGGGGTCTCGCTCGGAGCAGGAGTCACGCAAGTGGAGCTCGCGAAGCCAGCGAGTGGGGGGTCACCCTTTAGCGAGCTGATCATCTCGGTTCCCATCCCGGAAGGCTTCAAGGAGCCCAACATGACTTTTTATACCGGGAAGGATGATCCCGTCCAGCACCTGCAGTGGTTCGAGGATACCGTCTCCATCAGGCCCATGACGGACGCGTTCAAGTGTCGTCTCTTCGCCACCACCCTGAAAGACAAAGCTAGGGACTGGTTCCACCAGCTCCCGATTGGCTCCATTTACAGCTTTAAGGACTTAGGCCGAAGCTTCCAGCTACGCTTCTCCACATCCAAGAAGAGGAAGAAGAATGCTGAGTCCATTTTCCTGATCAAGCAGAGGCACGAGGAGACACTGGCCCAGTACATGGACAGATTCTAGGAGGAGATCTTGAACATCCAGGAGGTGTCAGGGTATGCCCTCCAGATGGCTTTCACCGTAGGGCTACGAGAGAGCCTCTTCAAGATGCGCCTAACTAGGAAGCCTCCCTTGTCCTTTGAGGACCTGATGGAAAAAGCTGCAAAGGAGATAGCCACCGAGGCGGCGAACCCGGGGCTGGCAAAGAAATTGGCGAAGTTGGTGGAGGCCGAGCCAAGAGAGCAAGGTGGCCTCAGGCAGCAGGAAGGAAGGAGGAGGGAAGAGCAGAGGGGTCAAGGGTACCAGGGACCCCAGGGGGGTCAGGAGCAAGGGAGGGGTCTCGCCCAAGGAGGGGGAAACTTCTACGGAGGCCAAGGGAGGCCCAACCCTCCTCCTTGGAGGCAGGCCCCTAGGCAGCTCCTACCCCCACCAGCTCAAGCTATGGCGATTCGAAGAGGAGGAGGAGTCGAAGCAAGAGACATCCCAGCCCGTAGGAGAAGGGGGGGGGGGGGGGGGAAGGGCGGTGCCATACTGCGACTACCACCAAGCAGAGGGGCATGCAACAACTACCTGCCCAGAGTTCTTGGAGGTGAGAGAGGCGAGAGGTCAGACACAACAGCAGCCGCCGGTGCGGATTGAAGAAGTTCCACCTGGAGCAGTAGTGGACGACGACATCTGCGAGGACCGAACTGACATAGGAGCCAAAGGACGGGTCGCGGTGATCCACGGGGGGGGGGGGGGGGGGGGGGGGGGTAGGGATCGAGGCCACTCGTAAGGCAATCCTCCACGTCGTATTTCGACGCAGCGTCGCTTCAACGTCACAGGACCCACCTCCCGAGGAGAAAATCACTTTCTCAAGCAGGGACATGCCAGATCACGAGGATCCATTTTGTGATGCGCTAGTCATTCAGACAGCCATCGAAGGTTACACTGTCTCTCGGATCCTCGTTGACAACGGGAGCTCTGTCAACGTCATTTTCAAGAAGGCATTTGACGAGTTGAAGGTGGAGTCAAGGAGGGTGCTGGCCTCAGACGGGCCCTTATTCGGATTCTCCGGAGAAAGGAAAGAGGTTGAGGGTGGAGTTGGACTCCAAGTGATGATGGGGGGAGGCTCAAGGAACTGTCGGTTCGTCATAGTTGACGCTCCTAGCAGTTATAATGCCATCTTCGGAAGACCCCTCATCAGCGCCTTCCGATGTGTACCATCGTCCTTCCACCAGTGCCTCAAGTTCAACACTGGAGGAATCCAAGTCAGGATCCGCGGAGACCCCAGGATGGCGAGGCACTGCTACATCATAGTCGTCAACAGCATCTCTTGGCAAGCAGGGGCGGAGGAGATGGAGAAGATCATGGAGAGCATGAGCAGGATGGGAGTGGCAGGAGAAGCAGAGGAATGATCATCTCGCGCAAGCAGCCTGAGAAGCGAGTGCCATGAGGGGGGGGGGGGGGGGGGGGGTATGTTGTGTTTATTTTTGTTTTTTGTTTTTTGTCGCTTTCCTTTGTAGCAAATTCTACCCCTCGCTAGTTGGGACAGGAGGTTTTGACAAGGGAAATCCCCCCATTAGATGGATGAAGTTATTTTGCTTATATGAGAAGTAAGTTCAACGCCGAGATGTCCTCCTCACTCCAGACTCTCACTAGCTGGGTGGGTCGAATGATCCTCGGATGGGTAAGTTCAACGCCGAGATGTCCTCCTCACTCCAGGCTCTCACTAGCTGGGTGGGTCGAATGATCCTCGGAAGGAAGAGCTTGCCATCGAGATGTCCTCCTCACTCCAGGCTCTCACTAGCTGGGTGGGTCGAATGATCCTCGGATGGGTAAGTTCAACGCCGAGATGTCCTCCTCACTACAGGCTCTCACTAGCTGGGTGGGTCGAATGATCCTCGGAAGGAAGAGCTTGTCATCGAGATGTCCTCCTCACTCCAGGCTCTCACTAGCTGGGTGGGTCGAATGATCCTCGGATGGGTAAGTTCAACGCCGAGATGTCCTCCTCACTCCAGGCTCTCACTAGCTGGGTGGGTCGAATGATCCTCGGAAGGAAGAGCTTGCCATCGAGATGTCCTCCTCACTCCAGGCTCTCACTAGCTGGGTGGGTCGAATGATCCTCGGATGGGTAAGTTCAACGTCGAGATGTCCTCCTCACTATAGGCTCTCACTAGCTGGGTGGGTCGAATGATCCTCGGAAGGAAAAGCTTGCCATCGAGATGTCCTCCTCACTCCAGGCTCTCACTAGCTGGGTGGGTCGAATGATCCTCGGATGGGTAAGTTCAACGCCGAGATGTTCTCCTCACTCCAGGCTCTCACTAGCTGGGTGGGTCGAATGATCCTCGGAAGGAAGAGCTTGCCATCGAGATGTCCTCCTCACTCCAGGCTCTCACTAGCTGGGTGGGTCGAATGATCCTCGGATGGGTAAGTTCAACGTCGAGATGTCCTCCTCACTCCAGGCTCTCACTAGCTGAGTGGGTCGAATAATCCTCGGATGGGTAAGTTCAACGCCGAGATGTCCTCCTCACTCCAGGCTCTCACTAGCTGGGTGGGTCGAATGATCCTCGGAAGGAAGAGCTTGCCATCGAGATGTCTTCCTCACTCCAGGCTCTCACTAGCTGGGTGGGTCGAATGATCCTCGGATGGGTAAGTTCAACGCCGAGATGTCCTCCTCACTACAGGCTCTCACTAGCTGGGTGGGTCGAATGATCCTCGGAAGGAAAAGCTTGCCATCGAGATGTCCTCCTCACTCCAGGCTCTCACTAGCTGGGTGGGTCGAATGATCCTCGGATGGGTAAGTTCAACGCTGAGATGTCCTCCTCACTCCAGGCTCTAACTAGCTGGGTGGGTCGAATGATCCTCGGGAGCGAGGTTCTGCCACCCTCGATGGATATTTGGGCTTGAACTTTTCTTTCCGAGGTTGTGCCAACCTCGCAAAGAGCGGGGATTGTGTACAACCCCCATATCCATCAAGTGAGGCCCAGCGTGGAGGGCCGCCGAGACGTGTCGACTAGACCCAAGGGGTCTTAAGACCTTTGGGTATCGCCCGGCGAACCCCCGTAGCTCTCACCAGAAGAAGAGTAAGAGGCGAGAGGGGAGGGGCGGGTGCCCCCCCTCTCGCCCGCGCCCAGGTAGGGGCGAGAGGGGAGGGGCAGGTGCCCCCCCTCTCACCCGCGCCCAGGTAGGGTGATAACTTCGCAAAAAGAAGTTATCTTGCATCTTAATTTAATCATTTTTGTTTATGTTATATGATAATTATGAATGAAAAGTATATATATTCAAATGAATTATTATTTGGAGTTTAAATAATTAATACGTCTATTTTTGAATGTTTTTATGATAGGATTTGTGAAGAAACCGAGTCAATGATCGAAGGCTAAGTGTTGTTGAAAAATTGGAATATGTTGTAACATAATCTGAAAAAATGTTATAACATATATGGCAGTTTTAAGAAGCAGAATTCCAGATTTTAAAAAGTTGCAACTTTTCTGCCGAAAAGTTGCAACTTTTCGGCGGTTACAGAATTTTCAGATCCGAAATATATTTGATTTCGGCAGTTACGGATGGAAATAAGACATCGTTTCAGCAATTAAAACCTACCAAAAATGGGCCCCGCCTAGAGAGAGAAAGGAGGAGATTTAAAAGGACATTTCCAGCCATTCTAAAGGTAGTTGGACGGGAGTTCTATTCCATTATTAGAGAGGAGGAAGAAGAAAAACTGCTGCGCGGGCGAGGGGAAAAACCAGTCCAGAATTTGCGTCCGGGCTGCAGGAAACACTGTCAAATCAACGGAGAAGGGAAGATCTACTCGATTTACATCATGTTTAGTAAGATCTACCCTTTATTTTGCTTTTCTTCTTCAAGCATGAACTAATTCCGGTGATCTTGTGTTGTGAGAATACTATTTCTTTTGCAATGATGATGTTGTTTTAATTTTTTTTCTTTGTGAATGTTTGGTGATTGATCGTTATTGTTCTTATGATCTTTATGTTGAAACTTCTGATCAAGGTTTCGTTTATCTACTGCGCTTCATAATTCGAGAGATGAGTTGCGTAAGGGTATCATAAGTTCGATATAGCGTTTGAAGGGAGAAAGAGATTTCCCCTTGACGTTAGCAACATAGGTTTTTATTCATAATGCGGTTCTTTATGTCACTCGAGTTAGAGATGACAGAGGAGATAAGGAATTAGGGAGATCCGATATCGAGAGGTACGGTTGTCTAAATTAAAATCGTTGCACGATATTTCACCACGCATTTTTCACAAAGTTCTATTTATAAAAATCATTGCATTAGATTTAGGAAATCACAATACAAGATTATTTCTCATAACGGTTTGAAAAGTATTTTATTATAGATCTGCCATTAATTTTAATTTAAAAAAATAGTTTACTGATAATTTTTGCTTTCATAATCATTATCACAAATATTTGAATACCTTGGATTTAAAGAAAAGTCATAACTGGTATTTGCGAGCACTGAGTTTAACACCTCTCTGTGGGAACGATATTTAACTCACATTATATTACTTGAGCCGGCACGTGCACTTGCGTACAAAATACGCAACCGTTTTTGGGCGTATCAAGTTTTTTGGCGCCGTTGCCGGGGAGGTGCGAATAATTCAGTGTTTATTTCTTGCAATATTAGTAAAACCTGAGTATTTAGAGCTCAAGTGTTTATTTTATTGTTATTTTATCTATAATGTTGTCTAGTGCATGTCTTTCTTTTTTTAGCATATTTTTTTTAGTTTTATTTTATCCTAATCTATTTTAAAAACTATTAAGCAGGTTATCCGTGTCTGATATAATTTTTTAGGGTAGTTTATTTTTGCAAAGAAATTTTAATTTTATTTTAACCGCATCCATTCAAAAAAATGTATACACATGTGAGATGCGAGTGGTGTGGATCGTTTAGTCATACTACTGATGCGTGTTACATGGGGACTGTTGGGTATCAATCGTGGCTCGCAAAACATAGAGAGTATTTAGGGCCCCAATATTGTGCGACAAATCATTATAACCTTGCGTCCTCATGTCAAATTATTCCTCGACCCTATGACTCGACTCCTTGGTTGTCGAACAGTAATGTTCGGAAGTGTTTATTTTGTCATAATACGGACCACGTCTTGAAGGATTGTGTCGCTTACAAAAGACAGATGGAGAAAAATTATGAATCAGGCATCCAGATCATGTCTACTATCCCAGTACCACCATGTTTGCGTGGGACTATTGCTGATAAGCCCCTCATAATTGTGGGCCCGTATATTGATATTGATGCGTCATCTCCCCATACTCATTCATCACATAGTTTTGATTCACCCACGAAGGAACCTGAACATGTATTTTATGAATTAGATATTAATAGCGTTCCTATATTTTCTTTGCAAAATGTTTCTACACCTATTTTTATTAATCCTGTCGAAGATATTGCGCAAGGTGATGACCCAAAACCTGAAGCTGTGCCAAAGTGGGATGAAGATATTTTTCTCTCCGATGGGGGGAATAATTCTTTGGAACACGATGACACGCCAATGTGGGATGAAGAAGATATCCTTTTTAATGAGAAGGTTTGCACTTCTTCATTGGATGAGGAGGTCCAACTCACCACAGAGGCCCTTGAGTTCTTGGGTTCCCCTTGCTATGATGCTTACGATACCGACAACGATCAACCTTTGGAACCTGCTATGAGTGAAACCAGGATCACTCTTATGATTAGAAATCATTTATGTTCTTCTATTTTATTTCCTAATCTCCTTTCATTATCTGAGCCAAAACAAGTTGATGTGTCACAGATGCCTCAGGAGGATATTGAGCATTATCCTCAAGTTGATGAGATGAGTATCCACTTAATTGAGATGGTTGATCCATCCTCCATAGTGGAAGCTCCATTCATTTTCTTCTCCCCATACAACATTCCTGTTGATGATGATACCTTGTTGGGCAAGGATACATATTATGGTGAGAATAGTGAGGAACACTCCTCATGTTCTTACTTTTTGTTCCCTCTACCTGTGTTGTGCACGTATTATTATTTAGGTAGATGGGTAGTTGTTTTATCGCCGTATCGGTACCCGTTACCGACACGAATATTAGAACAGTTACCTGTTCATTTTTCTTTTCATCGTCCAATAATTTAGAAATTTAAAATTTTTGAATAAGTCGTGCTGGGAGGACAATAACCCCAGTAGTTATCTTATTTTTCCTGCATTTTTATTGTTCCAAGTCTATTTTAATTAGTTTAATTTCATTTTTGTTTATCTATTTTTCCTTGTTTGTTGGAGCTCATCACTGCAGGTACACTTCATTTGGATTTAGTAGCAGGATCTTTGATTTTAATTCGCCTCCTAGTATGCACAAATAATGAGCATGAGAACATTAGATCAAAGGAGTAATTGTCATAACAGTGTATGTACAAGAAGGGATGTGAAGATGCTTTGGGTTGTTGATTTCAGGGGAGTATTCACATTCAGTTTTTATTTTCATTCCTTAAATACTCCTTTACAAAAATATGATTTATTGTATGCATGCATTTTTCAAGAATTTTTTTACTAGGGACTAGTAAAGGTTCAAGTACGGGGGCACGGAGTCACGTTTCACTGTGTCTCTCATGACAAATTCCTTATGAAGTGTAGTTCATGAAGTTCTATATTTATTTTCTTTAAAAATAAAGCTATTCAAGTCTTCAATTTAATTTGTGCGATAGATGAGTCAATCCTACGAGTTCAGACTGAGAATTTGAAATTAGTAAGATTTACTAAAGTTCTCTTAAAAATTGTTTTTCACTATGCACTATAGTTCTTAAAAAAAAAATTTACACCCTTTAAATTGTATTTAGGTGACTTCGGATCTTAATGGGAAGAGATTGAGCATGTACTAATTCAATGATAATAGCCAACATGTTGAGCAGACGTAGTTAACCTTCGCTTCCACATAACTCCTTACCGGGTGCTATCACCTATTACCTTTGAGCTTAAAGCCTTGGTTCTTTATTTCCTTATTCTTCCTTAACTTTGTATCTAGTTGGCCGACCAGTTATGGGTGTTATATAAAAAAAAAATTATACATCATAGTGATATGTGGCCTAAGTTTGCTCGCGCATACTTAGAATGATCCCAACTATGATGAAAAAAAAGGTATCTTTATATCATAGTGATATGTGGCCCAAGTATGTTCACGCATATTTGGAATGATCCCAACTATGAGAAATATCAAAAAAAAAAAGTGTTATTGAAAATTAAACCCCATAATTTGGAGAGCCACTATGATGATTAATTCGGGAAATAGTCACCTATCAATTCAAATTCATCAAGTCGTTTCATTTGGCACCGGTTACTACCAAACTCATGTAGAGGTCATATCAAAGTCTTAGTCTACGTTTGATCTATCCTATTGGTGACGAAGTTTATCAAAAATAAGTTGTAAGGGAAGTGGATACTTTTTAAGAACTTCACATCTAACACTTGAATTCTTAATTGAACTTTATATTATATCTGACTCATGAATTTGTAAGGTTTGAACTCTAAAAGATGAGCAATTTTATCACCAGTTGATGCGAATGACTTGAATGTATTTTATGTGACTTATAATGAAATGTAGGATGAATTGAATCTACACTTTCATAAGCATTTGTCGTTTCCTGGTTTTATCATGAATTACCTTTGCTAGGGACTAGCAAGAATTCTAGTATGGGGGTGTGATAACTTCGCAAAAAGAAGTTATCTTGCATCTTAATTTAATCATTTTTGTTTATGTTATATGATAATTATGAATGAAAAGTATATATATTCAAATGAATTATTATTTGGAGTTTAAATAATTAATACGTCTATTTTTGAATGTTTTTATGATAGGATTTGTGAAGAAATCGAGTCAATGATCGAAGGCTAAGTGTTGTTGAAAAATTGGAATATGTTGTAACATAATCTGAAAAAATGTTATAACATATATGGCAGTTTTAAGAAACAGAATTCCAGATTTTAAAAAGTTGCAACTTTTCTGCCGAAAAGTTGCAACTTTTCGGCGGTTACAGAATTTTCAGATCCGAAATATATTTGATTTCGGCAGTTACGGATGGAAATAAGACATCGTTTCAGCAATTAAAACCTACCAAAAATGGGCCCCGCCTAGAGAGAGAAATGAGGAGATTTAAAAGGACATTTCCAGCCATTCTAAAGGGAGTTGGACGGGAGTTCTATTCCATTATTAGAGAGGAGGAAGAAGAAAAACTGCTGCGCGGGCGAGGGGAAAAACCAGTCCAGAATTTGCGTCCGGGCTGCAGGAAACACTGTCAAATCAACGGAGAAGGGAAGATCTACTCGATTTACATCATGTTTAGTAAGATCTACCCTTTATTTTGCTTTTCTTCTTCAAGCATGAGCTAATTCCGGTGATCTTGTGTTGTGAGAATACTATTTCTTTTGCAATGATGATGTTGTTTTAATTTTTTTTCTTTGTGAATGTTTGGTGATTGATCGTTATTGTTCTTATGATCTTTATGTTGAAACTTCTGATCAAGGTTTCGTTTATCTACTGCGCTTCATAATTCGAGAGATGAGTTGCGTAAGGGTATCATAAGTTCGATATAGCGTTTGAAGGGAGAAAGAGATTTCCCCTTGACGTTAGCAACATAGGTTTTTATTCATAATGCGGTTCTTTATGTCACTCGAGTTAGAGATGACAGAGGAGATAAGGAATTAGGGAGATCCGATATCGAGAGGTACGGTTGTCTAAATTAAAATCGTTGCACGATATTTCACCACGCATTTTTCACAAAGTTCTATTTATAAAAATCATTGCATTAGATTTAGGAAATCACAATACAAGATTATTTCTCATAACGGTTTGAAAAGTATTTTATTATAGATCTGCCATTAATTTTAATTTAAAAAAATAGTTTACTGATAATTTTTGCTTTCATAATCATTATCACAAATATTTGAATACCTTGGATTTAAAGAAAAGTCATAACTGGTATTTGCGAGCACTGAGTTTAACACCTCTCCGTGGGAACGATATTTAACTCACATTATATTACTTGAGCCGGCACGTGCACTTGCGTACAAAATACGCAACCGTTTTTGGGCGTATCATAGGGGCGAGAGGGGAGGGGCGGGTGCCCCCCCTCTCGCCCGCGCCCAGGTAGGGGCGAGAGGGGAGGGGCGGGTGCCCCCCCCCCCCTCTCGCCCGCGCCCACGTAGGGGCGAGAGGGGAGGGGCGGGTGCCCCCCCTCTCGCCAGCGCCCAAATAGGGGCGAGAGGGGAGGGGCGGGTGCCCCCCTCTCGCCCGCGCCCAAGTAGGGGCGAGAGGGGAGGGGTGGGTGCCCCCCCCTCTCGCCCGCGCCCAAGTAGGGGCGAGAGGGGACTCTCGCCCGCGCCCAAGTAGGGGCGAGAGGGGAGGGGCGGGTGCCCCCCCCCCCCCTCTCGCCCGCGCCCAAGTAGGGGCGAGAGGGGACTCTCGCCCGCGCCCAAGTAGGGGCGAGAGGGGAGGGGCGGGTGCCCCCCCCCCCTCTCGCCCGCGCCCAGGTAGGGGCGAGAGGGGAGGAGTGGGTGCCCCCCCTTTCGCCCGCGCCCAGGTAGGGGCGAGAGGGGAGGGGCGGGTGCCCCCCTCTCGCCCGCGCCCAAGTAGGGGCGAGAGGGGAGGGGCGGGTGCCCCCCCTCTCGCCCGCGCCCAGCTAGGGGCGAGAGGGGAGGGGCGGGTGCCCCCCCTCTCGCCCGCGCCCAAGTAGGGGCGAGAGGGGAGGGGCGGGTGCCCCCCCCTCTCGCCCGCGCCCAGGTAGGGGCGAGAGGGGAGGGGCGGGTGCCCCCCCTCTCGCCCGCGCCCAGGTAGGGGCGAGAGGGGAGGGGCGGGTGCCCCCCCTCTCGCCCGCGCCCAGGTAGGGGCGAGAGGGGAGGGGCGGGTGCCCCCCCTCTCGCCCGCGCCCAGCTAGGGGCGAGAGGGGAGGGGCGGGTGCCCCCCCTCTCGCCCTCGCCCAGCTAGGGGCGAGAGGGGAGGGGCGGGTGCCCCCCCTCTCGCCCTCGCCCAGCTAGGGGCGAGAGGGGAGGGGCGGGTGCCCCCCCCCCTCTCGCCCGCGCCCAGCTAGGGGCGAGTGGAGGAGGGGCGGCGACCCCCTCTCTTGCCCTCTACCCTGGTAAGGGGGAAGATCCTTGGTCTCGCCCCACCCCAGCAAGGAGGCTCGCCGAGCTCCGCGAGGTAAACCCTCTCGCCCAGTTCCAGAGGAGGGGGGGTTGGTCTGCGTTTAGTATCCCAGAACAGCGGGATTTGGCTATTTGCAGTCCAGTTTTGGCTATTCGCAGTCCAGATCCGGGGGTATTTTGGTAATCTGGCAGATCAGTTTTTGGCTATTTGCAGCCTAACTTGGAAAACATATAAATAGACCCTAAGGGGCACCAAAGGGGAGAGGACTTCTAGATTTCCAAATTTCGGATCTTCTCCTTCCCTTAGAGCTCTCCTTTGGTGCTTCTGGTTCAGCATTGGCTAGGGAGGGGAAGATCTCTCAGGTCTTCCGGGTGTGAGGTGGGACCTCCTCGCTGTAGCCTAGGGTCCGTTTCCAAGTCCAAGTGCTCTTGCCTAGAGAGTTGGCTCGAGAGAAGTAGGTGTGAGACCACCCCTTTTTTGGGACCCCGAACTCCACGGAGACCGAGTTGTCGGTTTCAACACTTACACTCATCCGCGCTGCAGCGTGGATGGGTATAAGAGGTGCTATTAAAACTCTCTTATGAAGAAGGTCTGGGAATCAAGGCCAGGCGCTCTTTGAGTGGAGGCCGGCGCCATATTTAACATAGCTAAGCTGCATGAAATTAAAAGTATTATTATCTAATTGCAAGTTTATCTTTACTTAATGCATAATTAATCTAATTGCAAGAGTCCTTAAAACTTGAGGGAATGAAATTCCTGTGGGAGGTAGGTGGGTACCTCCATTAATGCATGCATGCATCCTTCACTTCATGATTGCTTGGGCTGGTTCTCATCTTCTTCCTCCTCTACATTAATTTCAACATTAATTTCAGATGATGATTTATATAATGTCTTTGTCTCCATATTCTCTTTTAGAGGAATTCGGTGGATAAGAAAGACGATGTGCGGATATAATGTCTATTTTTGAACACTGAGGAAGAATTGAGGCCGATATATCAGAAAGAGAGATATTTATTCCATGATACATGCCCCCGGCCAATTATTACACACTATATATATAGCCTTTACATAAGTACATAACATAATACTATATATTGTACTTCATTTGTAGTAACTCATATGAATTCTTCTCATATTTATGAATTAGTTTTGTTCTAGAATAGCAAAAAATTAAGTAAAGAGATATTTGACAGTACAATATTTATATATATTTTAATTATAATTGATAGGAATTCATACATAGGTTCTCATATATATGTTCAAAACCGGATAGCGGTTACTCACAAACCCCACTCCACCACTAAGGAAATGAGGCATAAGTGGGAAAGTGAGCCAAACCCACCATCTCCACAGCCAACCTCCCGTGCAAAGACGCACGTAGAACGCGCCACAGGGCAGCATTTAACCATGCGCGCCAGCACCGCGCGCGGCAATGCCACACGCAACTGCAGGCACTACCGCGTGCGCTACCGCGCGCGGTAACGGGCGCGCTACCGCCACGACGCGTGTGGTGGTACCGAGCGGCGCTACCGCGCGCTAGCATGCGCGGTAGCGCTGAACCCCCCCTCAAGGGGTGCGGCCTAACCGCACCCCTCTAGGGGTGCGGCCCAGCCGCACTCCTCCTCGGGTGCGGCCAAGCCGCCGCACCCCTCTAGGGGTGCGGCCGAGCCGCACCCCCTTGGGGTGCGGGCACGCCCCGTGCGGATGCGGCCAGACCGCCCCTGCAGGGGGGCCTGCGGAGCGCCCGACCGGAACCCAGTTCCCCCTTTGGGGCGCGACTTCTCATTCCCCGTTCGCCGCAGGATGCTCCCGCGCTCAGCGCGCTCAGAACGCCTCTCCGTTCGCTCAGAACACTCTCGTGCTCGTTGCGCGCTCAGAGCTCCCGCATTCGTTGCGCACTCAGAACGACTCTCTGTTCGCTCAGAACGCCTCTCCGTTCGCTCAGAACGCTCTCGTGTTCGTTGCGCGCTCAGAGCTCCCGCGCTCGTTGCACGCTCAGAACACCTCTCCGTTCGCTCAGAACGCTCTCGTGTTCGTTGCGCGCTCAGAGCTCCCGCGCTCGTTGCGCGCTCAGAACGTCTTTCCGTTCGATCAGAACACTCTCATGTTCGTTGCGCACTCAGAACGCTCTCATGTTCTTTGCGCGCTCAGAACGCCTCCTAGCGCGCTCAGAACACTCTCATGTTCGTTGCGCGCTCAGAACGTCTCCTAGTGCGCTCAGAACGCTCCCGTGTTCGTAGCGCGCTCAGGACGCTCCCGTGTTCGATGAGCGCTCAGAACGCTCCCGTGTTCGTTGCGCGCTCAGAACACTTCCACATTCCGGGCACGCTCACTTTTTGTCTTTCTAATTTCTCAGATTACAGGACCCACTTGTCGCCTTTTTCGCCTTCTAAGATGGTGATTTACGAAAAATGACGATCCGTGTGCTCTGAATCGTCCAGCGTGATTCGCCCGTCGGGTGGTTACGGTGGTTACGATGACAAAATTACCGGGCTACCCCGGCCAAAGTTATAAAAGGAGCTCAGAGCCTTCATTTGAGGGGACCTTGCCTTCTGCACCCGGGAGAGTTCCTTTGAAGATTTTCACGGAATTCTCTTTCGGTGCTTGAAGATCTCCTTCGTGGACTTGAAGATTTTCTTTCCCCGAAAGGCGACTCAGCATTCTCACTTTCGTTCTCCCGAAAGGCGACTCAGCATTCTCACTTTTGTTCACCACCGTTCTTAGAAGGAAAAAGACTTAGTTTTCTGAGTGGCGGTCTGTCACCTTCTGAACTCTCTCTATCATTGTAACGAGCGGCGACCTGTCGCGCTCGAATTCTAAACACCTGACTGTTACCTCTCAGAAGATAGTGAAGTTTGGTCGACACAGCTCCGACCGCGTGGTTTTTTACCCTTTACGGGTTTTCCACGTTAAAAAGTCTCAGTGTACTCAACGAATCTCTCTCTTTGACTGTTTGCGCGCTCAGCTCGCTTCCGAGCTAAGACGGTTCAAGTCGACCGGTCTACCAAAGCACCTGAGCGACCCGCAACAATAATATTTATATATTAAATAGCTTCTTGAAGGATTTCCCATACAATGAGTTCTTTTTCCATAATTTTGCTTTTAGCAATCGTAGTGTTATAAGAAGCAACATCTTGCCTAATTAGACCACGAATTACAAATATTTGCAATAGCTCTATTGCTATTTCTCGAGGTAATCCACATTGATAATGACGGAACGCCCCGAATAATCGACCCGTTTATCAAGCAAGAGTCTCGCGAAATCTTCCCCCTTTACCTTCAATTACATCAGTCTTACTCGCAAGTTTATATATATATTGCTAGTTCTCATCGATTGAAAGCGTCTTCCAAACTCTAATTTTGTCCCCAACATTAAGCCGCAAACTCCTAAAGCTAGCTAATTATACGACGCTTTTGAATATGCGGTACTCGAGTCATATTTGAAGCCAAGGCCCTAGTTTGACATATAGATCGACGGCGAAGATTATTCCAATAGTTCCAACTGTATATATATTTCTAATAATTATTATGACGATACA
The DNA here is from genome assembly GCA_033032865.1 of Dactylorhiza incarnata. Lineage (NCBI taxonomy): Eukaryota > Viridiplantae > Streptophyta > Magnoliopsida > Asparagales > Orchidaceae > Dactylorhiza > Dactylorhiza incarnata. The sequence goes on along the minus strand of JAWHQI010000347.1, from coordinate 737,728 downwards.
TTTTAGTTTGTCAATTGAAGTACAGTACGATGATATTATATTTTTCAGATTTCATATTATAGATATAGCAAAGCCTGCATCCAACCTACCTAACATTATTGCAACCTTATCCTCACCAATCAAACTTAGAGAAAACAACAAAAAAATCAGTCACTTTTGGTAATGTGACCATCCCCACTGATGTCTGTGTCATGATAAGTTTGGGGCCATCCATTTTTGTGCGACGAAACTCGTCGTAAATTTTATAACTGTTTCGACGTAATATTTACAGTTGATTGGACGTAAAGTTTATAATTGTATGAACATAAAATTAAGGATCCGATTCGTGCTGCTTTTTTGCTCCTGTGAGTTTGGGCAGAAACGCCACCATTGTACAACCCTCATTCTCCGAGGGTAGGACCCACCCAAGGCCACGTAGACAGAGGTCAAAGTCAAAGAGTCAATACGGCAGTCAACAGTTCGAGATACCAAGATAAAGTCGGCCAGCAGGCATAATGAGATAGTTCGTCAAGCATAGGAGCAGAAGACAGCCTAGGCGAGTAGGGGTGCACTCGTGCGAGTAGCCCGGATACTCGCCAAAGGTGGGCGACCATAGGTGATACTCGCCCATTTGCCCGGGGAGATCGCCTCAATATCGCTAGTTAGGACCCCAGGGGTACTTGGATTGGCACCTGGACTTGAGCTTTCGAAACCCTGCTCTTGCATTCTGGAACCTGTCACACTTGGCCGCTACTCCCGGTACTAGCCAAGTCGGAGCCTTCCTTGTACCCTGCTCGGCCATTTTTGGTCTTGGAGGGGAAATCTCTTCGGAGCTTCTGGGTACGTGGTGGGACCTCCCTGCCGCAGCACCTGGGGTCCTGTTTGTTGCTCTTCTAATTTCTTCATCGTTGCCAGCCAAGTCATCTCGTTGGACTGCTGGGCGAGTAGCCTCCGGCTGCATTGGTCCGAATTTTGGAGCTAGGATTTTCCTGGCTTCAACAACCACCATATCACCACCATACCACCACCAATAACAGAAAACTAGCTTTAAACAAAACTAGCCCGGCCTCGCCGGAGCATATATTAATTCTATGATAATGACGTTTTGACCAAACTCATCGGAGCAAATAAGTTGTGTCAAACGAAGCCTAAGGCTTCGTTTGGCGCGATGGTAGCGGTCGTGAACGCCGTGGGCATGAACCGCCGTTCGTGAACGCCGACCTCACCTAAAAGAAGAGTGTTGTTAAGTGCAAACTTATTATGGCTAGGTGCAAAATGCAAACTGCCGAAAAAATACACAATAGTAAATCTGATTAAAATAATCAAAAAGCTCTTATGGCTAGGTACAAACCAAATGACTTTTTCCCCGATTCCGCCCCTCTTGGAAATCGCTAGCCCCGTTTACAATTTATTTCTTCTCGTTTTGAATTCATAGATTTTTCCCGTATTGATTTCTCACAAAACCGTTCAAATTTCTTCTGGGCTTTGATTTCTACTCGTTTTGACAAGAATGAAAAAGAATGATTTTCGACTAACACTTGGACATGAAAAATAATGATTTTGATGCACTAAAGTTTGTATTAAACAGAGTTTATATAGTAATTGATATGATATTAAATATTGAAGTGGTATTTATTTATTTTTTATTTTTATTTTGATGTGCTCATGTGCACATAACAAGTTGGTTTGCACCTAAAAATTTTCGATTTGCCCATAACCGTGATTGCACGTAGCCAAAATAGGTTTGCACATAAAATTACTGTAAAAAATTCATGCATTTTATGCTCAAAATTAATTTATTTTCTTTATAACGATCATAATCTTTGTCTTGCCTAAGTCGATGTAATTAGGTTGGCGTAAATCTTGCGCCTTGAAAAAAAAAACCACTCAGATTAGACTACGGATAAGCCGATCAAATTAATTGCTAAAAATGGTTTTATCCTGGAAATAAAAGATTAAAAATGCATTTCAAAATAATAAATATGAAATTATACCTTCCGATCTCCAAGAAAAAACTGAAAATGTATTTATACGTGAAAGCTTAGAAAAACAGAAATGTTAATATATGCTTATGCTTTTTTCGAGCTTTATTATTAAAAATGAACATTAATATTGATTTGTCATTTAACAAGGGTTGAGATTTATTTATCAAAAAGTTTATTATATATGCTATTTCAAGCATTTACTCCTCCTGCACGTGCATTTACGTGCATGGATTGTGCGTGCGGATTGCGTGCGTGATGATTTCAACGGTTTTCTTCATAATCCGCACCAAGTTAGTGGGGATCATGGGAATTAAGGCTATTTGCAGTCTGGAATTTCTATAAATCGCGGAAGACCCCATCAACATCCATGTGGATACCCGTGATATGCATGGAATCGGGCCTAGCCCGGGGCAGATCTTGAGGTGTGCACACGATTTTTGCGAAATAGATGATAGAATAGGATTCCTCTCATCGAGGTAATGATTTTTGACTACTTATACGTCAAAAATGATGGTCGGGTGAGCTAGTGCGAAACGGCTCCGCCTATGGCCTAGCCAATATATCCTCATGCATATCTGTGGAAAGGTTTATTCCCAGGACACCTGTCAGTTCCTAAGCTTTTTAAGGTTGGGACCACTCAATTCACCTCGGGGTTTTAGGATTGAAGCCTAAACGCCTGACATAATATGTGTATGAGTTTTTTTTATTCTTTTTATTATCTTATATATCATGAAAATATATTATTTCATGTTATATGTTGAAATCAGTAACCCGGTTTCGACGTTCACAAGGGGGATGCAGCTAATCCTTACTTGACCTGAGCGAGACCCTTGACCAGTCACTAAGAGCCGAAGAACCTTGCCCTTGGAGAACACCTAAGTCCGCAAACGGACCCCTTAAGCTGCAGCGTGGAGGTCCCACCACACACCCGGAAGCTCACTCAGAACTTCCCCTCCCAAGTCAATGCTGAGCTTGGGCACCTTGGAGGGCACTAAGGATCACCTCACCGACCACCTTCAACGACAAGGGGAGGGGAGGGGTAGTGCTTGCTCACGCGTGAGGGAGGGGGTAGAGACCAACCATTCTCAAGGTGCCCATGGGGGTCTATTTATAGACTTTCCCAAAAACGGACTGCGAATAACCAAAATCGGACTGCGGATAACAAAATTCCTCCGAAAGATGGAGGTCGGGCGAGTGCCCACTCGCCCAAGGCCGGGCGAGTGGAGCACTCGCGCAAGGCCGGGCGAGTGGAGCACTCGCCCATGGCCGGGCGAGTGCTCACTCGCCCAAGGTCGGGCGAGTGGAGCACTCGCCCAAGGCCGGGCGAGTGGAGCACTCGCCCATGGCCGGGCGAGTGCTCACTCCCGCATGGCCGGGCGAGTGCTCACTCGCCCAAGGCCGGGCGAGTGGAGCACTCGCCCAAGGCCGGGCGAGTGGAGCACTCGCCCATGGCCGGGCGAGTGCTCACTCGCCCAAGGCCGGGCGAGTGGAGCACTCGCCCATGGCCGGGCGAGTGCTCACTCGCCCAAGGCCGGGCGAGTGGTGCCCTTCTCACTCGTCCGACCCACTTTCACCTTAGCTAGTTCCGGTCGCTTTCGAGGGGCCGACCTGCCTGCATTGGTCTCCTTAACTTCCGACTTAGTCTTGACGAACCACGGGTGAAACAATGACCCTACTCGCGTCGGGTCACACCGGCTCGGAAAATATGAGGGTTGTACACAATCCCCGCTCTTTTCGAGCTTGCCTTAAGCTCGAAAAGAAAGTCCAACCCACCTATTTGACGAGTAGGTGGGACCTCAGGGGAATCCACGAAGGGCCGTACCAACGAGATACTCCTGCCGAGCTTTTCAGCTGAACCTGACTTGAGGCGGAAGGCGAACCTTTCTCTACTGAACACCCCTCCTGTGAGCCGAGCTCAACAGGAGGTGGAGGAACTCAACAACTGACAGGGAGCCGAGCTCACCTGTAGGTGGAGGAACTCCACACCTAACAGGGAGCCGAGCTCACCTGCAGGTGGAGGAACTCAACACCTAACAGGGAGCCGAGCTCACCTGTAGGTGGAGGAATTCCACACCTAACAGGGAGCCGAGCTCACCTGTAGGTGGAGGAACTCAACACCTAACAGGGAGCCGAGCTCACCTGTAGGTGGAGGAACTCAACACCTAACAGGGAGCCGAGCTCACCTGTAGGTGGAGGAACTCAACACCTAACAGGGAGCCGAGCTCACATGTAGGTGGAGGAACTCAACACCTAACAGGGAGCCGAACTCTCCTGGAGGTGGAGGAAACTACACACCTAACAGGGAGCCGAGCTCACCTGTAGGTGGAGGAACTGAACACTTAACAGGGAGCCGAGCTCACCTGTAGGTGGAGGAAACTACACACCTAACAGGGAGCCAAGCTCACCTGTAGGTGGAGGAACTCAACACCTTACAGGGAGCCGAGCTCACCTGTAGGTGGAGGAACTCCACACCTAACAGGGAGCCGAGCTCACCTGCAGGTGGGGGAACTCAACATCTAACAGGGAGCCGAGCTCACCTGTAGGTGGAGGAACTCAACACTTAACAGGGAGCCGAGCTCACCTGTAGGTGGAGGAACTCCACACCTAACAGGGAGCCGAGCTCACCTGTAGGTGGAGGAACTCAAGACCTAATAGGGAGCCGATCTCACCTGTAGGTGGAGGAACTCAACACTTAACAGGGAGCCGAGCTCACCTGTAGGTGGAGGAACTCCACACCTAACAGGGAGCGGAGCTCACCTGTAGGTGGAGGAACTCCACACCTAACAGGGAGCCGAGCTCACCTGTAGGTGGAGGAACTCCACGCCTAACAGGGAGCCGAGCTCACCTGTAGGTGGAGGAACTCAACACCTAACAGGGAGCCGAGCTCACCTGTTGGTGGAGTAACTTAACACCTAACAGGGAGCCGAGCTCACCTGTAGGTGGAGGAACTCAACACCTAACAGGGAGCCGAGCTCACCTGGAGGTGGAGGAAACTCAATCATCTCGCAAAAGCAGTTGGAGGCAGAGAACCAGTCCACGTCCTAGGTGCTTACCCTCACCGAGGGACTGAGGGATTCAGCCATCTTTCCAAAGCCACTGGGGCAGAGATCCAATCCACGCCCTAGGTGCTTACCTTCACCTAGAGGCAGAGGAACTCCACCATCTTGCCAAAGAACCTGAGGCAGAGACCCCACCCACGCCCTAGGTGCTTACCTTCACCTAGAGGCAGAGGAACTCCACCATCTTGTCAAAGAAACTGAGGCCGAGATCCACTCCACACCCTAGGTGCTTGGCTTACCTGGAGACAGGGGAACTCAACGCCCTCTCAATCCAATTGGAGGCGGAAGTACCCACCTGCGTCCAAGGTGCCTCGCTTACCTGGAGACAGGGGAACTCAACGCCCTCCCAATCCGATTGGAGGCGGAAGTACCCACCCGCGTCCTAGGTGCCTTGCTTACCTGGAGACAGGGGAACTCAACGCCCTCCCAATCCAATTGGAGGTGGAAGTACCCACCCGCGTCCTAGGTTCCTTGCTTACCAGGAGACAGGGGAACTCAACGCCCTCCCAATCCAATTGGACGCGGAAGTACCCACGTGCGTCCAAGGTGCCTTGCTTACCTGGAGACAGGGGAACTCAACGCCCTCCCAATCCAATTGGATGCGGAAGTACCCACCTACGTCCTAGGTGTCTTGCTTACCTGGAGACAGGGGAACTCAACGCCCTCCCAATCCGATTGGAGGCGGAAGTAGCCACCCGCGTCCTAGGTGCCTTGCTTACCTGGAGACATGGGAACTCAACGCCCTCCCAATCCAATTGGAAGCGGAAGTACCCACCCGCGTCCTAGGTGCCTTGCTTACCTGGAGACAGGGGAACTCAATGCCCTCCCAATCCAATTGGAGGCGGAAGTACCCACCCGCGTCCTAGGTGCCTTGCTTACCTGGAGACAGGGGAACTCAACGCCCTCCCAATCCAATTGGAGGCGGAAGTACCCACTTGCGTCCTAGGTGCCTTGCTTACCTGGAGACAGGGGAACTCAACGCCCTCCCAATCCAATTGGAGGCGGAAGTACCCACCTGCATCCTAGGTGCCTTGCTTTCACCTGGAGGAAGAGGAGTCCAACACCTTCCAAAGCCACTCCGCATGTGGCGAGTCGACCCGATGAGTCTCCCATCTACCGGCATGACTGAGCCCGGAGAATGGTCTCTAGTCGGGGATGTTACCAACTGGGGGGCGGAGTACCTATCCACATCCTAGGTGCTTACCTTCACCTGGAGGTAGAGGAATCCAACACCTTCCCAGAGGCTTTACCTAAGGTTCTATCTCTACCTACTTTTTATTCAACATGGGGAGGTTACATATTTATTACAACGCGCCTTCTTGCGCCTACTCGGCCACATGCATCTCGGCCATCTCTTTTATCACCTCCTCCACTTTCTCTGCCTTCTAATTCCTTCTCTTTCTCCTGGTCCTTCCTGCTTCCCTGGTCGACCTGGAGGTGGGAGACTTGCTTCTGGAACCGATCTGCGTAGCTTCCTTGCGTCTCCCTATGCTTTTGTTGAATCAGGCACAGGGACTCCGCCTCCTTCCTGGTGAGACGGAGACATCCTCCCTACCCCCTCACTCGGGGCAGCTGGCCCCAGGGGAGCTGTCGAAGAGCGCTTGCGCTTGGAGGTTCAGGCCTTCTTCCGAGGCTGGCCCCTTCCCTTGTCGACATGCTTGCTCTATCTCCATCAAAGATGGCGAGGCGAGCACAGGTGTTGGCGATGTCGAGCACCCGCCCTGAGGGGGGAGTGCAAACCGCAAGACTTCTTGGATTGACTTTCTGAGATCCTCGAAGTCACCTTTCTTCATGCACTTGCCGGCAGGGGTGAGTCCCCCAGTTCATCGCTTCCAGCCATGAGACTTGCCCAGAGCTTTCCGAACTAGCTGCTTCCATGCTCACCGCACCATAATGTTGAAACCAGTAACCCAGTTTCGACGTTCGCAAGGGGGATGCAGCTAACCCTTACTTGACCTGAGCAAGACCCTTGACCAGTCACTAAGAGCCGAAGAACCTTGCCCTTGGAGAACACCTAAGTCCACAAACGAACCCCTTAAGCTGCAGCGTGGAGGTCCCACCACACACCCGGAAGCTCACTCAGAACTTCCCCTCCCAAGCCAATGCTGAGCTTGGGCACCTTGGAGGGCACTAAGGATCACCTCACTGACCACCTTCAACGACAAGGGGAGCGGAGGGGTAGTGCTTGCTCACGCGTGAGGGAGGGGGTAGAGACCTACCCTTCTCAAGGTGCCCATGGGGGTCTATTTATAGACTTTCCCAAAAACGGACTGCGAATAGCCAAAATCGGACTGCGGATAACAAAATTCCTCCGAAAGATGGAGGACGGGCGAGTGCCCACTCGCCCATGGCCGGGGGAGTGGAGCACTCGCCCAAGGCCGGGCGAGTGGATCACTCGCCCAAGGCCGGGCGAGTGGAGCACTCGCCCAAGGCCGGGCGAGTGGAGCACTCGCCCAAGGCCGGGCGAGTGGAGCACTCGCCCATGGCCGGGCGAGTGGCCCAAGGCCGGGCGAGTGCTCACTCGCCCAAGGCCGGGCGAGTGGAGCACTCGCCCAAGGCCGGGCGAGTGGAGCACTCGCCCATGGCCGGGCGAGTGCTCACTCGCCCAAGGCCGGGCGAGTGGAGCACTCGCCCATGGCCGGGCGAGTGCTCACTCGCCCAAGGCCGGGCGAGTGCTCACTCGCCCAAGGCCGGGCGAGTGGCTCCCTTCTCACTCGTCCGACCCGCTTTCACCTTAGCTAGTTCCGGTCGCTTTCGAGGGGCCGACCTGCCTGCCTCGGTCTCCTTAACTTCCGACTTAGTCTTGACGAACCACGGGTGAAACAATGATCCTACTCGCGTCGGGTCACACCGGCTCGAAAAATATGAGGGTTGTACATTATAAATATATTTTTACATGACCTAGATCACTAATGAAAAAATATTAAAGGATGATATAATAAATAACTATTGATTTATTTATAATAATCATTTATGTTTGAATATTTGATAGCTTCGCAATTATACAATTTTAATAAATCTTTGCTAAAGAATTAATTATGAGAGTTGTTGCAGTCTGCTCGAGGCTTCTAAATCGGTCTAGAATGGACCGTCTTAGACCGGGAGCGACCGACGACCGTGCGCGCAATATGTTACAGAAAATTGAGAGGGGTGGCAAAAAATCCTTTTTACCGTGGAAAACCTCGGAAGGAAGTAAAAAATCACGTGGTTGATTCGGAGCCGACCTAACTTCACTATCAGTTACTTTCTTACAGGACTTTTGTGAGGAATCGAGGATGACATGCCGCTCATCGTTACAACTTGTGGGAGATAGAGGGAAAGCGTTCGGAGGGTGACAGCACACCGCTCTCGAAGCTAAGTCTTCTTCTTTGTCGCGGTGGGGAGCACCACGCTCTTGGGCTCGAACGACTTTCTGCTTGCGCTTGAGGTGTCAAGGAGTGCGTTCTGGACTTTTGGATCTCCTCGGATTTTGGCGGCGGTTTCTGAAGGGTGAAGCTTGTTGTTGACTAGGAGGTGACGATCGTTGAGCGCTCCGTGCTCGAAAGGAAGCTTGGAGGAAAATGGAGATCTCTGAACGAACTTCGAAGTCCTTGAAGATTCTTCAAAGGCGTCTTCGAAGATGATGAAGATCTTCAAGGGACTATCTTTTGCACTTAGGAAGAAAGGAGGGAGAAGAGAGAGATGATCATTGGAGAGCCTTGAAATCCTATTTATAGGTCACAAAGGTGGTTACGGTGGTTATAAGGTTATTTGCATGCCGTAACCACCATAATTGTTATTTATAGGTCATTTCTATATGGTTTATAACGCATATTATTTAGGCATTTTTCCATACGCAACCCGATATATTTTCGGATATATCGCGCCCACCCATGATGGGTGGTTATAATGGTGGTTACGCGGGTGGTTACCCGCTAATCGGAGGGTGGAGATTTCGTAGGATGACCGAACGACGGTGGTTGAGAGTCCGGTCGGCGGCGAGGAAGCCGACCGGCGGCGGAAACCGCCCGACAAGGGGTGTAACACCCTGCCAGTACGGATAATATAACAGTAGGTCCGGCCGGGACCCCGCGTCATATAAAACACACTAGCTGGGTGTTATAAGGTGATACACAGAAAATAACTACACGAGAGTACTCAAAGCGTAAGTGGAAGAATTTGATTAAACATTTCTTTTAGGACTGTCCACTATCCCAGGAAGGAAATAATATGTAAAGTTACAGCCTAAAGGCCTTACATTCCAAAATGCACAAAACTGCAAAAACATACATCAGCACGCAGACCAGTAATACATGAAAAAACAGAAAAGAGGTTGGCCTTCGAGGGCCAATGCAGTAAGGGACTACCATCCACTACTTTCCGCTCGGCTCACCAGCACCTACAACCAACATCCAATAAGAGGTAAACGAGAGTCAGCTATGAGCTGACCACAAACCGCGTAACGACCCTACCCCCCCGGCCATCTAGCTGGCTCAGGGGCGAGTCACCGCTAACCTGCAAGCAAGCCGTACATGCAATATGAAATCAAAAGAAAGTGCAACTACACTACGCAGGGTGAGGTTTCAAGTACAATCAATCTTCTAGGTGTAACATCAAATAAAGTTGAACCTAGGTATGCACATGATGTTAGTTGGGTTCACCCGAAGGTTCCCCATAACCGCCTAAGCAACGCATGAGGCTAACAGAACATCAATCCAGAAATCTCAATCGTGGGTACTCACGAGCCCACGTAACAGGCTAAGCCAAAGAGCTTAGTAATCGCTTGAGCATTTTACCTATCGGAGAAAACTCTCCTAAACAGGTCTATCCCATGATCACACGGCGTCCCGGGGCTTCCCCCTCTCGCCGATCTGCATGGTACGAGTTCGGTACAAGCTTATGCCCGTCGCTCAAACCATCGCGTTAACGACACGATGCGGGTGTAGCTTTACCTCGGCCTGTCTGCTAACAAACACCAAAGGGTGTCATCGATCAACAAGCTACGCACCTAATTCAAACAAGGGCTTAGGCTTCACTAGCACAACAACGAAGGAGGTACAAGATGACTCACTTCGAATTTCGTGGTGAAGGTTTGCATTCAACCACTACCAAAGCATGGGGCTTCCGTTAGGATCTCAAAAGATGCCTAATCTTAAGTCCCGCAATACGATAGTCGATCTCACAGAGTCATTCGCTTGCACGCATTCTAGGCTTAACCTAAATGCAACGTCACAATTCAAGCATCACCGATTCGGGCTCACGACTGCGAATAGGTTTCACACAAAATGCCTAAATCCGTACGTCTACCGGATTTCTATATGCAAATATGCCGGGGACGGACACAATCGACCCGGAGTTCCGAAGAACTTAAGGAAATCCTACACTTCACCCATTTGGTGAAAGGGATGCCTTATGTGCAAGCATAGAAAAGTCATGAGAGGACCAAAAACACGTCCTAAGACCGGGAGGAATGATCGTTACCCTTGGAGCTTTCTTCAGCGCCATAGATCTGAGATTTCACTCGGATAGAAAGAACCGCAACGGGCTGCTCTTTCCAGATCTGAAAATGCGCGCTCGCGATTCGGAGCTCCGAAGCTCCGTCAATGGCGGAAGGTGCCTCCTTCTTCTTCCTCGAGCTCGCATCTTTTCTCGGCTTGGACAGAGAACGTACAGGTAAGAATGATCCAAACTTTACCCCCAAGCCTCCTTAAAGGGTTTCGAATTATCTTAGCCGTCCGATTTGGTTGTCATCAAGATCGTAGTCACAACGGACTTAGAAATCTCTGTGAAAACCCATAAAAATCGAAACATGCGAAAATACAGCTTTCTGCCCGAAATCGACGAATAACGCTATAGCCTATAGACGAATGACGCTATAGCCTATAGACGAATGACGCTTGTTGCGGAACGCTTAGGGCTCTTGGTAGACCGGTTCACTTGAACCGCCTTAGCTCGTGAGCAGGCTAAGCGCGCAAACAGTTAATTAGAGGTTCGTTGAGTACGCAGAGACTTTTTAACGTGGAAAACCCGGAAAGGGTAAAAAACCACGCGGCCGGAGCTGTGCCGACCAAACTTCACTATCTTCTGGAGGAGTTACAACTTGGAAGCTAGAATTCGAGCGCGACAGACCGCTGCTCGTTACAATATTTGGAGAAAGAGAGCTTCGAGGGTGACAGGCCACCTCACGAAAAAACTAAGTCCTTTTCCCCTCAAAGACTGCTAGTCGCCTTTCTGGAATTGAGAGGGCTGGTCGCCTTTCCCTTCTGAGAATTGCTCGTCGCCTTTCGGAATCGAGAAGGCTCGTCGACTTTCTCTTCTGAGAACTGCTTGTCGTCTTTCGGAATCGAGAAGGCTCGTCGTCTTTCTCTTCTGTGAACTGCTTGTCGCCTTTCGGAATCGAGAAGGCTAGTCGACTTTCTCTTCTGAGAACTGCTTGTCGCCTTTCGGAATCGAGAAGGCTCGTCGTCTTTCTCTTCTGAGAACTGCCTGTCGCCTTTCGGAATCGAGAAGGCTCGTCGTCTTTCTCTTCTGAGAACTGCTTGTCGCCTTTCGGAATCGAGAAGGCTAGTCGTCTTCCTGGAAGATGAAGATCTTCAATTCCCGAAGGAGATCTTCAAGTCCCGAAGGAGATCTTCAAGTGCCGAAGGAGAATTCCGCAAAAGTCTGCAAGGAGCTCTCCCGAGTCCAGAAGTCCAGGTCCCTTCAAATGAAGCCGTGGGGCTCCTTTTATAGTTTTTGTCGGGGGCGGCCCGGTAATTTTGCCGTTGGCAGTTTCCATAAATGCTCGATGGACGAATCATATTTTCCGGTTTTGGGCACACGGATCACCATTTTTCGTAAATGACCACCTTGCCCTTCGGGCAGCCTGGGCGGCTCGGGCAGTTCGGGCAGTTCGGGCAGTTCTGTTGGAGGCGAAAAAGGCGACTAACTGTTCCTGAAAAGTGAGAAGCCTGAAACCCAAAATGTGAGAAGCCGGAAAGACAAAAAGTGAGAAGCCGGAAAGACAAAAAGTGAGAAGACTTCCCGACTGCGTTCAGAAACGTTCTAAGCGCGCGCTAGTGCTAAAATGTCCTAAGTGCGTGACGAATTGCGGATGCGTTCCGACGACAAGTGCGCCCGCGAGGGTTTCTCGCGAGCTCCCTCCCCTATTGGGGAAGACGGATAGGCGGGCGGCTGCACCCCGCGCGGAGGGAGGGGCGGGCGACCGCGCCTCGAGGGTGCGCAACGCGATCGTTCCTCGGGGGGGGGGGGCGCGGTATGGGCGCGCCCTAGAGGGGGTGCGGGCCGAGCGCGCCTCGAGGAAAGGCGGCTTGGCCGCACCACAAGGGGGTGCGGCCAAGGCCGCACCCCATGCGTGGGGTGCGGCCAAGGCCGCACCCCATGCGTGGGGTGCGGCTAGGCCGCACCCCGCGCGGGGTGCGGCTAGGCCGCACCCCACTCGTGGGGTGCGGCTTGGCCGCACCCCGGCGGGGCGCGGCCGAGGCCGCACCCCGTGCGGGGTGCGGCTGGGCCGCCCCCCTCGTGGGGTGCGGCTGGGCCGCACCCCATATGCGTGGGGTGCGGTTCGGCCGCACCCCAAGGGGGTATGGCCAAGCTTGCGTCGGTTTTGCGCGTTTTATTCCTCCTGCCGAATTAGGAGGGGAAGAGTTTTTTGGAAACACCCGTTCTTGGAAATAATCCGTCTTTGGAAATAATCCGTTTTTGGAAATAATCCGTCTTTGGAAATTTCTTGCTGCCTTTTACGAACATCCCCGCTAGATACTTTTATAAATACTAGACTCTTATCATGAGTACCCATCATAAGCCCCCCAAAACCGTCGGAGTCCAGAACTTGAGAAGGAGTGCGAGGGTTTTTTGAACGTTTGCGTGTTGGAACTGGTTTGGCGTTGAACAATGGTTGGGGTAAGTAGATTTTGCCTTTAACTTTTTGAAAAAAGGAGCGGGGAAATCAAACGGCCGGCGGCGGATGAGGGGGCGCGGTGAGCGGTGTGCGAGCGGCCGGAGCGGCCGGAAAGGTGATGCCCAGGGGTGACCGCGCGCGGGCGGAGCCGGCGGCGGGGCGCCCGGCTGGCGCGAGCGTGCCCCCGCCCGCGCGTGCGGCCCCATGCGCGCGGGCGCCGCGGTGCGCGCTCCTGCGCGCGGGTGTCGCGCGCCCGCGCGCGCGGGTGCCTCGCGCCCGCGCGCGCGCGCGGGCGCCGCGCGGGTGCCGCGCGCCCGCGTGCGCGAGTGCCGCGCGCCCGCCGCGCGGGTGCCGCGCGCCCGGGCGCGTGCGGCCCCTTGCGCGCGGGCGCCGCGTTGCGTGCTCCCGCGCGCGGGTGCCGCGCGCCCGCGCGCCCGTGCGCGCGGGTGCCTGCGCGCCCGTGCGCGCGGGTGCCGCGCTGCCCGTCCGAGCGCGCGGTGCCGCGTTGCGCGCTCCCGCGCGCAGGCGCCGCGCATGGGTCCGCGCGCAGGTGCCGCGCTGCGCGCTCCCGCGCGCGGGTGCATTCGTGCGGTCGGTGCGCGTGGGCCCCTGCGTGCGGACTGTGCCTTTGCGCGCGGCTGCTCCTTGCGTGCGGGTGAGGTTGGCGGTGCGGACCTCTGGTGCTTGTGTGCATGGTGTGCGGTGAGATGCCTCGTGGTCTTTTGGATTTTCTTAGCACGGCTCGTTTTTATGTGTTTGCTCTTCCTTGCAGGCTTCGAAGCGGGGCGGCCAATCGAGGCCGATGCGTTTACGCTCCTCTCTAGATAGCGCGCGAATCGAGGTGTGGCGCAAGCGGTTTGGATTGCCTCCGAGCGTCGAGATTAAGATTCCAGGGGTGGAGGAGCGTGTTCAAAATCCGCCTACGGGTTACATAACACTCTCCGAGAGTTGCCTGAAGTCTGGATTCCGAATTCCTCCACCGGAGGAGGCTATTGAAATATTCCGGTTCTGCGGCGTCCCGATCACCCAGTTCACGCCTGCTGGAATGGCGAATATCATGGGGCTGGTGGTGCTTTTTCGGGAACACAGTACGCGCTTTTCACTTGAACTCTTCAAGGATTGGTGTGAGGCTACAACCGACTTGGGCGGACGGATTGAGGTGCGGAGCAACAAAAGTTGGTTCCACTTTGGCGAGAAGGCGGATTATCGCCACGGGAATACTCTTTATGGATATGTTCGGAATCGTTGGGAGCTACCCGAGCTTTGGAGGTCGCTTCCTGGACGCTGCCGCCGACTGACCGGTCGGGAGGACGAGTTCCTTCCTCTCCCCGGCTTCCCTGGCCGAGATGGGCTGTCAAAAGCTTTGTTCAGTGTGTACAACTGTGTGGAGGAGAGTCGGTTGCTTGCGGTGGGGCTTTCTTGGGATCCTGAGCGGGAGGCGGCGGTTCCCCTGGAGCGTGGGAAAAAGAGAAAGATTGTTTTCAGGAATGGAACTCCTAGCTCGGGCTCTGCTCCGCCGGAGCCCAGGAGTCACGATCATGAAGCTGGTCCGAGCCGCCGTCGGGGGGAGCCGATTGCTCCCGACCCGGAGGTCGAGATTCTGGCGTCCCCAACTGCTGAGCAGGTTGCGCAGGGAGACTTGCCGCCACCTCCCCCTCATCCGCCGTCGCGGCGAGTTTCCTCGTCCCTCCAGGCGATGACTTCTGCGGTAAGTCCATCTTTCCTTGTCTGGGTCTTGACTTGTCTCCGCCATTGTTGTTCGTGTTTCCTGATTGTTTCCTTCGTGTTGGCAGGCGAACGCTCTGACCAACGTTGCCCTCACGTGGAACGACTGCTATGTGGGCCTTAAGGACAGTTACATCTCTCTCCAGGAGGAGCTGAGCGTGATGAAGAGGGACTTATCCGCTTTACAGAAGAGGAGGGATCGCGATCTGTCCCGCATTAAGCAGCTGGAGGCGGACCTTTCTTCTTCCCAGTCCGAGGTTGAGAAGCTGCAGGAGGCGTATGGTGGAGATAAGGCGCTTGCCCAGGACGCGCTTCGTCAGCTATCCGAGGCCCAGGGGGAGATGTTTCGCATGGAGGGGGAGCTGGGCTTTCTTCGGAGCGAGGTGGAGCGGCTGTCGTCGGTCGAGCGCAGCCTTGAGGACGCTAAGGCGGCCGGAGTTGCCGAGTTCCGAGACTCTCTTGCTTTTGTCGAGGAGCGGTTCCAGATGGCGGAGGAGATCCGCGCCGAGGTCATGACGAAGGAGGTCGAGCCCCTGTTGGAGGACGAGCGTGAGGTCGCCTTCCAGCGCGGTATTCAGAAGACCCTTCGCCTGGTGGGGAAGAAGTTCGGGTGTGACACTGCTGGTCTTGGAGCGGGAGATCTTTCGGAGGATGAGTGCTCGGACGCGGCCGAGGATTGATACAGATCGCCCACTATTTTCTTGACCTCCGTGCTGTTGTTTGTTCGTGTGTCGTTCTGAGTTTTGTTCTGAGTTTTGTTTGTATGGTTGTCTGCTTCGCACGCAGCGTTGAGCTGACGCGGTTGTATCCTCTTATTGAGTTTGTCGTGTTTACTTCTTCGTACGATTCTGCTTATCTGATTGTTAGCACCTGCATAGTTTTGGTTGTTTTCAAGATGAGTTTTGCACGAGACGGAGCCCGCGGCTTTCAAATATATAACGAGTTAGTTTGCGCAAGTCTGTGCTTGCGGCTTTCTTGCACGAGTCTGTGCTCGCGGCTTTCAAATGAATACATATATAACGAGTTAGTTTGCGCAAGTCTGCGCTTGCGGCTTTCTTGCACGAGTCTGTGCTCGCGGCTTTAGTGCACGAGTCTGTGCTCGCGGCTTTTCGCGCGGTTCTGTGCCCGCGGCTTTGGTGCGCGAGTCTGTGCTCGCGGCTTTAGTGCACAAGCCTTTGCTCGCGACTTTTTGCGTGGTTCTGTGCCCGCGGCTTTGGTGCACGAGTCTGCGCTCGCGGCTTTGGCCGGTGAATAGCGGGGGTATTCAAACCGGGGGTGAACGCAGGGGGGGCAGGCCCCTACGACACCGGGACTCGACGGCGGAGGAGAAGGGCGAACCTTCAATCGACGGCGGTGCAGAGTCCCCGGGGCAGGGCCCCGAAGCGGTACCTGCAGTAGAATGGATTGAAGCAAGTAGGATTTTATTAGAAGATTAATACTGATACATTCGCAAATGCAGTCTTGCGATAAGTTTTCGATACAGGCTTTCGAGAAAATGGCGTCGAGCCTTGCTGGCGCTGCGTTTGCCCGAATCTTCGTAGTTGTTCAGCTTGGTGGGCAACGGCGGCCCGGGGATTGGTCTTCGCTGGCCGGCGTCTTTTTGCGGAAGGCCTCCAGGTATCCCAGCTGGATAAGGCGTTCGATTTCTTCTTTCAGTCGGGCGCATTGCTCCGTTTGGTGCCCTCGGCCCTTGTGGAAGTGGCAGAATTGAGACGAAGCTCCCTTGTGCAAGGAGAGCTTCCTAGGCCAGTGGATGAGTTCGCTATGACAGATCACGGACAATATATGCTCGCGTGGTGTGTTTAGCGGGGTGAAGTTCTGAAGGCCTTGATTTGCTAGCTCTCGGGAGCGGTCTGCTTGGTTCCGAGTGGGCAGTTCGGCTCCCTCGGGCTGCTGTTGCCGTCCCTTTCTCTTGCGGACTGAATCGTGGGGCGGCGAGTCTGTTAGTTTCTGAAGTTTTTCTTTTCCAGCTATCGCAGGAGCTGTTTGACCTTCTTGTGAACCCTGTATCTCGGCCCTTGATTTCGGCGACGGGTTGCTGCTGATCCAGGAGGGCCAAGGTGCGGTCGTGCTGAGACTATGCATTGCGCTCTTGATGGTATTTCCTTTGCTAGCCATGCGTCCTGACATTGAGACGTCGTGGTCCATGGCGTCCAGTAGGAGGCTCCCGAATATTGCGTCGTAGGGGGAGTCCGCTTTGGCGACAATGAATTGTACGTCGTACTGGATCGGTTCAGCATGTGCTCCTACTTGGACGGGGAGGGTGATGACGCCTATAGTGGGTATCGTGGTTCCATCTGGGAGCTCTGCTTTGCTAGCCCTAAGCTTGAGGTTCCCGCTTAGGAGCTTGAGCCGAACTATTGCTGCCAAGAACAGGACGTTGAAGGAGATGCGGTGGGTTATCAGCGCCTTCCTCAGCTCACAGGGAGGACTCCCTATGCTTGCATCCAAGATGAAATCCATCCATGCGCAGGGGCGCTCTTGGTGAAAATTTGGGCCGACTTTCTCTGATTGCACGCTCCGTTCCCCTTCTTCTAGGTGGGGTTGTTTGCTCGTACCGGGCTTATCGCCTTCCTGGATCTTTGCCGAGTAGGACTCGTGTTGCTTGATGAACAGTCGGGACAACTCGGAGAAACTATGGATCGCTCCGCTAGGCAGGGCTTGATACCAGTGGAGAGCGTCTCCATGCAGCGTTTTGGCGAAGATTTTGCAGCTAGCTGGGTCGGGAAGTCCGAGCTCCCGTGTTATTATCAGAAAACGATTAACGTGCTCATATGGATCTTCTGCCCCGTGGAATTCCTTGTCGTAAGGGAGCTTTAGCCATGACGGAACTGGGTACTCCAAGATTGACTTCGAGAGGGGTGATCGCCTTTGTTGGCGTTGGTCATTGCTCGAATCACGCCCTCCTGCCGGCGGGGCTGGTTTGCCTGCTGACTCCGGCCAAGGGGGCCGGATGGGTGCGGCAGTGAGCGCTCTCTTCGCCTGGCTTTCTGGAATCGAGGAGCTGTATGCATCGGACAGTTCAGGGGAGATGTCCGCTCTTGCTGGCTTCGAGGATTCCGGCGAAGGGGGGATTGCGCTCGGAAATCCTTTGCTTCGGATTTGGGAATCCATTCCCACAGACGGCGCCAAACTGTTGCGGAACGCTTAGGGCTCTTGGTAGACCGGTTCACTTGAACCGCCTTAGCTCGTGAGCAGGCTAAGCGCGCAAACAGTTAATTAGAGGTTCGTTGAGTACGCAGAGACTTTTTAACGTGGAAAACCCGGAAAGGGTAAAAAACCACGCGGCCGGAGCTGTGCCGACCAAACTTCACTATCTTCTGGAGGAGTTACAACTTGGAAGCTAGAATTCGAGCGCGACAGACCGCTGCTCGTTACAATATTTGGAGAAAGAGAGCTTCGAGGGTGACAGGCCACCTCACGAAAAAACTAAGTCCTTTTCCCCTCAAAGACTGCTAGTCGCCTTTCTGGAATTGAGAGGGCTGGTCGCCTTTCCCTTCTGAGAATTGCTCGTCGCCTTTCGGAATCGAGAAGGCTCGTCGACTTTCTCTTCTGAGAACTGCTTGTCGTCTTTCGGAATCGAGAAGGCTCGTCGTCTTTCTCTTCTGTGAACTGCTTGTCGCCTTTCGGAATCGAGAAGGCTAGTCGACTTTCTCTTCTGAGAACTGCTTGTCGCCTTTCGGAATCGAGAAGGCTCGTCGTCTTTCTCTTCTGAGAACTGCCTGTCGCCTTTCGGAATCGAGAAGGCTCGTCGTCTTTCTCTTCTGAGAACTGCTTGTCGCCTTTCGGAATCGAGAAGGCTAGTCGTCTTCCTGGAAGATGAAGATCTTCAATTCCCGAAGGAGATCTTCAAGTCCCGAAGGAGATCTTCAAGTGCCGAAGGAGAATTCCGCAAAAGTCTGCAAGGAGCTCTCCCGAGTCCAGAAGTCCAGGTCCCTTCAAATGAAGCCGTGGGGCTCCTTTTATAGTTTTTGTCGGGGGCGGCCCGGTAATTTTGCCGTTGGCAGTTTCCATAAATGCTCGATGGACGAATCATATTTTCCGGTTTTGGGCACACGGATCACCATTTTTCGTAAATGACCACCTTGCCCTTCGGGCAGCCTGGGCGGCTCGGGCAGTTCGGGCAGTTCTGTTGGAGGCGAAAAAGGCGACTAACTGTTCCTGAAAAGTGAGAAGCCTGAAACCCAAAATGTGAGAAGCCGGAAAGACAAAAAGTGAGAAGCCGGAAAGACAAAAAGTGAGAAGACTTCCCGACTGCGTTCAGAAACGTTCTAAGCGCGCGCTAGTGCTAAAATGTCCTAAGTGCGTGACGAATTGCGGATGCGTTCCGACGACAAGTGCGCCCGCGAGGGTTTCTCGCGAGCTCCCTCCCCTATTGGGGAAGACGGATAGGCGGGCGGCTGCACCCCGCGCGGAGGGAGGGGCGGGCGACCGCGCCTCGAGGGTGCGCAACGCGATCGTTCCTCAGGGGGGGGGGCGCGGTATGGGCGCGCCCTAGAGGGGGTGCGGGCCGAGCGCGCCTCGAGGAAAGGCGGCTTGGCCGCACCCCAAGGGGGTGCGGCCAAGGCCGCACCCCGTGGGGTGCGGCCAAGGCCGCACCCCGTGCGTGGGGTGCGGCCAAGGCCGCACCCCGTGCGTGGGGTGCGGCCAAGGCCGCACCCCGTGCGTGGGGTGCGGCCAAGGCCGCACCCCGTGCGTGGGGTGCGGCTAGGCCGCACCCCGCGCGGGGTGCGGCTAGGCCGCACCCCACTCGTGGGGTGCGGCTTGGCCGCACCCCGGCGGGGCGCGGCCGAGGCCGCACCCCGTGCGGGGTGCGGCTGGGCCGCCCCCCTCGTGGGGTGCGGCTGGGCCGCACCCCATATGCGTGGGGTGCGGTTCGGCCGCACCCCAAGGGGGTATGGCCAAGCTTGTGTCGGTTTTGCGCGTTTTATTCCTCCTGCCGAATTAGGAGGGGAAGAGTTTTTTGGAAACACCCGTTCTTGGAAATAATCCGTCTTTGGAAATAATCCGTTTTTGGAAATAATCCGTCTTTGGAAATTTCTTGCTGCCTTTTACGAACATCCCCGCTAGATACTTTTATAAATACTAGACTCTTATCATGAGTACCCATCAACGCTATAGCCTATAGACGAATGGCGCTATAGCCTATAGACGAATGACGCTATAGCCTATAGAAGAATTTCGGCTAGCTGGCAACACATGAAGTTTTTGGGTGTTACAAGGGGGGCCGGCCAGTCGGGGGGCGGGCGACCCAGCGAGCTTTGCGGCCACGCTGTCACGCTGCCAAGGCCGACCGGCTGCGCGGCTAGGCTGCCGCGCGCCATGGGCGCTCGGCCAAGGGCGGTCGGATGGCTGGCTTTGCGGCCTCGCGGCCGCGACTGGTGGTCGGTCGTGCGGCCTCGCGGCCGTGCGCCGTCGGCGCACAGCCAAGGCCGGCCGAGTGGCCAGCCTCACGGCCCCCGCGGCCATGAGCGGAAGGTGCGCGGCCAAGGCCGACCAGGGGGCTGGCCGTGCCCCGTGGGCGCGCGATCAACGGCGGCCGGCCACGGGGCCTTGCGGCCGCGCGGCCAAGGGAGGCCAACCGCCGGGGCTTGCGGTTCCACGTCGGCGGCGTGGCGGCGACTGGTTTGTGGGCCTCGGGCGGATAGAGGGGTGGTTTGAGCGCGGATCGCGTGCGGTGATCGCGCGCGTGGTGGTTTTCTTCTAAGTCCTCATTAAGATAGTGGGATCATGAAATTCCGGCTATTCTCAGCCCGAAATTTCTATATAATGAGGGTGTGCCCATCAAGAGTATATTATTATGATTGAGATCAAATATTATGTTAATATTAATTAACAACTAACAATATGGACAAGAAATTTGACACCAAAGTATAAGCAGTCTCTTACGATAGTAATTGATATACAAAGTACAATTAACAACTTATATTTAATATATATTTTTTGTTGCTTTATTTTTGCAAGGTAATGATATGGGCAGACCGTTTTTGGCTATTGGCAAATCAAAGATTTAAAAATCTTAGCATTTTTTTCTCCTTGTCATTTCCACTAAGGGCAGCCCGATCATTTCTCCTAACTGGAACCGATGAAATATGCTGTCGGTGACGAGCTTTTCGAGTTATTCTTCTGCTCAACAAAGATCTCACCCTCCATTCCCTATTCAGGTGCAGCCTTGGGGGACTCGCAGTCCATCACCACCTCGTTCCGAAAAGGAACGTACCAACTGGTATCAGAGGATTTGTTCCTCCGGCTGCCGCTGATTTCATGTCGATGCTCCCCGGGACCGCCGCATCACCCTTATCCTGGTGGTCTTTGATTGTCTCGATAAGTCATTCGACCGTCTGTACCAAAATATCGAAGTGCTCCCGCTCGCTATACCGCCTTAGCCGCCACCAACAACGCCAACGACGCAGCCGCCATCGCCGCCACCAATACCGCCGCCGCCAACGCCATCATCGCCGCGCCAACGCCATCGTCGCCTCCGGCAACGCCATCGTCGCCGCCTCCAACGTCATCGTCTTCGCCGCCAACTCCAACGCTATCGTCGCCAACGCCATCGTCGCCGCCCCAAACTCCGCCGTCGCCGTCCCAAACGCCATCGTCGCCGCCTTCAACGCCATCGTCGCTGCCATCAACGCCATCGTCACCGCCGCCAACGCCAATTTGATTTAACATTAAAAGTCTTGGTCTGACATTAACATTGAGATGTCATTAGCTAAAATAGTTTTGCCCATATGATCATCTTCTTTTTATCCGCATGCATTTGAGTAATAATCACATTAGTCCCGGAGTTTTCGATTCAATATCAAAATATTCCTTAAGCTTTTAGTTTATGTCAACGTAGTTCTTCAATTTATTATCCGGGAGTAAAAATAATTTTTAATTCTCGGGGTTTCGGTTTATTATATAAATAGTCATCGAAGTTTCAACTTGTGCCAAAATAGTCCTTCAATTGATCATCTGAATTTTTTTGTTGAGAAAAGAAAAGAGTAATATAGACATTTGAGATCACCGGCGGACCTATGCGCCTAGCTAGATTAAGACCGCGCGCGTATGTTTTTACAAAAAATTCTTGTCGGCAGAATTTGAGTAATAAAACATTGTGTTTATTACATTTCCGCATCCCCTCTCTACTTCCTCCTCCCGCACGCATAGAGGCTCTCCCGATGAGGCATCGAAGCAGTCTGGACTCATGCGGCTAGGAGGTGACATGCGAGACGCCGACACAACACATGCACTTTTACTTTGTAAAACGTCAAGCCTCTATTTTGCATCGAACATGAGCTGGAGGAGGGAGTAGAGAGAGGACGAGGAAATGTAATAAAATTGGTGTTATACTACCTTTATCCTACTATTCGACGACTTTTTGCAAATACACATCCGAGCAGTTTTAACCTAGGTCCGCAAATGACTGAAAATGTTTATATTGCCCTTTTAATGTCTCAAAAAAATCAACAAATGAAAAATTGAAGGACTACTTTGAAGCAAGTTAAAACTTCGAATCAAAATCTTGAGGACTAAAATAATTTTAGATGATAAGCTGAAGAACCCTGAAGGACTATTTTAATATTGAATCAAACTTTGAGGAGTAAATTGGTTTTACCCAATATTATTATATATTATATTTTATTAAATATAAATGTATTAAAAAGTCTGAACTGTCTTAGGTTTGGCTTTTCCTATTTTTTTGATCCACGTGTCGAAAGATGGAGGGGCCAGACGGTGATCGAGGCAGCTTGGAAATTCAGAGGTGCACCATAAGCGCATGTGAGCTTTCACTGATTGAAGGGACCACGATATTTATTTTTGGTGATTGTTATCCGCACTACAGTTTTAACTATCTGCACTTTTTTTTGTACGAGTTATTACGCGTCTTTTGGAAATATGTCTTGTACAAGCATTTTTAGGAAAAATGATCAGCACGAAAGTTGTAGATCTCATCGAGATCTATAACTTTCGTGTTGAACACTTTTCCTAAAAATGCACCCACAAGACTTATTGCCTCCCTGATTGAAATATGTGCATAACTATAGCGAATTTTTTGTTGTACATGCATTTTTAGGAAAAGTGTTCAACACGAAAGTTGTAGATCTCGACGAGATCTACAACTTTCGTTGAACATTTTTCCTAAGAATGCATGTACAAGACATATTTCCAAAAGGCGCGTAATAACTCATTCAAAAAGAGTGCGGATAGCCAAAACTGTAATGCGGATAACAATCACCTTATTTTTTTGGGAGAAAAAAAATGGTCCGACCCGAGTAATATTTTCGTTGTAAAATTATTTTTCTATGAAAATATATTACATATAATAAGCTAATTATATTAAATTAATTATAAATTTATTTATTTATTGGTTAAAATAATGTTATTGTATCATTTGTATAATTAATTATTAAAAAAACAATTCATCTAATGTATTTATGTAATTTATAACATGGATATTATATTAAGCGTTTGAACGTTGAGTGCAATATTTTGAACCTGTACCCATGCATGTCCAAATTAAGTATCTCTATATTAGTATTGTTACGGGTCGCTCGGGTGCTCTAGTAGACCGATTTAATGGAATCATCTTAGCTCGGAAACGAACCGAACGCGCGAACAGTCAATGAAATGAGTTAGTAAATAACAAGATAATTTTTAACGTGAAAAATCCGGAAATGATGAAAAACCACGCGGTCAAGATTGTGCTGACCAAACTCCAATTCTTCTGGGGTGTTACAGATTGAAATTAAGAACTCGAGCGCAATATGCCGCTGCTCGTTACAATGATAGAGAGAGAGAACTACGAGGTCGCTGCTCAAAATATTGCACTCAATTACAGTCATTTGAGTGCAATATTTTGAGCATGTGCCCATGCATGTCCATAGTATCTCTACATTAGTATGTCTAACACGATATTTTTGTATAATTTTTACATTATGTATGATGTATAATTTTTATATATGCTAAGATGTCTAACACTCATACATTATCGGCTTTCTTCCGCTCCGATTCCGTTGCGATGTCCCCGACTCCGACGGCATGGATCGAGTTGTGAGCTCGCCCGCAGGGACGTCGATCTTCATAATGGCGAGGACAGAGCAGAGATCGCGGCGAAATCAGATGACTATTTGCACACGGTAGTACAAATCTCCTCTTCGAAGTACTCTTCATGCGTTAGGTTTATTAATAGCATATATATATATAAAGAGAGAGAGAGAGAGAGAGAGTTCAAAAGATTTGAACTATTTGCTCACGAGCCTTAAAACTTAGAGCTTTTAGGCTGTACCCAACAAAATATGTACTTGATGGGTCCCACAAGTTTTTTGGACAGGTTGGAATTAGCCTGAGTGAGCTCATGTCGTTTTAGACGTTAGTTCTTTTTAGAGAGTTGATATTAGCAGTCCGAGAAATATTTGCATCCCAAAAATTGTAAAAATTCTAATTATATTCGTAGTCTAATTCTTGCTAATCGCACCCCATCAAATAATCTCCTCTCTATCTCTCTCCCGTTGTCTAAATCCTAGACGTAGTTCTATCGGTCGCATCGTTTTTTCCTCTCTTAGATATTCACCTTCGAAAAATAAAGAAATTATCGAGCTAAAATATCAAAAAAATAGTCATTTTTTTGGTTAGAGAAAGATTTGCATGTCATTTAACTTGGTTTGGAGTTAATTCCTCTATGCATGTCATTTAACTTGTTTTCCTGTTGGGTTTTTAAATTGTTTTATTCTTTAAGATTTTTTCCTAGGTTTCTAGTACTTAATAAATCAGCAAATGTTTCCCTTATTTGGGTTGGTAGTGGGGTGCAAATATAATTTTGGACTACAAATAAAATTTATACACTACGAATAACAATGGACTGCGAATAGCCAGTTCCGGACTGCTAATATCAACCATCATAATTTAAAGGCCTAGTGAGAGAAAGAACAACACATGGATAGAAAGAGAGGAGTTTAAGATTGAACTGAAGTCCGTCGGAAACGATAAATACGACAATGACACGTCAAGCGCATATCTATCTATAATAGAAAATCCAAAGCCCGTGTAAAGTTCTTCTACTCGATGTGGGATTATAACATTCAGAATGTCAGAGGAATATTGATCGTAAATGGTGTTGTTATAAGCAAATCACATTTGACTATTATCGAATCATTGTTTTTGCAAATGAGTATTATCAATTTTTTTTTGTTACAAGTAAATCATGAAAAAAAATGATTTTTTTTGCTAAATATACTGCTAAGTTCTGAAGCGACAATTAAACAGAACGGAAAACAATCTCATATTCTTTATCGGTAGGCGGTAGCGGAAAAACGAGCAGAAACCTCTGAGTAAAACTACAAGCAGTCCGAAGAGAAACCATCTCCCCTCAAGAGACTCTCTGGATTTGAGAGAAGAAGGTCCCAAGCAGAAAAAAGGGCAGAAAAGCCGAGCCAATCAGCGAGGCGACTTGGTCAAATCGGTCTTGAACTATCGAGCAAACCTCAGGCTAGCGAAAAGGAGGAAACACCTGGTGGCAGAAATTGCGAAGGAGGTAGGTCTCGATCAGGCTCCGAGCAGAGGAGTCAACAAGAGTGTGAATGGTTTGCTAATAGATATTTCTTTGGAGAAAAAAAAAAGTACTTACAAAAATTTGAACGGTGTTTATTTTGGTTTGCGTATAGATATTTTTGATTTGCTTATCACAACACTCAACATAAATAAAGATGATTGTTATACGTAAAGCAGTTTTGGCTATCCGCACTCTATTTGTATGAATTATATATGCGTCTTTTGGAAATACATTTTGTACAAAATGTATTTTTCAAAGGCCCGTATATAACTCATACAAATAGAGTGCGGATAGCCAAAACTCACCTAAATAAATATACATATCTTGGTTTTCTAAAAAGTTAGAGATAGAGAGAGAGAGGGTGTAATTAAAAAACAATACGCATGGCTGGTGAAGGATTCCCCTCACATGCCAATTAACTAATTAATTAAATAAAGTATTAATTAAAGTAGTTAATGACGTAATCACGGCAGCTACAGCAGCATCCTTATCTCGGACACCCCTTCCTCCTGTTTCCCAACCTCCAACTCTCCAACACTCCGCTACGGCCATTAAATTAGATTAGGCGTAGCCGCTCCTAATCCCGAGGTCTACTGTGTGTGATTACGATCAATTACGTCGCGTTGGGCCCCGCATTAATAATTAATTAACCTCTAATCTCTCATCGGAGCTGGCCGCGATTTGAAAAGTCGGCCACTTGCATGGATTCGCGGGCTAGCACGCCGGTCGATGCGTGCGTGGCGCTTTTTCAATTTCAGAACCACGCTGTCAAAAATGGCAAGCTACCATGCTTTATTATTATTATTATTATTAATTATAATCTCCAGATTATTATTCCGCTGGAGGCTATTTATTAATCAGACCTTAATTATTAAATTAAACTCTTTTAAGAATTTAGATATGCGGAGGATATTTCAGTAATATTAATTATCCTCGAGTACGATGCCGGATTAAATTTGGAGCGCTATCATTAGTTGTTCACGACGAGTCCTTATATCACGAGTTGTTATACGCAATCGCACCCTTAAGGAAATGATGAGGAGCATGATGAGTAGGACGAATCTTCCTGAGTTTTTGTGGGGTGAGGCGCTTAAGACTGCAGTGTATATCCTCAATAGAGTACCTTCAAAGTCAGTACCCAAAACACCATTCGAGTTGTGGACTGGTAGGCGACCCATCCATAATCATTTGCGTGTCTGGGGTTGTCCTGCAGAAGTCCGCCTTTATAATCCATCGGAGAGTAAAATTGCTCTCAGGTCTTGTCGTTGCTACTTCATAGGTTACCCAGATCATTCGAAGGGATTTAAGTTTTATTCCCCTCTAGGAGGATCCAGAATAGTAGAGTCACAAACAACCAAATTCTTGGAATTAGATGTTGCTGACGAACTGAGTTGCTCTCACCCAGTTAGTGAAGTCGAGGAAATTGTGCCCATTAATCTATCTGTGCCTTTATTGGAGAACTTGGTGGTGCCTGAACCTAGGATAGAACCTGTAGAGGAAGTGGAGCCGGTTTTACCACCGATTCCAGTTGAGATTCCTCCACAGATTCAGGAGGATCATCCGCCTGCTAGGAGATCCATTAGGCAAAGAAGGCCAGCGATTTCCTCTGACTATGAGGTTTACTTGGGTGAGAGTGATTTTGACATTGGTCATGTGGTTGACCCGGTGACATTCAATGAGGCTGTCTCTGGACCTCAGACTGATCTGTGGTGGGAAGCGATGAAAGACGAGATGGAGTCTATGAAGCTGAATAAAGTTTGGGAGTTAGTTGAGTTACCTAAAAGTTGCAAACCCATTGGTTCTAAATGGGTATTTAAGACCAAAAAGGACTCCAAAGGGAAGATCGAGCGGTTTAAGGCCAGACTGGTTGCCAAGAGATTTATACAGAGAGAAGGTATCGATTACAACGAGACCTTTTCCCTTGATTCCTCTAAAGACTCTTTCAGATTAATAATGGCGCTTGTAGCTCATTATGATTTGGAGTTACACCAGATGGATGTTAAGACCGCATTCTTGAATGACGATCTTGCCGAAGAAGTTTATATGGTGCAGCCCGAGGGATTCAAGTCCGGTCATAGTGATCAACTTGTATGTAAGCTTAACAAGTCCCTATATGGTCTGAAGCAGGCTTCGAGACAGTGGTATTTGAAATTCGATGAGGTAGTCACTTCATTTGGTTTTGAAGAGAACAAGGTAGACCGTTGCATATATCTCAAGATCAGTGGGAGTAAATTCATCTTCTTAATTTTATATGTAGATGACATTTTACTTGCGAGCAGTGATTTGGCATTATTGCATGAATCTAAGCAATTTTTGTCAAAACACTTTGATATGAAGGATCTTGGAGAAGCATCTTTCGTCCTAGGGATTGAGATCATTAGGGATCGATCTCACCATACATTAGCACTCTCTCAAAGAGCCTATATAGAGCGTGTACTTGAGAGATTTAGCATGCTCGATTGTAAGCCTGGTGACGTGCCTGTGATTAAGGGTGATAAACTTAGCTTGTCACAATGCCCCAGGAACGACACTGAGAGAGAGTCCATGAAGGACATTTCTTATGCTAGTGCGGTAGGCAGTTTGATGTATGCTCAGGTCTGTACCAGACCGGACATTGCCTTCGCAGTAGGACTTCTAGGCAGATATCAGTCGAACCCAGGGCTTTGTCATTGGGTGGCTGCCAAGAAGGTCCTAAGGTATCTGAAGGGGACGAAAGATTTTAAGTTGGTCTACCATAAGGTTCAGAATCTCGAATTGGTGGGGTATACAGACTCTGATTTTGCTGGGTGTGAGGATGATAGAAAGTCTACTTCGGGTTATGTATTTAAGTTTGCTGGCGGAGCCGTTTCATGGAAGAGTGTCAAACAGACACTCATTACATCATCCACCATGCACGCAGAGTTCGTCGCTCTTTTTGGAGCTTCTACTCATGCTGTGTGGCTCAAACACTTCATTACTGAGCTAAGGGTCGTCGATTCTATAGAAGGACCCATCCGGTTGTACTGTGATAACATTTCTGCAGTTTTGTTCTCAATGAACAATAAAAGTATGACAGGGTCCAAACATATGGAAATTAAGTTTCTGACCGTTAAGGAAATGGTTAAGAAAGGTGACATTACGGTGGAGCATATAGGAACAGATGACATGGTAGCCGATCCACTTACTAAGGGACTTCGCCCCAACGTGTTTCAAAAACATGTCTGCATTATGGGGCTCAAGGAGTCGATTGATATGCTAGATTAGTGGGAGGCTACGTGAAGCTCCAATTCATCCATCTGTTATTTAATTAAGCACTTTGTATGTAATAGTTTGATATCAAACATTAAGAAAATTTTCATGTTGAGTATCGTTAAGTAGCGATACTCATAATGCGTTGTGATATATCACACTTCATTCAAAAGACTCGGATGAGTGTCAGTCTGAGCATAAGGCTTATGGGCACTTCATTTATTTTCATTAAGCCTTTGTATGTCCATTATGACACATTAAGTGAATTCTTAAGAAAGTGACATACGTGTTCTTTTGAGCACATAAAGAATTTCTCAAAGCATGGTTTAGTGCATTCATTCGAGAAATTGGTTGACCGCCAAACTAGGATAACAATTACATGTGCGCACATTCTTCATAATGTTATCCTAAATTCTAATCGCGCTTTGTCCATGTCAATTGAATCTGGAAGCTACTGTGACCATGGAAGGTCCCGTGTCGCTCAATGATGCGGTTGCCGCCATGATTCGGAGTGAAGGATTTGGTTGGACCGGATTGACGTGAGAGTAGACTCTTAATGTCGTGTTCGCTAGTGGTACCCTTAAGTCTAGTGAAGATTTCATATGGAACGTCATGAGGTACGGTGGATCCAAGTCCAAGTGGGAGAATGTTAGAAATTTTCCGTGAGGTGGACTAGGTTCGCCGAGACGTCCCAATGAAATCGTGCGCAAAAATTAGAGCCTATTCAGACTCTCACGAGCGTGCGTTAATTCAGTCGCGCGAACGATCGAAGCCTGTGATAGGTGGGCCAGATCGTCTCGTAACTTTATTGCGTGAATCGGTCTCGCTCTTGGCACGTTACGTTTTTTGCATGAGGAAATTACTCCTAATTAATTGTAGGATTAATTTCATTAGGAGCTATGGGGATTCATTAACTCCATTATTTGGTAACTCTTAAAGAGAGACTTTCCTATTAAAGTCTAAATTTTTTTTCCTCCATGTAACTCGCGGTTGTGAACAAGGGTGACTCTCGGTTCTCCTATTTTCCTTGTGTAACTGTAGCCAGGGCAAGGGATTCTCTGATCTTCTTCATCCAGGTTCTCTTGTCCCGACACCGTCGATAACAGCACACGACGCCGACGATCACATGAGAAACCGCCGGCCCTAGTCTCTTTCGTCCTCGTCGCCGGCGAACGACCTCGGCAATAGTGAATAGGAGAAGTGGCGGTATTCTGTAGAGAAGCCCGATCACGCCGTTTTTCTGATGCAGGCCGTGGACGAGGAACAGGGCATAAACCTGGAGAGCTGGATCTAGATCGATCTATTCCTTGATAAATCAAAGGCTTCAGAGAATCATTTAGACACGTTTATATGCAAGTGGATTTTTCGGGCGCAACGGATTTCATTAAGAACAACACATCTCAGTTATTGCGAATATCTGCAATCATGAAGCATGAGCAGGAATCCAAGAACGGTACAAATTAAGCTTCCGCTCTTCAGTTATTTCACCGTTCTATTTAGTTTTACAATATTTGCGTGCTTCTCAATTTTGCGTTCTCAATTAAGAAATATTGCCTGCGTTATTAAAAATTCCACTTGAGATAAATATTTTTGAGTAAGAACGATTCTCGTGTATTGTGTTGTCACTGCATTCAGTAAAATCAATTATCCTTAATTTTCGATAATACAATTTCGTAGCGACACGCACCTTTAGTTTTTATCAACACAGTAATGTTATAAGCACGTTGGGGCGAATTTCGTAGCGGCACGCTGCTTATAACATTACTGTGTTGATAAAAACTAAAGGTGCGTGTCGCTACGAAATTGTATTATCGAAAATTAAGGATAATTGATTTTACTGAATGCAGTGTCAACACAATACACGAGGATCGTTCTTACTCAAAAATATTTATCTCAAGTGGAATTTTTAATAACGCAGGCAATATTTCTTAATTGAGAACGCAAAATTGAGAAGCACGCAAATATTGTAAAACTAAATAGAACGGTGAAATAACTGAAGAGCGGAAGCTTAATTTGTACCGTTCTTGGATTCCTGCTCATGCTTCATGATTGCAGATATTCGCAATAACTGAGATGTGTTGTTCTTAATGAAATCCGTTGCGCCCGAAAAATCCACTTGCATATAAACGTGTCTAAATGATTCTCTGAAGCCTTTGATTTATCAAGGAATAGATCGATCTAGATCCAGCTCTCCAGGTTTATGCCCTGTCCCTCGTCCACGACCTGCATCAGAAAAACGGCGTGATCGGGCTTCTCTACAGAATACCGCCACTTCTCCTATTCACTATTGCCGAGGTCGTTCGCCGGCGACGAGGACGAAAGAGACTAGGGCCGGCGGTTTCTCCTGTGATCGTCGGCGTCGTGTGCTGCTATCGACGGTGTCGGGACAAGAGAACCTGGATGAAGAAGATCGGAGAATCCCTTGCCCTGGCTACAGTTACACAAGGAAAATAGGAGAACCGAGAGTCACCCTTGTTCACAGCCGCGAGTTACATGGAGGAAAAAAAATTTATACTTTAATAGGAAAGTCTCTCTTTAGGAGTTACCAAATAATGGAGTTAATGAATCCCCATAGCTCCTAATGAAATTAATCCTACAATTAATTAGAAGTAGTTTCCTCATGCAAAAAACGTAACGTGCCAAGAGCGAGACCGATTCACGCAATAAAGTTACGAGACGATCTGGCCCACCTATCACAGGCTTCGATCGTTCGCGCGACTGAATTAACGCACGCTCGTGAGAGTCTGAATAGGCTCTAATTTTTGCGCACGATTTCATCGGGACGTCTCGGCGAACCTAGTCCACCTCACGGAAAATTTCTAACATTCTCCCACTTGGACTTGGATCCACCGTACCTCATGACGTTCCATATGAAATCTTCACTAGACTTAAGGGTACCACTAGCGAACGCGACATTAAGAGCCTACTCTCACGTCAATCCGGTCCAACCAAATCCTTCACTCCGAATCATGGCGGCAACCGCATCATTGAGCGACACGGGACCTTCCATGGTCACAATAGCTTCCAGATTCAATTGACATGGACAAAGCGCGGTTAGAATTTAGGATAACATTATGAAGAATGTGCGCACATGTAATTGTTATCCTAGTTTGGCGGTCAACCAATTTCTCGAATGAATGCACTAAACCATGCTTTGAGAAATTCTTTATGTGCTCAAAAGAACACGTATGTCACTTTCTTAAGAATTCACTTAATGTGTCATAATGGACATACAAAGGCTTAATGAAAATAAATGAAGTGCCCATAAGGCTTAATGAAAATAAATGAAACATGTGCGTAGCTATAGTGATTTTTTGGAAATACGCATTGTACATATATTTTTAGGAAAAGTGTTCAACACAAAAGTTATAGATCTCGAATAGATCTACAACTTTCGTGTTGAACGCTTTTCTTAAAATTGCATGTACAAGACGTATTTCCAAAAGGTGCATAATAACTCATACAAATAGAGTGCGGATAGCCAAAACTGCGGATATCATATCAGCGCCCAAATATTAATGTACGGGGAACACATAAATTCTCTTTAATTATCAATTTATTAATATAATTTTATTTCTTTATTTTATTATTTATAAGGATGAAAGAGCATTTGAAGTGAATCCCAACTGCGATGCACATGTTTAAAAAATTTATTGTGGAGTGCTCGTACTGTCATGATTATTTAACTTTAATAATATTCATTCACATGATTCTGTCACATGTATTTTATAATCATTCAAATTTACTCTGCAAAAACTAGATATTCTAGGCTCCTATTATTATATTATTTAACTATATTATTATATTAATTCAACTTCCTTAAATTAACATGCAACAGGCACATTAAATGCAATAATATAATAATAATAATATCAAAACAATTAAAATAAATAAATAAAGTCTTAATTTCCATCCAAAATACAATGCTAATTAGTCCTTAAATTTAGCCATAATTTATGCCTTGTTTTAAGCTAGATAGACTGGAATTTGTGTATATATATAATACAGGTGGCAACCATCCATATATTCCAAGAATATTTAATTTAATCTTTAATTTTTAATTTCAGGGTTAGCATAAAGACTAGAGGGCCCTCCCCTCTCCATTTAGACCATTATTTAAACGGAAGGGCATTTCTGTCCTTATCATTGGTGATCCATTTTTTTTAATTAGCTTAGTCACCCTCACCACACAGGCTAATTAATAAGATTAATTTGATGCTTAGGGACTAAGGAGGGGCCTCGGGGAGATTAACAAAATCATTAACGTTGCTTAATTATTATTTTAATTACACTGATCGAACGGCTGGGATGGATGAGGGGCGGGGTTAAGATGATCACCCGGCGAAACGTGTGCTTTAAGATTCCCGCTTCTTTCCACGCTTTGCTCAGATTCTTGTGCCGGTGCTCTTTGTTAATCACATCCATCTCCCTAATTAAACTTTCAGGGTTTATTTTAATTTATTTGCAGCTTTTTGACGTGGCATATTTCACATGGCACCTCTACAATTAATTATTATTATTATATATTATTATTATATATTATTATTATTATATATTATTATATGTTAGAGAGAGAACAATTTTTAGCTGTGAAGATACGGATTTTTTTA
This sequence comes from Dactylorhiza incarnata, assembly GCA_033032865.1. NCBI lineage: Eukaryota > Viridiplantae > Streptophyta > Magnoliopsida > Asparagales > Orchidaceae > Dactylorhiza > Dactylorhiza incarnata. The sequence goes on along the minus strand of JAWHQI010000347.1, from coordinate 704,726 downwards.
ATATTTAGAATAAGTTTTGTTGATTTTTGTTAGTGGCTGTGGAAGTATATTACTTTAACAATATGATGGTCTAAAGCGTAATTGAGAATATTAGTATTTAAAGAGAGCTTAAATGTGTTATTTATTTGATATAATCATCATTTGTATTAATAAGAGTTAATTTTTGACTTCTATTACTAGCAGGTGCACATTTAGGGCTTGGAAAATGGACTTTGATGCGAGGCTCGCTCGATCCTTCAGCGTGATCGGGAACGGAATTCAGCTGCCCAACTGCGTGGGGTCACCCGGTCCCGTGGCACTGGTGAAGTTACCCCAAGTTGTTATCTACATGATTTTTGTTACGCTATACTATGTGGGAGATGTGGAAGGCTAGAAATGCGCCGGTCTTTGAAAGATTTGTTCAACGGGGCTGCACTCAAGAAGGGTGTCACTACTGTCTTGGAAGACCCTGACGGGTTGGTTGGTGCGAGACAAACTTCGATGGACTTGTAAATGTACTGGGGTTCGGGATGGGGTGGGGCTGGTTGGATTTTGAGGGACCGTGCATCAGGGTTTTGTCATTCTTGCTAGGGTGCCATTCAGATGTCGATCGGTTCCTACCACCGAACTCTGGATTGTGTGGGAGGGCTTAGACGCGCTATCCCCAGGCTTAGTGAAGGTCAGTTGATGATTCGGGAGGACTCCTCGACAACAATTCAGTGGATCCAATGTGCCTTTTTCTATGGTGATGCTCGTGCTGGCCAGGTGGAGGATGTCCTATCTAGTCGACGCCGATATTGGGCATTAGTATAGAGTAGTTAACATAGTTGCTGATTGTGTGGCGAGAGAGTTTGTTAATCTTGAATGGAATGTCCTTTATACCAAAAAAAATGCTATAAACATGTTGTTTACTCACTATAGATAAATGATGGCATTCGAGGCTCGCGTAAGCCGCTCTAATACATTTAGAGGTGTGCGCGCTGCAGTTTTTGTTGAGGCTCCGCTCAAGATAGTCCACAATACCTCATCAAATGTGGAATGAGTATTTATAGTATCTCCAACGTAGAGCAATTCCCTAGTGACACGGAACCCATTAGGTCGTTCCGAGTCGGTCCTGACACGCGCGGACATATTAATAATAATAATAGAACTAACAATCTCCTCCTATGTCCGCGGTATACCGACGTTGGAAAAGGGTTGGTGTGTGTAGTGTTCAACCAGTTCGACTCATTACACAACCGTGTCCACAAGTACCTGTTATAATATATTGGACTGAAAGAAACAAGAGTATGTATGCACGCATAAGCATAGAACATAGACTAAGCAGCATCACATCAGAATCCAAGTACAGTCAAAGAGATAGGTACCAGAAGACCTAATGTCTCATGACTAACAAGGTGTAGGAAATAGTCCAAACAAAACAGGTAAAGAGAGCTAAACAGTGCTCTAAGACAGAGAAAGAAAACCAAACAGATACTCTAGAAACCATCATCCAGCAGATCATCTTTTTCAGGACCCCAGTCTGCATGTGCTCCTCCTGCATCAGCATTTTCTGTAATTTCCAACTGAGAACTTCATTTAGAATGAATTCAACAATGAAAAATATACATGTATCTAGTTCTGTATATAAAAATGTAGTACTTTAATTATGCTCAGAGGATATAGGTAGAGTATTTCAGGTTTAACCGCAGAATCTAATAACTGTTTCCAAACGAAACGATTTCAGACTTCTGGACAACGCAGCTATATTTGTGTTCCTATGTGTGATATCCTGGTTACTGTTCTTCTAGGGTTAATTGGAACTCATCAAATGTGGAATGGAACCAATCAACAGGAGAAGGTCCAAAACAAGTTAGATCGTGTTATCAAATGTGGAATAACACTCTCCTCCAAGTTAAGGAAGACGAATCTGGATGAGGTTGTTATCATCAAATGTGGAATGAAACAACCAACCAGAAATTCGTACTCAGCAACCAAAACATCAACGGAGCACAATATGCTAGATTTGACAAAGGAAGGAATCAAAACATTCGGACTTAGACTGGTTTCAAACCGCTCTGAGTCCCATTTCCCCCACTGTTTTGATTGAACGGTCACGGGGCATTCCTTTCGTCAATGGATCAGCTAGATTATCCTTCGATCGCACATCGACCAAAGTAATAATGCCTTGTTCTTTAAGATAATTCAGTAGGGCGTGTCTCAGTCGTACATGTCGTCTCTTAGTGTTAAAGAGGACATTCTTCACAACTTGGACTGCTGCCTGATTATCACAGAACAGGCTTAAAGAATTGATTTGAACTCTGGACAAGGGAATGTCTAAGATCAAATTTCTGATCCAGTCTGCCTCTTCACCAGCTGAAGCTAAGGCAAATAACTCGGCTTTCATAGACGACAAAGCTATGCATGTCTGTCTCTTGGACTTCCAAGTAACTGCAGCGCCACCCAATGTGAATATAAATTCACTTGTGGACTTGCTGTTTGAAACTTCTGAACACCAGGAGGCATCAGAGTAACCTTCCAAAGTAGGAGGGTGACCAGTATAGTACAGAGCGTGGTCTTTAGTACCTTTGAGATACTTCATCAGCCTATCTAGGGCATCCCAATGCTCTTTGCCTGGACTACTGGTAAAGCGACTTAGCATGCTTACGGAGAAAGCAATGTCAGGTCTAGTGCAGCTTGTGGCGTACATGAGACTTCCAATGATCTTAGAGTACTTGACTTGGTCAACGCTTGTTCCTTCATTCAGACTCAGCTTGACATTTGGATCAGTGGGTGTTTCAACAGGCCTACAATCTTTATAACCCCAGGTATTAAGAATCTGCTCTATGTAGTGAGCTTGACTCAGAGTGACACATCCCTTGTCTACTCTTACTTTCATACCTAGTAGGGTATCAACGGGACCAAGGTCCTTCATATCAAACGCTTTGGCGAGAGCGGACTTAATATCCCTCATGACAGCTAGGTCTGACCCCAGGATCAACATGTCATCCACATATAGGCATATGATGACTGTTTGGTTTGACATCGAGCGGTAATAGAGACACTTGTCTGAGAGACTGGACTGAAATCCAAAGCTCTTTACCACTTGATCAAACTTCATGTGCCACATCTTAGGTGCTTGTTTAAGCCCATAGATAGATTTATCGAGTTTGCACACTTTATCCTTTAGATCTGTATGGACATAACCTTCAGGTTGTGCCATGTAGATCTCTTCATTTAGTTCTCCATTCAAAAAAGCTGTTTTCACGTCCATCTGATGGACGATGAAATTCTCGATGGAGGCTAAAGCTAGAAGAATTCTAATGGTAGATAGGTGACACACAGGTGAATAGACATCAAAATAGTCGATTCCCCCTTGTTGTTTATAACCCTTAGCTACTAGACGTGCTTTGTATCTGGCTATAGACCCATCACTATGTAGTTTCTTCTTCAGTACCCACTTGCATCCCAGGACTTTAGCTCCTTTCGGTAGGTCCACTAGATGCAAGGTATTGTTTTGTAGCAGCGAGTTCATCTCATCGTCGATAGCTTCTGCCCACATTAACGCATCTCTCGATCTCATCGCTTCCTGGTAGGAAAATGGATCATCCTCTAAGTGGTAGGTGACGAAGTTCTCACCAAAATCCTTAGGGATTCTATCTCTTGTAGATACTCTAAGAGGAACAGGTTCGACCTCTAGAGGTTGGGGAGCAGTGCCAGAGGGGCCAGCTTCGGGTTCTACCGTAGACTCTGAGATCATGTCAGTAGATCCAGGAACGGTCAGGCCATGATCTTTGATAAATTTATGCTCAAAGAAGATAGCATCTCTAGACTCTATCACTGAATTAGTGGATAGATCCAGAAATCGGTCAGCTGCACTGTCTTCTGCACTGACTAGATAGACACAGGTTGTCGTTCTAGGTCCCACCTTAGGTCTTTTAAGGTCTTGTATACGCACATAGGCGATACAGCCCCAGGTCTTAAGAGTGTCATATCTACAAGGATGGTCGTGCCACAGCTCATAAGGAGTAGAACTGAGCTTTGAGTGGGGCACTCTATTCAGAATGTGATTTGCAGTAATAACTGCTTCCCCCCAGAAGGAATTGGGCATGCCAGCGGTCAGGAGCATAGAATTTAACATTTCTGTCAAAGTTCTATTCTTACGCTCAGCGACTCCATTTGATTGGGGTGAGTAAGGAGCTGTAGTTTCAAGGATTATACCCTCAGTGGCACAAAACTCCCTAAACCCAGTTGCAGTGTATTCTCCTCCTCGATCACTTCTAAGTCTCTTAATCTTCAGATTTAACTGGTTTTCTACCCGAGATTTGAAGATTTTGAAGGTCTCGAATGTCTCGTCTTTCGATTTCAATAGGTAGACATAACAAAATCTGAAGAAATCGTCAATGAAGGTAATTAGATACTTCCTTCCCCCTCTAGTGGCATGACTCCGAAAGTCACAGAGGTCGGAATGAATCAATTCCAAAAGTTGTGTGCTCCTAGAAACGGTCTTGAAAGGGTTTCTAGTTATTTTAGTCTGGGCACAAACCTCGCACCTATCAAATCGAATAGAGAAATCTAACGGAATGTTGTGACTCTTAGCTAGATCGCGCATCTTCTTGTAGTGAACGTGTCCAAGTCTATTGTGAAGTAGCTTTGGATCTAACAGAGACGAACTCACTTGATTTATGCACTCGTTTTCTAGACTTAGTCTATACATTCCATTGATTAAGTAAGCGCAACCAAAATAATGTAAATTAACAGACAGTGTTATTCTACCGCTAATGGTTGTGAAGGACATTCCGGACTTATCTAACAGGCTCATAGAAATTAAATTTTTGATTAAATTAGGAACTAATTTAACATTTTACAAAAATAAAATTTTACCTGAAGAGAGGACGAGCTTTGCCGTCCCAGCATGAGTGACGACTGTCTCTCCTCCATTGCAGTTCTCAACTCTGTCTCGGATTGCTCTGACCTCTGAGAGAAGACCTCTGTCATTTGTGACATGACAGGTAGCACCACTGTCCAGCCACCACTCAGAAGACGCACTGCGGTGATTGCTCCCGATCATAGCCACAAAGGACTTGAGATCAGAAGTATCGACCACCAGATTTACAGTATTCTGTTTGGGAGGCAGCTTGCTCAAAATTAGACTCGCAAATTGATTATCGACCGTTTCAGACTGTTCGTCTTTTAGCTTGTGACGCATAATTCCTAGTTCTAGGAACTGAGAGTGAGCGTTCACGCGGTCCCAAATCTCTTTCGCGGTCTTACATGCTCTGTAGGTCAAGGCAAGGCGAGAATTTAGGGAATTTAGAAGGTAATTCCTGCAAAAATTCTCGTCTTTACTCCACTGATATTCATCCACATCCTCACGGGTAGTGGCGAAGTCGCTAAGAACGGTGTAGAAAATTCCACGTTCTTCCATTTCTAGTTGGACATACTGTTTCCAACTGAGGAAATCAGTGGCGCCGAAAGACTGCAAATTAGCGACGTCGAGCGTGCTTTTCATCGCCATTGCACTAGATTTAAACAGAAATAAATTCTAGAACAAGTAAAACTGAAACAGTTCACCTGATTCGCGCGAAGACGACCGGGAAACTTCGGATCCAATCCAGTAATAAATTTGTATGTGTGCTCCTCCTCTCCGACTGAGCACGGTCGTTGAAGACAGGATCCAACAAAAGCTCCACAGATTATATGGAGTTTCCAACCTTCTAGATCAGAGAACGACGGGGAAGTGGCTGTCGGATCTTCAACTTCCTTTTTTTTTATTATGCAGAACCAGGCACAAGTATTCCTTCCTCTGGATCAGAAAAGATGGATGGTTTCAGATCTGCAACCAAGAAATTGCCACAAGTGACCAGAAAAAAATGATCTCTCCAGCGGCGACAGGCTCGCAGAAAACGAAACCAGACCCCGGCGAGATCCCAGTGGTTGATCGCCGGCGCAGAGACAAGTCGCGGACAACAAGAACCCTTGGATTGCTGGACTTTCTCCTTCTGAACGACTGCTTCCAACAGTACCTTTTTCGGCAATATTCCAGTCAAAACAAGAGATGGACTGAAGTCCTCTACGACCTCTGGACTAGCAACAATGACTCCACCTTATCTTTCAGATCTGCGGCAAGAAAGGAGTGCGATCTGGAATGGTCTGCGATGCTCTAAACGAGAGCTTATGGATCTCCTTTAGAGCAGACCTGCGCGACTTTGGAGAGAACGGCGATCGGCAGGGATTCCGAAACAGGAAACGACGCAGTAGATGAACTCCAAGCCGAGATCGGGAAAAAGGCTTCTCACAGGAACTACTTCCCCTTTTCCGATCTGCAGTAGATGGACTCCAGGCCGAGATCTCCTTTGCGATCTTCCTTGCGGTCGACGAACAGGAGAGTCGCGAATAACCGGGAGACGGAACCCGCAATCTTCCTTCTTACCTGTAAATCTTCACGATCGGCAAAAAGGAACAGGAATCGTGAACGATAGCGGCGGAAAATCGCAGGAAAACCGGAGACGGGGAAGCGGACGGGAACAAGAGCGAAACCCTAATTCCTATCTTGAGAATGTTGAGGCTCCGCTCAAGATAGTCCACAATACCTCATCAAATGTGGAATGAGTATTTATAGTATCTCCAGCGTAGAGCAATTCCCTAGTGACACGGAACCCATTAGGTCGTTCCGAGTCGGTCCTGACACGCGCGGACATATTAATAATAATAGAACTAACAGTTTTGGCCCAAACCGCACCGCAAGGGCGCGGTTTTGGCCCGAGCAAAACCACACCACATCAAAATTATGCGTAGTGGTTTTATATATTACCCTTAATAAAACACCCAATCCTATAACCTATAAATCATAATCTTGCTGAGTTTTTGCTTAATATAAAATGTGATATTTTTTATATTTATAAAAATTTCAAAGTACGCAAAATAGTCGGTGTTTGCGGTTTTTAAGATTCGAAAACCGCACCGCATCGTACGGTTTATAAAATTATTTATATAATATAAAAAATAAATAATCAATGTGAATGTGAAGGGATACACATTATAGTGCAAGTCAAGTAATCTCTCAGCTCATTTTAATATGCAATATTAATTGTAAGGTTGAGATTCCGAACACTCTAAAATAGATTCTTCATTTATTATATATTAAAAGTATTAGTTTATTTATTTTGTATAAATATCTAAGTTATAAACATATAACAGTACTAATCATGATAATATCTTCTGCTAGATTGACAAGGGCTTAATTAATTGCATTTTTTAGAAGAAATTAAATATGCACCTAGATTTTAAAACGTAATTATAACTGATGGGTACTCATGATAGGAGTCTAGTATTTATAAAAGTATCTAGCGGGGATGTCCGTAAAAGGCAGCAAGATATTTCCAAAGGCGGATAATTTCCAAAGGCGGATAATTTCCAAAGGCGGATAATTTCCAAAGGCGGATTATTTCCAAGAACGGGTGTTTCCAAAAACTCTTCCCCTCCTAATTCGGCAGGAGGAATAAAACGCGTAAAACCGACGCAAGCTTGGCCGTACCCCCTTGGGGTGCGGCCGAACCGCACCCCACGCATATGGGGTGCGGCCCAGCCGCACCCCACGAGGGGGGCGGCCCAGCCACACCCCGCGCGGGGTGCGGCCTCGGCCGCGCCCCACCGGGGTGCGGCCAAGCCGCACCCCACGAATGGGGTGCGGCCTAGGCCGCACCCCGCGCGGGGTGCGGCCTAGCCGCACCCCGCATGGGGTGCGGCCTTGGCCGCACCCCACGCATAGGGTGCGGCCTTGGCCGCACCCCCTTGGGGTGCGGCCTTGGCCGCACCCCACGCATGGGGTGCGGCCTTGGCCGCACCCCCTTGGGGTGCGGCCTTGGCCGCACCCCCTTGGGGTGCGGCCTTGGCCGCACCCCCTTGGGGTGCGGCCAAGCCGCCTTTCCTCGAGGCGTGCTCGGCCCGCACCCCCTCTAGGGCGCGCCCATGCCGCGCCCCCCCCCGAGGAGCGATCGCGTTGCGCACCCTCAAGGCGCGGTCGCCCGCCCCTCCCTCCGCGTAGGGTGCAGCCGCCCGCCTATCCGCCTTCCCCCATAGGGGAGGGAGCTCGCAAGAAACCCTCGCAGGCGCACTTGTCGTCAGAACGCATCCGCAATTCGTCACGCACTCAGGACGTTTTAGCACTAGCGCGCGCTTAGAACGTCTCTAAGCGCGGTCAGGAAGTGTTCTCACTTTTTGTCTTTCCGGCTTCTCACTTTTTGTCTTTCCGGCTTCTCACATTTTGGGTTTCAGGCTTCTCACTTTTCAGGAACAGTTAGTCGCCTTTTTCGCCTCCAACAGAACTGCCCGAACTGCCCGAGCCGCCCAAGCTGCCCGAAGGGCAAGGTGGTCATTTACGAAAAATGGCGATCCGTGTGCCCAAAACCGGAAAATATGATTCGTCCACTGAGCATTTATGGAAACTGCCAACGGCAAAATTACCGGGCCGCCCCCGACAAAAACTATAAAAGGAGCCCCATGGCTTCATTTGAAAGGACCTTGACTTCTGGACTCGGGAGAGCTCCTTGCAGACTTTTGCGGAATTCTCCTTCGGGACTTGAAGATCTCCTTCGGGACTTGAAGATCTCCTTCGGGACTTGAAGATTCTCATCTTCCAGGAAGACGACGAGCCTTCTCGATTCCGAAAGGCGACAAGCAGTTCTCAGAAGAGAAAGACGACGAGCCTTCTCGATTCCGAAAGGCGACAAGCAGTTCTCAGAAGAGAAAGACGACGAGCCTTCTCGATTCCGAAAGGCGACAAGCAGTTCTCAGAAGAGAAAGACGACGAGCCTTCTCGATTCCGAAAGGCGACGAGCAATTCTCAGAAGGGAAAGGCGACCAGCCTTCTCAACTCCGGAAAGGCGACTAGCAGTCTTTGAGGGGAAAAGGACTTAGTTTTTTCGTGAGGTGGCCTGTCACCCTCGAAGCTCTCTTTCTCCATATATTGTAACGAGCAGCGGTCTGTCGCGCTCGAGTTCTAGCTTCCAAGTTGTAACTCCTCCAGAAGATAGTGAAGTTTGGTCGGCACAGCTCCGGCCGCGTGGTTTTTTACCCTTTCCGGGTTTTCCACGTTAAAAAGTCTCTGCGTACTCAACGAACCTCTGATTAACTGTTTGCGCGCTTAGCCTGCTCACGAGCTAAGGCGGTTCAAGTGAACCGGTCTACCAAGAGCCCTAAGCGTTCCGCAACAGTTTGGCGCCGTCTGTGGGAATGGATTCCCAAATCCGAAGCAAAGGATTCCCGAGCGCAATCCCCCCTTCGCCGGAATCCTCGAAGCCAGCAAAAGTGGACATCTCCCCTGAACTGTCCGACGCATACAGCTCCTCGATTCCAGAAAACCAGGCAAAGAGAGCGCTCACTGCCGCACCCATCCGGCCCCCTCGGCCGGAGTCAGCAGGCAAACCGGCCCCGCCGGCAGGAGGGCATGATTCAAGCAATGACCAACGCCAACAAAGGCGATCACCCCTCTCGAAGTCAATCTTGGAGTACCCAGTTCCGTCATGGCTAAAGCTCCCTTACGACAAGGAATTCCACGGGGCAGAAGATCCATATGAGCACGTTAATCGTTTTCTGATAATAACACGGGAGCTCGGACTTCCCGACCCAGCTAGCTGCAAAATCTTCGCCAAAACGCTGCACGGAGACGCTCTCCACTGGTATCAAGCCCTGCCTAGCGGAGCGATCCATAGTTTCTCTGAGTTCTCCCGACTGTTCATCAAGCAACACGAGTCCTACTCGGCAAAGACCCAGAAAGGCGATAAGCCCGGTGCGAGCAAACAACCCCACCTAGAAGAAGGGGAACGGAGCGGGCAATCAGAGAAAGTCGGCCCAAATTTTCACCAAGAGCGCCCCTGCGCATGGATGGATTTCATCTTGGATGCAAGCATAGGGAGTCCCCCCTGTGAGCTGGGGAAGGCGCTGATAACCCACCGCATCTCCTTCAACGTCCTGTTCTTGGCAGCAATAGTTCGGCTCAAGCTCCTAAGCGGGAACCTCAAGCTTAGGGCTAGCAAAGCAGAGCTCCCAGATGGAACCACGATACCCACTATAGGCGTCATCACCCTCCCCGTCCAAGTAGGAGCACGTGCTGAACCGATCCAGTATGACGTACAATTCATTGTCGCCCAAGCGGACTCCCCCTACGACGCAATATTCGGGAGCCTCCTACTAGACGCCATGGACCACGACGTCTCAATGTCAGGACGCATGGCTAGCAAAGGAAATACCATCAAGAGCGCAATGCATAGTCTCAGCACGACCGCACCTTGGCCCTCCTGGATCAGCAGCAACCCGTCGCTGAAATCAAGGGCCGAGATACAGGGTTCACGAGAAGGTCAAACAGCTCCTGCGATAGCTGGAAAAGAAAAACTTCAGAAACTAACAGACTCGCCGCCCCACGATTCAGTCCGCAAGAGAAAGGGACGGCAACAGCAGCCCGAGGAAGCCGAACTGCCCACTCGGAACCAAGCAGACCGCTCCCGAGAGCTAGCAAATCAAGGCCTTCAGAACTTCACCCCGCTAAACACACCACGCGAGCATATATTGTCCGTAATCTGTCATAGCGAACTCATCCACTGGCCTAGGAAGCTCTCCTTGCACAAGGGAGCTTCGTCTCAATTCTGCCACTTCCACAAGGGCCGAGGGCACCAGACGGAGCAATGCGCCCGACTGAAAGAAGAAATCGAACGCCTTATCCAGCTGGGATACCTGGAGGCCTTCCGCAAAAAGACGCCGGCCAGCGAAGACCAATCTCCGGGCCGCCGTTGCCCACCAAGCTGAACAACTACGAAGATTCGGGCAAACGCAGCGCCAGCAAGGCTCGACGCCACCTTCTCGAAAGCCTGTATCAAAAATTTATCGCAAGACTGCATTTGCGAATGTATCAGTATTAATCTTCTAATAAAATCCTACTTGCTTCAATCCATTCTACTGCAGGTACCGCTTCGGGGCCCTGTCCCGAGGACTCTGCACCGCCGTCGATTGAAGGTTCGCCCTTCTCCTCCGCCGTCGAGTCCCGGTGTCGTAGGGGCCTGCCCCCCCTGCGTTCACCCCCGGTTTGAATACCCCCGCTATTCACCGGCCAAAGCCGCGAGCGCAGACTCGTGCACCAAAGCCGCGGGCACAGAACCGCGCAAAAAGTCGCGAGCAAAGGCTTGTGCACTAAAGCCGCGAGCACAGACTCGTGCACCAAAGCCGCGGGCACAGAACCGCGCGAAAAGCCGCGAGCACAGACTCGTGCACCAAAGCCGCGGGCACAGAACCGCGCGAAAAGCCGCAAGCACAGACTTGCGCAAACTAACTCGTTATATATGTATTCATTTGAAAGCCGCGAGCACAGACTCGTGCAAGAAAGCCGCAAGCACAGACTTGCGCAAACTAACTTGTTATATATTTGAAAGCCGCGGGCTTCGTCTCGTGCAAAACTCATCTTGAAAACAACCAAAACTATGCAGGTGCTAACAATCAGATAAGCAGAATCGTACGAAGAAGTAAACACGACAAACTCAATAAGAGGATACAACCGCGTCAGCTCAACGCTGCGTGCGAAGCAGACAACCATACAAACAAAACTCAGAACGAAACTCAGGACGACACACGAACAAACAACAGCACGGAGGTCAAGAAAATAGTGGGCGATCTGTATCAATCCTCGGCCGCGTCCGAGCACTCATCCTCCGAAAGATCTCCCGCTCCAAGACCAGCAGTGTCACACCCGAACTTCTTCCCCACCAAGCGAAGGGTCTTCTGAATACCGCGCTGGAAGGCGACCTCACGCTCGTCCTCCAACAGGGGCTCGACCTCCTTCGTCATAACCTCGGCGCGGATCTCCTCCGCCATCTGGAACCGCTCCTCGACGAAAGCAAGAGAGTCTCGGAACTCGGCAACTCCGGCCGCCTTAGCGTCCTCAAGGCTGCGCTCGACCGACGACAGCCGCTCCACCTCGCTCCGAAGAAAGCCCAGCTCCCCCTCCATGCGAAACATCTCCCCCTGGGCCTCGGATAGCTGACGAAGCGCGTCCTGGGCAAGCGCCTTATCTCCACCATACGCCTCCTGCAGCTTCTCAACCTCGGACTGGGAAGAAGAAAGGTCCGCCTCCAGCTGCTTAATACGGGACAGATCGCGATCTCTCCTCTTCTGTAAAGCGGATATGTCCCTCTTCATCACGCTCAGCTCCTCCTGGAGAGAGATGTAACTATCCTTAAGGCCCACATAGCAGTCGTTCCACGTAAGGGCAACGTTGGTCAGAACGTTCGCCTGCCAACACGAAGGAAACAATCAGGAAACATGAACAACAATGGCAGAGACAAGTCAAGACCCAGACAAGGAAAGATGGACTTACCGCAGAAGTCATCGCCTGGAGGGACGAGGAAACTCGCCGCGACGGCGGATGAGGGGGAGGTGGCGGCAAGTCTCCCTGCGCAACCTGCTCAGCAGTTGGGGACGCCAGAATCTCGACCTCCGGGTCGGGAGCAATCGGCTCCCCCCGACGACGGCTCGGACCAGCTTCATGATCGTGGCTCCTAGGCTCCGGCGGAGCAGAGCCCGAACTAGGAGTTCCATTCCTGAAGACAATCTTTCTCCTTTTCCCACGCTCCAGGGGAACCGCAGCCTCCCGCTCAGGGTCCCAAGAAAGCCCCACCGCAAGCAACCGACTCTCCTCCACACAGTTGTACACACTGAACAAAGCTTTTGACAGCCCATCTCGACCAGGGAAGCCGGGGAGAGGAAGGAACTCGTCCTCCCGACCGGTCAGTCGGCGGCAGCGTCCAGGAAGCGACCTCCAAAGCTCGGGCAGCTCCCAACGATTCCGAACATATCCATAAAGGGTATTCCCGTGGCGATAATCCGCCTTCTCGCCAAAGTGGAACCAACTTTTGTTGCTCCGCACCTCAATCCGTCCGCCCAAGTCGGTTGTAGCCTCACACCAATCCTTGAAAAGTTCAAGTGAAAAGCGCGTACTGTGTTCCCGAAAAAGCACCACCAGCCCCATGATGTTCGCCATTCCAGCAGGCGTGAACTGGGTGATCGGGACGCCGCAGAACCGGAATATTTCAATAGCCTCCTCCGGTGGAGGAATTCGGAATCCAGACTTCAGGCAACTCTCGGAGAGTGTTATGTAACCCGTAGGAGGATTTTGAACACGCTCCTCCACCCCTGGAATCTTAATCTCGACGCTCGGAGGCAATCCAAACCGCTTGCGCCACACCTCGATTCGCGCGCTATCTAGAGAGGAGCGTAAACGCATCGGCCTCGATTGGCCGCCCCGCTTCGAAGCCTGCAAGGAAGAGCAAACACATAAAAACGAGCCGTGCTAGAAAATCCAAAAGACCACGAGGCATCTCACCGCACACCATGCACGCAAGCACCAGAGGTCCGCACCGCCAACCTCACCCGCACGCAGGGAGCAGCCGCGCGTAAAGGCACAGTCCGCACGCAGGCGCCCACGCGCACCGACCGCACGAATGCACCCGCGCGCGGGAGCGCGCAGCGCGGCACCTGCGCGCGGACCCTTGCGCGGCGCCTGCGCGCGGGAGCGCGCAACGCGGCACCGCGCGCTCGGATGGGCAGCGCGGCGCCCGCGCGCACGGGCGCGCGGGCACCCGCGCGCACGGGCGCACGGGCGCGCGGCACCCGCGCGCGGGAGCGCGCAACGCGGCGCCCGCGCGCAAGGGGCCGCACGCGCCCGGGCGCGCGGCACCCGCGCGGCGGGCGCGCGGCACTCGCGCACGCGGGCGCGCGGCACCCGCGCGGCGCCCGCGCGCGCACGCGCGGGCGCGAGGCACCCGCGCGCGCGGGCGCGCGACACCCGCGCGCAGGAGCGCGCACCGCGGCGCCCACGCGCGTGGGGCCGCACGCGCGCGCGGGGGCACGCTCGCGCCAGCCGGGCGCCCCGCCGCCGGCTCCGCCCGCGCGCGGTCCCCCCTGGGCATCACCTTTCCTGCCGCTCCGGCCGCTCGCACACCGCTCACCGCGCCCCCTCATCCGCCGCCGGCCGTTTGATTTCCCCGCTCCTTTTTTCAAAAAGTTAAAGGCAAAATCTACTTACCCCAACCATTGTTCGACGCCAAACCGATTCCAACACGCAAACGTTTAAAAAAACCCTCGCACTCCTTCTCAAGTTCTGGACTCCGACGGTTTTGGGGGGCTTATGATGGGTACTCATGATAGGAGTCTAGTATTTATAAAAGTATCTAGCGGGGATGTCCGTAAAAGGCAGCAAGATATTTCCAAAGGCGGATAATTTCCAAAGGCGGATAATTTCCAAAGGCGGATAATTTCCAAAGGCGGATTATTTCCAAGAACGGGTGTTTCCAAAAACTCTTCCCCTCCTAATTCGGCAGGAGGAATAAAACGCGTAAAACCGACGCAAGCTTGGCCGTACCCCCTTGGGGTGCGGCCGAACCGCACCCCACGCATATGGGGTGCGGCCCAGCCGCACCCCACGAGGGGGGCGGCCCAGCCACACCCCGCGCGGGGTGCGGCCTCGGCCGCGCCCCACCGGGGTGCGGCCAAGCCGCACCCCACGAATGGGGTGCGGCCTAGGCCGCACCCCGCGCGGGGTGCGGCCTAGCCGCACCCCGCATGGGGTGCGGCCTAGCCGCACCCCGCATGGGGTGCGGCCTTGGCCGCACCCCACGCATAGGGTGCGGCCTTGGCCGCACCCCCTTGGGGTGCGGCCTTGGCCGCACCCCCTTGGGGTGCGGCCTTGGCCGCACCCCACGCATGGGGTGCGGCCTTGGCCGCACCCCCTTGGGGTGCGGCCTTGGCCGCACCCCCTTGGGGTGCGGCCTTGGCCGCACCCCCTTGGGGTGCGGCCAAGCCGCCTTTCCTCGAGGCGTGCTCGGCCCGCACCCCCTCTAGGGCGCGCCCATGCCGCGCCCCCCCCCCCGAGGAGCGATCGCGTTGCGCACCCTCAAGGCGCGGTCGCCCGCCCCTCCCTCCGCGCAGGGTGCAGCCGCCCGCCTATCCGCCTTCCCCCATAGGGGAGGGAGCTCGCAAGAAACCCTCGCAGGCGCACTTGTCGTCAGAACGCATCCGCAATTCGTCACGCACTCAGGACGTTTTAGCACTAGCGCGCGCTTAGAACGTCTCTAAGCGCGGTCAGGAAGTGTTCTCACTTTTTGTCTTTCCGGCTTCTCACTTTTTGTCTTTCCGGCTTCTCACATTTTGGGTTTCAGGCTTCTCACTTTTCAGGAACAGTTAGTCGCCTTTTTCGCCTCCAACAGAACTGCCCGAACTGCCCGAGCCGCCCAAGCTGCCCGAAGGGCAAGGTGGTCATTTACGAAAAATGGCGATCCGTGTGCCCAAAACCGGAAAATATGATTCGTCCACTGAGCATTTATGGAAACTGCCAACGGCAAAATTACCGGGCCGCCCCCGACAAAAACTATAAAAGGAGCCCCATGGCTTCATTTGAAAGGACCTTGACTTCTGGACTCGGGAGAGCTCCTTGCAGACTTTTGCGGAATTCTCCTTCGGGACTTGAAGATCTCCTTCGGGACTTGAAGATCTCCTTCGGGACTTGAAGATTCTCATCTTCCAGGAAGACGACGAGCCTTCTCGATTCCGAAAGGCGACAAGCAGTTCTCAGAAGAGAAAGACGACGAGCCTTCTCGATTCCGAAAGGCGACAAGCAGTTCTCAGAAGAGAAAGACGACGAGCCTTCTCGATTCCGAAAGGCGACAAGCAGTTCTCAGAAGAGAAAGACGACGAGCCTTCTCGATTCCGAAAGGCGACGAGCAATTCTCAGAAGGGAAAGGCGACCAGCCTTCTCAACTCCGGAAAGGCGACTAGCAGTCTTTGAGGGGAAAAGGACTTAGTTTTTTCGTGAGGTGGCCTGTCACCCTCGAAGCTCTCTTTCTCCATATATTGTAACGAGCAGCGGTCTGTCGCGCTCGAGTTCTAGCTTCCAAGTTGTAACTCCTCCAGAAGATAGTGAAGTTTGGTCGGCACAGCTCCGGCCGCGTGGTTTTTTACCCTTTCCGGGTTTTCCACGTTAAAAAGTCTCTGCGTACTCAACGAACCTCTGATTAACTGTTTGCGCGCTTAGCCTGCTCACGAGCTAAGGCGGTTCAAGTGAACCGGTCTACCAAGAGCCCTAAGCGTTCCGCAACAATAACGTCCAAATTAATATACAACGTTAATATATTAAGGTCAAGAAAATCTCATATGAAAGATATTTAATTAAAAAAAATCTTGCTGATTTACCTAAAATGATGATATTTTCACCTCTAAAAATAAGGCGATTGATATACGCACACCGGAAACCACTATTCGCACACCAATTTTTATGAGTTATTACGCGCCTTTTGAAAATACGCCTTGTACATGCATTTTTAGGAAAAATGTTCAACACGAAAATTGTAGATCTCGTCGAGATCTACAAATTTCGTGTTGAACACTTTTCCTAAAAATGGATGTACAAGGCGTATTTTAAAAAATTCACTATAGTTACGATCATGGAGACAATACGCCTTGTGCGTGCATTTTTAGGAAAAATGTTCAACACGAAAGTTATAGATCTAGACGAGATCTACAATTTTCGTGTTGAACACTTTTCCTAAAAATGCATGCACAGGACGTATTTTCAAAAGGCGCATAATAACTCATAGAAATTGGTGTGCGAATAACGGTTTTGGGTGTGCGTATTTTCACCTCTAAAAATAATCAAAGAGGGACAATAGAAGTGAGGTCAGGTTACACGATGGCTCCGTTTGGCGCGGAGTTTTTGCTCCGATTGAGTTGGGACAAAAACTCCATCATAGAATGTATGGCATGACAACGATTACGATAACCACTGTATTTATAACAACAAGATTACAGATATAAACTCAAACTAATTTAAATTAAATCCCACAAATCTCTTCACCTGATTTAAGCAACTAGCTTCATAAAAGATGATGATAGAATGAAAAAGAAATTCAAATTCCTGCCATTAATTACAAAAAGGTTTAAACATACAAGAACACAACCTTCCACCAGATAGAGTCGATAGTTGTTCACAGGGCAAAGTAATGAAAGAATAACTGCTCGCTAAGCTTACATTTCGCTAGTGTATTCAGGAGGCCTTCAGTTCAAATAATGAAAGAAAAAAAATCTCAGGCAAAGTATACATAAACTCCTCCCCGGGCCATAGACTAGCAGGAGCTTTTACCTCGAAATCCCAATGTGAGTTCCAAATCGTCGGCTCCGATATCATGAATCCTCTCCCCCTCCCATGGCTTAACCGTCCGGCTCCCAAACTCAAACTCCGCCACGACTCGACTCCTCTCGAGCATCCCTCCTCGAGCCATATTGAGCTCTCGCGCGGCAGCCGTTGGGCTGATCAAATTGAATGTCGGCGAAGAGGGCGCGGTATTTTGGAACCCGACCCACCGTGCGGAATCAAGGGTGGAGGCGTCGGACTCGTCGCATTCAGGTATTGTAGCCGGGTGGGGCTGGCGGCGGGCGCGGGTGGGGCTGGCTGGGGCCGAGGCGGCGAACATAGGGTGATTACAGGTGGTGTAGTCCCAGTTCGGCTTCTGGAGCTTAAGCGGCCTGGAGGAGGTCGGGGAGGAGAGGGGAGGGGTCACGGGAGCGCTATTAGAGATGCGGAAGGGAGGGAGGGCGGAGAGGTTTTGGAGAAAGGGGAGAAGATGCGAGGGATTGATGGTCGGGGGATCGAAATTCTCGAGCCTGGAAGGGCTAGGGAAAGAAGACGATGCGGGTGTCGAGTTGTAGGAAGGGATGGGGCTGGGGAATGAGGAAGACAGGGGGCTTATATTAGTGGACGGGGCTCCTCCCGTTGTACTTTCAAATGGCGGTAAAGGTGGCTTGAAGTCCTGCCATGGAAAGAGAAGGAAAACAAAACTTCAGACTTTGAATAATGCAGCATTCAATATATATGAGTGAATAGTTTGGATGAATGTGTCATGTAATTTAAAAGGCCACATTTTTCTAAAGAAAGTCATTAACAGCATTTGAGAAAAACAGATGACAATCCTACATAATTCATACTATATGAAGGAGAATATCTATGCATATTTATTAAAGTCAGCCACCTTTTCTTCTGTTATGATAAGTTCTATGGTAGAAGTGGCCTTTGAAGGGGATTCGTGGTCTGTTTTGATGTCGTATATTCAGTTTTACTAAGTCGGGTTCATGATAAGAATTCTTACAGAATGCACCCACATGGACCAGAGTCTGAGAGACATGGCTCCTAGAGGAGGGAAAGTCCTAAATATATAAAGAGTCTTTCGTTCTGCTTTGATTGTTGCGGTTTTCTGATTGGAGTGACAATATTTGTACTCTACTTATTTGATTATAGTAAAACCTTCTTTGACTCCTGCAGATGTAGGTTGTTCTTCGCGGAACCATATAAACCTTGTATTATTGTGTGCAAAGTTGCTCTTATTTGCTGCGTCTTACTCTTTTCTCCTCAAATTTTGCTTGCTGTTCTATCTAACCCAAGTTTACTAAATCCTTCTCAACGCTGCTTTAGCAGTACAAGCAGGAGGAATTTTAAAATGAAATCCATGAACATTACATCATCTTAGATATATAAACATTATTTTTGTTGAGATGTGAAGAATATTATCTTAAAATAAGATAATAACTACTTCTAAATTAGATTAGAGTTTCTATGTGGAGTTTGAGGAGTTCAGATAAAAATATCATATAACTTGGTGGCCGCAATAAGTAGAACAATAAAGATTGTTTATTAATGGAAAAGAGAAAAATCAAAGATTATTAGGGATTGTTATAAGTTCTTGCATGTTAGAAATATTAATAAAATGAGTGTGGTTGTGATAGTGGTGGGCAAAGAGTCAAAAAAATTTAATGAGTGAATAAGATTAGAGATTAAGTGATTGCTATTAAGTTAAATATCAAATAGAATATTACAAATGTATTTAGTGCTTATGTTCCTTGGTTTAGAATAGAAGAAGAATTAAAAGATCAATTTTGAGAAGAGACGGATGTCTTGCTATACCACATACTCGTGGAAGAAATGATAATTATGAATGGTAACTTAAATGGCATATAAGTTCTAGCTTCCGAACTAGCTATCGAGTAAGTATGTCAACCTATTAGAATGACAATGATAGGTGTTAGAGTAATAGTCAGAGGGAGAACTGCAGTGCATTCCTTGTATTAGAAGCCACCACCTGGGCATAGTGGGCGCTATGCCGCTAACGGGATATTAAGGGGTTCCTTTAATGTAAATAGTTTATTGTATCATTTACTTTTATCTTATTAAGCACGCCTAGCTTTTCTATATAAGGTGGCCTATGTATTAGTTGAAGGGCATCTATCATCTATCTTGTACTTCGGAGTTTGTTATGACCTTCCGATTGCAAGCGAGCGTGCGGTCTTAAAAGGAAAAGTCTTAGAGAGGATCATCTCGCCCCTTCCTTGACCCAGCCTTCCCAAAGGCAGAGGATACAACAGGAGCCCAACACGACTGAGAGAGGAAGAAGGGAGTCTTGCTCAGCCGTAGACCGAATTTGAGAAGATGAGGGGGGAGATTAAGAGGAGATATTTAGGGTTTAAATCCTCGTCGCCGTCCAGGCGATCGTCAACTTCTAGCCAAAAAAACACTTGCACCTGTGTTCGACTGTATATGGGTCATCGCAGTTAAAACAAAGCTCTTGTACATGTCATTCTACTATCTCCGCTCGTGACAGGAGTTTGATGGTTGTGTGTGGTGATGGTGGTGGTGGGGGGGGGGGGGGGGGGCACTGAATTCCTTTCCCTTGGGTGTAATGGAAAAGACACTGGGATGAAAAGAAGAGGTGTCCTACTAACTGAATTCGTTCCCACCATGGCGGGTGCTATATACGAGTTGTCCACGGGGAGTTTCTCACAAATAAGGGCTAGGCTCATGGTTGTGTTGAGGTCCCGCGGGGCTAAGAATTCGACATTGATACACAACTAATCATGTAGGCTAGTAGTGAAGATAAACACTTAATGTTCCGGTAGTAATGAAGGGACACACAATAGTTGTTAAGTTTCGAGGGCATTAAACGCGCAGAGGAAATACACGAAACCCTACAAGATCCATGCGAAACTAACTAATCAAGAAATCTAAGTTATACCTGCAAAGAAATAGTGAAATCCGATTTTGATTCGGAGGAGTTTGTCGAAGATCAAAGACAGAAAACTATTTGCATCTCTATCGATATCCACGCGAACACCTGTAGCTCCGACACAGTCCGTCTAACGGACTCGCGGAAGGAGATTGTCCGTCTATGATACGAAGTATTATCTTCGTTTCTACAGAGATTGCTTCTGTTTTCTCTTCTCTGCAAGTCCCTTAGAGAAAGCCAATGTAAAGAGTAACTTCTAGTTTCAAAAACTACAATGTCTTTTTATATATCATTAGAGTGTTTTGAAAACAATAAATAAGGAGTAATTGATATGCACAATTCGGTCATTTGATTCCAAAAACACACGGTTCAATTACAACTTCAAATTTTGAAAAATCGCGCGGTTTGGTTTGGTTCACGGTTTTTAATGCTAAACCAAACCGAAAGAAAACATATATATGTCTATATATTACAATATAATTTTTTAAATATCTATAATACCATATAATTTATATATATATATTTTTAAATTCATTTCTTCTCTTAGATTATATTTCAGAATTTAAATAAGATGTGAACAAACAACTGCGGGTCTTAGATTATTAAAGGAGCAAACATTTTTTTTAATTGTGTATAACAATTGTTTTGTATGAAAAATATTCTCTAAAAATTATGTTTCTGTTTTTTAAACCACCGAAACCAAACCGAACAATGTTCGGTTCACTTCCAATGGTTTACAGAGTTTGGTTCGGTTCTTGATTTCTAGAACCAAGTAGTGGTGGTTCAATTTGCAGTTTTGCTCAAAAACTGAACCGTTACCACTACAACAAAAATGTAAATTAGAAACAAAAATTAGGAAGACATTATAATTTGTTGGTAATTTGCAACAAATTTAGCTACATATATACTTTTTATCTTTTGATACAAGATTAGCAACAAATATTTTTGTTGAAGATTTAGAATCAAATTTATTTGTTGCAAAATATCACTTGATAGTTAGGAAGGAAATATTTTGTGTTCACATTCCTTGGTGATTTATCACCCCCTAGATATATGGAGGGAAAATAAAATTTTCCCCCCAATTTTTTAGTTAGTTCTTATTTTTATAATTATATATTTCTTTTCCCTCACTCCCTCCCCCTCTCAGCACATTTTTGTTCCCGCACCCTCCTCCCATCGCCCTCCTCCCGTCGCCCTCCTTCCGCCGTCGTTCTTCGTCGCACTCCTTCCGACCGGCCACTCCAAGCCACGTATTCCCATCGCCCTACTCCAGTCGCCCTACTCCAATCGCCGCTTCTCCCGTTGCTCTGCTCGCAACCCTAGAAGAGCAGCCCAGCTAGCCCGAAGAAACCCTCCAGTGCCGCCATTCTCAGGTGGACGATCTCCCAAGGAAATATTTGTTGATGCGTGCACTCCATTGCTAGGTTTGATTTCTCCTTTTCACCACTTCCAATTTCATCTGAATGCCCCTATTTGTTGATATATGCTTCAACATTTTTCTTCATGGACACCACACAAGATCATCACTCTCTAGGACATTTTTTGTAGCAAAATCATCAAGATGTCATAGTATATATATTGATCTTAATCCAGAATATACTACTAGGTTAATCCCCAGACATTGATGTTTATAAGCTTAATTTTGGATTTTCCTTCTATCACTATGAAATTGAAAGCACGGGATGTATAGAAGACCAAATCTACTGTCTTTAATTTGTAGATTTTATTTATTAGTTGTAGTTACCTCACTCTTTATTCACTCACATGTCTCAGCCTTTTATGGCATGTGCGAGTTTCATAACTTGAGTCAACAATAGCTTCCACTGTGTTGGCGTTTGAAGTAACAATAGCTTCCAAATATTGTTATATTAGGTCAAAATGCAATTTTTGTATCCGCCGCCGTGCCAAATGGACCCTAAATCTACTAAAAAAAGGTATCAAGAAGTTGTTCAACCATATATTGTCTGGACTCGTCCCAAATTAATTCTTGATAATAAACATTTCATAAGCCATTCATAATTTCACATATAAAGTGGATTTTATATATTTTTATGACACTGATAGATAATGTATATTACAACTCTCCCTGTAGGAGAGATGCATAGTCATATGAAAATGAGAGAAGGGTCATACCATTGTGTCCTTGCATATGTACTTAGCAATTCCTAATACCTTATGAATGGTAACACTTTTGACTTCCCTTACTAATAAGACTTGAATCGTGCTTTAGTTTTAAACCATGCTACAACTTCATGATATGTTTCATTATGCTAGTTGTTTCTCATAGATTGATTGAGCAAGCATGTGCAAAGCTATAATGGACTACTTTCAGTAGAGATGCTATATTTGGATATATTTACTTATATATATATACATATATATATATATATAGAGAGAGAGAGAGAGAGAGAGAGAGTGGAGTAGGACAGTGGAGTAGGACAGCGGAATGTTCAGAGGAAAACCACTGCTAATGCTGGTGGCTTGAAGTGGGCGGGCGAAAACCTCGTCGGATAAGGGCTGGGAACAGCCGGTTACTACTTGACACGCAAGTTTCTCCAAAATAAAATCTGCCCTAAAACAACGAACCTAAGCCTTATATATTGGCTACAAAAGACTAATATGCCCATACAAAGAAAACACATAAAATAGATTATTAAAGGGGATCTCTGTATTTAAACAGAGCTTCTCATCTCGATGTCCAGGTGTGCTGCTCCGCCATCGCCGGGATTGTCCTCAACTGGTGCTTCCGCCACGCCAGAGAGAGAGAGAGAGAGATTTATACTTTAATATGTTTCCTTGTTAGTCATCTTATATTTAGACTTTAGTATTTAAACTAGACATAGTTAAGACATTTATTATGAAAATTATATTGCAGTTTTATGTGATTTTTAATTGAAGTTGATGACTTGTACAAGAGTTTATAATAAATATGTAGTGAATAATAATTTTATATGTTGTATATGCAGAATAACAATCATGCATCCGGATAGGGAATGGATTAAAAATCGCGTTTGTCCAGGAGGATATGGTATTACAGATGAGTACAGAATGGGGGTGAAAGGATTCATAGAATTGTGCCAACAATATCCAGGATATATGGATCAAGGAAAAATCCGATGCCCATGTTGTGATTGTAGGAGCTTGAAATTTATTGTGCCTGATATGGTTAATTTTCACCTTATCTCTAGAGGGTTTGAACGTGATTATATTAATTGGGTTAGGCAAGGCGAACCACTTTGGGATGAACCATCCACTAAAGTCTCTACTATTCATATGCATGAGCAGATTGTGTTGGAGCAGAGAGTCACTGAAGAGCAACAAAATTCTTTGAGGGATATGGTTGTTGATGCCGCTGGTCCTGAATTTAATTGGAATATTAGGGATGAACCACAAGATCCTAACCCGATGGCACAGAAATTCTTTGACATGAAGGATGTTGCTGATAGTCCTCTTTGGCCTGGTTGAGAGAATTATTCAGTGTTGTCAGCATTGACAGAACTCTTAAACATCAAGTCCGAGTCAAATTTAAGTGTGAGACATTTTAATCAATTTTTAAAGACATTTTGTCGGATGTTGCCTAAGGGACATAAGTTACCTGATAGCTTTTATTCATGCAAGAAGATGGTTGCTCCACTAGGCCTTGGACTTCAAAAGATTGATGCATGCGAAAATGATTGTATGTTGTATTGGAAGTGTGATGAAGTGTTACAAGAATGCTGAATATGTCACCACCCTAGGTTTAAGCCTAGGAATAAATGTGAAAAAAAAGCATAAACCTATACCATTTACACAATTGAGTTATTTACCACTTACGCCAAGGCTAAAAAGGTTGTATACATCTAAAGTCACTGCAGAACATATGAGATGGCACAAGGAAAACATTAGTGAGGAGGAAAAATTATGTCATCCGAGGGACGGTGAAGCTTGGAAGCACTTTGAACTGAATCTGTATTTTCAGCCGAGCCACGAAATGTTAGACTTGAGCTTTCAACCGATGGTTTTAATCCACATAATCAAGGATCTAAACCTTATTCTTGTTGGCCGATTATTCTCACACCTTACAATTTACCTCCCTGGATGTGTATGGATAGACCTTATTTGTTTCTTACCTTACTCGTGCCGGGTCCAAAGAGTCCAGGTAATAGTTTGGATGTATATTTACAACCTTTGATAGATGAGTTGAATACACTATATATGGAGTTTTGGGGTTGAGACTTATGACATCTCTACACAACACAATTTTCTTATGAGAGCAGCACTAATGTGGACCATCAGTGACTTTCCTGCATATGTAATGTTGTCAGGTTGGAGTACACATGGTAAACTAGCATGTCCATATTGCATGAATCGTATCAAGTCATTTAGACTCAAACATGGCAGGAAACCATGCTTTTTTTTATTGTCATCGTTTATTTTTGCCTTTGGATCATCCTTATAGATATCAAAAAGACAACTTCACTAAGGGAATGATTGAGACAGATACACCTCTCATTCACTTAACTGGTCATGAGCTCGAGGCAATAGTTGCATCATTACCTTGCATTGATTTTGGTAAGACAAAGGACAAGTATAGATTGGAAGGGTTTGGTGAATCTCATAATTGGTTGAAAAGAAGTATTTTTTGGGACTTGCCATATTGGAAAACAAATTTAATACGTCATAATCTTGATGTAATGCACATTGAAAAAAATGTGTTTGATAATGTATTTAACACTATTATGGATGTAAAAGGTAAGACCAAGGATAATGCTAAAGCTCGTCTTGACCTCCAGAATATATGTAAGCGTCGAGATCATGAGCTCAAGGAGGTGAATGGGAAATATTTTAAACCTAAGGCAAGTTATGCATTATCTAAGGATGAAAGAGATATTGTTTTGAGGTGGATAAAAAACTTGAGACTTCCGGATGGGTATGCATCCAAATTGGGTAGTTGTGTTAATTTGGATGATTGTAGTATGTATGGAATGAAGAGTCATGACTGTCATGTTTTTATGGAGAGATTGCTTCCTCTTGCATTTCGAGATTTATTACCAGAATTTATATGGAATGGATTAACTGAATTAAGCCAATTTTTTAGAGACCTGTGTTCAACTATTCTGTATGAATCAAATATGAAAAAAATGGAGGAGAATATAGTCATAATATTATGCAAGCTTGAGAAGATATTTCCTCCAGCTTTTTTTGATTCAATGGAGCATTTGC
Source organism: Dactylorhiza incarnata (assembly GCA_033032865.1). Lineage (NCBI taxonomy): Eukaryota > Viridiplantae > Streptophyta > Magnoliopsida > Asparagales > Orchidaceae > Dactylorhiza > Dactylorhiza incarnata. The sequence goes on along the minus strand of JAWHQI010000347.1, from coordinate 679,476 downwards.
CAATACATTTGGCATATGAAGCAAGGGTTGGTGGGCCTGTTCAGTATCGATGGATGCATCCTTTTGAGAGGTAATTGGACTTTTTTTTATTTCATATTATATATGTGTATATTAATTTTTATATCCACAGATGTTTGAACACATTGAAACGTAAGGTAAAGAACAAGGCACGTATAGAAGGATCAATTATTGAAGCTTACTTGATCGAAGAAACTTCAACCTTTTGCTCTCATTTCTTTGCTCCTAATGTGGAAACAAGATCTACAATTATTGGGCGTAATGATAATATGATCAATCAAGTTGAACCATCTAGTCGCATATCTATATTTAATTCTTCTAGTAGACTCTTTAGCCCAAAAGATCACAAGCGCATTTTAACTTCAACTGAAAAGGCCGCATGCACAATCTATATTATGTTGAATTGTCCCGAGATAGCCGAATATGTTGAGTAAGTAACATCGTAATTAATATTTCTTCATTACCTTCATTGTTATTCAAAAGTGATAATGACAAAGTATGCTTTGCAGACTTTATGATGTTAAACAACGAGCTCAAATACCGAATCTTCAAAGAATATCCCCGTGTAATTCTTCGATTGACAGCAGAAATAAGAGAATAGCAATGTAAGTGAGAGCAACCCTCTTTTCAAATCTGGGAGGATTTCTAAACCTGAAGTTTAGGTTTATTATATTCATTTTCTACAAGTAATCCTCAGTCTAGCTTTCCTCTCATGTTCTATTGTGTTATCCAAATTTTTTTCTTGTTGTTGGAGTTGTTTCCGGTACAGTCTTGAAATATTGAAACTCTTTATTTAATAAAATTTGAAGGATCTTGCCCTAGTTAGTTTCTAGCATTCTGATGATCTTGCCTGTATTTCTATTTTTTAAGACTATTGTCCATAAATTTGAATTGTAATTTCTAGTTATGTTGGAGCAGCATTCAATTATTGGCTTACTGTATTATACCCTTCCTTATCCTTCATAACAATAATCCTTCATAACAATAATCATATACTTATTGTGTGTTCTCCTGTTTTTGATTATCTTTTTGGTTAATACTAGTCTTTTGAGCTGGAGTATGAAGTATGGAGTATTATCTTTTTGATTTATAGCGGCGTTTTGTATGCGGCATTTTTTAAAGCGTCGCCGTAGAGTTTAAATTTTGCGACGCTTAGTCAAAAAACGTGGCAAATATTATATAAGAATTTAAGAGTTGTTATGTTTTCATCTTGATTATATTCCATGAAGTTCTTGCCATTTTATAGATTTCATTTTAGGCTTCACCCTCGATATTTTGAACATTATCTGATGATTTAATTTGCAAAGAATGCTTCCCATGGACGTCATCTAGCTTAGTCGGATTGGCATTATCACCCTTCGTCCTCTCCAAGCCGTGTTGGTCAACAATTTTACATGGAGATTGTAGCCATGTTTTCTGCCCACTTTCAGCTTCAAGCATGAGGACTCGTTAAATTTTTTTATTGCATAAAAAACCATTCCCAACCATATCATTTGCTGGCTCCAGTATAGGTGCAGACTTCATAGAAGCAGCCCTTTTGTAATGTGAATGATTTACTGGCTGCAGCCCTTCCAGTAGAAGCTTTTATTTTTCAACTTATAGTATAGCTGCCCTTCCAGTATAGCTGCAAACTGAGTACTTCCAGTTGAATGAGTACTTCCAGACTGAGTACTTCCAGTATAGCTGCCCTTCCAGTTGAATGAGTACTTCGTAGAAGCAGACCTTCCAGTATAGCTGCAGACTGCAGACTTCATAGAAGCAGACTTCAATTTATTTTTCAACTTATGAGAATGACACAATTTACTCGTGTACCTTTCACGCAAATGATTTATCCGGGAGGTCAAACCAAGAAAAGTCCTTGCTAGAAAAGTATTTTTTTCTCCAAAGAGTCCTTGCATAGTTCTGCTTAGTAGGGACCTAAATAAAGGCATAGAGAGTAAATTTTTTCGTGTGAAGTAGCAACACTAGATCAAAAGGTCTCAGTTAATAATTCATGTATACTCAGTCGATCTCCTAACACAATGCTTGGTCTGGAAATTACAGCATTTATTTATCTACTAATTGTGCAAAATAAAGTTATACCTCATAATTTTCTTTATCTGTTAATAGATATCTGTGCAAAATGCTTTGATTCCACACCATAAAGATAGGAATATATTGTTCTATTTCAAACACTTTTTTCCCTAAATGTTGTTGTTAATTATTTCTAGCATCTTGAATAAGATTTACACCATTCTTCGAGCATGATGAGGATTAGAGGAAGGGGCGGTAGACTATTATCTAAAAGAAATCGTGAAGATCCTTTTCTGAATCTTTTAATGCAAGATGTGAATCATCACTCAACATCTGATTCTGACTCACAAAATGATATGGATGAAGAGCATGCTATATCTGAAAAGGTGACTATTGAAGAAGTCATATCTGAAGAGGTGAATATTGAACATGTCATATCTGAAGAGGTGAATATTGCTCAACATGATTGCTTGAATCCTCCTTTGGACCAACTAGAGTCAACTAATTCAGATAGCAAAGATGAGGTCGAGCGTGATGAAGCCGGACGAGAGATATTGATCATCGTTGGAAAATGGTAAATTTTCCCTTATAATTCAATTTTTTTCTCTTCATAATATTCTAATATGTTTTTTTATATTTGTAGCTTCATTAGTATCGCTGCACCTAGGTCCATGTTGAACTGTTTAAGAGATTGGTTCAACGGAGTATGACCCACATTTAGTAAAATTCCATATGATGTAAAACAAAACTTCTTTAATATGTTCAAGGTAAATCTTCCAATGTTTTTTTGATTTATTTGTCAAATTAATGTTCATAACTTCAAATCTTATGATAATTGTAGGAGAAATTTACTTGGCGTGCTCCATCAACAGAACAACAAATCTATAAAATTTGGAAGAGTTATTTTAGTAGAATAATGACTTCAGAGATGAGACGCATCCGAAAAATTACAAAGTCAAAGTCTGCACCTCCACCGACATGGATGCGAAAAGAAATCTTTGAAGAATTATAGAGTATATGGGTAGCTGATAAATACAAAGATCTTCAAGCAAATAATCGCAAAAATAGAATCTCTGATAGAGATGGCCTTGGGGTAGTTAAAAGTACAACCGGATCTATTTCCATTCCACATCATGCTTATAGAATGGTAAGTGATTAAACCTTTGGACATTGCGGTTTTTTATTTGAACTTTTAATATTGGCGTTCAAATTCTTCTATTTCAAATGTTATTGCTTGGTGGGGTGTTTATGGCATTTAAAAGTGATTACGGAGGTAGTTAATCATGTTGATTTCAAGTCAAACAACTAATTGTGGGATGGGTTGTTGGTGGCTGTAGGAGAGCTGGATGGGGTGGTATGTGTTGGAATTAATATTGTTATATTTCAGTTATAGAATTCATTTTTTATCTTAATTATAGACGTCTTTGTACTGCTTAGACGTGCTGCATAGAAATAGGAGAGTTGTCTATTGTAGTGGAAGGGGTTGGATTGGGAACCAGCGCTGCTGGAAGTGTAGGGAAGACAATTTGCGACTGTTTGTGCAGAACCTAGGCTGAGTTGTGGCTGTTTGGGTAGAAATTAGGCTATGTTGTGGCTGTTTGGGCAGAATTTAGGCTATGTTGTGGCTGTTTGTTGGGCAGAAATTAGGCTATGTTGTGGTTGTTTGGAAGGAGAAACAGGAGGGGCGTGACCTTGGTATACTGCTGTTTGGTTTCTGGAAGGAGTGGGATCAGTGGGAAGGTTGAATGGGTGTAGTGGAAGGCTGGAATTGGTGGCAGGGTTGCTGAAGGGTTTCTGCCAGTGTTGTAAACAGCCCAAGGGGAGTGCTGTTGGCTGGGAAATGGATAGAAAAAGGGGCAGCAACACTAGGAATATTGGAAAAATAAAAGAGAAGACAATACCTAGTAGTCGACATATATGTTCACGGAGTCGGAATGAATTAGTCTCATTTTGGAAGCTTTAACATGCTTGCACTTTTTCACTAGTTTGGATATATTTCTTGTTTTATCCACCAACTAATCGTCATCTATGCTAATAAATACAATGCAGGCTCATGCTAATGCAGGATTACCTGTTCCTCATGAAAATGTTTTCAACAGAACTCATAGAACCAATAAAGGACGAGGACCATTTGTCGATAAGAAATCAAAGAAAACATTTGTAAGTATTTTTTCATTGTTAGTTTTTAATAGAAATGCTAATATTTATTTCTTAATGTCATTATTAATTATAATTTTTAATTTTCTTTATAGGAGTCTTACACCATGAAGTTAAATGAGAAACAATCTCAAAGTAATGATACAACGATATTGCCTTCTACCAATGCTTCTTCCACATATTATCCGGATTTATGGATTGAGGCTTCCCGTGGTCTTAAAAATGGTCGTTGCTATGGATTTGGCAATTCATACAACGAGAGTGTCATCTCTGATACTAGTTCAAGAACCAATGCCCAAATTGTAATTGAGAAGTACAAGGATCGTGTTGAAGAATTAAAGAAACTTCAAATGGAGATGAACAATAGTTTTGAACAGAGAGTAGATAATGTTGTTAAAGATATTGTTAAAAATGTTGTTTCTACTGCCTTAGAGGTGCATAGAATTTATCAAGGTCATCACTTTTCTCCTGGGCATTACTCTTCTCCAGGATCATATACTTCTAGTCAATTCTCCGCTCCAGGTTCTGCTTATTTTTCAGCTCCAGTTCTCGGCTACTATGGAACTCCCAACTATTTTCGAATACCAAGTCATCATCCGCAAGCTCAATAGCAAGTTCCAAATCAAGATTCTTCTCCAGTTCAACGTCAATTTTCCAACAACGGTCATTGTCCAGATCAGCTGATTCCACGCTCATAGTTGTCACATTTTGCTTTGTTTAAAATTTTGATACATGTTATCATATTTTGGTGGACTTACTTTTGAGTTTTGATTATGCATTGCGATTTGGCAATGTATCTAAATTGGTTGTATCAAATTTTGTTGGTATGCCATTTTTTGTGTATATATATATCAATGACATGTTATGTATGACATTTGAGCATATTGATGGTAAATTTATATTGGTTGTTTTGTTGGATGTATTATTATTAAATAATTGAATAATTATGTAATCGAAAAATATTAATTTAAATTATTATTAAAATATAAAAATAACAAATTATCATTAATTCAATCATATAAAAAGAATTTATTGTCAAATAATTTTATTTTTAGCATTCGACATTTATTAGCAACAAAGTTTGTAACAATTTTGTTGCTACCTAATATTAGGATCGAAATTACTTGATGATGATTAGCTTCAAATCTTTTGGTAGATAGTATTCCTTGTTGATTTAGATAGCAATAAATTCGTTGCTGATTATTTGTTGTTGATTAGCAAGGAAAATCACCCTTGCTAAATTTTACTAGGCTCAAATTGGCCATGAATTGGTTTTGTTCCTAAATTCCTTCCTAATCTAAATTAGAAACAAATTTCATCATTTAGCAATGAATTCTCCACCTTGCTATTTGATTTTTTTGTTGTAGTGTGCCCCCATAAATTCCGACATAAATTAAGTTCAAATTAATTATTATTCACTAATACAATTCAGGTCTTGAATTAAATTAAATTTCAACTTATATTTAACCCAACCCGATCATTCTTCCTATTTCGGTACGTTCTTAATGTATGACCATGTAAGTTATATTATGTTGGCACTGTCATTAATCCATTGATTGTTCCTAGGTCACAAACTCCAATACTAATAACATCTGAAAATTCTACAAGTGATCATCGATCAAACTTGATTGCTTGAGAAAGACGAGGTCACCCAATGGATTGTTGCGAAGAGGTGGGCCGAAGTGCAGACTGCTATATTTTCTCATGCGCTCCTCCCGATTTTCACTACTGAAAAATTGCTCTAACATGCCGCTCCCACCCTTCGTCTTCTTCAGTTGTTTGGTTTTAGCAGCCACCTCCATCGCCGCATATTCTGACCCCACCGACCACTCCCTTCGTCAAAACGAACAAGACAATGGCCTCCTTCAAATCAATGGAAGCTAATTGACGCAGGACGAATTTATAGGCGGCGATAAACCGTGACCTAACCCTACATGTTATGCAAATCTGACGGTTCAGCCACAGTTAGATAATTATTAAAATATCTCTCACAGATAAATTCACATCAAGATACAAATAATTTATTATGGCAAACCAGCTTAGGCTTTCCTCCGCGTGGAGGGCCAAAGCTAGAGCGTGCGGCAAATCACAATAATGATCTAAAATCTTGCAAATCACAATAATGATCTAAAAGCAAATAACTATCATACAAGATATCCAAACGAGTATAAGACTCAATCAAGTATAAATATGCTGAAAATTATAATCCAGTACAACGAAGGCTCACCAAAGTAGCGGGTTGATCCGAGACAATGAAGAATTCGGGTCCGGGTATGTAGATCGGCGACCGAAGGTGGAACCGGAGGCGTGACGGAGTGGTGATGGCTGTCCACGGTGGAAAATAAGGAGATCGGGCTGGAAATGGGTAGATCCGGCCACTAGGGAATAGATCCGGGTGGTGGATGGATGGATCTGATGTATGATAGCGGATCCGGGGTGTGGGATGGCGTATGGTGGCGGGAACAACGGATCGGGATGTGAAAATCCAAGATCTGGACTGATCTAGGGTTTAGGGTGAAAGAGAGGTGGATCCACGAGAGAGGAGGAAGGGGGTGTGGTCGGATAGGGCAGGGGAGAGGCGGCTGAGGGCTGGCGGCAAGGAGGAGGGTGGCTGGAGGTGGAGTTGCTGGTGGCTGTAGGCGGGCAGCAGGAAGGAGGTGGCTGCTGAAGGCTGGCGGTAGGGAGGGGCTGCTGGCAAGAGGGCCTGGAGGCTGGCGGTGAACAGGCAGGGAAGTGGGGAGAAAAAAAACTATAGAATTGAATAGTAAATTTCATTAATCAACGGTAGAGATAAGGAGAGGAATTTCTTCTGGGCATAGTGAGAGTGGATGGACTTTGTGGGGGAGGGAGGGAAACGACTGCTGTTTTGGGGGCTGTGGAGGCTGAGAGAGGGGGCGTGTGAGGGGGAAGAAGGAGCCTAGGGTTAGGGCAAACCTTGGGGAGGGAGATACAAGCCTAGGAGTCATCACCTAGGGTTCCACGGAGTCGGCACCGTGGGATGATCGCTGGAATCCGGGAATGAGTGTTCTCCAAATTCTGTAATGCCTCCAATCAGTCCACTACTCTCTTATTTATAATAAAAACAAAATTAGGGCATCCCAATCAACGGCTATGATTGGCCGGGGGAAAATCCACTTAAATACAACAATAATAAATCAAAATATATAAAGTAATATATGATCTCGACTCGCGACGCGAATCCGGACACAACCGCGGAGTCCGATCGTCGATCAGGGCACGCCATATATGGAAAGTCGCCAAATCAGCCCCGAATGGGCCCAAAGCTCGTCCTCGCCTCTGCTCCACATCAATCTCCCCGGCTTGAAAGAATTCATCTCCCGATGAATAGGGGTCAAAATTCTCTCGCCGAATGCCAGGTAAAACTCGAAGAGGCCCGCCAGAGGTCGTCCAAGTGTCGTCGCTGAAAAGTGACCTCGCCAATCAACTCCTCCGGACTGAAAAGTTTCCATCCCCGATGAGTGGAGACGGACGTACTGAAGTCGAAGTCCGGGGGCGAATCGATCAAGCTCTGCTGCAAGTTCCCAGATGTCATCAACGTCTGTAGTAGGAATGTACCGGCGGAATATGGTCTCCATGATGCTCTCAACGCTCAACTCACGAGTGGTGGATCCCGGTGCGATCGGCGGCGCCGTGAGTAGAACCAAAGAAGACGAGTCCCCAGGTGGGTGAGTGTCAGAAGTGGGTGAGTAGTGGTGGTCATCAGACGTGGGTGGGCTATGAGGGTGGTAAGGCAATGGGAGTGGAGGTGTGGGCGGCTGGAAGTCTCCACTGCTTGGGTCCACATCCTCACAAGGCTTGTAGTACGGAGTCATATCTTCAACACTAAATACCAGGTGGATACCCATACTTGCAGGGATATCAAGATCATGGGTGTTTGTTTTGATCCGTCTCATGATTATATAGGGATCCATTCACCTAACGCTCAAGCTTTTAGCAAACCTCGCACGGAGCCTCACAACGCAGATTCTCACCATCACCTGCTCGCCTTCATGAAGTACTTGCACTTGTCAGTGAACATCCGCATGTGATTTACAAGATTTATTACCAACATGGATTATTTGTCGGACCGACTCATGACGCACATGCAAACGATGAACAGACAACACAACAGACTCATGCAAATGATGACGAAACGACTCAACAGACTCATACAAATGATGTAAATGAGACACGGCGGACACAACATACTCGCTACGGGAAAGGCTAATAACCACTTGAAAATCTACCAAATGAGGTGGCCTATCAGGAGGCTCTCTCGGAGGAGTGTAGAAAAACTCATCTCGTGGACGACGAGTATTCAGATGATCTCGCGAGACATCTATACTCGAATACGAGATCGTAAAGATCCAAGTGTCTCAGGGAACGTGACATATCAGGGGGCTCACCAGGAGGTGTGTGGGAAAAGTCATCGCGAATGCGATGAACGCTTAAGTGAAAATCATGTGTCCCCGAAAAGAAAGAGCTCGTCTGGTGGGTCAGCAAGTGGTGCATCCTAAAACTCAGCGAGAGTGCGATGTGTCAGCAGGTGGTGCCCTAAATATTGGATGCTCCTCACAATATCCATCCTCTGGGGCGGGGTCAGGGACGATAATGGAAGAGACTTCCATAAATCGATACTCATACAAGCGGGGTTCACCTGAATCCCATACTCACCAGGATGTGGTGGCTCATCAGGAGGCTCAACAGGGGGGTCATCATAGAACTCGTCACTAGGGTCATGATCCTCCATATGAGTACCATCGTGAGGGGTAGTGTCCCCGTGAATGGATGGCATAGCCACTACGGGATCAACACCAGGCTCTGGGCTCTCGGTCATGATGTGACTCAGAGCAATGACAATGGGAGGGCAACATAGACCTACACTCAAGAATGGATCTATAGGTGTGATGCCAGGAAGTGGGTCTGTGGTTGGGGTGCTAACTAACCCGGTGGATGGCAGAGGAAGTGATGTGGGTGAGGGACACAACACTATAGGCTCAGGAGGTCGCTCAGGCTCACTCTCAGTCGGGGTCGCGAGAGACAGGTCAGAAACAAGAGACAGGTCACTCACTGGGCTAAGCACCTCACTGGGGTAAGAGAAATCTGCATCAGGTATCACTTCTGCCATGTCTGACGGAACAATGGTAGACAGAGTGGTGTCCTCAGTGTGGGAGGAGCTCGTACTGCAGAGGTCAAAGTGAGGATCCAACCGACCAGCTCTTGTGGATCTCAAAGGTTGTTCGTAACGAAGGGCAAGCTGATACGTCTGCTCGAGGGACTTCGAGCTATGATAAACAACCTCAGTACGAATGTCTGATCGAAGGCCAGACCGAAATCTGCAAGAGGTCATGGCTGGGTCCTTTCGGATATCGCTCCTCACAATTAACTCATCAAAGCGATCCATGTACTCAGCGACGGACATGGATTCTTGCTGAAGGGAAAATAATTGGTCGAGCAAGCGACTCCGATACGACGAAGGCAGATACCTCTGACACAATGTACACTTCATGTCCACCCAACTAGTGATGCGATGTAGACGGTCTCGCTCGCGGGTCCTCTCAACGCTAGACCAATATGCCCTCGCTTGATCTAAAATTCTATGTTTCGCAAACTTGACGCGACGTTCACTGAATACCAAAAATGATCAAGATAATACTCCATATCCACGAGCCAATAACTGAAAGACTCGGGACTCGATGAGCCGTCAAAGGAAGGGGCAGCAGTACAAAACTGACTCTCAAGATCTCTCTCCGAACAACGATCCTCATAATAATCATCCCTAAGGTAACTGAGTCGTGTCGAATGATCAACACGATCCGCTCGCGTGTACGGATAAGAACGACGACAATCATCATACTGATCGTCTTTAGCATAGTGGGGTCGTGTCGGTGGGTCAACACGATCTCTGAAAGTGGTGTATTGCGATCACGAATAATCATCGTAGTATCGTGAGGGTCTCCCTGAAAGGGATCTATGAGGGCGGGTGCAAGTGGACTCGAGACTTCCAAAGTGAGGGGAGGAATAATTGTGACACCTAGACATAATGAAACCTATAGACTCAACGACTGCGTATCGAAAAGTGCGCGCAACCTGTCTCTGATACCAATTGACGCAGGACGAATCTATAGGCGGCGGATAAACCGTGACCTAACCCTACATATTATGCAAATCCGACGGTTCAGCCACAATTAGATAATTATTAAAATATCTCACACAGATAAATTCACAGCAAGATACAAATAATTTATTATGGCAAACAAACTTAGGCTTTCCTCCGCGTGGAGGGCCAAATTTAGAGCGTGCGGCGAATAAAATCCTGCAAATCACAATAATGATCTAAAAACAAATAACTATCATACAAGATATCCAAACGAGTATAAGACCCAATCAAGTATAAATATGCTGAAAATTATAATCCAGTACAACGAAGGCTCACCAAAGTAGCGGGCTGATCTGAGACAATGAAGAATTCGGGTCCGGGTATGTCGATCGGCGACCGAAGGTGGAACCGGAGGCGTGACTTAGTGGTGATGGCTGTCCACAGTGGAAAATAAGGAGATCGGGCCGGAAATGGGTAGATCCGGCCACTAGGGAATAGACCCGGGTGGTGGATGGATGGATCCGGTGTATGATAGCGGATCCGGGGTGTGGGATGGCATATGGTGGCGAGAACAACGGATCGCGATGTGAAAATCCAAGATCCGGACTGATCTAGGGTTTAGGGTGAAAGAGAGGTGGATCCACGAGAGAGGAGGAAGGGGGTGTGGTCGGATAGGGCAGGGGAGAGGCGGCTGAGGGCTGGCGGCAAGGAGGAGGGCGGCTGGAGGTGGAGTTGCTGGTGGCTGTAGGCGGGCAGCAGGAAGGAGGTGGTTGCTGAAGGCTGGCGGCAGGGAGGGGCTGCTGGCAGGAGGGCCTGGAGGCTGGCGGTGAACAGGCAGGGAAGTGGGGAGAAAAAAAACTATAGAATTGATTAGTAAATTTCATTAATCAACAGTAGACTGGGCATAGTGAGCAGTGGCTGGACTTTGTAGGGGAGGGAGGGAAACAGCTGGTGTTTTGGGGGTTGTGGAGGCTGAGAGAGGGGGCGTGTGAGGGGGAAGGAGACTAGGGTTAGGGCAAACCTTGGGGAGGGAGATACAAACCTAGGAGTCGTCATCAAGGTTCCACGGAGTCGGCACCGTGGGATGATCGCTGGAATCCGGGAATGAGTGTTCTCCAAATTCTGCAATGCCTCCAATCAGCCTACTACTCTCTTATTTATAATAAAAACAAAGTTAGGGCATCCCAATCAACGACTATGATTAGCCGGGGGAAAATCCACTTAAATACAACAATAATAAACCAAAATATATAAAGTAATATATGATCTCGACTCGCGACGCTAATCCGGACACAACCACGGAGTCCGGTCGTCGATCCGGGCACGTCATATATGGAAAGTCGCCAAATCAGCCCCGAATGGGCCCAAAGCTCGTCCTCGCCTCTGCTCCACATCACTAATCTTCGTCGAAATAAGAAAACTCATTCATGCTTCGCTCATGCAATCCACGATGTCATCCCTTTATCCACCCATGTGTCCCCAATTTCCTTCCTCAAAGCTGACACCTGCACTGCTATGCCTTAAAATACCACTGTCAAGAATGAACCCCGCAATTCTGAATTTTACTTCCTAGAGCATAATCGCATTCAACCAGACATCGCACAAACTTCCATGAGCTGCACTGATACCAGCCCGTTACGTTTGCTACTCGTCGAATGACAACATCCGGCACAACACTTGTTGCAAAGCTACAGACGCGCCTCCCCTTGCTCTTAGTGCCACTTTCACCCACTGAACCTCCTTACCTCCCTGATGCACCTTGAACCTTGGTCCTTTAGCCCCCACCTAGGTTGGGGATCCAAATATTTGATGCCAATGCCTTTAGATCAGTGTGCATATGTCATTGATGTTACTCATCCTCCCACATCAACTCCTTTGAGCTAAGGTTATCATTCTCTGAATGATCTGGAGACGGATGGGCTTCTGGACAAAGACCCAATTCTGTCGGACTACATGCTTGTACAACATGTCTTTGTAGACACTAGGTCAAGCAGCCCAGCTTCTCAATGTGAATTATCCCAGCTCACCACTAGGGAGTTGGCCGAGGAAAATGGCAGCAATAGTTTGAACAGGTCATCGAACTTAAACCAGGCCCAGCTAACCACTTACTGATATTTAAACCCCTCTCAACAAGAATCAATCACTTGGGCTGTTTACCTCACCGCAAGCTATATTAATAAATAGCTCTATTGTGGTCCAATCAGCGACTACCTTTGATGGTCGACTAGGATCGCGTATAATTTTGTAACGCCCCGGTCTACTGTGGGTACGCTACAAGTCTGCAAACTAGTGACCCCAGCCCATCTCCACGAATCTGATTGGCCGTAGCCGCTAATTCCAATGGCGGGTTGTTGAGGTTGGGGTTTGAACTTTGAACCCCAGACCTCCTAGATAAGGGAGATCTAAACTGGTCCTCATCACCAATTGAACCCCAACTCAATTGGTTATGAAGACCAGTTTAGAGCTCCCTTATCTAGGAGGTCTGGGGGGTTCAAGCCCCAGCCTCAACAACCTGCCATTGGAATTAGCGGTTGCGGCCAATCAGATCCGTGGAGATGGTTTGTGGTCACTGGTCTGCAAACCTGTAGCGTACCCAAGGTAGACTGAGGTGTTACAAAATTTTCCTTGCTTCATTACTGATGTCAGGATCACAGCACAACAACATCCAAGACTCATCGTGCAGATTCTCTGTCACATATATTGTTAAAGCTTTGGAAAAATTCATCCAGTCCGTTGTTGCGATTACTGACTACTGTCAAAGATGCGACCTGCGCACAGTGGCCAGTGGGTACCAATGTATTAATGAGCTCCTTTAATGTAACTAGTTTAACTTCGCTTTAACTTAATATTGTTAAGTGTGTCTAGCCTTCAGCTTAGCCTTTTTCCAAATCTTTCTATACAAAGAGGCATATGCAATAAATGGAGGATATCTACACCTATCTTGTGTTCATTTTAGAGTTGGATGAGAGTAGCTTATCTCTCGAGGTTGTATCGGCTTAGGGTGGGCAAGTGCATTTCTCTCGACCGTTAATGTATCATTCTTCTTCGAGAAATGTCTCATGCGATCTTTCCTTTCCTCTTTACATAACAAATAATTCATAAATTCAATACGAGTTACAATCGATGTGGGACAATTTCAATGAACTTGGTATATTGAAAAAATATTGATTGATGCAATATACATAGCTACCATGTATCATAAGAAAAGTACACCGGCTTCTAAACGCCGTGCCCCAATTCCCTGAGTAATTTTGTTAGCCAAACCAATTCTCTAGTGGTCTGGGTAATGTCCATGTACTCGTACTCCGCACAAGAGCGGGAATCACTTTATCACTTCCCGCTCTTCCACAATATCACGCGTCTCCTAATGGAAGAGAAATTATTGCATCCACACATCAGGTCTGATAGTGGGGTTTTTATGGCAAAATGATCGTTAATTCGATCATAAACGGAAAAATATGAACCATCACCAAAAAAGAACATTTTACGAACAAAAATATTCAAAGAAACTACCCTTTCTTATTACGATCATATATTTGAAAGATGATCTATTTTGTTGCAAAATGATAGCTTTTTATGAGGGTTCATATTCTTTCATTTACGATAAATGATTATTTTGGCGTTTAAAATCATGCATCAGAGCCACAACAAAAAGTCTACTCGATGAAAATAGCTTAACCTCAAAATGTTCTCTTCTTATAAAATAAGCCATACACAGTATCTCCCAAAAAATGTTCTCAAGTAAATGAGGATCCAGACCACTACATCAATATGCATTGTGTAGCTCTAAGTGGATCATGAATTGACTTACCAAACTAACCGAAAAGACAAGATCTCGACAGTTGATGTTAAGTAATTCAGTTTCCATACATGCCTCCTATATCGACAAGCATTAAGATACAAAAGACAAATTTATTAAGCTTTCATCACTTTTAAGTTTGGCTCCATGTGAATTCTACTAGCTTATACCTAGTTATACTTGCTTCACAAAATACATCCAAGGTATATTTTCTCTACATAAGGTACAATCCATTCAAGCTATTTGCAACCTCTATCCTGAGGAAGTACTGCAATTTTTCTAAATATTTTGCCTGATCTTGAGTGTTCAGGAAGTTCTTTAAGTCACTAATTCTTTTATTAGCTCATAATAAAAAATCGTCCACATAAAGAACAAATAAAATGGTAGTTGATGTAATGTGTATGTAGAACACTGAATGACCCATTTAACATCATAACAAATCAAAATTTGAGAAAGCATTGTTTAAAGCCATACATAGACCTTTTTTTAATCTACACACTAACTCCCTCTGAACTATAAACCGTGGAGGTTGTTCCACGGCTTCTTCATATGGGTCTCCATGAAAGAAGACATTAAAGACATCCAACTGGAAAAAGGAAAATAAAGACTTCTTCGATGAGAAGGGAGGGAGAGAGAGACAGATCACGGGCTAAATGAGTGACGAGGAAGAGGAAGGTGTGGACGTTGGGTCCTTCATGACCTAGCCAACTTCTCCAATTTCTGATTACTTCCAAAGATGTAACGCACCAAAGAGTTTCCCATTTATATACTAGAGGTCTCACACAAATAAAATAAAGTTCCACAAATAGAAATACTAGCGCATAATAATAAAAGAGTATGAATGTTCCCTTAGCGAGATGCTCCTGGCTCCGCTTGTGATCAAGGTGAGTAAACGCAAACGAACAGTGGTCTGGATGCCTTGCCCATACATGTATTCATATCAATGTAAGGATGATTGAAAACAGAGGCAATTAGATGGAGCCAATTGGATGGAGTGAACGGTGTGAAGGCATGCAGAGGTGAGCGAAGCAACAGAGGCGAGCGAAGCAACAGAGGCGAGCGGAGGAGCGGATGTGAAATAGAAGAGAGTGAAGCGACAAAGTAGAGCGAACGAATCATATATAGGGGTGAGCAAAATGCAAATACAGTTTTACCTGGCTTTGATACCATGTTATAATAAGAGAGGTGGTGGTATATATTGTATTCCATGTACAATATGAGTTACAACAAATGTGGGGGAAAATATAGTGTAATAAGCTATTATTTTAACAAAAGATTCATGGCAAGTAAGAAATAATTGAATAAGAGATAAATACTACGATAGAAGTTATACTTTATTTGGTTGTAACTTATAATCTTGCTATAACAAACACATACATTAGGAAATAAGGAAGTTATACTTTATTGGTTGTAACTTATAATCTTGCTATAACAAACACATACATTGGGAAATAAGGAGAGAAAGTAGTCACTTACAAAAGTGGAGATACCAAATCATAAATACATTAAAAATATATGTTGCCCAGAAGGAAAGATAAAGATATGCAGGACGGGCGTCCCACCCGCCTGCCACCCTGCGACCTAGCATCACACCTTGGCCCAGGGGTCCCACCGGGAATCCACCCGATAGGCCTTTATCAGGTCCGCGGCCCGTACACCCCAACCCATCCCCGGCCCCACCACAGGGCCGATAGGTTCTTGAGGTCGGGGCTCGATCCCCCAACCTCCTTGATAAGAATCCTTCAGCGGAAGACTTACCCAACTGAGCCGCGGATCAGTTGGTGATGAGAACTCTGCTGAAAGACTCTTATCTAGAAGGTCGGGTGTTCGATCCCGGGCCTCAACAACCTGTCGCATGGTGATGACTCCATGGCGAAGAGCTGGTTGGGATTTACGGTTCGCGAACCTGATGAAAGCCGCCTTAGTGGACTCCAAGGTGAGCCCCGTGGTGCTGATGCTAGGGTGGCAGGCAGATGTGATATTTGTCTTGCATCATAAAAGTGCACTTTTATGATGCAGGACAGGCGTCACACCTTCCTGCCACCCTGCAGCCTGACGTCACACCAGCCCAGGGGGCCAACCTTGGCGTCTCACCAAGGCGTCTTTATCAGGTCCGCGGCCCGTACACCCCAACCCATCCCCGGCCCCACCAAAGGGCTGATAGGTTGTTGAGGCCGGGGCTCGATCCCCCGGCCTCCGTGAATCAGTTGGTGATGAGAGTCTACCCGAAGACTCTTTATCAAGGAGGTCGGAGGATCGAGCCCCGGCCTCAACAACCTATCGCCTATCGGTTCTGTGGAGGGGCCGGGGATGGGTTAGGGTGTACGGGCCCCCTGGGTTGGTGTGACGTCAGGCTGCAAGGTGGCAGGCAGGTGTGACGTCTGTCCTGCATCATAAAGCTTCTTGTAAAAGTTGAAAGCTTATTTCATAAGAGAATTTTACAACATAACATAGCAGTTATAAAGGAAAAATTAAGAATATAAAAGAAATAATTGACTTATTAAGTGATAAATTTTGAAATATGAACCTTTAAAGATCAACAGTTAAAGGAAGCAAAGTGAATTTTTTACTGCAACTAAATTAGATGTGAGATAAAATGATTATTTCAATTAAGAAGATTGTCATAAAGACACAGTGGATCTAGAGATTTTGATGTAAGTTAAATGTATTAAAAATGAAAATAATAGATCTAGAGACTTAGATATGTTAGATGCTATTTTAAGTAAGTTATTAAATAAGAGTTTTAAGGAAAATTTTTATATTAGAATAGTATCACGAACAAAATAATGATATATATATCACAAGTTTATCAAAAAAATTGAAATGAAATAAGCTTTAAAAAATATACATAAAAAAAAATCTCAATGAGATACATATTGATATATGGAGGGTTATTGTGTTATGATTCAAAGATCATAAAGATACAATGAGGCCTTCAGAATAACTCCTTATGGTGATGTCCAGTACTACCGGGTCATCGCCAAAGGAGCACAATCCTTTCTCCCGGGTGGGGATGAAAGGGAAGAATGCAATACGGTGCTCATCGCTGTGTATGCAGGGATCGACGAGATCGTTGGCTGGTAATGACAAGCTCGGGTGCTCGGGGATTGGGAACGTGGGATTAAAGATGGTGGATGCGGAACCGTTGAATGAGGACAATATAGGTTGATGCCTGAATGGCCTGCTGGGTGGAAGTGCCTGATAAGTAGGAATCATAGAAAACAGTGGAGGAGCATGGCATGTGGGTGGGAACATTAGAGCATGATGAGGGCGCGATAACTCTCGAAGGGACTGCAGAGCATGCGAGAGCTAATGGCATGCTCTAGCTGTTGTCGAACGACCCCTGCCCCTTGATTGTCAGTTGTTGTGCGTCAACTTCTAAGCACCATGCCTTGAAGAATGCTTCTTGTGCCATGAGATCCAATTTTTCGATCATTTTCTTTAATAACTTGATGGAGTTGCAACAACTAATCGGAGGCTCCTGTGATGAAGGATGTTGTGTTATTTTCAGTAAAGACCAAAGGAAGTGGTTGTGATGCAATTCTGGCAAATTATCTGGCCGGCGGAAGAAGAGAGGCATTGAGGCACCTATGTGAATTGTAGGCAATGTTATCAGGATTGCGATCCGGATCGTACGATCCTACGATCAGGATTCTGAAAATCGATCCGGGTTGTATGTAGGATCGAATGAGGCCCATGTTCACGTGGGATCGTGATCCGACCGGTAGGATCGGTAAGATCGCGATCCCTACGCGATCCTACCGAACCGGCTTTAATAGCTTCGGCCTTTGGCAATTTAAAATTGATGGAACGAAACCCTATTCCCTTCTAATCCTGATCCCGCACCCTCGTCTCTCTGCCGACTGCTCCTCTGCGTGCTCCGTTCTGACTGGCGGTGTGTAGAGGCGGTCGGCGCACGGTGCAGGCTGGAAGCTCTGTGGAAGACCTCAACGATCTAGTATCTACATTCTCCGGCTCCGCTGAAGGTTCATATTCTCCTCCTTCTGGTTTTGATTTGGAGGAAATGAGGAATGAGAAGCGCAGTGCATATTCTCCTCCTTCTAATTTTGCTTTTGACTTTTTTGGCTATAGTTTAGACAAACAGAAGGTCAACCTTGAGTTGGCTTTTGTCCTTCCTGTAGTTACTATGTTATGCTGATTGAATGTTTGTAAATCAAGATTTCTATGTTTGACAACTTCTCTTTGCATGTTGTCTCTATCTTGATTTCATATTAAGGCACATCATGTTCCTACTGTTATAAGGTACATCATGCTCCAACTATTATAAGACAGAAACATTCATTAAACCAGTCACAGGCAAAAATCATTTAAGTTGCTTATTTGGGATTTGTTACTTCTTGAATTTTGATAATATTTGGCAGAGATTTTTGGTTCTTTTAATTACAGCCATGAAATATTTTTATTAAACATCAAATCCTTTCTTCTTTAAAATCCTTGTGGATGCCAAGCCTTCGTTAAAGTATCACTTTATTACCTGGTTATTCTTTCTCTGTACTTCATTTTTATTCTGTTTTTGTAGTTGAAAAGTATGATTGCTTTTGATTAGATTAGCACAGCTAGAGTAATTTTGCTTTCATGAAATTTTACTTTTTTTTATTTTTTATGATATTAAATCGATTCTATATTGACCTCTATGGTCAAGTTCTCTCAAGAGATAAATTGCTTCCTATACAAATTTGGATTCCTCTTGTTTCTTATTGTTCATGGCCAGCAGTAAATAATTATGTGTTGAGTAGCTTACTTCCTATGAATATTGCATGTAAGAATTAAACTCGAGTGATTACTTCCCATTTTCTTCAATTGTTTGACCAAATTTTCACATTCAACAAATGAAAATGAATAATTTTATAGTTTTTTGTATTGATTGTTTGTGCCCAGATTTCTGTGATATTTATACTGCGCTATCGAAGGACCCCCCTGGCCCTCGTGAGAGCTACACGATTTCTGATGGGTATTTATTCATGGGCTCGCGCCTTTGTGTTCCTCAGACGTCCCTCCGAGATTTCCTCATATGGGAGCTACATGTTGGCGGAGCCGCCGGGCACTTTGGGCAAGACAAGACGATTGCGTTAGTCGAGGATCGCTTCTTCTGGCTTGGTCTGAAGAAGGACGTTACTAGGGTTGTGAGCCATTGTTGAGTCTGTCAGACCGCGAAGGGATCTCGTCAGCCCACTGGATTATACGCTCCATCCCCGAATGATAAGCCGCCCGAGGATCCCCGAGACGCTTCACCCCCTCATGGGAGACATGGTAGAGACATTCCTCGCCGAGACCCCCCTCCTCCGGTGGGAGGGAATTTCCATCGTGGTTACCAGCATCGGCAGGACCCAGGGAGAAATCTTCGTCCCCCGCCTCCACCTGGCCATAGAGGTCGAGCCTCACCCGCACGTGAGACAAGACGATTACGTCAGTCGAGGATCGCTTCTTCTGGCCTGGCATGAAGAAGGACGTTACTAGGGTTGTGAGGCATTGTCGAGTCTGTCAGACCGCGAAGGGTTCTCGTCAGCCCACTGGATTATACACTCCACTACCCGTCCCCGAGAGGCCTTGGACTGATATTAAAATGGATTTTGTACTTGGGCTCCCTCGCACTTTGAGGAAGCTTGATTCGATCTTTGTTGTGGTGGACCGTTTCTCTAAAATGGCCCACTTTATTCCTTGTCGGAAGACCCCAGACGCCTCTCACGTGGTCGTAAACCCTAAACCATAAACCATAAACCCTAAACCATAAACCATAAACCCTAAAACCCTATCACGGATTACCCACTTCCATGGTCTCCGACCGTGACGTCCGATTTATGAGCTACTTTTGGAAGACGTTATGGGCAAAGACTGGTACGAATCTGAAGTTCTCCTCCACTTACCACCCACAGACGGACGGTAAGACTGAGGTTGCCAACCGTAGTCTAGGGACACTATTGCATTGTCTAGTTGGGGATAGTCCGTCCACTTGGGATTCCGTTCTCCTTATAGCTGAGATTGCATATAACAGTTCCGTCAATATGACTACAGGTTTGAGTCCATTTCATATCATATTAGGGCATGAACCTAGGAAGCCTATTGACTTGATTGACGTTCCCCTTGAGTCCCGACCCAGTGAGTCAGCAGAGTCTTTCATTCAGCATGCGCATGCACTTCATAAGTCGGTCCGTAAGAAAATTGCATATAGTAATGATCACTAAAAGGATCGAGCAGATCAACACAGTCAGGAAGAAATCTTTGAGGCGGGAGAGCAAGTGATGATTCGTATTCGACCTGAGAGGGTCCCGCAAGGACCAGCAAAGAAATTAAGCGCTCGTCGAATGGGGCCCCTATACAGTTGTATGGCAAATCGGCACCAACGCATATGAAATTGACATCCCTCATGGTATGGGCATCAACCGAGTATTCAACGTAGAGGATTTGATTCCTTACTACGAGGAGCGCGTGTATGTGGACCCTTTCTCCACGCCCATGACCGAGTCTTTGCCCCCTTTGGTTCCTACCAGTCCTTCCCAGATTCCACCTATGGATTCGCTCCAGGAGGGTCACCTTGCACCGCCAACGGTTCCACCGATCCTGCAGTCAGACGGAGATACACTTCAGTCAGAGCCACCTACTCCTACCGGCGACTTACTTCAGATCATGGGTCATGACTTCTACCCCGCCGCCAGACGAGTTGTTGTACGCTATCTTGTTCGTTGGAGCGGTCGACCTCTATATGACGCGACATGGATTTCTTCAGAAGAGCTCGACCGACTCTCCACGTAGCTGCATAGAGAGTGTGACCATCTTCAATCACCGGAGATGAGTGCTTTCAAGTCGGGGGGAGTTGATGGCGCACAACGCCCAACACAAGTCTATTCCCGCAGGAGGCGGTGAAACTCTACCCGTTCGGGCGAACCGAGAACCGAGTCCACGGTTGCGTCTGGATGATTGTTCCGAGTCGATTTGATATATTAGTTTTTATGTTTTGAGTCATGTTTGACACCGATCGGACCGGACGATATGAGCCGTCCGTTTCGGGTGCCCTAAGTTTGTTTAGTTATAAATACATGCAGGGTTCTGCCGGTTGGGGGATCGAAAGTTTGCTCCCATTTGTGGAAGCAGTCGGTCACGCTCGGCGCGACGCCGGGTCTCTGCCAAAAAGAAGTTATCTTGATCCATTATTTTAACCCTTTTAGCTAATTTATTTGATGAATATGAATAAAAAGTGTATAAAAATGAATAGATTATTATTTGGATTAAGTTCGGTAATATTGTTGTTTTTTTATGTTTTATCGCAGGAAATACAAAGATTCCAACTTAGCATCAAAGGTTAATCATATATTAAAGCCAAGAAGTTGTTGCAACAAGGTCACAACAAATTCAGTGCATTTTTTATGAAGAAAATCCAGCAGAAAATTTGTTACAACAAATCCAGTTCTGAAAATTCCAGGCAAAACTGTGCAGTTTTTATTTGTTGCAACAAATCCGCGGAAATCTGAATTTTCAAACTTCGAAAATGTTTAAAATCCGGCAGTTTTCTGGCGAAAAGTCACACCCATTCGGCCATATGGTGTCTCTAAAGTTGGCGTGTGACTACATAAGGGGAGTAGGATAGAGAAACAAGCATTCTTTTGATCTTTTTCATCTTCCATTGTCTATCATTTTCGAAAAAGAGGAGAAAAACAGGGGAGAAAGCAGGAAAACCGAATTTCAGACGCCATGTACTGTAAGATCTCTCTAGTTTTGTGGCGTTCTTTCGTAGTTATGAACTAAACTCTCTAAGTCTTGTATGAAGAGAGTATTGTGTGTGTTTTGATGGTGTTATCTTTCTTATGTTGAGTTTGTTTGATGAATTTTTCTTGGTGAAACTTTTGAATTTGTTAAAGAAACTTTTGACATATGTTTTCATCTTCTATTTCGCTACGAGAATCGAGAGATGAGTTGCGTAGAATTAGTTTGAAGGCAATCATATTGCATTGCGAGAATCGAGAGATGAGTGGTGTAAATTTTTAACTAAGAGTTTCTACCCTTCCGGTGTATTTCGAGATTCAAGAGAGGAGAAGTACAATCGCTCACAAGTTCGCTGTAGTAAAGAAGAGAGGAAGAGACTCCCTCCTCTTGTTAGCATTTCGGACTTCTATTCTATGTAATATTCTTTATTCTTCCTAAGTTAGAGATGGCTAGGGGAATATAGAATGTTAAGATTTCCGAGATTCGAGAGATGAGGATTTCTTTCATAAAAGTCATTGCAAGATAATTTTATCAAACATTCTCACCTAATATTATTTCCATGCATCATTTCAACATACACAAGAAATCTGAAATACAAGACCGCTTTCTTTCCAACTGATAAAAAGTATTTCTAAAATCTTCATAATTTGCGAATTAGTTTAAATCCTTGTTAAAATCTTTACTACCTTGAAAAATCATCGTATTCGACTTGCTTAGATTTAAAGAAACGGTGTAACTAGTGTTTGCAAGCATTAGATTAATCACTTCTCCGTGGGAACGATCTCAACTCACACTTTATTACTTGATCTGGCACGTGCACTTGCGTTAATATATATATCCATTTTGGGGCATATCAGTCTCCTCTTGGAGCGACGCCAAACTCCTCCTTCCCTCTGCTGACAACCCTTGTTTTCCCTCACCGCTGCCTCCATCTCCCTCGCCCTAATCGCTGCAAGCCGCAACTCCTCCAGCAACCAGATCCCCAGCCGCATCCCGCCACCAGCCCCCTCTTTCCCAGCCGCCAGCCACCCCCTTTTCCCTGCTACCAGCCCGCAGAAGCCTCGTCATTTCCAGCCTACAGCCACTTCCCTTCTTCCTCAGCCCTACATCCACCTCTCCTGAGTTCCCCGCCGCCAGCCCCCTCTTTCCCGGTCGCCAGTCACTCCCTTTCCCTGCTGCCAGCCCACTGAAGCCTCTCCATTGCCTACCTACAACCACCTCCCTTTTCCTCTAACCACACACACACCACTCGAACCCTTTCCTCTCCGTTCAGAGCCCTTCTTTCAGCTGCCGTCCCACTCGCAGTAAACCTGGATCCCCCAACCAGTCGTTGTTCGCCACCGCCTGCACGTGTAAGTTGTATTTGGAGTTCTATTTTCTATCGTTGAAACCTTGACACTATATATGTTGTGGATGCTATTATTATATGTGCTTGCGTTGGGCTACGTATGACTTGCAGGTTTTTTTCGGATTGTGCTTAAATAGTTGCGCCTGAATAGAACTTGCTTCTCTCTATTTTTAGTTTGTAACTGACTGAGCCTATGTTAGCTTTATTCTAATTAATTATTGTTGTTAATTTCGCGTGGACCGTCTCTTGCATTTACATTATAAGCATATCGCATTTAGGTTCACATTACACGTGTCCACTTTGAGTCACCCTCCACTGCATCATCGATCCTGACAACCTTGATTGTAGGTGGTATATTTTTAGGATGAGGAAGAATTACAACGTCATCGATTGGAGTCGTTCGAACAAATGTTAGTAGTTGTCGCTAGGTTTAGGAAGGATTTGACTGGCAGTTTGTGTGACTGGTTGTGAGAGAAGTCGAACAGCGAGTGCATGCTGGGAAAACGTTTGTGGTGTTAGAGGCAGATTGAAAGATCAAGTTGATTGTAGCGCGTGGAGTACGGGCTTTGTCGGATGCAAGACATACAAGGGTAGAATGGCAGTGATCGCGTGATGAGGCGTGCAGATGACAGATGGTGACAAGATTGCAAGGGGACATGATCGTGTAACGAGATTGATGGATCGGATCGCAAGGGCAAGGACTGAATCGACAAATTTTGATTGTGGACATGGATCGAAAATCTCTGGTATTGTTATGACCCAAATATCATTATGGTCCAGTGGAGCTTCGACTGTCAGCGGTGGGACCACAAGGGGGAGCTTCAAAACCTAACTAAACTAAGGAGAAACTAAATGAGGAAGATTGGGATAATTTTCTATCTTGCATTCCTTCAAACCCTGCGGGATAAAAATATAACGCACGCGACATTTGCTAAAAGGTTGAAACAACGAACAAAATTATAGCACGCTCAAATCCAAATAATAACATATAAACACATAATTAAAAATTTAATTGTCAACACTAGATAACTAGACAAATGACTAACTCTTTAATTAAAAAGACACATTACAAAACTACATAGCATGTTGAAAGTTTTTTCAACAGAATCTTAAAGATTACAAGTCAAATGATAGAAATATTTTGGTACCAAAAATCAAGAACAAAGCGGATGCAAAAGATAATGTTAACCATAGAAGAACCAAACTTAAGAATCAAATAATAAGGCTAAAAATTTATGAAGTAAAAAAACAGAAATACTACGTCAACTTAGAGAATCAATTTGATTATATGTCGGGAAGATCAATTATGGAAACATTTGTTATATTAAGATAGTTAATGGAGAAGTATATATATAAAAAAAAATTCATGTGATTTTTCTTGATGTTGAAAAGGAGGGAGAATATTAATTTTGAGCTTGAGTTATTTATATTAGAGGAGCAAATCTTGACGTAATCATACATTGACGTAAATGTATCATACATTGACGTAAATGTATGAAATGTATCATACATTGACGTAAATGTATCATACATTGACGTAATCAATGATATGTATACAAATTCAGTGACCAGGGTGAGGACGTCTGGAGGATTAACACAGGAATTCCCTATCGTTGTAGGCTTACATCAAAGGTCAGCTTTAAGCCCTTATCTCTTTACCCTTATCTTAGATGAGCACACCGGACATATCCAACAAGCAATACCTTGGTGTTTATTATTTGCAGATGATATTGTTTTGGTCGATGAGATGCGCGAGGGTGTAAACCCGAAACTTGAATCTTGGCGAGACACTTTAGAAAAGAAGGGTTTTAGGTTGAGCAGGACAAAGACGGAGTATATAGAGCTTAAATTTAGTATTGCAGGAAGGTCGGATGACTCTGTCATTAAATTGGGTGGCTAAGATATTTCCCGCAGTGAGTGCATTAAATATTTGGGATCGATAATTCAAAAAGATGGAGGTGTAGATAAAGATGTGATACATAGAATCCAAGCAGGTTGGTTGAAGTGGAGAGGCGTGTCTGGGATCTTATGTGAACGTAAAGTACCTTTAAAACTTAAAGGCAAGTTTTATCATACTGCAAGTAGACCAGCAATGCTCTACGGTTCTAAGTGTTGGGCAGTGAATGGTGTACATGAGCAAAAAATGCGAGTTGCGGAGATGAGAATTCTTAGGTGGATGTGTGGTCACACGAGAATGGATAAAATTAGGAATGAATGTATCAGGGATAATACAGGAGTGGTGTCAATTGTAGAGAAGATGCGAGAAGCTCGTTTAAGATGGTTCGAACATGTACATAGGATACCATTAGAGGCACTTGTTAGGCGTTGTGAGAGTTTAGTCACTAGACATGTTAAACGGGGAGGGGTAGACCAAAAAAGACTTGGAATGAAACTATAAGGAAAGACATGATGTACTTAGGCATTAGTGAGACTATGATTAAAGATAGGGCGCAATGCGGCGCAATGGCGACAGAGGATCCATATAACCGACCCCACCATGGTGGGATAAAGGCTTGAGTGTTGTTGTTGTTTCTTGTATACTTTCTCCGCATTATTCTTGCTCATCATTGCTTGAGCAACACTGCTTCATCCCCCACAAGTCTAAGAGCATGCTTTTAGATTCCAAGTAACAATGTAACATAATGACGTAGGACGAGTCACATATGGCGGATACACGATGCACTAACCCTACATGCAGTGCAAGCGAGCACACGATAGATGCAAATGGATCTACAACAAACCCTAGAATGATGTGAAAGTATGCACAAATATCCAATGAAGTAGAATGCCAATTGATATAAGGTAGGCTAAGTGGGCGATCCTGACGTGAAGTGCAAGGAGACAATTCTAGTAAGTGCGGGGCGACAATTCTAGTACCCTTCAACATTATGTAACACATGCAATTTTCGACGGAGAAATCAAAACGCAGTAATATCGCACGCAGATAATTTTAACAAGGAAAGATTATTTCTTTAAACAAACAAGCTATGACTTTCCTTTGCGTGGAGGGCCAACGCGAGAGCGTGCGGCGAATAGCTCCTGCAAATCACAAGACAATCTAGAAAAAATTCCACAATATTATAAATCCACAAGAATATAGGTACACAACACCATACAATAATAAAGTGAATAAAGATCCATACAAATAAAGGCACTCACTAAGTAGAGGGATGTCGTAAAGTGGAGATACGGTGATCCGGGTGGCGTCTGCTGCTATCCAAAAGTATAAAGGGGGCTGGAATACCGTGGTGATGCGGGTAGGGGAAGGGAGGAAGGTGGAGGCCAAGGGTGGGGGAGGGATGAGGATTGTGATCGGTGGGGTGGGTGGAGAGATGTTGTAGGAAACGGACTTAGAAGGGTAGGGGCTATCGAATGAGGGTTCTGGAGGAGGGGGAGACTGCAGCTTTGGGAGGTGTTGAGGGCTACAAATGCGTGGCAGGTGGCAGGAGGGTTGTCGACAGCACGCGTTGGGCGCGGGATAGGGACGCAAAGAGGAGGGTTACAGCAGTTATGATTTTGCTGTGCGGGACAAGGAGCGAGAGAATATCCTACGCGGGATTGCGGCTTGGGTGGATGCTTTAGGGATGGAAGGAGGACTACAGATGCAAGGAGAAAACAAAAGGATACAAAGGATTACGTAAGAGTCGTCACTTAGGGCCTCACGGAGTCGTCACTTAGGGTCTTACAGAGTCGTCACCGTGAGAGGATCGCCGGATTCCGAGAATTTTCTTCATCCAAAATCTGCAATCAGGATGGTGGCTGCCCCTTACTCATATTTATAATAAACTACCCTAGGGCATCCCTTACATCAACGTCTATGATTGATCGTTAATGTAACGGACCCGATTACATTAAATAAAGAATGAAAAACACAATATGAAAATGCAAGTAAACAAAAATTCAGACACATCCGCAGAATCGGATCGTCGATCTAGAGACGCCAAATATGGCACGTGGCCAATCAGCCCCGAACGGGCCAAAAACTCATGCTCCACCGCAGGTCCACGTCGTCGATCCCCAACATTCTCCCCGGCTTAAAAGAATTCATCTTCTAATGAATATAGATCATAATCCTCTCGGTGTATGTTGGGTAAGAATCGATGTGGTCCATCGAAGGTCGTCCAAGTATCGTCGATGATGGAGCATCCTCTTCCCGGTACTCCTGTGTCTATCCGTCAGGCATGGCTATGCACTCGTGGGCAACGATATTAGCAGTGCGCTCAAAAGTCAAATGATATGTCGACAGTCCCGGTGCGATCGCAGGTGCAGATGGTGAAGCCATAGACGACTGACCCAAAGGCGGGTGGGGCTCAAAAGTGGACTGGGTGTAGGGTTAGGGATGTGGTGGTGTAGGCTCTCAAAGGTCTCCATAATACAAGTCCACATACTCGTAAGGCTCATAGCATGGCATCAGGTCCTCAATATTAAATATGGGATGGATATTCATACTCTTAAGAATATCAAGCTCGTAGGCATTTGTTCTGATCCTTCTCATGATTGTGTAGGGACTCATTCGTCTAACGCTCTAATTTTTAGCAAGCCCCTGAGGGAGCCTTTCAGTGTGGATTCTCACCACCACTTGCTCGCCTTTATGAAATAAATGCTCTCTCATGTGGTTATCTACATGAGATTTATAAGATTCATTATTGCTCCTCTGTCGGTCTGACTCATGTGACTCATGCAAATGACAAACAAGCAACTCAACATACCCAAACAAGTAATGCAAATGAAGCGCAACAGACACAACACACGCTATAGGGGAAACCAATAACAAACTGACTATCTCTTAAACTAGGTGGCCTATCAGGAGGCTCTTTAGGTGGGGTTAAGAAATATTCATCGAGTGTGCGAACACCCAAATGACTAACTGAGACATCAACAATGAGATACAATATCGTGGAATGACAAATGCCTCTTGAGGGACGTGAATCATCAAGGGGCTCACCAGGCGTTTATAGAAAAATTTGTCACGGATGCGAACTCCTGAAGGTATGTCGACAACAGTGACATAAGGATGTAACTCGGGAGGTTTACCGGGTGGTAAGTAAATAAATACGTAGTGAATGTGATGATCATATGAAGGGACGTGTGAGACATGGACACAAGGATGCAACGTCAGGGTGGGTTGAATGTGATGCAGCGGGGAGCTCCACCCCGACTGCCACCCTGGCGCACCAGGGGTCCCGCCAGGAATCCACCTGACAAGCTCTAATCAGGTCATACAGACCGTACACCCCAACCCCGCCGGCGCACCGGTCTCCGGCCCCACCACAGGGCAGGCGGGTTGTTGAGGCCGGAATTCGAAAACCCGACCTCCTTGGCCTAAGGACTCTTTATCAAGGAGGTCGGATGTTTGAATCCCAACCTCAACAACCCGCTTGCCCTGTGGTGGGGCCGGAGACTGGTGCACCGGTGGGGTTGGGGTGTACGGTCTGCAGGACCTGATTAAAGCCCGTCAGGTGGATTCCTTGCGGGATCCCTGGTGTTCCAGGGTGGCAATCGTGGTGGAGCTCCCCGCTGCATCAGAATGTCTCATAAAAGGAAAACCCGTTAGGTGGCTCTCCCAGAGGCTCAACGTGGGGCTCTTCAAAAATTCAATGCTAGCAGGATGACCCTTGAGATGAGTGTCATCGATAATAGTAGTGTCTTCGAGAGAAGGAGAGACAACCACTACAAAGTCAATACTATGCTCTCGACCCTCACTCGGGACATGACTCGCCGCGACAATGTGGGGAAACTCAGACGAACATGCACGCAATGGAGTGCCTATGATCGAAGCAATAACTAAGTCAACGCATGGGGTAGGGAAAGGGCGCATCACTATAGGATCAACGGGTTGCTCGTACTCACTCTCTTTCGAGGGCATAGGATCTGAGTCAGGCTCAAGTGGCAGACAACTCATCAAACAATGTGCCTCACTGAGGTAAGAGAAATCAATATTAGGTATTGCATCTATCATGTCTGACAGGACAAGAGTAGGCATAGTGGTGCCCTCAAAATGGGAAGGACACATACAAATACAGGGAAAGTTAAGGTGTGAATCCACTCGACTAACTCTACCAGATCTCATGGACTGCTCATAATGAAGAGTGAGCTGGTATGTTTACTCAAGGGACTCTAAGTAAGGATAGATCAACTCAGTATGTATCTCAAATCGAAGTCCAGACCGAAATTGAGAAGTGGTTATAGATGGCTCCTCTCGAAAGCCGCTCCTCACTACTAACTCATCAAAACAATCTGTATACTCAACGACGGTCATGGATCCTTGCCGAAAGGTAAATAACTGCCCAAGTATGTGACTTTGATATGATGCAAACAAATACCTTTGATGCAATCTACGTTTCATCTCTACCCAACTAGTGATGCGGCGAAGACGATCCCGCTCACGGGTCCTCTCAATGCTAATCGAATATGCTCTCGTTGGAAAAGTGAAGAAGGCTGTATAAATGAAGGTGAGGGGCTGGCACGGACTCGCTAGAGGAGAAAAGAAGTCATCATTGGCATCCCTGGCAGCTGGAAAGGTTGCGTGGTGGCGGCTCGAGGAGGAAAATTAGGCAGAAAGCAGCTGGGACGAGGAACTGAATGACTCTGATACCATGTTGAATGCAATGAAATGGATAGAATTGAATTATCTTGATCATGTAAATGACCTTATATACATTAACGGAGTCCCATATTGATCCTATCGTAAGAATTTGGAGCTAAATAATGAGCCTTCTTAAGAATTAGACCATACTAAATGCTAGCAAATTCATAATAGTCCTCCATCAAGTGAAAACCTCTTCTAATTCTAGAAGAATTCCTCCTCAATCAAAATAACTAAACTGCCTTCAAAGTTTAGACCGAAGTCCTTGTTTTTTTAAATAATGGAGAAATTCCGTGGAAATTTTTAACTCTTTTATGTGTATCCACTATCCAGTCGCAATCAGAAGTTAAGGACTACAACATAAAGCATTGATCAATTATCCATGCATCCCTTTTCATGAGCCTATCCTTTTGGGTTAACTAACAATCATTTTTGGTCAACTAGCGCTAATTTTTGGTCCATATTAATTAACCAAACGCTCCATAGCTAGTCAAAAATCAACAAAAATTTGGTCAACTATAGTTTATGCATACACAAATACCTGGACCCTGCAGGGAAACATGGGTTACTCCAAACACTAAACCTACTACCAAATTTAGCTAACAACACCATGAATTTTAGGAGGGAAGGAAAGAGAAGGGAAAGCAGTTTTCTCCATCTTCATCTTAACAATTGTTAATGGTAGGAGTTAGAATAATATAAAATATTATAAATTCAGATACTCTAATGATAACTTTCTTCATTTGAAAGAACTGAGAAATAGGAGAACTTATACATTACAAATATGTGAAAATTGTGGCCCTTTTAAAAAAGAAAAGATGCTTCCCAATTAAAAGGAAGAAAGTCAACAACAAACCCCAGCTACTTATTACAACGTCCATGAGCCAAAAACATGACCAATTGCATTGCAGTCAATAGAGAATTTGATACTAAAGTTGCTACTTATATACCTAAAGATCAGAGCTATCAAAAAGAAGTCAAAATCTATATCAGCAAAGATCAAAGCATTCTATAAAAATCAATTCTAATAATTATGTACCAAAAAGGAAATCAATATGAGCAAATTAAACTAATAAATGAACTAAATATCCGCAGAGCCAAATCCAAACAATTCAACTCAACCCACAAAACCCAGATCCGAAACACCCGGTTCAACACAATGGAGGGTTCTGAATAACGAAATTCCTCGTCACAGAAAAAATAAACCAGATCGGATAAGATTGAAAGAGTTGGAGAGGAGGAGAAAAAGGAAGAATGGGACCTTGCGGTAAGTGGTGCCGTCCTCCTCGACGATCCAACCGGCCTCGGAGCAGAGGGCCTTGAGGACCTCGTTGTTGTCGCAGTACTTGGGGAGCTGGTACTCGCCGAGATTTCTCAGTCCCGCGAAGATCTTGGACGCGATTGCCCTTCGCCTTCTCTCCCTCCTCTTGTTGTTGTCCCTCTCCTTCCATGTTGGCATCCTCCCTCCTCCTCCTCCTCCCGGAATCATTTCTATCGGAGAACCCTAACGCCGGCAGGCGGCGGCAAACAAGAGCAGGCACACTCACACTCTCCCTGTCTAGGGAGAAGAAGTCTACTTACTCGAGATCGATTCTTCTGTGTGTTGCAGCAGAACTGCAGAAGAGCAAAGTTCTTTCTCTCTGCTACTGCTCTCTCTCTCTCTCTCTCTCTCTCTCTCCGCAGTGCGCTTCGTTTGACGAGGGAAAATAGAGAGGGAGGTTAATTGACGTGACCGCGAGCTCCCCAGCTTCGCTTTTTTCCTTGTCTTCTCATTCTCTCTCCTCTACTGCCGGAATCAAAATGGGACTGACGTAATTAATAGGAGAGATTTGTTGTTAATTAATATTAATTAAGTGGAGATGAATCACGGGTGTGCAAAAATAATCGATGAACATAATCGAACCGAATGGTTTGGATCGGTTTCCAAATAGGTTCGGTTCGGGTCGGATTATCATAATATCAGAGCCGATAATTCGGTTCGGTTCCTAGTTCCAAGGGTCGGGTACCCATAACCGACCCGAGAACCGACTATGAATGCTAAATAAAATATTTTGAGACAATGATTATAGTCGTACTGCTTAATACGCGAAAATAATTGAGAATATAGTCGTATTGCTAAAGAAAATAGTTGTTGTACTTGTGTAGCTCTATGACTTCAATATTATAAAGTCGTTATTCAATTATTTTGAGACATTGATAATGTATTACAAATAATCATGAGTTTGAAGAGCCATTTTTTTAATTATTTTAAGACATAGGTAGAACCGAGAGCCGAGTCGGAACCGAAGCAAACGATTCGGATCTGGTTCTATACTTTAGGACCATGGGTCGGTTCCGGTTCCAAAAATTTGGAACCGAACCTATATGGGTCGGTTCTTGGTTTTTGGTGAAACCGAACCGAGCCGATCCGAGTTGCACCCCTAGGAGATGATATCGCGTAGGGTCTGGATCATTGTGGTATTATAGCAAGGGTCTGTTTGGCGCGCCGGTTGCGGTTAGAAACACAGCGGTCGCCACCGACCGTCGTGGCGGTCATGAATGCAGTGGTTTGAAACTTCGGTCACAAACAGCGCAGCGGTGAAACTGTGTTTTTGATGTCATCGCGAACATGAACACAATTTTATCTCTCTAAATCACTCTCTTCAACCATAGTACCATACAAATGTTTTATAACGGCATCACTCTCCCCAAACACACAAATAGAGGCTGCATTTAAATATTATCCAGCTTTTTTGAGCTTTCAAATTATTTTTTGATATGATTTTGTGGATTTAATGATATGTTTGCCGGATGATGGTGAAATGTGTAGTTCTTTTTTTCGTGTTTTCTCTCTCTTATTACTTCGAATAATGACTAATTCAAATATTATCTTGTAAATTTGCTCTCTTTGGGATCATATGTTCTCATCTTTTGATCATTATTTGTCAATCTATTATTATTGTAAGCCAGAAAGTGCGGTTATCTAAGTTTTGTATTGAAAGAAAAAACATGACTACATTTTAGTATGTTGAATTGAGCTGGGTAAATTGCTTTGATCAAAGAAATTGTAATTGAAAATAGTTAAATTGTATCTATTAAACAAAAGTTACTGCTGGTTTGATTAAAATATTTTCATCCCAGGATAAATGCTTTAGTTTGATTACTATTGCTCCTGGTGCAGAGTGTTTTTCTAAGCTGAGATTTTGCTTTTGACATTTGCTTTACAAATAGTGGCTTAAATTCTTAAAGCAAAAAAATATTAAGAAACTGATTTCTTAAAAGCATGAGTTTAGAACAAAAATGGAGCCAGCGGTTATAATACAATCCCCGTGCGCAGTCCGCGTACAGCTACAGTGCCGTGCGCGGGAAGATCGAGCCATGCACATGCACATCAAAAATCGTGCGTCTGATTTGATGTGCAAGTGCACGGCTGGATGTTCCCGCGCACGGCTACAAGCAATAATCAATGGTGAAAAAAAACAAAAATATAAAATATTTACTATATCAAAGGCACGATATATTGATTATTGGAATTAGGAAATATGTTTAGTAAGGATGGCCACATAAACACCAATATTTCAAGCAAATTAATTATCTAATAATCCAGCTGATAATATTACTGCCAAAAATCAGCAACTGCATGTCAAGAACATTCCCAAAATTACAGTCTCTGTAAATAATAAGTTACAGTACACTAATAATCATCCATATTCATTCTACTAAGCAGTTCCGGCACAAATATTCAAAAAATGATTGAAAAACTTTATTATACTTCAAACGTTGATGATGACTTAAATATCTCCTAACAAAATATCAAATATTTGATGGTAGAACATGTCACATTAATCACAGTGCAAAAATCCAAAGCACAATACAGCAGATGTATCTATGTAAAATGACCATATTGCCCTTCAATCTACCATGGACATGCAATGTGGCATGGTGTATCATCACACATTCAATATTTCTTTATTTATTTTAATAAAACTATCATCAAAATTGAAACATAATTGATTTTCGTTCCTCTTATAAATATTCGAGGCGGCGGCGCAGTCTACCCTCCTACTAATATCTGCCGATTAAAACAAACTCATCGTCTTCAAGAACCTCCACATCCCTATCTCCAACAAAATGCTCCCTTCCAATGGCTTCCACTATTCGAGCGAACTCGACCCTCTTCTCGACGGGGAGCGGAACATACGGCAATCGAAAGATAGGCCTTATCACGCCGAGCTGGGCCAGAGCCGTGTTAAGGCCTATCGGATTCGGCTCGCCAAACAGCCACTCAATCAGAGGCATGACCTTCGAATTCAACGCCGGATTCTTCCCCTCGAACATAAGCTCGTGCATCAAGCCCGGGACAAGGTTGCTCGTCACCGATATAACTCCGACTGCGCCGCAATCCCACCGCGCATCATGGCACTCGTCGTCGTTTCCGCTCCAAATCGTCACCCCTCCCTCGACATACTCCCTAACCCTGTCGTTCCCAACGCATTCCTTGACCCCCGCCATGTTGGGATTCCGAGAGACCCGGCTCACGACGACGGGAGGAATGTCTTGCCCCGTTCTCGAGGGCACGTTGTAGATTATGGTGGGGCCCATCGAAAGGACGGTCTCGAAATGAGAAACCATGCCTTGGACGGATGTCTTTCCATAATAGGGATTGATGTGGAGCGCGCCGTGCATGCCGATGGCGAACCCCTGCTCGGTTGCGTGTATCGCCTCTCGGGTGGAGTTGCTTCCGGTGTTCCCGATGACTTTGATGCGGGCGCCGAAGCAGTTGACGGTGTGACCGATGAGCATGATGTGCTCGTCCCAGCTCATGAGGTGGCCTTCGCCGGTCGTGCCGCCGACGATCACGCCTTCGGCGCCGTTCACGATCTGCGTGTGGATCAAGGAGTCGTACGCCTCGAGATCAAACCTTCCGTCCGGTAAATATGGAGTCTTGATGGCTGTTATTAATCTTAGACCTTTTATGTCATCCACAGATGTCCTGAAGTGGCGTGTAGTGTGAATAGATTAGCATCAGAAATGGGTGGGGAAATGAATAAATACAGGAATAAATGACGCGTGGTTCTACATAGAATACAGATGAAAACGGAAAAAAAGTGGCTTTTAAATTAGTTTTCACCTGCTTCTGTACCCAAAAGCTTCAGACATGGCAATAGGTGAACACGTAGCAGCCACCTTGGCACAAAGGAGACCAGGGCTTCGTTTGGCGCGGCTTATTTGCGGCTTATTTGCTCCGGTGAGTTTGGTCAAAAACGTAATTATCATAGAATGTATGTTTGGCAAGACAGAGGTTATGATCGCTACCAAGAAAATAGACTAGTTTTGAGCATAAAATGCATGATTTTTTTTAGGTGAGGTCGGGCGTTCACGAACGACGGTTCATAACCACCACGTTCACGACCACCACCACCGCGCCAAACAAAGGCCAGGTGAAATGGAGACAAAAAAGACTCTTCTTTTCGTCCATTTAATTTGCGCCCTCGAATGGAGATGAGAGGATCCCCGAGATGAAATGGATAGTATCCATTTCGTGCCAAATGGAGAGGATGCCCTTTTGGTCCCTCTAATGTGTCAATTAAATAATAGTCGTAATAGTTATAAAAGATCTATCAGGGTCTTCTCGTTTGGACGAAATTTGGCGCTCGGAATTAGAATTGGAGGTTCATTTCATCAAGAGTTGGGCCTCCAATTCCAATTATGGGACATCAATTCCATCCAAACGAACTCAGTCTTGTGTATCCTCTAAGAGTGCCAGCCTTGTGCTGGGTGGCGTAGCCGGCCTCAAGTTGTATTCCACGATCACGAGTGTTAGTGCGCTCTCACCCCTTCTCCTCGCTATCTAACAACTTAATTGGTTGAGAAAATTTTGAATAAATTCATATTAGTTATTATGATTAACTATGTTTCTTATGCGCAGAGATATCATCGGGGTTCTTATTCGCCTTAGCAAGAGAAAACAAGAACTGAATAAATAGGAACCTGGAAAATTAAATTAGCGAGGAAGAATCAACAAAATATCTGGTTTCAATTGAGTAAAGTATGAAGAATGCATCTCTGCTTGAAATATTCAGCCGCACCTGTTTTTTACTTCAAGGCTGCGCATTGGAAGATGAAGATTTGGAATAACAGATGCTTCTGGAGATCTCCATGCTCCAGCCCTGTATTAAAATAGAAATGGAGGGGGGAAAGTCATGAAATGCAGATATTAAAAAAAAAAGACAAACTCAGGTCTATGAAGGAGGGTTTCATGAGGAGTTCATGTGCAGTATTTGTTGTAATATTGATATTAGAAATAAAACCAATACATTAAATTTAAATAACTGAATCGATCAACGGATTATACAAGAGATTTGATCTAAGAGCCGAGCTCAAGTACCAACCTATAAGACTGGTCACGGTTGCCTGCTGTAACCGCTGAGGATCTCATAGGAACAATCTTCTTTGAGTAAAATAATTAATTTCAATGACACTCATTTCTCCCTAAATCTGTGGATCGTAAACCTGATGCGTGAAGCATTCATACCTGCGTGTTGAAGACCTTGCCCTGATCGACTTCCAAGTCATCGAGGAACACCATAAAGAATGTTATGGATAAAAAAAGGGCAGCACGGTGAACAAAGCATCCCCACGCAACGAGGGTCCAGGGAAGAGTCTCACCACAAGGGTGAAATGTAGCCAAACCTTACCCTGCATTTTTGCAGGAGGCTGCTTCCAGGACTCGAACCGAGGTCACACAGAAACACCTCAACCGGTGCGCCAAGGCTCCCCTTCAAATAATGTTATGGATATCAAGCAAAAAACTACAAAAAAAAATTGTAGACAATCAGAAGAAATACATAGATCTAATGTGGTTCGCCCCTAACTGGCTACGTCCGTAAGCAGTAGCGGATCGATTTCACTAGATGAAAGAACAAAGATTTACAATAGGAGGTGTGGTTCAGTTTTCACACACACCAGTGGCATTAGAACATGTGGAGTTTTATATATAACCCCCTATTGACAAATATTCCCAAAGTTTCTGACGCAGGACGGTCCTATGTGATGAGAAAACACATGAATGAACTCCTGCATGCAACCGTGCATAAATCCGACGAATTTAACTTGCAATAATAAATATTTATAAAGCAATATTAATTTGATTTGCCACAAATAGTTAAAGCTCTCAAATATGAAAACACGTGAAGTAGTATAAGTGCAAGAGTGCCAAAAAATTAAATACTATTTAAATGGGAGATTACAAAGACTAAAACTATTGAATGCAAACCTATAAACCACTATCTCTACAAGTAGAGAATAAACACAAAACTCAATGCTAAAAGAAACAAC
Source organism: Dactylorhiza incarnata (assembly GCA_033032865.1). Taxonomy (NCBI): domain Eukaryota; kingdom Viridiplantae; phylum Streptophyta; class Magnoliopsida; order Asparagales; family Orchidaceae; genus Dactylorhiza; species Dactylorhiza incarnata. Next base: position 642,419 of record JAWHQI010000347.1, on the reverse strand, counting down.
ACACCTTAAACTTTGCAAACGAAGGAGAGGGGAGGGCTAGATGCACTTTCGAGGATTGCCGGGGCTGATTTTCAGCAATCAGGAACGCCAATAGGCTGCTCAGAAACGAGAACAACAAACGGATGATGCAGGGAGGCGGTTCTCAGCAGCAAGCAAGTGGAATTTGCTGTTCTGGATGGTTTGAACAGCAATCGGGATGGTAGGGTGGCTGTATGAGATGAGTGGAGGCTTGGCCGGGGTTTTGGATGGGAGGCTGGACTGCATTCAGACAGCAATTACAGGGAGGTTTTGGGGGCTGCTGGGAGTGGTAGAAGGTGGTTCCACGTGAGATTCTGAAGGAGAGGGCTGTTGTAGGGAAACAGGGAGAGAAGGTTCGGCTGTCAGGATGTTGAGGGAGTTAGGGGGTTGTCAGTTAGGGGGAGTTATAAGAGGTTCCACGTGAGAATTAATATGGGAATAAATGTGTGGATGGCAGCAATTTGTAGGGGAAATGGGGGGGGGGGGGGGGGGGGGGGGGGGGGGGGGGAGTTATGGGTTGAAATTAGGAAGTAACTCCTTTAATTTAGGAGGTGGAGTTAGTGGGTGGTTAGAGGTAGTTATGGTGGTTAGGGGTAGTGGTGGAGGGTGGTGGCTGGTGGTGGCCGGAGCCGGTTGCCAGTGGTGGTGGAGGTGGTTGCCGGTGGTGGTGGAGGTCGTCGAAGACGTTTTCCGGCGATCGCCGGAAAAGGTTAAATGTAGCAAATATGTAGAGGGGGTGTGGGAGGTCCACCGGAAATAGCCGGAGACGAACTCCGGTGATCGTCGGAGATGTTCTAAGGGATGTTGGGGGCTGTTTTTGGAGGAGAATTGGAGGGGGGTGGAAGGCCGGCTGTTTCAGGGAGGGAGTGAAGGCTGCTGTTAGGAGGAGGAGGAGGAGGAGGAGCTGTTGGTGAATGAGGCTCCACGGCAAGGTGAGGGAGGAAGGAGATGGAGGGCTGTTTTGGGAGGAGGGAGGAGATGGCTGTTTGAGGGAGGAGGGGGGTTGCCGGCGGCTTGTGGTGGGGGATGATGGTGGTGGACGGCAAGCTGGTGGGGATTTCAAGGCTTCGCACCCGGAACTCGGCTTCGGCACCGAATGACAAAAGAATGAGCTTCAATACTCCATTCTTCAATGCCTAAAATGAGAGCCCTCACCCTCTATTTATAGATTCCTAGGGGGCAACAGACGGCTATGATTGGCCGAACGTCCCGACTCAAAAATTCATAAAATTACAACTCGAAATAAAAAATGACAAGAACAAAAACTGCTACGATCGTCGATCCGCATAAATGAATGGTTCTGATTCCCCATCAATTCCCCTCGCCTTGAAATCATTCATCTCCGTGAATGACGATGAGCGTGCTCTCGTCTGAAGGCAAGGAGAAACCCTGTAGCTCTGAACTCGTAGGTTGCTGAAGCTGATGATGATGGAACCGAGGATGGTACTGTTGAAGCTGGCGATGGTATTGTAACTGGTGCTGCTGCTAAAGAGATGATGTCGAAGATGTCGGGGACGGATTACTGGGCATCAATGATGAAGAAGGTACTGCTACTGTCGTCGACGTCGAACACTGTACTATACTGCTGTGGAAGAAGCTAGATGATGCCTGTGCCGGAGAATGTGGTACTGATGAAGACGGTGGAACTGTTGGTGACGAACGAGATGTAGGAACTGGAGAAGCCGGATGAGGAGTTGGTGCCGAGGACTCAGGCTGAAAAGGAAGCTAGGTGGTAGGTGAAGGCTGATGCTGATGCGGCGAGGTGGAAGGCGAGAATGGTGGTAACTGAGGCTGTGGTGGAGTGATGGATGCAGACGGAGGCTGAGAGGATGTGGAAGTAGAGGACGAAGGGTACATGTAGTCATGCGGCTCAAAGTATGAAGTCAAATCTTTAACGTTGAATACAAGTGAAATCCCCATACTCAGCGAGATATCCAGCTCATTAACATTTGCTCCAATTTGTTTAAGCACAGTGTAAGGACCCATTTGCTTAGCATTCAATTTTCGAGCAATTCCTTGGGGAACCTCTCAGCACATATACAAATCAACACTTGTCCTCCTTCGTTGAAACTTTGCAATCTCCTGTGGTTATCATCATAAGATTTATAAATAATTTTATTGCAAGTACTCTTACGTCGGATAGACTCATGCATGTTACACAGTGACAATGAATGATGACCGACAAACATAACAGAACGGCTATGTAGAGACTCTGCATCCCTCCAGGTGTCATACTAGAGGGGCACATGATCAGGGGGATAAGTGGGTGGGGTGTAAAAAAATTCATCGCGGGGGCGATGATCATCTAAGTAAACACCTGAAATGTCTGTACTAACAATGATGGAACTAAACCCAAGATCATCGAGATCACTCTCATCCTCGACTAATTCAAAGATAGTGGACACGTACCTAAATAGTGGTGGCTTATCTGGAGGCTCTTTTGGTGGAGTATAGAAATACTCGTCAAGTGTGAGATAAACACCCAGAAGGCTATGCGAGACTTTGGTATTGAGATGCCATTCCATGATGTGTAGAATGCTTCCATAAAGTAGAAGCTCATCAGGTGGCTCACCAGGAGGGGTATAATGAAATTCGTCGCAAATGCGACGACTACCAACATATGTTCCTGGAATATCAGGAGTGACCTAAAATATAAGAGGAGTCATCACTGAGTACACAACACTAGGCTCTCGGCTCCCGATAGTAATGTTGAGGATTGGCTTTCTAGCCGTAGGGACACTAGGACTAAGTGAGGTGCAGAGAATGGATATACCATCACTATGTCACTGGGTCGTTCGTCCTCGCTCTCGTGAACATGTTCACTAATCATACTAGTGTCGCTCTCCACTGATATCACATGATCAAGATCGAACTCGACCTCAAAATCAAGTGGGCACTGAATCTCCTCAATATGAGATGAATCAAAATCTAGCGTCGGGTCTCTCATGTCAGTGAGAGCACTACTAGACACATTGGTGGCTTGACCTAAATCCTTAAATTTTTTCCTACGGGTTCCCTTTGAGGCATTCTTTATGTCATCAAAATGAACATCCAAGCGATCAAATTGATCACTGACCCATCGTTGAAATTCGGCTACCGACATATCCGTTTTCGGAACAATAGGGAGGCCACTACACGTGATGTTATCTTGATGGTGGTGACCTCTATAAGGCTCTTGATATTCTTCAAGGTAATTACCTCTAGAAAAATCAAAGTGTGAAAAAGGGTTAGCACGATTTCTACGAGTGACGTATTGGTGATGAGGAAAATCATGATAGTATGAGGGTCCTCCCAAGGGAACTCTATGTGCATGATCAGTGGTGGAATCCGGTTCCTCAAATAGAGGATTAACGAAATGAGTGGACTCATGTTTATCAAATAAAGGATTGAAGTAGCAATTGCTACTATGATATGACATGGTGAAACATATAGGTTCTAGTCCCACGTATTATAAACTAAGCCCGAACCTGGGCTCTGATACCAATCTGACGCAGGACGGTCCTATGTGATCGGAAAACACATGAATGAACTCCTACATGCAACCATGCATAAATCCGACGAATTTAACTTGCAATAATAAATATTTATAAAGCAATATTAATTTGATTGGCCACAAAGAGTTAAAGCTCTCAAATATGGAAACACGTGAAGTCGTATAAGTGCAAGAGTGCCAGAAAATTAAATATTATTTAAATGGGAGATTACAAAGACTAAAACAATTGAATGCAAACTTATAAACCACCATCTCTACAAGTAGAGAATAAACACAAAACTCAATGTTAAAAGAAACAACAACACACCTTAAACTTTGCAAACGAAGGAGAGGGGAGGGCTAGATGCACTTTCGAGGATTGCCGGGGCTGATTTTCAGCAATCAAGAACGCCAATAGGCTGCTCAGAAACGGGAACAGCAAACGGATGATGCAGGGAGGCGGTTCTCAGCAGCAAGCAAGTGGAATTTGCTGTTCTGGATGGTTTGAACAGCAATCGGGATGGTAGGGTGGCTGTATGAGATGAGTGGAGGCTTGGCCGGGGTTTTGGATGGTTGTAGGGAGGCTGGACTGCATTCAGACAGCAATTACAGGGAGGTTTGGGGGGCTGCTGGGAGTGGTAGAAGGTGGTTCCACGTGAGATTCTGAAGGAGAGGGCTGCTGTAGGGAAACAGGGAGAGGAGGTTCGGCTGTCAGGATGTTGAGGGAGTTAGGGGGCTGTCAGTTAGGGGGAGTTATAAGAGGTTCCACGTGAGAATTAATATGGGAATAAATGTGTGGATGGCAGCAATTTGTAGGGGAAATGGGGAGGAGTTATGGGTTGAAATTAGGAAGTAACTCCTTTAATTTAGGAGGTGGAGTTAGTGGGTGGTTAGAGGTAGTTATGGTGGTTAGGGGTAGTGGTGGAGGGTGGTGGCTGGTGGTGGTCGGAGCCGGTTGCCAGTAGTGGTGGAGGTGGTTGCCGGTGGTGGTGGAGGTCGTCGGAGACGTTTTCCGGCGATCGCCGGAAAACGTTAAATGTAGGAAATATGTAGAGGGGGTGTGGGAGGTCCACCGGAGATAGCCGGAGACGAACTCCGGTGATCGCCGGAGATGTTCTAAGGGATGTTGGGGGCTGTTTTTGGAGGAGAATTGGAGGGGTGATGTTAGGGGGAGGAGGGGAGGTAAGTTGGCCGGCCACTTGAAGGTGGAGGAGGGGGGTGGAAGGCCGGCTGTTTCAGGGAGGGAGTGAAGGCTGTTGGTTAGGAGGAGGAGGAGGAGGAGTTGTTGGTGAATGAGGCTCCACGGCAAGGTGAGGGAGGGAGATGGAGGGTTGTTTTGGGAGGAGGGAGGAGATGGTTGTTTGAGGGAGGAGGGGGGCTGCCGGCGGCTTGTGGTGGGGGATGATGGTGGTGGACGGCAAGGTGGTGGGGATTCCAAGGCTTCGCACCCGGAACTCGGCTTCGGCACCGAATGACCAAAAAATGGGCTTCAATACTCCATTCTTCAATGTCTAAAATGAGAGGCCTCACCCTCTATTTATAGATTCCTAGGGGGCAACGGACGACAATGATTGACCGAACGTCCCGACTCAAAAATTCATAAAATTACAACTCGAAATAAAAAATGACAAGAACAAAAACTGCTACGATCGTCGATCCGCATAAAATGAATGGTTCTGATTCCTCATCAGTTTCCCTTCGAACAGCAAATGCAGAACACCAATTAACTCTACATAGTGTGTCTTTGATGATCGTAAGAATCCGAATTTTAAGGGAATTCTTATTTAGCAAAAATGTGCTTTTAAAATAATTACGAGGAAAATTTCAAATATTACAAATTTTGATTCAACGCTAAAAAAACAATCTTAGAGTTGAGATATCAACCGGATCCGCACTATGGTATCAATGATCAAGACGTTGAAAAATCTAAATTGCAAAACCGAGCTTTTGGCATGAAAATTCAGGACGACCAACAGAGTAAAATTTGAGAAAATTATGCTCGCATTTGGACCCAAGACTCGAAATTACCAAGTAAATGGCATCTCGTTTGACGAAAACAGAGTTCGTATGAAAATGCAACATTTCGGGAAAATCGGCAGCGAATGGAATCAGAGCGCCAAATACCCCGGGATGGGTATATACACTTTTTCGGTGTTGAGCCGGCGGCGGCGGCGGACGACGGTGTTGGGTCAAGCAACACTATGTACGCCACATGGGGCGTTCCGCTACTATGCGGCAAGACTCAAGTGTGTTCCACTTGGGATCCAATTACCAGTTCAAAGCACATTAAATCCTTTTTCATTTCTCTGAAATCAAGCAAGAGAGGGGAAGAGAGAAAAGAGAAATTGTCGGAATTTCGCCTAACTTTTAAGGAAGCTTAAAGGGAGGTTCCTAGAGGAAGATTATAGCCTTAAAGAGTGTTGAGGTGCTATCGGTGATCCAATTGAGCGACAAATAAATTCCAGGAGCCTTATCAGGAGTGAGAAGATTGAGATAGTGGAAATATTACAATTTTTATGTAATAATGCTCTCGTAGTCAATAGAATGCGTTATAAGCGGAAAAGCCGACACTTGCATTCAGGTGAAAATGAAGCTTGGAGTTCATATGGTCATGCATGATGATGAATATGATGATTTAATAATGATCACATGATGATAAATCCATGAAAGATTATTGCATGTGAAATTATTGTGGCATGACAGCTTATGTGAATATTTAATCGGTCTCATTTAAAATCTAAGAAAGAAATATATTGTTATGATGTGTATGCTACTAGTTAGCTCAATATGGGTCATCTTTACCCAAGTCCCCTATAACTCCAAGGGAAATATCTCGGGATTAGTGCTCCCATTTGGAAACAAACTATCCCTATGTTGGACTTGGGTCCATCTAAGGTTTCAGCGTGTCCTATAGGAACAATCTCGAGAGTGACAATCTCATCTGGAAGCGGATTCGTTGTCCGTAGAATTATAGTACATCTAACCTTAAGGTGGTGTTTGGTTTAGTTGATGGGGCGCGGTGCAGTTGGGAAAAAACGCAGTTTAAGGTAAAATTGGTGTTTGGGTTGGCTGATAGGTGAAACCGCGTTTATTAATAAACGCAATTTATACCTAGCCTCCAACCGCGAGCAAAAGCGACGCTCCACCGCAGCTGCCGTGTCTCCCCCTCCCGATTCCTCCCAAGCAAAACTGCACACTTCTCGCTCGCCGCTCGCCGAACACCTGCGCTCGCTCGCCGCCGCCCGACTTCTCGGATCTCGCTCGCCGTCGCCAGAGAGGAATCCTGCAGCTCTTCCATAAACCTCATAGTTGACAGATCTGTGAGTTTCCCATCCGATAGCCTAGTTTTCATATTCGATCTTCATTTTTGAATTCACTCGACCGATCCGTCAGTAAGCATAACCCAACCTATTCCGTCGATTAATAGTGTTCTCCCTGTTTGAGTTGGATTTCTTGATGCTTAGGTTTTTTTTATTAGTTAAAGATCAGAGATTGCAGTTTGATCAGGGATTTCTTCTTCCAGTAATGTCTATCTTCTAAGCTGATCTTGATCACGACATAGCTGCGGATTTCCTGTTTGGCCAAAATGTGTTCTTCTTCCATGGATGAACCCAAACCTGCTCTGAGGCAGGATGGTCTGGTGTGAAAATAGGGAATGTGTTGACACGCTAATGCAATCCTACGTGAGCGTGCGTAATGGAGGCGATCAAACCAAACCTAAATGATGCATGCACGTGTTTTCAATTAATCCGGAATTAACACTAACAATAAACTTATACACGGCTAGTAAATCTACACAGTGTTTACAATGATTTTCGCCCGCGTGAGCAAGTAAACACGTTTTTTTCACAAGGGGTGCTTTCCACTACAACTTGCGCAAATAAGATTTATAGCACTAACGATCTGAAAATACCCAAACAAAAATATAGTATCCTCCAATATTTAACATGAAATTAAATTAAATAACACACTAAGTTAATACTCACGTAGCAATCGCGACCCGGGTAACGACGCGTGTAGGCAAGGAACTGCTGAATATGGCTTTGGATAATATTATGGTGGATGATTGGTTACAGGAATACATGATTACTTGCACTGTGTAGGTAGCAGGCAGTTACACAGTGCTGCCGAAACCGGAATGGGAGAAGGAGCAGACAGCCGAGTGGTTCCACGGAGGTGCGAGCAGGAAGTTGATGGCGGGATGTGGCTCTGGCAGCTTCCCGTTGAGAGGAGAGAAGAACAAGGGTTTGTAGAAGATGAAGGAGATGAACAAGAGTAAGGGGGTGATGGGGTTGGCGGCTTCAAGCTGAGATTGAGTGGTCGATGGTGGTTGACGGAAACGAAACCAATGGAGGGTGACAGGGGCCGGCTCGATGGAGACTCACAATGAATTGGAGGATCGGCTGGAGGAAGTCACGATCCGCCTGGGAAGGCGTCGTCGAAGCAGGAAAAGGTGTTCGTGCGGTTACAGGCGCTGGAAGGTGAGGAAGATGAGCAGTGGTTGCGGTTACAAACGAGAGGAAGGGGACGATGAACAGGGGGCGTGCGGCTTTTGTGCGGTTACGGACGCTGTGAAGGAGATGAACAGTAATGGTTCGACATTTTTGAGAGGGAATCGTGGGATTATGGAAGGAAACAGTGGCTTCAGGGGAAATTATTCAGGAAATAGAAAAAAAGGAAAATTTCAGAAAACGTAACCGGGACGTCGCACCCCGGGATCTCGCGGCGTCGCACCACGATAAGATTGTCGGTCTGGAATCTCTCACAAATCAACAATGAATGAAAATGAGAACATCCGCCCCTATTTATAACGAGAGGGGGTGGATGGGCATCAGGCGTGAACGACTAAGATCGTTCGTTACGTCAGGTGTCCAAAAACACTAAATACAAGCCCAAAAAATAAATAAAAATACATATAAATGTAAAACGATGTCTCGGATGCGCTCGCGGTCTCGGAACGCCGATCCGATCAACGCATCTCCGGCAAATCTGCAAAAAAACGAGTCCCGTCGAGTGGTGACCCGATTTCCTCCTTTCAGGAACATGCGGCCGATCCCCATCATGCTCATTTGGGGCTACTCTATATTTTTATGGATATATGTTTTAATGATCTTGGGTTGAAGGTGGACTAGTGAAAATTTACTGAATATATATTTATGTAATTTACTGAAGTTTGTAGTTCTAATACCTTCTTTGGTGGATTCTTTTTTATCTATGCAAGATTTACCTAAAAATTGTGCAAGATTTTCTGGTAATCATACTATGAAAAAAATCACCAAAAACTCCATTTTGTTCCCAAATAACTTTTCCAAAACTCCATCTCCATCAGCTCTGCAAACTCCATTTCACCCAAACAGTTTTTTAACAAAACTTTGTTTTTCAGAAAGAGCACTTTTCTCAAACTCCATTTCGAATCAGTTGCTTTCCATCAGCAACAGCCTATAAACAAACAGAGCCTAAGTGGCAAGGATCCCTTTGTCGACTTGTCTTTAGCGTAAACCGAGTGTTAACTATTAAATGATTTATTTTCTTATACAAGATAAAAGGAGTTTTAAAAAACAATTGAAAATAAAATGATGTCATGCTTATTGTTTCTATATTTTCTGCGAGCATTAATTCCTATTTAATATGCATGTTACTTCTTCATAGAAATTGTATTAATTCCAAAGGTGGGCAAGAATGATCACATGCCCACTTCTTGTGTTTTGGTTTATTTCTTGTTCTTAATCTGTGCTCTGAAAAATCTTTAATCACAGTTATTGTTCCGGACTCGTTTGAAGGGGAGCCTTGGTGCACTGGTTGGGGTATTGTCGTGTGACCTTGAGGTCACGGATTCGAGTCCTGGAAGTTGCAGGGTAAGGTTTGCCTACATTTCACCTTAGTGGTGGGACCCTTCCCCAGACCCTAGCTACATGGGGATGCTTCGTGCACCGGGCTGCCCTCTTTATTGTTCCGGACTCGTTAATTCGAGTTTATTGGGCTATGGTGTGACGATAACAAAGCAGACTGTTGGTATGCTAGATGTCAAATTGGAGATCAACAGATATGCTACAATTCAAGGAATGCAACTAACATAAAGTATTGTTATTATCACTCAAGTGGCAAACCAGAGGAGAGCAGAAGAAAAATCAAAGATGGAGGATCAACTAATCATCCCTTATCTTCCTGAATAAGCTCATCGATGGGAAGCAAACAAGACGAACAATTCCATAATCCATGTGGAGGTAAAGGAGAAGACGAAGAAGAAAATATTATCAATCAGCACCAGTGTAAAGATAAATGTTATGGGATTATCAAATGTTCATAAGATCAACTCCCCGAGATGAGGGCATGGATAGAAAAGTGAAGTCTGTGGTTATAGGTTTTGACAGTCTAACTATAACAATCCCCACATACTTCAAAGGACTAAATCAAGAATGATAATCACTAATGCATGGACAATGAGTTAATTCATAGGGTTAATAAAAAATGATTTAAAACAAAATTAGTGAAAATAAGTCTCCATAAACCTCAAGCCTTTGATGTGAATTAGATTCTTAGGCTGCATTTGGGACTCCTTTTGCCTCCATTCCGTTCTAACCAGGCCGGACATGGACATGGACATTGATTTTTCCTCTAAATGATTTAAAATATGAATCTTTGGAAAACCTCATAAATTTAAGATCAGCAGAGTATGGGCTTAGACATCCATGCTACCGCATATGCTTTTAGAATGTACCAATGGAGCAATTTCAGTATAGTGTTTTACAAAACTATATAGAAGGTTTCACATAAATATAGGGAATTTGGAAGAACCTGCGCATATCTGCGTTCCTCCGTAAGCCAAGACAACGAAGACAGAGGAATGTTGTAGGAGGAAGCACTGTTAGACAAAAGGCTCAATGTCGTAAATGCCTGATTTGATGAACCAATGTGGGGGGGAAAAATCTCTGATAGAGGAAGGGCCGATGTAATGAGATGGCTACCACCTGTATGAGTATATTGTAATAAGCCTATAAATAGGCATGTAAACAGAACGAAAGGCAATCAATGAATTGAATACTTGTTATTTTTAGGATGGTTTCATAATTAGACTAGAATTAGGAGCAGCTCTAGAATTTATCCCCCGGAGGCTCGGCCTTCTCCTCGCCGGTGAATCCGTAACGGCTCAAGACCGTTGCATTGGTGCTCTCGTTGAGATATATATATCCCCTCTCCCACTCCGGCGATCAAGAATGGCCCAGCATCTTCAGCTTCTGGTTCGAAAACCTTTAATAATTCTTCTGGCGCCCACATGTACACCTTCTTTTGGTGTTCACCATCGGCTGAAACCAGGGGCCGATCACCAGGACCGGGTTTACCCGCCTCACAACAACCTTCGCCGCCGCCCTGATCTCATTCCTCATCCCCTCTACCGGCGGGGACGAGAGTTCTTCCCATCATCTCCGGCCATCGCGCCAGAACATACAACATACCACGATCAAGAAAAGCACAACTTCTTCACACTGCGAGTAGCAGGCACGGACTTCCGTGTTGCCTTGCCAACTGCTCGCAAGGCGCCTTGCAGGAGCCGGTGGCCTCGCAGGTGAATCCGTAACGGCTCAAGACCATTACATTGGTGCTCTCGTTGAGATACATATCCCCTCTCTCACTCTGGCGATCAAGAACGGCCCAGTTTCTTAAGCTACTGCTTTGAAAACCTATAATAATTCTTCTGGCGCCCACCTGTACACCTTCTTCTGGCGTTCAACGTCGGCTGAAACCAGGGGCCGGTCACCAGGACCGGGTTTACCCACCACACAACAGCCTCCGCCGCCGCCCTAATCTCATTCTTCGTCCCCTCCACCGGCGGGGACGAGAGTTCTTCCCATCATTTTCGGCCATCTCGCTGGAGCATACAACGTACCACGATCAAGAAAGGCGCGGCTTCTTCACATCGTTGGTAGCAGGCACAAACTTTCGTGCTACCTTTGTTGCCAACTGCTCGCGAGGCACCTTGCCTCTGGTGGACTTGCGGGTTGTCTGCTTAGTACGCGCCATTGATGCGGAGAGGTGGGATAAGACTAGGGATTGGAAGTTACAGCTTCTTGAAGAATCTTACAACCCTTGAATGTCCTTTCCTAGCCAAAACTTTCCACACCAAGGATCAACAGATTGATGTTCTGCAGATTAATCTACACAACTTCTTGATTATAAGTGGAAAAAGAACGAAAAAATTCCAGATAAGTACATGAAGCAGTAAGTGGATGGGGCCGTTTTCTCTATCTGTGCCATTCCCATTGGACTGGATTTCAGAGACCCATGTGATTTTCACCAATATTTCTCTATTTGTACTTTTCAATGAACAATTTTGACTTCACCAACATTTAGCAAGATTTGGCTGCCGAATTTTACCTCCTTTCAAATGGAAACCGGTCAACATTTTGATCATTTAACGGAAGCAAAGCTCAAAATTAGCTAGGGCATTCAACGCATTTTCACACTGATCAATTTCCATGGAGACGGTCTAATATCAAGTTCCATGGAGACTTGCAATACCAGGCATAAAGATACTCATTTGGAGATTTCTCCGGGTCTCATGGAGATCCAGAACGTCATCGACATCTTTCTTGACGATTCTGACGTGGATCTTGTTCTTGTCGACATATCCAATAACTACAACAACCCTGATACACATGACATTTTTATACTCGACGAGTCTCAATATGGCGCACAACATTCAACTGCAATTTTAGGAGCTCCAAGGCGGAATGTTGAAGATCCTTTCTATGCCCAAAAGTTCACTACAACAGATACAAAAACATCTCCTTGGACAATTTGTGTACTAGACCCCGACGGACTTGATATAGTTGCTACTTTCTGGATTGACAGAGTTGTTCAACAACCGCTTTTTAAACATGCATCTCTTATCGACCTTATACAACAAATTTTTTTTATTCAGAAGGATGTACCACTTCGATAAAGACTGCACAATTGGACCCAACAATAACCAAATTTCATAACCCAGATTTTGTTATCATAAACATCACGCACGTCATTTGGGTCTTTCACCCTGGTGGAATCAAACGACACGGTTGTCGTTTTGTTGGGAATGGTAGGAATGTAACGGGATGGCTGCCACTTGTATGAGTATATTGTAAAAAGCCTATAAATAGGCATGTACACAGAACGAAAGGCAATCAATGAATTGAATACTTGTTATTTTTAGTTTGGTTTCTTAATTCGACTAGAATTAGGAGCAACTCAAGTATTTAGCCAACGGAGGTTCGGCCTTCTCCTCTTCCGGCGTCGGCGGCCTCGCAGGTGAATCCGTAACGGCTCAAGACCGTTACAAATGATGGCGCCCTAGATGCGATTGCGGTAGGAGAGGAAGGGGTCGTCGGTGTATGACACGGTGGCAGTTGGAGAGGAAGGAGATGAAAGGTGAAGAGTCGATGCCCTAGTTGCGGAGGACGGCTTGTATTTCCGCTTCGTCTATGATGGAGATGCGGTCAGATAAAGGAGCAGCAGTACACATCGAGCCTCTGCAGAGGCGAGTTTGCGAGGTCGGGATAGATATGGATATGCTTCCTCCATCGACAATGGAGATGTGGTTAGAGAAAGGAGTGGCAGTCGCGTCAGGCTTCTGCAGGTAGATATGGATATGCTTCCTCCATCGACAATGGAGATTCGGTTCGAGAAAGGAGCGGCAGTCGCCTCAGGCTTCTGCAGGTCGAGAGAGATAGGGATGAGTCGCGAGAAGGGGAGGTGGATAGGTAGGGTCCCGATCCGGCAAGGTCGAGAGAGGTGGAGGGTGTGATTTTTGTTTTGTTTGTGAGAAGTGGAGAGGACGAGGAGGAGATCGTGAGGGGAAGGGTTTTTTTAAATGCATTATATTGGATGGACAAGATTAAATGTGTGAACACTTGTTAAATGACCATGATTAAATGGAGGGGCTTTTAGGAATAAAAAAATGGTCCCAAAAATATTTCTTTTATAATACGAGTGACAATGCACGGAAGCTCCCCGAGCAGACGCATCAGTACCCCGGGCGCGATAGTACTTCCATCGATTGCTCGTGCTCGACTGATCTTGGTTGCAAACGGGCTCCGCCCGTCTGTGGGTTGCGTATACGTTCACCCATTCTTATGAAGGAGCATAAGTAAGCAAATCCTCACACATGCGAAGGAATAGAAGTAAGCTAATTAATGAGTTAAGTGTAGAAGATAAGAAGCCGAAAAAAACTTAATGAGTTAATATTTTCAGCCTCCGTGTCCTGCTTTTGTCATTAAAAAACTGTGCATGCCATAGCAATATTACTCAAGCAATAATTTGTAGAAAAAATATGCAAAGCTGATTGACATAATTTCAATAGTTTTTTGAATTTTTTTGGGAATGTAGCAGTGGACTGGAGTAAGTAAGGAGTATCAGAAGATAATAATCTTGAAGAAAAGTGATACAAAGCAGTAATAATTCCCAAAAAATCAACAGAAATAAATATTGAAACGAATATTTTAACAATATAACATCTAAGATCATATAAATCAAAAGTAGTGTTTCTATGGAAAAACTCATTTAGTCGTTTTTTACAAACACAGAGAATACACAGTAGATAAGAATTTTTGAACATTGAATAGAAGAAAAGGCAGGAAACTAGAATAAAAGACAGCTGAAGAACACAGAACAACTAACGCATAAGAAACAACGGTGGAAGTATGTAATGCAACTAAAAAACAGGAATAACTAAGAACATCTAAAGAACTAAACATCAAAACCTTGGGGATAAGGAAAGAGGGCTGGTCAATCTTGCCATTGTTGAGTAATCGAAGGCCGATCAGCTGAAATGGAGAACCAAACAAAATTAGAATGAAGATAAAGCAAGTATTAAAAATTAAATAGAAGTAAAAACAACTATAAGGAAACAGCAAAAAATCAGCCCAAAATGGTCGAAAATCAGAACCGACAGGGATTGAAGCAGAAGAAGGAGAAGAAGAGGATCTTACCTGGACAGTTTCGCCGCCGGCAGGGAGTGAGGAGCAAAGAAGAACAGAGGAAGAACGGAATGGGTCAAAGGCAGATCAACTGAAGCGAACCGTGAGAGGAGCCGTCGCCGTGGGAGGAGCCGTCGAGGGGAAGCGGCAGGGGAGGGATTGCTTCGCGCGAGAGGAGTCGTCGGAGTGAGGAGCTGCGAGCAGGGCTCCAGGAGGGTTATCGCGAGAAGCAGGTTCCCGGAGGGCTAGGGCTGGCTATCGAGAGGAGCTTCGGGAAGAGGAGGTGTTTTAAATTAAAGCTGGCAAAAATAAATTTTATCGGACGGCCATGATTACTCTGATGGTCATAAGTGCATGCCATGAGGCATGAGTTAAGGGGAAGTATCTATGGAGTAGGATCAGTAGGTCCTGTAATTATTTTGAAACTACTTAAATTTGTTTTAGCTTTCCTTAATAGTTATTTATTACTGTGATTTATGGGTATATCTTCTAATGTTATTTTTATTAAGATCAAAATTATCATAAATTAAAAAATATATTGATAGGGGCTCATAGCAGAGGCTCGTATTTATAAGATAACTTGGCAGAAAATATTTTCAAAGACAACAAGTATTTTCAAATGCGGAGTTTATTTCCAAAAAACACTCCCCCACCGATTCGGCAGGAAAGATAGGCGCGTGAAGCCGCGACGAGCGCAAAGGCAGCGCCATCTCCCATCGCGGGAGCGATCCCCGCAACCGCGCCCCGCAAGGGGCGCAACCGAGCCGCTCCCCAAGCGGGGTACGGTCGGGCCGCACCCCCAAGGGGTGCGGCCGGGCCGCACCCCCTCGGGGTCCGGCCGCGCCGCACCCCCTCGGGCTACAGTCGCGTCGCCCTTCTCACCCCGTGCGGGGTGTGGCCGCCCCCCCCCCCCCCCCCTCACTTTCTTTCTCGACAGGGGGGCTTGCGAGGAGTCCTTCTAGGCGTACTCTTCGCCCCAAGGCTTCATTTGAGAGGACCTGGCCTGCTGGACTCGGGAGAGCTTCTTGCGGACTTTTGCGGAATTCTCCTTCGGCACTCGAAGATTTGCTTCGTCACGAAAGGCGACTCAGCTTCTCACTCTCGTTCCCGAAAGGCGACTCAGCTTCTCACTTTCGTTCCCGAAAGACGACTCAGCTTCTCACTTCTGTTCCCGAAAGGCGACTCAGCTTCTCACTTTCATTTCTGAAAGGCGACGCAGCTTCTCACTTTTGTTCTCCGGGGCTTCTCACTTTCGTTCCCCGAAGCCTTCTCACTTTTGTTCTCCAAGATTCTCAGAAGGGAAAAAGACTTAGGGTGTGTTTGGCGCGGTTTATTTGCTCCTGTGCGGTTGGAACGGAACGGAGGTTTAGGCAAAAGCATTGTTTGGCGCGGCTTATGGACGGAAACGGAGGTTATTAAAAACCTCTGTTTCTTTGTTAACCCCAGCCGCGCCTTTTATCGCCAGTCCAGCCGCACCTCACCGCACTTCTAGGGTTTCTCTCCCCCGATCTCCTTCGCCCCGCTCCTGACGACTCTCCCCCGATCTCCTTCGCCGGTCTTTGACGCCGCCGCCGCTCCTCACGCCGCCGTTCGTCGTCACCTGGACCTACTCCTCACGCCGCTCCTCACGCCGCCGCTCCTCGTCTGGATCTCTCGACGCCGCCGGAATAGACATTCCAGTTTCCTCCTCCTCCGGAATCAACCTATCCAGCTTCTTCCTCCTCCTCCGCCGGATTTTAGGTAGAAATCATTATTTTTTGTTAATTTTTTTTTAGATGAATGTGTTTGTGTGTGTGGTGTGATGATGGTGGTGAATGTGTGTGTTATTAGTGTGTGTGGTGAGATGAATGTGTTTGTTAATTGTTTTTTTTGTTAATTTTTGTGTTTGTGTTATATATGTGTGTGTGTGTGTGTGTTATATGTGTGTGTATTATATGTGTTTGTGTGTGTGTTATATGTGTGTGTATTATATGTGTTTGTGTGTGTGTGTTATATGTGTGTGTGTTGTATGTTATGTGTGTGTGTGTATTATATATGTGTGTGTATGTTATGTGTGTGTGTTGTATTTTGTATGTGTGTGTGTGAGTGTGTGTGTATTTATATGTTTATGAGTGTGTGAGTGTGTGTGTTTATATGTTTGTGAGTGTGTGTTTATATGTATGAGTGTGTGTGTGTATGAGTGTGTGTGTGTGGCTGTATATATGTATGTGTGTGTGTTTGTGTATGTGTATATATGTTTATATGTTTATTTGTATGTGTGTGTGTTTATGTGTGGATGTGTGTGTGTGTGTGTGTTTATGTGTGTGTGTGTGTGTTTATGTGTGTGTGTGTGTGTGTGTGTGTGTTTATGTGTGTATGTGTGTGTGTGAGTGTGTGTGTGTGTGTGTGTGTGTTTATATGTTTATGAGTGTGTATTTATATGTATGAGTGTGTGTGTATGAGTGTGTGTGTGTGTGGCTGTATATATGTATGTGTGTGTGTTTGTGTATGTGTATATATGTTTATATGTTTATTTGTATGTGTGTGTGTTTATGTGTGTATGTGTGTGTGTGTGTGAGTGTGTGTGTGTTTATATGTTTATGAGTGTGTGTTTATATGTATGAGTGTGTGTGTATGTGTATGTGTTTATGATTGTGTGTTTATATGTATGAGTGTGTGTGTGAGTGTGTGTATGTGTATATGTTTATGAGTGTGTGTTTATATGTATGAGTGTGTGTGTGGTTGTATATATATGTGTGTGTGTGGCTGTATATATATATATGTGTATGTGTGTGGCTGTTTATATGTGTGTGTGTGTGTGTGTATGTTTATGTGTGTGTGTGTGTATGTGTGTGTGTGGAGATGGAGGTGTTTGTATGTGTGTGTGTTTGTGTATGTGTATATATGTTTATATGTTTATATGTATGTGTGTGTTTATGTGTGTATGTGTGTGTGTGAGTGTGTGTGTGTGGCTGTATATATATGTGTATGTGTTGTGTGTGTGTATGTGTGTATGTGTGTATGTGTTGTGTGTGTGTATGTGTGTGTGTTTATGTTTGTGTGGTTGTGTATGTGTGTGTGTTTATGTGTGTGTGCCGGTTTATGTTTAGGGTTGTGTGTGTGTGTGTGTGTGTGATATATGTTTGTGTGTTGTGTGGTTATATGTGTGTGTTTATGTTTATGTATGTGTGTGTGTTTATGTTTATGTATGTGTGTATTTATATGTGTGTGTGGTATATGTTTATATGTATGTGTGTGTGTGTGTTTATGTGTGTGTGCCGGTTTATGTTTAGGGTTGTGTGTGTGTGTTTATATGTATGTGTGTGTGTGATTGATATATGTTTGTGTGTTGTGTGGTTATATGTGTGTGTTTATGTTTATGTATGTGTGTGTGTGTTTATGTGTGTATGTGTGTATTTACATGTGTGTGTGGTATATGTTTATATGTGTGTGTTGTGTGGTGTATGTGTGTGTTTATGTGTGTGTGTGTGTGTTTATGTTTGTTTGTGTGTGTGTTTGTGTGTGTGTGTGTGTTTGTGTGTGTGTGTGTGTGTGTGTGTGTGTGTGTGTGTGTGTTTATGTTTGTGTGTGTGTATGTGTGTTTATATGTGCATATGTGTGTTTATATGTGCATATGTGTGTGTGTTTATATGTGCATATGTGTGTGTTTATATGTGTGTGTATGTGTTTATATGTGCATATGTGTGTGTATGTGTGTTTATGTATATTTTTTATATGTTTACATTTTTAAGATGGGTAAGCCGAAAGACGGTGGTGTCTTCGCTATATGGGATACAAATGATGTCCTGGTTTTTTGCGACATATGCATTCATGAAATAGAACTTGGTAACCGACCGACAACCCATTTTAGCAAAGAGGGCTGGGTTAATGTGACTACCAAATTCCACCTATAAACTGGAAAAAAGTATGATAAGGTTCAAATGAAGAACAAATGGGATCATTTGAAGAAGGAGTGGAAGATTTGGAGTGAGCTAAAACGTGAGTCCACTGGTTTGGGTTGGAATCCGACTACAAAGACTATAGATGCTTCGGACGAGTGGTGGACCGAGAGATTGAAGGTATTCATTTATTAAAAATGATCATTTAACTTTATGTTCAACTATTTGTCCTTCCTAATTTTTTTTATAATATTGTAGGTTGTCCCAGCGGCCAAAAAGTTCAGATATGCTGGCATCCCACCCGAGTTAGAGGAACGATTGAGGAGGATGTTTGATTCAGTAGTTGCATGTGGACGTCATGCTACCATTCCTAGCATAAGGAGTAATCCACCTGAGTCTACCGACGAGAGAGAGTTGTCCGGTGGGGAGCATGACATCCAGGAGGATAATGTTGCAACACCTCCCCCCGAGGTCACATCGGCGCGGAAGAGGAAGAAAGGAAAGAGAAGTGCCACCAGCTCCGTCTTAGAAGATCTGGCAGAATCTTCAAAGACCATCAGTCGATGCATTCAGGAGCATCCAAGGAGCAACCCTTACACTATTACTCAGGCATTAGAGCGGTTAAGTGGATACCCCGACGTTGTAGCGGACGAGAAATTCTATGACTTTGCCATCACATTTCTGTTGGACAAAGGTCATAGAGAGGCATTTATGTTCCTACCCGAGGGTATGAACATAAAGTGGATTTATAACCGCTACAACGGTGGGGAGTAAACTTATCATATTTAGGGTCATAGACTGCTAGACGATTATTATTATTGCTGATGTTATGGTTGGATATTTCTATTATTTCTATGTTTCTGTTAGACTGTTACTGTTAGATATTGTTAGACTGTTACTGTTAGCTATTGTGGTTGTGGTTGGACTGTATTCTTATTTATTTCCTGTATTTTGTTTATCAGAGAATGTCTACCACTGAATCTGATGATTCAGAAGATAGTTTTGAGGCTATTAAAAGTTATGCGATCGCACATCATCAGAATGTCGTAGCAGCAGTTAGTATCTTAGCTGAAAGTAGTTTTCTTTTCAACCAACCAGTACCCTGCATGACTTCGAAGCAAACAAGTGATAAATGGGTTGGAGAAATGCTAGCAGGTTCGACAGTCATGTTTCATAATTCATTTCGGATGTCCCAAGAAATTTTTATGGATCTATTGCATATCTTGGAGGAGAAGTACGGATTTCACGGGACGAGACGGACTGCATCTAGAGAGATTTTGGCACTGACCTTGGACATACTGTCTCATAACGAGGTCATGAGGAAGACATGTGAGCGGTTTCAGCACTCGACGGAGACTGCTAGCAGGTTTTTTGGAGAAGGCATTCGCGTGTTGATACTACTGGCGGATGAAGTGATTCAGCCATTAGATAGATCTTTCAGTAGCACACCGCCAGAGATTTTGTACGACACGTTACATACCATTCTTTAAAGATTGTGTCGGTACAATTGATGGAACACATGTTCATGCATGCGTACCTGTTCGTGATCAAGTACCGTACATTGGGAGACATGGCATGCCAACACAAAATGTGATGGCTGCTTGTGATTTCAACATGTGTTTCACGTTTGTTATGCCAGGTTGGGAAGGCTCTGCGCATGATAGCCGCATTTTCAATTATGCGCTTCGGGATCCCCGTTACAAATTTCCGCATCCACCACCAGGTAATCAGATTTCTATTCCATTTTTATACTTCTCACCTATGAAGCATAACAACTTTGCTCCTGATTTTCAGGAAAATATTACTTGGTAGACTCTGGGTATCCGCTACAAATGGGATACTTGAAACCATATCCAGAGACACGTTATCATCTCCCGGACTTTGCTCGTGGAGGTCGTGCACCGGAAGGACGCCGAGAGATATTCAATCACGCACACTCATCCCTTAGAAGTGTCATTGAAAGATCGTTCGGCATTTGGAAGAAGAAGTGAGCCATATTGCGTGATATGCCGAGCTACAGCTTCGCCAAACAAACCGATATTGTGATGGCGACTATGACACTGCATAATTTTATTCGGCGGCACCCGTCGCGGAGGGATATTGATTTCAATGACGTCGAGCAGGGAGGTGGTGATGAGGGGGGAAGCATACAAGGGCATCAAGTCGTTTGTCCTGATACAGCAGGCGGGGTAGATGAGATGATCACGTTGCGTGAAAATATAGCGCAACAGTTGTACACTTCGAGATCTTAGATGGTGAGACGAATTGTTGGTATTTTTATCTATTATAGTAACTATTATCAAGATTGTGTATTTGATGTGCATCGATTTTTTTTTTCAAAAACTCCATTTGACCCAAACAAAATTTACAAAACTCCATTTCAATAAGCACTAAAAACTCCATTTCACCCAAACAGTTTTCTAACAAAACTCCATTTCTCAGAAACAGTTATTTTTCAAAACTCCATTTCTGATCAGCAGCTTTTCATCAGCAACAGCCCAACCAAACGGACCCTTAGTTTTCTGAAAGGTGGTCTGTCACCTCCAGAACCCTCTCTCTCTCTCTTATTGTAACGAGCGGCGGTCTGTCGCGCTCGAGTTCTAACTACCAAATTGTAACCCCCAGAAGATAGTGAAGTTTGGTCGGCACAGTTCCGGCCGCGTGGTTTTTTACCCTTTCCGGGTTTTCCACGTTAAAAAGTCCCAGTGTACTCAGCGAATCTCGAATTGACTGTTTGCGTGCTTAGTTCGCTCATGAGCTAAGGTGGTTCAATTGGACCGGTCTACCAAGAGCCCTAAGCAATCCGCAACAGTTTGGCGCCGTCTGTGGGAATGGATTCCCAACTACCAAGCAAAGGATTTCCAAGCGCAGTGCCCGCTTCGCCTAGGTTCACGGAACCGGCAGGAGTGGACACATCCCCCGAACTATCTGACGCATGCAGTTCCTCAATCCCGGGAGGCCCGGCAAAAAGAACACTCATCACTGCACCCATCCAGCCTCAGTGGATGGGGTCAACTAGCGAGTCGGCCCCCCTCGAAGCGGAGCAGGATCCGAACGATATCACGCATCAGCAAGGGCGATCTCCCCTGTCAGAGTCAATTCTGGCATACCCAGTCCCGTCATGGCTAAAGCTCCCGCATATCAAAGAGTTCCACGGAGCAGGAGACTCGTACGTGCACGTTAATCACTTCTTGGTGACGGTACGGACATTCGGACTTCCCGACCAAGTCAGCTGCAGAATCTTCGCGAAGACACTGCGCGGGAACGCCCTCCGCTGGTATCAATCCCTGCCAGGCGGAGCGATTCTCAACTTCGCCGAGTTATCCCAGCTGTTCGTTGAATGGCACGAAACGCGCACACCGAGGATCCAAGAAGAGCAAGAAAAGCCCGGGACGGGCGAACCGCCTCGCCCAGAGGAGGCGGAGTGGAGCACGCAGCAACAGAAGATCCGCACAAACTTCCACCAAGAGCGTCCCTGTGCATGGATGGACTTCGCCTTAGACGCGAGCGTCGGCAGTCCACCCTGAGAGCTAAGGAGAGCGTTGGTAACTCACCGCATCTCGTTCAACATCCTATTCCTGGCTGCCGTAGCACGACTCAAACTCTTAAGCGGGAACCTTAAGCTCAGGCCCAGCGACGCGGAGCTCCCAGACGGAACTACGGTACCCACCATAGGAGTCATCACCCTCCCTGTCCAAGTAGGGATGCACACAGAACCAGTCTAGTACGACGTTCAGTTCGTCGTCACCAAGGCAGATTCCCCCTACGACGCAATATTTGGGAGCCTCTTTCTGGACGCCCTGGACCACGACGTCTCCATGTCCGGGCGCATGGCCAACAAAGGGAATATCCTCAGGAACGCGATTCACGGTTTTGACACACCCGCCTCCAAGCTCCCTTGGATCAACAACGACCTGTCGCCAAAACCGAACTCAGAGAAGCAAAGCATGCGGGAGTGTCACGCAACTCCCGCATTAGTAGGAAAAGCTAATCTTCCGACACCGGCAAACCCACTGCAACTTGGGGATACGTGTCGCAAGAGAAAGGGACAACAGCAACAGTTCGAGAAGGTTGTACCGCCCATACAGAACCGAGCGGACCACTCCCGAGGGCTAACGAATCAAAGCTCCCGGATCTACACCCCGTTAAATGCCCCCCACGAGCACATACTGTATATAATCTACAACAGCAAAATCATCAACTGGCCCAGAGCACTCTCCTAGTGTAGAGGAGATCAATCTCAGTTTTGCAATTTCCACAAAGGCCGAGGGCACCGAACGGAGCACTGTGCAAAACTGAAAGAAGAAATCGAACGCCTCGTCCAGTTAGGGCACCTGGAGGCTTTCCATAAAGAGGCACAGAAGGATGTCACCAAAGATCAGACACCGGGCCACCGCCGCCCACCAAGCTGAACGACCGAAAAGGCTCGAGCAAGCGTAAAGCAAAGGGATCTCAAAGATTATCTTCTCTATAAACAAAACTTGTATCAGAAACTTACCGACTCAGGAATCGCAAGATTACACTTGCGCATGTATCAGTCTTCATTTTCTAATTGAATTCTACTTGTTCTAAACTGTTCTACTGCAGGAACCGCTTCGGGGCCCTGCCCCGGGGACTTTGCACCGCCGTCGATTGAAGGTTCGCCCTTCTCCTCCGTCGTCGAGTCTCGGTATCATGGGGGCCTGCCATCCCTACGATCACCCCCGGTTTGAATACACCCGCTATTCACCGGCAAAGCCGCGAGCGCAGACTCGGGCACCAAAGCCGCGAGCACAGACTCGCGCACCAAAGCCGCGAGCACATACTCGCGCACCAAAGCCGCGAGCACAGACTCGCGTACCAAAGCCGCGAGCACAGACTCGCGCACCAAAGCCGCGAGCACAGACTCCGGCACCAAAGCCGCGAGCACAGACTCGCGCACCAAATCCGCGAGCGCAGACTCGCGCACCAAAGCCGCGAGCACAGACTCGCGCACCAAAGCCGCGAGCGTAGACTCGCGCACCAAAGCCGTGAGCGTAGACTCGTGCAAAAAAGCCGCAAGCACCGACTTACGCAAGCTAATCTTTTATATAATTTGAAAGTCGCGGGCTCAGTCCCACGCAAAACTCTTCTCGAAAACAATCAAACCATGCAGGTGCTAACAACTAGATAAACAGGATCGCGCAAAGGAGTAAATACTACAAACACAATAAGAGAGTACAACCACATCAGCTCAATGCTGCACGCAAATCAAACGGTAATACGAAAAGCAGAAAGACAGAATACAATCAAACCAGCTCAGGGCGACGCTCAAGCAAACAATAGTACGGAAAGCGGGAAAACCAAAGATAGTCAGCATAAATCTTCGGCCACGTCCGAGCATTCATCCTCTGAAAGATCCCCGGCTCCGAGACCGGTGGTGTCACATCCAAACTTCTTCCCCATCATGCGAAGAGTCTTCTGAATACCACGTTGGAAGGCAACTTCGCGCTCATCCTCTATCAGGGGCTCAACCTCCTTCGTCATGACCTCGGCACGAATCTCCTCCGCCATCTAAAACCGCTCCTCAACGAAGGCAAGAGAGTCTTTGTACTCGGTCACTCCGGCCGCCTTGGCCTCCTCGAGACTGCGCTCTACCGATGACAACCGGTCTACCTCGCTCCTCAGAAAGCCCAGCTCCCCCTCCATACGGAACATCTCCCCCTGAGCTTCCGACAACTGACGAAGCGCATCTTGAGCAAGCGCTTTGTCCCCACCAAACTCCTCCCCCAACTTCTCGACCTCAGATCGGGAAGAAGAAATGTCGGCCTCCAGCTGCTTGATGCGGGATAAATCACGATCCCTCTTCCTCTGCAGAACAGACATATCGCACCTCGCCACGCGCAGCTCCTCCTCCTGAAGAGAGATATAGCTATCTTTGAGGCCCACGTAGTAATCATTCCACGTAAGCGCAACATTAGTCAGAACATTCGCCTGCAAACACAAAGGAAGCAGACGAGAAGCATAAGCAATGATAGCAAAGACAAGCCAACACCCGGAAAGAAAAATCCCACTTACCGCAGAAGTCATCGCCTGAAGAGAAGAGGAAACTCACCTCGGCGGTGGGAATGGGGGAGGCGGCGGCAAGTCTCCCTGTGTAACCCGATCGGCAGTGGGGGATGCCAGAATCTCGACCTCCGGATCAGACGAAATCGGCTCCCCCCGGCGGTGGCTCGGGCCGGCCTCATGAACGTGGCTCCTAGGCCTTGGCGGAGCAGAGCCCGAGCCAGAATCTCCGTTCTAAAAAACAACCTTCCTCTTTTTTCCGCGCTCTATGGGAACGGCGGCCTCTCGCTCGGCATCCCAGGAAAGCCCCACCGAGAGCAGACGGCTCTCCTCCACGCAGTTGAAAACGCTGAACAAAGCCTTCGACAGCCCTTCCCGGCCAGGAAAACTGGGGATAGGAAGGAACTCGTCTTCCCGTCCGGTCAGCCGGCGGCAGCGTCCCGGGAGCGCTCTCCAAAGCTCCGGAAGCTCCCAGCGATTCTGGACGTACCCATAGAGGGTGTTCCCATGGCGATAGTCCATTTTCTCGCCAAAACGAAACCAGCTCTTGTTGCTCCAAACATCAATCCGACCGCCCGAGTCAGTGGAGACCTCACACCAGTCCTTGAAGAGCTCGAGAGAAAAGCGCGCGCTATGCTCCCGAAAGAACACCACCAGCCCCATAATGTTTGACATCCCGGCAGGAGTGAACTGAGTAATCGGGACGCCACAGAACCGAAATATTTCAATAGCCTCCTCAGATGGAGGAATGTGAAACCCCGACTTCAGGCAACTCTCAGAAAGTGTCACGAAGCCCGTGGGCGGATTCTGAACGCGCTCTTCCACCCCCGGGATTTTCACCTCGACATTCGAAGGCAACCCGAATCTTTTGCGCCACATCTCAATTCTTGCACCATCAAGCGACGCAGGCGCATCGACCTCGACTGGCCGCCTTTCTTCGAAGCCTGAAAGGGAAATAAGCACACATGTGCACAGGCGTTAAAAATAATTTCAAAGGTCCAAAGTAGCGCGAATCAAATACAAGCCACACTTCCGACCGAAAATGCGCGAAGGCACGCGCCATTTTCCGCAAGCAATGGCACACGGGCGCCGGACGCACGCGGGCGCAGGACGCCCCGCGCCCACCGCCGTCCTCGCCCAAAGCGCGCGCAGGCACCGGATGCCCGCACCGCCGGCCCCGCCCGCGCGCAAGCGCGCAAGGGCGCCGGGCGCCCGGCCGTGCGCGGATGACGCCCGCGCGCAGGACACGCAAGCACGAGCCCGCGCGCGAGCACGCGGGCGCCGGCCGCGCACGGGGGAGCGCGGGCATCGGCCGCCCACGCCCTCACCCGCTCACGGCCGCGCGCAAGGCCCCATGCGCGTCGGCCGCGCGCGGGGCACACGGCCGCTGCCCCCGCGCGCACCGGCCGCGCGCGGGGCTCGCGGTCGCCGGACCGCGCGCGGGGGCGCGCGGGCGACCACCGCACGCGGAGGTGTGCGGGCGCCGGCCGCTCGCGGCCTCCGTCGCGCATGGCAGCCCGCGCGCACCTACCGGGCGCTCCTCCGCCGGTTCCGTCCACGCGCGAGGGCGCGCGGGCGCCGCCCGCACGCAAGGACGCCCGGACGCTGGCCGCCCAAGCCCGGCCGCCCGCTCTCCCGTCCACCTCCAACCGTTTTCCCTCCACTTTATTTTTTTCAAAAATAGATGACTTACCCCAGTCATCGTTCGGCGCGCCGCACGGAGATGACGACCAGGTCCGCTGCCAACTTTTCAAAAACCTTCGCACTCCCTAAACAAGGCGTGGATTACGAAGGTTTGGGGGGCTTATGATAGGGGCTCATAGCAGAGGCTCGAATTTATAAGATAACTTGGCAGAAAATATTTCCAAAGACAACAAGTATTTCCAAATGCGAAGTTTATTTCCAAAAAACACTCCCCCACCGATTCGGCAGGAAAGATAGGCGCGCGAAGCCGCGACGAGCGCAAAGGCAGCGCCATCTCCCCTCGCGGGAGCGATCCCCGCAACCGCGCCCCATAAGGGGCGCAACTGAGCCGCTCCCCAAGCGGGGTACGGCCGGGCCGCGCCCCCTTGGGGTGCGGCCACGGCCGCGCCCCCTTGGGGTGCGGCCACGGCCGCGCCCCCTTGGGGTGCGGCCAAGCCGCACCCCAAGTAGGGTGCGGCCAAGCCACACCCCATGTGGGGTGCGGCCAAGCCGCACCCCGCGAGGGGGTGCGGCCGGGCCGCACCCCCTCGGGGTACGGCCGCGCCACACCCCACACAGGGTCCGGTGCGCCGCACCCCCTCGGGCTACAGCCGCGTCGCCTTCTCACCCCGTGCGGGGTGTGGCCCCCCCTCACTTTCTTTCTCGACATGGGGGCTTGCGAGGAGCCCTTCTAGGCGTACTCTTCGCCTGGAGCGTTGGGGCCTGTTTTCTCCTTAGGGCTCAACCTCCCGTTCCGCCATTCGCTCAGAGCGCTTCGCAACACGACCGGGACACCTCCGCGATTCGTTGCACGCTCAGAACCCTTTAGCGCTCGCGCGCGCTCAGAACGCTTCCGAACACGTTCGGAGGCGTTCTCGCTTTTCCGACTCGGCTTTCTCACTTTTTGTCTTTCTGACATTCTCACTTTTTGTCTTTCTGACATTCTCACTTTTTGTCTTTCCGGCATGCTCACTTTTTGTTTTTCCAGTTTCTCAGATTTCAGGTACAACCTGTCACCTTTTTCGCCTCCAACAGAACTGCCCGAACTACCCGAACTGCCCGAAGGGTAAGGTGGTCATTTACGAAAAATGACGATCCGTGTGCCTCGAACCGGAAAATATGATTCGTCCGCCGAGCATTTATGGAAACTGCAAACGGCAAAATTACCGGACCGCCCTCGGCCAAAGCTATAAAAGGAGCCCCAAGGCTTCATTTGAGAGGACCTGGCCTGCTGGACTCGGGAGAGCTCCTTGCGGACTTTTGCGGAATTCTCCTTCGGCACTCGAAGATTTCCTTCGTCACGAAAGGCGACTCAGCTTCTCACTCTCATTCCCGAAAGGCGACTCAGCTTCTCACTTCCGTTCCCGAAAGGCGACTCAGCTTCTCACTTCCGTTCCCGAAAGGCGACTCAGCTTCTCACTTTCGTTCCCGAAAGGCGACGCAGCTTCTCACTTTTGTTCTCCGGGGCTTCTCACTTTCGTTCCCCGGAGCCTTCTCACTTTTGTTCTCCAAGATTCTCAGAAGGGAAAAAGTCTTAGTTTTCTGAAAGGTGGTCTGTCACCTCCAGAACCCTCTCTCTCTCTCTCTTATTGTAACGAGCGGCAGCCTGTCGCGCTCGAGTTCTAACTACCAAATTGTAACCCCCAAAAGATAGTGAAGTTTGGTCGGCACAGTTCCGGACGCATGGTTTTTTACCCTTTCCGGGTTTTCCACGTTAAAATGTCCCAGTGTACTCAGCGAATCTCGAATTGACTGTTTGCGCGCTTAGTTCGCTCACGAGCTAAGGTGGTTCAATTGGACCGGTCTACCAAGAGCCATAAGCGTTCCGCAACATATATAAAATATAATTGAGAACAAAAAATATTATATATATATAAGTTAAAACGCCATACTCATGTGTATTTTGAGCATTGATGTGCACTGTAAAACCCTGTATTCGCCGAGTGGATTCATGGGGCCCAAAGTGTCGCTAGGCCCAATATTTTTAAGAGGCACTGCCCCAAGAAAGAGGGGCGGGGGAATTTCTGGGCGAACCCGATAAGGGGGGCGAGCGGGGAGGCGGGAGGCCTCCCGCTCGCCCAGCCCCGTAGGGGGGCGAGCAGGGGAGGCGGGCGGCCTCCCGCTCGCCCAGCTCCGTAGGGGGGGCCAGCAGTGGAGGCGGGCGGCCTCCCGCTCGCCCAGCCCCGTAGGGGGCCAGCGGTGGAGGCGGGAGGCCTCCCGCTCGCCCAGCCCCGTAGGGGGGCCAGCGGTGGAGGCGGGCGGCCTCCCGCTCGCCCAGCCCCGTAGGGGGGCGAGCAGGGGAGGCGGTGTAAGGACCCCCCCCCCCCCCCCTTTTCAAGCCAAGGGGATCCTTATGCCCAGGGCGAGCGTCCCCCCAAAAGGTTTGCGTGTCCGAAGAAGTCTCACCCTCTTACCTGACCCACGACCCAATTGGCGGAACATTCGCCCTGTGAGGCTAATTGTACCATTACAGAAAGAAAACAATCGTAGAGTATAAAATTAAATTTGCGCGGAAGCAAAACATCACAGAATATCCCAGCATGATAAATAATAAAATGTGGACACCGCCCACGAAGGGGTATATCGAGTCTCACAGAAATGATTCTACTAATCATAAAACGACAAAACATGTGGTCAAAAGGCGACAAAATGTCTAATCAAAAGTGATCTCTCATCCTCTCCTCAGAGTAGTACCCTCTCGTCCGCGTAAATCGTCCGAGCTGGCTCAGGGAACTCCTCGTCGTCATGGGCACGTCTACGCTCGTCCATCCGCTCCTGCTCTGTTGGTGGGCGCATCGGTTCCTAAAATGATAACGTATAAGAGTACGTTAGCCACGACGGACCAAGTAAATCTCACGCTCCTCCCCAGCCCCCTAATGGGTACCAGGAAGAACACCTGCATGGAAAGTTAGCACAATAGCCGAAGCAAATATATATCTATCGGGGTTATATAAATGAAGCAGTAATCCGAAACAATTTATGAAGAGGGAAACACTAAAGTAGTATGTTCACCCGCCATCGTATAACCTTCCTAACGGTGGTTATACGATGTCGGACCAAGGTGAGAGCATAAGTAATGTAAACATATGATATGATGTGCATGAATGGTTGTCCTCCCTGTCACTCGAATGATGTGTCTCAATCACTTTCTCCTATGTCGACATAGTGACCTGTTAAGAGAAGGAGCTCACTTCCCAGGCCTCACCGTCGTGGCCAGACGGTGACAGTAGGTCGATCGGTCCCACTTCTAGGTTATGGATACACCCCAACTTCCTAGGCCTTCGTACCTCTATCAAGAATAGGAACTCTCGGTGGGAACACATCCTCACCTCGTACGGAGACCCTCTCGGCACATAACCAAATAGGTGTGAGACGGACTTGTGTGGAAGGGGTAGCTAGCCCCCGGTCCTCTTCACCACCAAAGCAAAAGAGTTCGTCGTCGCAACTTCTCCCATAGTGTATATTATGGGGAAGCCGACGAACCCGCCACATCGGTAACCATGCACCCTCTCATGCCCTCATGCACAAGGTGATAAATGAAGTAGTTATATATAACAATATTCAACTGGAGAAATTAATTTATGATTGCACTTTTAGGTCTGAATTTAATTTACCTGGAGTCTGTAAATCGGAAAGTACAAAACATAAAAGTTGTAGTACAGATATTTATCAACCATATCATGTCTCACCAGCCTTTCCTAAAACAGAGCCTAAGATCTCCAAAACAGAGGGTGAAGTTAACTAAAAATAACTGTTTTCTGGCAAGACAGGTTTTGAAACTTAGATTGCACTTTTCGGATGTAAAAATAAATTTGTTAAGTACTTTAAAACAGAAAACATATAACATGGAAGTTGTAGTGTAAATAAGTATCTACAACATTGTGTCTCACAACAATCTTCCAAATCTGCCTCTATGATAATTAAAAATTCATTTTAAGAACGCTAAAATTTCCGAGACTAGTGACAAGATTTCTGGGCAAAGGAAAAATAAAGGACCCGCGCACGATTCTTGGTACAGACTGGTGGCTGCATGCGAGCCGAAAAATAAATCCGTGCAGTAGGGAGTGCACCGGATTATATTTCCGAACAAATATGTAGGTGTAATGTATATATTTATATACATACACATATACGTATAGGTATAAAAATATATATAAATTTATGCATATAACTAATTATAAATAATTTTCATATATACATATGTATACCCATGTATATTAAAATTTTATACGTAAATATATATATATATAGTATAACTATTTACGCATATATATTTTTCTGTTAAGATATATAACAACTATCAAAACATATAAAAGTATATATATATATATAAACTATATACGCGTACATATATAATCCTTCCCTTACGGCTCTCCCCGCCACAGCTGGTGGGGGTTCTAGCTCCGGCCACTACCCCCAGCGGGAGTACCCCCGGGAGGGCCTCCGGTGGGGTGACTGCCGGCGGCCGGCCGCCGCCGGCGGTGGCCGGAAAATAAAGAAAAATGTATATATATATATTAAAATTTTCTGTTTGGAAGGAGGAGTCCGCCGGAGCGGCTTCCGACGGATCTCCTCGCCTCAAGGGCCTCGAGGAAGGGTCGTGGGGACTCTTCCTCCCCTTCACACGCCCCATGCAAGGCCGAAGCCCGCGGTGGTGGCGGAGATTCGTGGGGACGGTCCGAAGCTTCCAAGGCCGGGATCGCCGGCTCCGGTGATCGGAGACGGCGGAGGTTGACGAGAAGAGATCTAAGGGCAAGAAGGAGTCATAAGAACTTACATGTGTGCCGTTTAGGCGAGGGGATCGTCGCGCGGCCATTGCTAGCGGTGGAGTTCGCCGGAATTCGTGGGGGAGGCTCGTCGGAAGGTTACCAGAGCTCTTCTATGGCTGGTTGGGGGCTGTGGAGATGGGAAAAACGAAATCCCAATCCCCCAAGAGGTTTATATAGAGGTAGGGGTTGGTTTTAGTGCTTGGGGAGGAGTTAATGCCTCCTCCCTTGGTGAATCCCCCCCCCCCCCCCCCCCCCCCCCCCCCTTCAGTTTCCAGCCGCCCAAACCCTTCCCAAGGCATTGGGAAGGGGATAATTTACTCCCCCCAGCCGACCATAGGCTTGGGGAGTGATGATGCATTAATTGGGGGGGGGGGGGTTATACTCATTATTAAATACTTAAAAACGTAATAATTAATTAAATAAAATTTATTTACAATTGAAATAATTATCACTGCATGTATGTGTCATATATTATTTATAGAAATTATTTTATAATTTTTGAATAGCGTTTTCTATTTTATTTTATTTATTTGGTGTTTTAATTATAGTTAAATCAAAATAAATAAATTTTATATTAAATATTAGATTTTAATTAATATAACTCTCTCATATATTTATATGACCCTATGATAAAATTTTAGGAGAAAAAATATATCATTATCTATTTTTCTCAAATTCCTTTATTATATAAATAATTAATTACTCTATAAAACATATTTTCATAAATCATTTAAATGTATTTATTCACCTTTTTAATTGCCCATCCTATTCAAAATATTATTGAAATGTTGCGATAAAATTTTGGAGTTGATTGGGGTGTACTTCATATACTCATTGCTAAAGGTTTTTCAGAAGAAAAGAAATTTTTGCTAAGTCAATTCGTCGAGATATCTCGTGAAGTTCCGATGAATCTCGACGAATCCAGACAGAAGCCAAATTTCTAGTTTGAAGAAGAAATTTATGCGGCTAAGTCTATTCGTCGAATGTTCTCATAAACTCCCGACGAATATCGACGAACGCAGACAGAAGTCAAAAAGGCAGACTTGTGAAGGAAAATGTGCGGCTAAGTCAATTCGTCGAATGTTCTCGAGAACTCCTGACAAATTCCGACGAATGAAAACAGAAGACAATTTTCAAGCTTTGATCAGTATTTTTCAATGGCTAAGTCAATTCGTCGAATGTTCTCGAGAACTCCCGACGAATTCCGACAAATGAAAACAGAAGACAGTTTTCAAGCTTTGATCAGTATTTTTCAATGGCTAAGTCAATTCGTCGAATGTTCATGAGAACTCCCGACGAATTCCGACGAATGAAAACAGACGGATTTCAAATTTATGTTTCATTTCAAACTTTATTCAATTCCTGTAGGAATTTCTTACTCCGAGTTATTTTGTAGGAGTTGTTGTCTCCGAGTGTAGGATTTGTTGATAAATCTGAGTTTTGGTGAGCGAACTTAGCGACTTATTGGGTCAATAATACCCAATAGAGTACTAACCTATCATTTGGGTGCTAACCAAGCCCACGAGACCCTAGCGGGTCAATTAATCACGAAAGGGTTTAGAAATTCAAAAATTGGGATGTTACAGGCGGGCGGCCTCCTGCTCGCCCAGCCCCGTAGGGGGCGAGTGGTGGAGGCGGGCAGCCTCCCACTCGCCCCCCGGTAGGGGGCGAGCGGCCTCCCGCTTGCCCAACCCCGTAGGGGGGCGAGCAGGGGAGGCGTGCGGCCGCCCGCTCGCCCAGCCCCGTACGGGGGCGAGCAGGGGAGGCGGGCGGCCGCCCGCTCGCCCAGCCCCGTACGGGGGCGAGCAGGGGAGGCGGGCGGCCTCCCGCTCGCCCAGCCCCGTACGGGGGCGAGCAGGGGAGGCGGGTGGCCACCCGCTCGCCCAGCACTGTACGGGGGCGAGCAGGGGAGGCGGGCCCGCTCGCCCAGCCCGGTAGGGGGGCGAGTGGTGGAGGAGGGCGGCCTCCCGCTCGCCCAGCCCCGTACGGGGGCGAGCAGGGGAGGCGCCCTGCTCCCTCTGGCCCGGCCCCAAGAAGAGGAGGCGGCCTGCGTTTAGCATCTCGGAATGGCGGTATTCGGCTGTTGGCAGGCCAAACCTGGGGGTATTTTCGTAATCTCTTAGGCCGGAATCTGGCTATCGGCAGACCAAGACCAAAAAACTATAAATAGGACCAAGGGGGCACCTTTAAGAGGATCACTCTCTTTGGCTACTCTCTCCCTAAGCTTCTTTGGTGGGGGAAGAGAGTCTCCAAAGGGGTCCCAAGCTCAGCATTGGCTTGGGAGGGGAAGCGCTCTAAGATCTTCCGGGTGTGTGGTGGGACCTCCTCGCTGAGCCATTGATCTTGTTCTTAGTTTCATAAGCCTTCCGCCTAGCGCTCTCCCTTGAGAAAGTAAGTGTGAGGTCACCCCCCCCCCCCCCCCCCCCCCATCTTCGGGGTCCCGAGCTCCACGAGAGACCAAGTATTGGTTTCAACATTTATGGTGCGGTGAGCGTGGAGAGTGACCAGCACAGAAAATCTCAAGCTGAGCTCTATGGCTAGAGGTGGAGGAGATGGGTCCAACCCGGGCCACTCGCAGTCGTCGGTGGCTGTGGTGACGATGGAGTTGTTCGAAGATTTCAAGCGGGAGGTCCTGCAGACCTTACATTGGGCTTTTGTCACGAGAGGCGAATGCGGGGGAGGAGGCGGTCCGGAGGTCCCGCCCCAACAGATGGGAGAGAGCACTCCCGGCCAGCAACTCGGGAAGGAGATGTCGGCGGAGGCGAGTGGGGAGCCATCCGGCCCCCACTCGCCCGGCCTCCAAAGGGGGGCGAGTGGGGAGGCGGCATGCACCCACTCGCCCAGCCCCAAGGGGGAGAGTGGGGAGGCGGCCTGCTCCCACTCGCCCAGCCCCAAAGGGGGCGCCCCACACCAAAGGGGATCGAGCAGATATGGGTGGGCGAGACCCCCCCCCCCCCCCCCCCCCCCCCCCCCGGGAGGTGGCTATCCAGTAACCCGACGAGCGCAGAGGCCTGCGAGCTTACTCTGCGAGAGCGGGCCACTCGCCGAGCCAAAGGGGAAAGTCCCTTTTGTGAATTGATCCTCTCGACCCTGGTTCCAGAGGGGTTCAGAGGACCGGAGATGTCTTACTACTCCGGCAAGGATGACCCAGTCCTGCACCTGCAGTGGTTCGAGGACATAGTCTCTATCAGACCTATGTCAGACGCCTTCCAGTGTCGGCTCTTTGCTACCACCTTGAAAGAGAGGGCAAGGGACTGGTTCCACCAGCTCCCCGTGGGCTCTATTTGGGCCTTCAAGGATCTGCGTCGAGGTTTTATGTTGCGCTTCTCGACGTCGAAGAAGAGGAAGAAGGATTCTGAGACACTTTTCAGGATTAAGCAAGAGCCAAGGGAGTCGTTGGCTCGCTACGTTGACAGGTTCCATGAAGAGGTCATACTCACCCAGAAAGTGTTCGGGTTCACCCTCCAGCTCGCCTTTACAGTGGGGCTGCGAGAGGGGTTCTTCAAAATGAGCTTAAAGAGGAAGGCCACCCATATCCTTCGAGGAATTGATGGAAAGGGCGGCGGAAGAAATTGAGGGAGAGGAGGCCAACCCGGAGTTCGCAAAAAGGTTGGCCAAGCTGAGTGAGCTGGAGGCAAGGCAACAGGAAGGGGGCATGGGAGATCCCGAAAGAAAGTTTGACCAAGGAGAGGGGAACTTCCAAGGGGAGAGACCCGACCCTCGGAGGTGGAGGCAGGGACCGAGGGCACCACCTAAGCAAACCATGGCGATTGGCTGGGGAAAAAGGAAGAGAGCCAGGAAAGCGGAAAGAAGAGGAAGAGGAGGGGATAGGGTGGCGTTACCCTACTGTGACTTCCACCAGGAGGAAGGTCACGCGACGTCCGCCTGCCCTGAGTTTTTGGAAATGAGGAGGATAAGGGGTCCGATGCAACAACAACAACAATCGGAGAGGACCGAGGAGGACCATGTCTGGGAGTAGGAGACCAAGTTTTGGTTTCCATACTTAGTTTTTTCTGCCCTTAAGCTCATGTAGTACGATGATTTACTTTCATACTTAGTTTTTTCTTGCATGTAATATGATGGCTAATGTGATGAAAGGTTTCAAAGTACTTAGCTCAGATGCTAGCCCGTTGATCAGGCTCCCACCAAGCTGACAGGGCTGAGGATCGCTCGGTGGCTGGAAGTTTTCAAAGTATATAGCCCCGATGCTGGCCCGCTAACTAGGCTCCCACCAAGCTGGTAGGGCCGAGGATCGCTCGATGGCCAGAAGTTTTCAAAGTACTTAGCCCCGATGCTGGCCCGCTGACCAGGCTCCCACCAAGGTGGCAGGGCCGATGATCACTCGGTGGCCGGAAGTTTTCAAAGTACTTAGCCCCGATGCTGGCCCGCTGACCAGGCTCCCACCAAGCTGGCAGGGCCGAGGATCGCTCGGTGGCCGGAAGTTTTCAAAGTACTTAGCCCCGATGTTGGCCCGCTGACCAGGCTCCAACTAAGCTGGCAGGGCCGAGGATCGCTCGGTGGCCGAAAGTTTTCAAAGTACTTAGCCCCGATGCTGGCCCGCTGACCAGGCTCCCACCAAGCCGGCAGGGCCGAGGATCGCTCGGAGGCAGGAAGTTTTCAAAGTACTTAGCCCCGATGCTGGCCCACTGACCAGGCTCCCACCAAGCTGGCAGGGCTGAGGATCGCTCAGTGGCCGGAATTTTTCAAAGACTTTGCCCCGATGCTGGCTTGCTAACCAGGCTCCCACCAAGCTGGCAGGGCCGAGGATCGCTCGGTGGCCGGAAGTTTTCAAAGTGCTTAGCCCCGATGCTGGCCCGCTGACCAGGCTCCCACTAAGCTGGCAGGGTCGAGGATCGCTCAGAGGCAGGAAGTTTTCAAAGTACTTAGCCCCGATGCTGGCCCGCTGACTAGGCTCCCACCAAGCTGGATGGGCCGAGTATCGTTCGGAGGCATGAGGTTTTCAAAGTACTTAGCCCCGATGCTAGCCCGCTGACCAGGATCCCACCAAGCTGGCAGGGCCGAGGACCGCTCGGACGCAGGAGGTTTTCAAAGTACTTAGCTTCGGGATGGTTCCGCTGACCAGACTCTCACTAGCCGGCAGGGCAGGTTGACCACTCGGTGAAGCTAAGTTATTTTTGTCCCGAGAAGGTCCTGCTGACCGGGCTCTCACTAGCCGGCAGGGCAGGTTGACCTATCAGCAATGCTATGTTATTTTTGTCCCGAGATGGTTCCGCTGGCCGGGCTCTCATTAACAGAGAGGGCAGGATCGGCCTCTCTGGGAGGCTAAGTAAATTTTTCTCGGGACGAGGTGGAGTGTTCTCAACTTCACTCAGTGCCACTCCCCGAATATGTAGGGTTGGACTTTTCTTTCCAAGCGTGTGACCCGCTTGAAAAGAGCGATGATTGTGTACAACCCTGTATTCACTGACTGGGTCCCCAAGGCCCAAGGTGTCGCTAGGCCCAATATTTTTAAGAGGCATTGCCCCAAGAAAGAGGGGCAGGGGAATTTCTGGGTGGACCAGGTAAGGGGGGCGAGCGGGGAGGCAGGCGGCCTCCCGCTCGCCCAGCCCCATAGGGGGGCAAGCAGGGGAGGCGGGCGGCCTCCTGCTCGCCCAGCCCGGTAGGGGGGGCGAGCGGTGGAGGCGGGCGGCCTCCCGCTAGCCCATCCCCATAGGGGGCGAGCGGTGGAGGCGGGCGATCGTCCGCTCGCCCAGCCTCGTAGGGGGGCGAGCTGGGGAGGTGGGCGGCCTCCAGCTCGCCCAGCCCCGTAGGGGGGCGAGCGGTGGAGGCGGGGCGGCCTCCCGCTCGCCCAGCCCGGTAGGGGGTGAGCGGTGGAGGCGGGCGGCCTCTCGCTCGCCCAGCCCCGTAGGGGGGCGAGCTGGGGAGGCGGGTGGCCTCCGGCTCGCCCAACCCTTAGCGGGGCGAGCGGTGGAGGCGGGGCGGACTCCCGCTCGCCCAGCCTGGTAGGGGGGCGAACGGTGGAGGCGGTCGACCTCCGGTTCGCCCTGCCCCGTAGGGGGGCGAGCTGGGGCCTTCCGCTCGCCCAGCCAGGTAGGGGGCGAGCGGGGGGCCTCCCGCTCGCCCAGCCCGGTAGGGGGGCGAGCGGGGGAGGCGGGTGGCCTCCCGCCCACCCAGCCCCATAGGGGGGCGTACGACGGAGGTTGGTGGCCTCCCGCCCGCCCAGCCCCGTAGGGGGCGAGCGGCGGAGGCGAGCGGCCTCCCGCCCGCCCAGCCCCGTGGGGGGCGAGCCGGGGATGCGGGCGGCCTCCCGCCCGCCCATCCCCATAGGGGGGGAGCAGGGGAGGAGGGCGGCCTCCTGCCCGCCAAGCCCCGTAGGAGGGCTAGCAGGGGAGGCGGGCAGCCTCCCGCACGCCCAGCCCCGTAGGGGGCGAGCAGGGGAGGTGGGCGGCGTCCCGCCCGCCCAGCCCCTTAGGAGGGCGAGCAGGGGAGGCGGGCGGCCTCCCGCCCGCCCAGCCCCTTAGGAGGGCGAGCAGGGGAGGCGGGCGGCCTCCCGCCCGCCCAGCCCCGTAGGGGGGGCGAGCAGGGGAGGCGGGCAACCTCCCGCCCGCCCAGCACCGTAGGGGGGGCGAGCAGGGGAGGCGGGCGGCCTCCCACTCGCCCAGCCCCGTAGGGGGGGCGAGCGGTGGAAGCGGGCGCCCTCCCGCTCGCCCAACACCGTAATGGGGCGAGCGGTGGAGGCGAGCGACCTCCCGCTCGCCCAGCCTGGTAGGGGCGAGCGGGGGAGGCGCCGGCCTCCCGCTCGCCCAGCCCCCGTATGGGGGCGAGCAGGGGAGGTGGCATGCTCCCTCTCGCTCAACCCCAAGAAGAGGAGGCGGCCTGCGTTTAGCATCTCGGAATGCGAGATTCGGCTGTTGGCAGGCAAAACCTGGGGTTATTTTCGTAATCTCTTAGGACGGAATCTGGCTATCGGCAGACCAAGTCCAAAAAACTATAATTAAGACCAATGGGTCACCTTTTAGGGGATCACTCTCTTTGTGCTACTCTCTCCCTAAGCTTCTTTGGTGGGTGAAGAGAGCCTCCAAAGGTGCCCCAAGCTCAGCATTGACTTGGGAGGGGAAGCGCTCTAAGATCTTCCAGGTGTGTGGTGGGACCTCCTCGTTGAGCCCTTGGTCTTGTTCCTAGTTTCCTAAGCCTTCCGCCCAGCGCTCTCCCTTGAGAAAAGTAAGTGTGAGGTCACCCCCCATCTTCGGGGGCCCGAGCTCCACAAGAAACAAGTAGATTTATGGGCACTTCCAAGGTGCGTTTAGAGGAGGCTCCGCAAAGGTAAAGTGGAGTAGTGGGGTCAAAAGTCCCACCCATGATCATGAGAATGCTCCCGTGTTCTAAGCCGCACCCTCATGCCAACGCGCGGCCAACCCCCCCCCCCCCCTGCGAGGGATGCGATCGAAACCGCACCCCCACATCGGGTGCGATCGAAGCTCATTTTCCCCTTAGGGGACGCGACTTCTCATTTCCCGAGTTCATGCATACTCAGAACTCTCCCACATTCATTGCGCGCTCAGAACGCTCCCGTGTTCATTGCGCGCTCAAAATGCTCCCATGTTCGTTGCGCGCTCATAATGCTCTCGTGTTCGTTGTGCGCTCAAAATGCTATCGTGTTTGTTGCGAGCTCAGAATGCTTCCGCGCACGTTCAGAACGCTTCCACATTCCCGACGCGCGCGACAATTAACATTTCCTAATTTCTCAAATTGCAGGTCTCGTTCGTCGCCTTCATCGTCATCAACGAAGCTGCCCGAACTGCCCGAATTCGTGTCCTCCTTCGGCGCTCGAAGATCCGTGTGCTCTGAATCGACAACGTGATTCGCCCGTCAGGTGGTTACGGTGGTTACAATGGTGATATTACCAGGCTACCCCTGCCCAAGGCTATAAAAGGAGCTCAAAGTCTTCATTTCAAGGGACATTGCCTTCTGCACCCGAGAGAGCTTCGTTGAAGATTTCCTCCGAGTCCTCCTTCGGCGCTCGAAGATCTCCCACGGCCTTTGAAGATCTCCTTCGAGGCTTCGAAGATATC
Organism: Dactylorhiza incarnata; assembly: GCA_033032865.1. NCBI lineage: Eukaryota > Viridiplantae > Streptophyta > Magnoliopsida > Asparagales > Orchidaceae > Dactylorhiza > Dactylorhiza incarnata. Next base: position 603,593 of record JAWHQI010000347.1, on the reverse strand, counting down.
CTTCGTGGACTTGGAGATTTCCTTCGCTATGGAAGACCATCTTCCTAAACGATTTGGGATTCCTTTGAGTCCCGAAAGACGACTCAGTAATCTCACTTTCGTTCCCAAAAGAAGAAGTACATAGCTTTCCGAAAGGTGGCATGTCACCATCGGAGTTTTTTTTCTCTCTCTCACTCACTCTCTCTCTCTCTCTACCGTTGTAAAGAGTTGTGACCTATCGCGCTCGAATTCTTATTTTCCAAATGTAACCCCACATCATATAGTGAAATTTGGCCGGCACAGCTCTGGCCGCGTGGTTTTTCTCCCTTTCCGAGTTTTCCACGTTAAAAGTCCTCGTGTCACTTATCGATTCATTCGTTCACTGTTTTCGCGCTCCGTTCATTTCCGAGCTATGGTGGTTCAATTCGACTGGTCTACCAAAGCACCCGAGCGGCCCGCAACAGTTTGGCGTTGTCTGTGGGAACAGCGTTCCCAAATACTCCCACTACTAGAAAACAGATTTTTTGCCACGGCAATTTGCCGTGGTAAAAGGTCTAAAACCGTGGCTAAAGATCTTTTGCCACGGTTTTGCCACGGAAAAATTTCGTGGCTAAAGGTCGCGTGGAGAAAGATTTGTAGTCCCGGATTGGCCGTGGCTAAAGGTATTTGCCACGAAAAATAAAAATCGTAGCTAATACCTACAGTTTTAGCCACAGTTTCTCCTCGTAGCAAACGTATTCCAATATATATACTTGCTCATTTTACCACGGTATAGTGTCGTGGCAAATATTATGATTATTAGCCACGGCACTATGACGTGGCTAATACATATTATTAGCCACGGTCTAGGCCGTGTCTACTTTGGTACCTATTAGCCACGGTTCATGCCGTGGCTAATAGTATTTCTCATTTTTTTTAAAAAAACTATAGCCACGGTTTAATACCGTGGCAAATGTTGTTTTGATTTTTTTTTAAAAAACATGTTGCATGCCATCATGGATTTTTTTTTTGAATAAACTAACAGCACATCAAAAGGACGAGAAAGAAAGACAATAGACTAACATTTTTTTGCTTAAACATTAACCGCATCAAGATTAACTCCATCCTAAATCCAAATTTACCACACAAAACGGCACAAAAGAGCAGAAAAGTTCTTGTTACCATGCCCAGGAAACAAACAGTGGGATGAGGATAAGAGAAAATCATACACGGTTAAGAGATTTGAAAATGTTTTAACATGAGGTAATCAGCCACACATGTAGACAATATCTCAAATAAAATTGAAACTTTCGAGGATAACTGACTGAATATCTGCCATCATGGATTCTCTATCACGGGCATTTTTGTATCGATTGATTGCCTCCTCTCCTATGGCTGATAGCTAGAAAGTTTTGAATATCTCCTATGGATTCTCTACCATGAGCTAAAAAGTTTTGAATATCTGCCATCATGAAAATTGACATAAATAAGAATATAATGTCCAAAGTTGAGAAGAGGTTAGTATGCATCCTATATTGGGAGCAGGTGCAGATTAGAGTACAGAAATAAATTAAAACAACAACTTACTAAATTTAACCCAAATTATTAGGTGGAAATTATATAATAAAAATAACTTACAATTCTCAATACCGTTTGCTACCTATAATTTAATATCTTAAATCAAAGAAAGTGTATAATCTGCATTGATCTTTGCATTAAGTATATGGATACAAATATGTGAAAGCAATGTAAAATACACAATAGAAAAGATTATAATCTGCTGCATGGTAAAAACCTGTAAGCCATATACCTAATCAAGAAACTTAAATCCTAGTAAAAGATGACATAAATTAGATAGATTATTTGAATAACAAATGACAAATAGCATTTATAATCTACACTTGATGGCTACATATTGATCTGAGATTATCAAACTTATGTACCGTTCCAAATTAGATATTAAGGCTCCGTTGGGCACGACGTTTTTGCTCAGGTGAGTTTGGACAAAAACACCACAGCCATATAATGTATATTTGGCCTGATAACATTTATAATCGCCATCAAGAAAAGAAAACTAGTTCCTTAGGTGAGGTCGGACGTTCCCAAACGACGGTTCATAACAATTTGTGTATAGATGCGCTGATGCATTTGCATAACACTCACCATTTTGTTTGATTATGAGCAGTGATATGGATTGTTGCACTACTCTATGAGCAGTCTTGCCAATCATTAGCATTCCCATCATAGTGGAATAAGATAACTGTAAAATTTTCTAGAATAAACTAAGAGCCCATGGATTAGCTGAAGAAGCTCAAATTCATCATCTAGTGTATTAAATTTATATGTACCTTGGTGATAATGGAATCAACACTTCTATTTTGTTCAATGCCAATAGCTATAGCCAGTAACCATGTGTTGCATAATGGAATCAACACTTCTACTTAATAGGGAAGTATTTGGACATATATTACACTCCATGTGTTGCATAAACAGATTTGATTATAATAACCACGTCCTATAGGAAGTTTAGGGTATTGGTAGTGCATAACTTCATTTATATGCAACCAATTTGATTAATTTTTAAAGGAGATGCAACAAAAAAATACTAATTAAGCACACCTAAGAAGATGTCCATTCGAGAAGAGTTTAACTCGAGTTGTTCTTCAGAATATTACTTTGTGCATTTAAATTAGGTAGGATTTTGTTGAAATTCCTTTTATAAATAAATGCTAACAAACTGCACTCTCCAAGTCAAATTTATGAGGTAAGAAATAGAGCAAGGGTTGTAATAGGTACAACTTTATGTAAGAAGTTCTACTCAATCGCCTTTTAATGTAGCTAGCCATTTCTTAAATCAACAATATTTCTATAATATAAAAAGTGGTAGATGATTAGAAATTATGAGTGATTTGTCCACATGCATTAAAAAAATGACTCATGAGGAGGATGAAGAAAATTAATTTATGAGTTTAATTTGAATGAAGGGGTTCAAGGACTCCTAATATTTCTATAGTTGTTACTCGCACTAGAGCAATTCAAATTGAGTTTTTATAACAAATCATTACTTTTATATCTAGATTCTAATTATATTAAACTAGTACACTTGCAATTATATTCAATTAATAACATGTACTTAGGTAACATGGCGATCATGAACGCGGTGATTTGAAACTGTGGTCATGAAAGCAGTTGAGTTGCTTGGAGAAACTGTATTTTCAGTGCAGTCATGAACATGAAAATAGTTTTAGAGGTTTGGTAGCATGAAGGTAATCATGTCCTCATTCTTTCTTCTTTGTTGAGCTTCACCACTCATTAGATGCATCAATTGTTGTTTTGATGGGGGTAGCTCAATGCAATCTCACCTCACTTAAGCCCCCTCCAAAGCTTCAACTATTTCTTCATTTGATCCCATTTAATTTTCAACTGAGCACGGTCATAAATTTTTCCAGAACCAACTTTGAAATTCACTGTCACATTCCTTTAGCCATCCTTATTAAAGTGGGTGATGGGTTTGTTGCCTAATTCAATTTCTTTAATGCATATATCACAAAATAAAATGACATTATTCGTATCCCACGTAGCTGACATTCACCTGTCTCTTCGGTTACTCATTTTCTAAAAAATAATGCTCAACAAGCTGCCAAAAAAATACATATAACCTTGAATTTTTTTTAATAAATACTACATCGGTTTTATCTATTTAATAACGAATTTATATAGGAGCATTCATAAATGAAAACTTGCTCACCAAATCTATAATAGATTCATATAACCTAAAACAAATTCAGATCTACATTCATTCATTCAATCTACTTGTAGATCTAAAACTTCCTCTCTCACTCTATCATTGAGAGTCTTGCTTGATGGTTTAGGCTGTGCAATGTAACAAAAAATTAAAGTGAGAAGAGAAATATGCATACCCTAAAATGGAGGATAGAACAATGGAACCCTAGCGGCCTCTGGAAATTCCTTCAGAGAGCAGCGTGAGCAGTGAGAGAGCAGTGAGAGCGGGATCTTCAGCGGAGAGAGCAGCGAAAAGAGTGAGATCTTCACAGGAGAGAGCAGCAAGAGCGAGAGAGCAAGATCGACGAGAGTGAGATCTTCACAGGAGAGAGCAAGAGCGGCGAGCGCGAGATCTTCAAAGCTTGGGCAGGGATTTTTAGCGGCGAGAGCAGCACGAGCGAGATCTTGAGCAGCAAGAGCGATGAGAACGACGAGACGCGCGGGTAGGGTTTGGGTAGGGGAGAGATGGCAAATGAAAAACACGGGATATGTACAGAGCAAAAAGCGCGAATGAAAAGAGGGGAAGCGCCAAATAATCATAACCGTGGCTAAATAAAAATATTCGTGGCTAAAAGGTTAGGTATTTGCTACGATTATGAATTTTCATGGCTAATACATAGTATTAGCCATGACTTTTGCAACCGTGGCTAAAATATAACTATTAGCTATGAGTTTTTTAAGTGTAGCTAATACTAGTGTATTAGCCACGATTTTTAAACCCTGGCAAAAAAATGTGTAGCTAATACCTATTTTTCTAGTAGTGTCCACAAAGACTCCCGAAAGGAAGTATTTGCTTCAAGGCAGTGTGAAAATTTCCGTAGATCTAGGAGTGAGCAGGAATTGTATAACTCAAAGCTATAGCCAACAATCAGAAGCACATGAAACAACAGAATCTTTATTGATGATAGCAAAAGTCTTCATTACAGAGCGAGGTATACATGGCGAGACATGATTTCGCTAGTATACAAAACCAAAAAGAAATTACAATGCTGAAGGAAAGATAAACAGCGGTCTGAAATCCTGAGACCGCCTGACCGCCCGACCTGCCTGTTCGCGCGACTAGAAAACAAGACCGCCCGAACTGCCTGTTCGGCTTGAACACACTAGCCGAGAACTCCGCGACCTCCCGAACTCCACTGATTCTCCCGAACTCCAGCAACCCGCACTGCAAGCCGTGAGACCGCCCGAACACCTTAGAAGAAGAGGTGACCGCTGCTGCCCGCACAATCCGCAGAAGCTGCACAAGGAAAGTTCAATCAGCAAACCGCCCAGTCACAAAAGTGAGACCGCAGGAAATAGGCGCGAGCTCAGCTTAAACTTGATGCGATTAATTTGCTGCCACAGTGACTCCTATTTATAGGCGTGCGACCTAATCCAGTCACCACCCTATGAGATAGAGTCACCGCCCCTGATCGCGCGACCAAGACCGGTCAACCCGCGCGATCAGCAGAAGATCGCTCTACGCCTGTGAGCTCGCCGTCTTCAACACGGACCGGAGATCGTCACTCCTCCAAGAAGCCGAGCGACCATGACAACACGCCTAGTCATGATGCTCACTACCTGTGTTCACCATACGAGGCCTCATCCAGAAACCGCGAACACGCCAGGTCGAATAGGGCAACAGCCCGCCAAGTCGACCAAACACCAGTGACCGCATATACCAACAGATCGCCGAAGGACCAGCTATGCGAACACAGACCGGAGACCGCGCGACTAAGAATACCTTAGTCCGCGCGCACCATCAAGAACCCGGACAGTCACCAGACCGTACTGCCCCCACCATGCGGTCACATGAACAGACCGCGCGGTCTCACCTTTCTGAAACCTGCTCCACCACGCGGTCACACCAAACAAACAACGCGGCCACACCTCGGCACTTGGACATAGAGAACAACGGTCACGCTGACAAGACCTGCGGCTAGACCGAATGGACCAGACCGCAGCCGGAGACCGCAAGATCGCGCGGTTAGCCAGACCGCGCGACCTCCCCCAGGCCGCCAACTTCCACTTCAACATTTTCAGCACTCCCCCTTGAAGTGGGAAGTTGAAAACAGCCCAAGTAAACTCCTTAGCCGAGTGAACGGCCCCTTCGCCAGCGCCTTTGTGAATATGTCAGCAACATTGTCCTGACTCCGAACATGCTCGACCGAAAGAGACCCCTCCAGCACCTTCTTACGAATGAAATGATGCTCGATCTCGATATGCTTGGTCCTCGCGTGATAAGCTAGATTAGTAACCAGTTTGAGAGCACTCTCATTGTCGCCGCGGAGCAGAGTCGGACCCCGAACCTCCTTATGGACGTCTCCCACCAACCTCCTAAGCCAGATGGCTTCTTGAGCTGCCAAGGCCGAAGCCTTGTATTCCGCTTCCGTGGTAGAAACAGATACGGAATCCTGCTTCTTGCTGCTCCATGATATAGTCGTGGGGCCCGCCACAAAGATGAATCCAGACGTCGACTTCCGATCATCTGAATCTCCCTCGTAATCAGCATTCATGTACCCATGCACCTCGAAGCCCGCATCCCTCCTGTATAGGAGACCCATATCCGAAGTCGCCTTGACATACTTCAATATATTTTTGGCTGCTAGAAGATGAGACATCCGTGGTTCCGCCATATAACGGCTCACCCTGCCAACTGCATATGCAATATCCGTTTTGGTGATCGTCAGATAAATCAAGCTCCCAACCAGAGCCCGGAACACGAGCGGATCTTCTAGAATCCTCCCCTCATCCTTCTGAAGTTTCATGGCCTTCTCCAGAGGTGTAGAAATGCACTTCCCTTCCTTCATGCCGAATCGCTCCACGATTCGCTCCGCATATCCAGCCTGGGACACCAGCACTCCACTTTCCTTCCTCTGCACTTCGAGTCCAAGGAAATGGTGAAGCTCACCCAGATCCTTCATCTCAAACCTGATAGATAGCTCAGCCCGAAGCTTTGCTACTCTCCAGAGCGGATCTTCCAGAATCCTCCCCTCCTACTTCGAATTCCCCGTCACGACCATATCGTCGACGTAAAGCAACACGATGATTTGAAGCTCCCTGCTCTTCTTGACAAACAAGCTTGAGTATGAGTCTGAAGCACCAAATCCACAGAATAGGAGATATTCTGCAATCTTCCCGTATCACGCCGTTGGCGCTTGCTTCAACCCATACAGAGCCTTCTTCAGCTTACAGACATAGTCAGGAAAATCTTCAGATACGAAGCCTGACGGTTGGACCATGAAGATGTCCTTGTCAATCTCGCCGTATAAGAAAGCATTCTTTACGTCGAGCTGCCAAATCTCTCACCCCCAAAATGCCGCCAAGGCAATCACAAACCGAATTGAAGTCATTTTTGCCACCGGACTGAATGTCTATTCATAGTCTTCACCGTATTGCTGCGAGAATCCCTGAGCCACAAGGCGAGCCTTGTATCGCTCGACACTGCCGTCTGCCTTTTTCTTGAGCTTATAGACCCACTTGCATGTCACAGTGGTAGTGTCATTGGGCCTGGGCACCAAAGACCAAGTCTCATTCTTCTAAAGAGCTACCATCTCTTCTTCCATAGCTGAATCCCACTGCTTCACGTCTTTGGCCTTCTCAAAGCTCGACGGCTCCCTCTCATCCAAGGGACCAACAAAGAAACATGAGACAAAGCTCACCATGTTTCCTCCTGTATAGCGATCAAGGGCAGTGATTGTTCGCTTCGATCTCCGCAATGCCTTCCCCTGATTTGCAACATCCTCAACTGCTTCTTCCCTAGCTCCCCTTCCAGACATACTAGGAGCATCGCTCCCCCTGCTTCCTGATCCAGAGGCCTCCGTCTCAGAACTAGAAGTAGATGGACCACCTGGTGACAAAGACAGCTCCACCTGAAGATTCTCCGCAGCTCTCTCCTACTCCTCCACCCTGCTTTCTGGTAACTCGACACCAGAACTCCCCTTGTACGACGTCACCTCGTCAAATACGACATCGCAAGATACAATAAATCTCTGCGTCTCCGGGTCCATACACTTCCAGCCCTTCTTCTGATCATCATACCCCACGAAGACTAGCTTCCTTGCTTTCGCATCTAGCTTCGTCTAGAGCACATCTGGAACGTCCACATAGCAGGTGGAGCCAAACACACGAAGGTGTGCCACGCTTGGCTTTTCCTTGAACATCATCTCATACGGGGCCAACATGTTGATGAGACTGAGAGGCATCCGATTGATGACGTAGGCAGCACAAGACATTCCCTCCGCCCAGAAGGACCTTGGGATAATCTTGGCATGCAGCCAACACTTGCAGGTCTCCGTCAGATGACGGATCTTCCGCTCTGCAATACCGTTTTGTTGTGGAGTATGTGCACAAGTAAGCTCCCTCTGGATGACCGCCTTCCTGCAAAAATTAGAGAACTCACCAGAGGTGAACTCCCCTCCGTTGTCAGTTCTCAACTTCTTAACCCGCAGGCCTAGCCGACCCTCCACAAGCTCCTTGAACTCCACAAACTTGGCAAACGCCTCGGCCTTCTCTTTCAGAAAATAAACCCAGACATATCTGGTGTAGTCGTCGATCAACACTAGCATATACCTGCTGCCTCCAAGGCTTGGGGTAGCATTTGGTCCCATCAAGTCACCGTGGATGCACTCCAACGGCACACTACTCCTTGTCTGCGACTTATCAAACGGCAGTCGGTGAGACTTGCCGAACTGACATCCCGCGCAAACATGACCATCACCATAAGAAGATAGGCTAGGCAGGCCCTTGACCAGACCTTTCACCGCCACAGCCTTTAGCTTGTCCATCCCTACATGCCCCAACTTCTCGTGCCATATGACAGCACTATCATTCGTCCTCATCTTGTCGACATAAGAACTTGTCGATAAAATGAACAAGTCTTTTGCCCTTCTCCCGACATGAACGACCTCGGCCTTTACCGCCTCAACGTTTCTTAGAAACTTCACTTCTGTTGGGCCGAACAGAACGTGATACCCAGCGTCAACAGCGTTGGTCATGGAGAAGAGGTTTTTCCTCATTCCGGGCACATGATAGACACTCTTCAAGGTTAGTGGCCCTCTATCACTGCCCAAGGAAACAACCCCCACTTTCTCGACACTATGCACGGTATTATCAGCAGTTATGATGGCATCATTACCTGAATAAGGATGCGCTGAAGTAAACTTCGACTCATCCCCGGTGAGGTGATGACCACACCCCGAGTCCACGATCTAGTCCTCCTGATAGTTGATAGGAGCCGCAACTCCGACAGAAGCCGAGAAGGCTCCTCCCCATCCTCCATCATTTTGTCTGGCCTCAGCTTCCTCCTTCCCTGCAGCAGCATGCCCTGGTTGAAGATTCACCCGACAATCCTTCCTGATATGACCAAGCTTTCCGCACCTGAAGCATTTGGGTCCTTCCCCCTTCTTCTTCCCTTCAGCCTTGGGAGCATAGCCCCTCTCCTGCTGTCCAGAAGTTAAAGGCTCATTGCCTCCGACGGTCTTCTTCTTCTTATCCCATTTCTTCTTCTTCCCTGTGAAGAGAACCTCGCCTTCTCCCCCAGACACTGACACCCCTGCCATCTGCCTTGCTAAGCTCTCCTGCGATGCAAGCAGATTCTCTAGCTCTAGCAGAGACGACTGATTTGCCCAACCCTGCACCGACATCACAAAGGCCACATACTCCTTCCGCAAGCCACGTATGATGTGCCTCTTCAGCTTCGCCTCAGAAATTGGCTCATCAGGATTCAGTGCTTAAATCTCAGCGCACATGTTCTTCATCTTCAGGAAGAATGTAGAGATAGAAAGATCACCCTGAGCCGACCTAGCCAGCTCATTTTCCAGAAATTGTAGCCTCGCTACATTCTTCTTGTTAAACAGCCCATCCAGGGCTCTCCAGATTTCCGCAGCTGATCCACACCCCAAGATGTGATCAAATAGGTCAGGTGATATTGCCCTCTTCAGAGTGAACTCTGCTTTTGCATTGATCCTCCTCCAGTTCCTCACCTCATGACCATTATCCCCAACTGGGACAACTTGCTCTGTACTATCTCCTCCAACAACCTCCCAAAGGTCCTCGCCCATAAGATAACTCTACATACACGACTCCCACTTCCTGAAGTTAGTCGAATTGAGCATCTCAATTCCAAGACCTCTTCCTTCCATGACTCTACCACTGGTTCCTTCTTCACAAAGGCGATGACAACTTTGAGTTATTCACTGTTCTATCCACTCCAACCTCCCTCTGATACCATGTGAAAATTTCCGTAGATCTAGGAGTGAGCAGAAATTGTATAACTCAAAGCTATATCCAACAACCAGAAGCACATGAAACAACACAATCTTTATTGATGATAACAAAAGTCTTCATTACAGAGCGAGGTATACATGACGAGACATGATTTTGCCAGTATACAAAACCAGAAAGAAATTACAATGCTGAAGGAAAGATAAACAGCGGTCTGAAATCCTGAGACCGGCTGACCGCCCGACCTGCCTGTTCGCGCGACTAGAAAATAAGACCGCCCGAACTGCCTGTCTGCGACTTGAACAACACCAGCCGAGAACTCCGCGACCTCCCGAACTCCACTGATTCTCCCGAACTCCAGCAACCCGCACTGTAAGCCGCGAGACCGCCCGAACACCTTAGAAGAAGAGGTGACTGCTGCTGCCCGCACAATCCGTAGAAGTTGCACAAGGAAAGTTCAATCAGCAAACCGCCAGGTCACAAAAGTGAGACCGCAGGAAATAAACGCGAGCTCAGCTTACACTTGGTGCGATTAATTTGCTGCTACAGTGACTCCTATTTATAGGCACGCGACCTGATCTAGTCACCACCCTATGAGATAGAGTCACCGCCCCTGATCGCGCGACCAAGACCGGTCAACCCGCGCGATCAGCAGAAGATCGCTCTGCGCCTGTGAGCTCGCCGTCTTCAACCCGGACTGGAGATCGTCACTCCTCCAAGAAGCCGAGCGACCATGACAACACGCCTAGTCATGATGCTCACTACCTGTGTTCGCCGTACGAGGCCTCCTCCAGAAACTGCGAACACGCCAGGTCGGCTAGGGCAACAGCCCGCCAAGTCGACCAAACACCAGTGACCGCATATACCAACAGATCGCTGAAGGACCAGCTATGCGAACACATACCGGAGACCGCGCGACTAAGAATACCTTAGTCCGCGCACACCATCAAGAACCCAGACAGTCACCAGACCGGACTGCCCCCACCACGCGGTCACATGAACAGACCATGCGGTCTCACCTTTCTGAAACCTGCTCCGCCATGCGGTCACACCAAACAGACCACGTGGCCACACCTCGGCACTTGGACATAGAGAACGACGGTCACGCCGACAAGACCTGCGGCTAGACCGAATGGACCAGACCGCAACCGGAGACCGCAAGATCGTGCGGTTAGCCATACCGCGTGACCTCCCCCCAGACCGTCAACTTCCACTTCAATATTTTCAACAGGCAGTACTCACTACCGATCACAATGGCAAGAAGAAGTGCTCGTACTACCGAAGAATCAGTCCCCGGGGGCATGTTGATCAAGCACTCTCCCACTCGCTCATCAACGCTCCTATCGCGAAAGGGACCATGGACGCACCCATTGCGTCACTGGAGGGACGCGTGCACCAGATAGAAGAACACCAAAAAGAGATGCTCGCGCTCCTAAGGAACGGAGGGGCATCACGAGCTCCTAATCCTGCCCGCGAGCAAGATAGTTTGCCTCCTCCAGCTCTGGATCGTGCTTCGACTGAGCACATCGCTCACGAGCACGACATTTTGGAAGAAGAAATCTCTAACGCAGCCAACTCAGCATGCCCAGTCCGTCTGGCCAGATGATACGCGAAAAGCAGATAAACGCAAGTGCACGTGTTAGATCAAGTAATAAAGTGTGAATAAAGATCGCTCCCACGAGGAAGTGTCGAATCTAACGCTCACAATTACTAGCTTAACCTTTCCTTTAAATCCAAGTGGATTAATCAAGGTGATTTGTGAAAACAATAAAAATCAAAACAAGTTATAACAACGAGTACTTAAAAATACTTTTAATCAGTTTAAAAAAATAGTCTCGTACATTGATTTCCTTTGCTTATTGTGATGATTTCTTAATGTGACTCAATATGAAATGCTAAAATAACTATCTTGCAACGATTTGAAAGTGGACAACGTTATCTCTCGATATCCGGAATCCGTTTATCCCTTATTCTCCTAGTTATCTTTAACTTAGGCAACAATAAAGTATAACATCAAGTACACAAAATATTTAATACATTTAAATCCATATTTATCAAACATATTAGACAATTTGATCAAAAGTATGGATTGTGATAACTTCTTTTTGATAAGTTATCAATCATCATTATTATGTGATTAAATATTTTAGGATATTATAGCCAAGACCTCAGCAACACCGAGTGTGCAAGAGGCACACACTAGAGAACGGAGCGCAAAGGAGCGCACTAGAGCGGAATGCAATGAGTCACATCAAAGCATTGTGTTCACCAGAGTGGCGTGTTCACCAGAGTGCGCACTAGAGCATCATGTTCATGGGAGCGCGCATTTTGAGTGGTGTGTTCACTAGCAACGCTTTCACAATACCCCACACTGAAGATGCATGTTCACTAGAGCAACATGTTCATGGGAGCGCGCACTAGAGCGGAATGTTCATTGGAGTGAGCACTACAGCCACGTGTTCTTGGAGCGTCGTGTTCCCTGGAGCAAATTTGAGAGTGGAGCATGTGGGTGCACACACTGGAGAATTATGTGCATGGAGCGCTCTTCAGAACCATGTGTTTGGGGGCGCATGATCCGATCTCTTCAGAACCATGCGTGCTTGTATGTGAACTAGAGAGCTCTGCTGGTGTGCGCACAAGGGAGAGTGTCACACAATGGTGCTTGTGAGCTTTCAGAGGAGATGTTTTCGGCGTCAGAACAAGAGAGTGCATGATCCATACTCCTCTAATTACTGATCCCTTCAAATGAATGAATATACCATTTGTATAGATTTACAGAGGGAAGATCAATGAATTCAGTTTTGTAATTATTTGACAGATGAATGAAAATACTCGATTTATGTCTCTCAAATCACCAACTTTGTTGGTCGGACAACTTTTGCATCTCAGGCGGATTCAGACAACTCGGTCATGTTCGCCAGATTAGTGGTGACCTACGACGACCGTTTCCTGTCAGAAAATGAGAGTGTTCAGAACTTGATGAAGATTTTAGAAAAGCTTTGTCTAGCTGCTACGAGTCTACCGGTGGCGATGATTTCTCAATCGAAGTTTTGAGCTCCGACAATCATCGGTGAAAGGGGCGTTTGGGTGGAATGACCATCCCGTTAAAACTCAACCAAAAATTTCGATTTAATAACCTATGTTGGAGCATTTTTCAAGAGCAATTCAATGCCATTTTCGAATCGAAGTTTCATCACGCGTTGAAAAGTACAAAGTTTCAAAACTCAAGGTTTGAAGGTCCTTAGAGAAGAAAGAAGAAGAGGGAAGGTCGCCCATGACCTTGGGAGGGGCCGGGTGACTCTCCCCATGTTGTTCGATCGCCGATCGGTGGCCAGAATGATGGGCGGTCCTGACGTTAGGGCTCAATCCTAATGTGAGGAAGGAAGGGATCAGTCTGGTTCAGGGCCAGTCTTCTGCAAATCATTCGACGACTATTTGAGAGGTCAAACATGTTCGAATCACACGAAATTGAGCCAATTGGAATTGTCTCGGTGTGACGATCACAGTCTTTTGGGGGAACCCCGTCAAAATTTATGTGCTTTGTTATCTTATTTTACATATCTTTCTAAATCCTGTAAAAAAAATTCAAAATTGTTTGTTCGCTAGGTTATCTTCTTTTACAAATTTTAGAATCATTTTAAATAATTTATGTATCTTTTGAGTTCTAAAAGCGCGCATGTAACGACCCAATTTCCAATACGAATTAAAATAAAATGAAGTTGGTGTGCAAATAGTCTTAAGAGTTAATTATAAACTTGGTGTGCCAATAATACTTTGAATGTTGCTCTGTTACGATAATTTGATGAAATTTGGTGTGCGAATAGTAAAATGGGTGTATTGGGCGTGCCAATAGAGAATTTGAGTGTATTAAGAGATGTAAAGAAGTAATTAAACCTAAATTATATCCAATTAGGTTTAGGCGGTGGGTAGTGGACCGGTTTAAGAGGGAAGAGAGGAAATCGAGCCGCTCTTTAAGTGCAAAACCCGCACCTGTCGAATCCTCAGCATCCCGCCGCTCTCGCCTTGCGATATTAGGAGCCGCTCGACGACGTCTTCTTCCTCGATAGGGCTTGCCGCCGATGCTTGCTGCCGCTTCCTGCTTCTACCACCGATGACTGCTGCCGATGCCTGCATCTGCCGCACACTAGGGCTCGACTCCTCCTTCCAGGCGACGCCAGTCGACGACATCAGCGACCTTAACCCTCTTTCCTCTTCTGTTCTCACGGTAAGCTAGCTTCCTTCTCCGCTCCCTCTCTTCTTCTTCCTTCTTCTTTTATTCTTCTGAACTTGGATATACAACAGTTGACATGAGTAAAGATTTCTATAAGGGCCCGTTCGTTTGGACGGAATTGGAATTCGATATTGGAATTGAATATTGATAAATATTGTGAAATTAAATATTGGTGACTAATTCCAATTCCAACGTTCGCCTAATAAACAATATTGTTGAATATTGTGGAATTAATTTGTTCGTTTGTTAAATAAAATTCAATTTAAAATTTGAAAAATATTACAAAGAAGCTAATATTTATCACATATATTATAAACAAATGTATGTCATTACGACGATGTTTTAGCCCGGGGGCGATTTTTTCGCCCTAGAACGATTTTTTCCGCCCGGGCGCAATTTTTTCGCCCGGGCTTTCATTTTTTGCCCGGGCGCAAATTTTTTTCCCGGGTGCGACTTTTTCACCCGCTCGGCCTAAACAAGCTCGCACAGGCGATAAAAGTGCATCCCGAGAAAATTGCCCCCGAGCAAAAAAATCTAGCCGGGCGAAAAAATCTCGCCCGGGCAAAAAAATCACTCCCGCCAAAAAAATCTTGCCCGGGCGAAAAATCGCGCTTGAGCGAAAAAATCGCGCTGGGGCGAAAAACTCTCCCCAGGGAGAAAAATTCGCGCCCGGGCAAAAAATTCGCGTCCGGGAGAAAAAACCGCGCCCGGGCGAATAAATCGCATCCGGGCGAAAAAACGTTCTCAGGCAAAAATCGCGCCCGTGTGAAAAAATCGCGTTCGGGTGAAAAAATCGCGCCCGGGTGAAAAAAACGCGCCCGGGCGAAAAAATCTCCCCCGGGCGAAAAAATCGCACCTGGGCGAAAAAAATCGGCCCCGGGCGAAAAAATGTCGCCCTGGCGAAAAACTCGCGCCCGTGCGAAAAAATTGCCCCTAGGCAAAATTTTCGCTGTCGGGCGAAAAAATCTCGCTCTGGCGAAAAAATTGTCCGACGACAAACGCGCGTCCGGGCAACAAACATGCGCCGGATTATAAAAACGCGTGCACGACGACAAAAATGCGCGTCCGGGCAAAAAACGCACGCATGGAATGCGCGCTCAGACGAAAAATTCACGCCTCGGCGAAAAACACACTCACACGCGAAAAACACGCCCCCGGGCGAAAATCGTGTGCTCAGACGAAAAAAAAGTCTCGGCCGGAATTATCGAATTCTTATATAGATCGGAAAGAATTGTGTTTAGTTCAAAATGAATTCCACGGAATTCATTAAAATTTCAATTCCAATGTCAAGCGCGTAAACGAACGACAAAATTAGAATTATACCTTCAATTCCAATTCCAGGAGCTCAATTCCGTCCAAACGAACGGACCCTTAGAGTTTCTATTATTCTATGAAAGGAATCATGGATTTTTGTTCACTTCTCTTTAACTATTGCAATCAGAACTCATATAGATAGGGAGATCAAAGTTCAACAAGCATGAGTTCATTAACTACTTCAGAAGTGTATACGATAATAGATTTGGAGGTTTGGGGATTTCTGTGAAGCTTTGTTTAATGATTTTGGGACGTTATGTTCAACCAACTATTATGGTTAGGGTTTTATGTTATGAGAAAAGTGTCCGACTGTCCTTTTTGGTGGAGTTTATTGAATCTTAATCTTAGGGTTTGTTCATAATAGTCATATTTGGTTTACTTAACATGGATTGAAGATTTTTATGAGGATTCAATTAATGTTGATGATAGAAATTAAATATCGTTGGCTGATATATAAATGTATTTGATGTGATGTACCATATGAGAGCTTGTTATTTAGGGATGTTGTGGTTGGAATTAGCAAAGGGAACAATGATATGTCATGATATTGTATTGATATTCAAGTTGTATATCGTTATCAATGTTGATCGATGACAATTTTGTATTCTGGAGGTTTATTCGTGTTGATGATTTGACTAAATGTTAAGCAATCCATAATGGAAATTTTAAAGATGTTTGTGAATGTTATTATATGATTTGAGTTTAAATCATCGGATAGAGTCAATGTTGTAACTATTAAAAGATGTTTATTCATACGACACTTAATAACAGATATCGAGAAGGGTGATACCAAATGGTAGAATTAACGGGAATTCAGAGAACTACAAAAAAATGGGGAAAAACAAAGTGAGTACTTATTTCTGTAATTATGCCTAGCTTTGAATATTTTGAATATACATATGCATGATTTTCATGCTGAAAATATTTTAGTGACTGTGCATTGACATGAAATTGAAATTGTTTGTATTTATGAATCACAGATTAATATGAGAATTTCTAGAAGATGTTGAATCAGAAATAACAAGAATTAAGCACTGAAGTAATGGGGAGAGAATTGTTTGAAGAAAATCACTGATACCTAATACGAAGATTGAATACGAATATTGAAATTATGTACGTGAATAAGAACAACAAGAAAAGATAAAAGTCGAATAAAAGATAATATGCATCGATGCATCGGAAATGATAAGGGTTAACCCAGTCCGTGGGGGGGGGGGGTGTGAATACCCTATGGAAGTGGCCGTTGAAGGCCAGAGGCCGTTGAAGGCCAGAGGCCGTTGAAGGCCAGAGGCCGTTGAAGGCCAAAAGGTCGTTGAAGACCAAGAAGGGATAATCGACAACAACCCTTATGATTTCCTAATTTAATAAAGCTAAAGATAAACGAGGAATCTGAATTGATTACATGAGAAATCTACTGATTGATGATGGAAAATGAAGTGAATAAGTTACGTCTGAAAGAATCTGAAATTGATGAAAAGATTGCAACTAAAAGAAACGAAACGACTGGTAAGAATAAAAAGACTGAGTGAAGATCGAATGAGAATAGAAGAATGAATAGATCACATGAATGAATTTTGAAACGTAAATCACATCGTTATTTTATTAATTATTATTGATACGAACGATACGAACGAATAATGAATATGAACTTGAATGACTAAGAAGAGAATAGTCGATGAAACGAACGTGAAAGAACATAAGAATAGATAATTCGCTGAAAAGAACTTGATGAACCTAACGAATTGAATACATATTAATACTGATGTTTCTTTTGATACTGCCATATACAACTTATGCATATTGATACTGATGTTTCTTGGTTGCATGTACAACAGTTAAAGAG
Source organism: Dactylorhiza incarnata (assembly GCA_033032865.1). NCBI lineage: Eukaryota > Viridiplantae > Streptophyta > Magnoliopsida > Asparagales > Orchidaceae > Dactylorhiza > Dactylorhiza incarnata. Next base: position 586,260 of record JAWHQI010000347.1, on the reverse strand, counting down.
GTATGTTACTCGCTTAGTCATATTCGTTATGACTAAACCCGTTGGCTTCATATTTTTTTAGGAAGATGCGCGTTTCCTGAAGACCCTTAAGAAATCAAAGTGGTCCAAAGAAGAAAAGAAAAAAAAAAGATTAAGCGCATGTATGAGTAGAATTTTAAGAAAAGTTTTTATTATATGTTTTATTCTGTATTCACTATACTTACTCCTAGAACATCCTGACATGAATGATATGAACATATGTTTTGATACAGATTTCATGTGGGGTCTGAATAGGGGCCTCACAGCGCATCCCACCAAATAATTGCGGGCAAGAGAACCTCATCAACACCTAAAACAATCCACAGATTCGCCTGTCCACAAGAGTAGTCGAGCACGGGCCAACCCGTTTGGGAGGAGAGCAATTGACCATGAGTGTATCCCGTTCTCGCACCACAAATGAGAGGAGTCCGTTCGCAACCCACCGAAGGGCAGACCTGTTCGCAACTCATTAATGAGCGCAACTTGTTTGCAAGAGCAGTCAAGCATTAATGTAGCCCGTGCTTGCTAGTGTTTCTCATCAATACTCTTTATATTTCTAGAGTAGCACAATGACACATTCTTCAAGCCCCTAAACAAGATAGCCCCTTTTAGTTTTTTAGGCTTCGTTTGACGCGACTTATTTGCTCCGATGAGTTTGGTCAAAAAGCACCATTATCATAGAATGTATGTTTGGCAAGACAAAGGTTATGACCGCCATAAAGAAAATAAACTAGTTTTGAGCATAAAATGCATGAATTTTTTTAGGTGAGATCGGGCGTTCACGAACGACGGTTCATGACCACGGCACGGCATTCACGACCGCACCACCGCGCCAAACAAAGCCTTTTAAATCTCTTTGCAAGATAGATTAATAATTATGATAACCTAAACATGTGTTTATTTATTATTTATTGCTCTTACAAAATTTAATTAATTTTTATAAATGATGTTGAAAGGAGGAGCCAGCTCCTTTCAGCTGAAGTCAAGCTTGTAAGGCTTCCTTCCACCTCTATTGGACCTTCATTTCAGTCCCTCAACAGTGGGCTTCTCCACCCCTTTCCTACCAGTTTCCCACGATTTTGACTCGATTCGAATCTGCAAGTCGGAGAAGAAAGAGCTAGAGGGGAGGAATAGGAGGCGGCGGCGGCGGCAACGGCGGCGACGGCTACGCTAAGCTTGGATTGCTCTCCGTCTCCTACCTCCCCTCTCCTTCTCCTTCCCACTGTTTCCTTTGACTCTTTCCTTTTCCGAGTGCGTGCAGAGATCTTGAAACTCCGTTTCTCCGACCCGACGGACGTTCTCTCGCTTGCATCTTCCTACATTGCCTTGTTCTCCCTAAATGGGAAGCCAGTTCAGCAAGCGGCGTGGCAGCGCAAGTGGATCTGTCTCTGGCGTCGGCGGTAGTATCCATTACACGGCGGAGCTAAGCTCATACGAGGCCGCATGCCGCATAGATCCGGAAATCCAAACCTTCGACTCCGAGCTCCAGCAGCGGACTAGCCGCGTCATCTCGAACCTCGCCGCCAACGTCCAGCTCCGCTCACTTTCCTTCGAAACCCTTAAGGAAGTAACTGGATCCCTCCTCGACACGAACGAAGACGTTGTCCGCATCATCCTTGACTGCAAGAAGGACATCTGGAAGAATTCCGAGCTTTTCGATCTCGTCGAGGACTACTTCGAGAACAGCCTCCACATCATTGATTTCTGCACCGCCCTTGAGAAGTGCCTCAAAAACGCCCGCGACTCTCAGCTTATCATCCAGCTCGCACTCCAAAGCTTCGACGAAGAAGACGCTGCTGGTACCGCAGAAGAGAAAGGAAAGACGAGATACGAGAAAACCCTAAAGGAGTTGAGACATTTCAAGGCTACTGGGGATCCCTTCACGGATGAGTTTTTCCAGGCATTTCAATCTGTATACCGACAGCAATTGGTGATACTCGAGAAGTTGCATCATAGGAAGAACAAGCTTGACAAGAAGCTCAAATCAGTCGTAGCATGGAGAAAGGTTACATGCATAATTTTCGCTTCTGCCTTTGCGGCACTTCTCATATGCTCGGTGGTGGCTGCTCTTGTGGCGGCTCCGCCGATAGCGGCGGCTTTGACCGCTGCCTGCTCGATTCCTCTGGGTTCTATGGGTAAGTGGTTTGATTCTGTGTGGAAGGAGTACCAGGATGCACTGAAAGCAGAGAAGGAGCTAATTGGCACATTGCATGCTAGGACCTTCATTGTGATCACTGATTTGGATAACATTAGAATTTTGGTGAACCGATTGGAAGATCAGATAACAGCGCTGCTTGAGAATGTTGAATTTGTTTTCAGGGACGAGGAGGCTGTGAGTTTAGGTATCCAGGAGATCAGGAAGAAGATGGGTGTGTTCATGAAAAGCATTGAAGATTTGGTGCAGCAGGCTGATCGGTGTAGCAGGGACATAAGGAGGGCAAGGACTGTTGTTTTACAAAGAATTATTAAACAGCCCAATTGAGACCGAGGAAGCAGTTGGTAAGCCTTTTGCACTACTGATGCTTCTATGCATTTTCTTTTCTATTGTATTCTACATTATAAGTACTACCCTATTGAGTGAGCATAGATTAGTGTTTTATGTTGATATTGACTTAGGGTTGTGAGGAATAGAGAGATTTCTTATTCATTAGGTAAAAACTTAGGCCACGAGACTATTTATAGACATGAATATTGTGCAAGTATTTTTCTAAATTAAGTAAACCAAACCAATTGAGTCAACCCGGTCGAATTATTGCATTGATATGAGTCTATGAGGATCTCTCACGAATATGAGTTATCTTGGTTTGCGCGAATTGTCGAAACTCGTGATAGGCGGTACTTGGTAGACGTGTTCAAATATTCATTGCGCCAACTTGGTCTACCCTTGGCGTGTTCGGATCGATCGGTTTAATTCTCACCTCTATTGAATTTTACGGATGAACGAATTTGATATTAATAGAAAGATTGAGGTGTAATTTTGGAAAAAACTCTTAATCTTTTCAATCTCCTTCCTATTAAAGAGGCTTAATAACCGATCATTAATAATTATCCACCATCATTTCACGATTAGAACGTGAACAAGGGGGGAAGTAGCTTGTAGTTACGGTTTTCCTTCATCGCGATTCAGTCATCTCCTTCATCCTGAAAACCAGCCGACAACCTCCTCTCCCCCTCTTGTTTTCCTCCCTAGGCGCGACTAGGCTTTTCCCTTCTTCCTCCATCACAAATTGGATAGAATAAAGAAGGATATTGTTAGGATTGAAGGAGAGAATAGTAGAGAATAGAGGAGGAAGAGAGAAATTAGGATTAGGGTTTGAGAGGGAGAGGGGGAAAAAATACCTGGGAGTTCTTGCATGCCCCAGCCAAACAAGCCCTTGAGGTATTTATACCTCTGGGCCAGGAGGGGGCCGGCCGGCCCCCTCACATGGGCTGAACCCGCAGGTTCAACCCAAGCTGCTGCGGTTTAATTGGGGAGGGTGATTCGGTAGGTTCAACCCTGTTTTGTGCTGCCTCCTTCCGCCGACGCGCGTATTGCTGACCCGTGAACCGGTTGTTATGCGGGGTCATAACATTCCCTCCCCCATCAGCAACCAGTTTGTCCTCAAGATGAAAGTCTAGATAAAGTTCTCTGAACTCGAGCAGATCGACGCATGTGTTGTGAGCCGCCGAAAAATTCTCCATTTGATAAGGATCTCCTGGCGGTACTCGGTATCGCGCTTCTTCCATTTGGTGAGCAGTACCTCCTTTGGGAGCGATCACAGTTCCCCACTGTGGGTTACTTCTAGCAGGGTAGGGCACACATGTACCGTGTCCCCGATCTTCTTGTTCAGCAAGGAGACATGGAATGTCGGGTGAATACGCTATCCCTCTGGCAGAGCCAATGTATATGCCACCGGTTCTACTCTCTGGCTGATTCTGAAGGGCCCATAATAGCGCGGAGCTAACTTCTGGTTCGTCCTCCGAGACACAGAGGTTTTCTTGTATGGTTGAAGCTTGAGGAAGACCTCATCTCCGACTGCGAACTCTCGTTCCGTCCCGTGTTTATCTGCTTGAACCTTCATTCTATTTTGAGCGTTCAGGAGGTTTTCACGCATAAGGGCATTAGTGCGATCCCGATCTTGCATCTCTTGATCAACAACTGGTAATTACGTTCCCCTGGTTCATACGTCCCCAAGGTCGGGGTGGAGCGTCCGTACACAACTTCAAACAGAGTGAGTTTACTTGCAGTGTGGTAGGAGGTGTTGTAACAGTATTTGGCCCAATGAAGCCAACTGATCCATGTGCGGAGCGCGCCCATCACAAAACATCGTAAGTACGTCTCGACCCCCCGATTAAGCACCTCTGTCTGTCCATCCGTTTGAGGGTGGTGGGCGGTGCTCATGCACATACGAGTACCCTGTTGCCGGAATAGCTCCTTCCAGAAGTTGCTCAGAAACATAGGATCCCGATCCGAAATGATGGCCCGAGGAATGCCGTGAAGTCAGACTATTTCCTGCACAAACAAACGGCTACTGACTCCCCCGTATAGGGATGGTTCAAGGTCAGGAAGTGGCCGTGCTTGGACAGCTTATCCACCACGACCAGGATAACTGTCTTCCCTTGAGATCTCGGCAGGCCGTCGATGAAGTCCATAGTAATAGTGTCCCAAATTTGCCCTGGAATCTCCAGGGGGTAAGCAGACTCGCTGGAGACGTTGTTTTGTATTTCTGCCGCTGGCATATCTCACACTGCTGCACAAATTGTTGAACATCCCTTCGCTGGCCCTTCTAGAAAACGTTGGCCCGTACCCGCTGAAGAGTACGGAGAACGCCCGCATGTCCCCCTATCGGTGATGAATGAAACTCGTGCTACATGATGATCTTCCATGGTGATGAAGAGGGTATGAACACCCTTCCGTGGTAGTATAAGAGTCCATTATGTAAGTGAAACCCTGGATTGGTGGTCTGCCCTTGTTGAAGCGACTCCACAATTTGACGCAGGTCTGGGTCCTGAAGGATCTCCTCTCGTATGTCGTCTAAAGCCCCGATCAACGACCTGGAGATATGGTGAAGTGTCCCCTCTGGTATGCGGGAAAGTGCGCATGCCACCACGTTCTCTTTCCCTTGTTTGTAGACGATCTCGTAGTCGTAGCCAACAACCTCGTCACCCACTTCTGCTGCAGAGGAGAGGCCACCCGCTGCTCCAAAAAATGCTTCAGACTCTGGTGATCAGTTCGTACCTTGAAGTGTCTCCACAAAAGGTATGGTCGCCACAGGGTCTCGACATGTATAATGGCCAGCATTTTCTTCTCGTAGGTAGATAAGCCCAGTGTCCTTGGCACATCAGCATTGGAGTAATAAGTAGGCAATTCACAGATATTTAGAGCTTTATCCTCTGACACATCAGCATTGGAGGTGCACTCCCCCACGTGGGCCTCAACAAGCTTGTTCACCTTAGCATCCAGTGGAGCATACTCCTCCTTGCCTACTGAATTTGGGATCCCCCATGGCACATGGGAAAGGATCCTGAATGTTGGCCGGAGGAGTTAGGACTACCACTAAATCTGTCAGAAAGGATTTCACGATGACTGGCTCATGCTTTTCAAACCACACTTTATAGGCATTCCTCGATGGAGTCGCCCTTTTTATAACACCGGCGACAGTGTAGATTAGACTTTGATGGTTTCTTGACCACCAAATCTTGTTGGTCTAACATCGCTGGTTGTGTGAATGCTGGAGTATAATAGGATGGTTGCCCATAGTAGGAACCATATGAATTGTAATTGCATCCAGCTTGTGCCGCACACTATGCGATAGAAAGGTTGGAGGAGGTGGAAGTAGGAGTGTTAGAGTGGGTGCTCCTTATGCACTTTGAATTGGTATAGTACGCAACATGGATTTCCCACTTGGCACTCCACACTTGTACATCGGCACTGCTGAGCAGCATACATTCTTGTATCGGTTGCTGATTGTGTCTTTAAAAACTAAATGATTCTTAATCAAGCTTATTAGTGCACACCTAAAATACTTATGATAGCATTGAAAAAAAAATGTCGATCCAGAAAATGAAAAACTTGCATAAAAAGAAAGATTAATACCTAAATTAACTAATATATCCTTTTATCTTAGTACTTCTGAAATAATCAGCTGTGTTACCCCGGCACGACATTCAAAACTTGACGCACTGCGAGTGCGCATTGCAAATCCCGAAGGAGATGCTAGGTAGTGCACCGGTCGTAAGTTATAAAGTGAAAGTTGAGTTTATAGTATCCGTAGGGAACAGTATGTGGAAATGCTTGAGATTACAATACCACCAAGCTATTTAGGCTAAATCAAAGCCACATCATCCAAGCCATAAACAAACATTCAAATTAACATTGCAAGACATGAAAATGTTGCATACAACAAGAAATGATGGTTTTGAACACAAGCATATGAAAACAATAAGGAAAACCTCAAAAGGTCTCGGTCGGAGAGGAAGAAAATACAAAGGGAGAAGAGAGACTTCTCATCAGATGTTCAGGAAAGAGCTGTATGTTGTCAATCTATCTTCCCTTCCGTTCTTAGCCTAGTTCGGAGTAGAGGGGATGCCACCACCGCTCCGAATTAGGTCATCTTCTCTCCGTAGCTCTCGCCTTCACGTTCTCTTCCTTGATTTTCCTAGCTTCATTGGAGCTCCTGGAATCCCTTTTTTAGAACCCTAAAAACTAAGAAAAGCAGCTTTGGGACGAAGTTACTGATTATGGAACCGATCCTAAAAAATGAGCCAAGATTTCCTTTAAATAAGCCTGAGAAAATGGTCACGCACACTCGGGCACACGTTGGTGCACTTGATCGTGCGCGACAAATGAAATACTTAGCAACCATAAGACAAGGATGGTGAAAATGGTCGGATGGAAGATTTGTCGCGCACGGTCGTGCGCAATGGGACGCAAGATCATGTGCAACAGGAAAGTTTCCGGCCAGAGCACCAAGCTCAATACAAAGAAGTGCAAGATCGTTCTCATGAAGACGCACAGTCGTGCACGACCAATGGAAAAAAACTTAAACAGAAAATGAAAAGCTATAAGGATATAAGAGGGCGCATGATCGTGCACAGCGAAGTGCACAATCATGCAACATATTCTGATTATATCATCTTCTCCATATAGCTCCCAAATTGCATGAAAGTTCATCCCTTTATCTCCCATAGTGCACATATATCAGAATTAGAGAAATACACGCAATATGACAAGATTATCGAATAAGCAGAGACAAAACAAGGCTTAATAAAGCTAAATGTATCATGTTAGCAAAAATCACTATATAAATTACACTCATCAGAAGGCCGATGCAAGAGCACACTAGCAAATAGTTCCTGCAAATCTCAAAGTTTCCCAAAACAAACAATCACAAAATTATAGATCCCAAAATAGTATGGGATCACAATCTCATATAACAATAAGGAAGACAAATGTCCATAGAATAACGAAATACTCACAAAATATAAGGGGATGTCAGCGTGGGGGAGATCTGGTAGTAGATTGAAGGATGCTGTCTCGGGAGTGGCGACAATGGTAGAGTGTCAGTTATGGGATTGGATAGGGATTTATGGCTAGGGAGTTAGGGGAAGGACTGTCACGGGTAGGGAGGGGATGTGGGTGAGACTTGAAGAGATGAAGAGGGTTGCAGATGGATGAAGGGATAAGGGCAGTGTCCTAAAGAGGGGATCTGGAGAGGGGAGACAAAGCGTTGTCAGTGGAGGGCTGGGAGGAAAGGAGCGAAACAGTTGTGGACGGGGCTGCAGGTCTTGTTTGTCGGGCTGGAAGGTGGAGGCTGCCGATTGGAGAAAAGTCTCTAGGCGCGGGAGGGGGATTTTGGGTGGGTTGCGGCTGTGCTGTAGAGGGAGATGTGGCTGTGTCCGGCAGGCTCATGATTTTAGGGCTAGAGGTGGGAGGGTCTGAGGGTGCGGAAAATAGAGGGGGAAAACAAGAAATAAGATATTACATATGCGTTGTTATCTAGGGTCTCATGAAGTCATCACTGTGAGAGGACCGCCTGAATCCGAGAAGAGAAGTTCTTCAAAATTCTGCAATACCCAATACGGCTGCCCCCTTATTCTTATCTATAAAAAAACACATTAGGGTAATCTTACATTGGCGGTTGTGATTGACCGTTGATGTAAGGCCCGATCTCACTGAATACTAAATAAAAATAATAATGCAATATATGAAAAAATATGTAAACAAAAATTCGAACGCATCCGCGAAGTCGGATTGTCGATCCGGTCAAGTCCTCCTGTCCGAATAGACGAACACAGGTCCCGCCGTGCCACGAGCCAAGTGCGACTGATGATTTCCATCATCGAGTCTTCCGAGGGAGCATTGTTATCTCCATCATCACGCACGATCTTCGCTTCAAGATGCCTTCATCAGGCAATTGATGTTGCTTTAGTGAAAGTGTGCGGTGAAAGCATGCAAAATGTTATCCGTGTCCATTTGTAATCTGGAATTTGCTGTAGAGACTTGCTGCACCAGTGGAGTCTGGTGAATGTCAAAAAACTGTTCGGCTCGGACAATCTACCCAAGGGGGTCAGTCCCGTGAAATGTGGGGATGTCGAGGCGGGGGAGCTGTGGAGGAAAATCTGGCAGTGCGGGAGCTGCGGGGCCCAATGTGCTGGGGGACCCCAAGGCAGAGGCAACAGGAGGTGGACCGGAGTGCTGGCCGGTTTGCAAGTTATGGAGCATAGCCATAATCGTCGTGAGTTGTTCGGCCTGAGCGTCGAGACGAGAGTTGAGGGCGGAGAGGCCGTTTTCGAGGGCTTCCACTCGGGATTCCATCCGGCTTTTTGGCATATGAGGACGAGTGCGCCGAGCTGGAGGGTGGTAGGAGAGTGTCGGAGAAGGGGCGCTAGCAGCGGACGACCGCTGAGGAAGAGCAGGCGGCGGCGGATGGACTGGCAGAGGAAAGGCGCTGTGGATGGTGGAGATCGGAGCGGCTGATGTGTCGATCGTTGCGCTCGTTTGTCGCCGTGCTCGCTGCGCTCGATCGTTGCGGTCGATGTTGGCGATGACTTTGGCGGACGACGGGGGCTGCTAGGGCACAACAACGGGTGGAATTTGGACGGCGCCGTCGGTTGGGCTAGGATGACGCAGCAAGACAACATCAATGCAGCGGGGTCGAGCGGCGATGCCGACGAAAAGAAATCGCGGACGAACCCGGCGGCACTATGCAGGCGGGAACGACAAGGTCGGATCAAATAATACCAAAATGAAATACATGATTGCATTAATTTGAAAATGCACAGTGATACAAATCCGGAGCAAGCTCCGACCAAGATTATGGAGGCTGGGTCCTCATATAATCCTTCTCTCCAAAGAGAGCCTAAAAACCCTAATACATCAAAGATGCTAACACACTCCCATACCACCTCCTTATATAGGGAGGGGGGCTCACATAACAATAACCATAAAGCAATAGCAATAAAACACGATAAAATAATATGATACGCGCGCGAGCATAGCAATTTGTAATCTGAAATTTCTCGGAATCGTGCATGCTTGAACCCTTCTCACAGCCATTATTGAAGCTTATTTTCATGCCACTTGCCACCTCAACAAAACTTGGCCTTGAATTTTCTAATGGCCGCTTCCTAATTTCCTATAGGTGCCTTTTATTATATTCTTTATTATGTGTCAGGTCCCCACTACCTCGCTCTTTCCTTGCCACATGGACTTCTTCAACCTTTTTCTTCTTGCTATCATTTGAGATTCTCTTCTTCAATTGACGCCACCATTACTGAATGCCTAAAACTCCTTGTAGGCTTGCTGCGAACTGCCACCGCCTGTGAGAGCTGATTTGGATTTCCCAACAACTAAGAAGATAATATTAATTATAAAAGGAACATTAGAGCTGTACAAAAAGCTGTTTTGAAAAAGTTGTGGGCTGTTTGGAAAGTCTTTATTTAAGTGCTTTTCCAAAAAGTGTTTTACGTTTTTTTGTTTGGAAGAACATATTTTTAATAATAGTTGTTTAGCTTTTTAATAAATAAAATATATTTTATGCTAATCATTTATCGTATAAATACGTAAATATTATATAGATTTTAAATAATTAGATTACAAAAGGTCAGCGTTGAGAAACAAAAATAGCGAATGAGTGAAGAATCACGAATGGGAGAAGAAAACATTTGCGGCGGTGAGAAGGAAGAAAGGCAAATCGCGAATGGTCGAGGCGTGACTTTCATAAACCCTTGAATAAAAGAGGAAAACCTGAAAACCGAGAAAACGGTTTTTAGAACGCCATGTTGGATCGGCTGCTCAAAAAGCTCCCAAAACACATTTCTTGAGAAAGCTACTCATCCAAACAACCTAAAAAGGGTGGTGGCGGTGAGAATAAAGCTTTTCCCACCGCCCCAAACAGAGCCTAATATTATAGTGGTCTCCATTGTGTCATGGACGTGGTCAGGGGCGGACCCACATATGGGCTGTTTCACGCGAAAAAGAAAGAGGGGAGCAGGGGAGTCGGTTGCTAGGGCTGAGGGGGGTTAGGATTTTAGGTTTTATAAAAACCCTAGTCAAAACTGGCTATCCGCAGACCACTCCTCTAAACGCACACCAAAACCCGCTAACCGCACCCCGATCAATGCTAGCCAATCACAGGACACCTCGGGTCCCAACTATCTGGGGAGGGTCACACCCGACGGGTATGGGGTTGTACAGTAGGCGGCCGACCACACTGAGTTTTAAAAGTAGTATAGTTCGATAAATAAAAATGGGTTCTTTGTCATTGTGAACTTGTTACTTATCGTATATATTACATTCTAAATAAAATTAGATATATATTGTTGTTAGCTTAGTTGGTTGAGTGCATATATTTTGGCCTCTTGGTCATGAGTTCAATTCCCACCAAAGGCTATATTTTAAATTTTATTTTATAAATACAAATTTTTTGCAATATTGTTGTATAAAATATTTTAAGTATTAAGTGAGATAGTGATATTCAAATAATTCCTAAATAACAATGAATTAAAATATTCAATTAACATCAATATTCTTTATTCGCACACCAATAAACATCAAATTAAACTCCAAAATAAGTGGTATTAAAAACATATCATTATTCGTTACTCACACACACCAATATTTGTCATTAAAACACCAATAAAAAAACTCCAAAAACCTAATCTTTCTATATGCTCCTCTCCTTTAAGCGCGTTCCAACCCGACTTGTTCTCACATCCCCTCGTACTCACGCACATCAATACTTGTTCTCGTTACCCATTTTCCTAATTACATTTTATTTTTAAAGTTCAATTATTTTTTATTGTAATAATCTAACAAAATTATTAAGTGAAAAATAATTTAAAAAATATATTTTTTTTCAAATTATTAAAAAATTTAGTTAAAGATAATTTTGTAATTTTGATTTAAAATAATTATTTGTAAAGATTAGAAGGTTATTGACCTTGATAAAAAAGATAAGAGAGGTTATACACTAATTTCTAAATATTTAGGGGATTATTGACTTTGGTAAACAAGATAAGAGAGGTTATACACCTATTATTAAAGATAAGGGGGGTTATTGAGTATGGTGTAAAAGTTACGGAGGGTTATCAATAATTTACTCTTATATTTATGAATTTATTTTTTCTAATAATTGTGTACTCACCCACAAGAAAAAAAATTCTGCGCCCGTCACTGGACGTGGCTCCAGATTTTTCTCCGGTTGAGGGGGGAAATCAATCTAGGGCACATATGTAGCATGATTGTCATATAATGATTGCTCCAATCATCGCATCCCAAAAAACATATCCACTCAATTTTAGCAGTATTGAAGGAGAGAATGTTGTGTACGTTTAGCGTACCACTTAATGGTCCTTAAATAAATAGCGTGGGGCCCGCTTTATTTTTCTCTCCATTTCCCCCTTCTTCGGCGTTTCGCTGCCCGCTTTATTTTTCTCTCCGTTTCCCCCTTCTTCGGCGTTTCGCTACCCGCTGCAGCTGGAGTCGGCATTTCGCTCCTGCATACTTCGGCACACCGGTAGGCCCTGCTTACTTCGGCGTTTCTAGGTGTAACGACCTTGTCGTTTCGCTCCTCCACCGACCTTGGCGTTTCGCTTCTCGACCGTAAACCTAACCTGCAGCGGCGCTGGATCATCGCCGGAAATCGAAACGAAACGCCAAGGTCGGTAGCTTATTTATCGTCTAATGACTGTACGCTCCGACCTTTTCCGGCGACATTAATCATCACCTACATTATCTCCTATTGCAGGTCCAACTTCGTGCGGAACTCAAGCTTGTTTCTCCGCCAGGCCTAATCACCTCTTCCGGCTGATCGAACCTCCTATGTAAATATTTCTTACACTTACCTAGGCTCTGCTAGCATTCATCTACAATTCATTTTTCATGATTGCAGTTCCAAGATGTCCAGCCGGCAATTGTAAGTTCTCTCCTCCAGTCAATGTTCCAGTTGTAAGTTCACCTTCCAGCTGCATTAAATGTTGTTTAAAGCTCATTTTTTGTACCATATTTGAAGTTCTAACTAGGTTAGTGTGAAACAAAATTTTAGCTAGTTTTTTTATAGCAACTCAATTAAACGTTCCAGTTGTAACTTATTTGTTTGTTATCGTTCATTTTCAAGTAATGTTATTACTTGTAATTCATTGAATGTAAATGTTTGTGTTTGGTCATTTATATATGCTTACATTTAGAATTACAGTTGGATTAGTTTAGAATTACAGTTGTAAATGTTTGTGTTTGGGCTTACATTTAGAATTGCAGTTGGATTACATTTAGAATTACAGTTGAATTACATTTAGAATTAGAGTTGGAATTTAATTTGTTGAGAAATGAACCGATCAACTTAAGTGATGAACTTAACAGTTGGAATGTATACTTTAAGTTCATTAGTTCATCAGTAAACAAATACAGGTGGATTAAAATGCCCTTAACAAAATTACAGTTCATAACACCCTTATAATTACAGTTGTACTTACAGTTGGACTGTAACTTCTTACTTTGTTAAATGATGAACTGTACTGATGAATTACAGTTGGATTCAGATGCCCTAATTACAGTACAAAATACACTTATAATTACTGTTGGACTTGCAGTTCAATACTTATAAATGTTTGTGTTTGGTCATTTATATATGCTTACATTTACAATTACAGCTGGACTTACAGTTGAACAATTATAATTACAGTTTGACTTACAATTCTACTTACAGTTGGACTGTAAGTGCTTAATTTGTTAAATGATGAACTATACTGATGAATTACAGTTGATTGTTTATCCTTTGTTATCATTTGTAAGTCATTTAATGTACATATTTTTGTTTGCTTTTTTGTATATGCTGACTGTTGTGTATTTAGTTGGATTTAAATTAGTTACTACTAGTGAAAATATGTTTTTAATTACAACCAGAATTTTAGGTTTAATTACAGTTGTAATTACATTTTTGTTTGCACTTGAAATTACAACTTATATTTTTTAACTTTTATGTTTAGTGTGGTTCATTGTTTGGTAATGTTATCATTTGTTTCTTATGGTTATCTGATTCTTAGGGTTGTATTTAGGTAAAACATTTTGCCAATAGGTGACATCACAGCCAATAGTTTTTTTATAGCAACTCAATTAAACGTTCCAGTTGTAACTTATCTGTTTGTTATGGTTCATTTCCAAGTAATGTTATTACTTGTAATTCATTGAATGTAAATGTTTGTGTTTGGTCATTTATATATGCTTACATTTAGAATTACAGTTGGATTAGTTTAGAATTACAGTTGTAAATGTTTGTGTTTGGGCTTACATTTAGAATTGCAGTTGGATTACATTTAGAATTACAGTTGAATTACATTTAGAATTAGAGTTGGAATTTAATTTGTTGAGAAATTAACTGATCAACTTAAGTGATGAACTTAACAGTTGGAATGTATAAAGTTAAGTTCATTAGTTCATCAGTAAACAAATACAGGTGGATTAAAATGCCCTTAACAAAATTACAGTTCATAACACCCTTATAATTACAGTTGTACTTACAGTTGGACTGTAATTTCTTACTTTGTTAAATGATGAACTGTACTGATGAATTACAGTTGGATTCAGATGGCCTAATTACAGTACAAAATACACTTATAATTATTGTTGGACTTGCAGTTCAATACTTATAAATGTTTGTGTTTGGTCATTTATATATGCTTACATTTACAATTACAGCTGGACTTACAGTTGAACAATTATAATTACAGTTTGACTTACATTTCTACTTACAGTTGGACTGTAAGTGCTTAATTTGTTAAATGATGAACTATACTGATGAATTACAGTTGATTGTTTATCCTTTGTTATCATTTGTAAGTCATTTAATGTACATATTTTTGTTTGCGTTTTTGTATATGCTGACTGTTGTGTATTTAGGTATAATTTCAGTTGGATTTAAATTAGTTAGTACTAGTGAAAATATGTTTTTAATTACAACCAGAATTTTAGGTTTAATTACAGTTGTAATTACATTTTGTTGGCAGTTGTAATTACAACTTATCTTTTTTAACTTTATGTTTAGTGTGGTTCATTGTTTGGTAATGTTATCATTTGTTTCTTATGGTTATCTGCTTCTTAGGGTTGTATTTAGGTAAAACATTTTGCCAATAAGTGACCTCACAGCTAATGTTATAAATATTCCAAATTGTTCTTTGCTCCAAGGACGAAAAGTAAGTTTAATTACACATTGTATGTGATTTTATTTGGATTTATATATGCTAATTCCTAAATTTTGTTGTAGTGCCTGAGAGCAACTATTTGAACTCTAGATGTGCAGTTTTCACTTTCAAAATTAATGCCTGTAGCGTCACCGCTTTCAATTAATGTTGCTCTTTCACGCTGAATGTAATTAAAAGCATCTGTCTTTGTAAAACCAATATTTTCTTCACTTCCAGCTTCGTCTACCATAAAGTTGTATGCCGCAACAAGTTTAATACCTGCGCCCGTCATGTTTTTCAGTAGATTACCCTGCATTTCAGATATCGAACGACTAGATCTCAATAAATGTCTCTCTTTCTCTATTGCGAGAGGGTGATTGTGTTCCTCAATAAACTTTGTTACTGTCCAATTTCTGCCATCTGCATCTGCATGGAAGTGAATACAAGCAAGACAACCAGTGCGTGTATCTAATTTGCGGAACTTCTTCGGAGAAGGATTTATTCCCTTATTTCCGGCATTTGAACAACTATACTCTCTAGTTTTGATTGTTCTCGTATGCGTCCAATACATTATGTGTTGTTTACGCACACTAAAACCAATCCGGTGTGCATAATCACAATACATTTTATAAGCTTCATCCTCCGAATGCACGATGGGGAACACAACGGGATCCTTTTAAAGAAATAAAGGAAATTAAATAAAAACTACACCGAATTAAGTGGTACAGCAATAATTAAGTTAAAGTTGCAATATGCATAATAGTTACACAAATTACAGTTGCTGTTATAGTTAAAATATGAATTATAGTTACAGTTGAACTTATAGGTAAATTATGAATTATAGTTAAAGTTACAGTTGGACTTACAGTTGTATTTACAGTTCTACTTACACTTATAATTACAGTTTTGCTTACATTTGGACATTGTAGTTGGAATTTGGTAATTTGTTAACTGATCAAATTAACTGAAGTTGGAATGTATGAAGATAATTTCATCACTCATCAGTTCATCAGTAAACAAATTACAGTTGCCTTAAAATTCCCTTAACAAAATTACAGTACAAAACACAGGTATAATTACAGTTGGACTTACAGTTGAACATTTATAATTACAATTTGACTTACAGTTCTTAACATAATCACAATTACACTTGGACTTACAGTTGTACTAACAGTTGAATACTTATAATTACAATTTGACTTACATGTCTAAACATAATCACAATTACAATTAGAATTACACTTAGACTTACAGTTGTACTTACAGTTTGACTTACAGTTGTACTTACAGTTGTCCTTACAGTTGGACTGTAATTTCTTACTTTGTTAAATGATGAACTGTACTGTTGAATTTCAGTTGGTTTCACATGCCCTAATTACAGTGCAAAAGACACTTATAATTACAGTTCGACTTGCAGTTCAAGACTTATAATTACAGTTGGTGTTACCGGTGGGCTCACATTTGGACTTACAGTTTCAGAACTGATGAAGTAATGGCTTAAATAATGAATTACAGTTCAAAAATACTTACAGTTCTTTCTGAATCCATGAGGAATAGAAGGTGTAAAGTGCAAAACGACGGCGACTATCCCTACATCCAAAGAAGCTGCACAATTGTAGGAGATAATTATTGAGACCGGAATCGGCAGGAAGCGACCGCCATTAGACAATAAGAAAGCTTCCCGTCGACCGATGAAGGTGAGGCCGGCTAGGTTTTCCGGTGGAGCGAAATGCCGGCGAAACTGGGTAGCGAAATGCCGTTTTCGAGCTCAGCTGCACAATTGTAGGAGATAAGAATCGGCAGGAAGCGACCGCCACTTCCCGTCGACCGATGAAGGTGAGGTCGGCTAGGTTTTCCGGTGGAGCGAAATGTCGGCGATGCTGGGTAGCGAAATGCCGGCGAAAATAGAGCTCAGCTGCCGCGGGTAGCGAAACGCCGAAGTTCGAAATAAGCAACTAGCGGGAAAGGGAGAGAAAAATAAAGCGGGCCCCACTCTATTTATTTAAGGACGTTCCTATTGTACGTTAAGCGTACACAACATTTTCTCGTATTGAAGACTCCCAACTCCAGTTTAAGATCACATGTACACCTTTCGTTCGCCGTCCTCGTAGAAAATTGTCTCGCCAATAACAAAATTTTAATAATAATTGAAGGGATAAGCGCATACGTTTTAAAATAAATTAAAAACACAAATTGTCGAAGGATGATTTTTCCTTATATATAGTATAGATATAAGATATATTATATGAGACCGCGATAGTACCATTGATCACTCTCCACCTTGTTAGATGTTACGGATCCATTGTAGGAGGTTGTACCTGAGCTTGATCTCGATCTGACCTTACCATGCTTGTGCCATGAACAAGGTCAAATTTGAACCCAACTTAACTGTTCCACATTCATCCTCTTCACTCATGCCCTTTCACTCATACAAATCTGCACTAAAAGCTTCGAGAAGCAACTTCAAAATCCTTCTTGAAATAGTTTTGTTATCCGAAAACCAACACACCGAGTCAACCCATTACCCGATCACCTCTTGACGAGGGCAGGGTAGTGTTCGGCGGGGTAGATCGCAGAGGAGCGACATTCTGAGGGACCTCGGTAGGGGATAGACAAACTCGGCGCGTCTAAAGTTCCCCGCGCCAGCGAAACTGCACGAAAAAAAGGAAAGAAGAGTTACTGTGAGTAACATAAACTTGCTTAATCGTCAGACCGGAGGAGTAGGTTTTAACCTCGCAAAACGGGATCAGGCTGTTCTTGAGTTCGGGTCTCGTCCGGAGTTCTCGCGGTTTCCTTCTCCGTCACCAGGGTTGTCGGAGTCCCGGACGCGAGATGCTCGGGTTCGCGCTTCGCCCTGCTTGATTTAGAGCCTCCCGATATACCTCGGGGATGCCCTGCTCAGTCTCTCCTAGAGAGATATTGGCGGCGAGCAATGGTTCTTCCGACATCTCCGTCGTGGTCTTCACCGTCTTGGTCTTGCGGGCATGCTCGTCCGATTTGCGAGTTTTCGGGTTGCTCTTGCTCAGCAGACCCATCAGTTTGGCAGTCTTGGCAGTGACGGCTTTTGGGGAAATCGGCATCTCACGCAAAGTCAGAAAGGACACCCCAAGAGCAAAGACCCCCTCTATTTATAGGCACCGAAGGACTCGTCCGACAATACTGAGTAAGGTTAATTTCTCGCCAAAGCAGCTCGCCGAATAAGGGTTGCATGATTCTTTCCGGGCTCTATAAGAACACGCAAAGAGCAGGGATTGTGCACAACCCATATTTGTCGAAGGTGGGCCCATCCAGGCCACGTAAGCAGAAGTCAAAGTCAGGGTAGACAGGTACTTCAGATAACTCGCCACTATGGGCGAGTAGTCCCGTTTGTCGCATAGTTGGTGAGGATGCCCCAAAAGTCACGAGGCAGGTATTTTTCAGGGACGCGGTATTCTCGCATACATCATCCTAGGATTTGTCTATAAATATATCCTCAGGGGTACCAGAAATGTCATCTTGAAATCTTGAGACCCCCTACTCATAAGTTTACTACTCTCCAAGTTGTGCCTTCCTCGTACCTAGTTCAGCCTTTCGGTTTTGGAGGGGAAACTCTTTTCGACTTTCGGGTACGTGGCGGAACTTCCCTGCTGAAGCACCTGGGGTGTACTTATAGGCATTCCTTTCTTTGCTCTTGCTATCAGTTCCGTGATGTTTGATCGCCGGACCATTAACCTTAGACTACATTTAGGTCCGAACATTTGGAGCTAGGTTTTTCTTGGCTTCAACACTTTGTGTACAACCCATATTCGTCAAAGGTGGGCCGATCCAGGCCACGTAAGCAGAAGTCAAATTCAGGGTCCGTCAACGAGTACGGTGCCAACAAAGGGCGAGTACTCGAGTAGCCCTTGTTACTCACCGGGTAGGCGGGTACTTTGGATAACTCGCCACTATGGGCGAGTAGTCGCGTTTGTCGCATAGTTGGCGAGGATGCCCCGAAAGTCGCGAGGCAGGTATTTTTCAGGGACATGGTATTCTCGCATACATCCCCCATCCGGATTTGTCTATAAATAGACCCTCAGGGGTACCATGAATGACACCTTGAAATCTTGAGACCCCCTACTCATAAGTTTACTACTTTCCAAGTGGTGTCTTCCTCGTACCTAGCTCAACCTTTCGGTTTTGGAGGGGAAACTTTTCTCGACTTCCGGGTACGTGGCGGGACCTCCCTGCCGAAGCACCTGGGGTGTGCTTACAAGAATTCGTTTCTTTGCTCTTGCTATCAGTTCCTTGACGTTCGATCGCGGGACCAGTAACCTTAGGCTACATTTAGATCCAAACATTTGGAGTTAAGATTTTCTTGGCTCCAACAAAACATAATCAGTCAACCCATTACCCGATCACCCAAATCTCCCACCATGAACATGGACATCAAGTTGTCGTAGATATTTTAAATATGACAACTATGGTGCTTATGAAAACGTGCACTAGACGTGAATGGAATGTGTGTGTGTGTGTGGGGGGGGGGGGGGGGGTGCTTAGTTCTTGGGAGTGACATTCTTGTTTCTCGTTGGAGAGAAAACAAACGGGAGAGCGTTGGTGCAAAGTGCCGGTACTGTATGAATAAACCCAGAAATCAGTTACACGTGATGTAACGTCTGTTACAGTCTTTAAGATGTAATGGTGTTAAACGTTATGTCTAGTTAATGAGTTTAATGTGTAAACCGTCTTTATTACGGTAAGCCCAAAACATCTTTGTAAACTTTTAGATATCAATGAGTGATGATGCACAGGGAACTCCCGTGATAATACACTTGATCACCTGTGTCATTTGTAGACAACGTGAAACGGTGACAATACTACTAATACTATATACATCCCGAGCACTATCACTCGTACATACATTTGAAAATTTATTACAATTTTTCATAAAAGTTAGGGCCATTTACCGGGACCTCCCCTCCAACTTTGCTAAATTACTGAGAGCACCCCTCTTATTTTCGAAATTACAAAAAACTCCCCTATAAGTTAACATAATTACAAAAACTTCCCTTGAAGTTTTAATTTCATTACAAAAAACCCCATCGGCTTTACAATTTCATTACAAAAAAATCCTGAAATTTTGTTCATGATGTTATGAAATGAAAAGTTCAGGGGAGGTTTTTGTAATTTCGAAAATAAGAGGGGTGCTCTCAGTAATTATGCTAACTTACAGGGGAGGTACGGGTAATTATAGCGCTCTCGGTAAATAATGTTTGTCAAACACTCTTGGTTTCAGGTTTAAACTGAAAAAGCTAAATAGTTTTCGAGAAGTATTTGAAGCATTCATTTCCATGCCTTAGTACAGATTACATGAGTTTATTATATAGATGATTTTGGAATACAAAACACCACAAAACCATCAATTACATTAAATAATATAATTAAAGCTAGGCATTTCCAAGATAGCAGTTTTCCAAGGGCTGCATGACATTTTACAATGTTTGGAAACTGATTACAGTTTCCAAACCATTACTTATTCCTTTATTCACAATTTAAATGTTCTTTATCACGGCCTCACAAGCTCAACAATGGCGGGATGATGATGAGCTTGGTACGGAGCTCAAGGAAACCTTGTCGAGATGGTGGCTTAGTGAGAATATCTGCCTGTTGATCATGGGTGGAAATGTACGCAACTTGAAGAAGTTTGGCAGCCACACGTTCACGAACAAAATGGAAGTCAATTTCGATATGTTTCGTACGAGCATGGAAAACTGGGTTGTCCGAGAGGTATACTGCACCAATATTGTCACACCATAGTAAAGGCGATGGAGTGGAAATGTTAATTTCATGAAGTAAAGACTGAAGCCATATGAGTTCAACAGTGGCATTAACAACAACCTTGTATTCAACTTCAGTACTGGAGCGAGCGACGGTAGGTTACTTTTTGGTGCTCCATGAAACAATGTTACGCCCAAGAAAAATAGCATAGCCACTAGTAGAACGACTATCCCAGGGACTCCCAGCCCAATCAGCATCACAATCTTCTTGAAGACAAAGTGGAGAGTCGCGATATAAGAGAAGACCATGTGTTGGAGTGCCTTGGTGATACCGCAAAATGCGTGTAATCAAGGACCAATGATGATAAGTAGGAGCATGCATATGTTGACAAGCACGATTAACGACAAAGGAAATGTTTGGCCGTGTAATTGCACATACTGAAGGGCACCAAAAATATTGTGATATGAGGTTGGATCTGTAAGGGGGGAGGAATTACACATACTGAAGGGCACCAAAAATATTGTGATATAAGGTTGGATCTGTAAGGGGGGAGGAGTGGGGAGCATCGACAGTCAAATGAGTAGCCATGAGTGTAAAAATGGGGAGAGCTTCAGACATCTTCGACCTTTTGAGAATATCAATGTTGTGTTTGCTCTGAGTAAGAAGACAAACAGCGGGATGTGGATAAAGCTCAATGCCAAGGAAGTAACAAGCAGGTCCAAGATCACAGATGGCAAATTCAGTGTGAAGAGAGGTGACGAGAGCATTGACGCTCCCGGGATCAGAACCAGTAATCAAAATATCATCGACATAAATTAGGACAAAAGTCATGTGAGAGTCATGAGATTTGAAGAGTGAGGAGGTATCAGTTTTGGAGGCGGTAAAGCGAAGCTTGAGAAGGCAAGTGCTCAATTGTTGGAACCAAGCACGAGGTGCTTGGCAGAGACCATAAAGAGAGCGAGGAAGAAGGTAAACATGAAATGGATATTGGGGATATGTAAAGCCAGACGGTTGCTCTATATAAACAGTTTCGGATAAATGACCGTGTAAGAAGGCTTTAGAAACATCCAATTGTCGGATGGGCCAAGAAGAGCTGATTGCAAGAGAAAGAAATATCTGCAAAGTGGTGATTTTAATCACAGGACTGAAAGTATCAAAATAATCAACACCCGATAGTTGTTTGAACCCTTTAGCTACTAAGCGGGCTTTGTGGCGTTCAATAGAACCATCAGAACGCTGCTTGAGTTTAAAGACCCACTTGTAACCAATGATATTGAAGTGGGGCTGGCGATGAATGAGGGTCCAAGTGCCATTGCACAAGAGAGTATTGAATTCAAGTATTTTTACTAATAACATAATAATTATAACCAGAATGAGATGCGAAGATAATTGAAAAGGTAACTTGTGACTTTTAGCATGCATACAACTGGAACGAACAAAGGTAGGACGACGACTATAATAAGTAGGAAGACCAAACTTAGAGAGAATCTGAGACACTGTTTGGAAGGCAGGGTGACCAAACGAACATGGAATGAGGAAACGGATGCACGCTCACCAATATGGGCTGAGCAGAAAACATGCGGTGTGGGAGTGGATAACTGGTAAAGACCATCTTTAATATGCCCGTGGAGTAGAACTTTCCCAGAGACCTGATCCTTTACAAAACAATCTAAAGGATGGAATTCAAAAAACACATTATTATCTTCAGTAAATTGATGAACAAAAAGTAAATTTTTGGTGATAGAGGGGAACATGAACATTTGATAGTGTTAAGGGTCTCAAAGGAGAAGAAAATTTGAGATTACCATGGTTTAGAATAGGTAAATCAGTACCATTGCCAATATGAACCAAATTTGTACCTTTGCAGGATTCGGCACCAGAGAGCTGAGTATAATCGGGTGTGATATGATGAGTGGCGTCTGAGTAGTCGTGTTCAAAAAAATCGGGCCCGGCCCGGAAAAAGCTCGGTTAGGCTCGGTCCCGGGCTAGCCTGCCCCGGACCCGGGCCGGGCTTGGGGGCCTAACAGGGCCCCTATATAGGGCGATTGCCCGATTTTTCGGCCCAGGCTGAGACTGGGCCCGGGCAAAGCCCGTCCCCCCATCCAACGGCTCTCAGATCCGTTTGGATCAACGGCTCTCAGATCCGTTTGGATCAACGGCTCTCAGAGCCGTTTGGATCAACGGCTCTCAGAGCCGTTTGGATCAACGACTCTCAGAGCCGTGTCGTTTGGATCAACGACTCTCAGAGTCGTTTGGATCAACGGCTCTTAGAGCCGTTTGGATCACCGGCTCTCAGAGCCGTTTGGATCAACAGCTCTCAGAGTCGTTGCTGCATGGCAGCGCTGCCATGCAGCAGGCTACCTATGGCAGCCTAGGCCCGAGGCCCAAATAATAATAATAATTTTTAAATACCCCCCTCCCCAACCGCCCCCTCTCTCTTCCCCTTTTTCTCCTATTCTCACACACACACACTCTCTCTCTCTCTTACTCTCTCTCTCTCTCTCTCATTCTCTCCCACACTCTCTCTCAAGTGTGAGCGACAACGCCGAATATGGCATCGTCGTCTACATCAGTTGTGTATGAAGTGGTGGAGCACAAGCATAAAACTCCAGTATGAGAGCATTTGAGAAAGTACGGGCCGGCGTCGAACATAAGGCGAAATGCAAATTATGTTTGAAGTTGCTAACCCTCAGCGACAACTCGACACTAGCAAGACATCAAGTTTTGCATTTCGAAACAAGCTTCCGAGTCCAGTCAGGCACCAATATCGAGAGACGGCCACATTTGGACGTACGATCAACAATGCAAACGAGAGCTGCAGATGGAGAACGTCATTAGACGTGCTAAAATTAGGAATGAATCTATCAGGGATAAGACAGTCGTGACACCAATTGCAGAGAAGATGCGAGAAGCTCCACTAAGATGGTTTGGACACGTACAAAGGAGACCATTAGAGGCATCTGCTAGGCGTTGTGAGAGTTTAATCACTAGGCATGTTAAACGGGGAGGGGTAGACCAATAAAAACTTGGAATGAGACTATAAGGAAATACATGATGTACTTAGGCATTAGTGAGATTATGACTAAAGATAAGCACACTGCCGACAAAGGATCCATATAGCCGACCCCACTATAGTGGGATAAAGGCTCGAGTGTTGTTGTTGTTATTGTTTAAATTAATAATTTATTTAATTAAGAAGATTTACTTTGAAAAAAATTCTAATGACCGAGATTAACCCGATAGTCCTCCCCATTACACCATGACACCACAAATTTTTCTTTTTAATATAGTATAGATAAAATCCAAAGCAAAAAACTTAGTTAAAACCAAAAAGTCTATCCTCTATATTATTCTCGCGTCTTCTTCCTCAAGATACCAACAGATACTACGACGATAGTTGCAATAACTTTGCATTATTTGATTTTGTTTCTCCGTGCAGGTTCATAACTAATTTGCATCTGGTATCAAGAAATCTTTGCTATTTCGAAAAAAAGAGAAGAAAAGAAAAGAGAGACAGAGAGAGGGGGGATAAAAAATCTACCATGAATGAAAGCTCAATCCCTGTGCTGGGCAAAGGCCTGTGAGCATTAGCACAGCAGCAGGCAAGGAAATGGTCATATAACTGACTGTAATACTCACTTATATTTATGCTTTTTTGTCAAGAGATCTGTGGTTAAACAGTAATTAAGCAGACATTTGTTTATGATTCTGTTTCCTAAGTTTAACCTAAGCCACTGGACCCTTAATTTCATGTATTTTGGGGCTCACTTCGATTCGAGACATTTACACGTTTTAAGATGGACTGTCACTTTATATTGCGTCAAAAGGCCGGATTTTGGGTTCTTGACTAGACTGGTTTCTAGAATAATATAGAAAAGTCTAGGGTCTGAGAAATTTCCGAATATAGTATATGAAAGGTAATTGGAGCCTTGTAGAGACTTATGATTAGATTTATGGCCCTTTTGACATTGTGGTGGCAGTTGTGAACGCTCGATCTCGTCTAAAGAACTACTGAGGGTGGTCATAACCGTTGTCATGTCAAACATATATTTCATGACGATGAAGTTTTTGCCCAAACTCGCCGGATGAGGACACGGTGCCAAATGGATGAAGGACCGCCACTCCCGTGGCAAACGTCGAATGTCTTTAGAAGATTCTAGGAGGATCATGTGGTTGAATAATTTTGTAGTCTTCCATTCCCTAAGTGGCCTATAAAATGTCAAGCCTCTCTCGCATTTGCATTTTATAGGCTAAATGCAGTCCTATCACGACTAAATGCAGTCCATTGATATTCACAGTCCAATGAATTTCAGTGTTTTTAGGACTGTGAATAGCCGTTTTATGTGTTTTTAAAACTGTAGGACTGCTAATAACATCGCCCTAAACAAATATTGGAGTTAGTCAATGCAGGGAGTATTGATGAAAGTTGCTTCGGGTGAGAGAGTTGACTTTGGAGAGCAATGGATCTCTAGTGTGTGATAATATGTTAGATTGAAATTTGTTGTTATTTTATTTTTGTTTTCTGTTTTTTTTTGTGTAGAAAGTGTTATGTTTAGGCTCTGTTTGGTTGGACTGTTGCTGATGAAAAGTTGCTGGTGGAAAGTTGTTGATGGAAAAAGTGCTGATTTTGGAAAACAGAATTTTGTTAAAAAACTGCTTGGGTGAAATGGAGTTTGTAAAACGGAGTTTTGAAAAAATTGTTTGGAAACAAAACGGAGTTTTGAGCGAATTTTTTTCCCATAACATAATTACCAACCACTATATGAAAAATACGTTTTTTCCATAATATAATACCAAACACTAAAAACAATGTTTACTTGAACCAGGTACTCTCGATATCTCGGTCTACGGTCTAGATTCATACAACTGATCCGCTATAATATCACGTAGCGTGATCATCTCTTCTACACCACCTGCAGTGTTAGAGTATGTATCTTGCCGCCCTTGTGTGATCACTCCATCATCTGGACCTCCCTGCTCGCACTCACTGAAATCAAAATCCACACGCGAAGGGTGCCAACGAATGAAATTATGTAAAGTCAACCTGACCATCACAATATCTGCCTGTTTGTCAAAGCGATAGCTTGACATGTCCCGCAGTATGACCACTTCTTCTTCCAAACGCCGAACGATCGTTCTATCACACTTCTAAGCGATGAATTTGTATGATTGAACATCTCTCGATGTCCTTCTGCTCGACGACTACCACATGCAAAGTCTGTCAGATGATACCGTGTATCTTGATATGATTTCAAATATCTTTTTTTGTAGAGGATAGCCAGAATTAACCAAATAATATTTTCCTGAAGAATATAAAAAAATGTTTAACAACACAAAATATTTAAAGTAATAAATAGATGAACTGAATTTTTATTATTTACTTAGGTGGATGAGGGAACTTATAACGAGGATCAATTATGATATAATTGAAAATGCGATTATCGTGCGCAGATCCGTCCCAACCCGCCATAACGAAAGTGAAGCACATGTTGAAATCACAAGCTGCCATGACATTTTGTGTTGGTCTGCCCTTTCTCCCAATATAGAGAACTTGACTTTCTACTGGTATGCACGCGTCAACATGTGTTTCATCTATTGCCCCAACGCAATCTTTAAAAAAAGGCATATAACGTATGTCATACATAATCTCTGGCGGAGTGCAGCTGAAAGACCTATCTGATGGCTGAATCATTTCATCGGCTAACTGCAGCAAAGCGTGAACACCTCGAGCAAAAAATCTGCTAGTTGTCTTCGTTGAGTGCTGAAATCGCTCGCGTGTTTTTCTCATTGATTCATTATGCGACAATATGTACACTGTCAATGCTAGAACTTCTCTGAATGAAGTCCTTCTTGTTCCCTAAAAACCACACTTCTCTTCCAAAGAATGCAATAGATCCATAAATATTTCTTGACTCATCATGAATGAGTCATGAAATCTCACTCGAGTACCACGAAGTAGCTCTCCAACCCATTTATCATCTGTTTGCTTTGAAGTCATGGATGGAACTGGATGGTTTAACAACGATGTGTGTTCGGAGATAAAACATATTGCTGCTACCAGATTTTGATGATGAGCGATATCATAATTTCTTCTAATGATCTCGTGCTCCTCGTGCTTTTCTCTAGTATTCTCATATTCATCACTAGACATTTTCTGGTTAAAAAAATACATTACCAAGAATTATAAATAAAGTAGTAAATTTGAAAACAACAATTGTCTATAATGTTCGTACAACAGTAAAAAAAATAATTGTGCCCACATCATAACAAAGAACATAATACATAACAACAAAATATAACATCTATAGTTCATAAAAGCAGATAATGCAAGTAAAAATGATGTCTCCTACTACGCCCCACGAGTATAACGGTTACGAAGCCACTTTATGTTCATGCCTTCCAGAAGGCACATGAAAGTCTCTCTATATTTTGTTTCCATCAAATATGTGATGACAAAATCATAGAAGTCTTCATTTGACTGCACTTCTGAGTACGTGCTTAATTTTTTTAGTGCCCGTCCAATACTTAAAGGACAATATGAACTCCTGTGTCTGTGGCTTCTGGATGCATCGACTTATGATCTTCGAGGACTCAGTCAAATCTTCTAACACCGAGCTAACAACTTTCTTCTTTCCTTTCTTCCCTTTTTTGTTTGTTTCTGATATATTTGTACTCTCTTACACACCAACACAAATACACACACACACACCTACACACCTACACAATACACAAACACACACCTACACACCTACACACACATACACACCACACATACACACAACACATACAAATACACACACACACACAATACACAAACACACATCTAAACACATACACACACATACACACATACACAACACACACATACACCACACAAATACACAAACACACATCAAACATACAAACACACACATACACACCAACACAAATACACACACACACACACACACCAAACAATACACACACCTATACAATACACAAACACACACCTACACACACATACACAACACACACACACAAATACACACAACAACACACACACACACACATACACACCAACACAAATACACCAACACACACCACACATATACACACACACACACACACCTACACAATACAAATATACAAACACCTAAACAATACACACACACATACACAATAAAAGAATAAACACACATACAAACACACACACACACACACACACACACACACACACACACCTATACAATACACAAACACACACCTACACACATACACACCACACAAATACACACAACACACACACACACACACACATACACACCAACACAAATACACCAACACACACCACACATACATACACACACACACCTACACAATACAAATATACAAACACCTAAACAATACACACACACATACACAATAAAAGAATAAACACATACACATATACACACAATAAAAAAAATAAAGATACACACACATACACACAACACATGCAAATATGCAATTACACAATAAAAAAAATACACAACTACATACACACAAACACACACACAAACACACACACACATACACACACATACACACACATACACACACACACATGCACATAAATCTGTGAAAAAAAAACTGCGAAAACAAATATACCTCACAGCACAAAAATCTGTGAACAAAAATCTGGGACAACAAATATGAACTAATCAAGAGAAACAGCTGCGAAAAATCTGAACAAAAATCTGAAATGCCACAAGATGAACTTCACAAAAATCTGTGAAAAATATTAGAAAACTAGAGGAAGAAATATACCTCATAACACTGTTGAAGCTTGACGTCGGAACAAGGTGTTGTCGGAATGGAGCGAGATGTTGGGAGATGAACGGAAGCCGCTCGCGAAATCGGGAGGGAACGGAAGAAGAACGGAGAAAACAGCAGGGTTTCTCCCCGTCGTCCGCAACGAGGGAGGGAACGGAAGCCGCTCGCGAAATCGGGAGGGGAGTGGGATCGGGAGCTGCTCGCGATCGGGTAGGGTTCCGGAAGGGAAGCGCAGCTGCGGTTCAACGCAACAAAAAGACGCTGACGAGGCTGTTCAGGAAAAAGAGGATTTTAATAAACGTAGGTTTGAACAAAAGTCGAACCAAACGCCGCTTATAACAAAAAGGACGGTGCGTCCCAGCCGCACAGCAACTAAAAATCCCAACCAAACGCCACCTTAGTTACATTGATTTCAATAATTAACTCGTGGAAGTTTCTAGAAAAATGAATATAAGCTCATTAATATATATTTCTTAAAGAAAATTGTATCCACAATTTGTCTCCTCAAGACACATTCGAAATAGGAAGCGTTTAAAACTTGCAAGATCTTGTTTCTGTTGGGTTCTTTCTTTGGTGTTGGTGGGTCGTCCGACTACGACGAAGATTCGTTTTGACATGAATATTGTGCGTCTGATTTATGTATTGCATTCAAGACTTCAAATTTATAATACCCTCCTACAAATTTTTGTAGTGTAAGTTCTTCTGCAGTCTACTTTTTCATATTTGTATTTCTTAATTTTAACTACTATAATTTTATTGTTTTGATATATTTATTTAGGGTTTTTATATTGGCAGCCCCTATTTAGCTATTGGCACATCAAAAATTATACCGTATTTTTTGAAAATATGCATTATACATGCATATTTAAAAAAAATGTTCAACAGGTAGGTCTCATCGAGTAGACCATGCCTTTCTTAACCTGAAATCATAGTACTTCACTCACGAACATCTCCGATGCTGCCCTCCGCCAGCTACGGCCGCACCTGCATTGCCGCCGGCTTCCATTCCCTATCCATCGCCCGCAAGCCTAAAAAATCCTTAAAGTCCTACTCTCTTCCTCCTCCGACCACCGCCTTTATGCGCGAAACCATCCACAAGATCTCCTCAATCCTCCGCTCGCTGCCCTGGGACTCCGCCCGCGAGGAACTCCGCCTCTTCCCCATCCGCTGGGACTCCTTCACCGTGAACCGCGTCCTGAAAACCCACCCTCCGATGGAGAAGTCCTGGCTCTTCTTCAACTGGGCCGGGCAACTCCCGGGCTTCAAACATGATCATTTCACCTACACCACGATGCTCGATATCTTCGGCGAGGCCGGCCGCATCGCCTCAATGCGCCAAATCCTGAGTGAGATGGAGGAGAAGGGGTTGAAGATTGATGCCGTGACCTATACTTCGGTGATGCATTGGCTTGCCAAGGACGGCGATTTCCAGGGGGCGTTGGAAGCGTGGGAGGAGATGCGAGGAAGGAGAGGCTGTTTTCTGACAGTGGTTTCTTACACTGCGTTCATGAAGGTTTTGTTTGATTATGGGCGGCCTCAGGAGGCAGCTGAGATTTATCAAGAAATGCTGGAATCGGGGCTGAGGCCGAATTGCCATACTTATACTGCCATGATGGAGTACCTTGTCAGTGTTGGTAAGTTGTTTGATTCAGATTTCTCAAGTTTTTTTTTAAAATTTTGATTATTTTGCGACAGAGTTGATCAATGGATCTGCATTTTATGAATTATGTGACAATGTCAGTTTTCTTAAAACTTTAGGTTGCGTTCTGTTGGAAGGTTTTTGAAAGATGGAATTGGTTTCGGTCCAAAACCAAAATTTATGAGAATTGGAATTGGTTTGATTCCAATTTTGTTGTTCTTTTGCATGATGATATTCAGTAACTAGAATTGGAACAATCGAATCTATTGTTCTTTGCAAGATGAAATTAAGCCATATGGATTGCATTTTAAGTAACACAAACTCAAATAGAGTAAACTCATAATAAATAAGATTCAGGAAATTAAATTGTCAAACAACAACATCAATCAATGTTTCATTTTGAATAACCGTACCAATTCCTACATTATTACATCTTTCCTTAACAATCTTGTCTTTTAATTTAAATCAATAATTTCATCCATCTACCAAATACAAAGATTATTATAAATAAGAACACCTACACATACAAAAACTGAAGCAAGCACTCAAATATTCACGTCCAATGAATACACAAACTCAAGTAAACCCATACAAATACTCACACCTAATACCTACACCTACACCTACACATACATACACAAACTCAAGCAAACACATGCAAATTCTTGCAACAAACAAATGCATCTACACACATACACAAACTCAAGCAAACATATGCAAGTACTCACAACTAACAAATACACATACACATACATACAAATACACACACCTAACACATTACATATCCACATACACACATCTTAAACCCTAGATTAATATGCCTCATCTTAAACATATATACACATCCTCTTAAATTAGTTGCATTGCACCTACCCATGCAACCTATTTAACCCATACAACATATTTAACTCTAGAGAAAAAAACAGTAGACAAACCTTGTTGTTGCAGTCCAAGAGGGGGTGATCAGAAGAATAAGGTATGCTGCTGAAAAGACCATTGCACATGTGAGCATATCCTACCTCCGACTTAAATCTCCTGCCTTTGGAGAGAACGAGGAATGTTTGGTGACAAAAGAACCACTGCACATGCGAGAAGGTAGCGGAAATGACGAAAAAGAAGAAAAGGCGTGAGCTTTGCGGCAACGAAAATTGCAAAACAGACATGTTTAGGTCGGATTTCAGTCTACACAAGATTTTAAGTAAACAAAAGTCATCAGTTTTGCTTGAAGGCTAATTTCAACTATTTAAGAGTTGAACAATGCCTTAGATTTACTGGCACTTTTGCATGGAGTGTTTTTTGGATTCTAAAAAGGAAACCCAAGTTCTTAATCTATGCTATATTAGAAATAAATAGGACCATCAAATCAATCTGACCCTTTTGATCTTACTGATCGCCTATTTTTTTGTGAAACATATGGATAGCATAACAAGCCGACCCTTATAGTGGGATAAATGCTTGAGTGTTGTTGTTGTATATGGATATCATAACTCAAAATTGTATATGTTGTTTATAGATACTAGCGACAGCGCACAAAGTCCTATCGGCTATCTCTCGAGCGACAGTTGAGTACTTAATATTATCGCATACTGCGCATGGGGGCCTTGCATAACTGCCGGTCTATATTAATCGAATACTGCTATTATCTATGTGGTTGGCTACTTTTCAGGAGATAAAATAGAGATAATAAGTGTTTCATTGATTCATAATTCTCTCTAAATATCGAAATACCTTGCATTCAAGCACCAATAGATAATCCCTAAATG
Source organism: Dactylorhiza incarnata (assembly GCA_033032865.1). Taxonomy (NCBI): domain Eukaryota; kingdom Viridiplantae; phylum Streptophyta; class Magnoliopsida; order Asparagales; family Orchidaceae; genus Dactylorhiza; species Dactylorhiza incarnata. Next base: position 554,655 of record JAWHQI010000347.1, on the reverse strand, counting down.
CTGAGGTAAAAACTCCCTTTTTCTCCACTCTTTCAGTTTCAAGTGACATTTTATTGAATTGGTTTTACCTCTTATTCACGTTCAAGCTCTGTCACTCACTTGACCATGCTTTCTTCTCTTGCAAAATCATCTGAGTTGGCATGCTGACCTTTAGTTGAAACTCTACTGGCAGTAAGGACCGTTTTTGACACAATAAAGCTTATTATTTGTTTTGTTGTCGATCTCTGAAGTTGATGTTTTGCCATTTGAATTTTTAATTGGTAGGTTTATTTAAGGATGCTCTTGAAATAATGAACGAAATGCAAGAAGCCGGAGTTCAACCGGACAAAGCTACATGCAACATTCTTGTCCAAAAGTGTTCCATGGCTGGACAGACATCATTGATTACACATATTCTACAGTATATGAAAGAGAGCTCTCTTGTTCTTCGTCTTCCTGTTTTCTTAGAAGCACTTGAGGCCTTTAGGAGTTCTGGTGAGAGTGACAATCTTCTTAGAGAAGTACACCCTCATCTTGCTCTAGAAGGCATCAAGGAGAAAATGTTAGAGTCTGAAGTGACTTTTTGTGATCCTAACTATTGCGTGGATAGGAGCATTATCATTAATTTTTTGGCTAGAAGAAACTTAGTCGCGATAGATCATTTGTTGAGAGAAATGAGGATGGATTCTGAAGTTTTATCTGCTATTGTTCTAGCCAACTGCGAGAACCTAAGGCCCTGTGGTGCACTGCTTGCTTTTCATCGTTCTGTAGAAGCTGGCCTAAAATTGGAGCGAAACGCATATGTTTCTTTGATTGGTCTTCTCATTAGAGCCAAGTCACATCATGTGGTTATGAAAATTGTTGAAGAAATGCTTCATATTGGCATTACATTTGGGACATATCTCCTCTCTCTATTGATATACCAGCTCGGATGTGCTGGGTTTTCTGATGCTTCTGCAAATATTTTTACTGCTTTACCCGAGGATCACAGCAGTTCAACTTACACTGCTTTGATGAATGCTCTTTTTCAGGCTGGTGATGTTGAAAAGAGTCTTGAGTTTTATTCAAGAATGAGAGAAGAAAGTATTCCTGTTTCTTGTGGCACCTATGAAGTTTTAATAGCAGGTCTGGAAAGAGCTGGCAGGATACATGATGCCAACATGTATAGAAAAGAGAAAAGGAGTTTGCAATGGCATGACTTCTCCAAACCTAGAATTTTAGCGGAGGAGATTTTCTGTAATCGTTTCTTTGGTTCATCCCATTATACTGAGTAGAATCATGAAACCCAACAACAGATTTTTACTGTTTTCACATTGATATGGATGTGATGGAAGTTTAATTTTCTTGGGAGATGATATTTACTTGTGGAATACTTTCTCAAAAGCTTGCTGGAGAAGGAAAATAAGGAATTCTCACTCATTTCATATATGCATCGATCATTGTTATCGTCCTTTTAGGATCATACTGGACTCACAACCACAAGTGTCATGAACATGGAAGGATCGGTTGACACAAGTTTCTTCTACAGCCTAGTTGGTATTGTTCAAAGGATAGACTTCCATTCACAAGTTTACAAGAGCAGAGAAAGATCAGTGAACACAAATTTCTGCTGCGGACTTGTGAGTATTGTTCCAAGGGTAAGAAAGCTTGCATCATTTTGAATCAGAATATCTAATTTCTCAAAGATCCTTAAACTTCTTCGATGTTATGTGAAGGGTTGGAAGCTTGTTATAATCTTGAAGACACTTGATATGATGCATCCTTTACAAGAACAAACAGAAGGTTGTTTTGAGTATAACTGATCCTGGTTGGATCACAATCTCACAGGTATCATGCTTTCATAGTATACATTTTCATATTGGCTGATACACGAAACTGGATTGTTATTAAAACAATCACAATTGTTAATGAATGTATTTGGACAACATAGTTATTATTTGTATTATGGCTACTGATGATATCAATTTATTTATTGATGCTGGAAGCTGCACTTGCGGGGCCCAGTGGAGCGACCAAAGGAGGTTTGCATGTGGGGGACAGAATGGGCAGGATGCGTGAGCACTTGTGTTGTCATGCTAGGACTCGGTGGCGTGATTTTGAAGGCATGGCACTGATTACACATATGGTCAGAATGAGTGGATGAGGTGGGGTTGATGCGTCGCTAGGGAGGAAGCTGACGTCGGGTACCGAGCGGACCAACAAAGGGTGGTCGACATTGAAAGGGTTGTATTGAACATTGGAGTGTGGGAGTCCTTCATTGGTAGCTTTGGGTTGTTGGCTTTAATGGGAGAGGGTGAGACGAGTTGTTCGATGTGTTGAGTGGAGCTAAGACAACCAAGATCGGTATTATGAAGGTTAATGGTGCCAAAGTGAACTGTGGACTAGACCTTAGAAACCATTCGAGCGAGAAAATAGAATTGAGATTGGTGCAACTACTATGAGGGAAGTTTGAGTGTGATTAGGTTGGGTGTTCGGGTATGGCACTGTTGTGGCAGTGGATTGTTGTGGTGGAGAGAGTGATGCAGTGGTAGGCTGACTGACTCAGGGTGAATGCTCTAAATACATCCCTAAAAGTGATGCGGTGAAATGCAAGTGCAAAAGTGGTCCGTTCAAAGATTACAACCAATAGTTAATAATTTTAAGATTACCAACAGGGCACGTGTCGTCACAATAAATGAGCAGAGAAAATGAAGTTTTAATTGCTGCAAAAAAAAGAGGCGCACAAATATTTTAAGCAACCGCAGAATATGCCCTGCAAACTTTACGACGAACGAACTAATAGCATAATCCGATAACAATCCAACACAGTACAAGTTTAGCGAAATAAACAACCAAAGAGAAATGATATTTTACCACAATTTACACATGTAGGCAGCGGCAGCGGCGGAGTGTGGACCGGGGCTGATTGGGCCGGGAAGGGGCTTAAAGGTGGCTGCTGGTGGAGGTTTGGACTGGGTGGTGGCTGACGGGAAGGTGGATGTGGCTGGTCGGAGAGGGACGAGGGATTGGCGTTGGTTTGTTGGAGGGGGAGGAGGGCGGGCGTCGGGGCTGGAGGAGAGACGGGGTTTGCGAAGGCTATCGGAGAGGGAGGAGATGGCGTCGGGGTTGGAGGGGGAAGATGGGGTTTGCGAAGGTTGTCGGAGAGGGAGGAGGGGATGGCGTCGGGGTTGGAGGGGAAAGATGGGGTTTGCGAAGGTTGTCAGAGAGGGAGGAGGGGATGGCGTCGTGGCTGGAGGGGGAGATGGGGCTTGCGATGGCTGTCGGAGAGGGAGGAGGGGATGGCGTCGTGGCTGGAGGAGGAGATGGGACTGGTGATGGATGTCGGAGAGGAAAACGGAGCCGACGTCGCACCAGCGAGAAGGAAGGAGGGGTTTCGCACCCTGTGACCGACGTTTAGCGTAACTCTAACTCACGATCCCTCAACTGCCGTGCCTGCTGCCTTAAATAAACCCACAAAGTAACAACTGCACACTAATAAAACCCCTAAATCGAACAACTCAGATTATTCGGCTCGATCGGGGATTAAATACAACTCGAAATAAAAAGTATAAAACATGAAACAGACTAGAAACGTGCGTCCGGATGCGACCATGGACTCCGATCGCTCATCCGGAGAGCGGATCACTGCCTCCTGCGGGTATACACGCGCGTCGATCGTGGCGCGCCGTCAGAGAGCCTCTTTGCGGACTAGAGGTAAGGATTAGGCTGGTGTTGGTGGGTGCAACGGGGTAGGATATGTGTCAGTGACTTGGAGGGCTGCACAAATTGGGGAAAGCCCAAGTTTCACTCGATAGATGAAGGGTGACCATCATTTCAATAAGAGACGACTTGTTCATTGAACTTCGCAGATGATGATTTGCTCTAGAAAGTGGCGTCAGTACTCGACATCTTCAAAGGATGCATGCAGAGATGGGCATGTCAAATCATTGTTACTAGTCTCAAATTTTGAGAGGTGAAGGAATAAAGAGTTAACACATAAGTAAGAAGTAGATTGAACAAAAACATAGATGAACTAGTAATAAAGAATCATGGGCACAATACGTCTCATAATTACTAGTAGTAAAGACTCCCCTAAAAATTTGACTTTTGATATCCTCAAAGTAATGATATTAAATATTTCACTTAATTACCTATTAATTGGTATTCACAATATTAACATGACATACTCTCGAGATGTTTCCTCATATTCCTTTGTGATTAATATGCCAGTGCCTATGTGCCGTGATGGCAGACATGTGCTTGCTAGATTTACATTAACGTCCTAAATTAAAAGAGTTTGACAAGCCCCCATCGGATCAAGCAATCTTCAGTATGAATTCATTTCATCATCCCTCAACATAGGTTTCAAACAAACTCTAGGTGAATTCTATAAAGGCTGAATAACTTTTTCTTGTTCTTCTTCTCACAAACACATTAGGGAAATCTCACACAGTCTGAACTCCACACAATGCTTTAATTGTGTTTTGTGACGTTAAGCCAATTTTGTGGATATAAATTGTTATTGTGAAACCTTGAGGAATGAATTACCATTTGTTATTATTGGATACAATAACCTAATGTGAGTTAACATAAATATTTACTGTTTTGGCTATTATAACCCACTCAATGCTGTAATATTCCAGTAGTTTTCATAAATCAACCATGGACATGAGCAAATCATCTCTCATGTGCATGAGGTGAAATATAACCATATTTATGATCAAATCGCCTGATCTCTCTTTTCATTTATTGTGTGGATAAAATCAATTTGTTGGAGTGCCTGCAATTTTATTCTTCTCAAGCAGTGTGTTTGTTTTAATCAGTTAAACTGTTGGTTATTTTGATATTCCTTTGTAGATTATGTATAACTAAACAAATGTAGTTTAGGGTGGTGCTACTGTACAGCTTTCTTGTAGCACCTTTGTTTATTGTAAGCTTATTTTATTTTGATTTTCGTAAGGATCTGTTAGTTTGGATGGAATTGAGCCATGAAATTAGAATTGAAGTTCTGTTTTCATTTGGATTTGACCTCCAATTTCAATTCTGAGGTCTCAATTTTGTTGGACCTCTGTGTGCTATTGTGCCTGATTATGCACACTTATTTTACAAGAAACTTCTACAGGATAGCCAGTGCATTTGCATTTGGAGCCAAAAAGTTAGGCAGGTTACCAAAGAATATGATTGTTGAAGTTAAGCAGTTGTTTATGATAGTGGAGAATTTCAGGCTCTCCAGTCGGATGAAAGGCAGCATCCTTCTACAGGTCGATTTAATTATTCCCATTCGTCAAGAGTAAATAACTTTGGTTCATCTATAATGCAAAAGCTATCCCATATAATGTGAAGACTGTCCTGATACATTTCAGCAACAAGCCATGGATGGACCAAAACATACAAAATCAACAAAATGAACAAATGGGAGAGAAGCTTCTGAATAAAGAGTGAATGGGAATTTGAAGCTGCATCCGAGGAATCTGCTAATTCACCCAGGAAGATGATGACAGTGGAGATGGGATTTCTGCGACAACTTCAACGACCAATATGGCAGAACATGCCTTATCATATGCTCCTTTGATATCAAAACATTCTCACACCCAGCTGCCAGGATATTATGAACATGCACAAATAAGAGGAGTGAATTCAGTTTTGTTGTCTCTTTGACCAATCTTCTTCACCACAAACACTAAGGGTCCGTTCGGATCGCGAGTTTTGGTTTTGAAGAATTGGAATTCAGTAAAACCAAAAACCAGCAGGTTTTGGTTTTCCTGAATTCCAATTATGTTGTTCGGCTGCAGGAAGTTTTTGAGCTGCAGGAATTGGTTTTGGGCAATTCAGCTGTTCATATCCAACAGGTGAATGTTGTCTTGCCGTCCTAAACCACCGATCTTCAACCACGAAGGAGGAAGGAGGAAGAAGCTACAGGTATTCCTAAACCTCACACCGCCGGCAGACCTAAAACTATGCATAGGAAGGAGGAAGCAATATGAAGAAAAAGAGGAGGGGGTAGAAGAAGAGGAGTAAGAAGAAGAAGATGAAGAGGAAGATGCACAGGAAGAAGAAGAAGATGAAGAGGAAGATGCATAGGAAGATGACCTAAAACCTAGATTTTGAGGAGGAAGAAGTAGGGGTTTAGGGTTTCGGCGGAGAGGAAGAAGGTGAGGAGGAGGAAGATGATGAAGGAGAAGAGATCGACGCCCCGACGCGAACGGTAAGAATGCCGCGGGAACGGGAAGAATGTCGCGAGATCGACACCTTGCTTCATCTTCTGCTTCTGCGGGATCGACGCCGCGCGAACGGGAAGAATGCCGCGGGAAAAATCATCCGAGGAGGTAAGAATTCACGCTAGGCAAAAATGAAAACCCACGGTTTTCACCAATTCCATTTCTGCGGCGAATTCCGTCCATCCGAACAACCTCAAATGATTTATTTAAACCAAAACCAAAACCAGAAGCCCAATTTCGCCAAACGAGACTGTAATTTCAACTTCATAAACCATATTTATTATCATGAATGAAGAACACACAAATAATTATCAAGAAGTAGCAAAATTGAAAATGTGTGTCGGCCATTTGATTGCATCGGGATTTCGTGGCCCCGAACCCCCTCATCGTCTCCCCCCTCAACTGCAGCCCCTTCACCCGCCGTGCACTCTTATGTCATCCCCTCTTATGTCACCTCGAAGCCCCTAAGAGTGTGTGTGCGCCTCCCTCATCCTCCCCTCACGCGTCTTGTCCTCCTTTGTCGTCCCCTCCTTCGACGTGTCCTCCCCTCGTCGTCCCCTCCGTGGTTGCATCCTCCGTTGTGGTCCCCTCCCGCAGCGTATCCTCGTGCGTCGTCCCCTCCTCCGTCGTCCCCTAAGCCCGGTGGATGGGGTGGGGGGGAACGAAAAGGGAACAACGTTGGGGTCACGACGGCGAGAGGGGGACAACGGAAAGGGGCAGGGGTCAATGGAGGGGGGATACGAAATGGGGGGTCACAGGGGTTGGGATGGGTGGAACGATGGAGTCTCGAACCCTGGAAGCCCCGAACCGCGAAGCCCTTAATCCCCTCCTCCGTAGCCCTCTCACTCGCATCCCTCTCCTCTGCCGCCCCCTCTGTCTCCCCCTCACTCGCCTCCCTCTCCCCCACCGCCGCCTCACTCGCCTCCCCCTAACCCGTCGTTCCACTAACCGGTTGTTCCCTCTGATGTCACCTCGAAGCCCCAAGGGGTGGGTGAGGAGGGAGAATACGGGGGGTCGACGAAAGGGGGGTGGAGGCTACAGAAGGGGATGACAGAGGGGGCACGACATAGGAGGGGATGACTCATGGGTCACGATGGAGGGGGGCGTCTGAGGGGCCTACGTGAGCGGGGCTTCGGGGACGATGGAGGGGGGCACGACGGAGAGGGCTCGACAGAGGAGCTCGATAGAGGGGCACGACGGAGATAGGGACGATGGTAGGGGGGGGGGGGGGGGGGGGGGGGGGGGCGACGAAGCCTAACCCCCTAACCCTAAACCTCTCCTCTGTCGTCCCATCCTACTATGTCGCCCTCCTCTGGCGTCCTCTCCTCCTTTGCCCCTCCTGTGTCGTGGCCTCCTTCATCCTCCCGCGTCTTGTCATCCCATCCTCCAACGTCCCATTCCTCGACGTTCCCTCCCGGTCTCTCCCTCCTCCGTCGCCACCTCCCCCATCGTTCCCTCTCACCTTATACCCTCTCCCGTCGTGTCCTCCCTCGTTGTCCCCTCCATGTTTTTGTCCTCCGTCGTGATCCCCACTTCCAGGGTCTCCTCCTGCAATGTCCCCTCGTACGCCGTCTCCTCATGCGTCGTGCCCTCCTCCGTCGCGCCCTCATTCATTGCGTCCTCTTTCGCCCTAAAGCTTGGGTGTGTGTGGTCAACAACAGAAGGGGACAGAGGGGAACGATGTAGGGGGGGGGGGGGGCGACGAAGCGGGGGATATGGAGCTTCGGTGACAATGGAGGGGGGACGGCGAGGGGGGGGGGGGGGGGGCACGACAGAGGAATCAGGGATACGGGGAATGAGGGCGACAGAGGAGGGCATGGCAGAAGATAAGACAATGGAGGGAGGACGAACTGTGCTTCAGGCCCGCCCCGAAGCCCCGACGGAGGGGGACGACGGATGGGGGGCATGACAGAGGAAGGGGGTATCAAAATTTGAAGTATTATATGATACCTGTAGGGTATCCTAGTTAGCAGGCTGTGTGGGTTGGGGAGAAATAGAGGATAAGGTAGGGGTGTGTAGAGAGAAATCTAAGGGAACATCTTCTCGGCCCATCCTAAGCTCAAATCATATTACCAGGCATAAAGAGCTTCAAGGAAATGCAAAATACATTAGCCCAAACATGCAGGGGAAACTTGTAATTAATTGCAAAATTAAATAACTACTGCGAAAAATTAAGTAGATGCGATTTTGGTAGCCGTCGGTCAGTTGTGGAACCATCACCGGGCCCCTCCTCTCCATGACCTTGTGTAAACCCTACACATGCTTGTGCCCGCGTCTCCATTGTTGGGACCAGGATCCTTAGCATGAAACCTCACCACTTGGGAGTTATTATTAGACTTTGATGCACTGCATATTGGACCTCGGAGAATTCGAAGGGTCTAGCGTAAGCCACGTCACCTCCATTTATATATTTAGAGTCTATTTAGCGCAGAGTTTTTGCTCCGGTCCAATCACGGTCATAAAAATATGTATTTGGCATGACAACGGTTATGACCACCAAGAAAAAAGCTAATTTTGAACATAAAAGTGGATGGAGACACTTAGGTGATGTCAGACGTTCACGAACGATAATTCATAACCACCGCATTTACGACCGCAACCGCCGTGCCCAACTGACCCTTAGTCTCTCCCAAAAGAGGATGATGATGCTGAAGAAGTGAATGAGACATGATGATTATCTTTTGTCTTAGATGACCATAAAGAATAGCCTAGGGCTGGCTGACCATTCAGTGATTTTTCCTCTCTTCTCCCTTCTTTTCTCCTCCTCGCTGCTGCTGGAAACCCCAAGGAAGCAGCATCTTCTCTCATAATGAAGAAGCCAGTGCAGGCTGTATGTGTTTTCAGAGGAATGTTGTTTATGATCTCTTCTTCTTAGTGGAAGGACGCTCGCAGGCTTCACAATCCGAAGGAAATAGAACATCGTGCTGCCTATTCGCACTGCAGTCAGAAGCCAGTCATCATGCTCGTTTTAAGGCGAATAGTTTGGACCCATTCCTCTCCATGGCATATGCTGGAGTTAAGGTGTCTTAATTGTTTTTGTGGGGAGACCCCCCTCCCTACATAGGTTTGCATGGTTACTTGAATTGTGTTGGGAAGATAAGGCTAGAGCCATGCTCTCCTGATGTTGGATGGGGTCCCTTGCCTCTTTATGGCACATGCTTGACAACTTTGGCCATTCGCCTTATTTTGGGGATATTAGGGCAGACCTACCCATCTTCATGACATTTGTTGTGACCCCTTGGACAGCCCTAGTCGTGCTAAAGATATGTTGAAGTTATTCAAATCTGAGTATACGAGATGTGAATGTTGTCGATGTAAATATTAATAATTTATCAGTCAACTTTATTTCGAGACAACATGATACTTATGTATAACGTATTTAAGTATATAAAATTGTATTTATGCTTCCGATATTGTATGAACACGGGTATTGACTTTAAGAAGAGAAGCTGATAGCGAAATGTCCTGCACAAACCGTCATACGGCTGGATCACAACAACGGCACCAAGCTAAACAAATTCGATGATTGATCAGCTACTTGAGAAGGATCTCTATCTCCTCTCTCTCTCTCTCTCTCTCTGTTTTGTATCCAACATCAAAGATAAGATTTGAACACATGATTTGGTATATTCAATGTCAATGTTGTGAAATATATTAGTCTCTGATTCTGCTGCAGTTGATTAGAATCTTGAGGCTGAACTTAAAAAACATGCCAATTAGAGATTGTTAAATACATCTGCATTGAAAAGATGGTTATTCACATTTGTTTATATCCTAGATCTGATGCTCAATCTTCTTTTAATATATTTTCTTTTGGTGATTTATCAGGACCTCTCCTGTAAGTTTGTAAAATCACAGGTTGCACTTCTCTATCTTTCGAAATTACAAAAACCTCCTTTCTTAACTTTACATTTTATAGAACAAACGGAGTACACACGATTTTTTTCGCTATATTTCTTTTAATGAAGTGTCTGTTAACCTCGATGTGTTTGGCACGATCATGTTGAACAGAGTTATGAGCAATGCTAATAGATGTCTTGTTATCATAATATAGTTTGATTGACTCATTTTTCTCAAGATTAAGGTCTCTCATGATAGTTTGAATCCACAGTTCTTCACAGATTCCATGTGTCATGGCTCTGTATTCAGCTTCAACATTGGATCTGGTCACCACATGTTTTTTGCTTCTCCATATAACCAAATTCTCACCAACTAAAGTGTAATATCCTGAGGTGGACTGTCGATCATCAACTGATCCAGCCCAGTCTGCGTCTATGTAATACTTCAATATTTAGCTTATCATTATCACATTATGTGAGAATAGGATACCGCTGTCAGGAGAGAACTTGAGGTATCTGAAAATACATTTGACATCATCAAGATGACAAGTCTTTGAAGAATGTGTATTAGTTGATCACTCCAACAACATGTGAGATATCTGGACGTGTATGTGACAAGTAAATCAACTTTCTTACTAACCTCTGAAAATCAGGGATGTCCTTAACAATTTCTCTGTTGTCTCTCCTTAACATATGATTTGCTTTAATAGGGTGTCGACATGTCAACATTCACTCATCCCTGATGTCTAAAGTGGCTCAAAAATATACTTCCTCTGAGAGATGAAAATCTCATGCCTAGAACTGACGACTTTATTCCCATGAAATATTTGAGGTTTCCGAACTCTTTTATCTCAAATTCTCCAACCATCCTTTTTTTAGAGTTTGAACTTCTTTCAGGTCATTTTTCATTATAACATTGTCGTGTTGCTTGCATAAACTGTAAGAGCTGTCGATTTACCTTCTCTATGATTGATGACCAGAGTATTATCTGCATTACTCTGAGTATATTCAAAGGTCTTCATGGCCTTGTGAAATCTCTCAAATAAGGCTCTAGGAGATTGTTTGAGGTCACATAAAGCCTTTTTTTAGCTTGCAAACCTTCTCTTCAGTGTCTTCTAGGGCAGATTTCGGAGGTACAGACACATACACTTCCTCTTCTAGGTCCACATGAAAGAATGCATTCTTCACATCTAGGGTATTGAGGTTCCATTCCTTACATGCAAGCACATGATAGGAGAACTCTCATAGAGTTCATCTTTACTGAGGTTCCATCGCCCTAAGGCTCTATTACCATATTAAAAGTTTGATTTCGTGAATAATGAATATCACAATTGGTCTAACTCTAATATACGAGTGAGGAATAATAATGATAAATACATAAATTAGAGAAATACATGAAATAATAAAATAGACAATGCGGCGATTGCATTTATATTTCAATTGATTATAGTGAAAATATGTCGCAAAATTATATTTATTTGTCATGAGCGCTACGATCCGACGGCCATAAAGGATCATTAATTTCATAGGCTAAATGGGTCAGCTGGACACTTAGTTGATCCAGGAAAAGGGCTGGCATTAAATTTTCCATTTAGTGAGATTAATTAATGGCACCCATAGAAGAAATTATGCGGGCAGTTGGTATGCTGGAGAGTGCTGAGCTGGACGTGAGTAGAACATTTATGTAGCAGAGGCAGCAGTTTGGGTATAATATGGTGTATCATGGCTGGCCGAGCTGATTCATTAGTTCCCCCCGTAGAAGAAAATTAGGCGGGCTCTGCGGAGAGAGTGGGCCCCGCCTCTATCCTTGAAAAGATCAAACCATGTACATGCGCACGTGTGCACATGTGCAGTCGTGTGCGCTCGGGCTGGCGCACGTGTTTGCATGTGCCCTTGCGCTGGATTGGCCCACACGCGCAGCGGGGCTGCTTTGAAGTCCGGAGCGTGTTTAGTGAACTGAGGAAGATGTGTAGGTGGGAGGCGTGGATGGTGGGGCCCGCCTTTTAACTTTTTCTTTGGCGGTGGGACCCACATTTATTTGATGGGAGAAACCCTATGTTTTAGGGTTTATTTGGTGTAATAAAATCTTACAAGTATTATTTAGCGTAATTGCAAATTAAGGTTATATGTAGAATTAACAAATTTAAGTGCAGAATGTATTGTTATGTGCAGACCAAATAATAATAAAAACTCAACTTTAGTGAATGCAGTTTTTTTTTTCATTTGTGACATAAATTTCAAATCTATGACATAAATTTGAATCCTTAAGTCAGATACATACTACCCTTCAGTCGCATATTGCGGCGAAACTACCCCCCGGGTCCCATCTGATCACGGCTCTGTTCGCCTTCACAATACGAGTATGTTTTTATATAAAAATGATTTTAGCAATGACAAACTTGTTTGGGACCTACTATACTTTGCCTGCACATAAACTTCTATAATGCATACATGCCTCATCATCATCATGTCTATCAGACGTATTTCCTTCCTCGCCCCTTTTTTCGTTGAGCAACTCCGGCTAGAACTCGTCGTTCAGCTCCTCGTCCTCAAGTAGCTTTTGCAGATGACGGAAAATAATGATTCAAAAGGCTGCTCGATCGATCTCCACTCATATATGGTAACATCCCCCTCTCCCTACTGATCAGTTTCTCCTGATCTGACGATAGGTTGTTCTCGTCGAGTCCGCCGACTTGCGGTGGGCTAAAGAAGAGCTCACATCCGCTACTCGAGAGATTGAAAGCAAATATCTTGCTATAGAGCGTGCCATGGGAGATTAGTAAGAACAATATCAGTTGGTTGTCAGAATTGAAATCGATCAACCACGACGCCACAAAGCCAGGAAGAGGGTTGTGCACGATCTCTTCTACGGGGAAGTGTAAGAAGTCTTCATTCGAGTTCGTTGCCGCATCTTCGTCGCTTCTCCTTTTCGTCTAGATTTTGTCTAGCTAGTCCTTTACTTTTTCACCTTTTCGTTCTCCTTCGCCGACTACTCAATTGTCTCACTTGACAGAATTTTGAGTAAAAGGGGTTAATTTCGATCGTTTACACTTGATGATTTTTTTAGGATGATTAAAATACTAATATAAACTATTTTTAATATTTTGGATGGTTTGCACCTTAACATTGCTCATTATTTATCTTACATAAACACTCTTTTAAGAGAATGTTGATTGCATCGATGATCATTTATATGATATTTTGAGGACGAAGGCATCGGCGTCCCATAAAGTGATTGGTAGATGAATCTTGTGGCGAGTTTAAAATCGTTAAGGGTCACAAGTTCTAGTTATTGGAGTAATTGTAAGTCGAGTGTAAGGTCACTGATTTGCCGAATTCCGCATGTCCATCAATTCTCATTAATTTTGTGTTTTCGAAACATTTGTCTCAAAGATAAAAGCATTGTAGTTTTCAAAACTGATATGTTGCTTTTACGCCCTCTGAAGAGAGATGTTTATAGAGAAGAGATGAGAAAACAGAGACGCTCTCTGAAGAAACGAATATGATAATTTTTATCAGAAAGACAATTAATTTCTCCTTCTGCGAGGCCGTTGGACGGATTATGATGGAGTTCCAGGCGTTTGTGTGGATTTTACTTTTAGTTGCATGTCTAACTTAGATAATTTGATTAGTAAGTTTCACAAGAATCTTACTTACGAGAGATTCGTGTATTTTTGTTGTGCATTTGATTAAAAAAAACTCAACGAAATCTTGGGTGTGACAATAAAAAGGATATATTTTGATTAAACGAAGAGGTACAAGAAAAAAAACAAAGTTAAAATATCAATTCATATAATATGCTTCCAAAGCGGATGGACTTTTGAAATGGTTGGTTGGCACTCCATAGGGTAGTACTTGACGGATGCATATGCAAAAGAGAGATTTTTAGGTGTGTTTTCTCATCTAGTTTTAGGTGGGAGATTAAATACAGCCGTATGATTTGGCATCCTACGGCAGATCTGCTTTCGTGGAATACTTATAGTATTTTTAATTGACAAATACGACGGTATTTCAATCAATCACGGAGAACCAACGATTAGATGCGCGCGATCGTAGGTAAGAGAAACTCACCTAAATTTTTTCTATGCAAAAGGAGTTCCAATATAAATAAATTTTCTATTTACAACGTTGCCCTTACATATATATAAAAAGGGAGTTGATATTAGGAGTTCGGAACTGGATATTCGTAGTCCATTGTTATTCGTAGTTAATAAATTTTATTTACAGTACAAAATTATACTCGCATCCCACTCCCATCTCAAATAAGTGAAACATTTTGCTGATTTATTAAGCACTAGAAGCGTAGAGAAATATTTTAAAGACTCTAAAACAATTTAAAATCCTAGCAGGAAAACAAATTAAATGACATGCATATATAGACGAATCAACTGTAAAACAAGTTAAATGACATGCAAATCTTCCTCTAACCAAAAAATGACTATTTTTGGGGGATTTTCGCTGGATAATTTTCTTCCTTTTTAAAGGTGAATCTAAAAGGGGGAAAGACGACGCGACCAATAGAACTACGTCTAGGGTTTAGGCAATGGGAGGAGAGAGATAGAGAGGAGGAGGTTATTCGATGGGTTGCAATTAGCGAGAATTGGACTGCGAATATAAGTAGGATTTTTACAATTTTTGGGGTGCGAATAGCGAGAATTGGACTGCTAATATCAACTCTCTAAATTTATATAGATGCATAAAATATCAAAGATAGTTTGCATATTACCATTATATACCAATATTTTCAAATCATTTGCGCATTATAGTTATTCATTTATATTTTCTAGGGTGCAAAAGAGTCGAGCTTGCAAAATTCAGAAGCTCGAGCTCAAGCTCGACGGCCTCATTTTGCATGACTCGAGCTCAAGATCAATATTTTGAGATTGAGCTGCATGCTCACGAATTTTTGTGCATGAGCCATTTTTAACATAAAAACGTTCAAGATCAAAAAAGCTCGTGAGCTAGCTTGCGAGCTCACGAACAAGAGCATGTGTGAGCTTGGGCTCAGCATACTCAAGCTCTAGTCAAGCATTTTTCGAGCAAGCCCAACGAGCTCACAAGCCGGTTTCACTCAACTTGCACACCTACCATATAATATCCCATTGCGTATATTCAAAGTATAAAATATCAGAATATTTTTCTTAAAAATCCATAGAATAATATTATTGCGCTCAGTCCATGTTTAATTGTACTGTATATATTGTGTATGAAATTTGATGGAACAGAGCAACATAAACAACAGTAGGAGATTTGGTTTATTTTGCAGAGAATTAAAAATAGAAAATTGAAGGTGGGGGGAGGAGATGCTGATTCTGTATACCCATTAGAATATCATCCCGTAAGATGGGGCGAGGGGATATCAACCATTTTTTATATTTAAGATTTTCACTTTTTAAATGTTTTTTATATCTCAGTTTCTGTAGAGCCATTGAATAATTGTTGAAGGGGAGAGAGAGAGAGAGCTGGGTCGAAACTTGAACATTCCAGGGTTTCAAATGATCCCTCTGTTTTATATTATTTTCTCTCTCTTCCTGATCAGGAGTGCTCCGGACAAGCAAAACCTTTATTTTACTGAGATATTCTGAGATTTCTTTGCACCTATGCTCTGTTCATATAAATCAAAGTATAGAGCCGAGGATTTCGTTTCAGAAATCGTTATCCACTATCAGAGCCGAGGATATAAACCTATGCTCTGTTTTTCTTCCATCCGAACTTCACGAAAGCTTGTCATTTTTCGGACAACAAGAAGATGGGTGGAAGCAGCAGGCATTATATATTACTCTTCAAACATGAAATGAATAAAGCAATTTTAACATTAAATGGAAGTTAAGCAAGCAAGCAAGCAAGCAAACTTGGGTGTTTTGATTGTTTCCTAATGGGTTGAGTACATGGGAGAGATAAATGAACAGAGGAGGTGGTAAAAAAAAAAGATAGATCATTTCATGTTCTTCGGCTTTCTTCAGAGCAGCTTCTTCCCCGCAGACCTGATGAGAGCAGATTTGAAGAAAATGGATGAGGGAGACAATGGCGGTGCTTGTCTGGTCATGAGTTAGAAGGTAAAATGTCGTCTTACTTTAACCAGGTTGAAGAATGCAAGTAATCGAAATGCGTCTTTAATGCATTCTTCCCCAAGTTTGAATGGAGAAAGTTTCGAGCGTTTATTCAGCAGACAAGAAAGCGGAGACAAGCAGGTGTTGTTATACCTTAAAAATGGGTTGCAGAGAAGCTGGAGTGCTCGTCTTCCATTAAAAAAGACTTGTTGCTGTTGATGGTGGTGGCCTGGCCCAAAAGAAATGGAAGAAGATGAACTACTCGATGTACATAATTAAAATGGAAGTTAAGCAAGCAAACTTAATTACCTTGGAAATGGAGGAGAGAGTGGAGCCGGCGGAGTCGCCGGAGTGCTCCTCCCGGCGTCCTTCTTCAACCCTTCTTCTCTTGTTCTCATGCTCAGGAACTCGAGTCAGAGGAAGAAGAAAGCCGTCTCCCTCGTCAGAGCAGCTCGAGGAGTAGTTCTCTTCGTCGTCGTGGGCATGGGGTGGACCAGAGGAAGCGTCGGAGAGCATCGACAGGTCCTCCTCCTCTGCCTCCTCGTCTTCATCTTCTTCCTCGTGAAGAACAGAGGAACTGGTTCTGGGGTGAAGATCAGATTGTGACTGCTCCAAGTAAAGAGTCCAGCCGGACTGACTTCCACTGCAGCATTGCGAGTCAGATCTGTCTTCCGCAACCTTGAACTGCTCCAAGTCGTCGCCTGGTTTCTCCATTGTCAGCATGGATTGGTGAATTGAAATTGGAGGGAAGGTTTCTTTTGGGCTGCGATGCAGGGGAGGAAGAGGAGGAGGAGGAGGAAAGCGTGAGGAAAAAAACAAATAGATTGATTCCAGACCCATTTTGCCCTTACCAATTCCATTCTTGGAACACCATCTCGCTTTCCTGGGCTCAAGATGAAATTAAAACTGCCAGTTGGGCTTCGGGCACTTTTTTTGGGTGACAGGGAAGAGAGAGAATCAGGGCTTCTCTCTATATATCCAAAAGAAGCAGAGGAGGAGAGAGAAAGAGGAGAGAGAGAGGGGGAAAAACTCCACATGCAAGACAGCGGAGCAATGTGTACGCACTACACCTTCATTATGTCAGTCTCACTGGAATCCCGTGAGAACTGAAGCGAGCGGAGCACTTGGAGTTGAAGGAGAAGCATCGTTTATTTATTTGTGGTGTTATTTGTACGTCATTTTTAGCTATTTACACACCATGACTTTCTTTAAAATAGCATTTTTATAATCCTAAAATGTTATATGCGCATCAGTTTTGACTATTCGCACACTAATTTCTATGAGTTATTACGCTCCTTTTGAAAATAAGCTTTGTAAATGCATTTTTAGGTTCGTGTTGACCACTTTTCCTAAAAATGCACGCACAAGACGTATTTTAAAAAATTCGCTATAGTTACGATTATGGCGACAATACACATTGTGCGTGCATTTTTAGTAAAAGTGTTCAACACGAAAGTTATAGATCTCGATCGACGAGATCTACGATTTTCGTGTTGAACATTTTTCCTAAAAATGCATGTACAAGACGTATTTTCAAAAGACGCGTAATAACTAATAGAAATTGGTGTGCGAATAGTCAAAATTGATGTGCTTATAACATTGCCCCGATCCTATATTTGTATCCCTTCCCCATTTTTTTATAATCACTCATTGTTCATCCATCTTATTTCTGAACACCCACTTAGTTAGTTAGTTCCAATTATGTTGTGGACTTGGGATCTGAAAACCAAATTCTAGACTTTGCATTTCTTCCAGGAGGATTGTGATTTCATTCCAAAGCCAAATAAGGTTGGTTTCGTTGGTTATATTCCGAGCTTCTGCTATAATTGATGGAAATGAGAACTTTTTTTAAGAACAAGTCGACATCATTTTTATTTAGGGCAATGTTATAAGCAGTCATATTCTCGCTATTCGCAGTCTGATTTCTATGAATTATTACGTGCTTTTTGAAAATACGCTCTGTACAAGCATTTTTAGGAAAATTGTTCAACATGAAAATTGTAGATCTCGTCGAGATCTACAACTTTCGTGTTGAACACTTTTCCTAAAAATGCACGCACAAGGCGTATTGTCGCCCTGATTGAAACATGAGCGTAATTTTGGTAAATACTTCTTTTACATGCATTTTTAGGAAAAATGTTCAACATTAAAGTTGTAGATCTCGACAAGATCTACAATTTTCATGTTGAACAATTTTCCTAAAAATGCATGTACAGAGCGTATTTTCAAAAAGTGCGTAATAATTCATAGAAATTGGACTGCGAATAGCGAGAATAGGACTGCTTATAACATTGGCCTATCCAAAATTCAAAATGAGTCAAGTTTTCATTCCATTTTCTCTTATATCTTCCTCGGCTCCGGCTGATGCTGCAAGTTATAAAGATCAAATTTCAGTTGATCTCCTTTTATTTTTCTGCAAGTATATGCTTATCATACTATTAAAGTTATAGATATTGAAGTCACTCATAATGATACTTTAATCATTTTAATTTGCCATTAATAATCATCAAAATTTATACATATTGCGGTGCCTTTAATATTTTTGTGTGCCTTTATCATAGTGCGGTGTTTTTAACAAAAGTACGATGTCTTTTAACAACACCCTAAATTATTGCCATCAGACAGACATCTGTAATATTGCAATAAGGACAATCATGTTATCAGGTCTGCCAAAAATTAAATAAAAATAATAATCTCTTACATACATACTTAAAAAGGACTGTCATGTTATCACTCGCACGGGGGCCCCGTGCCTCGCGCGACATTATCCCGGTCACGATATTGTCCTATCATGACGGCGCTCCCACCGCTTGCAAACTCCTGAGTGTTATACTTCGCTCGTCACTCATTTTTGCGGTGTGTACAGAGATTTGCGAGCGGCGGGGAGAATACATTTTCTACTGTACGTAGATGACTTTGTTAGTTTGTTTATATGAGAGCACATTTTTATAACCAAAGAAAAAACACATAAATTTTAAAAAGTGAATTTTCTTTATTAAAAGAGGTATATCGAAAAGTGAATGTTTAACCAAATATTATTTTTCCCTTTTAATATAATATAAATATATATATATATATAAATATATATATACGAGCATCTTCGCACGGGCTACGCCCGTGCTCGATGCTCTCGGGCGGCCTTCGGCCGCATCAATGCGGGCTTCGCCCGCAATCAAGCGGGCTTCGCCCGCTTGTCATTCCAGGCGGGCTTCGCCCGTCCCCTCGGCATCGGCGGGCTTCGCCCGCCCCTCGCCGGTAATCGCCCGCCCCTCGCCGGTCTTCGCCCCCGTCACCTATTTAAAAGTTTAAATAATTTTCCATTCATTAAATATTAAAAGAAATAATAAATTAAAAATAATAAAAAATGTAACCCCCTAAAATCTAGGGCGGCCTTCGGCCGCATCAATGCGGGCTTCGCTCGGCAGTCAAGGCGGGCTTTGCCTGCCCCCTCAGCGTCGGCGGGCTTCGCCCGCCCCCTCGGCGTCGGCGGGCTTCGCCCGCCCCTCGCCGGTATTCGCTCGGCCCTCGCCGGTCTTCGCAATATTTTTTTTAAAATGCCCACATTTTTTTTATTAAAAAAACTTTAAATTTTTTTTTTTTTTAAAAAGTTATATTTTTTATTTAAATAAACTTTAAAAAAAAGTGAATTTTTTTTAAAAAAAAAACCTTTGAAAAAACTTTAAAAAAAAATTAAGCTTTTAAATTTTAAAAACATTTGCGAATGAACAGTGACGTCATCATCCGCACTATTTTTTTTAAAAAATAGCAGGCTGGGGGCCCCGCCCGCTTAAATGTATGTTTTTTAAAAAAATAGCAGGCGGGGCCCACAGGCGGGCCCCGCCCGCTTAAATGTAATGGCGATGTGGGACTAAAACAGCGGGTTTCCGCTGTTTATATAGCGGAAACCCGGTTGATGTTTGAACATCACACCGGGCGGCACAGCCGGTTGGCACGCCCATTCCTGGCCCGCGTGAGCCCGCCCGCTCCCGCTTGAGCCCGCCTGGCTCGCCCCGTCCTGACCCGCGTGAGTCCGCCCGCCCTCCGGAATCCCGCGTGACCGAGCCGCAGCCGCAGTTGCACCATTTTTTTCGTTCCTACAGAGGGCAAAAAGGTAATTTACTGTGACCGACTGTCTTGACAGATTAGGAACGAAAGAGCCTTATTAATATAGATATATATTCTATTTTATGTTTTAAGTTCATGTTCATATGTTTAATATGTTGGTTGGGGAATAACATGCTAGTAATATTGCAACATTTTCTCTTATTTTATTCTTGGTTGCTCAGCAAAATTCTCGTACAAAAACTCACCAACACACATTTTAAATTTCCTATCATTCAAAACTAAAGTTTATGAATCATATTGAATGATGTAAATACATTTTATACTTTGTTGTTGCGTCGTTGCGGGCTTTGTTCGTATTCAAGCGGACCAGTTAAATCGATATGTGATTGTAAGTTGCGCTCGCATCAAGGCGGGTTGCGCTTGCACTCTTAACATATATATATGAGTACTCAAAATGACCGTACAAAAATAAAAAACAAAATTACAATTTTTATTTTTAAAAAAATTGTACGCTTAGACATAAAAAAACATTTATTTTTCTCCCTCTATCTCTATCTCTCCCTCTCGTCTCTCTCTCTCCCCCCTTTCTCTCTCTCTCTCCCTCTCTCTTTTTCTTTCTCCCTCTTTTTTCTCTCTCTCTCCCCGCTGTCTCTTTTTTTGGCAAAACCCCTAAGGCTCCGTTCGTTTCGCGAGTTTTGAGAGGAAGGTTTTGGTTTTGGGTATATCAAAACTAAATTTTTTGTTCGTTTGACATTTTTTTAGGATGGAATTGGTATTCACAGAAAACCTATGGGTTTTGGAGAAAGGTTTTTGACCAAAACCAATTCTAGTGTTCGTTTGCTTATTTTAAAAGAGGAGATTGGTTTTGGCCCAAAACCATGGGTTTTTTTTTTTGAAAAATCCTTCTATGCCCAAAACTTACCTATTTAGATGGGTTTTGGGATAGTTTTGACACTGTTCATCATCATTGTGGCCAGAGTTCATCATCATCATTTTGGCCATAGTAATAATTATGTTTTGGACCCTAGTAATGATTATCCGCAAATTTATTTTTCAAAATTTATTTTTCAAAACCTTTTTGCAAAACCATGGGTGCAAACGAACAAATTTTTTTTATTTTGGACCAAAACCAAAACCTACAAAATTTTGGTTTTTGACCAAAACCAAAACCCTCCGTGTAAAACCCGCGAAACGAACGGAGCCTAAAGCAGTTCCTAAAGTCTCCATTCTTTATGAAATAAGTCCAACTTTTATTTGCTTGAAATCAATCCTCAACTTTAGTGAAATGTTGAAATCAACTTAAATGATGATAAATTGACATGTCAATTAACAAAATAGCGTCATGTGATGATAAATATTATAAATAGCGTTTAGGTTACAACTAAAATATTTTTTTAGCGTTGCTGGATATAATCTTGATATATGATAGTTTATATATTTTTTTTATCTATTGCAAACTTAAAAAAGAAATGATGACATAAAAAAAAATAAGAGTAGGGGAGGATCGTACGTATATGTAATAATGTATAAATAAGTATAAATTTAGAATAATTAAAACGTTATAAATATAATAAATAATTAATTATGCATAATAGTCATTTTGGTGGGTAAGTTAATTGCAGAAGGACATTTCACGCAATTATTTAAAACTTTTAATAGTAACTATATTAAGTTCTTATGATTTTTTTAAAATACAGCTCTAATTTCTCAATTAATCGTAAACCTTGGATTCTATCTCCCTTGTTGATCAAAGGGATGCGCTTTTTTATTCAGGCTTGTCAAAATAACTATTAAATTGGGAGTAAAAAGGCACTGTTAATTTCATTCTCGACAAAATAGTCATTATATTATTGCAAAAAATAAAAATAATTAGAAATTATAAAACATAAATTATCTTATTTTAAAGTTATATCTAACAATGTTAAAAATATATTTTAGTTATAACTGAAATGCTATTTATAATATTTATCATGACATGACGCTATTTTGTTAATTTATGTGTCAATTTATCATCATTTAAGTTACTTTTCGTTAGCATATGTTGTTAAGTAGGACTGATTTCAACATTTCACTAAAGTTAGGGATAGACTTCAAGCAAATAAAAATTGAGAGACTTATTTCATACAAAATGGTAACTTTAGGGACTGATTTATGGGTTTTGCCTCAGTAATTTTAATTTTTTTTTTAGAATATTGATAGATATATAAACAATGGTTTTTGGTATTTTTTAAGTGTTTTCTCTTCTTACTAATTGTTTTTTCTCTTCTATTAAGTATTTAGGATACAATATGATATTAAGTTAAAAAATATAGCTAGATTATATATATATACACGAGCATCTTCGCACGGGCTACGCACGGGCTACGCCCGTGCTCGATGCTCTCTGCTTCGACAGTACTCCAGCAGTGACAGTACTCCCGCCTCGACATTGCCCTGGCGCAACGGCACTCCCGCCGCTCGCGAACCCCCGGTTTTGTTCCCGCCTCTCGATTTCGTCGTACGCACGGGGGTTCGCGAGCGGCGGGAGTGTCGTTGTGCCGGGGCAATGTCGAGGCGGGAGTACTGTCATTGGTGGAGTACTGTCGAAGCGGAGAGCATCGAGCACGGGCGTAGCCCGTGCGAAGATGCTCGTATTCCTATTAGCACACTTTGAGATAGGGCTTTGCCTTCCTATCTGGTGGGAGGTTCGACAGATTCTCAAATTACTCATATATCAAATTAAGCATTCCTGCTTAAATATATAGAAACCACTATGAAATTTTAGATTTTGTAAAAGTACTGGATTCCCAACTAAAATGTATGTTTGACATGGCAGTGGTTATGATGGACACCAAGAAAACAAATTAGTTTTGACATAAAAATGGACGAAGTTACTTAGGTGAGGTTGGACGCTCACGAACGGCGGTTTTTAACCAACACGTTCACTACCGCTACCTCCGTGCCAAACGAAGCAAAAATATGAAATGAAATGCCAATAAAGAATTTCAGGTGTACTTAAACATGCATTTTGGTTATTCTGTCTGAAAATTTCTAAATGATCCAGTCAACTAATTCATGATAAAATAGAACAATTTCTCTCTTTAAGGAGCTTCAAAATGGTTAATCGATATAAAAAGAAGCAAGCAAATTGGTTATTTTCCTATAATTAATCTTCTTAATTTTTATCATATCATTGTACTATAAACAATATTATTGAGAGAAAAATAAGCATGAAGCTTGAAGAAAAAAGAAGAGCAGACATGTATACTGAAAAATAATTCAATGTGATTATAAGTAGTAAAGATGCAAATTGGGTATTCCCTTGATTATGCATGAAAATAATATCAATTCCTTTGAATATACATGATCAATATCAATTGCGTTGAATGTACATGAAAATAATATTATCAAAATATAACTTTGAATAAAAGTTGAAGGCAAGTATAAGTAACGTTTTGTATTGATCGAAGACCAATGAAGCCCCCCAAAAAACGGGCAGCAAGTGATTGTACAAACCGGGGTTCGCCTGGCTCCACCCCCTAGACCTCGCAGAGCGGCATTCCCAGAAAGCATAGGCGAGAGCGCTGGGGCGTGGTCTCGGCAGTTGGCGTAAGGCGAGAGCTAGAAGGATAAGAACCGATCTCGCCGAAGTGCTCGGCGAGATGTGTCATGTCATGGGTTCTGCGAGACTCCAGAGGTCGCAGAGGCGACAGGAACCCTCGCATACAGTATGGCGAGACCAAGAAGCATTCCTGGTCTCGCAGACCCCTCTTCCAGGAGAAAGGAAGTTAGAATTACCCTCTTGCCCCTGGAGGCCTGCAAATAGCCACCCCAAACAGCGGAGTTTGGTTGTTAGCAGACCAAATTGGGGTGCAAATAGCAAAACCAAAAGGCGGAATTCCGCTATTCGTAGACCAGTTCAGAAAAACTATAAATAAGACCCAAAGGGCACCTTTGGAGAGGGTCCAGTTTTTGGCTTCTCTCTCCTTAGGCTATCCTTGCCGAGACTCCCCTGAGCTCTCCAAGGTGCCCGGGCCTCAGCTTTGGCTCTGGAGGGGAAGCAATCTAAAGATCTTCCGGGTGTGTGGTGGGACCTCCCTGCTGAGTTAAGGGTCTGTGTTAAGTTCTGAGACCCCGACGTACTTTTTCCACGGGGTAAGTAAGTGCTAGTCGCCCCCAACCTGTTGGGGGCCCCGAGCTCCACAAGGAACCAGTTTCTGGTTTTAACATTCTTGGTGCGGTGAGCGTGGAGTGTGGCTAGTACAGGAAAGTCTCTAGGAGAAAGCATGGCGGGCGAGGATGAGCGAGATGCAGGGTTCAGAGGTTCGCCACCCGCAGGGTCGCCAGTGACGATGGATATGCTGGACGAGCTCAAGAGGGATATGATTGGAGCCTTTCAGAGCGCCATAGCCTCGACGCTGGGTGGTTTCGCTACCCCGGCCCCTCAGATGGCTCCTCCATCCGGGGGCTGCGAGAACGCCCCAGGCCAGCGAGCGGGCAAGGAAGCAGCGGCCCAGGAGGCAGGCCGAGATCTCGCGGGTCGCGAGCTCTTCCCCAGTCCAGTAGGTGCGAGCGAGATCCCGACCAGAGTGGTCGCGGCAGGAGGGGTCTCGGCAATGGTGTTCTCGGCAAACCCAGGGGTGGCAGAGGGAGCCTCGGCAGGAGGTTCTGCAGGAAGAGTAGAGCCAGTTCAGAAGGTGAACGGGGGGAGTCCCTTTTGTGAGTTGGTGCTCTCGGCACCACTCCCCGAGGGGTTCAGGGAACCAGCCATGACCTTGTATGTTGGGAACAGCAATCCCGTTCCCCACCTGCAATGGTTCGAAGATATGGTCTCGATCAGACCCATGTCGGACGCCTTCAAGTGCCGACTCTTCGCCACCACCCTGAAAGAGAAGGCGAGGGACTGGTTCTACCAGTTACCCTCGGGTTCGATTTATGCTTTTGAGGATTTGCGTAGGGGGTTCCTGCTGCGTTTCTCCACCTTGAAGAAGAGGAAGAAAGACCCGGAGTCTCTCTTCAGTATCAAGCAAAAACAAGGAGAGTCTCTAGCCCAGTATCTGGAGCGATTCAGGGAAGAGGTCCTCCTCATTCAAGAGGTACCTGGGCACACACTCCAGCTGGCCTTTACGGTGGGGCTGCGAGAGGGTTTCTTCAAGATGGATCTCAAGAGGAGGGCCCCTCTTTCCTATGAAGAACTAATGGAGCGAGCGGCGGAGGAAGTAGACGGGGAGGCAGCTAACCCCGAGTTCACAAAGAGATTGGCACAGCTGAGCGAGCCGGAGAATAGGCACCCCGAAGGAAGAAGAAGGGAGGAGGTCAGGGCCCCGGAGTTGGGGTGGAGACAGCAAGGTGGTGGAATGCAGGGCCCGGGAAGGGGGTTCCACCACGGAGGAGGTAACTTCCAGGGAGGACAGGGGAGACCCCATCAGCTGGGGTGGAGGCAGGGCCAAAGGCCACCTCCTCCCCCGCCCCATCAAGCAATGGAGATCGGGAGAGGAAGAGCGGGAAGAGGAAGGGGGGCGGGGGCCGGAGGAGCCGGTCCCAGAAGGAGGCACAGAGGAGTAGGAGTCGAGGGGAGGGTGGCGGCGCTGCCCTATTGTGACTTCCACCAGGAGGAAGGCCACGCGACCGCCACCTGCCCGGAGTTTCTAGAAATGAGAGGGGCAAGGGGACCAGCACCACAACCGCAGCAGCGCCCGATAAGGATCGAAGAAGTCCTCGCCCAGGAAGACGAAGAGGAAAGATGCGAAGATCGGGTGGACGTAGGAGCCCGGGGGGGAATCGGGGTGATCCACGGAGGGGTGGGAGTTGAGGCGACCCGGAAGGCGAGCCTCCATGCTATGTACCGTCGGAGCGTAGCTTCGACATCCCAAGCCCCGCCCCCGGTGGAGAGGATCACCTTCTCCCAAAAGGACATGCCCGGTCATGAAGACCCGTTCTGCGATGCGCTGGTTATCCAAACCGCCATCGAAAACTTTACCGTCTCGCGGATCTTGGTGGACAACGGCAGCTCGGTCAACGTTATCTTCAAGAAAGCGTTTGACGAGATGAAGGTAGAGGCCTGAAGGGTGTTGGCCTCGGATGGCCCCTTGTTTGTTTTTTCGGGAGAGAGAAAGGAGGTGGAGGGAGGAGGAGGACTCCATGTAACTCTCGGGGGGCAATCGCGGAACTGCCGTTTCGTGATTGTGGACGCCCCAAGCAGCTATAGCGCCATTTTCGGTCGGCCTCTTATTAGTGCATTTAGATGCGTCCCTTCCACCCTACACCAGTGCCTAAAGTTCAACACAGGTGGAATCCAGGTCCGAGTCAGGGGAGACCCCAAGGTGGCGAGGCAGTGCTACGTGACGGCTGTCAACACCATCTCCTGGATGGGGGGAGCGGAGGAGTGGGATAAGAGGATGGAGAAGATGACCGAGGCAGGGGAAGAAAATGGAGGAGAGAAGGAGGAAGGAAAAGGAGGAGTCGAAGAGATCACCTCAAAAAGGGGGGTAGGGGAGCACATGGGGGAAGATGAAGGAGAAGAGGGAGAAAAGGGGGAGGAAGTTCATGCCCGGGAAGGGGTCGAGGTAGGACCCTGGGCGGAGAAAGGAGGAAGAGAAGAAGGAGGAAAGGCCGAGAAGAGAAGGGTGGAGGAGGTGATGGAGATGGAAGGGGAGGAAGGAGGAGCCCAGGAGCTCGCCGACGAAGGAGAGGAGGAGAGGCCTTGGGGGGAGCAGGCGCGGCTGGAGGCCGTAGACGAGGTCATCGAACTGGAAGTCGTCACCCGACTGGGGGTGATGGAGAAGATCCGGGTCAGCGGAGAGCTCAACTCGGAGGAGAGGGCGGAGATCCTCGCCTGCGTCCAGAAGAACGTGGACGTCTTTGCCTGGAGTGCCGCGGAGATGCCCGGGATAGACGCGGATGTGGCCTGCCACCGCCTCAACCTCGAGCCCGGCGCCCGCCCCATCCGCCAAAGGAGGAGGCCCACTGCAGACAAGCTGGAAGGGCCCATCCGCGAGGAAGTGGAAAAGCTTCTGAAAGCAGGTTTTGTAAAGGAGATCCAGTACCCAGGCTGGGTCTCCAACGTCGTCATGGTAAAGAAAGGTGGAGGTAAATGGCGAATGTGTATCGATTTCTCTTTGCTTAATAAATCATGCCTGAAGGATTGTTACCCCCTGCCTAGAATCGACGCGCTGGTTGACTCAGCCGTCGGTTTTCATATGATGTCTTTCTTAGATGCTTTTTCAGGTTATCATCAGATCCGCATGCATCCCCCTGACATCAAGGATGTCTCCTTCATCACGAGGGATGGATGCTACTGTTATAGGATGATGCCCTTCGGGCTCAAGAATGCGGGAGCCACATACCAAAGGATGATGGACCGGGTTTTCCGTGAGCAAAGGGGGAGAAACCTGGAGGTCTATGTCGATGACCTCATGGTCAAGAGCCGAGGTCTTGAATCCCACCTCCGCGACCTCGAGGAAACTTTCGAAACCCTACGGAAGTTCAAGATGAGACTCAACCCGTCGAAGTGTGTCTTCGGAGCCAGTCGAGGAAAATTCTTGGGCCACATGCTCACCCCGGCTGGGGTGGAGCCTAACCCAGATAAGGTCAAGGCAATCCTCGAGTTGGCACCCCCAAGAAATGCTAAGGAGGTCCAACGCTTGACGGGAAAGTTGGCTGGGTTAAGTAGATTTCTCTCCAAGGCAGGGGAGAGATGCTCCTCTTTCTTCAAGGTGTTACGGGGTAATCAAAAGTTCGAATGGACCTCCGAGTGCGAAAAGGCTTTTCAAGCGTTGAAAGAACAACTGGCCAAGGCTCCGCTACTGCAAGGGCCGAGGTCAGGGGAAGACTTATCCCTATACCTGGGGGTAGGGTTGGAAGCCGTGAGTTCGGTGCTTGTCCGGGAAGAAGGGAGGAAACAGCTGCCGATCTATTACGTAAGTAGAGTGCTGAGGAAGGCCGAGATTAGATATCCTATCTTGGAGAAGCTGGCCTTCGCTCTGGTAGTGTCGGCCCGGAAGCTCCGACCCTATTTCCAGGCACATTCCATAAAGGTAGTAACCGACCACCCCCTCCGCAGTATCATGGAGGGAGTAGAACACTCCGGAAGGTTGGCTAAGTGGTCGGTAGAGTTGAGCGAGTTCAATATCTCTTATGTACCGAGGGTGTCCATAAAAGCACAGGCGGTGGCAGATTTCCTGGCGGACTACGTTACTGAGGTGGACGAGTCAGAACTACCCCATCCGGTGCCTTGGAAGATGTTAGTAGATGGAGCATCCGGAAGGCATTCCTTTGGTGGAGGGGTGATCCTGGTCAGTCCCCAAGGGACCAGGATAGAGCAAGCAATCCATTTCCACTTTCCCCTCACCAATAACCAGGCAGAGTACGAGGCGGTGATATCAGGTCTCCGCTTGGCCCAGGAGCTAGGAGTACAGGATGTGGAGGTCTCGACGGACTCCATGGTCGTTGCTTGTCAAGTCAAGGGAGAGTTCGAGGTCAAGGAGCCGACCCTCCAGAGGTACTTGGAAAAGGTCAAGGGGGTGGTGGGGCAGTTCCGAACTTTTTCCATCAAGCATGTCCCCAGAGAGGAAAGCACTCAGGCAGACCTCTTGGCTAAGTTTGGCCCTCAGGGTGGGGGAGCCCTGTCAGAACTCTTCCGACCCTCCATTGAGGAAGGAGAGCTCATGGAAGTAGATCAGCGGGCGTCGTGGATGGACCCTTTTATTGTTTTTCTAGCCTCGGGGAGGTTCCCCGAGGGGGAAATTGACAAGCGGCGACTCAGGTATAAATCGGCCTACTATTCCTTGCATGCAGGGATACTTTATAAAAAGACACTCTCAGGGCTCCTAGCCCGTTGTGTCTCGGAGGAAGAAGTCCCGAGAGTCCTGGAAGAGATCCACTCGGGGGAGTGTGGCAGCCACTCGGGAAGCCGGACCCTGGAAGGGAGGGTTCTGAGGCAAGGTTACTTCTGGCCCACCCTCAGCAAGGATGCGGCCGAGTTCTCCAGGAGGTGCCCCAAGTGTCAGCTCTACGCTCCTCTTCAACTCCTCCCAGCTCAGAGGTTGAGAACGATCACGGCCCCTTGGCCGTTCGCCATTTGGGGACTGGACCTGGTAGGACCTTTCCCCCAGGCAAGCGGTCAAAGGAGGTTCTTGCTGGTGATGATCGATTATTTTTCCAAGTGGATCGAGGCAAAGGCGCTAGCCAAGGTAACCACTTAGGTAGTAAAGAATTTTGTTTGGGGGGAGATCATTTGCAGGCACGGGCTCCCTCTCGCCATTGTCACGGATAATGGACCACAGTTCGCCAGCGATGAATTCGTCAGCTTCTGTACCCAACTTGGCATAGATCTCAGGTTCGCGTCGGTCCACCATCCAAGGAGCAACGGGCAGGTGGAGGCGGCGAACAAAATTATAGTGAACCTTCTGAAAAAGAAGATCGAGAATCTTAGAGGGAGTTGGGTGGAGCAACTACCCTCGGTCCTCTGGGCTCTGAGGACCACTCCAAACACAGCCACCGGGGAAACCCGGTTCAAGCTATCTCACGGATCCGAGGCCGTCCTCCCGGTCGAGTTTGAAGTCAAGACGCCTAGGGTGGCCGCCGCGGAAGAAGGAGATGAAGAATGGAGGGTAAGCAACGAGGAAGGCCAACGGTTGTCTTTGGACCTGGTAGAGGAACTCCGAGACTTGGCTACCATTAGGCAAGAAGAAGTAAAGAGGCGGATGGCCAGGTACTTCGACAAGTACATACGAGTAAAGCATTTCCTGAAGGGGGACTTGGTACTGAAGAAGGTTGACGCGGCGGGAAGGGGAGCCACAGTGGGTAAGCTCAATCCCAATTGGGAGGGCCCATATATTGTAAGTGAGGTGTTGAAGTCGGGGGGGGGTACCACCTCCAGGATGTGGAAGGGGTACCTCTCGGCCGAGCTAGGAACGAGGACGACTTGAAGCGTTTCTATCCATGAAGTTCTTATGTAACCTGATCTCTATGAACTATTTTCACAGGCAGTGTCTTATATTAATCCTGAGTTCCAAGTAACAAATGAGGATGCTGGATTGCCCCGGATGATCCCGCTGCCAGGCTCTCGCTAGCTGGTGGGGCCGGTTGAACTCGCGGAGAGGCTGGCGAGGTGATAAGCTCTTTGTGCTGGATTGCCCCGGACGATCCCGCTGCCAGGCTCTCGCTAGCTGGTGGGGCCGGTTGAACTCGCGGAGAGGCTGGCGAGGTGATAAGCTCTTTGTGCTGGATTGCCCCGGACGATCCCGCTGCCAGGCTCTCGCTAGCTGGTGGGGCCGGTTGAACTCGCGGAGAGGCTGGCGAGGTGATAAGCTCTTTGTGCTGGATTGCCCCGGATGATCCCGCTGCCAGGCTCTCGCTAGCTGGTGGGGCTGGTTGAACTCGCGGAGAGGTTGGCGAGGTGATAAGCTCTTTGTGCTGGATTGCCCCGGACGATCCCGCTGCCAGGCTCTCGCTAGCTGGTGGGGCCGGTTGAACTCGCGGAGAGGCTGGCGAGGTGATAAGCTCTTTGTGCTGGATTGCCCCGGATGATCCCGCTGCCAGGCTCTCGCTAGCTGGTGGGGCCGGTTGAACTCGCGGAGAGGCTGGCGAGGTGATAAGCTCTTTGTGCTGGATTGCCCCGGATGATCCCGCTGCCAGGCTCTCGCTAGCTGGTGGGGCCGGTTGAACTCGCGGAGAGGCTGGCGAGGTGATAAGCTCTTTGTGCTGGATTGCCCCGGACGATCCCGCTGCCAGGCTCTCGCTAGCTGGTGGGGCCGGTTGAACTCGCGGAGAGGCTGGCGAGGTGATAAGCTCTTTGTGCTGGATTGCCCCGGATGATCCCACTGTCAGGCTCTCGCTAGCTGGTGGGGCCGGTTGAACTCGCGGTGAGGCTGGCGAGGTGATAAGCTCTTTGTGCTGGATTGCCCCGGACGATCCCGCTGCCAGGCTCTCGCTAGCTGGTGGGGCCGGTTGAACTCGCGGAGAGGCTGGCGAGAAGGAAGGTCCTCGGCATGAGACAACACAGAAAATTATCGGGTCTCAGAGAGGTTTTGAAAATAAGAGGACGACCTCTCGCTGGGCGAGAAGGGGGGTCCTCGGCAGTAATTAACAAAAAGAAAGTGTTTGGGTCCCTGAATGTTTCGAAAATAAGAGGACGACCTCTCGCTGGGCGAGAAGGAAGGTCCTCGGCACAAGTTAACAAAGAGAAAATGTTTTGGTCTCCGAAATGTTTTGAAAATAAGGGGACGACCTCTCGCTGGGCGAGAAGGAAGGTCCTCAGCACAAGTTAACAAAGAGAAAATGTTTTGGTCTCCGAAATGTTTTGAAAATAAGGGGACGACCTCTCGCTGGGCGAGAAGGAAGGTCCTCGGCACAAGTTAACAAAGAGAAAATGTTTGGTCTCCGAAATGTTTAGAAAATGAGGGGACGACCTTTTGCGGGATGAGAGAAAAGGTTCTCGGCTGATATAAAATAAACTAGTATGAAAATAAAATCTAAGGAAGGCTAAGTGAAAAAGAAAGCGATGCACAAAATTTCCATTCAAGAGAAGAGTTTAGTTACAATGGGCGGCGATCTCGCCAGCCCCAAAATTTACGACAAATAAAAACAGAAGGAGTTTCGCTCTCTAGTCCTCGCCAAAAAGCTCCTCGTCGTCATCGTCATTCTTCACTGGCGGAAGCGGCCGGAAGAGCTCCGGCACGATATCCTCGACCGTCACGCTCTCGGCCTCGGCAACCAGCAACCCAACACCTTTCATGGCCTGAAAGACGAAGCGTGCCGCATTCGTCGACTCCACGCGAAGCGCTTCGTCGCGATCGCGCCTCTCTTCCTTTAACCGGCGAGGAGAAGGGGGAAGGGCAGCCCGAGTGAGATCACGATTGAGAACTTTCAACGCGGCAACCTCACCCTCCAAGCTCAGGACCCGAGCATCCGACAACCTAGCCATCTCGGCATCCTGGAAGCAAAAAACGCGTAAGGAAAAAGTAGGAAAAAAGGGAGAAGCAGGGTTGATGAATGACTCACCACTCCGGTCTCGGCGGAGGCTAACTTGTCCGTGAGATCACCCACTTTCGCCCGCGAGACCTTGAGGGCCTCGGCGAGCTCGGTGCACTCGTTCTCCAGCTCCAGGCACCTGCGGCCCGTCATGTGGGCGAGTTCCACTGACCGCAACTGGGACCTCGCGCTCTCATAAGCGAGACCCCGTGCGGTCGCTTCTGTATAGGCCGCGGCGTCCTCGCGGCCATATAAGACATAGGATAGATTGAAGGCATGGGAGGTCACCGCGCCCATCTCCACCCAAGTGGGAAGAACAGAGGAGACGTCGACCCGGTTGGCCTCCTCCCTCCAGCGCACTAAGCGCTCGCCGGTTTCATCCTTGGCTCGCACCCCAAGGCCGAAGTGTAGGTGCTTCGTCGGAATAGGCAATGCCGAGGTCCTGGTAGCAACCTCGGTTGGTTCGACTTCCCGATCCTCGGGGAGCGAGGAAGCACCGACCCCGGGAGTCGAGGACTCGGCAGGGCGCTTTCCCTTCACAGAGGCGCGCGGGCTCGCGCCTATCTTCGGCTTCTTTGAAGTGGGTTGGCGGGAAGGCTTGCTTCCCGAGGCCTCCGTCCTTTTCTTGGAGGCAGCCGCAGGAGGGGGAGAACCTTCTCGGCAGGCCGCCGCCCCCATCGTGGCGAAAGCGAGGTCAGCGGAGGGTTTGATGTTGCTCGCGTAAGGTGGGTGGAGGGGAATGTCTCGCTCACCTGTTTAAGAATTGTGTTAGGGAGAATAGCGAGAACAAATATAAAGCGGGTAATGGAGGCGAGATCTTTACCTTCCCCAGGGAGCACTGGTAGAAGAATGTCGACGTTCCGGCGGAGATGGCCTACCTCGAAGTTCTTCTTCTGTAAAAACTGGCAGAGGTCGGCATCGTGACCGCCGAGAGGGGGAGGACGGTAGACGGTGTCGTTGTACTGGATTGGCGAGGTCGGGATGTTGCCGAAGCTCCCCTTTACCAGGAGGAACTTTTGGGCCCAGAAATGAGCTTTGTTTACGGTCTCGACGACCTTGAAGCCCGACCCTACGAAGTAGACCGTGCCCTCAGAATAGGCACGGAAGGAGAACAGCTTCCGGAAAACCGGAAGGTTGAACTCTATTCGCTCCTCGCGGAGGAAGCAAGCGAACCCCACGATTATCGCCATCGCGTTGGGGGTGAGTTGGCCGATAACAACTCCATAGTGCCGGAGAACCTGAAAAACCGCAAGTAAAGAAAATTGAAGCGAGCGAGATCAATCTCGCGAGAATGATGAAGGTGGGAAGGAAGTATACCTGGCGAACCTCGGGCCAGAGGGGAAGTCGCAGGCCCACCGCGAAGTGCGCGATGGGGATGGCAATCTCGTCGGCCCGTAAGGTGTTAATCACCTCGCCCTTCTCAGGCCGGCGGGCGGTGAAATCGGAGGGGACGTAATCGACGATGGAGGAGAGATACTCTTCCTCGCTCATATTACAGTGGAAGAAGTCGTGCTCGCAATAGGCCCAGGCACACTTCAACCGGCCTTCCGCCTCGGGAAGCTCTTTCGAAGTCTTCACCATCTCGAAACCTGCGAGAATAATAGTAGAGGAAGGCGAGAGCGAATCTGGCGAGAGCTCTGCAACTCGGTAAAACGAAGGGGCAAAGGAAGGCGGTAGGTAGATGATATTAATGGGGATGCTATTTATAGAAAAATGAAACTGGCGGGAAGAAGCCCAAGCGCCAGAGTGCAGTCAGACAAAACGTCACATCATTGGGACGCACCAAACGAAGTTATTTCGCCAATCATTGGCGAGCGAGATCAATCTGCAGGATAGGTTAGAATAAAATAATTTGCAAGCGAAAATGTCACAGGCATGCGAGAACAAGGTAAAGGAAAAGCGGCGTTATAAATCCGCGAGCGATAACCGTAGTTAATAAATTGTCTGATACTCGTGGCGAGCGAGAATCACTAAGGGCCATGGTCTGGCGAGATTGTTGCAATAAAAAAAACAAAAGCGAATTGTTCATAAAATAGAGAACGCAAGGTCGCGAGATCAGTAAGGCAGCCACTGCCATCTACCGCCACCTCGCGGCCCCCTCCTCGGCGGCCTCCGGGGGTTGTGGAATTCAGCAGCAGCACGACCGTCGCGTTCGATCAGTTGGGCGTGGTCTCTCATCCTCGCTATGAGTGTCTCTTGGGAGGTCTCGCATTCGCTAGGATCCAGGGGTATCGTCGCACGAAGTTTGTCGCACTCATCCATCAGGGATGCGTATCTCTTCTCGGCGGCCTGTCTATCCACTCTCGCCTGGATGTTAAGATCTTGCAACATCTGGTTTTGCTTTTGGAACAACTCCGCGGTTCTCTTCTTCATCACTTCAGGGTCTCGCGTATCACCCAGGAAATCTTCCACCCGCTCTGGAAATGGGGACGTTTCGTCATCTCCGAATTCGGAGTCGGTGAGCTGGGTCTCGCCATCTGACAAAAAAGGGTCACACGCGAGGTTAGGGAAGATAATTCGGAGTGAATATCAGAGGCGAGAAGGCTTACCCGTGCGAGGGCGAAAAATGTTAGGCGGAGGATCGAAGGTGGTGCCATAATGAGGGGGCTGAGTTTTCCCCTTTCCAGGGGGGTATTTCACAGTACCGGTGAAGGGGGCGTCCGGCGGACGCGAGCCACCCGAATCCTCGTTGGCAAGAAGCCTAAAGTTTGGCGCCGAGAGGTTCGCGTCCTGGTGTTTGGGTGAGGGAGTTCGCTGACCCCGCTCCCCCGGAGTCGCATGGCGCGAAACTACAAAAAGAAAGTGAAGGAACAATAAGCATCATCAAGGAGAGATTTAAAACGAGACACAGCGAGATCAGGCAGCGTACCAGGAGGATTCTCGCCGGCAGTATTCGCATTTTCCCGAGGGGTGGTGAGAGGTTCGTTCGAGGGCCCGCCGATATCCTTGTCAGCTTTAGTGACCTGCGAGAGCGAAGTTTAGAAAATGACAGTTAGGTATTCTCGCCCGAAGGAAATAATCCATACCTCCTCAACGGGTTTCTCGCCGGGGGAGGAGCCGAGGTCAACAGTGTCATCCCCCAGTCGGCGAACAGCCTTCGCCTTCTTCAGTTGTGGCGCAGGGGAGGCGGACGCACGGTCCATCCAGGCCGGGGGCTTCAACATCATCGCTGTCTCGCGAACCTTCGAGGCTTTCAGGCGAGCTTCCATCTCTTTGGAGAGAGGCATCAGAGGATAGCTACAGTAAAGAGAAGAGTGAGGAGTAAAAGAAAATGAGGGCACCCTTCAGCCCGAATAGTATTTATAGCCAGGCGGTGGGACCCACAGAAAGATTCCTGACAAGACAGCTGTCGCCAAGCGAACACCCTAGGGTTGGATGATTCTTTGCGAGCTCAAGATAAACTCGCAAAGAGCGGGGATTGTGTACAAATCGGGGTTCGCCTGGCTCCACCCCCTAGACCTCGCAGAGCGGCATTCCCAGAAAGCATAGGCGAGAGCGCTGGGGCGTGGTCTCGGCAGTTGGCGTAGGGCGAGAGCTAGAAGGATAAGAACCGATCTCGCCGAAGTGCTCGGCGAGATGTGTCATGCCATGGGTTCTGCGAGACTCCAGAGGTCGCAGAGGCGACAGGAACCCTCGCATACAGTATGGCGAGACCAAGAAGCATTCCTGGTCTCGCAGACCCCTCTTCCAGGAGAAAGGAAGTTAGAATTACCCTCTTGCCCCTGGAGGCCTGCAAATAGCCACCCCAAACAGCGGAGTTTGGTTGTTAGCAGACCAAATTGGGGTGCAAATAGCAAAACTAAAAGGCGGAATTCCGCTATTCGTAGACCAGTTCAGAAAAACTATAAATAAGACCCAAAGGGCACCTTTGGAGAGGGTCCAGTTTTTGGCTTCTCTCTCCTTAGGCTATCCTTGCCGAGACTCCCCTGAGCTCTCCAAGGTGCCCGGGCCTCAGCTTTGGCTCTGGAGGGGAAGCAATCTAAAGATCTTCCGGGTGTGTGGTGGGACCTCCCTGCTGAGTTAAGGGTCTGTGTTAAGTTCTGAGACCCCGACGTACTTTTTCCACGGGGTAAGTAAGTGCTAGTCGCCCCCCAACCTGTTGGGTGCCCCGAGCTCCACAAGGAACCAGTTTCTGGTTTTAACAGTGATAATGTAGGCTATATATTAAAGTTAAAGAAGAAAATAACATGAGATATAATGTATACAATTATTGAAACATGAGATATAAAACTATTGAAATATGAGATACAAATGTTAATGAAGCTTGTAAATTAATGATATTCATAAGATATTATTATATTCAGGACCATGACTCTAAATTCATGAAGCTTAGATATTTTAAGTATTTGATGAAATTACCATTAACATTCAAATTTTGAAAATCTACCATTAATGATATTCAACAAAGATTTATCATGGTTTCCTTTCGGTAGGGAAACAAAAGAAGTAACATTTGGTGCCCAATTGTGGGTTCAGTTTAGCAAAGAGAAGATCATCAGCATTGAGGAGAAAGTGAATCAAGATGCGTAAAGGAAATGTCCAAATGTCTGTTTCTGCGAATGAATTTTAGCTCCATGGACATGTTAGTTTTTTGAAGTGAGCTGTCGCCCGGCGACAGTGGCTATCGCCGGCGACAGTGTGCGAGTATCGGCGACAACGTGCGAGTATCGGCGACAGCGTGCGAGTATCGGTGACAACGTGCGAGTATCGGCGACAGCGTGCGAGTATCGGCGATCTCGCCCGGCGGTTGCTACTACTCGCCCCCCTTGAGTTTGCCTATAAATAGAGGGGTACCCCCCCTAAAGAACACACCTTCTGATAGTGACGAGTATATACTCTGAGAGTGACGAGTATAGCCATCAGAAGTGGCGAGTATCATCAACTCTGAGCGAGTTAGAGATACCAGAGTGCTACCCGGCGAGCATCGGACTTGGAGTAAGTTCGGCAGGCGAGCATCGGACTTGGAGCGAGTTCGGCGAGCTCCTTGAGCGAGTAGCGAGTAGAGGAGATATCGCCCGGCGACAGTGGATATCGCCCAGGCGACAGCGAGAAGGAGAGGAAGCGCGCACGTCGAGCGTGCGAGTATCCTGGAGTGCGAGCAGTGAGCTTGCGAGTATCTGGAGTGCAAGCAGCGAGCTTGCGAGGATCCGAGCTATCGCCCAGGCGACAATCAATATCGCCCGGCGACAACGAGAAGCGAGCTTCTGTGGCGAGGAGCGAGTATTGGAGCGAGTATCACCATCCTGGTGTGCTCAGGAGGAGAAGCGGACCTTGTCCGTGACCAAAGTCTTACTTTCTTTTGGCTGTTGTGATTCAAGTTGGATGCAACTTGTATTCAGCCGTGTGTTTTTGTAATTGATTGCCTAGTTGAGATATAAAACCTTCTTTAAATGTTGAAACCGACAACTCGGTCTCTGTGGAGTTCAGGGCCCTCAACGAGGCTGAGGGGCGACCAACCCTTACTTCCCCCAAGGGAGAGCTCTAGGTTGAAGGTATCGGAACTAAGAACTGGACCAAGGGTTTAGCGGGGAGGTCCCGCCACGTACCCGGAAGTCCCCTTGGAACTTCCCCTCCCAAGCCACTACTAAGCTTGGGCACCACTGGAGCCTCTCCTCACCCCCTAAAGAGACTTGGGGAGGGAGAGGGAGAAGGAGAGAGCTAGCCTAGGATGAGAGATCTCTCCAAATGGTGCCCCCTTGGTCCTATTTATAGGATTTTTGAAGTTGGGTTGCAAATAGCCAAAAACTGGTCTGCCAAATTACCAAAATACCCCTGAATTGGGCTGCGGATAGCCGAATCCCGTTGTTCTGAAACGCTAAATGCAGACCACTGGACTGCGAATAGCCAAACTGGACTGCGAATAGTAAACTGGATGAGGGGGGCCTCCCATGGGCGAGAAGGGGGGGGGGGGGGGGGGGGGGCGCGAACCACCCCTCCCCCTCTCTGCCCCTACCTGCTGGGCGAGAGAGGGAGGGGCGAGACCCCCCCTCCCCTCTCTCCGCCTCGACCTGCTGGGCGAGAGAGGGAGGGGCGAGACCCCCCCCCCCCCCTCCCCTCTCTCCGCCTCTTCCTGCTGGGCGAGAGAGGGAGGGGCGAGACCCCCCCTCCCCTTTCTCCGCCTCTACCTGCTGGGCGAGAGAGGGAGGGGCGAGACCCCCCTCCCCTCTCTCCGCCTCTACCTGCTGGGCGAGAGAGGGAGGGGCGAGACCCCCCCTCCCCTCTCTCCGCCTATTCCTGCTGGGCGAGAGAGGGAGGGGCGATACCCCCCTCCCCTCTCTCCGCCTATTCCTGCTGGGCGAGAGAGGGAGGGGCGAGACCCCCCTCCCCTCTCTCCGCCTATTCCTGCTGGGCGAGAGAGGGAGGGGCGAGACCCCCCTCCCCTCTCTCCGCCTCTTCCTGCTGGGCGAGAGAGGGAGGGGCGAGACCCCCCTCCCCTCTCTCCGCCTCTTCCTGCTGGGCGAGAGAGGGAGGGGCGAGACCCCCCCTCCCCTCTCTCCGCCTATTCCTGCTGGGCGAGAGAGGGAGGGGCGAGACCCCCCCTCCCCTCTCTCCGCCTCTTCCTGCTGGGCGAGCGGGAAGTTTCTGCCTCTACCGCTCTCCCTCCTTTCTCTCTGTCTTGGATCATACTACAAACGAGGCACAAATGAGCTCTTGGGTCCCGGCAACCTACTCGGCGAATATAGGGTTGTACATTATCCATTGTTGGTTCTCTTGATCGATAGCAGACCCAAAAAATACAACATGGTATCAGAGGGAGGTTGCTGAAGCAGCGCCTGCTATCGTAGTTCAAGGTTGTCATCCAAGATGGACGGTGGAGGAGGTTTTGCGAGAGGTCTAGGCATTGAGCTGCTTACTCAAACCAACTACAAGAAGTGGATGTCTTGTATGCAGAGCTACCTTGTTGGAGAGGATCTCTGGGAGGTTGTTGGTGGTGGGGAGCAAGAGGAAGTTGTAGCTGCCGACGATAATGGTCCAGCTGTGAGAGCTTGGAGGAAGACCAAGGCCAAGGCGGAGTTCACCTTGAAGAGAGCCATATCACCTGACTTGTTCGACCACATCATTGGTTGCAAGTCAGCGTCTGCGATCTGGATAGCCCTCGATGGGTTATTCAACAAGAAGAATGTGGCGCGGCTACAATTCCTGGAGAATGA
This sequence comes from Dactylorhiza incarnata, assembly GCA_033032865.1. NCBI lineage: Eukaryota > Viridiplantae > Streptophyta > Magnoliopsida > Asparagales > Orchidaceae > Dactylorhiza > Dactylorhiza incarnata. The sequence goes on along the minus strand of JAWHQI010000347.1, from coordinate 515,422 downwards.
GTTGGCGAAGTCGACTCAAGGCGAGATGGCGATATCCACCTTCTTCCTGAAGGCGAAGAACCTATGCGGGGAGATCTCGGCCTTGGATCCTGAAGAGCCAATCTCAGAGGCGAAGTTGAAGCGGAACATACTCCGAGGCTTGAGGAGGGAGTATGTCCCCTTCGTTACTTCCGTGCAAGGATGGGCTATTCAACCCTCCCTTCTGGAGCTAGAGAACCTGCTATCGTCACAGGAGAGCTTGGCGAAGCAGATGGCGGGAGTATCCATCTCAGGAGGAGATGGCGAGGCCTTGTTCTCAGGAAAGAGGAGATCCTGGGACAAGAGAAAGAAGAACTCCGGAGAGGGACCTTCAACGTCCTCTCAGGGAGATGGGGGGAAGTTCCTTCCTGCCCGTGACGAGAAGGGGAGATACCTTTGCTTTGCCTGTAAGAAGTATGGACATATGGAAAAGGATTGCCGGTCTAATCTCCAGGCCGGTCATGTTGCTGAGAAAGGTGGAGACCATCAGAGAGGTGGAGACCATCGAAGAGGTGGAGGAAGAGGTGGAGGTCACCATGGCGGTGAGAGGGGAGACAATTGTTTCCTGGCAGAGATGACGGCAACGTCAGTCGATGTCTTAGCCTCCATCAACCTCGAGGACGACTGGATAGTGGATTCCGGTTGCGGGCATCATCTCACAAGAGATATGTCGAAGTTTGCCTCCTCGGCAGCATATGAAGGATCGGATGCTATCATCACTGCGGATGATACGGTGCATCCAGTGGAGCAAGAAGGGAAGGTGTCCCTTGGGAGTAGAGAGAAGCCAGTGACACTGAAGAGCGTCTATCATGTGCCTGGCATGAGAGACTGGGTCATGTGGGGATGGATAAGCTGAAGATGATGGTGGCAAAGGGCCTAGTGAGTGGCCTGCCTCATCTCTCTTCCTACGGCGACGGCCATGTGTGCGACGGATGCCAATATGGAAAGTCACATCGACTTCCATTTGACAAGTCGGAGACCAGGTGTAGGGCACCTCTTGAGTGCGTACATGCTGATGTTATGGGGCCGTGCGCCACCCTTACTTATGGAGGAAATAAGTATGCGTTGGTTCTGGTGGATGACTACACCCGCTATACTTGGGTATACTTTTTGAGAGAGAAGTCAGAAGTATTCAAGAAGTTCCAAGAGTGGAAGGAACTTGTGGAGGGGAGGCTGGACCGCAGAGTGAAGAAGCTGAGAAGCGATAATGGAGGGGAGTTCACCTCCAATGAGTTTGCTTCTTTCTGCAGGAGGTTCGGCATTCGGCGGGAGCTCTCCTGCGCTCACACCCCGCAGCAGAATGGGGTGGCAGAGAGGAAGATCCGCCATCTGGTGGAGACTACCAGGAGTTGGCTACATGCCAAGAGCATTCCCAAGGCCTTGTGGGCGGAGGGAATGGCGTGCGCTACTCATGTGATCAACAGGCTACCTCTGAGTCCTAACAGGATGGTGTCTCCACACCAGCTCATGTTCGGGGAGAAGCCCAATGTGGGTCACATGAAGGTGTTCGGTTCTACCTGCTTCGTGCACGTCCCGGACGCTCAGAGAACCAAGTTGGAGCCGAAAGCGAGGAAGTGTATCTTAATCGGCTACGATGAGCGGAAGAAGGGGTGGAAGTGCATGGATCCGCAGACTCACAGGTTCGTCGTCTCGCGCGACGTTGTGTTTGACGAACTTGTCTCATACCAGGGAGTCCCTTTTGTGGAGCTGCCGGAGAGTGGAGAAGCTAGCAGGGAAGAGGAGTGGGTCACTGAGGACCCTACTGTGGAGTTGGAGTTATCTCCAAGTGCTCCATCACCATCTAGCTCAGGGGGAGCTTCTGGCTCAGGGGGAGCTTCGAACTCAAGATGCAGGGAGATCACCGCTTCAAGAGGAGTTCAGAGAGGAGCTCAAGCAGAGGAGTCTACCGGAGTGGTAGATAGTGGCCAAGCCTTGAGGAGGTCGAAGAGGACGATCGTGCCGCCTGCTCGTTATAAGGAGGGGAACTTCGCGAGTCTGGTTTCCTGCTTCTTCGCAGGACCACTCGACGAAAGGGAACCTGCCCGCTTTGAGGATGCCGTTGGCATCAAGGAGTGGGACGAGGCCATGGAGGAAGAGATGGAGGCCCTGAAGAAGAACGAGACATGGGACCTGGTTCCCATGGTGGAGGGCATCAAACCTGTCACCTGCAAGTGGGTGTACAAGGTGAAGAAGAGGGCTGATGGAGAAGTGGAGCGGTACAAGGCGAGGCTTGTCGCTCGAGGCTTCTCACAGAACTACGGAGAGGACTACGAGGAGACCTTCAGTCCCGTAGCGAAGATGACGTCAGTGAGGACGATCATCGCTTTGGCGGCGTGCCGAGGTTGGAAGTTATGGCAGCTGGACGTGAAGACGCATTCCTATATGGGGAGATCGACAAGGACATATTCATGGTACAACCACCTGGATACGTGTCCAAGTTCCAGTCGCGTCACGTCTGCAAGCAGAAGAAGGCCCTCTATGGTCTGAAACAGGCGCCGAGAGCCTGGTATGGAAAGATTGCGGAGTACCTGCAGTTCTGCAGCTACGATGCCTCAGATTCAGACTCCAGCATGTTCGTGAAGAAGGATGGAGGTCTTCACGTGCTAGTGCTGCTATACGTCGACGACATGATCGTGACAGGGAACAACCCTGAGGAGGTCGCGGAGCTGAGAGAGCAGCTTTCCATACGCTTCGAGATGAAGGATCTTGGTGAACTGCACCATTTCCTTGGCCTCCAAGTAGAGAAGAGAAGAGGCGGGCTGGATGTTTCCCAGAGGGCGTATGCCGAGAGGATCGTCGAAAGATTCGGCATGAAAGAAGGGAAGAGCAGTTCCGTTCCTCTGGGGGCGGGGCTGAAGCTTCGGAAGGAAGAAGGGAGGATTCTTCCTGATCCGAAGATCTTTCGGGCACTGGTGGGGACTTTTATATACTTGACTATCACAAGGCCGGACATCGCCTTTGCTGTCGGCCGAGTTAGTCGGTATATGCAGGAGCCGCGGAAGCCTTATCTGGAGGCAGCCAAGGGGATTCTGAAGTATGTGAAGGGCACCCTTGAGATGGGGTTGTCCTATGAGGAGAAGTCTAACTTCAAGCTGCACGGATACACGGATGCAGACTATGGAGGTGACGTTGATGATCGCAAGTCGACATCAGGGTATGTGTTCTTGTGTGGAGCCGCTGCTATCTCGTGGTGTAGCAAGAAGCAGGACTCCATTTCCCTTTCTACCACGGAGGCCGAGTACAAGGCGTCGTCCTTAGCAGCTCAGGAGTGTGTCTGGCTAAGGAGACTAGTGGAGGATGTGGATGAGGAGGTCAGCGGACCTACTGTGCTTCGCGGGGACAATGAGAGTGCATTGAAACTGGTAACAAATCCAGTGTGTCATGCGAGGACCAAGCACATTGAGATCGAGCATCACTTCATTAGAGAGAAGGTGCTGGGTGGCTTGATCACTGTGGAGCATGTGAGGAGCGAAGACAACCTTGCGGACATATTCACAAAGCCCCTATCTGCGGGGCCATTCCGGAGGCTTCGCTCATTGCTTGGAGTTGTTCCCGGAGCTTACTTCAAGGGGGAGTGTTAGTTTTTTGAAGTGAGCTGTCGCCCGACGACAGTGGCTATCGCCGGCGACAGCGTGCGAGTATCGGCGACAACGTGCGAGTATCAGCGACAGCGTGCGAGTATCGGCGACAACGTGCGAGTATCAGCGACAGCGTGCGAGTATCGACGATCTCGCCCGGCGGTTGCTACTACTCGCCCCCCTTGAGTTTGCCTATAAATAGAGGGGCACCCCCCCTAAAGAACACACCTTCTGATAGTGACGAGTATATACTCTGAGAGTGACGAGTATAGCCATCAGAAGTGGCGAGTATCATCAACTCTGAGCGAGTTAGAGATACCAGAGTGCTACCCGGCGAGCATCGGACTTGGAGTAAGTTCGGCAGGCGAGCATCGGACTTGGAGCGAGTTCGGCGAGCTCCTTGAGCGAGTAGCGAGTAGAGGAGATATCGCCCGTCGAAAGTGGATATCGCCCAGGCGACAGCGAGAAGGAGAGGAAGCGCGCGCGTCGAGCGTGCGAGTATCTTGGAGTGCGAGCAGTGAGCTTGCGAGTATCTGGAGTGCGAGCAGCGAGCTTGCGAGGATCCGAGCTATCGCCCAGGCGACAGTCAATATCGCCCGGCGACAGCGAGAAGCGAGCTTCTGTGGCGAGGAGCGAGTATTGAAGCGAGTATCACCATCCTGGTGTGCTCAGGAGGAGAAGCGGACCTTGTCCGTGACCAAAGTCTTACTTTCTTTTGGCTGTTGTGATTTAAGTTGGATGCAACTTGTATTCAGCCGTGTGTTTTTGTAATTGATTGCTTAATTGAGATATAAAACCTTCTTTATCCATTGTTGGTTCTCTTGATCGATAGCAGACCCAAAAAATTCAACAGGACAAATATATATAGCCTACTCTCAAGTCCCAAATGAAATCAAATTGAAAATATACATAAAATTTTGCTCAAAGCAATCAGTTTAAAGCTGAAAAATCACCTGAAATTGTGAGAGCGAAGAAAACATCACAGGGAAGAAAACGACGCAGTGAAGAGGACGAAAGCTGAAAATGCAGCAAGAGGGCGAAACATGAAGAAAAAAGAAGAGCAGACATGCATGCTGAAAAATAATTCAATGTGATTAAAAGTAGTAAAGATGCAAATTGGGTATTCCCTTGAATATGCATAAAAAGAATTAGTTCCTTTGAGCATACATGATCAATATCAATTGCATTGAATGTACATGAAAATAATATTATCAGAATATAACTTTGAATAAAAGTTGAAAGCAGGTGTAAGTAACATTTTGTATTGATCCAAGACCAATGTAGCCTCAAAAAAAAACCCGGAAATAGTTGATAATGTAGGCTATATATTAAAGTAAGAACAAAATAACATAAATATGTATAAAATTATTGAAACATGAGATATAAATGTTAATGAAGCTGGTAAGTTAATGAAATTCATAAGATATTATTATATTCAGTACCATGACTACAAATTCATGAAACTAAGCATTTAGTGCAGTGCTGTTCAATGTGGAATGATTGATGTTAGTTCATTAAAGTGGGAAAAATTATTTAAAATCACTAATAATTAGACCTACAGCTAGCCATCATCGATGCAAAGCAAGAGGATTAGAAAACACTATGAAAAAAATACCTTCATTCACAATAGCAGAAGAGTTAGACAACAACGGAGGTACAAAGGGACTATTGCAGCAGCAATGCAATCCCAAACCTAGAGTAATATAAGCGGGACCATGAAGGGATGGAGAAATGAAGGGGTCAAGGTAACTATTACAACATTTGATTATCTAGGGAACATATTTACAGTCCAGAATTTGGATCAAATTCCGGCAAGGTTTCTCAAGGGTGTGAGACCTGAAGCTTCCACGAATCTTCAAATGCAAGAACCCAATCAATTTAAACTGGTCCTATGTTAGCGAAGAACCTTCCGCCACGTCTTTAGAAAACTAAACAATATCTATAAATAATCAAAATCAAAAAGCCTCGTTACTCTGGTGTTGGCTTTGGGTCCATTCATCTAATACCTACTGTTGGAGAACAAAGCAACATGATTTCAGGTTGGGGAATAGCTCAACTAACAATTTTAAAAATATGTAAGCACAAAATGCAGTAAAAATTGATTTCCGCCTAAATCTATTCAAGTACGTCCGCTCTGACAAAACAACATAAATTTTTATCCAGAGAGTTAAAAATGTACAACCCCCATATCCATCGAGTAGGTTGCCACGACCCAGGAGTGCATCGGGGCCGCGTCTGTAGTATGATCCAGGACAGGGAGAAAGGAGGGAGAGCGGTAGAGGCAAAAACCTTCTGCTCACCCAGCTGGAGTAAGAGGTAAATGAGGGGGAGAGAGGAGGAGGGGCGGGTGCCCCCCTCTCTCGCCCTCGCCCAGCTAGGGGCGAGAGGGGAGGGGCGGGTGCCCCCCTCTCGCCGCACCCAGCTAGGGGCGAGAGGGGAGGGGCGGGTGCCCCCCCTCTCGCCCTCGCCCAACTAGGGGCGAGAGGGGAGGGGCGGGTGCCCCCCTCTCGCCGCACCCAGCTAGGGACGAGAGGGGAGGGGCGGGTGCCCCCCCTCTCGCCCTCGCCCAACTAGGGGCGAGAGGGGAGGGGCGGGTGCCCCCCTTCTCGCCCGCACCCAGCCAGGGGCGAGTGGAGGAGGGGGGCCGACCCCCTCTCTCGCCCCCGACCCTGGTAAGGGGGAAGACCCTTGGTCCCGCCCCAACCCAGGAAGGAGGCTCGCCGAGCTCCGCGAGGTAACCCCTCTCGCCCAGTTCCAGAGGAGGGGGGGGGGGGGGGGGGGGGGGGGGGGGGGGGGGGGGGGGGGGGGGGGGGGGGTTGGTCTGCGTTTAGTATCCCAGAACAGCGGGATTTGGCTATTTGCAGTCCAGTTTTGGCTATTCGCAGTCCAATGGTCTGCGTTTAGTGTCCCAGAACAGCGGGATTTGGCTATTTGCAGTCCAGTTTTGGCTATTCGCAGTCCAATGGTCTGCGTTTAGTGCTTCAGAACAGCGGGATTTGGCTATTTGCAGTCCAGTTTTGGCTATTCGCAGTCCAGATCCGAAAAACCTATAAATAGGACCAAGGGGGCACCATTTGGGAGGATCTCATTCTTAGCTAGCTCTCTCCTCTCTCTCCCTCCTCAGCAAGTCTCTCTAGAGAGGGTGAGGAGAGGCTCCAGTGGTGCCCAAGCTTAGTAGTGGCTTGGGAGGGGAAGTTCCAAGGGGACTTCCGGGTATGTGGCGGGAACTCCCCGCTAAGCCCTTAGTCTGTTTCCAAATCTAAGTGCTCTTGCCTAGAGAGTTGGCTCGAGGGAAGTAGGTGTGAGACCACCCCTTCTTAGGGACCCCGAACTCCACAGAGACCAAGTCTTGTCCTCAAGATTTCGGTTTCAACATTTTGGTGCGGTGAGCGTGGAGAGTGGTCAGCACAGAAGTCCTTGAGCCAAATCTCATGACAGGAGACCTCGGAGGAGGAGACGATGAGGGGTCTCACATCCCAAGTGAGGTGGTAGGAAGGGGAGAGTTCATGACGGCCATCAAGGGAATCATGGAGCTACTCCAAGGCATCTCCAGGGGAGGTGACTGCTCGGCTCCCTCCCCCCAGACACCGCCTTCTGGGGCGCAAGGAGTGCTCGCCCAGGGGGGGTCAGGAGAGGTTGCCCCAGGTGGTCGGCCAGGCAAGGAGCCAGTGACTGAGAGTGGCGAGCGAGACCTCGCCGGGCGAGTGCTTTTTCCCAGCCCGACGAGTGGGGTCTCGCTCGGAGCAGGAGCCGCACGAGCGGAGCTCGCGAAGCCGGCGAGTGGGGGGTCACCCTTTAGCGAGTTGATCATCTCGGCTCCCATCCCGGAAGGCTTCAAGGAGCCCAACATGACTTTCTATACCGGGAAGGATGATCCCGTCCAGCACCTACAGTGGTTCGAGGATACCGTCTCCATCAGGCCCATGACGGACGCGTTCAAGTGTCGTCTCTTCGCCACCACCCTGAGAGACAAAGCTAGGGACTGGTTCCACCAGCTCCCGGTTGGCTCCATTTACAGCTTTGATGACTTGAGCCGAAGCTTCCAGCTACGCTTCTCCACATCCAAGAAGAGGAAGAAGAATGCTGAGTCCATTTTCCTGGTCAAGCAGAGGCACGAGGAGACGTTGGCCCAGTACATGAACAGATTCCAGGAGGAGATCCAGAACATCCAGGAGGTGCCAGGGTATGCCCTCCAGATGGATTTCACCGTGGGGCTACGAGAGAGCCTCTTCAAAATGCGCCTAACTAGGAAGCCTCCCCTGTCTTTTGAGGACCTGATGGAAAAAGCTGCAAAGGAGATAGCCACTGAGGCGGCGAACCCGGGGCTGGCAAAGAAGTTGGCAAAGATAGTGGAGGTCGAGCCAAGAGAGCAAGGTGGCCTCAGGCAGCAGGAAGGAAGGATGAGGGAAGAGCAGAGGGGTCAAGGGTACCAGGGACCCCAGGGGGGTCAGGAGCAAGGGAGGGGTCTCGCCCAAGGAGGGGGAAACTTCTACGGAGGCCAAGGGAGGCCCAACCCTCCTCCTTGGAGGCAGGCCCCTAGGCAGCTCCTACCCCCACCAGCTCAAGCTATGGCGATTCGAAGAGGAGGAGGAGTGGAAGCAAGAGACATCCCAGCCCGTAGGAGAAGGGGGGGAAGAGCGGTGCCATACTGCGACTACCACCAAGCAGAGGGGCATGCAACAACTACCTGCCCATAGTTCTTGGAGGTGAGAGAGGCGAGAGGTCAGACACAACAGCAGCCGCCGGTGCGGATTGAAGAAGTCCCACCTGGAGCAGTAGTGGACGACGACATCTGCGAGGACCGAACTGACATAGGAGCCAAAGGACGGGTCGCGGTGATCCACGGGGGGGGGTGGGGGGGGGGGGTGGGGGGGGTAGGGATCGAGGCCACCCGTAAGGCAAGCCTCCACGCCGTATATCGACGCAGCGTCGCTTCAACGTCACAGGACCCACCTCCCGAGGAGAAAATCACTTTCTCAAGCAAGGACATGCCAGATAACGAGGATCCATTCTGTGATGCGCTAGTCATTCAGACAACCATCGAAGGTTACACTATCTCTTGGATCCTCGTTGACAACGGGAGCTCTGTCAACGTCATTTTCAAGAAGGCATTTGACGAGTTGAAGGTGGAGCCAAGGAGGGTGCTGGCCTCAGATGGGCCCTTGTTTGGGTTCTCCGGAGAAAGGAAAGAGGTGGAGGGTGGAGTTGGACTCCAAGTGACGATGGGGGGAGGCTCAAGGAACTGTCGGTTCGTCATAGTTGACGCTCCTAGCAGTTACAATGCCATCTTCGGAAGACCCCTCATCAGCGCCTTCCGATGCGTACCATCATCCTTCCACCAATGCCTCAAGCTCAACGCTGGAGGAATCCAAGTCAGGATCCGCGGAGACCCCAGGATGGCGAGGCACTGCTACGTCACAGCCGTCAACAGCATCTCTTGGCAAGCGGGGGCGGAGGAGATGGAGAAGATCATGGAGAGCATGAGCCAGATGGGAGTGGCAGGAGAAGCAGAGGAATGATCATCTCGCGCGAGCAGCCGGAGAGGCGAGTACCATGGGGGGGCATGATGTGTTTGTTTTTTGTTTTTTGTTTTTTGTGGTTTTCCTTTGTAACAAGCTCTACCCCTCAATGGTTGGGCCAGGAGGTTTTTGACAAGGGAAATCCCCCCATTAGATGGATGAAGTTATTTTGTTTATATGATTAGTAAGTTCAACACCGAGATGTCCTCCTCACTCCAGGCTCTCACTAGCTGGGTGGGTCGAATGATCCTCGGGAAGGAAGAGCTTGCCATCGAGATGTCCTCCTCACTCCAGGCTCTCACTAGCTGGGTGGGTCGAATGATCCTCGGATGAGTAAGTTCAACATCGAGATGTCCTCCTCACTCCAGGCTCTCACTAGCTGGGTGGGTCGAATGATCCTCGGGAAGGAAGAGCTTGCCATCGAGATGTCCTCCTCACTCCAGGCTCTCACTAGCTGGGTGGGTCGAATGATCCTCGGATGGGTGAGTTCAACGCCGAGATGTCCTCCTCACTCCAGGCTCTCACTAGCTGGGTGGGTCGAATGATCCTCGGAAGGAAGGGCTCGCCATCGAGATGTCCTCCTCACTCCAGGCTCTCACTAGCTGGGTGGGTCGAATGATCCTCGGATGGGTGAGTTCAACGCCGAGATGTCCTCCTCACTCCAGGATCTCACTAGCTGGGTGGGTCGAATGATCCTCGGATGGGTGAGTTCAACGCCGAGATGTCCTCCTCACTCCAGGCTCTCACTAGCTGGGTGGGTCGAATGATCCTCGGAAGGAAGAGCTTGCCATCGAGATGTCCTCCTCACTCCAGGCTCTCACTAGCTGGGTGGGTCGAATGATCCTCGGATGGGTGAGTTCAACGCCGAGATGTCCTCCTCACTCCAGGCTCTCACTAGCTGGGTGGGTCGAATGATCCTCGGAAGGAAGAGCTTGCCATCGAGATGTCCTCCTCACTCCAGGCTCTCACTAGCTGGGTGGGTCGAATGATCCTCGGATGAGTGAGTTCAACGCCGAGATGTCCTCCTCACTCCAGGCTCTCACTAGCTGGGTGGGTCGAATGATCCTCGGGAAGGAAGAGCTTGCCATCGAGATGTCCTCCTCACTCCAGGCTCTCACTAGCTGGGTGGGTCGAATGATCCTCGGATGGGAAAGTTCAACACCGAGATGTCCTCCTCACTCCAGGCTCTCATTAGCTGGGTGGGTCGAATGATCCTCGGGAAGGAAGAGCTTGCCATCGAGATGTCCTCCTCACTCCAGGCTCTCACTAGCTGGGTGGGTCGAATGATCCTCGGATGGGTAAGTTCAACACCGAGATGTCCTCCTCACTCCAGGCTCTCACTAGCTGGGTGGGTCGAATGATCCTTGGAAGGAAGAGCTTGCCATCGAGATGTCCTCCTCACTCCAGGCTCTCACTAGCTGGGTGGGTCGAATGATCCTCGGATGGGTGAATTCAACCCCGAGATGTCCTCCTCACTCCAGGCTCTCACTAGCTGGGTGGGTCGAATGATCCTCGGAAGGAAGGGCTCGCCATCGAGATGTCCTCCTCACTCCAGGCTCTCACTAGCTGGGTGGGTCGAATGATCCTCGGATGGGTGAGTTCAACGCCGAGATGTCCTCCTCACTCCAGGCTCTCACTAGCTGGGTGGGTCGAATGATCCTCGGATGGGTGAGTTCAACGCCGAGATGTCCTCCTCACTCCAGGCTCTCACTAGCTGGGTGGGTCGAATGATCCTCGGAAGGAAGAGCTTGCCATCGAGATGTCCTCCTCACTCCAGGCTCTCACTAGCTGGGTGGGTCGAATGATCCTCGGATGAGTGAGTTCAACGCCGAGATGTCCTCCTCACTCCAGGCTCTCACTAGCTGGGTGGGTCGAATGATCCTCGGAAGGAAGAGCTTGCCATCGAGATGTCCTCCTCACTCCAGGCTCTCACTAGCTGGGTGGGTCGAATGATCCTCGGATGGGTGAGTTCAACGCCGAGATGTCCTCCTCACTCCAGGCTCTCACTAGCTGGGTGGGTCGAATGATCCTCGGGAAGGAAGAGCTTGCCATCGAGATGTCCTCCTCACTCCAGACTCTCACTAGCTGTGTGGGTCGAATGATCCTCGGATGGGAAAGTTCAACACCGAGATGTCCTCCTCACTCCAGACTCTCACTAGCTGGGTGGGTCGAATGATCCTCGGGAAGGAAGAGCTTGCCATCGAGATGTCCTCCTCACTCCAGGCTCTCACTAGCTGGGTGGGTCGAATGATCCTCGGATGGGTAAGTTCAACACCGAGATGTCCTCCTCACTCCAGGCTCTCACTAGCTGGGTGGGTCGAATGATCCTCGGAAGGAAGGGCTCGCCATCGAGATGTCCTCCTCACTCCAGGCTCTCACTAGCTGGGTGGGTCGAATGATCCTCGGATGAGTGAGTTCAACGCCGAGATGTCCTCCTCACTCCAGGCTCTCACTAGCTGGATGAGTCAAACATGCCTCGGGGGCGAGGTTCTGCCCCCCCTCGATGGATATTTGGGCTTGGACTTTTCTTTCCAAGGTTGTGCCAACCTCGCAAAGAGCGGGGATTGTGTACAACCCCCATATCCATCGAGTAGGTTGCCACGACCCAGGAGTGCATCGGGGCCGCGTCTGTAGTATGATCCAGGACAGGGAGAAAGGAGGGAGAGCGGTAGAGGCAAAAACCTCCTGCTCACCCAGCTGGAGTAAGAGGTAAGTGAGGGGGAGAGAGGAGGAGGGGCGAGTGCCCCCCTCTCTCGCCCTCAACCAGCTAGGGGCGAGAGGGGAGGGGCGGGTGCCCCCCTCTCGCCGCACCCAGCTAGGGGCGAGAGGGGAGGGGCGGGTGCCCCCCTCTCGCCCTCGCCCAACTAGGGGCGAGAGGGGAGGGGCGGGTGCCCCCCTCTCGCCGCACCCAGCTAGGGACGAGAGGGGAGGGGCGGGTGCCCCCCTCTCGCCCTCGCCCAACTAGGGGCGAGAGGGGAGGGGCGGGTGCCCCCCTTCTCGCCCGCACCCAGCCAGGGGCGAGTGGAGGAGGGGGGCCGACCCCCTCTCTCGCCCCCGACCCTGGTAAGGGGGAAGACCCTTGGTCCCGCCCCAACCCAGGAAGGAGGCTCGCCGAGCTCCGCGAGGTAACCCCTCTCGCCCAGTTCCAGAGGAGGGGGTGGGGGGGGGGGGGGGGGGGGGGGTTGGTCTGCGTTTAGCATCCCAGAACAGCGGGATTTGGCTATTTGCAGTCCAGTTTTGGCTATTCGCAGTCCAATGGTCTGCGTTTAGTGTCCCAGAACAACGGGATTTGGCTATTTGCAGTCCAGTTTTGGCTATTCGCAGTCCAATGGTCTGCGTTTAGTGCTTCAGAACAGCGGGATTTGGCTATTTGCTGTCCAGTTTTGGCTATTCGCAGTCCAGATCCGAAAAACCTATAAATAGGACCAAGAGGGCACCATTTGGGAGGATCTCATTCTTAGCTAGCTCTCTCCTCTCTCTCCCTCCTCAGCAAGTCTCTCTAGAGAGGGTGAGGAGAGGCTCCAGTGGTGCCCAAGCTTAGTAGTGGCTTGGGAGGGGAAGTTCCAAGGGGACTTCCGGGTATGTGGCGGGACCTCCCCGCTAAGCCCTTGGTCTGTTTCCAAATCTAAGTGCTCTTGCCTAGAGAGTTGGCTCGAGGGAAGTAGGTGTGAGACCACCCCTTCTTAGGGACCCCGAACTCCACAGAGACCAAGTCTTGTCCTCAAGATTTCGGTTTCAACAAAAAAACTCATAAAAATTGGTTTTAAATTCATCTAAGAAATGAAAGTGAATACAGTTTTCCTTCCATAATTCCCTAAGATGCTTCCACGTCGTGAATGGGCGTGGAATCTGCCTACAATTCTCAACACGCTCGCGAGTGTGATCATCAATTCCCTGGCTCAAGCGATCATCACCCGTCTGGCATGCTTCATTCTAATGAAAACGCCGTGAATGGGCGTTGAATCTGCCTACAATTCTCAACACGCTCGCGAGCGTGATCATCAATTCCCTGGCTCAAGCTATCATCACTCGTCTGACATGCTTCATTCTAATGAAAACGCCGTTCACATTCAAAATTCTAACATGCTTTTGTATGAATAAAATTTTCAAGTTGGTCGATAGACTTATGTTAAATTAATTCAAAGTATGGTTTTATGTTGTAATCTCATGCATACAGTTCAAAAACAGAAAATGATGAAGTTAATATATTATTACGAAAAATGATCATGTAGGTGGAGCGTTTTTTCATCATTTTGCTGTTTTTATATAGTTACATTCAACACAAAACCAAATACAAATACTAAAACAGTCGTCGCCAATGAAAATTACTGCAAAATTTCAAACAAAGACTAAAACATTCTGTTTTAGTCTTGTGAGGCCACCCCTTCTTAGGGACCCCGAACTCCACAGAGACCAAGTCTTGTCCTCAAGATTTCGGTTTCAACAAAAAAACTCATAAAAATTGGTTTTAAATTCATCTAAGAAATGAAAGTGAATACAGTTTTCCTTCCATAATTCCCTAAGATGCTTCCACGTCGTGAATGGGCGTGGAATCTGCCTACAATTCTCAACACGCTCGCGAGTGTGATCATCAATTCCCTGGCTCAAGCGATCATCACCCGTCTGGCATGCTTCATTCTAATGAAAACGCCGTGAATGGGCGTTGAATCTGCCTACAATTCTCAACACGCTCGCGAGCGTGATCATCAATTCCCTGGCTCAAGCTATCATCACTCGTCTGACATGCTTCATTCTAATGAAAACGCCGTTCACATTCAAAATTCTAACATGCTTTTGTATGAATAAAATTTTCAAGTTGGTCGATAGACTTATGTTAAATTAATTCAAAGTATGGTTTTATGTTGTAATCTCATGCATACAGTTCAAAAACAGAAAATGATGAAGTTAATATATTATTACGAAAAATGATCATGTAGGTGGAGCGTTTTTTTCATCATTTTGCTGTTTTTATATAGTTACATTCAACACAAAACCAAATACAAATACTAAAACAGTCGTCGCCAATGAAAATTACTGCAAAATTTCAAACAAAGACTAAAACATTCTGTTGCAACCGCTTGTTGACAGCTAGCTTATTAGCTTTTGAAATGTCAACTTCAATCATTGGAAAATATAAAAATCATTTCACAATGCAAACTTGCGGTGCTTTTCGTTGATTTTGCTTTTAATCTTTCTTTGGTGTTGCACACTTGCAGTATGCAAGTTCACAAAGCCAGTGTTCTTTTGAGTTTTATGTCTGCTTGCGTTTTTTTGAGCTTTTTAGCATGATCTATGGTACTGCTGGATTAGAAATTTGGGTTTTGGTCCATGTGTAAACGAAGTTGAACAATCAATCAATTTTAGAATAAACACCCTGATAATATTCAGACATTGTGGGACAAAATAAGAAATGAAAAAAAAAATACAGCAAATAAGATGAACTGTAATAGTGTATAAATACAGCAAAATCGCATAGAAGCTCGCAATAAATTAAACCATTGAATGCCTGTTCTTACTCGTTGTTTTTGCCGTCTGCCTTACAGCTGAATCAGTTTAAGTAAAATGGTTTTGTTGATGCTTATTTGTGGAGGTACCAAATGCTTGCCATCTTTTTGATAGCTCCTTTGTCGATGGCGATCGAACAAACCAACTCTAATCAAAGTTGATGTTCAAAGCCCCTTTCCCAGTCGATAACCAAGGAGGCAAGGAGAGTAATTCCACTCGACAGAGGGGCGGCAAGAATACCTCCAATCAACGGCACAGAGGGGAAGCAAGAGGTCTCCAGTCGAGAGGAGCAGTCACAAGACCCTGTCGACAAAAACAGAGCACCAGCAGAAGCTACAGGAGAAACAGGGGAGTGTCGACACGACGGCGAAATCGCATAGGAGCTCGCAATTCTCCTTCTATGGTGTGGGGGAAGGAAGTGAGGGGAAGAGCAGGCCCTTTAGGGTTTTATATAGGGCTGATAGGCGGTGGAGGGAGGAGAAGATAAGCACTTGCTGCCGAAGAAGAAGAAACATCCGGAATTACAGCGCACTGTAGCAACGCAACGTCTCGGCGCCGGCGTCGATGCGGACGTCGCCGACGAATAGCGGCCAAGGAGGAGGATTTGGAGGAACGGGGTGGAAGCCGTGTAGAATCCCGGCCTTGGTTTGCGACTGAAGAAGAACATCGGCCGATCGATCCGTTCACACCTCCACCCTCCTCGCCTCCGTCGCAGCCCACGTCGGAGCCGGCGCAGGAAGCAACGACGCCGGAAGGAACGCCAGCTCCTCGCGGTAGAAGAAACCAGCGAAGAAGAAGGGAAATAAAAACACGCGAACGAATGGACGGAGTCTTTCTCGCGTTCGTCGAACGGAGCTCGACGAACGCGGGCTTAGAAAAATCCAGCTCGACGAAATATATATTTCGTGAAAAATCGGGCTCGACGAAATATATATTTCGTCGAACGGAGAACGACGATATATCTATATATATTCCCAGTTATATTCCTATATATTCCCGGTTATATTTCCGGTCGACGAAATCTCCTTCAATATCACGCTTGCGACGGATGCGGAGCACACTGTAGATCATACAATATCTTTATATATTATTATATTATATATTATTATAGATATTAGATATTTAAATATAATTTAAACATATTTATGCCGTATAGGTTTTATTATCACTTTAATACAATTGATATAAATTATTATAAATTAGTTGATTTTCTATACCCCGTCACGACTTGATATTCTTGGTAATTATGTGCGCAACCGCATTATACCGCTGCCTGATTTATGTCAGAATGCATTTGAGTGAAAAATGATTTTACAAATACGCATCAAAATTCAAAAGTTAAGAGGATATTGTTATCGCTAAATTTGATATAATATAAAAAACATATGCAAACATTATCGTGCAAATTATTTAGAATTTTAACTACATATATTTTCATAAATTTTAAAAATATATAAGAGGAAAAGTGAATTTTGTAAAAATAGATAGCCGATTTGGTTTTCTCTCTTTGAGGTAGTGAATTTTGACTGCTTGCACGTCAAAAACGGTGATCGAATGAGAGAGAAACAACTCTTATAAGATTGAGACGTTCAAAAAAATTTTGACCTGAAAAAAATAATGTCTAACCCACACTTATTGAACTTCCTGAATACGCTCCTGATATTAGCACACATTTGCGTGTCTATTCACGTACCATAAAATACACTCCAAACGTTATTTTCTTCTAACATTGCTATTCGCACACCTAACAAAATACAAATTATGCAATACAAAATTGTTAGCGGATCTAAAACATTCGATGGAACTAGAATGTGTGGGTATTTTATGTGCATCAGCAGCGAGAAGGACCACGATAAGCTAAAATGGTTCTCCGCGAGACAATTCGATCTACACTCGGCCGTGGAATCGAGGAGCGGAGATAGCCGTGGAAGGCAACCCTAACCCCCAACAATATCCTGATTTGCTCGTCTTCTCGGTGCTCGTCTTCTCGGTGCTCGTCGGAGAAGATGGGGAAGAAACAGCACAGCAAGGATCGGATGTTCATCACGAAGACGGAATGGGCGACGGAGTGGGGTGGCGCCAAATCCAAGGAGCTTACCACACCTTTCAAGCGCCTTCCCTTTTACTGCTGCGCGTGCGTGCTTCGCCGCAAAATCTGGAATTCAACAGTTATTTATCTGTTTTATGGCTTCATAGTTCTCATCAGTCTCTCTCGGTTATCACTATCATACAGGCTAACGTTCACTCCGTTCGAGGATCCTGTTTGCACGGATGATGGGAGCGTGTTCGATGTACTGTGAGTGCCTTCTACTTGGGGGAATTTTTTTTTAAAGTTTTTGAATTAGCTATGGTTTTCTTGTTTGTTCTGCTTCTGAGATTGATCCTAGGTCATTGGGGTATTCAACGAAGGCACATAATACCGTACATTAGGAAGTTCGGAAAGAATCCTGTCACCGGAGTATCTCTCAAGCAGGAAGATCTCATTCCTCTTACATTCCACAAAAATTCTGATGGTATTTTCAGAACCTGATTTTAATGCACTCTAGTAGTTAGTACTCTATTTCCCTTATGGTGACTTTTACCCATGGCCACAAACAAACCTAGATTGCATATTTTCTTTTAAATAATTAAAATTCACATTGAAGCACATGTTTAGTTTTGCAATTAGTGGTTGATGCATTGGTTTTGCTGTAGTTTGCTGGATGCCTTTCCTAATGAATGATTTGGTTGTGCATGAAATCACTGCCATTTAGGCTCCATTTGGCGCGGCTGTTTTGCTCCAGTGAGTTTGGACAAAAACACCACTGTCATAGAATGTATGTTTGGCATGACAACGGTTATGACCGCCGTCACAAAAGAAAACTAGTTTTGAACATTTAAGTGGATGAAGTTCCTTAGGTGAGGTCTGGCGTTCACGAATGACGGTTCATAATCACCGCTTTCACGATCGCCGCCACTGGATGATAGAGGGGGAATTTTTTAGGGTGAGGTTAACGTGTAGCTAGCAATATTTAAGTACTTGCTTTAGCATTTTAACTTACCCGGTTCCAAATAGTTGGATAAAGCTATTGAGGATTATGATGTTGTTAGTATTTTGTTGTTCTTTGTAAACATTGGCTTCCATTGAACAAAGTTTATTGTGCCTGAACGTCTAGTATTATGATGACAGTATCCTTCTGAATTATTCATTGTATGCTAGATAATGAACTTTAATGTTCAACCCAATTTTACAGCTTAAAGTGTTTTATTCTACTCAAAAGCAAAATATGTTGTTATGTTTCCTGTGATGGGTTTAATATGCAAAAAAGACCTAGATTGGAACGAGGATTATCTCTACTTTTGATAGGCTGAAAAGGTTTAAAATTTTGGTAGATTTATAAAAATATTGGATACTTCCATTGAGCCATGCTATAGTTTAACCTATAGCAGGACCTATGGATAAATTTGGAAGCTCAGGGATTTTAATGGTAAAATAATGAAGCAGGTTATGAATTAAAGCTAGAAAATTATGATCAAACAATACCTGAAATTTCTTCTCATTTGTGCTGTCTACGCTAGGTTTGCTCTTATCTAATATTAATATGCAAGGGATTTTAAACAATAAACTTGTTTTCTTATTAAATGCTTTTGATGAAAGTATGAAACAAGCACCTTTGTGCTAATCAGTATCAATTTTGCTATTATGTATGTGCAATATAAATACTCATTTTCTGTTCTCCATTCTTAATAACAGTTGACTGATTGGATTAATACTTGAGAGACCCTCTGCCTAAACTTCACAATCATATAAAAAATATGATGATGCTTTTGATTTTATTTACATGAGAGACCCTCTGCCTAAATTTAACAAACATATAAAAACTACGTTGTGTTTGATTTTATTTTTATCTCAGGAGAGTATCAGTGCCCGGTTCTTAACAAAGTCTTTACTGAATTTACTCATATGGTTGCTGTAAAAACTACTGGCAATGTGTTTTCCTATGAGGTGTGTTTTGTTAAGAGGAACATTTTTGGTTGGTGTAACCTTCAGTTAATAAATCTTGATATTTTATTTTCTCAAAAGGCAATCAAAGAATTAAACATCAAGAGCAAGAACTGGAAGGAGTTGCTAACAGATGAACCATTTACAAAAGATGACTTGATAACGATTCAGGTAAAGCTATCGGAACATTTTAATGTTAAATTTTTTAGTTACCTTTTAATAGACTGCTGCTTGTTCAACAGAATCCAAATGCACTTGACAGCAAGGCACTCATGGAATTTGATCATGTCAAAAAAGATCTGAAGCTTGATGATGATGGTGAGAATTCCTATTTTATGGAGTAAATAATGGATTTATCCTTTTTTGATAAATGCTCATCTATTGTATATTATAAAGAAAAACACGGGACGTCAACATAATCTCAGTCATTGGACATGATCCTCAATGAGACCAACAAAATAATCTCAGTCCTTCGATTTTAATCTCCCCGATCTAACGAAACGCTAGAACTAGCATAAGAATAAAAAATGTAAATGTAGCAGCCTGCACGAGGTTCCCCCCGCCGGCAGTGTGAGGCAGTAATAGTGCTTGATCGTCGCTCTAGTGATGGTCGGGAACTGTCGTGGTCGCACATTGTGCAGGGAGCCCCTGCATGGCACCTAGTAAGTTGCATATAGTAATCTTTTCTTCTATTTTTTTCAGAATTAAGGAGAATCAGAGATGATCCTGCCTATAACATAAATGTGTCTGGTGATATCAAGCAAATGTTACTAGATCTTGGAACTGAGAAGGCAAAGCAAGCTGCTTTACATGGTGGAGGCGGCAGCAAAGCACAAAAGGAAAGAGCTGCTGCTCTCACTGCCATTCTGTCTACAAGATCACGCGTCAAGGACAATGAAAAGTCGAGTTCTAAGGGTGATGATAAACCGACTCAGTCTTTTAGTATCGTCGATGCTGCCTCTGCTTCTGTTTATGGCAGAAGTGCAGCAGCAGCAAAAGCAGGATCCAGTGACAAAACTGCAGCTCGGATTGCGATGCACATAGCAGGAGAAAGGGCTCCTGTAAATGCAAAGCTAGTATGTGATCTGTCTTATTGGTGTTTAATTGACTTTCTGTATCACTAGATGTTTTTTTCTTCTCTTGTATGCTTGTTTATTTGTAGAGTTAAGATTGAATTTTACCTTTACGATAATATAAGGAATAATTTTAGAAAATAGAGGTTGTTCAAAATATATGTGAAGAACAAATAGTATTCATAAAGCCAAACCCACAGTAGTTGGGTTAAGGCTAACAATGACCTTGCTTATCTATTATTATCTTATCAAAACAATGAAAATGCATGCAGGTTAAAAGTCGTTTCACCACCGGAGCTGCTTCACGATCATTTACATCTACTGCCTATGATCCGGTAACAAAAAATGAATTTGACTACATCAAGGTTGAAAAGAATCCAAAGAAGAAGGGATATGTTCAGTTGCATACAACGCATGGTGACCTGAATGTGGAGCTTCACTGCGACATCGCTCCACGAGCTTGCGAAAATTTTATCACTCTTTGCGAACAGGGCTACTACGATGGTATTCCTTTTCATCGAAATATAAGGTATGGTCTCTTCGAGCTCTGCCTACCTTTACTCTCTTTGTTTTGCATAGACTTCTGAATACAAGTGCTCTAGAAACTTCATGATTCAAGGTGGGGACCCCACCGGTACTGGAAAAGGAGGGCAGTCTATTTGGGGTAAGCCCTTCAAGGATGAGGTCAATTCAAAACTGTTACACTCAGGAAGGGGTGTTGTCAGTATGGCGAACAGCGGGCCTCATTCCAATGGTTCCCAGTTTTTCATTCTCTACAAATCTGCAAACCATTTGAATTTCAAGCACACAGTTTTTGGTATGGTTGTTGGTGGCTTGACTACTCTAGCTGCTATGGAAAAGGTTCCTGTAGACGATGATGATCGACCTTTGGTGAGTGCACATGGTTTTTTCCTCAAGTTCTCTCTAAATGCAATTATTTTCTAGTTATAGTTGCATGGGTAAAGTATGTTTGACATTCCCTTGGAATTTATAGGAAAAACATATGGATTTCCTATTAGTTTTCAAATGGATATTTGAAACTCTAATTTTTCTACTTAATTGTCAAATGAGAATGAAGGAAGCATGGTTCGGTGCTTCACCAATGCTCTGGATGCTGAATGAAGCATGGTTATGTGCACATAAATCAAAATGGATTATTGGGTCTGCCCTCTCTGATGTCTTTGGCTTTGATTTGAGGGCATGATTCGGCAGCAAACGTGATGGTATAGGGGGACACTATTTCAGTGGTACTCTGTGAGCAGCCACTTTGTGCATTTATTGTCAAAGGTTAGGTCCTCCTCTGAGAGAAGTCACTTTGTACATAATGCCAAAGGTTAGGTCTGCTTCCAATCTTCCCCCGCCCATACACCCAATGATTGGGGACTATATGGGTTCTGTTGTTGTTGTAATTGTCAAATGAGAACAATTCAATTTTAAGCTATTTTAGTCTGAAATTTTATCTTTGCCCATGACTGCCTAAATTGTAAAACTTAATTAAACAAAATATTAAAAACATTAATTTCAAGTTGTTTTTAATTCTTTTGTGATGATTTATGGTTAAGCTGATAAAAAGAGAATATAATTAAGTTTTATAAAACTGTGGTGATTTCAGGAGTTCCAGTAATTATTTGAGAACTGTAGGGTTTCATGTGTTTTCTTATGAATTCCAAGGGTGTCAAATGCTCTTTAACCGAGTTATAGCTACTCCCTCATTGATTATCCATGATAGGCTTGTTTTCTTATGGAGATTTTGTGAATATTGCTTTACTCTGACCTCTGTATATGAATAACATAGTTGTTTGACACCTGATACTTTTTAAGGTATCAGTAAAGAATGACATTTTTCTTTCTGGACCGATCTGTCTTCAGAATGCTGCACATATATTGAAGTAATTCTCATAGAATTTCTTTTTTGAAATTTGACTTTCTAATGATGAGGGCATCAAATTTAAGATTTGCATGTTATGTCATTAGTCAGTATGCATAAATTTGACTTTCTAATGATGAGGGAAGTCATGATTACTAAAGCTTGACCACATCTGCATGGCTGTTGTGGTGTTTTGGCTTAACTATCGTTTTGAAAAATAGCATTTGTACCTCACCTATCTAAACATTATTTGCATTTTCATAATCAAGTGTACAACTACCATCACACTGAAACCGCTCTCCCAAACAGGGCCTAATAGTCTCAACATAATCTGTAGAGCAGTAGTATGATTCATTTAGTAGATGTTGAGAATAGTCTCATCACTGGTAAAGCATGTTATTGGTTTACTAGTGAGTCTGCTTGTTCAATGATCAATCCAAGGTTTTAAAATTCGGTTTCTGTTTCTGTTCGAGTGTGGATGTTCAAGTTTCCTTAGTTTTAGTTTCTTCGGTTCCTGATCCAACATCTGTTTTGGTTTTTGTACAACCCCCATATCCATCGAGAGGCCCAGCGTGAAGGGTCGCCGATGTACAACCCAGATATTCGCCGAGCACTCCCAAGTATCCGGGCGGAGAGGGGGGAGGGGGGTCTCGCCCCTCCCTCTCTCGCCCAGCAAGGAGGCGGAGAGGGGGAGGGGCAGCTCGCCGGCCGAGAGGGGGAGGGGCGGCTCGCCCCTCGCCCCCCCTCTCGCCCAGCAAGGAGGCGGAGAGGGGGAGGGGCAGCTCGCCCCCCCTCTCGCCCAGCAAGGAGGCGGAGAGGGGAAGGGGCAGTTCGCCCCCCCCTCTCGCCCAGCAAGGAGGCCGAGAGGGGGAGGGGCAGCTCGCCCCCCTCTCTCGCCCAGCAAGGAGACGGAGAGGGGGAGGGGCAGCTCGCCCCCCCCCCCCCCCCCCCTCTCGCCCAGCAAGGAGGCCGAGAGGGGGAGGGGCAGCTCGCCCCCCCCCTCTCGCCCAGCAAGGAGGCGGAGAGGGGAAGGGGCAGCTCGCCCCCCCCCCTCTTGCCCAGCAAGGAGGCCGAGAGGGGGAGGGGCAGCTCGCCCCCCTCTCTCGCCCAGCAAGGAGGCGGAGAGGGGGAGGGGCAGCTCGCCCCCCCCCCCCCCTCTCGCCCAGCAAGGAGGCCGAGAGGGGGAGGGGCAGCTCGCCCCCCCCCCCCCCCCCCCCCCCCCCCCCTCGCCCAGCAAGGAGGCGGAGAGGGGGAGGGGCAGCTCGCCCCCCCCCCCCCCCCCCCCCCCCCCCCCCTCGCCCAGCAAGGAGGCCGAGAGGGGGAGGGGCGGCTCGGCCCCCCCCCCCCCCCCCCTCGCCCAGCAAGGAGGCGGAGAGGGGGAGGGGCAGCTCGCCCCCCCCTCTCGCCCAGCAAGGAGGCGGAGAGGGGGAGGGGCAGCTCGCCCCCCCCTCTCGCCCAGCAAGGAGGCGGAGAGGGGAAGGGGCAGCTCGCCCCCCCCCCCCCCCCCCCCCCCCCCCCCCCCCCCCCCCCCCCTCTCGCCCAGCAAGGAGGCGGAGAGGGGGAGGGGCAGCTCGCCCCCCCTCTCGCCCAGCAAGGAGGAGGAGAGGGGGAGGGGCAGCTCGCCCCCCCCTCTCGCCCAGCAGGGAGGCCGAGAGGGGGAGGGGCAGCTCGCCCCCCCCCCCCCCCCCCCCCCCCCTCTCGCCCAGCAGGGAGGCCGAGAGGGGGAGGGGCGGCTCGTCCCCCCTCTCTCCCAGGGTAGGCCCCTTCTCGTCCAGTTTTGGCTATTCGCAGTCTAGTTTTGGCTATTCGCAGTCCAGTGGTCTGCGTTTAGCGCTTCAGAACAGCGGGATTTGACTATTTGCAGTCCAGATCCAAAAAACCTATAAATAGGACCAAGGGGGCACCATTTGAGGGGATCTCATTCCAAGGCCAGCTCTCTCCTCTCTCTCTCTAACAGATCTCTCCATAGGGGGGAGGAGAGGCTTCAGTGGTGCCCAAGCTTAGTAGTGGCTTGGGAGGGGAAGTTCCAAGGGGACTTCCGGGTACGTGGCGGGACCTCCCACTAAGTTCTTGGTCCGTTTCCAAGTCCAAGTGCTCTTGTCTAGAGAGTTGGCTCGAGGGAAGTAGGTGTGAGACCACCCCTTTTAGGGACCCCGAACTCCACAGAGACCAGGTCTTGTTCACAAGATCTCGGTTTCAACAGTTTTGATTACTTTCTAATTATGAAATATTTCAAAAAATATATACTTAAGAGGATTATTTAAGAAGGATCAAGTTATAACACATAAATTTGGTGGTTTATTGATGACTAATCAAGAGTTTTCGGAAGAAAAAACAACAGAAATCTTTGAGTTTTGACTGAAGCTCCTGAAGTTTGGATGAAAAACCCTTTTGGGTTTCATCCAAATCTTCGTCAAATTTCTCGAGTTTCGATTGAAATCTTGAATATTAACGAGTTTTTGATCAATTTCAACAAACAGATGCTCTTCCTATAAATAATATTTCCTTCCTCCTTATGCAGGAGGAGATAAAGATCATAAATTTCAAAATATTTGTGAATCCCTATACAGAGCCTGATGAAGATGAAGAGAAGGCAAAAGAGGAGGAGAAGGCAGCTCCCATCGATTATGACGATGACATGGTAATATTCACATAATACAGTGATTATTCATTCAGGGCGCTTGGCGGGACCAACTTCGCTTGTCGCAGATCTGGCTGAACGCCGCTGCGGTCAAACTCTGACCACGCGCACGCGAAATGCAGACGTGGGTCCCGACATCGTTGGATCTGCGCCGCGCTCACCCCGCCCCACGAAACGCCCCCTCAGTTGTGATAAAAGCATTTTACGGGATTATAACATGTTTGGTTGCTTCTCCAGCACAAAGTTGGTTCCTGGTTCAGCAATCCAGCCACAGCAGCAACTGGGAATGGAGCCATGAGTGGTGGAGTGGGGAAGTATCTTAAAGCAAAGATCTCTGCCCCTGAATCTTCAGAAAGCAACCATACAGGTCTTGATTCCTCCATCAAGAAGAGAAAAGTGGAGTCATCAACCCAAGAATACAAGAATTTTTCGAGCTGGTGACCCGGCGGATAATCAAGGGGAATCACGACGAAGAATCAAGGAATCACGACGAAGATCCCATGGATTTGGATGGATCCTCTCCAGTTACCATCCTATTTGGATAGCCTTTCTATGTCGTAAGGTTGAAACCAAGATTTTTTTTTGACTAATGGTGAATCTTTCTCCCGCTGCATAAATCAAATGTTTCATTTCATCCGGGAAAAGCCATCTCTTTCTCAACAATGTCTTTGTCATTTGATCCAATAGCGTTTCGTTAGATAGGAACAGTTTTCGCAGTTGTCTCCAGCCTAGAAACAGTTTGATATTTGTATATATTGTTTGGTTATGTTTAGTTAAAACGAAATAATTAAATACAAGCTTGAATATTTGGTCATTTATGTTTGTGAAAAGCTTGTTTGTTGAATGCGTAGCTAGATTAATATAGTAGTCTCTATTTTTTGTGTTTTTATTAATATTTAAATTTTAGTAAATATTGGAGATAATCTTTAGAATTATGTGGATGTGTTATATACAGTATATATATAAATTTAGATCTAGTAGTAATACTAATAATGATATGTTATCAAGTGTTTAATATGAGCTTGATTAAGACTACGTTTGGCATGGCGGTGGCGGTCGTGAACACGGTGGTTATTAAGTGTACTTTGCGAATACCAGACCTCACTTAAGGAACTTCATTCACTTTTATGTTCAAAATTAGTTTCTTTTTTCGGTGGCTGTCATACATTTTATGATGACAATGTTTTTGTCCAAACTCACCAGAGCAAAAGTCGGAGCCTAAAGCTTAATTATAGATTGATTAGTGTAATCAATTGAGTAAAAGCATGTAGGTTTGCCTCAAGGTGGCTTTTATTGTGGTTACAGGTAGAGCGAAGGGCTTATTATATAAAAAAATGGCGAAGATTGCATCTATTAAGGATATCCAGACAGCAATTTTATTTGAAATGCATTAGCTTCCAGAAATCGAAATCTTTCAAACAATATTTGTATAATGTCAGAGCATCTATTAAGGATAAACTAAACTTTGCGCTCATATGGTCGCTTGTAAATAGAAAATATGTTGTAGAGAAATGGAAAGGAACGAGATTTTGTTTCTGCTAGGCTCTGTTTGCGGCGGGCACCGGCTTGGCTCCATTTCGGTGGCAAAGGGAGTCAGCCCGGTGGCGAAGAGCTCAGCTCTAATTGAGAAATCTTTTTTTTCTTCTTCTCCGGTTTCAGTCATGCTCTCTTTCAAATCGGACCGGTGGCTCTTTTTTGTAATAGCCATTGGAGCACATATATGGAGCTCGAGCGCCAGCGGTGTCCCAAACATACCCTAATTTGTAAGATAGTGAAGATTTTATTTCAATTTTTAGTAAAACATTTAGGAGAGAGGCCTAGATGAAAACAAGGTTTTAATTACAAGGTGTAAGTATCCCGTTCTAATGAACCACTTGCTGTTGTATGCTTGAGACTGAATCCACAAAATCAGACCCTTTTTTTTTAAAAGATGGATTCAATCCTAGCCACTCAAATTAAATTCATGAAACAAATTGGGATAATTACCATAAATAATTGGAGAAGATTCAAACCATTGTTCAGTGCTACTTTTCACTGTACTCATTATTAATATGATTTTCATTGTTAATATAAACCAGGGGATCCCGTGCACAGTGTGAGGCAATGACAATAATTGCACCTCACTCAAGCCAGTACTATGGTTGCCGCATACTTGGGCTGTGACTATAAAAAAAATCAGGAGTTCCGATGGATCAAAGGATTGAAATCGAAAGGCTCAGATTTATTCGATGATCATATTTCAAGACCGACCAAAGTTTTCTTTCTAATATATAATAGTGATGTAACGTGATTTTAGTATTTAAATTTTAGACAAATGGCAACTAGAATTGATTAAAAAAAAACGATTAATTACCAAAACTCCCCCCCCGGAAGTTAGCATAATTACAGATTGCATCCCTCTTATTATTGAAATTACAAAAAACTCCCCTGAATGTAGTTCCCATTTCATAACATCAATGCACAAATAACTCCGAGGGGGGTATTTTTGTGCATGGATGTTATGAAATGTGAACTTCAGGGGAGGCAAATGTTATGTTTTGTAGCAATCAGTTTTTTTTTGTAATTTCAATAATAAGAGGGGCTCAATCCGTAATTTTTCAAACTTAGACGGGAGGTCCCGGCAAATGCCCCTATATATCATGAACCAGCCAAAACTATTCTTTAGCTTAGTTGTAATGTAATACAGGAATAAAGTTATAAAGCACATATAAGATAGAACTAGGGTCCATTTGGCACCGCGGTGGCAATCATGACACGGTGGTTACGAAACGTCATCCGTTTGGTGCGGTGTTTTGATCCATCGAGTTTGGACAAAAGTGTCATCGTCATGAATTATCACCCCCGAGAAAAAAGGAACTAATTTTAAACATAAAAATGGATGGAGTTTCAGCGGTGAGGTCGGGCGTTGACGAACGACGGTTCGTAACCACTGCATTTACTTACCGCCACCACCGTGCCAAACGGCCCCTAGTCTAGCTGAAACACAAAACAAGAATATTTATTTCATAAGTACTCATTTGCATAAATATAGCAATAGTTCACGACAATGAGAAAGATACATGAAACAAGACTCCTCTCATTCCACGGATTGAGCTTTATAAACAAACACGGAGAATCGTAGACCCAGTTAGCCAACTGCAGAAATTCGCTATAACTTCAAATTACCTCGAAGGTTAAATAGTCGATCCACGAGAAAAAGAGTGGATCTACATCATCAGAAGTCTAAATCTTCATTTCTTAGACTTTGAGTGCTTAACGAGCCAGTCTATGACAACATCGATGTTGGTCGCATTTTTGCACGAGATCGCAAAGCAGCAAACTTCCCTGTCCGTGATCGACTTCAGCCCCCTGCCATGGATCCCACGCTAAGCTAGAGAATAAGAACGAAATATTCGCAAATCATTACAAGAAAATCAAGATGATTACATGTATTCTGTCAAGGTTGCTTTGGACACGGCTTCTGGTTTGTCAATTTTGTTCCCGAGTATTAGCAACGGAATGCCGATGAGCGAAGGTCTGCTCAGTAGGTCGTGGAGTTCACCTCTCGAGATCGACAAATTCTCGTGATCGGCCGCATCGACAACGTATCTGCAGAATATTAAAAATGCAATTTTGAGTTTTGGTAGAAATTGGCTCCACAATTCAGAAAGATTTATTTTCAATGAGGGTAGATATAAGTAAGATGGTATTCAGCCTTATTGAATGTATGATGGTATTTGTTGGTGTGCATTTAGCACTGAATGATGTGCATTTAGCACGCTCCTCTTTTCTTGTAATTAGTCCCACATCTCCAACTAATGTATTTGGCTCCCCTCATAAGGGTATAAATATGAGAGCAATGTAAGAGAATAATTGACTTAGGCTTCGTTTGGCACAGCGGTGGCGGTCGTAAATGCATGAGTTAAACCGTCATTCGTTAACGATCACCTAAAAAACTTCACCCATTTGAACATAAAAGTGGATGAAGTTCCTTAGGTGGGTGTTAACGAATGACAGTTTAACTCCCATGTTCACGACCGCCACCACCATTCCAAACGGAGCCT
Source organism: Dactylorhiza incarnata (assembly GCA_033032865.1). Classification (NCBI taxonomy): domain Eukaryota; kingdom Viridiplantae; phylum Streptophyta; class Magnoliopsida; order Asparagales; family Orchidaceae; genus Dactylorhiza; species Dactylorhiza incarnata. The sequence continues at coordinate 487,196 of JAWHQI010000347.1, read as the reverse complement.
TAGTTTGTGAATAAAGAAACCCGATTTGTTCCATTTATACATGGTATCAAAGCAGGTTCTCAAAATCGGTCCAGAGGAATCCTGCTTCTGCCCGCAGCCTTTGCTTCTCCCGCATCCGCACCTCCTTTGCTGGTAGCGTGAGGAAACGTAGAGGGAGTTTGCAGAGGGACTGAGGGAGTGCGGCGGTAGGCGGAGTGTGCGAAAAGGGACTGTGTGTGCATGGGATTGTGATTGCCGCAGAGGTAGTACACGACAGTGCCGCGCGCGCACAGTGTGCGGCTCAACAGTCCGGTTACGGTAGGAGCGCGACAGATGACGCAGACGGAGCGCGAGCGGCAAAAGGGAGAGCGCGGCTCTTCAGAGCGGCGAGGAGGAGTGCGTCGTTCGCACAGCTGAGACGCGCGATTCGCGCATTTGAGACGCACGATTGTCGCATTTGAGACGCACGATTGTCGCATTTGAGACGCACGGTTCTCACAGCTAGAGGAGCGGAGGCGCGCGGTTCGCGCAAGGCTTGGATTTCGCAACTGTAGGAGCACCCAGCTCTCAGCTGGAGAAGCGCGCAGTGGACACGACTGGGATTTGCGCTCAGGGGAAATTTCCAGCACAGCCGAGGGCGGTGCTGAGGCTCTATTTAATTGTTGCTGTCGGAGGATGCGCGCGTTCGCGTAAGGGGGAGGCATGGCATCACAAGGAGCGCTATACGATTTGCTTGGTGGCGTGCGTGTGGAGAAGTTGCGTAGCGTGTGAGTGCGTGCTTCACAAAAAAATAGTCTGTCAAACGTGGTACACGCTTATGGAGAAATTAGTTGCCAAATGGAGGAGGCGGATCTAAAAGTGTTCTTCGAGTTCTTGCGGATGTCCAAAGGCGAGGGGGTAGCTCAGTCGCCGCCGCCTCTGGTGAAGCTGGATCTTCCCCTTGTGAAGCTAAAGCTCGATGGACCAACTATATACTTGAGTTGGTCGCGTCGGGTGAAGAGGGCACTCTCCGGAAGGAACCTAAAGGGCTATCTGACTGGCTAGAAGGGGGAGCTAGAAAAGGACTCGGATGGGTACAATGAGTGGAAGACTACGCATAGTCTATTACACACTTGGCTCCTAAATTCGATGGCCGCGTCTATTGCAATCACTATGGAAGGCATATAGACTGTAAGCAATGTTTGGGGGAAACTACAGAGGCTCTATGCAGGAATTGACAACAACATGCGCGTGTTTCAGATCGAGCGAGAGATAGAGACTGTAACCCAGGGAGATTGTTTGATTCAAGGGTATGCCGCAGATCTGGAGCGACTGTGGGCAGATTATGACTATTTCTCACTAGTTGCATGTTACAAAGATCTTGAATGCACAAAAGAGGAGCGAGATGCTCAACGAAGTACTATGCACTTTATGATGGGGTTGAACCCGACTTTTGAGCCAAAGAGTGCAATGTTGCTCACTCAGCCAAAAATTCCTACCCTGCATGAGACGATCTCAGCTATGATGCAGGAGGAGAGCCGGATTAAGCTTCAGTCCGATACGACTGCACCCGCCGGGGTGAAATCAGCCTTAGTGGTAACCAATCCTGGGCACACGGGATACAAGGGTGAGACACAACAATGTTACAATTGTGGCCAGATAGGTCATTTGCGATTGGCTTGACCCAAGCCACCAAAAGAGTGGGATGCAGGTGAATGGGCAAAGGATGCTATCGTGGTCATAGTCGTGGTGGGCGCAGAGGTGGTGGAAGAGGAGGTTACCATGCGAATGAGTGAATCTGATGATAGTCGAAGGCGAGGTAGACGGAAGTATGACTGATATAGGTTACTCAGAGGAGCAGGAGATCGTGAATGATTACTCTCAGCTGATGCAGAGAAAGCAAAAGGGTGTGATTGATGACGCACTCACTCTAGTTTCATCAAGGGGTAATATTGCCTCGTTCGCTCAATCAACCTTAGGTACGGATGAAACTTTTGCCCTCGCAGCTATATCCAATACTAGATCACCAGATTGAATAGTCGAATCGGGTGCTTCTCGACATGTCATTGGGGATGCTAGAGAATTCCTTTCGTATACACCCCTAGTAGGCCCAGAGAGCATCTAGACTGCCGATGGCACAGCTCAACCAGTGGTTGGTAAGGGTACCGTGCGATGTACCAATACTTTGACTTTGTCCAATGTTTTGCATGCTTCATCCTTTCCTGTGAATCTCCTATCCATTAGTGTCATCATATCTCAACTAAAATGTGTTGTTTTGTTTGATATTCCGAAGGTGATCTTTCAAGAGAAGGAGATCGGCAGAAGACTTGAGACTGACACATGACATAGTGGCTTGTGGTACCTGGATAAGGAAAGTATGAACTCAGCTCTTTCCACACTGGTAGAAGATGCTGCAGGAGTCGGGAGGAGCATAGAATAGTGGCTTCTTCTTTATCATCGGAGTCTGGGTCATCCCTCTTTTCATGTTTTAAGTCAGTTGTATCCCACTTTATTTGAGAAAGCTAACCGTGATAAACTTGTCTGTGACGCATACGAGTTTGAGAAACACACTAGAAACTCTTATTCCAGTCCTGATAATAAAAGTGTTGCTCCATTTGATCTAATACATTCTGATGTTTGGGGACCTTGTGTAACATCCCCAACACTACTAGACCCCCCTTTGGGGATTTTGACCCCGACAAATAGGAAAAAGGACGAGAAACGTAGATAAGGAGTTAACACCCGACAGTGAACCAATCACCGGCATTAGAAACTCGACGTGATTTCCCTTATAGTTTATAAAGGCCTAAACATTCGTCGAAATAAGTCGGAAAATATTCGACAAATAAGTCGGGAAGAATTCGTCGGAATATGTCGGGAAATATTCTGCGTGACCCTGAAAATTTCTGCGTAAGAATAGCTATTTATAATAGACATTTAAAAAGGGGTGACAATCCCACTTTTATCTGATTTCGACGCATGTGTCGAGATCTCAGAAAATATTCTTTATCGACGCTTGCGTCGAAATCCTCCCGTCATCTCTTTGCGTCAATCTTAATCGACGCTAAGTTCAATTCCGCGCCGAGTCCTCTGCGTTGAGTTCTCTGTATAAATATTAATGTTTCGATGCAGTTTTCTGTATTTTAAAAGACAGGACCTTCTAACGATTATTAGTCCCACTTCCGTACATATTTAGGAAAAGTACTCAACATGAACTTTGTAGCCTGTCCTCTTAGCTTTCTTTTGATATATTATACATAATTTTTGGGCGAGCCTAGCGTCCTAGGCAGCAGTTTTGGTGAGCCTGGTCCGAATATGTTTTGATCCTTCCAGAATGAATTTATGGCTTCGATTTTCGAAGCACCACCCGTGGGAAATGTTTTGTATGATCTGTACAGCCGTAAATCACCTCCCCAAGACCTCAATTAAGTCATGGGTTTAATGCAAACAAATTCCCAGCCGTTTCAAAGCTTCTTATTGGCTTAAATGGGCGGTGGTGGAATGTCCAAAGCCCACCTTTGAAAATGCTCTCATGACCTTGTAGATATAACCCTTCACCCTTCCTCAGAAATCTTTTCTTTTACCCGAAACTGAGAGTTGGACTGAGTGAACTCGGTGGAAACACAAGGACGGAGCACTATCAGGCTTGGAAGAGAAAACCATGGCGACACGTCGAAATGGCCGCCTCCAAGCACGGATTCAGGCATGTTCGGCGTTCCTTTCCCCTTTGTTTTAGATCTTAGATCTGTAGGTGTGATTATGCTCTGATGAGCAAGATCCAAATATGGATCTTTATTTGTTTTCTTTTAAAATCTGAAATCTCCATATATTATCCATGGAGATCCATCCTTTTTGGATTTACGTGTTGTTTTTTTTTTTGGTCTTTACAAAAGACAGAAGTTTCTGCGAGATAATACCCCAATTTTTGTTCAGATTTAGTAAAAGTGTTTAACAGTAAAGTTGTAGCTCGTTGTCTTAGCTTTCTTTCGATACGTTAAACGTAATTTTTGGACGTGCCAAGCACCCTAGGCAGTCATTTTAGCGAGGCTGGTCCAAATACGGATCCAGTCATATTATGGGAAAATTATGATGAAAGAGTCATCACCATGGCCCAAAACTTTGGGCATGGCTGAGATATATATATTCACATATTCTGTAGAAAAAAAAAATCAGAATTTTTGGACGTGCGCATGGTGATTATTATCACATGCAAGTTTGCACGTAAAAATATTAGTGGATCTAATATCGTTGGAAAACTCATGATTGAGTCAAGTAGAGATTCTACAAGTATAACCCCTGAAATTTTTGGGGCTTTTTGATGGAAATAAAGATACACATCAGTAAGGACGTTCTCAAAATAATTTGAGTTAAATTTCTTTGGAATTTCCTTTTAATTAGAAATTGTCAAATTATAAATTAGTGAAATGTTTTAGGTCAAAACATCTAGGAAAAATCCCAAACCTTGGGGAATGGAGTTTTATCATGAAATACATGATTTGGAATTTTTGTGGAATTTTTGGAATTAAAATTATCTTCTGAAATTACTTTAATGAATTTGGGTATTTTCTTATTTATGCAAATAAATCATGTTACTGATATCAGATAATTATGGAATTTACTTAGCATATTTTTATGGTGATTTTAAGCTCCGAGAATTTTATTGGAATTTTAAACAGAGCTTAGATATTTATTTAATTGGAAATTTGGATTATCTAGATTTAAAGATTAATTATTTTTATAGTGATATCTATTCGGAAAAATTCTGAAAATTAAGGGATTATCATTTTTCTGATCTAATACAGTTATGAAAATTATTTGATGAATTTATCTCAATTATAAACTGTAGATCATTCACAAAGGTTGGAATTCCTAGTTTTAAAGAATAATTAGTTTTAATGTGAAAATTGCTCTGGAAAATTCTGGAATTAGGGAGAAGGCATTTTTCTGATCATATTAAGTTGTGAAATTTATTTGGTGAATTTTAGACAGTGATGAACAGTAGTTCATTCACAAACTTTGGAATTCCTAGATTTTGAGATTTATTATGTTAACAATTCTGGAAAATTCTGAATGTTTGGAATTAGTAGTTTTCTGACCTCACCATACCCTGACAATAATTTGGTGAACATTGGATCAAGATAATCAGTAGTCACTTCACAAATGTTGGAAGATCCTAGTTTAAAAGATAATTGATTTTAAGGAGAAAATGAATTCAGGAAAAAATATAATTTGCTGGATTTATAAATAATTCACCATGCCAAATGTTAGTAAAGAGGATCACGGCATTTAGAACAGAAGTTAGAGGAGTCACTTCATAAACACACATCTAGGAGTTAAGGTAAACTACTTGATGAGTTCTACTACATCACATAAGTGGTTTAGAAGATAAACCTTAGTAAACTAAGTTTAATAGCTACAACATGAGAGTTGAGATTGGGGATAACTGGGTAGACACCAATAAGATTAAATATCTTGCGAAAGGGAGATTTGGGATTCAGCCCACCGCATCTCCTAGTACCGCTGCAAGCCCCTCACAGGGTTGACCTCGGAAAGTCCAAGATTAACCTTAAACCAAATAGGTAATAACCACCAAGGCAAGAGTAACCAAATGATTAGTATATGTAACACATAATACGACTTAGATGGATGGAGACAGGCTTGTTGTATATAGCCTGGTCTGAAGGTGAAAGTGAGCCAGGGGCTCCATAGTTGTGGAATGATGATATGAATCCTCAGAACCGAGCTTGTTCTATGATGAGGAGGATTCGATGGAATGATGGTTATGTGATAGCATGAAACCCCGGGAACTAAATATGTTCCGTGGTATGGGGATTTGATGGTCTAGGTTGAGACTTGATGTAATGTGACATGATTGCGCATGTGCATATATATATACTGTGGCGGGTCTCCAGTACGGGTCTGTTCGGCACACCGACGGCGTACGTTGACTCAGGCGAGTGGTAGTGGTAGAGTGGACCGGCTTTAGTCGGTGTTGTGGAGACTTGAACCCAGAGCCCCCTACACTTGGCCTAACAAGACTGGCAGAGACCAGCAAAGAGTACACGATAGATTCGGCCCTACTCGGGTTCAAACGAATGTGTACGGAAGGTCTAGACCTGGTAGTGTGTATACCTGTCTAGAAATGGGGTGACCCAACCCATTGCCACTGCGGCCACTGCAGTGGGACCTGAGGAGTTAGCGACTCACTCGAAAACTGGGGAACTAAAGGTCTGTGTGCACAGAGTCGTGTGTGTGAGTTGCATTTGCATGTCCATAACATCATCATTGCATAACATCATACATATACCAACCCGCATCGTATAAGTTAGTATGGGATGACTTATACGATGAGGTTCTTGCTTGCCAGATCCCTTAGCTTATGGTTTGACATCCCCCCATAAGTTAAGGTTACTTTTATGCTCTTGTGCTTACTTGTGAAGATCCCCTAACTTATATGCTTGTATGGGCACCCATATAAGTTAGGGTTACTTTATGTTGCTCCTTACCTGCTTACTTACTTACTGCACCATTTACTATATCTGTTGTTACTTAGCTTACTATTGCTGGTTCTTTTTATACTTATATATGATACAGTAGGCCCTATAACATGTGAACAACGATACATCATGACAACTTAGGATAGATCTTCCTTGTCACCTGCTTGTTTACCCTGCTTGATTGTCCTTCCTTTTCATCCTCCCGCCCGGTGCCCAGGAGACATCGGGGGAGGGGATGTCGTTTGGCTTAGTCTTTATGACTAACGGTCAGTGGACCATATCATTTTAGGAGCTCGCGGAGCCGGAGCAGCTGCAGCGCAGGCAGGGCAGGACTAGAGCTGTGGACGAGGTGGTGCAGCCCCCACTTGGAGCGACACCGGATGTGAGTAGTTTACATGTTAGCTTCCGTAGTTTTGACTTTTGAGAGATTTTGTAGTGAGGTTATGATGTACTCGGGCTTAAGCCCTTATTACTCTCCTTCATTATCCTGTGGACATGATTTTTATATTTATGTGATCAATGTGGTTATAGTTTATTTCTTTTACTACTTAAAATTGTGGTTGGCTATGGAATGAGAATTCGCCGGCAGAATTGGCGTCTTGTGGTAATAGTCAACCCAAAGGGGTTGGTGTCACCACAAGGCGGCAGTTCTGGGCATAAGACCCCCTCGCCCGTGCCCAATTACCGGGGAGGAAAGACTTTTGGAAAGGAGGGTCTTACACCTTGTCCCACAATTATTGTGAATGATTTTCGTTATTTTGTGCATTTCATTGATTGTTTCTCTAGTGTGACCTGACTTTACTTGATGAAAAATAAAAGTAATGCGTTTGCCTGCTTCAAGGATTTTCACAAAAGGGTTCAGACTCAATATGATGCAGTTGTAAAAGTGTTGAGGTCTGACAATGAGACAGAGTACACCAACAAGCATTTGGAGAGCACTTGTCCTCACATGGAATACAACATCAAATGGCTTGTCCGTACACACCAGAGCAGAACGATGTAGCAGAACGGAAGAACAACCACCTTTTGGAAGTGACTCAGAGCATGATGATATCGATGAAGGTGTCAAAATACTTGTGGAGGCAAGCTGTCCTCACAACAACGTATTTGACCAATCAAATTCCCTCACGAGTATTGGAATGGAAGTCCCCGATTGAGATACTACGGAGGAAGAATGAAGATATTCTTCCCCTCAAGACCTTTGGTTGCGTGTGCTTCGTACAGGACTGGAGACCAAATGTGGGAAAGTTGGATTCAAAGGCTCTGAAGTGTGTTTTTGTTGGGTATTCGACTACTTAAAAGGGTATATGTCGGAGCCTGGTAGAGAGAAAATTACTCATTAGTATGAATGTCACATTTAGAGAGTTTGAGCCATATTATTCCTCTAAGGTTGACTCGCCTCTTGGGAACCCGCTCGTTACGAACGGTATGAGGCGAGAAGGGGAAGATAACAGTAGTAGTGAGAGGCGGATATTGAGTATCCCTTGCCCTCCTGTACAAAAGGGTGTGGAGTTGGTTGTTGCGCCAGTACATGAGGAGAATAAATCTGTCACTGATGAACATCAGGTTCAGGGGGAGCTGAGAGTGTATACACGAAGAGGCCAGCAGAATGAAGCTACAATGCCTACAGTGTCACTTGTGTCGAGTCCCTAGTCTTCTGCTACTTTGACTCCTGAGACACCTACTTCATCCACTTCAACCTCCGAATCCACATGTGTTATAATTTCTCCCCTTCCTACTTCCTCTCCCATACCGGTAAGGAGGAGTTCCCTCAGGAATGCAGGAGTCTCACGTGATCGGTATGACTTTCCCCATGATATTGCCCAGTTTGTCTCTAACTCTCAAATATCACCTATACATGGATCATTCATTGCATCTTTGGACAATGTCTCTATTCCTTAGTGTTGACAGGTTGCTAAGGAAGATCCACAGTGGAAAGTTGCAATGCTAGAAGAACTCGGGGCATTAGAAACAAATAACACCTGGAATCTTGTATCTCTACCACATGGAAAAAGGGTAGTTGGGTGCATGTGGGTTTTTACGGTGAAACAGAACCCAGAAGGTCAGGTTGAGCGCTACAAGGCCCGATTGGTTGCAAAGGGGTATAGTCAGACTTATGACATCAACTACGATAAGACCTTTGCACCCGTCACAAAGGTGAGCACAATGCGGACACTGATATCTTTGACGACAAATAGGGGATGAAAACTACACCAGCTGGACATGAAGAATGTCTTTCTTCACGGGGACTTGTTGAAAAAAGTTTACATGGAGGTACCACAGGCTTTGACACGTGACAAACAACAGGGAAGATGTGTAGACTCAAGAAGTCACTTTATGGACTGAGACAGTCTCCTCGAACCTGGTTTGACAGGTTTAGGAGGGTCATGGTAGCTATGAGATATCAACAGATCAATGCAGACCATACAGTGTTCTTTCGACAATGTGAAGCTCACATTACAATACTTGTTCTGTATGTGGATGGCATGATCATCACAGACGATGATGAGGGTGAAATTACTCAGCGGAAGAAGAGATTGGGAAAGGAATTTGAGGTGAAAGACTTGAGACAACTAAGATATTTTCTTGGAATTGAGGTAGCCCGCAGTGCAGAAGGGATTGTTCTATCCCAACGGAAATATGTGTTGGATATGCTCAAAGAGACGAGTATGCTAGGGTGCAAGCCTACAATTTCTCCTATTGATCAGAAGTCCAAGCTTGGTGTTGAGGCAGGAGAGTCAACTGATAAAGAAAGGTACCAGAGGTTGGTAAACCGTCTGATCTATCTGGGTCACACCCGCTCCGACATATCATTTACTGTAAGAGTGGTGGCCCGTTATATGCATGATCCTAGGGAGGGTCATATGGATGTCATATATCAGATTCTCAGGTACTTAAAGAGTGCACAAGGAAATGGACTGATCTTCAGAAGGAATGAACATTCAAACATCGAAGACTATTGTAACTCTGACTGGGCTAGTTGCGTTGATGACAGGAGGTCCACGTCAGGATACTGCATGTTTGTATGAGGCAATCTAGTCTCCTGGAGGAGCAAGAAGCAGACAGTAGTTGCAAGGTCTACAGCCGAAGCGGAGTACAGAGCCATGACGTTAGGTGTGAGAGAGTTGTTGTGGTTGAAAGCGTGTTAATGGAACTCAAGATAGACCAAAGAGAGCAAATGACATTATGGTGTGACAACAAGTCAGTCATCAACATTGCAAATAACCCTGTCCACTATGACCGAACGAAGCATATAAAGATCGACAGATTCTTTATCAAGGAGAAGCTGGATAGAGGGGGTGCTGAAACTGAGATATTTTGATACGAAGGAGCAAGTGGCTGTTTCTCTAACTAAAAGACTAAACTCATTTGATTTATCCAGGTTGTGTGACAAAATGAGCTTAGTGGATATCTTTCGCCCTCCCTGAGGGGGAGTGTTGGTGTGCATTTAGCACTGAATGGTGTGCATTTAACGCGCTTCTCCTTTTCTTGTAATTAGTCCTACATCTCCAAATGATGTAATTGGCTCCCCTCATAAGGGTATAAATATGGGAGCAATGTAAGAGAATAATTGACTTAGTATGTGAATAAAGGAACCTACAGTATTCATAAACTACAAGATGCTCCAGACCGTCCCTTAATAAAATACTTGATACCAAAATCACAGGCGACTGTACAACCCTCATTCTCCGAGGGTAGGCCCATTCAAAGCCACGTAGGCTGAAGTCAAGGTCAAAAGGTCAGCACAGAAGCCGGTAGTCCAAGACACAAGACAACTCAGCCAGCAGGAGCAAGAGGCGAGTATGGCGAGCAAGGGGCGAGTATGGCGAGCAAGGGGCGAGCAGAGGCGAGCTTGGGCGAGTATCTCGCGAGTATGGGCGAGTATCTCGCGAGTTTGGGCGAGTAGCCCTTGTAACTCGCAAGCAGAGGCAGTATCCTCGCATGTCCCCCCTCTAGGATTTCTCTATAAATAGACCCCCAGGGGTACTAGAAAAGGCAGACTTTTTGGAAGTGGTCGAGGTCCTCCCAAGCTGGATACTCGCCAAATCCATGCCCGTCTAGTACCTCGCCCAACTTTTGGTTGCGGAGGGGAAGTTTCTCCCAAACTTCCGGGTATGTGGTGGGACCTCCCTGCTAGAGCACCTGGGGTGTGCTTATAGTCATTTTCTCTCTCCTATTTTAGCTATCCGAGCCGTGGAGTTGGACCGCAGGATCAGTAACCTCGGGTTGCATTGATCTGAATTTTGGAGCCGGGATTTTCCTGACTTCAACAGCGACGGTCTCAAGTGCTCCAGACCGTCCCTTAGGCTTCATTTGGTTCGGCGGTGGCGGATGCAACCGGCGGGTCCAAACGGAGCATTGGAACCGGAGGGGGGGAGGCGGGGTTGGAAACGCTCCATTTAAACTCCGTTTCCTCTATCCGGCGGGTGCAAACGGAGCAAACGCCATCGGCGCCCGTTTGTTTACCCTCCATCCGGCGGCGTTTGCTCCAAATGGAGGAGGCGAAACGCCCAACCAAACAAAGCCTTAATAAAATACTTGACAACCCAAGGAAATAATCCAAGGCTACCAAGGTAAGCTTCTCCTCCCATCACTTAAAACTTCCTCTTTTCCTATTGAATTTCATCTAAAACAAATTATGGTCCGTTTGGCATGGCGGTGACGGTCGTAAGAGCCGCGATTACAAGCCGTCGTTCATGAACGTCCAACCTCACCTAAGGAACATCATCCATTTTTATGTTCACACACATTTCATGATGGTGGTGTTTTTCTCCCAACTCAGCGAAGTAAAAATGCACTGCCACACAGATGACCGTTCGTAACTACCGCGTTCACGACCGCCATTGCCGTGCCAAACGGACCCTTAATCATCATGCAAAATATTAGAAGAAACAAGAAGATTGGATGTGAAGGTAATGTTTATGACATCAAGAAAGAGATTTAGATCCCAACATAACACCAATACGAACCATAGTCTATAGCAATAAGAATGATATAAGATAAATTTCGAAGGGAGAACAACATACACAATAGCGGAGACTGCACGACAATATCGCTCCCACATGCTGCGAAATCTTGGCTGGCCGCCGAGATCCCACAACTTTATGGTGACATTTCCCTTTGTAACCTTCCTCATATTGAACCCAACCTGAGATATCAGAGAGCCCAGTTCAGGTCCATAGTATATGAAATTGATTATTGAACGGGAAGAAGATTTCTATATAAATCTCGTCATCCAGATCAAAGCCAACTCACTGTAGGAATCATGTCTTCACTGTATCCACCAGTCTGCACAGGAGAAATGCATCAGATTGTCCCAAACATTATAGACCAGAAAACGTTGCGCTATAAATGAATGAAAAATTCTGGAAAATTCAAAGATGCAGACCGCGATAACATTAACAAGTGATGTTTTCCCAGCATTCTGGAGCCCGATTAGCGACAACTCCATCTCTTGCTTGAAGAAGAGGCTGCAGGCAGAAGAACAGGTAGAATAGGTGCCGCCATAAGCACACGAAAAGTCAATTAAAGAAAAAAAAAACAAAAACTAATAAAAAATGCAGAATTTCCCACAGTTTAGAGCAGATGGAGGAGGAAACAAAACTTTTCCAAAATGCTAATCTTTTTTCCTTTTGGCACAACAAGGTTGCACAAGATGTTAGTTATACTCCTTTAATCTTAACTAATCTGAAGATTCTCATTGTTTGTCATCAAGCACTTTAGAAGATCGCGCCCTCGCATCAGAAGCCGATGTGCGGAGATTTATGTGGTTATCTACAAAACTCATCTTACTCTAGGGTTTGGGGATTGGATAAAAAGGTGAATTTCTCTTCACCTTGTAATCGTCTTTGTTCTTCCATGTAGTGAGACGACATTGTTGCTACCCATGAACGCAACCCATCTTGAGGTGAATCACGTAAATCTTATATTTTTGGCGATTGTTCACCTCTTGTTTTTGGTTGATTTCCTAACACTCAGTCCACCAATATATACCCTAGTTTCCTCTCATTATTGCATCTCGCTTGCTCTTGGATTGATCATTTCCCCTCTTCTCATTTGAATGCGTATTAAAAAACAATTAAATGACAATAAAATTCAAACCGATCAATCTAGATCCATTCAACACCGCATAAAAAAAAACCTAGTTTTATTTATTGAACCCTATAATCCTTCTGCTCTCCGCAACAAATAGCTAGCCTTAAATCGCCCACTCAGAAGCATTAAAAATATATCAGCAAGAATGTCCCACGAAACGAAGCCCAATCGTCAAAACAACTCGCAGATGCAAGAAAAAAATACTGAATGTGTACATTTCCCTTACCTCCGCAGCCAATTCAGGAAAGATTCCCACAATCCCATGGCGCGGGAAGAAATTGAAAGAGATGAAGGCGGCTAGGGTTACAAAATGAGGCGGCAAGGAAACCGGAGATCTCCGCCGGAGCCGGGAAAGAATCTAGGGATCTTCTAAGCGACGATCGAGAATCGTCTCCGCTCGGAGTCGCAGAGCGGCAAAATTTATTATATAAACTTAAAAAATCAAAATGATGTGTTATTACTTATTAGTACTTATTACCAAAAATATCTGAATTAATTAAATATATAACTAGAATTAATGTTATACGATTGTGTTACGTGTGGATGTGTGATTGATGTAAAGCCTAGCCAATGGAATCCGGCCGGACAACAATTGGGTGATTCAGAATTTTTCATTTTATTATATATAATAATATTTTAAAAGGAATTTCATTGTGTAATAAGATATTAGTGGTCGGAAAGCTAGTAGAAATAATTAAATTATTTTATATTCTCCTGTTCGCAGGCCGGCAAAACCATCCTAGTTTCACCGAATTCTCATGGCCACATTCTTGGATATTAAAACATTTGGACGGCAATCATTTTATTGCTCAATATGAACAATGAATGCGACATATTCACTTAGAATTTGATATAATAATTGAGTCATTTTAAGGATAAAATTAGGATATAATTGGGCAGGGAGCTATAGGCTCCGTTTGGGGGACTTATTTTCACCGGTCAAGCGGTTATGACCGCATGAACCGGACCTTAATTCATGCGGTCGTAACCGCTTGACCGGACCGTAATTCATGCGGTCGTAACCGCTTTGTTGAAACCAGTAACCCGGTTTCGACGTTCGCAAGGGGGATGCAACTAACACTTACTTGACCTGAGCGAGACCCTTGACCAGTCACTAAGAACCAAAGAACCTTGCCCTTAAAGAACACCTAAGTCCACGAACGGACCCCTTAAGCTGCAGCGTGGAGGTCCCACCACATACCCGGAAGATCTTAGAGCGCTTCCCCTCCAAAGCCAATGCTGAGCCTGGGCACCCTGGAGAGCACTAAGAACCACCTCACCGTCAACCTTTGATGACAAGGGGAGGGGGGGGGGGGGGGGTGCTTGCTCACAAGACCACGCGAGGGAGGGGGTAGGAACCAACCCTTCCCAAGGTGCCCATGGGAGTCTATTTATAGACTTTCCCAAAAATGGACTGCGAATAGCCGAGATCCTGCTATCCGCAGTCCAACCATGACCACGAACGATCAACGCATGAGGGGGAGCAAGTGGGACTCGAGATGCCCACTTCCCCCCTCACGGGAGGCCATGCCGGTCTCCCCCCAATGTACCGGGCGAGTGGGGGAATCCCTCCCACTCGCCCAAAGGGGGGTGGCGAGTGGGAGGGCCCCTCCCACTCGCCCCCAAGGTGGCCGGCGAGTGGGAGGGCTCCTCCCACTCGCCCGACGAGTGGGAGTGTCCCTCCCACTCGCCCGGCGAGTGGGAGGGTCCCTCCCACTCGCCCGGGCGAGTGGGAGGGTCTCTCCCACTTGCCTAAGGGTGATTGGCGAGTGGGAGGCCCTTCCCACTCGCCCGAAGAGAGTCGGGGGAGCGGGTGCTCCCCCAGCCTTCCCCGCGGCCTCTCTTTGCCTTGGTCGGTTTCGACCGCCCCATGTGGTCGTTTTGTCCGTCCTGACCACCCTTGCTATCTTGGCTTCATCCGGGTCGGGTCGCACCGACTCGGGAAATATGAGGGTTGTACACAATCCCCGCTCTTTGCGAGCTTGCCCCAAGCTCGGAAAGAAAGTCCAACCCACCTATTTGACGAGTAGGTGGGACCTTAGGGGAATCCACGAAAGGATCCGTCATCGGGGAACCTCTGCCAAGCTTTTCAGCTGAAATTACTTTGAGACGAAGGGAAAACCCTTCTCCTATACACACCCCTCCTTTGAGCCGAGCTTAACTGGAGGTGGAGAGCACTCGACACCTTAGGTCGAGCTAAACCCGACCGAAGGTAGAGGGAAACTCAACACCTCTAGTCGAGCTAAACTCGACCCGAGGTGGGGAACGAACCTTTCTCCACTAAACACCCCTCCGGCGAGTCGAGCTCAACAGGAGGTGGAGAAAGACCAACACCTGAGGTCGGACTAAGCTCGACCGAAAGTGGAGGGAAACTCAACACCTCTAGTCGAGCTGAACTCGACCCGAGGTGGGGAACGAACCTTTCTCCACTAAACACCCCTCCAGCGAGTTGAGCTCAACAGGAGGTGGAGAAAGATCAACACCTGAGGTCGGACTAAGCTCGACCGAAAGTGGAGGGAAACTCAACACCTCTAGTCGAGCTGAACTCGGCCTAAGGTGGAGAACGAACCTTTCTCCACTAAACACCCCTCCGGCGAGCCGAGCTCAACAGGGGGTGGAGAAAGCTCAACACCTGAGGTCGGACTAAGCTCAACCGAAGGTGGAGGGAAACTCGGCACCTCTAGTCGAGTTGAACTCGACCCGAGGTGGGGAACGAACCTTTCTCCACTAAACACCCCTCCGGCGAGCCGAGCTCAACAAGAGGTGGAGAAAGCTCAACACCTGAGGTCGGACTAAGCTCGACCGAAGGTGGAGGGAGACTCGACACCTCTAGTCGAGCTGAACTCGACCTGAGGTGGGGAACGAACCTTTCTCCACTAAACACCCCTCCGGTGAGCCGAGCTCAACAGGAGGTGGAGAAAGCTCAACACCTGAGGTCGGACTAAGCTCGACCGAAAGTGGAGGGAAACTCAACACCTCTAGTCGAGCTGAACTCGGCCTGAGGTGGAAGGTGGGAAGTCCACACCTACCAGGGAGCCGAGCTCACCTGGAAGGGGAGGGGACTCCACACCTAACAGGGAGCCGAGCTCACCTGGAGGGGGAGGAAACTCCACACCTACCAGGGAGCCGAGCTCACCTGGAGGGGGAGGAAACTCCACACCTACCAGGGAGCCGAGCTTACCTGGAGGGGGAGGGAACTCCACACCTACCAGGGAGCCGAGCTCACCTGGAGGGGGAGGAAACTCCACACCTACCAGGGAGCCGAGCTCACCTGGAAGGGGAGGGGACTCCACACCTACCAGGGAGCCGAGCTCACCTGGAGGGGGAGGAAACTCCACACCTACCAGGGAGCCGAGCTCACCTGGAGGGGGAGGAAACTCCACACCTACCACGGAGCCGAGCTCACTTGGAGGGGGAGGGAACTCCACACCTACCAGGGAGCCGAGCTCACCTGGACGGGGAGGAAACTCCACACCTACCAGGGAGCCGAGCTTACCTGGAGGGGGAGGGAACTCCACACCTACCAGGGAGCCGAGCTCACCTGGAGGGGGAGGAAACTCCACACCTACCAGGGAGCCGAGCTCACCTGGAGGGGGTGGAAACTCCACACCTACCAGGGAGCCGAGCTCACCTGGAGGGGGAGGAAACTCCACACCTACCAGGGAGCCGAGCTCACCTGGAGGGGGAGGAAACTCCACACCTACCAGGGAGCCGAGCTCACCTGGAGGGGGAGGGAACTCCACACCTACCAGGGAGCCGAGCTCACCTGGAGGGGGAGGAAACTCCACACCTACCAGGGAGCCGAGCTTACCTGGAGGGGGAGGGAACTCCACACCTACCAGGGAGCCGAGCTCACCTGGAGGGGGAGGAAACTCCACACCTACCAGGGAGCTGAGCTCACCTGGAGGGGGAGGAAACTCCACACCTACCAGGGAGCCGAGCTCACCTGGAGGGGGAGGGGACTCCACACCTACCAGGGAGCCGAGCTCACCTTGAGGGGGAGGAAACTCCACACCTACCAGGGAGGCGAGCTCACCTGGAGGGGGAGGAAACTCCACACCTACCAGGGAGCCGAGCTCACCTGGAGGGGGAGGAAACTCCACACCTACCAGGGAGCCGAGCTCACCTGGAGGGGAGGGAACTCCACACCTACCAGGGAGTCGAGCTCACCTGGAAGGGGAGGGGACTCCACACCTACCAGGGAGCCGAGCTCACCTGGAGGGGGAGGAAACTCCACACCTACCAGGGAGCCGAGCTCACCTGGAGGGGGGAGAGAACTCCACACCTACCAGGGAGTCGAACTCACCTGGAGGGGGAGGAAACTCCACACCTACCAGGGAGCCGAGCTCACCTGGAGGGGGAGGAAACTTCACACCTACCAGGGAGCCGAGCTCACCTGGAGGGGGAGGAAACTCCACACCTACCAGGGAGCCGAGCTCACCTGGAGGGGGAGGGAACTCCACACCTACCAGGGAGCCGAGCTCACCTGGAGGGGGAGGAAACTCCACACCTACCAGGGAGCCGAGCTCACCTGGAGGGGGAGGAAACTCCACACCTACCAGGGAGTCGAGCTCACCTGGAGGGGGAGGAAACTCCACACCTACCAGGGAGTCGAGCTCACCTGGAGGGGGAGGGAAATCAACACTTTCTCGAACTACCGGGGGCGGAGGACCAGTTCACATCCCAGGTGCTTACTGTTGGGTATTGTAGCCACAATTACCTTGATTTGAAGAAGTGTTCCTTTGAACTAAGTTGAATTGAGTTGTATTTGATGTTGTTCTCTAGTTATGTGTTTGCAGGTTCTAAATTGCTAAGTGCACACCAAAGTCAGGTTGCAATGGATCACCAAACACAGTTCTAGACAATGTAATCCCTCATTGTATAGAACAAAGTGTTGGTCCATGTGTAATCTCTCTTTTGGAGTACACTTCATATACTCATAACTGAAGGTTTTCAAGGTTGAGGAGTGAAGTAGGCTTTCAGAAGAAAAGGAAATTTCTGCCAAGTCCATTCGTCGAGATGACTCGGGTCATTCCGACGAATCCCGACGAATGCTGACAGAGGTTTTTTTTGGCTGAGTTGTGAAGAAATTTCTGAAGCCAAGTCCATTCGTCGAGATGACTCGGGTCATTCCGACGAATCCCGACGAATGCTGACAGAGGTCTTTTTGGCTGAGTTGTGAAGAATTTTCTGAAGCCAAGTCCATTCGTCGAGATGACTCGGGTCATTCCGACGAATCCCGACGAATGCTGACAGAGATCAATTTTGTCTAGGTTCTCAAGAAAACTCTGCAGCTAAGTCAATTCGTCGGATGCTCTCGTGTTCTCCCGACGAATCCCGACGAATGACGGGCAGACGGATTTCATTTCCTCGTTTCGTTTTTGAAATTTAGGGTTAGCCGACATGTACTGTACACGTGGCAATCCCTCCTTGTTTGTCGCCCTTCTCGTTGCTCTCGTTTATAGCCGTTGGAATGGATAGGCTATATATAGCTAAGGGTTAATTCCGTTTAACGATGAATCGTGAATCCAAGAGGAAAGACGTTGCTCTCTTCGTCCATCGGCCGACCTTTATCGCAAATCAACTGCTCCTTGCCGACAAAGCTTTTCACGATCCCTCTTGAAGAAAGGAGAATACTAGATCTCTGATTTTAGATCTGTCAAGTTCCTTTCAGATCTAGTTTTCTCCTAAGTGCTAAGTTCAAGGTTTTTCAAAGTAAGATCTATTCTTCCTCTTTTAGATCCAGATTTCAGATTTCTATTTTCAAGGAAGAAGAAGATCTTTTGTTTTAGATCTGAAGAAAAGGACTCCTCCAAGAGTTCCTAAGTAGATTGTTTCTCAATCAAAGATTTTGTAAGATTTCTTTACAATATTCTTGTAGGAAGCTTGCTTCCGAGTTGTAGGAGTTATACTCCGAGTTGTAGGAGCGTTGTCTCCGAGTTTGTAGGAAGTTTTCCTTCCGAGTTTGTAGGAGAGTTTGTTCTCCGAGCTTGTAGGAGTTGTATACTCCGAGTAGTAGGATTTGTTTGATCCGAGTTCAGTGAAGTAGCCTAGTCTAGCCGGTCATGCTAGATAGGTGAGGTGGAAAGTGGACTACCCAAGATCGGGGAACCACTATAATTCTCTGTGTTGTGCTGTGCTCTTTTGGATTCTGTGTGCTTTTATTTCTAAGTTTTTTATTCCGCGAAAAGACATAGAATCAACCTATTCACCCCCCTCTAGGTGATTTAGGTCGCAACTAGATACTTTCAATTGGTATCAGAGGGAGGTTGTTCGCTATAAGGTTAACACCTTGAACAAGATCTTTAAATCTAGTTGCAAGAGCAAGTTTGTCTGAAATGGAAAAATCCAAGGATTCTCTCAAGATGCTCGTCTGTTCTAAGGAGAACTTCCCTATGTGGAAGGAAAGAATGAAGTTCTACATGGAAGCCACCGACCCAAGAATTTTTCAGATAGTAGAGGAAGGTCCCCATGTTCCTATGAAGCCATCATCTATAAATTCAGCTATTATGATTCCCAAGAAAATGTTGGAGCTAGACAAAGATGAGATTGCCCTCGTCATCTTGGACAAGAAGGCAAAGAACATTATTGCTGGTGCAGTGGACGATTCAATGCTACAAAATCTTATACACTGCAAGTCTGCCAAGGAAATGTGGGACTCCATAGTTGTTCTTATGGAAGGAACCGAAGAAGTAAGGGATGATCGAAGATCATTGCTGAATCAAGAATATGAAGCATTCAAGCAAGATCCAAGAGACTCCATTTCTGATACTTATGAGAAGTTCTTTAAGATCGTCAATGGTCTTAAGAACTATGATCGGGAATTCACCGTTGGAGAACTAAATGACAAGTTCTTGAGATCCCTAACGAAAGAATGGGATACCAAGGCTATTGCTATCCGGGAATTCGGAAAGTTGGCTACGATGGAGCCACAAATTCTGTTTGGCAAGCTCTTATCACATGAGCTCAAGCTGAGTATTAGAAAAGCTGAAGAAGAGGGATGCTCCACCTCTGGAAGAGAGAAGACCGTGGCACTGAAGGCCAAAGAATCAAGAAGACATAAGGCCTCGTCTTCTGTCAGAAGAAAATCCTCAGATGAAGATGATGAATCAGATGCTTGCCCCTCAAGCTCTGATATGTCTGATGGAGAGTTCTCTTCTCTCTCCAAGCAATTCAAGAGATTGCTCAGAAAAAGAAGCCAGAGGAAAAGTCAATCCTCATCAGATCATAGAAGATCAAGGGGTGATGATGAACATCACAAGAAGGAACACAACAACGACAGGTATAAATCTAAACCAAATAAATATATTTCGACTGATATTATTTGTTTTTGTTGTAATAAGCCAGGACATTTAAGCACGGAATGTCCATACAAGAAGAAATCCTTCAAGAATAAGAGGAAAGAAGAAAAGAGCTTCTTGGCAAAGGAGTCCAAGACTCTTAGTGACAGTGACTCAGGGAAGTCAAGCTCAGATGAAGAAGCCTATTTTGGGCTTATGGCACATTCAGATGAGGAAGGAAGTGTCTCCTCATACAAAGGGAAGGTAAACTCGCACACTCCTCTTTCTGCATCTGAAACTGATTCCGTTGAAAATGAAGGCTATTCTTCAGAGGAAGACTTAGATCTAATGGTTCAGTATAAAGCTATGTTGGAGGGATTTGACAAATGCCGCAAGGTAGTCAAATCTCAAGCACATGAGATTGCATCTCTCAAGATGGTGGAATCAGCTTTGAGGGAGGAAATTAAACAATTGACTCCTCTCAAAGATGAAATCCAACCCTTGAAAGATGAAATTAAAAGCTCCGCTGAATTATTAAATCTTAAGGAGAAGTTTATCAATGATTTAGAAGAAAAGTTAGTGGTGGAAAGGAAGATAGTTGAAAGCTTCTCCAAACCAAAAACTATCCTTCCAATCATTGAAAGATTTTCTGCTCCTGCGAAGGTTAGTGGTCTTGGTCATAAGGCCGAAAGTAGTAAGGCTGCTAAGAAAAGAGTTGTTAAAGGTAAGGGCAAGGTTGACCAAAATCAAACCCGTCCCCGATGCTTCGAAACAACTGCTTTCAAGGGACCTTATGAAAAAGTAATCCCCAAGGATTATGGTTCATTTGTACATGGATCAGTTATTAAGAAAGCACCAAAGATTAAATCAATTGTTGCTAAATCTCATGAAGAGAAGAAGGAGTCATGTGTGTGTTGCAACCACGAGACTTCTACTTCTAAGAATATTGCTCCTGCTAAACTCCCCGTTCAAAAGTTATAACAGGAAAACAAGAGAAGATACAATCGATTTGATTGTTGGTGTTGTGGCAAGATTGGTCACTTCGCCATAGATTGTTGGTTTAACCCCAGAAATGTCAAGACTCCACGGGTTAACAATGTAAGAATGACCCCTTGCAATGTTAACACTCCGAGTGGTGTTAATCTAACCAGAAACCTAGGACCCAAATCCTTTTGGGTTCCTAAGGGAAATTAATCTGTGATTGCAGGTATGTCCAAAGGCCAACCAAAACTCTAATCAGGCACTTGGACAAGTGGATGTTCATGGTACATGACCAGAACATAGAAGAAATATAGTAAGGTTGTTGAAAAGCTTAGGAAATCAGTCCAGGCACTGAATTTCTAAGGGGGAGATAAGTCTAAGGGGGAGAAAAGATTGAGGGGGAGCTTTGAGCTCTCATGCTTTTTCTTCCCTATCTGAAGTAGTCAGAAAGGGGGAGAGAAGTTGTATTTGCAAGAGAATTTGAAGTTGGGAGGAATTGGCAAAGTTAGATTTGGCAAAGTTGAAAGAGAAAGTTGAAAGGGAGAGAAAGTTGAAAAAGTTAAGTTTTTAACTCTCCTTATCTATTTGATATATATTTATTTAAGTGCAATTCAACTCAGTACATAGGTTCTGACTTCTTCAAATAGGGGGAGATTGTTGGGTATTGTAGCCACAATTACCTTGATTTGAAGAAGTGTTCCTTTGAACTAAGTTGAATTGAGTTGTATTTGATGTTGTTCTCTAGTTATGTGTTTGCAGGTTCTAAATTGCTAAGTGCACACCAAAGTCAGGTTGCAATGGATCACCAAACACAGTTCTAGACAATGTAATCCCTCATTGTATAGAACAAAGTGTTGGTCCATGTGTAATCTCTCTTTTGGAGTACACTTCATATACTCATAACTGAAGGTTTTCAAGGTTGAGGAGTGAAGTAGGCTTTCAGAAGAAAAGGAAATTTCTGCCAAGTCCATTCGTCGAGATGACTCGGGTCATTCCGACGAATCCCGACGAATGCTGACAGAGGTTTTTTTGGCTGAGTTGTGAAGAAATTTCTGAAGCCAAGTCCATTCGTCGAGATGACTCGGGTCATTCCGACGAATCCCGACGAATGCTGACAGAGGTCTTTTTGGCTGAGTTGTGAAGAATTTTCTGAAGCCAAGTCCATTCGTCGAGATGACTCGGGTCATTCCGACGAATCCCGACGAATGCTGACAGAGATCAATTTTGTCTAGGTTCTCAAGAAAACTCTGCAGCTAAGTCAATTCGTCGGATGCTCTCGTGTTCTCCCGACGAATCCCGACGAATGACGGGCAGACAGATTTCATTTCCTCGTTTCGTTTTTGAAATTTAGGGTTAGCCGACATGTACTGTACACGTGGCAATCCCTCCTTGTTTGTCGCCCTTCTCGTTGCTCTCGTTTATAGCCGTTGGAATGGATAGGCTATATATAGCTAAGGGTTAATTCCGTTTAACGATGAATCGTGAATCCAAGAGGAAAGACGTTGCTCTCTTCGTCCATCGGCCGACCTTTATCGCAAATCAACTGCTCCTTGCCGACAAAGCTTTTCACGATCCCTCTTGAAGAAAGGAGAATACTAGATCTCTGATTTTAGATCTGTCAAGTTCCTTTCAGATCTAGTTTTCTCCTAAGTGCTAAGTTCAAGGTTTTTCAAAGTAAGATCTATTCTTCCTCTTTTAGATCCAGATTTCAGATTTCTATTTTCAAGGAAGAAGAAGATCTTTTGTTTTAGATCTGAAGAAAAGGACTCCTCCAAGAGTTCCTAAGTAGATTGTTTCTCAATCAAAGATTTTGTAAGATTTCTTTACAATATTCTTGTAGGAAGCTTGCTTCCGAGTTGTAGGAGTTATACTCCGAGTTGTAGGAGCGTTGTCTCCGAGTTTGTAGGAAGTTTTCCTTCAGAGTTTGTAGGAGAGTTTGTTCTCCGAGCTTGTAGGAGTTGTATACTCCGAGTAGTAGGATTTGTTTGATCCGAGTTCAGTGAAGTAGCCTAGTCTAGCCGGTCATGCTAGATAGGTGAGGTGGAAAGTGGACTACCCAAGATCGGGGAACCACTATAATTCTCTGTGTTGTGCTGTGCTCTTTTGGATTCTGTGTGCTTTTATTTCTAAGTTTTTTATTCCGCGAAAAGACATAGAATCAACCTATTCACCCCCCTCTAGGTGATTTAGGTCGCAACTAGATACTTTCACTTACCTTCACTGAGGGGCGGAGGGATTCAACCATCTTACCAAACCGATCGTCCTCTTGAAATTTTACCCGCCGCGAGTCAACCTGATGAACCTCCCATTTGTCGGCATGACTGAGCCTGGAGAATGGTCTATAGTCAGGGATCTTACCGATTGGAGGCGGAAGTACCCGTCCGCGTCCTAGGTGCTTACCTTCACCTGGAGGCAGAGGAACTCAACGCCTTCCCAACCTGACTGGAGGTGGAAGTACCCATCCACGTCCTAGGGGCTTAGCTCACCTGGATGCAGAGGAACTCAACGCCTTCCCAATTCAATTGGAGGCGGAAGTACCCATCCACGTCCTAGGGGCCCAACTTACCTGGAGGTAGAGGAACTCAACGCCTTCCCAGTCCGACTGGAGGTGGAAGTACCCATCCACGTCCTAGGGGCCTAGCCTACCTGGAGGTAGAGGAACTCAACGCCTTCCCAGTCCAGCTACCAAGTAGCGAGTCGACCCGATGAGCCTCCCATCTGCCGGCATGACTGAGCCCGGAGAATGGTCTCTAGTCGGGGATACTACCAAATGGGAGCGGAGTACCCATCCACGTCCTAGGTGCTTACCTTCACCTGGAGGCAGAGGAACTCAACACTTATCCCAAGCCACTTAGTCAAGGCGTTACCTGAAACCTCTTCATTCATCGTCGAGGAGCTACCTGCTTATTACAACGCGCCCCTCTGGGCCTACTTGGTCACATGCACCTTGACCATCTCTTTCATCATCTCCTCCACTTTCTCTGTCTTCTTATTCCTTTCCTTTCTCCTGGTCCTTCTTGCTTCCTTGGTCAACCTGCAGGTGGGAGACTTGCCTCGGGAACCGATCTGCGTAGCTTCGTGGCGTCTCCCCGTGCTTTTGTTGAATCAGGAACAGGGACTACGCCCCCTTCCTGTTGAGACGGAGGCATCCTCCCTGCCCCCTCACTCGGGGCAGCTGGCCCCAGGAGAGTTGTTGAAGAGCGCTTGCGCTGGAAGGCTCAAGCCTTCCTCCGAGGCTGGCCCCTTCCCTTGCCAACATGCTTGCTCTATCTCCATCAAAGACGGCGAGGCGAGCACAGGTGTTGGCGATGCCGTGTACTCGCCCTGAGGGGGGAGTGCAAACCGCAAGACTTCCCGGATTGACTTCCTGAACTCCTCGAAGTCACCTTTCTTCATGCACTCCCCGGCAGGGGTGAGTCCCTCAGCTCATCGCTTCCAGCCATGAGACTTGCCCAGAGTTTTCCGAACTAGCTGCTTCCACGCTCACCGCACCATAATGTTGAAACCAGTAACCCGGTTTCGACGTTCGCAAGGGGGATGCAGCTAACCCTTACTTGACCTGAGCGAGACCCTTGACCAGTCACTAAGAACCAAATAACCTTGCCCTTAAAGAACACCTAAGTCCACGAACGGACCCCTTAAGCTGCAGCGTGGAGGTCCCACCACATACCCGGAAGATCTTAGAGCGCTTCCCCTCCAAAGCCAATGCTGAGCCTGGGCACCCTGGAGAGCACTAAGAACCACCTCACCGTCAACCTTCGATGACAAGGGGAGGGGGGGGGGGGGGGGGGTTGCTTGCTCACAAGACCACGCGAGGGAGGGGGTATGAACCAACCCTTCCCAAGGTGCTCATGGGGGTCTATTTATAGACTTTCCCAAAAATGGACTGCGGATAGCCGAGATCCTGCTATCCGCAGTCCAACCATGACCACGAACGATCAACGCATGAGGGGGAGCAAGTGGGACTCGAGATGCCCACTTCCCCCCTCACGGGAGGCCATGCCGGTCTCCCCCCAAT
This sequence comes from Dactylorhiza incarnata, assembly GCA_033032865.1. Lineage (NCBI taxonomy): Eukaryota > Viridiplantae > Streptophyta > Magnoliopsida > Asparagales > Orchidaceae > Dactylorhiza > Dactylorhiza incarnata. The sequence continues at coordinate 462,366 of JAWHQI010000347.1, read as the reverse complement.
GTACCGGGCGAGTGGGGGAATCCCTCCCACTCTCCCAAAGGGGGGTGGCGAGTGGGAGGGCCCCTCCCACTCGCCCCCAAGGTGGCCGGCGAGTGGGAGGGCTCCTCCCACTCGCCCGACGAGTGGGAGGGCTCCTCCCACTCGCCCGGCGAGTGGGAGGGCCCCTCCCACTCGCCCGGCGAGTGGGAGGGCCCCTCCCACTCGCCCGGCGAGTGGGGCGAGTGGGAGGGCCCCTCCCACTCGCCCGGGTGAGTGGGAGGGTCTCTCCCACTTGCCTAAGGGTGATTGGCGAGTGGGAGGCCCCTCCCACTCGCCCGAAGAGAGTCGGGGGAGCGGGTGCTCCCCCCGCCTTCCCCGCGGCCTCTCTTTGCCTTGGTCGGTTTCGACCGCCCCATGTGGTCGTTTTGTCCGTCCTGGCCACCCTTGCTATCTTGGCTTCATCCGGGTCGGGTCGCACCGACTCGGGAAATATGAGGGTTGTACACGCTTGACCGGTGAAAATAAGTCCCCCAAAACGGAGCCATAATTTGACAAAGTTAAGGAACGACAAGGTTATCAAAGATTGAATGATATCTCGTGTAATCAAGTGCGACTATACCATGTCTCTCCATATATGCCAGCTCTGACAATTAATCAGATTCCTTCGATTCTCATTAAGTTGAAAGTCGCGGCAAACTCAGAGCATACCCACCACCATGCAACACGAAAACTCTCAAACTTATCCCTCGAAAAAGTGCATAGAAGAAAGGAACACCCCCGTGCACACTTTTAAGGCGGGGGAGGATCCAGGAATTTCAACAAGGGGGCCAGGCAAAAGAGACGACTCAAATGTTGTTGTGCTTGTCTACTGACGTAGAGGTCGCTACATGCTTAAGCAGGGCTGGTCAAAATAACAATGGCTCGTAGAAGGGGGGGGGGGGGGGGGGGGGGGGGGGGGGGGGGGGGGGGGGGGGGGGGGGGGGGGGGGGGGGGGGGGGGGGGGGGGGGGGGGGGGGGGGGGGGGGGGGGGGGTGGGGGGGGGATGGTCAGACATCGTCTTCCTCTCGTTAATTTTTTTAAGACCTCCATCTTATCTGAGTTGTTTCTCCCTCATTCGGCTACCATTTTTGGCATTTAAGTATCAAAATTCAGTGGCTCGACAAGAGGAATCCAAATCCACTAATGAATTACCAAAATTCTTGGGGTCCCGGGTCCCCGTCGCCCCCCCCCCCCCCCCCCCCCCCCCCCCCTAAATCCGCCCCTGCTTTAAGGCCACATGTCTCCTTAGTCCTTGAATATTTCTAGCTTCCTCTAGAGTCAAACAAGTCAAAGCTTTGATACCTCATAAAGTAGATTTAAAAATATTGATCATTGATAACCAACACCCTACAAACTAGTCAAATCTTTAATGATACTAGTCTTACTTATACACATTATTCCTATTCATTTTCCATATAAAGGAATTTGGAAATAACAAAATATTTAGATAAGACGTCGTGTCTTTCCATCAATATTGGCCTCGTGTATAAATCTCAAGTTCATCATTGTTGTTAATGGAGAAATAATCCTGATTTCTAGCATATTTCCTTAGACTCATATTGCAATTTCAAATGCCTTCTTTACACCCTTGCAATTTGTTTGAATAGATGATCAATGTGAACATTTGAACAAGTGATAATATATCTTCCCTTACTTTGCTCTCCATTTGGCTTAAAAAGTAAACTGTTCCATGAGCTAACAATATGTAAGAAAAAAACAATTCTTGTATAGATAAAGTTCTAGCAATATGTAATAATACAGTATATAATTACATCAACATAAAGTTAGTATTTTTCATATGATCTATTGTGTGAGCTATAGCATTTTAATTACATCAATATTGCTCTTATATCTATGCCGTTGATTCCTCATCAGCGCCGATAATGTTTGCATCTCCCACTACTGGTTGAGTGCAAATAATCTTTAAATTCACGTGATCGAACAGTGGCCGGGGTTGCTCGCGGTGTTTGAATGTCCTTGCAGCTGATCACGAGGAACCTCCACATCCTTGCCAAAAAAACACAATAAAAACAATTAATTAGTCAAAAACTTAAAAATGTTTTAATTAATTTGAAGTTTAAATAATTAAACTTACAAATACAACATTGGATGTCTGATCTCCATTAATTAGCACATATAAGTATGCTAATTAATTATATAATGAATAATCAAGAGGGTTTAAATAGTTTTTTTGTTTTCTATTTTTGGTGCCGCTCTATGAAATTTGAGGCCAGACCTGCTAATTAAGCTAGCTACTACTACATAATTGATAACCTAAGCTTGTACACCAAAGTTTTATTTTTGTAAATTTCATGCATCCCTAAAGATAGCCCGATTGGGCTGCCATTAGGTCTTATTAGATACTATAAAAAATCTTTTTTTGGTATTTTGTGGTCTGCCAAAAGTCATTAGAGATCTGCCATTAAAATTTTTCTAATTCTCTCAAGAGAATAAGAAATCACTATTCTTTGCAATCTATATTTCAATGTAATGAATTTAAATATATCGCAACCTTTACTCTTCACTAGTGTCGTTAAACTAGTGACATGTACAATTTCAAAAGGGAGATATTTTTGGAGAGAAGTAGACATAGTAATAAAGGGAGACAGACAGACAGACAGAGAGAAGGAGAAGTACGGAGAAGGAGGGAGGGAGATTGCGTGGGCGGTGGCAGTTTGACGAAAGAAGAATGCATGCATGGATGTTGGGTTCAGTCAGTCATGGGCGATCGAAGTTGCATATTTTTTAAGAAAAACCTATAAATTATAAGTCCCTTAACTTTATTTACTGTATGAAAAAAGTTACCAAAATTTTTTTCCACACGAAAGAGGTCCCTAAACTTATAAATCAGTCCTTTATTTTGCTTACTACTTGAGTAATCAACCACGGCAAAGAAGAAGAACACGGCGGCTCCGTTATTTTTTTTAGAAGAAACGTTAATATTGTATGAAAATCGTTAAAGGGACCTATTTCATAAAACAAGTAAAGTTTAGAGACCTTTTTCATGCTAAGAAAAGTTTAAGGACCTTTTTCATAAAACAAACAAAGTTAAGGAACTGATTTATAAGTTTTGCCTAAAAAACTTGCTACTTCGATCGCCCATGACTGACTGAACCCGCCCTCTCCATGCATTCTTCTTTCGTCAAACTGCCACCGCCCACGCAATCTCTCTGTTCCCCCTCACCCTACTTCTCCCCCTCTCTCCCTCTCTGTCTCCCTTTATTACTCTCTCTACTTCTCTACAAAAAAGTTTTCTCTCTTATTTAATATATATATCCCACACAAATATTATCATTGATCACAAACTGATTTCTTTAAGTTTCAAGCATTTGAAAAGTACCAACAAATTGAATTAATTACTATTCTTTTAACATTCTATCGTTGTGTCCCTCCCATTGATGCTCCGTTTGGCACGACGGTGGCGGTAGTGAAAGAAGAGGAGAGAGAGGGAGACTATGGGCTTGTCTGGGATGGCGGTGGCGGTGAGAAAAGTTCTATTCCCACCGTCACCATAGTCTTATTAGCGTTTGTTTGGGCAGCCGTCGCAAAAGGGTTTCTTACAAAATGGAGTTTTGGAGGCTTTTCAAGAAGGACTCTGCGCTTTTCATAAAGAGCTTTTTAAAAAATCTACTTTCCACAAATTAAAGTTCCTTTCGTTTAGACGATATTTTTTTGTCATGTCGCACATTTTTCTCATGGACGCACTTTTCTCCTAGACGCGCATTTTTCCGCCTAGGCGCGTATTTTACCGCCAGGACGCGCATTATCCACTCGGGCGCGCAGTTTTCACCCTGGCGCGCAGTTTTGGCCCGGACGTGCATTTTTTGCCCGAACGCCCAATTTTCCGCTCGGGCGCGCAGTTTTCGCCCTGACGCGCATTTTTGGCCCGGACGTGCATTTTTGGCCCGAATGCGCAATTTTCCGCTCGGGCGCTCATTTTCCGCCCGGAGGCGCATTTACCGCTCGGGCGCTCAATTTTTCTCCCGTGTGCGCAGTTTCTTCCCGGACACGTATTTTTCCTCCCGTTTGCGTATTTTCTGCCCGGACCCGCATTTTACGCTCGGGGGTTCATTTTTCCCCCGGGCGCACAGTTTTCCCAGACATGTATTTTCGCCACGAAGCGCATTGTAAAAAAAGTCAAAAATCTATTATTAAAAAGTTGTTATTCCAAATGTAAGAAAAACTTAAAAAAAAAACTTAAATGAATATTTTCCAAACAATTCACAACTTTTTCTAAACAACTTTTTGAATAGCTCTAATGCCACCATTGATTTTCCACCACCACTTTTTTCACTGCCACCACCGTCCAAACAAGCCCTATGTATATATGGGAAAAACCGTTTTCGCTTCGAGAAAGTCTAACAAGGGCCTGTTTGGGGGGGGGGGGGGAGGTTATATATAGACCATGTTTGGCTATATACAAACCAATTTTTATTAGTTATTACGTGGCTTTTAAAAATATGCCTTTACATGCAGTTTTATGAAAAGTGTTCAACACGAAAATTGTAGATCTCGTCGAGATCTACAACTTTCGTGTTGAACATTTGTTCTAAAAATGCACGGATAAGGCGTATTTTCAAATATTTGTCAAAAATTCGCTATAATTACGATCTGGGCGGTGTAGCGTGCATTTTTAGGAAAAGTGTTCAACACAAAAGTTGTATATCTCGACGAGATCTACAATTTTCGTGTTGAACACTTTTCCTAAAAATGCATGTACAAGACGTATTTTTAAAAGGCGCGTAATAACTCATAAAAATTGGTTTGTATATAGCCAAACATGGTCTATATATGACATCACCCAAAAACTAATATAAAGAACATAAGTTTAATATTTAATCAACACTTACATGGACAATCTTGTTGTGAATTGTGTTGGGACTTGGGATTGCACTCTGGACCTCATGATCTGCTATACCATAATACTACATAAAAGAAGGATGGAGGAGAATTTTTCAGAATCATTTTCATGTTGTGCTTATCTTACCATCAAGATCTCTAATTTATAGATAATGGTTCTTAATGCATTGATCGAATCTAAAAAAACTTGGTGCATGAATATTGATAATATATGTTCTAATTTATTTTTTTAGTGGATCTATACCGTAAATGATCATATAGTAACATATAGTATGTATCCAAAGATAATTTTTTTGGTATAAAATAAATTTAATTATCTAGTTTGGTCTTAATAATACAATCATTAGATCTTAATCAATGTCACGAAGCCCTTAATTTGTATTATATTTAGCAAGATTAAAAAAAAACAAAGTCTACCGCTAGATCCCTAATTTAATGGGATTTTTTCAACACGACAAAGCCCATAGCCCGCTATCTTTTTCATTGCGCTGCTTCATGAAAACATTACTCAGGACGTAACATCTTGAATTTTTAGTTGGTGGTCGGTTTGAGATAAAATTCTAGTTTTGCCACTGCTTAACGGGTCATTGTCGATTTTGCCTCCCACTCTAGTGGCATGTTCGTTCCATGGAGCCTCCACGTTGATTTCGTTCGTTCCGGCGATTGCGATCGCTAGTCTCGAGCAAAGCTTCTCACCAATTGCACCGGGTATTGTTCTGTAATATAATATCCGCCTAACCACCATTGCTTAAATTATATTAGGGTATTTTTATCGGTTCTCTTAAGTATCATGAGCTTGGCTAAAACTCCTTAATTATTCACAATTACCGTTATCTGTCGTAAATAATTGTATGCATGATTTGCCCATGGAATCAGTGATCTCTGCTAGGAATCAATCCAAAAAACGCAACAGTACTTTGCTCACTAATTAAATAGGTTACCAACTTTAATACATTCATCGTCCTTGAGATTGGGAGCGTTAAGGCCGCCAGTTAGATTGGGACAGCTCTGGCGGATGAAAAATCTATTTTTCAACCGCCAGAGCTGTTTTTTAACTGTTTGGGACAGCTCTTTAGTCCAGCTTCTTGAAAATAGCTTATTCAAATAAGCTGTTTTTAATAAGCTGTTTTAGAGGCTCTTTGAGAAGCCAGTCCAACATATCTTTCTAAAAAAACGTTTTTTCTGTTTTTAGCTTTTTCTCTTTTATTAACTCCACCTCGTTACATACCACTGCAGTATTTTCGTCCGAGCGCGCATTTTCGGTCGGACACTCGTTTTCGGCTGTGCACTAATTTTTCGCCCGTGCGACCATTTTTCGCCCGGGCTTTCGTTATTTTCGCCCGGGCAGTCATTTTTCGCTCGGACGCGCGTTTTTTTTGCCCGGGCGGATATTTTCGCCCGGGCGGCCGTTTTTTTTTGCTCGGGCGCGCGTTTTCGCCCACGCGGCCATTTTTCGCCCGCGCTGCCATTTTTTGCTTGGGCGCGCGTTTTTCGCCCGAGCGGCCGTATTTCGCCCGGGCGGCCGTTTTTCGCCCGGGCGCGCATTTTTCGCCCGGGCAGTCGTTTTTTCGCCCGGGCGTGCGTTTTTCGCCCGAGCAGTCGTTTTTCGCCCGGGTGGACGTTTTTCGCCCGCACGACGGTTTTTCTCCCGGGAGGCGGATTTTCGCCCGTGCGCTCGTTTTCCCACTTGCGGCCGTTTTTTCGCCCGTGCGGCTATTTTTCGATCTGACGGTCATTTTTCGGCCGGACGGGCGTTTTTTTGTCCGAGCGCGGGTTTTTTGCCCGGGCGCGCGTTTTTCGCCCTGGCGGCTGTTTTTTCGCCCTGACGGCTGTTTTTTGCCCGGATGCGCATATTTCGTCCGGACGCGCGTTTTTTCGCCCGAGCGGCTATTGTTCTCCCGGACGGCCGATTTTGCTCGGGGTGCTCGTTTTTCGCCCGGGAGCGCATTTTTTGCCCGGTCGCGCGTATTTCGATCGCGCGACCATTTTTCTCTCGGGCGCTATTTTTCGCCCGGATGCGCATTTTTCGCCCGGACGCGCATTTTTCGTCCGACGGTTATTGTTCTCCCGAACGGCCATTTTTGCCCAGGGTGCATTTTTTCGCCCGGACACCCGTGTTTTGCCCAGGTGGCCGTTTTTTGCCCGAGCGACCGTTTTTCGATCGGTCGGCCGTTTTTTCACCCAGCCGTCCGTTTTTTGCCCGGGCGGCAGTTTTTCGCCAGAGCGACCATTTTTTGACCGACACGCGTGTTTGCCTGGGCGCGAGTTTTCACAACCATTATTGATAGGGGCTCATAACAGAGGCTTGTATTTATAAGATAACTTTGTTGGAGCATGCGTTCCGCACTCGTCCGGTTTGAGAATAACAAATCCCGAATGTATTTGATCCTATTTTTGATTAATGGTGTGCAGATAACAGGTGCAAGAATAACATGTTTTCAATTGGAGCAAAATGACATTTTCCATAAATTTGAGCTATCGGATTTCCGACAGCCCACGATCTTCCGATAACGCCAGGACGTGCAGCAGTTACCTTAGCTAACGGATATCCGACAGTGCTATCAGATATCCGACAGCCCACGTCTCAACCACGACCTCAACACCACGCAGAAACTTCGTTTTAGTGGAACACGTGGCAGCCTCTGGAGATATCGGATTCCGGCGACAGTAGCTATCGGACGGCGACAACTCCTTTTTATTAAAAGAGCTCAAAACTTCGTGGAATTCAGTTTTTTGAGATTTCCAGACCTTCTTCCAGAGTGCATTCAAACCAGAAAGCTCCAGAACTCCATCAACTCCCATTTGTGCTAGGAGGATTGAGATTGAAGACGAGATCGGACGCATTTCTACATCAACGATCATCTCGAGGCTTCAACCCTCCATTCAGAGATCTGATTTTCTAGGGAGTTCTTCACTTGACTTTGTATTTTCATTCATTTACATTCAACTTTGTATTGGTAGAGAAATCGTCGTCTTGCGTGCCGCGTCTAAGTCCTTGCGCGTCTTAGGGGAAAATCGCTTCCTTGTGCGGAGCGTCCAAGTCCTTGCGTGGCTTGGTAGGAAATCGTGGCCTTGTGTTACGTCTAGATCTTGGGAAGATCTAGAGGATAGGCTTGGGCTTGATCTAGGGAGAGACAAGTGATAGCCTTTCGATCCTTGGGAGAAGGATTGGTAAAATCAAAATTAGTGAAATTTATATTATCATATTTGTGCATTGATCTTAAGCATTGTTAAGATCATTTTATTGTATGTAAATTTCATGATTAATATAATTATGCTTCTTTCATTAATTGCAAATTTGGTTGCTTAATCTTTAACTTAGAAATTTGTGTTTGGTTTATAACAAAAATTACATTGGTTTGAAATTGTTTATAAGTAATTTTTTAGAAAAGTAAAATCTGTTTAAAAAATTATTAAGTAAAAATTATATTTTAAACACACCCTTATTCACCCCCCCTCTAAGGGCGTCACACGATCCAACAAGTGGTATCAGAGGTAGGTTACTCCAAAACGGTTTTACCACCGGGAGTAATGGCGCACAACGATCATGCGTTCGTTGAGGGGCAAGGCATAAGTAGACCACCTTTATTCACGGGCACAGACTATAATTATTGGAAAATACGTATGCGTTGTTTTCTAATTGCGCTAGATGTAAAGTCTGGAATATGGTAGAATCTAGTTACACTTCTCCAACATTTGTTGTAGGAGATGTAACTATGGATAAGCCCAAAGACAAGTGGGATGACAATGATAAATTAAAATGTAAGAACAATGCAAAAGCCATGAATGCTTTATTTTGCGCACTAGATCGCACTGAATTTAATAGAGTTTGTGCTTGTAATACTGCATTTGAAATTTGGAATCTGTTAGAAATCACTCATGAAGGTACTTCGCAGGTAAATGATTCAAAGTTATTTCAACTGGAGTCTGAATTTGAAAGGTTCAAAATGGAGGTAGATGAAGAGATTGATACGATGTATACACGATTCACAAAAATCGTGGACGACTCAAAGGTGCTAGGTTCTCAAATGGAGACTTAGTAAGGAGAATCTTAAGATCACTTCCCCCGAAGTTCAATCCTAACGTGACTGCAATTTCCGAGTCACATGATCTTAAGACCTTACAATTGGAGAGCCTCATTGGGAACTTGAAAACTCATGAAGTTGAATTGAAAATTCAACAACAAGAGTATATGGAGCCAAGGAAGAAGGGATTGGCTCTAAGATTTGAGAAGGAAGAAACTAGTGATTCTGAGGAGGAAGAAGAAGATGAGGAAAGTTTATTTGTTAGAAAATTTAGAAAATTCATGAAAAATCCAGAGAGGAGGAATTCGTTTAAGAAGTATTTTAAGAAGGAGACGTTTAGGAAGAAAAAAGGAAAGGAAGGCGATGAGGAGGAAGAGAGACCGCCACCGGAGTGCTATCACTGCAAGAAGTTAGGACACATTCGAAGCAAATGTCCAAAGTACTTATAAGAACTTAAAGAAAAGAAGCACAAAGGGTCGAAGAAGGTGTTGAAGGCGGGAACATGAGATGATACTACTTTTGAGGATGCAAGCAGTTCAAGTTCAAGTAAAGAAGAGGAGGCCAACATGTTCTTAATGGGAAAGAGCGTCATATCTGATGACGAATGCAGTGTCCAAAGTGATACTGAGGTAACTCCTCCAACCTACGATGAATTATTTTCTGAATTTTTAAAGACTTGCAAATTTTTTGAAAAGAGTTTAAAAGATAATGATCTTCTTAAATCTGAAAATGAAATTTTGCTTAAAGAAAACAAAAAAATGTTAAATGAAATTAAGACTATTGGAAAACGAGATATTTCTTGCCAAGAGTGTGATCACTATTTGGGAAGAATTAAAGAACTTGAAGAATCTTTTTCCAAATCTCATTCTACAATAAAAATTCTTATTAAAAAGAATGAGATTTTAGAGAGAGATCTGAAATCTTCAATTTCCAAAGTCCATGAGGGAAAGAAATCTTTTGAACGTAGATGCGTAAATCTAGTATCCGAGAATACAGAAATGAGTAACCAGATTCATGACTTAACGCTAGCCATGAAAAAATTTGGAATGGGCCGAAGATCACTGGATATGATCTTAGGATACCAACGCCATGGATCTGGAAGGTTTGGACTCGGATACACGTCAGGAAGCTATCGCCCGGCGACAACCACTGTCGCCGGCGATAGTGAAAAGTCCAGAAAATCTATTTTTACAAATTCTGAAGTTAATAAATTGTCTAATAATGCATCCTCATCCAGTAAAAGTCCAGAAAAGTTATACTCATCTCAATACATTACATATGCCAAATGCAATAGATTTGGTCACACTACGGACTCTTGCTGGAGGAAAGGAAAAAGTAAAATTAAACAAATCTGGGTGCCTAAGGCTTCTACCTATACTATGGGTGGAACCACTTGGGTAACCAGATCTTTACTCACCTCTTCTTTCTAGCTGTGTTGGCAGGCTAAGGACAAAGAAGACGTGTGGTACCTGGACTCGGGTTGTTCAAAGCACATGACGGGCAATAAAGAGAAGTTCCTTAGCCTGGATATGAAGAGAGGAGGAGTTGTTACATTCGGAGACAATGGAAAAGGAAAAATCATCGGCATCGGAGTTGTGGGTAACGAAAATTTTTCAATTTCAAATGTTCTATTTGTAGAAGGATTAAAGCATAATTTGATTTCTATTAGTCAATTATGTGATAAGGGTTTAAATGTTTTATTCGAATCTTCTACAAATTTGTGCAAAATTATTAATTCTAAAACAAATGAAAATGTTTTTACCGCACCTAGATGTCATAATGTATATATGATTAAATTTCTTGATTTTTCAAATTCTACTTTAAAATGTTTTTTTATCAAAAAATGATGAATTACAATTATGGCATAAGCGACTTGGACATACTAGTGCCAAGTTAATTACAAAACTTTCAAAAGATAAATTAATTAAAGGTTTACCATTGTTAAATGGAAATTTATCTTCTTCACTATGTGTGCCTTGCCAAAAAGGAAAATTTTCAAAATCATCCTTTAAAAGTAAAAATATTATTTCCACCACTAGGCCACTTCAATTAATACATATGGATTTATTTGGGCCAATTGGAATCTCTAGCTTAGGAGGTAGAAAATATACATTTGTATTAATCAATGATTATTCTCGTTTTTGTTGGACTTTATTTCTAACCTCTAAATTCGATGCATTTTCAGAATTTTCAAAATTATGTTTGCGTATTCAAAATGAATTTGAGTTAAAAATTAAACGCATACGATCGGATCATGGAGGAGAATTTGAAAATAAAAAGTTTATTTCTTTTTGTACGGAGTTAGGAATTAAACACGAATTTTCCGCTCCACGCACACCACAGCAAAATGGTGTAGTGGAGAGGAAAAATAGAACTCTTCAAGAGTTAGCCCGTACGATGCTATCTGAGTTTAAATTACCAAAATCTTTTTGGGCTGAAGCGGTTAGTACGACATGTTATGTAATTAATTGAGTAATGCTTCGCCCTATTTTAAAATTAACTCCTTATGAATTAATTTTTAGTAAAAAACCAAATGTTTCTTATTTCAAAGTTTTTGGGTGTAAATGTTTTATTTTGAATTCTAAAGATTCCTTAGGAAAATTTGATGAAAAATGTGATGAAGGTATTTTTATTGGCTATTCTTCAACTAGTAAAGCTTATAGGGTTTTTAATAAAAGAACAAAAATAGTTGAAGAATCTATTCATGTTAGGTTTGATGAGTTTGCTTCATGCGTAGAAAAGAAAATTACAGGAAAAGAATATGAACCCCTTCCTTCGGTGGAGAATGATGATGAAGAACTTGGAGAAAATGAAGAAGAAAAAGAAGAAGAAAGAGAAGGAGAAAGAGAAGAAGAAGATAGAGAAGAAGAAGAAAGAGAAGAATATGTGCCTCCAAGTGAATTGAAATTTTCAAAGGATCATCCAAAGGAGCTTATCATTGGAGATCCGCAAAAAAGGGTTAGTACTCGTTCATCGTTACATGTTTTATTATCAAACCTTTGTTTTGTCTCTGAAATAGAACCAAAAGATGTTTCCACCGCTTTAAATGATGAATTTTGGTTTTTAGCTATGAATGAAGAACTTAATCAATTTGAACGTAATAAGGTTTGGAATCTTGTAGAACGACCCAAAAATCATCCTGTCGTTGGAGTTAAGTGGATTTTCAAAAATAAATTGGATAGTGAATCTAGAATTATTAGAAATAAAGCCAGATTAGTTGCAAAAGGTTATGCACAAATTGAAGGGGTGGATTTTGATGAAACTTTTGCACCCGTAGCAAGATTAGAAGCGGTTAGGATATTTCTTGCATTTGCTTGTTTTAAAAGATTTAAATTATTTCAAATGGATGTCAAAACCGTATTTTTAAACGGGTATATAAAAGAAGAGGTTTATGTAGAACAACCCCCTGATTTTATAAATGAGAAATATTCAAATTATGTTTATAAATTAGATAAAGCGCTTTATGGATTAAAACAAGCGCCTCGTGCTTGGTATGATCGACTAACTCAATATTTGTTAAAGCATGATTATGAAATAGGAAGTGTCGATTCCACACTCTTCATTAAGCAAATCTATCATGATTTAGTTATTTTGCAAATTTATGTTGATGATATTATTTTTGGAGCCACTAATGAAGAGTTGTGTAATGAAATAGTTCAAATTATGAAAAATGAATTTGAAATGAGCATGGTAGGAGAACTTTCATATTTTCTAGGTTTTCAAATTACACAAAAACATGATGGTATTTTTATATGTCAAACCAAATATATTCATGGTATGTTAAAAAGATTTGGATTTGAAAATCTTAAGCATGCAAACACTCCTATGAGTACTTCACTAAAATTAGGAAAAGATGAAAGTGGTGTTTCAATTGAACAAACCCTTTATAGAAGTATGATATGATCTTTATTGTATTTAACCGCATCTAGACCTGACATTATGTTTGTCGTTTGTTTATGTGCTAGATTTCAAGCTAATCCTAAAGAGTCGCATTTAAAAGCGGTGAAACGCATCTTTAGATATCTTATAGGAACATCTAAATTAGGATTATGGTATCCTCATAATGATTCCTTTATTTTACATGGTTTTTCGGATTCCGATTATGCGGGGTGTTCTTTAGATAGGAAAAGCACTAGTGGCACTTGTCATTTTATCGACCCTTCACTTATTTCATGGTCGAGTAGGAAACAGAATTCTGTTGCCCTCTCTACTACCGAGGCCGAATATATTGCACTAGGTAGTTGTTGTGCCCAAGCTCTTTGGATGTCACAAACATTAGAAGACTTTGGCATGCAACAAAGTAGTGTAGAATTAAAATGTGATAATAAAAGTGCTATAGACCTAACTAATAATCCCGTATTACACTCTAGATCTAAGCATATAGATGTCCGGCATCATTTTATAAGGGATCATATTAAGAAGGGTAATATACAAATAAACTTTATAGGCACGGAAAATCAACAAGCGGATATATTCACTAAACCGTTACCGGATTCCCGTTTTTCTATGCTTAGGCTAGAATTGGGAATCCTAGATATTTCACAATGATTATATCCCTACTTATAACCTATAAAAATTAAAAACATCACCATATTCTTACATTTAAAAAAAAAAAAAATTTCTTAACATAAACATTCATCACATCAATCATGTCCAAATCTTAAAAATTATTATAGAATTTTGATAAAACGGTACTTAAAAAGTCTCAAAATAGCAGTTCTCAAAATTAGGAAGAAATCTGGGCTGGGCAGCTGTCGGATGGCGACAGTGAGCTGTCGGATGGCGACAGTGAGCTGTCGGATGACGATATCTCCCAGAACTCTGTTTCAATCCGACTCCTCATTCCGACTACCTGCTCCACTGCTCTCAGGAATATCAAAATCTGATCTCCTTACTACTGTCTTCCTCCGCCGACCATGACTGACCGATTGACGACGAGGCTCCTCCTCCGTAGGCATTTCCCATTCCGCGGCTTCAGCAGGAGTAGGCTTTAATTTAAGTCCCTTAATAAGGAACTTCATAAATTTCTGCATCCGCATCCGATCCTTTTTCACCTCCACCTTATGTTCTTCAAATGACCTTCTATGCTCTTGGAAGTCGTCTATATGTTTATCCAACTTTGTTTGGAACGTGTCGAGTGCCTCCCGCATTGACCCCCCACGTGCAATAGGAGGCTCTCTCATTTCCATAGTCGGCGGCTTTCGTTGACTTTTCTTACCTTTAATATCTGACGTCTGATATATCTCCGGAACACAATCTCCAAAATAAAAATTTTGATCTATCCATGCATATTTCTTGAATAGAATACGCTAGATAATCGCACCTAAAGGGAGGGTGTGTGCCTTTTTCCACTCCGAATTTTTGAGGCGATATGTATAACGAATCATAGATAAAAGAAGATCGGCCACATCAAATAACTCCTTCTCCACTATATAATATGTCACAAGACTAAGTTGAGCCGTAATACTATGAGTATCACCGGACTTCAACATAATCGTGTGCCTTAGTATATCTTGTACAAGACGAGCATCGTCTGTCAATGTCGTCATAGTGGATATGAGGTTTTTGGTGGAATTTCCATGCAAAGACATGTTCATACACGTCCAATTTCTCTCCAGTCTATAGTTTTCCACTATGTCCAAGACATTCTCACTTTCCATTAAACCAAATTCACTTCTTAAATCAAATGGAGTGATCTCCACATATTGCCCTTAAATTTTGGATCTCACTCCACCATTCAAATCGGTATATGACGGATCCTCAAGATGATTATAAAATTCACGGACTAAAAATGAGGAGAAAATGTCTTGGATAATAACCGAGAGTATACCTGTCTCAGCAAGCATAAAATAGACTCGTTCATGCCTGGGGAGATCAAATTCCACGATCTTTGAAATTCCAATTTGTGCCTTTTCTATGGCCGGGAAACTTTGATAAGAAGAATGCGCATCTCCTGACTCACCCCTTCTCGATCTCCAACTAGAAGACATATCTGCATAAAAAATAAGGAAAATTTAAAAAAACAACAAAGAAAAATTCTGGCACTATCGGATTTTCGATACCACCTATCGGATATCCGATTGCTAAAATTTTTTGTTTTTGTTTCCAAAATTTTAATTTCACAAAAATCTTCCTATCCCAAATCTAAAAACTTTTCACACAGCAAAAATTCTTCAACATCTCTAATATTTTTTGAAAAATCAAAACTTTAGTGCAAAACACTATTCATCATCTTCTTCCTATAACACTTCAATTTTTTTTTTTGTCATCATCTTTTTTCCCAAATCTGATACCTATTTAGATCTACTACACCTTCTAGATCTACACAAAAACAACAAGAAAGAAAGGAAACTCATGTTTCAAAACATAAACTAACAAAAATTTCAAATTTCTCTTACAAAAAACAAGATCTACATCATCTTATACAACCCAAGATCTAATATATCTAGATCTACTACACCTTCTACATTTTTATCTTCAAAAAAACTCCATGCAAATCAAGAGAAATATGAGAATCACAAAACTATTGGAGAAATTTTAACCAAAATTTGAAAAACCAACAAATCTCACCTTAGATCTGAAGTTTTCTGGCACCTGGAGCTCTAGATCTCGAAATTTCTCCTCAAACTGAAGTGAAGTGTCGGTCAAAAGACGAAACACGTCTTTTTATCCTTTCTGAGCCGTCGGATGGCGACAGCTAGCTATCGGATATCCGACAACTCTCAAAAATAAAAAAAATAAAAAAAATTTCTGTATAATTTTCTAAGAATTTTGGTATCTTGCATAAAGGATTCTTCTTGTGTTATTATTCAAAACAAATGCTTACCACATGATTATGATGTTCAATCTTAACTTATCCTTGTGATGACACATTCATCTAGTATTTACGAATTGTTTTCGCACGCCTCTAAGTATAAGAAATCTTTTATCTATGACAATGAGCAATCACAAACACTTACTTTGGTAATACATGTTAATGAAATTTATTTTATACATACATCATGATTGATCGAACATAACAAAATACATTTCATAAATGTCACCTTCACCTTTGATACTTTGCACTTATTCAACTTTAACCATTTATGGCATGCAAGTGAATTCAGAGATCTTTCACATCTATGAATCCTCAAAAAAAAGGAGGAAAATTTAAATGCAAAACATTCATTTTGCCAATAATGTTGAAAGACATAAAAAGAAAAAGAAAAACAATTGATAAGGATCCTCCACCAAGCACTACTTAGCCTCCTGATAAGTCTTAATGAGCATTGTGAGGTTAAGCACCTTGGAAAGAATTGTAAAGTATCTTGCAAAAACAAAATGGTCCTTTTATGTATATTTGCAAAGTTTCTGGTTCATAAGTTTGGCTTTATGTATATTTCTGTTATGTTTATCAATTCCATGATCATGTATATTTTAAATATATTCATATGTATTCTTTCTCAAAGTATCACTACTACACTTCATTGTTATTTATAAATCTCATCATGGTTAAGTATATTTGCTTCTATACATTTTAACACATTACTAGAATGCTTAGCCCCATCTCTATGACTACCTATCTCAACATCATACTACTTACAAAGTTTCTGCTAGTGTACTCAAACTATTCCTTCAATTCTTACTCCTTTTTCTACCATATCTCCTTACTACTCTATCCTCGTCTCTATCCCCTATATTCATTACTTTTGATAATATCAAAGGGGGAGAAGATAATAAGAGAAATCACTTAAATCACTAAAAACACTTAATTAATTAAGTGAGCATTCATGTAGGGGGAGTTTATAAGTCGGGGGAGAATAATTTTAGAAGGAGCTAATATTAAGGGGGAGAACATGAAGATCTTAAGCTCACACTTGTATACACACAATGTACTTTTCACTATCTCAATAGGATTTATTCGATTTCTTTTTATAAGGATTTGTTATTATCAAAATGGGGAGATTGTTGGAGCATGCGTTCCGCACTCGTCCGGTTTGAGAATAACAAATCCCGAATGTATTTGATCCTATTTTTGATTAATGGTGTGCAGATAACAGGTGCAAGAATAACATGTTTTCAATTGGAGCAAAATGACATTTTCCATAAATTTGAGCTATCGGATTTCCGACAGCCCTATCGGATTTCCGACAGCGTGTTTATTTGATCTCTGCGCAACGGTTAAGAGCTATAGGATTTCCGATATCGCTATTGGATTTCTGACAGCCCACGATCTTCCGATAATGCCAGGACGTGCAGCAGTTACCTTAGCTAACGAATATCCGACAGTGCTATCGGATATCCGACAGCCCACGTCTCAACCACGACCTCAACACCACGCAGAAACTTCGTTTTAGTGGGACACGTGGCAGCCTCTGGAGATATCGGATTCCGGCGACAGTAGCTATCGGACGGCGACAGCTCCTTTTTATTAAAAGAGCTCAAAACTTCGTGGAATTCAGTTCTTGAGATTTCCAGACCTTCTTCCAGAGTGCATTCGAACCAGAAAGCTCCAGAACTCCATCAACTCCCATTTGTGCTAGGAGGATTTATATTGAAGACGAGATCGGGCACATTTCTACATCAACGATCATCTCGAGGGTTCAACCCTCCATTCAGAGATCTGATTTTCTAGGGAGTTCTTCACTTGACTTTGTATTTTCATTCATTTACATTCAACTTTGTATTGGTAGAGAAATCGTCGTCTTGCGTGCCGCGTCTAAGTCCTTGAGCGGCTTAGGGGAAAATCGCTTCTTTGTGCGGAGCGTCCAAGTCCTTGCGTGGCTTGGTAGGAAATCGTGGCCTTGTGTGCTACGTCTAGATCTTGGGAAGATCTAGAGGATAGACTTGGGCTTGATCTAGGGAGAGACAAGTGATAGCCTTCCGATCCTTGGGAGAAGGATTGGTAAAATCAAAATTAGTGAAATTTATATTATCATATTTGTGCATTGATCTTAAGCATTGTTAAGATCATTTTATTGTATGTAAATTTCATGATTAATATAATTATGCTTCTTTCATTAATTGCAAATTTGGTTGCTTAATCTTTAACTTAGAAATTTGTGTTTGGTTTAAAACAAAAATTACATTGGTTTGAAATTGTTTATAAGTAATTTTTTAGAAAAGTAAAATCCGTTTAAAAAATTATTAAGTAAAAATTATATTTTAAACACACCCTTATTCACCCCCCTCTAAGGGCATCACACGATCCAACAAACTTGGCAGAAATTATTTCCAAAGACAACAAATATTTCCAAAGGCGGAGTTTATTTCCAAAATCACTCCCCCACCGATTCGGCGGGAAAAATAGACGCACGAAACCGCGACAAGCGCAAAGGCGGCACCCCCTCCCCTCGCGGGAGCGAATCCCACAACCGCGCCCCGCAAGGGGCGCAACCGAGCCGCGCGCCCCAAAGCACGGCCAGGCCGCACCCCTTTGGGGTGCGGCCAAGCCGCTCCCCAAGCGGGGTGCGGCCGGGCCGCGCCCCCGAGGGGTGCGGCCATGGCGGCGCCCCCTTGGGGTGCGGCCACGCCGCACCCCGCGTGGGGTGCGGCCGAGCCGCACCCCCTCGGGGTACGGCCGTGCCACACCCCGCATAGGGTCCGGCCGCGCCTCCCCCTCTTTCTTTCTCGGCAGGGGGGCTTGCGAGGAGCCCTTCTAGGCGTACTCTTCGTCCGGAGCGTCGGGTCCTGTTTTCTCTTTAAGGCGCAGCTTCCCGTTCCGCCATTCACCCGGAGCGCTTCGCAACACGACCGGGACGCCTCCGCGATTCGTTGCACGCTCAGAACCCTTTAGCGCTCGCGCGCTCTCAGAACGCTTCCGAACACGTTCGGAAGCGTTCTCACTTTTCCGACTCAACTTTCTCACTTTTTGTCTTTCTGACTTTCTCACTTTTTGTCTTTCCGGCGTGCTCACTTTTTGTCTTTCCAGTTTCTCAGATTTCAGGAACAACCTGTCGCCTTTTTCGCCTCCAACATAACTGCCTGAACTGCCCGAACTATCCGACGCAGTTTGGCGTCATCTGTGGGAATGGATTCCCAACTACCGAACAAAGGATTTCCGAGCGCAGTGTTCGCTTCGCCTGAGTTCACGGAACCAGCAAGGGTGGACACCTCCCCCGAACTATCCGGCGCATGCAGTTCCTCAATCCCTGAAGGCCCGGTGAAAAGAGCGCTTATCGCTGCACCCATCCAACCCCAGTGGACTGGATCAACTAGCAAGTCGGCCCCTCTCATAGCGGGGCAGGACTTGAACGATATCGCGTACCAGCAAAGGCGATCCCCCCTGTCAGAGTCAATTCTGGCACACCCAGTCCCGTCATGGCTAAAGCTCCCGCACATCAAGGAGTTCCACGAAGCAGAAGACCCGTACGTGCACGTTAATCACTTCTTGATGACAACACGGACGTTCGGACTTCCCGATCAAATCAGCTGCAAAATATTCACTAAGACACTGCGCGGGAACGCCCTCCGCTGGTATCAATCCCTGCCAAACGGAGCGATTCACAACTTCACCGAGTTTTCCCAGCTGTTCGTTGAATGGCACGAAGCGCGCACACCGAGGATCCAAGAGGAGGAGCGAGAAAAGCCCGACGTGGACGAACCACCCCGCCTAAGGGAGGCGGAACGGAGCACGCAGCAACAGAAGATCCGCACAAATTTCCACCAGGAGCGTCCCTGCGCATGGATGGACTTCGCCCTTGACGCGAGCATAGGCAGTCCACCCTGTGAGCTAAGGAAAGCATTGGTAACTCACCGCATCTCCTTCAACATCTTATTCCTGGCTGCCGTAGTACGACTCAAACTCCTAAGCGGGAACCTCAAGCTCAGGGCCAGCGACGCAGAACTCCCGGACGAAACTACGGTACCCACCGTAGGAATCATCACCCTCCCCGTCCAAGTAGGGGCGCACGCAGAACCAGTCCAGTACGACGTACAGTTCGTCATCGCCGAGGCAGACTCCCCCTACGATGCAATATTTGGGAGCCTCTTACTGGACGCCCTGGACCACGGCGTTTTCATGTCCGGGCGAATGGCCAACAAAGGAAGTATCCTCAAGAACGCGATTCATGGTTTCGACACGCCCGCCTCCAGGCTCCCTTGGATCAACGGCGACTCGTCGCCGAAACCGAAGCCCGAGAAGCAGGGTGCACGGAAGGACCACGCGACCCCTGCGATTGCTGAAAAAGCCAAACTTCAGATGCTGGCGAACCCGCCGCGATTCGATACGAGTCGCAAGAGAAAGGGACAGCAGCAGCAGCTCGAAGAGGCCGAACTACCCGCTCAGAACCAAGCAGACCGCTCCCGAGGGCTAGCAAGTCAAAGCTCCCGGGGCTTCACCCCGCTAAATACCCCGCGCGAGCAAATATTGTCCATAATCTGTAACAGCAAGATCATCCTCTGGCCCAAAAGGCTCTCCCTGCACTGGGGAGACCAATCCCAGTTTTGCCACTTCCACAAAGGCCGAGGGCACCGAACGGAGCAATGTGCCCGACTGAAAGATGAAATTGAACGCCTTGTCCAATTAGGATACCTGGAGGCTTTCCGCGGAGAGGTGCAGAAGAGGGCAAACGAAGGTCAATCACCGGGCCACCGCCGCCCACCTAGCTGAACGACCGAAGAAGCTCGTGCGAGCATAGCGCAAGTGGAGCTCAACGATTATCTTCTCTCTAGACAAAACTTGTATCAGAAACTCACCGACTCAGGAATCGCAAGATCGCACTTGCGCATGTATCAGTATTCGTTTTCTAATTGAATTCTACTTGTTCTAAACTGTTCTACTGCAGGAACCGCTTCGGGGCCCTGCCCCGGGGACTTTGCACCGCCGTCGATTGAAGGTTCGCCCTTCTCCTCCGCCGTCGAGTCCCGGTATCGTGGGGGCCTACCCCCCCCCCCTACGATCACCCCCGGTTTGAATACACCCGCTATTCACCGGCCAAGCCGCGAGCACAGACTCGTGCACCAAAGCCGCGAGCACAGACTCGTGCACCAAAGCCGCGAGCACAGACTCGTGCACCAAAGCCGCGAGCACAGACTCGTGCACCAAAGCCGCGAGCACAGACTCGTGCACCAAAGCCGCGAGCACAGACTCATGCACCAAGCCGCGAGCACAGACTCGTGTACCAAAGCCGCGAGCATAGACTCGTCCACCAAAGCCGCGAGCACAGACTCGTGCACCAAAGCCGCGAGCGCAGACTCGTGCAAAAAAGCCGCAAGCACAGACTTGCGCAAGCTAATTTTTTATATAATTTGAAAGCCGCAGGCTCAGTCCCGCGCAAAACTCATCTTGAAAACAATCAAACCATGCAGGTGAAAACAACCAGATTAACAGGATCACACAAAGAAGTAAATACGATAAACACAATAAGTGAGTACAACCACATCAGCTCAACGCTGCACACAAGTCAAACGATAATACGAAAAGCAGAAAGACAGAATACAATCAAACCAGCTCAGTGCGACGCCCAAGCAAACAATAGTACGGAAAGCGGGAAAACGAAAGATTGTCAACATCAGTCTTCGGCCACGTCCGAGCATTCATCCTCTGAAAGATCCCCGGCTCCGAGACTAGCAGTGTCACATCCAAACTTCTTCCCCATCATGCGAAGAGTCTTTTGAATACCACGCTGGAAGGCAACTTCGTGCTCATCCTCTATCAGAGGCTCAACCTCCTTCGTCATGATCTCGGCACGAATCTCCTTCGCCATCTGAAACCGCTCCTCAACGAAGGCAAGAGAGTCTTTGTACTCGGTCACTCCGGCCGCCTTGGCCTCCTCGAGACTGCGCTCTACCGATGACAACCGGTCTACCTCTCTCCTCAGAAAGCCCAGCTCCCCCTCCATGCGGAACATCTCCCCCTGAGCCTCCGACAGCTGACGAAGCGCATCCTGAGCAAGCGCTTTGTCTCCACCGTACTCCTCCCGCAGCTTCTCAACCTCAGATCGGGAAGAAGAAATGTCGGCCTCCAGCTGCTTGATGCGGGATAAATCCCGATCCCTCTTCCTCTGCAAAACAGACATATCGCTCCTCGCCACGCGCAGCTCCTCCTGAAGAGAGAAATAGCTGTCTTTGAGGCCCACGTAGTAATCGTTCCACGTAAGAGCAACATTAGTCAGAACGTTCGCCTGCAAACACAAAGGGAACATACGAGAGGCATAAGCATTGATAGCAAAGACAAACCAACACCCAGAGAGAAAAACTTCACTCACCGCAGAGGTCATCGCCTGAAGAGAAGAAGAAACTCGCCTCGGCGGCGGGAAGGGGGGAGGCGGCGGCAAGTCTCCCTGTGTAACCCGATCGGCGAGGGGGGATGCCAGAATCTCGACCTCCGGATCGGACGAAATCGGCTCCCCCCGACGGCGGCTCGGGCCGGCCTCATGATCGTGGCTCCTAGGCCCTGGTGGAGCAAACCCGAGCCAGAATCCCCGTTCTTAAAAACAACCTTCCTCTTTTTCCCGCGCTCTAAGGGAACGACGGCCTCTCGCTCGGCATCCCAAGAAAGCCCCACCGAGAGCAGACGACTCTCCTCCACGCAGTTGTGAACGCTGAACAAAGCCTTCGACAGCCCTTCCCGGCCAGGAAAACCAGGGATAGGAAGGAGCTCGTCTTCCCGTCTGGTTAGCCGGCGACAACGTCCAGGGAGCGTTCTCCAAAGCTCCGGCAGCTCCCAACGATTCCGGACGTACCCATAGAGGGTGTTCCCATGGCGATAATCTGTTTTCTCGCCAAAGTAAAACCAGCACTTGTTGCTCCGAACCTCAATCCGACCACCCGAGTCAGTGGTGACCTCGCACCAGTCCTTGAAGAGCTCGAGTGAGAAGCGCGCACTGTGCTCCCGAAAGAATACCACCAGCCCCATAATGTTCGACATCCCGGCAGGCGTGAACTGGGTAACTAGGGCGCCTCAGAACCAGAATATTTCAATAGCCTCCTCAGATGGAGGAATGGGAAACCCAGACTTCAGGCAACTCTCAGAAAGCGTCATGAAACCCGTGGGAGGATTTTGAACGCGCTCCTCCACCCCCGGGATTTTCACCTCGACATTCGGAGGCAATCCGAACATCTTGCGCCACATCTCGATTCGCGCGCCATCAAGCGAAGAACGCAGGCGCATCGGCCTCGACTGGCTGCCCCGTTACGAAGCCTGAAAGAAAAATAAGCGTACATGAGCGCGAGCGTTTAAAAATAATAACATCAGAAAATCAGAAGTAGCGCAAGCCAAGAGCAAGCCGCCTTTCCGCGCACAAAGCGCACGAGCGCCAGATGCGCACAGACGCCAACCACCGACCATGCGCAGACAGCACCCGCGCGCGGGGCACGAAGGCACCAGCCCACGTACGAGAGCGCGCGGACACAGACCGCGCACGCGGGAGAGCGCGGACACCGGCCGCGCACGGGGGCGCGCGGACAGCGGCCGCGCGCGGGGGCGCACGGACACCGGCTGCGCGCAGGGCGCGCGGGCTGCCCGCGCCATCCGCCCCTCCAGGCCGCGCGCGGGCACCGGACCACGCGCGGGCGCGCGCGGGCACCGGACCACGCGCGGGCGCGCGGGGGCAGCGGGAGCGCGCGCGGGGTCGTGCGGGTGCCGGCCGCCTATGCCCCCCGCCCCCTCTTGGCCGCGCGCGGGGGCCCGCGCGCACCGGCCGCATGCGGGCACCGGACCACGCGCGGGCGCGCAGGGGCGGCAGGCGCGCGCAGGGGCGCGCAGGTGCCCCCCACCTGCGCCCGCTGCCACCTTCGGCCGCGCACGGAAGCCAGCGCGCGCCAGCCGGGCGCCCTTCCGCCGGCCCCGGCCGCGCAAAAGTGCGCCCGGGCGTCGGCCGCCCGGTCGCCGGTCGCCCAAGCACCGGTCGCCCGAGCAACGGCCGCCCGAGCACCTCCTTGTCGCCCGCTCTCCCGTCCGCCGCCGACCGTTTTTTCCCTCCACCTCTTTTTTCAAAAATAAAGCGACTTACCTCAGTCATCGTTCGGCGCTCCAAACGGAGATGACAACCAGATCCGCTACCAACTGTTCAAAAACCTTCGCACTCCCTCACAAGGTTTGGACTTCGAAGGTTTGGGGGGCTTATGATAGGGGCTCATAATAGAGGCTTGTATTTATAAGATAACTTGGCAGAAATTATTTCCAAAGACAACAAATATTTCCAAAGGCGGAGTTTATTTCCAAAATCACCCCCCACCAATTCGGCGGGAAAAATAGACGCACGAAACCGCGACAAGCGCAAAGGCGGCACCCCCTCCCCTCGCGGGAGCGATCCCCGCAACCGCGCCCCGCAAGGGGCGCAACCGAGCCGCGCGCCCGAAGCACGGCCAGGCCGCGCCCCTTTGGGGTGCGGCCAAGCCGCTCCCCAAGCGGGGTGCGGCCGGGCCGCACCCCCGAGGGGTGCGGCCACGGCCCCGAAAGCGGGGTGCGGCCGGGCCGCACCCCCGAGGGGTGCGGCCACGGCCCCGCCCCCGAGGGGTGCGGCCACGGCCCCGCCCCCGAGGGGTGCGGCCACGGCCCCGCCCCCGAGGGGTGCGGCCACGGCCGCGCCCCCTCGGGGTGCGGCCACGCCGCACCCCGCGTGGGGTGCGGCCGGGCCGCACCCCCTCGGGGTACGACCGTGCCACACCCCGCACAGGGTCCGGCCGCGTCGCACCCCCTTGGGATACGGCCGCGTCGCCCTTCCCACCCCGTGCGGGGTGTGGCCGCCTCCCCCTCTTTCTTTCTTGGCAGGGGGGCTTGCGAGGAGCCCTTCTAGGCGTACTCTTCGTCCGGAGCGTCGGGTCCTGTTTTCTCCTTAAGGCGCAGCTTCCCGTTCCGCCATTCACCCGGAGCGCTTCGCAACACGCCCGGGACGCCTCCGCGATTCGTTGCACGCTCAGAACCCTTTAGCGCTCGCGCGCGCTCAGAACGCTTCCGAACACGTTCGGAAGTGTTCTCACTTTTCCGACTCGGCTTTCTCACTTTTTGTCTTTCTGACTTTCTCACTTTTTGTCTTTCCGGCGTGCTCACTTTTTGTCTTTCTCAGATTTCAGGAACAACCTGTCGCCTTTTTTGCCTCCAACAGAACTGCCCGAACTGCCCGAACTGCCCGAACTATCCGAACTGCCCGAAGGGTAAGGTGGCCATTTACGAAAAATGGCGATCCGTGTGCCCCGAACCAGAAAATATGATTCGTCCGCCGAGCATTTATGGAAACTGCAAACGGCGAAATTACCGGACTACCCTCGGCCAAAGCTATAAAAGGAGCCCCGAGGCTTCATTTGAGGGGACCTTAACTTCAGGACCCGGGAGAGCTCCTTGGAGAATTTTGCGGAATTCTCCTTCAGCACTGGAAGATCTCCTTTGGGGACTTGAAGATTTTCTTCATCCCGAAAGGCGACACGCCTTCTCACTTTTGTTCCCCGGAGGCTTCTCACTTTTGTTCTCCGGGCCTTCTCACTTTTGTTCCCCAGAATTCCCAGAAGGAAAAAGACTTAGTTTTTCCGAGAGGCGGCCTTTCACCCCCGGAGCTCTTTCTCCCTCTCTATTATTGTAGCGAGCAGCGGCCTGTCGCGCTCAAGTTCTAACTACCAAATTGTAACCCCCAGAAGATAGTGAAGTTTGGTCGGCACAGCTCCGGCCGCGTGGTTTTTTACCGTTTTCGGGTTTTCCACGTTAAAAAGTCTCAGTGTACTCAGCGAATCTCAGCGAATCTCGAATTGACTGTTTGCGCGCTTAGTTCGCTCACGAGCTAAGGTGGGTCAATTGGACCGGTCTACCAAGAGCCCTAAGCGTTCCGCAACAATTATATTTCAATATTTTTATTTAAAAAGCAGTTTTCAGACAGTTGTTCTAACAAACAACTTAAATGAAAAAGCTATATTCGATCATCACTTATGCAAAGACTCTCCAAACAGTCTGCAGCTCTCTCATAAGAGTTTTTCCGGAAGCTCTATTCTAAAAGCTCTATTCAATCAGCAGATTTTTCATCCGCTAGAGCTGTCCCAAACAGAGCCATGTTAAAAGAGAAAATCACTTTTTGGTGGAACATTCAACTTTTCAATTTTGCCCTAGTCTAATCTTTCATCGACACACCCAAGGAGGTCGTGGGTACTATCCCAGGCCTCAACAATCTGCCTGGGATTTCGCTATTCGCGCCCCATGAGATTTGGTTAGGGTGACTCATCTTTGGCTACAGTCGGGTGGACTCACGTTCCTGGCCGGTTGTTAGCCCCGGGTCCACCAGTTCTTAACAGTATTTTATGGCTCTGTTCTGAATTATGTACATTTGTTAAGGAATTCCATGGAGAACTGTATAATCTGCAATGTATTTTATTTAATGTGTGCATTCGCAATGTAATTTAGTGATGCGTGCATTTGCCTGAAAATTTCATGTGTTCTGAATCATGCACAGCTGTTTACTTTCAGGATAGAAGCCATTCGGCGAACGCCAGAGGACAAAGGCGACAATGGAGATCAGAAACGGACAGAAGCACAAGAAGGGATACATTTGATATCTTTGGGTGTCGATCTATAAAAGATTATGAATGATTTCATTTTGGTTTGCACGTAAGAATCTGTTCTGCACTTATAATTTTTTGGCATGCACATAAAATTGGTCTGCACATATCCAAATGTGATTTGCACATAACAATCACCTAAATTAAACCCGATAACAAAGAAATAATTTAATAGCCTTTTCAAAAACAGAACATTTGTGAATCAAGATTTTCTTGGTTCCAACGTTTTGATGCGGTGAGTGTGGACCGTAATCGAAGGAAGAAAATCTCCTGACACCAAGTGTCGAGGTCGCAATAGCCTCGCCACCATTCTCCACCTCGGTCGGAGATGTCGAGCCTTCCAGGCGCATGGCAAGGGGGTCGCCGCTTCAACGGAGGATGAGCGTCGACCTCCGTTCAAGCGAAGTCAGTGCGTCACCCCGCAAGTTCTTCGCTTTCACGAGGATGATTCATCTCGCCAACGTCCACCTCGACAAACTGGGTCGGCAAGCCAGTTTTGCGAGGTGTTGGGCGCGCCCGTCCCAGAGGTGTTTCGCGAACCCATGCTCAGCTATTATACGGGGAAAGACGACCTCATCCAGCATTTGCAATGGTTCGACGACGTCATTTCAATTCGAACTATGACTGAAGCTTTTAAGTGCAGGTTCTTCGCTATCACCTTCAAAAGTAAGACAAGAGACTGGTTCTACCAGTTGTTGGCAGGTTCCATCAACTGCTTGAAAGATCTGCGTTGAGGACTGATGTTGCGCTTCGCGACGTCTGAGAAGAGAAAGAATAAGGGGCCAACCACCCTCTTTCTCCTCAAACAGGAACCCAACGAGTCATTGAGACACTACATCGATCATTTCCAGGAGGATGCCCTGCAAATTTAGGAGGTGGATAGCTGCATCCTCGAGCTGGTGCTCACATTCGTCTTGCAAGAAGAGATGTTTAAAATGGAGGTGGACCGAGATCCACCCATCTCGTTTGAAGACCTGATCGGCCGCGCATGGCGGTTCATCCAGACGGAAGCCACTAACAAATATTTCTTAGCCTCGCTTACGAGGTTAATGAAGTCGGATGAATCGAGGACCTCTGGAGGAGGTAGGAAGCAGGAAGAGACCCACAGGAACCCGAGAGAAGGTTCCAAGTTCGGGTGACAGGTACCTCATATCTCAAAAAAGGCAGGGGGGGTATTCACAGACCATGAACCCCCTGGATCAAAAGTTGAAGGCGCGTTGCCCCCCCCCCCCCCCCCCCCCCCCCCCCCCCCCCCCCCCCCCCCCCCCCCAAGGTTCCCTTCCGACAAGTTCGTGCCTTCTTTGTGCATAGCTCTGTCTTGGCTTGGGAGGGAAGTTTCTATAAACTTCCGGGTGCATGACGAGACCTCTTCACTGCAGCACGTGAGTCTAGTTTATAGGCAGTCCAAAATCTGTTCTAACTCTTCAACTCTGTCTAGTTGTAGTTTCCTCGGGTCAACCGCTAGACAAGTAGCCTTTGATCACCCCTTGGTCCGAACATTTGTACACCAAATTTCTTGATTTCAACAACGGGCTATGGACTTCGTCGTTCCGAAAAATTCCATTAAATTAGGGATCAAGCGGTATACTTTGTTTTTATAATTTTTTGTTAAATTTAAGACATTATAGACTTCATGTCATTAATTAGAAAATTGTGTCAACAAACTGTAAACCCCATCCCTTGAAAAATTACACAAAGTCTAAGATTAACATCTAATAATTATGTTATGAAGGACAAACTAGATAATTAAATTTATGTTATGCAAAAACAAATTTTCTTTGGATACATATTATATGTTATTATACGGTCATTTAATCTACTCAAAAAAGTAAATGATAAAATATATTATCAATATTATTCATGCACCAATTATTTTTTTAAATCCAATGCATTAAAAATCATTCTCTATAAATTAGAGATCCTGATGATAAGATGAACACAACATGAAAATGATTCTAAAAAATTCTCATTGTTCCTTCTTTTATGTAGTATTATGATATAATACATGAGGTCCAGAGTGCAATTCCAACATAATTTCACAACAAGATTGTCCATGTAAATGTTGATTAAATATTAAACTTATGTTTTTTATATTAATTTTTTGTTAGTAAAAACTAAAGGTGTGTGCGACGCTACGGGATTGTATTATCAAAATTAAGGATAAAAAATTGCTAAATGCAGCAACGACTAAACACACAAGGATCGTTCTTACTCAAGAATTATTTATCTCAAGTGGAATTTTAAAAACGCAAGCAGTATTTTCTAAATGAGTTCACAAAATTGAGAGACACAAATATTGTAAACTAAAATAGAACGGTAAGATAACTGAAGTGCGGAATTAATTTATACCGTTCTTTGATTCCTGCTCATGTTTCATGATTGCAGAAATGCGCAATAGCTGTGATGTATTCTTCCGTATGAAGTCCACCGTGTTCGTAGATCTTTCAAGCATACAAATGTATTCTAACTCTGATCTCTACAAAATTTGAGAGTTAGCACAATATCTGTCTATATGTATATATAGAAAAGATTATCTCCCTTAGGCCCATAGTCATGAAGATATGAGGATGTTAACAATCTTATAACATTCAGAGAACAGAGTCTGATAATATTCAGTATTTAAACAGAAATTAATAGCAGGAGAGATTTAGCTTCAGATCTAGCATGAATCTATCAGTTTTATACTTCACGGCAAGGATTTCTCTTTACCAAAAATAAAATATAAATCTGTTCTCTCCTTGTCCAATCATAAATAAAAAACATATACCTGATATCAAAATGAAATACCTGCTGCTTGGGATCGGAAGAAGAACCTCAGCACAGTAAATCTTGAGTTATGTATAAATCTGAGAGTTCTTCTTGAATCGATCTTCTCTATCTCCTGCGGATCCTGTCACGAGATCGGAGAAGGAGGAGAAATGGCGATCTATTCCCAGATCTGTAGATCTGCTTGCAGGCGATGACGATGTAGGAAGGTGCCGTAGATCCTAGCGTAGATGCTCTGATCAATCGATGAAGAGAAAACTGGAGCCCCCTTCCTTGATGGCGAAAACCTTCGCTCTGCCCTAGCCGCCTGTATGCGAGAAGATGGGAGGGAGAAGAAAAAGAACCGCAGCTTTTGATGGGATCGGGATTTCACCCTAGTTCACGGCTCAAAAGATGAGAATGAAATTAAGAATTGGCTATTAATAGGAAAAGCCACAACATGGAGTTACAAATCAAGATTTTAATTGAATTAAAATCTCAACCCAAAGTGTAACTCCTAAAACTAAATCAATTTCATAACATCTAATTTGTGCCTAGGACGAGACCGAGTCCGCGCATGAAGTTACGAGACGATCTAGCCCACCTATCACAGGCTTTGATCGATCGCGCGACTAAATTAACGCACGCTCGTAGGAGTCTGAATAAACTCAAAATTCGCGTACGACTTTAACGAGACGTCTCGATGAATATAGTCCACCCAACGGAAAATATCTAACATTCTCCCACTTGGACTTGTATCCATCGTAATTAAAAACGTTCCGATAAAATCTTCACTAAACTGAAGGGTACCAATTAGCGAACGCGATATTAAGTCTACTCCCACGTCAATCCGGTCCAACTAAATCCTTCACTCCGAATCATGGCGGCAACCGCATCATTGAGCGACACGGGACCTTCCATGGTCACAGTAGTTTCCAGATTCAACTGACATGGACAAAGCGCGGTTAGGATTTAGGATAACATTATGAAGAATGTGTGCACACGTAACTGTTATCCCAGTTTGGTGGTCAACCAATTTCTCGAATGAATGCACTAAACCATGCTTTGAGAAATTCTTTATGTGCTCAAAAGAGCACGTATGTCACTTTCTTAAGAATTCACTTAATGTGTCATAATGGACCTACAAAGGCTTAAGGAAAATAAATGAAATGCCCATAAACCTTATGCTCAGACTGACACTCGTCCGAGTCTTTTGAATGAAGTGTGATATATCACAACGCGTTATGAGTATCGCTACTTAATGATACTCAACACGAATATTTTCTTAATGTTTGATATCAAACTATCAAATACAAAGTGCTCAATTAAATAACAGATGTATGAATCGGAGCTCCACGTAGCCTCCCACTAATCTAGCATATCAATTGACTCCTTAAGCCCCATACTGCAGACATGTCTTTGAAACACGTTAGGGCGAAGTCCCTTAGTGAGTGGATCGGCTACCATGTCATCTGTTCCTATATGCTCCACCGTAATGTCACTTTTCTTAACCATTTCCTTAACGGTCAGAAACTTAATTTCCATATGTTTGGACCCTGTGATACTTTTATTGTTCATTGAGAACAAAACTGCAGAAATGTTATCACAGTACAACCGGATGGGTCCTTCTATAGAATCGACGATCCTTAGCTCAGTAATAAAATGCTTAAGCCACACAGCATGGGTAGAAGCTCCAAAAAGAGCAACAAACTCCGCGTGCATGGTGGATGATGTAATGAGTGTCTGTTTGACACTCTTCCATGAAACAGCTCCGCCAGCAAACTTAAATACATAACCCGAAGTAGACTTTCTATCATCCTCACACCCAGCAAAATCAGAGTCTGTATACCCCACCAATTCGAGATTCTGAACCTTATGGTAGACCAACTTAAAATCTTTCGTCCCCTTCAGATACCTTAAGACCTTCTTGGCAGCCACCCAATGACAGAGTCCTGGGTTCGACTGATATCTGCCTAGAAGTCCTACTGCGAAGGCAATGTCCGGTCTGGTACAGACCTGTGCATACATCAAACTGCCTACTGCACTAGCATAAGGAATGTCCTTCATAGACTCTCTCTCAGTATCGTTCCTGGGGCATTGTGACAAGCTAAGCTTGTCACCCTTAAGCACAGGGACATCACCGGGCTTACAATCGAGCATGCTAAATCTCTCAAGTACACGCTCTATATAAGCTCTCTGAGAGAGTGCTAATGTATGGTGAGATCGATCCCTAATAATCTCAATCCCTAGGACGAAAGATGCTTCTCCAAGATCCTTCATATCAAAGTGTTTTGACAAAAATTGCTTAGATTCATGCAACAATGCTAAATCACTGCGCGCAAGCAAAATGTCATCTACATATAAAATTAAGAAGATGAATTTACTCCCACTGATCTTGAGGTATATACAACGGTCTACCTTGTTCTCTTCAAAACCAAATGAAGTGACTATCTCATCGAATTTCAAATACCACTGTCTAGAAGCCTGCTTCAGACCATATAGGGACTTGTTAAGCTTACATACAAGTTGGTCATTATGACCGGACTTGAATCCCTCAGGCTGCACCATATAAACTTCTTCGGCAAGATCGTCATTCAAGAATGCGGTCTTAACGTCCATCTGATGTAACTCCAAATCATAATGAGCTACAAGCGCCATTATTACTCTGAAAGAGTCTTTAGAGGAAACAGGGGAAAAGGTCTCGTTGTAATCGATACCTTCTCTCTGTGTAAATCCCTTGGCAACCAGTCTGGCCTTAAACCGCTCGATCTTCCCTTTGGAGTCCTTTTTGGTCTTAAATACCCATTTAGAACCAATGGGTTTGCAACCTTTAGGTAACTCAACCAACTCCCAAACTTTATTCAGCTTCATAGACTCCATCTTGTCTTTCATCGCTTCCCACCACAGATCAGTTTGAGGTCCAGAGACAGCCTCATTAAATGTCACTGGGTCAACCACATGACCAATGTCAAAATCACTCTCACCCAAGTAAACTTCATAGTCAGAGGAAATCGCTGGCCTTCTCTGCCTAATGGATCTCCTAGCAGGCGGATGATCCTCCTGAATCTGTGGAGGAATCTCAATTGGAATCGGTGGTAAAACCGGCTCCACTTCCTCTACAGGTTCTATCCTAGGTTCAGGCACCACCAGGTTCTCCAACAAAGGCACAGATAGATTAATGGGCACAATTTCCTCGACTTCACTAACTGGGTGAGAACAGCTTGGCTCATCAGCAACATCTAATTCCAAGAATTTGGTTGTTTGTGACTCTACTATTCTGGATCCTCCTAGAGGGGAATAAAACCTAAATCCCTTCGAATGATCTGGGTAGCCTATGAAGTAGCAACGACAAGACCTAGGGGCAATTTTACTCTCCGATGGATTATAAAGGCGGACTTCTGCAGGACAACCCCAGACACGCAAATGATTAAGGCTGGGTCGCCTACCAGTCCACAACTCGAATGGTGTTTTGGGTACTGACTTTGAAGGTACTCTATTGAGGATATATACCGCAGTCTTAAGTGCCTCACCCCACAAAAACTCAGGAAGATTCGTCCTACTCATCATGCTCCTCATCATTTCCTTAAGGGTGCGATTGCGCCTTTCGGCCACACCATTTTGCTCAGGACTACCCGGCATGGAGTACTGGGCAACAATGCCGCAGCTCTCCAAGTATCTGGCAAACGGACCTTTATGTTGCCCGGAGGCATCATGTCTACCAAAATACTCGCCACCTCTGTCAGACCTGACAATCTTGATGACTTTCCCTATTTGCTTTTCAACTTCAGTCTTGAAAATCTTGAACTTGTCAAGAGATTTAGATTTTTCTTTAATTAAATACAAATATCCGAAACGGGAGTAGTCATCAATGAAGGTAATGAAGTAAGTGTTCTTACAGAGGGTAGATGAATAAGGGCCGCTAATGTCTGTATGAATAACCTCCAATAAGTCTGAACTACGAGGTGAGCCTTTCTTTTTAATCTTGGTCATCTTCCCTCTACAACAGTCAACACATGTCTCTAGGTCACTGAAGTCAAGGGTAGGGAGAATATTTTCCTGAATTAATCTCTCTACTCTTTCCCTAGAGATATGACCTAATCTTTTATGCCATAGCATGAATGACTGTTCCTTAACTAGAGGTCTCTTACAGGCAATATTTTCTACATTATAGGAAGTAGCACAAATGTTCGTAGGAGATAGACATAAGCTATATAATCCGCCAGATAATAAACAATGGCCTATAACTCGCGATTTATAAGAAATATCAATAGAACCAGCATTAATGTTAAAGCCAAAATGAAGTTTATCTAAAGCAGATACAGAAATCAAGTTCCTTCTAAACGAAGGAATATAGAAAATGTCTCTTAACAAAAGCTCAAATCCAGAAGAAAGAACTAAACGAACATCTCCTATGAACTCCACCTCCACCTCAGCGTTATTGCCAACTGTCAGTCTGCACTCACCCCTGCTTGGCCTCCTCCTTTTGATGAACCCCTGTAATGTGTAAGCAACATGATTAGTTGCTCCACTATCGAGCCACCAGGAACTTGATGGGGCTTCAATTAAATTGGATTCATAAAAGACATAGGCTGAGGGATTACCTGAAAGTGCAAAACCGCGCTTTTCCATCCAAGACTTAAACTTTCGGCACTCGTTCTTCACGTGTCCCTTCTTCCTGCAGAAGAAACAACTCAGAGGCTTCTTTTCATCAGCGCCCTTGCTGGAGGAAGCGGGCGTGTCAGGAGCTTTAATGGGAGCTTTGGACTTCTTCTTCTTGGCTTTCTTGAATGCGGGCTTGGAGACAAGAAGAGCAGTATGAGTCTTCTCATTCTTGAGCTTTTCCTCTTCAGCGACACAACGAGTGATTAAATCGTTTATCTTCCACGCCTCGTCCTGGGAATTGTAGGTGGTCTTTAGTATGCTGAATTCTGCAGGGAGGGTGTTGAGCGCTTGATGCACTATCAACGCTTCAGGGAGACTGATCTCCATCTCCTGCAACTTGGTCTGAAAGTAGACCATCTTCAGAATATAATCACGGACACCGCCTCCTCCCGAATACCTCATGGAGAAGAGGTCTTGTATCAGCGTCCCGATCTCAGCATTCGAAGACACCTTATATCTCTGCCCAACGGCAGTCAAGAAATCCCTAGCGACGATCGTGTCAGGCAAACCACTCAGTAAATGCTCCGGGATGGAACGCTTCATAGTCAACAAGCATATCTTGTTGGACTTGTTCCAGGCAGCATAAAGGTCTTTATCATCTTGAGTGCTGGTCGATGTGAGCTCTGCAGGCCGGTCGGTACTCATGGCCATCTCAATATCAGCCATCTGAAGAGCGAACATTATGTCGGACTTCCATCTCTTGAAGTTCGACCCAGTGAGCTTCTCTATGGTCGCCATGTTATTATGGACTGTGAAGGTGACTGAAAGTAAAGAGAAAATAAAACGGATCAGACTAATAGAGCAACAGTGGCTAAAAACCCCAAATAGCACACTAGGCGAAGAATCCAGACGCGTCAGCGGGCAACACCTTTGGGCAGACTACGCGCCACGCAATTAGTAATTCTTCACACACGAACTAGCAACAGTTACACTTAAGCTTTTCGCAAATCTACCACCTTTGGACGAATAGAATACTAGAACCCGTGCTACCGTCCAAATGTCTGAGTGTATCCCTCCGAACCTATTGCGCAAGCACCTCCTTTGGGAGAATGATTGCGCACTATTCTCAGAGAATTCCCTAACACATGTGAAACCGTAATCTCACAAATCGACTCGAAAAGGCCACTTTGGCGGCTACAGTTCTTATCGATCCACGAGACCCTTTCACACCGGGATATCTGAATATTGCTCTAAACTTAATGTCGTGTTTTCTTATGAATGACGTGTGGGCACTTAATCGCCTCAAGAAGACACGACGACTGTCCTAGACTGTTTCGCTAAATGCACTCTAGAAACAGTTCCGAATTTTGTTTCTCTAAAATAAATAGGGTTTTATATTTGGTGCTCTCACTTAGTTCAATTAGAAATGATTTAAAATCCCAAATAATTAAGGAGACAAATAATTTTGAAATAACCTCGCTTTGATACCAACTGTTAGTAAAAACTAAAGGTGTGTGCGACGCTACGGGATTGTATTATCAAAATTAAGGATAATAAATTGCTAAATGCAGCGACGACTAAACACACAAGGATCGTTCTTACTCAAGAATTATTTATCTCAAGTGGAATTTTAAAAACGCAAGCAGTATTTTCTAAATGAGTTCACAAAATTGAGAGACACACAAATATTGTAAACTAAAATAGAACGGTAAGATAACTGAAGTGCGGAATTAATTTATACCGTTCTTTGATTCCTGCTCATGTTTCATGATTGCAGAAATGCGCAATAGCTGTGATGTATTCTTCCGTATGAAGTCCACCGTGTTCGTAGATCTTTCAAGCATAAAAAATGTATTCTAACTCTGATCTCTACAAAATTTGAGAGTTAGCACAATATCTGTCTATATGTATATATAGAAAAGATTATCTCCCTTAGGCCATAGTCATGAAGATATGAGGATGTTAACAATCTTATAACATTCAGAGAACAGAGTCTGATAATATTCAGTATTTAAACAGAAATTAATAGCATGAGAGATTTAGCTTCAGATCTAGCATGAATCTATCAGTTCTATACTTCACGGCAAGGATTTCTCTTTACCAAAAATAAAATATAAATCTGTTCTCTCCTTGTCCAATCATAAATAAAAAACATATACCTGATATCAAAATGAAATACCTGCTGCTTGGGATCGGAAGAAGAACCTCAGCACAGTAAATCTGGAGTTATGTATAAATCTGAGAGTTCTTCTTGAATCGATCTTCTCTATCTCCTGCGGATCCTGTCACGAGATCGGAGAAGGAGGAGAAATGGCGATCTATTCCCAGATCTGTAGATCTGCTTGCAGGCGATGACGATGTAGGAAGGTGCCGTAGATCCTAGCGTAGATGCTCTGATCAATCGATGAAGAGAAAACTGGAGCCCCCTTCCTTGATGGCGAAAACCTTCGCTCTGCCCTAGCCGCCTGTATGCGAGAAGATGGGAGGGAGAAGAAAAAGAACCGCAGCTTTTGATGGGATCGGGATTTCACCCTAGTTCACGACTCAAAAGATGAGAATGAAATTAAGAATTGGCTATTAATAGGAAAAGCCACAACATGGAGTTACAAATCAAGATTTTAATTGAATTAAAATCTCAACCCAAAGTGTAACTCCTAAAACTAAATCAATTTCATAACATCTAATTTGTGCCTAGGACGAGACCGAGTCCGCGCATGAAGTTACGAGACGATCTAGCCCACCTATCACAGGCTTTGATCGATCGCGCGACTAAATTAACGCACGCTCGTAGGAGTCTGAATAAACTCAAAATTCGCGTACGACTTTAACGGGACGTCTCGATGAATCTAGTCCACCCAACGAAAAATATCTAACATTTTTATCCTGCCCAAACAGACCCTCAGACTATCTCGAAGCCAAAGCGACTTATAGTATGAATGAATAATGATAGTGGATGAATGTGGGAGAGGAGTCCAATGGCGTTTCGGATTTGAATTTCGTTGAGGGGTGAAGAAAAATTAACTCTTAAAATTTTATAACTCATATGTGACCAAGAACCATATTTTTTCGCAAAAAATTGAACCCGAGCATGTGCCTGAGTGTGCCTATGAATAGTTCCACCCCTATTGTTAGGTCTTCGTGATCTCCATCAAGATGAAGATGATGATGGCGTTGTGCACTACTGATGTTGGGAGAGAAGATGACTTGTGGGATCCCTGCGGAAACTAACGGGAATGAAATGACCGTCTCAGACCAACAGAGGAAACAAAAAAAGGTTTCGTTTCCTCTGAATAAATGGCCGCCCTTTTCGAAAATATCTATAATTATTTTATAGCCCTATATTGTGAGGATTCAACTTAAATATGATTTTATTTGCTATTAGATTATTACTATGATGAGCCCTTTTTCCTAAATCAAATTTGTTCTTCACAGTGAGTAATTGACATTCTTCCTCATTTTTTTTATTTGTTATAACTTAAGTAATGAGAGCTAGGGTTGTTAGAAATATAACAATTATGTGGTCTAAATATGTTAATTATGTGTGTTACTGGGTTGTCATTAACATCGACCAAATTTATGTGATCTAATTAATCGGGTCGAATGTGTTTCACATTGCATGGACGGTTCAAATTATGTGTGGATGCCGGACGTCGTTTACATTTATATGATGAGCTTAAATATAAAACAATCGTATTAGGGTTTTGTTATAAATAGGTTATGATCCCCGGGTGATCACAAGACATCACATTCACTCTCATTCAGTCCTAGCATCTCATCGCTAGAGAGAGCCTAATGAGGGAGAGGAGGAGTCGTTTTCTTCAACAAAACCTTTGTCAGAGAGACTCACTGCCATATGAGTACTATCAGTCATTCCTTACTTCAATCTGTCCTTTTCATGCACACAATATGAAATGAGTTCGTTAAGAAACCATTTCTCATTCAGTTATAACTGGCCTTAAATTTACTGAATTGTGCAGGAAGATCAATTAATGCACGAGCAAGTCTTCCGACAACTATAACTTTAGTGCTTTCAGTTTCAAAGCAAGTATGGATAATTCTATAATGTACTTACCAACATTAATTTCATTTTCCCTTGTACTTCATGCATGGAAACAAGTTTCGCAAGAAACGCGCTTGTCTTCGTCTTATCGTTTTGCGCAAAATATTTTTCAATGGTATCAAGGAATTCTAAGGCAGAGGTATCCTCATCACGCCTTAGAAGGCTTCTGGAATGCCCCGCTTCATGATCATTAGACACATGCGATCTGAACGTTCCCACCTTTCAATGTTCCGTTTCACCTCAGCGGAACTATCATCTGAAGGAAATGTGGGAGGTATGTCATAAGCGCAAGATCTAAGACCACACAACTGAGAACAATCATGATGTTTTCTTTTCAGTCTTTAAAATTAGTTTCATTATGCATTAGAATTGAATTAATGTTGGCAGAAATTGTAGTAAGTTATGAGCTGAAAAGAAGTAAAATTGCATAAATTAATTGTCATGCTCACAAAAAATAAATCAGACATCACACTGCACAAATTAAATTCATTAAATAATTGTGGTGCTCATCATAAGAGAAGCAGAACATCGTCATTTAGTCTTTAGACAGAAATCCCGATTCCAAGTGGTCCTCTTTGTGTAGTAATCAAATACTGACGATAAGTCCTGTCAATCAGTATGCCCTTTTTTGGACCGACATACTGCTCACATGAAGAATAAAATAATCGTCACATATTTATTATCACATGTGTGTGCGCAATTCAGCCAAATATTAATCTTCCTTTGAGCCGATCAATATTCGCAGGAATTATGCACCCACTGCAATCATAATTAATAATGCTAAATTAAACCAATCTATGCGAGAGAGCCCATTTGGCGGGATGTCGTTACAAGTAATTTATTCAGCAAAATCAGATATTTAATAATTATTGTATTGTCATTTAATGAGTTTAATTTAAAGTTCAAATTTAATTAATCGGCGCAAAACGGGTACACGGTTGCAAAATTGATCGTGCGATTAAATTTTAAATTTGACCAGTCTAGAGTAAGCACGAGCATAAATGTGCACGAGTGTAATTTCCAATGAAAATAGATTCTCATTAATTTTAGTTAAAATAATATTTTAAATTTCTTAATAAAATGTTATTTTATCCGAATATTAAAATTAATTTGCTTCACAAAATTGATGTATTAGATTGAGCATAATAATAGCAGAATATTAATTACTAAATAATGATAGCATTATTAATTATAATTAAATATTACAACTTTTATGTCGATCTAAACGTCAAATTATGCCCGAAATGACGAAATTCAAAACGAATTAAAAAATTAATTGTGTTACAATATTTAGATATTTATGAATTTCTTATTATCATAATATTAATATCATTATTATTTTATAATAATAATAATAAAAAGCACATTTATGATAGTTTAATTCCTTATATCATGCCAAAAATAAATGGTCATGTTGAAGAAGACGACTCCTCCTCTTCCTCTTTAGGCTCTCTCTAGCGATGAGATGCTAGGACTGAATGAGAGTGAATGCGATACCTTGTGTCCGGGGATTATAACTTATTTATAGCTGTTGCGGGTCACTCGACGCTCTTCCAGACCGGGCGAATTGAACCGTCTTAGCCCGAGAGTGGGCCGAATGCGCAAACAGTCACAGAGAGAACAAACAAATGGCAAGAGAACGTTTTTAGCGTGGAAAACCCGGAAAGGGTGAAAAACCACGTGGCCGGATCTGTGCCAGCCAAATTTCACTAAGTGTTCGAGTGTTACAAGTAAAGTTGCGAGAACTGAAAGCGACAGACCGCTTCTCGTTACAATTGCAGTTGAAGGAAAATCTCTGAGTGTGACAGGCCACCTCTCAGAAAAACTAAGTACTTTGCTGTTGAAGGAGGTCTTCAAGGTCTGAAAAAAAACTTCAAGCGACGAAGGAGATCTTCGAATCACGAAGGAGATCTTCGAACCGCGAGGGAGATCTTCGAACCGCGAGGGAGATCTTCGAACCGTGAAAGAGATTTCTGAAGGAATTCTTCAAGGAGCTCTCTCGGGTGCAAAGTGTCAGATCCCCCTAAATGAGGGTCCAGGGTCCCTTTTATAGACTTGGCCGGGGGCGACCCGGTAATTTCGCCGTTGTAACCACCGTAACCACCTGACGGGTCGATCTTGACCGCCGATCGAGAGCACACGGATCACCATTTTCTGAATATGACGATTTCGCCCTCCGGTCAGTTCGGGCAGTTTCGGATTGCAATGTGTGAATCCTGCAATCTCAAGAAGGATAGTGGAGTTAGCAACTGCGCGCGCTATGAACTTTGCAATGTTCAAGCGCGCGGAGATCAAAAGCACGCTACGAACTTAACGGGGCTAAGCGCGCGTTGAGCACCGAGCGGGAGCGCCGTAAAAACACGATCGGAGCCGTGCGAGGACGACGCAAAGGGGGCGGCGGGCGTGCCATGCGGCGAGGGAGATCGACCGGCACCGCGCAAGCCGTGCGCGGTAGCGCGCATGCAGCGCCCATGCTATCGCGCAGGGCGAGCGCGCGCCAGCACGCAGGCCGCGTGCGTGCGCTAGCGCACAGGCTGCATGCTAGCGCGCAGGTCGTGCACGCTAGCGTGTGCGCTAACGCACAGGTCGCGCTCGCGCTAGCCCGCAGGCCGCGCGCGCGCGCTTGCGCGCAGGCCGCGCGCGCGAGTGCGCAGGCCGCGGTCCTGCGCGCGCTAGCGCACGGAGCTGCTGCGTGCGTGGTGATTTTTGGGCGGTTCTGCGGCGGTTTTGGGCGGTTTTTCTCCTCCTTCTTGCCCATGCCTCCACAATCTTGGTGGGGAGTGGGGTTTTCGGCTAATTGCAGTCCGGATTTCTCTACATAATAGATGACGACCCAACAATAGCAGAATCCTAATGCGACTGTTTTACATTTAAGCTCATCATATAAACGTAAACGACGCTCAGTATCCACACATAATTTGAACCGTCCATACAATGCATGTGAAACACATTCGACCCGATTAATTAGATCGCATAAATTTGATCGATGTTAATGACAACTCAATAACGCGCATAATTAACATATTTGGACCACATTATTATTTCTAACAATCTCTCACTTGAACAAGCACTATAGGTGAGCAACCCCATTGAATGCTTGGTCATGTAACTGCGCATTACATGACAATTCACTTAAACAATGTCCCACTTGAACAGTGGGGTTGCTCGAGTCTATAGATTCCCAGCCCAACATGGCTTTCTCTTCCTAAACCATCATAAATTACTGAACTTCTTTAGTCATGGTCTTACTGGCCGGTCAATCTAATAAGCCTTCTACAAATATTAACATACATATGCGAAAATTAAAGCATACATAATAGTATAGGAATGCGAAGAATAATAAACGGGCATAAAGAGCAGCGACGGTGTATCTTTACATGCGACAAAGGATGCATCATTGGCCAAACCCCGAAGTAGCTAGCGTCGGACAACAGCCCAGCGCACCGTGCAAATGTGCTACGAAAGGGAACTGCTTCGTAGTAACACTAGCTAGCGTCTACCAACACCTTGTTAGAACCTATTCTACGTCATTTAGTATCTTAGCTTCCAAAGGGAACTGCTTTGTAGTAACTTACGGAGATAATTTTATTTTATTTTGTGCGGGCTTGCAAATCGAAAAAGAAAAACACTGAAGAAGAAAATGGAAGCTCGGATCAACAGAAAAAGGACAAGAAGGTGAGCGAAGCGAAGTTCGGTAAACTGGTCAGCAACAAAGCAAGAGTTTTCTCAATAGCCAAGACTCATATTCCCGCTCATAAGAAGACTTATTTCTTTGTGTTTCCTAACTAGAGTGACAAAGGAAGTAAACAAGAGCTACTGTTTCCAGAAGAGATCTTGTAGCCTGTTCCGACTTACAAGCTTAT
Source organism: Dactylorhiza incarnata (assembly GCA_033032865.1). Lineage (NCBI taxonomy): Eukaryota > Viridiplantae > Streptophyta > Magnoliopsida > Asparagales > Orchidaceae > Dactylorhiza > Dactylorhiza incarnata. Next base: position 420,730 of record JAWHQI010000347.1, on the reverse strand, counting down.
TGACCGAGTGGTTGGCTAGCTTAAAGGGACCTAGCTTAAAGTAGATTAGTTGCCTATTCCTAGACGAATCCACGAACTCGGATCTCTCATCCGAGCGAAAAGAGATCGGGATTTTACCCCACCTAGTTGTAAAAGGGAAGAGCTTACCCTGGCATGAAAGGCCCGGGGGGCTAGCGGCCGCACCAACTCAAATCCGTTGAGACAAGATGATGGTCCGAAATCATTGGAAACTCAGTGAGAATGTCTCTACCTATCCCGCTCAAGAATCATTGGGGTAATCTAACTCCTGCAGCACAAATGCAATGGGAAGTACACCAGGAAGGGTTCAATCAAGAAGACTTTGAGCGCAAGACAAGGGTGCTAACAAGGTGTTGGTAGACGCTAGAATAGGTTCTAACATACTTAAATCGAGATTTATATGAAGCTCAAGATCTCTATTAGCTAGTGCTCTCATCCTCCTGATTATAAACATATTTGAAATTGATTAAATTTTTTGTGAAAGAAGGGTAATTGAAATAAAGGTATAATTAGAGAAGAATATTCTTTAACAAAAACAATAAAGCTTTGTGTACAAGCTTAGGTATCAATTATGTAGTACGTAGCTCTAGCTTAATTAGTGTGTTAATGGAGACCAGACTGATAATATATTTGTAAGTCTAATTAATTTACATTGTAATCTTGATGTGCACTTATGCATTTATAGGAATTCCAGGGTGCGGTTAGAGAAAGCCCCACTAAGTGGGAGTGGGGTTAGTGGGGACAAGAGTCAAACCCATGACTTTAAGTCCGCCACACGCGCGTTTCGCGCCGCGAGCAGCGCCGGGCGAAACCAAAGCAGCATCCCACCACTGAGGCGCGGCTAGTCCGCACCCCACTAAGCGGGGTGCGGATGGCCCGCACCCCACTCCGATAGGGGGCAACCAAACCGCACCCCACCTTGGTGGGGCGCGACTATGGAGCACCCCCCATGGGGGTGCGGCCAAGCCTCACCCCCTGGTGAGGTGCGGCCAAACCGCACCCCATCGGGGTGGGGTGCGGCCAAGCCCTCCCTGGGGCTTGCGGGGGATGCGGCAGAAACCGCATCCCCCCTGCCCGGTGCAAGTGGGGCCCGTTTTCCTCTCGGGGGGCTCCGGTTCCCGCTTTCCGAGTAAACGCGATCATCGGAAGCCGCAACTCGTTCGCATGACGACTGCACTCCAGCAATACTCACCCAGAACACTCCTGTGTTCGTTGCATGATCAGAACGCTCTCAAGCGCGTTCGGAACGCTTCCGCGTTCGTTGCGGGCTCAGAACGCTTCCAAGCGCGCTCGGAACGCTTCCGTGTTCGTTGCGCGCTCATAAACGTTTTCGCTTTCCCGACACACTTGTAGTTAACCATTTTCTCAGATTTCAGGACTCGCTCGTCGCATTTTTCACCTTCAAAGATTTCAGGACTCGCTCAGAAGCGTTTTCGTTTTCCCGACACACTTGCGATCAGTGTGCTCCGAATCGGCAAACGTGATTCGCCCGTCAGGTGGTTACGACGGCGAAATTACCGGGCTACCCCCGACCAAAGCTATAAAAGTAGCCCAGAGCCTTCATTTCAGGGTTCTTGCCTTCTGCACCCGAGAGAGCTCTGTCGAAGATTTCTCTTGAGTCCTCCTTCGGTGCTTGAAGATCTCCTTCGTGCTTCGAAGATCTCCTTCGTGGACTTGGAGAATTCCATCGTTCCGGAAGTCCGTCTTCCCACGCGATCTGGGAAGCCTTTCTCCCGAAAGGCGACTTGCCATTCTCACTTTTGTTCTCACCAGCATTCTCACTTTTATTCTCCACCGTTCTCAGAAGAAAAAGAACTTAGTTTTCCGAGAGGTGGCCTGTCGGCTTCGGAGTTCACTCACTCTCTCTCTATTATTGTAACGAGCGGCGACATGTCGCGCTGGAATTCTAAGTACCTGATTGTAACCCCCCAGAAGATAGTGGAGTTTGGTTGGCACAACTCCGACCGCGTGGTTTTTTACCCTTTCCGGGTTTTTCACGTTAAAAAGACTCAGTGTACTTAACGATTCTCTGATTGACTGTTAGCGCGCTTGGTTCGCTTCAGAGCTAAGGTGGTTCAAGTCGACCGGTCCACCGAAAGCACCCAAGCGACCCGCAACAGTTTGACGCCGTCTGTGGGAATGGATTCCCAAATACTGTGCAAAAGCCTTCCGAGGACAGCATCCGCTTTGCCCCAGTTCACGAAACCGGCAGGAACGGACACCCACCAGGAACTTTCCGACTTACACGGCTCCTCCATTCCAGCAAACTCGGCAAGGAAAGTGTTGAAGCCTGGAAAATCCCGGCTCCAAAATTCGGATCAATGCAGCCCGAGGTTACTGATCCTGTGGTCCAACTCCACGGCTCGGATAGCTAAATAGGAGAGAGAAAATGACTATAAGCATACTTCAGGTGCTCCAGCAGGGAGGTCCCACCACATACCCGGAAGTTTGGGAGAAACTTCCCCTCCGCAACCAAAAGCTGGGCGAGGTACTAGACGGGCATGGACTTGGCGATTATCCAGCTTGGGGGGACCTCGACCACTTCCAAAAGTGTCATTTCTAGTACCCCTGGGGGTCTATTTATAGAGAAATCCTAGGGGGGGTACAAGCGAGTATTGTAAGATCCCCCTCCCGGAACACACAACACGGCCGAGGGGAGTCTTATGCCCAGGACAGCCGCCTTGCGGAAGCGCCAGCACACGAGCTAGCCTCCCCCACAAGACGCCTATCCTGCCGGCCAAACCAACTACACAGCGCCAACCCATCAATAATAGAAAGCATTAAAAGCCAAAGATTCACAATGAGTATAAATGTCCACAAAATATATAAATGACAGGAAGCAAAAAGAACTCACAAATATACTATATCAAGGTATAGCGGAAGTCTACAACAAGAACTACAATCCCTCATAACCGTATCAGAAGGTGTTGTTGCAAAAGCTGCAACATGTCTCCAAGTCCTATCACTCTGATCTGTCCGGTACTGCTCCAGCTGGGTGTGCTCCTAAAAATAGTGGTGTAACAACCGTTAGTCATAAAGACTAAGTGGCTTCCCATCCGCTCCCCCGACGACTCCAAGGCACCGGGCGGAAGGAAAGGAAGAAAAGCTGCAATATACACAATAATATACAAAGCAGGTGGCAGTGGCTCTCAACAACATAATTAAATGTACATCTAACATGTGTATAAATAGAACTACAAGTGTATAAAGAGCTACACTACACAAGTCCAAGCATTATAAATGTGAGTACAATAATTGAAGCAGTAATAAAGAGCAGTAGTAAGTGAGAAAGAGTAAGAGCAGCGTAACAGTAAATAGCAATCTATCAATAATCGTACCCTAACTTATATGAATGCCCATACAAACTTATAAGTTAAGGCTTCCAAAATGTAACTCATCATATAAAAGAGCCCATACTAATTTATATGATGAGGATCCGCAAGTGCGTATGCTATGTTATGCCATGAATGATTTATGCAATGAAACTCACACACACGACTCTATGCGCATAGACCTTTGTAGTTCCCTCTGTTTGAAAGGAAGCCAACCTCTCGGGTACCAACCGCTGTGACACACGGTGGTAGCGGACCGGGCCGTCCACTCCTAGGCGGATATGCACACTACCAGGCCTAGACCGCACGTACGCCTCGACGCTAAACAACCGCGGAGCTCTGCGTACTCTTTGCTGGAGTCCACCAGGCTTTGAGCTAAGTGGAAGGTGTCTTTGAGGAATTGTCGTCCCGACACGCAGACAAGCTGGCCCCTTAGACCCCAACACACCCGCTAAGTCCACGTACCGCGGTCGGTGTGACGTCCTGCCTGGTACCGAAGACCTGCCACAATTATCCAAGAACTAACGGGGCTATCCTCCCCTCGAGGCTCCAGCTCTTCCCACCAAGTATACCACACACCTGGCCAAAAAAACCAACCCGTGCTCAGCCGCACGCAAGGACCACCAACCATGCCCTTTCATTCGTCAGAGTTACAACAATACCTCTGCATCCACGTTAATCATGATACTAATACCACATTTTCGAGGTATGACGTTTATGTGCTAGGGAATCCACACTCTTGACCCCACCGGATTACTTGTGTATTCAATAACTATAACAAATGTTAGTACTTTACATTCTTCCTTTCACCTTCTTAATCGTAGTTATCATCACAAAATTCATTGCGTTTAGCATTCAAATCGTTTACCTTTAACTGTGATTTTTATGTTCCTCACATGTATTCTTCCCAACGTGCAACATAATTCAAGCACAATTACAAAATCACACTATAGCATTTATCACGATCGTAGTAGATAAAATACTTTACCGAATGTTTTCCACTATCCAACCTAGTGGTACTAACAATATGTGAAGTATTAAAATCTTCACCATCATACTCCTAGCAATTTCCCCAATCCAACCAGAGTGAGTAAATATATTAACAACACGAGATTACTCAACGACATTCCTTGCAACATAGACGATTTAATCTTCATAATCATGTTCCCAAGATTTATCGCGTTCAAAGGGGTGAACTTTAAAATATCAACATAAGAGCATCAAGATTCATAAATACCCAGTTAACATATACTCATCTAAAAATTATGAAACTTCACAGGACTAATCACAACTATATAAAGAATATCTCCACCAATTTTTACGTGCATTGGATCAATAAATTAAGAGATCTCCACCAATTATTGAAACCATGAACATAATGACATTGTTTACTAAAACTGACATTCTGGGAGCTATACTTATCCAAGAATTATGTGCTACCCCATTTTGGAAATCTAAGAGCAAGGGCTACAACTCTTACGTTGAGCCCGTGACCCAGATCTAAGTATTTAATGCATAAAATTGGACCTGAAGTCAGTTGTGTAAAACTGGGCAGAAAACAGAGAACAATAACACAATTCAGCTCTCTGGACAATCCACTCGACTGGACTTTTAGGGAACTACAGGTCACCCCAGAAAACGTGTAACCTATCGTTGGAAAGCTCTTTCCAAGGGCTACATCATTTATGTTTGGGCCAACAACTAATTCTAGGGGGATCATGCCTGAAAGTTGGCTTGAACCTAGATGCACCCCTAATCTGCCTATTTGGTTGCGTATAACACTTCCGACAAAGAGTTTTAACATATTATAAGAGTACACTTCATCTTCCCCCTCTCCAACTGAAATCAGAAAACCCTAACTTATAATTTCTACATTTTTATTGAAACCCTAGGTTCTCTCCTCTCATACTTCTTCATGAGACCATCAATTTTTACGAAATCAAATCTTATCCCTTCGTATTGAGGAGAAGAAATGATTGACGGAACTTTCACGGCAAGCGGTGCCCTACAACGAAAGATTCGGCTTGGTCTTCCCTATGGAAACTCCATTAACTTACAAGCCAAGCTCTTTTGAGCTCAACACCTCTCCTAGTTTTGGATCTACGATCTAGCACCAAGGGAGAGGGTAGGAAGTCACCTCAATAGTCGTGGATCTTGTCCTTCGCGGCGGCATCGTGGTGGCCGGCCATGGATCCGTAAGGAGAGAAAGCTGCTCGACTTGGAAGAATAGCTCGTGGCCATGGCGGAGGAGATCACCGGAGTAGAAGTGGTCGGAGCTGCGAGGAGTTGCGCCGGAGCCCTGAGGAAAAGGAGCTACCGAGGGGGTTCGTTTTCTTCCGCCGTCGGGTAGCTGGGAGGAAGAACGGTAGTGGGGGGGTTTCTGTTTTTTCTAACCTAGGCTTCCCGTGCAAATGTATATATACAAGTTAATAATAATAATAATAATAATTATTATTATTATTATCATTTAAAACTTGACTCTTAATATTCAAATGCGTATATCTCTCTCTTGAGAACTCGGAATTTGCCCCTGATGGGCTCATTTCGAGCGTCTTGCTGACACGCATCCACCAGGACGATCCGAGATCAATTCCGAATTCGTTTGCTCGTTTTATGCTCCCCGGAGCGTATACGGTCTAATTTGACTTAAACGGTAAAAACTGTCCAAAAGACGTCGGAATCGCGAACGGATAGATTCGTTGAACTCGTACAATTATTACGAGTCTAACAAGACTGAATGAGGTCAATTGCGAGATAGTTTGCTCGATTTCACAAACGTGGATAAATACGCTATTCGCAGACCACATTATAATTTCGCCGATTCTCATCAGAATCGAGCGCGGACAGTTTCGTTGAACTCGTATAGGCTTCACGAGTCTAACAAAACTGACTGGGGTGAATTCCAAGGTCGTTTGCTCGATTTCACCGTTTTGGATAAATATGTTATTCGCAGACCACGTTATTTAAGCTAACGTACGTACTATAATTCCTTCGAGGCGGTACGCCTCCTTCGAGTTTTATCGCTCAATTTATGCTCTCCGGACGGCTCGGATCCCGATACAGCAAACATCGGGACAAAGAATAGAACTGGTACTCGCCGCATTCGTCGAGTGCACTTCCCCGGCTCAGGTGCATGTCTGGCCCTCAGTACACCCCGAGCCCGAGTCAACTCGCGTGACTCAAAAATGCGCACAAGGGGTCTAGCTCGAATCGGGATGTTACAAATCCAATAAACGAAGAAATAATTTCGTCCCCGAAATTTTAGGTTGAGGCTATGAAGATTTTCTGGACGAGAGTAAAATATACTCATCATATTCATTCGCGGGCACTTCATCCATAATAATTTCAAGCTTATATATGCATTCTCAATTGTTGCGATTTATTCATAGGAACTAGATTGCATGCGCACTCTTGCCCTGTGAAGTCATACGAACTAATAATGACACACACTATTTCAAAAACCACTACATCAGTCTAACTGATTATGTTGTGATTTAATCTCAAGCACACAACATACAAAGGAACATTTAGCAAGGACTTGGGGGAACGACATCAAGCAGGCTACTCATTTATAAAACCACGATGCAACAGGCTACCACTACCAACTTCTAAATCGCTGCACAGGTTCTATGAACCAACAAGACTACCGAGTCACCAGCTCGTTTACACCTTGCAGGACTGGATTTCAAAACACTATAACTCTATAGCATGTGTCATCAACAGTTGTCTTGCATCAATATCATACCTGCTTGCCACGAGTCTCCAACACACATCCTCGGTAATTTTATTTAATTTACAATATCATCACATTATGTACGCAAACCAGTGCATAGACACCACTGTTGTGAATTTGTTAACTAAACAACTACGTCGCAAAACCTTGACACTAAGAGTGTTACGATTTAAACCAATTGTCCTAAATATGTCACTTTTTAAACACCTCTTTGATCAACAATCAAATACAACTCCAACTCAACAAATTTCAAGGCGTCCCCCAAAATTTGTCGCGCGGTCGTCGGACCGACCATTGATCACTGAGAGGCACTACAACATTATCAAGAGGATTCAAGATTTTACATAACTACACCCATGAGGTTCTAATGATGGAACTCATGCTATTAAAACCCAAGGATTACCACCAAGTCCTTATGTCAAGTTATGGCAAGATATCTACAATGATTAAACATCATGGATGTTTTCCGCTTGACTTGAAATGACATTATGCCCTTTCAATCCATCAACTACCCAAAAAAAAAATGATGTTACTAGCTCAAGGGTGTAAGCTCAGGAAGCTTTAATATTTCCAAATAGTTTCCAAATTCCGCACGTGGTCATCCGATAATGCTCATTAGTTGGATCTGGCGATATTATGAATCGCTATCAAGGCTCAAAGTAAGGTGAATCCATGACTCTACACCTCGCACGGGTCATAGTCAAATCATTCCCTTCTAATAACACATGGCCTCGAGTCAATTGTTACTTTTGTCTACTCCCAGTTCTACTTAGATTTGCACCGGATTCAAAAATTGGTGCTACTTTTATCTCGTGATTTAATTCATTTCATTTAAGGGCTCCTAAACCGTGAACATAAACCTTATTCAAGGGTTGGGTTTCGGCACAGAGCCTGCAGAGGACCGCCTTATCGAGGAAATACAATTACACGTACACCTACCTGTATGTACAGAGACGTATTCACATCTTCTTAAATAAGTAAATTCAACTTATCCTCAATATTCAATTCACGGCGTGTCTCAACACCCTTGACGCACTCACCCATATTGAGAGGTTATCACGAATCCAACCCTCATCGTTCACGTACTATATAAATAAACAGGATCTAAGGGAAAACGAAGTCGGAACATAAATAGGCCAATAAACGAAGGGACAAGCCCCCGCGCGTTTTTGGACTAAATTTCTTCCACCGCCCATATGGTACATTCTTCTCACGTATGGGCACAAACCTTAGGGGTATACCTTCCTCGACTTAGAGTTCTTACCCTATAGATCCCCGCAACGACGCACTCATATATCAGCCGTGATGTAGAAAATTCAAATTTTTACGGCGACGACCAAGCTGCATCTCATTGTAATGAGAGCATGCACCAATAACATCCAATCACCCGGTACATTTATATATGTTTGAACTTAACATGAACCGAGGTGCAAGGCCCGGAATGATTTTCCCTTCGACACGAGTTATGCAGACTATCAAAAGTAGGACATACTTCACGATATGATAAACTAAATCAAATCCATTACACACGCCCTACCAACCCTGCCAACAATCATCCATGGCATGCATGTTTATTTTATAAAAACTTTTATGATTTTAGATCATCAAACCATTCATATTAATCCTGTCGACTCCATCGCCGAACACTTATTAATTTCCAATGCCAAGTAATTACCACACTAAGGGAATGTTCACCAAAAATTTTCAAACTCAGGGGTAGTTTGTCATCATACCAGCAATGCATGCACAAAGGTTCGATAACTTCTCAGCTATAAAGTTATTATAACATCGTCGCATATCCCCAAAATGTTAATTTACTACTCACCTCGTTACTTATCCACATAATCCTAGAATAATATAGAGAAGATTATCATCTTCAAAAAGCTTTCCTCTCTTATTCCGCTAATAAAAAAAAAATTTCCTATCAACCCAAATACGGTCTTAGCAGTCTGCCTTATTTAAGGTGAACTAACTTCTTAGGGATCAAAACTTCCAATGTCAAAAAAAATACAAAGATTTTAAATCCTCAAGGGACCCAAGACGGTACATAACTAGCCCAATAAACGAAGAGATAAGCCCTCGTATCTCTTCAACTGAGTTTCTTCTACCACCAATATAACACATTCGTCCCAAAATGAGCCTTCTCTGGATCCGAATTCTTTTCATATCTCCTCCATATGAAACCTTCTACATAAATAGAAGTGAGAGGTATCGACATACAGTATAAAAAAAGCATGCTTGGTGGTCTCTTACTAAGCTGACAATAGATTACAGGCACCAATCCCATTGAGATTGTCCTAATATTTTGGGTAAGGTGATAATATTACTCCATATCTGAGATAGAAATCTCAGGGTGCGAGTCTCTAGCATCTACACTCACGTTAAACTCTTCCCTTAGTCAATCAAGGTCACTTATTGCTTGGTCACATCATCCCCGAGATTGGTATAAGGTTAGGGTATGTCCAGACATATCCTGCTAAGTCGACCAAAACGGTATCCTAGTTAGGTTGGCATCAATCCTATGCCAAACCAACTCCAATTGTTGGAATGAGAATACCAATTACTGTCTCGGAGTGAGCCAGCATTTGTATGTAAGGGTACGAGTTTGGCTTAGGTTGGCACTTTCTTGAGGAAAAAGCGGACATACTTATTGTGAATTACACATGGACACACCACCGCTTCCGCTGCATCAGTTTGTCCTCAAACTGATCTAGCTAGCAGGGGTGGTCTAGTGATCTAGCTAGCAGGAGCGATGGAGGAGTTGCGCCGGAGCCCTGAGGAAAAGGAGCTACCGAGGGGGTTCGTTTTCTTCCGCCGTCTGGTAGCTGGGAGGAAGAACAGTAGTGGGGGGGTTTCTGATTTTTCTAACCTAGGCTTCCCGTGCAAATGTATATATACAAGTTAATAATAATAATAATAATTATTATTATTATTATCATTTAAAACTTGACTCTTAATATTCAAATGCGTATATCTCTCTCTTGAGAACTCAGAATTTGCCCCTGACGGGCTCATTTCGAGCGTCTTGCTGACACGCATCCACCAGGACAATCCGAGATCAATTCCGAATTCGTTTGCTCGTTTTATGCTCCCCGGGGCGTATACGGTCTAATTTGACTTAAACGGTAAAAACTGTCCAAAAGACGTCGGAATCGCGAACGGATAGATTCGTTGAACTCGTACAATTATTACGAGTCTAACAAGACTGAATGAGGTCAATTGCGAGATAGTTTGCTCGATTTCACAAACGTGAATAAATACGCTATTCGCAGACCACATTATAATTTCGCCGATTCTCATCAGAATCGAGCGCGGACAGTTTCGTTGAACTCGTATAGGCTTCACGAGTCTAACAAAACTGACTGGGGTGAATTCCAAGGTCGTTTGCTCGATTTCACCGTTTTGGATAAATATGTTATTCGCAGACCACGTTATTTAAGCTAACGTACGTACTATAATTCCTTCGAGGCGGTACGCCTCCTTCGAGTTTTATCGCTCAAGTTATGCTCTCCGGACGGCTCGGATCCCGATACAGCAAACATCGGGACAGAATAGAACTGGTACTCGCCGCATTCGTCGAGTGCACTTCCTCGGCTCAGGTGCAAGCCTGGCCCTCAGTACACCCTGAGCCCGAGTCAACTCGCGTGACTCAAAAACGCGCACAAGGGGTGTAGCTCGAATCGGGATGTTACAAGTATACTGCCAAAGCTCGCGAGTTACAAGGGCTACTCGCCCATACTCGCGAGATACTCGCCCAAGCTCGCCTCTGCTCGCCTCTGCTCGCCCCATGCTCGCCTCTGCTCGCCCCTGCTCGCCTCTGCTCGCCCCATGCTCGCCTCTGCTCGCCCCTGCTCGCCTCTGCTCGCCCAGCTCGCCTATTGCTGCCTCTTGCCATCCCGCTCGCCCAGCTCGCCTCTTGCTCGCCCAGCTCGCCTCTTGCTCGCCCAGCTCGCCTCTTGCTCGCCCAGCTCGCCTCTTGCTCGCCCTTCTCGCCTCTTGCTCGCCTCTGCTCGTCTCTGCTCGCCTCTGCTCGCCCAGCTCGCCTCTGCTCGCCCAGCTCGCCTCTTGCTCGCCAAGCTCGCCTCTTGCTCGCCTCGCGAGGTCTGCGAATAGGCGTCTTCTTAGGCCTTTCTGATCTCGACGAATTACGGGTTGAACAGAAAGCACTTCTCGCTGCGCCCATCTTGCCTTAATGGCTTGGCATGGCCGGCAAACGGACTCCTCCAGCAGCGAAGCAGGATTCGAATAATGTCACATTCCAGCAAGAGCAATCCCCTTTGTCAAGATCGATCTTGGCGTATCCCATCCCATCGCGGCTAAAGCTCCCATGCTGTAAGGAGTTTCACGGAGCAGAAGTTCCGTACGAGCATGTTAACTACTTCCTAGCTGTCATGGGAACGTTCGAGCTTCCATATCAAATCAGCTGCAAAATCTTCGCAGAAACACTACGCGGAGGTGCTCTCATCTGGTATCGATCCCTGCCCGAGGGAACAGTCCACAACTTCACTGAACTATCCCAGTTGTTCACTGGATGGCACGAAGCCCGCACGCAGAGAATCCGAGAAGACAACTCAGCATGGGGAGAACTCGGGTTGGCTGGATCTCTCCATCCAGGACAAGTAGAACATGGAAAGTAGCAAAGAAGAGATGACGCGAGCTTCCTTCGACAACGTCCTCGTGGAGGGCTGGATTTCGCCTTACACGCAAGCATCAGCAACCCGCCCTGGGAACTAAGAAGAGCGTTGATAAGCCATCACATCTCATTCAACATCTTGTTCATGGCAGCCGTGATACTACTCAAACTCCTCGGCGGAAACCTCAGGCTCAGAGCCAGCGACGCAGAACTCCCGGACGGAATGACGATACCCACCATAGGGGTTATTGTTCTCCCCGTCCAAATAGGAGCACTCCCAGAACCGGTCCAGTACGACGTCCAGTTTGTCATCGCAGAGGCAGATTCACCATGCGATGTAATATTCGGGAGCGTTCTACTTTACACCTTACAACATGACGCGTCCATGGCCGGTCGCATGGCTAGCAAAGGGAAATCATTAGAGACTCGATTTGCGGACTCAACGTCGCCACTGCCGGACTTCCTTGGGTCACCTATGACCCGTCGCCGAGTCTGAATTCCGAGATAGACGGAACGCAGGAGAGCCGCGCAACCCCTGCGCCAGTAGCGAAAGATAATCTACCTACGCCCGAGAGTCCACAGCAGCCCGAAGTCACGGGTCGAAAGAGGAAGATCCGCCATCTGGTGGAGACAACCAGAAGTTGGTTACATGCCAAGGAGATTCCCAAGGCCTTATGGGCGGAGGGAATGGCGTGTGCAACCAACGTGATCAACCGACTACCTCTGAGTCCTAACATGATGGTGTCTCAACACCAGCTCATGATCGGGGAGAAGCCAAATGTTGGTCACATGAGAGTCTTTGGCTCTACCTGCTTCGTGCACGTTCCGGATGCTCAGAGAACCAAACTAGAGCCGAAAGTACGGAAGTGTGTCGAAGTGCATGGATCCGCAGACCCACAAGTTTATCGTCTCGCGCGACATAGTGTTTGACGAACTGATCTCGTATCAGGGAGTTTCTTCTGTGGTGTTGCCGGAGAGTGGAGGTTCAAGCATGGGAGAAGAGAGAGTCACCGAGGACTCTACTGTGGAGTTGGAGCTATCTCCCAGTGCCCCATCGCCATCTGGCTCGGGGGGGGGGGGGGGATTCATGTTCGAGAAGCAGGGGGAGCAGTGCTCCAAGAGATGATGGGAGAAGAGCTGTAGAGGAGGATTCTACCAGAGTGGTAGAGAGTGACCAAGCCTTGAGGAAGTCAAAGTGGACCATCGTCCCGCCTGCTCGCTATAAGGAGGGGAACTTCGTGAGTTTGGTCTCTTGCTTCTTCGCAGGACCACTCGACGAGAGGGAACCTGCCTACTTTGAAGATGTTGGCACCAAGGAGTGAGACGTGGCCATGAATGAAGAGATGAAAGCCTTAGAGAAAAATGAGACATGAGACCTTGTTCCCATGATGGAGGGCATGAAACCTGTCACCTGCAAGTGGGTGTACAGGGTTAAGAAGAGAGCTGACAGAGGAGTTGAGCGGAACAAGGCTAGGCTTGTTGCTCGGGGTTTCTCGCAAACCTATGGGTAGGACTAGGAGGAGACATTTAGTCCTGTAGCGAAGATGACGTCGGTGAGGACCGTCATTGCTCTGGCGGGATGCCGAGGTTAGAAGTTCCAGCAGCTTGATGTGAAGAATGCATTCCTGTATGGAGAGATTGACAAGGACATATTCATGGTGCAACCACCTGGATACGCGTCCAAGTCACAGCCACATCATGTGTGCAAGCTGAAGAAGGCCCTCTACGGGTTGAAACAGGCACCGAGAGCCTGGTATGGAAGATTGCAAAGTACCTGCAGTTCTGTGGATATGATGCCTCAGACTCATACTCTAGCATGTGCGAGAAGAAGAGTGGAGATCTTCATGTGTTGGTGCTGCTGTACGTCGATGATATGATTGTGATAGGGAACAACAGTGAAGAGGTTGCGACGTGAGACAGCAGCTATCCATTCGCTTTGAGATGAAGGATCTCAGTGAACCGCATCATTTCCTTGGCCTTCGAGTTGAGAAGAGAAGAGGCGGGTTGTTTGTCTCCCAGAGGGCTTATGCTGAGAAGATCGTCGAGAGATTCGACATGAAGGAGGGGAAGAGCAGCTCCGTTCCACTGGAGGTTGGGCTGAAGCTTCGGAAGGAAGAAGAGAGGATTCTTCCTGATCTGAAGATCTTCCGGGCACTGATGGAGAGTCTTATCTACCTGACTATCACGAGGCCTGGCATCGCTTTTGCCGTCGACCGAGTTAGTCGGTACATGCAGGAGCCGCGAAAACCTAATCTGGAGGAAGCTAAGGGGATACTGAAGTATGTGAAGGAAACCCTTGGGTTGGGGTTGCTCTATAGAGAGAGGACTGACTTCAAGCTGCATGGGTACACGGATGCAGACTACGCAGGTGATGCTGATGATCGCAAGTCGACATCAGGCTATGTGTTTATGTGTGGAGCCGCTGCCATCTCGTGGTGTAGAAAGAAGCAGGACTCCATTTCCCTTTCCACAACTGAGACTGAGTACAAGACATCGTCCTTAACAACTCAGGAGTGTGTCTGGCTGAGGAGGCTGGTGGAGGATGTGGACGAGAAGGTCAGCGGACCTACTGTGCTTCGCGGGGACAATGAGAGTGCTTTGAAACTGGTAACCAACCCAGTGTGTCATGCAAGGACAAAGTACATATAGATCGAGCACCACTTCATCAGAGAGAAGGTGTTGGGTGGCTCGCTTGTGGTGGAGCATGTGTGGAGCGAAGAGAACCTGATGGACATATTCACAAAGCCCCTATCTACGGGGCCGTTCAAGAAGCTTCGCGCTTGCCTTGGAGTTGTTCCCGGAGCTCACTTCAAAGGGGAGTGTTAGATATTGAAGTGAGCTAACGCTCGACGTTAGCTCGGCTTCTAGAAGGTCTTCCGCCATTTCCCTATAAATAAGAGGGCAGACCCCCCTTTAGATATAATAATCTATTTTTTGGGCGAGATAGCGAGAACTCAGAGTGAGTTCAGCGAGTGACCTAGAGAAGGTCTGCAGAGAGAGAGAAAGAGAGTACTCGCGAGCTAACGCGGCGCGTTAGGAGTTAACGCCACGCGTTAAGTGTGCGAGTGCGAGTGCGACTAGTGAGCTGCGAGTGCTAGCAGGGAGCTTGCGAGAAGCGACCTAATAGCTAACGAGGCGCGTTAGGAGTTAACGTCGGGCGTTAGCGAGTAGCGAGTGGAGGAGAAGCGGACACTGTCTGCGACCAAGTTTTTCTTTATATCTTTTGGCTGTTGTGAATCAAGTTGTATGGAACTTGCATTCAGCCCCGTCTATTGTAAAGTGTAATCTTTTGCCAAGTAATAGTGAATAGTTGTTGTTCATTATTTGGTGTGCGTGTCTTGGTGTCCTTAGATCCAGAAAATTTCACACCAACTTGGATGAGGTTTCATGAAGCACTAGCCAAAGGCTGGGAGAGAAATTACAAATCGAGGATTGCAACTTCTCAACCAAATATGGGATGCACTTTGCTAGTGGAGTTGGATGACATTGCATGAGGACGGTATGCGTTCTTACACTTTGTTTATATAATGATACAATTTTTAAACGTACACTTGTTTAACATATTTTGCACACTTACTTTCTTTTCGAAAGATGGTGCGATTACATGAACTCTATGGTGGAGAGTCCAACATGCTTGAGCATATACATATTTAAACTTCTTGTACGTATTGTAAAATTATTGGGTATGCATGCAACAATATTTATATGACCTATAATATAATAACATTTATGTTTTTTTCTTTATAGGTGATCCAAGGAAAACAGAACAAAGAATTAGCAATCTATTTTTGACATTTACTTTTGAAAATATGTAATCTTTTAAGTGTTTTCTTACAATAGTGAAAGTGATATTTTTAACTTTTATTATGTTAAAAGAAATTGACAAAAAAATGCTAATAGTAATAGTGCATGGCTAATAGACAGGTTGAGTGCGAATAGACAATCACTTAAAACAATGCTTGCTAATAGCGGCGAGTGCAAATAGACAAAAGCACGGTGCTTATAGCAGCGCCCTAGAATAATGCTCATTCCTACTCTACCCTTCTCATTTGCTTTATGGAATACAAAAAACGTATTTCTGTCCTCAAACTTCTCATCTTTTTGTATTTCAATTCTTATATATATATTTTTTGTAAATTTTGGTCTCTCAAATCTATTAAATACCTGAAAACTTGCAAAAGAAAAAGTATGAAAATTGAAATCCAAAAAGATGAAAAATTTTGGGACTAAAATAAAATTTTGGACTTTATGGAACTACATTTTTCAATACAAAATTTATTTTTGATGTGCAATTTAGTTATTTAAAAGGAAGCTCTTTGCCCACATTAAGGGCAATAAAATCAATCCCTAGCCCTCTATCCAAATTTAAAAAGTTTGAATTGGACAACTTTTCACAGAGGACAGGTCTCAATCTGATAATTTGTTTGAAAATGTGAATGATTTTGGAAGAGATAAGTTACTTCGGAGCAGGGTTGATCGTTCAGACCTCTCAATTCATAGATGCGGTGTACTTCGATCTCATGTTCATCCTTGAATCCTTGAACCAATTTCTATAAGTATGAAATTAAATCACAAGGTGTCTTTATACCAATTTCTATATTTATGTTATCAATTAATGGTGTGTTATTCATCCCATCTATCAATATGAAAATTAAGAGTTTGGGGCACAATTTAATTCTTATAAATAATTATGAAAAATATGGAGTTAAATGAGTGGAATGTAATTAATTTTATATTTGATCTAAACTTGGTGTTATCATCATTTTCTTATGTTTTTATTGTAGAAATGTTGAGAATTTTACTTGAAGAAATTAAGTTAAATCGGTTTGAAGCCTGAAAAACATGTTGCAATAAACAACTATACATGTTGCAACAAATTATTCTCTCTTTGGAGCAGTTACACATTTTCGAAAAGTTATTGCAACAATTTTACAGGTTGTTGCAACAAAGCGGAAACGAATTTCGGAATTCAAATTTTCAAAATTGTACCGGTTACGAAAAAGAAGAGGCATTGATTCAAATGAAAAGAGGAATTGCGTTAGTGCTGTTTCCGTTCACCCGTTCCGCCCTAGGTGGCTCAATTGGTCTAGTCAGAATTTTGGGATGTTACGTAAGAAGTACTTGAGATTACTAAGATTTTTAGCTCAAATTCACTTGTCAATCTTGTCTCCAGACTTCAAATCTCATCAATGTAATCCCACTATAAGAGCGATCAATTTTCCTCGACATTGGTTTTTAGTATAACCAAATGTCATTATAGCTTTATAGAATCTTTCAAACCAAGCTCTATGAGATTGTTTTAGGTCATATAGAGCCTTATTTATCCTGCATGTCTTTCCTTCAGATCCTTCGGCAGCTAGTTCCAGAGGTAGGGACATGTATACTTGGCCTCCTCTTCTAAAACTACATGGAGGAAGGCATTTTCACGTCTAACTGACTGAGATTTAACCCTTTGCATGATGCACATGAGAGCAGAATTCTAATGGAATTCATCTTTGCTACTAGAGCAAAGATTTCCTAATAATCAATCCAAGCAGTCTGAGTAAAGCCTCTGACCACCAATCTAGCTTTGTATCGTTCAAGAAATCCCTCAAAATTTTGCTTCACTGAGAAGACCCATTCGCTTCACTGAAAAAAATCTTAAAAACCCTCATTTGACTACATTTCAAGAGATATAATAGCAGCCCAAATTAGAAAATTATGGCAAGAAGCTATATGCCCCATCTCTCAAAACTTATATGAAGTCTAAGATTAACATCCAATAATTGTGTTATTAAGGCCAAACTAGATAATTAAATTTATTTTATGCTAAAAAATATCTTTGGATACATACTATATGTTATTATACGGTCATTTACGGTATCGATCCACTAAAAAAATAAATGAGAAAATATATTATCAATATTAATGCACTAAGTTTTTTGTAGACCCAATGCATTAAAAACATTATCTATAAATTAGAGATCTTGCTGATAAGATGAGCACAACATGAAAATGATTCTAAGAAATTCTCCACTATCCTTCTTTTATGTATTATGATAAAATACATAAGGTTCAGAGTGCAATCCCAACATAATTTCATGAAAGCGTTGATTAAATATTATACTTTTGTTTTTATACTAATTTTCATCATGCTTATATAAATTAAACTATTTTTTATTACATTACCATGCATCTTGCGGATGCAGACATATGTAAAGGCCATCCACTACTAGTTAGGACATGTCCTTGTTGATGGCCTCCATAGCTATAATTAACGTATGGGAGATACCAGAAAAATGAAACTTAGGCCGCCCCTTTTGGAGGCACGTTTTTGCAGCGGTGGCATTTTAAATAACTCTCACCGTTATTTTATGGTCGTTTGGGAGCTGCATTTAAAATCGCAAAATTTGAATTTTAATGTTTTTAGGAATATAAGCGGCCGCAGGCCCCTCCCCACTTACATGTTTTTATTTTTCGCAATTCCTAATACTGCAACATAGCCCTCTCACGATCCTTTGTGATTCTCCTCCCTAATCCTAATCCTATATCAGGGAGGCGGTCGGCGACCAAAGTTTGTCTTGCCGACCACCGCAAGGTTCTATATGAAGCTCAAGATCTCTATTAGCTAGCGTTCTCATCCCATCATCCGGCCTCCTGATTATAAACATATTTGAAACTGATTAAAATTTGTGTGTCAAAGAAATAAGGTAATTGAAATATTAAAAGTGCTATGAGAAATTACGAATAGAATCAATTCAAAAGGGAATATTTCATAAGATTGTTCAATTTTTGAGTTTGCTACCAATCAAGTGTACCAATGATGAACAAAGAAGGCTATATTTCAACTAGGCAACCAAATTACAAATAAACACGGCTGAATACAAGTTGCATCCAACTTGAATCACAACAGCCAATAGAAGGTAAGACAAGGTCACGGACAAGGTCCGCTTCTTCTTCCGAGCACACCAGGATGGTGATACTCGCTCCTCGCTGTCGTCGGGGCGATATCGGTTGTCGCCTGGGCGATATCTCTGATCCTCGCAAGCTCGCTGCTCGCACTCCAGATACTCGCAAGCTCGCTGCTCGCACTCCAGATACTCGCAAGCTCGCTGCTCGCACTCCAGGATACTCGCACGCTCGCCGCGCGCGCTTCCTCTCCTTCTCGCTGTCGCCTGGGCGATATCCACTGTCACCGGGCGATATCTCCTCTACTCGCTACTCGCTCAAGAGAGCTCTCCGAACTCGCTCCAAGTCCGATGCTCGCCAGGTAGCACTCTGGTATCTCTAACTCGCTCAGAGTTGATGATACTCGCCACTTCTGATGACAATCTCGCCACTTCTAGAATTGGTACTCTTTAGGGGGGGGGGGGGGGGGTACCCCTCTATTTATAGGCAAAAGCCTACTCGGCGGCGAGTAGGATACTCGCCAGCTGTCGCTGGGGCGACAGCCACTGTCGCCGGGCGACAGCTCATTTCAAAAATCTAACACTCCCCCTTGAAGAGAGCTCCGGGAACAACTCCAAGCAATGAGCGAAGCCTTCGGAACGGCCCCGCAGATAGGGGCTTTGTGAATATGTCCGCAAGGTTGTCTTCGCTCCGCACATGCTCCACAGTGATCAAGCCACCCAGCACCTTCTCTCTGATGAAGTGATGCTCGATCTCAATGTGCTTGGTTCTTGCATGACACACTGGATTGGTTACCAGTTTCAATGCACTCTCATTGTCCCCGCGTAGCACAGTAGGTCCGCTGACCTCCTCGTCCACATCCTCCACTAGTCTCCTTAGCCAGACACACTCCTGAGCTGCTAAGGACGACGCCTTGTACTCGGCCTCCGTGGTAGAAAGGGAAATGGAGTCCTGCTTCTTGCTACACCACGAGATAGCAGCTGCTCCACACAAGAACACATACCCTGATGTCGACTTGCGATCATCAGCGTCACCTCCATAGTCTGCATCCGTGTATCCGTGCAGCTTGAAGTTAGACTTCTCCTCATAGGACAACCCCATCTCAAGGGTGCCCTTCACATACTTCATAATCCCCTTGGCTGCCTCCAGATGAGGCTTCCGCGGCTCCTGCATATACCGACTAACTCGGCCGACAGCAAAGGCGATGTCCGGCCTTGTGATAGTCAAGTATATAAGACTCCCCACCAGTGCCCGAAAGATCTTCGGATCAGGAAGAATCCTCCCTTCTTCCTTCCGAAGCTTCAGCCCAACCTCCAGAGGAACGGAACTGCTCTTCCCTTCTTTCATGCTGAATCTTTCGACGATCCTCTCGGCATACGCCCTCTGGGAAACATCCAGCCCGCCTCTTCTCTTCTCTACTTGGAGGCCAAGGAAATGGTGCAGTTCACCAAGATCCTTTATCTCGAAGCGTATGGAAAGCTGCTCTCTCAGCGTTGCGACCTCCTCAGGGTTGTTCTCTGTCACGATCATGTCGTCGACGTATAGCAGCACTAGCACGTGAAGACCTCCATCCTTCTTCACGAACATGCTGGAGTCTGAATCTGAGGCATCGTAGCCGCATAACTGCAGGTACTCCGCAATCTTTCCATACCAGGCTCTCGGCGCCTGTTTCAACCCATAGAGGGCCTTCTTCAGCTTGCAGACGTGACGCAGCTGGGACTTGGACACGTATCCAGGTGGTTGCACCATGAATATGTCATTGTCGATCTCTCCGTATAGGAACGCGTTCTTCACGTCCAGCTGCCATAGCTTCCAACCTCGGCACGCTGCCAAAGCGATGATCGTCCTCACCGACGTCATCTTTGCCACAGGACTGAAGGTCTCCTCATAGTCCTCTCCGTAGGTCTGTGAGAAGCCTCGAGCGACAAGCCTCGCCTTGTACCGCTCCACTTCTCCATCAGCCCTCTTCTTCACCTTGTACACCCACTTGCAGGTGACGGGTTTGATGCCCTCCACCATGGGAACCAGGTCCCATGTCTCGTTCTTCTTTAGGGCCTCCATCTCCTCGATCATGGCCTCGTCCCACTCCTTGATGTCAGCTGCATCCTCAAAGCAGGCAGGTTCCCTCTCATCGAGTGGTCCAGCGAAGAAGCAGGAAACCAGACTCACGAAGTTCCCCTCCTTATAACGAGCAGGCGGGACGATCGTCCTCTTCGACCTCCTCAAGGCTTGGCCACTATCTACCACTCTGGTAGACTCCTCTGCTTGAGCTCCTCTCTGAGCTCCTCTCTGAACTCCTCCTGAAGCAGTGCTCTCCCTGCTTCTTGAGTTCGTAGCTCCCCCTGAGCCAAAAACTCCTCCTGAGGCAGATGGCAATGGAGCACTTGGAGATAACTCCAACTCCACAGTAGGGTCCTCAGTGACCCACTCCTCTTCCCTGCTAGCTTCTCCACTCTCCGGCAGCTCCACAGAAGAGACTCCCTGGTATGAGACCAGTTCGTCAAACACAACGTCGCGCGAGACGACGAACCTGTGAGTCTGCAGATCCATGCACTTCCACCCCTTCTTCCGCTCATCGTAGCCGATGAAGATACACTTCCTCGCCTTCGGCTCCAACTTTGTTCTCTGAGCGTCCGGGACGTGCACGAAGCAGGTAGAACCGAACACCTTCATGTGACCCACATTGGGCTTCTCCCCGAACATGAGCTGGTGTGGAGACACCATCCTGTTAGGACTCAGAGGTAGCCTGTTGATCACATGAGTAGCACACGCCATTCCCTCCGCCCACAAGGCCTTGGGAATGCTCTTGGCATGTAGCCAACTCCTGGTAGTCTCCACCAGATGGCGGATCTTCCTCTCTGCCACCCCATTCTGCTGAGGGGTGTGAGCGCAGGAAAGCTCCCGCCGAATGCCGAACCTTCTGCAGAAGGAAGCAAACTCATTGGAGGTAAACTCCCCTCCATTGTCGCTTCTCAGCTTCTTCACTCTGCGGTCCAGCCTCCCCTCCACAAGCTCCTTCCACTCGAGGAACTTGTTGAAGACTTCTGATTTCTCTCTCAGAAAGTATACCCACGTATAGCGGGTATAGTCATCCACCAGAACCAGCGCATACTTATTGCCTCCATAAGTACGGGTGACGTACGGCCCCATCACGTCAGCATGTACGCACTCAAGAGGTGCCTTACACCTGGTCTCCGACTTGTCAAATGGAAGTCGCTGTGACTTTCCATATTGGCATCCGTCGCACACATGGCCGTCGTCGTAGGAAGTGAGATGAGGCAGGCCGCTCACAAGGCCCTTTGCCGCCATCATCTTCAGCTTGTCCATCCCCACATGACCCAGCCTCTCATGCCAGATCACAGCGCTGTCGTTCGTCTTCAGCTTGTCCACGTAGGCACTTGCAGACAGAACATACAAGTCCTTCACCCTTCTCCCGGTGAGCGTGACGTCAGCATCAACAGACGAAAGGTTCTTCAGGAACTTCACCTCCTTCGGTCCAAACAGGACGTGGTATCCAGCATCCACGGCGTTAGCCACCGAGAAGAGGTTCTTCTTCATGCTAGGCACGTGATACACACTCTTCAGTGTCACTGGCTTCTCTCTACTCCCAAGGGACACCTTCCCTTCTCGCTCTACGGGATGTACTGTATCATCCGCAGTGATGATAGCATCCGTTCCTTCATATGCTGCCGAGGAGGCAAACTTTGACATATCTCCTGTGAGATGATGCCCGCAACCGGAATCCACTATCCAGTCGTCCTCGAGGTTGATGGAGGCTAAGACATCGACTGACGTTGCCGTCATCTCTGCCAGGAAACAATTGTCCCCCCTCTCACCGCCCTGGTGACCTCCACCTCTTCCTCCACCTCTCTGGTGATCTCCCTCCTTGTTAGCAGCATGACCGGCCTTCAGATTAGACCGGCAGTCCTTTGCCATATGCCCATACTTCTTACAGGCAAAGCAAAGGTATCTCCCCTTCTCGTCGCGGGCAGGAAGGAACTTCCCCCCATCTCCCTGAGAGGACGTTGAAGGTCCCTCTCCGGAGTTCTTCTTTCTCTTGTCCCAGGATCTCTTCTTTCCTGAGAACAACGCCTCGCCATCTCCTCCTGAGATGGATACTCCCGCCATCTGCTTCGCCAAGCTCTCCTGTGACGATAACAGGTTCTCTAGCTCCAGAAGGGAGGGCTGAATAGCCCATCCTTGCACGGAAGTAACGAAGGGGACATACTCCTTCCTCAAGCCTCGGAGTATGTACCGCTTCAACTTCGCCTCTGAGATTGGCTCGTCAGGA
This sequence comes from Dactylorhiza incarnata, assembly GCA_033032865.1. Lineage (NCBI taxonomy): Eukaryota > Viridiplantae > Streptophyta > Magnoliopsida > Asparagales > Orchidaceae > Dactylorhiza > Dactylorhiza incarnata. Next base: position 397,835 of record JAWHQI010000347.1, on the reverse strand, counting down.
TCCAAGGCCGAGATCTCCCCGCATAGGTTCTTCACCTTCAGGAAGAAGGTGGATATCGCCATCTCGCCTTGAGTCGACTTCGCCAACTCATTCTCCAGGAATTGTAGTCGCGCCACATTCTTCTTGTTGAATAACCCATCGAGGGCTATCCAGATCGCAGACGCTGACTTGCAACCAATGATGTGGTCGAACAAGTCAGGTGATATGGCTCTCTTCAAGGTGAACTCCGCCTTGGCGTTGGTCTTCCTCCACGCTCTCACAGCGGGACCATTATCACCGGCAGCTACTACTTCCTCTTGCTCCCCACCACCAACAACCTCCCAGAGATCCTCTCCAAGAAGGTAGCTCTCCATACAAGACATCCACTTCTTGTAGTTGGTTTGAGTAAGCAGCTCGATTCCTAGTCCTCTCGCATAACCTCCTTCGCCGTCCATCTTGGAAGACAACCTTGAACTTCGATAGCACGCGCTGCTTTAGCAACCTACCTCTGATACCATGTTCAATTTTTGAGTTTGCTACCAATCAAGTGTACCAACGATGAACAAAGAAGGTTATATTCCAACTAGGCAACCAAATTACAAATAAACACGGCTGAATACAAGTTGCATCCAACTTGAATCACAACAGCCAATAGAAGGTAAGACAAGGTCACGGACAAGGTCCGCTTCTTCTTCCGAGCACACCAGGATGGTGATACTCGCTCCTCGCTGTCGCCGGGGCGATATCGGCTGTCGCCTGGGCGATATCTCTGATCCTCGCAAGCTCGTTGCTCGCACTCCAGATACTCGCAAGCTCGCTGCTCGCACTCCAGGATACTCGCACGCTCGCCGCGCGCGCTTCCTCTCCTTCTCGCTGTCGCCTGGGCGATATCCACTGTCGCCGGGCGATATCTCCTCTACTCGCTACTCGCTCAAGAGAGCTCTCCGAACTCGCTCCAAGTCCGATGCTCGCCAGGTAGCACTCTGGTATCTCTAACTCGCTCAGAGTTGATGATACTCGTCACTTCTGATGACAATCTCGCCACTTCCAGAATTGGTACTCTTTAGGGGGGGTACCCCTCTATTTATAGGCAAAAGCCTACTCGGCGGCGAGTAGGATACTCGCCAGCTGTCGCTGGGGCGACAGCCACTGTCACCGGGCGACAGCCACACCAAGACATATTTTTAGAGGATGGAGAAAACATTTGTGAAAATCTTTAAAAACTGTGCAAAGTATTTTTTTATAAAAAGTACGCAACTTCCATCGCCCATGGCTCAGCCAGGTATTGCATGGGTGGTGGGCTCAGCCATGGGCGATGGAAGTTGCGTACTTTTTATAAAAAAATACTTTGCACAGTTTTTAAAGATTTCCACAAATGTATTCTTCATCCTCTAAAAAAATGTCTGCTAGGGCAGGCGTGGGAGAGTGTGAATTTTTTTGGTACGGGCAGCGTAGTGGGCTTATTGTGGCTGTCGGCTGGGACGACAATCTTGATGAGAGCCTGGGGAAGGAGAAATATTTAGGTACGGGTAGCGAACAAAAGCAAGGTGCAGCTGAGATCTAGTTTGTCCAATCAGCCATCAGACGATCAACAAAAAAGGCTTTTAAACAGATTTTAGATCGGACGGCTGTCAGTCGATCGAACGGCTGTCAATCATCCGACCCACACCTTGCTTTTTTGCGCTACTCGCACAAAAAAAATCATGGGGGAAGGGGTGGGGAGGTCAGCCTAGCCTACACGCGCATAAACATTTATTCCAATTAGAACTAAAAATCGACCCGTATAGGTTCGGTTCCAAATTTTCGGAACCGGAACCAACCCACGGCTCTAAATTGTAGAACCGGAACCAAACCGAAAATGTCGGTTCGGTTCGGTTCCGGTTCTCGATTCCTCTAATCAAAGTGCTTCATTGTTGATCATCTTAATGAACATCCAATTCAAAAGCTTCAAAATCAAACATTTAGTGAACTGTTAAATCTATAAATTTAGAGCATAACATGCAGATTAGCATTTGTTAATAACAAACTATGCTCAAAACATAGAGCCAAGTTATCATTAATGAAGACACTGAGAATAGCCATGCAGATTATGTTTCCACATCTTATAATAAGTTCAACATAAAGCCATAAACCAATCCATCCACACTATGAAGAAGATGAGCAAACCTATTGGTTTCTTAATCTAAACAAATCCCTAGAACAGAACACTGAACTTAGAAATCGGCGGCAACTTACAAATCTGAAGAACTCACTAAATGAAAAAACACATAATTTCAAGCTTTAATAACTGAAAAATCCCTAGAGCAGAACACTGATCTAAACAAATGCAGAGAGGGAAAAATAAATAAATAAATGAGGAGGAGATAAAATCTAAGATGAAGATAGAAATATTTGAGGAGAAATCTAAGATTATCATTTGTTGCAGCCTTGCAGGTGCAGATTCCTCCTCTCAAATATTTCTTTCTTCATCTTAGATTTTATCTCCTGCTCATTTATTTATTTCTCCCTCTCTGCATTTGTTTAGGTCAGTGTTATGCTCTAGGGATTTCTCAATTATCAAAGCTTGAAATTATGTGTTTTTTCATGTAGTGATTTCTTCAAATTTGCAAGTTTCCGCCGATTTCTCAGTTCGGTGTTCTGTTCTAGTGATTTGTTTAGACTAAGAAACAAATAGGTTTGCTCATCTCCTTCATGGATTGGTTTATGGCTTTATGTTGAACTTATTATAAGATGTGGAAACATAATCTGCATGACTATTCTCAGTGTCTTCGTTAAGGATAACTTGACTCTATGTTGGGCATAGTTTGTTATTAACAAATGATAATCTGCATGTTTTAAATTTATAGATTTAGCAGTTCACTAAATGTTTGATTTCGAAGCTTTCTAATTGGATGTTCATTCAGATGATCAACAATGAAGCACTTTTATTTGGGCACTTTGATTTAAGGAACCGAGAATCGAACCGGATCTGAACCGACATTTTCGGTTCGGTTCCGGTTCCACAATATAGAACCGTGACTCGGTTCCGGTTCTAAAAATTTGGAAATGAATCTATACGGGTTGGTTCTGAGTGAAACTGAACCGAACCGATCAGAATTGCACCCCTGTCGCTATTACATCATTATAGCTTTTTTTTAAATTCTTCTCTAATTATACCATTATTCCAATAGGATCTTATGAAATATTCCCTTTTGAATTGATTCTACTCGTAATTTCTCATGGATATGTTTATACTCAGGAGGCCGGATGAGAACACTAGCTAATAGAGATCGATCTTGAGCTTCATATAGAACCTTGCGGTGGTCAGCAAGCCAAACAATGGTCGCCGGCAACCTCCCTGATATAGGATTAGGATTAGGGGAGGAGAATCACAAAGGATCGTGAGAGGGCTACGTTGCAGAATTAGGAATTGCGAAAAATAAAAACATGTAAGTAGGGAGGGGCCTGCGGCCGCATATATACCTAAAAACATTAAAATTCACATTTTTGTGATTTTAAATGCAGCTCCCAAATGACCATAAAATAATGATGAGAGTTATTTAAAATGGCACCGCTGCAAAAACGTGCCTTCAAAAGGGGCGGCCTAAGTTTCAATTTTCTGGTATCTCCCATACGTGAATTATAGCTACGGAGCCCATCAACAAGGAGATGTCCTAACCAGTAGTCAATGGCCTTTGCATACGTCTGCATCCGCAAGATGCATGGTAATGAAATAAAAAATAGTTTAATTTATACAAGCATGATAAAAATTAGTATAAAAACAAAAGTTTAATATTTAATCAACGCTTACATAAAATTATGTTGGGATTGCACTCTGAAACTCATATATTTTATCATAATACATAAAAGAATGATAGTCGAGAATTTTTTAGAATCATTTTCATGTTGTGCTCATGCTATCAGCAAGATCTCTAATTTATAGAGAATGATTTTAATGCATTGGATCTACAAAAAACTTAGGTGCATGAATATTGATAATATATATTTTCTCATTTACTTTTTTAGTGGATCTATACGGTAAATGACCATATAATAACATATGATATGTATCTAAAGATATATTTTTAGCATAAAATAAATTTAATTATCTAGTTTTGCCTTAATAACACAATCTTTGAATGTTAATCTTAGACTTCATGTAATTTTTTAAGAGATGGGGCATATCGCTTGTTGAAATAATTTTCTAATTTGGGGTGCTATTATATCTCTTGAAATGTAGTCAAATAAGGGATTTTAAGATTTTTTTAATGAAGCGAAATGGGTCTTCTCAGTGAAGCAAAATTATGATGGCGTTGAAACCGATTTCTCGGCCTCTTGTGAAGCTCGGGGCCCTCACCGAAATGAGGGGCAGCTAGCCCTTACTGATCCCTCAGAGAAGATAGGCTGAAGACAAGGAAAATGACTAAGACCTTAGTCACATCGAGGTGGTCCCTCTGTTAACCCGGAAGATCGTTGAGCGCTTCCCCTCCCAAGCCAAAGCTGAGACTCGGGCACCTTGGAGAGCTCTGGAAATGCTAGCCAAGGAGAGCCTGAAGAGAGAGAAGCTGAAGTGAAGTCCTCTCCAAAGGTACCCTTTAGGTCTTATTTATAGGTTTTCTGATCTGGCCTGCAAATAGCAGGATCCCGCCTTTTGATTTTAATATCTGCACCCCAAATGGGTCTGCTAACAGCCAAACTCCGCTGTTTGGAGAGGCTAAAGGCAGACCATCAAGGGTAAAAGGGTAATTTGGCCCTATCAACCTATGGGCAAAGAACTGCGAGAACATTATTGCCGGAGTTCTCGCGGGCCTTCTCGCGAGTCCTGCTCGCGATGCCTCTCCTAGGCGATCGCCCTGCGAGGACCTCGCTGGCCCATCCTGGAGGTATCTGCAAAGGTCCAGTCTCGCGAGCCTTCCTGCGAGACCGACTCTTGACTTCGTCGAGCTCAACACACTTTTTGTCGAACGCAGGACGCTTCGCCGATCACAAACGAGCTCGGCGAATGCAGAACGTTAAACTGTTCGTCGAACGCTGAGACGGACGGTTCGTCGAACGCGGGAAACAATTCGTCGAACATAGAATTGAGCCTGCCGGACGCTGAGGCCCGGTCTCGCGAACCTTCCTGCGAGACCGCCTCTTGACTTTGTCGCGCACTGAGCACATTTCGTTGAACACCTCTTTACCGAACATAGGTCTTCTTCTGCCAGCGGCTTATGAGGTATTGGTTTGTCAGCCCTCGCTTGGCCCAGTCTTTTGAAGATATCTGCCTCGGCATGGATCTCGCGACTCCTCTTGCGAGACTATCCCTTTAGCTTTAATGAGCATAGAACATTTCGTCGACTTCTGATGATTTCGTCGAACAGGGGTGGGCTCGACGACCGCAGGTGAGCTCGACGAACACGGGAGAGTTCGTCGAACGCGGGACTCCTTTCGCCGAGCTCAGAAAACTTCCCCCAACTGCCTGCGAGCGTTTATCTCTCCAACCACTCTCGCTCGCCTTTCAGCGAGCCTTCCGAGAGAGACTTCTCCAAGACCCCTCTTGCGAGGTCGTCGGCCCTATGGCCTTCCTCTCTTATTACTTCCTTCGTCCTGTTGCCTTCTTAAACCGCGCCTCCTCGCCTGGCGAATATCGGGGTTGTACAGATGGATTTGTTGAACGATACAAAGCTAGATTGGTGGCCAAGGAGAGCCTGAAGAGAGAGAAGCTGAAGTGAAGTCCTCTCCAAAGGAACCATTTAGGTCTTATTTATAGGTTTTCTGATCTGGCCTGCAAATAGCAGGTGTAAGATCCCTTCCCCGCTCCCGGGGCCGAGCGGACCTTATGCCCAGAACCGACGCATTGCGGTGACTTCCAACACACGGGTTGGGCTACACCACGCAACGTCGACCCTGCCGGCTACGATCATAGTGCGAGCAATAACAAAAGTGAGTACAAGAGAGAGTACAAACTAAATGAAAAGAGTCCACAAATCACATTCCAGAATATATCAAAAGCTAATCAAGCGATACATATAAAAGTCCGAGCATGAAAATGAGAGTACATAAATGAAAGGGCTTAAAGCCCGGTACATCATGGGACAAAACTCTCTCATCTCACATCCTCTCTACATGCGGAAGCTATCTCATCATCACACTTCACTAATACTCAAAATGTAATCCACCTGATGTCTCGTGGCCGCTACCCGCTGCGTCGCTGGCTGCTCAGGTCCTGCCCTCATCTCCTGCGGTGCGTGCGACAACTCCGTCTCCTCGGAATCCTAGATTGTTTTTCGGCCCCAATGCAAACCGTCAGTCAAAGAATGACCGAGCTCGCTAGGTCCCCTCCTCCTCCTGCGACTCCTAGGTACCGCGCGGGAGGAAGAAGCGGGGGACGAGCAAGGAACAAGCAAGTGACAGGGAAAGTAAACTAGCATATATGTACACAAGTAAAAAGGGGCTAATCTAAACATGTATAAGCAGGAGTATAAGCAGGAGTATAAGCAGGAGTAAGCAGGAGTAAAGCAGGAGTATAATAAAGGTGTGCAGTAATAAATGAACAGCAAGTAGAGCAAGTAAGGTGAAGCAGTAAAAACAGTAATGACAAGTAATCAATCTCGTACCCTAACTTATATTAATGCCCATACAAACTTATAAGTTAGGATTTCCAGGAACTATAACTCATCATATAAAAGAGCCCATACTAATTTATATGATGAGGATCTGCAAGTGCGTATGCTATGCTTATGCTATGAATGATTATGCATTAAACTCACCCACACGACTCTGTGCACACAGACCTTTGTAGTTCCCTCTGTTTGAAAGGAAGCCAACCTCTCGGGTACCAACCGCTGTGACACACGGTGGTAGCGGACCGGGCTGTCCACTCCTAGGCGGGTATACATTCTACCAGGCCTAGACCGCACATACGCCTCGACGCTAAACAACCGCGGAGCTCTGCGTACTCTTTGCTGGAGTCCACCAGACTGTGAGCCAAGTGAGAGGTGTCTTCGGGGAACTGTCGTCCCGACACGCAGCCAAGCTGGCCCCTTAGACCCCTACACACCCGCTAAGTCAACGTACCGCGGTCGGAGTGACGACCTGCCTAGTACCGAAGACCTGCCACATTTCTGAGAATGTTACCGGGATAATCATCCCCTCGAGGTTCCCGCTCGTCTAACCGAGCACCACAATACTGCCACTCCCGCAACTGGGAGGGTTACATAAATCCAATCTTACCCTACTATGGCTACTCTTGCCTACTTTAAATGTTATTGCAATTTAGGGTTAATCTTGGACTTCCCGAGGGTTACCCTGCAAGGGGCTCGCTACGGTACTAGGAACTACAGTGGGATGACACCCCAAAGTTCCCTTTCTCAAGACACTTAGTATTATTGATCGTGTTTCCTTACTTATTTCTTAGGTTACTTCTTTGGTGATTTAAGGTAAGTCCTGGGCTTCCCGCGGTCCATCCGGTGAAGGGTTCCCGGCGGTACTAGGGGACGCAATGGGCTCAACCCCCACCATCCTCCTCAAGACATTTACTTTAGTTGGTGGTTAACAATTGGTTCACCCTTCCTCGTTTCCTATAGTTAAACCGACTTAGCTCATCTCCCGTCCCACCCAAATGGGTTGGACGTACCTCCATTCCTCCTACGTTGACTCTAGCACAACCGCACAACTAACCCTAGGATTAACCCTCCCTGAATCTTTGTGTGCTATGACTCAATTACTGATTGTATACCACTTCTAAACACTACTTAGTGGTCTGAATTGTATGAAACTCAAAATTCTGTTTTTACTAAACGCAGACCACTAATTTGAACTAACCATCAACCCCATGAGTGAACCCTTCTAAATACTCATCACCAAGGTCTCCAGTAATTATCCTAGGCTCCCACTGACCCTAGTAAGGTATATTCCAATTTCCATAATTTTCCATATTAAATTGGTATTTAATATAATTTTAAGTAGTTAAGGCCCTAAGTCACATTACACATGAACCACCCTCAAAATGATTCTACATGCTTCATGAGAATTATCAGTAAGATAATATTCCATATCATGATGGTGCACTGAATATCATGGCCCTAGGGTGTCATTTGACCTACTGAATCATCATAATTGTATAATTACCAAAAAGCCACTATAATTAGCAAAAATAGTAATTCCCTTCTGAAAATTCTACAAAAATTACCAAGTGTCCATATGGGGACCTATAGTCCCCTGCCAAATTATTGAGTCATTACCATGTGATTTGATATTTTAAACTGATTAAACATCCAAAGGTGGCAATCATCAATTTCTACATGAAGTACAAGAAATATAATTCAACATGCTTCCAAACAATTATCATGGGCTCATCTTAACCTAAGACTACAGATAACCAAGTATCATCTCATTGCCCTATGATTTGATATTTTTAAAGGATTAAATACACAAGGGTTGAATAATCCAATATCTTCATGAAGTACAAGAAATATAATTCAACATACTTCCAAACAATTATCATGAGTGTATACTGAATTCAAATGCATAACCCCAAAGGATGAAGGATCATAATTACTGTTTTGCCCTTGAATTAAATAATTGAAGTTAAGTACAAAATCACCAAATTAATTAAATAAATACCAAAAACTGCATTTAAAATTCCAGAAAAATTCCCATAAGATATAGACATTGGTGTAATCATCATCTGAAAGTTTCATATGGTTACAAGGTGATTTGCTTATGTTTTTGCATAATTCATCAAAAGGGCATAAGTGGTAATATTCCTATGAGTACAATATTTCTCACTATAAGTGCACCAATTAAAATTTCAGAGGCCACATATCATCATAAGAAGACATCCTACAGAGTTTGGGGACCCTAGGTATGGTTTTGCTATGCAACATAATTAAATCCCCAAAACCTAGGTTTTTCACAAAAATCACAAAGTGGATAAATTCTCAAGTAAAGGACACCCCAAATGATTCCAATGCTTTAGAGTATGAATATCAATGTCTGGCCAAAATCTCAGAATTTTGCAAGGACAAATGCCATTATTTATTAATTTATTTTAAAAAGGGGAATGTGTGTAAATTCAACCAAGTAAGCATGAAAAGATCTTCAAGGGTCACAAGATTAAATCCAGTGGTCATTAACATATCAATTGACATCCTTGTTCAATTTGATAAGGAAAAGATGAACCTAAGTTCTTAATTTGGCATAAACCCTCTATTAAGCTATTTTTTCCATAAATTAAAATAAATACTAATTAAATAGTAAAAAATCCAAGATAATTATTCTAGTCCTAAAACACCATTCTCAGCCTAAGGTTGAAGATTGGTTGTCTAAAAAAAACTGTTTAGGTCCTAATTGCTTCATTAAGGCCCAAAAGGACAATTAAGTAATTTTGAGGTTTGGGCTAGGGTTTTTGGTCTTCATTGCTCCAATCACCCCTTGGTGATGAGCAAGACCCTACACCATCCCTAGGCCCCATCACCACTGAATTTTGATAAGCCCTTAAGGCTAAGCTCCAAAATCCACAAGCCACCAAGGTTAAGAGACTTCCAAACCTAGGGCAAAAATATGCCCTTTGGGGGTTCACCATTAAGATGAACTCCAATTGGCCTCAAATTTGGAACAGAGGTTACACATATACAGATCCACATGCCACCAAAATTTGAGGGTCATTAGGGGTGATTTCACCCACTAATTCCTCTTAGATCCAAAATCCTAAGATGTGATTAAAAGTATAACATAAAGTGCCCAATCTACACCAATTTTTGGCACAAGGTGGGCCTAGGGTGGACACTCATGTGGCCAAAATCTCAGCCCCATAGGCCCACCCAATCAAAAGTTATTAAGGTTTTGGTGGGCTAACCCCACCTAGGACCAGCCCTAGGAAAAAGGCTCCTCTGGGGTCTACTGACCTCCAAATTCCAAGATCTTAGTTTCTAATGAAACTCGACATCCAAGGCTACAATAGTGTGTCTCACATCATTTTCATGAATTGGCCATTAGGGGCCTCAATTTGGCTCCTCAAGCTAAGTGAAATTCCTGGCCCAACAAACACAAACCCTTAAGCCATCCTCACTCCAAAGAGGGTTCGCCCACAAGGAGTGGTCCAATGGACCCAATATTTTAACAGTGTGTGGACATAGCCTAAGCTTCACACTACCCTAACATGGAGGCCCCACAAGGGGTTTTGGCCACCTAATTATCAGAAATTTACTATTCAATGTTTAGACAAAAACTATAGAAAAAGGTACCCCACAAATCCTGATTTTTGGGCTCAAGATAGGTCTAGTATAGTTACACTAGGGTTTAAAATCTCGGCCCTAAATTCCAAGCCAAATGAGAGTTATAACCATTTTAGTGCTAGGAATTTATTTGGACCAGTCTCAGAAGAATGGCTCTACAGGAGTCAAATCAACACCAAATGGTTTGATCTAAGTCCCAAATGAAAGTAGACTTCTAGATCTACAATAGTTGTCTCAGGCAACTGTTTGATTTATGGCCTCTAAGGACCTTAAAATTAAACTACAAAAATAGCTACAAATCTGCTAACAGCACACCAAGTCATGTATAAATTAAAGCACTGATCTTGCACAGATCCTAAAGCAGATCGGGCGGCGCTCCTTCATCGTCTTCCTCGAGCCAACGGCCCAGATCGTCCCGCCCTGGAGCCGCTTGGAACCAGAAATCCCAGCCATCCTTCCTTCTCCCTAGCCAGCCACCGCCACCACCACCTCCGTTGAGGTGGTGCCGATCGCCTCCGTTGAGGTGGTGCCGATCGATTGGCGGTGCATTGGTCGCCGGAGGAGGCGGTTTTCGACGGTTCTACTAAGAAACCCAAACGGCGAAAACCATGGAAAATCCGAATTGAACTCGGCTCAATTGAGCTCGAACTCGACTCCTAACGATCCTAGATGCTAGCACAGTCAGAGGGGGGAGAAGCGAACTGGAAGCGAGCTGGGCGGCGAGTATTCCGGCGGTTTGCCATTTTCTTCTCCGTCTCCGGCGAGCTTGCTACAGAACTCGATCCTCCACTGAATTCTCTGAACCAAAGCTCTAAACCGACTGCAAAAGCGCTTCTGAAGCTCGTGGAGGGGTTTAAATAGGCTGAGGAGGGCTGCCTTGGGAGATTTGAATCGGTGGCTCACGGGCTTGGCTTGGCCGACCATCACCTGTTGCAGCCCAGCTTTCCAGCCCCACCACAGCAATCATCTCCCTTCAGGGAAGAGCCCAAGGCTGATTGGGAGGAGAGAGAGGGAGAGGGGAAGCTTTTGCTTTATCAACTTACTTTTTGTCCCCTCCTTAAGCCCAAACCCAATTTGGGTTAGCTTGGGTTAGTCCAATCTTCCTTAGACACACTCCACTTGTTCCTTATGAGTTTATTTTGATTAGTTAACTTAGGACTTAGGTCATTATAATGGGGAGAATGGGCTAGGCCTCTCAAGTTGGGTTTGAGCCCAATTGAGTTGACTTTGACTTGACCATTTGGGTTGACTGGTCCCCCATGTAGGTCATGGGTCCCATGTCATCACCAAATAGGGCTTGGCCCATGGTGCGGCCCTATTTGACCCATTTGATCCAAAGGTGTGAAATTACCCAAAATGCCCTTCCTTGGGACTTTGGCCAAATTGGGGGAAATTGTCCCTTCCATGATGGGGCTTTTGGGTCTCTTAGATCCCTAATGATGTTTAAAGACTAGATGTGGAGTCAATTTTAAGGTTTGAAAGCAAATTGACCACATTTGGGTTGAGTTGACCTTTTTGCCCTAATTTGGATTTTGACCAAATTGGAGAGGGTTGACCATCCTATGATGGGGCTTTTGGGTCCAAGGGGTCCCTAATCATGTTTATAAAGTAGGGGGAGGGTCAATTTGAGCATTGGAAGGTTAATTGGTCCTCCATTGATTGATTTGGGTTTTTGGCCTTAAAGTGCCCTAATTAGGGCATTGGCCCAATTAAGGGCAATTGGGTACCCCATGATGGGGCTTTTGGGACCTTTAAGTTCAAAATTATATTTAGAATATAGGTGTGAGATCAATTTGGTCATTGGGTGGCCAATTGGTTACAAGATGGTGGATTTGACCATTTTGCCCCTTGTCACCCTTTGGCCCAATTGAGGAGGATGGGTCACCTCATGATGGGGCCTCTGGGTCTAACAGGTCTCTTTTGGTGCTAGGTGTATAATGGGGAAGTCAATTTGGCCACTTGGGGGTCAATTGCCCCTTAGTTGATTGGTTTGGTCCATGTTCACCTAAGGTGATTTTGGGCTAATCCTATGGAATTGAGCCCCACTAAGGGGTGATGCTCACCCCATCACCCTTCCTTAATGTTTAGGGGACTAAGGGTGGTCTCATTTGGGGAAATTGGTATTCAATTAGCCCTCCTTAGTAGCTTGGGTCCTATTTGATTAGGACTTTAGGTGTGCACTTAGCAAAATTCCCATCCTAAGGGGTCCTCAAGGCCCCTCATCCCACCCCTTGAGCTCACCATTCTCACACTAGGGGTCTAGTAGGATTGGGGATGTTACAAATCCCAATAAACAATAAAATAATTTCGTACTCGAAATTCTAGTTTGGGTCTACGGGATGCAAGCAAAGCATATAAAGGAACGTAACTTACAATATTAAACCGTACCTGAAGCGAAGAGTCCCGGGTAGCGCTCCTGCATGAGGTCCAATTGCTCCCAAGTGTGCTCCTCTCGCCCATGGTTGGACCACAATACTTTCACCAGCGGGACCTTCTTTCGCCGCAAAACGCGGACCTCCGAGTCGTCGATCCGGATAGGCTCTAGCATGACTGAACGGTCGGGTGCCACCGGGCCTGAAGTAGACTCCACAAGCTGCTCGGGCCGAAGGAGAGCTCTCCGGAGGGAGGAAACGTGGAAGACGTCGTGCACGTTCGCCAGCTCGGGCGGCAGCTCCAGCCTGTACGCCAAAGGACCGATCCTCTCCAGGACCGGATACGGCCCCATGTACCGAGGACTGAGCTTCTTCCGCCCTTTCATCCGAGTAACTCCGTGCATCGGGCGTATCTTCAAGAAGACACGATCCCCCATCTGGAACTCTACCATACGGTGTCGGGCATCATAGTACTTTGCCTGCCTGCTCTGCGCCTCCAGCATCCGATCCCGGATCAGTCGAACTATAGTATCCGTCTCCTCTATATAATCTGACCCCAAGGCCCGCGGGTCCTCGTCCTGTACCCAAGAAAGAGGGGTGCGGCACTTTCTCCCGTAAAGAGCCTCATACGGTGCCATCCCAATGCTAGCCTGGTGACTGTTGTTGTATGAGAACTCAATCAGCGGCAACAGCTGCTCCCAAGGCTTGCCCGTATCCAGAATGCACAGTCGCAGTAAATCCTCCATCGTCCGGTTGGTACGCTCCGTCTGACCATCGGTCTGAGGGTGGAACGCAGTGCTGAAAGTCAACCGGGATCCCAAGTAGGCCTGGACCGCTCTCCACTTCCTGGAGGTGAAGCGTCCGTCTCGATCTGAAACTATCGTCTTGGGCACCCCATGATACCTCACTACCTTCTCCACAAACAAACGAACTAGGGCGCTGACCGGACCCCCTTTCTGAACCGGAATGAATCGTGCCACCTTGGTCAACCTGTCGACTATCACCCAAACGGAGTCGTTCCCCGAGCGAGAACGCGGCAGGCCGTGCACGAAATCCATAGATATATCCTCGAATTTCCACTCCGGCACCGGGAGTGGCTGCAATAGACCTCCTGGAGCCCTGCACTCCGCCTTCACCCTCTGGCAACTCTCACAATGGGTCACAAACCGTACGATATCCTTCTTCATCCCTGGCCAAAACACGACCTTCCGCAGGTCCGCCGCCATCTTGGTAATGCCGGGGTGTACCGAATATTGGGAGCAATGGGCCTCCCGAAGAACCTCCTCTCGAATCCCCTTCCCGGCGGGGATGTAAACTCTGTCGCGGTGGTGAACTAGGTCCTCTTTCAAGGAGTAATCTCCAGTAGCGTCGTCTGCCAATGACCTGAATACCGGCTCCAAAGCCGGATCCTGCTGCTGTCCCTCTCGGATACGGTCTCGTATGTCACAGGTCATACTCATCGAAGCCATGTACTCCGCATATACTCCCGGGTCGGCTCTGCTTACCAGAGTAATCTGCATATCCCGCAGCGTCTGCACCAACTCCATGGCCATCACTCTGCTCTCTGCCCCTGCGGTACTGCCCCTCCTGCTCAGAGCGTCCGCTACTGTGTTGGCCTTGCCCGGATGATAATGCATGGTGTAGTCGTAGTCACACAAGAACTCCAACCATCGCCGCTGTCGTAGGTTGAGGTCCTTCTGAGTGTCGATGTACTTGAGGTTCTTGTGATCCGAGAAGATCTCACAATGAACCCCGTACAAATAATGTCTCCACACCTTCAAAGCAAATACGACCGCTCCAAGTTCTAGGTCGTGCACCGGGTAGTTCATCTCATGCTTCTTCAGCTGACGGGAGGCATAGGCGATCACGTGCCCATGCTGCATAAGCACTGCTCCCATCCCCTGATATGACGCATCGGTGTAGATCTGAAATCCCTCCTTCCCCGATGGAAGTGCAAGGATAGGGGCTGAGATAAGTCTGTCCTTCAGCTCTGCATAGGCCGCCTCACACCGCGGCGTCCAATCAAAAACAGCGTCCTTCTTTGTCAACGAAGTGAGGGGGAGTGCAATCCTGGAGAATCCCGCTACGAACTTGCGGTAATACCCCGCTAACCCCAAGAAACTCCGGATATCCGCTGCGGTCTTCGGCCTCGGCCAATCTCTGACAGCCTGCACCTTAGCCGAATCTACTGCTAGACCGGCTCCGCTGATGGTGTGTCCCAAGAAAGCCACCTCCCTCAACCAGAACTGGCATTTCGAGAACTTGGCAAACATCCGGTGCTCCCTCGGCTTCCTTAGCACCGCTGCTAGATGGCCGGCGTGCTCCTCCTCGGTCCTCGAGTAGACCAAAATATCATCGATGAATACTATCACAAATATATCAAGGAAAGGCTCGAAGATCCGGTTCATCATACTCATGAATGCCGATGGGGCGTTGGTGAGGCCAAACGGCATCACCGTAAACTCGTACAAACCATACCTCGAGCTGAATGCGGTCTTCGGAATATCTTCCTCCCGTATCCTCAACTGATAGTAGCCCGACCGCAAATCCAGCTTGGAGAACCAGTGGGCACCCTGCAACTGATCAAACAGCTCATCAATCCTCGGTAGCGGATAAGTGTTCCGCACCGTCAATCTATTGAGCTCCCGATAGTCGATACACAGCCGGAGAGTCCCATCCTTCTTCTTTACAAACAAGACCGGAGCTCCCCATGGGGAAGAGCTCGGCCTCACAAACCCGGCATCGACTAGCTCCTTCAACTGCACTCTGAACTCTGCCAACTCCTTGGGTGTCATGCGGTACGGTGCCCGGGACACTGGCCTCGCTCCGGGTACTAGCTGAATCTGGAAGTCTACGTCTCTATGCGGCGGCAAGCCGGGCAACTTCTCCGGGAATACGTCGGAGAAGTCCCGGACTATCGGCACCTCGTCCACCGATATCTTCAACTCTGCCATCTCGAAGCAAATGAGGTATACCTCCTCCCCCTGCTCATGGGCCTTCACGACCTGTGTAGAAGATAGAGGGGTACGAGGGATAGATCTAATACCTCCGACGGTGACCCAGGTGGTCCCGTAAGCCAGTAGCTCGATCCTCTTCGTCGCACAATCGATCTTGGCATGGTGGTAGTGCAACCATGACATGCCCAAAATCAGATCGTAATCTGGTAGCTTCAGGATCGATGCCCATGACTCAAAGATCTCTCCCTCGATTTCAAGGTCCATGGTGCACTTGGCCGTGGTGCGCATCTCTGAACCGTCTGGAAGTCGCACCCTCCTTACTATGCCATCGATCCTCTGGATCCCTTCCAAGTCTACTAGGAAATCTTCCGAGATAAAGGAGTGCGATGCGCCCGTGTCAAACAAGGTGTGTGCGGGTTTTCCGTTGATGAGCACAACACCTATGGGTTGTTGGTTGGTTTTATTATATAAGGTTAAGCTACTACTAAAGCTAAGGGAATTTAAGAAATTGCAAGTACATAATTGAAAATATACCTGCGATGACCTCCTCGGGGTTCCTCGGCTGGGCGAGGTCCAATGCAAAAGCCTGCTCCGGCTGCCTGTTCCTCCCATGAAATCCTCGGCCACGACCACGTCCACCTCCCCGGCCCAGGTCTGCTGGAGGTGCTGGAGGGGCTGCCGGAGGGGCCACTGGAGGGGGTGGTGGAGGTGGAGGGAAACGTCGCGGGCAATGGATCCTGATGTGCCCCGGTTGGTTGCACTCAAAACAGATCACCGGGGGTCGTCCACGACCGTCTGCTCTCTCTGGCTCTAGAGCTCGTAGTGGCTGAGGGGCCAACACCGTCTGAGGCTACTGCACTGGTGCCTCCAAAGGACGAGGACGTCCTCCACCCCTCCTGGGCCTCATAACTCTATCCTGTTGTCGGTCACTGCCACCCTCTCCATGATACATCCTGTCCGCTGATCTCTTGCCCTTGACCTGCTCTGACAACTGGTCTGCTTCAAACTTCTTTGCCACCTCTATAATCTGAGTCAGGGTGCCCTCTGATATGAACAGGAGAGCCTGCCTGAGAGGGGCCCTCAATCCCTTGTAGAACTTCTTCGCCAAGCCTCGATCATCCACAAACTGTGCCCCCCGCAAACCTGGCCAAATGAGAGAACTCCCTCTGGTACTCGATCACTGAACGGGTCCCCTGAGTCAGGTGCAGAAATCTCTCCTCCAACGTGTCCCTATCCGTAGCTGATACGAAGTGGTCCAGGAATACCGTGCTGAACTCATTCCAGGTAATCCCCGAGTAATCTCTGTCGCGGAAGGTGGAATCTGCCAGTGACTTCCACCATCTCTTCGCATGGGCATCCAGTGCTGAAACTGCTAAGGATACGGCCTTGCTGACCGGGCAACTAATGCCTGCCAGCATCTCCTGAATGGTATCCAGCCACTCCTCCGTCTTCACCGCATCCTCTGTCCCTCTATACATCGGTGGGGACAGACCCTTGAACGTGCTCAACCAATTCGATCCTGGGTTCGGCTGAGGTGCTGGGATCGCCTGAGCCCGAAACGCATCCAAGATCGCTGTCAATGTCTGCCCTAACTCCGTCTGCTGGAAGGGAGTGGCAGTCGGAGGAGGGGGAATAGTGTTCTGAGGCTCCTCGTCTCTAGCAGCCTGACACGAATATAAGAAGTTTTAGAAGATTGAAGAATCTAAATCATGCTTAAAGGACTTAGGAATGTGGTTTTACACATGGGCACACCACTGCTTCCGCTGCGTAGTTTGTCCCCAAACAACACTCATGCGGGGGTGGCCCAAGTTGTTGTGGACTAATTGCTCGTACGCATGATCGTTCGTCCCTCTGATACCATTTGTAAGATCCCTTCCCCGCTCCCGGGGCCAAGCGGACCTTATGCCCAGAACCGACGCATTGCGGTGACTTCCAACACACGGGTTGGGCTACACCACGCAACGTCGACCCTGCCGGCTACGATCATAGTGCGAGCAATAGCAAAAGTGAGTACAAGAGAGAGAGTACAAACTAAATGAAAGGAGTCCACAAATCACATTCCAGAATATATCAAAAGTTAATCAAGCGATACATATAAAAGTCCGAGCATGAAAATGAGAGTACATAAATGAAAGGGCTTAAAGCCCGGTACATCATGGGACAAAACTCTCTCATCTCACATCCTCTCTACATGCGGAAGCTATCTCATCATCACACTTCACTAATACTCAAAATGTAATCCACCTGATGTCTCGTGGCCGCTACCCGCTGCGTCGCTGGCTGCTCAGGTCCTGCCCTCGTCTCCTGCGGTGCGTGCGACAGCTCCGTCTCCTCGGAATCCTAGATTGTTTTTCGGCCCCAATACAAACCGTCAGTCAAAGAATGACCGAGCTCGCTAGGTCCCCTCCTCCTCCCGCGACTCTGAGGTACCGCGCGGGAGGAAGAAGCGGGGGACGAGCAAAGAACAAGCAAGTGACGGGGAAAGTAAACTAACATATATGTACACAAGTAAAAAGGGGCTAATCTAAACATGTATAAGCAGGAGTATAAGCAGGAGTAAGCAGGAGTAAAGCAGGAGTATAATAAAGGTGTGCAGTAATAAATGAACAGCAAGTAGAGCAAGTAAGGTGAAGCAGTAAAAACAGTAACGACAAGTAATCAATCTCGTACCCTAACTTATATGAATGCCCATACAAACTTATAAGTTAGGATTTCCCGGAACTATAACTCATCATATAAAAGAGCCCATGCTAATTTATATGATGAGGATCTGCAAGTGCGTATGCTATGCTTATGCTATGAATGATTATGCATTGAACTCACCCACACGACTCTGTGCACACAGACCTTTGTAGTTCCCTCTGTTTGAAAGGAAGCCAACCTCTCGGGTACCAACCGCTGTGACACACGGTGGTAGCGGACCGGGCTGTCCACTCCTAGGCGGGTATACACTCTACCAGGCCTAGACCGCACGTACGCCTCGAAGCTAAACAACCGCGGAGCTCTGCGTACTCTTTGCTGGAGTCCACCAGACTGTGAGCCAAGTGAGAGGTGTCTTCGGGGAACTGTCGTCCCGACACGCAGCCAAGCTGGCCCCTTAGACCCCTACACACCCGCTAAGTCAACGTACCGCGATCGGAGTGACGACCTGCCTAGTACCGAAGACCTGCCACATTTCTGAGAATGTTACCGGGATAATCATCCCCTCGAGGTTCCCGCTCGTCTAACCGAGCACCACAATACTGCCACTCCCGCAACTGGGAGGGTTACATAAATCCAATCTTACCCTACTATGGCTACTCTTGCCTACTTTAAATGTTATTGCAATTTAGGGTTAATCTTGGACTTCCCGAGGGTTAGCCTGCAAGGGGCTCGCTACGGTACTAGGAACTACAGTGGGATGACACCCCAAAGTTCCCTTTCTCAAGATACTTAGTATTATTGATCGTGTTTCCTTACTTATTTCTTAGGTTACTTCTTTGGTGATTTAAGGTAAGTCCTGGGCTTCCCGCGGTCCACCCGGTGAATGGTTCCCGACGGTACTAGGGGACGCAATGGGCTCAACCCCCACCATCCTCCTCAAGACATTTACTTTAGTTGGTGGTTAACAATTGGTTCACCCTTCCTCGTTTCCTATAGTTAAACCGACTTAGCTCATCTCCCGTCCCACCCAAATGGGTTGGACGTACCTCCATTCCTCCTACGTTGACTCTAGCACAACCGCACAACTAACCCTATGATTAACCCTCCCTGAATCCTTGTGTGCTATGACTCAATTACTGATTGTATACCACTTCTAAACACTACTTAGTGGTCTGAATTGTATGAAACTCAAAATTCTGTTTTTACTAAACGCAGACCACTAATTTGAACTAACTATCAACCCCATGAGTGAACCCTTCTAAATACTCATCACCAAGGTCTCCAGTAATTATCCTAGGCTTCCACTGACCCTAGTAAGGTATATTCCAATTTCTATAATTTTCCATATTAAATTGGTATTTAATATAATTTTAAGTAGTTAAGGCCCTAAGTCACATTACACATGAACCACCCTCAAAATGATTCTACATGCTTCATGAGAATTATCAGTAAGATAATATTCCATATCATGATGGTGCACTGAATATCATGGCCCTAGGGTGTCATTTGACCTACTGAATCATCATAATTAAAACTATAGAAAAAGGTACCCCACAAATCCTGATTTTTGGGCTCAAGATAGGTCTAGTATAGTTACACTAGGGTTTAAGATCTCAGCCCTAAACTCCAAGCCAAATGGGAGTTATAACCATTTTAGCGCTACGAATTTATTTGGACCAGTCTCAGAAGAATGGCTCTACAGGAGTCAAATCAACACCAAATGGTTTGATCTAAGTCCCAAATGAAAGTAGACTTCTAGATCTACAATAGTTGTGTCAGACAACTTTTTGATTTATGGCCTCTAAGGACCTTAAAATTAAACTACAAAAATAGCTACAAATCTTCTAACAGCACACCAAGTCATGTATAAATTAAAGCACTGATCTTGCACAGATCCTAAAGCAGATCGGGCGGCGCTCCTTCATCGTCTTCCTCGAGCCAACGGCCCAGATCGTCCCGCCCTGGAGCCGCTTAGAACCAGAAATCCCGACCATCCTTCCTTCTCCCTGGCCAGCCACCGCCACCACCACCTCTGTTGAGGTGGTGTCGATCGATTGGCGGTGGATTGGTCGCCGGAGGAGGCGGTTTCCGGCGGTTCTACTAAGAAACCCAAACGGCGAAAACCATGGAAAATCTGAATTGAACTCGGCTCAATTGAGCTCGAACTCGACTCCTAACGATCCTAGATGCTAGCACAGTCAGAGGGGGGAGAAGCGAACCTGGAAGCGAGCTGGGCGGCGAGTATTCCGACGGTTTGCCATTTTCTTCACCGTCTCCGGCGAGCTTGCTACAGAACTCGATCCTCCATTGAATTCTCTGAACCAAAGCTCTAAACCGACTGCAAAAGCGCTTCTGAAGCTCGTGGAGGGGTTTAAATAGGCTCAGGAGGGCTGCCTTGGGAGATTTGAATCGGTGGCTCACGGGCTTGGCTTGGCCGACCATCACCTGTTGCAGCCCAGCTTTCCAGCCCCACCACAGCAATCATCTCCCTTCAGGGAAGAGCCCAAGGCTGATTGGGAGGAGAGAGAGGGAGACGGGAAGCTTTTGCTTTATCAACTTACTTTTTGTCCCCTCCTTTAGCCCAAACCCAATTTGGGTTAGCTTGGGTTAGTCCAATCTTCCTTAGACACACTCCACCTGTTCCTTATGAGTTTATTTTGATTAGTTAACTTAGGACTTAGGTCATTATAATGGGGAGAATGGGCTAGGCCTCTCAAGTTGGGTTTGAGCCCAATTGAGTTGACTTTGACTTGACCATTTGGGTTGACTGGTCCCCCATGTAGGTCATGGGTCCCATGTCATCACCAAATAGGGCTTGGCCCATGGTGGGGCCCTATTTGACCCATTTGATCCAAAGGTGTGAAATTACCCAAAATGCCCTTCCTTGGGACTTTGGCCAATTTGGGGGAAATTGTCCCTTCCATGATGGGGCTTTTGGGTCTCTTAGATCCCTAATGATGTTTAAAGACTAGATGTGGAGTCAATTTTAAGGTTTGAAAGCAAATTGACCACATTTGGGTTGAGTTGACCTTTTTGCCCTAATTTGGATTTTGACCAAATTGGAGAGGGTTGACCATCCTATGATGGGGCTTTTGGGTCCAAGGGGTCCCTAATCATGTTTATAAAGTATGGGGAGGGTCAATTTGAGCATTGGAAGGTTAATTGGTCCTCCATTGATTGATTTGGGTTTTTGGCCTTAAAGTGCCCTAATTAGGGCATTGGCCCAATTAAGGGCAATTGGGTACCCCATGATGGGGCTTTTGGGACCTTTAAGTTCAAAATTATATTTAGAATATAGGTGTGAGATCAATTTGGTCATTGGGTGGCCAATTGGTTACAAGATGGTGAATTTGACCATTTTGCCCCTTGTCACCCTTTGGCCCAATTGAGGAGGATGGGTCACCTCATGATGGGGCCTCTGGGTCTAACAGGTCTCTTTTGGTGCTAGGTGTATAATGGGGAAGTCAATTTGGCCACTTGGGGGTCAATTGCCCCTTAGTTGATTGGTTTGGTCCATGTTCACCTAAGGTGATTTTGGGCTAATCCTATGGAATTGAGCCCCACTAAGGGGTGATGCTCACCCCATCACCCTTCCTTAATGTTTAGGGGAGTAAGGGTGGTCTCATTTGGGGAAATTGGTATTCAATTGGCCCTCCTTAGTAGCTTGGGTCCTATTTGATTAGGACTTTAGGTGTGCACTTAGCAAAATTCCCATCCTAAGGGGTCCTCAAGGCCCCTCATCCCACCCCTTGAGCTCACCATTCTCACACTAGGGGTCTAGTAGGATTGGGGATGTTACAGCAGGATCCCGCCTTTTGATTTTAATATCTGCACCCCAAATGGGTCTGCTAACAGCCAAACTCCGCTGTTTGAAGAGGCTAAAGGCAGACCATCAAGGGTAAAAGGGTAATTTGGCCCTATCAACCTATGGGCAAAGAACTGCGAGAACATTACTGTCGGAGCTCTCGCGGGCCTTCTCGCGAATCCTGCTCGCGATGCCTCTCCTAGGCAATCGCCCTGCGAGGACCTCGCTGGCCCATCCTGGAGGTATATGCAAAGGCCCAGTCTCGCGAGCGTTCCTGCGAGACCGACTCTTGACTTCGTCGAGCTCAACACACTTTTCGTCGAACGCAGGACGCTTCGCCGATCACAGACGAGCTCGGCGAATGCAGAACGTTAAACTGTTCGTCGAACGCTGAGACGGGCGGTTCGTCGAACGCGGGAAACAATTCGTCGAACATATAATTGAGCCCGCCGGACGCTGAGGCCCGGTCTCGCGAACCTTCCTGCGAGACCGCCTCTTGACTTTGTCGCGCACTGAGCACATTTCGCTGAACACCTCTTTACCGAACATAGGTCTTCTTCTGCCAGCGGCTTATGAGGTATTGGTTTGTCAGCCCTCGCTTGGCCCAGTCTTTTGAAGATATCTGCCTCGGCATGGATCTCGCGACTCCTCTTGCGAAACTATCCCTTTAGCTTTAATGAGCATAGAACATTTCGTCGACTTCTGATGATTTCGTCGAACAGGGGTGGGCTCGACGACCGCAGGTGAGCTCGACGAACACGGGAGAGTTCGTCGAACGCGGGACTCCTTTCGCCGAGCTCAGAAAACTTCCCCCAACTGCCTGCGAGCGTTTATCTCGCCAACCACTCTCGCTCGCCTTTCAGCGAGCCTTCCGAGAGAGACTTCTCCAAGACCCCTCTTGCGAGGTCGTTGGCCCTATGGCCTTCCTCTCTTATTATTTCCTTCGTCCTGTTGCCTTCTTAAACCGCGCCTCCTCGCCTGGCGAATATCGGGGTTGTATAAATGGATTTGTTGAACGATACAAAGCTAGATTGGTGGCCAGAGGCTATACTCAGACAACTAGGATTGACTATCAGGAAATCTTTGCACTAGTAGCAAAAATAAATTCCATTAGAATTATGCTTTCACGTGCAACATGCAAAGGGTGAAATCTCAATCAGTTAGACATGAAAATGCCTTCCTCTAGATAGATTTAGAAGAGGAGGCTAGGTATACATGTCCCTACCTCTAGATCTTGTTGCTGAAAGTTCTGAAGGAAAGTCATGCAGGGTAAATAAGGCTCTATATGACCTAAAACAATCACCTATGGCCTGATTTGGAAGGTTCTATAAAGCTATAGTGACATTTGGTTGCACTCAGACCAATGTCGATCACAGTTTATTTATAAAGCACATGCAAGAAGGAAAATTGATCGCTCTTATAACGGGATTACATGAATGAGATTTAAAGTTTGGAGACAAGATTGGGAAGTGAATTTGAGCTAAAAATCTTTGGAATCTCAAGTACTTCCTATGTAACATCCCAAAATTCTGACCCGACCAATTGAGCCACCTAGGGGATCTAACCGGTTCAATCAATTGATTTACTTCGAATTTCGAGCTACAATGACTAAAACAAGTTTTTTCTAGTAAATGAGTTCATAATAGACTCATGTCAGTGATGTTACACTCATAAGACCAATGTGAATTCAACGACATTCGTTTCATCGCATTTCGATGCGTATATATATGAAGTTTACCAAAACGATCGTCTCGAGCTCTGCGACGCATCAAGAGCAAATGACCTTAGAATCAAACTCAGTCAGTTTTGTTATATTCGTGAAGCCAATATGAGTTCGACGAAACTGTAAGCGCTCAATTTCGATGAGAATCGGCGAAACTACAACACGGAGGCGAGTTCAACTGACGAAATTATCCTAAAAAGGGTGATATCGAGCAAACGCATCAACATTCACCTCAGTCAGTTTTGTTCGTGAAGCCTATTCGAGTTTAAAACAATTGTGTGCGCTCGATTCCGATGAGAATCGGCGAAATTATAACATGCATGGACGCAAATTTAAATAGCGCAAATTATCCAAAAGGATGAAACCGAGCAAACGGTCTCGGAATGTACCTCGATCAGTTTTGTTAGACTCGCGAAGCCTACACAAGTTCAACTGAACTGTCTGCTCTCAATTCTGATGAGTATCGAAGAAATTATAGCGCTTGCGCGAGTTTTAAATAACGTAATTATCCAAAGAAGTGGAAAATCGAGCAAACGATCTCAAAATTGATCTCAGTTAGTTTGGCTAGACTCGTGGCGATGAAGCCAGGAATATTCTAGCTCCAAATATTCAGACCAAAGTGTAGTCTGAGGCTACTGATTCTGCGATCCGGCAATCGGGATCCAGAGGTTACAACTGAGGAGATGAAGAAAAAAACACAAACTCCAAGGTGCTTCAGCAGGGAGGTCCCTCCACGTACCCGGGGGTTTAAGAGAAACTTCCCCTCCGCAACTTGGTACGAGAAAGGCACTAACTTGATCCTAATTAAAATAAATTGATTCTGTGATCTCGGTCATAAGCATTAATAAGGAGTGAGATGAGAAAAAAAAAAGACAAGGAAACATTGAAGACAGTTTTCAGAAGGAACAGAGGAGTACACGTCCAGCAATCCGCCGGGGATTAGACCAAGCGGCATGGTGAAGAACGGAGACTATGCCAACAACAAATTCATCGGCCGGCAGTGCCATAAATTCAAGACCCCGCCTCCCCCTCTCCCATCTGCCGGCACCGGCGCTTTCAAAATTCTTATTAGCACTGGGAATGGAGCGGTGAGAATGGAGGGAGGGGGCTGCGATGGCATATATGGATGAGTTGTTTAGTTCCTAATCACGAACTAAATCGAGAAAACCTAGTAATTATATTAAAACTTAGTAATTCATTCACCTGCAGATCATTCAATGTTACTCTTAGTACTGTTACAAGATTTAGTACTTCTATTACTCATATTACAATGCTAACTGCGGCTGCGCGCGTACTAAAGCAAATGATAAATGGGCTAGCCTTCATTTACTTAATATTATTTAAAATTTCAAATTATTTAATGGGCCACTACTCTAGAGAAAGTCGTCAAGACGTTTCCGCCCACTCCTCTCTCAAATTATTGGGCTGCCCAGTGCACAAAGCATCCCCGCACAGCAAAGATTAGGTCGTGGGAATTAAGAGTCCCACCACAAATGTGAAATGTAGACTTCTCTAATTTCTTGTGTGTCTCTCCCTTGAAAATAGCGGGCCCCAGCACAATGCACTGCGGGGCCAGCATAGTGTACTGTGCTATGCAATCTTCATTGGTCCAGGTTGGTAGTTGCCGTGAGCAAATAAGGGTCTGTTTGGGACAGCTCTGGCGGATTGAAAAGCTGCTGTCCGGATAGAGCTGTTTTAAAAGAGCTCTCTGGGAAGCATTTTTGAAAAGCTGCAGAGTGTTTGAGTGCTCTGTGCAGAAGTGCGCTTTGAAGAACGATTTTCTAATTTAGATGTTTGGAGAAACAGCTTTTGGAAGCTGTTTTTTTAGAACTTAAAATACATAAAGTTTTAAATGTGGAGAATAATAAAAAACAACCGATAACAATAGTCTTTTACATAATTCTTTGGTAATGTTATCCACGCGCCCCGTATATTTCTTCGGCAATGTTATCTCGTACTGTAGACATCTGTTCAGCTCCAGCAGCATCACCCATATCGCTTCCAATATCATCCTCCGCCGCAGGGTCTTCATCCTCTGAGGGAGCGAAAGAAGACTCATCAGCATCACAAACATTAAACTCAGGGTCCCAGCGAGAAGGATGTCTACGAATGAAGTTATGTAAGGCTATTGTGGCCAACACTATGGACCTCTGTTTCCAACCTTCTTTGCTAAAGTGGGTGGTAGGCCGATTCCCCAAACCAATCTCTTTGATGCAGAGATCACAAAATAACATGACCTCGCTAGACTCTCAAGTCGCTACTATTCCTCCTTTTGGTTTACCCATTAAACTATTAATAAGTACTGAAAATTTAGAAGCTATTTCTACAAAAACAAACATACACATCCATTCAAACATACACACATACACACACACACGCACACACACATCCATTCAAACATACACATCCATTCAAACAAACACAAACATACACACACATAATAAACACAAACACACACACACACACACATACACACACACATCCACACAAACATACACATCCATTCAAACATACACATTCATATAAAGACATACACACATACATTCATATAAACACACACATACACATGTATACATCCATTCACATGTATACATACAAACATACACATTCATATAAACACACACATATACAAGCATACATATTCACCCATATAAACACATACACACATACACATGTATACATACAAACATACACATTCATATAAACACACACACACACATCCATTCAAAAATACATAATATTCACCCACATACACACATACACACATACACATGTATACATACAAACATACACATTTATATAAACACAAAAAAACACATATACAAGCATACATATTCACCCACACACACACATCTATACATACACACACAAACACATATACACAAACAAAATACACATTCATATATACACACACATATATATACACACACATGTATACACAAATCTAGAAAAAAAATCACCCTAAAACCATACATAAAAAAAAACCATTACAAGAGGAAAGGAGGAGAAGATGCTTACAGTGAGGAGGAGGAGAAGAAGATGCTCTCGTGCAGATCTCCCTCTCGTAGTCGGAGCTAGGGCTTCGAAATCGGGCTCGGGAAGGAAGATCTGGGCTGGATCGGGCTCGTCGGAGGGAGGAGAGACCTCACCGGAGGAGGAGGGAGCACCAGACGGGCGCGGATTCGGGACGGGAACGCGAGGTCGGGGGCGGATCGGGAATGAACTGTTTGGGGGGAGCGACTGGGACGGGAACGCAAGGTTGTCGACGTCGGAATGCTAGGGCACGACTGGCCGGATCGGGAGAAGGCCCGGCGTCGGGCGTCGGAAATGGAGGGGGAAGCGGCGGAGCGGGGATCGGGATTCGGGAGGGATCGGAATTGAGAATCGCAGGCTTCCAGCGATTTTCCAGCACACTTCCTGCAGAGCGGAACGCGGGGGGAGGGGGGCTTCCAGATAAGAGCGCTGAGAGCGCTCTTTGAAACGTGTTTTTTTAGGGAGCTGTCCCAAACGACTGTAATAACAGTTCTGGCGGCTGGGAAAGAGCTTCTCCAGCCGCCAGAGCTGTCCCAAACAGAGCCTAAGTGTTTTAGAAAAGAAAGCATAAATGATAATCTTTTAAAAATAGAAAATAATTACCATGAAACATAATCTCAGTATGCAGGGGCGGATCCGGGGGGGGGGGGGGGGGGGGGGGGGGGGGGGGGGGGGGCAGGTTGGGTCCAAGAATTTTGCAAAAAGGTTGGTGAATTCAGATTCCTCTCATCGAGACAATGAATTTTGACTACTTATACGTCAAAAACGATGGCCGAATGAGGGAGAAACGGCTCCGGTAAGATGGAGACGTTAAAAAAAAATTGGCTGGAGGAAGATGATATCTGCCCCCCCCCCCCCCCCCTGTTCAATTTCCTGGATCCGCACCTATCAGTAAGATATATTGTCCCAACCAAAATAAGCCCACTCAGGCTCCGTTCACACGGCGGTAGCGATTGAGAACGTTGTGGTTATGAACCATTGATTTCGAGGAACTTAAGCATCAAGTTCGCCGAACATCATGCGCCGAGAGAGGAAGGAGTTGAACGTCGAATTTGAGCCATGCATCGAATGAGGCACTAGGAACCTGAATGCGCATGCGACAAACATATATGTATATACATGGGTGATAGACACGGGACTCCGCCCCTACGGCCAACCACGACTGTACAGTACCCCGACTGTACAGTACCCCGACTATACAGTACCTCGACTGTGATAGTACCCCGACCGCGCAGGCATAGGCCGGGCTCCGCCCATATCAACTAATTAATGCAGTTTAAAATAAATACATTTGTTGCAATCAAACTCGGAGCTCCTGTAGACCGGTCTAAATTGGACCGTCTGAGCCCAGGAGCGGTCGAGCGCACAAACAGTCAGAGAAAATGAGACGGCTGGCAAGAGACTTATTTTAACGTGGAAAACCCCGGAAATTGGTGAAAAACCACGCGTCCGGAGCTGTGCCGACCAAACTTTCACTATTTGTTGGTGTTGTACAGAGTTTTGTAGAGAAGGCGAGGGCGACAAGCCGCTCCTCGTTATAATTTGTGGGGAGAGAGATGTGTTCGGAGGGTGACAGACCGCCACTCACAAAGCTAAGTATTTTTCCTGACTGCGATGGGGAGCACCGCGGTCTGGAGACTTGGTGGTCTGCTGCTTGTGCTCGGAAGCTAGAGCGGCGCGTTCCGCGCGTCTTTGTGCGTGCGGCTTGCCTTCTACTGCGCGTAGTAGTCTGGAGCGGAGAGAGCTTGCGACTGACTTAAGCGCGATGAGTGCTGAGAGCGTTGCGCGCAGGTTGCTTGCTGTGGTGGGAGGAGTGCACACAGAGCGGAACATTCGCGGGGGCACACGACGATGGATGAAAATCCTAGTGAAGCGAAGGAGATGCTTGGTGGAGCTCTCAAGCGCGTAGGAGGAAAAGCGGGAGGAGGAGAAGATGAAAATGAAGGAGACCATGAGATCCTATTTATAGGCCCCAGGGGTGGTTACACAATTATCCACGGGTCGTAAACACCTTAATTGTTATTTGCAGGCCGTAACCTTATGATTTATGGCAAATACTTTTATAATATTTCTACACGCACACCCACATGGTTATTCGCACCCCCATATTGGATGGTTACGCGGGTGGTTATGCAGGTGGTTACTCGCACATCGGCGGTGGTGGTCGTTGACGAGTCCTTGACGTGGGAGGCCGTCCGGGGAGGAGGGAGAGGCGGCCGACAAGAGCCGGGTGCGTCCCCTCACTGTCGCGGGCGTGCGGCCGCTTGCGAGCGGCCGCACGATGCAGCAGCGGCCAGCGGGAAGTCGGCCGAGTGCGAGCAGCCGCACGGCGTGCCGACGGGACACCGGTCGTGGGGCGCGCGACCGCATGCGAGCGGCCGCACGGTGCGGCGGAGGCCGGCGGGACGCCGTCTGCTGGCCGTGCGACCGTATGGCGCGACGCGGGACGCGCGACCGCGTGCGAGCGACCGCATTGCGTGCGCGACAATGGCCAGCAGGACGCCGGCCTCGGACCGGGCGGTTGGCGAGGCGGCGGCCGGCGGGAGGCCGGTCGCGGGGTGCGATGGCGGTTGGCACTTGGATCGCGCGTGCGGATCGCATGCGCAGTGGTTTCGGCGGTTTACTCCATAACCCCCACCAAGTTAGTGGGGATTATGGAAATTCCGGCTATTTGCAGCCCAGAATTCCTATACATTAAGGGAGACCCCATCATTTTCCCCTCAAAGTCCCCGAAATCTGAAGCCGGAGCGAGAGGAGAGCGGGGACTTTTTGTGTGTGAGTAGTTTGTTGTGTCCATGACGGAGGCAGGCGAAGGAGCACGGTAGGAGAAATATACGCGAAATCGAAGGCAGCGAAGGGGAAGCGCGTGCGCGCGCTGGGCGCTTACACGCGGGGTGCGAGCGCGCATATGCGAGGCGCACGCGCGCGGGGTGCACCCTCGGGGTGTGCGCGGGCATGCGGGGTGTGTGCGCTTGTGCTCCTACACGTGGGGCACAACTATGCGTGGGTTGCGCGCGCGCAGGGGCGCACCTATGCACGGGTTGCTTGCGCGCTTGCGGCGTTGTCCTCGTGATTTTAGTTTTGCAAATACTTATGCGTGTTTTTTCCTTTCAGCTGCTAAGGCGTTGTGCGCAAGGAAGGCCGATAAGCCCGCGTTCTTCGCTTACCGCGAAGCAGATTGATGTTTGGAAAAAATGGTATGGAACACCTGCCATGCTGTAGGTGAAGGCCCCACATATCGAGAAGCGAGTGCAAAATCCTCCAACGGGTAGGATGACAGTTGTGCGAGTTGTCGCTGAGGTTCCGGTTCGGTCTTCCACCATGCGAGGAGGCGATCGAGATTTTAAAGCATTTCGGTGTGCCAATATCTCAGTTTACTCCTGTCGTGATGACGTGTATCATGGGTCTGATTGTCTTCTTCTGGGAGCATGGTTCGAGGTTCACTTTGGATCTCTTCAAAGAATGGTGCGAGCTAGGTGCACACTGATGGAGGTGGTCGTGTAGAGTTGGCTTAGCAGCGAAAAAAGACCGGACAACACTGAGCATAGAGAAATCAGAAATACCTTTGAAAGACTGAAATTTTTACCTAAATTAGGAGGCGGAAAGAAGACCGGCCAGCACTGAGCACTCCGATGGAGGAAAAATCGAAGGGCCTCAGGCGGAAATAGAGGAAGAAGAAACCTAACCCAACATTAGGGAAATGGAGGAAGAAAGCCAAAATCTGAAATAAGAAAATGAAAAATGGCTTGGGCAGTTAGGCTTATGCAAACTCTGAAAGAAATGTAGGGAAAATTAGGGGAAGGAAGAAGAAAAACAAAATCTGTAAAAGGAAAAAAAATGAAAAAATGGCTAGCTTTGGCTTACTGATCACCGGCGAAGAAGAAGAAATGGAGGAGCCGAGAGCTCTGAACGGCGAAGAAAAAGAAAACCCTGACCAAGATTAGGAGGAGCCGAGGAGGAAATGGAGGAAGAAAGCCTAGATTGATCACTGATGGCGGGTCTCTGAGCGGCGAAGAAGGGAAGAGCGGGAGTCGGGGAGGTGTCGCAGCGTTCGGCGTGTCGCCCGGATGCTTGCGAAGGAAATCACGAGCGCCAGTTTAGGGCTTCTTTATTAAATAGGAGAGAGGCGTGGGCTTTTTTAAGAATATGTGAAAATTTAATTAACAAATGTGACCTAGACAGCATACTGAAATCTTGACTACCAAATTAATAATAACTATAGCTAATTTTAACACATGAGCATTTATTCCTGTTGGGTTTGAGAGCGCGCAACTGATCAGAGAACCTGCAAATTAATTCGGCGAGAGCACCTGCGCGAGCGTTTTAGCGGATATGCAAACACAAGAAGCAAAATAAAAGATAGTGCACGAGAATTTTAACGTAGAAACACGAATGGGTGAAAACCACGGGACGGTCGGAGTCCAACCCAGAAAGCCTCCACTAAAACGTGTATAAAATACACGCAAAAAAAATTACAGGTTTTCCCTCCTCGATCCACAAAGGATCACCTCCACTTCGCTACACAAATAAATAAATACAAGTTACCACGGTAATTATCGAGACAGATCAAAATCCTCTCCGATGTAGTTTGCGCGTAATTTGCGTGTTTCCAAAATGAGTCTGTAGCGAAGCTGCCCTTTGACCCGAACAGAGTCGGTCACGGTCCTCCTTCTTGCGGCCGACAACGGCCGTCAGCACCAACTTTAGTGTCGGCGACACTACTCCACGGATGCCGCAAGCTCGACGCTCCTCCTTCGTACACCGCAACTTCGGCGAACGCGAGATCTTCCAAGCTCTTGTACGTAGCTCTGCTTGCTTGCTTCTCTCGGTGTGCTCAGCCTGCCGAGAGCTTGATGGCTTTATAGCGGAGCTTGCGGATTTTACTTTCCTTCTCTGCCATCTATTCCTTTCTCTCTCATCTCTTTCTCTCTCTCTGTCTCTCTCTCTCTCTTTCCTTTTTTTTTCTTCTTTCTGACATTAGATGAATCACATTGTCAAAAGGCTATGAATAGCCTTTTGATTTATGTGATATATATATATAATATTATTTTATTTTTATTTTCTTCGTGTCAGAGGAGGAAGAAAAAACGTAGCCGGCGAAATTGACTCGCGGCTATTCGCGTGAGTCACGAGGAGAGGAATAATAATTACAGCACGTGTCACGAACTCGTCACGCACGAGCCCGGTGGTTTTCTCCGCATCGGATGGGAACCACATCCCAACAATTCTCCCCCTTCACATCGATGAGGAGGAAACCGTCATCCCGGCGATTCTAACGCAGTGCTCAAACTTCCCTCTTGGCACAGTTTTGGTCAGCATATCTGCCCCATTATCATCAGTGTGCACCTTCAGAAGATGAAGCTCCTTCTGCTCCAGGACATCTCGTATCCAATGATACCGAGTGTTAATATGCTTCGACCTCGAGTGAAACGTGGGGTTCTTCCCCAGATGGATGACGCTCTGACTGTCACATAGGAGTGTGTATCGGTCCTGAGTGAAGCCAAGTTCTTTGATAAACCTCTTCATCCAAAGCAACTCCTTCCCAGCCTCAGTAACGGCAATGAACTCAGCCTCCGTAGTGGACAGTGCCACGCACTTCTGCAATCTCGACGCCCACGAGACAGCTCCCCCTGCAAACAGAATCAAGTACCCGGACGTCGACCTCCGGGAATCGACGTCTCCTGCCATATCCGCATCAGTGTAGCCCAGTAGCTCTGGCTCACTGTCCCCAAATCTCAGCGTCAAGTCAGACGTCCCCTGCAGGTATCTCAGAATCCACTTCACTGCGCTCCAATGCTCTCTCTCAGGATTGGAGAGAAATCTACTAACGGTCCCAACCGCATGCACAATGTCTGGACGTGTACACACCATCGCATACATAAGGCTCCCAACTGCAGATGCATACAGAACCTTCTGCATCTCCTCGATCTCCTCGGGTGTGTTGGGGCACTGATCAGCGGTAAGCCTGAAGTGAGCTGCAAGAGGCACGCTCACCTTCTTCGCCTGATCCATATCAAATCTCTGCAACACATTGCGGATATACCGCTCCTGTGATATCCAGAGCAATCTGGCTCCCCTGTCTCTGCGAATGTGCATCCCTAGAATGGTCTTCGCAGCACCCAGATCCTTCATCTCAAAGGCGGAACTCGACTGCCCCTTCAACTCAGCAATACGAGCAGTGTTCCTCCCGACGATCAACATATCGTCCACATACAACAGCAGAATCACAAAATCCTCTGGAGCATACTCCTTGATGAACACACAGTGGTCAAAGGTGGTTCTCCTGAAGCCGATCTCCTCAATAAAGGAATCAAACTTCATATACCATTGCCGCGGGGCCTGCTTCAGGCCATACAAACTCTTCTGCAAGCGGCACACCAGACCTTCCTTCCCTTTGACACTGAAGCCCTCAGGATGATCCATATACAGCTCCTCCTCAAGATCGCCATGCAGAAAGGCGGTCTTGACATCCATCTGCTCTACCTCTAAGTCTAGCCTCGCAGCAAGGCCAAGGACAACACGAATAGATGACATCTTCACCACTGGTGAGAAGATCTCATCGAAGTCAACACCCTGTCGTTGTCCAAAACCCTTCACCACTAGTCTGGCCTTGTATCTAAGAGGTGTGGAGGAATCTCCCTGCTTCACCCTGAAAATCCACCGATTCTTCAAGACCTTCTTGCCCTTAGGCAATCTCACCAGGTCATATGTATGATTCTTCTGTAGCGAATGCATC
Organism: Dactylorhiza incarnata; assembly: GCA_033032865.1. Lineage (NCBI taxonomy): Eukaryota > Viridiplantae > Streptophyta > Magnoliopsida > Asparagales > Orchidaceae > Dactylorhiza > Dactylorhiza incarnata. Next base: position 364,388 of record JAWHQI010000347.1, on the reverse strand, counting down.
TCCTCCTGCATAGCATCCATCCACTGGCGCTTCTCAGCATTCTCCATAGCCTCATCATAGCTCTCAGGCTCCCTCGCATCAGTCAGCAGTATAAACTCTGATGCAGAATATCTGGCGGACGGGTGCCTGGCACGATCTAATCTCCGCTGGGCAGGCTCAGGGCCCGGTGCAGGCACATCACCAGTAATGTCCTCAGCGACTCCTGGTTCACCATCAGTGGTGATATCATGATCCGGAAGGGTATCAGTACCCTGTGTTGGCTCAGGCTCAGTAGCCTTCTCAAGGTCGTCATCTCCAACCATAGGAGGCTCTGCAGCAGTACGAGAGTTAACCTCAAACTCAACAGTCCCCTCAGGATCACCAACAGTCTGATCCTCACAGAAAACAGCATCACGACTACGTACAAGCTTCTTCTCGGCTGGATCAAAGAACCTGTACCCAAACTCTCCAGTGTAGCCGTACCCCAAGAAAATACACCGTCGGGTCTTCGAATCCAACTTTGATCTCTCGTCCTTGGGGACGTGCACAAAGGCTTTGCAGCCAAATACCTGTAAGTGACTGTAAGAGGGGTCTTTCCCATACCAGACCCTATCTGGGACATCCTCCTGTAATGCTGAACTCGGCGAGAGGTTGATGACATGCGCTGCAGTAAGAAGAGCCTCGCCCCAAAACATCCCTGGCAGCTTCGACTCAGATAGCATGCATCGAATCCTCTCCATCAATGTCCGATTCATCCTCTCAGCTACGCCATTCAGTTGTGGCGTCTTCGGCGGTGTCTTCTCATGTCTGATGCCATGGTCCCTGCAGTACTCGTCAAACGGGCCAATATACTCTCCCCCGTTGTCGGACCTGATGCATCTCAGTCTCTTCCCAAACTGTCTCTCTACCTCAGCGTGGAATCTCCTGAAGGTATCGAGGACCTGATCTTTGGTCTTGATAGCATAGACCCAAAGCTTCCTCGAATGGTCGTCAATGAAAGTGACGAAGTATGATGCTCCTCCTCTAGTTTGGACCTTCAGTGGTCCGCACACATCGGTGTGAACAAGCTCCAACGGCTCTGATCTCCTAGTGGACGTGTGGCTGTGGAATGAAATCCTATTCTGTTTCCCAGCCATACAGTGGTCACACCTCTCCAAGTGATTGATGAGTAGCAAAATATATATATTTTTAGTATAGTTTTTATATAGTTTTTAAAATAAAATAGATATTTTCTATGTAAATTAAGGAATAAATAATTTGTTTTCAATGTTAGGTAAAAATATTTATACATTATATAATTTTGTATAAACTATATAAGAGTTAGTATATAAGTGTTAATAATATATATCGTCGAGCTGCGCTCGGCGATACTATAAGAGTATTATATTATAGCAAACATATAACATAGTAGTATAATATAAATAGAAGAATAATATACATAATAATATAAAAACCGTGATCTTAATTCGTCGAGCTGCGCTCGACGAAACTGCATGAATAAAACCCATTATAAATACAATATAAAAACTATTAATATATAAGTATAAAAACCATAATAATAATAATATAAATAGTAATATAAAGATAATGATATATTATCGTGAAATAAAAATAATTGATAAAATTATCGTAATATAAAAATAATTTATAGTAATATAATATATCAACAATAATATATAAATTAAACTTTACGTCAAGCGCACCTTTCATATCGGCGAGCTCTACTATAAAAGTTACATAGTAATATAATGATAAAATCAATAGTCCGGCATAGTTTTTATATATATATATACTGTCAATATCATATAAAAATATAATTAACGAACCTATATATATGATATATAAATACATCTTCGTTTAATAAACAGAATAACTTCCTTGGCAGAATGGTTCAGGCGTAAATTAGCTTTGGCGCAGGTCATGGGTTCGATTCCTACCGGCCCCCCTTTTTGCGCAATATCGCAAGCGATCGCTCGCATGATCACACGCCTGCAGCCGCGTGATCAAGCCCGTGGCGCCATCTATCCGACCCACCAGCTGCCAATCCTATCCAACCCGCCAGCTGCCAATCCTATCCGACCCGCCAGCTGCCAACCCTATCCGACCCGCCACATGTCAAGCTCTGCCCAGCCCGACCCGCTAGCAACCCGATTCGCCAGCTGCAGCCCGCCACATGTCAAAATCTGCCAGCCCGACCCGCCACGTGTCATCTTCTTAAGCAGTCAGCTCATTAGCTTATCCATCAGCAGCTTTTTCAGCTTATCCATCAGCAGCTTTTTCAGCTTATCCATCAACACTTATCCTTTTTTTTCTCTATAAATAGATGCCCAAGGGCTGATGTAAATTATTCGAACACCTTGAGTTCCTTACGAACTGTTAGGATTCCCCAGCTCTCTGACAAAGAACTGGTAGTAGTTTTCAAGTATTCCAAGCTTTGTAAGTTGTAATCTTCTCAGCTTTCGTAGAAGTTGTAATAACTTTTTAAATTTATAAAATAGAAGTATTTCAATTTTTATTCTGAGTATTTACTGCTTGAATTTCTGCTTGCATTTACTTTATATTTTTTTCATACTTTAGATAATATTTTCTGTACTTTATACCACCCCCATCCTGATAAGAGGCTAAGACCCCTTAGCACTTGGTCAAGATGAGCTCTGGGCTGGATATTATTTTCAACTGTTTCAACTCTACTTTCTAGTTATTCTAACTAGGGTTTTCTTAATTGATCATATACCAGGTGACGAGACACTACATTTAACGTTAATTCGTTTTAATGCAAGCCTTCCCGGTCGTACTTTCGAGTCGGTGATGCTACGATAGGAACCCTCTCGATAAGTTAGTTAATCAAGAATAAGAGTTGTTCTTTAATAGTTGAATTAATAAACGCCTATAGTAATTCTGAAATCAAGGACTACTCTCCGAGTCTTCATCATATAAAACCACGTATTATATATTTCTGTCTTTTATATAACTCCACTCCGTTTTTTCGATAAAATAATAGTACGTTCTAAAAAGTAGAATAATTAACACCGATCCCAGGAAAAATACGACATTGATATTTTCTATAAAATACTATACTCCGTGCGATAGGTACTCTTGCCTTAATCCACAGGATATAAGTAGGTAAAAAGAGATAGCATTTATATACATAAAAGATTATATAAAATCAAATTTATCTTTAAATCAAACTTTACATATCAGTGATCACCTGAAATGTCACTGATCAGCTTCTTCTTCGCCAGGCATCTCAAACCCTTCTGGCTAATGTGTGTCAGCCTCCTATGCCATAAGGAAGTGGATGCCTCATCCCTGATGGAGTTGGCCTGAGCAGCTTCAGGTCTCCCCTCCATGTAATACAGGCCAGAATCTCTATAACCCCTGGCCATCACAAGAGATCCCCTGATCAGCTTCCAGAAGTCTCCTCCAAAGACACTCAGGTGTCCTTAGTCTCCAAGTCTGCCAACAGATATCAGATTGAAGCGAATATCTGGCACATGTCGCACATCCCTCAGAACTAGTAGGGCTCCAGTACTCGTCTTCAAGTGCATGTCTCCACGCCCAAGTACCTTGGACGTATCCCCATTGCCCATCCTCAACAACCCACAGTCATGAGTGGTGTAAGTGGCAAATAACTCCCTGTTGTGGGAGACATGCGCAGAGGCTCCAGAATCAACGATGCAGCATCGGTCGTCACATGCAAGTGCAGCTGTGACGTCGTCGCCAACAATGATGACGTCGTCCTCCTCAGTCGAAATAGTGGCTGCCGTGTGACCCTCATCCTTGCCCTCAGTGTCAATCCCCTTCTTCTTCTGGTCATTTTTCAGAGTGTAGCAAAACTTCTGAATATGACCATTCTTGTGGCAGTAGTGACACTCCACATTCTGGTAGCGGGATCTCGACTTCCCCCACTACAACAAATTGCACTTATAGTAAGGACCTAATTCGTTACAATAAGTGCCGAAATTCGTTACAAAAACTCTTTGGTAACGAAAAAAACTTTAAGTAACGGTCCTCCTCTAAAGCTCGACGCTAAAGGTTATTGTAACGAATGTATGCATGTCGTTACAAATAAATTAATTGTAACAAACGATACTTTCTCACCAAAAAGAGATTCTTCCTCACAATAAATTGGTCACAATAAATATTATTTCGTTACGAATGTTTTTTTTCCTCACAAAAAAACAGTTACGATTAAAACTATTTCGTTACAAATATTTTATTTTTTCCTCACTAAAAATAAACTAACTTCGTTACAATAAAGTATAATAAACATTATTTTGTTACAATAGATTAAACAATAGTAACGAAAAAATCGTTACATTTGTTTTCCATTCTTCTTACTACAGCCAGTTCATTTATATATCAAAAATATTCCATTTCTATTTTTTGTGTACCTGAGATTATATTACAAATAATAATCTTGAAAACACATATTTAATATTTCGTAACAAAATCAACATGTATTTATTCACACCAAAAAGTATTACATAGAGTACAAGTTATTATCATCTCTTCTAAAATAATACAATATTACATTACAAGATCAACATGTTTCTAATAAATCTTCCGTCATTTTTCGAAAAATGAATCGTCCATCACTTTCTGACTAATGAATCTTTCGTCACTTGCCGGTCAATGCTCGAGCACCCTACAAATAAAAGAGAGCAATTAAGATCACCATACAAATAAAAATAATGTCTCAAATAATAACACCAAAATTGATAATTGTAGACATAGGTTTGCCATCATAACATAACTATGGAATACTTATAAGACACCATTGGTATTTGGAAGACTTATAGATAGAGAGTAGTAAACATAGGGGTAGTTAGAAAAAACTTTACCGGGAACAAAACTGATCTAGGGAATCAAATGATCACCTAAAAGAAACAAAAAATCACTTCTCTCCAAAAGTGAGTTGCAGCAAGGGGAAAACTACCCATAATTAGTTCTTTGCATTGGAAATTTTTTAAAGCAATACCTGGGTATATGCCCTTCAATCTTCATGCAATCATCACAACAAAACTATTAGTGAGAAGAAACTCTGATTAGCCAACAATTCCATTGTAAAAATTGTAAAACATTAAAATTACAAAAAAAACCTAAATATCTGACCCTGTACAAAGTGCTGAGATATATGCACTATACATATTGAAAATGGCAAGGTTGTTTTAGGCATAATAAAAATCTGCAAGGTTGTTGTTTTTCATGCAATTCCTAACCGTGGCAAATAATAAATTGGGAATTTTAAAAAAAAAACTACATGCCCAACATGAAGAAATTATTCCACAACTAATAATGCTCAAAGTGTAACACCAAATCTAAATTATACCACAACATGAAGAAATTATACACTCATGAGTCCTACAGTGACTGTGTTTGTGTTTGTGTGCATGTCTGTGTTTGTATGTGTCTGTGTATGTGTGTGTGTGTGTTTGTGTCCGGTGAGAAAATTAAATTAATATTCAATTATTTTTTATTCAGTTGATCGAGCTCCTGAGAGCGGATGAAATTGAGCGGGGTACGTAATTCTTACTTTTAAAAAATACATAAACGGATAAACCTTATTTAAAAATACATAAATCTTATCTAAAGCTCATGTGCACTGTCGGGCAATGTCGAGGCGGGGGTATTGTCGAGCGGGGAACATGGGCCTCATGTGCACTGTCAGTTGATCGAGCTCCTGAGAGCGGACAAAATTGAGCGGGGGTAATTCTTATTTTAAAAAAAAAACATAAATCTTATGTAAAAAGTAAATTTTATTGAACAACGCGTTGTATTTATGAATTGATTTGACATGTATTTATGAATTTCATTACACATTTATTTTCATTAAGTTAATGGGCGTGTCATCCATCAATCAAAAAGGCAATTGTTAACCGCACCCCAGTTTTGGCTATCCGCAACTCATGATTTATATGAATTATTACGCGTTTTTTGTATATACGCCTTGTACAAGCATTTTTAGGAAAAGTGTTCAACAAGAAAGTTGTAGATATCGTCGAGATCTACAACTTTTGTGTTGCACATTTTTCCTAAAAATGCATGCACAATGCGTATTTCCAAAAAATCGTTATATATATATATATATAGTTACCCCATGTTTCAATTCGGGCGGCAATACGCGCGTCTTGTGCGTGCATTTTTAGCAAAAGTGTTCAACACAAAAGTTGTAGATCTCGACGATATCTACAACTTTTGTGTTGAACACTTTTCCTAAAAATGCTTGTACAATGCGTATTTCTAAAAAAACACGTAATAATTCATATAAAAGGGTTGCGGATAGCCAAAACTGGGGTGCGGTTAACAATTGCCTATATATATATGACATATATTTTCATTAAAACGATAGCTCCCGAGCAAAAAACGTGTGCGCTAACAAATTTATTTATGCTCCCGAGCAAAAAAGATAGAGCTAGCTAATGCAATGCGCGCGACTGAATAAACGTGCAATCCTTATTTTTATTCAAAAATTATATTAATATATATGTTTTAAATTTTTTGATTTGTTTTGTGCACATGCAATTTTATGGAGGGAAATTTCCCTCCATATAATTCATTAATGTGAGCCCCGCGCAACACAAGCAACACACGCGGGGCTCACGCACAGACAAATGCACACACATGCGACACATGCACACACAACCATGCACACACAACATGGACACATGCACTCAACGCAGCTGCACATATATTTGCGTGCGCGCGAGAGTGCATTTGCGTGCGCGCAAGAGTGCATTTGCGTGCACCCAAGAGTGCATTTGCGTGCGCGCGAGAGTGCATTTGCGTGCACGCGGGTTCGTGCGTGATTTTATTTTAATTCCAAAATTATTTTAAAAAAATAATGTTATATTAATTTGCATTCATTTTTACATTTAATATATTTTTAATTTTTAGTTTTGTTTTGTTCACAATTTTATGGAGGGAAATTTTCATCTGTATATTTCATTCATTCATGTGAGAGAGAGATAGAGCTGCATGGGAGAGAGGCAGAAAAACTTTTATAAAAAGTTAAAGATTTATAAAAACCCCCGTACGCGCAAAAATACATGTCGCAATAGTACCACATATCTGCGACAGCCGCGCACGAATGTTTGCGAGCTGTAGGAGTACTGTACGTCGTCACGTTAGAGCACTATCGAGGCGGGGTACTGTCGCGCGCATACAAATTTTTTTTTTCAAAAAAAAAAATAATTCAAAACTTTGATAATAAAATTGTACAAAAATTGAAAATAAAATATGATATATTTTTTGTAACAAAACTTTAATAATAAAATATTACTATTAGTAAGGACAATGCCTTTGTCACAAAAAACTTCCATGATGTGGTTACAATTGATACTTATTGTGAGAAAAGTTTTCTATTTGTAACGTAACAATCGTGTTGTTACAAATACTTATAGTTATAGTAACGAATTAATTATTATTGTAACAAAATTTAAAATATTCGTTACAAAAAAGTTCTTTTTTGTAACAACAAAAAAACTTTGTTACTAAATATAACTATTAGTAACAAACTGTGTTTCAGTTACATTCCAGTCCTTACAACAGGTGCAGTTTGTTGTAGTGCCCCTACTTTGGCTTCTCTCGCTCTTCCTTCCTTTACTTTTGCTCCTTCTTCTTCCTCTGGGCTCAGTGTAGAGAACATCAGCTCGTGAAGAAGATCCTGATATCCCTTGTGATTTTCTTCGCACCTCCTCGTTTAAGATGCCACTTTTTGCGATCTCCATAGTGATGATGCCACCGGGAGAAGAGTTGATCAAAGAAACTCTGACCATCTCCCAAGAGTCTGGAAGAGACTTCAACAGCCACAATGCATTGACCTCATCCTCGAAGGTCACCTTCATAGCAGTGAGACGGTCAATAATACCCTGGAACTCCTTCACATGATCCAAGATGGGGGATCCCTCTCTGTATCTGAACTCCCCCAGCTTCTTTAGCAGATATAATTTATTGATGCCAGTACTCTTGGCATATAACGTCTCCAACGTCTTCCAGAGAATTTTTGCGTCAACGATGCTCGCGACGTGGTTGTAGACGTTCGGCTCCACGAAACGTCTGATAAACCCACACAGCTTCCTGTACAACCCTCATTCTCCGAGGGTGGACCCCCCCCCCCCCCCCCCCCCCCCCCAAGGTCACGTAGGCAGAAGTCAAAGTCAAAGAGGTCAACACAGAGCCCGGCAGATCAAGGCAGAGCAGAGAAGACCTCGGCGAGTATGCAGGCAATACTCGCCAGGGTGGCGAGTATGGAACAGAAGACCTGGCGACTATTAGCCCGGCGTGTGCGAGCAGCACCCAATACTCGCCAGATGGGCGACTATGGCAGGATACTCGCCGAGTAACCCATAGTCGCCGGGTTGGGGGGTGGACTATAAAACCCCCCCTACCCCTTGGTTTTCCTATAAATAGGACCCCAGGGGTACTTGGATTGGCACCTGGACTTGAGCTTTCGAAACCCTGCCCTTGCATTCTAGAATCTGTCGCACTTGGTCGCTACTCCCGGTACTAGCCAAGTCGGTGCCTTCCTCGTACCTTGCTCGGCCATTCTTTGGTCTTGGAGGGGAAGTCTCTTCGGAGCTTCTGGGTACGTGGTGGGACCTCCCTGCCGCAGCACCTGGGGTCCTGTTTGTTGCTCTTCTAGCTTCTTCGTCGTTGCCAGCCAAGCCATCTCGTCGGGCTGCTGGGCGAGTAGCCTCCGGCTGCATCGGTCCGAATCTTGAGGTCAGGATTTTCCTGGCGTCAACACTTTGGTGCAGTGAGCGTGGACCGTAGTCGTTGGAAGAAAGTTCGGCAAGAAGGCGAGATGGTCGTAGGTGGCGACCATGAGGAGGAGGTCGGCAACTCGACGGGAACTGGCAGGTTCGTGACGCTGGAGGTTTTCGAAGCCTTCGCGCAGCGCATGGAGGGAGCCATGCGAGCAGCGCTTCAGCCGCGCGCCGAGGTCACTGCGACCTCGCCGCATCGCCCAGTTCCGTCCGAGGGAGGGAGTCCCCCTCGGCGAGCAGGAAAGGAGCACATGGAAGATGAAACCGAGCGACCAAGGAGGTCGCAATTCTACCAGCCAACCTCGCAAGGTATTCGCTTCCGCGAGCCGTGCGAGCAGGGGAGATACCCGGATACTCGCCCATATGGCGAGTATGGTGGTGATACTCGCCAAGTGGAGGATCGTCGCCGGGCAGGAGGGAGGAGCCCCTTCTGCGAGGAGATTCTCGCCGCGCCCGTGCCAGAAGGATTCAGGGACCCAGCCTTGAATTACTATTCGGGAAAGGAGGACCCCGTCAGGCACATCCAATGGTTCGAGGATATAGTCTCTATCTGAACCATGTCGGACGCCTTCAAGTGCAGGTTATTTGCCATTACCTTCCGAGCAAAGGCCTGGGACTGGTTCCACCAGTTGCCCGCAGGCTCAATCTACTACTTCGAAGACCTGTGTCGTGGGCTGACGACCCGGTTCGACACGTCCAGGAAGCTGAAGAAGGAGGCAACGGCCCTGTTCTACCTCGTGCAAGGGCCAGATGAGGCATTGGGACCTTACATCGAGCGCTTCCAGGAGGAGGTTCTGCAAATCCAGGAGGTGGATAGCAACATCCTGTTGCTGGCCCTGACATTCGGCATCAGTCAAGGCCTCTTCAAGTTGGAGCTCAGTGAGAACCCACCCTACTCCTACGACAACCTCATTCAGAGGGCCAATAAGTTTGTCCGGGGAGAGGCCTCCAACCCTGACTTCTTGGCAAGGTTGGCACGGGTGACCAGAGGCGACCGTGGAGAGAGGGATGGGATCCCTGAGAAAAGGAAGAGAGAGGAGCCCCGAAGGGAGGAAAGGAAGTGGCCGGAGCGGCAAGAAGAGAAAAAGAAGGAGGAGCTCAGGAGGAAGGAAACCGGGAGGATCGTGGAGAGAAGGCCCGTCGAGTCCCCTGAGCGTCAGGAGGAGGGAAGACGCTACCAGTCCCCGTCAACCGGCCACCTTGGAGGCCGGCTGGACGGCACCAGCGTCAAGACCAAAGGGGGAGATCCCCAGAAAGAAGGCCCTTTCGACAACCAGAGAGGCGTCAGGAGAGGAGGAGAGATGAAGCAATGGCGGTAGCCGGGCGAGGCCGCGGTCAAGGAAGGAAGAAGCCGAAGCCTAGGAGGCGTCAAGCAGAAGAGGTTCCTCTCTACTGCGACTTCCACCAAGTGGGGGGACATGCCATGGCTGCCTGCCCAGAATTTTGGGAAGCCCGGAGGAGGCTGGCAGCAGGAGAGGCTGGAGGAGAGCAGAGGAGGATGGAGGCCCCTGCCGAGCCACAGGCAGGACAGGCCGCAGTCGTTCGCAGGAGGAACGAGGATCGGGTCGACCAGGGAGGTCGGGGAGACCTGGGCCAGGGAGGCCGAGTTGGAGTAATCCATGGGGGAGCAGGGCTGGAAGCTTCCCGCAAGGGAAGCCTCCATCAGATCAACCGCAGGAGTGTCGCCTCGACCTCACAAGCACCGCCCCCGATGGAGGAGATTACCTTTTCCGAGGAGGACATGCTAGGGAACGCGAACCCCTTCCATGATGCCCTCGTGATTCAAGCCGCGGTGGAGGACTTCACCGTTGATCGGATTCTGATCGACAACGGTAGCTCTGTAAATGTCATCTTCAAGGGGACGTTTGACGGACTGGGAGTCGAAGCTGCCAGGGTTCGGGCACCTGATGGTCCCCTCTTCGGCTTCTCCGGAGAGAAGAAGGAAGTGGAAGGAGGAGCAAATCTCCTTGTAACGCTCGGTGGCACCTCCATCAGCTGTCGATTCATCATCGTCGACGCCCCGAGCTGTTACAGGGCCATCTTTGGGAGGCCGCTTCTCAACGCCTTCAAAGCCGTCCCATCCTCCTACCATCAGTGCTTGAAGTACTGTAAGGGAGACGTCCAGGTGAGGATCAGGAGCGATCCAAGAGCCGCTAGGGAGTGCTATCTTAGCGCCGTCAGTACCATCAGCTGGATGGCTGACGCAGAAGAGTTCGGAAGAGTGCTGGAGAGCCCGGCCAGGCTGGAAGTGGCTGAAGAGGTCGAGGAGATCGAGGTACTCTCTGCAACGGGAATGCCGGGGCTGCTGAAGATTGGCGGGTCGCTGAAGACCGAAGAGAAGATCGAGATGGCGGCGTGTCTGCAGAAGAACGTCGACATCTTTGCTTGGAGCGCAGACGAGATGCCAGGAGTCGACCCTGAGGTTGCGTGTCATCGCCTCAACCTGGATCCCACTGTCCAGCCCGTCCGCCAGAAGAAAAGGAGAACCACCACCATCCTCGCCAAGCCAATTAGGGAGGAGGTTAAAAAGCTGCTTGATACAGGTTTTGTGTCAGAGATCCAGTACCCAGGCTGGGTCTCCAATGTTGTAATGGTGACAAAGGCGGGGGGAAGCTGGAGAATGTGTGTGGATTTTTCCTTAATGAATAAAAGCTGCCCGAAGGATTGTTATCCCTTGCCTCGAATCGACGAGCTGGTTGATTCGGCCGTCGGTTTTTCTGTGATGAGTTTCCTTGATGCGTTTTCAGGATATCACCAGATCCGGATGCATCCCCCCGATTGCCGCGATGTCTCCTTCATCACCGACGATGGCTGCTACAGCTACAAAATGATGCCCTTCGGTTTGAAGAATGCGGGAGCCACCTATCAACGGATGATGGACCATATTTTCAAGGAGCAAAAGGGGAGGAACCTGGAAGTGTATGTGGACGACCTCTTGATCAAAAGCAAGAGTGTCCAGGAACACATAGCCGATCTGGTAGAGACCTTCGCGACGCTAAGAAGATTCAAGATGAGGCTCAATCCGACGAAGTGCGTCTTCGGAGCGGGCAGGGGGAAGTTCCTGGGACATCTCCTTACTCCGAGGGGAGTAGAGCTTAACCCCGACAAGGTTAAGGCGATCCTGGAGATGCCATCCCCAAAAACGATGAAGGAAGTCCAAAGGTTGACAGGCAGGCTGGCGGGTCTTAGCCGCTTCCTCTCGAAGGCCGGAGAGAAGTGCTCTCCATTCTTCAAAACGCTCCGCAAAACAGAAAGCTTCGAGTGGACCGAAGAATGTGAGATAGCATTCGGAAGGCTGAAGGAGCAGTTGACTCAGACACCTCTCCTTCAGAGCCCGAAGGAAGGCGAAGACCTGCTCATCTACCTCGGAGTAGGAGCGGAGGCAGTTAGCTCCATCTTAGTCCGTGAAGAAGGGAAGAGGCAGCTACCTATCTACTATGTCAGTCGGGTGCTGAAGAAGGCGGAGCTGAAGTATCCAATCCTGGAAAAGCTTGCCTTCGCCTTGGTGGTGTCGGCACGGAAGCTCCGGCCTTATTTTCAGGCTCACTCCATCCGAGTGGTAACTGATCATCCTCTCCGCAATGTCCTGGAGGGAGTGGAGCATTCAGGGAGGTTGGCGAAATGGTCGGTAGAACTCAGCGAGTTCGACATTTCCTTCTCTCCCCGAGTAGCGATCAAGGCCCAGGCAGTAGCTGACTTCTTGGCTGACTTCTCGGTGGAAGCGGAGCCAGGAGAAGAGGGGCTCAATCCAATTCCTTGGAAGATGTTTGTTGATGGAGCTTCGGGCAAAAGCTCTGTAGGGGTGGGCATCGTGCTCGTCAGCCCACAGGGAACAAGAATCGAGCAAGCCGTCGAGATCCTCTTCCCCGTCACAAATAACCAGGCAGAATACGAGGCAATAGTGGCAGGCTTGCGCCTTGCCAAGGAGCTGGGGATCCGTGATGTCCGGGCTTTCACGGACTCGATGGTGGTCGCATCGCAGATTCGAGGCGAGTTCGAGGTGCGCGACACCATCTTGCAGAAGTACCTGGTAAAAGTGAAAGGGCTGATGGGAGGCTTCCAATCCTTCTTCGTCGAGCATGTGCCAAGGGAGGAGAACTCGGCAGCAGATCGCCTCGCCAAGTACGGGCCAAGGGCCGTAGGAACTATCACCGAGCTGTTCCGCCCGTCCATTGAAGAGGGAGAGATGATGGAGATCGAGCAACGCCCCTCGTGGATGGATCCCTTCGTGGCATTCCTGGCCAGCGGCCAGCTCCCGGCAGACGAAGGGGATAAAAGAAGATTTCGGTATAAGGCGGCATACTACCTCCTGCAAGATGGGGAGCTGTACCGCAAGACCATCTCGGGCCCCCTGGCCAGATGTGTTTCCGAAGACCAAGTACCCCGAGTGTTGGAGGAGATCCACTCGGGAGAGTGTGGAAGTCATTCTGGGACTCGCACTTTGGAGCAGAGGGTATTGAGGCATGGTTACTTCTGGCCTACTATCCGGAAGGATGCGGAGATCTTCTCGAAGAAGTGCCAGAAGTGCCAGCTCTTCGCCCCCCTTCAGTTGCAGCCGGCCCAGAGCTCCGATCGATCATCTCCCCATGGCCGTTCGCCATCTGGGGGATGGACTTGATCAGCCCTTTCCCTCAAGCCAGTGGACAACGAAAGTTCGTTCTCGTCATGATCGACTACTTCTCCAAGTGGATCGAGGCCAAAGCCCTGGCCAAAACTACCTCTCAAGTCGTGAAGAACTTCATCTGGGGAGAGATCGTCTGCAGATTCGGGATCCCTCTCGCCATCATCACCGACAATGGTCCCCAGTTCGCCAGCTTAGAACTGGAGGACTTTTGCAGGCAGCTAGGAACCGACCTTCGGTTCGCCTCCGTACATCACCCAAGGAGCAATTGCCAGGTGGAGGCCGCCAACAAACTGATAATCAACCTACTGAAGAAGAAGGTGGAGAACCTAAGAGGTAACTGGGCGGACCATCTCCCCTCGGTCCTGTGGGCTCTGAGGACCACTCCTAGCTCAGCCACAGGGGAAACACCGTTCAAACTCTCTCACGGGTCGGAAGCTCTCATTCCAGTAGAGTTCGAAGTCAGAAGCCCAAGGGTGGTAGCTGCGGAGAACGGAAGCGAAGAATGGCGACTAGAGAATGAAGAGGTTCAAAAGCTATCTCTCGACTACATCGAGGAACTCCGAGATTTAGCTTCAGCCAGGCAAGAGGAGATCAAGCGCCGGATGGCGAAACATTTTGACAAAAATGTTCGCCTCAAACAATTCCAAGCGGGCGATCTGGTCCTGAAAAAGGTGGACGCAGCAGGAAGGTCTGCGGCCGTTGGGAAGCTCAACCCGAACTGGGAAGGACCTTTCATCATCCAGGAAGCACTCCTGACAGGAGGATACCGCTTACAGAACCAAGAGGGCGAGCTGCTAGGGAGCACCTGGAGCGGTGATGACCTGAAAAGGTTTTATCCCTAAGGGGGAATGTGTATACCCCATCCTTGTAAATTCATTTCTTTGAATAAAATCTGCATCTCCCTGAAACATGGGACGAGGCAGCTTCTTTCGCATCAACAAAGTTTTCATAATAAAGAAGTCAGGTAAAGTCAATCTCCACGCTAGGTTGGAAAATGAGCCTCCGACTTAACCCTCGTAAACACTCAGAACGAATGATGGGACAGTGCCTCGGGTGTGCGTTCCCTTAAGACCAAGCCTCTGCAATGACGACCGAGATCAGCTCCCCCCTTGCATGTTGGCCGCGGTTCCCACCGACTGCATTTCTCGTCCGAGTGTAGAGATTACCAGGAAGAAGTCTGGACGCCGACCTTCCGATTCGGCGAAGGGATGATCGATTTCACTAGCTCAGGGAACCCTTGAAAAAAGGCGTCGTGTACCCTCGAGAGCTAAAAAGCTCGCAGCAAAGCATTTCATTTTCTAAATTATTGTGTTAGATCATATGAGTTATTGTGCCTAAAGTGTGCTTAACTCCCTGCTAAACTCATTGAGCAACAGGAAGCAGGTCCGATCGACATCCAGCATCCAAGTAGGATGGAGGCCTCGGGATGGTGTGTCCCCTTGGATCTCCCCGACTGCCACTCCCTGCTTGACGTCGTCCTACATCAACATTCGCCGCCGCAGGTTGGAAGACGAGCCTCCGACTTGAACCTTGTAAAAACTCAGAACGGATGATGGGACAGTGCCTCGGATGTGCGTTCCCTTAAGACCAAGCCTCTGCAATGACGGCCGAGATCAGCTCCCCCCTTGCATGTTGGCCGCGGTTCCCACCGACTGCATTTCTCGTCCGGCTGTAGAGATTACTAGGGTAAAGTCTGGAAGCCGATACTCCAACTTGAGAAGGGGAGCGATCGATTCGACCGGCCAAAGGATGGAGACCTCGGGAGGGTGTATCCCCTTGGATCTCCCCGACCGTCATTTCCTACTTAACGTCACTCTTCGTCGACATCCGGCATCCAAGTAGGATGGAGGCCTCGGGAAGATATGTCCCTCCAGGCCTCCCCGACTGCCGTTCCCTATCTCTTTCCCCTTCAAAATTTATTGAACGAGTCGAATGAACTCTTCACCAGGTACAGAGCGGGGCCTTGAGAGCATGTGTCCTTCGGAACCCTCCAAGTCGCCTCCACAGCTCGACTCCACCAAGGGAGATATTGAAGAGTGCGAGTATACATGCGCGAGTACCTAGGCAAGTATACAGGTGCGAGCATAATGTGCGAGTATACAGGTGCGAGCATGACGTGCGAGTATATAGGTGCGAGAATGAAGAAATGCGCCATCTCGCCGCAATCCTAAGAGCCTAGCGAGCACACAATCTCGCCTCGAGCCTAGGAGCTTAAGCGGCATTCAGACAATAAAGCAAACACCAAGAAAACAGGCGAGCAAAAGTTTTGACTTTTCCATATGTAAATATTTGATGTCTATAAACAAAAGAATCTGCAAGGTGTTTACAAAAGGTCGCCGGGCGAGCAAAAAAGGGTGCCCAGGCGACTAAGCGACATTCTCGCCATCAATGTCTGCATCTGGCTCGTCGCCACCATCGTCGCCCCCATCGTCATCAACATCATCGTCATCGCCGTCATCCTCATCCTCGGAATCGTCATCCTCAGCACCACTGGACGGCGGCGAGGATGCCCGCAAGGGGGAGGTGGACTCCTCGGCGAGCAGCGCCGGGATTCAACTCCATGGCCGCCGGCTTCAGGAGATCGTCCGCCTTCAGCTGACTCAGGATGACGGTCCCAGTAGCTCGCGCGATCTCTCAACGAACGCGTGGCATATTGTCGCCATGCATCCGGATCTGCTTGCCGACCCTAGAGGGGCCCGCCACCGCTGGCTGTTGCTCGGCGGGCCGAGTTTCCAGCTCAGCGATGCGAACTTGGGCGGCCTCCAAGGCCAGCCGAGTGTCATCCAGCTCCTTCTCCAGCTGGGACACCTTTGTCGCCATCTCCACCTCAGCGACCTACAAAAGCAAGAGAAGACACAAAGTCAGCAAGTTATTCGGCAAAGTGGCGACTATCCCGAAGGCGAGTAGCATAGAGAAGCGAGTACCTCATGCTCCTTAGCCTTGAGCCCCATGGCGATCATTTTCTTAGTACTGATCCGGATCACCTCCTCGTACTCCAGCAACCTCCTCACCGTCTTGTGCGCCAGCTCGGCGGAGCGCAGCAGAGATCGCGAGGTCTGGTGTGCCAAGTACTCGGCAGGCTCCTCCCGCAGCCTCTCAGCGTCCTCGCGACCATAGACGGCATGAAGCACGTCAAAGGCCTCGCCCTGATCCTCCCAGTCCTCTGACCACGGGGGAAGGTTGGAGCTCAGAGATACCACATGATCGTCCTCCGACCAGGCGACTAGGCGGCGACCATAGGCGTCCTCACCACGAACACCCAAGTTGAAATTCGGGTGGGTATAGGGCTCGCCGGCCTCAGAAGGGTCCGCCTTCTTGCCAAGGTTCCGATGAGCGACCTCCTTCTTCTTCCTCGAGGGCTCGCCCCTCTCCTTCCGCTTCTTTGAAGGCCCAGATCCTTCGCCGATGATCAAGGGCTCATCGCCTCCTGGCGACAAGTCTATGGGCGAGTAGACCCCTTCCCCGCGAACAAAAGTCCCCGCACCTCCTTGTGTGGAAGCCGTCGCCTTCACCACCGCAGGAAGAAGCTCGCGCGGCAGGACATGGACTGCTGCAGCAAGAAGAGTAATAAGTCCAGTTAGTGGCCAAGATGAAGACGAAGAGCGAGTATTGCGAATACTCGCGCGGTGGATTACCTTCGCCTGCGAAAACCTCAGCGAGTTCATCTACTCGCCTTCTCCAGTGCACCACATCAAGGCGGCGACCTTTGAAAGCCTCGAGCAGCTTCTCGCCACCCTCGCTTAGGAAGGAAACCCCGAAGACGCTCTCAGGTGGCTGGAAGGACTTGTCAGGGACGGCTTGAAAGTCGCCAGCGATGACGACTATTCGCTCTCACCAGCGATGATTCTTGTTGGCGGTGCCGACCAACGTACAGACGTGGCTGCAGAGGAAGACGACGCCCTCGCCAGTCGCCATGAAATGGAATACTCGCATAAAGACCGGCAGGTCGAAGGCTATTCCCTGGTCGCGCAGGTAGCAGAGAAAGCCCACGATCATCGCCACCCCATTGGGGTTGATCTGGGCAGGGACTATCCCAAAGTAACGGAGTATCTGGGAGAACTCCGTCCACAATGGTAGTCGCAAGCCCACCTCGAAGTGGCGAATAGGGATCACCCGCTCATTAGTCAAAACGGTGTTTAGTCGCTCGCTCTGGCGAGGAAGCCTCGCGACATACCCTGGCGGGAGGTACTTCGCCCTGATGACCTCCAACTCTTTCTCAGTCGTGACTGCCTTCTTGAAGATGGTCGCCGCAAAATTCTTGGCGTGATTGGCACGCCGGATGGTCGCCTCGTCAGTCATCTTTTTGAAAGGACGGAAAGAAAGGCGAGTATCAAAGAAGAGAAGGGAAAAGTGAGACGGAGGATACTCGCGCAAGAGTTCGGAACTCGCCAAAGCGTAATTAAGACTCACCCACCCCCCTATTTATAGTGGTAGGGTAGCTTGGCGTATCGAGCACGACGGCGCGATCGGGAATAAGGGGGTGGCGAGTATCAATTTATAATCGCCAATAGCAACAAGCTCGCCATGCCTAAGATGACGCGCAGACAATACTCGCTAAGGTAAAAGAAGATATAAAAAATCAAGAAAACCATCGCAGAAGAAGAAAGCAGAAGCAAGTAATAAAAGGCGAGTTTCTGATACTCGCCAAATAAATATTAATCAATAGTTCAAGCAGTACAGGGATACTCGCCAAAAGGCGTCATGACATAGAAAGAAGAAAAATAAAGAAAAAGCAACATCTAGGGAGGAGCTTGCAGGTTCGCCTGAGTGTCTCGCTGTTGAGGTTGTCGCCCGACCCATCCCAAGCCGCGAGCTCGCCTGAAATGCTCGGAGGCCACAGACATCGCGTCCTCGCCCTGACGTAGCCGGTCTTCGATCCTCGCCAGCCGACCAACCGAGCCCATGCTCGCGCGCATCCCCACCAGCTCGTCGTGGTGCAGTTGTTGTCGATGTTCGAGCCTCCCAAGTCTGCGCTCAAGCTCGTTGACCGACTGAAGGCGAGATTCCGTAGGGACCAGCCGAGTATCGAACTCTTCTAGTCGAGAAACCCGCGCCTCCAACTCAGCCAGGCGACGATGAGCATCGCTGCTCGCCAGACGCTCTATGCGCGACTCCACGGCAGTCAAACGACGGTGAGCATCAATGCTCGCCAAGCGCTCAACCCGCAATTCGACATCAGTCAGACGGCGATGGGGCTCGCAGATCGCCAAGCGCTCCAGCTTGGACTCCAGCTCTAGGATGGCGCGAGTAGCCCTCTCCTGGTACTCGCGAGAAGGAAGCCCGGCCGCGTCGATCAAGGCTCCTATGGGAGTATGAGCGCGAGCTGCAAAGAGGGCAAAAATATCAGAGCTTTGACAACTGAAGGAACCAAGTGAAGATAGTGGCGACTATCATGAATGGCGACCAATACCTGGCCGAGGACTACGAGAGCGATGGCGAGGAGAGCCCCTGCCTCGCTGGGGAGACGTGCTATGATGATGATCGCCTCGCCGAGCAGGATGGGATCCAGCCGTCTGATCCCGGCTAGGAGGCGCGTTCTCACGACCGCGACCATCGCCTGGTCGTCCTCCTCCCCTTGGAGGAAAGAAGCCCGAGGAGCCCCCAGTCCCGCCACGGCGCGAGGACTCGCCCTAATGAGTAGAAGGCGCAGTAGAAGTCGAAGGGCGCTGATCGCCCTGAAGAATATCGGAAGGAGGGAACAGAGGAGGTGGCGGAAGCACGCCTATAGGCAGCTGCGAGCTACTCGCTGTCCCCACAGACTGAAGAGGCGGTGGCGGTGGAGGCGGAAGCACGATGCCCGCCAAAGGAGCACGTTGCTCGCTCATCGGCCTCCTCTCCAGCGAGGAGCTGTGAAGAACTCGCCCTGAGCGACCTCCACCTCTAGGCGAGATCATAGGCGACGATCTCAGAGGGGGTGCGGCTACAGGCTCCTCCTGCGCACCAATGGTGGAAGATCTGCGAGCATAGAAGAAATATTCAACAACCCGGACCAAGTCGAGGTCAGTTAAAAAAGGTGGCGAGTAGATTGCTCGCACCTCGCACTGAAGCGAGATTCTCCAACGGATTCTGGGCCAAGCTCTCAGGAACGCTCGCCCCTTCGGCGACATTAGGAGCAGGAAGATCAGCGGCCGGCGAGTCGCCCTCATTGGAGAGCCCCAGGTCGTCCAGCAGCTGCTGGTGTTGGTTGCCCAAAGGAGCAGCGACCTCTTCCTCGGCGGCTTTCTTCTTCTCCTTCTTCTTCTTCTTCTTCTGGGCGAGCCTCTTCCTCTTCCTGGAAGATGGAAGGTCGCCAGATGTGGGATCCAGGTGAGGAGGGAGCGAAGAACCCTCAAAAAGGCCGACAAGACCAGCCATGGCCGCCTTAGCCTCGGCAGCATAGTCGCGCACCATCTTGAGCGAGTTCAGAAAAGACGTGTCATCAGAGACCCCTGCCCCTCTATTTATAGAGCTCGAGCGTCGGCCAGCGAGATGGTGAGTATAGGCCAATACTCGCCAAACAGGGAAGCTCGTCGAATGAAGGGTTGGATGATTCTTTCCGAGCAACTACGTTACTCGCAAAGAGCGGGGATTGTGTACAACCCTCATTCTCCGAGGGTGGACCCCCCCAAGGCCACGTAGGCAGAAGTCAAAGTCAAAGAGGTCAACACAGAGCCCGGCAGATCAAGGCAGAGCAGAGAAGACCTCGGCGAGTATGCAGGCAATACTCGCCAGGGTGGCGAGTATGGAACAGAAGACCTGGCGACTATTAGCCCGGCGTGTGCGAGCATCACCCAATACTCGCCAGATGGGCGACTATGGCAGGATACTCGCCGAGTAACCCATAGTCGCCGGGTTGGGGGGTGGACTATAAAACCCCCCCTACCCCTTGGTTTTCCTATAAATAGGACCCCAGGGGTACTTGGATTGGCACCTGGACTTGAGCTTTCGAAACCCTGCCCTTGCATTCTAGAATCTGTCGCACTTGGTCGCTACTCCCGGTACTAGCCAAGTCGGTGCCTTCCTCGTACCTTGCTCGGCCATTCTTTGGTCTTGGAGGGGAAGTCTCTTCGGAGCTTCTGGGTACGTGGTGGGACCTCCCTGCCGCAGCACCTGGGGTCCTGTTTGTTGCTCTTCTAGCTTCTTCGTCGTTGCCAGCCAAGCCATCTCGTCGGGCTGCTGGGTGAGTAGCCTCCGGCTGCATCGGTCCGAATCTTGAGGTCAGGATTTTCCTGGCGTCAACACTTCTGATGCTCCACCTTCCATTTCGCCGGATCCGTGTCCTTTGGCATTTCCTCCAAGACAGGAGCATGCCAACCCTTCACATATATCAAATCCTCCATCAATAAATGTCACTGGTGGTAGTTCGCGCCGTTTAGTTTCACCATTTGCTCGGAGCCCGAACCTGATGTAGACTCCATCATGCTCTGTCATTGATCGGACTGACCTCAGTTCTTTGAGCCGACTATTTCCAAGAAAGGAATCAAAGAGGATAGGGAGCGGACCAATGGTCGTCACCTACCACACCCGATCACTAACCCGAAATATCCGATCGTCTCGTCTCGAATCCCAAATAGGTCAGCCCGATACCAGCTCTGACAAGGAACCTACCTCTGATACCACTTGTTGGCTATCTACATTAGTAGATACTGTATGCATGAGTGGATAGATATATTTAATAGGAGAGAGGCGTGGGCTCGCATTGTGAGGATTTATTTAGTGTATGTAAACCGTACGTAAGAGAGTAAGCAAGTGATATCTATACTATTCTATAAAGGAAAACTACCCTTTGGTGCAACATTCATAATACCCAAAATACCCTCATTTCTTTTCCTTAAAGACTACACATACTTGAATAAAAATTCAAAAAATTTCAAAAAACGAAGACTTTTGCTGTAATTACTCCTTCCCCGCCGAAAATCACATCCCCTCACCTGCCATCTAAAATCACATCAGGCCACTTCGACGTCATTTCGCTCCTTGGCGGAAGGAACCTCTTTCCATCCCGCTAAAACCACGTCGTCGTCCCAGTCCTCCCGCTACCCCGCCGCTCCCGCTATTCCTCCAGCGATCTCGGAGTCGTCTTCCTCCGGCGACCCGGGAGTCGTCTTCCTCCAGCGAGATCTGCGAGTCATCTTCCTCCAGTTTCACCGTCCTCCCGCGAATCGCCATATTCAGTGTAATCTTCCTCCAACGACTCACCCCATTCATCCAGCGACTCACGCCATTCTTCCTCTCGCAGGTATTTCATCCCTCGCAGACGGAGACGAAGCCCTTCTCAGCATGTTCAAGCAGGCGGAGACGAAAACCCCCCGTTTAGACAACCGCATCTATCAAGGTATCCTCCAATCTTATTCTTCTTTTACCAGGAAGAAATTATTAATCTGCATCATATTCTACATCATATTATGTCTACGCCATTTCATTCTTCTTCTTCTACTTGGACGTTTCATCTTATTCTTCTTCCTTTACGTACCAAGCGATCTGGGCGTTACCATGTCGGAGATGAAGCCCCGCGTTCAGACAACCGCACCTATCAAGGTATCCTCCAATCTTATTCCTCTTCTTCTTTTACAAAGCTGTTGTGAAAAATGATTTGGGCGTTTCAAATTCTGCATCAGATTAGCTCTACGCCATTTTATTCTTCTTCTTTGGGCGTTTCATCTTATTCTTCCTCTGCTTTTACCAAGTGCTCTGGGCATTTCAAATTCATTTTAGGCCCAGAATACCAACAAGATATCATGCAATCTGCTGTGAAAATTGATTTATCTCTGCTGCCTCCCCCATGTTCTCATTTCTACCTCTGCAGTTACATCCTCTATCATGTGATGTTTTGATATCACTTAGCAAGCATTTCAAAGGGATTTTGTTGTACCATCAAGGTTCTGAATTAGTTTTTAGGGAGATGGAGGAGTTTTTTTTTTAAACTGTTGTTTCTAAGGCAACTCACCGTTGCTACTACAAATGCTTGCATTTTCAAAACCTTGGATTTGGGGAACTTATATTGATGAATCATTAAAACTGAATGCGCCTTATATTACTTGCAGGCAAATTTGGAAATCAAGTCAGAAGAGGAACTTGATGACAACGAAGGGCACATTGGTTTTCTTCCGATCTATCATAATCCTATCAAAGTTTTATAATATGTTACTATGCATTTTTCTTCTTTGTTTTGTTTAAAAAAAGTTACATTCATTTCTTAACTTAAAATTCTTAAGCATAAGAGCTGTGTTACAGGCTATAAGGATGTGAAGTACATTTTCTTTTATTTCAAGTTAATGCCACATACAACAATGCAGATGCGTTCGAAATTCCTGGAAAAACAGATTGACATCTAATTTCGTCTAACATTTGGCATTCATTAGTGAGTTGTTGTAAACAATCTACTTTTCTCTATTTGATTGATTATTGTGATTGTATTTTATACTTAAGATTTTTTATTTTTAGTGGATGAATGCCGGTGAGAAGAGCAACTCGGTCTTGCATCAGTGCAGGTTGAAGGACATATTTGTTAGGGTTAGGAGAGGGCTCAAAGTATTCTACAATACCTCCATCAAGTTTGGAATGGGGTATATATAGTACCTCCAGCATAGGACCGGATCCTAGAGTGACACGAACTCATTAAGCTAATCCGAGTCGGACTCGACACGGTAGGACATATAAATAAATACATTAACAATCTCCTCCTATGTCCGTCGTGAACCCAGACTTCGGGTAGAGGGTGGTTTGTGTAATATTCAACTAGAAGTGAGACATACACAACCGTGTCCAGCACCTGTTTAAGATAGAATTGGACTATAACAAAAGATAGCATGCATGCATAAGTGAATAAACAACTCAGCTGCAACACAAGCGTCTCAGGTACAATCGAGACACAGGCCCTAAACACCTGGTGTCCCAAAACAAGCAGAGATCTAAAAGTCCAAATGAACAGTGCTATAAAATAAGAGCTAAACAATGCTCTGAACAGAAGTACAGGAACTAAAAACAAAATAACACTCAAATAGGCTAAACATCCAAAAGATCATCCTCCTCCGGATCCCAGACAACCAGTGCTCCTCCTATCCCAGAAACTCCTGCAATTCAACAGAGAATTTCATTTTAGAATGAATTTTATCCTTTGTAATTTGCAGATATTTAGTTTTAGCATAAAACTTAATATTGATTATTATTTAATTTGGCTGGGAGGACACGTTCACAGAGTATTATAGTTTAACCTCAGAATCTGTTATCTGTTTCCAAATGAAAACGATTATCAGACTTCTGGACATTGCAGCTATATCTGTAATCCTATATGGAATGTCACGGTTACTGCTCTTTTAAAGTCAATTGGAACTCATCAAGTTTGGAATGGAACCAATCTTCAGAAGAAGAGACAAACCAAGTCAGATTGTGTTATCAAATTTGGAATAACACTCTCCTCCAAGGCAAAAGCCGAATTCGATGAAGCTATTAACATCAAGTTTGGAATGACACAACTTACCAGATCCGAGCTCAGCAACCAAGAACATCAGCGGACCACAACATACTTGCATTAACAAGGGAATGTGGAATAATCAAAACGTCTGGACTAAGGCTGAACTGAATCGCCTGATACTGAACTAAGACCGAACTAAATCGCCTTTAGTCCCATTTCCCCCACTGTTTTGATTAACCGATCTTTGGGCATTCCTTTCGTCAGTGGATCAGCAAGGTTATCCTTTGAGCGTACATCAATCAAAGTGATGACTCCTTGTGCTTTCAGATAATTCAACAAAGCATGTCTCAGTCGTACATGTCTCCTCTTAGTATTATAGAGGGTATTCTTAACGACTTGAACTGCTGCCTGATTATCACAATACAAGCTCAACGAGTTGACTTGTAACTTAGACAGGGGAATGTCTAAAATCAAGTTTCTGATCCAGTCTGCCTCTTCACCAGCTGAAGCTAAGGCAAACAACTCGGCCTCCATAGACGACAAAGCTATACAGGTCTGTCTCTTGGATTTCCAAGTGACAGCAGCTCCTCCCAAGGTGAATATGAATCCACTGGTGGACTTGCTGTTTCTGACTTTTGAACACCACGAGGCATCAGAATGTCCCTCCACGGTAGGTGGGAAACCAGTGTAGCACAGAGCATAGTTAGCAGTACCTCGAAGGTATCTCAACAGCCTATCTAGGGCAACCCAATGTTCTTTGCCAGGACTACTGGTAAAATGACTCAGCGCGCTAACCGAGAAAGCAATGCCTGGCCTCGTACAAGTTGTAGCGTACATGAGACTACCAATTATTTTGGAATATTTGACCTGATCAATGCTGGCCTCTAGATTAGGACTCAACTTAACATTGTGGTCAAACGGTGTCTCAATCGGCCTACTCTTATCATATCCCCAGGTAGAGAGAAGTTGCTCAACATAGTGAGCTTGGCTAAGAGTAACTCGACCCTTGTCAACTCTAACCTTCATACCTAACAGGGTATCAACAGGACCGAGATCCTTCATGTCAAATACTTCTGCCAGAGTGGATTTGACATCCCTAACTGCAGCAAGATTAGACCCTAAAATCAACAAATCATCCACATATAAGCAAATGATGACTGTTTGATTTGACAAGGAGCGGTAATAAAGGCATTTGTCAGAGAGACTGGACTGGAATCCAATGCTCTTTACCACCTGATCAAACTTCATGTGCCACATCTTAGGTGCTTGTTTAAGACCATAGATTGACTTATCGAGTTTGCACACTTTGTCTTTTTGATCTTTATGAACATAACCTTCAGGTTGCGTCATGTAGATCTCTTCATTAAGCTCTCCATTTAAGAATGCAGTTTTAACGTCCATCTGGTGAACTATAAAGTTCTCAATAGAGGCTAATGCAAGAAGAATCCTGATAGTCGATAGATGACACACAGGTGAGTAGACGTCAAAATAGTCAATTCCCCCTTGTTGCTTATAACCTTTAGCTACGAGACGCGCTTTATACCTGGCTATAGATCCATCACTATGTAACTTCTTCTTTAAAACCCACTTGCATCCTAGGACTTTAGCACCTTTCGGTAGGTCAACTAGATGCCAGGTATTGTTATGTAACAGCGAGTCCATCTCATCGTCAATGGCTTCTGCCCAAATCAACGAATCTCTAGACCTCATTGCTTCCTGGTAGGAGAATGGATCATCTTCTAAGTGATAGGTGATGAAATTCTCACCAAAATCCTTAGGAACTCTCTCTCTGGTAGATGCACTTAGTGGAATAGGTTCCACCTCTACAGGTTGGGGAGCAGTGCCAGAAGGGCCAGCTTCAGGTTCAACGATAGATTCTGTAATCATATCATTGGACCCGGAGACAGATAATCCATGATCTTTGACGGACTTGTCTTCAAAAAATATGGCATCTCTAGACTCTATCACGGTGTTCGTGGATAGATCGAGAAATCTGTCTGCTGCACTATCTTCTGCACTACCTAGATAGACGCATGTCGTCGTCTTAGGTCTCACCTTAGGCCTCTTAAGGTCTTGTATACGCACGTAGGCAATACAGCCCCAAGTCTTTAGAGTATCGTACCTGCACGGATGACCGTGCCACAGCTCATACGGAGTAGAGGTGAGCTGAGAGTGAGGTACTCTATTTAGAATGTGATTTGTAGTGCGGACTGCTTCTCCCCAAAAGGAATTAGGCATGCCAGCTGTTAGGAGCATGGAATTCAACATTTCTGTTAAAGTCCTATTCTTACGCTCGGTGACACCATTAGACTGGGGTGAGTAAGGAGCTGTGGTTTCAAGAATTATTCCCTCAGAGGCACAGAATTCCTTGAATCCAGTAGCAGTATATTCTCCTCCCCGATCACTTCTAAATCTCTTAATTTTCAAGCTTAACTGATTTTCAACACGAGACTTAAAGGTCTTGAACGCCTCAAACGCTTCGTATTTCGATTTCAACAGAAACACATGACAAAATCTAGAAAAGTTGTCTATGAAAGTGATTAGATACTTCCTTCCCCCTCTGGTGGCATGACTGCGGAAATCACAGAGGTCTGAATGTATCAATTCAAGAAGTTTTGTGCTCCTAGAAACTGACCTGAAAGGCTTTCTAGTAATTTTGGTTTGAGCACACACCTCGCACTTGTCAAATCGAATCGACAGATCTAAGGGGATGTTTTGACTCTTGGCTAGATCTAGCATCTTCCTATAGTTCACATGTCCAAGTCTGTTATGCAACAACTTAGGATCTATGAGGTTTGAACTAACCTGGTTAATGCTATCATTATTTAAGCTAAGTCTATACATTCCGTTGATCAGATACGCACACCCAAAATAATGTGAATTTACCATAAGAGTCATTCTACCATTTTGAGTTGTGAAGGTCATCCCAGCTTTGTCTAGCAGACTTATTGAAATCAGATTTTTAGTTAATGTTGGAACTACTTTAACATTCTTTAAAAATAAACTTTTACCTGACGAGAGAACCAGCTCGGCTGTCCCTGCATGGGTCACCTGAGTCTCTCCTCCGTTGCAGTTCTCCACTCTCTCCTTGACCGCCTTAACTTCAGTCAGTAATCCTCTGTCATTCGTTACATGACAGGTAGCGCCGCTATCCAGCCACCACTCAGCAGATGAACTGCGGTGACTGCTCCCGATCATAGCCACGAAGGACTTGGGATCTGAAGCATCTGCCAGCATGTTCGCCACATTTTGTGTGGCTTCCTCCTTGTTTTTCTTAGGGGCCTTGCAATCAGCCGCCCAATGTCCCCACTTACCACAGTTGTGGCACTTGCCCCTCTTTTTTTGAAAGAGGGCTTTTTAGGCTCTAATTGGGTAGAGACATCACTTTTGGGCGCTGGTGGCTTCCTACGAGGCTTGCTGGGCCGAGACACAAAGTTGACAGTCTGGGAGGACTGCCCACCTTGTTCCTGTCTCTTCCCTGCAATGTTTTGATCCTCGATATAGATGAACCTTTTGAGTTCATCAAGAGCGATCTTTTCCTTCAGCCTGTGCATTTCAGTCTTGAAGGTCGACCACTCAGGAGGTAGCTTGCTTAATATAGAACACACAAATAGATTATCAGAGATACCGGACTTATCGTCCTCCAACTTCTGACGCAGGGCTTCTAGTTCAATTATTTGGGAGGTGATTGTCGAGTTCAAATTGAATTTCATGTTAAAGAATCTCTCTCCGAGGAGAGTCCTCGACAATCCCTCTTCCTTCTGGAAGTTCGCATTTAAGCGGTCTCAAATCTCCTTTGCGGTTTTATAACCACTGTAGGTCAAGGCGAGTCTAGGGTTGAGTGAATTAAGGAGGTAGTCTCTACAGAAATCTTCGTCTTTTCTCCATTGATAGTCGTCCACATCCTCTTCGGTTGTGTCAAAATCGCTCAGCACAGTGTAGAAGATCTCTCTTTCCTTCATTCCCAGCTGGACGTGCAGTCTCCAAGCATGGAAGTCGGAGAGATCGAACGACTGGAGCTTGACGATGTCGTAGGATGTAACCTTCGGCATCTCGCTAAAGCTATAGACCGGAAAACTGAAAAAAATATCACCTGAGCTGCACAGAGACGAGTCGCGGTCTTCGGATCCAATCCAATATTGTTTGCACCTCTTCCGCTGTAAACAAACTCCAAAGACCACAGTGCTCCCTTCTATGCTTGTATGTTTGCTTTTGATTCCTCTAGGACAGGAGAATGTATAGACAAGCACCAGAAAAAATCCAGCGAACAGTAGATCTGAATAAGAAACACCAGATCTATCCAAAGAGCTCCACTGAAGAGAAGGATAAAGAACTGTTCCACCTTGAGAGAATAACCAGAATAACCTTCTCTGCCAAGCAATTGACAAGAAACAAAGATTTGACTTTTCTTCTCCAAGGGCACAAACGACGAACAGTATCAAACCCCCTTGATCAACGTCAAAAAAAAAATTCTAGCTGCTGCACCCCTCACGAGCAGATGTTCTTCCCTGTCGTTTGGTAGAAGCCCAACTGTCGAGAACTTTTCCTCCAGGCGACGCAGCAAGAAACACGACGACGATCTGATCCTACACCACCGGCGACGACGGATCTGCACCAACGAAGGTCGGATCTGCTCAATAGAGATCAGATCTTCACCAACGACGGTGTTGATCTTCAGAGCAACAACCACGATCGGCGAGCGGATCTACAGCAAATCCAAGACCAACCACGGGCAGGCGCGATCTCGTTCCTCCAAGACCAACCACGGGCTCTGAGAAAATTTTGATCGAAGAACAGCAAGGACCTTTCTTCACTTGCGATCGAACAGGGATCTCGAGCGGCGCGCAGGAAAACGAGAGCCAAAGATCGATCTTTTTATGGCTCCAGGAGCGCCGAGAAACAAAAGCACGACAAGTCCAGAGAAATTCGTGAGCGGCGGCAGCCTTGTTCCGATCTGCGACGGGATCACAGCATAAATCGCGAGCGGGAAGGGCGAGAACGAGAGCGGCACCGGAAAAATTTTGAGCGGAACCCTAAGCGGAAAAATTTACTTTGAGAATGTTAGGGTTAGGAGAGGGCTCAAAGTATTCTACAATACCTCCATCAAGTTTGGAATGGAGTATATATAGTACCTCCAGCATAGGACCGGATCCTAGAGTGACACGAACCCATTAAGCTAATCCGAGTCGGACTCGACACGATAGGACATATAAATAAATACATTAACAATATTTGCTTATCTTTTTCTCTCAAGATCCTCCAAGGTAATCAAATATAGAAAAACTATATCATTTTGTCACATTTCCTGAAACTCTGTTTCCCATTTTATGAAAAATTACAGCTTTACCAGTGTTATCGTTGATTGTGATTTCTCTTTTCTGCTTCCTTTTGTTCTTACATGGAATGGGAATGTCGATGGTTTTCAATTGCAAATACTTTTAGGATTGAATTTCACAAATGGTTTTATTCCAGAATGTGTGTTTTGGTATTCCAACAGATTTTCAAATAAATTGTGCATCTTCATGCTCGCTCGCATGCGGCCGTAGCCTGCCCGGTGCCAGGCGTAGCCCGCCACAAGAGGAAGCCAAGCACGGGTGAATGTCGCTGATCCCGCCGAATGTCGATGCCCCCGCTGAATGTTGCCGCCCCCGCCGAATGTCGTTGTCGCCGCCGTCACCGCCTCCGTCGAATGTCGCCGCCTCCACCGAATGCCTCCACCGAATGTCGCCGCCGCCGCCGAATTTCGCCGCCGCGGTGCTTCAAATTCTTTTTTCCATGGTTCTTACTATTTTTTTCCTGAAGTTGATATTACTGCTCATTTTGGTTTTCCATTTACGGAGAACTCCTCACTCCCAAAATCAATTTGCTTGCAGATCTCCATCCTCCATGGATCTCGACCTAGAACAGAAGTTTCTCAAACTCCGACTCTGATCTTGATCGACTTGCCCGCATATCTCCATTCCCATTCCTTTCCTGCATCCAACAAGTCCATCAACCGACCAACTTTAGTGTCTTCCCTGCATCCGAACAGTCCATCAACTGACCAGCTTCAATCTTCCTGATTCAACAAAGTAGGTAAAATTTCTGAGATCTGGGAGGTTTTAACTCTATTTTAAGAATGTCTATTTGATTAAGGTGTCTATTTGACAGCAAGCCGGAGTCGATCGCCCCTGTAAGGCTGTAATGATATGAGCCGCTACATCGGCTTTCCTACAAGACAGATGCCGACTCAGGTTTGTGAACTAGATTCTTTTTTCAGCCCATGTTGCAAACCTTCTAAGTTTATGCATTCAAATGTTCAGGACATGTGTACCTATGGATCGCAAGTGACGCAGCAACTCATACATTCATATTGATTCGAAATGGAATTTGTTGTTCTAATGATGTTTTGAGTGTAATAACTTTAATTCAAAACTGCAAGAGCCCATGAACTTCTCCCCTTTTTTTTCTCTACTCTTCTACAAAAACATTATCTTTGCTGTGTTTTTTTTATCTCATTTGTTGATGTAGATTGAGTGACAATGAACTGTCCTATTTCGAACATGTTTTACTCATCTTAAAAGCTCTTAAATAATATGATTTTGTTTCTCTATCTTGGTGGTATATAGCTTTCATTATTCTATTATGTGACAGATATTTTAATTTTGTATATTAGAATGCTGAGAGTATTGAGATTATATTACTTACATGAGTTGCGCACCAGGAGATAATGAAGAAAAAATTATCTTCTTGATTTTGAGGTATGAAATGTAGAATCTCCATCTAAACCGCCTGTGTATGCCTTATATTCTCTAACAATTTACACGTCATTTGAAAATTAATGAATTATAATATAGGTTAAGCTTTTATCGTTTTTCTGATGTTTACAAATGCTAAATTTACTAAAATTGACTGCCTCTTTTTAATATATATATATATATATATATATATAGTAGCAACACTGCTTTTGTTCTAATTAATGTAGGTGGTCATGAAGGAGTCTACACTACAAATGTGGTGTGCTGGAAAATATTTGTCGGACTTAGGCCGAATAACACAGAAGCGTAAATGTAGCACATGCTTTAAAATTTACCAAAAAAATTATCATCTGATTTGTTACCGCAACAGGCAATTTTTTTAATATTTACATCAAATTAATTTGAAAATAACTCATTTTGTTATTATATTCGCATTGCAAACACATTGGTAGTCCAGATATCAGACCAATTTTCTGCAGTCGTTTCACTCATAGTATTTGGCCTTCACACTCTCATGGCTGTGCAGACTATGCATTTGGTTAGTCTATAGTAATTTTTACTATTTACATTTACTTATATATACTTTATTAAGAAATTTTGGATGCTAATCTATCATTCCATATACTTTCAGTGTTTAGGGTCAGAATGGATGCAATTTTGAAACTATTGATGCATGCCAAATCGGTATCTATCATTCCTGTTTTGAGCTATATGCGACGAAAGTGGGAAATGGCTAACCGGTGGAAATGTCTTCGCCGCACACTACCAATTCTTCATGTTTAAACGTGTAAATGAAGCACGTAAATGATTGATGGCGGAAGCCTACATGTAAAGTTTTACTTTTGTGCTAATTAAAGTGAAAATCATATAATTTTGTTTTGTCTATTACGCATGTATGCCGATAATTGTTGCATCTACTTTGGGTGGATTGTGCAGCTGCATCTACTTTGGGTGGATTGTGTAGGAAGTTTAATTTGGTTTCACTTGGAGAGACTTTATTTTCCCGCATATTATTTTCCCGTCTATTACGCATGTTTTTAGTTATGTTCGTTAGTTGTCGCCCGCAGTTAGTAGCTGCCCGCCGTTGGTTGCCGCCTCAGCTGAATGTTTCCGCCGCCACAGTTAGTGTACGCAACTTCCATCACCCATGACTAAGCTCACTGCCCATGTAATTGTGAAATATTTGAAGTCGGAAGAACACGTCAACCAACAAAGAAATAATGACACCAAAAGATGAACACAAACTTTCACAATTAATAACTCTCGGCAGCTAGTTGCAAATGA
This sequence comes from Dactylorhiza incarnata, assembly GCA_033032865.1. NCBI lineage: Eukaryota > Viridiplantae > Streptophyta > Magnoliopsida > Asparagales > Orchidaceae > Dactylorhiza > Dactylorhiza incarnata. Next base: position 332,603 of record JAWHQI010000347.1, on the reverse strand, counting down.
ACAAGGTTGAAAACAAGTTGCATCCAACTTGATTCACAACAGCCAATAGTAGTAAAGGAACTGGTCACGGACAATGTCTGCTTCTCCTCTGGAGCACACCACGAAGGTGATACTCGCTGCTCGCTACCGCCGGCGTTAACTCCTAACGCACAGCGTTAGCTCTGCTACTCGCAAGCTCGTTGCTCGCACTCAAAACTCGCTAGTCTCTACTAGTCGAAGCTCGCTACTCGCAAACCTTAACGCCTGACGTTAACTCCTAGCGCGTCGCGTTAACTCGCGATCAAGAAACTCGCCTAGGTCGCATGCCGAACTGACTCTGGGTTCGATGCTCGCTAGGTAATGATGCTCGCCACTTTTTATGCATCCTCTTAGAGGGGGGGGGGGGGGGGGGTGCCCCTCCTATTTATAGGAAAAAAGGAAGCCTTCTAGAAGCCGATAGCTAACGCCGACGTTAGCTCTAACGCTGGGCGGTAGCTCACTTCAAAAACTCTAACACTCCCCCTTGAAGTGAGCTCCAGGAGCAACTCCAAGCAACGAGCGAAGCCTCCGGAACGGCCCCGCAGATAGTGGCTTCGTGAATATATCTGCAAGGTTGTCTTCACTCCGCACATGCTCCACAGCGATCAAGCCACCCGGCACCTTCTCTCTGATGAAGTGATGCTCGATCTCAATGTGCTTGGTCCTTGCATGACACACTGGGTTGGTTACCAGTTTCAAGGCACTCTCATTGTCCCCGCGAAGCAAAGTAGGTCCGCTGACCTCCTCGTCCACATCCTCCACTAGTCTCCTTAGCCAGACACACTCCTAAGCTGCTAAGGACGACGTCTTGTACTCGGCCTCCGTGGTAGAAAGGGAAATAGAGTCCCGCTTCTTGCCACACCACGAGATAACAGCAGCTCCACACAAAAATACGTAACCTGATGTCGACTTACGATCATCAGCGTCACCACCATAGTCTGCATCCGTGTACCCATGCAGCTTGAAGTCAGACTTCTCTCCATCGGACAACCTCATCTCAAGGGTTCCCTTCACATACTTCAGAATCCCTTTAGCTGCTTCCAGATGAGGCTTCCGCGGCCCATGCATATACCTACTAACTCGGCCAACAGCAAAGGCGATGACGGCCTCGTGATAGTCAAGTAGATAAGACTCCCCATCAGTGCCCGAAAGATCTTCGGATTAGGAAGAATCCTCTCTTCTTCCTTCCAAAGCTTCAGCCCAGCCTCCAGAGGAACGGAACTGCTCTTCCCCTCCTTCATGCCGAATCTCTCGACGATTCTCTCGGCATAAGCCCTCTGGGAAATGTACAGCCCGCCTCTTCTCTTCTCAACTTGAAGGCCAAGGAAATGGTGCAGTTCACCAAGATCCTTCATCTCAAACCGTATGGAGAGCTGCTGTCTCAGCGTCGCGACCTCCTCAAAGTTGTTCCCTGTTACAATCATGTCGTCGACGTACAACATGCTAGAGTCTGAGTCTGAGGCATCATAACCGCAGAACTGCACGTACTCCGCAATCTTTCCATACCAGGCTCTCGGCGCCTGTTTCAACCCGTAGAGGGCCTTCTTCAGCTTGCAGACGTGATGTGGCAGTGACTTGGACACGTATCCAGGTGGTTGCACCATGAATATGTCCTTGTCAATTACTCTGTACAGGAACGCGTTCTTCACATCAAGCTGCCACAACTTCCAACCTCGGTACGCCGCCAGAGCGATGACCGTCCTCACCAACGTCATCTTCGCGACAGGACTAAATGTCTCCTAGTAGTCCTCTCCGTAGGTTTGTGAGAAACCCCGAGCGATAAGCCTCGCCTTGTATCGCTCTACTTCTCCATCTGCTCTCTTCTTAACCTTGTACACCCATTTGTAGGTGATAGGTTTGATGCCCTCCACCATGGGAACAAGGTCCCATGTTTCATTCTTCTCTAGGGCCTCCATCTCCTCGATCATTGTCGCGTCCCACTCCTTGATACCAGCTGCATCATCAAAGCAGGCAGGTTCTCTCTCATTGAGTGGTCCTGCGAAGAAGCAGGATACCAAACTCACGAAGTTCCCCTCCTTATAGCGAGCAAGCGGGACGATGGTCCACTTCGACCTCCTTAAGGCTTGACCACTATCTACCACTCCGGTAGACTCCTCTTCTTGAGCTCCCCCTGATCCAGAAGCTCCCCCTGAGCCAGAAGCTCCCCCTGAGCCAGAAGCTCCCCTGAGCCACAAGCTCCCCCTGAGCCAGAAGCCGATGGGGCACTGGGAGATACCTCAAACTCCACAGTATAGTCCTCTGTGACTCTCTCTTCTCCCCTGCTTGAATCTCCACTCTCGGGCAACATCACAGAAGAGACTCCCTGATTCGAGATCAGTTCGTCAAACACTATGTCGTGCGAGATGACGAACTTGTGGGTCTGCGGATCCATGCACTTCCACCCCTTCTTCTACTCATCGTAGCCGATGAAGACACAATTCCTCGCTTTCGGCTCCAACTTGGTTCTCTGAGCGTCCAAGACGTGCACGAAGCAGGTAGAACCAAAAACTTTCATGTGACCCACATTTGGCTTATCCCCGAACATGAGCTGGTGTGGAGACACCATCCTGTTAGGACTCAGAGGTAGCCGGTTGATCACATATGTAGCACACGTCATTCCCTCCGCCCATAAGGCCTTGGGAATGCTCTTGGCATGTAGCCAACTCCTGGAAGTCTCCACCAGATGGCAGATCTTCCTCTCTGCCACCCCATTCTGCTGAGAAGTGTGAGCGCGGGAGAGCTCCCGCCGAATGCCGAACCTTCTGTAGAACGAAGCAAACTCATTGGAGGTAAACTCCCCTCCATTGTCTCTTCTCAGCTTCTTCACTCTGCAGTTCAGCCTTCCTTCCACAACCTCCTTCCACTCTTGGAACTTCTCGAATACTTCTGACTTCTCTCTCAGAAAGTATACCCACGTATAGCGGGTATAGTCATCCACCAGAACCAACACATACTTATTGCCTCCATAAGTAAGGGTGGCGCACGACCCCATAACATCAGCATGTACGCACTCAAGAGGTGCCTTACACCTGGTCTACGACTTGTCAAATGGAAGTCGATGTGACTTTCCATATTAGCAGCCATCGCACGCATGGCCGTCGCCGTAGGAAGAGAGATGAGGCAGGCCACTCATTAGGCCCTTTGCCTCCATCATCTTCAGCTTGTCCATCCCCACATGACACAACCTCTTATGCCAGATCACTGCGTTGTCGTTTGTCTTCAACTTGTCAACGTAGGCATTTGTCGACAGAACATAAAAATCCTTCACCTTCTCCCGGTGAGCGTGACATCAACATCGACCGACGATAGGTTCTTCAGGAACTTCACCTCCTTCGGTCCAAACACCACGTGGTATCCAGCATCCACTGCGTTGGCAACCGAGAAGAGATTCTTCTTCATGCCCGGAACATGATACACACTCTTCAGTGTCACGAACTTCTCTTTACTCCCAAGGGACACCTTCCCTTCTCGCTCCACGGGATGTACTGTATCATCCGCAGTGATGATAGCATCCGTTCCTTCATATGCTTCCAAGGAGTCAAATTTCGACATATCTCCAGTGAGATGATGCCGGCAACCGGAATCCACTATCCAGTCGTTCTTGAGGTTGATGGAGGCTAAGACATCGACTGACGTTGTTGTCATCTCTGTCAGGAAACAATTGTCTCCCCTCTCACCGCCCTGGTGACCTCCACCTCTTCCTCCACCTCTTTGGTGAACTCCCTCCTTGTTAGCAACATGACCGGCCTTCAAATTAGATCGGTAGTCCTTTGCCATGTGCCCGTACTTCTTACAGGAATAACAAAGGTATCTCCCCATCTCATCACGCGCAGGGAGGAACTTCCTCCCATCTCCCTGAGAGGATGTTTAAGGTCCATCTCCGGAGTTCTTCTTTCTCTTGTCCTAGGATCTCCTCTTTCCTGAAAACAAGGCCTCGACATCTCCCCCTGAGATGGATACTCCCGCCATCTGCTTCGCCAAGCTCTCCTGAGACGACAACAGGTTCTCTAGTTTCACTAAGGAGGGCTGAGTAGCCCATCCTTGTACAGAAGTAACGAAGGAGACATACTCCTTCCTCAAGCCTCGGAGTATGTGCCGCTTTAACTTCGCCTCTGAGATCGGCTCTTCAGGGTCTAAGGCCGAGATTTCCCCACACAAATTCTTCACCTTCAGGAAGAAGGTGGATATCGCCATCTCGCCTTGAGTGGACCTTGCCAACTCATTCTCCAGGAATTGTAGCCGCACTACATTCTTCTTGTTGAATAGCCCGTCGAGGGCTTTTCAGATCTCAGGCGCTGACTTGCAACCTATGATATGGTCGAACAAGTCAGGTGATATGACTCTCTTCAGAGTGAACTCCGCTTTGGCATTAGTCTTCCTCCAAGCTCTCACAGCTGGACCATTATCTCCGGCAGCTACTACTTCCTCTTGCTCCCCACCACAAACGACCTCCCAAAGGTCCTCTCCAAGAAGGTAGCTCTCCATACTCGACTTCCACTTCTTGTAGTTGGTTTGAGTAAGCAGCTCAATGCCAAAAGTCCCCTAGCATACCCTCCTCTGCCGTCCATTTTGGTTGCTCAGTCCTTGTTCCCACTATCGCCCTGATACCATATGAAATATTTGAAGTCGGAAGAACACGTCAACCAACAAGGGAATAAGGACACCAAAAGATGAACACAAACTTTCACAATTAATAACTCTTGACAGCTAGTTATAAATGAACAGGGCTGAAAACAAGTTGCATCCAACTTGATTCACAACAGCCAATAGTAGTAAAGGAACTGGTCACGGATAGTGTCCGCTTCTCCTCCGGAGCACACCACGAAGGTGATACTCGCTACTCGCTACCGCCGGCATTAACTCCTAACGCCCAACGTTAGCTCTGCTACTCGCAAGCTCGCTGCTCGCACTCAAAGCTCGCTAGTCGCTACTAGTCGAAGCTCGCTACTCGCCACCCTTAACGCCTGACGTTAACTCCTAATGCGCCGCGTTAACTCGCGATCAAGAAACTCGCCTAGGTCGCTGTGAAAATTTCCTAGATCGATGGAACACTGAGACAAGTACACCAAGAATGAACAAAAAACACTTCTTTATTACTTGGCAAGTAGTTACAAACAATTACAGAAGAAACAGGCTGAATACAAGTTGCATACAACTTGATTCACAACAGCCGAGAGTAAGTAACAACAACTGGTCGCGGACAGAGTCCACTTCTCTACTCCTCACTACCGTTAGCGCCTGCGCTAACTTCAGACCGCGCGAGCTCGCTGCTCGCACTCCCTCCTGACGAGACCGCAGATGCAGACCGCCAATTCACACAATCCGCTACCGTCCGACGCTATCACTACCGCCAACGCTAGCTCGCGGTCTTACACAACTCGCGAACCTTGCTCTAGGTCGCTCCGAACTCACTCCGAGTTCTCTCCCACTTGAGACCGCCCAGTCAGACCGCCCAAGCTCTCTTCCGAACTCACTCCAAGTTCGCTCTTGCTTGAGATTGCCTGTTCAGACCGCCCAAGGCGCCTTTTGTCTCTGAATATACTATGTAGGGGGATTACCCCCCTATTTATAGGATCCGGAGCCGCCACCAGAAAGCGGAGCTACCGCCGGCGCTAGCGCTAGCGCCAGCGCTAGCTCACTTCACAAAATTTAACACGATCTCACTTGCGTTCTTTGTTAAAATAAAGCACATTCTTGTTAAAATATTTCTTTGTTGGTTCTTTGTTATGAATGGTGAATTCTTATTTTTGGATTTGTTGGTTTTTATGATTCTAGGAATATAGGCAAACAATTTTACCTTATTTGTATTTGTTGGTTTCTTTAGGTTTTTATGATTCTAGAATAACACTACCTTATTGGTGTTAGTAGTATCCCTCTTGTGGTGAGCATGTTGGGTTACCCATATTTTGGTATGATTGGACTCGATATTCTATATGAAATGAGTCACTGCCTTATTGGTGTTAGTAGTATCCCTCTTGTGGTGAGCAACTAGTTTGTCCACACTCTGGATTATTGACCTTCATTGAATCTCTAGAACGATATCTATCATCCATCTCTATGATCCCATCTAGTAACATACTGACTGGGATATTCCAAATACTAATGGTGTATTGATGTGCACCATTTTACATTTGTTGTTTGATAATCCATCTAAATACTAAACATTGTTAGATATTGAAGTGAGCTAGCGGCGCCCGACGTTAGCTCGGCTTCTATACGGTCTCTCCTTTTTCCTATAAATAGGAGGGCAGACCCGCCTCTTAATATACATTGATTTTTGAGAGAGATAGCGGAGAACTCGGAGTGAGTTCGGCGAGTGACCTAGAGAAGGTCTCTTGAGTGAGAGTAATCGCGAGTTAACGCGGAGCGTTAAGTAGTTAACGTCAGACGTTAGTATACGCGAGTGCGGCTAGTGAGCTGCGAGTGCGAGTGCAGCTAGTGAGCTGCGAGTGCGAGCAGAGAGCTTGTGAGAGGGCTAACGCGGGGCGTTAGGAGTCAACGTCGTCGGGCGTTAGCGAGCAGCAAGTGTCATCTGTGTGGGGTGTTGTGGAGGAGAAGCGGACACTATCTGCGACCAAGTTTTTATTTATATCTTCTGGCTGTTGTGAAACAAGTTTGTTGATGCCGGATTTGCACTCCCACGATCGACGCTAGGGAAGCGAAGGAAAAGAGGAGGTCGCGGGTTATCGATTACTAATGACAGAGAGAAGTTAGACCACTTAAACCGCTAGCAGCGGTCGAGACCGGACTTCGCCCGTCACAGCAAATGCCACTCTTGTGACGGGCTTTCCCTTTATTCAAGTAAAGCGTTTACAGCGGGTTACAGGGCAAAGTAGGAAAGAAGCCGGTCGGGCAAACAAAGTCGCAAAAAAGTGAACTCGAGACCGGAGTTCAAACAAGCGAGCTACTGGATTCGAGTGTGTGTGTATCTTGGGAACGTCGCCCCCCTATTTATAGGCTCCTGGGCCTGCCCAAACGGGCAGAGATAAAATAATCGCCTGCCCGGATATAGGAGAATCAGGCAGGAGGTGACGGGATACAGAAGGGAAGAAGAAGGAAGCCGCGCGACTTGGCGGCTTGAGCTCTGATCTGTATCGGACGGGGTTGAGATGAGCTGCGGGCAAAATAGAGACGCAGCTCGGGCAATCTTCGATCCGAAGCCGCGGTTTGTCTTCTGGTCTTGAGCCCCGAATATAGCCCACTTGCTGGCGGCCTGACGGCTGGTGGACCGCGTGGGTTGGCTTTGATGAACCGAGAGGCTTGTGCCAATAATCAAAGATGGTTTAGGCGGTTAGTATAGCAAACGGCCCAGTTTGATAGGTCCATTATGTCGATAGCGGTCTCTTGGGTAAACAAAGTTGTATGTAACTTGTATTCAACCTTGTCTATTGTAATGTGTAATCATTTGTCAAGTAATAGAGAAGGGATGTTGTTCGTTTTTTGGTGTGCTTGTCTTGGAGTCCTGAGATCCGGAAAATTTTACATGGTATCAGAGGGAGGTTGGAACAAGCGCTGAGTAACAAACATTGAGTAACCAGATGGATGGCGGAGGAGGTTATGCGAGAGGCCTTGGCATTGAGTTGCTCACTCAGACCAACTACAAGAAATGAAAGTCGTGTATGAAGAGCTACCTTCTTGGAGAGGACATATGGGAGGTCGTTGGTGGAGATGAGCAAAAGGAAGTTGTAGTTGCTGAAGGTGAGAGCTTGGAGGAAGACCAACGCCAAAGCGGAGTTCACTCTAAAGAGAGCTATTGCTCTTTGTTGAAACCGACTACTCGGTCTCTGTGGAGTTCGGGGCCCTCAACGAGGCTGAGGGGCGACCAACCCTTACTTCCCCCAAGGGAGAGCTCTAGGTTGAAGGTGTCGGAACTAAGAACTGGACCAAGGGCTTAGCGGGGAGGTCCCGCCACGTACCCGGAAGTCCCCTTGGAACTTCCCCTCCCAAGCCACTACTAAGCTTGGGCACCACTGGAGCCTCTCCTCACCCCCTGGAGAGACTTGGGGAGGGAGAGGGAGAAGGAGAGAGCTAGCCTAGGATGAGAGATCTCTCCAAATGGTGCCCCCTTGGTCCTATTTATAGGATTTTTGGATCTGGGCTGCAAATAACCTAAACTGGACTGCAGAATACCCAAAATACCCTCGGATCTGGACTGCGAATAGCCAAAACCAGACTGCAAATAGCCAAATCCCACTGTTCTGGGATGCTAAATGCAGACCAACCCCCCCCCCCTCCTCTGGAACTGGGCGAGAGGGGTTACCTCGCGGAGCTCGGCGAGCCTCCTCGCTGGGGTGGGACGAGACCAAGGGTCTTTCCCCTACTAGGCTCGCCCCTACTAGGGTCAGGGGCGAGAGAGGGGGTCGGCCCCCCTCCTCCACTCGCCCCTTGCTGGGCGAGGGCGAGAAGGGGGGGCACCCGCCCCTCCTCCTCTCGCCCCTTGCTGGGCGAGGGCGAGAGGGGGGGCACCCGCCCATCCTCCTCTCGCTCCTGGCTGGGCGCGGGCGAGAGGGGGGGCACCCGCCCCTCCTCCTCTCGCCCCTTGCTGGGCGAGGGCGAGAGGGGGGGCACCCGCCCCTCCTCCTCTCGCTCCTGGCTGGGCGCGGGCGAGAGGGGGGTCACCCGCCCCTACTGCTCTCGCCCCTTGCTGGGCGAGGGCGAGAGGGGGGGGGGGGGGGGGGGCACCCGCCCCTCCTCCTCTCGCCCCCTCACTTGCCTCTTACTCCAGCTGGGCGAGCGGGAGGTTACTGCCTCTACCGCTCTCCCTCCTTTCTCTCTGTCTTGGATCATACTACAAATGAGGCTCTAAAGACCTCTTGGGTCTCGGCAACCTACTCGGCGAATACAAGGTTGTACACAATCCCCGCTCTTTTCGAGCGTGGTACACACTCGGAAAGAAATGTCCAACCCTGTACATTCGACGAGTGTCGTTGGAAATCCGACTAACGGAGCTTACTCCGGGAATAAACATAGCCTCCCCGAGAGACCCTCCAACCCTGCCGGCTAGCAAGGCATCCTCGGGGAAAAATACTTACCCTCCCTGGGAGGTCAACCTGTCCTGCCTTCTAGTGAGAGCCCGGTCAGCGGAACCATCCAAGGGGAACATCTCTTATCCTCCCTAGGAGGTCAACCTATCCCGCCGTCTAGTGAGAGCCCGGTCAGCGGAACCATCCAAGGGGAACATCACTTACCCTCCCTGGGAGGTCAACCTGTCCTGCCGGCTAGTGAGAGCCCGGTCAGCGGAACCATCCGAGGGGAACAACACTTACCTCCCTGGGAGGTCAACCTGTCCTGCCGTCTAGTGAGAGCCCGGTCAGCGGAACCATCCGAGGGGAACAACACTTACCTCCCTGGGAGGTCAACCTGTCCTGCCGTCTAGTGAGAGCCCGGTCAGCGGAACCATCTGAGGGGAACATCGCTTACCCTCCATGGGAGGTCAACCTGTCCTGCCGGCTAGCGAGAGCCCGGTCAGCGGAACCATCCGAGAGGGACATCACTTACCCTCCCTGGGAGGTCAACCTGGCCTGCCGGCTAGTGAGAGCCCGGTCAGCGGAACCATCCGAGGGGAACATCGCTTACCCTCCCTGGGAGGTCAACCTGTCCTGCCGGCTAGCGAGAGCCCGGTCAGCGGAACCATCCGAGGGGAACAACACTTACCTCCCTGGGAGGTCAACCTGGCCTGCCGGCTAGTGAGAGCCCGGTCAGCGGAACCATTCGAGGGGAACATCGCTTACCCTCCCTGGGAGGTCAACCTGTCCTGCCGGCTAGCGAGAGCCCGGTCAGCGGAACCATCCGAGGGGAACATCACTTACCCTCCCTGGGAGGTCAACCTGTCCTGCCGGCTAGCGAGAGCCCGGTCAGCGGAACCATCCCAGGGGAACATCTCTTATCCTCCCTAGGAGGTCAACCTGTCCTGCCGTCTAGTGAGAGCCCGGTCAGCGGAACCATCCGAGGGGAACAACACTTACCTCCCTGGGAGGTCAACCTGGCCTGCCGGCTAGTGAGAGCCCGGTCAGCGGAACCATCCGAGGGGAACATCGCTTACCCTCCCTGGGAGGTCAACCTGTCCTGCCGGCTAGCGAGAGCCCGATCAGCGGAACCATCCGAGGGGAACATCTCTTATCCTCCATAGGAGGTCAACCTGTCCTGCCGTCTAGTGAGAGCCCGGTCAGTGGAACCATCCAAGGAGAACATCTCTTATCCTCCCTAGGAGGTCAACCTGTCCTGCCGTCTAGTGAGAGCCCGGCAGCGGAACCATTCGAGGGGAACAACACTTACCTCCCTGGGAGGTCAACTGTCCTGCCGGCTAGTGAGAGCCCGGTCAGCGGAACCATCCGAGGGGAACATCGATTACCCTCCCTGGGAGGTCAACTTGTCCTGCCGGCTAGCGAGAGCCCGGTCAGCGGAACCATCCGAGGGGAATATCACTTACCCTCCCTGGGAGGTCAACCTGTCCTGCCGGCTAGCGAGAGCCCGGTCAGCGGAACCATCCGAGGGGAACATCTTTTATCCTCCCTAGGAGGTCAACCTGTCCTGCCGTCTAGTGAGAGCCCGGTCAGCGGAACCATCCAAGGGGAACATCTCTTATCCTCCCTAGGAGGTCAACCTGTCATGCCGTCTAGTGAGAGCCCGGTCAGTGGAACCATCCAAGGGGAACATCTCTTATCCTCCCTAGGAGGTCAACCTGTCCTGCCGTCTACTGAGAGCCCGATCAGCGGAACCATCCAAGGGGAACATCTCTTATCCTCCCTAGGAGGTCAACCTGTCCTGCCGGCTAGCGAGAGCCTGGTCAGCGGAACCATCCGAGAGGAACATCTCGTATCCTCCCTAGGAGGTCAACCTGTCCTGCCGTCTAGTGAGAGCCCAATCAGCAGAACCATCCGAGGGGAACATCTCTTATCCTCCCTAGGAGGTCAACCTGTCCTGCCGTCTAGTGAGAGCCCGGTCAGCGGAACCATCCGAGGGGAACAAAACTTACCTCCCTGGGAGGTCAACCTGGCCTGCCGGCTAGTGAGAGCCCGGTCAGCGGAACCATCCGAGGGGAACATCGCTTACCCTCCCTGGGAGGTCAACCTGTCCTGCCGGCTAGCGAGAGCCCGGTCAGCGGAACCATCCGAGGGGAACATCACTTACCCTCCCTGGGAGGTCAACCTGTCCTGCCGGCTAGCGAGAGCCCGGTCAGCGGAACCATCCGAGGGGAACATCACTTATCCTCCCTAGGAGGTCAACCTGTCCTGCCGTCTAGTGAGAGCCCGGTCAGCGGAACTATCCAAGGGGAACATCTCTTATCCTCCCTAGGAGGTCAACCTGTCCTGCCGTCTAGTGAGAGCCCGGTCAGCGGAACCATCCAAGGGGAACATCTCTTATCCTCCCTAGGAGGTCAACCTGTCCTGCCGTCTAGTGAGAGCCCGGTCAGCGGAACCATCCAAGGGGAACATCTCTTATCCTCCCCAGGAGGTCAACCTGTCCTGCCATCTAGTGAGAGCCCGGTCAGCGGAACCATCCAAGGGGAACATCTCTTATCCTCCCTAGGAGGTCAACCTGTCCTGCCGTCTAGTGAGAGCCCGGTCAGCGGAACCATCCAAGGGGAAAAATACTTCAAAAAACTTTCATTTCATTAATCATTCGGTCACATGCAAGAAAAACTAAGTAGGGAAACACTCTCTCCTACTACATGGACTCAAAGAAAAAACAAAGCACGGAGACCGGGACTCGAACTTCTATTCCCCGGCATGGTCCTCCTCTACCTCCTCTGGTTGTTGATGCTGCGGCCTCGGGCCCCTCGCCTCCCTCATTTCCAAGAACTCAGGGCAGGCGGATGTCGCGTGGCCTTCCTCCTGATGGAAGTCACAGTAAGGTAACTCCACTCAGACGCCCCTTCTTCCTCCCCCACGATTTCTTCTTCTTCTGTGGCCTATCACCATGGCTTGTTGGGGTGGTGGAGAGGGTGCTTTCGGTCCCTGCCTCCATCCTGGGAGGTCGGTCCCCTCTTCTTGGAAGTTGTCTTCCTCCTGGTCGAACTTCCTCTTGGGGGCCTTTGCTCTTCCCCCTGCTGCCTTGCCTCCGGCTCACTCAGCTTGGGCAGCCTTCTTGTGAACTCCGGGTTGGCCTCTTCACTTTCAACTTCTTCGGCCACCCTTTCCATCAACTCCTCAAAAGAGAAAGGAGCCCTCCTCTTGAGGTCCGCCTTGAAGAAGCCCTCCTGCAGCCCCAACGTGAATGCAAGCTTGAGGGTGTACCCGGGCACCTCTTCGACGAGGTGAACCTCTTCCCTGAACCGTTCCAGATATAGAGCCAGCGACTCCTCTGGCTCTTGCTTGACCTTGAAAAGTGCTTCGGCATCTTTCTTCCTCTTCCTTGACGTCGAGAAGCGCAGCAGGAAACCTCGACGTAAGTCTTCGAAGGCATAGATGGATCCCGCAGGGAGCTGGTGGAACCACTCTCTAGCCTTTTCCTTCAGGGTTGTCGCAAAGAGTCGACACCTGAAAGCGTCCGACATGGGCATGATGGAGACCATGTCCTCAAACCACTGCAGGTGCAGGATGGGGTCATCCTTGCCGAAGTAGTGAGACATCTCTGCTCCCTTGAACCCCCCCCCCCCCCCCCCCCCCGGAATCGGGGCTGAGAGGATCATCTCAGAAAAAGGACCTCCTCTGCTCGCCCCCCTTGGGGGCTGGGCGAGTCGGGAGGGTGCCCCTCTACTGAGCTCGCCCCCTTGGGGCTGGGCGAGTGGGGGCCTGGCGCCTCCCCACTCCCCCCCTCCTGGTACCTCCTCTCTGGCTGGTTGGTCGAGAGGGAGCTCACCCTCCTGTTGGGGCAAGACCTCTGAACCACTTCCTCTCCTGCCTTCGCCTATCGAGGCGAGAGTCACATGTAAGGTCTGCAGGACCTCTTGCCTGAAATTTTCAAACATCTCCAACATCACCCCCTCAACCGGGGGCTGCGAGTGACCCGGATCGGAACTTCCTCCACCTCCGCCCATGGAGCTCATCTTGAGGATTTCTTGAATCGGTCACTCTCCACGCTCACCGCACCATAAATGTTGAAGCCGACTACTCGGTCTCTGTGGAGTTCGGGGCCCTCAACGAGGCTGAGGGGCGACCAACCCTTACTTCCCCCAAGGGAGAGCTCTAGGTTGAAGGTGTCGGAACTAAGAACTGGACCAAGGGCTTAGCGGGGAGGTCCCGCCACGTACCCGGAAGTCCCCTTGGAACTTCCCCTCCCAAGCCACTACTAAGTTTGGGCACCACTGGAGCCTCTCCTCACCCCCTAGAGAGACTTGGGGAGGGAGAGGGAGAAGGAGAGAGCTAGCCTAGGATGAGAGTTCTCTCCAAATGGTGCCCCCTTGGTCCTATTTATAGGATTTTCGGATCTGGGCTGCAAATAGCCTAAACTGGACTGCAGAATACCCAAAATACCCTCGGATATGGACTGCGAATAGCCAAAACCGGACTGCAAATAGCCAAATCCCGCAGTTCTGGGATGCTAAACGCAGACCAACCCCCCCCCCCCCCTCCTCTGGAACTGGCGAGAGGGGTTACCTCGCGGAGCTCGGCGAGCCTCCTCGCTGGGGTGGGACGAGACCAAGGGTCTTCCCCCTACTAGGCTCGCCCCTACTAGGGTCAGGGGCGAGAGAGGGGGTCGGCCCCCCTCCTCCACTCGCCCCCTTGCTGGGCGAGGGCGAGAGGGGGGGCACCCGCCCCTCCTCCTCTCGCCCCTTGCTGGGCGAGGGCGAGAGGGGGGGCACCCGCTCCTCCTCCTCTCGCTCCTGGCTGGGCGCGGGCGAGAGGGGGGGCACCCGCCCCTCCTCCTCTCGCCCCTTGCTGGGCGAGGGCGAGAGGGGGGGCACCCGCCCCTCCTCCTCTCGCCCCCTCACTTGCCTCTTACTCCAGCTGGGCGAGCGGGAGGTTACTGCCTCTACCGCTCTCCCTCCTTTCTCTCTGTCTTGGATCATACTACAAATGAGGCTCTAAAGACCTCTTGGGTCCCGACAACCTACTCGGCGAATACAGGGTTGTACACAATCCCCGCTCTTTCCGAGCGTGGTACACACTCGGAAAGAAATGTCCAACCCTGTACATTCGACGAGTGTCGTTGGAAATCCGACTAACAGAGCTTACTCTGGAAATAAACATAGCCTCCCCAAGAGACCCTCCAACCCTGCCGTCTAGCAAGGCATCCTCGGGGAAAAATACTTACCCTCCCTGGGAGGTCAACCTGTCCTGCCGTCTAGTGAGAGCCCGGTCAGCGGAACCATCCAAGGGGAACATCTCTTATCTTCCCTAGGAGGTCAACCTGTCCTGCCGTCTAGTGAGAGCCCGGTCAGCGGAACCATCCAAGGGGAACATCACTTACCCTCCCTGGGAGGTCAACCTGTCCTGCAGGCTAGTGAGAGCCCGGTCAGCGGAACCATCCGAGGGGAACAACACTTACCTCCCTGGGAGGTCAACCTGTCCTGCCGTCTAGTGAGAGCCCGGTCAGCGGAACCATCCGAGGGGAACAACACTTACCTCCCTGGGAGGTCAACATGTCTTGCCGTCTAGTGAGAGTCCGGTCAGCGGAACCATCTGAGGGGAACATCGCTTACCCTCCATGGGAGGTCAACCTGTCCTGCCGGCTAGCGAGAGCCCGGTCAGCGGAACCATCCGAGGGGGACATCACTTACCCTCCCTGGGAGGTCAACCTGGCCTGCCGGCTAGTGAGAGCCCGGTCAGCGGAACCATCCGAGGGGAACATCGCTTACCCTCCCTGGGAGGTCAACCTGTCCTGCCGGCTAGCGAGAGCCCGGTCAGCGGAACCATCCGAGGGGAACAACACTTACCTCCCTTGGAGGTCAACCTGGCCTGCCGGCTAGGGAGAGCCCGGTCAGCGGAACCATCCGAGGGGAACATCGCTTACCCTCCCTGGGAGGTCAACCTGTCCTGCCGGCTAGCGAGAGCCCGGTCAGCGGAACCATCCGAAGGGAACATCACTTACCCTCCCTGGGAGGTCAACCTTTCCTGCCGGCTAGCGAGAGCCCGGTCAGCGGAACCATCCCAGGGGAACATCTCTTATCCTCCCTAGGAGGTCAACCTGTCCTACCGTCTAGTGAGAGCCCGGTCAGCGGAACCATCCGAGGGGAACAACACTTACCTCCCTGGGAGGTCAACCTGGCCTGCCGGCTAGTGAGAGCCAGGTCAGCGGAACCATCCGAGGGGAACATCGCTTACCCTCCCTGGGAGGTCAACCTGTCCTGCCGGCTAGCGAGAGCCCGGTCAGCGGAACCATCCGAGGGGAACATCTCTTATCCTCCCTAGGAGGTCAACCTGTTCTGCCGTCTAGTGAGAGCCCGGTCAGCGGAACCATCCAAGGGGAACATCTCTTATCCTCCCTAGGAGGTCAACCTGTCCTGCCGTCTAGTGAGAGCCCCGTCAGCGGAACCATCCAAGGGGAAAAATACTTCAAAAAACTTTCATTTCATTAATCATTCGGTCACATGCAAGAAAAACTAAGTAGGGAAACACTCTCTCCTACTACATGGACTCAAAGAAAAAACAAAGCACCGAGACCGGGACTCGAACTTCTATTCCCCGGCATGGTCCTCCTCGACCTCCTCTGGTTGTTGATGCTGCGGCCTCGGGCCCCTCGCCTCCCTCATTTCCAAGAACTCAGGGCAGGCGGATGTCGCGTGGCCTTCCTCCTGATGGAAGTCACAGTAAGGTAACTCCACTCGAACGCCCCTTCTTCCTCCCCCACGATTTCTTCTTCTTTTGTGGCCTATCACCATGGCTTGCTGGGGTGGTGGAGAGGGTGCTTTCGGTCCCTGCCTCCATCCTGGGAGGTCGGTCCCCTCTTCTTGGAAGTTGTCTTCCTCCTGGTCGAACTTCCTCTTGGGGGCCTTTGCTCTTCCCCCCTGCTGCCTTGCCTCCGGCTCACCCAGCTTGGCCAGCCTTCTTGTTAACTCCGGGTTGGCCTCTTCACTTTCAACTTCTTCGGCCACCCTTTCCATCAACTCCTCAAAATACAAAGGAGCCCTCCTCTTGAGGTCCGCCTTGAAGAAGCCCTCCCGCAGCCCCAACGTGAATGCAAGCTTGAGGGTGTACCCGGGCACCTCTTCGACGAGGTGAACCTCTTCCCTGAACCGTTCCAGATATTGAGCCAGCGACTCCTCTGGCTCTTGCTTGACCTTGAAAAGTGCTTCAGCATCTTTCTTCCTCTTCCTTGATGTCGAGAAGCGCAGCAGGAAACCTCGACGTAAGTCTTCGAAGGCATAGATGGATCCCGCAGGGAACTGGTGGAACCACTCTCTAGCCTTTTCCTTCAGGGTTGTCGCAAAGAGTCGACACCTGAAAGCGTCCGACATGGGCATGATGGAGACCATGTCCTCAAACCACTGCAGGTGCAGGACGGGGTCATCCTTGCCGAAGTAGTGAGACATCTCTGCTCCCTTGAACCCCCCCCCCCCCCCCCGGAATCGGGGCTGAGAGGATCATCTCAGAAAAAGGACCTCCTCTGCTCGCCCCCCTTGGGGGCTGGGCGAGCCGGGAGGGTGCCCCTCTACTGAGCTCGCCCCCTTGGGGCTGGGCGAGTGGGGGCCTGGCACCTCCCCAATCCCCCCTCCTGGTACCTCCTCTCTGGCTGGTTGGTCGAGAGGGATCTCACCCTCCTGTTGGGGCGAGACCTCTGAACCACTTCCTCTCCTGCCTTCGCCTATCGAGGCGAGAGTCACATGTAAGGTCTGCAGGACCTCTTGCATGAAATTTTCGAACATCTCCAACATCACCCCCTCTATCGGGGGCTGCGAGTGACCCGGGTCGAAACTTCCTCCACCTCAGCCCATGGAGCTCATCTTGAGGATTTCTTGAATCGGTCACTCTCCACGCTCACCGCACCATAAATGTTGAAACCGACTACTCGGTCCCTGTGGAGTTTGGGGCCCTCAACGAGACTGAGGGGCGACCAACCCTTACTTCCCCCAAGGGAGAGCTCTAGGTTGAAGGTGTCGGAACTAAGAACTGGACCAAGGGCTTAGCGGGGAGGTCCCGCCACGTACCCGGAAGTCCCCTTGGAACTTCCCCTCCCAAGCCACTACTAAGCTTGGGCACCACTGGAGCCTCTCCTCACCCCCTAGAGAGACTTGGGGAGGGAGAGGGAGAAGGAGAGAGCTAGCCTAGGATGAGAGATCTCCTCAAATGGTGCCCCCTTGGTCCTATTAATAGGATTTTCGGATCTGGGCTGCAAATAGCCTAAACTGGACTGCAGAATACCCAAAATACCCTCGGATCTGGACTGCGAATAGCCAAAACCGGACTGCAAATACCTAAATCCCGCTGTTCTGGGATGCTAAACGCAGACCAACCCCCCCCCCCCCCCCCCCCTCCTCTGGAACTGGGCGAGAGGGGTTACCGCGCGGAGCTCGGCGAGCCTCCTCGCTGGGGTGGGACGAGATCAAGAGTCTTCCTCCTACTAGGCTCGCCCCTACTAGGGTCAGGGGCGAGAGAGGGGGTCGGCCCCCCTCCTCCACTCGCCCCCTTGCTGGGCGAGGGCGAGAGGGGGGCACCCGCCCCTCCTCCTCTCGCCCCTTGCTGGGCGAGGGCGAGAGGGGGGCACCCGCCCCTCCTCCTCTCGCTCCTGGCTGGGCGCGGGCGAGAGGGGGGGGTGGCAACCGCCCCTCCTCCTCTCGCCCCTTGCTGGGCGAGGGCGAGAGGGGGAGCACCCGCCCCTCCTCCTCTCGCTCCTGGCTGGGCGCGGGCGAGAGGGGGGGCACCCGCCCCTCCTCCTCTCGCCCCTTGCTGGGCGAGGGCGAGAGGGGGGGCACCCGCCCCTCCTCCTCTCGCCCCCTCACTTGCCTCTTACTCCAGCTGGGCGAGCGGGAGGTTACTGCCTCTACCGCTCTCCCTCCTTTCTCTCTGTCTTGGATCATACTACAAATGAGGCTCTAAAGACCTCTTGGGTCCCGGCAACCTACTCGGCGAATACAGGGTTGTACACTCTTGACTTGTTTGATGACATCATGGGTTGCAAGTCAGCTTCTGAGATCTGGAAAGCCCTTGATGGGCTATGCAACAAGAAAAATGTAGCACGATTACAGTTTCTGGAGAATGAGTTGGCGCGGTCCACTCAAGGAGATTTGACGATTTCCACTTTCTTCCTGAAGGTGAAGAACCTGTGAGCAGAGATCTCGGCCAGCACATCCTGTAGAGCAAGAAGGGATGGTATCCCTTGGGAGTAAAGAGAAGCATGTGACACTAAAGAGTTTGTATCATGTGTCGGGCATGGAGAAGAATTTCCTCTCGGTTACAATCACAGTGGATGCAGGATACCACGTGCTGTTTGGACCGAAGAAAGTGAAGTTCCTGAAGAACGTGTCGTTTGTTGATGCTGATATCACGCTCACCGGGAGGAGGGTGAATGATTTGTATGTTCTATCTGCAAATGCCTATGTGGACAAGCTGAAGACAAATGACAGCGCTGCGATCTGGCATGAGAGGCTAGGTTATGTTGGGATGGACAAGTTGAAGATGATGACTGCAAAGGGTCTGGTGTCTGGCCTGCCTAATCTCTCTTCCTACGACGACGGTCATGTGTGCGAGGGCTGTCAATATGGAAAGTCACATCGACTTCCGTTGACAAGTTGGAGACCAGGTGTAAGACACATCTTGAGTGCGTACACGCTGATGTGATGGGGTCGTGCACCACCCTTACTTATGGAGGAAATAAGTATGTGTTGGTTCTGGTGGATGATTACACCCGCTATATGTGGGTATACTTTCTGAGGGAGAAGTCAGATGTATTCTTGAAGTTCCATGAGTGGAAGGAACTTGTGGAGGGGAGACTGAACCTGAGGGTGAAGAAGCTGAGAAGTGACAATGGAGGGGAGTTTATCTTTAATGACATTGCTTCTTTCTGCAGGAAGTTCGACATTCGGCGGGAGCTCTTTTGCGCCCACACCCCTCAGCAAAATGGGGTCGCGGAGAGAAAGATCCGCCATCTGGTGGAGTCAACCAGGAGTTGGCTACATGCCAAGGTAATTCTCAAGGCCTTGTAGGCAGAGGGAATGACGTGTGCAACCCACGTGATCAACCGCGTCTACCTCAGAGTCCTAACATGATGGTGTCTCCACACCAGCTCATGTTCGGGGAGAAGCCAAATGTGGGTCACATGAGAGTTTTTGGTTCAACCTGCTTCGTGCACGTTCTGGATGCTCATAGAACCAAGTTGGAGATGAAAGCACGAAAGTGTACTAGTTTCTTCATCGTCTACGATGAGTGGAAGAATGGGTGGAAGTGCATGGAGGCTGCCCCTATATATAGCTATAAATCCATCTCTAAATTAGGAGATTGCCAAAACAAGGCTCGGCCAAAATAGGATAGACATCCTTGAGAAATATTCTCCTCACAATGATATTCCAGAATAGGATTCCCCCAAAATAGGAATCACAAAGGCACACGGATCATTGAGGTGGCACAATATCAATAATCTCCACCTTGACGCCTCATACGATAAACTCCACCTGCAGCTTGGATCTCCTCCCTTCGGCGAACTACCACCTCTCCCTTGGGTCACCCCAATTAACATGAGCGAATATGAGCCAAGTCAAGGCAGTGCTTGAACTTGACTCCTACAAGTGGCTTAGTCAGCATGTCCGCAATATTATCCTCCGTGGGAACCTTCAGTAACTGAATGTCTCCGCCAATAACGAATTCTCTCAACTTATGATAGTGCACATCAATGTGTTTTGTCTGGCGTGATAGCTCGGGTCTTTAGCCAGACAGATTGCACTCTGACTGTCACAGTGCAGCTTTACCGCCTCCTGAGAAATCCTGAGTTCTTTGGCGAGACGTTTAAGCCAGATGGCTTCCTTTGCCGCTTCCACTACAACAATGTACTCCGCCTCTGTCATAGATAGATCCACGATGTCCTGAAGAGTGGCTTTCCAACTGATGGGACCTCCACCTAGAAGGAAGATGTACCCGGAAGTAGATCTCCTCCTATCGAGGTCGCCAACATAGTAGGAATCAACGTATCCCTCTAGAGCACTGCCATCCTTGCTCCTTTGGAACACTAAGCCGACGTCTGGCGTTCCTCTCAGATATCTTAGAATCCACTTCACTGCTTCTCAATGTTGTCGCCCAGGATTCCACATGTATCTGCAGACAACGCTCACAGCCTGAGCGATATCTGGTCTCGTACAGATCATAGCGTACATCAAGCATCCTACCGCACTAGCGTACGACACCCTGAGCATCTTTTGACGTTCATCCTCTGTGCTTGGACACTATTGTGATGACAGTCTAAACTATTTCCCTAGAGGGATTTAACAGGTTTAGATTACATCATATTGAATTTCTCCAGAACCTTCTGAATATAGCCTGCCTGAGAAAGTCGAAGCATGCCTTGCTTTCTGTCCCGCTTTATTTCCATCCCAAGAATTTTCTGTGCGTGACCCAGATCCTTCATTTCAAACTCAGCATGTAACTTTTGCTTCAGTGATCGGATCTCTTGAGCTGACTTGCATGCGATCAGCATGTCATCGACATATATAGCATCAGAATCAGAATGTCCCCATTAGCAAGGAACTTGTAGTAGACGCAGCTATCATCCTGGCTCCTGCTGAATCCCTGTGAAGCCATGAACGTGTCGAACCTCCTGTTCCACATTCTCGGAGCCTGCTTCAGACCGTAGAGAGATCTTCTTAGCTTACACACTTTTTTCTCATCACCGGGTTGAATGAACCCCCCAGGCTGCAGAATATAGATCTCCTCTTCTAAGTTGCCATGAAGAAAATCCGTCTTCACGTCCATATGCTCCAGCTCCATGTCCTCCATTGCCAACATCGCAAGAAGCACCCGTATGGAACAGTGTTTTATCACGGGTGAGAATATTTAATTCATCGAACTCGGTACCCTTCTTCTGCGCGAACCCCTTGGCAACGAATCTGGCCTTGCACCTTCACTGGTCCTTGCCGGATGTAGCCTCCTTCTTCCTGAATATCCATTTAGAACACCTTAGCCCCTTTGGGCATACTAACCAAGTCCCAAGTCTTGTTCTTACAAAGGGACTCCATCTCTTCCACCATGGCTGCTTTCCACTGAGAGCTGTCTCTGCTCTCTACAGATTCCTTATAATATCCAGGATCTAAGGAAATCACCTGAAAAGCATATGCTACCGTGTCCAGTAGCCTGAGAGGCAGTCTGACCTCTCTCCTCGCCCTTTCTCTGGCAATTGAGTAAGGCTCTACACCAGTAGGTTGCACAGCATCAGTATCCTCCGAGTCAGAGGAATCATCATGATCTTCAGATTTGTCGCTTCCTTCCAGCTCCATCTCCAGGGGTGTGACTGGAGCCTTCTCCTCTTCTTGAGACTTCTTCAGCATAGAAGCCTCATCGAAAATGACATCGCGTTTGACCTCCACCTTCTTGGTGTCAGGGTTCCACAACTTGAACCCCTTCGTGCCGGCCTTCTGGCCCAGATAGATGCACCTCTTGGACTTAGCATCGAGCTTTGTCCTCTCTAAGTCCTGTAGTAGGGTGTATACGGGGCATCCAAAGATATGATTATCATAGTAGTTAATAGAAGTACCTGACCAAACTTTCTGTGCAGACTTCAGATCCAGTGACATCGATGGAGATCGATTCGCTAGATAACATGTCGTGTTAATTGCTTCGGCCCAGAATGAATTTGGTAGACCAGCAAATAAACGCATACACCGAGCTCTCTCTAGAAGTGTCCTATTCATTGTTTCTGCGACGCCATTTTGTTGCGGTGCGCTGGGAATGGTGAGATGGCGAGTGATGTCCTCCTGATCGCAGTATGCCTGAAACTCCGCTGAGGTGTATTCATCGCCATTGTCAGATCTGAGGTATTTCACCTTCTTCCGGGTCTGCTTCTCCACTTTCGTCTTCCAGATTTTGAACTTTTCGAAAACTTCAGATTTATGCTTCAGAAAATAAATCCAGACCTTCCTAGAGAAGTCATCGATGTAGGTCACGAAGTATCTGGCGCCTCCAAGTGAAGGCTCTGGGGCAGGCCCCCAAACATCAGAGTGTATATATTCCAGTGCATGCCTGCTCTGCTTCTTAGATGTCACTATCTTCACCTTGTGCTGCTTCCCGAGAACGCAGGTCTCGTAGAAGTCTAACTTGCATGTCTTGACCCCTTTCAGTAGGTCATTCTTGTGAAGATCCAACAGTCCTCTCTCGCTCATGTGGCCAAGTCTGGCATGCCATAGTAGAGAGGAATCCGCATCTGATGTCTCAAAAACTTCCGCGTCCCCGACGATAATGATGTCGATCAGCTTGTAGAGAGTACTAGAGCGCTCTCGATCCTTTCATTACTACTAGAACACCTTTCTCGACTTTCAGATATCCACCCTCACCGGTATAGGAGTAACCGGCCTCCTCCATAGTACCTAGGGAAATCAGACTTTTCCTGAGATCAGACACGTACCTTACATCTGTAAGGGTTCTGATTGTTCCGTCAAACATCTTGATTCGAATACTGCCGATCCTGAGCGTCTTGCACTCTGAGTCGTTCTCCATCAAAACGCGACCGTCGTCACATTTCCTGAAGCTGGAGAACCATTCTTTGTTCGGGCACATGTGATACGAACACTCAGTCTTGTTATTTTTTATTCAAATAACGCATTTATCTCTCATTTAAATCCAATATTAAAAAAAAAAAAAAGGAGCTACATCACTTCAAAATGAAGTGATGTCACATATAACATTTCCCCCCCCCCCCCCCCCCCCCCAAAAAAAAAATACAGTATATAACTATATATGTTTTATTTGCATTAGGACAAAGTTTGTATCTTTTCATATATCTTATAAAAATATATCCAACTATATAAGTAAAAAATTAACTTATACATCTTCTATATATCCTCTTCAGCGCACCCGCCCTCATTGCAGCTTTCAATGTGCAGTGCTTGGACGTTATCCATGCCAGTGGCGACGCTGATTGCTTCTCCCACTACCTGGGTGCAAATAATCTTAAGATTCACCTGGACTGTTGGATTGCTGATGGTGGTTGCTTGTGATTGTGTCTGATGTACAACCTCGCCATCCTCGCAAAAAACTAAAAAACAATATAATTAGTCTAAAATTTAAGTACTCTTTACATATAATTTACAATTTAAATTTAACTTACAAGTATATTAGCAGTCTGGTCTCCATTAACACATAAAAATATACATATCCAGTATATCAGCTTCAAACGAACTTCTCGTTTGAATACCAGGATTACTGCCATCAGGATGATCACAACTACGCCAGGTATTGCTACGGGAAGATTGAGGGCCACCTGCAACATAATGTAATCTTCAATTAAGGTGTAAGGTTATATGATGATTAATTTGTGAGTAAGGTTATATGATGAATAATCAAGGGGGTTTAAATAGTTTTTTTTGTTTTCTATTTTTGGTGCCGCTCTAGGAAATTAATATAGGTGAGACCTAATTAAGCTAGCTAGTACATAATTGATAACCTAAGCTTGTACACTAAGCTATTTAAACCCCCTTGATTATTCATCATATAATCGTACCCTACAAATTAATCATCATTTGTCTAATTACTTAATTGAAGATTACATTATGTTGCACGTGACCGTCATTCTTCCCTTAGCAATACCTGGTATTCAAACGAGAAGTTCGTTTGAAGTTGATACACTGGATATGTATATTATTTTTATGTGCTAATGAAGACCAGACTGTTAATATACTTGTAAGTCAAATTTAAATTGTAAATTATTTGAAAAAATGCTTAAATTATAGACTAATTGTTTTTTTTTTTTTGCTAGAATGGCTGCGAGGCTGTACAGCAGATACAATCACAAGCAACCACCATCAACAATGCAACAGTCCAGATGAATCTTAAGATTATTTGCACCCAGCGAGTGAGAGAAAGAAGAGAAGGAGAAGAGAAGGGTGTGATGGGCGAAAGCAAAGAAGGAGAAGAAGGAGAAGAAGAAGAAGAAGAAGAAGAGAAGGGTGTGACGGGCGAAAGAAGGAGAAGAAGGAGAAGAAGGAGAAGAAGAAGAAGAAGAAGAAGAAGAGAAGAGAAGAGAAGGAGAATTGAAGGAGAAGAGAAGAGAAGAAGAAGAGAAGAAGAAGAGCAGAGATTATCCATTATATAAAGCCCCTAACCCCTGCCTACTGTGTGACCTCCTCCTCCTCGATCTTCCTCCTGCTTCTTCTTCTTGTCTTCCTCGTCAAAATGATGATGGAAGTCTTCCTCACGGCCATCCGCAGCCATCCATGGATAGCTTCCACCGCGTCCTTCGCCGCAGTAGTCACAATATTCCTCGCCTCCAAGGCTTGAGTTCGTAGGAGTATTCTTAACTGGGTCGGCCGCCTGCTTGTGTGCGTGGCCTTAGACCCGCCAACAGCGGCGGCAATCTCGGTAATTAATTTTAACTTAAATAGAAGATTACATTTTTCTTTATTATTATCTCTGCTAGCTACTATATAATATTAATTGGTTTTTCTTGTTGCACTTGCAAGGATGCCATCGCCGCTGAGCCGGCTGCACCACAGGAGAAGAGCACAAATATTCAAGTCAATGTGCTCAATATAATTTGCGAGGGAGGAGGAGGAGCATGATCGAGCAACAGTAGTCCCGGCCTGTGAAATTAATTGTTGTTTATTTATGTTTTTAATAGTTGTATGTATAATTGTATATGATGATATATTTAGTATAATAAAGTAGTTCTTAATTATGCCTTGCTACAAGTTTTTTATTTTCTGAAAATACCCTTATTAGGTATTGAAATTACATTTTCCCTGTAATTACTTCAAATAATTCGTTGAGCTCTGAACTGCTCATAAACATTATTTAGCAAAATATATATTTATTAACGGTAATGTGACCAATGTGCTCCTCCTCCCTCCCAAACTATGTTGACCACATTGACTTGAGTATTAATTAATTTGTGCTAGCTGTTCTCCGGTGGTGCAACCGGCTCGGCGACGACCGCATCTTTGCAAGTGCAACGAGAAAAACCAATTAATATTAGCTAGCAGAGATAATAAATAAATGTAGTCTAATTAAGTTGAAAATTAATTGACGAGATCGCTAGTGGCGGGTCTAATTAATGCCATGCACACCAGCAGGCCGACCCAGTTGAGAATACTTCTACGAACTCCAACCTTGGATGCGAGGGATATTATGACTACTGCGGCGAAGGAAGCGGTGGATAGCCACGGATGGCTGCGGATAGCCGTGAAGACTTCCTTCGTCGTTTTGACAAAGAATGAAGCTTGACAACAAGAAGAAGGCGACGAGGAGGAAGCTAGTCATGCATGCAGCAGGGGAGGGCGATGCCGTTTTCGTCTCGATAAAATTAACAAGAAGGCTGCAATATTTATTAGTCTCGATAAATAAGGCTATCTACATTAGTTAGCCCCTAATTTCTTGACCCATGCACAAACTTCGAACAAGAAATGCAGGCTGGGAGAGATCATGACGGAACCAAAGTGTTATACATGATTTGAGGGCGGGTTTCTCATCGTGGAGGTAGAAGAAAATAGGGGCTAATTAATTAAGAAGTGCTTTGAGCGCTTCAATCGATCGACATTGAGAAATATGATAGCAAGAGTAGAAAAAGATTACCACCAAACTCATACCATGGGAATTTGAGAATTGTGAAAATGTTTTGGCTGTTTTCCATTCACCATCAACATGCATTTATATAGAATACTAAAGGCAGAGAAGACCTTCCTCATCTAGGTAATTATTAGCACTTAATTAATGTCATATATTACAATATATACTGCCTTAATTATGCAATTAATTATTCTATTACAATGAATATAATTATAATTGCTATAATATATATATATATGCTAAATATTTGGGATATTAATGAATATATATGCTCCTAATTAATTAATTGACTGATCTTTATAAAACACATGTCCAAATCATCATTCATAGCATCAAAATAATAATAGCAAAGCTCCTAAGTTACCTCGGCATGCAAGCCGGATCAAAACTAAGGAAAACAATAAATCAGGAGGAGAAACTCTTCACGAGGCTTAGGTCTTTTCGGTCGGCGAGCTAGCTCCAACTTGCGATCATTGCCCTGAAACCAACACAAAAGAAGCGGTACACGAGGCAACTACGTAACAACACCCCTCCTCCTGGACGCCCTAGCGGACCCCGGGGAACGACATCACCGTGCATGTCAACACTTCGTATGCAAATAAAATAAACATATAAACATACATAATAAGATCTAATCTATATGCCACAATCATCAAACACGATTATACGTTGATCATGAAATAAAGGGGGGTCTATCAATGCATCACGTATGCAACTCGAATTTCACCTAAGGCACCCTATCGTGCGTATGAGACTAGCACATCATCATCACATAAGCACATCACAACAACGTAACCCTGGGGTACTCACACCCCTAAGGGCACACCAACCGACTCTAAGAACCCCAGCTGAGAATATATAAATATGCGCATGGATCCTCACACCATCGGGCCAGTCACCACTTCAGCATAGCCGTTCTCGTCAGTTGCAAGCAATTCCACAATAACCGATTCGAAGAACCCCAGCTGAGACCAAATCCACGCATGAATACTCACACCATTCGGTAGTCACCACATCAGCATAGTCGTTCTCGTCAGTTTTGTCAAAAGGGGACTTATCTCGTCGGGACCTCTACCACACATGAAATCTCATCACGGGTTAATCAACGGACTCACGACCATCACATTGGACCAGCCAACTCATCAATTGACCAAGTCAAACCCTAAAGTCAACTCTAGGTCAAAATTGGGATAAAAATGGTATTTAAATGAATTTGGCCAAGCCATATGGGCTAAAGCCCTCAAAGTCAGCCCACTCTGAAGCCCACATGCATAATGACCAGCCTTGCCCACTGAATCCAACATGCAATGACATGCAAAGGGGTAACATGGTCTTTTTCCCCTTCCACCATTAAGAAGAAGAGGAATTTGGGGAATGGAGGCCATGTGGCCCTCCATTCCTCTGCCCAAAGCCTTGCCAGAGCCCCCACATGAATGCCCAGCCGAATTCCTACTGAAACAGTGTCACTTGGTGGTTGGGAGGAGCATCCAAGGAGGGAGGCCGAAAATCCAAAGCTCAAAACTACATGTACAGCCAATATCAGCCACTTTAGACCCTTCCAATAGCTTCAGAACGTTGAGAGGAGTGGAGCTAGTGTCCTGGAGTGAAGCGAACCGTGGAGAATCAAGGAAACGGGGAGGATCGCCGGAGCTTGCCGCCACCATGCCGCACCACCACAACACGCGTCGCCAAGCACGAAATCAGGTCCGGTTTCTCCCCCTCTCCCTCTGTGCTAGAATCTAGATCTATTTAGGAGTGATATCGGGCTCAAACGAGCTCGATTCCATGCGAGATTGAGGGAGAAATCCGAGCCTTTTCTTCTTGCTCGGGATCGCCGGAGAGGCCATCTCCGGTGGCCGTGTCGCCGTCAAACGCTAGCCACCACCTCAACGGAGGTGGTGGAGGCGGTGGCCGGCCGTGGGGTGCTGCAGGTTGCCGGAAAATGGCCGGAGAAGATGGCCCAGGCGGGATCGATCTGGACCGTTGGCTCAACGGGGAAGACGAACCCATGGCCGTTAGATCAGGCTGGCTGCGCTAATCGCAGGCCATTTTATATTTAATGCTTATGTTTTAATAATTGTCACGTTTTATGTCCGACTTTGTAAGCCTATTTTGAGGCTTTTAGAGGCCATATTTCGAAAAATCCCCAGAGATAGGAATTTTAGATCTGAGTGTCTACTTTCAAATGAAAGTGGAATAAGGCCATTTGGTTAAATCTAGGGCCCACATCACTCATTCTCGTGAGGCTGGTCAAAATACAAACCAGATCTTTGAACTAGTGTAACTTTTTAATGCCAAGTCTGATGGACTTGAGATTTTATCCATGCATGCATGTGCCTCATACCTAGCTTAGGTTTAAATATCAGATTTTTTGGAGTTAATTTTTCTATAGTTTTGTTCAAACTTAGAAAATTAAATAAATGGAATATTTGGAGTTATATAACTCCTAATGATCCCAAATTTTGATGAGGGCTTCTTTAGGACATGTATGGACACTTGTTAAATTTTTATCACAAATGCATGATGATATTTCTCTGAACTTCAAAATGAAATTTGTGACTTAGGAGGAAATTGGGTTGCTAATAGCCATTTGGGGCTAGTGAGGTTTTAGATGTGATTGAAGATGAGAATCACCTTGCATGTCACTAAAACTTTGACCATGCATGTATGGTGACCTAACCATCCAAATCCTGGAGTTTGGAGGTCATTAGAGCTAGAATTATTATGTTTTCTATTTATTTTAAATTGTCACAAGTGAATTTTGTTAAGTTAAATAATGTGTACAGAACTTGCATTTTGATTTTACTTAGGTTAGGATCATTTCTGGAGGAAGTGACCAACATAATAATTGTAGATCTTGAAGTTACCTTTAAAATGCCACTAATTTCATGTCATTTGGATCCCTGTAGCTCCCTCAGCACCATTTTTGGTGAGACATATATATAAGTGTATTTTGATTAAGATAAATAATTGGTAACAGAACTTGCATGTTGATTTTACTTAGGTTAGGATCATTTCTGGAGGAAGTGACTAACATAACAATTGTAAATCTTGAAGTTACCTTTAATATGCCACTAATTTCATGTCATTTGGATCCATGTAGCTCCCTCAGCACCATTTTAAGTGAGACATGTATAAAAGTGTATCTGGTGTGTTTAGTGATTTTTGGCTCATGCAAATGCTTTGAAGATTTGTCCATGCCTCTGATATGATATCAACCACCTCTAGATAAGAATTCAACTCATGTACATGAGTGGATTTCTCTGAACTTCAAGTTGAAGTTTTGGACTTTGGGGTGCAATTAGTAAGAATGTAATAAATGATAAATAAAGGTATGTACGTACAGAGTCGTGTGGGTGAGTTGCATGTGTATGAAAAAATAATACAAACATTGCATCATTGCATTGCACATCATAGCATAGCATTCCTGCACAAACAGAGACCTTATCGTATAAATCTGTATGGGCTCTTTTATACGATGAGTTTACTTCTGCCAGATCCCTTAGCTTATGTGCCTTTGTGTGTGCATATAAGTTAAGGTTACTTTCGTAGCTGCTCTTACTTCTTGTACCTGCTTCTTTATATTGCATTGTCTTTTACTATTTGCTGTCATACTTACCCTGGTTAGTATAGAATTGTTACCTTTACTTGCTTAATATTTACATACCCTGCTAGTCTAGACATTTGTCACCTGCCTTGTTTCTATTACCCCTTGTTTTTCCTCCGCTTCGTCCTCCAACACGGTGCCTAGGAGTCGCGGGGGGAGGCGGGCACAAAATCAGCTTAGTCTTTATGACTAACGGTCGGTTGTGACCGTAGGTACCCGAGGTGTAACATCCCCCAAACTACTAGGCCCC
Organism: Dactylorhiza incarnata; assembly: GCA_033032865.1. Lineage (NCBI taxonomy): Eukaryota > Viridiplantae > Streptophyta > Magnoliopsida > Asparagales > Orchidaceae > Dactylorhiza > Dactylorhiza incarnata. The sequence goes on along the minus strand of JAWHQI010000347.1, from coordinate 303,148 downwards.
TAGATGATTTTTGTCATGACAAGTCATGACAAAAATAGGATAAGTGACCTAGAACCCTAGGATGAAAATGAAAGAGGTGAAAAACACATGGTGTGCACTTAGCCATCATGATCCACCCTAATGAGAAGTGAACCAAAAGGGAGGATAAAATATCTTATAAACCCCACATAACCATGAATAGTTCATATGGTGAGTTAAGTACACAAAGTGGGCCAAGAAGGCCCCATGAACTCATTAAAATGGGAAGGAATGCACTTTGGGGTGCAAATAGCAAATTTTGATGTCCTAGCCTAGAGGTGACCAAAAGACTTCAAAAAGCCAACATAACCTCACCATGATCCCTATGACCAACTAGGAGGGTAAGTAGGCCACTAGGGACCCTTGGGCCAACCAAATTGGTCAAATTGACCAAAAGTCAACAATGAGCAATCCTAGGTCAAACCACCATGAATAAGGGCAATTGAACCCCAATTGATCAAATTGAAGCCACTCACATATGGAAACCTCCCTAAGGGACCTAATGGACCCCAAAGCTCCATCATAGGGCTGTCAATTTGGGGAAATTGGGTCAATCTCTAAGAAGCCCCAAATTGACCAAAAATGTGCTAGAACTCAAATTAACCTCCAATTGACTTAGTATGACCAAATTGATCATCCACAAACCCTAAGGGGAGTATGTGAGACCTAAATGGAGCATAGTGTTCATTCAACCAAGGAGAATTAGGCAAAATCAACAAAATACCCAAATTGCCCATATAGGCAATTAAGTGCACTCAAGCCCCAATTGACCCCACCTTGACTCAATTCTTTTGGAGTAAGGTCCATAGGGTCTTAGGAAGTAATATGGGTCAATCATATTGAGGGTGTAAGCTTGAGTCAAGCCCAAACCTAAAAATCCCCAATTTACCCTACTTGGGTCAAGTGAGTCCAAAGCTCAAATTAAGTGGGCTTAACCCAATTCCATAGCCTAAGGAGGCAGCCCACATGATAACCAGACCATGGACACCTGAAATTTCGAATGAGAAGGGGGTAATTACCTTTGGATTAAGCTTTAATGGGAAAGAAGACAAGGGGAGGCAAAAGAGGAGGAAATGGGGGGATGGCTGCCAAATGGCACCTCCTTTCCATTCCCCAAGCATGCTCTGAGCTGGGGGGATGAATTCCCGTCGGTTTGGGGCAGTGGGGAGGAGGCCTTGATTGGCTGCCATGGGCGGCAAGGAGGTTGGCCGAATGGCCTTAATGGCAGGCGGCCATATACACTTCCCCTCCCCCCCCCCCCTCTCTTCTCCATCTCACCACATTCAGAGCCCTCCAAGCAGTCGAGCCCCCCTTCCAGAGCGAGTTTTCGATCTCAGCTGCGCAGGATAGCCATGGATGCCGGGAACAGGAACGCGATCTTCCTCCGCCGCAACACCCGCCGCCAAGGCCGTGCTCAGGCAAGATTCCTTTCCCCCTCCTCCCATGCTAGCTCTCTCTTCTATCCTCATTGAAATTTGTCGAGAAGGTGGAGATCCATCCACTGCGATTTCGTTGTTCCTAACCGCAAAACGCAAAGGTGCCGGAGCCCCTCTCCGACCACCTCAGGCCAAACCAACACCACCTGACGAAAGCCCTATGTCGGCTGGTGGTGGAGGCTTAGGCGTTTCGCCGGAAACCGCCGGGATTCGCCGGAATCTTGCCCGCAAATTGGCCCAGCGGGATCGAATCAGAGCCGTAGGCTCATCGGGGAAGATGAACCAGCGCCGTTGGATCTCCCAGGATTATCTAGCCGCAGACCACATTTTATTATTTATATGCATTCATGAAATCTGTCACACTATTTAGCCCGATTTTGTAGGCTGAAATTGAAGCCTTTAGAGGCCAAAAAATCGAAAAATGGCCAGAGATAACATTTATAGCCCTGGATGTCTACTTTCCAAAGGAAGTAAAATCAGGCCATTTGGTTAAGTCTGGGGCCACAGCACTTATTCTAGTGAGGCTGGTCAAAACTTAAACTAGATCTTTATATTAGTATAACTCTTAATTGGCAAATCTGATGAAGTTGATATTTTGGCTATACATGCATATACCCTATACCTAGCCTAGATTTGATTATAAGATTTTTTTTTAAAAGATATTTTTCTATAGTTTTGTTCAAAACCTAGATAATTAAATAAATGGGATTTTTGGGGTTATATAACTCCTAATGAACTCAAATTTTGATGATGGCCCCTTTAGGGCATGCATAGCCTCTGGCTTAAGTTTCATCCCATTTGCATGAGTAGATCTTCATGGGAATCAATTTTAAGTTTAGAGCTCAATGGGGTTAATGGGGTGCAATTAGCAATTTTAGCTCTTAGGGCTTTTGGGAAAATGAAGGTGCAAATCACCTTGCATGTCACTGATTTTCATTCCCATGCATACTAGGGGACTCAACATCATGGCCCCCTTGAGTTTGGTGTTTTTCACATGCATGCAAAGTAGTGTATATGAATAAGGGTGCATTTAGCATAAACTTGAGTATGATGAACCTCTCTCAATGGCTCCATCATTGGAAAGAGATTTACCCAGGCATGTGATAGGAATGAATGCATCACCTTTAGGTTTATTGGAAATGGTGGGTTTATAGTATCTAGCTTATTTAATAATTCCACTTTTGGTCACATTTTGTTATATGTATAAATGTACCTTGTATGTAATTATTGTATACCACCTTGCTTGTTGATTTCACCTTGTCTAGGATTTTTAAGTAGTTTGCATGCAATTTTTGAAGGTCATAGAGGCCATATATTGAAAAGTTGACTGAGACAACTTTTGCAGCTCTTGATATCTACTTTCTGTAGGATTTGAGATCAAGTGATTTGGAGCACTACAGCTCCTTGTAGAGCCATTTTCCTAGGACTGCTCTTTATGTCTATTAGCAAACCACAATAATTCTGTCTAGGATTTTTAAGTAGTTTGCATGCAATTTTTGAAGGCCTTAGAGGTTATATCTTGAAAAGTTGGCTGAGACAACTTTTGTAGCTCTTGATGTCTACTTTCTGTAAGATTTGAGATCAAGTGATTTGGAGCACTACAGCTCCTTGTAGAGCCATTTTCCTAGGACTGCTCTTTATGTCTATTAGCAAACCACAATAATTCTGTCTAGGATTTATAAGTAGTTTGCATGCAATTTTTGAAGGCCTTAGAGGTTATATCTTGAAAAGTTGGCTGAGACAACTTTTGTATCTCTTGATGTCTACTTTCTGTAGGATTTGAGATCAAGTGATTTGGAGCACTACAGCTCCTTGTAGAGCCATTTTCCTAGGACTGCTCTTTATGTCTATTAGCAAACCACAATAATTCTGACTAGGATTTTTAAGTAGTTTGCATGCAATTTTTGAAGGCCTTAGAGGTTATATATTGAAAAGTTGGATGAGACAACTTTTGTAGCTCTTGATGTCTACTTTCTGTAGAATTTGAGATCAAGTGATTTGGAGCACTACAGCTCCTTGTAGAGCCATTTTTCTAGGACTGCTCTCTATGTCTATTAGCAAACCACAATAATTCTGCCTAGGATTTTTTAAGTAGTTTGCATGCAATTTTTAAAGGACTTAGAGGCTATATCTTGAAAAGTTGGCTGAGATAACTTTTGTAGCTCTTGATGTCTACCTTCTGTAGGATGTGAGATCAAGTGATTTGGAGCACTACATCTCCTTGTAGAGCCATTTTCCTAGGACTGCTCTTTATGTCTATTGGCAAACCATAATAATTCTGCCTAGGATTTTTAAGTCGTTTGCAAGCAATTTTTGAAGGCCTTAGAGGCCATGTTTACAAAAAGGGGCAGAGACAACCTTTGTATCCCTATGGGGTCACTTTCATTTGCCACCTTAATCATCTGATTTGGTGCACTGTGGACATCAGGGCTCCCTCTTTCCTAGGACTGCTCCTTGTTTAGGGCAGAAATTAAAAAGGCTATATCTTTCAATTGGCTTAACCAAAACCCTTGGTTTTTCTACCATGCATGCAGGGTATGAAGACACACCTAGGGTTTTAATTTGGGAATTTTTGGATGCATATCCATTGAGGTATTCCATTTATTAGGAAAAGTAAATATTTGGTATTTATGGAGTTGTATAACTCCAAACACCCCCAAATTTGGGTGGTAAGTTCTTTATATATATCTATATCACTGGTAAAAATTTGAGACCAATTTGGTGCTATGGTAATTTTACCAGAATTATTGAGGTCATAACCTAATACTTGTAATGGAAACCCTTAGTTGCACCCCATTTAGGTTAAATAGAAATTATGGTTAATTATCCCTGTAAAAATGTGAAACTTGGGGTTTGAGGTTTTTAGACCAATATTATGTTACAGTGAAGTTACCAGAATTAATGGAGATCGTTAGTTGGCACTCGATGTAGAAACCTCTATTTGTACACCTCCTATTTTTAATAGAAACTATGATTTAAGATTCCCTAGAGAATTTATGAAATTAGGATTTGAGGTTGTTAGATCACCACTCGTTGCGAACCTATGGAAATAATTGGAACGCGTTTGGATGTGATGTGATCAAGATCGCACCATAGGAGTCAAATCTAGATCAACCTTATTTCGGTCTGCGAATAGTGAAACTGATTTACATGAATTAGACCACCACTGACCTTCACACATAGAACAGTTAACTATTTATTAATTATGAAGGCTCAGATTATTTGGAAGAGCATCTCTAAGGGCATCTTGGGAAATAAGGATTGGGGTGCGTTTAGCAAAACTATAGGTGTATGAGTTTACAGTGATATGAAAAGGAGGTTAGACCTCATCAAGGGCCACACACACACAACTTTTCGTAGTAAGTGATTATATGAAAGTAGAATTGACCTTAGCCGGGTGAGCCATCTAGGGTAAGACTCAAGGGTGAAGACGGAAAACATCTAAGGCAAACCCCGGGTTAAGGATATCGAAGAATAGGAGTGTGGGTCCAAGAAAGGTTGAGGATGCTAATTGAATGTGTGCAATTCCTCGGTGAAGAAGGGAACTCGAGCTTAGAACGTGACGACGGGAGAGTCAGTACCCAGTCACAATTGGTGGTGTTGGAGTTCAAGAGAACTCCCCCGCTCCTAGGAGCCAAGCTTAACTCATCTTAGAGAATTAAGGTAATTGGAGAGGAAAATGAGGATCAAGTAAAAAGGGGGTGATACCAACAAGATTAAGTGCCTTGGGAAGAGGAAGTTCGGAGTGTCAGCCCGTCACACTTCCTAGTACCGCTGCGAGCCCCTCACCGGGTAACCCTCCGGAAGTTCCAAGGCTAACCCTAAAGCTTATAAGATCAACTAAATTATAGACAAAACTAGTTAAGTAGGAAAACTTGCCAAGTTAACTCCCATCTCGAACTGGAACGGGTTATAAGGAAGGACTGGGATAGTCCTGCGAGCGGTAGGCTCGGGTTATAAGGAAGGACTGGTATAGTCTGGCGAGCAGTAGGCTCTACTTTATAAATGTTGATATAGAATTGCGAGCTGGAGGCTCGGTAGTATATGACTAATACTTGTTGCTTGTGTATAAGATGTGGTGGGTCTTCGGTTCTGTCTTAGTCGTCACACCGACAGCAGTTTGTTGACTCGGCAGCACTAGTGGTTGTATTGGGGCCAGGTTGTTTTACTGCGCGTCCGACGGGACGATTTCCCTAAACCCTGCCTGACCAGTTCAGTTTAGTACGCAGGAGCTCGTGAGTACCGGGTATCGGTATCACAGCGTACGTTTGGGCCTAGGTCTGGTAGTGTGAGATACCCACCTAGGTGAGGAGACGCCCGCTCCTCTGCCACCGTTTGACCACGATGGGAGGTGCCCGAGAGGTTAGCTACCTCCAAAAAGTGGGAACTAAAGGTCTGTACGTACAATGTCGTGTGAGTGAGTTGCATGTGTATGAAATAATAATACAAACATTGCATCATTGCATTGCATAACATAGCATAGCATTTCTGCATAAACAGAGACCTCATCGTATACATCAGTGTGGGCTCTTTTATACGATGAGTTTATACCTTCCAGATCCCTTAGCTTATGTGCCCTCGTGTGTGCATATAAGTTAAGGTTACTTTCGTAGATGCTCGTATTTATTTGCTTCTTATATTACATTGCCTTTGACACATTGCATAAACAGAGACCTCATCGTATAAATCAGTGTGGGCTCTTTTATACGATGAGTTTATTGCTTGCCAGATCCCTTAGCTTATGTGTCTTTGTGTACGCACATAAGTTAAGGTTAATTTTCCTAGCTGCTCTTCATACTACTTTACTTGCTCATATTACTGTTATTGTAGCTTTCTCCTATTGTTTGCTCTTATTACAAGCCAAATTGTAGAACTGCTAGAGTAATCTTAACTAGTGTACTCCTGCTAGCAAGAAGCTATGTATCTTTTGCTTGATATACATTGCTAGTTTTACCACCTGTCACCTGCTTCCTTGATTTACCCCTTGATGTCCTCCGCTTCCTCCTCCCGCACGGTGCCTAGGAGTCGCGGGTGGAGGCGGTGAGGAATATGCTGAGTCTTTTAGACTGACGGTCAGTGGACCCTATTATTACAGGAGAACCAGGAAGAGCAGGTCAACCCCCAGAGGGTGGTGCCTGAGACGGTGAACAGGCCCGGAGTTGGACTCTCAGCTGCCGCCGGGAGAGCTCCGGTAAGCAAGACCCCTCATATACCTACGCTACACATCTACCCAGGTCAGAAGCCGGAGCTATATGCCATTGAGGGAGTTGAGCCTTGTGGATGCTTAGATTGTTATATCTTCGCCAGGAGAGAGGCGAAGAAAGCATCCGAGGATCGGGCTTAGGCCCATGTTGTACTTTTATTCTAATTTCCGCACTCTGATGAACTCTTATTTTTGTATGAATATCTCTTGTTGGACATGTTTCTCTATTTGAGGTGATTATTGTGGACTTGTACATTTAATTCACTCTTCCTATTAAGATTTTGGTTGGCCTGGATATAGTTGAATAGCCGGCAGGATCGGCGTGTTGTGGTGGGGACCATGTTTGAGAGGGTACCACCGCAAGACGGCGGTTCTGGGCGGTAAGACCCGATGTTTGTTCGCAAAAAAAAGGGGTCTTACACGAGGTGATGGAGCCCCAGCTAGAAGAGGAGACGGGACCTGAGGAGCTTATACCGCGCATTACTTCTACTACAAGATAGGTGTTCGAGAGTTGAGAGTTTGTTTAGCTTCCGCATAGATGTAGAGTGAGAGAGTTTTTGTACTTTACTTGGATATGTACCGGGCTTAAGCCCTTTCTCTCCTTTACTTGTTATACTCATTGATGGACTTTTTATATTTTGTTGTATAAATGTGTGATTGTGGACTTGGTTTTGTTTATTTTCCTTCTTAGCTCTTGTTGGCCTGTTGATCGTTCTGTCGGCAGAATCGGCGTCTTGCGGAGGCAGCTAACTCGGGTGTTAGTGTCACCGTAAGGCGGCGGTTCTGGGCATAAGATTCGGAAGCTCTCCAGGTGCGGGAGAGGGATCTTACTGATCCAATCTCAGTACTCTGAGCTATGCACATCTTCTTAGAGTTATTGTGTCCACTTTTGTGATTTTCAATATGTTTTTGTAGTATCGTCCTATCTTTCCAGTATTTAAAACCACGACCGGTAGGATCGCAACCTTTTTGTGGAAAGTCGAGCTGTTCCGCTAGTCCATCGAGTTGGGCATGTGACGGAGTTGTTCCGCCCGTCCATCGAGGAAGGTGAGCTGATGGAGATCGATCAGAAGGCTTCGTGGATGGATCCACTTTTGTCACCTTTTGTCCTCAGGCAAGTTTCCGGAGGGAGTTAAGGATAAAAGGAGATACAGGTACAAGTCAGCCTATTACCTGATGCAAGAAGGGAGCTTGTACCGAAAAACCCTCACCGGTCTATTGGCGAGATGCGTGGCGGAGGAAGAAGTCTCGAAGGTCCTAGAAGAAATCCACTCGGGGCCGAGGAGTGTGACAGTCACTCCATGAGCCAGACCTTGGAAAAGAGGGTGCTGAGTGATAACTTATCAAAAAGAAGTTATCTTGATTCATAATTTTGACCAATTTGTCTAATATCTTTCATAAATATGGATTTAAATGTATTAAATATTAAAATTTTGTTATTCTGGTTAAGTTTGGATATTATCGCTAATTTTATATATTTTTATCGTAGAAACTTCAAAGTAATCAACTCGAAGGGGTCGAAGAGAAGACATAAGAAAAGTACAGGAAAATTTGTTGCAGCAAAGTTACAACATAAAATTTACGGCCAAATTAGTATTGGATATGTATATATATCCTCTTCAGCGTGCCCGCCCTCATTGCTTCTTCCAACGTTCAGTGCTTGGTCGTTATCCCCGTCAGTGGCAACGCTGATTGCTTCTCCCACTGGCTGGGAGCAAATATTCTTAAGATTCACTTGGACTGTTGGATTGCTGATGATGGTAGCTTGTGATTGTGTCAGATGTACAGCCTCGCCATCCTTGCAAAAAAAAAGCAATTAGTCTAAAATTTAAGTAATTTTTACATATAATTTACAATTTAAATTTGACTTACAAGTATATTAGCAGTCTGGTCTCCATTAATTAGCACATAAATATATACATATCCTGATGTTGTCATCCAGCAGGGGGAGGTTATAGAGATTGTAGTCGAGTCGCAAATGTTCGACGAGGACATCTCACCGGTTGAGGAAGTATCCACTTCCTTACTCGTTGATGATGAAGATGTCGCTTGTGTAACTCATATACTCTCTGATATCTCTTGCATGCTCTGCCTTGGATGTCGACAACAATGTACGGGCTTTGGAGCCTGTTGGGAGTGAGACCGGGACCACTCTCCTGATTTTCAATTATTTATGTCTTTCTTCTAAGTTATTTCCCAAAATTCCTTCGCCATCTAAGCCTATGCAGGTTGATGAGATGAGTGAGGAGAAGACCTCCTCCTCCTCCTCCCCTCCTCCTCTTATTTTCTATTTCCCTTACCTGTGAAGCTCAGGTATTATTATTCAGGAAAGAGAGTAACTTTGTTATCTCTATATCGGTACTCGTTACCGCAACAAATATTAAGGCAGTTACATGTTCACTTTATCTTTCACAGACTAATAATCTAGAATATTTTTAAGGCCTGAATAAGTCTTGTTGGGGAGACAATAAACTTAGTAGTTATCTTATTTTTCCTACATTTTATTTTTCCAAGTCTAGTTTAATTAGTTTAATTTTTTTTATTTGTCTATTTTTCTTGTTTGTTGGAGCTATCACCGCTGCATGTACATTTCATTTGGACTTAGCAACAGAACCTTTAATCTTATTTCGCCTCCTGAGTATGTAAAGAGAAGAGATGAGAAGAAGCTTCAGATTGTTACTTTCAGGAGAGTATTTATATTCAGTTTTTATTTTGAATGATTAAATCTTTTTTATTCAAATGTGATTTACTGTACCAATTCTTTAAGAAATATCTTTGCTAGGGACTAGCAAAGGAATAAGTGTGAGGGTGGGATAACCTCTATCGAATGAGTGAAGAATAATCTATTAGTACTAATTTGAAGAGCTTTATTCTTGTTATCTGTAATAAGTATTCGCTATTCAAGTTATTCAATTTGATTTGATTGGTAGGCTAGCCAATCCTAAGAGTTTAGATTATGATTTTGAAGTTACTAAGATATGTTAGAGCTCTCTTAAGTATTTCTTTCATGGGTGATATTCTCTAAAAAGAGTTTGCTCCCTACAAGATAAATTTATTAACTTATAAACATAATGGTGGAAGGATGAGCAAGAACCGAGTCAATGTTGTAAGCTAAAACCTGGAGTGTATGTAGTTAATTGATAAAAATGAGTAGAGACACCTTTGGATAATTTCGCACTACAAAGCCTACAATTGTTTTGATTATCCATAATTCTTTGTGCTTGAGCCTTGTTATTTCGATACAAATTGACCATTCATAATTTCCCTATAATTTTACTAGTTAATTCTTAGTAAAATTTCCAACTTTTGGTGTTTAATAGAAAAAGAAAAAAAATGTGTCATTGTGATATGTGGCCTAAGTATGTGTACACCTACTTGGAATGATCTCAACTATGATCATAAACAAAACAAAAATGTATAAGTGTCATAGTGATATGTGACCTAAGTATGTGTACACCTATTTAGAATGATCTCAACTATGAACTAAAAAATAATGATTGGGAAATAAACCTCAAAGTATGGAGAGTTATTAAGAATATTAACTAGGGAAATTTCGTCCACTATCAAAATTTATCCATAAGTTCCTTACCAAGCCAAAGTCATTCCTACCACAAGTCCTTATGATTTCTTTTCAAATTGAACTACTAAACTCTTGTGAAGGCTAAATCAAAGACTCGACTTATTCTTATCCTTTTCAATTATGAGAAAGTTGAATGAGTTAATTTATTTGGGAGTGAATAATTTTAAAGAATATCACACACAACACTAGGAAATCATAATTGAGCTTTAACTCTTATCAAACTAATTGATTTGTGCATATTTGAAGTTTTAACGATTGACGTGCCCACCAATTGTTATTGCAAATCACTTGAGTAAGCTTAGTCAATTATGCTCAAGGGTAAGGTAACTAAAATTTATGTGTTAATAAATATTCAATCATTCATTTAATTATAATGATTAATCTTTGCTCGGGACTAGCAAAGATTTAAGTGTGGGGGTGTGATAACTTATCAAAAAGAAGTCATCTGTATCCATAATTTTGACCAATTTGTCTAATATGTTTGATAAATATGGATTTAAATGTAATAAATATTAAAAATTTGTTATTCTGGTTAAGTTTGGATATTATCGCTAATCTTATATATTTTTATCGTAGAAATTTCAAAGTAATCAACTCGAAGGGGTCGAAGAGAAGGCATAAGAAAAGTACAGGGAAAATTGTTGCAGCAAAGTTGCAACAAAAAAATTTCGGCCAAATTAGTACTATGTTAGCAACAGGAGAGACCCCGTTTAGGCTCTCTCATGGATCGGAGGCAATACTGTCAGTGGAGTTTGAGGTCAAGACCCCCCCGGGTTGCCGCTGCTGAGGAAGGGGATGAGAAATGAAGGATGGACAATGAGGAAGCACAACGTCACTCCCTAGACATGGTCGAGGAGCTCCGGGACCTGGCGGCGAAATGGCAAGAGGAAGTGAAGCGTTGAATGGCATATCTTGATGCAGACGAATTGGCAAATTAGAGCGCGAGCCATAAGCAAAGAGAGGAGAGTGGACCAATTGGTTCACTCACCCATCGCCCAAGGTGGGGCGAGTGGCCCACTCGCCCAAGGGGGGCGAGTGGCCCACTCGCCCAAGGGGGGCGAGTGGCCCACTCGCCCAAGGGGGGCGAGGGGCCCACTCGCACAAGGGGCGAGGGGCCCACTCGCCCAAGGGGTGCGAGTGGCCCACTCGCCCAAGGGGGGAGTGGCCCACTAGCCCAAGGGGGGCGGCTCGCCCAAGGGGAAGGGCGAGTGGACCGTGGCCCACTCGCCTGCTCGCCCAAGGTAGGGATGTGAGTGTACCCCATGGATTGCACTCGTCCCCCCCCCCCCCCCCCCCCCCCCCCCCCCCGCTCTGTTAGGCCAGGTGAGAATTGAGTCGCGGATAGTATTTTCAGGCAGGGGAAGTCGGTAGACCATTTTGGCTATCCATAGACCATTTTTAGGAAGTCTATAAATAGACCCCCATGGGCACCTTGAGGAAGGTTGGTTCTCTCCCTCGCGCATTAATTTTGAGAAAACACTCCATCCCTCTGTCAACTAAGGTCGACAGTCAGGTTCTCCTTAGTGCTCTCCAAGGTGCCCAGGCTTAGCTTTGGCTTGGGAGAGGAAGCTCTTTTTGATCTTCCGGATTTGTGGTGGGACCTCCTCGCTACAGCTCAAGGGGTCTGTTTTGGGCTTCAAGTCTTCTTTCGGTGCAAGGTTCCTCGACTCTCAATGACCGGTCACGTGTTCTAGCTCAAGTGAAGTAAGGGCAGTTGCATACCCGTTGCGAACGTCGAATCCAGTTCTCTGGTTTCAACAATACATATCAGAGTATATTAATGATGTCTTTGATGTCATGAGAGATGGACATTGTGGCTACCGAGTAATTAGTAATGGATTAAATATGGGGGATGATTGGTTAAAAGTCCGAATTAATCTTTCACAAGAACTACAACAACATGAAGACTTATATGAGGATATTTTTGGGAAGTCAAGGAGATCAGAATATCTAGAATCCCTCGATTGCGTGGTTATTCCTGCCCCTTTGGATAAGTGGATGACGATGCCTGATGTGGGACTGATCATGTCATCTTGCTACAATATTACATTCATCCATTTCAGCATGTTTCACTCTTTTACATTCTTGTCATTGCATTCGGCACCACCAACATTTCGGAGAACAATATTTATAGGATTAAATCATGGAAATCATTTTGTACAACTAAATATGCGTGACGACGCACCCCTACCTCCAACTATCTCTATTTGGAGGAGGTATCATGAAAATTTTTGGGAAAAATGGTACACATTTCACATTTTATTCATTTTGTATTTTCAATTAATCCATATGATAAGTTAACACTTGCTAATGCTTAATACTTTTGCAGGTGCCAAAATAATTAAAGAGATTTTTCAAACAGAATTCTCGAACGGTACTTGAACCAAGAGGTACTATAAAATAGACATTAAAAATTAGAATTACATAAACATATATGTTTTAAATCTTTGACAGTGTTTATTGTAGATACAACAACTCAATCTGAAGATTACGACTCAAAGAGGATTTCGATGATAACATATTTTGTTTTTGTTATATGATGCATTTTGTAATACTTAATGCGAAAGACTGTTAAAAACTTTTGATGCAAATTATTGATTAATATTTTGTTAAAAAAATATGAATGATTTCTTTTTTGGTTTGCACGTAACAATTTGATTTGCACATATAATATTTTGATTTACACGTAAAATTAGTTTGCACGTATTCAAAACTGATTTGCACGTAACAATTAACTTTTCTAGAGGATGGGGGAAACTTTTGTGGTAATTTTTAAAAAATGGGCAAAATATTTTCTTATAAAAAGTACGCAACTTTTATCGCCCATGACTAAGCCCACCGCCCATGCAATCTCTCGCTTTCTCTCTCTCTCTCTCTCTTCCCCTTTCTCTCTCTCTCTCTCTCTCTACTTCTCCCCCTCACATACTCCCTGTCACTGTCTCCATTTAATTATTCCTCTAATGTAGTTTTGTTTGTCGACTCAAAATCTTGTACATGCTTTGACAACTGATGCATGTGTTTATAATTATAGTACCAACAAATTGAATTAGTATTCCAGCTTTAACGACCTTCTAGCTATCATGTCATAAGCTTCTGAAAATATACAAAACACTAGCTAGTTTAATGATACTAAATTTTGATATGGCCAAATTAAACTAGATAATTAAATTTATTTTATGCATAACAAATTATCTTTATATACATGCTATATATTATTATATGATCATAATTTAATGTATACATCCATTAAAAGGAAAAAGTAAATGAGAAAATATATTAGCAATATTATTCATGCATCAAATTTTTTTAAGATCCAATGCATTAAAAATCATTCTCTATAAATTAGAGATTTGGATGATAAGATGGGCACGGCATGAAAATGATTCTAAGGAATTCTCCACCGTCTTTCTTTTATAGTTTTATGTATGTATTATGTTAAAACACATGAGGTTCAGAGTGCAATCCCAACATAATTTCGCTATGTAAGGGTTGATTAAATATTAAACTTTTGTTATTTATATTAATTTTTATCTTGCTTATATAAATTAAACTATTTATTATTTCATTACCATACATGCATCTTGCGGGGTGCATAATTAATTAATTTTATGGTTCCAGCACTAGTAAGATATTTTTCTATTTTGTATAATTAATTATATTTCTCATAGACATTAATTAATTGTACCTGATAATGAAAGGCAATGTCAATAGTCACTAGCTAGCATTTTAACTCCATGGATTGAATTCAAATTAAGTCAACTTATAACTTTAATTCATGACTGCCTCGAAATTAATTTGACATAAAAAAATCAAAAATTATATTAACTAGCTAGTGTGTTCTTATTATCCTCGTGATTATAAACATAATTGAAATTGATTAAAAATTTTGTGTCAAAGAAAGGTACGTTATTGAAATACTAAAAATGGGCGCGATGAGAAATTACGCATAGAATCGATTCAAAAGGGAATAAAGATATAATTAATTAGAGAAGAATTTAATTTTTTTAAAAAGAAGAAGCTATAATGATAGATCATGTATTATAAGCGATGCAGGAAATTAATTTAAAAGTAAAGCTTAGTGTACAAGCTTAGGTTATCATGTATGTACTAGCTAGCTTAATTTGGTCTCAGCTATAATTTCCTAGAGCTGCACCAAAAATAGAAATAAAAAATACTATTTAAACCCCCTTGATTACCATATAATCGTACTCACAAACACTATTTAATCCCTTGATTACATTATGTTGCAGGTGGCCCTCAATCTTCCCTTAGCAATACCTGGGGTAGTTGTCATCATCTTGATGACAGTAATCCTGGTATTCAAACGAGAAGTTCGATCGTTTGAAGCTGATATACTGGATATGTATATTCTTATGTGCTAATGGAGACCAGCCTGCTAATATACTTGTAAGTCAAATTAAAATTTTAAATTATATATAAATATTACTTAAATTTTAGACTAATTGTTTTTTATTTTTTTGCAAGGATGACGAAGCTGTACATCAGACACAATCACAAGCAACCACCATCAGCAATATTCCAGCAGTCCAGCTCGTCAATCTTAAGATTATTTGCACCCAGCCAGTGGGAGAAGCAATCAACGTCAACACTGGCGGGGATAACGACCAAGCACTGCTGCACATTGGAAGCAGCAATGAGGACGGGCGAAACTAATTTTTTATGTATATAATTGGATGTATTTTTAAAAGATATATGAAAATAAACAAACTTGGTACTGATATAAATAAAACATATATATCTTTATTATATAAGTGAATATAGCATTCTGCGTGTTCTTACCGTGCTTTCATTTTCCACCGTTCGAGCTTTCACATGTTTTATCCGAAACATATTTAATATAAAAAAGTAAATATTGGCATAGATGAATAAAAATGATCTTTTTAAGTATATACATATTTGTTTTACAAAATAAATATTATAATATTTATGTATATTTTTTTACGGTCATTTCGAGTACTCATATGTATATGTTATGGGCGCAGCCCGCAGACGCATCGAGCACGGGCAAAGCCCGTGTTGAGGCGGGCGAAGCCCGTGCTGTGAGGGGCGAAGTCCGTCAGGATGCGGCCGAAGCCCGCCTGGATGCAGCCGAAGCCCGCCTGACAGCATCGCGCCAGGGGTGGGCAAAGCCCGCCGTCGCCGGCCGGGTACTATCGTGCTTGCCCGTAGGGGCGGAGCCCCGTGTCGGGCACTCGTGTGTATATATATATATATATATATATATATATATATATATATATATATATATATTTATATATATAGTCTCCAAAAATCAATCCAACGACTTAAAATTCAACACAAAAAACAAACCTTTTATTATGTACAAATCCTTCTACACACCCAATTAAACACATAGATCAACCCCCCGAGGAAGATATATATGATCCTAATTAAAATAAATTCAAAAATTATTATTAAGGAGTGAGGCGAGAAAGAAAAAAGAGACAAGGAAACATTGAAGACAGATTTTTTAGAAGGAACAGAGGAGTGCACTTCCAGCAATCGGCCGGGGCTTAGACCAAGTATAAGAAAAATTATTATTAGCTAGGAGAAAGAATCTCTTGCTAAATCATAAAATTCGTTGCTAATTTATATTAGCAAGGGATTTAACAGCAAAACAATTTCCTTTCTAAATTGAGCCTAGCTAAATTCAGCAAGGATGTTTTTCCTTGCTGTTTTGCAAGGGAATTTTAGCAACGAATATATTAGTTGCTAATTTAGTAAGGTACAATACCTACAAAAAATTTCGTTGCTAATCACCATCAAATAATTTTGATCCTAAGATTAGCTAGCATTAAAACTGTTGCATATTTTGATGCTAATAAATGTCAAATCTAAAAAATAAATATATTAATAATACATTATTTTGTGGATAAATTGATGATAGAATCATTTCTTTTGAATCAATTAGTAATAAAAATATTTGACGTCAATTTTATTTTAATAATAACACTATATAACACAATAAATTTTAAATTATTTTTATTTTGATTAAGCCAAATTGAAAAATTAATTAATAACAATACTGTTTTGATTAAGGCAACACACATAATTTTTTAGACAAGAAAATATTGAAGACATAGTTTCCAGAAGGAACAGAGGAGTACAAGTTTTCAGAACGGAGACTGCGCCACCAATGAGCTCATCGGCCGCACCGGGCCACTTCAAGCCCCCGCCTCCTCTCTCCCATCCGCCACCGCCGGCGCAACTTCAACCGAAGTCCTTGACGACGGCGAGGTCATAGCGCCGGCGAGCAGCAGCGAGAAGGAGCTAGACTCCGACGCTAACTCCTCCGCGAAGAAGCTTGAAAGGAGCAATCAATTGATCGACACGTACGTGAAATGAGTTACTTAAGAGCTGGGTGGGTGACCGGCATCCAGCGGGTGGATGGTAAAATATGACCGGCAGAATTCGGTGATTTTTGTGAAAAATATCGTCGCGTCCGCAAATCTGGCGACAGAGCTGTACTCCACATAGGCAGATAGCGGTAGAATAATTAAAGCTCATCTATTCAATCAAAGCCCTCCCTTCAAAATCACCTAAAATATAATAAAATAAGGACGTTGTTAATAGCAAACCTTGAACGGATATTAGCAAACCATCAAAACTTAAGAAAATACATGTTTTTTGAAAATACGTCTTATAGGTGTATTTTTAGGAAAATTGTTCAACATCAAAATTGTAGATCTCTTTGAGATCTACAACTTTCGTGTTGAAAGGAAGTTCTTTGCCCACATTATGGAGAGAGTTGCTTTATGGAAGTTTATTTTTCAATAAAATTTTAATTTTTGATATGCAATTTCGTCATTTAAAAAGGAAGTTCTTTGCCCACATTAAGGACAATAAAATCAATCCATAGACCTCCATCCAAATTTAAAAAGTTCTCTTGGAATGGAAGTTGTTTGAAGGAAATCAACGCGAGTAAGGAGCTCGCAGAATATAAGAGAACAACTTATAAGCATGAAGATCATCACGAGTAAGAGCTCGCGTAACACTTTATATACTTGCACATGGTAGTAAACTCATCATGAATATCTTTGCTTGTTAGTCATACAAAAGTACTTATGGGGATTACCAAAGGACTCGTAAACATGTACATGTATGAAAAGCACTGCTATTGAAAAAAGAGATTGTTGAGTATTTTAATTAAATATGTCCGCGTGTCTGAACAGACACGGTAGGTTTAACGGATTGCGCGTCGACCTAGGACTTGGTACCTACGCTAGAGATAATATATAACCTCATTCCAAACTAGATGGGTACCATAGAATATCTTGAGCAAAACCCTAGCCGCTACATTCTCAAGATAACCCGTTTAGGGTTCGCTCCGCTCTCCCTGTTTTTCCCGTTTTGTGATTCCTACGCTTGTTCCCGTTTTCTCGTTTGCAGGCGATCGAGATAACAAAAGAGTCTCTGTGATTCTCCCGTCTTCTTCGATAGCAGCTCCGCCGATCGTTAGCACTCTCGGCGCTCCGATCGACCGCGCTTGTTTGATAGTTTTGCTCGCCGTTGCTGCTCGACGCGAATCGCGAAATCGCTTTTTGGTGACGCCTCCTATCGCCGATCGAAAAACGGGAAAGATTTCCCTGTTCTGCGCACAAGAATAGAGATCGGGAAGCAGTCAATCGAACTGCAAGAAGGAAGGACTTCCTCTTCTTTTCTCGTTCGCCGTCGCTCGTCGGAAAGGAGAGAAATCGCGTTTTGTGTTTTCTCTAGCCGCTCGTGGATCTAGGGCACTGCTGTTCGCCCTTGCCAGTGTCGACTTCTCAAGGCGACTGGAGTCTATTGTCATATTTTTGGTTCGGGATTATATATTTCAACACTAAATTTATCTCCATTTTAATGACTGCATCGATCCTCTATTGTTTAAAAGACAAACAACTCCTGACATTCTTTCTATCGGGTGAGAAAAATCCCAAAGTAAATCACATATATGCTTGTTTGACGAAAATCGCATATAGCCTGATGATGTACCAATATGCTTCTAAGGCAGTTTTAAGAAATTTTTGATTTTTCATATAGGCTACTAATAAGTCCAGATATTGGAAGTTATAATAAAAACTTAAATAGTAAAATTTAGAAATTACGCGTAATGAAGGGGAAAAAGTATTTACGTGATCAATGGTGCCCGCCTGTGAGGGAAATAAGAGAACGGAAGGAAAAAAAGCAAATACCTTATTGAGATCTCAAGAGTAGAAATTTTAAGGGTCAAATTTCAAATTGTCCGCACATAGCAATTAAACTAAACTGATAGCCATTAGGTAATTTCAAAATATCTGAAATTTACTTGTGCCATGTGATGAGATCTTTTGCACTTTTGATCGCAGTGATTCAGATGCTACACGATCTTCTGATGGCAACCTAGCTCTGATACCAAAATAAGAGATTGTAAGAAGGGTGGATCCACGGGCAAGAGAAGAAAAGCAGAGGAGTTGTTGAAAATTTTTATTTCATATATATATCCTTTCCAAAACGATACCCAATACAAGTATTTATACCCAACAATGGATACTTCTAGAGTTCTGAATACATTTAATACTTAATATATATTTAATACATGTAGAGTACTGTGGGTGCTTCTAGATTATTCTAACAATACATATAATATATATATATATATTACACTGTTTATGATCATTAAGTGATGCTAGCTCTCCTCGCCATTGATGATGGTGCTTGCTCCTCCTGGCTGCACAGCGGGGTTGCTTAATGTGTTCTGCACTGACGGCTGGGGATTCTCTTCATCCTTGAAAAATAAAATAAATAATCAAAAACTTAACTTTAACTTAATTTAAAGTTTAAACATGATGACTTACAAATACGTTTGTTGGCAGATTTCCAAGAAAACACAACAGTATGCATAATCGTTGCAGCAACCTCAATCTTATTTCCTCTTTCGATGCAAGAATTGCTCCGGTGATGATGATGATGATGATGATGATACCGGATATTCCTAGCAGAAGATTCAGAGCCACCTGCAGCATTATGCAATCTTCAATTAAGTAACTAGGCAAATGATGATTAATTTGTGAATACGGTCAATTATATGATGAATAATCAAGGGGGTTTAAATTGTTTTTTTGTTTTCTATTTTTGGTGCCCCTCTACGAAATTTGAGGCCAGACCTAATTAAGCTAGCTACTAGCCTACACTACATAATTGATAGCCTAAGCTTGTACACCAAGTTTTATTTTTTAAAATTTCCTGCATTGCTAACAATACATCATTAATGTTTTATTTTTAAAAAAAAATATTCTTCTCTAATTAATTATACCTTTATTCCAATAGAATCTTATGAAATATTCCCTTTTGAATCGATTCTATACGTAATTTCTCATAGCACTTTTAGTATTTCATTTACCTTTCTTTGACACAAAAAATTTAATCAATTTCAAATATGTTTTTAATCAGAAGGATAAGAACACGCTAGCTAATAGAGTTATAATTTTCGACTTTTAAGTCAAATTAATTTTACAAATGCTTGAGCCATAAAAATGCTTAGGCACAATAGAACATCTTACAAATGCTGGAGCCATAAAAGTAATTATACATCTACAAGATGTATGGTAATGAAATAATAAATAGTTTAATTTATGTAAGCATGATAAAAAATAAGTATAAAAACAAATGTTTAATATTTAATCAACTCTTACATGACGAAATTATATTGGGATTGCCCTCTGAACCTCATGTATTTTATCATAATACATAAAAGAAGTATACCGAGTAGAATTTCTTAAAATCATTTTTATGTTGTGCTCATCTTATCAACACGATTTCTATTTTATAGAGAATGATTTTTAATGCATTGAATCTAAGAAAATTTGGTGCGTGAATATTGATAATATATTTCCTCATCCACTTTCTTTAGTGGATTTATATAATGAATGATCATATAATAACATATTGTATGTTTCCAAAGATTTATTTTTAGCATAAAATAAATTTAATTATCTAGTTTGGCGTTAATAACACAATTATTGGATGTAAATATTAGATTTCATGTGATTTTTTAAGAGATGTGGCGTATAGCTAGCTTGTTGACATATTTTTCTAATTAATGTCACAGAAGCCCATAGTTTGTCTTAAGTAACAATTTTCTTGCAAAAATAAAGTCTACGGCTAGATCCCTAATTTAATGGAATTTTTTAGGACGAGGAGTTAAGTCTATAGCCCGCCATATTCTTCATTGTGCTGTGTCATGAGAACATTACTCAAGACGCACCATTTTGAATTTTAGTTGGTGCTCGGGGCCTCGGGCTGCGATAAAATCATAGTTCCGCAAGTGCCTAACGGGCCATTGTACATCGATTTTGCCTACCACTGTAGTTCATTCAATGGAACTTCCCTTCCAGATGACTGTAGACATATATACCTTCCAGATATATATTAAATAAGAGAGAGAGAGAGAGAGAGAGAGAGAGAGAGAGAGAGAACTGTTTCCCTTGGAGAGAAGTAGACAGATTTATTAGTGTAAGCCGTAGGAGAGTAAGCAAGTGATGTGCCCACATTTTTTTAAGAATATGTGAAAAATTAATTAACAAATGTGACCTGGACAACATACTAATTAAAACCTACACTACCAAATTAATAACTATAGCTAATTTTAACACATGAGCATTAATTCCTTCGTTATGCCCCAATCTTTATAACATAACTTGCCTCCATCCTTATTACTTTAGTAGTATATATATATGTGTATAAAATTATTAATTATAAGCATACATTTATAGACATTTATACATCAAAGCACGTTATGAAAGATTAATTAGTCATATGATGGTTTGTATCGTGTCTTTTTGTAAGCTACTTTAATTCCATCGCCCATGACTGAGCCTCTACCGCCCATGCAATCTCTCTCTTTCTCTCTCTCTCTCTTCCCCTTTCTCTCTCTCCCACTCTTCCCATTTCTCTCTCTACTTCTCCCTCTCACGTACTCCCTGTCACTGTCTCCATTTAATTATTTCTCTAATGTAGCTTTGTTTGTCGACTAAGGCTCTGTTTGGGATAATTTTAGCGGATAGAAAAGATGTTGATCGACTAGAGCTTTTAAAATAGAGCTTACAGAAAAACTCTGATGAGAGAGCTGCATGCTGTTTGAAGAGTCTGTGCATAAGTGCTGATCTAATAGAGCTTTTCATTTAAGCTGTTCAGTAGAACAACTCTTTGAAAACTGTTTTTTTTAACAAAAAATTGAAATATAATAATTGTGAAAATTCGCATCAAGCCAAATACGCGCGTCCGAGCAAAAAATGGTCACTCGGGTGAAAAATGACCGCACATGCAAAAAACGGATTGCCGGGCGAAAAACGGCCTACCGGTCGAAAATGGTCGCTCAGGGAAAAAATGGCCACATGGGCGAAAAACGAGCGCCCGTGCGAAAAATGGGTGTTCGTGTGAAAAATGCGCGCCCAGGCGAAAAAATGTACCCCGGGCAAAAATGGCATCCCAGCCGAAAAACGCGCTAGGGCGAAAAAACGGCCTCCAGGACGATAAACGACCGCACGGGAGAAAAAAGTGCGCACAAGCGAAAAAACCGCCTCCCGGGTGAAAAATCGTCGCCCGAGCGAAAAATGGTCGCCCGGGAAAAACAGCGCCCGGGCGTAAAATTACCGCCCATGTGAAAAACGGCCGCCCGGACGAAAAACCCGCACCTGGGCGAAATACGGGCGCCTGGGCGAAATACGGGCCCCCGGGCAAAATACGTCCGACCGGGCGAAAAACTGCGCCCCGGGCAAAAAATTTCCGCCCAGGCGAAAAAGGCGCTTGGGCGAAATACGGCTGTTGAAACCAGTTTCCCGGTTTCAGCGTTCGAAAGGGGGTTGCGACTAACTCTTACTTGACCTAAGCCTAGACCCTTGACTAGTCACTAGGAACTAAGAGACTCGGACTTGATAACAACTGGAGTCTAGGAACCCCTTAAGCTTCAGCGTGGAGGTCCCACCGCACACCCGGAAGCCCACTCGGAACTTCCCCTCCCAAGCCAATGCTAAGCCTGGGCACCTTGGAGGGCACTAAGAACCACCTCACTGTCAGCCGAAGGATGACAGGGTGGGGGGTGCTTGCTCACAAGACACACGCAGGGGGGGGGGGGTAGTGACCAACCCTTCCCAAGGTGCCCATGGGGGTCTATTTATAGACTTTCCCAAAAATGGACTGCGGATAGCCAAGATCCGGCTATCCGCAGTCCAACCATGACCACGAATGATCAACGCGTGAGGGGAGGCGAGTGGGACCCGAGGTGCCCACTTCCCCCCTCACGGGAGGCCATACCGGCCTCCCCCCAATGTACCGGGCGAGTGGGAAAGTTCCTCCCACTCGCCCAAAGGGGGTGGCGAGTGGGAGGGCCCCCTCCCACTCACCCCCAAGGTGGCCGGCGAGTGGGAGTGCCTCTCCCACTCGCCCGGCGAGTGGGAGGGCCTCTCCCACTCGCCCGGGTGAGTGGCGAGTGGGAGGCTCCTCCCACTCGCCCGAAGGGAGTCGGGGGAGCGGGTGCTTCCCCCGCGTCCCCCACTCTTTGCCTTGATTGGACTCGGTCGCTTGTGCACGGTCGTTTTGCCTGTCTCGACCACCTTCACCGTCTTGGTCTCGTCCGGGTCGGGTCATACCGACTCGGGAAATATGAGGGTTGTACACAATCACTACAAGAAATCTGACTTTTAGTGACGAAAATTTTGTGACGAAATATATTTCGTCACTAAAAACACCTTATTAGTGACGAAATATAGTTCGTCACTAAAAAACATTTTTAGTGACAAAATAAATATTTGGTTACTAAAGACGTATCTTTAGTGACGAAATATAAGTTCCGTCACTAAAGTACCTTTTCTAAAGTAATTAGTGACAAAAAATAATTTAGTCACTAAATTATTTATTTAGTGACCCAAAAAATTAGTCATTAATTATCAAAAATTTTGAGTTTCTTTCATACAAAAATTCATTTATTCCTCCTAATGAGAATGCACTTCATGTGCCTATCAAAATTCTTATTTCTTATGAAAACATCATTGGAGGTAATACGATCCATGCCGTCACCGCCCCGATATATTCATATCTTCGTCAATGTTGGGGGAGCCGACGGATGGGGTACTGTGAGAGAATGAACGACAAAAAGAGTTGACGTGAGAATAATATGGCACGATCAGAGAGGCAATGTATATTGGTTGCCGGCTTAGGAATATCCGATGGTGAAAGAACTTTTCATGATGACGGAGTGAATATACTTTGGTGACGAAATAATTGTGACAAAATATTCATTAAAAACTAAAAACTAATTTTTAGTGACCAAATTATATTTCGTCACTAAATAATTATATTCAGTGACGAAAATATAATGTGTCACAAAAAAAAAGAATTTATAATTAAATATTTGAAATCCCTCCATAAAATTCATTGAATCTGGGGCGTATTTCATTTCGGCACCGCTCTTCCGCAGCCACGTTCGAGCCCGAAATACACGATTTCCTTCCGCTCATCATTTCTCGCCTCTCGACGACGAGCCCTTTGTGATCCCTCTCGACGACGAGACCCCTTCAACTCTCTCGACGACCTCCGCTCGATCCAACGCTATCTCTACGATGACGAACGCTTTCCCTCTTAGCGACTCCTCCTCTCGATTTGACGATGCCAACCCTCTCGACGACGACAACCTCCGCACGCCAAATAGGATCTATTGCGACGTTTATTTTGCGGCGCTTTGTAAAACGCCGCCATTGAATTTAGGATCCGCGGCGCATGGCCCTTATAAAACGTGGCAAATACTTATTATTAATTTTGGCTGTGCTTTGTTTATTAAAACGTCGCCAATAATACATATTCTCGGCGACGTTTCGGTGCTAACACGCCGCAAAATATGCGCCCTTTTAATTAGAATCCCGCTGAGCCATCCCCCTCCTTTTTAGAATCCCGCGTCATCGCTTCCCCGCTTTTTCGATGCCCTAGCCGCGGCCTGCGCTCAGAACTCATCGTTGTTCTCCTCGATCGCCGTCGTTCTCCTCCGCTCTTCCCAGTCGCCAGCGAGATCCGCCAAGGTCCAATCAGTCTTTCGTGAGAATGGGGCTTCGATCTTCTTCATATCTCTCACAGACCGGCGACCATCCTACTCAAATATTTGAATCATTTCATCTCTCTCACAGATCGCCGTCGTTCTCCTCCTCTGTAGATCTCTCGCAAAACTCCAGGTACATTTCCTCTTCTTTTCATTTTCTGAAGAAATCGGGCGCTTCTTGCTGCGACCTAGGGCATATGCTTCCAGATACCTTCAGCAAGGTCAGTCACTGATAATACATTTAGTGACCGAATCCATTTGGTCACCAAAACTTTATTTGGTGACCAAATCAATTTGGTCACTAAAACCTCTTTTAGGGACTGTAATTATTTTGGTCACTAAATACATGCAATTAGTGACGAAAATCTTTTTGGCCACTAATTGCATTTAGTGGCGGGGCATTCGTGACTGTCTCGTGACGGACTGGATTTGGTCACTAATTGTCTTTAGTGACCAAAATCTAATCTTTAGTGACGAAAATTTTCGTCACTAAAAGTCAAATTTCTAGTAGTGAATCCCCGCTCTTTGCGAGCTTGTCCCAAGCTCGGAAAGAAAGTCCAACCCACCTATTGGACGAGTAGGTGGGACCCGGAGGGAATCTTTGGAGGGCTCCGCCCGATAGCTATATAAAACCCCTCGAAGAGGGGGGCAAGAAGAGCACCATTCCTGAGAGCTCCCCCTATTTCCCCTCTTGAACCAGATGGATCTACCTCGAGACTTCAGGGCTCGCATCAAGGCTCTCGCTGGGAAGGGTCCGTCCGACCTGACGGAGGTTAAAGCTCTAATGCATGGCCCTTCGTCCTCTCCTACCCGGTCCGCGGTGCGATCACCTCGGAAGAAGCCCCGCCCCGAGTTGGTGAAGGAGGTTGCGTCGTCATCCTCTCACGGGGCGACCGAATTCGTCCGAGGCCTGGATATGGATACGGTATTGGTTCTTCCCTAATCTCTATTTTCACACCTGCGATTGTACATGACCATGGTGACGTGTTTCTTAATTGGCCACAGCTTCTCGCGGAGGACCTCGAGGGGGTCCGAAGAATGGTAGAGGGAACGGGCGCAAACGCTCGGGTGAGTCCTGTCTCTCTCGCTCGGGAACCTGCCGCCCTCTCGACTGCTCACGATGACTCTTCTGCTGGAGGAAACCAGATTTCGACGGGTCAATCGAGCCGAAGGGAAGTCTCGGCGCCACCCCGCTCTCCTACTGCAGTCATGGAGCCCGTCGAGGACCGATCCGACGTCTTCGAGCGTCTGAGCCGCTTGGAGACCCTTACTCAGGAGCTGCGGGAGGGGAGGCTGTCTTCCGGACCCGACCCCCTCGCTCGTGTTTGCGTGTTGGAGCGTCAGGTCGAGAGGTTGGAGGCCGAACTCAACCTCCTACGAGGAGAGGTCCGGCTCGCATTCGGGGGCATGACGACACCGTTCGAGGATCACTTTCGCCGTGTGGAGGCCTCTGTGCGCACCGTGGGCGAGGAGCTCTCCTCAGCCAAGGCATGCTTCGAATCCACGCGTGGGGGGGGGGGGGGGGGGGGGGGGGGGGTCCCCTTCACCCAGGACCAGGGCTACTGGAAGTGGACGGCGCGTTAGTTACCCCTTTTTAGGGGATCTACTATTTGTTATGTAATAATAAGGATCGGCGCGCCATAGCAGTTCGTCTGCTTCGCGACTGGACTGTTTGTTTCGTTATGTCTCCCTTACGTTTGCTTTAATAACCTCGCTGATTTATGTCTTGCTTATGTGGCTATCTTTTGGTTAACTAACATGTATGGTGATCGTAATGATGCTGAAACAGCTGACTAACGGGCAGGAGATAGAGACCTCGGGAGGACGATCCGGGGACGAAGCGGTCAGGAGGTGTCAGGGGGAGGCGTAGGTGAAGGGGACCTCTCGGTCCGTATCCTTACACTAGGCGAGAGGACCGCAGGGCCCTCCCTCCTCTGCCGGGCGAGTGGACCATGAGGTCCACCCCCGTGCACCGGGCGAGTGGACCTCAAGGTCCACTCGCCTGTGCTCGGGGCGAGGGGGCCTTGCGGTCCACTCGCCCGGGGTGAGTGGACCACCCGGTCCACTCCCCCTCCATGCCCTTGGGCGAATGGACCCACGGTCCACTCGCTTTCTCTTTTATCCCTCCCCTATAAATACACTCCCCTCTACCTCTAGGTCCTCACATTCTTCTCTCCCCTTGCCTTGCCTCCCTCCCATAGCCAGCTCTGCCTCTTCCTTTCACTCCTGCGAGATGGCATCCAACCGCCCACCTGTCAAGAGGAATGGTCGGGAGCAGAACGCGGCCAACTTTTCAGGGTATTCTTTCCCTGCGGGGAAGGTATCCAAGGAGAACCTCTCGGCCTTCCGAAGCTCCTACCTCCCCGAAGGGTGGTCATGCAGACGTCCCTCAGGGGGTGAGGCCATCAACTCCTTTTACGATGATTGGCTTGCATTCCCCCTCCCTCACTTTGAGGCTGGGCTACGGCTGCCCTTGTGGCCTGAGGTGAACGAGTTCCTGGACTATTTCGGCGTAGTCCCGGCTCAAGTCAACACGAATGCGATTTCGATGTTGACAGCTTATGCGTGCTACCTGCGGGAGGAGAGGGTGGTGTTCGACCTGAGCGTGTTCCGCAAGGTCTTCATCTTCCGAGAAACCGCCGATGGGGTTTGCTTCCTGACCGGCACACACGTGGACGTGCATGAGACCTCCAACAAGGTCCATCACTGGAACGACTCGTTTGTGTTCGTTCGGGGTGACCTGGACGACATCCCTTTTCCCCCACACAGAGACCTGAGAAGGTCTGCAGACCCCCCTCGCTACGTGGGGAGGCTGCTGAGCTGCACCGCTTCCTTAAGGGTGCGAGCTTCGAGGTTGAGCACCTCCAAATGAACATTAATCGGCTCACCTACGTGGAGCCGGGGACAGGTATTTGGACCTCACCAACTTGTCTCCTTTATGGTTCATTTCTCCCTATGGTTGCTTAACTCGTCCTAACTTGTGCAGGTGAACGGTCCCTTCCTCGACACCTCCCCTTTGCGGGGGGAAGTTCCTCCCTCGCCCATGGGCTCGTCGGGGAGGTCGCAGCTGCCTCTGCCTCGGCTCCGAAGGTGTCCGGGTCGAGGCAGAGGAAGGATAAGGAACATGTGGGAGAGGAGAGTGTGCCCTCCTCCCCACCGAAGGGACCGAGGATGCGGCGAGGGAAAGTCATATGCTGGAGGGTCTCCGGGGCGCCGGCTATGGAGAGGGGGGGACCGAGTGACCCCAATGCGCTGGCCAACCACCCCAACTTTGAGATGGGGGGAAGGCCACGGACCTTCTCGGCGAGCCTGTCATCCATTGGGATGAAACGATGAACCGGGTCTCCTTCTCCTCCCAGCGACCTTCGTGGGTCGAGGGGGACGTCATCGACGACGCGGCGTATAGTTTTATCTATGGCATCTACGGTCGGCAGGACGCTGCATCTTACAAGGAGATGTCCATGCGTGACCTTGCGTATGCGAGCTCCCAGGCCCAGCTCCGCGCGACCGAGCTCTCCCACATGGCCGCCCGCCGAGGTCTTAGTCTCTCGCACAGGTCGATGCGGGCGGATGCGTCGAAGCTGGATGCAGAAGAGAAGGCCACTGACCTTGCGGCTCGCTTGGTCACTGCTGAGAGACTCCTGGAGGAGTCATCCGGAGGCTTGGTTCGTGCCCACCTTAATGAACTTTTCTTTTCTCTTTTTAATTCCTTGTTATTCGTAGGTTCTAATTCACTTGCCTTGCCGGCCTGCAGGGACCCGGTGCCGCCGACTCGCTCAGAAGACGATGCGAGGAGTCGGACCAGGAGGTGCAGGACCTGAGGGCTCAGCTTGCCGAAGCTCATAGGCAGTTAAGGGAAGGGAGAGGAGAAGGAAGTGCACCTTCGAGGGCGGCGATGCCGGTCCCGCCTCGACCTGCTGAAGTCGAGCGCGCTCGGGGGAGAATCATGGCGTCAATGGCCCGAGCCATGGTGAGTCGCCTCCATGACGTGGATGCTCTTCGAGATAGCTGTAGGGGGGTCTCCGCCAGCGACATCCTGCCTGAGTTCTTTCCTTCACCTGGGCGATCCGGCTCGCCCCCTAGCAGCGGCGGCTACTCTCCACGGTCGTGAGGGTGGCATGTGACTTCTTCTTTTCTCCCGTTCCTCATGGGAGCTATGTACTTTTTGTGTTTGCTTTTCTCCTTCAAGCCTGCGTGTACTAGTAAGAGTGAAGCAACAACTTATGTAACATATGTTATCAATGAATCAGTAGTCACTTAAAAGAATTTCCTCAGCTTACTTTCTCCCTTTACTGCTTGAGGACTTGATACCTTACTTGAATCGATCACCGAGTGGTTGATTGGCACGATGAGTCTCCCATCTGCCGACATGACTGAGTCTGGGGAGTGGCCTTTTTTAGTCTGGGATCCTACCGATTGGAGGTGGAAGTACCCGCCTGCACCCTGAGTGCTTACCTTCACCCGGAGGCAGAGGAACTCAACGCCTTCCCAATCTGACTGGAGGTGGAAATACCCATCCACGTCTTAGGTGCTTAGCTCACTTAGAGGCAGAGGAACTCAACGTCTTCCCAGCCTGACTGGAGGTGGAAGTACCCATCCACGTTCTAGGTGCTTAGCTCACCTAGAGACAGAGGAACTCAACGCCTTCCCAATCTCATTGGAGGCGGAAGTACCCATCCATGTCCTAGGGGCTTATCGCACCTGGAGGTAGAGGAACTCAACGCCTTCCCAGCCTGACTGGAGGTGGAAGTACCCATCCGCGTCCTTGATGCTTAGCGCACCTGGAGGTAGAGGAACTCAACGCCTTCCCAGTCCAATTACCGATTGGAGGTGGAAGTACCCATCCGCGTCATGGGTGCTTGCCTTCACCCGGAGGCAGAGGAACTCAACGCCTTCCCAATCTGACTGGAGGTGGAAGTACCCATTCATGTCCTTGGTGCTTAGCGCACCTGGAGGTGGAGGAACTCAACGCCTTCCCAGTCCAATTACCGATTGGAGGTGGAAGTACCCATCCGCGTCCTGGGTGCTTGCCTTCACCCGGAGGCAGAGGATGTAACGGTACTGGCCAGGACCGTCAACACATGACCTACAAGCCCAGTACCGCCGACACCGACGGCCCAGGACCGTCAACAGACCTACTGGCACCGCCGGTTCAGCCTCACCCCAACGGGTTAACCACAAGCCTGCAGGCCGTGCACCCCAACCCCTCTCTGGCCCACCACAGGGCCCAGCGGGTTGTTGGAGACATACAGTCTCCCTTCAGTGAGAAGTGAGCCAGTTAAGCGGCGGCACGTGGACTTCCCAGGAGGTCACCCATCCCGTGACTACTCCAGCCCGAGCACGCTTAACTACAGAGTTCTTTCACTTCTCATCACCAACTGGAGTAGTCACGAGATGGGTGACCTCCTGGGAAGTCCACGTGCCGCCGCTTAACTGTCTCACTTCTCACTGAAGGGAGACTGTATGTCTCCAACAACCCGCTGGGCCCTGTGGTGGGCCAGAGAGGGGTTGGGGTGCACGGCCTGCAGGCTTGTGGTTAACTCTTCGGGGTGAGGCTGAACCGGCGGTGCCAGTAGGTCTGTTGACGGTCCTGGGCCGTCGGTGCCGGCGGTACTGGGCTTGTAGGTCATGTGTTGACGGTCCTGGCCAGTACCGTTACAGAGGAACTCAACGCCTTCCCAATCTGACTGGAGGTGGAAGTACCCATCCATGTCCTTGGTGCTTAGCGCACCTGGAGGTGGAGGAACTCAATGCCTTCCCAGTCCAATTACCGATTGGAGGTGGAAGTACCCATCCGCGTCCTGGGTGCTTACCTTCACCCGGAGGCAGAGGAACTCAACGCCTTCCCAATCTGACTGGAGGTGGAAGTACCCATTCATGTCCTTGGTGCTTAGCGCACCTGGAGTTGGAGGAACTCAACGCCTTCCCAGTCCAATTACCAATTGGAGGTGGAAGTACTCATCCGCGTCCTGGGTGCTTACCTTCACCCGGAGGCAGAAGAACTCAACGCCTTCCCAATCTGACTGGAGGTGGAAGTACCCATCCATGTCCTTGGTGCTTAGCGCACCTGGAGGTGGAGGAACTCAACGCCTTCCCAGTCCAATTACCAAGCAGCGAGTTGTCCCGATGCGTCCCTCATCTACCGGCATGACTTAGCCCGGCGGAGGGTCTCTAGCCAGGGATTTTGAACCTGGATATCTTTCCAGAACCCCTTTCTCATTCATAGTTTTTACCTATTACAACTTGCCTACGCTACGCCCTCTTGGGCATCCTGTTACACCTCGCCCTTTTCTGGGCCCCTCTTTACATCTCGCCCCCATCCGGGCACTTCACTAAACTCCGCCCCTATCTGGGCATGCTGTTACACCTCGCCCCTCCCTGGGCACTTCCTTACATCCCGCCCATTCCGGGTTCACTCGGCTGCCTGCTCCTTGGTCATCTCTGCCATCACTTCTTCCACTTCCTCAGCTGCTTGCATCCATCCGACCGTGTTGACCGCAGTAACATAACACTGGCGCACCTCTCGGGGATCCCCTCTGACTCTCACCTGGAGCTCTCCGGAGTTGTACTTCAAGCACTGATGGTAGGAGGAAGGCACGCACTTGTACGCGTTGATGAGGGGACGCCCAAAGATGGCGTTGTAACTGTTCGGCGCATCCACGATGACGAACCGGCAGTTCTTTGAAGTTCCCCCCAGGGTGACGAGGAGTTCGACTCCTCCTTCCACCTCCTTCCTCTCCCCGGAGAATCCAAAGAGTGGTCCATCTGATGCCAGCACTCGCCTTGCTTCCACCTTCATCCCTTCAAATGCCTTTTTGAACGCCACATTCACCGAGCTCCCGTTGTCGACTAGGATTCGGGAGACGATGAAGTTCTCGATTGCCGCCTTGATGACCAGCGCGTCGCAGAAGGGGTCCTCATGGGCCGGTAGGTCTTGGGTTGAGAAGGTAATCTTCTCGCTTGGAGGTGGGGATCGGGAGGTCGAAGCGATGCTCCGACGGTATATGGCGTGGAGGCTCCCCTTCCGGGTGGCCTCTTTGCCTGCTCCCCCGTGGATGACCCCGATCCCTCCCAGGGCCCCTACATCGACCCTCTCTTCACACGGATCATCCTCTTCCTTGTTCTTCCCCTTCTCCCCTGCCCGCGGTCCTTCCAGACACAACTGCTTCCCCCCTGCTGGGGCTCTTCCTCCTTCCCTCATCTCGAGGAACTATGGGCAAGCCGCGGTCGCGTGGCCTTCTTGCTGATGGAAGTCACAGTATAGCAGCGCCAGCTCGCCCCCCCCCTCCGTTTCTCCCAACGCTCCCTCTTTCTTCCGCCTTTCTTCCGGCCGATGGCCATGGCTTGCAGGGGCTGGACTTGCAGCGGCCCTGAGTTCTGTTGTCATCCTGCCGGGTGGAACCGCCCGTGCCTCCCCTGATAACCTCCTCCTCCTTGGAAGTGGCCCCTTCATTGGCCTTGAGGGGGACCAACCTGTGACCTCCAAGCTGGTCGGGCGGCTTTCGGTTGTGACTTCCAGCCTTGCTCCTGCCCATCGGGAGGTCCCTGTTGTCCCTGAATCCTCACTTCCTCCTTCTTTCTTCCTCCACGCTCTCTCCTTTCCTCCTCTGCTACCTCGGCTAACCTAGCCACGAACTCATGATTGGTAGCCTCACACTCGGTCTCACGATCAGCACGTTTCATCAGCTCTTCGAAAGACAGGGGAGGGTCCCGAGTCAGACTCATCCGAAACAGCCCAGGCTGCAGCCCAAGGGTAAAGGCTAGCTGCAGGGTGTGCCCGGACACTTCGACGACAAGAAGGACCTCCTCCTGGAACCTATCCATGTAACTAGCCAGCATCTCCACTGGCTTTTGCCTGACTGCGAACAAGGCCTCCATGCTCTTCCTCCTCTTCTTCGAGGTAGAGAACCTTAACAAGAAACTTCGACGCAGATCCTCGAAGCGGTAGATGGTTCCCGCCGGCAGCGAGTGCAACCAATCCCTCGCCTTCCCCTGGAACGTGACGGCGAAGAGCCTGCACATGAAGGCGTCCGACATTTGCCTGATCGTGGTCATGTCCTCGAACCACTGAAGATGCTGGAGGGGATCGCTATCTCCCTCGTAGTAGGACATGGCAGGATCGCGAAATCCATCCGGAACAGGGGCTGACATGACCAGCTCGCAGAAAGGGCTTCTCCATTCTTCTTGGTTGGGGGGAGGCGCTCCCATCACTTCCCCGCCGGGGCAGCTGGTCCGGGGCGAACTGTTGAAAAGCACTCGCGCCTGGAGGCTCAAGCCCTCCTCCGAGGCTGGCCCCTTCTCTTGCTGACTGCTCCTCCCTTCCACTAGGGGGAGTGAGGGGATCCTAGGTGCAGGTGGTGTTGAGCACTCGCCGCGAGCGGAGGATGCGGCCTGCATGAACTCCAGAATCCTTTTGCTGAATTTGTCGAAGTCGCTCTTCTTCACATACTCGCAAGGTGGAGGCGGGTCTCCCAACTCGTCGCTTCCAGCCATGAGACTCGGCTCAGAGTTTTCTGAACTAGTCGCTTCCACGCTCACCGCACCAGAATGTTGAAACCAGTTTCCCGGTTTCAGCGTTCGAAAGGGGGTTGCGACTAACTCTTACTTGACCTAAGACTAGACCCTTGACTGGTCACTAGGAACTAAGAGACTCGGACTTGATAACAACTGGAGTCTAGGAACAGACCCCTTAAGCTTCAGCGTGGAGGTCCCACCGCACACCCGGAAGCCCACTCGGAACTTCCCCTCCCAAGACAATGCTGAGTCTGGGCACCTTGGAGGGCACTAAGAACCACCTCACTGTCAGCTGAAGGATGACAAGGGAGGGGGGATGCTTTCTCACAAGACACACGCAAGGGGGGGGGGGGGGGGGGGGGGGGGGGGGGGGGGGGGGTAGTGACCAACCCTTCCCAAGGTGCCCGTGGGGGTCTATTTATAGAATTTCCCAAAAATGGACTGCGGATAGCCAAGATCCGGCTATCCGCAGTCCAGCCATGACCATGAATGATCAACGCGTGAGGGGAGGCGAGTGGGACCCGAGATGCCCACTTCCCCCCTCACGGGAGGCCATACCGGCCTCCCCCAATGTACCGGGCAAGTGGGAGAGTTCCTCCCACTCGCCCAAAGGGGGTGGCGAGTGGGAGGGCCCCCTCCCACTCACCCCCAAGGTGGCCGACGAGTGGGAGTGCCTCTCCCACTCGCCCGGCGAGTGGGAGGGCCTCTCCCACTCGCCCGGGTGAGTGGCGAGTGGGAGGCTCCTCCCACTCGCCCGAAGGGAGTCGGGGGAGTGGGTGCTTCCCCCGCGTCCCCCACTCTTTGCCTTGATTGGTCTCGTCCGCTTGTGCATGGTCGTTTTGCCCGTCTCGACCACCTTCACCGTCTTGGTCTCGTCCGGGTCGGGTCATACCGACTCGGGAAATATGAGGGTTGTACAACGGCCGCGCGACGAAAAACGGCAGTCAGGGAGAAAAACCACCGCTCGGGCGAAAAACGGTGCTCCGACGAAAAACACGCGCCCGGGCGATAAATAGCCGCTCGGGTGAAAAACGCACGCCTGGGCGAAATTCGGCGATCGCTCGGGCGAAAAAACGGTCGCCCGGGCGAAAAATGCGCGCCCTTGTAAAAAATGTCCGTCATGGCGCCCTAGCGAAAAGCACGCGCCCGGGTGAAAACGGCCGCCCGGGCGAAAATAATGAGCGCCCAGGCGAAAAATGGTCGCTCAGGCGGAAAAATGAGTGCCCGGCCGAAAAACAGTGCTCGACCGAAAATACACGCTCTGACGAAAATGCTGGAGTGATATGTAGCGAGATGAAGTTAATAAAAGAGAAAAAGCTACAAACAGAAAAATGGGTTTTTTGAAAACTATGGCTCTGTTTGGCGGAGCGGCTGCGGATCAGAGAGTTATTTCTGATCTGCAACTGTCTGTTTGGAGCAGATTTGAGCAGGCGCGGTTTGCAGCGCCTCCGCAGAAATCAGCGGAAAACCGCAGGAATTGAACCGAGGGTAAGTACCCGCGGTGGCGGATCAACTCCTCCAACCGCCGCTCCTCCATCCTCCGCTCCTCCAACCTCCGCGCCAAACAGAGCCTATGTTGGACTGACTTCTCAAAGAGCCTCTAAAACAGCTTATTTGAAAAAGCTATTTTCAAAAAGTTGTCATTCAAACAACTAAAAAGGGACTTTTGTTATCCGAATAGAACTTTTTGAATAAAAAAAACTGCCACAAACAGAGCCTAATATTACCGCCCATCTATTCAAAATCGTGTACATGCTTTGACAACTGATGTCTTTAGTACCAACTAATTGAATAATTAGTATTCCAACTTTACATACTAAATAGTTCAAGGGTCTTTATATTGACAGCCCGCAAATGGCTATTTGCAGCTCAAAAAAAACCCCAAAACTCAATTATAACCTAAAATTAAAACCTCTAAAGGCAGCCCCCCTCCTTTTCTCCCCCGATTCCCGATCTATCATATTTTGCGAACGGGAACTCCTCCCGCTAGGTCGCAGCCGATTCGCCGCCCAGCCGCCGACCACCCGCCGCCGCTCCCGTCGCCAACTACCCGCCGCCGCTCCCGTCACAGCTCTCTCTGTCATTTGGCCGACCGAGCTCCTCCAAAAAAAACTATAATCTGGTAATGTTTGGCCTCCTTTCTCTCTCTCTTTCTCCCCCTTTCTCCATCTACTTCTCTACTCCCTGTCATGATCTCCATTTAATTATTTCTCTAATGTAGCTTTGTTTGTCAACTAATAATGTCGCCCATTTATTCAAATCGCTCTCTATTATCTCTCCACTTTTTCATAGGTCTCATAAACCTACTAGGGGATGACCTAAACCTACTAGGGGATGACCTAAACCTACTAGGGGGTGACCTAAAACTATGTTAAAATAATTGAATTTAAATCAGGTACCGCCAAAAATACGCTGCGCTGGCAGCTCTGCGTTAGCATATAGCTTGCCTCTGAAGCCTCGCAATCTGTGTAGCCCACCCAGAATACGTCATTTTTCAGATATTGAATGTCGTTTTTTTAATTTATACCGGAATAGATAACTTAATATCACACGATGTGGGACTAAATTTGAGCAAGATTTTAATAAATTAAAAAATAAAAAGGAAATAGTGTTGGGCTAGAGAGCACAAAAGCCCGACCAGAACACCTGCAAATTAGTTCGAGCAAGTATCTGCACGTCCGCTTAGCGGTATGCCGATACACAACCAAAACACAGCACAAAATAACAGTAATAAAAGGTGACACACAGATATAACGTGGAAACCCAATAGGGTAAAAACCACGGGACGATCGGAGTCCAACCCGGAAAGCCGCCACTAAAAATGTGTAAAACAGATAGGCAATTACAAGGCTTTCCCTCCTCGATCCACACAGGATCTTCACCAACTTCGCACCACACACTAATACACAATAAACAGTAGCAAGAAAATTGCAAGTTACCGACAGTGGCCGACGAGACGGATTACACAAATCCTCTCCAAGATGCCTCTTCGAATACTTGCCAAAGTCTGCTCCAGATCCAATCCGTGTATGCGAAGTATTCCTCGTCAACGTCGAAGAGACGTCCGAAAGCTCTTCCCAAATCAAGACGCTTGCCACAAAGGCCTCTCTAAGAACTCTTTCAATGCTTGAGATAGGAGATGAGTGGATGTCTTACCCCTCCTCCTTCATGCCTATTTATAGGCCAAAACCAAGGGGTATATGGTGGTAGATGGCATGTGGAGGAAGCTTCCTTGAAGCTTCCATGAAGCTTTCATGAAGCTTCCCTCGGTCAAAGAACACATGTCAAATAATATGAAGCTTCCTTTGGCCACCTCCCTAGAAGCTTCCTTTAAGAGCACATGTTGACTTCCCCTCTTTCCAGGAAGCTTCCTTCAAGTCAAAGACGGCTAGCCTCTTTTCACACTTAGGAGAAAATACCTCATCAAATCTCCCCCTTTTCGACTAAGTGAAAATGTGTCATTCTAATAATCTTCATTTGGTAAGACCTTCATGTCTCCTCCATATGTCGATAGATCCAGCGCCACCAAGTTCGAGTTAGTAAAACTCGAATCCACAGTTTTCTCCACAAAGGACGGGAACTGCACCCAACAATTTATCCCCTTTCACATCAAGGCGAAAGAAACCGCCATTCCGGCGATTCTAACGCAATGCTCAAACTTCCTCCTTGGCACTGTCTTGGTCAGCATGTCTGCCCCATTATCATCAGTGTGCACCTTCTGAAGATCAAGCTCCTTCTGCTCCAGGACATCTCGTATCCAATGATACCAAGTGTCGATGTGCTTCGACCTCGAGTGAAACGTGGGGTTCTTCCCTAGGTGGATAGCGCTCTGACTGTCACACAAGAGTGTGTATCGGTCCTGAGTGAATCCAAGTTCTTTGATGAACCTCTTCATCCAAAGCAACTCTTTCCCAGCCTCAGTAACCGCAATGAACTCAGCCTCCGTGGTAGACAGTGCAACGCACTTCTGCAGTCTCGACGCCCACGAGACAGCTCCTCCTGCAAAAAGAATCATGTACCCTGACGTCGACCTCCTAGAATCCAAATCTCCAGCCATGTCCGCATCAGTGTAGCCCAACAGCTCTGGCTCACTGCCTCCAAATCTCAGCGTCAAGTTTGACGTCCCTTGCAGGTATCTCAGTATCCACTTCACTGCGCTCCAATGCTCTCTCCCAGGGTTGGAGAGAAATCTACTGACGGGCCCAAACCGTATGCGCAATGTCTGGACGTGTGCACACCATCGCATACATAAGGCTCCCAACTGCAGATGCATACGGGACCTTCTGCATCGCCTCAGTCTCCTCGGGTGTGCTGGGGCACTGATCAGCAGTAAGCCTGAAGTGAGCTGCCAGAGGCACGCTCACCTTCTTCGCCTGATCCATATCAAACCTCTGTAGCACCTTGCGGATGTACCGCTCCTGTGATAACCAGAGCAATCTGGCTCCCCTGTCTCTACAGATGTGCATCCCCAGAATAGTCTTCGCAGCACCCAGATCCTTCATCTCAAACACGGAGCTCAACTGTCGATTCAGCTCAACAATGCGAGCAGTGCTCCTCCCGACGATCAACATGTCGTCCACGTACAGTAGCAGAATAATGAAATCTCCAGGAGCATACTCCTTGATGAATGCACAATGGTCAAGGGTGGTCCTCCTGAAGCCGATCTCCTCAATGAAGGAATCGAACTTCCTATACCATTGCCGCGGGGCCTGCTTCAGGCCATATAAGCTCTTCTGCAAGCGGCACACCAGACCTTCCTTCCCTTTGACACTGAAGTCGTCAGGCTGATCCATGTATAGCTCCTCCTCAAGATCGCCATGCAGAAAGGAGGTCTTCACATCCATCTGCTCTACCTCCAAGTCTAGCCTCGCAGCGAGGCCAAGTACCACACGAATAGATGACATCTTCACCACGGGTGAAAAGATCTCATCAAAGTCAATACCCTGTCGCTGCCCAAAACCCTTCACCACCAGCCTGGCCTTGTATCTGGGAGGTGTGGAGGAATCTCCCTGCTTCACCCTAAAGATCCACCGATTCTTCAAGGCCTTCTTGCCCTTAGGCAATCTCACCAAGTCATAGGTACGGTTCTTCTGCAACGACTGCATCTCATCCTGCATAGCAGTCATCCACTGGCGCTTCTCAGCACTCTCCACAGCCTCGTCATAGCTCTCAGGCTCCCCCGCATCAGTCAGCAGTATAAACTCTGATGCAGAATATCTAGCGGACGGGTGCCTGGCACGATCTGATCTCCGCAAAGCAGGCTCAAGGGCCGGTGCAGGCACATCATCAACAATGTCCTCAGCGACTCCTGGTT
Source organism: Dactylorhiza incarnata (assembly GCA_033032865.1). Lineage (NCBI taxonomy): Eukaryota > Viridiplantae > Streptophyta > Magnoliopsida > Asparagales > Orchidaceae > Dactylorhiza > Dactylorhiza incarnata. The sequence goes on along the minus strand of JAWHQI010000347.1, from coordinate 265,015 downwards.
CACCATCAGTGGTGATATCATGATCTGGAAGGGTATCAATACCCTATGCTGGCTCTGGCTCAGTAGCCTCCTCAGTATCGTCATCTCCAACCATAGGTGACTCTGCAGCAGTGCGAGAGTCAACATCAGACTCAACAGTCTCCTCAGGATCACCAACAGTGCGATCCTCACAGAAAACGGCATCACGGCTACGTACAAGCTTCTTCTCAACTGGATCAAAGAACCTGTACCCAAACTCTCCACTATAGCCGTACCCCAAGAAGATACACTGTCGGGTCTTCGAATCTAACTTCGATCTCTCATCCCTGGGGACGTGCACAAAGGCTTTGCAGCCAAATACCCGCAAGTGACTGTATGAAGGGTCTTTCCCATACCAGACCCTATCTGGGACATCCTCCTGCAAAGCTGAACTCGGCGAGAGGTTGATGACATGCGCTGCAGTAAGAAGAGCCTCGCCCCAAAACATCCCTGGCAGCTTCGACTCAGATAGCATGCACCGAATCCTCTCCATCAGTGTCTGATTCATCCTCTCAGCTACGCCATTCAGCTGCGGCGTCTTCGGCGGGGTCTTCTCATGTCGGATACCATGGTCCCTGCAGTACTCATCAAAGGGACCAATGTACTCTCCCCCGTTGTCAGACCTGATGCACTTCAGTCTCCTCCCGGACTGTCTCTCCACCTCAGCGTGGAATCTCCTGAAAGTATCGAGAACCTGATCTTTGGTCTTGATAGCATAGACCCAAAGCTTCCTCGAATGGTCGTCAATGAAAGTGACGAAGTATGATGCTCCTCCTCTAGTCTGGACCTTCAGTGGTCCGCACACATCAGTGTGAACAAGCTCCAACGGCTCTGATCTCCTGGTGGACGTGTGGCTGTGGAATGAAACCCTGTTCTGTTTCCCAGCCATACAGTGGTCGCACCTCTCCAAGTGAACATCAGACATGTCACTAATCAGCTTCTTCTTCGCCAGACATCCCAATCCCTTCTGGCTAATGTGTGCCAGCCTCCTGTGCCATAAGGAGGTGGATGTCTCATCTCTGACGGAGTTGGCCTGAGCAGCTTCAGGCCTCCCCTCCATGTAGTACAGGCCAGTATCTCTATAACCCCTGGCCAACACAAGCGATCCCCTGATCAGCTTCCAGAAGTCTCCTCCAAAGACACTCAGGTTCCTTCATCTCCAAGTCTGCCAACGGATATCAAGTTGAAGCGAATGTCTGGCACGTGTCTAACATCCCTCAGAATAAGTAGGGCACCAGTACTCGTCTTCAAATGCATGTCTCCACGCCCAAGAACCTTGGACGTATCCCCATTGCCCATCCTCAACACCCCACAGTCATGAGTGGTGTAGGTGGCAAATAACTCCCTGTTGTGGGAGACATGTGCAGAAGCTCCAGAATCAACGATCCAGCATCGGTCGTCACACGCAAGTGCAGCTGTGACGTCGTCGCCAACAATAATGACGTCGTCCTCCCCAGTCGAAACAGTAGCTGCCGTGTGACCCTCATCCTTGCCTTCAGTGGCAATCCCCTTCTTCTTCTGATCGTTCTTCAACGAGTAGCAAAACTTCTTGATGTGTCCCTTCTTGTGGCAGTAGTGGCACTCCACGTTCTGATAACGTGACTTCGACTTGCCCCTACTCTGACTCCTGTCCTCCTTCCTTCCTCGGCTCTTACTCCTTCCTCTCCCCCTGGACTCAGTATAGAGAACGTCAGCTCGTGAAGAAGAGCCTGAAGTCCCTTGAGACTTTCGTCTCACCTCCTCATTCAAGATCCCACTCTTGGCGATCTCCATGGAAACAATCCCCTGGGGGGAAGAATTGATCAGAGAAACTCTGACCATCTCCCACGAGTCTGGAAGTGACTTGAGTAGCCACAAAGCATTCACTTCGTCTTCAAACGTCACCTTCATAGCAGTCAGGCGATCAATAATTCCCTGGAACTCGTTGACATGATCCAAAATGGGTGAGCCCTCTCGGTATCTGAACTCTCCAAGCTTCTTCAGCAAATACAGCTTGTTGATGCCCGTGCTCTTGGCATACAACGTCTCGAGAGTCTTCCACAAAGTCTTCGCATCAGTGATGCTAGCCACATGGTTGTAGACGTTCGGCTCCACGGACCGTCTAATGAACCCACACAGCTTCCGATGCTCCACCTTCCACTTTGCCGCATCCATGTCCTTTGGCATCTCCTCAAAGATAGGAGCATGCCAACCCTTCACGTATATCAGATCCTCCATTAGAAGATGCCAATGGTGATAGTTTGCGCCGTTTAGTTTTACCATTTGCTCGGAGCCTGAACCTGAAGTGGACTCCATTATGCTCTGTCACTGATCGGACTGACCTCAGTTCTCTGAGCCGACTATTTCCAAGAAAGGAATCAAAGAGGATAGGGAGCGGACCAATGGTCGTCACCCACCGCACCCGATCACTAACCCGAAATATCCGATCGGCTCGTCTCGAATCCCAAATAGGTCAGCCCGATGACTGCGCTGATAATGAACCTCGCTCTGATACCACTTGTTGGGCTAGAGAGCACAAAAGCCCGACCAGAACACCTGCAAATTAGTTCGAGCAAGTATCTGCACGTCCGCTTAGCGGTATGCCGATACACAACCAAAACACAGCACAAAATAACAGTAATAAAAGGTGACACACAGATATAACGTGGAAACCCAATAGGGTAAAAACCACGGGACGATCGGAGTCCAACCCGGAAAGCCGCCACTAAAAATGTGTAAAACAAATAGGCAATTACAAGGCTTTCCCTCCTCGATCCACACAGGATCTTCACCAACTTCGCACCACACACTAATACACAATAAACAGTAGCAAGAAAATTGCAAGTTACCGACAGTGGCCGACGAGACGGATTACACAAATCCTCTCCAAGATGCCTCTTCGAATACTTGCCAAAGTCTGCTCCAGATCCAATCCGTGTATGCGAAGTATTCCTCGTCAACGTCGAAGAGACGTCCGAAAGCTCTTCCCAAATCAAGACGCTTGCCACAAAGGCCTCTCTAAGAACTCTTTCAATGCTTGAGATAGGAGATGAGTGGATGTCTTACCCCTCCTCCTTCATGCCTATTTATAGGCCAAAACCAAGGGGTAGATGGTGGTAGATGGCATGTGGAGGAAGCTTCTTTGAAGCTTCCATGAAGCTTTCATGAAGCTTCCCTCGGTCAAAGAACACATGTCAAATAATATGAAGCTTCCTTTGGCCACCTCCCTAGAAGCTTCATTTAAGAGCACATGTTGACTTCCCCTCTTTCCAGGAAGCTTCCTTCAAGTCAAAGACGGCTAGCCTCTTTTCACACTTAGGAGAAAATACCTCATCAAATAGGCGCGTTAGGGGAGGCTCGATACGTCGACCACCACTTTTACAGTCATGCCCTTTATCCATTAAGTCATGAACATTTTCACATTATATTTTAAACAGTTTTTATATGGCTGTTGTTAATGGCAGACTTGTTTATACTAATAGCAGCCCACCGTTAATGGCAGACCGAGAAAATACAAACACAGAACATATTGTTAATGGCAAATCAAAGTAAAAAATAAATAAACAAACATTTTAACAAACCGACTAGTCGTTTACCAAAAAAAAGTTTAAATTTATGATCGCTCAAAAATTATATCAGCTACATATGATTTATATAATACAAGGATCATAATTTAGAACAGCTTTAGAAACCACGGTTTCATAATAGTAGTCTGAATAAGCGTCGTGTCCCTGGTCGGCCTCTCGTGCGCCAAGAAGGAACCGCTGCACCTTCTCCGCTCGCCCTTGTTCTCGCGGAAAGCCGCCGCCACCTCCCTCTCGCTCGTGCGCTGCTCTCGCGACAAGGAGGCACTGCTCTCGCGGCAAGAAGGTGCCGGAGCCGCCGCTCTCCCTCTCGCTCGCCTCTTCTCGCGTACAAGGAGGCGCCGCCTCCTCTCTAGCGGCAAGGAGGAGTCACGCTCTGCCGCCTCTCCCTTCTCGTGCGCACAAGGAGAAGCCGCCGCCTCTTCTTTCTCTCGCACGAGAAGCCGCCGCCACCTCTCCCTTCGCCGGATGCCCGAGGGAGAGGAGGCGCTAGGGTTTCCGCGAGGAGGGAGGAGGGTTTCGCCGCTCGCGTGAAAGAGAACAATATAAAAAAGTTATTAGGTGTTTTAGGTTTTATAAGAAACGGGCTGCCATTAGGTGTTTTTAGGTTTTATAAAAAAATTATTATTAGGATTTTGGTGGTCTGCCACTATCCAAAAGAGGTCTGTCATTAACTTTTTTTTATATGTAATAATATTAATGAAATTGAGTTAAAATTTAATTTTTTGTTTACATTAAGTTAAAATTAACTTTTTATATATACTAATATTATTTATAACTGCCGGGGGCGGGCGAACTCGCCATGATGCGGCTCAAGGCCGTCTCGATGCAATCGAAAGCCGCCCGAGAGCATCGTGCACGGGTGTAGTCTGCAGGGGGCGAGCGAAGCCCGCCGTCGCCGGCCGAGTACTATCGCGCTTGGTCGTATGGGCGGAGCCCCGTGTCTAGCACTCGTGGAGTCGTGGGTGTGTGCGTGCGTGGGTGGGTGGTGTTGAAATTGTTGAAGTGGAAGTTTGGAGGTTTTTGGACCTGGGCGGTCTCGGCGGAGGTCGGGCGGTCTGGCGTGACCGCACGACTTGGCGGTCTGCCTCTGCGGTATGGCTGGTAGTAGCCTAGCTGCAGTCTCCTGGCTTGATCGCAGGTATAGGTCCAAGTCGGCTGGAGGTGAGGCCGCGCGGTCTGTCTCTGACCGCGTGGCGGGTTGATCATCTTCAGGGTTCTTCCAGTGGTTCTCTCCGGAATGCGGTCTGGTAGCTGACCAGGCTTTCTGGGAGTATTCGCGGACTAAGGGACTTAGTCGCGCGGTCACAGTTCGCGGTCTCAGAAGGAGACTGGTATGCGAGCTGGTTGCTGTTCATGGTCTCAGGAGGAGATCGGCATGTGGACAGGAGTTCGCGGTCTGATGGCGAACTGGCTGTGTTCGTGGTCTCGAACGAACACAGGTGGTGAAGGGCTTCGGGCGGTCTGGCGATCTCTTTGGAGAGTCGCGGTCTGCTGTGAGAGTGGCGGTCTCTCATAGCGACATTGAAGCTGGCGGGTTAACCAAAATGAAGCAGAAGTAATATTGCTGATCGCGCGGAGTGACCGATCAGGTCGCGCGGTCTGGGGGTGGTGATCCTATCTCATAGGGCGGTGACTGGATCAGGTCCCGTGCCTATAAATAGGAGGCCACTGTAGCAGCAACCAGAACACACCAAGTGTAAGCTGAGTTCGCTTGTTTCCTGCGGTCTGGTTATTCTGACCGTGCGGTCTGCTGATTGAATTCCTCTTGTGCAGCTTCTGCGGATAGTGTGGGCGGCAGCGATCACCTCTTCCTCTGAAAGTGTTCGGGCGGTCTGCGGCTTGGAGTTGTGGTGCTGGAGTTCGGGAGAATCAGGAAATCGGAAGAAGGGAGCGGTCTGTGCAGCGGTTTTGGTGGTGTGCTGTGATCGGCAAGGCACTGCGGTCTGGCAGTGTGTTGAAGTCGCAGGGAGGTCGCGCGGTCTGGAGCGGTCTCAAGTTATCTTCAACTTGTATCTTTCCTTTGTGTTTGTGCTGACGAAATCATGTCTCGTCAAGCATGCCTCGCCTTGTAATTTTGAAGTGCTGCTATCAATAAAGATCAGTTGTTTGCCTTCATTTGTTTCTGGTTGTTCTGGCTTTGATCTCTAAGTTGACTAGCTCCTGCTTGCTCCATAAAGATTCGAAAAATTTTCACATGATATCAGAGGGAGGTTCGAGTGGTTGAGCAGTGAGTAACTTAGAGTAGCCATCGCCTTTGTGAAGAAAGGAACCAGTGGAAGAACAATGGAAGGTGGATTTGCAAAGGGTCTTGGGATTGAGGTGCTTACATCGACCAACTTCAAGAAGTGGAAGTCGTGTATGCAAAGCTATCTTGTAGGTGAGGACCTCTGGGAAGTTGTTGGAGGAGATCAGACGCAGGAAGTTGTCCCGGAAGGGGATAATGGGGCTGAGGTGAGAACTTGGAGGAGGACGAATGCGAAGGCAGAGTTCACTTTGAAGAGGGCAATCTCACCTGACCTATTTGATCACATCTTGGGGTGTGGTTCAGCTGCGGAGATCTGGAGAGCCCTGGATGGGCTGTTTAACAAGAAGAATGTGGCGAGGCTGCAGTTCTTGGAGAATGAGCTGGCAAGGTCGGCTCAGGGTGATCTTTCTATCTCCACCTTCTTTCTGAAGTTGAAGAACTTGTGTGCTGAAATCTCAGCATTGGACCCTGATGAGCCTATCTCTGAGGCGAAGCTGAAGAGGCACATCATCCGCGGCCTGCGGAAGGAATATGTTGCCTTTGTGACGTCGGTGCAGGGATGTGCAAATCAGCCGTCTCTGTTGGAGCTGGAGAACTTGCTTGCATCGCAAGAAAGTTTGGCAAGGCAGATGGCGGGGGTGTCGGTGGCTGGGGGAGATGGCGAAGTTCTCTTCTCAGGGAAGAAGAAGAAGTGGGACAAGAAGAAGAAGACCGCTGGAAGTGGCTATGGGCCTTCAACTTCTGGGCAGCAGGAAAGGGGGTATGCTCCCAAGGCTGACGGGAAGAAGAAGGGTGAAGGTCCGAAGTGCTACAAGTGTGGCAAGTTTGGCCACATCAGGAAGGATTGCAAGGTGGTCACCCAAGCTGGGCATGCTGCGGAGAAGGAGGAAGCTGAGGCCAGGCACATTCAAGGAGGTTGGGGAGGAGCCTTTTCGGCTTCTGTTGGAGCCTCTGCTCCTATCAACTATCTGGAGGATTGGATCGTGGACTCGGGGTGTGGTCATCATCTCACCGGAGACGGGACCAAGCTTTCTTCTGCACAGCCTTATACAGGTAACAATGCAATCATTACTGCTGATAATACTGTACATCCAGTGGAGAAGGTGGGGGTTGTTTCTTTGGGCAGTGATAGAGGGCCACTTACTTTGAAAAGTGTCTATCACGTGCCTGGTATGAAGAAAAATCTCTTCTCCGTGACCAATGCTGTAGACGCCGGGTATCACGTTCTGTTCGGCCCAACAGAAGTGAAGTTTCTACGCAATGTTGAGGCCGTAAAGGCCGAGGTCGTCCATGTCGGGAGACGGGCAAAGGACCTATTTGTTTTATCAACAAATTCCTACGTCGACAAGATGAAGACGAATGATGGTGCCGTTATATGGCATGAGAGGTTGGGGCACGTGGGGATGGACAAGCTGAAAGCTATGGCGGTGAGAGGTCTGGTCAAGGGCCTGCCAAGTCTATCCTCCTACGGTGAAGGTCATGTTTGTGAGGGATGTCAGTTCGGCAAGTCTCATCGACTACCGTTTGACAAGTCGCAAACAAGGTGTAGTGTGCCGTTGGAGTGCATCCACGGTGACTTGATGGGACCTACTGCTACCCCAAGCCTCGGAGGCAGCAGATATATGCTGGTGTTGATCGATGATTACACCAGATATGTCTGGGTTTATTTCCTGAAGGAGAAGGCGGAGGCGTTTGCCAAGTTTGTGGAGTTCAAGGAGCTCGTGGAAGGTCGGTTGGGACTGCGGGTGAAGAAGCTGAGGACTGACAACGGAGGGGAGTTCACCTCCAGTGAGTTCTCTACCTTTTGCAGGAAGGCGGGCATCCGGAGAGAGCTCACTTGTGCTCATACTCCACAACAGAACGGAGTTGCAGAACGGAAGATCCGTCATCTGACGGAGACCTGCAAGTGTTGGCTGCATGCCAAGAGTATCCCAAAGTCCTTCTGGGCGGAGGGAATGTCTTGTGCTGCCTACGTCATCAACAGGATGCCTCTGAGCCCCATCAACATGTTAACTCCGCATGAGTTGATGTTCAAGGAGAAGCCAAGCGTGGCACACCTTAGGGTGTTTGTCTCCACCTGCTACGTGCATGTTCCAGATTCTCTTCGGACGAAGCTAGATGCGAAAGCAAGGAAGCTAGTCTTCGTGGGATACGATGAGCGGAAGAAAGGGTGGAAGTGCATGGACCCGGAGACGCGGAGATTTGTTGTATCTCGCGACGTCGTGTTCGATGAGGTGACATCTTACAAGGGGTCTTCTGATGTGGAGTTACCAGAGAGCAGGGTGGAGATGCCAGAGAAAGCTGTGGAGAATCTTCAGGTGGAGCTACCTGTGTCACCAGGTGGTCCATCTCCTTCTAGTTCCGAGATGGGGGCTTCTGGTTCAGGAAGCAGGGGGAGCGATGCTCCTAGCACGTCTGGAAGGGGAGCTAGGGAAGAAGCAGCGGATGACATTGCAGTTCAAGGGAAGGAGCTGAGGAGGTCGAAGCGAGCGATCATCGCCCCTGATCGCTATACAGGAGGAAACGCAGTGAGCTTCGTCTCATGTTTCTTCGCTGGTCCCTTGGATGAGAGGGAGCCGTCGAGCTTTGAGAAGGCCCAAGGTGTGAAGGAGTGGGACGTTGCGATGCAAGAAGAGATGGCAGCTCTTGAGAAGAACGAGACCTGGTCTCTTGTGCCCAAGCCCAAGGGCATCACTCCTGTGACATGCAAGTGGGTCTACAAGCTTAAGAAGAAAGCTGACGGCAGTATCGAGCGGTACAAAGCTCGTCTTGTAGCTCGGGGGTTCTCGCAGCAATACGGTGAAGACTATGATGAGACATTCAGTCCGGTGGCAAAAATGACTTCAGTTCGGTTCATCATTGCCTTGGCGGCGTTCAGTGGATGGGAGATTTGGCAGCTCGACGTCAAGAACGCTTTCTTGTACGGCGAGATTGACAAGGACATCTTCATGGTCCAGCCACCAGGTTTTGTGTCTGAAGATCTTCCGGAGCATGTCTGCAAGCTGAAGAAGGCCCTGTATGGGTTGAAGCAAGCGCCGAGGGCGTGGTACGGGAAGATCGCAGAATATCTCCTATTCTGTGGATTTGTTGCTTCAGACTCAGACTCGAGCTTGTTCGTCAAGAAGAGCGGGGAGCTTCAGGTCATCGTGCTGCTATACGTTGACGATATGATCGTGACGGGGAACTCGAAGGAGGAGGTAGCACAGCTTCGGGCTGAACTATCTATCAGGTTCGAGATGAAGGATCTTGGTGAGCTTCACCATTTTCTTGGACTTGAGGTGCAGAGGAAGGAAGGTGGAGTGCTGGTGACCCAAGCCGGATATGCGGAGCGGGTCTTGGAACGATTCGGCATGAAGGAAGGGAAGTGCACTTCCACACCTCTGGAGAAGGCTATGAAGCTTCGGAAGGATGAGGGAAGGATCATGCAAGATCCGTTGGTGTTCCGAGCTCTGGTTGGGAGCTTGATTTATCTGACGATCACAAGGCCGGATATTGCATATGCAGTAGGCAGGGTAAGTCGGTTTATGGCGGAACCACGAGTACCTCATCTGCTAGCGGCCAAGAACATTCTGAAGTATGTCAAGGCGACCTCGGACATGGGTCTCCTATACAGGAGGGATGCGGGCTTCAAGGTGCATGGATACATGGATGCTGATTACGGGGGAGATTCGGATGATCGGAAGTCGACATCTGGATTCGTCTTCATGGCGGGCCCTACGGCTATATCATGGTGCAGCAAGAAGCAGGATTCCGTATCGGTCTCTACCACGGAAGCGGAATACAAGGCTTCGGCCTTGGCAGCTCAGGAAGCCATCTGGCTTAGGAGGTTGGTTGGAGACGTCCACAAGGAGGTTCGGGAGCCGACTCTGCTACACGGTGACAACGAGAGTGCTCTCAAACTGGTGACCAATCCAGTTTGTCACGCGAGAACGAAGCATATTGAGATCGAGCATCACTTCATACGGGAGAAGGTGCTGGAGGGATCTCTTTCGGTCGAGCATGTGCGGAGTGCGGACAATGTCGCAGACATCTTCACAAAGGCGCTGGCAAAGGGGCCGTTCACACGGCTAAGGAGCCTATTGGGGCTGGTTTCAACTTCCCACTTCAAGGGGGAGTGTTGAAATTGTTGAAGTGGAAGTTTGGAGGTTTTTGGACCTGGGCGGTCTGGGCGGAGGTCGGGCGGTCTGGCGTGACCGCACGACTTGGCGGTCTGCCTCTGCGGTCTGGCTGGTAGTAGCCTAGCTGCAGTCTCCTGGCTTGATCGCAGGTATAGGTCCAAGTCGGCTGGAGGTGAGGCCGCGCGGTCTGTCTCTGACCGCGTGGCGGGTTGATCATCTTCAGGGTTCTTCCAGTGGTTCTCTCCGGAATGCGGTCTGGTAGCTGACCAGGCTTTCTGGGAGTATTCGCGGACTAAGGGACTTAGTCGCGCGGTCACAGTTCGCGGTCTCAGAAGGAGACTGGTATGCGAGCTGGTTGCTGTTCATGGTCTCAGGAGGAGATCGGCATGTGGACAGGAGTTCGCGGTCTGATGGCGAACTGGCTGTGTTCGTGGTCTCGAACGAACACAGGTGGTGAAGGGATTCGGGCGGTCTGGCGATCTCTTTGGAGAGTCGCGGTCTGTTGTGAGAGTGGCGGTCTCTCATAGCGACATTGAAGCTGGCGGGTTAACCAAAATGAAGCAGAAGTAATATTGCTGATCGCGCGGAGTGACCGATCAGGTCGCGCGGTCTGGGGGTGGTGATCCTATCTCATAGGGCGGTGACTGGATCAGGTCCCGTGCCTATAAATAGGAGGCCACTGTAGCAGCAACCAGAACACACCAAGTGTAAGCTGAGTTCGCTTGTTTCCTGCGGTCTGGTTATTCTGACCGTGCGGTCTGCTGATTGAATTCCTCTTGTGCAGCTTCTGCGGATAGTGTGGGCGGCAGCGATCACCTCTTCCTCTGAAAGTGTTCGGGCGGTCTGCGGCTTGGAGTTGTGGTGCTGGAGTTCGGGAGAATCAGGAAATCGGAAGAAGGGAGCGGTCTGTGCAGCGGTTTTGGTGGTGTGCTGTGATCGGCAAGGCACTGCGGTCTGGCAGTGTGTTGAAGTCGCAGGGAGGTCGCGCGGTCTGGAGCGGTCTCAAGTTATCTTCAACTTGTATCTTTCCTTTGTGTTTGTGCTGACGAAATCATGTCTCGTCAAGCATGCCTCGCCTTGTAATTTTGAAGTGCTGCTATCAATAAAGATCAGTTGTTTGCCTTCATTTGTTTCTGGTTGTTCTGGCTTTGATCTCTAAGTTGACTAGCTCCTGCTTGCTCCATAAAGATTCGAAAAATTTTCACAGGTGGGTGGGTGGGTGTGGGGTGCAGGGGGGGGGGGGCGTGCCAATCACGACAATACCTCAAATGTGATAGTGCATGGGGGGGCCTGTGAAAATTTCTCGTTTCGATAATTAGCGGAAAAACGGGAACTAGGTCGCAGGAACACTCTCAACCTTACTGAGCACAATAAACCATAAACAAAGAAGGAACACGAGGACTTGTATTCAAAACTCTTCTTTACAATTTGAGGTACACATGGCGAGACATGCTTCACCAATACAATCGAAGAAGAAAAACAAGACAATCAGAAACCGCCCAAGCCGCCCGACTAGCAAGCCGCCCGACTAGAATAAGGTTGTTCGCGCAAACTGCCAAGTCGCCAAACCGCAACTCAACACGCGGACTACCCGTTACTCCAATGCTGAAACTGTCCGTCCGAGCAAGGCCGCCTGACCGCTGTCACTTAGCCGCTCCTAACCGCGAACACTGCTGCTGATTAGCTGAACAGAAAACAGACCGGCAAGGCAAGCCGCCTAACCGCACAGTCTGACTTTATTGAAAGCAGAGATGCAAGTCGAAGAGAGAAGCCGCAAACCGTGACTACCTGCTGCTACCCGCCGCTGACTGCCACCGACTTAACCGCTGCGGTCTCCTATGACCAAGTCAGAACCACAAACAAGCCGCGCAACATGCGAACACAACAGAGTTAATCTCAACCCGAGCGACTAGAAAAGTCTAATCGCACGAAAGACTTGCGAGCTCTCGCTTACTGTTCACTGTGTTAGATCTGAGGGAGAGGTCCTATTTATAGGCGCGGGTAGGAGTGTGGTAACCGCCCATAGAGATAGGATAACCGCCTCAACTCGGCAGCAGGTAGTGTAACATCCCCCAGACAGCTAGACCCCCCAGGTGAATGTGTCATGACAAGGTCATGACAAGGCCTTGGTAGTGTAGAAATCCCTTTAACTTAGGCAAGATTAGGATTGAAAGTGCCTTGGACTGAAATAGCAATTTCCAGTGACCAAGCTTAGGGTTGGACTTTAGGGCCTCAACTTGACCATTTGACCCCACCATAGTATCCCTAACCCTTTAGGGGTCCCATTAGGGCACCAAGGACCCATTGGGGTCAACCAAAGAGGCCAAGTTGACCAAAGTCAATCCTAACCCTAAATTGGTCAAAGTAGCCTAATTAGAGTCAATTAACCCTCACCATGTCAAATTGACCACTCATCTAGGTCTAGAATACCATAAGAGACCTAGTAGACCTAAAAGCCCTATCATGGGACCCCCAGTGGTGCAAATTGACCAAAATGCCCTTTTTAGGTCAAAATGGCAATTCTTCACTAAGTACCCTAATTGACCACCACCATATTAAATTGACCCTACCCATAGTGTTATCATGTCATAGGGGACCCAGTGGACCAAAAAGCCCCATGACTGGGCCAACCCTAGGGCTCAATTTGATCAAAGTCAACTTAGCCGGTTTTGGTCAAATCAACTCAAATTGGGTCAACAAAGGCTCATGTGACCAAATTGACTCCACCAGTAGTTTCTAAACCTAATTTGGAATTCAATGGACCCAAAAGCCCCATCCTAGGGTCACTCAATTGGTCAATTGAACCAAAAGTCAAATTTGCCCAAATTAGGTCAAATCTCTTGAATCTAACCCAATCCCTTTGGGCTAAGACCAAATTGACCACTTGACCAGCCTAGTAGACTGATAATTAACCCAGGAGAGAGAGGAAAATCGGCCATGGTGAGTAGGAGAGAGAAAAACCCAATTTTGGAGGAAAGAGAAGGTGGTGTTCATGGCCATTAAGGTGTGAAACTCCTTGGAACCCCCATTGATGTCTCCCTTCATCTCCCCTGATGAATGTGGAGGGAATTACAGGAGTTTTCTGGAGGAATTGAAGGCAGGGGGGATGCATTAGGGTGGCCGGCCATGGGGGAGAGGAGGGGTCACTTGGTGACCTCTTAATGGAGCCCTCCTCCCTTTAAATTGAGGCCTCCATTAGCTTCAGAGCTCTCAAGGAGCTGAAACCCCCACTTTCCCGACCCTTTCAGTGCTCAGAGGAGGAGATTTCATGGCACCCAAAGCTCCAAGGAGGAACAATGGCGGCCGGCAAACGGAGCCACGAATCACACCAAATAAGGTCTGATCCCCCTCCTCCTTATTCGTGCATAGATCTAGGATCAAAACATTGTAGGAATCGGGCTCAAATCGAGCCCGATCGGGAGAAATTTCTCCCCATTTTTCCATTAAAATCCCCTCACGGGATCGCCGGAATATGCCCCTCCGGCGGCCGTGCCGCCGCCCGGCGATAGCCCCCACCTCAACGGAGGTGGTGGCGGTGGTGGCCGGCCAGGGAGGTGGTCGGGTGGCCGGGAAATGACCTTGGAATAGCTACAGGAAATGGCTTTTATTTGTATTGATTTCGGGCCTTTGGGGAAGATGAACAGCGCCATTATTTATTTTAAAGCTTTATTTAATTGTTTTTATTCTTATCATTAGGTAGTGATTGGTTTTAAATTTTAAAAATATATAGATTCCCCTACAGAAAAAGTGCCCAACATGAAAGTTGTAGGCCTTGACCCCTAGGATCATACAAAATTGACCTCACCCAATTAGGAGTCCTGGTTTGACCTCAGCACCCATTCTAGTGCAAAGTTTGGCTGAACTTTGAATGGGTGCCCACACCAAACCACTAGTCCAAATGACTTGAAATTTGGACTAGGAGTGAGTCATGCCTAGGTCTATAACATATCCAAAAATGAGAATTTTTGGAGAACTTTTTCCCAAAGTTTTTGTAGAAATTTAATAATCCTTACATAAATTATTTGGAGGGTCAAATGACCTCCAATCTCCACTAAACTTTGGTGGGGTGTGATTAGGGCTATGTTAAGCCCCTGGTTAAAATCTCAACTCATTTGGAGTTCTTTTGATTAGGTAATCATTAGGCCAAAGATTTGTCCATTAAGGGGAGATTTGTGAATAAGGGCTATTTGGGATTTTTCATGGTCAAACCACCTCCAATTGGAGTGGGATTTTGGCCACTGCCCTAATATCACCCACCTCCAAGAGAGTTATGGGGCCATGGGGAGTTGGTTTGCCCTAGGACATGGGGTTGGAGCACCTTGGGGTGCATTTAGCCAAGAAGAGAATCATTGGCCAAATGGGCCCATAGAGACTTGAGTCTTCTTGGGAAGGTCAGTGGGATCAATTTGAGACCCCATGAGGAAGATTGGTGAGCATTGAAGTTGATTTGCTCAAGGCCATAGGGTTGACCCCTATGGAGTGGAATTTGGGGTTGTGAAGGACATAGGAGAGTTTGTCCTTGGAGAGGGGTGTGTTGGACTCCTCTGAGCTTTATAAGTGTTGTAACGCCCTCACAAGAAGTTTGGGTGGATTTGGAGAAGTTTTGGACCATAATCTTAGGGTAAACCCTAAGGGGTGCAGTTAGAGGCCAATGAAGGAAGAGAGCTCAAACCTTATTGGTTTGACCTAAAATTTTGGAGAGTAGGTCATAGTGACCAGAGGAGCCTCCCCTGTGAAATTGAAGAGGTTTGGAGTTGCCAACCCTAGGTAATAAATCCTTGGGTAGATTTGTAAATATCTAGATTTTTGGGATTTAGGAAGACATAATACTTAGTGATTAACCATCTTCTGTCACCAACTTAGTTTTGATGTTATTAATCCCTGGAGATTCTGTTAGAGTCATTGGAAGACTTTTGGAGGTCCAAATTGTAAATTATTCATATTGTTGGCAATTTTTGGGATGATTAATTGTAGAGTGATAGTTTTCTGTAATTGTATGAAACTTTGCTGGATGACATTTCATACCATTATAAACCCACAGTATTTTTCTCATAATTTATGGATTGATATTTTTGGTACCTCTAGTTCAATTTGGAATTAATTGCAAATATGTCCTTTGTGGAAATTACAATTGTAACCTCTATGGAATGAGGTAAAACTTGGTAGGGCTAAATATTTTATTATGAGTCACCTATGTATAAATTTGCATAAGGTTTGGAGTTCATATGAGGGTACCTACTTTGGAATTTATTGGAAATAAATGGGTTTTGGAATTTTTAATAATAGTAAATCTTGCTGGAATTTCCTACAATTTCATATCTACTGATTATTAGGTACCCTTGATTTATGTACAAAGTTTGGCAGGCATTGGAAGTCAGAAAAGTGTACTTGTAGTTCAAACCCTGGAGAATTGTAATTGGGAAAAATTGTTTTAAATATTAATAATGTTGGGAAAATTGTGAGACTCTGGAATTGATCTTAAATAAGTGACATGGACCCTCAGTAAAAATATTGGGTCATAGAGTTAATTATTTAAGGTACCTCCCTTCATGAGCATCAAAACGTTAAGGGTGGTCTGCGTTTAGCAATTTGGCAATTTTGGAGTTATGGGTCAATTTGGGGTATATTGATTGGAGATGTGAGAGTTTAATGGTGATCATATGACTATGTGAGGATCTCTGGATTTAATTAGGGTTTGATGAGTCCTAGGGTGGTGGAGTGCCACCCTTGGGGTAGGACATCTGGGGATTGACGAGAGATCGTCTTTTGCCTATTAGGTCCTAAAAGCACTTAGGTTAAAACCAGGTGAAATATTAAGAGGGTTTCTTATGGGTAGATACCAACAACACTAAGTGTCTTGAGAAAGGGAACCTTGGGGTGTCATCCCATCGTAGTTCCTAGTACCGTAGCGAGCCCCTTACGGGGTAACCCTCGGGAAGTCCAAGATTAACCCTAATTTATAGGAGTAAGACGATGTATAAGATTAACTAATAACACACTCATCCACAACCCGTGGTTACGAGAAGTTAGTTGGTTTGGTCTTACGAGCGGTAGGCTCGGGGGTTAAAGGTGCGGATTGCTGAGTCAGGAGAGCTTGTGACTCAGTAGTGTTTTGGGGTACGGACGGGTTGGCTCGGCGAGCCGATGGCTCGGAAGGTTTCTGATGGCGGGCAGGTTAGCCCGGGGAGCTTATGGCTCGGAAGGTTACTGATGGCGGGCAGGTTAGCCCGGGGAGCTTATGGCTCGGAAGGTTATTCATGGCGGGCAGGTTAGCCCGGGGAGCTTATGGCTCAGAGATTGGAAGTAGAACATGTTGCTTGTGCATTGAAGGTGGTGGGTCTTCGGTATTGGACGGTCGTTCACACCGACGTCAATACGTTGACTCGGTGAGTGTGGTATTTACACTTAGCCTTGAAAGTCTGGCGGTCCAGTCAGCAAGAGTACGCAGACGCTCCGCGGGTTTAGTAGAGGCGTACAATAGGTCTAGGTTAGGTAGTGTGAATACCAACCTAGAGGTGGGCGAGGCCCAACCCACCGCTTCCGTTTGCCACTACGGGAGTATCCTGGGAGTCTAGCTCGCTCCAAAAAGGGGAAACTAAAGGTCTATGCGCATAGAGTCGTAGTGAGTGAGTTGCACTTGTATGAACATAGCATAACATCATACTTTGTCTGTCATAGCATAAACATTGCATTCAATCTACCCCTAACGTATAAGTCGGTTATGGGACTTCTTATACGGTAGGCCTTGCTAAACGACCCCTTGGTCTATAGGGGTAATCCCTATAAATCAATGGTTACCTTTCTTACTTACTTTCTCTACTGCCATAACTTACTATTCATTACTGTTTATTGTTGTTACACCCTAGCTTACTCATATTAGTTTTCATCATTTACTTTACAATACCTTGTTACCGTACTTACTTTAGGATAGTTGTCACCTGCTTGTTTTCACTCTGCCCTTGGTCCTCCTTTTCACTCCTCCCCGCTCGGTGCCTAGGAGCCACGAGTTTATGGGCGGGGGATTGTTGACGTAGTCTTTTTGACTAACGGTCGGTGGACCATATCATTTTAGGGGTTCGAGGAGACGCAGCAACACCAGAGGCCGGAGCAGACGGAGGCGGGCCAGTCTAGTACAGGAGCACAGGATTCAAGATCTGTGAGTGTTTAGTAGTTAGCTTCCGCGAGTGATCTTGTAGTGAGGATATGATGTACAGGGCACGAGCCCTTTTTATTATTGTAGCCCTTGTTATCTCTTTTATTCAGTTAATATATGTGGACAATTATATTTCATGTTGATTCTGTGGACTTGTCTCCTCTTTTATGAACTTTTCTTTGTGATCGATTTGGCCGGCAGAATCGGCGTTTTGTGGTGGCGACCTTCCCGAGTGAAGGTGTCACCGCAAAGCGGCGGTTCTGGGCCTAAGACCCGGTGGTTTTTGCAAAAAAAAATGGGGTCTTACAAGTGGTATCATAGGAAACCTCGATCCGAAGAAAAGAAGTCCACAAACCCTGGGCCACCCCGCGCGAGTTTAGTTTGAGGACAAACTAAGCAGCGGAAGCAGTGGTGTGCCTGGGGAAATCACATGAAAAGGTCCACTTTTAACTGAATCTTCTTAGTTATTTTCCCTACGAGCGTCAATTTTTTTTCTTTTGTAGCCTGCGGCGAACCCTGCCCCCAGCAGGGAATACCTCCGGCTGCAAAAGAACTCTTTAGATAGTACTTTAGTCAATGAGTTAGACTCAACCCCACTAGGACACGTGACTTACTAGGACAATTTATACCATGACCTAGTCTGAAATAGATCGTAGGTATAGCTTTTGTCAAAGGTACGAGGATACCCCAAAGAGACTAGAGAAAGAGAGATTGACACATAAGCAGAATGGTATGAGACTCATAGACTCAATCCTCGTATCCATGACGTGATTACGTTAAGACAACCACCACGACAAACATCGAGGGTCGGATAAGAATTGAAGTTCAAAAGGGACCCGTTTGGGATTGGGTGACATATTGACCCTGATAAGGTTGTCGTAGAAGGTACCTAGAAGATTCTAAGGTGTGGAGTATACCAATGAGCCCCAAGATAGAACCCCAAGTCTAAGGTTGTATGCCCTAAGAATTATTTGCATACTTGGGACGAATATAACTTGGTGATACTGAATATACTCAGCCCAAAATAGATAGTGGCTTATCATTTGTTTATTGGGGGCTTGTCCTTTGTTTATTGGGGCGTACCTTTTGTTTATTGGGCTAATTAATGGCGGACTTGGATTTTCCCTTAGACTTAAGTTAGAAATTTTTTGTGTCATGAACACTATGATTTTGAAGTCGATCTTACTCGATGTTACTTGGAAGAAGATGAGATGGTGTAACAATATGTTCGGAATAATGATCCTTAGTATTACTAGGGCAATGGATAAACTTCGTTGATCAAACAACAACTTGATCTTAGTTAAATCGTTGGAAATGTAAAGTCGCCAGGATTAGTCATTTAAGGATGTCGATGTCCTAGTATAGAAGTTAAGGGTGGAAATTAGATCTTACAAGTTGTAGTTAAATTTGAAAGCTCTTGTGGTTGGGGGAAATTCGGAAGAGATCAACTTATTTTGTTAAAAATCACACTCTGTCATGGTTGAAAAGTTTATCTACAATAATAGCTTTATACCTTGTGAACTTTGATGATAAATAACCAGAGATCTTAGACGATGACTTATTGGATTTAGAATCTAGTGTCGAGTTTACTATGATAAGAACGATCTAAGTTTATCGTGCTTAAGACCATTTGAGAGTGATCAAGACTAGCATAAGTGGAAGTGACAGGATTTTGGAGAAATAAACGTGGTGATATTTCTTTGATGAAATTGACTTGATGAAATTGACTGTTACAAAAAGTGCACTTTTGTAACGGTACTGGCCAGGACCGTCAACACATGACCTACAAGCCCAGTACCGCCGGCACCGACGGCCCAGGACCGTCAACAGACCTACTGGCACCGCCGGTTCAGCCTCACCCCGAAGGGTTAACCACAAGCCTGCAGGCCATGCACCCCAACCCCTCTCTGGCCCACCACAGGGCCCAGCGGGTTGTTGGAGACATACAGTCTCCCTTCGGTGAGAAGTGAGCCAGTTAAGCGGCGGCACGTGGACTTCCCAGGAGGTCACCCATCCCGTGACTACTCCAGCCCGAGCACGCTTAACTACGGAATACTTTCACTTCTCATCACCAACTGAGCTGCAGCTCAGTTGGTGATGAGAATCGAAAGAACTCCGTAGTTAAGCGTGCTCGGGCTGGAGTAGTCACGGGATGGGTGACCTCCTGGGAAGTCCGCGCGCTGCCGCTTAACTGGCTCAATTCTCATCAAAGGGAGGGCGTGGGTTCGTGCCCCCCTCCAACAACCCGATGTGCCCTGTGGTGGGCCAGAGAGGGGTTGGGGTGTACGGCCTGCAGGCTTGTGGTTAACCCGTTTGGGTGAGGCTGAACCGGCGGTGCCAGTAGGTATGTTGACGGTCCTGGGCCGTCGGTGCCGGCGGTACTGGGCTTGTAGGTCATGTGTTGACGGTCCTGGCCAGTACCGTTACAAGTAGAACCAAACTGTGCGACTTAAAGACAAGCCGCACCGGTCTAGCAGAGCACCAGGACTTGAAGCAGACCAAGTCCAAGAACAAGCCGGACTGACAGACCGCCAGCCCGCTGCAGGTAGACAAACCGTGCGGTCTCAAAAACAGACCTCCCGACCTCCATTGCACTTCAACCCGCGCGGTCTCCAGACAAACCGCCCGACCTCCACTTCACTTTAATATTTTCAACACTCCCCCTTGAAGTGAGAAGTGGAAGTTAACCCAAGTAAACCTCGTAACCGAGTGAACGGTCCCTTCGCTAGCGGCTTCGTGAAGATGTCAGTGACATTATCCTCGCTCCGCACATGCTCAACCATCAGAGATCCCTCCAACACCTTTTCCCGAATAAAATGATGTTCGATCTCGATGTGCTTGGTCCGCGCGTGACAAACTGGATTATTAACCAGTTTGAGGGCACTCTCGTTGTCACTGCGTAGCAGAGTAGGACATCGCACCTCCTCAGGATGTCTTCTACCAACCTCCTTAGCCAGATGGCTTCCTGAGCTGCCAAGGCCGAAGCCTTGTATTCCGCTTCAGTGGTAGAAACAGATACTGAATCCTGCTTCTTGCTGCACCATGATATAGCTGCAGGGCCCGCCAAAAAAACGTATCCAGACGTCGATTTCCGATCATCCGAATCTCCCCCATAATCAGTATCCATGTAACCATGCAGGCTAAAGCACGTATCTCTCCTATAACAGAGACCCAAATCAGAGGTCGACTTCACATACTTCAGGATACTCCTGGCCGCCACCAGATGAGGTTTCCGTGGCTCTGCCATATAACGACTTACCCTGCCAACTACATATGCAATATCCGACCTAGTAATCGTCAAATATATCAAACTCCCAATAAGAGCTCGGAACACCAAAGGATCAGAAAGAATCCTCCTCTCATCCTGCCGAAGCTTTAAACCAACCTCAAGAGGAGTAGAACTACTCTTCCCTTCCTTCATGCCGAATCTTTTAACGATTCACTCCGCATATCCTTCCTGGGAAATGAGCACTCCATTCTTCTGCCTCTCAATCTCGAGTCCAAGGAAGTGATGGAGCTCACCTAGATCCTTCATCTCGAATCTGATAGCAAGCTCAGCCCTTAGCCTTTCTACCTCCTCTTCTGAGTTCCCGGTGACAATCATGTCATCCACATACAACAGTACGAGGACCTGAAGCTCTCCCTTCTTCTTGATAAACAAGCTAGAATCCGAGTCTGAAGCAAAGTATCCGCAGAAATGGAGATATTCTGTGATCTTCTCATACCACGCCCTAGGAGCTTGCTTCAACCCATAGAGGGTCTTCTTCAACTTGCAGATGTGTCCTGGATGAACTTCCGGTACATACCCAGGTGGTTGAACCATGAAGATGTCCCTGTCAATCTCGTCGTACAAGAAAGCATTCTTTACGTCAAATTGTCAAATCTTCCATCCTTGACTAGCTGTCAACACAATCACCACCCGCACCAAAGTCATCTTGGTCACTGGACTGAACGTCTCTTCATAATCCTCTCCATACTGTTGTGAGAACCCTCGAGCAACAAGGCGAGCCTTGTACCGCTCGATACTACCATGCGCCTTCTTCTTCAATTTGAATACCCACTTGCAAGTTACAGGAGTTATGCCATCAACCTTGGGAACAAAATCCCAGGTTTCGTTCTTCCTGAGGGCAGTCATCTCCTCATCCATGGCATCTTCCCATTCCTTGACTCCAGTGGCTTCCTCAAATCTTGAAGGCTCTCGCTCGTCTAGAGGGCCAGCAAAGAAACATGAAACAAAGCTCACCATGTTTCCTCCTGTATAACGAGCTGGTGGAATTATAGTCCTCTTTGACCTTCTCAAGGTCGGAACTGGACTATCCACTTTCGCTGCTTCTTCAGAATCAACTCTGTTCTCAGGCGAACTTGGAGCATTGCCCCCTGCTTCCAGAACCTGAAGCATCTGCCCCAGAGCTTAACGCAACTGGAGCTCCTAGTGAACCAGGCAACTCCTCCTGAAGATCTCCTGCAGCTTCTCTTTGCTTTTCAACTTTGCTATCTAAAAGTTCTATACCAGAACTCCCCTGGTATGACGTCAGCTCATCAAATACCACATCGCGAGACACTACAAATCTCCGCGTCTGGGGATCCATGCACTTCCAGCCCTTCTTCCGGTCATCATACCCAACAAACACTAGTTTCCTCGCCTTCACGTCTAGTTTTGTTCTAACGGCATCAGGAACGTGCACATAGCAAGTTGAACCAAACACCCGTAAATATCCCACACCGGGCTTTTCCTTAAACATCAGCTCATGTGGAGTCTTCATGTTGATCGGACTAAGAGGCATCCGATTGATGACAGAAGCAGCACAAGACATACCCTCCGCCCAGAAGGACTTTGGAATATTCTTGGCATGAAGCCAACACTTCACGGTCTCCGTCAAATGACGGATCTTCCGCTCAGCAACTCTGTTCTGTTGTGGAGTATGCGCACAAGAGAGCTCTCTCCGGATGCCATGCTTCCTGCAAAAACTAAAGAACTCACTTGAGGTGAACTCACCTCCATTGTCAGTTCTCAGCTTTTTTATCAGCAGTCTAAGACGACCCTCCACAAGCTCCTTGAACTCCACAAACTTCCTGAACGCCTCTGACTTCTCCTTCATAAAATACACCCAGGTGTATCTAGTGTAATCATCAATCAAAACCAGCATATACCGGCTGCCTCTAAGACTGGCAGTGTTGGTCGGGCCAAAAAGATCACCGTGAATCAACTCCAACGGCTTCTTGCACCTTCTCTGTGACTTGAAAAATGGAAGTCGATGAGACTTGCCATACTGACACCCTGCACAGACATGACCCTCTCCCATGGACGATAAACTAGGCAAGCCTTTCACAAGGCCTTTTGCCGCCATAGTCTTCAGCTTCACCATGCCAACATGCCCTAGCCTTTCATGCCAGATAGCCGCGCTATCATTTGTCCGCATCTTATCAACATAGGAACTTGTTGATAAAACAAACAAGTCCTTTACCCTTCTCCCAACATGAACTGTGTCAGCTTACACCGATGACACATTCTTAAGAAACCTCACTTCTGTTGGACCAAACAGAACGTGATATCCGGCGTCTACAGCATTAGTCACGGAGAAGAGATTTTTCTTCATACCCGGCACGTGATAAACACTCCGTAATTTGAGTGGACCCTTATCACTGCCTAAAGAAACCACTCCCTCTTGCTTGATTGCATGAATAGAATCATCAGCGGTAATAATAACATCATTACCTGAATAGGGTTGCGCATGAGAAAGCTTTGACCCATCTCCGGTGAGGTGATGACCACACCCCGAGTCAACGATCCAGTCCTCCTTGTAGTTGATAGAAGAAAGAACATCAACGGACGCCGCCGTCAGATTTGCCGTAAAGGCACCCTCTCCTCCCCATTCAACTTCCTCATTTCTGGATCCAACTTCCTTCTTGCCAGCAGCATGCCCTGCCTGAAGATTCATTCGACAATCCTTCTTAAAGTGACCAAGCTGGTTATATTTGAAGCACCGAAGTCCTTCCTTCTTCTTTCCATCAGACTTAGGAGCATGGCTCCTCTCCTGCTGACCTGAAGTAGAATAACCATCGCTTCCAGGTGACTTTTTCTTCTTATCCCACTTCTTCTTCTTCACAGAGAAGAGCACCTCATTATCTCCCCCGAAGACAGACATCCCAGCCATCTGCTTTGCCAAGCTTTCCTGCGAGGCAAGCAAGTTTTCCAGCTCAAGCAACGACAGTTGATTGGCCCAGTCTTGGACATAAGTGACAAAGGCCACATATTCTCTCCGCAATCCACGGATAACGTGTCTCTTCAGCTTTGCCTCGGAAATGGGCTCATCCGGATCCAAAGCAGAAATCTCTGCACAGAGGTTCTTCATCTTTAAGAAGAAAGTAGAGACAAAAAGATCACCTTGAGTGGCTTTCGCCAACTCATTTTCTAAGAACTGTAGTCGAGCTACATTCTTCTTATTGAACAGCCCATCAAGAGAAGTCCAAATCTCAGCAGCAGATCGACATCCTATGATGTGATCAAATAGCTCCGATGAAATTGCCCGCTTGAGAGTAAACTCGGCTTTCGCATTTGTTTAACAACTGCTTGTCTTGCATCTCCTCCGACAACCTTCCAGAGATCCTCACCAAGAAGATAGCTTTCCATACAAGACTTTCACTTCTTAAAGTTAGTCTGTGTAAGAAACTCAATATCAAGACCTCTTGCAATTGCACCTTCCATTGCAGTACTACTGATTTACTTGTGCTCCAGAAATCCAAGCAAGATAACTGCGACTGATTCACTGCTCAAACCTCTGTCCCTCTGATACCATGTGAAAATTTCTCGTTTCGATAATTAGAGGAAAAACAGGAACTAGGTTGCAGGAACACTCTCAACCTTACTGAGCACAATAAACCAGAAACAAAGAAGGAACACGAGGCCTAGTATTCAAAACTTTTCTTTACAATTTGAGGTACACATGGCGAGACATGCTTCACCAATACAATCGAAGAAGAAAAACAATACAATCAGAAACCGCCCAAGCCGCCCGACTAGCAAGCCGCCCGACTAGAATAAGGCTATCCGCGCAAACCGCCAAGTCGCCAAACTGCAACTCAACACGCGGACTACCCGTTATTCCAATGCTGAAACTGTCCGCCCGAGCAAGGCCGCCTGACCGCTGTCACTTAGCCGCTCCTAACTGCGAACACTGCTGCTGACTAGCTGAACAGAAAACAGACCGGCAAGGCAAGCCGCCTAACCGCACGGTCTGACTTTATTGAAAGTAGAGATGCAAGCCGAAGAGAGAAGCGGCAAACCGCGACCACCTGCTGCTACCCGCCGCTGACTGCCACCGACTTAACCGCTGCGGTCTCCTCTGACCAAGTCAGAACCACAAACAAGCCGCGCAACCTGCGAACACAACAGAGTTAATCTCAACCCGAGCGACTAGAAAAGTCTAACCGCACGAAAGACTTGCGAGCTTTCGCTTACTGTTCATTGTGTTAAATCTGAGGGAGAGATCCTATTTATAGGCGCGGGTAGGAGTGTGGTAACCGCCCATAGAGATAGGATAACCGCCTCAACTCGGCAGCGGGTAGAACCAAATCGTGCGACTTAAAGACAAGCCGCACCGGTCTAGCAGAGCACCAGGACTTGAAGCACACCAAGTCCAAGAACAAGCTGGACTGACAGACCGCCAGCCCGCTGCGGTTAGACAAACCGCGTGATCTAAAAAACAGACCGCCCGACCTCCATTGCACTTCAACCCGCGCGGTCTCCAGACAAACCGCCCGACCACCACTTCACTTCAATATTTTCAACAGGGCTCGTGCCCCGCGCGACATTATCACGGTCACGACATTGTCCCGATGCGACGGCGCTCCCGCTGCTCGCAGACCCCTAAGTGTTATACTCCGTTTGTCGCTCATTTTTGCGGTGTGCACAAGAATTTGCGAGCGGCGGGCAGAACAAATTTTTTTATTATTGGTAGAAGATTTTATTCATATGAAATCACATTTTTTAAAATAAAAGAAAAAAAACATAAATTGTAAAAACTTGAAATTTTTTAATAAAAAAAAGCTAAAATTGAAAAATGAATGTTTAACCAAAGAGTGTTTTAGTGAGGATTAAAGATTGTGATATATTTAAATTTATTACATTAAAATTTATATGTGCAAAGAATAGTGAGCAGGCCACTAGAGGTTTGAGGCAAAATTGACAATGGCCATTTAGGCAGTGGCGCAACTTGAATTTTATTTCAAGCCGAGCACCAACAAAAATTCAAAATATTACGCCATGAGTAATGTTCTCATAAGGGAGCACAATGAGAAAGATGGCGGGCCACGAACTTCGTCGTGCTAAAAAAGTTCCCTTAAATTAGGGAAGAAGCCACAGACTTTGTTCTATTAATTTTTTTGTTAAATTTAGGACAAATTACATGATTAGTTACATTAGAAAATTATGTCAACAAATTGTACGCCCCATCTCTTGAAAATTTATATGAAGTCTAAGATTGTCATCCAATAATTGTGTTATTACGGCAAAACGAGATAATTAAATTTATTTTATGCATAACAAATTATCTTTGGGTACATACTATATACATTATTATATGGTCATTTAATGTATACATCCATTAAAAAAAGGAGAAAATATATTAGCAATACTATTCATGCACCCATTTTTTTAAGATCCAATGCATTAAAAATCATTCTCTATAAATTAGAGATATGAATGATAAGATGTGCACAACATGAAAATGATTTATAGCCGAGATCACCGAATCTGTGATTTTTTGAATTTATTTTAATTAGGATCATATCTCTCTCGGGGTTGATCTCTGTGTTTTAATTGGGTGTGTAGAAGGATTTGTACATAATAAAAGGTTTGTTTTTTGTGCTCTTCTGATTTTATGAGCACCAGTATTTTAAAAGAGTTGATTGAGATGTTGAATCATAAGTTGCTGGATTGATTTTTGGAGATTATATATGTAAGAATGTTAAGTTTACATAGTGGTGATTAATTTGGATGATTTTTTTTCTTAGCTATATCATTTCTAGCTGGTTCCGTTGAAAAAAACTTCTTATAAATAAAATTCTAACATGTATTCAATACAACATATAACTATTCCCCCCAAAGAATACAGTATATAACTATATATGTTTTATTTACATCAGGACAAAGTTTGTATCTTTTCATATATCTTATAAAAATACATCCAACTATATATATATTAATTAGCTTATACATCTTCTATATATCCTCTCCAGCACGCCCGCCCTCATTGCTGCTTCCAATGTGCAGTGCTTGGTCATTATCCCCTCCAGTGGCGACGCTGATTGCTTCTCCCACTACCTGGGTGCAAATAATCTTAAGATTCACCTGGACTGTTGGATTGCTGATGGTGGTTGCTTGTGATTGTGTCTGATGTACAACCTCGCCGTCCTTGCAAAAAAATAAAAAAAAACAATTAGTCTAAAATTTAAGTACTTTTTACATATAATGTACAATTTAAATTTGACTTTACAAGTGTATTAGCAGTCTGGTCTCCATTAGCACACAAAAATATACATATCCAGTGTATCAGCTTCAAACAAACTTCTCATTTGAATACCAGGATTACCGCCATCAGGATGATGACAACTACGCCAGGTATTGCTAAGGGGAGATTGAGGGTCACCTGCAACATTATGTAATCTTCAATTAAGTAATTAGGCAACTTAATGATGATTAATTTGTGAGTACAGTTATATGATGAATAATCAAGGGGGTTAACATTATGTTGCAGGTGACCCTCAATCTTCCCTTGATTATTCATCATATAACCGTACTCACAAATTAATCATCATTAAGTTGCCTAATTACTTAATTGAAGATTACATAATGTTGCAGGTGGCCCTCAATCTTTCCTTAGCAATACCTGGCGTAGTTGTCATCATCCTTATCATGGCAGTAATCCTGGTATTCAAACGAGAAGTTTGTTTGAAGCTCATATATGTATATGTTTATGTGCTAATGGAGACCAGACTGCTAATATACTTGTAAGTCAAATTTAAATTGTAAATTATATGTAAAAAGTACTTAAACTTTAGACTAATTGTTTTTTATTTTTTTGCAAGGACGGCGAGGTTGTACATCAGACACATTCACAAGCAACCACCATCAGCAATCCAACAGTCCAGGTGAATCTTAAGATTATTTCCACCCAGCCAGTGGGGGAAGCAATCAGCGTCGCCACTGGCGGGAATAACGACCAAGCACTGCACATTGGAAGCAGCAATGAGGGCGGGCGCGCTGGAGAGGATATATATATATAGAAGATGTATAAGCTAATTATATATATATAGTTGGATGTATTTTTATAAGATATATGAAAAGATACAAACATGACCGGCAGAATTCGATGATTTTTTTGAAAAATATCGTTGCGTCCGCAAATCTGATGACAGAGCTGGATTCGAGATAGCGGTAGGTAGAATTAAAGCTCATCTATTCAATCAAAGCCCTCCGTTCAAAATCACCTAAAATATAATAAAATAATGCTCATTCCTACTCTACCCTTCTCATTTGCTTTATAGAACTATATTTTTCAATAAAATTTTGATTTTCCATATGCAATTTCGTCATTTAAAAGGAAGTTCTTTGCCCACATTAAGGACAATAAAATCAATCCATAGACCTCCATCCAAATTTAAAAAGTTCGAATCGGACATGATTTCACGGAGGGCAGGTCTCAATCTCTGATGATTTTAAATGGCGGGATTTTCAATCGGTGGTTCCTGTTAGGTTTGTGAAGTGAGTATATGCTGTGAAAGTGGCGACTATCTAGGTGGCGACTATCCAGGTGGCGACTATCCAGATGACGACTATCCAGGTGGCGACTATCCAGCTAGCAAGTATCCAGTGGCGAGTATCTCCTACTTACCCCCCCTTGAGTTTGCCTATAAATAGAGGGGTACCCCCCCCCCCCCTAAATCTACACCTTCTGACAGTGATGAGTATAGCCATCAGAAGTGGCGAGTATCATCAACTCTGAGCAAGTTAGAGATACCAGAGTGCTACCTGGCAAGCATCAGACTTGGAGTAAGTTCGGGTAGCTCCCTTGAGCGGGTAGCGAGTATTGGAGGTCGTGACGAGTATCGGTGACGAGTATCGTGACGAGTATCGAGGCGAGTATCCGTGACGAGTATTGAGGCGACGAGTATCACCAGCGCGGTGTGCTCGGGAGGAGAAGCGGACCAAGTTCTTTACTACTATTGGCTGTTGTGATTCAAGTTGGATGCAACTTGTATTCAGCCGTGTTCTGTTGTAATCTTGTTGTCAAGTATATATTACAGCTGTGTTTGTTCTGTTTTGGTATCCTTGATTGGTAGCACACAAAAATTTCAACATGGTATCAGAGGTAGGTTGCTGAAGCAGCGCGTGCTATCAAGGTTCAAGGTTGAGAATCCAAAATGGACGGCGGAGGAGGGTATGCTAGGGGATTTGGTATTGAGTTGCTCACCCAGACCAACTACAAGAAGTGGATGTCTTGTATGGAGAGCTACCTTCTTGGAGAGGATCTCTGGGAGGTTGTTGGTGGTGGGGAGCAAGAGGAAGTTGTAGCTGCCGGCGATAATGGTCCAGCTGTGAGAGCTTGGAGGAAGACCAACGCCAAGGCGGAGTTCACCTTGAAGAGAGCCATATCACCTGACTTGTTCGACCACATCATTGGTTGCAAGTCAGCGTCTGCGATCTGGATAGCCCTCGATGGGTTATTCAACAAGAAGAATGTGGCGCGGCTACAATTCCTGGAGAATGAGTTGGCGAAGTCGACTCAAGGCGAGATGGCGATATCCACCTTCTTCCTGAAGGTGAAGAACCTATGTGGGGAGATCTCGGCCTTGGATCCTGAAGAGCCAATCTCAGAGGCGAAGTTGAAGCGGCACATACTCCGAGGCTTGAGGAGGGAGTATGTCCCCTTCGTTACTTCCGTGCAAGGATGGGCTATTCAGCCCTCCCTTCTGGAGCTAGAGAACCTGCTGTCGTCACAGGAGAGCTTGGCGAAGCAGATGGCGGGAGTATCCATCTCAGGAGGAGATGGCGAGGCCTTGTTCTCAGGAAAGAGGAGATCCTG
This sequence comes from Dactylorhiza incarnata, assembly GCA_033032865.1. NCBI lineage: Eukaryota > Viridiplantae > Streptophyta > Magnoliopsida > Asparagales > Orchidaceae > Dactylorhiza > Dactylorhiza incarnata. The sequence continues at coordinate 235,832 of JAWHQI010000347.1, read as the reverse complement.
GGACAAGAGGAAGAAGAACCCCCGAGAGGGACCTTCAACGTCATCTCAGGGAGATGGGGGGAAGTTCCTTCCTGCCCGTGACGAGAAGGGGAGATACCTTTGCTTTGCCTGTAAGAAGTACGGGCATATGGCAAAGGATTGTCGGTCTAATCTCCAGGCCGGTCATGTTGCTGAGAAAGGTGGAGACCATCAGAGAGGTGGAGACCATCGAAGAGGTGGAGGAAGAGGTGGAGGTCACCAGGGCGGTGAGAGGGGGGGACAATTGTTTCCTGGCAGAGATGACGGCAACGTCAGTCGATGTCTTAGCCTCCATCAACCTCGAGGACGACTGGATAGTGGATTCCGGTTGCGGGCATCATCTCACTGGAGATATGTCGAAGTTTGCCTCCTCGGCAGCATATGAAGGATCGGATGCGATCATCACTGCGGATGATACAGTGCATCCAGTGGAGCGAGAAGGGAATGTGTCCCTTGGGAGTAGAGAGAAGCCAGTGACACTGAAGAGTGTCTATCACGTGTCTGGCATGAAGAAGAACCTCTTCTCGGTTGCCAACGCAGTGGATGCTGGTTACCACGTGCTGTTCGGACCGAAGGAGGTGAAGTTCCTGAAGAACCTATCGTCTGTCGATGCTGACGTCACGCTCACCGGGAGAAGGGTGAAGGACTTGTATGTTCTGTCTGCAAGTGCCTACGTGGACAAGCTGAAGACAAACGACAGCGCTGTGATCTGGCATGAGAGGCTGGGTCATGTGGGGATGGACAAGTTGAAGATGATGGCGGCAAAGGGCCTAGTGAGGGGCCTGCCTCATCTCTCTTCCTACGGCGACGGCCATGTGTGCGACGGATGCCAATATGGAAAGTCACATCGACTTCCATTTGACAAGTCGGAGACCAGGTGTAGGGCACCTCTTGAGTGCATACATGCTGATGTGATGGGGTCGTGCGCCACCCTTACTTATGGAGGCAATAAGTATGCGCTGGTTCTGGTGGATGACTACACCCGCTATACGTGGGTATACTTTCTGAGAGAGAAGTCAGAAGTATTCAGCAAGTTCCTCGAGTGGAAGGAGCTTGTGGAGGGGAGGCTGGACCGCAGAGTGAAGAAGCTGAGAAGCGACAATGGAGGAGAGTTTACCTCCAATGAGTTTGCTTCCCTCTGCAGGAGGTTCGGCATTCGGCGGGAGCTCTCCTGCGCTCACACCCCTCAGCAAAATGGGGTGGCAGAGAGGAAGATCCGCCATCTGGTGGAGACTACCAGGAGTTGGCTACATGCCAAGAGCATTCCCAAGGCCTTGTGGGCGGAGGGAATGGCGTGCGCTACTCTTGTGATCAACAGGCTGCCTCTGAGTCCTAACAGGATGGTGTCTCCACACCAGCTCATGTTCGGGGAGAAGCCCAATGTGGGTCACATGAAGGTGTTCGGTTCTACCTGCTTCGTGCACGTCCCGGACGCTCAGAGAACAAAGTTGGAGCCGAAGGCGAGGAAGTGTATCTTTATCGGCTACGATGAGCGGAAGAAGGGGTGGAAGTGCATGGATCCGCAGACTCACAGGTTCGTCGTCTCGCGCGACGTTGTGTTTGACGAACTGGTCTCATACCAGGGAGTCTCTTCTGTGGAGCTGCCGGAGAGTGGAGAAGCTAGCAGGGAAGAGGAGTGAGTCACTGAGGACCCTACTGTGGAGTTGGAGTTATCTCCAAGTGCTCCATTGCCATCTGGCTCAGGAGGAGCTTCTGGCTCAGGGGGAGCTACGAACTCAAGAAGCAGGGAGAGTACCGCTTCAGGAGGAGTTCAGAGAGGAGCTCAGAGAGGAGCTCAAGCAGAGGAGTCTACCGGAGTGGTAGATAGTGGCCAAGCCTTGAGGAGGTCGAAGAGGACGATCGTCCCGCCTGCTCGTTATAAGGAGGGGAACTTCGTGAGTCTGGTTTCCTGCTTCTTCGCAGGACCACTCGATGAGAGGGAACCTGCCTGCTTTGAGGATGCAGCTGGCATCAAGGAGTGGGACGAGGCCATGATCGAGGAGATGGAGGCCCTAAAGAAGAACGAGACATGGGACCTGGTTCCCATGGTGGAGGGCATCAAACCTGTCACCTGCAAGTGGGTGTACAAGGTGAAGAAGAGGGCTGATGGAGAAGTGGAGCGGTACAAGGCGAGGCTTGTCGCTCGAGGCTTCTCACAGACCTACGGAGAGGACTACGAGGAGACCTTCAGTCCTGTAGCGAAGATGACGTCGGTGAGGACGATCATTGCTTTGGCAGCGTGCCGAGGTTGGAAGCTATGGCAGCTGGACGTGAAGAACGCGTTCTTATATGGAGAGATCGACAAAGACATATTCATGGTGCAACCACCTGGATACGTGTCCAAGTCCCATCCGCGTCACGTCTGCAAGCTGAAGAAGGCTCTCTATGGTCTGAAACAGGCGCCGAGAGCCTGGTATGGGAAGATTGCGGAGTACTTGCAGTTCTGCGGCTACGATGCCTCAGACTCGGACTCCAGCATGTTCGTGAAGAAGGATGGAGGTCTTCACGTGCTAGTGCTGCTATACGTCGACGACATGATCGTGACAGGGAACAACCCTGAGGAGGTCGCGGCGCTGAGAGAGCAGCTTTCCATACGCTTCGAGATGAAGGATCTTGGTGAACTGCACCATTTCCTTGGTCTCCAAGTAGAGAAGAGAAGAGGCGGACTGGATGTTTCCCAGAGGGCATATGCCGAGAGGATCGTCGAAAGATTCGGCATGAAGGAGGGGAAGAGCAGTTCCGTTCCTCTGGAGGCGGGGCTGAAGCTTCGGAAGGAAGAAGGAAGGATTCTTCCTGATCCGAAGATCTTTCGGGCACTGGTGGGGAGTCTTATCTACCTGACTATCACGAGGCCGGACATCGCCTTTGCTGTCGGCCGAGTTAGTCGGTATATGCAGGAGCCGCGGAAGCCTCATCTGGAGGCAGCCAAGGGGATTCTGAAGTATGTGAAGGGCACCCTTGAGATGGGATTGTCCTATGAAGAGAAGTCTGACTTCAAGCTGCACGGGTACACGGATACAGACTATGGAGGTGACGCTGATGATCGCAAGTCGACATCAGGGTATGTGTTCTTGTGTGGAGCAGCTGCTATCTCGTGGTGTAGCAAGAAGCAGGACTCCATTTCCCTTTTCTACCACGGAGGTCGAGTACAAGGCGTCGTCCTTAGCAGCTCAGGAGTGTGTCTGGCTAAGGAGACTAGTGGAGGATGTGGATGAGGAGGTCAGCGGACCTACTGTGCTTCGCGGGGATAATGAGAGTGCATTGAAACTGGTAACCAATCCAGTATGTCATGCAAGAACCAAGCACATTGAGATTGAGCATCACTTCATCAGAGAGAAGGTGCTGGGTGGCTTGATCACTGTGGAGCATGTGCGGAGCGAAGACAACCTTGCGGACATATTCACAAAGCCCCTATCTGCGGGGCCGTTCCGGAGGCTTCGCTTGTTGCTTGGAGTTGTTCCCAGAGCTCACTTCAAGGGGGAGTGTTAGGTTTGTGAAGTGAGTATATGCTGTGAAAGTGGCGACTATCTAGGTGGCGACTATCCAGGTGGCGACTATCTAGGTGGCGACTATCCAGATGACGACTATCCAGGTGGCGACTATCCAGCTAGCGAGTATCCAGTGGCGAATATCTCCTACTTACCCCCCCTTGAATTTGCCTATAAATAGAGGGGTACCCCCCCCCCCCCCCCCCCCCTAAATCTACACCTTCTGACAGTGACGAGTATAGCCATCAGAAGTGGCGAGTATCATCAACTCTGAGCGAGTTAGAGATACCAGAGTGCTACCTGGCGAGCATCGGACTTGGAGTAAGTTCGGGTAGCTCCCTTGAGCGGGTAGCGAGTATTGGAGGTCGTGACGAGTATCGGTGACGAGTATCGAGGCGAGTATCCGTGACGAGTATTGAGGCGACGAGTATCACCAGCGCGGTGTGCTCGGGAGGAGAAGCGGACCAAGTTCTTTACTACTATTGGCTGTTGTGATTCAAGTTGGATGCAACTTGTATTCAGCCGTGTTCTGTTGTAATCTTGTTGCCAAGTATATATTACAGCCGTGTTTGTTCTGTTTTGGTATCCTTGATTGGTAGCACACAAAAATTTCAACGGTTCCAACATGAGCAAAACCGAATACGTTAAATACGACGAGCATATAGAAAATTTTTCCGATCAAATGAGCCTTGACGGCAGGTTAAAAAAAATATTATACCATGTAAATTAGGCAGTTTAAGAAATTCTATAAACATAGGAATTTATATTTGAAGAAATCTTACTATTTGACATATAACAATTGTTGTAAAATCAGGTGCAAAACGTAGGGCACCGCTATAAAATTGCAGAAAAACAAGAACACAAAATAAGATCAAAATTGCGTCCGGCAAAACCCGTCGGCGCGCAATCATTGCATTAATGTCAGTACATTCTGTTGGAAATCAGAACATTAATTTCATTAAGGCTACACTCCTCAATTAATATATAGGGGTAGGGAAAAATACAAGGTAAATAATACAATAGAGCATATAAGAAAATTATCAAAATAATATTCACAAACAACAAGAATTCAAGGACAACCAAATAGATCAGCATAAGAGAAAATGTAGAGAGGCAGGCGGCTTATAAATCCCTTTAAATTTTTCCTTATCCCAAAAACCCTTGAACCATATGAACTTATACAGCATTCCAATTCTAAAATAATTTTCTAAAAAACATTCTAGAATGTTCGGCAACACAAAATTGGTGAGAAAATCAAAAAACATGTAAATCAAAAACTCATGTTTTTAGTCAAAATGCCATCTTTTATGAACTATATATAATTGCTGCTGCCTGTGTTAAATGGTAGTACAAAAAAAACATAATTTTTCATTTCTACCATATTTTTAGGTCAAAAAATAAAAATACCATTTTTGCTTCTTTCATCCTTCCATGACTGGAGTATATCTGCTGCTGTTGGTACCATTGAGGATATATTATTGCTATTACCAACATCACCACACAGCTGATCAAGCACATAATCATCAACAGGTATTTCTTCACTTTCTTCACAGTGCTTGACAGGAAAACAAAGTTCTCCGGCTCTCTCTTCCTTCTCCTGAAGAGTCGAATTATCCGCTAAAATATTCTGCGGAGAAGCGAGTGGAGCAGCACATCCGCAGAGAAACTCGAGCGATCTTAACAAATCAGGAATCGGTTGCTCCGTCACAAGATTGCTGCAATTAAGTTGGGTCAGTAGGCCTCGAAGCGCCTCCAAGCTCAATCGATCTTTGTTTTTCTGTAAGAGACTCGTCCACTGGCTTTCGCTAATTTTCATGGAGGCGTGCGCCATGCCATTGAGGAGGAAGATGATTCTGTCGGTATTTCGTCGAATAATCAACTGACACAACATTTCTGTGAAGAGCGAAATATGAGGCATCTCTCCCGATTCTAAGGCTGCGTCAAACGCATGCTCCAGTAGATGCCACTGCACATATAAAGGAGCACATGAATAAATAACCTATGCCCAGAGCAATACGGGCATATGAAATTTAAGGCTTAAATGAGAACGATGTGGGCGAAAAAGAAAAGATAAGATCGCAAAATGGCTATACGAACATAATTTGTTTGAAAATGTGAATGATTTTGGAAGAGATAAGTTACTTCGGAGCAGAGTTGATCGCTCAGACCTCTCAATTCATAGATGCGGTGTACTTCGATCTCATGTTCATCCTTGAATCCTTGAACCAATTTCTATAAGTATGAAATTAAATCACATGGTGTCTTTATACCAATTTCTATATTTATGTTTTTTTTTTAATTAGGAGTATTTGAGGATTTCTATCCAATATAATCATGGAATAATTACGGCCATTAATTGAGCATAAACGCTAATTTTTTATTAGTCATGGACATTGGAGTTATTTCAACGTGATAATGCTTCTGGGACATTTTTTACAATTTGTAAGCAATTTGAGCAGCTTAGTTATCAATTACTGGTGTGTTATTCATCCCATCTATCAATATGAAAATTAAGAGTTTGGGGCACGTACAATTTAATTCACAATTCTTATAAATAATTATGAAAAAGTACCCTACAATTTTACATAATTACAACGACCTCCGCTCTATTTTTTAAGTTACCAAGACCTCCCTTCTAAGTGTCCATTATTAACCTACACGCATCATGTATGAAAAAACCTTCTGTAAATTCAGAGGGGAGGAGCTGGTAATTTTCAAAAGTAGAGGGGAGGTCCTTGTGATCAAGCAAAGTTGAAGGGGAGGTTCGAGTAAATGAGCCTAATTCTTGCATGGATACTGTTGATTATTTAGGAATAGGAAAATCTTAACTATTATTCATCCTCCAAGGGGTATGTAAAGGACTTAGGCTTCGTTTGGGGCGGCGTTTGGGCGCCGGTGCGGGAGCAACCGCCACCGCACGGCGGAAAAACAAATGCCGTGCGGCGGCGTTTGCGGCATTTGCTCCCGCAGCGCTTAGAAAAAGGCCGCCGCCCGCTCCGTCTCCAACACCCGCCCCCCACCTCCGTCTCCAACACCCGCCCCACTTCCTCCCGCTCCGTCTCCCGCCACCTTACCAAACGAAGCCTTACACTAGACATCCGAATAGAAAAAACGGTGTGGGACTAATCCCGTACATATAATATAATACGCTAATGCCAACACCCCCCCTCAAGTTGGGCGTGTAATGTCAACCATGCCCAACTTGCCAACAAGCTCTCTAAAGACACTTGTACATAATCCCTTTGTGAGGATGTCCGACAATTGTTGTTCGGATGGCACAAACGGAGTAACACAATGTCTCTGACTATATTTTCCTTGATGAAGTGTCTGTCGATCTCAATGTGTTTTGTACGGTCGTGTTGCACTGGGTTGTGAGCAATGCTGATGACATCCTTGTTATCACAGTACAGCCTGATAGACTCACTTCTTCTAAGACCAAGATCTTTCATGATGGTTAGGATCCATAGCACTTCACAGATCCCATGAGTCATAGCCCTGAACTCCGCCTCAGCGCTAGATCTGGTGACCACATGTTTTTTGCTCCTCCAGGTAACTAAATTTACACCCAACATAGTGCAATATCCTGACGTGGACCGTCGATCCTCAATCGATCTAGCCCAATCTGCATCAGTGTAAAGCTCAATAGTTAGCTCATCATTTGGTGAAAAAAGATGCCCTTCCCAAGTGAGGAATTGAGGTATTTGAGGATACGATGAGCAACATCAACATGACGGGTCTTTGGGGAGTGCATTATTGGCCAAGCACTCCCACAACATAGGAAATATCCGGGCGAGTGTGCGATAAGTAGATCAGTTTTCCTACAAGCCTCTAAAAACTGGGACTATCTTCAATCGTTTCACCATCATCTCTGCCAAGTCTGTGGTGGCTTCAATTGGGGTGTCAGCAGGTCTACACTCACTCGTTCCTGAGGTTTCAAGGAGGTCAAGAATATATTTTCTCTGCGATATGAAAATCCCATATTTGGACCTCGCAACCTCAATGCCTAGAAAATACTTGAGATTCCCCAAGTCTTTCACTTCAATTTCTTTAGTCAGCTTCTCTTTCAGTGTCTGAATCTCATCTTGATCGTCTCCAGTTATAATGATGTCATCCACATAAACTATCAGAGTTGTTAACTTCCCTTTATTGTGTTTGATGAAGAGGATATGATCCTCATTACTCTGGAAGTACCTGAAGCATGTCATGGCCTTTTGAATCTTCCAAACCAAGCTCTAGGAGATTGTTTCAGGACATATAAAGCATTCTTCAGCTTGCACACCTTACCTTCAGATCCTCTAGGAGAAAGACCAGGAGGTAGAGCCATGTATACTTCTTCCTCTAGATCATCATGAAGGAACGCATTCTTCACATCAAGTTGGCTGAGATTCTATCTCTTACATGCAGCACACGATAGAAGAACCCTTATAGAATTCATCTTAGCGACCGGAGCAAAGGTTTCTGGTAATCAATTCCTGTCGTCTGAGTGTAACCTCTTGCGACCAACCTTTCCTTGTATCTCTCCACGACACCCAGGGTGTTCTGCTTGACAGAAAACACCCACTTACATCCCACGATAGTCTTCCCTTTAGGCAATTGTACCAGGTCCCATGTGTGATTTTTATCAAGGGCATGCATTTCTTCAAGCATAGCCGCCTTCCACCTGTCATCAGAAAGGGCATCCTGCCACGATGTAGGAATGGAAATAGCAGATAGAGAAGAGACAAAAACTCTATAGGAAGCCGTTAGAGACAAATAAGAGACGAACAGAGATAACCGGTGTTGTGTAGAGGTACCTTCCCTTAGAGTAATGGACCCTGACGAGGATCAGATGTCGGCTCTAGGATTCTGATAGGGGGTGTGGTTGTTCCTTTAGGACGACGAGAGTAAACCTGCAGAGGTTTTACCACAGGAGCAGCAGGAGTTGGCACAGGAGCAATAGGGGACGGAGTCGAGTGAGATTGATACAACGGAGGAATGGGTAACGGAGTGGTAGACAGAGAATTAGTGTGAGTTATGGAGCTCACTTCCAACATAGGCATTGTCCCCCCCCCCCCCCTATGTGAGGGCCCGTAATAGCTCTCAGATTCAAGGAACGTGATGTCCATGGTTACAAAAACCTTCTTGTGAACCGGGTCAAAACACTTATAACCCTTTTGAGTAGGATAATAGCTTATGAAGACACACTTGTGCGCACGGGCATCAAGTTTAGAATTTTGATGGATATGGACAAAACAAACACAACCGAATACACGAGGCTGCAAATTGGTAGGAGACACCAGAAGAGTGTGAAGGGGAGTATTATGCCCTAGGACACGGGAGGGCATACGATTAATAAGGTAGGCAGCAGTGAGAACGGCATTCCCCCAATAGTACTTGGGAAGGTGCATTTGAAGAAGAAGATATCGGGCAACTTCCAGAAGGTGACGATTCTTGCGTTCAGCCACCCCATTTTGAGCAAGGGAGTAAACATAAGAGGTTCGGTGGAGAATACCATGATTAGCAAGATAGTGTTCAAAATGAGAGTAAATGTACTTGCGACCATCGTCAGTCCTAAGAATTTTAATAGAGGTATCAAATTGCGTAGAAACCATTTTGTGAAACCGTTGAAATAAGGGAAACACTTCAGTTATAGCCTCATTGGATAGACCCATGTTGTGCGGGAGAAACAGTCAATGAAAGTTACAAACCAACGACAACCAGAAATAGAAGCAACGGGGCAAAACCCCCAAACATCACTGTGTATAACATGAAATGGTGCAGAACTAGGAGATGAAACATGATTAAAAGAAGCATGATTATGTTTACCAAGTTCACAAGCATCACAATGAAAATTATCAACTAATACAGAAGATAGAGTAGGAAATAAACGTTTCATAGACATAATAGAAGGATGTTCAAGGCGACAATGTCAGGACTCCAAAGTGCCCGCCTGATCACCATGAAGGGTCAGGGGATGAGAAGTAGGAGTGGGAGAATCAAACACGTAGAGCCCGTCCACCAGACTACTAGAGTCAATCACCGTTCCCGTCATCAGGTCCTGAAAAACATAAGAAGAGGGGAAGAATGTGTTACGAACGAAGTGGGAGGGAGGGAGAGATCTAAAGAACTAGAGAGACTAGGGTTTGAAGAAGAAGAGAGAGAGCAATACATGCAGATATTCTTGCATACTCCTCCACAAGAGGATCCGGGTATATTTATACCCGGACCAAGGCCGGCCGGCCAAGGGGGCCGGCCGGCCCAATTGGGGCTGAACCAGGTGGGTTCAGCCCCCCAAGGGCCGTTATTAGAAAATGGGGGCTGAACCAGTTGGTTCAGCCCCGCTGTCGCCTTCGGATCCGTCCGGGGGTGTAACATTCCCTACCCCTTCAAGACCCAGCTTGTCCTCAAAGTGGGAATCTGGTGGCTCCGTCTGTTCCGGCAGGTCGATCCAAGCCAAGTCCCTTTGTCCCCGCAGCCTCTCCAAACCACAAAGAGAGTCCCCTGTCACCGGTGAGATTCTGACTCCATGCAAGCAATATTCATTCTCATCCTTAGAAAACTCCATAGTCAACTTGTCCCAATCCAGAGTGACCCTACCCAGCTGTCGCAACCAGTGGGCCCCCAGAATCACATCGGACACCCGAATAGGTAATAAATAGATATCCATCTTGTCAGCATAGCCCTGCACACTGATCCCCACGTCCTGAAGCACTCCTTCACACTGCAGCTCATGTCCACTTGCCACCACAACCTAGGAAGAGGCGTCCTGGATGATCCGTGCCCCAGCCTGTGTGCCACTGTCGGACTGATGAAGTTATGTGTACTCCCACTGTCAATCAAAATGGACACCTGGTGTTGGCCGATCCACCCCGCAATAGTCATAGTGGGCGGTGTGGTGTCTCCTGCCATGGTCAGGGTCGATACCCCGTACTCGATTGTATCCAGCATGTGTTCCTGTTCTCCTCCTTCTACATCTGGCATCTGATCGTCCTGCAGCATGTAAACCTGAATCATCTGGCATTTGTGGCCTGGGGTGAACTTCTCATCACAGTTGAAGCACAACCCTTTTTCCTTTCGTGTCTGCAGCTCTGTCCATGTCAATTTCTTCACCGTCGCCCGTTTTGTAGTTGCTTAATCCTTTTTGGTGTCGGGAAGGTGTGTAGCGGTTCTCTTAGTGTCCCCCCTGAACTTCTGTCGATTGAGGCGCTCTTCTTGAATTCGGGCCAAGCTGATAGCATGTGTCAAACTGCGCGGCATATAGGCGTGCACCTCATCTCTGATGTCCTCCTTCAGTCCGGAAATAAAACAACTCGTTAATGTCCTCTCGCCCCACTGCACCCTGTTTGCCAACCTCTCAAACGCTGTCCTGTACTCCATCACCGTCCCTTTCTGGCGCAATTTCTGAAGAAGAGCCTCGACGTCCTCATACTCGAGTGGACCAAAGCGGGCGGTGAAACTGTCGACAAACTCGGGCCACGGCGCTTGATCCCGTCCCCGAAGGAACCACTGTGTCCACTGGTATGCGTCCTCTTCGAGGTGGAACGACGCTAACTTGACCCACTGTGCCTCTGGAATCTCCTGATAACTGTAGAACAACTCAGCCTTTTGGATCCATTCGAGCGCATCGCCTCCTTTGAACTTGGGGTAGTTCATGTGGGTAACCTTTGGCGCCATATAAGCTCGTGGTAGTTGTTGCCCAGATCCACCGTACTCTTGCCCGTGCCCATGCGGTCGTCGTCGGTCAGCGGCCGCATTTGGGTATCCCCAATCCTCTCCATAGGGGTTTCCCATTACTGGCGGCCTAAACCCCCATCCGCCTCCACCTCTGCCGCCTTCGGTGTGTCCCGGTCCTCCTGGAATGGGAAGGAGTCCATCCCGATGTGGGTACCCCACCCCTCTGAGTCGTCGGTCCTCCTGGGGTCCCTCCCGATAAGGGAGAAAGTCGTCAATTCGGCCTATCTCGGTTGGCTCGGGCCCGAAGGGCGGTCGTCGTGGGCCTCCTGTCCTTTCGATGTCGATCCCAAGCCCCCCATTTACGCTGGAGACCCGATCATGATTCTCCCTTCCCCCACCATCTGTGTATCCCGCAGTTGCGGGCAACGGGGGATTTGGAACTGCACTGGTCTCGTTCACAGCACCTTTGCCCTTAAGGTGCTGAGTCAACAGATTCTTGATTTCGTCGAGGCAATCATCCAATTTGCCCTCCAGTCGTTTTTCCGAGGCTTGTAACTTCCCTTCAAGGGCTGTCACTGCGTCGGCTAGCCCGATGTAGTTCTCTTCAAGAGTTGCTAGCCGAGTAGATTCCTCCTAGTTGCGAGTCACCATGGACTTGGGGTCGGCGGAACCAGACGCTGGAAGCGCTGGAGCACAGAAGCCCGAGGAGCAGGCGGCGGCCTGGAGCAGCAGGCGGCGGTCTCTGGAACAGCAGGCGGCGGCACTGGAGCAGGCGGCGGCTGAAGGCGCTGGAGTCGGGATCGAATCGCGGAGCAGTCGGCGCTGGAGGCGCTGGAGTCGTCGCTGGATCGGGAAGGCGGTGCTGGAATCGTCGCTGGATCGGGAAGGAGTCGCTGGAGCAGGATCGGGAAGGGTCGGCGCTGGATCGGGAAGGATCGGGAAGGAGACGCTGGATCGGGAAGGAGACGCTGGCGCAGGATTGGGAAGGGTCTGTCGCTGGAATCCCAGTGGATCCGGAAAAAAATAGGGGAGGACGAAGCCTCTTATACCAATTGTTACGAACGAAGTGGGAGGGAGGGAGAGATCTAAAGAACTAGAGAGACTAGGGTTTGAAGAAGAAGAGAGAGAGAGCAATACCTGCAGATATTCTTGCATACTCCTCCACAAGAGGATCCGGGTATATTTATACCCGGACCAAAGCCGACCGGCCAAGGGGGCCGGCCGGCCCAAATGGGGCTGAACCAGGTGGGTTCAGCCCCCCAAGGGCCGTTATTAGAAAATGGGGGCTGAACCAGTTGGTTCAGCCCCGCTGTCGCCTTCGGATCCGTACGGGGGCGTAACAGAATGTCACAGAACAATTCATAGAGTAGGTCAAATGATCAACGGAGAGAAGATTACGAGTAAATTTGGGTACATTAAGTACAGAAGAAAGAGTGAGAGAGAAGCAGGAGATGGATCCTTTCCCAGCAATCGGAAAGAAGGAACCATCTGCAATGCTCACCTTGTCCCTACCAGAAAAAGGAAGGTAAGACACAAAACCTGAAGCAGAGCCGGTCATATGATTCGTTTCTCCAGAATCAATAATCTAGTGGGTAGAAGGACGAGAAGACGCAACATGAGCACCTGAGGGTCCCTGATGAGCATACGAAGATGGAGACGTTGAAGGCTCCGGAGACTGTCCCTGCATCAGGCGGCGAAAAGCATGGATATCATCGGCAGACAGAGCCAGAGGAGGAGCAGACTGGACAGTGAGAGGCAGGTTCTCCTCGGAGGCATCAAACAAGTGGGCAGAGCGGGGCTGAGTAGAGCGACCTTGAGAGCAACCATAACCACGACCTCCACGCGGAGCAGAACCCCCACGGGGGGTGGGAAAGCCATGGAGGCGAAAATAGGTGTCCCGGGTATGACGGGACTTCCTGCAGTAATCACAGAGCAAATGACCTTTGTGGGTGGGCTTTGGCCTGGAATCTCGAGGAGCTCTACTGCCAAACTGAACAGCCAGAGCAGAACCTTCCGGAGCAGTGTCAGGGGTCCAAGTCTGACGCCTATCGAATTCTTGCTAAACAAGACTGAAAACCTCTGGAAGAGAGGGCAGAGGAGAGTGCCCAAGGATCTGAACACTGATCTGATCGAAGTCCCGATGCAGACCATGAAGAAACTCAAAAACTGTGTTCCTGTCTTCCCGAGCTCAGACAAGGAGCTCATCCTCAGGAGACACAAGAGTAAGGGAGTCAAAGTGACCATACTCTTGATAAAGTTGAGTGAACTCCAGGTAGTAGACAGATGGAGGTCGATCACCCCGACGAAGGAGGAAGATCTTCCGTCGCAGCTGGTAAATCTGGGTAGCATTGCCCCTGCAAGAGTAAGTGGTCTCGACCCTCTTCTAAATATCCACCGCGGTCTCCAAAAACAGATAATTCCGGGAATAGAGTGAACCATAGAGTTAGTCAGCCAAGACATAACGAGGGAATTCTCAGACTCCCACTGAGGCCAATCAGGAGAATTCGGGGCAGGTGCCGCAGTAGTACCCAGAACATAATCAAACAAATGTCTGTTCTTCAAGGCAAGAGTAATAGCCCGAGACCACGGGAGAAAGTTGGTGTCGTCCAGGCGTATAGTCGTGATTTGAGGAGTATTTTGGTCATGAATTGACCGAGCCGATCCACCGGTCATCACAGAGGCGGAGGAAACTCTGGCACCGGATGGGAGTCCTGAAGCCAGACAATGAAGATGGCGACTTAGTGCTCCAGCCGAATGCTGGCACATGCGTCAATAATGTCTGGAATTTCTCCAAGTAGTCATCGATAGCTCCAGTATATGGAGATCAACTCCCACAACAATTAATTCACATCGGCAGTTCAAAGTGCATGTGGTAATACTATTTGAAGTTCTCTGATGTCAAGACGTAGGAATCACATTTAGACTGCCCCTACCAAGTGATGGGCGGTCAATGAAATCCACTTCATGGTCGGCGTCCTCTAGTTGGCAAAAAATTGCTCGCATTGGGCCAACCATACCAAGGATAACAGTTTGACTTATCACAGCAGGGTATTGTTCTCAAAAAGAGGTAATGTGTTGTTCTCATAACGCCCTAAGTGGAAGTCATCCCCATGGCCGTGGGAGAGGGACCCTCCATGAAAACCGCTTTCAATCCTGTCGCGGCTTAAGTCGTTGCTACGTTTCTGAAGTGGAACGAGGCTCTCCAAATGGGCCGAGAGGTTGTCCAAGGACGCCTGCTGTCGACTTTCGGACGAGGCGAGTATCCATCATCAACTTATGCATCTTTTCGAAAATTGCCTCCATGGGGCCCGGCGATCCCATCATGGTTGGCTTTGATACCAAGCTATCACAGGCTCAGGCTTGTGTTACCAAAAGGAATGCGACGGAGGAGGGAGGGGATTGTCGCGGTTGATGTTTCCCCTTGATCCTCATGATCAACCTTGTCAGCATAGGTCGGAACCCCAGTTTGACTTGTCACATCAGGGTATTGTTCTCAAAAGGAGGTAATGTGTTGTTCTCATAACGCCCTAAGTGGAAGTCATCCCCATGGCCATGGGAGAGGGACCCTCCATGAAAACCGCTTTCAATCCCATCGCGGCGTAAATTGTTGCTACGTTCTGAGGTGGAACGAGGCTCTCCAAACGGGCCGAGAGGTTGGCCAAGGGCGCCTGCTGTCGACTTTCGGACGAGGCGGATACCCATCATCAACTTATACATCTTTTTGAAAATTGCCTCCATGGGGCCCGACGATCCCATCGTGGTCGGCTTTGATACCAAGCTATCACAGGCTTGTGTTACCAAAAGGAATGCGATGGAGGAGGGTGGGGATTGTCGCGGTTGATGTTTTCCCCTTGATCCTCACGATCAACCTATGTTGCTAAAGGTATCTTGGAGCATATTCTGTGATATCCGGAGTGAGGGCAACAGAGGAGAAGTGGAGGCGTGGATAGTGGCGCAAAGGGAAGCAGGCTGGGGAATAAATAAAATTGGTGGATGGTGGCGCAGCTATTGCTGCTCTGTGGTTCAACTGAATAGGGGCGCAGGCAACGCCCTTTAGTGCCCGATTTGACAGCTAAACAGAGAAATGGGTCAGTTTTTTGCTGCTCTGCTGCACTGTTCGACAGGGGGCTGCTTGTGTCGTTGCATAGGTGAGTAAGAGGGGTTGGTGTATATTGAAAAGGGGAAAGGAGGGTTCGGTGTGGGGCGAAAGAGGGAGCCATTGAAAACCTCTCTTGATGCCAAAGAAATTTGACTCAATTTAGCATGCTCGGTTCATAAGACACCTCGGGTATAAATACAAAATTACAAAAATAGAAATGAAATAAAACGAGATGCAAGAGTAAATAAAATAACAAAGCTAAAATAAGAACAAAATAACGAAATAAATGAGATGTATCTACTCTATGTGCACAAAGGGCCCGGCAGGCCCGGGTCTACGCTAAGGGTGTACAAAAGGCCCGGCAATCTCGGGCCTGCCGAGTTTGAGATTTATTATGACTAGGTCTGTCTTTTTCCAGACCCACCTAGGCCCTCTCTTAAAGAGAGGCATGCCTACATCTAATTGGTCCTGCGATGCCAGGCTTGGCCTAGGCCTGTCCGGGATCCGGCCATCCAGGTGGCCACCCATTATTTAGTGTTGGGCGGCCACCCAGCACTAGGCGCCTGCCGACATACCACTATGGTCTTGGCCGGGTAACAGGCTAGGCCATAGTTTAAATAGGGGGTTGTCAGGGTTCCCTAGGCCTTGCCTGGGTTCAGGCCCGGTCCCGAGCCTAACCAAACCTATGCCTAATGGGGGTTTAATTGGGCAGGCCTAGGCCTGGCTTTCAAGCATGGGAATTTTGTGCACGCCGAATATATGCACTCTCGTCATGGAATCTCCTATATACGCGCCCGCGAATCGCCCGTGACAGAGGTGAAGTCCATGTTATTATGCAAAGTCACGGGATAGTTTTTCGTAATTATTTGTATATATCAAACTCACCTCAATAGTTTATACATGCATAAGAGTGAATGGACAAGGTAAAATAACATCTTGGGTACTAGGACTATCCATATTTTCATATAATAGAAATCAACAAAATAACATAATCAGTTGGAATTTGTTTACCTTTCCAGCTTTGGATGCTTGAACAAGCAACCATGAATGTGTGCACATATCCAGCTTGTAACCAGAGAAAACCATCTCTTTGTAAACATACTCGAAGAACTCCCATTGGCAAGCGGAAGCAGAAGACTCCAGCATGGAGGCAAACGTGTAAGAATCTGGCTTAAGTATTTTAAGTTCACCAAAGTCCTCTGCACCCGAACACATATTCTTAATAGATTCAAATAACTCTTTTGCTTTTGCAAACATGTCACTGCGTCCATAGACTTTCAGCATAGCGTTTATGGTTCCAATATTCGGGTCGCAGTGCTCTTTCATATACTCATATATTGAGATGCATTCGTTGCTATATCCGCCATCGAGTGAAGCTAGGATCATGCCGGTAAATGTTATCTCCAACGGTTTTGTATGAGGAAGCCTTTTCAATTTCTCAACCTAAATAAATTTAGTTTGCTATAAGTATAAATCCAAAGTTTTATGTGGATAATATCAAATTAATGACTATATTAATGTATCATTAGATAATTAATAGGCTTTGGGACCTCCCCTCCAACTTTGCATTATAGGAATCTCCCCTATAACTTTTAAGATTATACAAAAATATCCGCTCTAAGTTTACATTGTTAGCATACATGTACAAAAAGTAGATGGGAGATCTTGGTAATTTTAACAGTTAGGGAGGAGATCCCTATAAGTATGCAAATTCATAGGATAGTTTTTTTCGTAATTATTCATAAATAATATAGTAACAAAAGCATATGCCAAGTCATCTAAATGTGGTATTACATTGATAAAAAATCTGCATTGTGTTACAAAAAGCTGTTATAGCACTGTGTGGAGCTGTGAGAATACAAAAAAATAACCTTGTCCATCAAAAAAGAGCTCTCTGGTGATAGAATTTCACTGCATTAATTTCGTAATGATTACATGTGGCATTAACCAAAACTGGGTATACACCGGAGCCAATGCTAAAACTGAATAGCCAAACAACCAATCCAGAAACTACTCATGTTAGAGCTTAGGCATCCTCAATAAAATTAAAGGTTCTTTAAAATGCAATTTGTTATCATATGAATAATATAAATAGAGAGTAAAGAAGAGAGGGAGAGAGGGAGGGAGAGAGAGAGAGAGACCAAAGCATCCTCTGTGTGCCTGTATATAATAAGCAATCTTATGGGCTCAATCAATGTCAAGAAGTATCAATCTTGTTGAAAGGCGGTGGATCGGAGCATCCCCGTTAAGCAACACTCTTATACCCAAGTGAGCTCACTTGGGTATAAGAGTGTTGCTTAATGCCCTCTTATAAAGGAGGTCGTGTGTTCGATTCCACACCTCAACAACTTACATAAATGACCTCCAAACCCCTGGGAGATTTGGTTGGGATGCTCCGACTGCAGTCGGGTTGTGCGGGTCTCCCCCGTCTTTCAACAAATCCCAAACAAGTTAAATATGTTGTTTAATAGAACACATCACATTCCACATATCAGAGTGCAGTTCATATTAAATACTCACGAGAGCCCTCTGTGTGCTTGTAGCTATCATTGTTTGGGTTGAAACTACTAAATAATTTGTAAGCAAATAATTACTTAAGAAATTTGCGATCAAAGGAACTACCCCTAATTGACCATATAAAATAGAACCTGTCTTTCAAGCTCATTAAACAAAAACAATCTGATGTATTTCAAGTTGATTCGGTGATCATTACGTTTAACTAATTTAACACACTAAAGACCACCAATTAATATAGTGGGTTGTTATATGCACACATATAAACGCTACACGCACACCAATGATATATGCACACCACAAAATCCTACATGCAGGTCCATTTGTTATATGCACACCAAACATGGAATCTTGCTCGCCTTAAAAATAAAATCAATTTGATGTTTTTCGTGTTCGTATCAACTTTACCCTATAAAGAACCAACGAAAGGGAAATTCGCTTTCAAAAAGAATCAACCTTCAATGAACTTGATTAATATTTCAACTAAAGTTCAAGCATAATCTCAAATATTCATCAAAATACAAACCTCGAATGAAATTAACAATTAATAGGATGCGTTTGTAAGCTCCATAACGAATTTAGAATTAAAAATACAAGCAACCAAAAATGCATGTTCTTATTTGG
Organism: Dactylorhiza incarnata; assembly: GCA_033032865.1. Taxonomy (NCBI): domain Eukaryota; kingdom Viridiplantae; phylum Streptophyta; class Magnoliopsida; order Asparagales; family Orchidaceae; genus Dactylorhiza; species Dactylorhiza incarnata. Next base: position 217,436 of record JAWHQI010000347.1, on the reverse strand, counting down.
CCGCCCATTCAAAGAAACGAGACCAATCATCAAAAAAGATAATAGGAAAATATCCACCGAAAAACAAAAAAAAACCATCAACTAGAAATTGACAACGATTCCATGACGAAGAGAAAATCAAAGAAGGTAATGACTCCTCTCTTCCCGGTTTTGATTGTGATACCCGGTGACTCTAATTAGAGAACTTGGGATTGCCACAGTTCACTGTGAACCACCGGGGCATGTGATTGCGACCTATGCATGATTTTAGAAATCCGAAGGCGGTTCTTGGATTAAGCATTCTGAGTGAAGCCAAATCGTGTCGTGGCCCGATTTGGTGATGATTGCTTGACATTGTATTTAGGAATTCCTGTGGGCGTGCGATTGCGGCCATAGCGCCGTTGTGATGCTCATTTTTCGTGAGATTTCGCGATATTGAGGTTATGGCAAGGTTTGCACGTGAGATTCCTAGTGATTGAATGCAACACCGCAAGATTGCGTAAGCTAGTGAATAGGTCATTGGAAATATCACGACTTTGGGGACTGCGTATGATGTCGGCGTAGAGTCGGTGTTGGGGACTTCATGTGTTGTCACGCATGTAGTTGTGTTTCGCGTTTACACCCTCGCGCGTCTCATCGACCAAAAAAATATCATCTGCAAATAATAAACACCAAGGTATTGCTTGTTGGATATGTCCGGTGAGCTCATCTAAGATAAGGGTAAAGAGATAAGGCTTAAAGTTGACCCTTTATGTAAGCCAACAACGATAGGGAATTCCTGTGTTAATCCTCCAGATGTCATCACCCTGGTCACTGAATTTGTATACATATCTTTGATTACGTCAATGTATGGTACATTTACACCTTTCTTTTCTAATACTCTCCACAATACCTCTCTTGGAACCATATCATAAGCCTTCTCCAGATCGATAAACAGCATATGCAAATCTTTTTCTCTTTCCCGATAGTTGACAATGAGTCTCCTCAAGAGATGTATAGCTTCCATGGTTGACCTCCCTGGCATGAATCCAAATTGATTCTCTGAGATGCTAGTCTCTCGTCTCACTCTTCTCTTTATTACTCGTTTTCATAGTTTCATAGTATGACTGTTACGCCCCCGCTACGCTTACGGGGCGTCATTATGTACGGAGGAGCAAGGGCGCGATAAACAACGGGGCTGAACCTTCCGGTTCAGCCCCCACGCAGTAAACCGGCCGGCTGAGGGTTGAACCAGGCGGGTTCAGCCCTCCTTGGAGGGGCCGGCCGGCCCCTCCTTGCCCGGGTATTTATATACCCGGGCAGCCCCCCTTTTGGGGTTATGATGAGTATTACAAGGTTAGTCTTCTTCCTCTTTCTCAACTCTAACCCTAGTTTTCCCCCTCTCTTTCTCTAGATCTTCCTCTCTTTTAGCCTCTCGTAGTCTTGCCCTAACATTTGGTATCAAAGTCGTTCCTTCTCTCGGACATGGTGACCACTCGCACTCAAGAAGAGTCCTCATGGATTGAAGCCCTAGAGGAGAACATGGTTGGCCTCACCGACTCTATGGCAGCCATGGAAGGACGGATCGACGCTCGTATGGAGGAGTTTAAGGCCTTGTTGAAAGGGAAAGCCACAGCGGGTGAGGATTCGACCGGATCGGGGGCTGATTTGGCGGCAAATGGCACGCAAGGCGTCGGCGGCGTGCGTCTGTCGGACGACGATCGCGTGCGGGCGAGCGCAGTTCCGCCTGGCACGGGCTGGATTCCGCCTGGCGGGGGCTGGCGGGGCACTGGAGGGCCTAGCAGTGCGGCGTACGGGGCAGCAGGAGGCTCGGCAGCGGCATACGGGGCAGCAGGGGGCTCGGCAGCCGCATACGGGGCAGCAGCGGGCTCGGCAGCCGCATACGGGGCTTCGGCGGGGCCGATTGCGCCAGGACCTGCAGCAGGAGGGTTCTCCGACCTCGGTGCGGGCCAGGGAATGCGCCGGCAGGGCTGGCAGGAGCCGGGGGGGTTTCGTCGAGGCTGGGAGGAGCCGGATGGGGTTCGTCGAGGCTGGGAGGAGCCGGCTGGGCTCAAGCGACCTCCAGATCCTGCGGGATACCAAGGAGGAGGGCTTCTCCCTCCTCCCCGTGGGTTTGGGCCGCCGGGCATGGGTGGAATTGGCCAAGCGTGGGGCGGACAACAACAACCCCCTCCTTGGGGAAACGGTCAGCATCAAGGCTACGGATTCGAGCAAGGTGAGCCCGCAAGACGGGAAGGAGGTCATGGGGCACAACGCTTGACCCCCGGATTAACTCGCATGTACTTTCCGGAGTTCGAGGGCAGCGACGCCTTGGAATGGATCCAGAAGGCAGAACTCTTTTATCATTATCATGAGGTGCCTGAAGGGCAGTGGGTGCAGTTGGAGTCCTTTCACTTGAAGGACGACGCTTACCAGTGGACGCAGGGGGTCTTGCGGGGACGGGAGTACGTGCCATGGGGAGAGTTTGTGGATGGCTTTACGGCCAGATTTGGGCCACTAGAGTACGAGAACTTTGAGGCCCTCTTCAAAAGCTCCGTCAGAAGGGGTCAGTGATGGAGTACCGCACCGAGTTCGAGAAGTTGGCGAACCGGGTTCAGTGGTCGGAGAGGACTCTCTACAGCTGCTTCATATCAGGGCTCAAGGAGTACATTCGTGACGAGGTGCAGGCTCTCATGCCTCGTTCGTTGAACCACGCCATTACCTTGGCGCGCATTCAGGAGGAGCGGTTCAACAGACAGCGAGCCCGCACCACGAGTAGGCCGTCTGCGGCCCCCGCCACAGCAACACGACGGGAGCCACCCGCGGGTATCAAACCGACCGTGACTCGGTTATCGTGGAGTGAGTTGGCGGCTCGGAAGGAGAAAGGCTTGTGCTTTAATTGCGACGAGAAGTTTGTGCCGGGCCATAAGTGTCAAAAGATACAGGTTTTCATGTTGCAGCAGGACGCAGACGAGGAGCCGGCTCCAGATGAGGAGTTGGAGGTGGACGTGGAGGAGTCGGGGGAGTTCGGCGTCTTCCTACATGCTCTTGAGGGTTGTGCACCCCCGCTTGCTTTACGGCTGGCGGGCCGGATCGCCCAAGAGAAGGTTACGATTTTGGTGGACAGTGGGAGCACCCACAACTTCATACATCCCGACGTGGCACGACGGGCGGGGCATGAGGTGGACAGGGAGGCTGCTTTTCACGTGATGGTGGCGGACGGCAGCAAGCTGCAGTGCGAAGGGGTACTGAAGGGCGTAGAGCTGCGGATACATGGCTATGTGGGCCGTACTGACGTCTACTTGTTGCCAATCCGGGGCTCAGACATGATGCTGGGGGTCCAGTGGTTGCGCCAGTTACAGCGGGTGACCTTCGACTGGAAGCATATGACCATGGAGTTCGTGCACGGGGAGAAGCAGTTTTGCTTGAAGGGCATCACGCCGTCTCCTGTGAAGGAGGTTTCTCTCCGCAGCATGCAGCGGTTGAGCGGAGAAGGACAACTGATGGCTATTCTTCGGGAGGTCCAGACTGGTGATTCCACGCCTGCGGAGGTACCAGTCCAGTTACAGCTACTACTGACTGATTATGCTGATGTTTTTCAGGAGCCGCGCACTTTACCTCCGGCGAGGTTCCGCGATCATCGTATTACGCTCAAGACTGGTGCTGAGCTGACGAATGTCCGTCCTTACCGTTACCCGCATATCCAGAAGGCGGAAATTGAGCGCGGTGTCCGCGGGATGCTGGAGGCCGGCATCATTCGGCCTAGTACGAGTTCTTTCTCGGCTCCCATTATTCTGGTCAAAAAGAAGGACGGGTCCTGGCGATTCTGTGTGGACTACCGTGCCTTGAACGGTGATACGGTCAAGGATAACTTCCCGATTCCCCATATCGAAGAGTTGCTGGATGAGTTGCATGGGGCCCAGCGGTTCACCAAGCTGGATCTTCGCTCCGGCTATTATCAGATCTTGATAGCACAGGAGGACATACACAAGACGGCTTTCCGCACTCACGATGGCCATTACGAGTTCTTGGTTATGGCCAATGGACTGACCGGAGGGCCCTCTACATTCCAGGCCAACATGAACGAGATATTCAGAGATTTCTTGCGGGCATTTGTGTTGGTCTTCTTCGATGATATACTCATCTACAGCGCGAATTGGGAGGGCCACGTGGTCCACGTGGAGCAGGTCCTTGCCCGACTACGTCAGCACAAACTTTATGCCAACCGTTCCAAGTGCTCATTCGGTCAGAAGGAGGTGGAGTATTTGGGTCACTTGGTTTCCGGTCAGGGCGTCAGGGCCGACCCACGGAAGATTCAGAGTATGCAGACTTGGCCGCGGCCGGTTACAGTCCGCGCCTTGCGGGGTTTTTTGGGGCTCACTGGGTATTACCGGCGGTTTGTGCAGGACTATGGCAAGATAGCTCGGCCCCTGACCCAGCTGCTGCAGAAGGACTCCTTTTCCTGGAGTGAGGAGGCGGAGGAGGCATTTCAGTCCCTCAAGCGGGTCATGACCACCACGCCAGTCCTGGCATTACCGGATTTCACACAGGAGTTCGTTCTGGAGACGGATGCCTCAGGTGTCGGCATTGGGGCCGTGTTGATGCGTAGTCTTGCCCTAACAATGACCCATAATTTAATTCCCTTGTAATTGACACAATTTTGTATATCTCCTTTGCTTTTATACAAAGGTACCAAAATACTTTTTACATTGGTCTGACATCCTTTTTGTCTTCAGTATCTTATTGAAGAAACTTGTAAGCCATAAAAATCATTCCATCCCGAAGTATTTTCATACTTCAATGGGTATATCGTCTGGCCCAACTGCCTTTTCATTTTTCATCTTCTTCAGAGCGTCATTTATCTCTAATGCTTGAATTTTACGATAAAAATTTATGTTTCTATACTCCTCCGATTTACTTAAATCTTCCAAGTTCAGTTTATTGTCTTTTCCTTCATTGTATAGTTGATAAAAGTATCTTTTTCATCGCTCATTAATAGCCACATCATCCGTCAAAACCGTATCTGTTTTATCTTTTATGCATTTAACTTGGCTAAAATCTCTTATCTTCCTCTCTCTAGCACAAACAATTTTATATATATTACGCTCTCCATCTTTGGTGTCTAGTCGTTTGTAAAATTCTTCATAAGTTTGACTTCATGTTTTACTTACTGCATTTTTAGCTTTTTTCTTGGCGACTTTATACTTTGTCAAGTTTTCATCATTTCTACAAGCATATAATGTTTTGTAGCGGACCCTTTTTGCCCTCACTTTGTCTTGCACTTCCTCTTTCCACCACCAAGATTCTTTATGTGGGGGCGCACACTATTTAATCAAGGCGCGTGTCTAGGCGCGCCTGAGGCGTCGGGCGCACCAGGCGTACCAGCCCTCGCCTCTGCAAGACAGAGACGAGCGAGGTGCCGCAAGCGCACCCAGGCGCGCCTTACCAGTTCCCAAGAGGACCAAAGGCGCGCCTGGGCTTTTCAAGCTGTTTTCTTCAACCTATTTGGTTTTGGAGGTGGGCAAAAACATGATCTCAGACGCACCCGAGGCACACCTAGGCGCACTTGGGCATCCAATTCACCTATTTTCAGTGAATTTGGTGTCCAATTCACTGAAAATGAGCGAATTGGATGCTCAATTCGCTGATTTTCAGTGAATTGTGCACCCAATTCACTGAAAATCAGTGAATTGGATGCCAAATTCGCTGATTTTCAGTGAATTAGGCACTCAATTCACTGATTTTCAGTGAATTTGGCACCCAATTCACTTTTGCGTCTCACGTGCCTCAGGCGCGCACCTGCACCTTGCGTCTAAGCTCCAGGACCCCTTTGCGCCTCAGTGCGCCTTGTGTCTTTGATAATATAGGGTGCACGACCTTTTGACTCTCCAAGCACGTTTTTTCACTTATCCTTAAATGAGAAAACATAGCTTCCAATGTGACACTAGGATTAACATAAGGATCATCAACTAGTTGTTCTATAACTGATGCCTTGAAAACAACCTATTTTTCGTTCTTCAAGTTCCACCACCGAATTTTTGGCAACACTTTTGTTTTTCTCATAAAGTTACTATATTTAATTTGCACATCCAACACCACTAGCATAAATTGCGTTGTCAAACTTTCTCCTGGTATGACTTTGCAATCCTTACAAATCTTTTTATTCATTTTGCGAGTCATAAAATAATCAATTTGTGACTTATTTTGTCCGCTCTTAAACGTAATTAAGTGTTCTTCCCTCTTCATGTAGAATGTATTTGTCACAATTAACTCATGTGTTATGTCAAAGTCTATAATGGTTCTTCCTTCTTCATTTCTTTCTCCATACCCAAATCCTTCATGAACGTCTGTATAATTCGTATTTTTCTTCCCTACATGTCCATTTAAGTCTCCTCCAATGAAAATTTTCTCGCTTGGTGGAATTTCTCTTACCAAATCATCTATGTTTTCCCAAAATTATACTTTAATAGCTTCAATTAATCCTACTTGTGGCGCATAAGCACTAATTACATTAATAATTTTCTTTTCTCGATTAATTTAAGAGCTAAGATTCTATCACCTTTTCTGTTTACCTCAAAAACTTCATCCCTCCAAGTAGTAGTATCTACAATAATACTTACTTCATTGCTTGTTTTATTTTTCCTATGTACCTTAATTTAAAACCTGAATTATCTAGAAATTTAGCTTTCTCACCCACTCATTTAATCTCTTGCAGACATAAAATATTTATCCTTCTCCTAATCATTGTATCCACTACTTCCATCGTTTTTCCCGTTAGCGTACCTATATTCCAACTTCCAAACCTAAGTCGATCACAACCCTACGATCTACTTATCTAGGACGCCTAAAATGTGAGGGTTCTTGCATATTTAACACTACACCCAAGTCCTCTTGGAGGTGCATCGATCCTTGCCAAAATACGAGCCGAGGTAGTTTAGGAAATTTTGTATGATTTGGATGGATATGTTTTGTATGACCTTAAGGTCAAAGACTCATGATGATATACTAAAGATGTGGACACTCTTAGTTGCTTATGTTTTCGTGTGCTGATGTTTTGGTTGTTGAGTTTACTTTTATACCTCTTTTTATTACTTAAGTTGTGATGGGTGTATGTTGTGGGACTCGATCGGATCTATATTATACGGTCGTTGCGATGGTGGTGTTACAACTCCTATAATACATAAACAGTAACAAGATAGCCATGTTAATTGTATTGCTCAATAAAGCTAGTATGAGAGAGAACAAGAAACATGCTCATCATTTTAAGTGTTAAATACATGTGTTTCTGCAACATAAATAACAATATAACCTACCTCCATGGTAGCATCTAGCCACCTCCCTTTATGACAAAGGCAGCATGCTAATTCGTAATAAACACTAGGAATTCCAACAACTCCTCTACGCTCCATGTCTCGAACTGTTGCAACCGCTTGATCAACATTACCCTCTTCCCAAAAGGTTCTAACAAGAACTGCAAGATTTTGTATTACAATAAAGCAAAATACTGAATTAAAATCTTGGAATAAGACAATAATCACGATAAAAAAACTCAAGGAAATGGTTACAAAAATATCTGCTACAATACCATGTTGCTACCTTTGTAGCTCAATGCCTTTGGAGATAGCCTGCGTTCTCGCATTTTTTGGAAAAACTTGTGGACAAGATCATACTTTCTTGTTTTCAGCATCACCTTATAAAAAAGAATCATGTAACTGTAAGGTATAATAGAATTTCAAACATAAAAAACATAATACTAATGAAAAGGAAAAAATATTTTTTAGAGATAGATTGAGAGAGAGAGAGATCATTAGAAAAGAGATATAAAATTGGTAAGCAAGATTTGAATGTTAGTAGTTTCTACCTTCTTTACCCCCTAAATTTGTTTTGTGACTATTACATGTGGCATTGTACTAATATAAGCTGCCATTTTCAGTAAAGATAACAAAAAGTATGCCTCTTTGGAAGTTTAGTACAAGTGCATGCCATGCTGTATGCCAATATATAACAGACATATCACATTGATGTAGGTTTCACATGGATATTTCAATCCACACAAGCTTGAAGCATGTGACCATGAGAAAATTGCAAATGAATAATGTTACAACGTACGATGTATTCTCCCCTATATAATGGGGACTCTTCTATTGAACATGATATAACATTTTAGCCCTAATTAACATGGTATCAGAGCTACTGCTCGCGTGCGGCTAAGTCCGCCTCCCGCTCTGCTTCTGCTCGCGTGCGGCGTTTTCGATCTTGCCTCCCTTCCTAAGGTTTACAATATTGTTCAACAAGAGTTTGATCGACGTCAGTCCTGGAACACATCCAACCTTCTGGAGAGATCTGCTTTGGTGGCTCATCCGCCCAATTATGGCAGTCATGCTTCTCGTGATTTCAAGCCTAAGCCGGCAGACAGAGATCATCTCACATGTGACTATTGTGGCAAGCCTCGTCATACTGTCCAGATCTTGGGGCATGTTCCTATTCCCTCCCATCCTGAGGTTTACAATATTGTTCAACAAGAGTTTGATCGACGTCAGTCCTGGAACACATCCAACCTTCTGGAGGGATCTGCTTTGGTGGCTCATCCGCCCAATTATGGCAGTCGTGCTTCTCGTGATTTCAAGCCTAAGCCGACATACAGGGATCATCTCACATGTGACTATTGTGGCAAGCCTCGTCATACTCGGGATACTTGTTATAGCCTCCATGGATTTCCTCCTCCTATAGGTGGATCGACTTCTCGTGGTGGTCGCGGTCGTGGTAGGACTCCTGAACGGCCTCCTCATTCCGCTCATCTGACCGAGACTTCCGATGGTGGTTCATCTCAGTCCTCCTCCTTCTCTGCTGAAGAGATGCAAGCTCTCCGTCGTTTGATGCACGGACTTACTACTGAGCCTACAGATGCCTCTATGTCATCATCTGCCCTTGCCCACACAGGTACTTCCAGTGTCAACTCTGCTTCTACTGGTCCTACTCAGTGGATTATCGATTCCAGCACCACCGATCACATGACTGGTTCTGCTTCAGGTTTTGTATCATATTCCCCTCTTTCTGGCAGAGATAAAGTGAGCATTGCTGATGGTTTTTTTTCTTCCATTGTTGGGAAAGAATTCATTCCTTGTTCTTCTCTCACTTTATCCTCTGTTCTTCATGTTCCAAAGTTCACCCATAGTCTACTTTCTGTTAGTCATTTGACTAATTCTCTTCAATGCTCAGTTACTTTTTTCCTTCTCATTGTGTCTTTCAGGATCTGAAGACGGGGCAGGTAATTAGCTCTGGTAGCATGAAGGATGGCTTGTACGTGTTTGACTCCTCTTCTGAGTCTACTCCTCCGCAAGCTCTCCACTCTTCGCAGACCTCCACCTTGCTCATTTGGCATCATCGACTTGGCCACCCTTCTGTTGCGACCATGCAACGTTCATTTCCTGTTTTTTCTCCTTCGTTTTTTAAACATTTTGTTTGTGACATCTGTGTTGTTGCCAAACACCATCGAATTCCAGTTCATCATGAATCATTACCTAGTACAACTCATTTTCATATTATTCATACTGATTTGCCTTGTTGCCTCTATTTCTGGATGTTTTGGGTTTATTACATTTATTGACTGTTTTTCCCGCACAACTTGGGTTTATCTGATGAAAAATAAAAATGAGGTGTTTTCTATTTTCCAAAAATTTCATATCATGGTCTCTACTCAATTTTTTGCCACTATTAAAATCCTTCATAGTGATAATGGTCGGGAGTATGTCAACGCTCCCTTGGAGGACTATCTTGCAACTCATGGCATTCTTCATCAAACCTCGTGTGTTCACTCCATCTCAGAACAGAGTAGCTGAACGAAAGAACCGTCACCAATAAGAGGTGGCTCACTGCCTACTCTTCATGAACCTCCCAAAATACTACTGGGACGTTGCAGGTCTCACGGATGCCTATCTCATTAATTGCATTCCCTCTTCAGTTCTGGGATATCAAACCCCCCTTACTACCTTAGAGGTCACGCCGACCTCTCTACCACCCAAAACTTTTGGTTGTGTTTGCTTCTCTCACATACACTCTCCGAGCAGGTCCAAGCTTGACCCTCGGGCCCTTAAATGTGTGTTCATTGGCTATTCACCCACTCAGAAGGGGTATAAATGTTATCATCCCCCGACTAAACGGATTTTTGTCACGATAGATATCACGTTTCGTGAATTTGAACCTTATTATGTGCCCTCACTTCAGGGGGGGTCCATACATACGGATGAAGTGAGCTCACCTATTTTACCCTTACCAATTCCTTCTTCATATTCTTTACCTACTGCTGAGACTCCCAATCAGGGGGAGCCTCCTTATAAAGAACAGGAGTTACAGGTGTACACCAGACGGGGTAGAGCTAACACGTAGGCTCATCCCACGCCACCAACGCCAATGCCAGCTTCGTTAACGGATTCTTCTGAACCTCCCATTGCCCTTAGAAAAGGTATCAGATCTTGCACCCAACATCCACTATCTCATTATGTTTCCTATGAGGCTCTAACTTCTTCCTACAAAGCTTTCGTCTCCTCCCTTGCCTCTGTCTCCATTCCGTCCACATGGCAGGAGGCTCTTGGACATCAACAGTAGAAAGAGGCTATGATTGAAGAAATGAATGCGTTAGAAAAGAATTGTACCTGGGACCTAACTCATCTTTTGTATGGAAAGAAGGTCGTCGGTTGTAAGTGGGTGTTCACCGTGAAGCGGAACTCTGAAGGTTTGGTTGAACGATTCAAAGCAAGGTTAGTGGCAAGGGGGTATACTCAAACCTTGGGGATTGATTATCAAGACACTTTTGCCCCCGCCGCAAAAATGAACTCTACAAGTTTTGTTATCATGTGTTGTGTGCAAGGGTTGGGACCTTATCCAATTAGACGTGAAGAATGCTTTCCTTCAAGGGAACTTAGATGAAGAGGCATATATGTCTCTCCCTCCAGGTTTTTCCCCTTCCGGATCTGAAGGGAAAGTGTGCCGGTTAAAAAAGGCACTTTACGGCTTGAAGCAATCTCCGAGGGCTTGGTTTGGTCGGTTCCACGAAGTCAAGATTTCTCTTGGATACAAACAAAGTCACTGTACAACCCCGATATTCGCCAGGTGAGGAAGCGCGGTGTGAGAAGGCAACAGGATGAAGTAATAAGAGAGGGAGGCGTTAGGGCCGAAGACCTCGCGAAAAGGATCTGAAAGAAATCTCTCACGGAGGGCTCGCTGAGAGGCGAGCGAGAAGGGTTGGCGAGATAGACACTCGCAGGCAATTTAAAGAGGTTTCCTGAGTTCGACGAAAGGGATGCTGCGTTCGACGAACTCTTCCGAGTTCGTCGAGCCCACCAGTGGTCGTCGAGCTCACCCCTGTCCGGCGAAATCATTAGCAGTCGACGAAATGTTCTATGCTCATTAAAGCCAAAGGGACGGCCTCACGAGAGGAGCCGCGAGATCCGGACCTCGGCAGATATCTTCAAAGGATCGGGCCAAGCGAGGGCGGGCAAGTCAATACCTCGCGGGCCGCTGGCGGAAGAGACCTTTTGTTCAGTAAAGAGGTGTCCGACGAAACGTGTTCAGTGCGCGCCAAAGTTAGTAGGCGATCTCGCAGGAAGGCTCGCGAGCTTAGAGCCTCAGCTTCCAGCGAGCTCAATTCTACGCTCGACAAATGTCGAACGGAGCTCAGCATTCGTCGGACGGCGCCCGACGAACAAAATATATTCTATGGCAACGCTCGGCAAGTTACAGCAGGGAAGCAGTGGTCGACAAGCCGCCCATCTCAGCGGACAGCGAACAACCCAACGTTCGGCATCCGTCGACCTCGTCCGTGATTGGCGAAGTGACCTGCGTTCGGCGAAAGGCGTGTTGAGCTCGACGAAGTCCAGAGGCGGTCTCGCAGGAAGGCTCGCGAGACCGGACCTCGGTAGATACCGCCAGAATTAGCCGGCGAGGTCCTCGCAGGGCGATCGCCTGGGAGAGGCATCGCGAGCAGGACTCGCGAGAGGGCCCGGGAGAGCTTCAGCAGTCAAGTTCTCGCAGTTCCTTGCCCATAAGTTGATAAGGCCAAATTACTCTTCTACCCTTGGTGGCCTGCCTTTAGCCTCTCCAAACAGCGGAGTTTGGCTGTTAGCAGACCCATTTGGGGTGCAGATAGTAAAATCAGAAGGCGGGATCCTGCTATTTGCAGGCCAGATCAGAAAACCTATAAATAAGGCCTCAAGGGCACCTTTGGAGGAGACTTCACTTCAGCTTCTCTCTCCTCAGGCCTTCTTTGGTTAGCTTTTCCAGAGCTCTCCAAGGTGCCCGAGTCTCAGCTTTGGCTTGGGAGGGGAAGCGCTCAACGATCTTCCGGGTTAGTGGAGGGACCTCCTCGCTGTGACTAAGGTCTTAATCATTTTTCTAGTCTTCGGTCTACCTTCTCCGAGGGATCAGTAAGGGCTAGCTGCCCCTCATTTCGGTGAGGGCCCCGAGCTCCACAAGAGGCCGAGAAATCGGTTTCAACATTTTGGTGCGGTGAGCGTGGAGTGTGGCTGGTCCAAGAAAGTTCCAAGGAACAGATATGACAGGAGGCGAGGATCAAGGCGAGGAGTTCAGCGAGTCACCGCAGGTGGTGACACCGAGAATGTTCGCGGACTTCAGGAGGGAGGTGCTTGACACCTTCGGACTCACGGTCGCGGCGCTGCGAAGTGAGTTCGCGACCCCAGCACCTCAGGCGACCCCTCCCTCAGCAGCGGTTGGCGAGAACGCCCCGGGGGGAAGGACCGGAAAGGAAGTTGTCGGAGGATCAGTGCAAGACCTGGAGGGGAGAGTGCTGTTCGCCAGCCCGGCGAGCTCTCTGCCGGCAAGCTCTCTGCCGGCGAGCGCGCGCCCGGAGGATGTAGCGACTGTGGGAGTGGTCCAGGAGAATACCGTTCTCGCGAGCGCAGTTCCCGCGAGCCCGAGTCTGGCGAGAGAGCTTGGGGGTCGTGTGGAGCGAGAAAGGGTAGCAGAAGGGGGAAGTCACTTCTGCGAGTTGGTACTTTCTACACCTGTCCCGGCAGGGTTCGGAGAGTGGGACAGGGTGTACTACAACGGCAGGGATGACCCTGTCCAACATCTCCAGTCTTTTGAGGACTCGGTCTCCATCAGGCCGATGTCGGATGCTTACAAGTGTCGGCTCTTTGTCGTCACTCTTAAAGAAAAGGTCAGGGACTGGTTCCATCAACTCCCTACAGGGTCGATCTACGCCTTCGAGGATTTGCGCCGGAGCTTCTTGTTGCGATTCTCAACTTCAAAGAAGAGGAGGAAGGACGCCGGGTCCCTCTTCAAAGTGAAGCAGGAGCCAAAGGAGTTGTTGGCTCGCTACGCAGATCGGTTCTAGGAAGAAGTGCTACTCACTCAGGAGATGCCTGGGTTTGCACTCCAGCTCGCCTTCACGGTCGGGCTGAGGGAAAGTTTCTTTAAGATGGCTTTGAAGAGGAAAGCCCCCGTCTCCTACGAGGAGTTGATGGAGAGGGTGGCGGAGGAGATTGAGAGTGAGGAGGCCAACCCGGAGCTCACCAAGAGGCTAGCAAAGCTCAGTGAGCCGGAGGTCAGGCAGCGGGAGGTAAGGAGAAGGGAAGAGCCCAGGGCCCCTGAGGGGGAGTGGAGGCAGTGTGCCGAAGGAATGCAAGGTCAGGGAAAGGGTTACGGACCGGGAAGGGGTAACTTCTATGGAGGACAAGGAAGACCCCACCAGTTGGGGTGGAGGCAGGGTCCGAGGCAATTGCCTCCCCCATCTCAGCAAGCCATGGCGATCAGGCGGGGAAGAGTAGGAAGAGGAAGAAGAGAAGAGGCTAGAGAAGAAGCAGGGGCAGGGAGAAGGAGGAGGAATAGGATGGCGGAAGGCGAAACAGGGGAGGTGACGCTGCCGTATTGTGACTTCCATGATGAGGAAGGTCACGCGACGGCCACCTGCCCAGAGTTCCTAGAGACAAAGAGGGCCCGAGTGCCCGTACCGAGGCAACAGCAACAACTGAGAATCGAGGAGGTCGAGCCTCGAGAGGAAGAGGAAGAAAGGTGTGAAGACAGAGTTGATGTGGGGAGTAGAGGAGGTATCGGGGTGATCCATGGGGGGGGTAGGGGTGGAGGCAACCCGCAAGGCTAGCCTCCATACCATCTATCGGCGGAGCGTGGCCTCAACATCCACTGCTCCACCCCCAACGGAGAAGAATACTTTCTCCCAGAAGGACATGCCAGGACATGAAGATCCGTTCTGCGATGCGCTGGTCATCCAGACCGTCATCGAGAACTTCACCATCTCACGGATTTTAGTAGATAACGGGAGTTCGGTCAACGTCGTCTTCAAGAAGGCGTTTGACGAGATGAAGGTGGAGGCCCGGAGGGTGTTGGCCTCGGATGGTCCCCTATTTGATTTTTCGGGAGAAAGGAAGGAAGTAGATGGTGGAGTGGGGCTCTATGGGACCCTCGGAGGACAGTCCCGGAACTGCCGCTTCGTGATAGTGGATGCCCCGAGCAGCTACATCGCCATCTTCGGACGGCCTCTCATCAGCGCGTTTCGATGCGTCCCTTCCACTTTCCACCAGTGCCTCAAGTTCAGCACGGGTGGAATCCAGGTCCGGGTCCGGGGAGACCCCAAAGTTGCGAGACAATGCTATGTGACAGCTGTCAACACCATAGCCTGGATGGGAGAAGCGGAGGAGTGGGACAAAGTGATGGGGGAAGCGGCAGAGGCCAGAGGCGAGGAAGAAGAAGAGGAGAGGATGGAGGAAGAGGAAATTCGTGCCCAGGAAGGGGTCGCTGAAGGACCCAGGGCGGAGAGAGGAGGAGAAGAGGAGAAAGAAGAGGGTGCCCAGGAAAGAGGGGTGGAGGAGTTGATGATGGTAGGGGAGGAAGAGACGGAGGAAGGAGCCGAAGCGCTCGCTTGCGGCGGAGAGAAGGATAGCGCTTGGGGAAAGCAATCTAGGCTGGAGGCCGTGGATGAGGTCGTGGAGCTTGAGGTCACCACTCGGCTTGGGGTGGTGGAGAAGGTCCGAGTCAGCGGGGAGCTCAGTTCGGAGGAGCAGGCTGAGATCCTAGCCTGCGTGCAGAAGAATGTGGATGTCTTCGCTTGGAGCGCCGCGGAGATGCCCGGGATCGATGCGGATGTGGCTTGCCACCGCCTCAACCTCGACCCCGGCACCCGCCCCATCCGCCAAAAGAAGAGGGCCACGGCGGACAAGCTGGAGGGACCAATCCGCGAGGAGGTGAAAAAGCTCATACAAGCAGGTTTTGTGTCGGAGATCCAGTATCCAGGCTGGGTCTCCAATGTAGTCATGGTAAAGAAGGGGGGAGGTAAGTGGCGCATGTGTATCGACTTTTCACTACTTAATAAATCATGCCCGAAAGATTGCTACCCCCTGCCTAGAATCGACGCGCTGGTTGACTCAGCCGTTGGTTTCTCTGTAATGTCTTTCTTAGATGCTTTTTCAGGTTATCATCAAATCCGCATGCACCCCCCGGACATCAAAGATGTCTCCTTCATCACGGGGGATGGATGCTACTGTTATAAGATGATGCCCTTCGGGCTCAAGAATGCAGATGCCACATATCAAAGGATGATGGATCGGGTCTTTCGCGAACAAAGGGGAAGAAACTTGGAGGTCTATGTTGATGATCTCATGGTAAAGAGCCGGGACCTTGGGTCTCACCTCCGAGACCTTGAGGAGACGTTTGGGACCCTACGGAAGTATAAGATGAAACTCAACCCCTTAAAGTGTGTCTTCGGGGCTAGCCGAGGGAAGTTCCTAGGCCACTTGCTCACCCCGGCGGGGGTGAAACCTAACCCAGACAAGGTCAAGGCGATAATGGAGTTGGGGTCGCCGAGAAGCCGAAGGAGGTTCAGAGCCTCACGGGGAAGCTGGCCGGACTTAGCAGGTTCCTCTCCAAGGCGGGAGAGAAGTGTGCGCCCTTCTTCAAGGTGCTGAGGGGCAATAAAAATTTTGAATGGACCCCGGAGTGTGAGGAAGTTTTTCAGGCTTTGAAAGGGCAACTCGCCCAAACCCCCCAACTTCAAGGGCCGAGATCGGGAGAAGACCTATCCCTATACCTGGGAGTAGGACTTGAAGCGGTAAGTTCAGTATTGATCCGGGAGGAAGGAAGAAAGCAGTTCCCTATCTACTATGTCAACAGAGTACTGAAGAGGGCGGAGCTCCGGTACCCAATCTTGGAGAAGTTGGCTTTCGCATTGTTGGTGGCGGCTCGGAGGCTCCGGCCCTACTTCCAGGCGCATTCAATCAAAGTGATAACAGATCACCCGCTCTGCAAAGTCATAGAAGGGGTGGAACACTCGGGAAGATTGGCAAAGTGGTCCGTGGAGCTGAGTGAATTCAACATTACGTTCGTCCCTAGGGCGTCAATCAAGGCCCAAGCAGTGGCAGACTTCATGGCTGACTACACATCCGAAGTGGGGGAACATGAACCGCCTCCCCCAGTGGCGTGGAAGATGTTGGTGGATGGTGCGTCAGGAAAGCACTCCTATGGAGGGGGAATCATCCTGGTAAGCCCCCAAGGTACAAAGATCGAACAAGCGCTGAACATCCACTTCCCGATTACCAATAACCAAGCTGAGTACGAGGCGGTGATAGCGGGCCTCCGGCTGGCCCAGGAACTGGGAGTGCAAGACGTGGAGGTCTCGACGGACTCCATGGTGGTGGCATGCCAAGTCCGGGGAGAGTTTGAGGCGAAAGATCCAACTCTCCAGCGGTACCTGGAGAAGGTCAAGGGAGTCATCGGGCGATTTCGCACTTTCTCCATCAGACACGTGCCGAGGGAGGAGAGCACCCCCGTGGACCTCCTAGCCAAGTTCGGTCCCCGAGCAGGCGGAACGGTTTCGGAACTCTTCCGACCCACCATCGATGAAGGAGAACTGATGGAGATAGATCAGCGGATCTCGTGGATGGATCCTTTCATCACCTTCCTATCATCAGGGAAGTTCCCCGAAGGAGACATAGGCAGGCGACGCTTCAGGTATAAGTCAGCTTATTATTCCTTGTATGCAGGAGGGCTATATAGGAAAACTCTCTCGGGATTCCTGGCCCGTTGTGTTTCCGAGGAGGAGATCCCGAAAGTCCTGGAGGAAATTCACTCCGGGGAGTGTGGCAGTCATTCCGGGAGCCGAACCCTGGAGGGGAGAGTGTTGAGGCAAGGCTATTTCTGGCCCACCCTCAGCAAAGATGCGGCTGAGTTCGCAAGGAGGTATTCAAAGTGCCAACTCTATGCTCCACTCCAACTCCTCCCAGCCCAGAGGCTTCGGACCATCACAGCTCCTTGGCCTTTTGCCATATGGGGGTTGGATCTAGTTGGCCCTTTCCCTCAGGCTAGCGGCCAGAGAAAGTTCTTGCTGGTCATGATCGATTATTTTTCCAAGTAGGTAGAAGTGAAGGCACTCGCCAAGGTAACATCTCAAGTTGTAAGGAATTTTGTGTGGGGAGAGATAATTTGCAGGCACGGGCTCCCTCTGGCCATAGTAACGGACAATGGGCCACAGTTTGCTAGCGAGGAATTTGTTAGCTTCTGCACCCAACTCGGCCCATCGACCTCAGGTTCGCATCAGTTCACCATCCGAGAAGCAACGGCCAGGTGGAGGCGGCAAACAAGATAATCGTCAACCTGCTAAAGAAGAAGGTGGAGAACCTCCGGGGAAACTGGGTAGAGCAGCTACCATCCGTTCTCTGGGCCCTGAGGACTACCCCTAACACCGTCACTGGAGAGACCCCGTTCAAACTTTCTCATGGGTCCGAAGCAGTCCTTCCCATAGAATTCGAAGTAAAGACCCCCAGGGTGATCGCCGCAGGTGAAGGGAATGAAGAGTGGCTAGTGGCCAATGACGAGGAACAAAGGCTATCCTTGGACCTGGTGGAGGAACTCCGGGACCAGGCCACCATCAGGCAGGAAGAAATCAAGCAGCGAATGGCCCGATATTTTGACAAGCACATCCGAGTAAAGCATTTTCAAAAAGGAGATCTGGTCTTGAAGAAGGTCGACGCGGCCGGAAGAGGGGCCGCGATAGGTAAGCTCAACCCCAATTGGGAGGGTCCATACATTGTAAGCGAAGTGCTCAAGTCGGGGGAGTATCACCTCCAAGATGTGGAAGGAGTACCTCTCGGCCGAGCCAGAAGTGGAGACGATTTGAAGCGATTCTACCCTTGAATGTTTTCATTATGATATTAGTTGAATATTTTACTTCTTCACTTGATAGTTATAATTGTTATGCGAAGGCTGGCAAGGTGACAAGTATTGGTGCTGGAATGCTCCAGATCGATTCCGCTCCCGGGCTCTCACTAGACGGGGGGTTTCAGGTTGATCTCTGGAGAGGCTGGCAAGGTAACAAGCATTGGTGCTGGAATGCCCCAGATCGATTTCGCTTCCGGGCTCTCACTAGACGGGGGGTTTCAGGTTGATCTCTGGAGAGACTGGCAAGATAACAAGTATTGGTGTTGGAATGCCCCAGATCGATTCCGCTCCCGGGCTCTCACTAGACGGGGGGTTTCAGGTTGATCTCTGGAGAGGCTGGCAAGGTAACAAGCATTGGTGCTGGAAAGCCCCAGATCGATTCCGCTCCCGGGCTCTCACTAGACGGGGGGTTTCAGGTTGATCTCTGGAGAGGCTGGCAAGGTAACAAGCATTGGTGCTGGAATGCCCCAGATCGATTCCGCTCCCGGGCTCTCACTAGACGGGGGGTTTCAGGTTGATCTCTGGAGAGGCTGGCAAGATAACAAGTATTGGTGCTGGAATGCCCCAAATCGATTCCGCTCCCGGGCTCTCACTAGACGGGGGGTTTCAGGTTGATCTCTGGAGAGGCTGGCAAGGTAACAAACATTGGTGCTGGAATGCCCCAGATCGATTCCGCTCCCGGGCTCTCACTAGACGGGGGGTTTCAAGTTGATCTCTAGAGAGGCTGGCAAGATAACAAGTATTGGTGCTAGAATGCCCCAGATCGATTCCGCTCTCGGGCTTTCACTAGACGGGGGGTTTCAGGTTGATCTCTGGAGAGGCTGGCAAGGTAACACGTATTGGCGCTGGAATGCCCCAGATCGATTCCGCTCCCAGGCTCTCACTAGACGGGGGGTTTCAGGTTGATCTCTGGAGAGGCTGGCAAGGTGACAAATATCGATGTTGGAATGCATCAGGTCCATTCCGCTCCCTGGCCCTCACTAGACGGGCGATGCAAGTCGATCACTGGGGAAGTTGGCAAGGAAATGAGCTCTTCATAAGGTCAGGACGATACGCCTCAGGTTGGCGAGCCTTCGTCGCTGACCCGGGCCTTCTCGCTCGGCGAGCCTGCTCGCTCGGCAAGAAGAAAGATTTCGCACGATAGTATATGAGCGGCGAGAATTAACCCTAAGCACTCCAGGGTATTCGGTGCTCGGCAGACAAGTCGCCAGCACATGGCGGGAGGCGAGCTCTCGCCGAGAAGGAAAGTACCTCGCAAAACCTAGAGAAAAACGCATACCTAAAGGGTAATAATCCTAAGGCAAATAACGAAAGGCCAGAGCAGCCAAAAATGTCTTATGCCTATCTATTCGATAACGTAAGATGCGAGAACGACCATCGCGAGAATAGCCTACGTAAAAATGAACATCGAGGCAAGCGAGGGCGAGATACCAGCACAAAAGACAAAATAGCAGAAAGGGCGAACACAATACGGCCAAAAATATGCATCCATGCCTTTCACAGTTTAAATTACAGAAGGCGACGTTCTCGCCAGCCCAAAACAAAACAGAAAATGAAATAAAAAATTGTTAAGCATCATGGATCGCTCGCGGACCCTTCCTCGTCATCACTGCTCTTCACTGGCGGAAGCGGGATAAAGAGCTCCGGGACGATGTCCTCCAGAGTCATGTCGGCCGCGTCCGCAGCTAGGAGGCTGGCCGTCTTCATCGTCTGGAAGATGTAGCGAGCTGACTCGGTAGACTCCAAGCGGATTTCCTCGTCTCGCGCTCGCCGCTCCTCCTTCAGACGACGGGGAGAAGGGGGAACGACGGCGCGGGTGAGGTCGCAGTTTAGGGCTTTCAGCCCGGCCATCTCGCTCTCCAATTCCTGAACGCGAGCGTCGTCTCTTCCGGCGCCCTCGGCATCCTACAAGTAAAATAAGTTAGTGGAACGAAATGGCCGAAGGAGAGGAGGGTGGCGAGGTCTAGGTAACTTACCACACTACCCTCTGCGGCGAGCAGCTTTTCCGTCAGCTGCGCGTTCTCGGCAAGAAGCCCCTGATAGGCCCTCGCGAGCTCCACGTTCTGAAGCTCCAGTTGTAAGCAGCGCCTCCCCGTCATATGGGCGAGCTCGGCAGAGCGCAACTGAGATCTCGCGCTCTCGAAAGCGAGAGTTCTCGCAGTCTCGTCTTTATAAGACCCCGCGTCCTCGCGCCCATAAAGGACAAACGAGAGATCGAAGGCGTGGCCGCTGATGGTCTCCTTCTCCACCCAGGAAGGAAGGATGGTGGAGATGTCCACCTGGTTCGTCTCCGGCTTCCAGTTTACCAAGAGCTCGTCGGTCTCATCCCGACGCCTCTGGCCGAGGCCGAAATTGTAATGGTTGACGGGGATGGGCGGGACGAAGGTTCTGGAAGCCTCCTGGCAGGGCTCATCGTCCTCGCCTCCCGCGGAAAGGACGGTGAGGTCGAACTCATCGAGAGCGGTCTAACGAGGCTCCTTCCCCTTCGAGGAGCCGAGCGAGACCCCGCTCTTCTTACTCTTTTTCTTCGGCGGAGATTTTGGGGGAATGGCATGGCTACCAGAAGCCCCCGGTCTCTTGCGAGAGGAGGGCTCACCTGGTGTGACGGCGCCTCGGCAAGCATCCGCCCCCATGGTCGCGAGAGCCAAGGTTGCGTCGGTCTTCCGATTGCTCGCGTAGGGGGGATGGATGGGAAGATCCCGCTCGCCTAAAAAAGGGTTGAAATTTCAATAAACACGAGGTTACTAGGAAAAAAGTTGTAGTGATAGAGCGAGATCCTCACCTTCCCCAGCGAGCACTGGAAGCAGCTTGTCGAGGTTGCGGCGAAGGTGAATAACCTCGAAGTTCTTCTTACAGAAGAACTGATAGAGGAGGGCGTCGTGTCCTCCGAGGGCAGCGGGCCGGTAGGTGGTCTCGCCGTGCTGGACAGGCGAGATCGGGATATTACCGAAGTTCCCCTTGACGAAAAGGAACTTTTGGGCCCAGAAGTGGGCTTTGTTGACGGTCTCGTCAACCTTAGGACCTGAGCCCACGAAGTAGGCGGTCCCGTCCCTGTAGGCGCGGAACGAGAACAGTTTCCGAAAGGCCGGGAGGCTAAACTCGATGCGCTCCTCGCGAAGGTAGCAGGCGAAGGCGGTGACCACCGCCATGGCGTTGGGGGTAAGCTGGCCCGGAACAACGCCATAGTCCTTGAGCACCTGACGAGCAGCAGGAAGACAAGGATTAGTTCACATAATGAGCGAGACTTAACCTGCAGAGAATGAGAAGCGAGCGAAAGCGATCATTACCTGGCGAACTTCCGGCCACAGGGGAAGACGCAAGCCGACCGCGAAATGAGAGGTGGGGATGGCCAGCTCGTCGACAAGTGGCGCGTTGATCACGTCGTTCTCGCTAGGACGACGCGCCGCGAATGGAGGAGTGATGTAGTCGGCGACCGCGCTAAAGTATTCCTCATCTGTCATGTTGCAATGGGAAAAGCTGTGCTCGGCGAAAGCCTTAGCAATCTTTCGCCGACCCTCCGACTCGTTAGCATCGCCGACCATTTCGAAAAACCTGCGAGAAAGTAAGTAGAGCGAGAACGGGAAGGAGCGAGAGCTCTGAAGCAGAGGAGGAAGAAGGGTGACAGTAAATGCGGTGGTTGACTCAGCTAGGACAGCCTATTTATAACAAAAATAAAAGAGCGGGAAGAAGTCCAAGCGCCAGCGAGCGCAGTTAGCCAAAAGCATCACATCACGACCGCGGGCGAGAAGGGGCCGCGAGGTTGGTACAAGCAATATCTCTGCGAGAACAGCGCAAACAAACATAATGGCGTAAGAAGTGGGGTGGGGAGCCGCCACGGGATACGTTCAGCGAGATCGGAGACCCCCGCGAACACAACATAGCATGAAAATGAAACGGACATATTAACAGCGAGCGAGAACTAATAAAAAGCTAGTAATTATTATCAGACGAGATAAAACTAGTATATAAGTCGCAGACCATCGCGAGATCGTCTTAAATAAAGGCGCTCATTAACAGGTAATAATAGTTTGCGACAACGTAAGAGTTAGCGAGAGTCGTGGGGCAACCATTTCCACCTACCCCCACCTCGTGACCCGGAACGCGGCGGTACCCTAGAATTATAGTAATCCTCGACCGTGCGGCCCTCCCGGTCAATGAGGAAGGCGTAATCCCTCATTCTCGCTATATGCGCCTCCGGCGTCGTGACGTTCTCATCGTGATCGCGTTGTCTCGCGGCCCGGAGCCTCGCACATTCTTCCATCAAAACGGCATGCCTATCCTCGGCGGCTTCTCAGTCACATCTCGCCTGCATGTTAAGATCCATCAGCATCCGACCATGTTTTCTCAGCAACTCTGCGGCTCGTTGTTTCATCATCTCCAGATCTCGCGGATCACCTAAGAAGTCTTCCACTTGGTCAGGAAGGGGGGACATCTCGTCGTCGCCCAACTCGGAATCGGTAGAAGGAATTTCATTATTCTCTGCGAAGTATTACGGAAAGGTTAGATAACGCGCTTGAGCTCGCGCAGGGCAAGGGGCCGTCGGAACGCTTACCCAGAGGGGGGCGAGAAGTCTCAGGGCGGCCCTGGAAGAGGTTACCGTAGTGGGGGTAGAGAGATTTACCCAGACAAGGAGGGTAGGCTGCGCTATTGGTCGGAGGGATCCTTGGCGGTACAGAGCCGCCGGTCTCCTCGCTCGTCAGGAGTCGGAACCCTGGCCTATCTATAGTTTTGTCGGGAGGAGGCGGAGACGGAGGCCGCGATGCCCGGCGAGCCGGGACTTCCGGGGCGAGACTGTAAGAAGCAGGGAATGAGGGTCAGATGGTTGACAAAAGGAGGGCTGGCATGCGAGATTAAGGGCGTACCTGCGACATTTTTCCCAGCAAGATTTGTATCCACCGGCGGACTTTTGCGACCCACCAGCAGGTTCGTCAGCGTCCTCGTTCGGCAAAGCATCCTGCGAGCAGGCATGAATCACGTGCAAACTTGTTGACTTAAGTTGGAGGGGTAGCTCATACCTTCTCGTGGGGACGGTTATCCGGGGAGGAGTCCAGCAGCACGGAGCCGTCCCCGGTTCGGCAAACCGCCTTCGCCTTCTTGGTCTTCGGCGACTGAGCGGGAGGCGGCCGGTTCATCCAGGCGGGGACCTTGGTCGTAGGAGGTAGCCCGCCGACTCTTACAGCCCTCAGGCGAGCCTCAGCTTCTTCGGAAAGCGTCATCCCCTGGTGGCTACAATACGGGGCAAAAGGAAAGAAAATGAAGTGGCGGTGCACGCCACTAAGGACTCGGGACGATATTTATAGCCCTCAGGGTGGGCCCTACCGAAGATTCCTGACAGATCATCAAGGGGCTGGCGAATACCAAGGGTTGGATGTTTCTTCGCGAGCCTGAATAGCCTCGCGAAGAGCGGGGATTGTGTACAACCCCGATATTCGCCAGGTGAGGAAGCGCGGTGTGAGAAGGCAACGGGATGAAGTAATAAGAGAGGGAGGCCTTAGGGCCGAAGACCTCGCGAAAAGGATCTGAAAGAAATCTCTCACGGAGGGCTCGCTGAGAGGCGAGCGAGAAGGGTTGGCGAGATAGACACTCGCAGGCAATTTAAAGAGGTTTCCTGAGTTCGACGAAAGGGATCCTGCGTTCGACGAACTCTTCCGAGTTCGTCGAGCCCACCAGTGGTCGTCGAGCTCGCCCCTGTCCGGCGAAATCATTAGCAGTCGACGAAATGTTCTGTGCTCATTAAAGCCAAAGGGACGGCCTCGCGAGAGGAGACGCGAGATCCGGACCTCGGCAGATATCTTCAAAGGATCGGGCCAAGCGAGGGCGGGCAAGTCAATACCTCGCGGGCCGCTGGCGGAAGAGACCCTTTGTTCAGTAAAGAGGTGTCCGGCGAAACGTGTTCAGTGCGCGCCAAAGTTAGTAGGCGATCTCGCAGGAAGGCTCGCGAGCTTAGAGCCTCAGCTTCCAGCGAGCTCAATTCTACGCTCGACAAATGTCGAACGGAGCTCAACATTCGTCGGACGGCGCCCGACGAACAAAATATATTCTATGGCAACGCTCGGCAAGTTACAGCAGGGAAGCAGTGGTCGACAAGCCGCCCATCTCAGCGGACAGCGAACAACCCAACGTTCGGCATCCGTCGACCTCGTCCGTGATCGACGAAGTGACCTGCGTTCGGCGAAAGGCGTGTTGAGCTCGACGAAGTCCAGAGGCGGTCTCGCAGGAAGGCTCGCGAGACCGGACCTCGGCAGATACCGCCAGAATTGGCCGGCGAGGTCCTCGCAGGGCGATCGCCTGGGAGAGGCATCGCGAGCAGGACTCGCGAGAGGGCCCGGGAGAGCTTCAGCAGTCAAGTTCTCGCAGTTCCTTGCCCATAAGTTGATAAGGCCAAATTACCCTTCTACCCTTGGTGGCCTGCCTTTAGCAGGCCAAATTACCCTTCTCCAAACAGCGGAGTTTGGCTGTTAGCAGACCCATTTGGGGTGCAGATAGTAAAATCAGAAGGCGGGATCCTGCTATTTGCAGGCCAGATCAGGAAACCTATAAATAAGACCTCAAGGGCACCTTTGGAGGAGACTTCACTTCAACTTCTCTCTCCTCAGGCCTTCTTTGGTTAGCTTTTCCAGAGCTCTCCAAGGTGCCCGAGTCTCAGCTTTGGCTTGGGAGGGGAAGCGCTCAACGATCTTCCGGGTTAGTGGAGGGACCTCCTCGCTGTGACTAAGGTCTTAGTCATTTTTCTAGTCTTCGGTCTACCTTCTCCGAGGGATCAGTAAGAGCTAGCTGCCCCTCATTTCGGTGAGGGCCCCGAGCTCCACAAGAGGCCGAGAAATCGGTTTCAACAGTCACGTTGATCATACTTTGTTTATTAAATGGAGAACAAATCTGTTAACTGCTTTCATTGTTTATGTTGATGACATCGTCATAATAGGAGATGATATTGAAGAAGTCAAAGCTTTGAAGGTGAATTTGACGAGAAAGTTTGAAGTAAAAGATCAGGGGAAACTTAAGTATTTATTGGGAATTGAGGTAGCAAGATCTAAACGGGGTATCTTCATCTCCCAGAGAAATGCACCCTTGATTTGCTGGAACAATTTGGTAAGAGTGATTGTAGACTTGTTGATACACCTATGGAGGTGAATCATAATTTTGGAAAAGATGATGGTGACCCTATTGAAGACGTGGTTGGCTATTAACGCCTTGTTGGAAGATTAATCTATTTATCCCGTACTCGTCCCGACATAGCTTATGTTGTTGGAGTCGTTAGCCAATATATGCATTCCCCAAAAATAAGACATCTGGATGATGTTCATCAAATCTTGAGGTATTTGAAGACTTCACCAGGAAGGGGGATCCTGTTCACTCCCAATATAGATTTGAAGATTGAAGTTTTTACTGATGCCGATTGGGTTGGTTCCGCTGGAAATAGACGATCCACATCCGGGTATTGCTCATTTGTTGGTGGGAACTTAGTCACATGGAGAAGTAAAAAGCAATCTATCGTCTCAAGGTCTAGCGCAGAAGCTGAATTTAGAGCTATGTCTCATGACATATGTGAAGGATTATGGATACGCTATTTGATGTGTGACCTGGGTTTAAATGAGTCTAATCCTATCTGATTGTACTGTGACAACAAGGCTGCAATCGGCATTGCCAACAACCACTTTCAGCATGACCGCACCAAGCATATCGAGGTGGGCAGACACTTCATTAAGGAGAAAATCGAGAAGAAGATTATCTGCATTTCTTTTGTTCCCTCAGAGGGACAATTAGTTGATATCCTAACTAAGAGTCTTGGGGGAAATATTTTTTGTGTTTGTATAGACAAGTTGGGTATGAGAAATATAGCATGCCCAACTTGAGGGGAAGTGTTAGAACGTATTCTGTCGCCATTATGTTACGTTACGATGTATTCTCCCTTATATAACGGGGACCATTCTGTTGAACATGATATAACATTTTAGCCCTAATTAACAAATAACACTTCACTATTAGAAGGGTCATCATTGTCCAATATTAAAACTTATAAAAACAACATAGCTAATCTATATAAATATATATATACTATTAATTATCCAAACCTCCCCTAAGAGTTAGCATAATTATAGGTTGCACCTCTCTATCTTTTGAAATTACAAAATCCTCCCCTATAAATTTATATTTCATAACATGCATGCATAGAATTTCCCTCTGGGCGCTTTCCTCCAAGGGGTATTTTGCAAACATAGAGGGGAGGTCCCCGTAAACTACCATGTCTGTGTGTGTGACAGTAATGATCGTGAAAAACATTTAGAAGTTGTAGATTAGACAATTTAAATGGTTCAACTGCAGAATGATAATGAATATCTAACATAAAATTTGATCTGGATCTAAATATCATAACCATTCAGAACTCACTTCCATGGCTAACCCATATGTTGTCTCGGTGGGCCTCAACCCACTAATCCTCATCTGTTGCAGCACCCATGACACTCCTTTCCATTGACGAGACGGAATGCATGCATTCAACACCTAGAAAAGTGTTTACAACTTAGAAAGATACTTTGTACAGCTCTTTCTAGGAGAGCTGTGTAATCATCGCATATACAATGAAAGCTGTATACAAAATAGACGGTCTGCTTACTGCATTATATATGATGATATCAGGATCTAAGCATGGATCCCAGTTTTTGCGATTCATATTTTTAAGCTTTTTGGAAGGTTTCTGCCTCATGCACTCAATTATATGGACTAATTCTTCCACAAGACCAGCTTGTCCAAGCGTAACAGCAATTGAGTGGTATGCAGGCATATCAGGATATATCTGGCCATCCTCCTATAGACAACGAAAACCAAATTGGATTGACAAGAAAATTCTTGAATAAAACCATGTCACATTGATGATTCATCCAGTTTAGTAGAACCAGTTCTACTTCTACTGGAGAAAGTGGTAACAAAAGCAAAAGATTAATACTCACAATAGCAGTAAGATGTAAGTCTCATTGAACTAGTGCTACTGTTAATGGAGAAAGTAAAAGGCAAAAGATTAGTACTCTCATCTCATCGAAAATCTTTAGAGCTTCGCGAGGCCTCCTTTCTTTTCCGAGAACAGACAAAAGTTTTGTGTGTACAAACCTAAAAATAAATTAACTTAGATTGGTAATAACCTTGCTAAGCATGGTAAATCAAAGTGTAACTTAACAGATTTTTGGCCGGAAAGTGAGGTTCTTTTTTCCAGGATAAGCATGGACCAAACAAATAATAAATTGGCAATTTGCTTTCGCGTGATAGTGATATTTTTAATGTTCAAGATTCAAGGCCAGAAATTTTTAATGAAATTTAAACAGAGAAAAATAATCCAAACGACTTGCCTGCTTTTGCAATTCTTGTATTCTTGCTGATTGTATACCCATTTCACAACTGATAATGCCTGCCTCCAATTCCTAAGAGCTCCAAGCTCTTCAATTATTTTAAGCATGCACATCTCACTAAACAATAGACCTGAATGCTTCATTATTCTTGAAAATTTCCAATCTTGTACGCTTAGATTTGTACTGCTTAGCCTGTTAAAAATGATTCATCAAATGTTGTTGCCTTTACTAGTGTGCTGACCTAAAAAGGGTTGAGGGGTTTTAAAAACAAGAAACGGGAGAAGGAAAAAAATAGTACAAGCTGATCATCTTTACCCAAAGTGATGCAGGATAAAGTGAATGCAGTGAGGTGATTATGCCCTAATAAGACTCTAATGTATTGATGTGAGTGTGGTTATGAGTGAGGATCCTAAAATTATACAAGCTTATGCAAGTATCCAACAAATAAAATAACCATGAATGCTGAAATTAATAAAGAGGATTACAACATTCACAATTGAAAACAATGGATCAGATAAGCAAACAAGTATTAGTTGAATTAAAATAAAGAGTGCTTCCACAAAATGCTCGGCGAATACGTCTTTTAAATTGGACGATAATTAGGTCAAACGAATTTAGATCCCTAATAATGTGTATCTTCACCCAAATAATGAACAAAGACAATAGTAACTTCTAATTAGAACTTACATAAGCAATTGAGACCAAATAAGAAGGATTACTGCAGTTTGAGGGCTGGGACAACAATGTTGTTGCAGTTTTAGCGTTGAAAAGCGGGATACCCGCAGTTTCAGGCTTCCATAGGATGTCGTCATTGTTGGGGAGGTGTGGCGTTGTGGGGGCGTGAAAAACTTACTCGGTTTGGCATCGTAGGGGCTGGACGGGCAGTTAATTGATGGGCGACTGCTCCAAAACTCCCAGAACAGTGTTCTGTTTTCAGGAAACCCGTTGGTACTCAAATTGAGTCAAATCAATTGTAATTGATTCCGATTCGGCTCAATATTCGAGAGACTCTCGAGTTTTGGATAATATGCTCAGCCGTACATAGTAAAGTCCGTGTTAAAGTATATTTTATATTAGGTAGCGGGTCCATAACGGGTCATCGGGGATTTAGGGTTTCGCCCTATTAATACTCCTGCTGGGGGCAACGTGGAGATCGTTCCAAACTTGACGGTCACACGGGATGCTTCGAGCACCGTATCATTCTCGAAGTTGACTCTCTCGGTGCCCTAGTTGCCCCCCCCCCCCTCTTACGTCCGCCGCCTCCCTCTCTCGTGCGATCTGTCGCCGCCTCCCTCTCTCGTGCGATCTGTCGCCGCCGCTCTTCTCACGGCAAAGGGGAGTCGTCGCCGTTCAAGGAAGCGCTGCCGGTAGAGTTTCTCTCCCCCGTCCGCCCGCTCCCTCTCTCGCGACAAAGAGGAGTCCCTCTCCCGATCGTGCGCCGCTCTCGCGACAAGGAGGAGACTCCCTCTCCCGATCGTGTGTTGCTCTCGCGCAAAGGAGCCGCCGGTGCCGCCCCTCTCCCTCTCTCAGCTTCTTCTCGCGGCAAGGAGGAGCCACCGCAGAGGTTCTCCAGCACGGTGCGACCTTTTCGCGGCAAGGAGGACCCGTCGCCTCCGCATCTTTCTGCGATCCCATCGCCGGATGCCGCCTTCTTCCCGTTTTTTAAGGCTTTGCCTCTGTTTCGACAGAGGAAACCTTTTCCCAGCGCTCGCCGGCAGCCGTCGACCTCTACTCCAGATCCGGTAGTGTCGCCGCTGTCGTCGGAACAGCTACCGACTACAAAGGAAGAAGACGAGCTACCGTCGGCGATATCTTCTAGCGTCGGGCGCTAGACGTCGTTCGTGACCTATCAGAACTTCTTCACCGTCTTCCGTGGGTGGTGTCTCCGGCAACTCCAGATCTAGCTGTAACCGTCGGAGAGACAAGATGTTGAAGGGAAGCAATCTGTCCCCTCCTGTGTCGATGATCAAACTGGAGAAATTCTCAAATTCGGAATTCAGCGCCTGGAAACGGAACACGCAGTTTGGTATGAAATATTTGAATATCTTTTATACACTGCAGTCCGATTTTGCATATTTCAAAGGAGGAGACGATGAGGCTCAGTGGATCAGTGACAAAGACTTCTGTCGTGACTACCTCCTCAACTGTCTCTCTAATTCCCTGACAGAGACCTATGGCAAATTAAAGATTGCAAAGGAGATATGGGTCGCTCTGGAAGACCAGTTCAAGGAAGAGGAGAATATGTCCAAGACGCACCTTGTGTACAAATTCATGGCGTTCACTTTCTCTGAGGAAAGGGAGATTCTGTCACAGCTTGCAGATCTGGAGAATCTGGTGGCAAAGTTGAACAGTGAGAACGACTCTCTGTCAGATGGGTTCGCTGCCGGAGCAATTATCTACAAGCTCCCCTCCGCGTGGTATTCTTTTAAGACTGAGATGTATCGGAAGAAATCCCAGGTCAGTCTCAAAGACCTGAAGTGTTTTATTTGTATTGAGAACGAGAACCGGACTAGGCACGCCTTAGAGACCGTTAGCAAGCAGAACTTTGTTGCTAACATGATCACGCATCCTAAGCGCAAGCCTAAGCCTGGGAAGCCTAAACCGCCGATGAGTGCACCCGCAGTTGCTGACACCAGCAAGAAGGTCAAGAAGTTTAAAGGCAAGTGCTACAACTGCAATAAGTGGGGTCACTCTGCTTCGGAGTGCAGACAACTCAAGAAGGGAGAATCTAGCACACCAGGATTGAAAACAAAGCAAATATGCTTCATCAGACTGCGCCTACCCACTTTGTTGTCATGGTGGGGAACGGTAAGGCCAGTACAGAGTGGTGGCTAGATTCAGGTGTTACCTGTCATGTCTGCAATAATCCAACTCTTCTGAAGGATCTCACTGCTGCGGATGAGACCGTCATTGTTGCCAATGGTGCTACTACAGAGGTACTCCAGACCGAGACTGCAGACCTGCTACTTTCTTCAGGTGCGCATTTAATTTTGAAAAATGTTAAATATATACCATCATTAACTGTTAATTTAGTTTCAATTAGTTTGTTATGCAATGTTGATATGTCGTTTAACATTAGTGGTGTTAGAGTAACTTTAATGGTTAACTCTCATTATTTTGGTTGCGCATATGTCTTAAATGGAATGTATAGACTGAGTCTAGCAAACGAAGTAGTACATGCATTTAGTTCAAACTTGATAGATCCTAAGACTTTACATACAGGACTAGAACATGTGAACTATTGAAAACTACTTCTGCTAGCTAAAACTCATAATATCCCTTTAGACACAAATTAAATTTGACAAATGTGAAATTTGTGCTCAAACCAAGATAACTAGAACATCTTTTAGTCAGGTTTCTAGGGGCACACAATTACTAGAGTTAATATAATCCGACATTTGTGATTACAAAAGTTTTGTCACCCGAGGAGGTCGGAAGTATCTGATAACTTTTATCGACGATCACTCTAGATTCAGTCACATTTATCTCTTTAAATCCAAAGATGAAGTTTTTGAGAAATTTTGTATTTTCAAAGAAAGGGTAGAAAATCAACTAGACATGAAAATTAAAAGGCTAAGAAGTGATAGAGGTGGAGAATATTTATCAGGTGAATTTAGAAATTTTCTTGCCAGCAATGGCATTATCCTTGAAACCACTGCCCCGTATTCACCTCAATCCAACGGTATCGCTGAGCGGAAAAATGGGACTTTAACAGAAATGTTGAACTTCATGTTGTTGACTGTTGGCATATCTGCGGCTTATTGGGGTGATGTTGTCCTCACCTCAAATCATATTCTTAATAAAGTTCCTCATGCAAAGTTGAAGCAAACACCCTATGAGTTTTGGTTTAAGAGACCTCCTAGATTTGATAAGCTTAAGACTTGGGGTTGTATCGCTTATGTTAGGATACCAAGATTGGACCTAGAACTAACACCTATGTCTATCTAAAATGTACAGAGGATAGTGCTGCAGACAGATTTCTAGATCTCTCAACTAATACTGTCATAGAATATAGAGATGTTATGTTCTTTGAGGATAAGTTCCTTAAAGACAGGAACCTAACTCTACCAGGTCTGTCAGCCACCAGTACTGAAAATTTGGTTCAAACTGAACCAAGAATCTCTGACACTGGGCCGATAAACACTAGGGTTTTGGAGCCCACAAAGTTATCTAATAGAGAAAAAGTGTCCAAAAGCTTCGGTACAGACTTTGTGACTTACCAAGTTGAAGTTGATACATCTACCTATAAGGAAGTGATGCGATCTAGGGATTCTCTATTATGGAAAGAAATCATCGATGATAAGATGAACTCTCTCATGCAAAACCACACTTGAACTTTAGTTGACCTGCCCAAAGGGGCTAGAACCATAGGGAACACGTGGGTTCTGAAAATGAAACTTAATCATGATGGGAGTATCGCTAAATACAAAACACGTCTAGGAGCAAAAGGCTACACTCAAGTGAGTGGTATAGACTACTTTGATATATACTCACATGTTTGTCACAGTGCGACAATTAGGATCTTTCTCACTATAGCATCTATTGAACATCTTACAGTTCATCAGATGGATGTCAAGGCTGCATTTATAAATGGAGATCTGACCGAGGAGATCTACATGCACCAACATGAAGGGTTTGTCATAGAAGGTCTAGAAAACAAGGTCTGTAAGTTGATTAAGTCACTCTGCGGATTGAAGCAAGCATCAAAGTTGTGGCACGAAAATTTTGACACATGTGTTAAAGGCATTGGTTTTCAATCAAGCATATCAGACAAATGTTTGTATATAAGAACGAGTTCAAATGCAGTGGCTATTATATGTTTGTACGTTGATGACATGCTAATTCTGGGTACTAATCAGTCTGAGGTGGAAGACGTTAAAATTATCTTGAAGGAACAATTTAACATGACAGACTTAGGCATGGTGAAAATCATCCTAGGAATGGAAGTGAACTTCACTGAGAAGGGTATTGCTCTAAGTCAGGGTCACTATATCAGAAATCTACTGAAAAAGTAGGGTTATGATAAAAGCAAAAAGATTGAGACTCCATACGATTATAATAATAGACTGAAACTTAATGACGGTTTACCTATTAAACAGTTAGATT
Source organism: Dactylorhiza incarnata (assembly GCA_033032865.1). Taxonomy (NCBI): domain Eukaryota; kingdom Viridiplantae; phylum Streptophyta; class Magnoliopsida; order Asparagales; family Orchidaceae; genus Dactylorhiza; species Dactylorhiza incarnata. Next base: position 184,848 of record JAWHQI010000347.1, on the reverse strand, counting down.
ACTCCAAACTCATAGGAAGTCTCATGTATGCTACTATATGCACTAGACCTGACATAGTCTTTACGGTTGGCATGTTAAGTAGATTTACTAGTAACCCTGAAAAGGACCACTGGGATGCCTTAGAAAAGCTAATGCGATACTTAAAGTATACTGAAAAGTATGATTTATGTTACAGTAGACATCCTCCTGTGATTGAAGGGTACTCTGACGCCTCCTGATGCTCAGAAATTGGTGATAGCAGATCCACTAGTGGCTTTGTGTTTACACTAGGAGGAGTTGTCGTAGTTTGGAAGTCTAAGAGGCAGACGTGCATTGCACTATCTTCTATGAAATCGGAACTATATGTTCTCGCTTCAGCTGCAGAAGAGGCAGAGTGGATTAGGGATCTAATAATGGACATTCCAATGACGAGTCTGAAAATGATCTCTATATTGATATTTTGTGACAATCAAGCCACAAAAATCATTGCAACTAATACTTTGTTCAATGGAAAGCGAGGCAACTACGGATGAAACAGGCATGGTTGACCTATCTCACTAGTCAAAGAATAATTTCTCTTCTAGACGTGAGATCAAAAGATAATGTAGCATATGTCCTTACTAAGGGCTTATGTAAAATTCTTACATCTAAAACATCGGGGGATATGGGATTACAGTCCACCTAGTAGGACTTAATACATGTTTTATGTTTAAGATTGTAGAACCGAAATCTGCATACATTCAAGCATCTAGATTGAGTACACTAAAGTATTTCAAATGCTACCTGATGAAAGTCTGAGATTGAATAATTGTCAGTCATTCCAAAATTGATGATTTACACAGTTATTTATATTCAAAGGTTGAATTGGGTATCATTCCAAAAAGGAATACTAAGGTTGTTGTTTGTGTCATGATATTAGGATTATTAATTATATCATTCCAAACTTGATGATATAGTGGTCACAGCTTGTTGTATCATTCCAAATTTAATGTTATAACACAATAGTGAAATGGTTAATAATAATCCAAATAATCGAAGGAACATAGTTTTGATTTTATAAAATCAAATATTCTAATTTTGTGTAAATTAGATAGAGATGCTGATTTGTGATTCTTTCTTCCTGGTTAAAGTATTACGTTCTTATTTGTTAGAACTAATCACTTTACATTTATAGTAAATGTTTGAATTCATAGAGTTTAATCTCATGGCATTCTTGTTGTAATTGTTTGCAGATCAAAAGGAGTGTGGAGGAGAGAAAGTGGATTTCGACCCTGACAATGACAATCTGATGTTTGAATAGACTGAAGATCAATTATCTGTTTTGAGTTTCATAGTTCTTTTCTTTCATGTTTGGGAACTCTGATTTGAGTTTAGAATTTTTCTAAAACTCACATTTATGTTTCTGGAAAACCCAATTTTGTCGTTATCTGCTTATTTAAGTTTAACTTGTTATGTGATACCTTTCATATATAAAATATAGGAGCAGAATGTTAAGGTATATTTTATATTAAGTAACGGGTCCATAACGGGCCGTCGGGGATTTAGGGTTTCGCCCTATTAATATCTCTGTCGGGGGAAACGTGGAGATCGTTCTATACTTAACGGTCACACGAGATGCTTCGAGCATCGTATCAGTCCGAACATTGGGAGCAGATAACTTGGCTCTTTGCGGGCCAAGATCTCAGTTCAAACATAAGAGTACATCAATTATCATTACAGATGTACATGACATACCTCAAACACAATAGTACATCAATACAGAAGAACATGATATAACAATTGACTTAGGGGTGGGGGGGTAAAGAAAGGTACAAAAGCACAAATGAGCATCAACAAATGGAGATTAAAAAAATTTGTGCGAGATCATGGATCCAACATCAAGTCGAAACAAGAGCATCTTTCACCCACCAAACTTCAAGGAAGACCTACAAAGAGGACTGCAAAGAAGTTCAAAGATGATTACAAAAGTTCAAAATGTGATTCTTCTCTTTTTGAACATGTCTTGATGGATGTCAAACATACAGAAATAAATATAACAAAATCATCAAAGGAACAAGCAATGCAGAGAAATACAAATTTTGATCGGGTCCGTCTACAACTACCTTCTTATATTTCGGATCACTTAGTTTTCTAACTAGAAACTTCATTACCTGACCAATTAATCATGTAATACAATTGCATAACTAATGGCACTCAAACTATTACTATAATGATAATATTACCAAAAAAACACTTGCCTGAGCTCCACAGAAAAAACAATATAAAAATTCAAAAATATACCTTCTCGACAACAAGCTGATCTTCTCATCATCACTAATCCGCTCCAAAGAATTCCTCCATTTCATGTCTGTTATCATATTCTCTCCCGCATCCTCAATCTTCTCAACATCTTCATCATCCAAAAAACATTTCAACACGCCCTCGTTCCTCTCTTTGAACACTTGCCTGAGCTCCTCCAAATTCTCAGATTGTAGCTTCATCTCCACAGAATCCTCACTTTTTCTTCCAAGCATTACCATATCAATTCTTCTCGGACGCTTCCATGGTCTCCCTACAAGCTCACGTTTCTTCTCACTCCTACCGTCGAGCTCCGCCGTGACGGAGCGGTACTCGGCGGCGGCGTTGCGGAAGAGAGTGTCTTCCTCCAGCGTCTTCGTCTGGGATTCGGTGAGAGGACTGGTTTCTTCTCGTAACGCTAGTCTGTTAGAACGGCGCAAGTATTTTTGTACCTCCTTCTTGCGGAGGGTATGAAGAATTTTGGGGGTTGAGACGACACCCTTGCGGATAAGGCGCTGCTTTATGACCTCTGTCTTGGGCTCGAAGTCTTTTCCATCCGTACGGGAGGGAATTGAGGCGAAGCGGCCGGAGATTGCCGACGGGAAGGCCTCCATGGCAGATGGCGGAGTGCTGAGGAGAGCTGTGAAGGTCCGCTCAAACTTATTTTAGGACGAAACATGAAAATGAGAAGAAAGTATCCTCGCAAGTCGCAATGTTCGAGTTATGAATTTTTCAGATATTTTTTTATAATTTTAAATATATATATATATAAGACAATATATTAGGAGAAATTACTCCCTGTGTCCTATGAGTCTATGACCAGTCGTATTTTTGGGGTACTTGATTTCAAAACTCATTCGATCGAGAATGATGGGAAAAAATTTGTCATGGTGAACAAACTCATAAATTTTTCTATGGGTTTCGAAATGTTACGACGCGCTTGGCGAATGGGCTATCTGCTCTACTCTGGGTCAGAGCCGCCGTCACTCAGTAATTTCGTGTGCCGATCATTCATTTTTGTTATTGTTTCTAAGTCATTATCATGTTTTGATTGTTTTCTTGTGTTTTTATAATTTCGTTTAGTGAATGAGATGATCTTCATAGAGATCAAAATGATAATTTCATGTATAACTCAGAAAGTTAAATTCACGGAAATCTGATCTTTATTTAGAAGAAATGTGATCTTCATAGAGATTATTTTTCTTGTCCATGAAGAACTTCTCTGATCTTCATAGATATCGCTTTTGATCTCTATAAAAATCACTTCGATCTCTGCATTTGTTAAAATGTAAAACACATTGTGTTGTTCTCCATTTTTTAAGTATTCGTGCAGAACGCGGTATGAAAATAGATTGTCCTGGATGAGCAAATGTTTAATGGATATGTGAGCGGTTGTAGCGCCCAGCATGGAGGTATCAAAAAATAAAAAATAAAAGAGAAACTTTGTGGTGAAGAAGAGGAGAAAACTAAAATGAAAAAGATTAATAGTTTGAGGGATCAAAAATAATGTGTGCAGTGAAAGTTTTTCGACTTTTTTTATTCATGTGTTGTAATTTTAGGGAGCGAGAACCAAGATTTATGTGGAAATTGAATAAATAAGATCTTCAAATTTGAATTAGTGATTCACTGATTTAGTAAGGTTGGGGGAGTGAAGAAAATAATTTACCTTAACATTACATTAATATTTGAATTTAATGTTTTGTTTTGTTTTTATGTTCGAACTAGGGGTTTCACGAACCGAACTGAATCGAATATCACTTTAATTGAATCCAAAATTGTCATAAAATACAAAGATTTGGATTCATATTCGTTTGAATATTTGAAGTCGGATTTGGATTCGTTCAGAAATCTTAGATTCGAAGTTGAATTTGCTTCAAATGGACCAAATCGATTTTGTTCAGACAACTATAATCATCTTTATATATAATATATATTGATATTATTCACAAACTATTCGTGAATTTTGCCAATAAAGATAATATTATTCAATTATGGATTCGAATACTATTCTAATCGGAATTATGATGAATCTTGATTTGAATTTTGCCAATAAAAACGTATCATAATCGAATATCCATGAATTGATTCCCGAATTATTCGTGAACTGTTTGGTTTATGAACATCCCTAATTCAAACCACATCAAAAAAATGTGTGAATACTGATCTCACACATGTAGCTTTGCATACACAATAGGGGCATTGTCGTCACTAGATGCCAAAGCGGCAGCGGCGGCGGCGGGCTAATAGTCGGCCCAAACAAACCCAAAAGTAATGACATTTGTCTGTTCTTAGGAAATAGTTATTCATTTTGGGAGGAAAATGTTGGGATGTCGAACGGACCAGAATATGGTGGACGGATTCGGTAAAAAGCACATACACATGGATTAGCTGCGCAAAAATATGGAAAAAGTCCTTAAAAACACTTTTTTCATGAAATGTATAAAATATGATGGACGTATTCGGTACATCATAGTGAAGGCCGCCTGAAAGGAGCTAAAAATGTATAGAGCTGTCATGCTTTTATTCGAACATTATCTACCAACAATATGACTAACTTTGACATTCTCTTCAAAGTAGATAACAACTCATCATATATTCATACAACATCACCGAAATCTATCAACTTCTCCTATGATGAAAGAAAAAAAAAGACATGAATATGAATCTTCGGAGTCATATCGCATTTCAAGAGCTCTTCGCTCCTGCTTCTTCGAAGCAGCCCACAAGCACCCTTCCATTTTGAATAAGCTTCCGCCTTCACATCCGCCTCCTCTTAAGAATTCTTTTTGAACCTTTGGTAGAATGAATCATGTATCCAAGCCCTTACACCCCGTTTTATCCAGGAAATTCCTGTGCTGCTCATTTCCATCACCCCCAAATCTCATGGTGTATATGTAAGAAAAAAACCTTGTTGCCTGACACATGTGTTTAAGCCCTTCAGTCCACTAGCCACTAACCATCACCGCAATTGTCTCCTCTTCATTTGCAAATATGATACCATCTTCATACACTGGCACGCCTGATATTGCGGCTTCAACCAACTTCCACGCTTCACCCTACTTCAACAGCTTCTTCCATGCATAACAATACTTTTTAATATGATCCTTCTTGTCATGATCCATGACTCAAACTCTGACCGACACCTGAACTTGTCATTGTTCTTCCTCTGTCATCTCTCCTCTCATTTCTCCTTTGGACTTAGTGTGCAAAATATCTGAGTGGGTAAAGGAAGTAGTTGTAAATACCCACCTTAAGATTTTATTCTCGCTTACTCTCGCAGCTATCTCCATAATGATGACCCCTCTTTGTGTCGAGTTGATTAAAAAATTTTGAAGTTTATCTCACGAGTCTGACAGAGACTTCAGTAACTAGTGCATTGAAATCATCTCCAAATGTTGCCTTCATGGTAGCAAAACAGTCCATAATGTCTTGAATTTGTTCGCATGATTAAATACATGTGTGCCTTATCTATACTTGAACTCACTGCTTTTTTGCAAATGATAACTTGTTCGGTCCAGTATTCTTCGCATATTTACTCTGGTGCCTTCCAATGTAGTATTCTTCACATATAATGACTCTGGTGTCTTCCAATGTACCTTCACATATGCAATGCTGGCTACATTATAGTACACATTAAGTTTTACAAATCCTAAGAAAAACCCACATACACTTTGGTACTCAACTGAACATTTTGTAGGATCGATATATTTTGACATCTCCTTACAAAAAGGAGTCTGCTATGTGCAACCTGTAGAGGGTTTTGGTGCTCAAGGTATTCTATTACTCTCCATCAAGTTTGGAATGAAGTATAAATAGTACTTCAAGCATAGGACCGGGTCCTAGTGTGACACGAGCCCGTTAGGCTATTCCGAGTCGGTCTTGACACGACAGGACATATTTAATACACATTAACAATCTCCTCCTATGTCCGTCGTGAACCCAGACTTCGGGTAGATGGTGGTTTGTGTAATATTCAACCAGAAGTGAGACATACACAACCGTGTCCAGCACCTGTTTAAGATAAAATCGGACTATAACACAAAATAGCATACACGCATAAGTAAATAAAACTCAGCTGCAACACAAACGTCTCAGGTACAATCGAGACACAGGCCCTATACACCTGGTGTCCCAACACAAACAGAGATCTAATGTCCAAACAAACAGTGCTATAAAAATAAGAGCTAAACAATGCTCTGAACAGAAGTACAGGAAATAAACAAAATAACACTCAAAAAGCTAGTCATCCAAAAGATCATCCTTCTCCGGATCTCAGTCAACCAGTGCTCCTCCTATCACAGAAACTCCTGCAATTTCAACAGAGAATTTCATTTTAGAATGAATTCTATCATTTGCCAATTTGCAGATATCTAGTTTTAGCATAAAACTTAGTATTGATTATTATTTAATTTGGTTGGGAGGACGCGTTCACAGAGTATTATAGTTTAACCTCAGAATATGTTATCTGTTTCCAAATGAAACGATTATCAGACTTCTGGACACCGCAGCTATATCTGTAATCCTACATGGAATGTCACGGTTACTGCCCTTCTAAAGTCAATTGGAACTCATCAAGTTTGTAATGGAACTAATCTTCAAAAGAAGAGACAAACCAAGTCAGATTGTGTTATCAAGTTTGGAATAACACTCTCGTCCAAGGCAAAAGCCGAATCCAATGAAGCTGTTAACATCAAGTTTGGAATGAACAGCTTACCAGATCCGAGCTCAGCAACCAAGAGCATCAACGGACCACAACATGCTTGCATTGACAAAGGAAATATGGAATAATCAAAACGTCTGGACTAAGGCTGAACTGAATCGTCTGATACTGAACTAAGACCTAACTAAATCGCATTTAGTCTCATTTGCCCCACTGTTTTGATTAACCGATCTTTGGGCATTCTTTTCGTCAGTGGATCAGCAAGGTTATCATTTGAACGTACATCAATCAAAGTGATGATTCATTGTTCTTTCAGATAATTCAACAACGCATGTCTCAGTCGTACATGTCTCCTCTTAGTATTATAGAGGGTATTCTTAACGACTTGAACTGCTGCTTGATTATCACAATACAAGCTCAACGAGTTGACTTGTAACTTAGATAGGGCAATGTCTAAAATCAAGTTTCTGATCCAGTCTGCCTCTTCACCAACTGAAGCTAAGGCAAACAACTCGGCCTCCATGGACGACAAAGCTATATAGGTCTGTCTTTTGGATTTCCAAGTGATAGCAGCTCCTCCCAAGGTGAATATATATCCACTGGTGGACTTGCTGTTCCCGACTTCTGAACACCACGAGGCATCAGAATGTCCTTCCACGGTAGGTGGGTAACCAGTGTAGTTTGTAGTACCTCGAAGGTATCTCAACAGCCTATCTAGGGCAACCCAATGCTCTTTGCCAGGACTACTGGTGAAACGACTCAGCGCGCTAATCGAGAAAGCAATGTCTGGCCTCGTACAAGTTGTAACGTACATGAGACTACCAATTAGTTTGGAAAATTTGTCTTGATCAATGCTGGCCTCTAGATTAGGACTTAACTTAACATTATGATCAAACAGTGTCTCAATCGGCCTACACTTATCATATCCTCAGGTAGAGAGAAGTTGCTCAATATAATGAGCCTGGCTAAGAGTAACTCGACCCTTGTCAACTCTAACCTTCATATCTAACAGGGTATCAACAGGACCGAGGTCCTTCATGTCAAATACTTCTGCCAGAGTGGATTTAACGTCCCTAACTGCAGCAAGATTAGACCATAAAACCAACATATCATCCACATATAAGCATATGATAACTGTTTGATTTGACAAAGAGCGGTAATAAAGGCATTTGTCAGAGAGACTGGTCTGGAATCCAATGCTCTTTACCACCTGATCAAACTTCATGTGCCACATCTTAAGTGCGTGTTTAAGACCATAGATTGACTTATCGAGTTTGCACACTTTGTCTTTTTGATCTTTGTGTACATAACCTTCGGGTTGAGTCATGTAGATCTCTTCATTAAGCTCTCCATTTAAGAATGCAGTTTTGACATCCATCTGATGAACTATAAAGTTCTCAATAGAGGCTAATGCAAGAAGAATCCTGATAGTCGATAGATGACACACAGGTGAGTAGACGTCAAAATAGTCAATTCCCCCTTTTTGCTTGCTACGAGACGCGCTTTATACCTGGCTATAGATCTATCACTATGTAATTTCTTCTTTAAAACCCACTTGCATCCTAGGACTTTAGCACCTTTCGGTAAGTCAACTAGATGCCAGGTATTGTTATGTAACAGCGAGTCCATCTCATCATCAATGGCTTCTGCCCACATCAACGAATCTCTAGACCTCATTGCTTCCTGATAGGAGAATGAGTCATCCTCTAAGTGATAGGTGATGAAATTCTCACCAAAATCCTTAGGGATTCTCTCTCTGGTAGATGCTCTAAGTGGAATAGGTTCCACCTCTACAGGTTGGGGAGCAGTGCCAGAAGGGCCAGCTTCAAGTTCAGCGATAGATTCAGTAATCATATCATTGGACCCGGAGACAGACAATCCATGATCTTTGGCAAAATTGTCTTCAAAAAATATGACATCTCTAGACTCTATCACGGAATTCGTGGATAGATCGAGAAATCTGTCTGCTGCACTATCTTCTGCACTACCTAGATAGACGCATGTCGTCGTCTTAGGTCCCACCTTAGGCCTCTTAAGGTCTCGTATACGCACATAGGCAATACAACCCCAAGTCTTTAGAGTATCGTACCTGCACGGATGACCGTGCCACAGCTCATGCGGAGTAGAAGTGAGCTGAGAGTGAGGTACTCTATTTAGAATGTGATTTGCAGTGCAGACTGCTTCTCCCCAAAAGGAATTAGGCATGCCAGCTGTTAGGAGCATGTGATTCAACATTTATGTTAAGGTCTTATTCTTACGCTCGACAACACCGTTTGACTGGGGTGAGTAAGGAGCTGTGGTTTCAAGGATTATTCCCTCAGAGGCACAGAATTCCTTGAAGCCAGTAGCAGTGTATTCTCCTCCTCGATCACTTCTAAATCTCTTAATTTTCAGGTTTAACTGATTTTCAACACGAGACTTAAAGGTCTTGAACGCCTCAAAAGCTTCGTCTTTCGATTTCAACAGATACACATGACAATATCTAGAAAAGTCGTCTATGAAAGTAATTAGATACTTCCTTCCCCCTCTGGTGGCATGACTACAGAAATCACAGAGGTCTGAATGTATCAATTCAAGAAGTTTTGTGCTCCTAGAAACTGACTTGAAAGGCTTTCTAGTGATTTTGGTTTGAGCACACACCTCGCACTTGTCAAATCGAATAGACAGATCTAAGGGGATGTTTTGACTCTTAGCTAGATCTAGCATCTTTCTATAGTTCACATGTCCAAGTCTGCTATGTAACAACTTAAGATCTATGAGGTTTGAACTAACCTGGTTAATTCTATCATTGTTTAAGCTAAGTCTATACATTCTGTTGATCAAGTACGCACACCCAAAATAATGTGAATTAACCATAAGGGTCAGATCCGGAAAACGCAGATCGAGATCTGCGGCTTTGTTCAGCGATCAGGATCGGCGGCGAGCGGCCAGATCTAGATCTGCCCCTTTTCCAACGGAAGAAAGAGAGATCACCTTGAGATCGGTGAAGACCAACGACTTAGGAACTTCCCGATCGGTGATGGCGAACGGCGCAGGGAACGACCTTCCAGCGATCGGCAACCTTTCTTCCAGCAAACGGAGATCGAAGAAGAGGGGCAGACGAACCACGTTATTCCGTCTCCTGCAAGTTGAGATCGGAAACAAAGAGGAATCGCATAGAGGCGACTGAAAATTTTGTGTGGGCTTCGCGATAGAGAGCGCCGGCCGAAGAAGCAGTAATCTCGCGATCGAGAGCAGCCGCGGAAGAACGAGAATGCTCGGAGCGGAAACCCTAACCGTATTACTTTGAGAATGTAGAGGGTTTTGGTGCTCAAAGTATTCTATTACTCTCCATCAAGTTTGGAATGAAGTATAAATAGTACTTCCAGCATAGGACCGGGTCCTAGTGTGACACAAACCCGTTAGGCTATTCCGAGTCGGTCTTGACACGACATGACATATTTAATACACATTAACACAACCCAATTTCGACTATGTGCAAATTCAGTTAAGTGCAAATCAAACTAAAAAATCATAAGGACGTGTGAACCCGTAAAAGAGTGGTATGCACACAACTTTTTTCAAATCATGGGTTGCACATAGCTAAAACAGGTTTGCTCATTGTATCTTTCTTAAAAAAAAGGCAATTGTTATTAGCACACCCGTTTTGGCTATTCGCACCCCAATTTCTATGAGTTATTACGCATCTTTTGAAAATAAGTCTTGTACATGCATTTTTAGGAAAAGTGCTCAACACAAAAATTGTATATCTCGTCGAGATCTACAACTTTCGTGTTGAACACTTTTTCTAAAAATGCATGTACAAGGCGTATTTTCAAAAATTCGTCAAAAATTCATCAAAAATTCGCTATGGTTACGATCAGGGCGGCAATATGCCTTGTCCGTGCATTTTAGGAAAAGTGTTCAACACGAAAGTTGTAGATCTCGACGAGATCTACAATTTTCGTTCTGAACACTTTTCCTAAAAATGCATGTACAAGACGTATTTTCAAAAGACGCGTAATAACTCATAGAAATTGATGTACGAATAGCCAAAACTGATGTGTTAATAACAATAGCCAAAACTGATGTGCTAATAACAATTGCAAAAAAAAATGGCTGGCACCACTTTCAACTTCTTAAAATTTTGTATAAATTGGAGAAAAAAAATGCCGGTAGTTGACTCCTAAAAGTAACTAGCAACAGTTTCCTTTTGCAAGAGTGGCCGTCCCCAAGCGGGTGCGCAGCCCAATGTGCTCGACCACCGCTTTCCGGCGGCCGTTGCATGCTCTCCCGCCAACTGAAACCCTAGAAATAGGATATGATCTCTCCCTCACCACACGCCTGAAGCTCCTTCTCACCTTCTTCCGTTCAGACCCCGCTGTGAAGCCCGTCGACGAGTGGCAGATAAAGATATCCCTCCTCGACTACCTGCGCTCCTCTCTCTCCCTTAACGTCCCCGATGAAGACCTTGTCCTACAAAAGCGTCCCGATCTCCACAAGCGCAAGCGAGACGAACCCGTCGCCTCCGGAACCTTCTACATCCGCGACCTAGGGTTTCTTAAACATAAGAACCGAGGAGACGAGGATGATTACACGGATGAGGTCCTTGAAAAGAAGTATCTGGATTGGAAACGTTCATTCGTGGACCGTCTGGGCGGGATCGAGCTGAATCTGGAGGGCGTCAAGTTCCGAATGACCGTCGATGTTCCCCTTTCCGATGAGTTTGAGGCGATCAAGAGGTCATGGGAGGATCACTATGATTCGAAGCTGCCGGATGAACGTACTAACCGCCCCATTTTTTTCACCTTTTAGTTTCTCTGATGGTATGAAATGCAACATATTACTAGTTATTTTTGCTGTCCTGAAAGGAATTTCAACTGCAGGGAGTTATTCACGGGGAGAGGCAAGGAGGCCTGACACCATTATTGTTCAGGGAGTTCCTTCACGGTGGCTTGCAGAGCCAAGAGTCTCCTCGAAGCCTTCCATGCTGAATACTCATACCATCTTTTCAGTTCTCGGAAAGATAAGGTATTTTACCTTTAATCCATTACCTAACTATATATATGTTTAATTTGATTGGTGCAGGGTTTGGGATCAGTGTGTTATATGATTTCATTTTATTGCTGATAGTGTTTGGCTATGAAGGTACCCGGCAGAGTTTTATGTACACATTTACAGTGAAAATAATGACTTTAATCGGGGTTATAAAAATAATTTTGGATTTTAGACATTTAGTGACTTCAAACTAGGCCCTCCAGAAAAGCACATATGAATTGACTATGCTGATAAAATTATGTAATTTGGAAGTCATAATGCACCAAAATATGTTGGAGGTATATTTGAGCTGGCTTTAAGGCTATAATGATCTTTTTTCCATGGAATTAAGACCATTTTGGAGAACTTACCCACTGATGGTCGTTATCTCTTCATGTGGCTGGAAGTCTGCATAAATTTTGAGGTATGCTCTCTCACAATTTAGAGGGTATTGAGAAGGGTGTAAGCAACCTCTAGTTTGCTATATCTCTTGGATATGTTGATGAAAATTTTACTATGCTAAAGGTCACGTGCATCAACAATGCAACTGTTTAGAACTAAACAATGCTATTAAGTGACTTAAGCAAGGAGGACCGTCATGAACAATATTAATCAAATTTAGTGATGCAGTGCAATCAAGTCAAAATTTATCACATGCAAATATATGTGAACACAACAATGAAATGTAGGTAATTAATTAAGTACGCAATAAAATAAAAAGCGGACAAATAAAATGAGGTTTGCATACCATTTTTGGATTTGTCCTCATGTTGCATTGTTACCGCCATCCTTAACAATGAACTCGTATTGGCTCTAATGAAGTTGAAAGCCCTTGAAAATGAAGATGACATCAATCATGCGAGACTTCGAGTGCTTCTTTGACTTCTAAACAACACTAGTCTATTCCCAATCTTGTGTGAACAATGCTCCTTCAAACATAAGGCTTTCGGTTTTACTAGCAGACAATGAAAACCCGACGTAGGCGGAGATGAAGATATGCGACTCTGATAATGAAGGAGATCGGCAGTACTGAAAACAATGAGGTCGATTGTTTTTGGGCAGAGGACAAAAACGACCTTCTTTCACCTGGGATGGAAACCTTTGCCGCTTGGGGCACAATTAAAACCGGCGTCGATCGACTTCAGAATAGCGAAGAAAATGCCATGTGGGCGTCACAAATAGAATCTTCGATCATAGTGATGATCGCGGCTCGATATGCCTTCCGAAGAACAATGGAGATCAACGGTTTCGAAATTGATGGCAAATGCACCTAGGGCAGGGACACTGACGGCAACCTTTTTGATGAAGATGGCTGCCGAGGAAGAAGAAGACTCGTGCCTAGAGTTGATGGATTTCCTTTATTGTCTAGGGAAAAATTGCATGAAGAAGAAAAAGTAACTGCAAGCTGTCGTCGCTCCTGTGCACATTCATCGGAAAACTCACACATAGCAACCGACCGATCCCTAGAATTCTTTTACAGGCGAGAAGTTTAAGGTAGAAGAGGAGTGGGTTCAAAATACCCTTCAACATTTAATTAAGTCAAATTCATCCCAAACTCTTAATTGGGTGCATGAAATTTAACTCTGTCGTTCCAAACGTGCCAAGAGTGAGACCATGCTAGCGCATGTCGCAGGACGAATCTATAGGTGGCAGACAAATGATGCTCTAACCCTAAATGCAATGCAAGTAAACACACGACATGCACAAATGAAACTACGACCAACCTTAAAATGAAACTAGTGCATCCACACAATCCAATAAAGCACCAATTTAATGTAAGTCCGACTTTAATTAGCAATAAATAATTAATCAAAATAAAACATATTCAGAGACACAATTGATCACAAATAATTGTTTTGGTGAGCAAATTTTAATTCATAAATTAAGGCGCAAATACTTTTAAGCGTGCACAAAATAAGTCCTGCAAATCTAATGAGTTCACAATAAAAATAACATACAATCACGCATCCAATAAAATATGGTCCGAACACACAAAATAGAGAGCAAGAATCATCAAACTATGACTCACATATGTAGGCGGTGACTAAGCATGGCGATGGAGGCGATCAGAAAGCTGCTGGAAGGGAATTGGGTTGCTGGAATGCAGGGACAGCGGGCTAGTGGTCTGGTTTCAGGTTTGGTGAGGCTTGAATGGACTATTTAGTAAGGTTGGGCTGGGTTGACTGAAGTTGCAGGAATTGGTCAAGACTTCAAGGTGGTGGGTGCCAGTGAGTAATCTGGGTGGAAACAGTGGAATGGGAGGGGTTGGGATCAGGCGGGACTAATAATAGAAGTGTTGTAGGGGAGTTATGGGCAAGGTCGGCTAGCAGGGAGCACTGGGATAGGGCTGGATCATCATAAAAGTGCAGCAGGGGGGAATTCTGTGCAAAAATGGCAGACTGACAGGGCTGGGATCGGGAGGAAGCGTGTTCAGCGGCTGTGGGAAAGTGAAATAGAGGGACTTACGTACAGGGAGGTGGTTTGCGAAGATCCGTGGGCCTGCTTCCAACGCCGCCCACCGCTCATCGGACCGCTTCTTCGATGGCTGATGGTGGACCCTCGCTATCTCAGGTGATGGATTTCTTCCAAACCATGCTCACTACTCAAAATGCCAAAATGGATGCACCTCAACGCTCGCTTGGATGCCCTACAAGGAGCATCGCCTCCTCCTCCTCTGCATGTGTACAGTCCTCACGCGGCCAATCGGGTCGATTCCGCTGATCCGACAACGAACCACGGCTCTTACTCGCGCTCCGTCCAGATGGATTTCCCTATCTGCGAAGGCCGCGAAGACCCACTGCCTTGGCTTACTCGCTGCGATATTTTCTTTGCCAATTAGCGCACGCCGGATGACGACCGGGTGGGCATCAACTCTTTCCACCTCCTACGGCCGGCTCAGTTGTGATTCACCCAATTGAAGCGGGAACGCCCAAATTTCTCATGGACGGATTTCAGTGCGGCATGCACCATGCGGTTTGGTCCCGCCCTCCCGGGAAATCTGCTAGGAGACCTTGTGGCTCTCAAACAGACCGGCTCCATTGATTCCTACTTGGAGCATTTCCAGATTTTGCTATCGCGGGCGACTTCCGTTTTACCGGAACAACATGTTCCCCTCTTCAACGCCGACCTACATGAGCGACTGCGCTGGGATGTGGAGTTTCAAGCTCCGCGTGATCTCACCATGGCTATGAGTCTCGCCTGGGACTGTGCTCGGCGGCTGCTCTTAGATCGTCCTCCTGTAGTTCGTCGTGACTACCAATCAGCCCCCCCCCCGTTCACCAGACAAGGCCACCACAGGGGATGAACCGGTCCGACCGACTTTTCGCCGTCGCCTTTCCCGACCGGAAATGGCCGGCCGCCGCGAGAAAGGCTTGTGTTTCAATTGTGATGAGGCTTTTACACCGGGTCATTGGTGCAAACGTCTATTCTGGCTCGAAGTGGATGATCCATCCGACGAGGACGCGGACGGTGGCGACGAAACAGGTATACCGTAACTCTTAATTAATGTTATTGCGTGGCCCCAAGAGGGTCAAACGATCCAGATGTTTGTGTTGATTGGTGGTGCCCAGCTCCTAGCTCTCATGGACTCCGGCAGCACGCACGGTTTCATTTGCCACGATACGGCTCTCCGTTTGGGCCTTCCGTTTGCCCTTCGCAGCCACGTCAAGGTCTCCGAGGCCAATGGCCAACAGATGACGTGCCCCGACGTATGTCGGAAGGTGGACATCCGAGTGGACGGCTACACGTCGCAAGCTGATTTATTCGTGGTGGACCTTCAAGGGTTCGAAGTAATTTTAGGTGTCCGCTGGTTTCGCACTCTGGGACTGCTCACCTGGATTTCGATCGTCTGACTATGTCATGGTACTTGGGCTCCTGTTTTGTGCAGTGGCAAGGTCGTGCGCCTTGTCCGATTCCATCCTCCTTTTTGGTACATACGTAGCCTGCCCCTGAGCGTTCCTCGACGAAGGACAGCCCACCACCAGACCTTGCCAAGCTCCTTCAGACATTTCCCGACATATTCAGCCCACTCATGCACCTTTCGCCTCGCCACCGGCAGGATCATCGCATCTGCTTCCATCCCGGGACGGGGCCTATTGTTGTACGACCATACCGTTATCCCTTCCATCAAAAGGATGAAATTGAACGGCAGTGCGAGCTCCTCCTCCAACAAGGTCTCATTCAGCGCAGTGTGTCCCCGTTCTCCTCACCGGTTTTTTTAGTGCACAAGGACAACTCGTGGCGACTATGCGTCGACTACCGCGCCCTTAACGCTCAGACCGTAAATGACAAGTTTCCGATTCCCGTGGTGGAAGAACTCTTGGATGAACTACATGGAGCCAAATTCTTTTCGAAACTGGACTTATCCTTGGGCTACCATCAGGCTCGCATGGCATCCACAGATGTTGAGAAGACGACATTCCGTACCCACCACGACCATTTCGACTTCTTGGTCATGCCGTTCAGGCTTACGAACGCGCCCTTCATTTTTCAGGCACTCATGAATGAGGTATTCCATTCTCCTAAGAAAATGTCCTAGTTTTCTTTGACGATATCCTCATCTATAGTACGGTACCGGCTACGGCGCAGTCCTTCAGCAAGAGGGTCATCCTATCGCTTATTTCAGCCGCCGGGCTGCCCTCCATCATCGCAAGTTACCGGCATACGAGCAGGAGTTGATCGGCCTCGCCAAGGCGGTACAACACTAGCGTCCTTACTTGTGGGGTTGCACCTTCCTGATCCGGACGGACCACTACAACTTTAAATACTTACTCGAGCAACGTCTCTCTACAGTGCCGCAACAACGTTGGGTGAGCAAGCTTCTCTGGTTTGACTTTCTCGGAGTACAAAGCGGGAGTGTTAAATCGCGCCGCCGACGCCCTCTTTCGCCGCGACGCACAAACCGAGCCCTCTTTTTGCGATTTCTTTTCCAACCGCGGACCTCCTCGACCAACTCCGCCAAGAAATCCGCCTCTCCCCAAAGCTTGTCCGAGCTACTCCGCCGGGCAGCCGAGCAGCTCACTGACCAGCAGTGGACCACCCGAGATGGCCTTATTCTCTACCGGGACCGAGTTTATCTGGAAGCTTCTTCGCCTCTCATCCCCACCATTCTCCAGGATACTCATGGCCGCAGCCATGAGGGCATTCATCGCACCCTCCAACGTCTTCGGGTTGAATTTTATTGGAAAGGCATGCGCAAACAAGTACACGCCTTCATCCGCTCCTGCGCGGTGTCAACGAAACAAAACGGATCATCTTCTTCCTCCAGGCCTCCTCCAACTTCTTCCGGTCCCCACACAAATTTGGTCCACCTTGTCCATGGACTTTGTAGAAGGGCTGCCCACAATTTGAGGCAAATCGAATTTAATGGTCGTCGTGGATCGATTCTCAAAAGGGGCTCATTTTATTGCTATGGCGCGCCCCTACTTGCTGAAAATGTAGTCCAGATTTTCTTCCAAGAGATATTCCGCTTGCATGGAATGCCCGAGACGCTTTTGTCGGACCGCGACAAGGTATTTACAAGTAATTTTTGGAAGGAGCTCTTCACCCTCAGCGGTACCAAGCTCTCGTTTTCATCGGCATATCACCCCCAATCCGACGGCCAAACGGAGGTGGTAAACCAGACGGTGGGAATGTACTTACGATGTTTCACCGGCGCCCGCCCGCAAGATTGACCTCGTTGGCTCCCTTGGATAGAGTATTGTTACAACACCGCCTACCACACGACGCTCCAAACAACGCCCTTCCACTTGATATACGGCCGCGCACCGCCCTGACTCTTGTCATATACGGGTGGCACAGCTCTCGTCGACTCCGTTGACCAGGAATTGGAAGATCGTGATGCTTTTTTATTGGCAGCCCGGAACCGTCTTCTACAAGCACAACAAAGGATGGAGGTGGCATACAACAGGGGCCATCGGGAGGTCGTATTGTCCTATGACAATTCTTATCATCTACCTCGAACTCGATAGGTTGTTGCAAACTTATTGTGTTAATTTTTCGATTGAGTTAGATATAATTTTTCTTCACACTCTTAAATCCATGCGAAAGCAACATATGTTTTTTAGTGCAATGATCTATATGAATCCTCGAATGAACTACAAATTACCAATTGAACTTCTACAAATTACCAATGTGCTTCAACAAAGCTCCGACTTTCCATCAGTGAAAGAGAATCTACCGTTCTAGTGAAGCATAATCGGTGCAATTGCATGTTCTCAGTCACCTTTTGAACATTTGAAATGTACTCCTTCGATGAATTAATGCTGCAAGACATCGTAGATATATATTAGGACAATCATCATAAGGTCGTTTCTTTCAATGCATAAATACAGCTAATACATTGCACAAGCCAATCAACTTGACCGACCATTTATTCCTTATCGGTCCTTGAAAGTCATCTTCCTTGTGTTATATATTTTCTTATTGAATATGTATACGGTGGTGCCTGGACTTGAGATTCAACATTGTAAAAAACCTACTCCTTCAATCGATTTAGCATGTTATTGATTCAAGGTATTGCATAATTATCCCTTACTATGATCTCACTCAATGACTTGTAGTCAACACATATGTGCTAAATATCATCTTTTTTTGGCACAAGAACAATATGATAGCCACATGGAGAATTATTGGGCTTGATTATTTGCTTTTCCAATAATTTTGCACCTAACTTTTTACCTTCTCATTTTCATCACCGTCATCATCATCAATTGTCTTATGATTGTTCCTTAATTCATCAGTTGTAGTTTCCAAACATTCATCTTAATATTCTCACGCTTATCATTGCTTAACATTGATATCAACAAACTTTTTTATTGCTCAACACTAACACTCACACAACACTGACGAGCTAATTCTGATTTTATATTTATCCTTAAGTATCAATGATATCCTCTTAATGCATAGTACTCTCGAGATACTTCTCCACTTTGACCATCCATCCTTAAAATTAGAGGTGATGTTCTCGATTATATATCAAGTCTAGGACACTTAAATAAATACTTTATCTTTTGTACTATATATTGTTTTTTATTAATATCACTCGCACGAAAATTGTATATCATGTATTTGATCTTTATTCAATTAATTTTTACCCGTTTATATTTTGAATAACATCTCCATAACTTTTTCAATTATCTTAATAGATGTCTACATGTTAGAGTTGTGTCATCAAAAAAAAATGCATACACCAAGGGCATCGTTTTGGATACCTTTTGTAAGCATCTTCACAACTAATAGAATAAGATGTGAAAGTCTTTTGATCATTGATGCAAGCTTACCATAAGTTGAAATTCTTTGGTCATGCTAAAATTTAATGAGCTTCTGAGAGCTATATTTCATGTTCCAGATCTCTTTTTCTTGAAAGACATTGGTCCTCTTGAAAAAAAATTAAATACCCTCAAACTTTGTTGAGAATCCTATTTGTCTGGATGTTTATGCTTCTCCTAGCACTTTGCCATACTATACCCACTCTTTTTGAGTATATTATCATTCCTTATCATTTGAATTAAGGTCAGCACACAACATCGTGCTGCTCTCACTAACTTCCTCTCCCTTCAGACGGTCACAATTTACAGCATTATCAGCTTCCACTTCAATATCATGAAATATCGACCTCCTTTCATGAGCTTGTACTTTTGCTCTCTTTTCTGGAGTGCCATCCTTGTCGTGTAAGGCTCTCCGAGCATCACTTGTCACATCTCTAATGATATGATATTACCACTGTGGATATATTGTACAATGACTGGTAACCATATTCGATGTCGTTACTGCACATTCTTCTCAACAACTCCTGAGATCCACCTGAGCATGAGCGAATACATTGTTCACCTGTCATAAGCATTCACCAGATTAACAAAAAACCAACTTTGTAGGTCGTATAGGAATGAATCTCCGAGTATCATGAGTCATCTTTAAAGATACAATATCACATATCACTACGTCGATAATTTTGTAGAATGCTGAATAGGCAAAGTCGATGTTGTTACTGCAAAATTTTCCCAACATCTCCCTAGATCCGCTTGAGCGGATACGTTTGTGATGCGTCATTGGCATCCATTAGAGGTGTTTACCCGGTCGACAAAAGAGCAATATTTTTATGATTGAGGAGTCAATAATAGCACCAACCACTTTTTTATTCACTTGGATATTGAGCATAAAGAGTTCTTCCAACACATTAGGTTTTGTCTGCACACATTGGTTTAGGATCTTAACATTGCTATCAACGTTTATTTTTTTATCGGTTGGTAATATAAAACTCCCCTTTATATATATATATATTAGAAAAAGAATAAAATGTAATTCCTTTTTCTTGTTATATTCTACTTATTACATTGGTTACATTGCTCCCCTATATATACACACAAGAGGGGAACCAAATACATGATTGGAGATGTGAGACTAAATATAGAAAGGAGGAGGGCGCTAAACGCACACCAATTACCAACACTCTCCCTCAAGGTGAGCGAAAGATATTCACTAACCCATCTTGTCACACAATCTACATAAATTCAGTGAGCTAAGTCCTTTGGTTAGACAATCAGTTACTTGCTCTTTCGTAGCATCATGTCCCAGCTTTAGCGTTCCACCATCCAGCTTTTCTTTGATGAAGAACCTATCGATCTCTATATGCTTGGTTCTATCATATTGGACGAGATTGTTTGCAATGTTAATAACTGACTTGATATCACACCACAATGTCATTTGTCCCTTTGATCCATCTTGAGTTCAACCAGCAGGGCCTTCAGCCATAACTTCTCCCCAACATCTAAGGTCATAGCCCTGTACTCTGCCTCAGCTGTAGATCTCGCAACTACAGTCTGCTTCTTGCTTTTCCAGGAGACAAGGTTGCCTCCCACAAACATGCAATATCCTGATGTGGACCTCCTGTCATCAGCATAACTAGCCCAGTCAGAGTCATAATAGCCCTCGATATTTAAATGCCCATTCTTCCGGAAGATCATCCTCTTTCCTGGTGCACTCTTCAAGTACCTAAGGATCTGATACACATCATCCATGTGACCCTTCCTAGGATCATGCATATAGCGGGCCACTACACTCACGTCAAAAGCTATGTCGGGACGTGTGTGAGTCAGATAGATCAAGCGGCCTACCAACCTTTGATACCTCTCTTTATCAATTGGCTCTCCTGCCTCAGCACTGAGCTTGTTCTTTTGATCAATAGGGGCAGCTGCAGACCTGCACCCCAACATTCCTGTCTCTTTGAGTAGATCTTGCACATACTTTCGTTTGGATAGAACGATCCCATTTGCACCACGAGCTATCTTAATCCCAAGGAAGTATCTTAGTTGCCCTAAGTCCTTTACCTCAAACTCCTTGCCTAACCTCACCTTCAGCTGAGCAATTTCGCTCTCATCATCACCAGTAATAACCATGTCATCCACATACACAACAAGTATCGTAGTGTGAACTTCACATCGTTTAAAGAACACTGTATGGTCAGTATTGGTCTGATAATATCCCATGTTAACCATAACTCTCCTAAACTTATCAAACCATGCCCGTGGAGATTGCTTTAGCCCATATAGAGACTTCTTGAGTCTACACACCTTTCCTGCAGTTTGATTTGTGCCAAAGCCCAGTGGTACCTCCATGTACACCTCTTCCAATAATTTCCCATGAAAAAAGACATTCTTCACGTCGAGCTGGTGTAATTTCCATCCCTCATTTGCCGCTAAGGATATCAGTGTCCGCACTGTTCTCATCTTTGCGACGGGTGCTAATGTCTCATCGTAATCAATACCATAAGTCTGACAGTATCCCTTTGCTACTAATCGAGCCTTGTAGCGCTCAACACGACCTTCTGAGTTTTGTTTCACAGTGAAAACCCACTTACACCCAACTGCTTTTTTTTCCTGGTGGTAGCGACACGAGATCCCAAGTTTTATTCTTTTCCAATGCCCCGAGTTCTTCTAGCATTGCAGCTTTCCACTGTGGATCTTCCTTAGCAATCTGCCAACACGTAGGGATGGAGACAATGTCCAAAGATGCAATGAATGCTCCATGTATAGGTGATATATGAGAGTAGGAAACAAATTGGGCAATATCACGGGGAAAGTCATATCGATCAGGTGAGACTCCCGCATTCCTGCGGGAACTCCTCCTTACCGGTATGGGATTGACAGTAGTGGGATGAGGAATTATATCACCTGTGAATTCGGAGATTGGGGTGGATGGAGTAGGTGCCTCAGGAGTTGGGGTAGGCTGAGACAAGTGACTTGACACAAGTGGCACTGTGGGCTTTGTAGGTACTGTAGCCTCACTTTGCTGCCTTCTTCTTGTATACACTCTTAGCTCCCCTTGAATTTGAGGTCATCTATCCGCAGAGTCATTCTCTTCATGTATCGGCATCACATCCGACTCTATGCCCTTTTGCATAAGAGGATAAGGGATACTTACTATCCGTATCTCACCATCACTGTTATCCTCCCCCTCTCACACCATACTGTTATCCTCCCTTTCTCACACAATACTGTTTGTAACGAGTGAGTCCTCAAGTGGTGAATCAGCCGGAGAAGAATAATATGACTCATATTATCTAAATGTGACATCCATACTGACGAATAATTTTCTTTTCACCGGACTCCAACACACATATTCATTTTGGGTAGCTGAATACCCAACAAAAACACACTTCAAGGCCCTTGGATCCAGCTTTCCCACACTGGGTCTGTTGTCCTGCACAAAGTACACACAACCAAAGGTCTTGAGGGGTTGGATGTCTCTATTCTTCCCTCGCAGCACCTCAATCGGAGACTTCCAATCAAATACTCGTGAAGGCATCCGATTGATCAAATATGTCGCTGTTAGAACAACCTGCCCCCAAAAGTACTTTGTCACATTCATTGATATCATCATGCTCCGGGTTACTTCCAGAAGGTATCGGTTCTTCCGTTCGGCTACCCCATTCCGCTCTGGTGTGTATGGACAAGTGGTTTGATGTTGAATTCCTTGTGAGGACAAGTACTCTCCAAATGTTCTGTTAGTGTACTTTGTCTCATTGTCAGGTCGCAACACCTTCACAACTGCACCGTATTGTGTTTGAACCCTTTGTGGAAATCATTGAAGCAGACAAATGTTACGCTCCCGCTACGCTTTACGGGGCGTCATTACGCACGGAGGAGCAAAGACGCGCTAAACAACGGGGCTGAACCTTCCGGTTCAGCCCCCACGCAGTGAACCGGCCGGCCGAGGGCTGAACCAGGCGGGTTCAACCCTCCTTGGATGGGCCGGCCGGCCCCCTCCTTGCCCGGGTATTTAT
Source organism: Dactylorhiza incarnata (assembly GCA_033032865.1). Classification (NCBI taxonomy): domain Eukaryota; kingdom Viridiplantae; phylum Streptophyta; class Magnoliopsida; order Asparagales; family Orchidaceae; genus Dactylorhiza; species Dactylorhiza incarnata. Next base: position 161,635 of record JAWHQI010000347.1, on the reverse strand, counting down.
ATACCCGGGCAGCCCCCCTTTTTGGGGTTATGCAAGAGTATTTCCTGGTTAGTTCTTCTCCCTCTTTCAAACCCTAACCCTAATCTCCCCCCTCTTTCTCTAGATCTTCTTCTCTCTTAGTCTCTCTAGTAGTTTTGCCCTAACATTTGGTATCAGAGGCGTTCATCTCTCCGACATGGTGAACACTCGCTCTCAAGAGGAGTCCTCACGGATCGAGACCCTAGAGGAGAACGTTGTTGGCCTAACCGACTCGATGGCAGCCATGGAAGGGCGGATGGAGGCTCGGATGGAGGAATTGAAGGCCTTGTTGAAAGGGAAGGCGTCGGCGAGTGAGGATTCGGCCGGATCGGGGGCCGATTTAGCCGCTACGGGCGCGCGGCTTGCGGATGGTGTCGGCGGCGTGCGGCTGTCGGAAGAGGAGCGCGCGCGGGTCAGCGGGATTCCGCCTGGCACGGGCTGGCAGGGGTCAAGAGGACCTGGTACGGCGGCATACGGGGTGGCAGCGGGCTCGGCAACGACGTATGGGGGTCTGGCGGGGCCGATTCCGCCAGGATCTGCAGTGGGGGGGTTCGCCGACCCCGGAGCGGCCCGGGGACAGGGCCGGCAGGGCTGTGCGGAGCCGGCAGGGCTTCGTCGAGGCTGGGAAGAGCCGGCTGGGCTGCGGCGACCTCCAGATCTCGCGGGATATCAACGCGGGGGGGGGGGGGGGGGGGGGGGGCTTCTCCCTCCTCCCCGTGGGTTTGGGCCGCCGGGCATGGCCGGATTTGGCCAAGCGTGGGCCGGACAACAACAACCTCCTCCTTGGGGAAACGGTCAGCATCAAGGCTACGGTGGATTCGAGCAAGGTGAGTCTGCAAGACGGGAAGGAGGTCATGGGGTACAACGCTTGACTCCCGGATTAACTCGCATGTACTTTCCGGAGTTTGAGGGCGGCGACGCATTGGAATGGATTCAGAAGGCTGAACTTTTTTTCCAGTACCAGGAGGTGCCTGAAGGTCAGTGGGTGCAGTAGGCGTCCTTCCACTTGAAGGAGGACGCTTCCAGTGGACGCAATGGTTCCTACGGGGACGGGAGTACGTGCCATGGGGCGAATTTGTGGATGGATTTACGGCCAGATTTGGGCCACTAGAGTACGAGAACTTTGAGGCCCTCCTTCAGAAGCTTCGTCAGAAAGGGTCGGTGCTGGAGTATCGTACTGAGTTTGAAAAGCTGGCGAATCGGGTTCAGTGGCCGGAGCGGACACTCTACAGCTGTTTCATATCTGGCCTCAAGGAGCACATTCGTGACGAGGTACAGGCACTCATGCCTCGGTCGTTGAACCACGCCATTACTTTGGCGCGCACCCAGGAGGAGCGGTTCAACAGGCAGCGAGCACGCATCACGAGTAGACCGCCTTCGGCTCCTACCACAGCAGCACGAAGGGAGCAGCCCACGGGTAGCAAACCGACGGTGACTCGGTTGTCGTGGAGTGAGTTGACCGATCGGAAGGAGAAGGGGCTGTGCTTTAATTGCGACGAGAAGTTTGTACCTGGCCATAAATGCCAGAAGATACAGGTCTTCATGTTGCATCGGGATGTGGACGACGAGCCGACTCCGGATGAGGAGTTGGAGGTGGAATTGGACGAAACGGAGTTCGGGGTTTTTCTTCATGCTCTTGAGGGTTGCGCTCCCCCGCTTACTATGCGGCTGGCGGGCCGGATCGCCCAAGAGAAGGTTACTATTCTGGTGGACAGTGGGAGCACCCACAACTTCATACATCCCGACGTGGCACGGCGAGTTGGGCACGTAGTTGACAAGGGGGCTGCCTTTCATGTGATGGTGGCGGATGGCAGCAAGCTGCGATGCGAAGGGGTGCTGAGGGAGTGGAGCTGCGGCTACACGGCTATGTGGGATGGACTGACGTCTATCTGTTGCCTATTTGGGGCTCAAACATGGTACTGGGGGTTCAGTGGTTGCGCCAGTTACAACGGGTGACTTTCGACTGGGAACACATGACTATGGAGTTTGTGCATGAGGACAGGCAGTTTTGCTTGCAGGGTCTCGTGTCATCTCCTATTAAGGAGGTTTCTCTTCGCAGCATGCAGCGGTTGAGCGTGGATGGACAGATGATGGCCGTCCTTCGGGAGGTCCCGACCGGCGATCCCACGCCTTCTGAGGTACCGGTTCAGTTACAGTTACTTCTGACAGATTATGCTGATGTTTTTCAGGAACCACGCACTCTGCCTCCGCCGAGGTTCCGCGATCACCGTATTCCGCTCAAGGCGGGTGCTGAGCCTACGAATGTTCGCCCATACCGCTACCCACACGTCCAGAAGGCGGAGATCGAGCGCAGTGTCCGCGAGATGCTGGAGGCCGGCATCATTCGGCCCAGTACGAGTTCCTTCTCGGCTCCCATTATTCTGGTCAAGAAGAAGGACGGGTCCTGGCGATTCTGTGTGGACTACCGTGCCTTGAACGGCGCTACGGTCAAGGATAACTTCCCGATTCCCCATATCGAAGAGTTGCTGGATGAGTTGCATGGGGCCCAGCGGTTCACCAAGCTGGATCTTCGCTCCGGCTATTACCAGATCTTGATGGCACAGGAGGACATCCACAAGACGACTTTCCGGACTCATGACGGCCACTACGAGTTCTTGGTTATGGCCAATGGACTGACCGGAGGGCCCTCTACATTCCAGGCCAACATGAACGAGATATTCAGAGATTTCCTGCGGGTATTTGTGTTGATCTTCTTCGATGATATACTCATCTACAGTGCGAACTGGGAGGACCACGTGGGCCACGTGGCGCAGGTCCTTGCCAGACTACGTCAGCACCACCTTTATGCCAACCGTTCCAAGTGTTCCTTCGGTCAGGAGGAGGTGGAGTATTTGGGCCACTTGGTTTCCGGTCAGGGCGTTAGGGCCGACCCACGGAAGATTCAGAGTATGCAGTCTTGGCCGCGGCCGGTTACAGTCCGCGCCTTGCGGGGCTTTTTGGGGCTCACAGGGTATTACCAGCGGTTTGTGCAGGACTATGGCAAGATAGCCCGGCCATTGACCCAGCTACTGCAGAAGGACTCCTTCTCCTGGAGTGAGGAGGCGGAGGAGGCTTTTCAGGCCCTCAAACGGGCCATGACCACCACGCCAGTCTTGGCATTACCGGATTTCACACAGGAGTTCGTTCTGGAGACGGATGCCTCAGGTGTCGGCATTGGGGCGGTTTTGATGCAGGCAGGGCGGCCGATAGCCTTTTACAGCAAGGCATTGGCCCCTCGTACTTTGGGCCTCTCGGCCTACGAGAAAGAGCTGTTGGCGATTACTCATGCGGTGGCTGTTTGGCGGCCATATCTGTTGGGCCGACACTTTAAGATCCGGACGGATCACCAGAGCTTGAAGCATTTTTGATGGAGATCGACAGCGACGATGGCCCACGCACGTATATTCCCGCCGCAAGCGGGCGTGATTTTCTATTACCGTACTTTGAGGGCCCTTCCGAACGATCCGAACCCGCGGATGCGTCCGGAAGGTCGACGCAAGTATTTTTCGTATTTTATTTTATTTCATTCGGACGAGTATTGTGGTTATTTCGGCACCCGGAAGATCGGGCGATCTTGGCCCTTGATCCCGGTTGCCCTAATCCCTTGTTTCTATTTAAAGGAGCCATATGGAGGGTTTAGCTTACCGATTGATTGGAGAGCCTTCAGCCGGTCCCTGGTGCGACGCCAGATCTCCGGTGCGACGCCGGTGCGCCTTCCCCTTCCCGGAGTGATTCCGGTGAGCTTTCCCCTTCCCTCTCTCCGTCTGTACCTGCCCAGCTACCCGCCGACCTTGCCCCAACCTCCACCAGCCCTCCTTCCATCCCGCAGCCCCCGCCCGCCAGCTCCACTGCCGCGCCATTACCGCCTCCGCCGCTCACAACCCCCAGCCACCTGCCGGCCTCTCGCCGGATCTCTCCAACCCGCATACACCCCACGATCCCCTCCCCCTTCCTCTTCCCCCGCTATCCGCAACCACCGTCCACCCCGACCAACTTCCAACCCGCCGCCGCCCCACTCCTGTTGCTGCCACCCTACCCGTCCAGATTTCCACCAGCACTGCCGTCTCGCCTCGGCCTCCACCGCCAGCATCATATCGGCCTCCCTCACTCGGTGCTGTCCCTCCGAACGGTTCCTTAGTTGGTTGTAAGTCGTATTTGACGTTAAGTCCTACACATTACTACTTTGTTTGGTTCTCTGCTTGTTTTGGTTATCAATTAAGTAGTGCTTGGTTCTCTTGAATTTGTGCTAACCTGCAGGGGAGAACGCATCTAGTACTTATTTCTTTGCTTTAATCACTTCGTGTACTCTTGCGTAGGCAACAAAGTAATCCACTTAATTTACTTTTAAAATTTTGTTTGAGTCTCGTGAAGCTCGTGCCGCGTTGGTTATCCCTCTCCGAGGCCCGTAGTGCGTCTAGTCTCCCAAGACCCTAGCCTGCCCTGCGTCAGATTGGTATCAAAGCGTCAGGTTGTCGCACTTCGTATGTTACGTAGTGGTAGGCATTTTCGACGAGATATGTCTGACCCAAACGTTACCGGTGAGCGGTCCAATGGCACCAACGCGGAGGTGTCTCTTGCCGACCTCCAGCGCTTGATGCTAGAGCGATTCGACCAAATGGGTGCCCAAATTAACGAACTTCGGGTACGTCAAGATAATTATGAAGGTCAAGGGGATCACCCCAATCCTGGCCGTCGCCCCCGACGACAACCAGGGCCCCCTGATTATGGTTATGAAGCCCCAGGAGACCCCGTGCCAGATCGACACGACCACGGTCGTCATGACCGCTACGACGGTTTCCACGATGACATCACTCGCCGAGTTCGCTTAGAGGTTTCTTCTTTTGATGGTCAGCAGGACCCCGGAGCGTTTAGTGATTGGCTTCGAGAGATGGAGCATTACTTTGATTGATATGATATGAGTGATGAGCGTAAGGTTAGACTCGCGCGGATAAAATTAGTGGGATCTGCTATATGAATTATTGGACAAGTGTCGAGCGAGCCCTTGAGCGTGATGGCTATCGACCCATCATTAGGTGGGAGGATATGAAGAGACGCCTGAAGGAGAAATATCTCCCCGATTCTTATCGTGATCGACTGCTTGATCAGGTCTATGCGCTACGACAGGGCACGTTGTCGGTAGCCGAATATATGACCAAATTCGATGACCTATTAGTGCGAAGTGACCTGCGAGAGGAGGGCAGCGCCACAGCGTCCAGGTTCCGGAACGGCCTGAGACCCGAAATTAAGAGGGAACTGATTCCCCACCGCCGGGAGACAGTCGAGCAGATTTATGAGTTGGCCCTAGAGTATGAACTCTACCTTCGGACCAATGGCTCCCGCCAGCAGCCCCCGAGGACTGATGGTCCCACATTCAGGAGGCCCACTCTTCCCCACCCTCAGGCTTCTGAGGATGCGAAAGGGAAGGTTGCTATGGCTGGACCCTCCAAGCCCAGCGGGCCTCAGTGTTACAGATGTTCTAGACGAGGTCATTATGCGGCACAGTGCCCCATGAGGAACTTGTTGATTGAGGATGAGGAGGACGAGGGTATGGACCCTATAGTGGGGACTGAGGGCGATATTGTAGCCACCGTGGATGAGGACTGGGAGAGCGATGCAGAGAGGTCGTTAGAGTGTGGAGTTATACGCCGCCTCCTGCATACCCCGCGTGCGGAGGATGATTGGCGTCGGTCCACCATCTTTTACACTTATTTTCAGAGTGCAGGCGGCCCCTGCAAACTTGCTATTGATGGTGGGAGTTGCGTCAATATCGTTGCTAAGAAGGCGCTTGAGCGGATGCAGCTCACCCCTGAGCCACACCCTCATCCCTACCGTGTCCTATGGGTGGACAAATCTGCTATCCAGGTCTCCCAGCGATGCTTAGTGCCATTACGGTTAGCGTCCTTCGAGGACAAGGTTTGGTGTGATGTCATACCGATGGACGTGGCCCATGTACTCCTAGGTCGACCCTGGTTGTATGATCGAGACGTTACGTGTTTCGGGCGATCGAACACATGCGTATTCTATGACCGGGGCCGAAAGATCACCTTGTCTCCGACTCAGCCCAAGGACTCATCCAAGGGCAAGACCGATTCCCCCGCCAGTGTCGGGCCCCCCAGGCCTCTGCACATACTGAGGATGCAGGATTTCATGAGAGAGGGCCTAGACTCGGGGATTGTATTCATTGTAGCGGCCACCTTGGCTCCCGACACTCCTAGTGGAGGTACTGCCCCCACCGACCCGGATGCGCAGCGACTGTTGAAAGATTATACGGATATCACGCCCGAGGAGCTTCCCGATGAACTTCCTCCCCTGAGAGATATCCAGCACGCGATCGACCTCGTGCCAGGGGCATCCTTGCCCAACCTCCCACACTATCGTATGAGTCCGACCGAGCATGCCGAGCTGAAGCGGCAGGTCGATGAGTTACTTAGGAAGGGTTTTGTGTGCGAGAGCTTGAGCCCATGCGCAGTCCCAGCCCTTCTCACCCCGAAGAAGGACGGGAGTTGGCGCATGTGCGTTGACAGTAGAGCCATCAATAAGATCACAGTGAAATACCGTTTCCCGATTCCCCGCCTCGACGACTTACTTGACGCTATGGCTGGTGCCCGTATTTTCACGAAGATCGACCTTAGGAGCGGGTATCACCAGATTAGAGTCCGTGAGGGAGATGAATGGAAGACGGCCTTCAAGACGAAGGATGGCCTATTCGAGTGGCTAGTGATGCCCTTCGGATTGTCGAACGCCCCCAGTACGTTCATGCGGGTGATGACCCAGGTCCTGCGGCCCTGCATGGGCAAGTTCCTAGTCGTGTACTTCGACGACATTCTTATTTACAGCCAGGAGCGCACTGACCACCTACATCACGTCCGTTTGGTGTTCGACGTCCTCAGGAGGGAGCATCTGTTTATCAACATGAAGAAGTGCGATTTTCTAGCTGAATCGGTGCACTTCCTTGGGTACATTATTTCTGCGTCGGGCATCTCCGTAGATCCCGACAAAGTGAGAGCTATCCGTGAGTGGCCCGTTCCCACCACCATCCATGAGGCCAGGAGTTTCCATGGACTAGCCACCTTCTACAGGAGGTTCGTCCGCGGGTTTAGTGCTCTTATGGCCCCCTTTACGAGTTGCCTACGTAAAGGAGATTTCGTGTGGACCCCGGCCGCCACTAGAGCATTCGAAGAGATTAAGAATCGGCTAGCGTCTGCCCCTGTCCTTAGATTACCAGATTTCAGCCTCGCCTTTGAGGTCGCATGTGACGCTTCAGGACTGGGGATCGGAGGAGTACTTAGTCAGGAGGGCCACCCATTGCTTATTTCAGCGAGAAGCTGAACGAGGCCCGCCAGCGATATTCTACATATGACCGGGAGTTTTACGCGATAGTCCAGACCCTACGGTACTATCTCCTACACAAGGAGTTCGTGCTGTATTTTGACCATCAGGCCTTACGTTATCTAGAATCCCAGTCGAAGCTTAGCCATAGGCACGCTAAGTGGGTAGAGTTCCTGCAGAGCTATCACTACGTTATCAAACACCGCGCGGGTGTTGATAACAAGCCCGCCGACGCCTTGAGTCGCCGGATTAGTCTCTTGCAGACAATGAGCACTCGTGTCACTGGGTTTGAGCGCCTTGTTGTAGAGTACGCTGAGTGTTCTGATTTTGGAGATATCTATAGGTCCCTCACTCGAGACCCACCTGATACGGTCGAGGGATTTACTGTTTCTGAGGGATACCTGTTTTTCGGCACCCGACTCTGCATCCCCTCCACTTCCCTTCGCGACTTTCTGATCTGGGAGATGCACGCAGGAGGTGCCGAGGGACACTTTGGGCGTGACAAGACGACTGCCTTAGTGGAGGATCGTTTTTATTGGCCCTCACTGAAGAGGGACGTGGCACGTGTGACGAGGCACTGTAGGACATGCCAAGTGGCAAAAGGCTCACGCTAACCCAGCGGCCTGTATTCCCCTTTACCCATTCCTCACAGGCCTTGGGTTGACATTAGCATGGACTTTGTTCTTGGGCTGCCCCGTACGCCCAAGAAACATGATTCCATTTATGTTGTCGTGGACCGTTTCTCTAAGATGGCCCACTTCATCCCGTGTCGCAAGACGGCCGATGCCTCCATGGTGGCCGCCCTATTTTTTAGGGAAGTTTTTAGGCATCACGGGTTACCTTCCTCCATAGTGTCTGATCGTGATGTCCGATTCATGAGCTACTTCTGGAAGACACTATGGATGAAGACTGACACCACTCTCAAGTTTTCCACCGCCTACCACCCACAGACGGATGGACAAACTGAGGTGGTCAATAGGAGTTTAGGCTCCCTCCTACGTTGTCTTGTTGGCGAGCATGTGTGTACTTGGGACTCAGTGTTGCCCCTAGCAGAGTTCGCGTACAATAGCTCGGTGAATAGGACCACTGGTCTTAGCCCCTTCCACATCCTGTTAGGATACGAACCCAGGAAGCCGATCGACCTAGTCCCCCTCCCACTTGAGTCCCGTCCTAGTGAGTCGGCCGAATCCTTTATCCAGCACATGCATGAGCTTCATGAGTCCATTCGAAAAAAAAATCGCAACCAGTAATAATAATTATAAAGCCTATGCAGATGTACACAGGAGGGAGAGGAACCTTGAGGCCGGCACACAGGTTTTGATTCGCCTCCGTGCCGAGAGGTTTCCTTCCGGAACTGCAAAGAAATTAAATGCTAGACGGGTGGGCCCTTATACGGTGGTACGAAGGATAGGGCCGAATGCTTATGAGATTGATATTCCTAAGCACATGGGGATCAGCAGGGTATTCAATGTGGAAGACTTGACTCCATACTACGAGGAGCAAACTTATGAGGACCCGTTCGAACCCCTACCCGCGGAGTCACCACTTGAGCCTCCACTTCCTCAGTTATCACCACATTCCCAGTTACCACCACTTCCCCAACAGTTACCACCTTCACCCTTTCAGTCCCAGCCCACCGCGTCACCACCTGAGGATCTGGCTGCACCGCCGGCTGTGCCACTAGAGAGTACATTAGAGAGTGAACCACCTTCGGCAGAGACGACTACTGATATGGAGACCATTGAGGGCATCTTAGCCCATGACTACGTGACGACCGACGATCGGAGTACCTTGCGCTACTTGGTCCACTGGAGGGGCCGCCCCAGCTTCGACGACACTTGGATCGCCCCGGGAGAGCTAGAAAGGCTCGCCCCCGAGCTACGACGGGAGTATGATCGTCTCCATTCCTCGGAGATGAATGCTTCTAAGCCGGGGGGAGTTGATGGAGATCGACAGCGACGATGGCCCACGCACGTATATTCCCGCCGCAAGCGGGCGTGATTTTCTATTACCGTACTTTGAGGGCCCTTCCGAACGATTCGAACCCGCGGATGCGTCCGGAAGGTCGACGCGAGTATTTTTCGTATTTTATTTTATTTCATTCGGACGAGTATTGTGGTTATTTCGGCACCCGGAAGATCGGGCGATCTTGGCCCTTGATCCCCGGTTGCCCTAATCCCTTGTTTCTATTTAAAGGAGCCATATGGGGGGTTTAGCTTACTGATTGATTGGAGAGCCTTCAGCCGGTCCCTGGTGCGACGCCAGATCTCCGGTGCGACGCCGGTGCGCCTTCCCCTTCCCGGAGTGATTCCGGTGAGCTTTCCCCTTCCCTCTCTCCGTCTGTACCTGCCCAGCTACCCGCCGACCTTGCCCCAACCTCCACCAGCCCTCCTTCCATCCCGCAGCCCCCGCCCGCCAGCTCCACTGCCGCGCCATTACCGCCTCCGCCGCTCACAACCCCCAGCCACCTGCCGGCCTCTCGCCGGATCTCTCCAACCCGCATACACCCCACGATCCCCTCCCCCTTCCTCTTCCCCCGCTATCCGCAGCTACCGTCCACCCCGACCAACTTCCAACCCGCCGCCGCCCCACTCCTGTTGCTGCCACCCTACCCGTCCAGATTTCCACCAGCACTGCCGTCTCGCCTCGGCCTCCACCGCCAGCATCATATCGACCTCCCTCACTCGGTGCTGTCCCTCCGAACGGCTCCTTAGTTGGTTGTAAGTCGTATTTGACGTTAAGTCCTACACATTACTACTTTGTTTGGTTCTCTGCTTGTTTTGGTTATCAATTAAGTAGTGCTTGGTTCTCTTGAATTTGTGCTAACCTGCAGGGGCGAACGCATCTAGTATTTATTTCTTTGCTTTAATCACTTCGTGTACTCTTGCGTAGGCAACAAAGTAATCCACTTAATTTACTTTTAAAATTTTGTTTGAGTCTCGTGAAGCTCGTGCCGCGTTGGTTATCCCTCTCCGAGGCCCGTAGTGCGTCTAGTCTCCCAAGACCCTAGCCTGCCCTGCGTCAATTTCCTAGACCAACGGGTCTCCTCGCCGCTACAGCAGAAGTGAGTGACTAAGCTTCTCGGTTACGACTACGAGATTGTGTATCGTCGCGACAAAGAGAATGTGGTCGCCGATGCTCTCTCTCGTCTTCCCGAGGCTGCTCTCGCTCATATTTCGGGGCCGTTGGTCGATTCAGTGGAGGATATTCAGGAAGAGGTCCGGCGATCAGACACACTGCGTCCGTTGGTGGAGGCTTTACAGCGGGGAGAGACCGTCGCAGCTGGCTATCACTTGTGTAATGGCCGGCTTTACTTTCGGGGCCGGGTGGTCGTGCCCGCCGATTCTGCCTGGAAGACCGTGTTGATGCATGAGTTCCACTCTTCGCCTACAGGAGGGCATGCAGGGGTGCTCCGGACCCTTCAGCGGGCGCGAGCAAACGTTTTTTTGGGCAGGCATGCGACGGGACATTCAGCAGTTCGTTCGCCACTGTGAGATCTGCCAGCGGCAGAAATACGAGACCTCTTCTCTGGCAGGGCTGCTTGTACCATTGGAGATTCCGCAGCAGATTTGAGACACGGTGTCCATGGACTTCATTGATGGACTGCCGAAGTCTAAAGGGAAGTCTGTCATTCTAGTGGTGGTGGACAAGCTGTCCAAGTATGGCCATTTTCTGGCGCTCAGCCATCCGTACACCGGGGAGTCTGTGGCCGCACTCTTTGCTCGAGAGATCGTTCTCCTGCATGGCCTCCCCCGCGCCATTATTTCTGATCGGGACCCTACCTTCGTCAGTGGGTTCTGGAAGGAGCTGTTCCGGCTGCAGGGCACTCGCTTACACTTCAGCACGACCAACCACCCACAGTCGGATGGTCAGATGGAGGTGCTTAATCGTGGGGTCGAGACTTATCTGCGTTGCTTTGTGATGGATGAGCCGCGGAGCTGGCCGGACTAGTTGCATTGGGCCGAGTACTGTTACAACACGACATACCACTCCGCCAGCAGGATGACACCATTTGAGGTGGTCTACGGACGGCCTCCTCCTACCTTGGGCAGCTATGAGCCCGGGAGCACCGCTCTTCCAGCGGTGGATCGCGCTCTGCTGGACCGGGATCGCATGTTGGTCACACTTCGGGAGAATCTCCGTCTATCCCAGGATCGCATGAAGGCCCAAGCAGACAAGCACCGCACTGAGCGGGAGTTCGCTGTTGGTGACGAAGTGTTCCTCAAGCTCCAGCCGTACCGACAGTTGTCCGTTGCTCGTCGCGGCAACCAGAAACTGTCCCCACGCTACTACGGTCCCTTTCAGATTGTCAGCAGGGTGGGACCGGTAGCTTATACCCTGGCATTACCGGAGGGTTCGCGCATTTATCCTACATTCCATGTCTCTTTGCTCAAGCGGAAGGGAGGGCCGCATGTCCAACCGAGCACTTTGTTACCTGAGGTCACTGCGGCCGGTGAGCTGCGTCCGCTTCCTGAAGATATTTTGATGCTCAAGTGGAAAAATCGGGGCACGGAATACCGGCCCGAGCTCTTGGTCAAATGGAAGAACCTGTCGCCGGCACACAATTCATGGGTGGACTTCTTCGACTTCAAGGAGCTCTACCCCGACTACCACCTTGGGGACAAGTTGGTTCTTGATGGGGAGGGGAATGTTACGCCCCCGCTACGCTTTACGGGGCGTCATTACGCACGGAGGAGCAAAGACGCGCTAAACAACGGGGCTGAACCTTCCGGTTCAGCCCCCACGCAGTGAACCAGCCGGCCGAGGGCTGAACCAGGCGGGTTCAGCCCTCCTTGGAGGGGCCGGCCGGCCCCCTCCTTGCCCGGGTATTTATATACCCGGGCAGCCCCCCTTTTTGGGGTTATGCAAGAGTATTTCCTGGTTAGTTCTTCTCCCTCTTTCAAACCCTAACCCTAATCTTCCCCCTCTTTTTCTAGATCTTCTTCTCTCTTAGTCTCTCTAGTAGTTTTGCCCTAACAACAAACACATCACTTTTGTTTTTCATTAGATAAAACCAGGTGACACGAGAGAAATAGTCACTGAAAGATACAAAATACCGAAATCCATTCACAGTAGGTGTGGGACATGGTCCCCAAACATCATAATTCACTAGATTAAATGGATAAGAACTCCTACTGCCAGAACTGGAATAAGAGTTTCTGGTATGTTTTCTTAACTCACATGCATCACGTATAAGTTTTTCGTGATTAGTTTTCTTAAACAAAAGGGGATGCATTTGACTCAAAACAACAAAAGATGGATGACCCAGACGCCGATGATGAAGTAGTAGCAAGTCCTCCGTGCTCCTCCTGTCTCCCACAATACTCTTTATAATGGTTGAAAGAGCTGAGTCCATACTTTCCCTATCCAGGTACGACAAGTCACTATGCCATGTGTCAGTCCCAAGTCTCCTGCCGGTCTCCTTCTCCTGGAAGATCACCTTCGGGATATCAAATAACACAACACATTTTAGTTGAGATATAATGACACTAATGGATATGAGATTCATAGGAAAGGAAGGAGCATGCAAAACATTGGATAGAGTCAAGGTGTTGGTACATTGCACTGTACCCTTACCAACCACAGGCTGAGGCAGTGTCATCAGCAGTTTGAATGCGTTTTGGGACTGCTAGGGAAGTATACGAGCGTAATTCCCTAGCATTCCCAGTGACATGTCTAGAAGCACCCGAATCGATTATCCAATCTGATGATCTAGTGGTAGTTATAGATGCGAGGGCAAGTGTATCACCAGTACCTGTGGTTGAGTGAGCAAAAGAGGCAACATTACCCCTTGATGAAGCTGGGGTGAGTGCATCATCAATCATACACTTTTGCTTTCTCTGCATCAGTTGGGTGTAAGCATCCAGAATCTCCTGCTCATCTGAGTACCCCATACCTGTCATGCCCTCTTCTGCCCCCTCCTTTGCGATTGTCAGATTTTCCCGGTAGCCTCCTCTTTCACCACCTCTATGACCCCCTCGTTCACGACCACGGTTCCCAAACTTTCCTCTTCCACCTACATGTTGCTCCTTTAATGGCTTGGGGCAAGCATGTCGTAGATGACCTATCTCACCACAGTTGTAACATTGTCGTGTCTCCCCCTTATATTCTGAATGCCCTGAATTGGTGACCACTAGAGCTGATTTCACACCTAAAGGTGCAGCTGCGCCGGACTGAAGCCTAATCTGGCTCTCCTCCTGCATCATAGGCTCATAGCTGAGATCGTCTCATCTAGGGAAGGAATTTTTTGTTGAGCAAGCAGTATTGCACACCTCGGCTCAAATGTCGGGTTCAACCCTCTTATAAAATGCATAGTCGCTCTCTGAGCATCTCGCTCTCCCTTCGTGCATGTAGGGTCTTTGCAACAAGAAGTTGGCGAGAAGTGATCATAGTCAGCCCACAGTCGTTCCAGATCTGCGGCAGACTCCTGGATCAAGCGATCGCCTTGTGTGACGGACTCTATCTCCCTCTCAATTTGAAATACCCTCATATTGTTGTCGACTCCTGCATAGATCCTCTGCAACTTTGCCCACATATCACTCACAATTTCTATGTCATCCACCGTGATAGCGATAGACGCGACCATCGAGTTGAGGAGCCAAGTGTGTAAGAGACTATGTGTAGTTTTCCATTTATTGTACCCATCCGAGTCCTTTTCTGGCTCCCCCTTCTCACCAGTTAGGCAGCCTTCCAAGTTTCTTCTGGAGAGTGCCCTCTTCACCCGACGGGACCAACTTAAATATGTAGCTGATCCATCAAGTTTCAGTTCCACAGGGGGCAGATCCAGTTTCACCAGAGGCGGCGACGACTAAGCTAACCCCTCGCCTTTGAACATCCGCAAGAACTCGAAGAACACTTTTAGATCTGTCTCCTCCATTTTGGCAACCAATTTCTCCATAAGTGTGTACCGCGTTTGACAGACTATTTATTTTGTCAAGCACGCACTCGCACGCTTTGCAACTTCTCCACGCGTACACCACCAAGCAAATCGTATCACGCTCCTTGTGGTGTGTGAACCACGCGCCTCAAATGCGCGAGCGCCGCACTCCTCCGTGGTTGTTGCGGGAACTACACGTCCAAATGGCGAGCGCCGCAATTGCAGGAACCTTCTACCCCAATCTCCCGCACGCGCTCCTGCCGCATCTCCTGCGCAAGTGTCGCGTCTGCCTTGTGCTCCCGCAAGCGCTCCTGCCGCAAGTGTCGCGTCTGCCTCAAGTGAGTCCGCAAGTGTCGCGTCTGCCGCAAGTGAGTCCGCAAGTGCCGCGTCTTCCGCGTGCTCCCGCAACAAGGGCCGACGTGCTCCTGCCGCAAGCGCAAGTGCCGCACCCTCTGCGATGTCGCACCCTCCTGCGCAAGTGCCGCACTCTCCCTCCACACCTCCTGTCGCGCCTCTTCCGCGCTCCTGCCGCAAGCGCAAGTGTCGTATTCTCCTGTCGTGCCTCTTCCGCGCTCCTGCCGCACCTCTTCCGCGCTCTTGCCGCACCGCCGCAACTCTCGCGCTCCTGCCGCACCGCTGCAACTGTCGCGCTGCCGCGCAAACGCCGCGTTGCGCACTCTGCCGCGCAAACGCCGCGCTGCGCATTGTTGCTTCTCACGCTCCTGCCGCACCGCTGCAACTGCCGCGCACTCCCTCACGTTCCTTGCCGCTCGAGCACGGTTCCTGCGCAAGCTCCGCACAAGCACGGTTCCGTGGGTGAGGGAGAATTAAAGTTGCGGGCACGAAAGCGGAATTTCTCCGGAACCTAGCTCTGATACCATGTAGGAAAATAATAAATGTAATTCCTTTCTCTTGTTATATTCTACTTATTACATTGGTTACATTGCTCCCCTATATATACCCACAAGAGGGGAACCAAATACATGATTGGAGATGTGGATTAAATACATAAAGGAGGAGGGCGCTAAACGCACACCAATTTGTGTTAAACGCAGACTAATTACCAACATATATATATGTGTATATATGTATATATATACATATATATATGTATACATATATGTATACAAATGTATATATATGTATATATATACATATATATATATAGGGCCATTTACCGGGACCTCCCCTCTAACTTTGCTAAATTACTGAAAGCACCCCTCTTATTTTCGAAATTACAAAAAACTCCCATATAAGTTAGCATAATTACAAAAACTTCCCTTGAAGTTTTAATTTCATTACAAAAAACCCCATCGGTATACAATTTCATTACAGAAAAATCCCATATTTTTGTTCATGATGTTATGAAATGAAAAGTTTAGGGGAGGTTTTTGTAATTTAGAAAATAAGAGGGGTGCTCTCAATAATTATGCTAACTTACAGGGAGGTACGGGTAATTATTTCTCTCTATATATACATATATATATATGTATATATATATAACAAGTTTCATCATTTCTTCTACACTACCTCATTACCTTCCTCAACATTAACATCAATGGGAGTTTGCTAAATTACTGAAAGCACCCCTCTTATTTTCGAAATTACAAAAAACTCCCCTATAAGTTAGCATAATTACAAAAACTTCCCTTGAAGTTTTAGTTTCATTACAAAAAACCCCATCGGTATACAATTTCATTACAGAAAAATCCCGTATTTTTGTTCATGATGTTATGAAATGAAAAGTTCATGGGAGGTTTTTGTAATTTCGAAAATAAGAGGGGTGCTCTCAATAATTATGCTAACTTACAGGGGAGGTATGGGTAATTATTTCTCTCTCTCTCTATATATATATATATATATATATATATATATAACAAGTTTCATCATTTCTTCTACACTACCTCATTACCTTCCTCAACATTAACATCAATGGGAGTTTCCAACACTCCCTCTCATTCACCATATTTTTCCAATGGGTGGGCATACAAGATTAGAATCAAAAGAATACAAATTATTGTTGTTATTACTTTTTTGCTGCCCATCTGCCCCTTTAGAGCTCTTTTTTATGGCTCTGTCTGAGTGCATGAGTTTTTTTACCTTTTTACAGTTACTCTGATGTGACATGGCCTGAGATATGTATGAAATCTCTCATTCCAGTTCCACCTGTAAGTATTAAAGAAAATTTCGATAAATATTCACCCATCGCTATCACTATCCACTTGAGCTGACATTATCCTTGATAAAAAGTTCCAGTTCTTCTCCTATATTTGATTTGGTAGTACTCCCGTTAATCAAATGCTTGAAGAAATCCAAGGGATGTCTTTCAAGTTGACATTTTTATACTTACGTCACCATTCTAATACCTGATAGGTCGGCTTAAGTGCACAACCTCACCTTCCACAAGCAATCATACTAGTAAAGTTCAAGGCACATCTTCAGTTGTTGTAGTCATGCAACCCACTTATTCACCATACCGTCAAAGTTCATGATGTTAATCATGACCTTCACATTAAAGCACTCAGTTAAGGATGTTGCCCTACCGAGTACCGGCTCCTACACTCGTGGCTGCTGCTTTGCTTGCAGTTCCATACAGGAGCATGGATGTCTTCATTAACCTCTGCTCACCTTTTTGATGGACGGTAGTGGGATCAATATGATCTCCTATTAGTTGATGATATATAGTTTATTTAGCTCATTCTTCATGAGTAACCCACATCCTAACAATTTGAACATTGGCCTGGTCGGCGCATAACCTTGGGCCACAAACTTCTCGAGCATATTATACATCATCGGATGGATCTCATCTTTTGAAGAAGCTAACACATGATGCAACTCTTGAGTGCCACTTTATCACACCTTGGCCCGATAACTCGTAATTAATATACTGGCAATAGTAAACGTGATTGAAGGATTATTATTAAACATGCTAAATATAGTTTTTTACTTTTCTTTCTTTAATAAATAACAAAGAATTGAAACTACGCCAAACCATTTTTTTATTGTATCATTTCATGTCATCATTCATACATTTAGGCCCCGTTCGTTTGGGCGGAATTGAAGAAAAGATTTGGAATTGGAATTGCCAATTCCATTGTTCGGCGTGTCTTTTTTTCGGGTGGAATTGGAATTCGATTGAATTCTTCCTCTATCTCTCTCTTTTTTTTTACCTGAGAGCCGGCTGAGCCGGAAGACTTGGGTTACATGTTTTTCTTAGGCTTGCCTCGAGAAATTCAAGGTAATTCTTGGATTAATGCTGCTTTTGATTGGGATTCTTGGAGTTCCTTCCCTCATACATCCGAATACACGGTTAAGAATACTATCATAAAACGGGGGGAATGCGGCTGTTGCTCTTAATTTAAGGATTTCTCCTCACTGTTTGGGGTTTCTTATAGGGATTATTCCATAATTATGATGATGTTGCAAGCTGAAATTAGTCAATTCCTCCTTTAATTGTTTAATGTTTTTTATGTTACTCTTGATCATGATATGTCAAGCTGAAATATGATATTGAGGGCTGTTCGTGTTATGTTGCTATCATACGGAGGATTATCATCAATAACATGATGGTTAGCTAAAAGTTTACATTTAAATTGTTGTTCTTTTATATGGCTACCATGAGAGGACTGTTTTTGTATGAGAGAAGTATTAATTGTGCTATAGATAGCCAATTTCTACCAAATTTTGTTAACACTTATGTGAGACGACCCCTAATGTGCATTCCATTTCAATTCCATCCACTGAATTCTAACATGTAGCCGAATAACAGAATTACTAATTCCAATTCTTATGACAGAATTCCTGCATTCAGTCGAACAACAAAATTGGAATTGGGTCAATTTCAATTCCTGCATCTCATTTCCTGCCAAACTAACGGAGTAGAGTTCTTCACATATTTCAATGCAGTAAGTACACTAGGTACAAGACAAAGTTACAAAATTTTCAAATAAGCACAAATCCTTACATGCTCAATTATGCGCTAGCGGCTACCCATGCCTAAAAGTAAAAGTAGGCTATTGAAAAATTTAGACCCACGTTGCCATTCTCAATGGCAAAAAACTAGCAAATCATTACATATTAGCACATGTTCAAAATCATATTTGCAATTTATTCGTAAGTAATATTCAATTATATAAAGCAAGTATGTAAAGCTTCCTAACATGATCATGTTATCATAGATCAATACATGTATCAAGTTCTCTCCCTATGCTCACCTTGTTATTGATGGACTGCATGATTGATTTTTGTGAGATTTGAATTTGATTTTCTTTAATTTGATTAAAATTTCAAGCATTTGCTTGACCTTTGTGATTCTGAACTCTCATATTTTTGCAGTTGAAAGCCCAGATTCCTTTCCTATGAATTCGTTTTTTATTATTTTGTTTTCATCAAAAGTAGCAAGCAATTATTTTAAGATTAATAACTTGTTTCCCTGCAAAATTTACATGTCTGTTGGATTGTTTAGTAGCGTCTAAATCTATTTTCCATGCTAAATCTGTATTAGTCTTAAATTTTGACTAACATATATAAACTTGAAATTATTAAAGGTTGGCGAGTGATCTCCATTAATTAAAGTTTTATTTATTGAGTTTTTCTCAATGCACCGGGGAGTTTTTATTCTAAATTGCCATGCAAGAAGTGTTTATGTATGTTTTCGCGTATGCTTGTGGGCTTGCAAAAATATATTGTATGGAGCTCTCGCTAATGTAGGGTTTAAAGTGGGGTTGCTTGTAACTCCACAGGGCCAACTTAAGGCCGTGGTTTGATTTGAGGATGCCGGACTAACAACCGGATTCGTGCTACGGGAAATCCGTGGCCCCAAACTATCCCTCGATGTTTCGCTAATCTATGGTCCAAGAAGGGATTATTTGGAACTACATAGTGCATAGAGCTCTCATTAATGTATGGCCCTGGAACCGGTGCTTGTACTCTGGCATGCTTGTAAGGAAGTGCTAGCATAAACCTAGTGTATGGTGCTCTTGCTAATATATGGTCCAAGTAGGTGTTGTCTATAACTACTCTTTAGGGGATCTTCCTAATCTAGTGTCCAAGGAGGGGTTGTTTGTAACTACTTAGTGTTGTCTAAACTGCATTTTAATGCATAAAATATAGTTTAGGAATATGTTACACTTTCAATTTTCATCAATAATGATAAAATATATAAGTTCATTACAAGTTTGCACACCTCTAATACCTCTACATTTTTTTGTCTCTGTTTGCAAAATCCTGTTGACGCATCTAATAGGAATCTTTATATTACTGGAGCTGATGACATAGTTAAAAACACAGAAGGAGCTATTGGTGATGTTGTACCTGGACTTCAGTGCAAGGTCTGGGTTCAATTTGAGAGCTATGATGAATTCAGTAATGCAGTCAGGGTGCTATGTGGACGCTCAATGCAGAAGGTGAGGATTTGTAGAAAATTGTATATTTGAAAATTTGATCTTATAATACTAGCTGTGATTCATTAGCTAGTTCTCCATTTTGCTTTGGGGTCGTTTGGTTTAATGTTACCTTGATAGGTAGTATTAACAATGTTATTATGATAAAAATATGTAGTTTGTTTGGTTTGGTATTATCTTAAGCAGTGTATTTTAACAAGAATAATCAACAATGAGTGCTAGCTTTGCCTTCATTACCATTTATTTTAAACATCATATAACAGAAGAAATAGATTTCAATGAATTCGACAAACATTATCAAAATAAGAGTTAAATGTCATTTACACAATTATTATTTAAAGATGTCAGACATGTCACTAAATCAAACATTTGACATCTGCTAATAACATAACTTACATATTTGAGGAACTAAATAACCATGTTATGGACCCTTTAGTGTGTATGGATCCGTTATTATGTATCTTGTTTAGTTAATTAAGTGCCATGCTTATATGTCATAAATTAGGGGTTAATTAAAAGTTTTAAGTTTGCATGTCCTGCCTTTTAATTTCTATGTACGAGTAATTTTGCAATTCGTCAAATTGTTGGGGACTGAAGTGCAAAAGTGAGTGTGAGTTGCATTTATAGCCCTGGGGGCTAGAATGAAGGAAATCAAAAAATTGATCTCACCTATCTCTCTTTAGTTTTCGCCTTGGCTTAGGTTTTGAAGCTTCTCATTGAGCTTTTGCCGTGTAAGTCTTGGAAGTCTCAGTAAGGCTCCTGACTTCATCTTCAACAAGCTATAAACTTAGGTTCAGAATATTTGGTATCAGAGTCATCAATCCTAACTCCCTCTCTTATGTAACCACACTGCGAGCATCCCAACAACAAATCTGCTGACCCTGCTCATTTCCAGCGCCGATTGGTCTCTTGTTGTTAGCTCCATCCACTTATAGAAAATTCCAAACGATGGTACATCATCACACTGCCATCATTGCCTACGCCCCTCAGTCTCTGTCCTAGTAGGAACTCCCCAACCCATCATTGACGTCTAATGACATCTCCATTGCAGTCGCGGATCGTGTCTCTGTTGTTTCCCTCCAAGTCTTCCACTGATTCTGCAATATGCTATTACTTCTCTTTGATCCTCTCACACCATCGAAGCTACTTTACCGCGCTAGCGGCGATTGAACACACACCTTTTCTTCGAACGTCAACTGTGACAAGCTTCTCTATTTAGGGTTCTTTGAGCTGCTGAAGCTGCTATGCGGGAAATAAAGGAGCAGTCGGGGCAAATTTTGCAAATGTGGAATGGTTCAAGGCTAATCAGATATTTAGCGCGACGCAACAACATGATGCTTTCACCGCCATCATCACAAGGCTCTCCAGGCTCCCTACACCACAGTACATCATCGTTCGCACATGCAGGTCGACACCGTCTCGGGCATTTCTCCAGCCCTTGCATGCTCAATTGTTCCGACTGACGAGCAATTTGGCATTGTTGAGGGCTAGACTGAGGAAGTACAGTTTATGTTGGCCTTCAATACTTCAATTTCTCTATTTTGACCTTTGTTATTTTCACCTAGCATGCCACAGCCCTCGTTTCTTCCCATTCTTAGTCCTTACTCAATAGACACTTCTACAACAAAGGTTGATTGTTACCCTTCAGCAAGCCTAGCACTCATCTGCTCCCTGCTGTTCTTATCAGGCAAGTCACACTTTGACCACCAATTCCATGACTTCAGTTACCGAGATACTAAGCTCACCACCAGGGCAAGGAAACTATAAATGTTTTGTGCCGACGCATTGACATCAGGTTTTTCGCACATTGAGCTTTTTCGGAGGGAAATAAAAGAATCAGATGAATCAACTTTCAAATTTTTCCTTCCGAGCTTCAAGACAAGCTTGAAACGAATGAAGGGCGGAGTTCTATAGATCCTTTGGTACTTATAATTCCGTTATTATGTATATTGTTTAATTAATTAATTGTCGTTTGTGTCGTTAGTTAGGTTTTTTATACATGTCCCGTTTTTCAAGTTTTAAATGAACATATTCATTAAATAAATCTTGCTTTTGATTTTGTGAACAAGATCTATCTTCATAAAGTTTCATGATACAAAAGTAACATTTTTGAATGGGAAAAAATGTAGCATAACTGAAAGTTCTCTTTTGGCTTGCATGAAGTTTCGAATTAATGAGGTCTGCATTCTGATCTAGTTAGATAAAAGAAGAGTGATGCTATGTGCAAACCGGTTTTGGCTACGTGCAAACCATCAAAACTCGCGCTTTTTGAAAATACGCTTTATAGGTGCATTTTTAGGAAAAGTGTTCAACATCAAAGTTGTAGATCTCGTAGAGATCTACAACTTTCGTGTTGAACATTTTGCCTAAAAATGCACCTATAAGGCGTATTTTCAAAATGCGCGAGACTATTGTGAAATATTTCGCGCCTTTTAAAAATACGCCTTATATGTGCAGTTTTAGGCAAAATGTTCAACACGGAAGTTGTAGATCTCGATGAGATCTACAACTTTGATGCTGAACACTTTTCCTAAAAATGCACCTATAAGACGTATTTTCAAAAAGCGTGAGTTTCGATGGTTTGCACGTAGCCAAAACTGGTTTGCAAATAACATCAGTCTAAAAGAATCCAATAACTTAGGATATTAATTCTTGAAAATTCTTATAATTATTGTTATTATTACCAATGTAGAAGTCGTGATAATCTAAAACGGGTCACATTTATCTACTACTACTACGTGTATGCTTTAAGTCATATATAGTTAAGAATAAAGAATAGCGGACCGCTATTACCCTCGTCGTTTATTTTTATTACTTTTCTTATGTCGTTGAAGGATATTTTGGTTGTGTGAAGTTTAGCCATACTTAAAGGGTAAAGGTAAACCGTTATCAAATAAAACTCTCTCTCTCTCTCTAGTTCCCTCACTCACGATTCGATTATGGCGTAACCTACACACTCCTTCGCACCGATGACTCAACAACCGACGCTCCTACTCCATGCAAGAACATCCGTCCTCCGCAGTCTCCTCTTCATCCTGCTCCGTTGCAGGCTTGCAGTCATATGTTTTAGGGGTTCAAGGAAGGGGAACTTCAATCTCCTCCGTAACTTCTCCCTCGCTAGGCCATCTCATCTGGAGTCTATATTAACATGGTATAAGAGTCAGGTGGCTTCGTCGAGGTCCTTGCTCCTTCTATGACCTACGCGTAGCCCCTCCTGCGCACATGACATATTGCATGCCCGACCGACCCGAATCGCTCCTTGCGCGCAGAAGCAGCTCGACGGCCCGTCACATGCTTTGGTCCACATCGCTCGACATCGCACTCCTCGCTACTAGATTTGACCTCCTTCCAACTCCTGACCTCGAGCTTCCGCTGCCTCCGACAACTTCACCCTGGAAGACAACAACCTCATATTGGCCTAAGTGATCGACATTTTTAAAAAAATGCTGACAACATACACTACCGCTATCAAAGTCCCAACTGCGCGTCTTAATGGCACGCCACCACCGCTGCGAGACACCTCCAGCTCTTCCAATGATGGGCCACCGAACCCCCTTCATTCTGATTTCTCTAGCCAATGCTTCGAAGGAAACATCATTCCTCGTTACGTCAAGATGGATTTCCCTCACTTTGATGGTTGTGAGGACGGACCCCTCTACTTGGACACGCGATGCGAGCAATTCTTTGTGAATCAATGCACGCTACGGGATGACTGAATTTTTGTGGCCTCCTTTCACTTTATGTCTCTGCCCAATTGTGTTTCTCTCAGTTGCAGTAGGAAAAATCACATATGGCGTGGAATGACTTCAAGGTTAACTGCAACCTTGGGTTTGGTCCGCCTCTTCGTAGAAATCCCATTAACGACCTAGTTTTCCTCAAATAAACATGATCAATTGATGACTATTTGGAGCGATTTCAACTTATGCTTGCATGAACCCCCTCGATTACTCCCGAGAACCAGGTGCTCATCTTTATTGCAAGCCTCCACGAGCGCCTCTGCATTGACATGGATTTTCAGACTCCAGTAGATCTCCCCACCGCCATGAGCCTCGCATGGGTCTGTGAGAAGCACTTATCGATGGATCACCTCTACAACAGTCACCGAGTGGAGAGGGGGCCCTCACGTGATTCAGTACCCCAACTTTTCAATCCAACACTACCTCCGTCTGAGGTAAGGAGCTTGACCTGCCACAAAACACGCTCGCCTGTAGACCCCGGAGGTGGTCGATCACAAGGGCAAGGTTCCGTGCTTTAACTGTGACGAACCCTACATGCACAACCACAAATGCAGGCACCTCTTTTGACTCGAGGCCGACGACCCGTCTGACGAGGGGAAGGATGAGGACGACCCCGAAGATTTCGAGATCTCACTCCATGTTGTCACAGGTTTGCACATCGGCGAGACCATTCAAATACAAATTACCGTGACAGATCATCTCTTGATAGATCTCGTAGGACTTGGGGAGCATATAGTTTCATTAGCTACATACCGCTCAACGCCTTCAGCTGTCGTTGACCAGCCACTCCGGCCTCAGTGTGGTGGTGGACAACGACAATAGGATTGTTGAAACCGATTTCTCGGTCTCTTGTGGAGTTCGGGGCCCTCATCGAGATGAGGGGCGGCTAGCCCTTACTGATCCCTCAGAGATGGTAGACCGGAAACTAGGAAGATTGACTAAGACCTTAGTCACAGCGAGGAGGTCCCTCCACTAACCCGGAAGATCGTTGAGCGCTTCCCCTCCCAAGCCAAAGCTGAGACTTGGGCACCTTGGAGAGCTCTGAGAACGCTAACCAAAGAATGCCTGAGGAGAGGGAAGCTGAAGTGACCTCTCTCCAAAGGTGCCCTTGAGGTCCTATTTATAGATTTTCTGATCTGGCCTGCAAATAGCAGGATTCCGCCTCTTGATTTTACTATCCGCACCCCAAATGGGTCTGCTAACAGCCAAACTCCGCTGTTTGGAGAGGCTAAAGGCAGACCATCAAGGGTGACAGGGTAATTTGGCCGATCCCGATGACTCTGGAAGGGATCTGACTCGCTCGCTTCCTAGCGAGCACTTGGCGAGTTCTAGACTCGCCGGTTTCCTAGCGAGCACTTCGCGAGTTCTTGACTCGCCGGCTTCCTAGCGAGCACTTCGCGAGTTCTTGACTCGCCGGCTTCCTAGCGAGCATTTGGCGAGTTCTTGAGTCACTTGGCGAGTTCTTGACTTGCCGGCCCCTCTGGCTCGCTCGCCTTTGGTTGCCCGTCCTCTAGGCGAATATCGGGGTTGTACAAGGATGGAATGCCCTGGGATTTGTCGTGCAGTGCCTATTGTGGTGGAAGGGCACCGCTTGCTGGTGGATTTTCTAGTGATTGCTTTCTACGAATTCCAGGTCGTGTTGGGAGTCCGGTGGTTAGGGCCCTTGACATGGGACTTCAATTGCATTACAATGACATGACACCGGGGTCCTGAGACGATTATGTTGCAGGGGTGCTCAGCATGGACTTCTTTGTAGGCCTTCTACTTGCCGATAAGGGAGGTGGAGCACCCCAGCCAGGAGAACTTGCTGCAGGAGTTCGGCGACACCTTAGTACCACATGGTGGATTGTCCCCACCCAGTTGTTACGACCACCATATCTACCTCCTTTCGAACAAGACACTTGTGCCCGTCAGGCCCTACCGCTACCCCGACACTTGTGCCCGTCAGGCCCTACCGCTACCCCTTCTTATTGAAGAAGTAAGAGATTGAGCTCTAGTGCAACACCATGTTGTAGACGGGGATCATCCGTCAGTGTATCTTCGTTCTCCTCCCCAGTCCTTTTGCTTCACAAGAAGAACGATACTTGGTCTGCGTGGACTGCCGCTAAATGAATGTGAAGATGGTCAAGGATAAATTTATCATCCTTATGGTGAAGGAGCTATTGGACGAGCTTCATGGAGCTCGTTTTTTCTTCAAGATGGACCTATGCTCGGGGTACCATCAGGTGCGCATGACCCCCGTCAATGTGGAGAACTCAGTGTTCTGGACCTAACATGGGAACTTTGAGTTTCTAGTGATACCTTTCGAGCTCACTAATGCTCCTACCTTCCATGCGCTGATGAACAAGGTATTCCACGACCTTTTGCGTTGTTATGCACTTGTATTTATGACCATATTTTGATATATAACAAGATATGTGGGTTAGGAAGCACCGGTACGGGTACGAGTATCGTATCCGGTACGACATTACGTCAAAATTTTAAAAACAACGCTATATGAAATAACAATAACAATAGCAAGATTGCAAGTTCATATTTATATTTATCCAAAGAATCTACATATTTCTTTCTAAGAAATATGTACAAATTTCTTTAAGAAATCTATACAAATTCAATGCAAGATTTTAACTTCTTGCTTCATAAAATTTCTAAAAATTTTGAAATGAGGAGGAAGAAGAGAAGAAGAAAAAGAGTAGGAAGAAGAAGAGAAAGAAGAAGAAGAGGAAGAAGAAAAAGAAGAGGAAGACGCAGTATAAGAGGAAGAGGAGGAGGAAGAAGAAGAAGAGGAGGAAGAGTTTACGAGCAGGGTTGTGGGATCGTCAGCCGGTAGCGGGATCTAGAGCGGCAACAGCAGCATGGAGCGGGATAGTCAGGCCGCAGCGAGATCAGGAGAGAAACTGAGAGAGAGATCGAATGAAATGAACCTTAGAAAAACCTAAAAACACAATTATTAGCGTGTTCGGACGCGCAGTACGCGTACCCGTACCAGAAACGCACCCGGTACGGGTACATGCTTAATTTTGGTGTATTTGTGCTATGTAGTGTGTGGGGCACATCTCGAGCATCTGCACAGTGTTTTACAACTCATTCGCCAACACTAGCTATTCCTGAAACGAGCCAAAGTACTCATTTGGGACAGATCGAGTGGCATAATTGGGTCACGTCGTGCTCAACACACGGGTTCTACGCCCCTGTTTATTCAAGAGTTTATGGTGGAGTGTCACCTATGGTCAGGGAAGCGGCGCAGTACTACAACATGCAGGACACCTGATTGCTTATTTTTGTCGGAAGACGACCACCACCAAAAGCTTCCTGGTTACGAGCAGGAACTGATAGGCTTGGCAAAGGTCGTACAACACTCGTCATCGTACCTCTTGGAGCATACATTCTTGATTCGTACTTCTCGAGCAGCGTTTTAGTACTGTGTCGCATCAGTATTGGGTTAGCAAACTGTTGGGTTTTGATTTTCGCTTCGAGTACAAGTTGGGTGCCTTGAACCGCGTCGCAGATGCGCCATCACGACGGGATCATCTGGGGGATACCCTCTTTGCCATTTCTCATCCCACCTCAGTGATTCTCACTTCAATTCACCAGGAGATAGAAAGTTTCCCCTCCCTCATAGAGCCCAATCACCACATTGTCGAAGGCGCCTCCCTTCCTGTTGGACACTGCGGGACGACCTCATTCTGTACTACGGAAGACTATACTTGATGTCCACTTCCTCACTTATTATTGTCATATTGAAGATCAGGAGTTCATTGCGACCCTTCAACGAATCCGAGTAGAGATCTTTTCGAAGGGACTCAGGCGGAAGTTCAGGAGTTCATTACGACCTATTCAGTTTGTGATGCAACCAGAGTCGCATCTTTTACTTTTATTTTCAGCATTTTTATTATTGTCGCGCATGTCTTCGCGCTTGTTACTTCCTTTATTTTCGTGCAAGTTAAATAGCGTGATATGTTTTGCGTATGTTATTAGCACGCGCCCGTGTGTCTTTGTGCATGTCACTCGCGCACATTTTTCAGCTTATTAGTGTGACCGACCAATAAGACCCTGAATAAATTGGTCATTCAAATTAGTTGAAGTAATAAAATAGGGCAATCTTTGAAATTATATTTTAATATAATTATTTTAAGTTAATGGGTCATACCATGAAACTATGAGAATGAGTAATAGAAAGAAGAGTAAGACGAGAGACTAGCATCTCAGAGAATCAATTTGGATTTATGTCAGGGCGGTCAACCATGGAAGTTATACATCTCTTGGTGAGACTCATTGACAACTATCGAGAAAGAAAACAAGATTTGCATATGTTGTTTATCGATCTTGAGAAAGCTTATGATAGGGTTCCAAGAGAGATCTTATGGAGAGTCTTAGAAAAGAAAGGCGTAAATGTCTCATACATTGACATATCAAAGATATGTATACAAATTCAATGACGAGGGTGAGGACATCTGGAGGATTAACGCATGAATTCCCTATCACTGTTGGCTTGCATCAAGGTTCATCTTTAAGCCCTTATCTCTTTACCCTTATCTTAGATGAGCTCACCGGACATATCCAACAAACAATACCTTGGTGTTTATTGTTTGCGGATGATATCGTTTTGGTCGATGAGACGCGTGAGGGTGTAAACGTGAAACTTGAATCTTCGCGAGACACTTTAGAAAATAAGGGTTTGAGGAGGGCAAATACGGAGTACATTGAGCTTAAATTTAGTAGTGCAAGAAGGACGGATGACTTCGTTATGAAGTTGGGTGATCAAGATATTTTCCGCAGTGAGTGTTTTAAATATCTTAGATCGATAGTTCAAAAAATGGAGGTGTTGATAAAGATGTTATACATATAATCCAAGCAGGTTGGTTGAAGTGGAGAGGCGTGTCACGAATCTTATGTGATCGTAAAGTACCATTAAAACTTAAAGGTAAGTTTTACCGTACTGCAATTAGACCTGCGATGCTCTATGGTTTTGAGTGTTGGGCAGTGAATTGTGTACATGAACAAAAAATGGGAGTTGCGGATATGAGAATGCTTAGGTGGATGTGTGGATACACGAGACTGGATAAAATTAGGAATGAATGTATCAGGGATAAGACAAGAGTGACACCAATTGCAGAGAAGATGCGAGAAGCTCGGCTGAGATGGTTTGGACACGTACAAAGGAGACCATTAGAGGGACTTGTTAGGCGTTGTGAGAGTTTAGTCAGTAGGCATGTTAAACGGGGGATGGTAGACCAATGAAGACTTGGAATGAAACTATAAGGAAAGACAAGATGTACTTAGGCATTAGTGAGATTATGATTAAAGATATGGCAAAGTGGCGACAGAGGATCCATATAGCCGACCCCACTGTAGTGGGATAAAGGCTTGAGTTTTGTTGTATAATTATTTTAAGTTTAATTTTCTGAAATTATGAGTAGGTTTTTAATTTTAATTTTAGAAAATACAATTACAAAATTATAAGAGAATATCATGTGTTCTCAAAATTATGAGGGAATTTCAAGTGTCCAAATTCAATCACCTTGCATCCTGATTACCCCCCCTCCTTTTATTACCATTAAAATACTCTTTTAAGACAAAATTGCTAGCCTGCTCATGCATTAACTCTTCCGCCATCCAACTTTGAAAACCCCCCTTCATTTGATTTTCTTTAATATCAAAGTTGAAACCTATTCTCCTTATTGAAAGCTTACTCATATCTTTATAAAAGCTGCCAGCCCCCACGTGAAAGCTAGGCTGGAAAAAGAAACGAAACAGAGATAATTTCTCTATTTTGTTCCTTCCAGCACAACAACCTGCACCCTCGACCGACGAACCTCACCGCCTTCCCCGCTCGCCTGTCGATGATCTCTCAGTCGGAGCCCTCCCAAGGTGCTGACGACCTCTCCTCCCCCATCCTCCGACCGAATCGGCATCCCCTCCGTCGGATCTAGCACCCCAGCCGTCGTGAAGGACGAAAGGTCTCTTCCTGGTTTCGACCGCCACCTTGCCGTCTTCCTCAACCAGGTTCAGCCGACTTAGACCAAGTTTGGCCATCCCACACCTCCAGTTCTCGCTCACGCCTCCGTCCAGCCTGCCCCCAACCTCAACCGACCAACAGTACCACATCCGTCTCTCCCCTGTATCGTCTGCTACCTCACTTGAGCCCCCTGCATTCCAGACAATAAACTTTCCCTTCTCAGTTTATGCCGAGCCTCCTCCAGGTTTTCCCCCTTGGATTACTTCAAAGGTTGTTCAGTGCGTGTGCAAGTATAACTTTTTCCCTCTCAAATGCTCACTAGCTGTAATCTTTATTTTATGTTTCAACTAAATTTCAGAGCTTGCCTGCTTTTTATTTTTACATATTTGTCGTTAATTTCTAAATCATGCTAAGTTTATTTTCTTCCCTAAAATGCATGTGGATGAAATTATCATATTGTTGAATACGAGCAACAATTAGCCTTTACTTGCCAATGCGAACCCACAGTCGAATATCTCATGCACGCATTTGTAAAAGTCTCGCTAACTCCGCAAATTCTAAAAGATCTCATTTTTAATATTTAAAATATAAATTCGTAATTTTAGAATACATCAGTTTGTCAATGCAACAAACCAATCACCTTCTTCATGCCGCCTACTTTTTTCTTTTGCAACCTCTTCTTGTTCCGACACTGATATTGTCGGATGTATATATGGGTTTTGTAAAGGCACTGTCCTCGTCCAAGGACAAGTCGGTTCTCTTGGTAGTTGTGGACATGTTCTTGAAGGGAGCCCATTTCATGACATTGAGCCACCCTCTCACCAAGGAAGGCGTCACCTGAGTCTTCTTTGATCAGGCCATCCGCCTACATGGCCTGCCTGAAAGCATCGTCTCAGACCGCGACAAGGTCTTCAGTAGTCACTTTTGGAAGAAGCTATTTACACTCTGCGACACCAAGATGGTCTTCTCCTCTGCTTACCATCCACGGTTCAATGGTTAGACCGAGGTCGTCAACCGCATCGTGGATATGTACCTCCATTGTATCACCAAGGATTGCCTTAAGACTGGGCCAGATGACTATTATGGATGGAGTACTGCTACAGTACCTCCTACCACATGCCTCTGCAGACC
Organism: Dactylorhiza incarnata; assembly: GCA_033032865.1. Lineage (NCBI taxonomy): Eukaryota > Viridiplantae > Streptophyta > Magnoliopsida > Asparagales > Orchidaceae > Dactylorhiza > Dactylorhiza incarnata. The sequence continues at coordinate 131,182 of JAWHQI010000347.1, read as the reverse complement.
GCACCCTTCCTCCTTATCTATAGGAGGGATCCCCGCGCCTACTCACTTATGGAGGCGGCATCACTCACATGACGGTTGTCGACAACCTTCAGGCTCATGACTAGATTTTCACTCTAGCACGGGAGTGCCTCCTCTAGGCCCATATCCACATGGAGATTGCTTATGACTGGGGTCATCGGGAGCTCTTTTTTGTACCCAGTGAATGGGTGTGGCTGAAACGACGCTTGTATCGTCTGACATCCTCCGCCAAGATCCCCTACCATAAGTTAGGCCCCAAGTACTATGGGCCCTTTCATGTACTGCAGAAGATTGGTGAAGTGGCCTGTAGACTCTAGCTTCCACATGAAGCCATTTGTTGGCCCACACCCCGTGTTGGTGCCTCTGCCACCACAGCTGAATGACAAGTTTGATGATAAGCTTGATATCAACAGGGGAGGAGATGTTATAGATCCACTATGGGGGGTGACATACCAACGTTTGTCCAAACCGCGCAAGGATTGAGCGGACAGCTAATACCTTCATCGTTATCATTTTTATTATTTTTATTATTTTTATTATTTTTCTTATGCCACTGAACATTTTTTATTAACTCACGTATGTTAAGCCTTGTGAGGAGCATTTTGGATATTTTGGTTTTGTGAAGTTTATGTTGGGACTTCAGATCGTTTCCCTAACCTCCAAACTCCTGCAGTCGCTCTCCAGCCTTATTCCCTTCGTCGTTTTCAACCTTTTAGATCTTTACTGGAAGAGTGATCACCAGCTAACGTGCACGTCCGAGGTTTGTACCCAAGAGGAAAGAATTCGATCCGAAAGATCGATATTTAAAGCTCAAAGGAATGTCATTTTGTGTTTTTTATTCTTCCACATAGGGGCTCTTATATAACATTACAAAGAGACACACAACACCGCTAGCCGGTGTGGGACTAAACACATAGACTTAAATATAATAACTCTCAACACTCCCCCTCAAGCTAGAGGGGAAACCACCAGCTTGACAACATCAAAGGAAGGGTAAATGTGGTAGGCAAAGGTGGGACAAGATGGGTGACCGGGGATACTCCCACACACAGTACACCCACAGGAAAGAAACCACACACACGAATCCAAGAGACCACCGCGGGGATAACACCACACACGCACGGATCTACGGGACCGCGGGGATAACACCACACACACGAATCTACATGATCGCGGGGATACCACCACACTTACGAATCTACGAGACCGCGGGGATAAGAGAGAAAGGGGGAAAACTACCACCAAAGACCATACCACCTGCCAATCACCAAGAAAAATTTGGGGAGACAAACAACACACGACACAAGCCTAGAGGCCGTGTGGGACTAAAGTGAACAACGGGAAAGTCCCAACAGTTTAACCCTACTTGAGGGATGGATGAAATGAAAAGGGTAAGCAATTATTATCAGGAAAAACCCGCTCTCTCTCTCTCTCTATTTCCCTCCCTCACGGACCGACTAGGTGTAACCCATGCACTCCTGCGCACCAAACGGTGCAGTAGTTGATGCTCCTCCACGCCGGACGATCCATCCTCCACAGCCATCCCATTCATCCTCCCCCGTTGTAGCCATAAGTTTCCTGGGTTCAAGGAAAGTGAACTCCAATCTCCGCTTCTCCCTTGCTTGGCCGCATATGAGATCTCAATCGGGGCTCCATATCACATATCTAAAATCTCATCGAAGTGAAATTGTATTTGAAACTTTCAAAAAATTAGAAATTACATTATGCCGTAGTATGTTTTTTTTGAAGATATCAAAGACATCTTTTTTGTTTCAATATTTTATTTGGTATTTCTGTAAAAAAAATAGTAGAAAATGAAAACAATGATTGAAAAATATAAAGATATTTGACGTTCTCATTTTGCTTTGTCACTTTTAATTGAAATTCTTGATGAAAATATTGAGACTCATAAATTATTTTAGCTATATAATAGGTGGCTGTATAATTATTAGTGGCAATAAAAATGCTAAAAATGAATGACTCAAACTTTTGCATCAAGAATTTCTAGCCTCTGCAGTATGGTCCATGGATACTCCATTATATTTGATTGGTGTACATCTGGAGGAATTCATTTCTCTTCTTGTATTGATGTAGGGTTATTTTGTCGGATGTAAGTATTTGAAAGTGGCTGGAGCTGTGTTTTGGGAGTGAATTTTAATGATTTTGGCTTCGTTTGGTTCGGCTTATTTATTGTCATACCAAACATTTTATGCTTATGACTAGTGTCTTTTCTTGGTAATGATAGTAACATTTGTCATACCAAACATACATTCTATGATAATGACGATTTTATCCAAACTCACCGGAGCAAATAAGCCGAGCCAAACGAACCCTTTGTTAGTTTAGCATGCGCTCACTTTTTGATAATTCAATTCCCATGTTTGTTATGCTACAATAAGATTCATTTTTATCCACCACCTAATAATTTGTGATATTTGTTGTAATTAGGAATAGAAGTAAAATTTGAACTCAAACCATTTTTGAACTTTCAAGTTGAATTCTCACCTTTATGAACTCGAAGTTTCAAATATAAGAATTCATTTTCTTTCATTCTGTCTGGCAAAAAAAACTGATCTCCAAAATTAATTACATTCAATATCAAACACTTGCGTTGAAACAAGCTAGCCCTTAGTGAGTTCTTGCAAGAAAAAATCGCTTATATTGATTTTTTTTCATTTTAGTTCCTTTATCTCCATATTCCTCAATATCTTTCGCTAATTAGCCAAGAAATTTTATCTCATTATTCAGCAAGGATCACGCCTCAAAGTAGATTATGAGGTAACTTGGGATAAAGATACTTTTTTCCGTAATTTACAACAAACGTCAACAAAAGGCCAGGAAAGGTATACTCAGGGGCTAGCATCCTCAGTGCATGTAAGAAATGAATCTCCAAGGTATGATTTTGAGGCTGTTCGGTCTGGCCCTGCTGGTGCACGGATTAAAAGGTTCAGGGTAGGTGTTTTGATGCCATTTGTATATAGTTTGAACCAGTTATCCTTACATATTTCTCCCACCATGCCATTTGATATGAGTTATGCTATATCTAGATCTATGCTTAAATATTTCCCATGATATTTGAAATATTACATGCATCTTGATCATGATAGCATTGAAATATTTCCTATAGATATAGGCTTTTAGCCTACTCAAGCAAAATTCCTAAATAGATTAATGATTCGTTCAAAACATGAAATATGTTGATTGTAAATCAAATATCCTTTTGATATTGTTTAGTTAGTTATAAAGAACATTTGATTGGAAAAAGAATTATCAACTTATCTAGGAAGTGAAATGCGGAGAGCTTTGATCACAGACTGTTTGATCAAAGTCCTAGATAAATTGATGACTCTTTTTCCAATAAATTATCCCTTTATAAATGTCCACCATCAAATGTGCATTTTATTAATAAATATCATGTTTTGCACTAATCATCAATCTTTTTAGTATTTTTGCTCGGAGGGCTAAGCCTATATTTTTTCCATCATGATCAAGATGAAGGTAATTTTCATTTTGCTTCTCCAAGATTTACTAATGTATTATGTGGTCCAATAAAGTTTGTAAAAATATCAATTGCTTCTGTTGAATAATTTGAGTTGCATAAATATACAAGGCTAAACCAATAAATAGAGCTTACAAAATGCTGATTGGAGTTGGACAAGCTACATGAGCAAATGTCTCTGCGTAGTTAATGTCATATTCTTAATTATGCACTTTTAGAACCAAACAAGCTTTATAACGCTCCACACATCTATTTGAGTGACTTTGATCTTATATATATCCATTTGCATCTGATGAGTGTCTTGCCATAAGGTAAATGACACAGGACGAATCTATAGATGTCGGTCTTGTGATGTCCTCATCCTAGAAGCAATGTACTGGACCTACGATAAATGTACTGGACCTACGATAAACCCTAAAATGAATATGCAGATGAATGCATGCATGCAATCCGATGAATTTCTGACAGCTAACTCTAAACTCTAATGCGATGCCCATGAATTATTCAATCATACAATGATTTTTGACGCATAATTAAAAATTTTAATTTTAAAATCTTGTGCATGTGTCGCAGTCCATTACAAATATTGCAATGTAAGTAAGCAACGGTTACAAATTAATTGAGATTGCGCTGAAAGTGCAGATGAATAAACAATGCACGATTAAGAGAGCAACACGTCAAATCAATACGAGCCAAATAATTTCAATAATTAGAAGTAGCGACCATATAATGCAATGGAAATGAAACTAAGATGCAAACTTCCCGAGTAATTGATGTCGGTGGTGGGGAAGACCCGATGGTGATGGTGGCTGTCCGGAAGGGAGGATGTCACTGTGTAGGGGATGTCGCAGGGGAGAACATCTCTTTGTGCGGTGGTATTGGCTAGGACGAGGCTTGGAGAGGGTCAGTTTTGAGGCATGGATGACATGTATGGCTTGGGGTGGCTTTTGGAGGAGGTAAACGAGGTTTGACAACTATTGGGGGGCCCAGAGAGGGATGGAAGGGCTTGGGGATGTAGGGGATGGAAGGATGTAGTGGATGGAGGCTTTGGAGAGGAATCTCTTGACTAGGGGAAGGGAGATCCAGTGGTTACGGGCTCAGGAGGCGCTGGTGGGGGTGGGAGAAGGTGGTAGCGAGGTCGAGGAAGAAAGGGAAGGTGGTTGTTGGCGGGGTTGTGGACGCCGGAGGCTAGGTGTTGGCAACATGAGTTTTGGTGGAGGATGGTTACGACGTTCAGTGTCGAGGAGGACGGGGAAAGTTGCACTGGGCTCGGACCTGAGCGTTGGAGGCAGTGGAGGACGGAGGAGTTGGCACTGCAGGAGGCGGAAACCTACAACATTACACCGCAGGAGGCCCTCGGCGTTGCACCGAGAGGGAAGAACAACAATGACTCTCACATAGGAAGTTAACTCTCGATACTTGTAATGGGCCGGCTTGTCACGCACACAGAACTTCAACATCAGGTGCGTGCGGTACTTGGCTAGTTTTTCCACACACTTGCGCTACCCAAGTAAGCCTTGCTTCAACAATGCAGCGGGATGGATAGAACCTTTGGTATACTTCTGAACAAAGTTACAAGACAGTTCGAGAGACAGTTGACTAGGACATACAAAGATCAATACATACAACAACACTCAGCACTCACGAGCACTCAACTCTCACAAAAGGAGACTCACTACCACAACAAGCTCCAAACCATAGATGATCCAAATGATGAGAGGTCTTCTCTTATATAGGCCTCGTCACATTTTCCCTCCAAAACCTAAGAAGGATCTAGATTTCTCCACAAAGAGGAGACTGAATTATTACATACTCTTCCACACTATTCCATACCTCACATACATGATTCTTCTCTACCATTTTAGAATGTTCTCAACATATGTAGACTAATCTAGAATACTGGTCACTAGGCAATTGAGTTAACCTTAGCACCGTGACATTCTCCCATGCCGAATCCATGTGTCGGCCTTCACGCATCTGTCATATCAATCCTTGTTTCGCATTCTTTTATTATTTGTAAACCTCATTGCAGAGAGGATTTTCCCTTCTTGCCCATACAGTTGCTTTATCGACACCGAGTAGGTAGTCAAACCATCAATGAGATGTATTTCAGATGTGGGGCAAATGAGAATACCTTGAAACTGGTCAAGAAAATTCATTATAATGACAACGTCGTAGTCTCCAAAGGGAATAACTTCGATGGGCACCTTAACCTTCCATCCTCCAAGACGAACATCCACGTCTGGAGCAAGGGCAATAGTTTGTACTTCCCGAGAATTAGCAAATTTAAGCCATGTTGGGACAAATTTGATTGGTAGTCCAATTCTCGCATCGGCTGTCTTGGACATGAAGAAGTCAGCTGCGCTTGTGTCCACCAAGGCTCTCATTTTTGTGCTTTTGATCTCCACATCCATCATTATTTGGCCCTTATCATTCTTCTTCTAGTATGAGTTTGGTTCAAACTTCCCCAGTTCAAGCTGCACCTTGCTCCTAATTGATCGACGACGATTCTTATTTTCTCCAAGGTTGGACAATCATTGATTGTGTGCGTCTCTTGGCAAAAGAAACACCGCTAAGATGTGTGACTTATGTAAGAGTTTCTTGTTCTTTCCCATTCTCCTCGAGTAGACATGGTATTAAGGTGTTGCATGATACTCGGCCTTGACACTTCTTCTGGCTCATTTTTATCTCCACTTATTGTCTCATTTTTCTTCACATAGCTGTCAAGGACCAAAGCTTCGGACAATCCTTCATATGATGGGGTCCCTTACTTACAAAGCAGGAAGGTCCCATCTTCCTTTCCTCAAATCTCCTTTGATGGGGTGCATAATTCTTTGCCTCAACTTCAGCACCTCCACCATTATCAGGATGGTCTATTTCTTCTTCTAGGTGGAACTCATTGTGTGATTCAGCTGTCACGATTGCTTCGTCGACATTGCGGGGTCCTCGTCATCGTACTTTTTTATTTTGCTCATGTTTGTAGCCCATCCACAAAGTAGAACTAGCGATCCTCCTCCGTCATGTCAGGGATTTGTAATATAAGTGTTGTAAATTCATTAACATATTATGCTATTGTTCTTCTCTGCTTCAGCTCCCTCAACTTCTTTCGTGCTTGGTACACGACGTTTTCTGGGTAGAAATGTCGTTTAAGTTCCTTCTTGAACTCCGCCCATGTGTCTAATCGACACAATTTTTTTGCAACATTTACTTGTTTTCTTCACCACCATAATGCAACATTATCATCGAGAAATTGGGAAACAGTTCGTACCTTGTTTATACATCTTTAGATGACATCCCTCGAAGTAATTCTCCATAAGAAGTTTTCAACTTCTTTTGCATTCCGTCTGCCTACAAACATGTTTGGTTTGGGGATGTCCAATCTTGCACCTACAACAATGGCATTACCATCATTGGCAATAGCCTTCTTGCAGATGGCTAGTTCTTCCTCCAGGCGCGCCACTTTTCTTCTGAGCTCGCTCGATTGTTCCTCCAACTCATTGATGCGTGCATGTAATGTTGCATTATCATCAAAAGCATATTGGAGTTTCTTCTCTAGTAGCTCTTCTCGAATGGATTCCCACTCTCTACGTACTTGGAGGTTGTTGATTTCCATTACCTCCATGCGTTTTCTCCAGTCCATCATAACAAGCTCTAAGTCGCTCTCTTCGTGAGCTCGGTTTTGATCACGCTTCTTCTTGCCACTATGGTGTGTAGTTTCTCTACCTCGCTCCTCCATAATGTTGGAGTCTTCACCTGCCATCATTGGTTTTGTTGTAGCACCAATCACCAACTTGAGCAAACCTGGCTCTGATACCAACATACACGCATACCGACTTCAACACCATGTGCGTGCGACACTTGACTGGTGTTTTCACACACTTGTGCTACCCAAGTAAGCCTTGCTTCAATAATGCAGCGGAATGAAGAAAAACCTTTGATTATACTCCTGAACAAAGTTACAAGACAGTTCGAGAGACAGTTGACCAACACATAACAACAACACTCAGCACTCACGAGTACTCAACTCTCACAAGAGGGGACTCACTACCACAACAAGCTCCAAACCATGGATGATCCAAATGAAGAGAGGTCTTCCTCTTATATAACCTCCTCCCTTTTTCCCTCCAAAGCCCAAGAAATATTTAGATTTCTCCACACAAAGAGGAAACTAGATTATTTATACTCTTCCACACTATTCCATGCCTCACATGCATGATTCTTCTCTTACCATTGTAGAACGTTCTCAACATATGTAGACTAGTCTAGAATACTGGTCATGGAGCAATTGAGTCAACCTTAGTCCTTAACACCGCGACAGACTGCTAACATGATATAAAAGAGGGATTAGGTTAAATGATCTGATGACCCAAATAAACCGATCAGAGTACTTGACCTAAATCTCAAAATAAACATCCGAAAAATAAAGGCAAATAATGTAAAAATGCAAAAAAAGAAGTCTGACGCGTTCACGCTCAGACCGTCCATCTGACGATTGAAAAATGTCGTTCCAATCATCATCTTCAATGTTGCGCGAACGATCTCTATTAGTAAATCTACCAAATCCCAATTGTGAGCTTTCTCTAAAAGCCTGAAATTCTTCATGCATTACTTTTTGCTGGAGAGGGTTTAAACTGGCCTTCATAAATGAGTGAGGCCCATGAGTACAAAATTGTAGAGAAACAATGAAAATCAGTAATATGTGGAATTTCTCATAAATGAGTGAGGCCCATGAGTACAAAATTGTAGAGAAACAATGAAAATCAGTAATATGGGGAATTTCTCTTACCCAAGTAGACCGAGGAAGGGGTCAGGCACATAATCAGTATTGGGGGCTGGTACTTCTGGAGCAGGCTTTGAAGAGGGTGAAGTATTAGACTCATTTGCAATGATTTATAACTCCAGAGATGACTCAGTGAAGTAGGATGGGTGGTAATGCTGTGGTGAAATTTGAAGATGGATGAGGACAATGCATCTTCCTAAAGTGTAACGTGTGAAGATGGATGAGGACAATGCATCTTCCTAAAGTGTAGCATGTTTAGATATAAGAAGTTTATTGGATAGAGATCCTCAACAACAATAGCCTTTGTGTTCAAGTCCATAACTGAGGAAACAGACTCCGATGTTTTAATTTTATGTGTTTATGAGGTTGGAGAAACAAAACAGTAAGAACTATTATTGTTCAAGAATAGAGAATCAGGGGGGCTTATCAAAAATACACTAAATTGGGGGGGGGGGGGGGGATGTTATGGAGAATATTACTTAAAGTATTACTGATAAAATAAAAAGCAGTAACAACTGCAACACCCTAAAATTTTTCAAGACAAGTTGCAGAAAGAAGTGCATGCATAGAGTCATGAATGTGGTGATGTTTTCTTTCAACTCAACTATTTTGTTGGGAGGTACGAGGACATGAGTGTCGAATAACAATAACTTATTGCGTTATAAACTGGATGAAAGATTCTTTATATTTTGTAGCATTATTAGTGCGTAAATATTTGAGAGAATTGAGTTTAATCATAGTAGCAAAAAGATTATAATTTCTTTGGCAATTCCGATTGATGTTTTAAGAAATAAATCCAAATATAACGACTAAAATCATCAATGAATAAAACAAAGTATCGACATCCATTCACAAGAGCAGTGGGGATGATCACCAAATACCATAATGAACATTCCCAAAAGGTGTCAGAATTAGGCGGATTAGAATTAAAAGATAATATTGGTTATTTTCCAAGTTGACTGTACAAACAATTGACAAGGTCAAATTTAGTTGGACCTACAAACCACGAGATTAGCGGATGAACTTTTTGAGCAGATGGATGATGAAGTCGAAGATGCCATTGATAGAGAGACTAGGTAGATGTGGTGGTAGTTGATATGTGTTGTAAGGGGAGATGGAGATAAGTTCAAACAATCGAACCACTTTATGGCCAGCCCCTAAGATTTGCTTCATATGCGGATCCTATACTTGATAACCAGAATGGAGAGAAGGTAACAAAAAGACTTTGGTCACAGAGTTGTCCAATACAAATAAGATTCAAGGATAAATCAATAACAATATATTATGGGTTCGCTAGAATGTCTGTAGGGTTGCCGGAGGTGAGGATGACGGAGGTGGAGAATACTATGGAGCTGGAACCGCGGCTACCTAGTCGGGGTGTGCCCGGGAGGAAAGAGCAATCATTATCTCTTTCAAGACAAGGGAATATAGTGAACTTCTTTGATACCATTCCAAGACCCAAGGGGTCCTTTAAATGGATTTACAAAGGGCATAAACGTAAATAAGTGACATAAACTTAAATAAGTCCTAATACTTGGACTTAGAAATGCGACATAAAAACAATCAATGATAAAAGGATAATAAGAATTAGGTCTGAGGCCCATAACATTCACCCTTCCTTGAAATCGAGCTTGCCCTCAAGCTCGAACTTGGCCCAGTCTGTGTGATCTTCGGGTTCCTTAACTTCGCGCTAGAAAAATAAATACTTGAAAAATAAGAGTGCTAGAAAAATAAATACTTGAACGATCAAAATCCGACAAGTTACGGGGTACTCTAACACAAATTACAAACTGATATTTTTCAAAACAGTTCATTTACACAAGATTCAACACAAGAAATGACAGCAATATAATAAACTCACGGGACAAAAGGCTCGGTGGAGATCCGATGAGATGTTGGTGGCCGAAGAGGCAACGGAAGGCTGAATTTGGACTGTCGGAGGGGGATCAGAGGATTGGATGAGGTTGTTGAACTGCTGGTTGATGTTTTCTATAGGCTGGATGGAGTCGGCGGGGTTGGATAAGCGGCTAGGATGGATAGGCGGCTGGACGTGCTTGCACCTGGACATGTGGGTTGATTGCGCATGTGGGTCTATTACTCGTTCTCATAGTTTCATGGTATGACTCATTAATTTAATTCATCTGTAATTAAACACAATTTTGTATATCTCCTTTGTTTTTATACAAAGGTACCAAGATACTTTCTCTCAATTGGTCTGACATCCTCTTTGACTTCAGTATCTTATTGAAGAAACATGTAAGTCACAAAATTCCTTCTTTCCCTAGACATGTTCATACTTCTGACGACAATGTTTGCAAAAATTACTCGCCAATTTGCGATGGCATGATAGTGAGGAGGGAGTGCTAATATTCATTTTCCGTAAGACTGTGTACTATTATACGAATAGGATTGACGTAGAGTAAAGAGAATTACATGTAATCATGAAAGAATATGATATGATACCATAAATCATTCGTCTTATAGTCAAATTTAATTGTTAGGATTTACAAATCGATGAAGCAAAATTTAGAGGTTTTTCTATCTTGGTGCAAATCTCAGGTAGATCAACCTAAAGTTAGTCTTTGGTTATCCCATCCATGAAAATTAAAGTAGCCTCAAACCCTCGTGGATTAGAAATTCATTCAAGAATTTATGTTTTGAAGTATTGTTCACAATTATAAAACCATTATCTTTTCAGTGAGGAAGGAGTGGCAAGGGCAACTTTAGTCTGTGATACTTGTCAAGGCCAAGGCGAGTCTCTCAAAGATGAACTTTTAAATGGCAGCATTGATTGTGGAAAGAGGATAACAGTGAAGAAGGGCAACTTTAGTCTGTGATACTTGTCAAGGCCAAGGCGAGTCTCTCAAAGATGAACTCTTGAATGGCAGCATTGATTGTGGAAAGAGGATAACAGTGAAGAAGGGGTGCCCTAACAACTTCATATTCAGGTTTGAGGGACACAAGTCCTTACTCATTTTAGCTTGAGACAGCCGAATCCAAATAAGATGCGATTGAGCTGATCGTGTTCACAAAAGGAACAAAGACCGTCCTGGGTTTCTCCGAAGGAGCAGCGATCGAAGATGTTAGACAGGTGGCTAGGATTTCATACTATAATACATATATTAATGAACCTAACAATCTCCCTAGTATTAAATTTTTCATTCAACTTTCCAACTTAAGATGCTTTACTATTAAAATGATTTTTTCCCTTATTGAAACCCTAAACCATAACAGCTTAGGCATCTAAGCGGTGTTCTAGCTATATTCTTTGTTTCATTATGCAGTACCTGTGTCTGGGTTCTTACATGAGTTTTTATTTAGTAATCCCTCTTTCTATCAATTTTTTAATATTAGAATAGCGTAAATTGGATGAAAATTATATTAACTATATAGCAGTAGAGTTGAGAGTTCTTAGTATTTAAATTTTAATTACCATGCTTTTATCACAAATATTTATTTATTTACTTTTTTGTGTGGACATTCTGACTTAAGTTTTGATTTTGTCGTGATTTTCAGGGCTCAAGTGACAGATAGATTTTCCTGGACTCCAAAAGAACCCATGGGCGATTTCTCGAACAAAATGGATGGTGTAAATGCTTATAGAAGAAGTATACTTTATTTGATACCATCCTTGAAGATTTTCTTGCCGTGGAATCATGAATTCGGAAGCATAGATATTTCTACATTTTGTTCTAATTTATGACGGTGGACATGATTGAGCTTGGCGAACATTGTTATGATCGTATGAAACTGAAAGTTTTGGTTTCCGTAGACTCCGAAATGGAGAGGGCTGTCGTTCGGATTAAGTTGGTTTGTGATTATGTTTCTGGTTTAATTTAAACTTGAAGGAGAAGAGAGTTAATTAGTAGGGTTTGAGCTTGAATTTTGTTTCTTTTCTTAAATTAGTTAGATCCGTGCATTTGCACTTATTATAGATTTTCCCTCAAATGCCGTTTGCAATTTTTTGGCAAGTAGATGCTTGTGGTGGATATAAGCTTTTTTGTTGGACAGTTTTTTTTTGTGGTGACTGATAATTAGTGTTTAGTTTGAGATTGTTTTGGTTGGAAATGTGAATCTGAAGCTGTCGTGGATCACGGTTCAGGTGCTAGTCATAAAAATTTCAGACAATAATTTTTGACGTTACATTCATTATATTAATTCTCTCTCGTTCAAATGAATTAAAAAAAAAATACTAGCTGAGCTTGTGTGCCCGGGAGCTCTCTTTAAATTTGTAAAATTACAGGTTGCGTGTTTCTATATTTTGAAATACTTTTAAGTTTTCTTATAAGCTCACCTTCATAACATGTATGCTTATACTTGAAAATATATATACAATTGTAATGGAACATTTTTATCTGCACTGTTATTTTTAGTATCGGCGTGCAATAGCAAATTCCCAGTGCATCGCCCTTCAAATTAATGTACTTTCACCGCCTGTATCCGTTAATTATTCGTGAACGCCTGGTCTCACATAAGGAGATCCATTCACTTTTATGTTCAAAATTAGTTTTTTGTATTGGTCTCATGATCATTGACATGTCAAAAGCATTCTATGATGGATGATGTTTTTCCCTAAACTCAGTGAAGCAAAAATGCCAGGCCAAAGGGACCCTTAATTTACTAACATGGGTTTTGACCAGCTTACTCAATTTATCTAACTCATACACTATAAAAACTAACGAATCTTATCAGTGACGCCCATACTCATGTAAACTTGGGTCTCCTTATAATTTCTGTATTTTAGGAAAGGAAGATTCCAAATCACAGACCCAGGCCTATTGTGAATTCTCACTCAGCATAATATAGAGATCCTTATGACAAAATAGATTGAAGTATTATGCAACAACTTATTAGCAGATTAATTGATCATTTCAAAATGACATATATCACATATCTCGGATCAAGTAAAGACAAGGTACTGCATGAAGTTGCTCCACGAATAAGCCGCCGTCCATAAAAAAAATATTTTTTTCAAATAAATAAAGGGGATATTGAAGAATGAACAGTTCTGTTTTATATTGCTACTATTTATAAAACAATGGTTATTAATTGGTATATATTAAAAACATTACCTTTCCTTCCAATTGCCCTGACACCACTCTGATGTAAAATATTTGCTCGATATATTTTTTAAAGTTAGAGGAATCAGACATCAATGATATTTTTATAAATGAGGAACTCATGATAATTATAAATGATATTTTTCCTACAAAACTGAGGCAATAATTGACAAACATAATCTTGGCAGAATTCCATGTTCTAGCTTTTTGGCATTCTTGGCCAGGTTGATTTTGAGGCTCGACTCTCGTACGAGGAAGACTATAAAGAAAAAAATTCTGAGCCGCCGGAAATAACTTGTTACAAGCATTTATTAAAAATGCAGAAATAATGTGGAATTTACATCACAGAAATAACTGTTTATATTATTTTAATTGAACCATTAAACCCGCATCCTCTGCTTTGAGTTGAAGGAATTGCAACAAGGTAAAATACAATCAAAAATTTCCCCAATTAGCTCCGTCACTGGAAGTACTTTTTAACTCACCATAAATAAACAAATATTTACTTCATTTAAATTACTGTTATTTAATATTTAGTGTGTGTATATATATATATAGGAGAATGATAAACATGCAAAGTCTGTCGATAAATGATGATAAGGATCCAGGCAGCCCAATCGGGCATTCCAGCTGCAATTGAAATCTAAAGTTTGAAAACTCAACAATAAATTTCTAAAAAAAATTGTAAAATGTGTAATAAAGCGGGAGTAAAATTGAAAAGATGAATATTTCACCAAAAAAGTATTTTCCCCTTGGGAGTTAGCATGTTGTGAAATGTAAACTTGCCTGAGAGGTTTATGTAAACTTGCGTGGTGAAATCGATGTCTTATAATTTATAAATATTGTTTTGCAAATTCGAATTCGACGGTCATTGCATTTGCACATATCCCTAGGTTTCACACCCTACGTCATAGAGGGATGCAACCTATAATTTGAAAACTTGTAGGGGAGATCCCAGAAAAAAACCCTCTACACACATATATACATACATATATGCATACATATATACTGAGTTAAGTGAAAAATTAGAACATCAGAGATATTATTCATAAGATACAAGACAATGATAAAAGTACAAAGACCAAGTAGATAAAAATAAAACAATAAAACAAAAAGTGCACATTATTTGCATTCTAGTGGGGTGATATTAGTAATTATTGATCTTATTATAAGATAAAAGGATATCTACATGTGACGGGTCAAAGTGTCTTGGATTGATTATTTTAAAAGATGAATGTTATAGGCAAACCATCTTCAGCTATTGGTAGCCCTCCTTTTGAAAAATCCAAACATTTAATTTCTCCTTACTTTCCCCTAACAGACCACCTAAACATAAGACCGAAGAAAATGGAGAGCCCGACTACTCCTTCGTTCCCGTCGCCTCCATCCCAGACGCTGTTGTTGATCGTCGAGTCTGGTGGCCATTCTCTAGGGTTTTCAATCCTCACGCCGCCCATACAATCCTCCGACCACGTAGAGCCAAGTCGGCCAGATTCCCCAACCAGTCTCTGTCCAGACTCGCTCTCTCCGCCTGCATACAATCTGCCGCCGCCATTGTTGGATTCCGGGACATGCTTCGGAGATCTCACTCCCCACGCAAGTTTGCAGTTCTTTAGTGCAAGATGCAGTTTGGTCTGAAGAAAATTTCCTCATTTTCTTCACTTCCTCATTTTCTTCACCACACTTAAAACACAAACAATTTCACATTTCCATGGCAACAAGTAGTGGACTGAGTATCCAGCAACTAGAAGCCATAGCTACAATGGCGCCCATGAAGGAGGAAAAAGAGAGGCTCAACAAATATGAAGGAGACATGAATGGGTTAGGATTAAGAGAAATTCCTGAAGGTGATACTCAGCATACCATTAGCTTTCTCCAGGCTTTGTGAATTCAATGAGGTAGAAGAAGATCTCTCAAGCCATTAGAGGGATAGATTTTTTATTTCTTGTAGTGAGAAGAAGAATAAATAAATTTTGAACATCTTCTATCATGTTACTGATGCTAATATCGCTGAGCGGAATCTGAATCTTATTTTTGAAAGTTATGTAAACTTGGCTTTGAAAAGTGAGGGATTACTCTTTATTCCAGTTTCAATATTAAAAAGTATTCAGAGTAAGCTGCAAGTCGTGTCGAGTGTTTTTCTTCAATTTCATTCAATATGTTGCTCTTATTGTCCGATTGAATCTATGTTGAATGTCTTTAATCAAATAGGATTTGCTGATCATCAACAAAAAACTCAAGGAAATCATTATATACATATTTGAATTAATATATATTATTTCGTGATTTTTTGCATGCTTACGCTATGATTTCATTTGGATGATGTCACTTTTGCACTCAAAGGGTGTCTTACATGCCGCTAACTATATCCTAATATCATGTGTTTTGTAATCTTTATAGCATATATGCCCTTACAACTTGGTTTTAAGAGATTCATTCTTTTTTTAGTTATTGTTTTCGTCTGCAAATCGGTTAAGGTGTTGTCGTGTGACCTTGAGGTCACGGGTTCGAGTCCTCAAAGCAGCCTCTTGCAAAAATGCAGGGTAAGGTTTGCCTACATTTCACCCTTGTGGTGGGATCCTTCCACGGACCCTCGCTGCGCGGGGATGCTTTGTGCATCGGGCTACCCCTTATTTTTTACTATTTTCGTCTGTGAATAATATTTTGATCTGCAATTAAATTTTAGTGGTCTGCAATTAACCGTGGGCTTTCATTAGCCTATAACATTCATCTTTTGAAAAACTAGTATATAGATGATAATATTACTTCAGTGTTAAGACTTAAGATTAGTGGTTAAACTAGAAAATTATATTTGGAATACTTTGTTGTTAGATGATTGATACCTTGGAGACTAAAAATTCAATTTATAGAACTATTGTTAGGCCAACTATGTTAAATAAAAAGTCATTATTATGTAAGTTGAGTGTGATATAAATGAGTGGAAAAATGGATGTGCGAAAAAACTTAGATGGATTAAGGAATGATTATATTAAAGATACGGTGAAAATGACATCTATTGTCAATAGGATGATAAGAAACTAAACAAAATCATGAACAAACAAATATTAGAAAATGCACCGGTTAGACGGGTAGATAGAGTTGGTGGAAAGGGATTAGGCAGAACCACAGAAGAAGGGGTAGACCCACGGTAACATGGAAGATGTATGTTAAAGATGATTTGTGTATTCCGAGTCCAAGACCTCGGGCAACACTCGATATGAGCAAATAAAAAATGAGGATGCATAAAGCGAACCCCCAAATTACACGATAAGATTTTTTTATGACAACAACGAAATACTAAGATGCATATATATATTATTTAAATATATATATATAAGCATGTGTATACGCAATTATGTATTCTTATATACATGCATGTACATTTAGATCTCAGGCTAGCTCAATATACTCGACCCAATTAAATTTTCATATTAGTTGGGTTAGCTCATATTAGTCAAGCTTGTTGGCTCCAATCAGAGCTCGATTCAAGCCAAAGGTAGTTCCAACGTTTATCCTCAATCTCCATGCAAAATTCACATCCCTAGTTGACATTTTGAAATAGAAGTATGATTCAGCAAGTTCAGTATCTATACATTTGCTAAAACTATCCAAAGTAAAGATATTCCTGAATCCTTTTGTTACAGGCTTCTCCCGTAACTTCAGTAGTGACGCTGGAGGATGGCCGGAGGCAGGGATGATGGTGACGAAGGATATAATGGAAAGCCGAAACCGCGTCTGCCTAGGCTGGGTGAGCTCCGGAGGAGAGAGCCACCACAATCTCATCAAGGGGACAAGGAGATAGAAATGATTATTCGCATTCATTCCACTAGCCCAAGGAGCCTTTAAATAAGAGATACAAGGGTCATGGACGTAATTAAGTCCCCCAAGGAGCCTTTAAATAAGAGATACAAGGGTCATAGACGTAATTAAGTCCCCCAAGGAGCATTTAAATAAGAGATACAAGGGTCATAGACGTAATTAAGTCCCCCAACGACAAACACAAATATAACGACATAAATAACGACATGATATCAACAAAAACATAAAGATACAACATAATAAGGACACGGCAAAATAATTGGGCACAAGCCCATAACATCTCTCTCGCCGTGCAAAAAGAGCTTGACCTCAAGCCCAAGGGAGACCAATGATGATACTAACTTCACGCGATGCCCTCATCATCAAAGTCTTCCACGTACAGATAAAAAAGTCTTTTGCACCAATGTTCGCGAGAATACAGCTCATCGTAGTTATAACTACACCTAGGCAAGGTTTTAAATGTCGGCCGACATGTCCGACATGTCGGCCGACATGTCCTGTTTGATAAGAAAACGACTTGCATAATCAAAATATATAGGTTATGGCGTTTTCGAAAATGTCGGCCGACTTTTTGTATAAAACCCGACATTTCGGCCAACACGCAATAATCATTATAGCCCGACATTTTGAAATGTCGGCTAAATTGAATTAAATTAAAGTGAACCGCTGTTTAGCGTTGTCCATCGATGTTTAGGGTTTTTCTATACTTTTTCTAAGTTCTGATGAAATGTTATTTCAGAAGTTATAGCTGTGTGAAAATAAAATTTTCAGCTGGTGTTATATCTTTGTAGATTTCGTTTCTTATTTCTACTTTGCAACTCAATGTTTAGCCATAAAGAAGGCTCCTTTTCAGGTTCCCATAATAAAGTTTTACTTAACTAAAGTAAAATGCTCAGTATAGATGAGGATTATGGTGATAAATTTGGGTGGTCGATAGAAATATAAATATTTTTTAGAAATCCGACATATTGAAATGTCCCCGACATGTCTCCGACATCCGACATCCGACATCTAAAAACCCAATCCGACATGTCTCTGACATCCGACATTTAAAACCTTGCACCTAGGGCGCGTTGGTCAGACATTTCTGCTCGAGACAATCGACGGATCTGCGGGTTTTGGGTGCCCTCAGCACGTCCCTCCTGAGTTGATGTGCATGTGGTGAAGTAGGCCTCCTGAACCAACTGAAGCCGATGTGCGCACAGTCTGGCTAAACTTATAGCAGTCACCAAGTCCCTGAGAGCTTCAAATTAGACGTCCAAGAGCAGTCGTTCTTGAAGCTCAGCTGTAAAGATAGTGGTCTGCATCTCAAGGGGTATCGTGACGTGAACCAGACGAATATAAAATTGTTCCAGATATTCATCAATCGATCATATATAAAGTAAAGTCGTGAGGGCCCCAAGGGTATTGCTGCGAATCGATGGGCCAAAGCGAAGGTTGCAGACGCTCTTAAAGTCGCGCCA
Organism: Dactylorhiza incarnata; assembly: GCA_033032865.1. NCBI lineage: Eukaryota > Viridiplantae > Streptophyta > Magnoliopsida > Asparagales > Orchidaceae > Dactylorhiza > Dactylorhiza incarnata. Next base: position 112,543 of record JAWHQI010000347.1, on the reverse strand, counting down.
AATCAATCCAGAATTCTCAGCATGTAAACGAGTGAACATTCTTATATTGGCGTCAAGGCGTACCAAGGCGAGCCCCGACCACCTTGACGCCTTGGCGACAAGGCGGACGCCTAGGCGACAATAAGGCGAGCAAATGCTATGCGACATTTAAATTTTTTTTTTAAAACAAATGAAGAATATAGACAGCGGTTATTTCAATAACCGCTGTCTATAGTCACTGGCAGGGGACTATAGACAACGGTTATTGAAATAACCGCTGTCTATAGTCCCCTGCCAGTAACTATCGGTTATTGAAATAACCGCTGTCTATAGTCACTGCTAGGGGACTATAGACAGCGGTTATTGAAATAACCGTTGTCTATACCCCTAAATTAAAAAAAAAATAAGGCGGCCTTCGCCTTGTTTTCAATTGGCCGACTGCCTAGGCAACGCCATGATAAGAATGCGAGTGAACCATTACTGAGCAATATAAAGCATGTGAAAGGAGGTCAGACCTATCTATTCTGTCACTAGTGTTTGTTGTTGACTAAAAAGTTGTTCGCATCTGGTGAGGCAGCCTAAGGGATCGTCCTTGTCATCATAAGTTGGGAAGGCCAACTTGGTGTAACGGGGCACAATGTTGACTTCAGGTGGTATCATGGTGGGGGATCAGGTCGAAGGAGCAGCTGTGGAGGCGACAGACTGCTGCAAGCTTGATCTTGTGCGGGAGTAGTGGGCACTGGTAGAGCGGAAGTGAGATCAACGAGGCGCTTGGAGAGGGCATCAATGGTCTCCTAATGACGTTCCTCGACAGTAGTTTGATGTGTCATGAGGGTTTGCATCATAGTCAAAAGCTGGCTCAGCTGATCCGACGAGTCACCCATGTTGCACGAAGAATAAGAAATGGAGCGAGTTACGGGTCGGCTTGTTTTTGGTGGGGCGAGCGGAAGGGACGTGCTTGAACTTGGTGTGCCACACGAACCGCAAATCATCCATATGTTGACTCGAAAATGAACTTCCTCAAGTATGATTTACCCGTGAGGTAAGTAATCAGAATAGCTCACGACAGGATTCCAAAACCTTAAGTTGAGGCTTGAAACAAGGGTCTGCGGCGCTGGTGTTGGCGTTGGGCGCGAGAAGAAATGAGCAACAACGGGTTCTTCAGCAGAGGACGCGGCTTCGGTTACGGAAGACAACGTAGGTTGCGGTTACGGGAGACGACGCGTCGAGCGAGATCGACGCAGACAGTTTCTTATGCGACTGCGGTTACGGGATGGTGAAGTCGAACAATCGAAAAACTAGAGAGCTTCAATGATGAGGACTTCGGCAGTTGCAGGGGAGGACGACTGCTGAAGACGATCTTCCCGTGAAAATCATAGGCAAAAACCCATAGGGCATGCGTCAGATGTCCTCTTATTTTGGATATGTGGCTGGATCGGGCGGAAGAGAGGAGTAGGAACTTGAATCTGATAACAAGTTGTTGCGGGCTTGGCCGTAACTTCGGTAGCGTCGTCGGGGGATGGTCGGAGGTTGGGATGATGATGGCGAAGGAATCAGATCCGTGGCTGCCTGCAGAGTGTGCTCGAGAGAAGAGGGCTACCACAATCTCATTAAGGGGGCACGAAAATAGAATTGATTATGCGCATTCAATTCAACAACAAGGGGCATAGACATAATTAAGTCCCGCAGCGACAAATACAAATACAACGACACACATAAATAACGATACAATATTGAGAAATCATAAAGATACAACATAATAAGGACAAAACAAAATAATTGGGCACGAGCCATAACACCCTCTATCAAAATGTTTACCTCTATATGATCAGAAGTCTAAGATAGAAAGTTAAAAACAAGTATAAAGAGTCCCTAACTTAAACATACAAGTTACCCCCGAAATAGAATGTCAATTGTCTAGAAGGATGAATTAAGAAAATGTATTGAGAACAATGTCAGAGTATACTAATTATTACAATAGGAGATCAGAAACAATTCATGAAGTTCAAGAACAACAAAAACTGAATCAATTTGAAGCATAGCTACATCACACTTGAATCTTTACATTTGATCAGAAAGAAATAACTCAAATAATATAATTGTGAATTAATTATCAATTGACATTATAAATTTCTGAGATTTGGTATAAAAATAAACATTACAAGTATAAAGAGTCCCTAACTTAAACATACAAGTTACCCCCGAAATAGAATGTCAATTGTCTAGAAGGATGAATTAAGAAAATGTACTGAGAACAATGTCAGAGTATATTAATGATTACAATAAGGAGATCAGAAACAATTCATGAAGTTCAAGAACAACAAAAATTGAATCAATTTGAAGCATAGCTACATCACACTTGAATCTTTACATTTGATCAGAAAGAAATAACTCAAATAATATAATTGTGAATTAATTATCAATTGACATTATAAATTTCTGAGATTTGGTATAAAAATAATGAGAACATTACAAGCAGACATGAGAAAAGCAGCTTTTAGATCAAGGAATTGACCTAACACAATGAAATCTGCAGGAAATGTTAAGTTCAGAACAGAAACACAATTTATAATAAGTAGGCATTTCATTTAGCTTCATTTATGTTATTTCCAGATGCATGAAACAGCCACCAAGTGCATAAAACAAGCTCTAAATGGGACACTACAAAACATAGTTTTCATGAGAGCACTCAACAGTATCAAGAAGACATCCATCTAGAGCAATCCTCTTCAAGTCAATGATAAAATTATTTCGTAGAAATCCGAACCCAAATGTTCCATCCTCATATTCCCATACCCTACCCTCCACATTTATAGAGTCGCCGGAAGACCCCGCGGGATTAGGAAGCACCAGATCATAGCAAGAGTTTATGCATAGGATGCGGGAGACGATCTCCCTCTCTATATTGCGGTGCTCTGAGACCACAGAACGAACATGCTCCCGCATGCTATATATAACCTGTTCACTTATGGAAAAAGGTGATTCCAGAAATGTACTATTGACTGTCCAGAATAACGGGGAATAATCGGAGAAAGGCCCAGCATCACCAATCCTCCGACACGCTATTCCCCCGACATCATCATGTGTTATAAGATAGAATTCCAGGCTCATGTCCTCACAAATCCCCTGTAGGAGGAAATGATGATTGAGAAATCTTATATGCTATAAGTTTCTCTTCTTCACTGAAAAGAAGAAGAGAAGGAAGTATCAAAGGGGTGCTAAGTTCATTATTATTAAGATGACAGTGTTACGAAGATGTCAATGTGATAAAAATTTCAATGTTATCTGTCAACATACTGTTTGAAGTGTTATAATTTTTAATGATATCTACACTACATAACTGAGATTGTCACTAACTTAAAATACAATGTTATCTAAAAATACCAACATATCAAACAGCTAACATCTTCAAATAACATTACATTGTCTAATGATATTTGAGAATCAAACAACCCCTATATGATAAATATCTAGGGATGGCACCTAGATTTCGGCTGAATTGGGCGATGTTTAAACTTTACAAGTCGCAGACATTAAATCTCACTTTTGGCATTTCAAGCCTTCCCTGAGAGACCAATATGATCAGATATTACCTCAATAGTAGAGCATGACCTTGATAATTACCAAAAAAAATGGTCAAAATGTCATTAATTTGATGCATTCAAATAAACCAACAGCCCTGATTTAATCATTTTGAACGGTGGTTGATGTAGCCGCCTAAGCTGAGGCAAAATTTAAGTGGAAAAAGCCTTTGCTTGAATAAGTAGTTGAGGGCAAATCTTGTAATTAAGTCAGTTGGGCGATTATAAATAGTTGTTGGTAAAATCGTAGGGTATGCTGATTTTGATTCCGGATTTTCTTTTTTGCTTTGATCATGTGTCGCCCTGCAGTGAGTTCGTCATCCTCCTGCGGAATTTCACTTGTTCATGAATCATGATCTATCCTTAAGGTGAACTGAATAAAATCATTTGCGTTTTATTTTCCCTGGTAGATCCTTTGTGTGTGAGTAAATTCAATTGCAATTCCTCTTGCGATCGATTCATCTGAGGAGAAGAGATCGCATCACTGGTATCAGAGCAAAACCAAGGAGTTGAAATCATGTCGGCATCGGAAGCTGCACATTCGAAAGACCTTCAAAATGAGTTGGACATGCTCAAACAGAACCAGGAGGCCATGTCGCGCTCCATCCAATTGTTGAATGATCACCAGAGCCGGACACTAGAGGAAGTGCTGGAGATGTTCAACAGCCTCAAGATCGATCGATCTGGGGATTATGGGGGTCTGGGATCATCGGCAGATACTAAATCCCCTCATTCACCTTCTTCTATGATATCGACGGCACGCCGGCGTATCCGAGAGTTAAAATTCCGTCGATTCACATGGAGGGGAAGACCTTGTATTGACATCAGGCCTATATGAAGTCACACATCACACACCAATGTACGAATTGGGAGGAGTACAGTCAGGCGTTATTTCACCGATTTGACTATATTCTTTTTGACGACCCCATGAGTGAACTAAAAAATTGAGGCAACGAGGATCGGTTCAAAATTACCTGGATGACTTCGACGTTTTGCATCATAGAGTTCATATCTCAAAAGAGTATGCGATCAGCTTTTGTTTGGCAGGGTTCAAAGACGCAATTGAGTATGATGTCCAGATGTTTCAACCCAAATCTCTGCAGGATGTGTACTCTCTAGCTTGCATACAAGAACATAAGATCAACATCTCGCATGTGCAACTTCCACTGCGCCTTCCTGGATCTGGAATGAAGGAGGACAAGACCTCTTTTGCGGCTAAATTTTCTTTCCTTCCAACACCAGCACAAGCGGCACACCACAATTCAAACTTCAGGAGGGGGGACAAAGGCTTACTTCAACGGAGATGGATGAAAATGAAGCAAAGGGCTATGCTTCTGGTGCAATAGTAAGTATAACCTTGGACATAGGTGTCCAGAGAAACGCCAATCATATGCTCAAGAGATCTTGCCTGGGGAGGAAGAAGAAGTCCTGGCAGATAACAGGGATGAGGAGTTAATCATACTTGTTGAATCAGAAGAAGAACAGGAGTCCCCACAAGTTTCAGTGCATGCTCTAACCGGAATCATCAACTTCTACACAATGCGTGTCACTACCTCTCACAAAGGCCAACCGATCAACATCGTAATCGACTCTAACAGCACGCATAACTTTCTAGAATTGGAGGAGGCTAATCGACTACAATGTAAGCTTGTCCCTATTCCGGAATTTCATGTGGCAAATGCCAGTGGCAAGACTCAAGAGCATTCCAAGCTCCCACAAGGTAGTGGGGTTTAAGGGGAGAATGTCGAGGGTGTTCTTCATATCTAACATGTTGGACCTGCCGCAAGGAGGATGTGAAATTGTTTTGGGAGTTCAATGGTTGATCACATTGGGAGTTGCACACTGGGGCTTCAACAATTTGAAGATGGAGTTTACCAGTCAGGGGAAGAAAATCTCCTTACGGGGGTCTAAGAATCTTGTTGGCACATGGATGAAGCAAAATTGGTTACAAAATTTGGTTTCTAAAAGTGGGCAAATCCACATGTTAGCAATTTGTGGCATTTAATGGAACGAGACATCCACAGACATGATTGAAAGCAGCTCCATGGACATAACACCGGAAGGAGATGGCCATCTCAATGAAGCTAACATGGAGTTGCAGGGATTGCTAACATCTTTTGGTGACTTGTTCATAAAGTCCACGGAATTACCCTCAATACGCGAACATGAACACCACATTCCCCTCAAGGATGATAGAGTTGATATCAACCTATGGCCATACAACTACCCTCCCCTTCAGAAGTCAGAGATTGAGAGACTCATAAATGAAATGTTAAGCACATAAATTATTCGGCATAGTTGTAATCCTTACGCATCACCGCCACCGGTGGTGCTAGTTAATAAAAATGACGATACATGGCGACTTTGTATTGATTACAGGGAGTTGAATAAGGCCCCTGTAAAGGACAAATTCCCCATCCCAATCATTGAGAAGCTGATTGATGAGCTGCAGGGTGTCGTCTTCTTCTCCAAACTGGACCTTCGTGCGGGATACCATCAAGTGAGAATGGAGGCAGACGACATCCACAAGATTGCATTCAGGACGTGTCAAGGGTACTACGATTTCATCGTAATGCCATTTGGCCTCACAAACGTGCCTTCTACCTTTCAAAGTTTGATGAATCGGATCTTCCAAGACCAATTGCGTAAGTTCATCCATGTGTTCTTTGACGATATTTTGGTTTTCAGCGGCTCCTGGTGTTGAAACCAGTTTTCCGGTCTCAGCGTTCGAAAGGGGGTTGCGACTAACCCTTACTTGACCTAAGCCTAGACCCTTGACCGGTCACTAGGAACTGGAAGACTTGGACTTGATGAATACTTGAATCCACAAATGGACCCCTTAAGCTGCAGCGCGGAGGTCCCACCACACACCCGGAAGCCCACTCGGAACTTCCCCTCTCAAGCCAATGCTGAGCCTGGGCACCTTGGAGGGCACTAAGAACCACCTCACTGTCAGCTGAAGGATGACAAGGGAGGGGGGGTGCTTGCTCACAAGACACACGCGAGGGGGGGGGGGGGGGGGGGGGGGTAGAGACCCACCCTTCCCAAGGTGCCCATGGGGGTCTATTTATAGACTTCCCAAAAAATGGACTGCGGATAGCAAAAATCCTGCTATCCGCAGTCCAACCATGACCGCCATTGATCACGCATGCGAGGGGGGGCGAGTGGGACTCGAGGTGCCCACTCCCCCCCTCGCGGGAGGTCATACCGATCTCCCCACCTATGTCGGGCGAGTGGGAGGCCTCTCCCACTCGCCCAAGGGGGCGGCGAGTGGGAGGTCTCCTCCCACTCGGGCGGCGAGTGGGAGGCCCCCTCCCACTCGGCCGGCGAGTGGAAGGGCCCCTCCATCTCGGCCGGCGAGTGGGAGGGCCTCTCCCACTCGCTCGGAGCGAGTGGGAGAGCTGCTCCCACTCGCCCGGTGAGTGGGAGAGCTGCTCCCACTCGCTCGGTGAGTGGGAGCACTCCTCCCACTCCCCTCGCAAAGGGCCTGAGTGGGAGGATTTCTCCTACCCACCCAAGGGAGCCGGGGTAACGGGTGCTTCCTCCGTCTCTCCCGTGGCCTCTTCTTGCCTTGATTGGTTTCGACCGTCTTTGCGCGGTCGTTTTGCCTATCTCGGACACTTTCGCTGTCTCGGCTTCGCCCGGGTCGGGTCACACCGACTCGGGAAATATGAGGGTTGTACACAATCCCCGCTCTTTGCGAGCTTGACTCAAGCTCGGAAAGAAAGTCCAACCCACCTATTGAACGAGTAGGTGGGACCCGGAGGGAATCTTTGGAGGGCTCTACCTGATGGCTATATATAAAACCCCTCGAAGAGGGGGGTAAGGAGAGCACCATTTCTGAGAGCTTCCCCCTACTCCCCTCTCGACCGAGATGGATCCACCTCGAGACTTCAGGGCTCGTTTCAAAGGCTTTGCTGGGAAGGGTTCGTCTGACGTGACGGAGCTTAAAGCTCTGATCCATGGCCCTCCGTCTTCTCCTACCCGGTCAGCGACGCGGTCACCTCGGAAGAAGCCCCGCCCCGAGTTGGTGAAGGAGGCTGCGTCGTCATCCTCTCATGGGGTGACCGAGTTTGCCCGAGGCCTGGATATGGATATGGTATCGGTTCTTCCCTCCTTCCTGCTTCGTACTTGTGGTTACACCCATCCATGACAACGTGTTTCTTCATTGTTCACAGCTTCTCGCGGATGACCTCGAAGGGATCTGAGGAGTGGTAGAGGGAACGGGTATAGACGCTCGGGTGAGTCCTATCTCTCTTGCTCAGGAACCTGTCGCCCTCTCGACCGCTCACGATGACTCGTCTGCGGGAGGGAACAAGACTTCGACGGGTCAGTCGAGCCGAAAGGAAGTCTCGGTGCCCCCCCACTCTCCTACTGCAATCACGGAGCCCGTCGAGAACCGACCTGACGTCTTCGTCCGTCTGAATCGCTTGGAGACCCTTACCCAGGAGCTGTGGGAGGGGAGGCTGTCTTCCGGACCTGACCCCCTCGCCCGTGTTTGCGCGCTGGAGCGTCGGGTGGAGAGGCTGGAGGCTGAACTCAACCTCCTGCGAGGGGAGGTCCGGCTCGCATTTGGCGGCATGACGACACCGTTCGAGGATCACTTTCGCCGGGTGGAGGCCTCCGTGCGTACCGTGGGCGAGGAGCTCTCCTCAGCCAAGGCGTGCTTTGAATCCACGCGTGGGTGGGTCCCCTTTACCCAGGACCAGGGCTTCTGGAAGTGGACGGCGCGTTAGCTACCCCTTCCCTTTGGGGATGTACTATTTGTCATGTAATAATAAGGATCGATTTGCCGCAGCAGCTCGTCTGCTTCGTGGCCAGACTATTTGTTTCGTCATGTTTATGTCATGTTTATTTTAATAACTCTGCCGAGTTATGTCTCATTTGAGCCGTTATTATTTGGTTAACCATCATGCAGGGTGAGCGCAGCAACACTGAAACAGCGGAATAACAGGCGGGAGAAAGAGAACTTGGGTGGACGGTCCGAGGGCGAAGCAGTTGGGTGGTGTGTCAGGGGGGAGACGTAGGCGAAGAGACCCCTCGGTCCGCATCGCTACCCCAGGGGAGAGGGCCGCGAGGCCCTCCCTCCTCTGCCGGGCGAGTGGACCATGAGGTCCACTCCCGTGCACCGGGCGAGTGGGCCTCAAGGTCCACTCGCCTATGCTCGGGGCGAGTGGGCCTTGCGGTCCGCTCGCCCGGGGCGAGTGGACCACCTGGTCCACTCTCCCTCCATGCCCTTGGGCGAGTGGATCCCATGATCCACTCGCCTCCTTTTTTATCCCTCCCTTATAAATACACCCTCCTTCCGCCTCTGGACCTTCACCTTCATTTCCTCCTTTGCCTTGCTTTTCTCCCAGAGCCAGCTCGACCCTTTCCTTCCACTCCTGCAGGATGACATCTAACCGTTCGGCTGTCAAGAGGAACGGTCGGGAACAAAACGCGGCCAACTTCTCGGGGGGTTCTTTCCCCGTAGGGAAAGTATCCAAAGAGGAGCTCTCCGCCTTCAGGACTTCCTACCTCCCTGAAGGGTGGAAATGTAGATGCCCATCAGGGGGTGAGACTGTCAACTCCTTTTACGATGACTGGCTTGCATTCCCTCTCCCTCACTTCGAGGCTGGGCTACAGCTGTCATTGTGGCCCGAGGTGAAGGAGTTCCTGGACTACTTCGGCGTAGTCCCGGCTCAGGTTAATACAAATGCGATCTCGATGCTAACAGCTTACGCGTGCTATTTGCGGGAGGAGAAGGTGATGTTCGACCTGAACGTGTTCCGCAAGATCTTCACCTTCCGAACGACCACTGACGGGGTGTGCTTTCTGACCGGCACACACATGGAGGTGCACGAGACCCCCAACAAGGTCCACCACTGGAACGAGTCATTTGTGTTCATTCGGGGTGACCTGGACGGCATCCCATTCTCCCCCACACAGAGACCTGAGAAGGTCTGCAAACCCCCCTTGCTACGTGGGGAGGCTGCTGAGCTGCACCGCTTCCTTAAGGGTGCGAGCTTCGAGGTTGATCACCTCCGGAGGAACATCAATCAACTCACCTACGTGGAACCGGGGACGGGTACTTGGACATCGACAACTTGCCTCCCTTATGGCTCATTTCCTTTCATTGCTGCTCAACTCGTCCTAACTTGTGCAGGTGTACGGTCTCTTCCTCGGCGCCTTCCCTCTGCGGGGGGAAGTTCCTCCTCCTCCCATGGGCTCATTGAGGAGGTTGCGGCTGATTCGGCTTTGGCTCCGAAGATATCTGGGTCGAGTCAGAGGAGGGATAAGGAGCGGGTGGTGGAGGAGGGAGCGCCCTCCTCCCCACCGAAGGAGCCGAGGATGCGGCGGGGGAAAGCAGTCTGCCGAAGGGATTCCAGGGCACTGCCTAGAGAGAGGGGGCAACCGAGTGACCCCAACGCACTGGCCAATCACCCCAACTTTGAGATGGGGGGAAAGGCTACGGACCCCCTTGGCGAGCCTATCGTCCATTGGGATGAGACGATGAACCGGATCTCCCTCACCTCCCAGCGGCCTTCGTGGGCCGAGGGGGATGTCATTGACGGCGCGGCGCATAGCCTCATCTATGACATCTACGGTCGACAGGACGCGACATCTTACAAGGAGATGTCTATGCGCGACCTTGCGTACGCGAGTTCCCAGGCCCAGCTTCGTGCGACCGAGCTCTCCCACATGGCCGCCCGCCGAGGTCTTAGTCTCTCGTACAGGTGGATGCGGACGGACGCGTCGAAGTTAGATGCGGAAGAGAGGGCCACTGACCTCGCGGCTCGCTTGGCCACTGCTGAGAAACTCTTGGAGGAGTCATCTGGAGGCTTGGTTCGTACCCTCCTTAATGAATTTTCCTCTTCTCCTTTTAATTCGTTATTATTCGTTGGCTCTAATTTATTTGCCGTGTTGGCCCGCAGGGACCCGGTGCCGCCGACTCGCTCAGGAGACGATGCGAGGAGTCGGACCGGGAGGTGCAAGACCTGAGAGCTCAGCTTGCCGAAGCTCATAGGCAGTTAAGGGAAGGGGGAGGAGAAGGAGGTGCACCTTCGAGGGCGGCGAGGCCAGTCCCATCTCGACCTGCTGAAGTTGAGCGCGCTCGGGGGAAAATCATGGCGTCAACGGCCCGAGCCCTGGTGAGTCGCCTCCATGACGTGGACGCTATCCGAGACAGCTGGAGGGGGGTCTCTGCCAGCGACATCCTTCTTGAGTTCTTTCCTTCACCTGGGCGGTCCGGTTCGCCCCCTAGCAGCGGCGGCTACTCACCATGATCGTGAGGATGGCCTGTGATGTCTTCTTCCTTCCCGTTCCTCACGGGAACTATGTAACTCTTGTGTCTGCTTTTCTCTTCCAAGCCTGCACGTACTAGCAAGAGAGAAGCAACAATTCATGTAATACACGTTATCAATGAATCAGTAGTTATTGTAATGAATGTTCTAGCTTACTTCTCCCTTTCATTGCTTGAGGGTGTGATACCTTACTTGAATCGACCGTCGAGTAGTCGATTGAACCGATGAGTTTCCCATCTGCCGATATGACTGATCTTGGAGAATGGTCGTCTTTAGTCGGGAATTTTACCGATCGGAGGCGGAAGTACCCATCCATGTCCTGGGAGTCTTAGCTCAACTGGGGGTGGAGGAACTCAACGCTCTCCTAATCCGACTGGAGGCGGAGGTACCCATCCATGTCCTGGGAGTCTTAGCTCAACCGGGGGTGGAGGAACTCAACGCACTCCTGATCTAACTGGAGGTGGTAGTACCCATCCATGTCCTGGACTCCTGGGAGTCTTAGCTCAACCGGGGGTGGAGGAACTCAACGCACTCCTGATCTAACTGGAGGTGGTAGTGCCCATCCATGTCCTGGGAGTCTTAGCTCAACCGGGGGTGGAGGAACTCAACGCACTCCTGATCTAACTGGAGGTGGTAGTACCCATCCATGTCCTGGGAGTCTTAGCTCAACCGGGGGTGGAGGAACTCAACGCACTCCTGATCTAACTGGAGGTGGTAGTACCCATCCATGTCCTGGGAGTCTTAGCTCAACCGGGGGTGGAGGAACTCAACGCACTCCTGATCTAACTGGAGGTGGTAGTGCCCATCCATGTCCTGGGAGTCTTAGCTCAACCGGGGGTGGAGGAACTCAACGCACTCCTGATCTAACTGGAGGTGGTAGTACCCATCCGTGTCCTGGGGAGTCTTAGCTCAACCGGGGGTGGAGGAACTCAACGCACTCCTGATATAATTACCAAACAGCGAGTTGACCCGATGCGCCCCCATCTACCGACATGACTTAGCCAGGTGGAGGGCCTCTAGCTAGGGATTTTGAACCTGGATGTCTTTCCAGAACCCCTCTTCCATTCATAGTTCTTACCTATTACAACTTGCCTACATTATGCCCCTTTGGGCATTTTGTTACACCTCGCCCTTTTCCGGGCCCCTCCTTACATCTCGTCCCATCCGGGCACTTCACCACACTTCACCCCTACATAGGCACGATGTTACACCTCGCCCCTCCCTGGGCACTTCCTTACATCTCGCCCATTTCGGGCTCACTCGACCGCCTGCTCCTTGGCCATCCCTGCCATCGCTTCTTCCACTTCTTCGGCTGCTTGCATCCATCCGATTGTGTTGACCGCGGTAACGTAGCACTGGCGCGCCTCCCGGGGATCTCCCCTGACTCTCACCTGGAGCTCTCCGGAGTTGTACTTTAAGCACTGATGGTAGGAGGACGGCACGCACTTGTACGCACTGATGAGGGGACGCCCGAAGATGGCGTTGTAACTGCTCGGCGCGTCCACGATGACGAACCGGCAATTCTTTGAAGTTCCCCCCAGGGTGACGAGGAGTTCGACTCCTCCTTCCACCTCCTTCCTCTCCCCGGAGAATCCGAAGAGTGGTCCATCTGATGTCAGCACTCGCCTTGCATCCACCTTCATCCCTTCAAATGCCTTTTTGAACACCACATTCACTGAGCTCCCGTTGTCGACTAGGATTCGGGAGACGGTGAAGTTCTCAATTGCCGCCTTGATGACCAGCGCGTCGCAGAAAGGGTCATCATGGGCCGGCAGGTCTTGGGTGGAGAAAGTAATCTTCTCGCTCGGAGGTGGGGACCGAGAAGTCGAGGCGATGCTCCGACGGTATATGGCATGGAGGCTCCCCTTCCGGGTGGCCTCTTTGCCTGCTCCCCCGTGGATGACTCCGATCCCTCCTAGGGCCCCTATATCGACCCTTTCTTCGCATGGATCATCCTCCTCCTTGTTCTTCCCCTTCTCCACTGCCCGAGGTCCTTCCAGGCACAGCTGCTTCCCCCTTGCTGGGGCTCTTCCTTTTTCCCTCATCTCGAGGAACTCGGGGCAAGCTGCGGTCGCGTGACCCTCCTGCTGGTGGAAGTCACAATATAGCAGCGCCAGCTCGCCTCCCTGCTTCCCCCAACGTTCCTTCTTCCTTCCACCTCTCTTCCGACCGATGGCCATGGCTTGCAGGGGTTGGACTTGCAACGGCCCCGGGCCTTGTTGCCATCCTGCCGGGTGGAACCGCCCGTGCCTCCCCTGATAGCAGCCTCCTCCCTGGAAGTGGCCCCTTCCTTGGCCTTGAGGGGGACCAACTTGTGACCTCCAAGCTGGTCGGGAGGCTGTCGGTTGCGACTTCCAGCCTTGCTCCTGTCCAACGGGAGGTCCCTGTTGTCCCTGACTCTTCACTTCCTCCTTCTTTCTCCCTCCACGCTCTTTCCTTTCCTCCTCTGCTACCTCGACTAACCTAGCCACGAACTCCTGATTGGTAGCTTCAACCTCGGTCTCGCGATCGGCACGCTTCATCAACTCCTCGAAAGACAACGGAGGGTCCCGAGTCAAACTCATCCGGAACATCCCCGGCTGCAGCCCAAGGGTGAAAGCCAGCTGCAGGGTGTGCCCGGGCACTTCGACGACAAGGAGGACCTCCGCCTGGAACCTGTCCATGTAGTCAGCCAGCGGCTCCCCTGGCTTCTGCCTGACTGCGAACAAGGCTTCCATACTCTTTCTCCTCTTCTTTGAGGTAGAGAATCTTAACAAGAAATTTCGACGCAGATCTTCGAAACGGAAGATTGTTCCCGCCGGGAGCGAGTGGAACCAATCCCTCGCCTTTCCCTGGAACGAAACGGCGAAAAGCCTGCACATAAAGGCGTCTGACATTTGCCTGATCGAGGTCATGTCCTCGAACCACTGGAGATGCTGGAGTGGATCGCTATCCCCCTCGTAGTAGGACATGGCGGGATCGCGGAACCCATCCGGGACGGGAGCTGACATGACCAGCTCGCAAAAAGGGCTCCTCCATTCTTCTTGGTTGAGGGGAGGTGCTCCCATCGCCTCCCCGCCCGGGAAGCTGGTCCGGGGCGAACTATTGAAAAGCACCCGTGCTTGGAGGCTCAAACCTTCCTCCGAAGCTGGTTCCCTCCCTTGCTGACTGCTTCTTACTTCCACTAGGGGGAGTGAGGGGATCCTAGGTGCAGGTGGTGTTGAGCATTCGCCGCGAGCGGAGGACGCGGCCTGGATGAACTCCAGGATCTTCTTGCTGAATTCGTCGAAGTCGCTCTTCTTCACATACTCGCAAGGCGGAGGCGGGTCTCCCAACTCGTCGCTTCCAGCCATGGGACTTGGCTCAGAGGTTTCCGAACTAGTCGCTTCCACGCTCACCGCACCAGAATGTTGAAACCAGTTTTCCGGTCTCAGCGTTCGAAAGGGGGTTGCGACTAACCCTTACTTGACCTAAGCCTAGACCCTTGACCGGTCACTAGGAACTGGAAGACTTGGACTTGATGAACACTTGAATCCACAAATGGACCCCTTAAGCTGCAGCGCGGAGGTCCCACCACACACCCGGAAGCCCACTCGGAACTTCCCCTCCCAAGCCAATGCTGAGCCTGGGCACCTTGGAGGGCACTAAGAACCACCTCACTGTCAGCTGAAGGATGACAAGGGGGGTGCTTGCTCACAAGACACACGCGCGGGGGGGGGGGTTAGAGACCCACCCTTCCCAAGGTGCCCATGGGGGTCTATTTATAGACTTCCCAAAAAATGGACTGCGGATAGCAAAAATCCTGCTATCCGCAGTCCAATCATGACCGCCATTGATCACGCATGCGAGGGGGAGCGAGGGGGACTCGAGGTGCCCACTCCCCCCCTCGCAGGAGGTCATACCGATCTCCCCACCTATGTCGGGCGAGTGGGAGGCCTCTCCCACTCGCCCAAGGGGGCGGCGAGTGGGAGGCCTCTCCCACTCGCCCAAGGGGGCGGCGAGTGGGAGGTCTCCTCCCACTCGGCCGGCGAGTGGGAGGCCCCCTCCCACTCGGCCGGCGAGTGGGAGGGCCTCTCCCACTCGCTCGGCGAGTGGGAGAGCTGCTCCCACTCGCCCGGCGAGTGGGAGAGCTGCTCCCACTCGCTCGGTGAGTGGGAGCACTCCTCCCACTCCCCTCGCAAAGGGCCTGAGTGGGAGGATTTCTCCTACCCACCCAAGGGAGCCGGGGTAACGGGTGCTTCCTCCGTCTCTCCCGTGGCCTCTTCTTGCCTTGATTGGTTTCGACCGTCTTTGCGCGGTCGTTTTGCCTATCTCGGCCACTTTCGCTGTCTCGGCTTCGCCCGGGTCGGGTCACACCGACTCGGGAAATATGAGGGTTGTACACCTGGCAAGAACACCTGGGACATCTCTCTTTCAACTTTGAGGTCTTGCGGCAACATCGCCTCTTCCTCAAACGTAGAAAATGTAGCTTTGGCCTACACCAGGTTCACTACAACTCTGAAGAAGTTGCGAGGATTCTTGGGATTAACAGGATATTGCCGTCAATTCATTCAAGGATATGGTTATATAACTAAGTCATTGACAGACTTATTGAAGCTCAAACATTCAAATGGAATGAAAAGGCCAATGTCGTATTTGGACAACTAAAACAGGTGATGTCGCAGCCTCTGTTTTAAGCTTGTCGGACTTCCATAAACTCTTTGTAGTAAACAGACGCCTCCGAAGTTGGAGTAGGGGTGGTGTTGTTACAAAAAGGAAGATCAGTGGCATACTTCAGTAAAGCTCTGGGAAAGAGGAACTCTCTTCTCTCGGCATATGAAAAGGAATTGTTGGCGATGATAATGTCGGTTCATAAATGGCGGCATTACCTAATAAGAGGACATTTCACCATCAGAACAGACCATCATAGTCTCAAATTCTTGCTAGAGCAGAAGATTGCGACACCAACTCAACAACGGTATATTGTCAAGCTCCTGGGGTACGACTACACGATCCAGTATAAAAAGGGGAAGGACAACATCTGCAATAATGCTCTATCCAGGCGTGAGGAAGAGGCCATGTGGGAGCTTTGTGTAATGTTGACTTTCACATCGAATATTCCACGACATATCAAAGACTCCTGGACTCACGACACATATTACATATATACAAAAGAACATTGCAGAAAAGGAGGAAAATGGACTCAATTGGCCAAAATTTCAGTGGGAAAGCAGGTTGCTCAAGAGAAAAGGCAAACTGGTGGTAGGTAATGAAGAGGCAGTTAAATTATTCAAGATGTATCACGATGGATCTAGGGGGGATTCAGGCATTACTGCCACCTACCAACACCTGAAAATGATGTTTTGGTGGAAGAAGACGAAGCCAGAGGTTTATTCATACATCCAAAAGTGCTTGGTTTGCCAAAAGTGCAAGGCTGATAATCAAAGACCAATGGGATTGCTGCAACATCTACCCATCCTTGATCAGATTTGGCAATAACTCTCCCTCGATTTCATTGACAAATTGCCAAACAACAATGGCAAATTAGCAATTCTGATGGTTGTCGGCCGGTTGAGAAAACAAGCACACTTCATCGGCATTTCTCACCCAGCAGAACAGATAGCCCAGATCTTCTTGGATCAGATATTTCATTTACACGGTGATGCGGAGCAGAGGCGAGGACGAGCTTTGTGCACATTCAGGGCTGATTTGGCGAATTTCCATATATTGCGTGCCCGGATCGATGATCGGACTTCGCAGATGTGTTCGGATTCGCGTTGCGAATCAATTTGATATATTAGTTTATTATTTTTGCATTTGTTTTGATGTATTTGGGTGGCCCCACCTCCGGTCAATCATAGCCTTCATTTTATTATAAATAGATAGGTAGTGGGCAGATGGAGGCAATTGAAGAATTTGGAGAATGTTATTCCCGGATTCCCGCGATCATCCCACGGTGCCGACTCCGTGGAACCCTAGGTGACGACTTCTAGGCTTGTATCTCCCTCCCTAAGTTACCCCCTACCCTATTTTCCCCCTTCCAAACTCCCTCCCGCAGCCCCCTACAACCCCCCAAAATCCAGCCACCCTACTGTCCAGGTTTAATTCCTGTTTATGCTCATGTCACTGTTCAAAAATGAAATTCACTATTCCTAGCCTATAGTTCTCCCCTCCCTATTCCAGTCGCCGGTTCCTTTTGCCCTTCCCAGCAAGCCGCCTAGCCACCCCCTCCCTCCCCCTGCCCTCCGCCTCCCCCTCAGCCTGATTCCGCTCAAAAAACCGACCACTCCTTGGTCCTAACCCACAACCCACTTCCTCCCTCCAAATCTACAACCCCTCCTGCCTCTACAGCCTCCCTCCTAAGCCGCCAATCCACCCCCTCCCGTTGATCCACCCGTGCAGCCCCTCCCGGCACCCTAGCAGCCCCTCCCGCACCCTAGCAACCCAGATCTAGGCAAATCCAGCCCGGATCCGGCTTTCTCCCCATCCAGCCACCATTCCCTAACCCGGAACCGTTATCAAATCATCGGATCTATCCACCCCCGTCCGCATCTCTACCCACGTGGCCGGATCCATACATTTCCGGTCCGTTTTCAATTCTCATCCCCGAGGACAGCCACCGCCATCATTTCCACACCTTCGATTACACCTCGGATCGTCGTTCACGCATCTCCGGCTCTGAATTCTTCAGTGTCTTGGTCAGCCCACTATTTGGTGAGATTTCGTTGTACTAAATTATTATTTTCAGCATTTTTATATTGGATTGGATCACTATATTAGTTTGGATATCTTGTATTGTGGTGGTCTGTTAGATAATTATCGTGATTTGCAGGATTTATTCGTCGTACGCTCTTGCTCTGACCCTCCACGCGGAGGAAAGCTTAAGCTTGTTTCGCCCTAATTAATTACTGTGTCTTGCTGTGAATTAACTGCGTGGGATGCCATTATTTATTATTCAATTGTGATTTAACCCGTCGGACTTTGCATAGCATGTAGGGTTAGGTCACAGTTTATCTCGCCGCCTATAGATTCCTCATGCGTCACACGGGCTTCCAAAGACAATAATCAGTGTCAGGGATCCTATTTTTATTAGCCAATTATGGCAAAAATTGTCTCGTATCTTGCAAGTACAGCTTAAGCTATCCACGACGTACCACCCCCAAACTGACGGTCAAACTGAAGTGGTGAACCGTTGTATTGAAGGCTATCTACGGTGCATGTGCTTTGAGAAACCGAGGAGTTGGGCCAAATGGTGGTACAACACGACGTTCCATAGCGCCGCCAAAATGACCCCATATGAAATGGTGTTGGACAGGATTCAGCTTTGCACTCTCCTTACATAACGGGCTCATCTGCAGTTGGTGAAGTCGGTCGCTCCCTGGATGCTAGGGAGAAGATCATAGTTATCTAGAAGCTCAATTTATCACAAGCCCAGAATCAGATACGAGTATTAGGAGACAAAATACGCAGGGAAAGAGTCTTAGAAGTCGGCTTCTGCGCTTATGTCCGCATCCAACCATACAGGCAAACCAATTTGCGATCTCACGCCTCTCACAAATTGTCCCCCAAAATTTTCGACCTATTCCAGATTATGGAGAAAAACAGAGCAGTGTCATATCGCCTGAACCTGTCAAAGGACGCCAAAATACAACCTGAGTTTGTTTCTTGAGGACAAGGAACAAGTGGAGGAGGGACTATTGATTCATTCAAATGAACCAACGGCCTTGATTTAATCATTTTGAATGGCGGTTGATGTTGCTGCCTAAGTTTGGGTAAAATTTAGGCGGAAAAAGCCTTTGTTTGAATAAGTAGTTAAGGACACATCTTGTAATTACGGCAGTTATGCGATTATAAATAGTTGTTGGTAGAATTGTAGGGTATGTTCATTTTGATTCATGTTTTTCTTATTTGCTCTGATTGTGTGTCGCCCAGCAATGAGCTCATCTTCTTCCTGCAGAATTTCACATGTTCAAGATTTGTCCTTAAGGTGAACTGAATAAGATCGTTTGTGTTTTGTTTTCCCTGGTAGATCCTTTGTGTGCGAGTAAATTCAATTGCAATTTCTCTTACGATCAATTCATACGAGGAGAAGAGATCGCATCATAATTCTAGCAACATTCAACCAAACACCTATGGTTTGATGGGTAACAAAGATGAAACTAAAATCCTAATACCGTCCACAAATCTTAGTACCTAAGAATAATTCATTCACAATTTGTGGTTCTTCCAAAATTTGAACTACATTTGACTTGTATTGAAGATAACACTCAACCAAACCTCCATGATTTGATGGATAACAAGGATAACACTAAAATCTTAATACCATCCACACATCCTAAGGTGCACCAAAACATCATTCATCGACAATTTAAGCGGTTCTTCTAAAAATTTAAACTAAATTAGACTTGTGTTGGAGATAAAGTGCTATGAAGAGATAAACAATAGTTAAGGAATATGCATTGAAGCAAGAATTTAAAAAAAAATCACCTTCCATAAGCCTTGCAAAGGCCGCGTGGGAGTGGGACAATAATCAACAATCTTGACAAAATGCTCCGTTCTCCATCTCTGCCTCCCATGTCTACCCCTCCATTTCTTCTTCCTCTGCCTTCTTGAAGACTTTTCTCCACCAGGGCTCCTTCTGTTGGCAAAATACTGGTATAACTCCGACATCACCTGATCTGGAGGTGAGCTCGTCTCCAAACCCAGCACCTCCTCTGAATCGTCCATTCGACAATCTGCAAAGATGCTACGGTTCTCCTCGACTACGAAATGGTTGCATCCCAAGAAGCTGATGGTCACGGGAATGACATCGGCGTCAGACTGCGCGCTCTGGGAATCAGGCGGTGATTCAGACTGGCAGCCGGGATGGAGGTAGCTCACAGTCTCGCAGGAGGAAGAGAGGCCTATCCAGAGGAAAGGGAATTTACGGACGGCGTAGGAGATGGCGAAAGGAGAAGGCGAGACACGGGAGCCGATGATGCAGGACGGTCTCCACTCGAAGAAAACGAGAGGCGGGGTTCCGGAGATACCATTGCCGATGCGGCGCCAGAAACCGATGAGGTGCTCCCAGCGATCTAGGGTTTTGTAGAGGCGTGGTGACGGGGCAGCGGACCAGCGCCGGAGCTGGGTATTGCAGCCCCAGCGACGGTTGCAGATTGTCGTCCAGAGGTCAGCAGAAGGAGTTGAGGGGCTGCAGAGGGTGGCAAAGCGGCGGCAAGTGCAAGCGAAGGCGGAGATCTCGGCAGGAGAGAGGAAGGAGAGGATGTTGAGCTGGACGTCCTCCGGGAAATCGGAGAAGGACATAGGGGTATCCAAATCCGGCGCCATGACTACACGATTAAGGGACCAGGTGTTGGTTGTAGATGGGGAGGAAGCAAGACGGAAGGAAGAAGCAAAAGAGGCGACGCTGGTGGTAATTTCAGTAGATCCTCTCGAATTTGACACCCTCCGCCATTGATTGTTGAACAAGAAACATAAATCGCTAGTGGTCGAGGACTTTTTTTAGAAATATTTACTAGATAAACGGCCAGCTCCACCCACGCCAATTTGTTGACTCGGGATCCATTCATTCAAGAACAAATGAATAATATCGATTTCAGTGATCAAATCAGTCCTGTGGATCCTCTTTGAATATCTATAGGTTTATAATAGGGCAATGTTAACCGCACTATATTTTTGGCTATTCGCACTGCAATTTAAGAGTTTGTTCTGCTTCTATTCGCACTGCACTAGGTTTAGAACCTCTCGTCCCACTCCTTCGTGAAATGTGATCCCGCGTCTCGCCGATCAGTCTCCTCTTCGTGCCCAAGATCTCTGGTGAAACCCTCTGTGGAGGCACGCGTGGCTACCATGGCCTGGTCGCGACCTTCTTCCTGGCAGAATAGAGGTGCTCTGCTCAGTGGAGGAAGATCCTGAAATCATGGACTCCAGGTAAGATGACATTTTCAAGTAATATTCATCCGGTGAATCAGTACTTTTTTTTCTTTTTATTGGCTTGCACTTTCGTATTTTATACATGAATTGAGCATTTCCCAAGTTTCTGTTGAATATTCGTGTATATGTCCGCACGTGTCGAGACTGACCCGATAGGAACTCGTGGGTTTCGTGTCGTCCTAGGGCACCGTTCTACGCTGGAAGTACTATAAATACTTATTCCAAACTTGATAGTGTATTCGTAGAATACTTTGAGTGGAGCTGCCCTAACATTCTCAAAGTAATTCGTGAGTTCCGCTAGGGTTTTCTCATTTTCGCATGCGCCGCTCTGCGCTTTTTCCCCGTGTGCCGCTCGAAAGGAGAAGACAATCCCGTCTCCTGTTCTCGTTGAGAATATTTCCAGCGAACCTCTCTCTGGTTTCGTTTTCTCGGTCTCAGCGATTCACTCCGCTCCTACAATCCTCTCGCCATTTTTGCGATCTCGCCGCCGCCGCCGCCTCGTGCGTTTTTTGTCGTCGTAAAAGGTGGACCTTTTGTCACTCCAGTCGATCGAGGAGACATTTGGAAGGGAGACGCCGCTCAATTTGCGTCAGCACCTCCCGTCGTCGTTTGGAAGGGAGACTTCGCTCCCGTCGGCATCTGCTCTGGTCGTTGATAGGCTTGGAGTGACCTGCTTTGCAAAGAGATCGTTGTTGCTCCTGTTTCTCCATCGTAATCAGCCGCCGGATTTGTATCTGGATCGAAGACCTCTGGTTTGTAGAGGAATTATTGTTCCTCTCAGTTTCTGATATAGATCCATATTTGGACGATGTTGTCGCTGAAAAACAAAATTCGGGAGAAAGATCGATGTTCTTTGAGATCTATCGAAGGCTGAACAGTCTCAGATTTGAGAGGAACTCCATTTATTTTGGGAGATCCTGTCCTGGTGCTGATCAAAGGGTGGAATACATGTGCCATTGGGTTCTTCTTCCCGAGCTGATCCAATGGAGGATTGCTTTGTCTTCCAATCAAGCATGTCGATCGGATCTAGTCTTCGGAAATTATTTTATTCGAAGAGGAGGAGCACACATATTTTTGGATTGGATCTGAAGTGACGTGGTCGATTTCGTCCGGATCAGGTGATATTTTTCTGGTTTACATTTTCTGTTTTAAAATGTCGAAACGCAGCTCGTACGACATAGTGAAATTGCAATCGTTCGATCCCACTGAGTTCCATGGTTGGAAACTCCACGTTCAACTCGGCATGAATGAACGTGAGATTTTCTACACGGTGCTCAGTGACTTCGCTTCGACCACTGAAGAAGTAGACGAACTGCAGTGGAAGAAGGGCGAGGATTTTTGTAGGGATTACTTACTGAATTCCCTGAATCCCCGCCTCGCAATGACGCACAATGGATTCAAAACTGCAAAGGAGATCTGGGATCGCTTGGACGCGCATTTCCAAAAGCAGGAAGGATTGTCGAAAACTCTCTTTGTCGAGAAATTCTTTAATTTCAAATTGAATGCAAATTCGACAATCACTTCACAGTTGATCGAGCTGGGGAATATGCGGAACAAGTTGTATGACGAAAAGTCTGAAATCTCTGATAATCTTTTTGTCGGTCTGATCATCAGCAAGCTGCCTCCTGAGTGAGCTACTTTCAAAATTGAGATGCACAGACTGAAGGAGCATATTGGGCTTCATGAACTCATGAGGTTCATCCATATTGAAGGTCAGAATGTTGTCAGGAAAAGCGCGGAACAGGTAAGTCAATTTACTAAGATTGCTAACTTAGTTTCACGTCCCGGCAAACCTTTCAGGAAATCGTCTGCACCAAAAGGTGAACCCTCTTCACAACTCTAGGTCAAAAAGCCTTCTCTCAAAAAGAATAAGGCCAAGTGCCACAACTGTGGAAAGTAGGGTCATTGAGCCAGAGACTGCAAGGCTCCGAAGAAGCTCAAGGAGGATGCGCCTCAGAATAAGGCGAATATGTTGGTGGACACTTCTGGTCCCAAATCTTTCATAGCTATGATGGGGAGAGGTCGCAGAGGCAGTGACTCGTCTGAGTGGTGGTTGGACTCTGATGCAACATGCCATGCAACAAATGATAAAGGTCTTCTTACTGAGGTGACTGTGGTTAAGGACACTGTGCAGAATTGCAATGGAGGAGAGACAGTAGTGTCTCATGCTGGGACTGCAGATCTGGTACTCTCTTCAGGTAAAATTCTAACTCTAAAGCATGTTAGAGTAGTTTCTTCTTTAACCAAGAATTTAATTTCTATGAGTTTGCTAGATAAGGCTGGAATGTGCTTTACAACCCTAAATGGTAGAATAACCTTAACTGTTAATTCACACTACTTTGATTGTGTGTATCTAATAAATGGAATGTATAGACTTAGCTTACACAATGATAACATTAACCAAGTTAGTTCAAATTTAATTGATCATAGGTTATTACACAATAAGCTTGGACATGTGAACTATAGGAAAATGTGTGACCTAACTAAGAGTCATAACATCCATTTAGACTTGTCTATTCGATTTGATAGATGTGAGGTGTGTGCACAAACCAAGATCACCAGAAAATCTTTTAGATCAGTTTCTATGAGCACGCAACTTCTTGAGTTGATACATTCTGACCTATGTGATTTCAGAAGTCATGTCACTAGAGGAGAAAATAAGCATCTGATTACTTTCATAGACGATCATTCTAGATATTGTCATGTATACCCATTGAAATCGAAAGATGAAGCATTCGAGACCATTAAGATCTTCAAATCTAGAGTAGAAAATCAGTTGAATCTGAAAATTAAGAGGTTTAGAAGTGATAGAGGAGGAGACTACACTACAACTGGGTTCAGAGAATTTTGTGTCTCCGTGGGCATAATTCTTGAAACTACTGTTCTTTACTCACCCCAATCAAATGACATTGTTGAACGTAAGAATAGAACTTTAACAGAGATGTTAAACTCTATGTTACTTACAACTGGTTTGCTTACCTCTTTCTGGGGAGAAGCAGTCTTAACTGCAAATCATATTCTGAATAGGGTGTCTCACTCTAAGCTCACTTCTACATTTTATGAGTTGTAGCACAGTCACTCTTGTAGATTTGATACTCTTAAGACTTGTGGTTGTATTGCTTATGTAAGAATACAAGACCTAAAGAGACCTAAGGTGGGACCTATGACTACAACATGTGTATACCTAGGTAGTACAGAAGATAGTGCAGCTGATAAGTTTCTGGATCTTTCCACTACTACAGTGATAGTATCTAGAGATGCTGTTTTCTTTGAAAACAAATTTATCAAAGATCAAAGCTTTAATTTATCTGGGTCTACTGATTTGATTTCAGAATTTACTGTAGAATCTGAAGCTGGCCCTTCTGATGTGGCTCCCCAACCTTCAGAGGTCGATCTTTTTCCTAATAGAGTATCTTCAAGAGAGAATCCCTAAGGACTTTGGCAAGAACTTTGTTACCTACCATTTAGAGGATGATTCATTCTCCTACCAGGAAGCAATGAGATCGAGAGATTCGTTGATGTGGGCAAAATCCATAAATGATGAAATGGACTCGCTGCTACATAACAACATTTGGCATCTAGTTGACTTACCTAAAAGTGTTAAGATGCAAGTGGGTATTGAAGAAGAAGATGAATAGTGACGGGTTAATAGCTAGATTCAAAGCACGTCTAGTAGCTAAGGGCTATAAGCAATAAGGAGGAATAAACTACTTTGATGTTTATTCACCTGTGTGCCACCTGTCCACTATAAGAATTATTCTAGCATTAACATCTATCGAGAACTTCATAGTCCATAAGATGGATGTAAAGACAGTCTTCTTAAATGGAGAGTTAAATGAAAAAAATCTATATGACATAGCTTGAAGGTTATGCCCAGAAGATTTAAAGAATAAGATGTGCAAACTGGATAAATTAATTTATGGGCTTAATCAAGCGCCTAAATGTGACACCTAAAATTTGACAAAGTGATAAAAATCTATTGATTTCAATCCAGCTATTCTGATAAATGCCTTTATCACTGTTTTGTGTCGAATAAGACTGACATCATATGTCTCTATGTGGATGATATGTTGATCCTGGGGTCGAATCTTTCTGCAGTTAGTGATATAAAATCCACTCTGACAAAAGAATTTGATATGAAGGACCTTGGTCCTGTAGATACCCTTATAGGTATGAAAGTTAGTAATGATAAGTGTGGTTTTACCCTTAGTAAAGCTCATTATATTAAGCAACTACTTTCTACCTGGGGTTATAAAAATTGTAGGCATGTAGAGACACCTTTTGATCATAATGTAAAATTGAGTCCAAATGTCGGGACTAGTGTTGATCAAGAAAAATATTCTAGAACAATCTGTAGTCTCATGTATGTCACAAGCTATATGAGACCAAACATTGCCTTTTTTGTTGGCATGCTAAGTCGTTTTACCAGTAATCCAAGCAAAGAGCACTGGGATGCCTTAGTTAGGCTGATAAAATATCTGAAAGGAACCAAAGATCATGCTCTGTGCTACACTTGTCATCCTCCTACATTGGATGGATTTTCGGATGCCTCCTGGTGTTCAGAAATCAGTAACAGTAAGTCCACCAGTGGATACATATTCACTTTGGGTGGAGCTGCTATAACCCGGAAATCCAAAAAGCAAACTTGCATAGCTTTGTCGTCTATGGAAACAGAATTGTTTGCCTTAGCTTCAGCTGGTGAAGAGACAGACTGAATCAGAAATTTAATTATGGATGTTCCCTTATTTAGATTACAAGTCAATTCCTTGAGCTTGTATTGTGATAATCAAGCAACAGTCCAAGTCGTTAAAAATGCCCTCTATAACACTAATATGAGACATGTACGGCTGAGATATGCTCTGTTGAACTATTTGAAGAAACAATGAGTTATCACATTGATTGATGTGCGATCGAAAGATAACTTAACTGATCCACTAACGAAAGGAATGTCTAAAGATCGATTGATTAAAACAGTGGGGGAAATGAGATTAAAGGCGATTTAGCTCAGCCTTAGTTTAATGTTTTGATGTTTTCAGATTTTTCTTTGTCATTTAGTAAAGTATTGTGTCTCGCTGATGCTCATGATAGCTGATCTTGAATCTGGTGAGTTGTTTCATTCCAATATTTGATGCTTATAACTCAACCTTGATTCTCTTTCATACCTGGGAAGAAAGTGTTATTCCAAATTTTGATAACACAATCTAACTTGGTTTGATTGTTCTTTTGTTAAATAGTATCATTCCAAATTCTAATGATATCTGGTTTAACTTTAGGGGAACAGTGACCGTGACATTCCAAACTGGAACACAAATATAGTTGCGTTGTCTAGAAATCCATAATATCGTCTCTTGTGAAACAGATAATGGATTCTGAACCTGGAACATAAAATACTCTGTGTAGGTGTTCTCCTTGGTTAATCATGCAGTACTAAGTTTTTTTAGTAGAACTAGATACTTGTAATTTTTCAAATGTTTGAATTCATTTTGACATGAAATTCTCTGTTTGAAATTTACAGGAGATGGTGCAGATGGAGAAGCATTTGCCGACTGAGATCCTGATAAGGATGTCCTATTGTACATCTGAGGACGATGGTATCGAGTGTTATTTTCTTTATGTTCTTGGTTTCTTGTATCTATGTTTAGAGTTATTGTTTCTTGTTTACATGTTTTGTTTTTCTGGACTATTGTGTTTTGATGACTAGTAGACACCATGGTGTGCTGGACTCTGTGCAGTGCTACAATTTTATCCTTATGGTTTGTGATGCTGCTTTGAACTTATTCTGTTCTTATGTCTGCATACAATTTTTCATTTAGTCCAATATTGTTCTAACATGAATGCGACACTGATGTAAATGATTTATGTGTGTTTGAATATTGCACAAACCACTTATATCGAAGTCGAGTCTACGACGGAGATTAGATGAGATTGTTGAATTTTCGCTTATATGTCTGCACGTGTCGAGACTGACCCAATAGGGACTCGTGGGTTTCGTGTCGTCCTAGGGCACCACTCTATGCTGGAGATACTATAAATACATATTCCATACTTGATAGTGTATTCGTAGAATACTTTGAGCGGAGCCGCCCTAACAGTTTCTACCTGTTACTTCCTTTGAGTGCAACTTTATATGAATGATGTTGTGATATCTTAATACCTTGGAGATATGATTCTAGACACACCATAAAATGGTATACTTGACATGCAAATTATTCTCGTCGGATCAGAGTTTGGCAAGAGCTAATTCTTTTTGAGTTTAAAACAAGATTACATCTCTAAATATTAAAAAAATCAAAACATATTGGTGTGTAAATAAAAATATTGTTTGCGGATAGTTAATCCTCAAAATGGTGCTTGCAGATAGCTTCAACACTCGTTCTGATACTTATAGACTGCATCAAACCAAAAAAAGTTACAACGGTTGGAAAACTCACAATTTTTGTTGTTGTTTTCTTGTATGCATAAATCTAAACTATATAAAGAAACCCCAAACTAAAACACGCGGACCCCTAAAATTTCACCTCCCGCCCTTAATCCTTACATCCCTTTTCACGCTTCCTCCCCAAAATTGCATAAGGAGTCCGAATTTTGAAATTCATGCTTCGTTGCTCTATTTCCCGCTTATGCGGCGATTTACCGCTTATCTGCTTTATTCTGCTAATATACTCCTCCTCAATCCCATTTTTTGAAGACCAGGCATGGCCTAACCATTTCCTCTTCCATGCTTCATGAAAGAACTCCATCAGCGAGCTCCTTTCCGCAAGAAGCACCATCGGCGAGCTCCTACCGGCAAGAAACTCCATCTGCGACCCCCTCTCTGTGCAAGAAGCTCCATCGACGAACTCTTATCTTGCTTCCTCTTCGCACTTCCCGCTCTCTTCCACTTCGCAAGTACGCAAATTCGCAAGCGCTACTTCCATCATTCTTCTTTCCGTATAAACCCACCTTCACGCAGAAGCATAAATTCGGACATCTCCACTTGCATCAAAAGCTAACTTCCCTTCTTTTTTTTCAGCAGAAGCATCATTTCTATTGTGTCATTTTGGACACCTCCACCTCAGAGGTAAAATGTGATGCAACATGTCAATTTCAGGTTCCATTCACTTTAAAATTCATCTGTGGTCGATTTCAGCTTTCAACTTCTTTACTTTATTTCCTCGATCTAACCTTTATTTGGGAATACATCCGGAGTCCGTTTAAATCATCTTACCCGTTGTAGATTTCAGCTTTCAGTTTTGGCTAACCAACTAAATGGAGCCCAATTACACCATGCAACTACATAGTTATATATTAAGAAACTAAAAAGAGAATTTCTAATCCATGCATTTCAGTTTCTGATTTGGGTTTTTGTTGTTGTAAAGCATCCTATAAAACTTGACAAAATCAAACTAAACCCATAACCTCAAGAATAGTGTTCTTTAAGCTTTCTCAAATTTGAAGAAGGATCAAGAAACATAAAGGGCTTCCAGAATCAGGATCTATTTCGATTCATTACAGTTTCTGCTTATACGATTCATGCAATACAACTTGGATTGCTCTGATCACATTTTTTCAGTTTTTGTTCTCTTTCTAGATGCATGCTTAGAGTTGTGCTTTTCAAAATGCCAGTTACTTGAAAGTTCATTGCGATTAAAGGTTCCATGATCAATCAAAATTAGCTTATCTTCCATGTCACATTTATTATTCACATCAATGCAACCTTCAGAGGAAGGAGAGCCTTGGCACACCGGTAAAGGTGTTGCCATGTGACCTTGAGGTCACAAATTCGAGTCCTAGAAGCAGCCTCTTGCGAAAATGCGGGGAAAGGTGGGAAAGGTTTGCCTACATTTCACCCTTGTGGTGGGACCCCTCCCCGAACCCTCGTTGCGCGGTGATGCTTTGTGCACCTGGCTGCCCTTTAATGCAACCTTCAGAGGGGTAGATGACTATACTTTCTTTTGCATAGATTATCTGGAGCATTTAGGTGGATTTTGTGGAATTGTTACATTTTTACATCAAAAAATTGTCTTTGTGCAACAGACTATCCTTAATGCAACCTTAAAGAGGGGTAGATGACTACTATACTTTCTTTTGCATAGATTATTTGGAGTATTTAGGTGAATTTTGTGGAATTGTTACATTTTTACATCAAAAGATTGCTCACCAATTCATAAAAAAAAACTCTAAGTTCCTTCCGCTTATAAAACTATATTTTCGTAAGGAGAAAAACATAAGGAAATTTGGTTCTTTTCAATTTGCAAATCATTTACTTTCTTATCGTCGTTCTACTTCAAAAGTTGATGGAAATTTCATAATTTTGTTTTCTTGTTTTGTTTTTTGAGGGTAGAGGGTACGAAGAGAAGACTGGAGTAGGGAAGACGATGAAGGATGCGTCGAAGAGGAGCTTTCGGGCGAGCAAGGAGACGGTGGTGCGCACTACGAAGGCGACGGCCAAGGTAGCAGAGAAGCCCGGGGAAAAGCTAAAGAGAATCATCTCCAACTCTGCTATATATCTCTGAACCCCAACCGGTGTATTGTGTTAGGAACTGCATTACACATCAGTTAGGAGGCAATGAATAATGTGTTATCATGCATTATGTTTCTAAAGTTGAATCCTTATATTTTTGTTAATTTGATGGAGTTTTGAGCAGAAGATCATGTATTTAATAGTTTGTCGTCGCGAATTTCGGCGAAGAAGTAACTCCAACTGCTTTATGTACGTTGACAATCAATCATCTTGAAGGATTACTTTTGACACATTTTCTTGACTTGCAGCAAGAATGTGATCTGTGCATGTTTGATGTTTTTTCATAAGATCCACTCTTTCAATTAATGCATGGATCATGTGATTTCATCGAGTTCTTTGTTTTTTTTTAAAATAATGCAGTTATCGCTTGATGGTGCATTATTGTTGTGATAGAGGTCAAAAACCCACATTTGGGAGAATGTAATTGGTTGTAAGTTTGATGTGTGGTTAGGGATTAATTTGCATGTATTTTGATGATGCAGACATTACTCAAGTTAGAGATTCAAAGTTTTATCTAATTCCAATTTTGTGTTACATTTTTAATACTTTTTAAAAATATTTTCTCTACTCCATCCATGCATTTTCTCTTTAATGCAAAGATTTATTTTTAGTGCAAGGAAGTAATTTTGCATAGAAAATCCAACTTATATATATTATTATTGTTGACATAATTGACATCAATAGTTTTTTTGCCTTATTGTCCGTTTAACAAAGAGAATATACAAATATCTCTTTTGCACATTTACACGTGCATTCGAGGCACCACGGTCTTATCGACCACGATAATCTCTACCTAGAGAATGAATTTTTCGGCAAATGTCTCTGCTCCGGCAAATGTCACCGCCCCGTCGAATATAATGAGGGGTAAAATAAAAAAAGTACATAAATTAAACCAATTAAATTTAAAATGATGAGTGACAAAATCGAAAAGTTAAATGTTTCGGCAAAAAGTGTTTTTTTCATTTAATATAGTATAACTATTGATAGCGTTTATATGCATAGAAGAAAGATGAAGAGGATAAAAAAAAAAAGAAGAAGATGCACCAGTAACGAATAATAATTCAAAAGTCACAAATTGACAATTATATATTGCACGATGGTAACAATGATAAATAATTTCAGAGCTCCCGCCTCCATCCAGCCGTTCATCTTAGAAAATTTACGAATACTGTCGTGGCAAACATCTTATCGTGCCCGCAATCCAACACCGTCATTCAGAGCCAATCAGAGCACAGAGTTCACAATCGAACAGCCCACAATAAAAACAGACATTTCTCCCGGATCACCACTACATCCAACGGTTACACGATACATCGGCGTTCTATAAAAGAAACTGCCGCCAAATCAGACGTAATACTCGCGGCACTAAACTCAATCTTGTTTCAGTAGATCAAGCAGAAGAAGCAGCTAGAGCTATGTCGGGAAGAGGAAAAGGCGGCAAGGGTTTGGGCAAGGGCGGCGCCAAGCGCCACCGCAAGGTTCTCCGGGACAACATTCAGGGCATCACGAAGCCTGCGATCCGGCGACTGGCCCGGCGTGGTGGAGTCAAGCGCATCAGCGGCTTGATCTACGAGGAGACTCGCGGCGTGCTCAAGATCTTCCTCGAGAACGTCATTCGTGACGCCGTCACCTACACAGAGCACGCACGCCGTAAGACTGTAACTGCGATGGATGTTGTCTATTCGTTGAAGCGCCAAGGCCGCACTCTTTACGGATTTGGCGGGTAGAAGGCCACATGGTTTAGGTCTTTAATGGTGGCTTCTTGTTTGATTTAGGAAATGTGATATCATGTGGATTGCTTGTCATCAGGGGATATTACGCTGTAATTTTACATTTGTGGCTATCTTTTGCACCATGTTCTTCAACATTGCAATCGTTTTCTTAAGTTTCACTCAATTTTTGTTGATGCCACTACATTTTGTTGCAATTGATTTTCCTTTGGCTTGATGTCAATCTTGAGATTTCCAAAGTAATTGTCAGAACTTCTGGAATCATTAGTTACAGAAAGTTGAGGTTGTAGATTCGTTTAATCAATTTGAAGCTGCGAAGTGAATGTTTTAGTTTACAATGCTAAGATTGATTTTTAATTTTGATTTTCTTTGGGAAGTGATGATGATGCTCACCTTTCTCATCGAGGTGATTTCTCTTCTCCGCAGCTAAGTGTTCAGTTTTTCCACTCTTCTTTCCCGTTCTTTGTTTCGTTATAATTACTCCCATTGCGATTCGATTTTTTTTTTAGATGTAGTAGACTAATCTTTTGGAGAATTAAATTTTATTTGAATATTTCTCAGCCTACGAAAGTGAAAACTGTATGCTGCAGTTTCCTAATCCCGACATAAGCTGTCTGGTAAACACATTCAGGGAGAACTGGGGAGGTTCTTGTTAGTGAAAGTCAGTCCGGTGACCTGCCTTGCTGAATTTGACAAATGCTTGTATTTGAAATTTTTATCCATAGTTTACAAATCCTTGTACTTTCACAAAAATGTCTTTTAAGAAACACACAAATGTTATCTTCAAAGAACTTCTATGGAAAGTGATGTCCCTGGTTCACAAATCGTGAATGTAAATTCTTCGCAGCTCTCAGGCTTCTCTTTAATCATTATTTTTCTCCACTATTGACATAGTTTAATTTGCAACAACTGTGCATTGCTATTACAAATCAACTCACTCCGTTACAACAATCTCTGCCAGAATTTAATATACAACCCTTGCAGACCTCTTCACTATTGGACGAGCCCATTCGAGTGCTATATTGCATGACCTAAGCTATTTGATTTATTTTTTTGGGCATTTTGAGCCAGCATAATTTTTAGGCGGATGTTACGTGCAAATCTATTTTGGTTTCATGCAAACCAATTCTGCGTGCAGACCAAAAACTGTTATGTGCAGCTTAAATTGTTACGTGCAAACCAAATTTAAAATATTTAAAATTCTTTAAATATAGCAATCTATTAAGTATAATCAATCATCTACAATATGTAAAACAGTATTATAGAGCAAATATTGATTAGATAGTTGCTAAAAACTACAAAATTGCCATGTAGCATCATTTAACAAAAGTATGTCTAATAACAGTTTAGTTTAACAAAAGGCTACATTTAAAGTAGCAAAAGTACTGTTTATATGTACACAAAATATTAAAATATAATCTAAATAGCCAGTATCACACAACCCCTTCTGTTCCTCTTAATCATCTGCCCTGATTTCAACATAACCCTCCTGCATGTCATAAAAATTTCATAAATTTCAGTTTGAGTAATAAACATTACCTATCGAGTAATGTTAACATTTAAAAATATTCTAGTTGGTTTACCTGCTCCTAGTCCTTCCTGCAGCTTCTTGTTCTCCAACATACTTTAGGTTGCTTGTCTTTGCTATTATTCTGTTTGGCTCCTATCAAATTAATATGCATTAGCCAACATTAATTAGGTATATAAACTAAGGAAAAACACAGTGCGTACAAAATAAATAATTTACCAATTTTCTGCAATCTTAAGGTGGTATCTCTTCCAACTAGAGATAATTGGAGGCAGTGGACAGTCATCTTGCATATGCAGTTGCACAAAATGATTTCCATGTATAAATCCGATGAAAATTTTTCTCCGGGAGGATGGTGGTTTTGAATGCAATGGTAAGAATGTGAATGACTGGAACATGCTGAAATGCACTAAGGCAATATTATAGCACGATGCAATGACTAGCCCCATATCTGGCATTGTCATCCACTTATCCAACGGAGCTGGGACAGCCGTGCAATCAAGGGATTCTAGCAGTTCTGTTTTTCTAATTGTGCCAAAGATTTCCTCGTATAGTTCTGTATGTTGCTCCAATTCACGTGTAAGATCAGCCCTCACCTGCAACCAATCATGCCCCATGTCCAGTCCATTACTTGTATGGAGTGATCCAAGTGCTCAAAACATATGAGTAAACCCGTGGATAGGCACTCTCATAATCTTTCTTCATTGTTAGAAAATTGGCATAGAAATCTGATTCCCTTTCCGATTCAACTAACTGTTGCCACCTGGCTATGAATTCCTCCCACAGTTTACCTTTCTTGAATTCCTTCTTACAGTGCGCCAATATGTTCCTGCTTATGTGGAACCGACACAAGATATTTTTGGACTTCGGGAAAACATCTCTAATGGCATTCATTAATGCCACCTCTCTGTCGGTCACTAACACTCCTGGCAATCTCTCTTGATCAAGAATTGATCGAAAACAACCCAAAGCCAATGTATAACTGCCCTGCACCTCATTTGACATAAACACAAAAGCAACATAAAATGTTCGGTTGGTAGATGTGACACCAACTATACTCAGCAATGGTAACTTATACCTGTTCGTCTTGTACGTGCAATCTAACAGGAATACACATGGAAACATTTGACATAACTGAATGGAAACAGGATGAGCAAAAAATAAACTTTCTAGCTGATCTGTTTGTTTGTTTACTTTGTTGAAACTAACATAATCACTCTCCGTGATACATTTGTACAAAAACTGAATTTGGGTTCCCCCTTCCAACTCCACTCTTTGCATCTTTGCCTTCTTGTTGTAAATTGTACGCATAACAGTTGTGTTCGAGGGATTATTCTTCTTCAAGGCTGATAATATTTTTCGAGGTTTTACCCCCGAAGCGTACATATCTTCCACAATTTTTTCCTCCTCTTCATTAAGCTTGCCAACATAAGAGTGGGCTTCTAGATGAACTAGTTCGTGGTTATGTACCCCACACTTTACCTGTAAATTCCATTCATCTATATGTGCATTTCTCTCCCCTTGTAGTAAAAAGGGACATCCACACCTCTTGGAGGTTGTTTTTCTAGCATTTTTTCTTGCCCATCCTTTGGCTCTTTGATTCTCACGATAAAAACCGGCTCTATCACAACCCAAGATAACCCTAGGCTTCAATCTGCTAGTTAACTTGTCAGCACTTTGAATGGTGACCACAAATCCCAATTCCTTTCCTACTTTCTGAGCCCAGATAACTAAATCCTCTTTACAATCAAAGCACTGAGAGGTGGCAAAATGACTTCCAACATCAATTGGTGTTGGTTCGGAGGATTCTCCGTACGTCAACAACAAGATATCCGTCCCACTCATTTAGCCTACATAAAAACATTCAAAATATTTCAAAACGGAAAAACAAAGAACACATGTTTCCCTTCCAAATACAATCTGCAATGAAAGACCATAAACCATCAATCAAAATAGATCAGAAAATTAGTTTCTACCTGTAGGAATAGTAGTTTCCTCTTCTTAAATCATAATACTTCTAGTGAGCAAATGATGCAAACCATCGATCAATCTTAATTGGTAGATCCCTATGGAAAAATGATAAATTGGAAATGAATATGCATCAGGAAAATGAAAAAAAAATCAAAACAAGAAAAACAGTGAGGAGGAGAGCAATGTGGAAATCAACACATTACCCTAAATCAACACTAAATCCCTACATACGTCTTCTTCGTCAGGAGGAGAATGAAGGAATGAAAAGCAGAATGGAATCAAAAGCCATTACCAGAAAAATGGAGCTGCAATGGAATCAAAAGCCATTACCAGAAATGGAGCTGCAATAGTGAGGAGGAGAGCCCTGTGCGGCGGAACCCTAAGTCCGTCTTTTTCGTTGCCAGGAGGAGAGCCGTCTTCTTCGTCGCCGGAAGGTCGTCGTCGGGAGAAGGAGAGCTCCGTCGCTCTCGCGAGTCGTCTTCTTCGTCGCCGGGAAGAGGAGAGCGTCGTGGAGCCGAGGATTCGCGAGAAAGAGGAGGCGAGGCGGAAGGGGAGGCGGACCGTGGGTTTGCACATATCTCTTTTTAGGGGTTTGTAATTTTGTAATTTTTAATTTTTTAAAATTAGAAATTGGACTGCACATAGCCTAACAAGGGCTGCACATAACATTCGCCATTTTTTAAGGCAATTGTTAACACACCCTCAGTTTTGGCTATCCGCAACCTTTTTATATGAAGTATTACGCGTTTTTTTTGGAAATACGCTTTTTACAAACATTTTTAGGAAAAGTGTTCAACACAAAAGTTGTAGATATCGTTGAGATCTACAACTTCCGTGTTGAACACCTTTGCTAAAAATGCACGCACAAGACGTGTTGCCGCTCGAATTGAAACATGGGCGTAACTATAATGATTTTTTGGAATTACGCATTGTGCATGCACTTTTAGGAAAAATGTTCAACACGAAAGTTGTAGATCTCGACGATATCTACAACTTTCGTGTTGAACAGTTTTCCTAAAAATGCTTGTACAAGACGTATTTCCAAAAAAAATGTGTAATACTTCATATAAAAGGGTTGCGGATAGCCAAAACTGGGGTGCGGTTAACAATTGACTTTTTTTTTTTTTTTTAATGCAAACAGGTATTCAAATACCTATTCTCTCTAGCTGAAAAAATCACTGCTTTCTGAAAGTACATGATTGTAATGTGCCCACGAGATCCATCAGAGTATGCACATTCAAGATTTGAACTTCTAATATACTTTCATTGTAATATGTTCATGTTATTCGGGCTAGGTTTTTTATTCTCTCTGTTTGTTTAAACTTTTTTTTTACTTTCAAATCCCTCGTACAAAATTATGGTGTGAGAGTAATGCATGCTTAATTAATTTAGCATATTTCTCAGCGTTAATAGTTTCTTAACCAGAGATAAACATGATCATGAGTGATATGTTGGGGCTGCTATCACTCAAGATATTCTATGTAACCCTATTAAGTTTGGAATAAGTTTATATGGTATCTCCAACTTAGAGCAGAGCCCTAGAATGACATGAAAGCCATTAAGGTTACCGAGTCGGTTCCGACACGCGCAAATATATTATTAAATATTTAACAAGCCTCTCTTATGTCCACGGTAAACCCGACGTCGGTTAAGGTGGTATGTGTAACATCCCGATTTTTATTGGGCCACTAGACCCTAGTGAGCCCAATAAAAGTAGGCCCGAGCAGTAGAAAACTACCATTTGAAGTAATGTTGCGCGCCGCAACTAAGTCATTGGGGTATTGTGACCAGATGAACCCCGATTGGACTTCCGTCAGTTCCGTTAGACTTGTATAGACGATACAAGTTCAACGGAATTCGTTGCACTTCGATCCGAGGTCGTTTGGAGAAAACGACCATTTCGGGTGTCGTAGCGCGCCACTACCTCATTATTATGAATAGTGACCTTACGAACCCCGATTGGACTTCCGTCAGTTCCGTTAGACTCGTATGAACAATACGAGCGCAACGGAATTCGTTGCACTTCAATCCGAGGTCGTGTGGAGAAAACGACCATTTCGGGTATCGTAGCGCGCCACTACCTCATTATTATGAATAGTGACCGTACGAACCCCGAATTGACTTCCGTCAGTTCCGTTAGACTCGTATGAACAATACGAGCGCAACGAAATTCGTTGTACTTCAATCCGAGGTTGTTTGGAGAAAACGACCATTTCAGGTGTCGTAGCGCGCCACTACCTCATTTTTATGAATAGTGACCATACAAACCCCGATTGGACTTCCGTCAGTTCCGTTAGACTCGTATGGACAATACGAGCGCAACGGAATTCGTTGCACTTCGATCCAAGGTCGTTTGAAGAAAACGACTATTTCGGGTGTCGTAGCGCGCCACTACCTCATTATTATGAATAGTGACCGTACAAGCCCCGAATTAACTTCTGTCAGTCCTGGTAAACTCGTTCGAACAATACAAGCGCAACGGAATTCGTTGGGCCTCGATTCAAGGTCGTATGGAGAGTATGCCATTTTAGGACTATGCAGATCGCCTCAGTGCAACGCACGAGATATAAAGCACACGAACCCAGCATCGGCCCCGACAACTCTTATTGGACCCCGGGGGCCAAGGAGGACCCCGCCCTAAGTTGACTTGGTCAACCCCCCCCCCCCCCCCCAAACTCGAATTTGCTAAAGAAAAAGGGGGGGGGGGGGGGGGGAGAGGGAAAGCCCCCCCAAGGGAGGGGGCTGCCCATGAATGGGCAGCCCTATTTGGGCAAAGGGGGCAAGAGAGAGAGAGAGAGAAGGGAGGGGAGGGGGAGAAAATATCTCCCCCTCCCTTATCCCCACGTGGGCGAAAAGGAGGAGAGGGAGGAGGGGGGGCCGCCGGGTTCCACTCTGGTATGAGGGGGAAAAAAGGGGGGAGGGGGGGGGGGGGGGAGAAAAAAGAAAAAGAGGGGGAGGAGAAAAAAGAGGGGGAGGAGAGGGAAAGAGGGAGGGAGGAAGAAAAAAGTGGGAAATGAAGAAAAAAATGGAGGGAGGGAGAGATGAATGCTCTTTGCAGTGATTATTCATATCACCGAGATAACAATTTGGATCTCCGCGGAGAGTCATTTGGATCTTCGCGGAGATCCAAATGGCTCTCCGCGGAGATCCAAATGGTTTTCCGCGGAGAACCTTTTGGATCTCCGCGGAGAATCATTTGCTCTCCGCGGAGAACCTTCTGGATCCTTGAAAATGTTGCTTCATTAAACACTTATATAAAACATTTCCTAGAGTGATATGGTTATTATTTTAATTTTTACAAATCATTTTTTTCTTTTACGATGATCAATTGTTCACGGAAGCATACCATGATATGATATATATAGTTGAAGTTGATAGCAGTCATTTATTCATTTTTTTTTAATATTCAACTTTTTTCCAAGTAATTATGTACATCTGAGATGACCAACAACAACAGAACCCATATAGTCCCCAACAACTTTTTTCCAAGTAATTATGTACATCTGAGATGACCATTTTCATTAAATTATCTGAAGTTCTCCATTAGCTTGAACTCCACGCAAAACATTCTTGTGGTTTATAACTTTCTAATATATATAATAAATGGTAAAATTACATTGTGTAGATCCAAAGATGTTTTCTATAGTTTGTATTCTCAATATGAATTTGTTGAAAAACAACCCCATAATTTTCATCAAAAGATGAAAATGCATTTAATTTGCAGAAAAAAATCTATCATACCTTATTGAAGCTGTGGTCTTCTCATCTGTTGTCTTTTATCTTTTTTTTTGAATAAAATAATACATTTATATTTCAAATTAATCATTTAAGTTTTAATTAAAAGTTATTTTTTGTCAAAATCAAATATTCATTATTAATATTTTGTCAAAATCAGTTGAAGATCAACACAGGAGAAGACCACAGCTGTATCATATAAATGTTGAACCAACATGAACATTCATTGTATAAACCTGCTAGTTTTTGAGTTGATTTCAACACACTTTATTCCAATTAATTTTCAAAAACATTTTATTAACTAATCAACTGCATCACCAGCCTCTTAATACCCACCATTGATCCTAGGGAAGAGTATTATGAATTTTTTCAACTAAGCATTTTTTTCCTGCGGAGGAAGATTTATCGAAGAAAAAAGACGTTAGCCAAAACACTGAACCGATAATTTCACAGACATGCATTTAATAAATCTTAAAGATGAACGCCTTAATTTATTGTAGTCTGAAAATCTATATTTGCATATATATTATATAGATTTAAAAGACGTTAGCCACAACACACCACACCACACCATACTGACGCACCACAACAAATTAATAAAGTTCTGTTCAGATATACAACTATTTGATGCACAGACACATCATATATAAGCCAGACGGACTTATGTTTGACCAAAATAGCTTTATATATGTTATAGTCTCATCAATATTCATCCCCATTACTTTACTTTTTAATCTCTTTCTTCAGTAGCTAACATTTCTGTGTCACTCTCAGTTTTCACTTTGCCCAAATCTGCAACATGATACTGCGCGACGTATTTGTAAGCAGGTCCTTCTGTGGCCTTCACCGAAGGTTCATTCAGGAATGCTCAATTGCTCCTTGTTCCCAAGAGGATCATTCAGGAATGCCCAATTGAATAATGTTGCCTAATACATGTTTCTCAATTGAATTTAACAGGGAAATCTACAAACCGCTGTGGTGAAAAAAATATGAAATATTATATATACAAAAGAGCATCATGAAAAAAAGTTGGGCTTACCTTTTTAATAAACTATCCCTATGAAATTTGTCAGAATTGCACCAAAGCAATTTATAAGAACCGTAAGGGTGCAGTTTTGAATCACTGCACCCATGCATTTTTGATAAACTACATGGGTGCAGTTTTGATAAGCTGAACCAATGTAGTTGGACTGAAGTGAGGCCGAACATTATATATATATATATATATGTTAATTTATAGTAATTCTGATAAAAAAAAAAATTTCCAATTCAATTGGATTATGTTAAATATTGCATTTAAAATGATAGGTAGAAATTCAAGGTTTCATATTTCATAAAAAATTTATATGAAATTATATCATTATAAAGGTCTCCCCGGAGAGCCAAAAGGGTCTCCCCGGAGAGCCAAAAGGGTCTCCCCGGAGAGCCAAAAGGCTCTCCCCGGAGAGCCAAATGGCTCTCCCCGGAGAGCCAAATGGCTCTCCCCGGAGATCCGGAGAACCGCGAAGATCATTTTGGCTCTCCGTGGAGATCCAAGAGGTTCTCCCCGGAGATCCAACGGCCGAGAGAGGAGAAAGACGTCGCCGAGAGAGATCTGAATTGAAGACGCCGTCAAGAGATCCAATTCAGCGGACTGAATAAAGTCAAGAGGGAATGGCAGACTAAAATTGTGAAAATAAGAGTGGATCACGCCGGAGAAGAAGGGATCTCGCCGAAAGTGAGGCTTGGAGCTCCCCGGAAGTTTCGGCCATGAAAGGGGCGGTCAGATCTAGGGAGGAGAAGCTCAGACATGATGGAGAGATCTCTAGGTGGGAGGAGTTGGGTCGGCCTTGGATCGTCGTTATAAGGAGAGCAGAGGAGAGCTGATGGCGTGCTGTTGGAGGTCGAGGACGCCGGAGTTTGGAGGGGTCGCCGACGTTTGAGCGGGGAGAGTGAGAGAGAGAGAGAGAGAGAGAGAGAGAGAGAGGAGAGAGAGAGCGGGGGGGAGAGAGAGAGAGCGGGGAGAGAGAGAGAGAGGGGAGCGGGAGAGAGAGAGAGCGGGGAGAGAGAGCTGGCCAGCTGGGTGAAATTTTTTGCGTTTTTTTTTTAATATTATTCAGTCATATTCAGTCTACCAGAGTGAGACCCGACCGGGGGAGGGGGGGGAGAGCTTTCCCCCCTTCCTATAAAAGGAAGGGGCAACCCCTCTCAAACCCCTACCCCACTCACTCTCCCTCTCAGCCTCTCCCTGCCGACTAACCCAGCCACCCTCTCGTCGGAGCCAACCCCAAGCCGTCGCCTCCTCTTCCTCCCTCCATGGCCGGCCACCGCCCTTCTACCTCTCGAGCCCCACCTCCAGCTCAGGTAGAATCGCCCCCTCCTCCTTCTTACCTCCTGGAGGCAAGCCGCCCCCTCCCCGTCGCCGGAGCGCCACCAGCGCCACCCCGAGCTTGCTCGGGTGGCAGCGCTGGCCGTGGAAGCCAACCCCCCCCCCCCCCCCCCCCCCCCCAGCGCCGGTGGTGGCGCTGGGGGAGCAGGTCCCCACTCGGGGACCTCGGCGCCGACGAAGGGGAGGCGACCGGGCCGCCGGAGGACGCAGCCCCGGCGGCGCCCGAGTCCTCCTCCCCCTCCTTCCCCTCCTCTTTTTCCTGTAAGAAGAACCCCGCCAACCCCGGCGGCGGCCGGCGGCTCCAGGCCGCCGGACCCCCGCCAGAAGTCTGCCCCCTCCCCGGCGCCCCGACCTGGGGTGGCAGGGAGGGCCCTCCCCGAGGAGGCGGCGGCGCGACCAGCTTGCATGGCCCATGCAGGCTGTGCTGCGCCTCCCCGCCGCCTCCTGCCATAATTTCCGGTGGGGTCCGGCGGCGCCAAGCCGCCGGACCACCGCCGGAGTGGTCGCCGACCCCCGACGCACCGTCCGGGGGCGGCACCGGCCCCTCTCCCCTCGGGGGCGGCGGCGCGGCGGCATGCATGGTGCATGCAGGCCTCCGCCTCCCGCCCCCCATTTCGCTCTAATTCCGGCGGTGGCCGGCGGCGCCAGGCCGCCGGACCACCACCGGAATGGTCGCCGACCCCCGACGCACCGACCGGGGGCGGTGCCAGCCCCAGCCGGCCGCTGCCCGGCGGCGGCAGCGGCCGCCTCCCGATAATAATCGGGAGCCGCACGATTTTCCCCCAGGAAAATTGTGCGGCCCCTATTTTCTTAATTCCCGCCCCCTCCCATACCTCCAACTGTGTGCCCCCACAGCGGATCCGCCATGGATCCGCTGTGGGGACCCAAGGAGGGCGCCCGATGTGGCGCCCCCATGCTTCTCCCTTCTGCTATTTGCACCCCAAAAACAGCCCCTTCCCTGTTTGATTTTTCTGAGGGGAATGGGTGTTGGACATGTGTGTCACATCCCTTTATTTGAGAATAACAAACATCATATTGTATTTGATCTAGTCTTTTGTGTGATTATAGTGTCCAGGTTGTACAGGTTCAATGAGGAGACAAGTCCTCATTCATGGGCATGATCTGAGAGTGTGTACACATTAGAAAAAACAAAAGCATGAGTTTTGTGTGCTGATCTTAAAATGGCCATAACTTTCAATCCAGGAAGAGTTACAGAACGTGCCACCCCATTTCGGAGATGAGAACGACTCAATATACAGTCTGGAGAAGTTTCGGACGGCAAAAATGAAGAGGAGCTGTCGGAATTCCGACACTCAATGTCGCCTGGCGACAGCGCTAGCGATACCGCCCGGCGGTATCTCGATTTCGTGCAGAGTGCCACGCCGCCGATGGTTGTGCAATCGCTGAGACACGAACGCTACCGCCAGCGCTAGCCACTACCGCAGGCGCTAGCGAGGAGTTCTATAAAATGGAGCTTTGCTTCTCGTTTTGGCTAATCCATCCAGAGAGAGAGCTTGTGCCACAATTCTATATCAGTTATGCTGCCGAAGATGGATCTCCCACAAAAAGCTTAAGGAGAATTCTGGAGGAGGGCAATGTCACGCTACATCCGAAGGACGATCGCTTCAACCTCACTCATGCTACAACGATCCTTCATTCTCATCTTCAGACGGCAAGAAGGCGAAGAAATTCAAAGGCAAGTGCTACAATTGTAACAAGTGGGGTCACTGTGCTTCCGAATGCAAGCATCCCAAGAGAGGAGATCCTAGTACACCAAAGCCTAATAATAGGGCCAATATGGTCCATCAGACTGCGCCCACCGACTTTATTGCCATGGTCGGTAACGGACAGGCCAGTATAGAGTGGTGTCTAGACTCAGGTGCTACTTGTCACGTTTGCAACAATTCTGCGCTTCTGGAGGATGTCACTGCAGTCCGAGAGACTGTTACTGTTGCTGATGGAGGAGTTGCTGACGTGCTGAGGGTCGGCAATGCTACCTTGACGCTCTCCTCAGGTAAAACTCTTACTTTAAAAAATGTTAAATTTATTCCATCATTAGCTGCTAATTTAATTTCAATTAGTTTGTTATGCGATGCGGGTATGTCCTTTAACATTAGTGGTGGTCGAGTAACGCTTATGGTTCACTCGCACTACTTTGGTTGTGCGTATGTTGTCAACGGAATGTATAGGTTGAGTCTAGCTAACGAAGTAGTAAATCAAGTTAGTTCTAATTTGATCAATCCTAAGACTTTACATGCAAGACTAGGACACGTCAATTATAGAAAACTACTCCTGCTAGCTAGAACTCACAACATCCCTTTAGACACAAAAACCAGATTTGACAAATGTG
This sequence comes from Dactylorhiza incarnata, assembly GCA_033032865.1. Classification (NCBI taxonomy): domain Eukaryota; kingdom Viridiplantae; phylum Streptophyta; class Magnoliopsida; order Asparagales; family Orchidaceae; genus Dactylorhiza; species Dactylorhiza incarnata. Next base: position 69,624 of record JAWHQI010000347.1, on the reverse strand, counting down.
AAATCTGTGCTCAAACTAAGATAACTAGAGCACCTTTTAGTCAGGTTTCTAGGAGCACACATTTGCTAGAGTTAATACACTCCGACATATGTGACTACAAAAGTTTTGTCACACGTGGAGGTCGGAAGTATCTGATAACTTTTATCGACGACTACTCTAGATTCAGTCATATTTATCTCCTTAAATCCAAAGATGAAGCTTTTGAAAAATTTCGTATATTCAAAACTAGGGTTGAGAATCAACTTGACATGAAAATCAAACGGCTAAGGAGTGATAGAGGTGGAGAATACGTCTCCGGGGAGTTCAGAGATTTCCTTGCCAGCAATGGCATCATCCCTGAAACGACTGCTCCTTATTCCCCCCAATCCAACAGTATTGTTGAGCGGAAAAATAGGACTTTAACAGAAATGTTGAATTCCATGTTGTTGACTGCTGGCATACCTGCGGCATACTGGGGTAAAGCTGCCCTCACGTCTAATCACATTCTTAATAAAGTTCCCCATGCCAAGTTGACTAAGACACCCTATGAGCTTTGGTTTAAGAGACCTCCTAGATTTGATAATCTTAAGACCTGGGGCTGTATCGCTTATGTTAGGATTCCTGACCTTAGAAGAACTAAGATTGGACCTAGGACAAATACATGTATCTACATCGGATGTGCGGAGGATAGTGTTGCAGACAGATTTTTAGATCTATCAACAAACACTGTAATCGAATCTAGAGACGATGTCTTCTTTGAGGATAAGTTCCTTAAGGATAAGAACCTGACGCTTCCAGGTCTACCAGCAACTAGTCTTGAGCCTCCAGCTGAGCCAAGTCAACGTAACTCTGACACTGAGTCTGTAGACACGAGTGGTTTAGATACTAGAAGGCTATCTAGTAGAGAGAAAATGCATAAAAGCTTCGGTACAGACTTCGTGACTTACCAAGTTGAAGCTGATCCATCCACCTATAAGGATGCGATGCGATCTCGAGACTCTTTACTATGGAAAGAAGCCATCGATGAAGAGTTAAACTCTCTCATGCAGAACAACACATGGACATTGGTTGACTTGCCCAAAGGGGCTAAGACCATTGGAAACAAATGGGTTCTGAAGAAGAAGCTTAATCCTGATGAGAGTATTGCCAAATACAAAACACGTCTAGTTGCAAAAGGCTTCACTCAAGTGAGTGGAATAGACTACTTTGATATATACTCACATGTTTGTCACTATGCGACAATTAGGATACTTCTCGCTATAGCATCTATTGAACACTTTACAGTTCATCAGATGGACGTCAAGACTGCATTTCTTAATGGAGATCTGACTGAAGAGATCTACATGCACCAACCTGAAGGGTTTGTGATAGAAGGTCTAGAAAATAAGGTCTGTAAGTTGATTAAGTCACTCTACGGATTGAAGCAAACACCTAAATTGTGGCACGAAAAATTTGACACTTGTGTTAAAGCTATGAGTTTTAAATCCAGCTTTTCAGATAAATGTCTGTACGTTCGTACAAGTTCAACTAAAGTTGCAATTATATGCTTGTATGTTGATGACATGCTAATTCTGGGCACTGATCAGTCTGAGGTGAAAGACGTGAAAGCTGCCTTGACGACACAATTTAGCATGACTGACTTAGGCGTGGTGAAAACCATCCTAGGAATGGAAGTGAACTTCACTAACAAGGGTATTACCCTCAGTCAGAGTCACTATATTAGTAATCTACTTGAGAAGTGGGGTTACGTTCATAGCAAAGGTAGTGAGACTCCATACGATTATAACAATAGACTGAAACCGAATGAAGGTTCATCAATTAGATAGTTGGATTACTCCAAACTCATAGGTAGTCTCATGTATGCTACAACCTGCACTAGACCTGACATAGCCTTTACGGTCGGCATGTTAAGTAGATTTACGAGCAACCCTGGGCAGGACCACTGGAATGCTTTAGAAAGGCTCATGCGATACTTAAAGCACACAGAAAAGTATGCTTTATGTTACAGTGGACATCCTCCTGTACTTGAGGGGTATTCTGACGCCTCCTGGTGTTCAGAAATTGCTGACAGTAGATCCACTAGCGGTTTTGTATTTACCCTAGGAGGAGCAGCAGTAGCTTGAAAGTCAAAGAGGCAGTCATGCATTGCACTATCCTCTATGGAATCAGAACTCTATGCTCTTGCCTCAACAGGAGAAGAAGTTGAGTGGATAAGAGATCTGATCAACGACATTCCAATGACGAGTCTGAAAATGAACTCTATTTCGCTATATTGTGACAATCAAGCCACAAAGACCATTGCAACAAATACGTTGTTCAATGGGAAGCGAAGGCAACTAAGGATGAAACAGGCCTGGTTGACCCATCTCACCAGTCAAGGGATAATCTCCCTATTGGATGTGAGATCGAAGGATAATGCAGCAAATGTCCTTACCAATGGCTTATGTAAGGTTCTAACACATAAAACATCGGGGGAGATGGGATTAAGGTTAATTTAGTATGACTTAATACCCTGCTTATGTTTTAAATCTTAGAACCGTAGTCTGCTTACATTCGAGCATCTAGAGTGGGCACACAGAAGTATTCCAGATGCTATCTGATGAAAGCCAGAGATGGATAGTTGCCAGTCATTCCAAACTTGATGACTTACGCAATTATTTTTAATTCAAAGACTGATTTGGGTATCATTCCAAAAACGAATACTGAAGTTGCTGATATGCGTCCTGATATTATGATCATTACTTATATCATTCCAAACTTGATGATATATTGGTCACAACTTGTTGTATCATTCCAAACTTGATGATATAATACAATTGTGAAACGTTTGGTAATAATCTTAATAATCGAATGAACACGGTTTGATTCTTTGAAATCAATTGTCTAATTTTGTGTAAATTGGACAGAGATGCTGATATGTGATTCTTTTCTTCCTGGTTAGAGTATTACGTTCTTTTACTGCTAGAACTATTCACTTTACTCTTGATTAGCAAATGTTAGAATTCATAGAGATTTGTCTCATGACATTCTTATTATGTCTGTTTGCAGATCACATGGAGATTGGAGGAGAGAAAGTTGATTTCGACCCAGATAATGATGATCTATTGTTTGCATAGATCACAGTTCATTTATCTGTTCTTTGAGTTTTTTCCAGCTTTGCTTACTGTTTCTTGTTTGGAGCCTTGTGTTTGAGTTTAGATATTGTGTATTCTAAAACTCATATTTATGTTTTCTGGAAAACTCATGTTATGTCGTTATTAAATCTTGTTTAAAGTAATCTGTGATGTGACCCCGATATTTGCAATATATGAGGAGAATGTTGAGGTATATTTAACTAGCGGTAGGTTAGGACCCGTTAGGGATCCACGCACCCGCTGGGGAATTAGGGTTTGCCTATAAATACCCTGCTATGGGCAACAAGTAGAGTGTTCCAAACTAGACACTCACGCGGATGCTTCGAGTGTTGAAACCAACAACTGGTCTCTATGGAGTTCGGGGCCCTCAGCGAGGCTGAGGGGCGACCAACCCTTACTCCCCCCAAGGGAGAGCTCTAGGTTGAAGGTGTTGGAACTAAGAACTGGACCAAGGGCTTAGTGGGGAGGTCCCGCCACATACCCGGAAGTCCCCTTGGAACTTCCCCTCCCAAGCCACTGCTAAGCTTGGGCACCACTGGAGCCTCTCCTCACCCCCTGGAGAGACTTGGGGAGGGAGAGAGAGAAGGAGAGAGCTAGCCTAGGATGAGAGATCCCTCCAAATGGTGCCCCCTTGGTCCTATTTATAGGATTTTTGAAGTTGGGCTGCAAATAGCCAAAAACTGGTATGCCAGATTACCAGAATACCCCTGAATTGGGCTGCGGATAGCTGAATCCCGCTGTTCTGAAATGCTAAATGCAGACCACTAGACTGCGAATAGCCAAACTGGACTGCGAATAGTAAACTGTATGAGGGGGGCCGAGTTGGCCTCTCCGCCGAATGCTGGGCAAGAGGGGGGGGGGGGGGGGTCGAGCTGGCCTCCCCCCTCTCCGCCGAATGCTGGGCGAGAGGGGGGGTCGAGCTGGCATCTCCCCTCTCCGCCGAATGCTGGGCGAGAGGGGGGGTCGAGCTGGCCTCTCCCCTCTCCGCCGAATGCTGGGCGGAGGGGGGGTCGAGCTGGCCTCTACCCTCTCCGCCGAATGCTGGGCGAGAGGGGGGGGGGGGGGGGGGTCGAGCTGGCCTCTCCCCTCTCCGCCGAATGCTGGGCGAGAGGGGGGTCGAGCTGGCCTCTCCCCTCTCCGCCGAATGCTGGGCGAGAGGGGGGGTCGAGCTGGCCTCTCCCCTCTCCGCCTTCCTCCGGAGCGGGGGGGGGGGGGGGGGGGGCGAGAGGAGCTCGCCCCCTTCCTTTGCTCGCTTCCTATATGAGCTGGGCGAGCAGAGGTCTCCGCCTCCTACCGCTCGTCCTCCCTCTCTCTATCCGAGGGAAAAACACTCGATGAATACTGGGTTGTACACAATCCCCGCTCTTTGCGAGGTTAGCTTAAGCTCGCAAAGAATCATCCAACCCTGAGTGTTCGACGAGTGTCGCTGGAAACCCGGCTAACGGTGCCAACTTGGAAAGAACACCTAGCCTCTCCGAGAGTTCCTCCAACCCTACCGGCTAGCGAGAGCCCGATTAGCGGAACCACCTCGGGGGAAAAACATAACCTCTCCGAGAGACCTTCTTATCCTGTCAGCTAACGAGGGGAACTAATCATTTAACCTCCCTGGGAGGTCAACCTGCCCTGCCGTCTAGTGAGAGCCCGATCAGCGGAACCATCCATGGGGAACATCACATATCCTCCCTAGGAGGTCAACCTGCCCTGCCGTCTAGTGAGAGCCCGGTCAGCGGAACCATCCAAGGGGAACATCACTTAACCTCCCTAGGAGGTCAACCTGCCCTGCCGTCTAGTGAGAGCCCGGTCAGCGGAACCATCCAAGGGGAACATCACTTAGCCTCCCTAGGAGGTCAACCTGCCCTGCCGTTTAGTGAGAGCCTGGTCAGCGGAACCATCCAGGGGGAACATCACTTACCTCCCTGGGAGGTCAACCTGGTCTGCCGGCTAGTGAGAGCCCGGTCAGCGGAACCATCCGAGGGGAACATCACTTACCTCCCTGGGAGTTAAACCTGTCCTGCCGTCTAGTGAGAGCCCGGTCAGTGGAACCATCCGAGGGGAACATCACTTACCTCCCTGGGAGGTCAACCTGTCCTGCCGTCTAGTGAGAGCCCGGTCAGCGGAACCATCCGAGGGGAACATCACTTACCTCCCTGGGAGGTCAACCTGTCCTGCCGGCTAGCGAGAGCCCGGTCAGCGGAACCATCCGAGGGGAACATCACTTACCTCCTGGGAGGTCAACCTGTCCTGCCGGCTAGTGAGAGCCCGGTCAGCGGAACCATCCGAGGGGAACATCACTTACCTCCCTGGGAGGTCAACCTGTCCTGCCGTCTAGTGAGAGCCCGGTCAGCGGAACCATCCGAGGGGAACATCACTTACCTCCCTGGGAGGTCAACCTGTCCTGCCGGCTAGCGAGAGCCCGGTCAGCGGAACCATCCGAGGGGAACATCACTTACCTCCCTGGGAGGTCAACCTGTCCTGCTGGCTAGTGAGAGCCCGGTCAGCGGAACCATCCGAGGGGAACATCACTTACCTCCCTGGGAGGTCAACTTGGCCTGCCGGCTAGTGAGAGCCTGGTCAGCGGAACCATCCGAGGGGAACATCACTTACCTCCCCGGGAGGTCAACCTGGCCTGCCGGCTAGTGAGAGCCCGGTCAGCAGAACCATCCGATGGGAACATCACTTACCTCCCTGGGAGGTCAACCTGTCCTGCCGTCTAGTGAGAGCCCGGTCAGCGGAACCATCCGAGGGGAACATCACTTACCTCCCTGGGAGGTCAACCTGTCCTGCCGGCTCGTGAGAGCCCGGTCAGCGGAACCATCCGAGGGGAACATCACTTACCTCCCTGGGAGGTCAACCTGTCCTGCCGTCTAGTGAGAGCCCGGTCAGCGGAACCATCCGAGGGGAACATCACTTACCTCCCTGGGAGGTCAACCTGGCCTGCCGGCTAGCGAGAGCCCGGTCAGCGGAACCATCCGAGGGGAACATCACTTACCTCCCTGGGAGGTCAACCTGTCCTGCCGTCTAGTGAGAGCCTGGTCAGCGGAACCATCCGAGGGGAACATCACTTACCTCCCTGGGAGGTCAACCTGTCCTGCCGGCTAGCGAGAGCCCGGTCAGCGGAACCATCCGAGGGGAACATCACTTACCTCCCTGGGAGGTCAACCTGTCCTGCCGTCTAGTGAGAGCCCGGTCAGCGGAACCATCCGAGGGGAAAAAATCACTTAACCTCCCTGGGAGGTCAACCTGGCCTGCCGTCTAGTGAGAGCCCGGTCAGCGGAACCATCCGAGGGGAAAAATATTTCGGAAAGAACTTTTATTACATGAGTCATTCGGTTACATGCGGGAAAAACTAAGTATGAAAACACTCCATTCTACTACATGGACTCAAAGAAAAAACTAAGCACGGAGACCGGGATTCGAGCTTCTACTCCCAGGCATGATCCTCCTCGACCTCCTCTGGTTGTTGACATTGCAGCTTCGGGCCCCTTGCCTCCCTCATTTCCAAGAACTCGGGGCAGACGGACGTCGCGTGGCCTTCCTCCTGATGGAAGTCACAGTAAGGTAACTTCGCCCAGACGCCCCCTCTTCCTCCCCTACGATTTCTTCTTCTTCTGTGGCCGATCGCCATGGCTTGCTGGGGTGGTGGAGAGGGTGCTTTCGGGCCCTGCCTCCACCCTGGGAGGTCAGTCTCTTCTTCCTGGAAGTTGTCCTCCTCCTGGTCAAACTTCCTCTTGGGGGCCTTTACTCTCTCCCCCTGCTGCCTTGCTTCCGGCTCACTCAGCTTGGCCAGCCTTCTTGTGAACTCCGGGTTGGCCTCTTCACTTTCAACTTCTTCGACCACCCTTTCCATCAACTCGTCAAAAGACAAAGGAGCCCTCCTCTTGAGGTCCGCCTTGAAGAAGCTCTCCCGCAGCCCCAGCGTGAATGCAAGCTTGAGGGTGTACCCGGGCACCTCTTCGACGAGGTAAACCTCCTCCCTGAACCGTTCCAGATGGTGAGCCAGCGACTCCTCTAGCTCTTGCTTGATCTTGAAAAGTGCTTCGGCATCTTTCTTCCTCTTCCTTGACGTCGAGAAGCGTAGCAGGAAGCCTCGATGCAAGTCTTCAAAGGCATAGATGGATCCCACAGGGAGCTGGTGGAACCAGTCTCTAGCCTTTTCCTTCAGAGTTGTCGCGAAGAGTCGACATTTGAAAGCGGCCGACACAGGCATGACGGAGACCATGTCTTCAAACCACTGTAGGTGTAAGATGGGGTCATCCTTGCCGAAGTAGTGAGACATCTTCGCCCCCTTGAACCCCTCCGGAACCGGGCCTGAGAGGATCTGCTCACAAAAAGGACTTCCCATGCTCGCCCCCTTTTGGGGCTGGGCGAGTGGGGGCATGGCGCCTCCCCGCTCGCCTCCTTGTGCCTCGGCGAGTGGGGGTCGAGGACCTCCCCACTCCCCCACTTGGGTCTCGACGAGTGGGGGTCGAGGACCTCCCCACTCGCCCACATGGGTCTCGGCGAGTGGGGGTCGAGGACCTCCCCACTCGCCCACATGGGTCTCGGCGAGTGGGGGTCGAGGACCTCCCCACTCGCCCCCTTCTGGCACCTCCTTCCTGGATGGCTGGCCGAGGGTGTTCTCGCCAACCTGCTGAGGTGAGGCCTCCGGACCACTTTCTCTCCTGCCTTCGCTTATCGTGGCGAAAGCTACCTGCAAGGTCTGCATGACCTCCCGCTTGAGATTTTCAAACATCTCCAACGTCACCCCAGCCACCGGGGACTGCGAGTGACCTGGGTCGGATCCTCCACCTCCAGCCATGGAGCTCAGCTTGAGACTTTCTTGAGTTGGTCACACTCCACGCTCACCGCACCATAAATGTTGAAACAAACAACTGGTCTCTGTGGAGTTCGGGGCCCTCAGCGAGGCTGAGGGGCGACCAACCCTTACTCCCCCCAAGGGAGAGCTCTAGGTTGAAGGTGTTGGAACTAAGAACTGGACCAAGGGCTTAGTGGGGAGGTCCCGCCACATACCCGGAAGTCCCCTTGGAACTTCCCCTCCCAAGCCACTACTAAGCTTGGGCACCACTGGAGCCTCTCCTCACCCCCTGGAGAGACTTGGGGAGGGAGAGAGAGAAGGAGAGAGCTAGCCTAGGATGAGAGATCCCTCTAAATGGTGCCCCCTTGGTCCTATTTATAGGATTTTTGAAGTTGGGCTGCAAATAGCCAAAAACTGGTATGCCAGATTACCAGAATACCCCTGAATTGGGCTGCGGATAGCTGAATCCCGCTGTTCTGAAATGCTAAATGCAGACCACTGGACTGCGAATAGCCAAACTGGACTACGAATAGTAAACTGGATGAAGGGGGCCGAGTTGGCCTCTCCGCCGAATGCTGGGCGAGAGGGGGGGTCGAGCTGGCCTCTCCCCTCTCCGCCGAATGCTGGGCGAGAGGGGGGGGGGGGGGGGTCGAGCTGGCATCTCCCCTCTACGCCGAATGCTGGGCGAGGGGGGGGGGGGGGGTCGAGCTGGCCTCTTCCCTCTCCGCCGAATGCTGGGCGAGAGGGGGGGTCGAGCGGGCCTCTCCCCTCTCCGCCGAATGCTGGGTGAGAGGGGGGGTCGAGCTGGCCTCTCCCCTCTCCGCCGAATGCTGGGCTAGAGGGGGGTCGAGCTGGCCTCTCCCCTCTCCGCCGAATGCTGGGCGAGAGGGGGGGGGGGGGTCGAGCTGGCCTCTCCCCTCTCCGCCTTCCTCCGGAGCGGGGGGGGGGGGGGGGGGGGGGGGGGCGAGAGGAGCTCGCCCCCTTCCTTTGCTCGCTTCCTATATGAGCTGGGCGTGCGGAGGTCTCCGCCTCCTACCGCTCGTCCTCCCTCTCTCTATCCGAGGGAAAAACACTCGACGAATATTGGGTTGTACACAATCCCCGCTCTTTGCGAGGTTAGCTTAAGTTCGCAAAGAATCATCCAACCCTGAGTGTTCGACGAGTGTCGCTGGAAACCCGGCTAACGGTGCCAACTTGGAAAGAACACCTAGCCTCTCCGAGAGTTCCTCCAACCCTGCCGGCTAGCGAGAGCCCGACTAGCGGAACCACCTCGGGGGAAAAACATAACCTCTCCGAGAGACCTTCTTATCTTGTCAGCTAACGAGGGGAACTAATCATTTAACCTCCCTGGGAGGTCAACTTGCCCTGCCGTCTAGTGAGAGCCCGGTCAGCGGAACCATCCATGGGGAACATCACATATCCTCCCTAGGAGGTCAACCTGCCCTGCCGTCTAGTGAGAGCCCGGTCAGCGGAACCATCCAAGCGGAACATCACTAAACCTCCCTAGGAGGTCAACCTGCCCTGCCATCTAGTGAGAGCCCGGTCAGCGGAACCATCCAAGGGGAACATCACTTAGCCTCCCTAGGAGGTCAACCTGCCCTGCCATTTAGTGAGAGCCCGGTCAGCGGAACCATCCAGGGGGAACATCACTTACCTCCCTGGGAGGTCAACCTGGCCTGCCGGCTAGTGAGAGCCCGGTCAGCGGAACCATCCGAGGGGAACATCACTTACCTCCCTGGGAGGTCAGCCTGTCCTGCCGTCTAGTGAGAGCCCGGTCAGCGGAACCATCCAAGGGGAACATCACTTACCTCCCTGGGAGGTCAACCTGTCCAACCGTCTAGTGAGAGCCCGGTCAGCGGAACCATCCGAGGGGAACATCACTTACCTCCCTGGGAGGTCAACTTGTCCTGCCGTCTAGTGAGAGCCCGGTCAGCGAAACCATCCGAGGGGAACATCACTTACCTCCCTGGGAGGTCAACCTGTCCCGCCGGCTAGCGAGAGCCCGGTCAGCGGAACCATCCGAGGGGAACATCACTTACCTCCCTGGGAGGTCAACCTGTCCTGCCGGCTAGTGAGAGCCCGGTCAGCGGAACCATCCGAGGGGAACATCACTTACCTCCCTGGGAGGTCAACCTGTCCTGCCGTCTAGTGAGAGCCCGGTCAGCGGAACCATCCGAGGGGAACATCACTTACCTCCCTGGGAGGTCAACCTGTCCTGCCGGCTAGTGAGAGCCCGGTCAGCGGAACCATCCGAGGGGAACATCACTTACCTCCCTGGGAGGTCAACCTGTCCTGCCGTCTAGTGAGAGCCCGGTCAGCGGAACCATCCGAGGGGAACATCACTTACCTCCCTGGGAGGTCAACCTGTCCTGCCGGCTAGCGAGAGCCCGGTCAGCGGAACCATCCGAGGGGAACATCACTTACCTCCCTGGGAGGTCAACCTGTCCTGCTGGCTAGTGAGAGCACGGTCAGCGGAACCATCCGAGGGGAACATCACTTACCTCCCTGGGAGGTCAACTTGGCCTGCCGGCTAGTGAGAGCCTGGTCAGCGGAACCATCAGAGGGGAACATCACTTACCTCCCCGGGAGGTCAACCTGGCCTGCCGGCTAGTGAGAGCCCGGTCAGCGGAACCATCCGATGGGAACATCACTTACCTCCCTGGGAGGTCAACCTATCCTGCCGTCTAGTGAGAGCCCGGTCAGCAGAACCATCCGAGGGGAACATCACTTACCTCCCTGGGAGGTCAACCTGTCCTGCCGGCTAGTGAGAGCCCGGTCAGCGGAACCATCCGAGGGGAACATCACTTACCTCCCTGGGAGGTCAACCTGTCCTGCCGTCTAGTGAGAGCCCGGTCAGCGGAACCATCCGAGGGGAACATCACTTACCTCCCTGGGAGGTCAACCTGGCCTGCCGGATAGCGAGAGCCCGGTCAGCGGAACCATCCGAGGGGAACATCACTTACCTCCCTGGGAGGTCAACCTGTCCTGCCGGCTAGCGAGAGCCCGGTCAGCGGAACCATCCGAGGGGAACATCACTTACCTCCCTGGGAGGTCAACCTGTCCTGCCGTCTAGTGAGAGCCCAGTCAGCGGAACCATCCGAGGGGAAAAAATCACTTAACCTCCCTGGGAGGTCAACCTGGCCTGCCGTCTAGTGAGAGCCCGGTCAGCGGAACCATCCGAGGGAAAAATATTTCGGAAAGAACTTTTATTACATGAGTCATCCGGTTACATGCGGGAAAAACTAAGTATGAAAACACTCCATTCTACTACATGAACTCAAAGAAAAAACTAAGCACGGAGACCAGGATTCGAGCTTCTACTCCCAGGCATGATCCTCCTCGACCTCCTCTGGTTGTTGACATTGCAGCTTCGGGCCCCTTGCCTCCCTCATTTCCAAGAACTCGGGGCAGACGGACGTCGCGTGGCCTTCCTCCTGATGGAAGTCACAGTAAGGTAACTTCGCCCAGACGCCCCCTCTTCCTCCCCTACGATTTCTTCTTCTTCTGTGGCCGATCGCCATGGCTTGCTGGGGTGGTGGAGAGGGTGCTTTCGGGCCCTGCCTCCACCCTGTGAGGTCAGTCTTTTCTTCCTGTAAGTTGTCCTCCTCCTGGTCGAACTTCCTCTTGGGGGCCTTTACTCTCTCCCCGTGCTGCCTTGCTTCCGGCTCACTCAGCTAGGCCAGCCTTCTTGTGAACTCCGGGTTGGCCTCTTCACTTTCAACTTCTTCGGCCACCCTTTCCATCAACTCGTCAAAAGACAAAGGAGCCCTCCTCTTGAGGTCCGCCTTGAAGAAGCTCTCCCGCAGCCCCAGCGTGAATGCAAGCTTGAGGGTGTACCCGGGCACCTCTTCGACGAGGTAAACCTCCTCCCTGAACCGTTCCAGATAGTGAGCCAGCGACTCCTCTAGCTCTTGCTTGATCTTGAAAAGTGCTTCGACATCTTTCTTCCTCTTCCTTGACGTCGAGAAGCGTAGCAGGAAGCCTCGACGCAAGTCTTCAAAGGCATAGATGGATCCCGCAGGGAGCTGGTGAAACCAGTCTCTAGCCTTTTCCTTCAGAGTTGTCGCGAAGAGTCGACATTTGAAAGCGTCCGACACGGGCATGACGGAGACCATGTCTTCAAACCACTATAGGTGTAAGACGGGGTCATCCTTGCGGAAGTAGTTAGACATCTTCGCCCCCTTGAACCCCTCCGGAACCGGGGCTGAGAGGATCTGCTCACAAAAAGGACTTCCCACGCTCGCCCCTTTTTGGGGCTGGGCGAGTGGGGGCATGGCGCCTCCCCGCTCGCCTCCTTGTGCCTCGGCGAGTGGGGGTCGAGGACCTCCCCACTCGCCCACTTGGGTCTCGGCGAGTGGGGGTCGAGGACCTCCCCACTCGCCCACATGGGTCTTGGCGAGTGGGGGTCGAGGACCTCCCCACTCGCCCACATGGGTCTCGGCGAGTGGGGGTCGAGGACCTCCCCACTCGCCCACATGGGTCTCGGCGAGTGGGGGTCGAGGACCTCCCCACTCGCACCATTCCGGCACCTCCTTTCTGGATGGCTGGCCGAGGGTGTTCTCGCCAACCTGCTGAGGTGAGGCCTCCGGACCACTTTCTCTTCTGCCTTCGCTTATCGTGGCGAAAGCTACCTGCAAGGTCTGCATGACCTCCCGCTTGAGATTTTCAAACATCTCCAACGTCACCCCAGCCACCGGGGACTGCGAGTGACCTGGGTCGGATCCTCCACCTCCAGCCATGGAGCTCAGCTTGAGACTTTCTTGAGTTGGTCACACTCCACGCTCACCGCACCATAAATGTTGAAACCAACAACTGGTCTTTGTGGAGTTCGGGGCCCTCAGCGAGGCTGAGGGGCGACCAACCCTTACTCCCCCCAAGGGAGAGCTCTAGGTTGAAGGTGTTGGAACTAAGAACTGGACCAAGGGCTTAGTGGGGAGGTCCCGCCACATACCCGGAAGTCCCCTTGGAACTTCCCCTCCCAAGCCACTACTAAGCTTGGGCACCACTGGAGCCTCTCCTCACCCCCTGGAGAGACTTGGGGAGGGAGAGAGAGAAGGAGAGAGCTAGCCTAGGATGAGAGATCCCTCCAAATGGTGCCCCCTTGGTCCTATTTATAGGATTTTTGAAGTTGGGCTGCAAATAGCCAAAAACTGGTATGCCAGATTACCAGAATACCCCTGAATTGGGCTGCGGATAGCTGAATCCCGCTGTTCTGAAATGCTAAATGCAGACCACTGGACTGCGAATAGCCAAACTGGACTGCGAATAGTAACTGGATGAGGGGGGCCGAGTTGGCCTCTCCGCCGAATGCTGGGCGAGAGGGGGGGGGGGGGGTCGAGCTGGCCTCTCCCCTCTCCGCCGAATGCTGGGTGAGAGGGGGGGGGGGTCGAGCTGGCCTCTCCCCTCTCCGCCGAATGCTGGGCGAGAGGGGGGGTCGAGCTGGCCTCTCCCCTCTCCGCCGAATGCTGGGCGAGAGGGGGGGTCGAGCTGGCCTCTCCCCTCTTCGCCGAATGCTGGGCGAGAGGGGGGTCGAGCTGGCCTCTCCCCTCTCCGCCGAATGCTGGGCGAGAGGGGGGGTCGAGCTGGCCTCTCCCCTCTCCGCCTTCCTCCGGAGCGGGGGGGGGGGGGGGGGGGGGGCGAGAGGAGCTCGCCCCCTTCCTTTGCTCGATTCCTATATGAGCTGGGCGAGCGGAGGTCTCCGCCTCCTACCGCTCGTCCTCCCTCTCTCTATACGAGGGAAAAGCACTCGACGAATACTGGGTTGTACATCGAGCACCATTTAACATTACCTGTATGCGCGATGACTGAGGCGCAGTGTCACTCTCTTCTGTTTGAAGGAAACCGTTGGAGCCCGATCTGAAACCGAAAAGGTAGATTTAAGGCTAGGGAATCCTGCTTGGAAGAAGAAGATGGCGTTGCTTGTGGACGCTTTTGAAACTGTGGTTCCCCTACACACGTGTGAAATCCCTCTCAGCCATGGAACGACGTCCTTCACGAATTTGAGTTTTATCCAAGCATGCAGTTAGTTCACTCATGCTTTATTCAAGCATGCAATTAGATTATAGATGGGAGTCAGCAGTGGGATTGGTTAGCAAGGATGTTGTAGGAGCAGTGCATGCAGGCCGGCGGTTGGGGAGGGAGAGAGAGAAGGAGAGAGCTAGCCTAGGATGAGAGATCCCTCCAAATGGTGCCCCCTTGGTCCTATTTATAGGATTTTTGAAGTTGGGCTGCAAATAGCCAAACACTGGTATGCCAGATTACCAGAATACCCCTGAATTGGGCTGCGGATAGCTGAATCCCGTTGTTCTGAAATGCTAAATGCAGACCACTGGACTGCGAATAGCCAAACTGGACTGCGAATAGTAAACTGGATGAGGGGGGGGGGGGGCCGAGTTGGCCTCTCCGCCGAATGCTGGGCGAGAGGGGGGGTCGAGCTGGCCTCTCCCCTCTCCGCCGAATGCTGGGCGAGAGGGGGGGTCGAGCTGGCATCTCCCCTCTCCGCCGAATGCTGGGCGAGAGGGGGGGTCGAGCTGGCCTCTCCCCTCTCCGCCGAATGCTGGGCGAGAGGGGGGGTCGAGCTGGCCTCTCCCCTCTCCGCCGAATGCTGGGCGAGAGGGGGGTCGAGCTGGCCTCTCCCCTCTCCGCCGAATGCTGGGCGAGAGGGGGGGGGGGGGGGGGGGGGGTCGAGCTGGCCTCTCCCCTCTCCGCCTTCCTCCGGAGCGGGGGGGGGGGGGGGGGGGGGGGGGGGGCGAGAGGAGCTCGCCCCCTTCCTTTGCTCGCTTCTTATATGAGCTGGGCGAGCGGAGGTCTCCGCCTCCTACCGCTCGTCCTCCCTCTCTCTATCCGAGGGAAAAGCACTCGACGAATACTGGGTTGTACATCGAGCACCATCTAACATTACCTGTATGCGCGATGACTGAGGCGCAGTGTCACTCTCTTCTGTTTGAAGGAAACCGTTGGAGCCCGATCTGAAACCGAAAAGGTGGATTTAAGGCTAGGGAATCCTGCTTGGAAGAAGAAGATGGCGTTGCTTGTGGAAGCTTTTGAAACTGTGGTTCCCCTACACACGTGTGAAATCCCTCTCAGCCATGGAACGGCGTCCTTCACGAATTTGAGTTTTATCCAAGCATGCAGTTAGTTCACTCATGCTTTATTCAAGCATGCAATTAGATTATAGATGGGAGTCAGCAGTGGGATTGGTTAGCAAGGATGTTGTAGGAGCAGCGCATGCAGGCCGGCGGTTGGGGAAGGAGCTGGAGTGGAACATTGCTGATTTGGTAAAGGAGGACAGCAGAAATTTCTGTTGGCGGCAGAGCTGAGCTGGTCGGCGGCCGAAGAAGAGGATCGAGGGTTGCCATAGGGCTGAGCAGGTCAACTTGTGGAACGTCACGTGAAGTCACACAAGCTTTCCTTTTGAGGTGTTAGCAGGTTTAACGGAAGGGACCAAAATCAAAAAGTTAGCAAATCTTAGGGACTGAAATCCTAAAAAAAAACTTTGGGGACTGAAATCATAAAGGTGCAAGACTTTGGGGACTGATATCACTATTTTGCCGAAAATAATCATTCACAGGCAAAATAATTATTAACTAGAACTTGATAATGAAAAAAAATTGATTATAAAGAGATGACTAACTTCTCGTAGTATTATGGTGCTTATATTTGCAGAGCCCAAATTGATATTTGCAACCCAATCCCATGAGATATTTGCTGCTCATAGTTAAGAAAGACGAATGTTATGTGCAAATCAAAAAAGAATATGTGCAACTCACTCTATTAAATAAAAAACAATAAATAATTAAATAAGAAAACTCCTAGGTGCAAACCAAAAAGCCGCCGCCTCTTCTTGCGAATCGCGACATGTCTTTTGCTCGGGGAGACAAGGATGAACCTAGTCCCGTCCAAGCTTCCACTCGCGCCGCTGGTTCTTGTCTGAGCCGCTGGTTCCCGCCCGAGCTTCCCTCTCGCTGCTGGTTCTCGCATTCTTGTGCATTTCTCGATCCTTCTCCCAGCTTCCTTCTTCCTCATTCCTTCCCCCTTTCTCCTGCTCCTGGACTCTGGTTTGGCTGGTTTGTAACTGTTTACAGCTGGTGTCCCTCTCAATATTGCGGGTTGCTGCTGCTGCGTTGGTGAGAAACTGGAACTGGAAGCTTGCCGTCTTGCTTATCCTGCTCTAGTAATTTCTACCAAGTCTGAGCCTTGGTGAGATGTTTTCTTTCTTGGAGCTTCTTTTACATAAGATTTAAAAAGGGGTATCTTTTGCTTTATGTCTTGTTTTTTATGGTTGGAATTTCTTATTTTGTCACATCGGGAGAGGGAGAAGAAATGGTATCGAGAGAGGGGAAGAACTTAGATCCGAGAAAAAATATTATCTGATTCTTCAAAAACAATTATCTGATTATTCAAAATTCAAAAATGCCTCGAGTGTCAATAGGTTACATGTACACCCATTATTAACTCTTTCCCCGAGTGCAAACCAGTTAGCCTACAAATGTGTTGATGTGTATTATGAGTTTAATTACAGGACCTAGAACAAATTATGCGCCACCAGAACAAATTAGAGTTTGACTCCGTGTGATCACGAAGCCCCTTGTTACATAAATTCGTGCACTGCACGGTTGCGCGTACGCCTTTGCTCTGTCGTTGGTTGGCCAAGCCTCTCACGCAGGGGCAGTTGTGCGTACGTCTTTGCTCTTTCAAACTACCCACTGTCGTTAGTTGGCCAAGCCTCTCACGCAGGGGCGGTTGTGCGTACGCCTTTGCTCTTTCAACATTGTGTATTTCTCTTAAAATTGAATTGCAAATACATACCCAAATACGATCAGCTAATTAATAACAACACTCTAGAATTAAAGTCAGAACATAATTATTGCGGGCCATTATATTATGGCCACTTCCTCCCAGTCAAGGCTATCCGCAGCTAGCCATCAATGGATAGCTTCCACCGCTTTCTTCGCCGCAGTAGCCATAATATCCCTCGCCTTCAAGGCTGGAGTCCGTAGGAGTATTCTGAATTGGGTCGGCCGCATGCTGGTGTGCATGGCCTTAGACCCGCCAATAGCGACGGCAATCTCGGTAATTAATTTTATCTTGATTAGATTACACTTCTTTATTATTATCTCTAGCTACTAATATTAATTGGTTTTTCTCGTTGCGGTTTAGGGTCAGCCGCCCCACGGGAGAAGAGCACAAATATTCAAGTTAATGCGCTCAAAATAATTTGCCTGGGAGGAGGAGCATGAGTATTGCCAGTGAACAGTGCCAGTCATTTGCTCACAGTCCGTGTGAAATTAAATGTTGTTTATTAATATTAGTATATCATATACAGCTATTAAAAACATAAACAACATTTAATTTCACACGGACTGTGGGCAAATGGCTGCCACTGTTCACAGTCAATTCTCATGCTCCTCCTCCCTCCCAAACTATGTTGACCACATTGACTTGAATATTTGTGTACTTCTCCCGCGGTGCACCCGGCTCGGTGACCGACCACATCTCTGCAAGTGCAACCAGAAAAACCAATTAATATTAGTAGAGATAATAAAAAAATGTAATCTAATTAACAAAAAAAAATTAATTAACGAGACTGCCGTCGCTAGTGGCGGGTCTAATGCCATGCACACCTGCAGGCCGACCCACTTAAGAATGCTTCTACGGACTCCAGCCTTGGAGGCGAGGGAAGTTATGACTGCAGTGGCGAAGGAAACGGTGGATAGCCACGGATGGCTGCGGACAGCCGCGAAGACTTCCTTCGTCATTTTGACGAAGAAGAAAAGCAGAAGAAGGTCGAGGAGGTCATGCAGCGGGGGGTAGGGGGCTTTATATAAGGGATAATCGCGCCCACTTTTGAGTGTTGTGCATGTTGAAGAAGGCTCTGTTTGTTTTGGCGATGGGAATGCAGGCTAGGATTTCCAGCTGTTGGCCTTCGTTTGGCTTTCCCGCACAGATATAAAAAAATATTGCCCCAAAACTTATCATTCTAGTGGCTGCAATTCAAATTGGTGCACAACTAATTCCACTGCGAGAATCAGTATCCAGAAGCACAATTCCCCACACCTTCTGGGATCATTGGATAAATTGTGACGAAAGACTTCGTTCGTCCTTCTAAAATATTACGCAAGTATGGTATCGAAGAGGGAAACATGAAGGAGACGAATCAACCGGGAGATAAAGGGAAGGATCATCTGTGACAGCGAGGACCGTGAGCAAGAAATTGCAGGCTGGGAGATGTCATGACGGAACCGAAGTGTTATCCATGATTTGAGGGTTTCTCATCATGGAGGTAGAAGAAAATAGGTGCTAATTAATTAAGGAGTACTTCGAGCGCTTCAACACGCACTGAGAAATATGATAGCAAGAGAAAGATTACATCCAAACTCATACCATATGAAATTGAGAATGGAGAAGATGTTTTGCATGTTTTGCATTGAGCATCAACATACATTTATATAGAATATTAAAGGGAGAGAAGACCTTCCTCATCTAGGTAAGCATTTAATGTCATATATTACAATATATATTTCCTTATGCAATGAATTATTCTATTACAATGAATATAATAATTGCTATAATATATATGTTATATAATTCAGATATTCATTCATACATATGCTCCTAATTAGTAGACCCCCGATAGCGTGTTCACATGTTTCAGATATATTTTTGACTTTAATTATGCACATACTTCAAATTTAAATAATTAATTATATTTAAATATTTAGATTGATTTCTCTCTGCATTAATTCTACAAATATTTCAAATTTATTTCATGCACCGCACTAATTCACAGTATATATTATTATATAAATTACGACTAATCCATCAACTCATTATTTAAGATTTGGGGAATATGTATAAGGGTCCGTTCGTCTCAACAATATTGGTATTCAAGAATTGACATTTGATTAAAAACCAATTCTTGAAAGGTTTGACATTGATGAGAGTAATTCTAGTGTTGTTGTTCGGCCACATAATGACTTTATGTCATAGAAATTGACATTCATCAGTTTTGTTGTTCGTTTTCAGTGTAGGAATTCAAATAAATTGCAGTAAGAATGATAACAATGTATGTTTGATCGCATTTCTTATAGATGCTATTTTTCGCGCGGACGCACATTAATTGTCCAATCACCACCCGGACACGCATTTTTCGCCCGAGCGCACATTTTTCGCAGGGGCGTGCGTTTTTCGCATGAGCGCGCATTTTTCTTCCGGGCACGCATTTTTTTGCCCGGGTGCGAGTTCTTCGCCAGGGCGTGCATTTTTCGCACGGGCACGCATTTTTCGCTCGGGGGAAAAATGTGCGCCCGAGCAAAAAACATGCGCCTAGGCAAAAAAAGTGCGTCTGTGCGAAAAAAACACACCAGGGCGAAAAAAGCGCACCTGGGCGAAAAATGTGCGCCCAGGCGAAAAAAGCGCGCCTGGGCGAAATACGCACGCTCGGGCGAAAAAAACTCCCCCAGACAAAAAACCTGCGCCCTGGCAAAAAAACACGGGCAGGGCGAAAAAAACTCCCCCCGGACCTGGTCCATTTTCAGATGTGAGCGCTACTCCGAGATATTATCACTAGAGTTTTATATAACCTGGGTCTAGAGGAACATACTAAGCTTGCTAGTAAGTTATGCATCATCACATCACATCATTTTTCTTAACATTACACTTGACCGATTAAGTATTTATTGGGCTTCAAATGCACTGTGGAATACTTGAAACCTTTGGAAGGATCCTCGTAAAATAAAACAGATCAAGAAAAATAAGCATATACATGTCAAAAAAATTAAGTTTTGTTAAGAAAAATTGTTTTGAGAACCAAAACGGAGAATGAAATTTGCATCTCTATAAGAAATCACTCTATGACTTGAAGCAAGAGACACGGGTGTGGTATGAGAAGAATTATGGGTATCTTCATTTTTGAAGTTATCTAGTATCTCAATTAGATTCTAGCTTGTTTGTGAAAAAGCAAGGGAATCACCATGTGTTGGTACTATTGTATGTAGATGATAAGATAGTGATTGAGAACAACGATGGGGAGGTTGAATTTTTTTGGGAAGAGTGGTTCATTCGATTTGAGATGAAAGATTTGAAGTGAGCTATACGCAGCCCACTGATGAACAAGTTTAGCTCCAGTGTGTTCAACACAAACATAACGCTTTGTCGTGATGAAGGTAGGTTTTTTTTGGATCCTACACAGTATCATGCGTTAATGGGAAGTCTTATTTACTTGACTATCACAAATTTGGATATTTACTTTTTGATTGGTCTTGTTTGTTGGTATATGCAGTAGCCACGGAAGACACATTTAGATGTGATGAAGCGGATACTGAAGTATGTTGGGTCAACCATTAATCGTGGGTTGTTTTATGAAAGGGATACAAATTTGTCTTGCACGGATTTACAGATGCTGACCATGGGGTGACTTGAATGATCATCACTCTACCTTGGGATATGAGTTCATTTACGGATTGGCGAGTGTTTTATGGTGTAGCAAGAAGCAAGATTCGATCTCCATCTCTACCATCAATGTTGAGTACAAGACATCGTCCTTATCAGCTCAAGATTGAGTATGGCTACGCCAGTTGGTAGAGGATATTCATGTTCCTGTTAACAACGCTAGCATATTGAGATCGAACATCAATTTACTCGAGAGAAAGTTTTCGATGGATCTCTGGCCGTGGAGTATGTACGGAGTCAAGAAAACGTCGTTGACATCTTCATGAAATCTCTTTCTAAAGGACTATTTGTGTGTCTTCACGGGTTGTTTGGACTCCGATCCCGATTGCACTTTAAGAGGGAGGGGGGGGGGGGGGGGGGGGGGGTGTTAAAAATCTAAAGTATAATCATTTATCATATATATCGCTACTATATTAAAATGGAAAAGTTGCCTTTGGTGAAACATTCAAAATTGCAAATATAGCATTATTATTTTCATCTAATAATTTAACATATATTATAATCTATTTCGAAAATAAAATAAAATGCAATGTCTATTTAAGTAATTAGACTATATCCCCAAATTAAAAGTAATGATGAAAATTCATAAAAATAAAAAAAATAGTAGAGTTCATATACCTACTATGATAGACTGTCATGAGGCACGAAAATCTTATTAAAGTTGATTTGGAAAAGTAATGATAATAATTCATCAATTTGATTTGGAAAAGTAATGATGAAAAGTTAATGATATATGAATCATGATGAGAATTTTTTTTAACAAAAATAAAAAAAATGTTATGTTTATTTTAAAGTGCATTAATTATATGATAGGGGTGGAGCCCCGCGCCTGTCGCAGTCGGGGTACTGTCGTGGTTGGCCGTAGGGGTAGACCCCTATGCATGACACTTGTGTGTGTGTGTGTCTTGTATTTATTTAGAGCAATGTTAAATGCAGGCCGGTTTTGCCTACATGCAGGCCGCAGATATATGCAGGCCAAAAAATTATTCATGCAGGCCAAATTTCATATTTACATACCATGTTTAAAAATCAAATTAATATTTTCTTAAATAAATCACCGAACAAAATAACATTCATAAAATAAGTAACTACCCGAAGTATAACCATGGCCGCCATCGCCGCCATGGCCGCCATCGCCGCCATGGCCGCCATGGCCGCCATCGCCGCCATGGCCGCCATCGCCGCCATGGCCGCCATCGCCGCCATGGCCGCCATGGCCGCCATCGTCATTCGCCGCCATCGCCGCCATCGCCGACGACGCCGCCATCGCCGCCATCGCCGACGACGCCGCCATCGCCGCCATCGCCGACGACGCCGCCATCGCCGCCATCGCCGACGACGCCGCCATCGCCCATGACGCCGCCATCGCCCATGACGCCGCCATCGCCGTCATCGCCGCCATCGCCGCCATCGCCGACGACGTCGCCATCGCCTCCATCGGCATCGTCGTAGCAAATACCCGTGAATAGCTTTAGGGCAGTTGTAATTTAAAAACACATCGGACTCGGACAAACGAGTAAACTCCTTAGGGACATAGTTGCATAAGGAAAAAACACATAATACGAGAAGTATTAAACTACTTGAATCATTTTTCCTATAGTTTTAAAAGGAAAATTGATATTTTTTTTGTAAAACTGTGGCCTGCATGTTGAAACCGACAACTCGGTCTCTGTGGAGTTCGGGGCCCTCAGCGAGGCTGAGGGGCGACCAACCCTTACTCCCCCCAAGGGAGAGCTCTAGGTTGAAGGTGTTGGAACTAAAACTGGACCAAGGGCTTAGTGGGGAGGTCCCGCCACATACCCGAAAGTCCCCTTGGAACTTCCCCTCTCAAGCCACTACTAAGCTTGGGCACCACTGAAGCCTCTCCTCACCGCCTAGAGAGACTTGGGGAGGGAGAGAAGGAAGGAGAGAGCTAGCCTAGGATGAGAGATCCCTCCAAATGGTGCCCCCTTGGTCCTATTTATAGGATTTTTGAAGTTGGGCTGCAAATAACATAAATCCGCCTTTTAATTTTACTAATAGCACCCCAAATTGGTCTGCTAACAGCCTAACTCCGCTGTTCCGAAGGGCTATTTACAGCCCACCAGGGGTATCAGGGTCATTTCCCCTTCAAATCCTCCTGGGCGAGTGGTCCGTGAGGGTACCACTCGCTGGGGCACCCGCCTAGCTGGGCGAATGCCCACGCTTCCGGGCGAGTGGTCCGTGAGAGCACCACTCGCCTAGCTCATTTTCTTCTGCACCTTACTCCCGCCAAACCGAGGGTACCTCCATCTCCTAGCCGGGGCGAATGGTCGGGCTGACCCAGGTCTCGCCATTTGGCTTGAGGGGCCCACTCGGCGAATACGGGTTGTACACAATCCCCGCTCTTTGCGAGTGGTTACTAAGCTCGGAAAGAACAGTCCAACCCTGCATTCGGTGAGTGCTTGCTGACTGGACTCACAAGATTCTGTGGGTCCCACCGTTGTCCTATATATATCTCTTCATGTCAGAACTTCCTGGAGCGCTGACAACCCTCGATTCGGAGCTTCTTCCCTCCCTTAGCCCTTCACCGAGATCAATGTCTTCTCACAAGCCTTCCGCGAGACCCCTCTCGCTGGAGATGATCGAGCGTCTGGCCGCGGCCCAAGCTGTAACTGCCCCCAAGGCAGCCAAATTTGCTCCCTGGCTTATGTCTAAGCGGGACCTCCGAGGGCGAATAGCCAGACTGGATTGCGAATAGTAAACTGGATGAGGGGGGCCTCCCCTGGGCGAGAGGGGGGCGAACCGCCCCTCCCCCTCTCTGCTCCTACCTGCTGGGCGAGAGAGGGAGGGGCGAGACCCCCCTCCCCCCTCTCCGCCCCTTCCTGCTGGGCGAGAGAGGGAGGGGCGAGACCCCCCTCCCCCCTCTCCGCCCCTACTTGCTGGGCGAGAGAGGGAGGGGCGAGACCCCCCTCCCCCCTCTCCGCCCCTACTTGCTGGGCGAGAGAGGGAGGGGCGAGACCGCCCTCCCCCCTCTCCGCCCCTACTTGCTGGGCGAGAGAGGGAGGGGCGAGACCCCCCTCCCCCCTCTCCGCCCCTACTTGCTGAGCGAGAGAGGGAGGGGCGAGACCCCCCTCCCCCCTCTCCGCCCCTTCCTGCTGGGCGAGAGAGGGAGGGGCGAGACCCCCCTCCCCCCTCTCCGCCCCTACCTGCTGGGCGAGAGAGGGATGGGCGAGACCCCCCTCCCCCCTCTCCGCCCCTACCGCTCTTTCTGCGTGGTTCGACGCTACCAAACTGCCTCCCCCAGATCCTTGGGAGTACTCGGCGAATATCAGGGTTGTACACAATCCCTGCTCTTTTCGAGCGTGGCTCACGCTCAGAAAGAAATGTCCAACCCTGCATATTCGACGAGTGTCGCTGGGAACCTGATTATCGGTGCTATCTCGGAAAATACATAGCCTCCTCGAGGGGTCCCTCAACCTTGCCGACTAGCGAGAGTCCGGCTAGCGGAGCTACCTTGGGGAAAAACATCTAACCTCCCCGAGAGGCCTTCCTACCTTGCCGGCTAGCGAGAGCCCGGCTAGCGGAGCCACATCGGGGGAAAAACACTTAGCCTGCCCGAGAGGCCTTCCTACCCTGCCCGCTAGCGAGAGCCCGGCTAGCGGAGCCACCTCGGGGGAAAAACACTTAGCCTCCCCGAGAGGCCTTCCTACCCTGCGGCTAGCGAAAGCCCGGCTAGCGGAGCCACCTTGGGGGAAAAACACTTAGCCTCCCCGAGAGGCCTTCCTGCCCTGCCGGCTAGTGAGAGCCCGGCTAGCGGAGCCACCTCGGGAAAAAACACTATGGCCACCGAGCGGATCCCGGCCCTGCCAGCTAGGTGGGAGCCTGGTCAACGGGTCAACATCGAGGCTAAGTACTTTTGAAACATCCTGCCATCGAGCGGTTCCCGGCCCTACCAGCTGGGTGGGAGCCTGGTCAGCGGGCCAGCATCGAGGCTAAGTACTTTTGAAACATCCTGCCATCGAGCGGTTCCCGGCCCTGCCAGCTAGGTGGGAGCCTGGTCAGCGGGCCAGCATCGAGGCTAAGTACTTTTGAAACATCCTGCCATCGAGCGGTTCCCGGCCCTGCCAGCTAGATGGGAGCCTGGTCAGCGGGCCAGCATCGAGGCTAAGTACTTTTGAAACATCCTGCCATCGAGCGGTTCCCGGCCCTGCCAGCTGGGTGGGAGCCTGGTCAGCGGGCCAGCATCGAGGCTAAGTACTTTTGAAACATCCTGCCATCGAGCGGTTCCCGGCCCTGCCAGCTAGGTGGGAGCCTGGTCAGCGGGCCAGCATCGAGGCTAAGTACTTTTGAAACATCCTGCCATCGAGCGGTTCCCGGCCCTGCCAGCTAGGTGGGAGCCTGGTCAGCGGGCCAGCATCGAGGCTAAGTACTTTTGAAACATCCTGCCATCGAGCGGTTCCCGGCCCTGCCAGCTAGGTGGGAGCCTGGTCAGCGGGCCAGCATCGAGGCTAAGTACTTTTGAAACATCCTGCCATCGAGCGGTTCCCGGCCCTGCCAGCTGGGTGGGAGCCTGGTCAGCGGGCCAGCATCGAGGCTAAGTACTTTTGAAACATCCTGCCATCGAGCGGTTCCCGGCCCTGCCAGCTGGGTGGGAGCCTGGTCAGCGGGCCAGCATCGAGGCTAAGTACTTTTGAAACATCCTGCCATCGAGCGATTCCCGGCCCTGCCAGCTAGGTGGGAGCCTGGTCAGCGGGCCAGCATCGAGGCTAAGTACTTTTGAAACATCATGCCATCGAGCGGTTCCCGGCCCTGCCAGCTAGGTGGGAGCCTCGTCAGCGGGTCAGCATCGAGGCTAAGTACTTTTGAAACATCATGCCATCGGGCGGTTCCCGGCCCTGCCAGCAAGGTGGGAGCCTGGTCAGTGGGTCAGCTTCGAGGCTAAGTACTTTTGAAAACTTCATAACTTTGATTGTCATATTACACGTAAGGAAACTAAGCCTGAAAATAGGCCATCATACTACATGGACTTAAAGAAAAAGCTAAGCAAGAAAACTAAAACTTAGCCTCCTACTCCCAAGTCTGATCTTCCTCGACCTCCTCTGGTTGTTGATGTTGCTGCCTTGGACACCTCGCCTCCCTTAACTCCGAGAACTCAGGGCAGGTGGATGTCGTGTGACCCTCCTCCTCGTGGAAGTCACAGTAGGGTAACTTAGCTGCATCCCTTCTTTTTCCTCTTCTTTCTGCTTTCCTGGCTCTCCTCCTTCTTCCCCAACCGATTGCCATGGTTTGCTGGGGTGGTGGAGAGGGCGCCTTCGACTCCTGCCTCCACCCTGGGAGGTCAGTCTCTTCTTCCTGGAAGTTGTCCTTCTCCTGGTCGAACTTCCTCTTGGGGGCCTTTACTCTCCCCCCCCTGCTGCCTTGCCTCTGGCTCACTCAACTTGGCCAGCCTTCTTGTGAACTCCGGGTTGGCCTCCTCACTTTCAACTTCCTCGGCCGCCCTTTCTATCAACTCCTCAAAGGACACCAGAGCTCTTCTCTTGAGGTCCATTTTGAAGAAGCCCTCCCGCAGCCCCACCGTGAAGGCGAGCTTGAGGGTGTACCCGGACACTTTTTGGACGAGGAGAACCTCCTCCCTGAACCGTTCCAGATAGTGAGCCAGCGACTCCTCTGGCTCTTGCTTGATCTTGAAAAGTGCTTCGGCATCTTTCTTCCTCTTCCTTGACGTCGAGAAGCGTAGCAGGAAAACTCGGCGCAAGTCTTCGAAGGCATAGATGGATCCCGCAGGGAGCTGGTGGAACCAATCTCTAGCCTTCTCCTTCAGAGTTGTCGCGAAGAGTCGACATTTGAAAGCGGCCGACATGGGCATGATGGAGACCATGTCTTCAAACCACTGTAGGTGCAAGACGGGGTCATCCTTGCCGAAGTAGTGAGACATCTTCGCCCCCTTGAACCCCTCCGGAACCGGGGCTGAGAGGATCTGCTCACAAAAAGGACTTCCCACGCTCGCCCCCTTTTGGGGCTGAGCGAGTGGGGGCATGGCGCCTCCCCGCTCGCCCCCTTGTGCCTCGGCGAGTGGGGGTCGAGGACCTCCCCACTTGCCCACTTGGGTCTCAGCGAGTGGGGGTCGAGGACCTCCCCACTCGCCCACTTGGGTCTCGGCGAGTGGGGGTCGAGGACCTCCCCACTCGCCCCCTTCCGGCACCTCCTTCCTGGATGGCTGGCCGAGGGTGTTCTCGCCAACCTGCTGAGGTGAGGCCTCCGGACCACTTTCTCTCCTGCCTTCGCTTATCGTGGCGAAAGCTACCTGCAAGGTCTGCATGACCTCCCGCTTGAGATTTTCAAACATCTCCAACGTCACCCCAGCCACCGGGGGCTGCGAGTGACCTGGGTCGGATCCTCCACCTCCAGCCATGGAGCTCAGCTTGAGACTTTCTTGAGTTGGTCACACTCCACGCTCACCGCACCAAAATGTTGAAACCGACAACTCGGTCTCTGTGGAGTTCGGGGCCCTCAGCGAGGCTGAGGGGCGACCAACCCTTACTCCCCCCAAGGGAGAGCTCTAGGTTGAAGGTGTTAGAACTAAAACTGGACCAAGGGCTTAGTGCGGAGGTCCCGCCACATACCCGGAAGTCCCCTTGGAACTTCCCCTCCCAAGCCACTACTAAGCGTGGGCACCACTGGAGCCTCTCCTCACCCCCTAGAGAGACTTGGGGAGGGAGAGAAGGAAGGAGAGAGCTAGCCTAGGATGAGAGATCCCTCCAAATGGTGCCCCCTTGGTCCTATTTATAGGATTTTTGAAGTTGGGCTGCAAATAACATGAATCCGCCTTTTAATTTTACTAACAGCACCCCAAATTGGTCTGCTAACAGCCTAACTCCGCTGTTCCGAAGGGCTATTTGCAGCCCACCAGGGGTATCAGGGTCATTTCCCCCTAAAATCCTCCTGGGCGAGTGGTCCGTGAGGGCACCACTCGCTGGGGCACCCGTCTAGCTGGGCGAATGCCCACGCTTCCGGGCGAGTGGTCCGTGAGAGCACCACTCGCCTAGCTCCTTTTCTTCTGCACCTTACTCCCACCAAACCGAGGGTACCTCCATCTCCTAGCCGGGGCGAATGGTCGGGCTGACCCAGGTCTTGCCATTTGGCTTGAGGGGCCCACTCGGCGAATACGGGTTGTACACAATCCCCGCTCTTTGCGAGTGGTTACTACGCTCGGAAAGAACAGTCCAACCCTGCATTCCGTGAGTGCTTGCTGACTAGACTCACAAGATTCTGTGGGTCCCACCGTTGTCCTATATATATCTCTTCATGTCAGAACTTCCTGGAGCGCTGACAACCCTCGATTCGGAGCTTCTTCCCTCCCTTAGCCCTTCACCGAGATCAATATCTTCTCACAAGCCTTCCGCGAGACCCCTCTCCCCCCAAGGGAGAGCCGACAACTCGGTCTCTGTGGAGTTCGGGGCCCTCAGCGAGGCTGAGGGGTGACCAACCCTTACTCCCCCAAGGGAGAACTCTAGGTTGAAGGTGTTGGAACTAAAACTGGACCAAGGGCTTAGTGCGGAGGTCCCGCCACATACCCGGAAGTCCCCTTGGAACTTCCCCTCCCAAGCCACTACTAAGCTTGGGCACCACTGGAGCCTCTCCTCACCCCCTAGAGAGACTTGGGGAGGGAGAGAAGGAAGGAGAGAGCTAGCCTAGGATGAGAGATCCCTCCAAATGGTGCCCCCTTGGTCCTATTTATAGGATTTTTGAAGTTGGGCTGCAAATAACATAAATCCGTCTTTTAATTTTACTAACAGCACCCCAAATTGGTCTGCTAACAGCCTAACTCCGCTGTTCCGAAGGGCTATTTTCAGCCCACCAGGGGTATCAGGGTCATTTCCCCCTCAAATCCTCCTGGGCGAGTGGTCCGTGAGGGCACCACTCGCTGGGGCACCCGCCTAGCTGGGCGAATGCCCACGCTTCCGGGCGAGTGGTCCGTGAGAGCACCACTTGCCTAGCTCCTTTTCTTCTGCACCTTACTCCCACCAAACCGAGGGTACCTCCATCTCCTAGCCGGGGCGAATGGTCGGGCTGACCCAGGTCTCGCCATTTGGCTTGAGGGGCCCACTCGGCGAATACGGGTTGTACACTGCATATAGCTAAAATCGGCCTGCGTTTAACATCGCACTTTTTAAAAAATTATGGCCTGCATATAGCCAAAACTGGACTGCGTTTAACATCGCTCTTTATTTATGTGTGCGTGTGTGTTTGTGTGTTCAGGTTCCTCGTGCCTCATTCACTAGTAATCGATGCTTGACTCAAATTTGACGTTCAACCCCATCCTCTCTCAGCGCATGATGTTCGGTGAACTTGACGCTTAAGTTCCTCAAAATCGACAGTTCTAAACCACATTGTTCTCGACTGCTACCTGTAAAACAATATTCGACGAGCGGGCCCATGATTAATTATGTTGGAACATGCGTTCTGCATCTCTCATTTTGATAATAACAAATTTCAAGTTGTATTTGATCATACATGTTTTGGGTATAGTGTGCAGGTTTACAGGTGTGAAGTCGTACAAGAACTCCAATCTGTGTGAGTTACCGTTGGACGTTAACTTACCCCTGGCGCTAGCCTTTGTCGACCAGACAGGTATATCATCTAGAAGGAGCATGCTGTCCTGAAAGCCTTTGTCGACTGGAGAGAAGATATCGTCGAGACAGCAAATGAAGTCCCATCGTCGTGCGCTGGACCTAACGTCGAGCGCTAGCCATATCAACTAGAAGGCTGATATCGATGTAAAGAGTTATATCGACTAGACAACGCATATCGTCGAGAAAGCACATGAAAGCCTACTGTCGGGCGCTAGACCTAACGCCGAGCGCTAGCCATATCAGCTAGAAGGCTGATATCGACGCGAAGAGTTATATCAACTAGACAAAGCATATCGTCGAGACTCTCATCCTAACGCCGGTGATAACGATACTGTCGGGCCCTAGTATATCGTCTTGAAGAGAAGAGGAGCGTCTTGACACTGCATGTCGACTGGAAGGACATATCGACGAGACCAGACCTCTCTACTACCGCCGCGCAATACTGCTAACGCATCAGGCTACCTGGAAGTCCTTGCCAGCGATCCGAGTTCTCAATGCGGGAATTTGGTGGACTATAGAAGAAAATATTACTACCGCCCCGCGGTAGCTCATACCGCTCTGTGGTAACCAGGGTTTGCAATGAAAGAGTTATCACCTTCCTTATCAGCTGAAGACCAGTTGTGCACGCGCCTAATAAAGAACGCCTACCACGCCGCACTTGCACAACCGCTCCGCGCTAACAGACGACTACAAGGAAAGCTTTTCCACCTTCCTTGGATTTAGCAGGACAGTTGAGAGATATCACGGATATGGAGCCCACCCCCGCGCAGTAACCTTACCGCTGACGATAGCTTACTTAAACTCCGTATAAAAGCGTTTTTCTTTCTATTGAGTCAGAGACACGCGAAGTAGGGTTTCTAATCCATCTTAGGAGCAAGGAGACACCAACTTAATAGAACGAAAGAGAGAAAGTGCACCCTCTTATTCAAAGAAGAAGAACTCCGGTAGAGCACATACGAGAACGACAATCTGAAGACGATCGAGCTCCCGAGGGACGAGAATCACAAGCGTTGATCGGTCACCGTCTCCGAAGAACAATCTTTTGAGGGAGCACTTGTTATACTTTGATTATTTTCTCTCTTGTATTTTTATCTTTTAACAACTTTGTGTGTAGAGAAAAATAGAACGGGGAGGTCGTCGAATTCCAGGGAAGATTATATTTCATGCGTAAATCGTTTGTGAGGGCGTCTAGACCAGGGAGGTCTAGCAAGGGCTCGAAGACCTTTGGGGAGAAGGGAGAGAGCCGGCCTGAAAATCTTCGGGGAGAAGAGAGAGAGAGAGAGAGAGAGAGAGAGAGAGAGAGAGAGAGAGTCAATCGGTCCTCAGGGGGAGGCCGGATCGGTATAGATACCAAACGGAATTTATATTCATCGTCTAGTTTTGTAATTTATATTCATCGCCTTAAGATTATAATGAATTTGATATCTTGCTTTTGATTTACAATTGCATGTGAATC
Organism: Dactylorhiza incarnata; assembly: GCA_033032865.1. Classification (NCBI taxonomy): domain Eukaryota; kingdom Viridiplantae; phylum Streptophyta; class Magnoliopsida; order Asparagales; family Orchidaceae; genus Dactylorhiza; species Dactylorhiza incarnata. The sequence continues at coordinate 39,216 of JAWHQI010000347.1, read as the reverse complement.
TTATAGATTCCTGACGTATGTGTCGTGCGTACTCTGAAACGTTCTTTTGTTCGCCAAGAATACGATTTCTGTTGATATCGCTGGTGGCAACCCTACCGCCCCGCGTTAGCTTCTAGAAAGCGTATTCCTGCTACAAATTTTTTTAAAAAACCTTCATTAATAACTGAAAATCTTATTCACCTGCCCCTCCCCCCTCTAAGTTTGGTTACATATCCAACAAATTATAGACCCTTAGACCTCAGAAGGATGTCATCGAAGATACGCGGGCTCTCCAGGAGCTTGGCAATTCAGCGCATCAGCTCGCTGGCGAGCTCCTCTCGAGCTTGCTAATGAGCCCACCCAGTGATCTTAAGCTCATCCACGAGCTCTCTTCCCCGAAATGAGGAGCTCATTCATTGCTCGCAATATTTCAGCGCATCAGCTCGTCGACAAGCTCCTCCCAAGCTCGCCAATGAGCTCACACAGTTTCCAGTTGAGCTCACTCGCCGACCTCGTCATCCCAGACAACCTCTAGTCCAGCGAGATCGCGCGGCCTCTGCGAGCCCAGCTTTGGCAATTTCTCCCTTGGCGGCCTGATTAAGCTCGCCTGCTACAGATATTCCTAAGAGTAAGGTCATCCAGGAAACATGTATCTTGTATCCAGTAAAGGCAGGGGTGGTTATTCACATACCATAACCCCCCAGATTGCCTATAAATTAGACCTCATGGCACAAGTAAAAGACACACTACCCCCCCCCCCCCCCCCTCAACAAGGTTCTAGTAACATTCAGAGCTCGTCTCTCTTGTGCCTATCTCAGATTTATATTTAAGAGGGGAAGTTCCTATAAGCTTCCTGGTATGTGGAGAAACCTCCTCGCTGCAGCATACAGGTTGTGTTTATAGGTAATCTTGAGTTTTTTTCTTCTTCAACAACTTCCTTTAGTTGTTTTTTGTTTGGGTAGACCATTGAACCAATAACCTTTGGTCGCCTCTCTTGGTCCGAACATTTGTGAACCGATTTTTTTGGTTCCAATACTTTGGTGTGGTGAGCGTGGACCATGATTGAAGAAGGAAACCTTTAGTGCAAGATCAAATTGCAAATCATGATGAGCGAGAGTCGAAGATAATAAACTTGCAAGCTCTGAGCGAGTTTATCACAAGAGCTGACCTCGCGGAGTTCAAGCAGGGCTTGATAGAGACGATGCGAGCTCTTTTCGCACCTAGTGGCGAGGTTGCAGCAACCTCGCCGCCAATCGTCGCCTCGGCAGAGGATGCCGAGATGTCCAGGTGATCTGGGAAAGAAGCTGCAACCCATCTTGAGGAGCGACCTCAGTATAGGCGAGCCCTGTACATGACACAGGCTCTTCGCTTCCGCGAAGATGAATTAGCTCGGTTGTTGCCAACTTGACATACCAAGTAGGAAAGCCCATTTTCGCGAGAGAGTTTTGAGGGCGCATGTTCCTGAGGGGTTTTGCAAGCCTGTTCTTAGTTATTATACAGGGAAGAATGACCCCTCCACCATCTGCAGTCGTTAGAGGACGTTGTCTCCATATGTAGCATGATGGATGCCTTCAAGGGGAAGGCCCGAGACTAGTTTCACCAGTTGTCGATGATGTCCATCTACTGCTTTGAAAATCTGCATCGGGGGTTGATGTTGCATTTTGCAACGTCAAAGAAGAGGAAGAAGAGACCGTCAACTCTTTTTCTTTACCAGCAGGGACCAAATGAGATGCTGGGAAGATATATTGATCACTTCTAGGATGAGGTTCTGGGTATCTAGGAGGTTGATAGCTTTACACTACAGCTCGCACTTACGTGTGGCCTACAATAGGTACTGTTTAATATGTAGGTGGTCTGAGATCCTTATGTCTCATTTAAAGATATGATTGACCAATCGGGGCGGTATATCGAGGCAGAAGCTACCAATAAGAGTTTTTTGGCTTCTATGACGAGGTTGATGAAGGCGGAAGAGTTGAGGGTCATGGGAGGAGGTAGAAGAGAGGAAGATGCCCATCGCATGACAGAGAGTTCAGGAGGCCATGAGTTATTCTAGAGCCCAGGGAACCCGAAAGGAGGTTTCAAGCCCTGGTCATGAATAGACCTCCTTGGAGGCCTGTAGGAATTAGACCTCGCCCATTCAGACCCGGTCTACATCGTTCTCCCTAGCACTCAGGCTCGTTTCAATGCGCTGAAGAGGCTTCTGGAGGTTAGGTGGCCCAACAGGTTTCCTCCACGGAAAGCGATGGTATGCTGGTTAGGTGGATATTACAAAATAATTCTCGGTGCAATTGTTAAGAAGCTTGGCTCACGACAAGCGGTCATGATCGTCGAAACGCCAGTGAGTAGATGGTCAATAGAACGAAATCAACACATGAAGGTCACTGGAAGGTAAGCCAACAATCACCCAGAAGGGAAGATCGATGGAATGAACAGGCCATTAGAGGGGGAGGCAAAATCAACAATGGCCCGTTAGGCATTGACGAAACTAGGATTTTATCACAATCTGAGCACGAACTAAAATTCAAAATGTTATGTCCAGAGTAATGTTCTCATGAGGCAGCATTTACAGACTTCATCATGCTGAAAAATTATATTAAATTAGGGATCAAATGGTAGACTTTGTTCTATTAAAATCTTTGTTAAATTTAGGACAAATTATAGACTTACTGACATTAAAAAAACTATGTCAATAAGTTGTATGTTATTAAGGTCAAACTAGATAATAAAATTTATTTTATACAAAAAAATTATCTTTGGATACACACTATATGCTATTATATGGTCATTTATGATATAGATATACTAAACAAGAAAATGAGAAAGTGTATTAATTAATAGTATTCATGCACCAAGTTTTTTTAGATTCAATGTATTAAAAATTATTTTCTATGAATTAGAGATATTGATGATAAGATGAACACAACATAAAAATGATTCTAAAAAAATTTCCTCGTCCTTCTTTTATGTATTACGGTATAATACATGAGGTCCATATATAGTGCAATCCCAACATAATTTCACAACAAGATTGTCATGTAAGTGTTGATTAAATTCTCTTCAACCTTCTTTATATTAATATTTATCATGCCCACGTATATAAATTAAACTATTTATTGTTTCGTTGCCATACATTTTGTGGATGTATACGTATGTAAAGGCCATTGGCAACTAGTTAGTGCATCTCCGTGTTGACAGGCTCTGTGTATAAAATTCACGTATGGGAGATACCAAAAAATTGAAACTTAGGTCCCTTTTGGAGGGACGTTTTTTGCAACGATGACATTTTAAATAACTCTCACCGTTGTTTAATGGTTGTTTGGGAGCCGCATTTAAAATCACAAAATGTGGATTAAACAACATTCAATGTTATTATAACTTTATTGGACTGATCTAATACAATTTTATAATCCTTCTTCACTAATAAGGATCCGCTTACATGCTTCTTCCTAACTCGATCTCAACACATAAAGCACATCATGTAAGACTAGTGCCTTCCCGGATATCAACCTAAGATCCACTCGCCCGCATCAAAGTATTTGTGCCGAAGAATCATCTCCTAAGATCACACTTCCTCCACTGATGTCCTGAAGATAGGTTGATCCGGTGCTTGGATCATGTTGGCCTGGGGCTTGACCCTATGGGATTTGCAGGTCATGGGTTCTATCTTCTTGTAGAAGCAGTTGGTAGACAGATAATTTTTGCGGGCACAGGTGAAACACCATTTCCCTTTACCTAGGTTTTGGTTTTGAGAGCTAAGTTTGGGATGATTGGGTTTTTGATGGTGGGAACCTGGACGGAAAAGCTTCTTATGGTTTTTACCCTTAGGGTTGAAGTAATGGTGAGATGAATGGTTGTCATGAGATTCAGTTAGGTTGACTTTAGGAGTAAGATCTTTATGAGTTTTAGAATTATTATTTGTATGTTCTTCCTCTATGCAAATAACACTTTGGATCTGAATGTAAGTTAGGTTGGATTGGTCATGCATTAGTCTAGTGCTAAAGCCAGACCATGAATCCGAAAGGAAATCAATAAAACAAACTACTAAATAATTTTCAGAAATGATTGAGCCGCCGGCTCGGATCTTGGACAATATCTCATCAAATTGATGAAGTTGAGGATTGATAGACTTGTAAACATCAACTTGAATTTGTGAAGGTTGGATACATTATAGCGTTTTATACTCGCGTTGTCGAGATTATAGCGCGCTTCAAGAGCATACCACAAATCATTGGTCGTACATTATTGGAGGAAAATATTATAAAGACTATCGGAAAAAGCACTAAGGATTCATTGACTGCAATGATATTCTATATCTACCAGATCTATATACGAAGTACGATTAACATAAGCTCTAATTAATGGTGTTCACACTAGAAGACGAAGACGATGGAAGTGATGAGGCAACAGTTGTTGTAACATCATTGGGGTTTGAGGTCTCTACAGTCGGAGTATCAAATATTGCAGATAATAAACCTAAGGTATTTAGCTAATATTCTACTTTGGCTTGTCAACGACGAAAATTATTTCTATTAAATTTTTTGGATTTGATCCCAACAGAATCATCAGATCTAGTCGTCATTGCCTATTTTTGGGTTTAAAATATATACAATAAATTTCAGTACATATGAAAATGAAAATAAATAAAATCATTTTGATTATTTGATTTTATTTATCCTGTTATTCTTGGATTTCCCAAGGAATACTCAATGATTGGTTCTCACTGGTACTATGATGTTTGTGGGATGATAGCCCAACACGGCTCTTTTGCAAAAGATTATGTGATGTGATCTACAACTTCTTTATATTCTTGGAATATTTTATTTTTTGAAAATTGTAGTAATAAATAATAATCATGCCAGATCTTGAACAACAAGATTAATTACTACAACAAAACTGGGCTATCGCAGCGTTTTTTTTGAGCCTTTCGCGGCGTTTTTCAAGCGCCGCAGAAGCTTTCGCGGCGTTTTAAAAAACGCCGCAAAAGTGTCGCGGAATGGATCGCCGCAAAAGAATTTTGCGGCGTTTTTTGGAAAGCGCGCGAATACAGGAATCCGCGACGTTTTTCTTAAAGCGCCGCCAATATCCGCGGCGTTTAAAAAAAATGCCGCAAAAGCAGGAGCATTGGCAGCGTTTTTCTTTAAAACGCCGCCAATGTTTCCGTTTAAAAAAAAAAAATGCAGCCAAAGCTTCAGCGTTTAAAAAAATCATCCTGGTTTAACTCACTAGCTTGAGGGGGAGTTTTAGCATGCATATTAGTATTCATCGATCTTTGACCTCACAAATCATCATTTCAGGCATTCCATCCCGGAGCATACAAATTGATAATTTCTTACGAGAGATCTAGTGAAGTTGTAGATGCCCAGAGCACCTTCTCCCCCATGTACTTCTATATAAATTAGTAGTGCATAAAATCTGGAGAACATAATATGAAAACACGTTGAGCTCGTAGTTACAACAGATCAAATACAAATGCTAAATGGATATAAAACAAAACTCGAACAGAAATACAGAAAATATATCAGACCCTGCTCTGACATGAAAGAACCATTATTTAACTTCATGGATAAGCAACCAATTCATTTAGTGAGTCATTATTTGTATTTGAGAGTGTAAGGATTGAAAAAGATTGATAACAGTTTTGACGACATCAAAATCTACAGAAATTTGAGGCACTAGTAATTTGGGCAAGCTATCGATTAAGTACACAAAAATTGGGAAAAAACACAAAGGTGATATTAAAATAAAAGATAGCATCCATCTTTGATACGCCGCAAAAAATTGGAGACTTGCAGGCAATATATATACTCCAAATGTCATTACTTCCATCTTTTTGAACATATGTTATACTTAAAATCATCATGAATTTCTGATGCAACTTAATGCCTGAATGGTTCCTTCCAGCAGGAAGCTTATGATCTCTATCAGCATCCAACTGTGCCCTGTAATCTCGCATCATCCTATCCTTGTCAGCCTCCATCTCACCTTTCTTGAGTTCCTCTTCCTGATTACAAAAATGAAAATTGGCATGAAGAAATCAGTAAGAGCATATTTTTATATATATTCACTGAAGGACTCAAAATAGTTATGCAAACAAAACATAAATATATCTACCAAAAGTATGGAAAACTCACTTTAAGATTGAGTGTGCCAAATCTCTAGTGTTCATGGTTCTTAATCCTAGCTTACAAATTAACTTCTGGAACAACAGAAATATCCAATGAAAAAATGCAGTAAAAAGATCTCCAATAAACAAAACAAAAAATTACTTGAAGTATCGTTTGTAAATAAACTGTACCTGCACCAAGAAAAGAAGATTTACAAAAAATTATAATACAAGAATAATTTACATGAGGTGTTCATGGCAAAAGCTCAATGCTACTTAGAAGATTAAAATAATCAGAGCAATTGTTAGAGTAGAATTAATAAATCATTGTAATCACAATAATATTAACAAAAAAACTGAAGTTATGTATTTTGAAGTAATAAAGTAAGTTTATTTGAGAAACCTATTAGACTTGAATTAAGAGGCGTGTTAGACATTATAACAACTTGCTCGGTTAACAAATATTTTCAAAGACACCCTAAACTTGAGCAAAATCTGGTGAAGACCTTTATTTAAATGGGGTTCATCAATTACCTGCGGGGTACCCTAGCTTCTAGTCTTCACTAGTTAGTTACTACTTGGATTCATCAATTATTAAGTAATGTGTAGGCTGACCGGATCAAACTAGAGTTCATACCTGTGAATAAACGCAGAGTTCTTACCCTAAACTATGAAGCCCTCTTCGTGTTGAACATCAAGATATTTTGCTGGATAGTATTGATCTTTGCTTTTTGTTAAACATGTTTATTTGCTCAACCTCTTTGCCATATTAATTTATGAACTAATTACAAAACCAAAATGCAAGAAGAACACGACATCCTCAAGGAGATGATACAAAAGGGTGAGTTCTACCGAAATGGACAAAGGGGTGAGTTCTACCTGTCCTCGATGATGATGATGATATGGAAACGAGAGAGGGCTTGCAGATCATGTAGTTGTTGGCGTCGGCGAAGTCAAGCCGTGAGTCATTGACGATGAAGGAAGTCGAGACTGGCAAGAACGAAGAAACGAGAAGGGGATGAGCGGCGAGTTTGTGGCTAGGTCAGAGGAAGCAAGAAAGTACAGCGCCGGCGATGATATTACCTCCGGCGATGGAACTCCAACGCATGGGATTTCGGCGGGGTTCTTGCGGGAGAGAGCTGGGAGATAGGGATGCGGGATGAGAAGAAACAGCCGCTATGCGGGACACTACAACAAAACCTAGCATTTAATTTGTTATTAATTGATCTTTAGCGGAGTTTTACAATTTAAAACGCCGCTAATTCTCTGCCTACATTTTTCGCGGCACTTTTTTAAATAAAACGCCGCCATTACAAAAAACTAACTGCGACATTTTATAAAACGCCGCATAAAAAGAGTCGCGATAGGTCTACTTTGTTGTAGTGAAAACAGAGGTGTGAGAAATAAAGGAAATCGGAATAGTATATTTAGAATTGAGCTTTGGTAAGGTGTGTGATCACGTACTGCCCTAAAGAAATTGTATTACCCTTCGACAGGGCTTTCAACTGATGCTCACTCCTCCAAGGTACAACACTCAGCTAGATCCTGAAAACTCCGATGTGCGCAGACACCGAAGAAGCACAGAGCACCTGAACTCCCACTTGATGAAGTAAATATGAAGAAAAGGAAATCACAAAAGAAAATTATCGTCCAGAGTGAGAGAGCAAGAACAAGCTTATTAAATCGTTTTGGCAAAACCTCATATATAGGAGTCTCGTGAAAACCGTAGCAATAAATCACGTAATAAATTTACCCAATTGTTATTCGCGGACCATAAATGTCTATCCGTACACCATTTTTTTCTCATTTTATTTGAGTTTAGAAATTGTTATCCGCAAACCAATTTTAAATTTAAGTAGATATCTTTGTTCTCCTGAGCAGGGCTCGACAACGAAGGAACATCTCTGAGGACCTTTTGAGTACTTCAATGTGTGCACGGATTGTGATTCATAAAATAAATGCACGGATAGAGACCGAGTTGAGGAAGAAAGACGATTTCTTCGTTGTTCATTCGATTTCGGTTTGTTTGTGAAGATTTAGATAGCTGGAGTTTGTTTAGAAAGATTTAGATAGCTAGGGTTACTCTCTTTTTGGTAAGGAAGGCGAAGAGGATGATTAAAGATTTTTTTTTTAAATTTTCTTCACTAATCTGCGGATAACAAAAATATATGCGAATCGACAAAATCTGCGAGTAGACAAACGCGATCTGCGAATAACAACCGCCCAAATTTATAATAGTTATTTTAGTAATGGAAATCGTGTAAGGAAATTACTTTGATTCCCAACGTATAGAAATTCATGACAAAATGCGTAAAGAAACCAGGAAGGAAATTTAATGTGCTTGTTGCGGGTCACTCGACGCTCTTCCAGACCGGGCGAATTGGACCGTCTTAGTCCGAGAGTGAGCCGAATGCGCAAACAGTCACAAAGAGAACAGACAAATGGCAAGAGAACGTTTTTAGCGTGGAAAACCCGGAAAAGGTAAAAAACCACGTGGATCTGCGCCAGCCAAACTTCACTAAGTGTTTGAGTGTTACAAGTGAAGTTGCGAGAACTGAGAGCGACAGACCGCTTCTCGTTACAATTTCAGTTGAAGGAAAGTCTCTGAGGGTGACAGACCACCTCTCAGAAAAACTAAGTACTTAGCTGTTGCAGGAGGTCTTCAAGGTCCGAAGAAGATCTTCAAGTGACGAAGGAGATCTCCGAATCACGAAGGAGATTTTCGAACAGCGAAAGAGATCTCTGAAGGAATTCTTCAAGGAGCTCTCTCGGGTGCAAAGTGTCATATCCCCTCCAATGAGGGTTCAGAGTTCCTTTTATAGACTTGGACGGGGATGACCCAGTAATTTCACCGTTGTAACCACCGTAACCACCTGACGGGCCGATCTTGACCGTCGATCGAGTGCACACGGATCGCCACTTTCTAAATATGACGATTTTGCCCCCCGGTCGGTTCAGGCAGCTTCCTTGGTATTTTCCTTATTGCAATGTGCAAATCATGCAGTCTTAAGAGGGAAAGTGGAGTTAGCAACTGCGCGAACTATGAACTTTGCAACGTTTAAGTGCGCGTGGATCAAATGCACACTATGGTCTCAGCGGCGCTAAGCATGCGTCGAGCACCGAGCGGGAGCGCCGTAAAAACACGATCGGAGTCGCGCGAGGACGACGCGAAGGGGCGATGGGCGTATCGTGCGGCGAGGGAGATCGACCGGCACCGCGCATGACGTGCGCGGTTGTGCGCGTCACCGCCGCACGACGTAGCACGCAGGCCGCGCGCGCGCTTGCGCGCGGACCCTGCGCGCGCTCGCGGTTGGCGGTACCCCGAGAGCGCGCGGTTGGCGGTACCGCGCGCGCGCGGTTGGCGAGACCGCGCGCGCGCGGTTGGCGGTACCGCGCGCGCGCGGTTGGCGGTACCGCGCGCTCGCGCGGTTGGCGGTACCGCGCGCTCGCGCGGTTGGCGGTACCGCGCGCTCGCGCGGTTGGCGGTACCGCGCGCGCGCGGTTGGCGGTACCGCGCGCGCGGTTGGCGGTACCGCGCGCGCGCTTGGCGGTACCGCGCGCGCGGTTGGCGGTACCGCGCGCGCGGTTGGCGGTACCGCGCGCGCGGTTGGCGGTACCGCGCGCGCGGTTGGCGGTACCGCGCGCGCGGTTGGCGGTACCGCGCGCGCGGTTGGCGGTACCGCGCGCGCGGTTGGCGGTACCGCGCGCGCGGTTCGCGGTACCGCGCGCGCGGTTGGCGGTACCGCGCGCGCGGTTGGCGGTACCGCGCGCGCGGTTGGCGGTACCGCGCGCGCGGTTGGCGGTACCGCGCGCGCGGTTGGCGGTACCGCGCGCGCGGTTGGCGGTACCGCGCGCGCGGTTGGCGTGCGGTACCGCGCGCGCGGTTGGCGGTACCGCGCGCGCGGTTGGCGGTACCGCGCGCGCGCGGTTGGCGTGCGGTACCGCGCGCGCGGTTGGCGTGCGGTTGCGGGCGACCGCGATGCGGTCGTGTGCGCAGTTACGCGCGCTTGGTCGCGCATGTAACATCCCCCAAACTGCTAGACCCCTAAGTTGGTTTTGTCATGACTGGGTCATGACAAAACCATAGGAAGAACCTTTTTGAACCTAAGAGCTTAGGAAAGGAGGAGGAAGCCACCTTGGTCTGCAAATAGCAATTCCCATCTTCCAAGCTTGGGATTGGAATTTAGGGCTTCAACCTAACCCTTGGACCCCACCATAGTGTCCCTAACCCTTTAGAGGTCCCCTTAGGGCACCTTGGGCCCATTGAAGTCAACCTAAGAGGCCAATTTGACCAAAGTCAACATAAACCCTCAAATTGGTCAAAGTAGCCCATTTAGAGCCAATCAACCCTCACCATGTCAAATTGATCACACTCCTAGGTTTATAATACCATTATAGACCTAATGGACCCAAAAGCCCCATCATGGGACCCCTAGGGGTGCAAATTGACCAAAATGTCCTTTTTAGGTCAAAATGACCTTTCTTCTCAAAGTACCCCAATTGACCTCCACCACATTAAATTGACCTCACCCCTAGGTCTATCATGTCATAGGGGAGCTAGTGGACCAAAAAGCCCCATGACCAAGTCAACCCTAGGGCTCAATTTGACCAAAGTCAAATTAGCCTATTTTGGTCAAATCACCTTAGATTGGGTCAACCAAGAACCAGATGACCAAATTGACTCCACCATCAGTTCCTAAACTTAATTTAGAACCTATTGAACCCAAAAGCCCCATCCTAGGGTTCCCCAATTGACCAATTTGGCCAAAAGTCAAAATTGCCCAATTTAGGTCAAAATGCTCAAACCTAACCCAATCTCTTTGGGCTAGCTCAATTGGATGGTCAACCAGCCCATGTGGACCCTCATTAAACTCAGGAGAGAGGGTAGAAACCGACCATGGTGGTTAGGAGAGAGAAAATGGGGGTTTCACCATTTTTGGAAGAGAGAGAAGAAGTCATTCATGGCCATTAAGAGGTTTCACCTCTTGGCTCCCCCAATTGATGCCTCCATTCAACTCCTCAGCCAGCTGGGAGAAGTTTCCATCAGTTACACAAGGGAATTAAGGCAGGGGAGATGGAGAGGGGCCGGCCATGGAAGAAACCGAAGAAGCCATTAATGGCCATGGAGCTTAAAGCCATCACCACCCCCAATCGAACCCCCCTTCACCTTCAGTGACCTGAGAGGAGAGAAACCCCCTAGCTACCTGGAGATTTCGTGCACTGTAGGAGGGAATTGGCATGGCTTCTCAACCGGCGGCAGCTCCCATGGTGTACTCAAGGTTGACTCGACGGCAAGCCCTCCAGCAGGTCCCGTTCTCCTCCCTGAACTCTAAGGGTTAGATCCAAATCGACGGCGGCTCGAATCGTGGTCAATCGGCCGTGAATCGAGTCGGCCAATCCTCCCGTTGATCGGGTTGGGTATCCTTCTACAGATCACGATTCCGGCCACCTCCGGCCGATCAAACACCGCTCATCGCCGGCCCCCACCTCAACGGAGGTGGTGGTGGCGTTGGTCGGCCGGGGCGGCGCTCAGGTGGCCGGGAAATCATCGCTCAAGGTGGCCCAGGCGCGGTAAATCTCAGCCGCTGACTCATTGGGGACGATGACCCAGCGCCCTCCGATCTGCTTTAGGATTCGTGCTCATTTAATTCAATCCTTATTAAATCTGTGATTAAAATGCAGCCCCTATTTAAATCTGGGAAAAATACTTAGAGGCCGAATCATGAAAAGTGGTCAACATAGAAAATGTAGCCCTTTGGGTCTAGTTTCATACAAAATTGAAATCACTCAATTTGGAGTCCTGGTTAGGGCTCAGCACTCATTCTAGTGGAGGCTGTCTTTAGGGCTAATCAGAACTGATTTTTGATGCCCACCCCATTATATAACTCCAAATGACTTGATTTTTGGGGTGTAGTCTAGTCTTGTGCATACCTAGCTCATGTCCAAAGATCACAAGGATTGGTGAAGTTTTCTTCTTAATTTTTGGGAAAGACCAATAATCCTAGTTTAACCTAATTAGGTGTCCTAAACACCTCAAAACCCTTCCAAACTTGGATGGGTGGTCCTAAGGGGTATGTATAGGCCCTGGTTAAAATATCATGATTTATGGAGTTGTTTTGGTAGGGTATTCCACCAAAATAGCCTTAGGCTCCCTAGGTTTGGGCAAAACTTTGGGTGAGTGCCCCCACCTTTCCACAAGGTCTTTTGGCTCCATATTTGGGGTGCACCTCACCCTCCCCCATGCCAACCTATGGTTCAAGTTTGGAGGCCATTGGGGGAGTTTTGCCCTAGTAAATCAAAAAGGGGCAAAATTGCTATTTGCACCCCAAATAGGTGCCCATTGGAATTCCACTCCTCACCAATTATTGGTAGGATCTTAGGTGGTCTTCCACTGACCTATGGTCAGTATAGTGAGTAGTATGGACTTGGGCAAGGTAGGGAGACCTTTGAGTCTAGTTTCTCTTAAAGGTTATGTTTAGGGTAAAGGTAAACCTAAGCTAGTTTTGGGGTGTGGAGGGGTTTCCTCCCATTGATTGTTGGGGTAATTTTGGTCACTGCCTTGGGAGGTAGGAGGCACCCCAAGGAGCCACTTTGGGTGGGTTAGGACCTATTGTGCCCATAAATCCTAATGGTTGAGTTTATGGTACCCTTTTAGGGTTTGTGAAGGAGGTAGGAGTAAATGCCCATGGGGAGAAGTGTAATAGACCTCTCTGAGTCCTAAGAGTGGTATAATCCCCTCCCAAGAGGTTTGAGTGGATGTGGAGATGTTTAGGTCCTAACCCTAGGCTAAACCCTTAAGGGGTGCAAATAGGGGTCAATGAAGGGAGTAGGGTCAAACCCTAGTGGTTTGACCTAAAGTTTTGGTGGGTAGGTCTTAGTGACCAGAGAAGACTCCCTTGTGAATTTGAAGAGGTTTGGAGTTGTCTAACCTAGGTAATAAATCCTTGGGTAGATTTGTAAATAATTGGAATTTGGAGATATAGGATGAAGTAGCACTTAGGGAATCATCATCTTCTGTCACCCACTTGTTTTTGAGGTTATAAATCTCTGGAGTTCCTACTAGAGCTATTGGAGAAGGTTAGACCCTAACCCTAGGCTAAACCCTAAAGGGGTGCAATTAGAGGTTAATGAAGGAAGAGGGGTCAAACCTCAGTGGCTTGACTTGAAATTTTGGGTAGATGGCCTTAGTGATCAGAGAATGCTACTGTAGGAGTTTGGAGGGATTTGGAGTTGCCAATCATAAGTAATAAACCCTAGGGTAGATTTGTAATTATTCAGGGTTTGAGGTTTTAGGGAGAAATAGTATTTATAAATTTACCATCTTCTGTCATAATCATGGTTTTAATGTCATATATCTCTGGAAGAATTGGTTAGATCATGAGTTAACCCTTGGAGGTCCAAATTGTAATATTCCTCATTGTTGGCAATTTTTGGGTTGGTTAAATTTGTGATGATAAATTACTGTAATTGCATGTAACTTTGCTGGATGTCTTTTCATAACAATATATAACCTCTGTAATTTTCTCATAGTTTATAGATCAATATTTTTGGTACCTCTAGTTCATTTTGAAAGAAATTGCAAATATATCCTTGGATGGAATTACAAACATACCCTCTGAATAGCATGGTCAAACTTTGTAGGATTAAATATTTTATTAATAAGCACCACTGTGTTAATTTACACAAGGATTGGAGTTCATATGAGGGTACCTCCTTTGGAAATTATTGGAAATAATTGTGTTTTGGAATTTCTAAAAATAATAAATCTTGCTGGTTTTCCCTAAAACTTTATCTCTACTGTTTATTAGGTACCCTTGATTTATGAGTAAATTGGAGTGGGCATAGGAGGTCAGAAAAATATACTTGTAGTTCAAACCTTAGTTATGTGGCCATTTGGAAAATTATTTAAAATACAATTATTAATGGAAAATTATGAAACCCTAGATTTGATCTGAAGTAGGTAGTATGGGTCCCCAGTAAATCCCTTGGGTCAAGAGTTGGATATTTAGTGTACCTCTCTTCATGAGCATCAAAACGTTAAGGGTGGTCTGCGTTTAGCAATTTGACAACTTTGGGGTTAGAGGTCAATCTGGTAGTCTTGGGTCTGAAGTGATGAAGGTTGGGTGGTAGCCTTGTATTATGTATGGGTCTCTAGAGAAGTTGGGGTTCGGTAAGTCTTAGGGTGGTGGGGTGCCACCCTCGGCTAGGTCGTCCGGGAATTGACGAAAGATCGTCTTTTCTTGTTAGCGTCTTTGAGCATCTGAGTTTCTAAGGCAGGAAAGTCACTCTGAGGGAGTGCATATGGAAGTCTAGCCGGTTTAGTCCGGTGGTCTTTTGTTTCTGAGGTAGCTATTGGTGACGGGCGGGTTAGCCCGGGGAGCTTGTAGCTCGGTATTGTTGGAAGATAATTTGCATGTGCATAAGGTGGTGGGTCCTTCGTGTTGGCGGTCGTTGCACCGACGTTAACACTTGGGCTCGGCAAGTGTGGTATTTACACTTAGCCATAAAAGTCTGGCGGTCCAGTCAGTATGAGTACGCAGACGCTCCGCGGGTTTTGTGGAGGCGTACGATAGGTCTAGGTCGGGTAGTGCATATACCAACCTAGAGGTGGGCGAGGCCCAACCCACCGCTTCCGTTTGCCACTACGGGAGTATCCTGAGGAGTCTAGCTCGCTCCAAAAAGAGGGAACTAAAGGTCTATGCGCATAGAGTCGTAGTGGGTGAGTTGCACTTGTTTGATCACCGCATAATCACATACTTGCATGACATAGCATAATCATTGCATTCAACCCCTGACACCTATCGTATAAATTGGTATGGGACTTTTTATACGATAGGCCCTGCTAAACGACCCCTTGGTCTATAGGTTTGTATGGGCACTCCTATAAATCAATGGTTAATATTATAATATTTAGATTGTTTCTACATTTACTCATTACTGCTTTACCTTTACTTTACCCTGCTGTTTCTATTTTGTTTCATTTATATATATATATCACCTGTGTAGAGTAGATATTACCTTGTCACCTGCATTTGTTCCTACCCCTTGTTTGTCCTCCGCTTCCTCCTTTCCATCCGGTGCCTAGGAGCCCTGGGGGGAGGGGTGGGGAATTGGCTGAGTCTTTATGACTGACGGTCGGTGGACCTTATCATTTTAGGAGACCGCGGCGACGGAGCAGCACCAGAGGCCGGTGCAAATGGAGGCGGGGCAGTCTAGCTCAGGAGCTCAGATGACAGGATCCGTGAGTGTTGGTTTAGTTGTTTTGCTTCCGCGAGTGAATCATGTAGTGAGGATCTGATGTACTGGGCAAGGCCCTAGTTATCTTGTTTTCCTTTCTTTCAGTTATGGTTGTGGACATCTTTTGATGATTTATTTGTATATGTGATGTGGACATGTTTTGCTTGCTTTCTTCATGTTAGCTTACTTTTCTTGTGATCGATTTGGCCGGCAGGATCGGCGTTTTGTAGTGACGACCTTCCCGAGCGAAGGTGTCACCACAAAACGGCGGTTCTGGGCCTAAGACCCGGTGGCTTTTAAAAAAAAAAAAAAAGGGTCTTACAAGTGGTATCAGAGGAAACATCGATCCAAGGAAAAGAAGTCCACAAACCCTGGGCCACCCCGCGCGAGCTTAGTTTGCGGACAAACTAGCAGCGGAAGCAATGGTGTGCCCATAAGGGAAATCACATGTAAAAGTCCACTTATAACTGAAATTTTTCTTCCCTTTAGCTAAGTCCCTTATAAGTGCAATCTTTCTTGTGTAGCCGGCAACGGAACCTTCACCGCAGCATGGAGTCCCGCCGACTCCGAACGTCGTTCCACCACCACCGGCTCCGACTCCGTTCCAGCAGACGGAGTTGGGGCAGACTCTGACTGCCATCTTGGAGACATTCAGAGCACAGCAGGCACCGGCTCCTCAGCAAAACCCTGGGGCCAACTGGCTGAGCATCTTTCGGGGTCTCTCCCCACCAGCATTCATCGGGACGGAGACTGTTGTGAGGACCGAAGAATGGGTAGACATCATGGAGGAGATGTTGTCAGGAATCCAGTGCCCGGCAGACATGGAGGTGCCACTGGTGGTTTCATGCCTGGAATCCCATGCTAAGAGGTGGTGGAAGAGGTTCCTGGCTACATCGTACCCGGGATTAGAGGCAGCAGATGTTGCTTGGGATGATTTCAAAGCGGCGTTGTTGGAGCATTTTGTGCCGCAGTCGGCAAGAGATGACTTGGAAGATAGATTTCTGCAGTTGCGGCAGGGGAGTAGATCAGTGCTGGAGTACCATCAGGAGTTCACCCACCTGTCCCGGTTTGCGGTATCCTACCAACTGGACGATGCGGGATATGCTAAGAGATTCTATAAGGGCCTCCGGGACGAGTTGAGGCAGGCCCTCCTTTTTGTCTCCGACGGTTGTATGTCCAGGATTCTGGAGATGGCGAAGAAGCTGGAAGGAGACCAGCAAGTTGTTCGTGGGAGGAAGAGACCCATGGAGGACCAGGGAAGAAATGGCAGGAGAGATCAGCCGAGAAACAGAGACGCTGGAGAAGGAAGGACGGAGGTCCGACCCCGTCAGGGGGAGAGGCAGGAACAAAGGGAGCCGGTAGTTTTGACTCCTCAGCCTCTGCAGATGAGGGAAATGCCAAGGATTGGAGGAGGTGGGCAACCTCCGGAATGCTACCACTGCCACCAGGTCGGCCACATCAAGAGGAACTGCCCCCAGAGGAATGCTCTTCCAGCACCTCAGGCAGCACCTCGGGGTCAGCATCCCGGAGGCCGAGGACGTGGTCGAGGCCGTGGATTTCAGGGTGACGATCGGAGGCACTACAGAGAGCAGGCTTATGCCTTAGATTTGGCCAGTCCCAGGGACCCGGCAAGGGTCATCGCAGGTATTTGTCGCTTTTAAATTTTTAAATTGTTAATGTTTTGAAAGTTTCAGCTTTACCTTAACTTTGAACCAATCGTCAAACCCTTCAGGTTTAGTTTCCATTTTCGGCAAACCTGCTTTTGCCTTGTTCGATACGGGTGCCTCGCACTCGTTCGTCTCGGCCAAGTTTATCGAAGACCTAGACCAAGTCAAGCACCTCAAAAGCGACTATAGGAGAGTGAGATTTCCGGACGGATCAGAGGTCTTAACAAATTTAGCATGCCTAATAAGTCTGGAGATTGGGGGAAG
This sequence comes from Dactylorhiza incarnata, assembly GCA_033032865.1. Classification (NCBI taxonomy): domain Eukaryota; kingdom Viridiplantae; phylum Streptophyta; class Magnoliopsida; order Asparagales; family Orchidaceae; genus Dactylorhiza; species Dactylorhiza incarnata. Next base: position 21,966 of record JAWHQI010000347.1, on the reverse strand, counting down.
ACTGTTCGAAGTCCCGGCAACTGTTCTGAAGATGAGGGATTACGACCTGATCCTGGGCATGAGTTGGTTGTATGAGAACCGGGCAAGGATTGACTGCCCGGCAAGGCGGATCGTGCTAGAGCATAAAGACGGGGTTGTGGCGTTCGAAGGTACTCAACTTACCTCTCGTCTCTTTTTATCGTCCATTCAGGCCGTTAAGGCCCACCTGCAGGGAGACGAGGTTTACCAGGTGCTCTTCGAGGCGACTGAAGTCAAGGACTCAGTGCCTAGTATCCCGGTAGTTCGAGATTTTGCGGATGTCTTTCCGGAGAAGCTTCCTGGGCTACCACCGCACCGCGAGAAGGATTTTCAGATTCAGCTGGTGCCAGGGGCCAAGCGGTGTCCAAAGCTCCTTATCGGATGGCCCCGAAGGAGTTGGTAGAGTTTCGGAGCCAGCTGCAGGAGCTGGTGGAAGCCGGGTTCGTTAGGCCGAGTTCCTCACCTTGGGGAGCTCCGGTGTTATTTGTGAAGAAGAAGGATGGGACGCTCCGACTGTGCATCGATTACAGAGCTCTGAATAGGCTGACGGTGCGGAACACGTACCCTCTGCCAAGGATAGACGAGCTCTTTGACCAGCTAGAGGGAGCCCACTGCTTCTCGAAGCTGGATTTGAGATCGGGATATTATCAGCTAAGGATCCAAGAGGAGGACATCCCGAAGACGGCTTTCAGCAGCCGGTATGGATTGTACGAGTTCACGGTGATGCCATTCGGGCTCACAAATGCACCTTCAGCATTTATGAGCTTGATGAATCGGGTGTTTGAGCCTTACCTCGACATCTTTGTCATAGTGTTCATCGACGACATCCTCATCTACTCGAGGACGGAGGAGGAGCATGCGCAGCATTTGGCACTAACCTTGGGGAGGCTGCGGGAGCATCGGTTATATGCTAAGTTCAGTAAATGCCAGTTCTGGTTGAAGGAGGTGGCCTTCCTGGGCCACATCATCAGTGGAGCAGGCTTGGCAGTAGATCCAGCAAAGGTTCAGGCAGTACGGGACTGGCCGCCGCTGAAGACGGCCACCGACGTAAGAAGTTTCTTGGGACTTGCCGGCTACTACCGGAAGTTCGTTCAGGGATTCTCTCAGATAGCCCTCCCGCTTACCGCTCTGACAAGAAAGGATGCTGTATTTTCTTGGACGCCGCAGTGCGAGACAGCTTTCCAGGAGCTGAAGGGTCGGCTCACTTCAGCTCCCATCCTTGCCCTTCCGTCGGGGAAGGAAGGATTTCAAGTGTATACGGATGCATCTTATCAGGGGATGGGTGCCGTTCTGATGCAGAACGGGCATGTGATAGCTTATGCCTCCCGCCAGTTGAAGGACCACGAGCGGAACTACCCAGTGCATGATTTGGAGATGGGAGCAGTCGTATTCGCTCTTAAGATCTGGCGACACTACCTCTATGGTGTCCACTGCGACATATTCTCAGATCACAAAAATCTGAAGTATGTAGATACGCAGAAGGAGTTGAATATCCGACAAAGGCGATGGGTGGAGTTCCTATCAGATTACCAGTATACGATGCATTACCACCCAGGGAAGGCAAACGTAGTAGCAGACGCTCTGAGCAGGAGAGCTACCACATCAGGAGCAGAGCCTAAGCTGATGGCCATGGAGTTGGTGCGAATGTTCGAAGATATGCAGATCTCCCTGGTATCGGAAGATGATCCGGAGCTGTACAAGGAGTACCTAGCGGCGATTGGTGCCACATATGACATTCGAGACCGCATCAGGGAAGGGCAGAGGCAGGATGCCAAGCTGGAGCCGATATTCAGAGCCTTGGAGGAAGGCTCAGCTGGAGATTATTCGATGAAGGACGGCCTGTTGAGTTTTAGAGGTCGGGTGTATGTGCCGGCAGGAGATCAGATCCGGGAAGATATTATGGCAGAGGCTCACTGCAGTAAGTATTCAGTGCACCCGGGCATTACCAAGATGACGGCAGATCTGAAGAAGACCATATACTGGCCGGGTATGAAGAGGGATATCATTTATTTTGTGACCCACTGCGAGACCTGCCAGCTTGTGAAGGCGGAGTGTCGGAACCCCGCAGGATTATTGCAGCCACTCCCAGTGCCGGAGTGGAAGTTCGACGATATAGCGATGGATTTTATTCATGGTCTTCCCCGATCTCGTACGGGGAATGACTCGATTTGGGTGATTGTCGACAGGCTGACGAAGGTGGCTAGATTCATTCCGATCAGGAAGGATGATTCAGTCAGAGTTTTGGTTCGAAAGTTTGTGGAGCAGTTTATCCGTTATCATGGTGTGCCAAGGACGATAGTTTCCGACCGAGATGGACGTTTTACGTCAAGGGAGTGGAGAGCGGTGCAGGCCTATCTAGGCACCCGGTTGACCTTCAGTACAGCTTTCCACCCCCAGACAGACGGGCAAACGGAGCGCACCAATCGGACCTTGGAGGATCTTTTGCGTCTTTGCATTCTAGACCGTGGGGAGCCTTGGGAGAGACTGTTGCCGTTGGTCGAGTTCTCTTATAACAACAGTCACCAGGCTAGCATAGGCAGAGCACCTTACGAGGCATTATATGGACGGAGGTGCAGGACACCGTTATCTTGGATTCAGGATGAGGACCCCAAGGCTCTTGGCTCAGAGTTCGTGGAGGACACGGAGGCCCAGGTGAGGTTGATTCGAGATAGGATGCTGGAGGCCCAGAGCAGGCAGGCCAAGTATTACGATGCGCGTCATCGTATGGTGGAGTTCCAGGTGGGAGACCGGGTTTTCTTGAAGATACGTCCGATGCATGGAGTCTCGAGGGTTCGCGGCCGGAAGAAGCTCAGTCCAAGGTTTATGGGACCCTATAGGATCCTGGAGCGGATCGGCCCCTTGGCTTACAGACTGGAGCTACCGCCGGATTTGGAGGGACTGCATGACGTATTCCACGTCTCTTCACTTAGGAAGGCTTTACTTCGGCCTGAGCAGCAGGTGTCTACTTCTGAGGGGCCAGTAGCTACAGATCGATCGATTCACTTGGAGCCGGTTCGGATAGACGACACAGAACTACGAGTCTTGCGGCGCAAGAAGGTCCCACTGGTCAAGGTCCTGTGGAGGAATCATGGACAGGAAGAACATACTTGGGAGCCACTGGACTTGATGCAGCAAAAATATCCGCAGCTTTTTACGACAGGTACAACTTACTTTTTCTAGGATGTTACAGCTTTTCCTCTAGTAGAAACCCCATAGGCTTGTCTGAATTTCGGGGACGAAATTTTTATTTTTATGTATTGGGATTTGTAACATCCCCCAAACTGCTAGACCCCTAAGTTGGTTTTGTCATGACTGGGTCATGACAAAACCATAGGAAGAACCTTTTTGAACCTAAGAGCTTAGGAAAGGAGGAGGAAGCCACCTTGGTCTGCAAATAGCAATTCCCATCTTCCAAGCTTGGGATTGGAATTTAGGGCTTCAACCTAACCCTTGGACCCCACCATAGTGTCCCTAACCCTTTAGAGGTCCCCTTAGGGCACCTTGGGCCCATTGAAGTCAACCTAAGAGGCCAATTTGACCAAAGTCAACATAAACCCTCAAATTGGTCAAAGTAGCCCATTTAGAGCCAATCAACCCTCACCATGTCAAATTGATCACACTCCTAGGTTTATAATACCATTATAGACCTAATGGACCCAAAAGCCCCATCATGGGACCCCCAGGGGTGCAAATTGACCAAAATGCCCCTTTTAGGTCAAAATGACCTTTCTTCTCAAAGTACCCCAATTGACCTCCACCACATTAAATTGACCTCACCCCTAGGGCTATCATGTCATAGGGGAGCTAGTGGACCAAAAAGCCCCATGACCAAGTCAACCCTAGGGCTCAATTTGACCAAAGTCAAATTAGCCTATTTTGGTCAAATCACCTTAGATTGGGTCAACCAAGAACCAGATGACCAAATTGACTCCACCATCAGTTCCTAAACTTAATTTAGAACCTATTGAACCCAAAAGCCCCATCCTAGGGTTCCCCAATTGACCAATTTGGCCAAAAGTCAAAATTGCCCAATTTAGGTCAAAATGCTCAAACCTAACCCAATCTCTTTGGGCTAGCTCAATTGGATGGTCAACCAGCCCATGTGGACCCTCATTAAACTCAGGAGAGAGGGTAGAAACCGACCATGGTGGTTAGGAGAGAGAAAATGGGGGTTTCACCATTTTTGGAAGAGAGAGAAGAAGTCATTCATGGCCATTAAGAGGTTTCACCTCTTGGCTCCCCCAATTGATGCCTCCATTCAACTCCTCAGCCAGCTGGGAGAAGTTTCCATCAGTTACACAAGGGAATTAAGGCAGGGGAGATGGAGAGGGGCCGGCCATGGAAGAAACCGAAGAAGCCATTAATGGCCATGGAGCTTAAAGCCATCACCACCCCCAATCGAACCCCCCTTCACCTTCAGTGACCTGAGAGGAGAGAAACCCCCTAGCTACCTGGAGATTTCGTGCACTGTAGGAGGGAATTGGCATGGCTTCTCAACCGGCGGCAGCTCCCATGGTGTACTCAAGGTTGACTCGACGGCAAGCCCTCCAGCAGGTCCCGTTCTCCTCCCTGAACTCTAAGGGTTAGATCCAAATCGACGGCGGCTCGAATCGTGGTCAATCGGCCGTGAATCGAGTCGGCCAATCCTCCCGTTGATCGGGTTGGGTATCCTTCTACAGATCACGATTCCGGCCACCTCCGGCCGATCAAACACCGCTCATCGCCGGCCCCCACCTCAACGGAGGTGGTGGTGGCGTTGGTCGGCCGGGGCGGCGCTCAGGTGGCCGGGAAATCATCGCTCAAGGTGGCCCAGGCGCGGTAAATCTCAGCCGCTGACTCATTGGGGACGATGACCCAGCGCCCTCCGATCTGCTTTAGGATTCGTGCTCATTTAATTCAATCCTTATTAAATCTGTGATTAAAATGCAGCCCCTATTTAAATCTGGGAAAAATACTTAGAGGCCGAATCATGAAAAGTGGTCAACATAGAAAATGTAGCCCTTTGGGTCTAGTTTCATACAAAATTGAAATCACTCAATTTGGAGTCCTGGTTAGGGCTCAGCACTCATTCTAGTGGAGGCCGTCTTTAGGGCTAATCAGAACTCATTTTTGATGCCCACCCCATTATATAACTCCAAATGACTTGATTTTTGGGGTGTAGTCTAGTCTTGTGCATACCTAGCTCATGTCCAAAGATCACAAGAATTGGTGAAGTTTTCTTCTTAATTTTTGGGAAAGACCAATAATCCTAGTTTAACCTAATTAGGTGTCCTAAACACCTCAAAACCCTTCCAAACTTGGATGGGTGGTCCTAAGGGGTATGTATAGGCCCTGGTTAAAATATCATGATTTATGGAGTTGTTTTGGTAGGGTATTCCACCAAAATAGCCTTAGGCTCCCTAGGTTTGGGCAAAACTTTGGGTGAGTGCCCCCACCTTTCCACAAGGTCTTTTGGCTCCATATTTGGGGTGCACCTCACCCTCCCCCATGCCAACCTATGGTTCAAGTTTGGAGGCCATTGGGGGAGTTTTGCCCTAGTAAATCAAAAAGGGGCAAAATTGCTATTTGCACCCCAAATAGGTGCCCATTGGAATTCCACTCCTCACCAATTATTGGTAGGATCTTAGGTGGTCTTCCACTGACCTATGGTCAGTATAGTGAGTAGTATGGACTTGGGCAAGGTAGGGAGACCTTTGAGTCTAGTTTCTCTTAAAGGTTATGTTTAGGGTAAAGGTAAACCTAAGCTAGTTTTGGGGTGTGGAGGGGTTTCCTCCCATTGATTGTTGGGGTAATTTTGGTCACTGCCTTGGGAGGTAGGAGGCACCCCAAGGAGCCACTTTGGGTGGGTTAGGACCTATTGTGCCCATAAATCCTAATGGTTGAGTTTATGGTACCCTTTTAGGGTTTGTGAAGGAGGTAGGAGTAAATGCCCATGGGGAGAAGTGTAATAGACCTCTCTGAGTCCTAAGAGTGGTATAATCCCCTCCCAAGAGGTTTGAGTGGATGTGGAGATGTTTAGGTCCTAACCCTAGGCTAAACCCTTAAGGGGTGCAAATAGGGGTCAATGAAGGGAGTAGGGTCAAACCCTAGTGGTTTGACCTAAAGTTTTGGTGGGTAGGTCTTAGTGACCAGAGAAGACTCCCTTGTGAATTTGAAGAGGTTTGGAGTTGTCTAATCTAGGTAATAAATCCTTGGGTAGATTTGTAAATAATTGGAATTTGGAGATATAGGATGAAGTAGCACTTAGGGAATCATCATCTTCTGTCACCCACTTGTTTTTGAGGTTATAAATCTCTGGAGTTCCTACTAGAGCTATTGGAGAAGGTTAGACCCTAACCCTAGGCTAAACCCTAAAGGGGTGCAATTAGAGGTTAATGAAGGAAGAGGGGTCAAACCTCAGTGGCTTGACTTGAAATTTTGGGTAGATGGCCTTAGTGATCAGAGAATGCTACTGTAGGAGTTTGGAGGGATTTGGAGTTGCCAATCATAAGTAATAAACCCTAGGGTAGATTTGTAATTATTCAGGGTTTGAGGTTTTAGGGAGAAATAGTATTTATAAATTTACCACCTTCTGTCATAATCATGTTTTTAATGTCATATATCTCTGGAAGAATTGGTTAGATCATGAGTTAACCCTTGGAGGTCCAAATTGTAATATTCCTCATTGTTGGCAATTTTTGGGTTGGTTAAATTTGTGATGATAAATTACTGTAATTGCATGTAACTTTGCTGGATGTCTTTTCATAACAATATATAACCTCTGTAATTTTCTCATAGTTTATAGATCAATATTTTTGGTACCTCTAGTTCATTTTGAAAGAAATTGCAAATATATCCTTGGATGGAATTACAAACATACCCTCTGAATAGCATGGTCAAACTTTGTAGGATTAAATATTTTATTAATAAGCACCACTGTGTTAATTTACACAAGGATTGGAGTTCATATGAGGGTACCTCCTTTGGAAATTATTGGAAATAATTGTGTTTTGGAATTTCTAAAAATAATAAATCTTGCTGGTTTTCCCTAAAACTTTATCTCTACTGTTTATTAGGTACCCTTGATTTATGAGTAAATTGGAGTGGGCATAGGAGGTCAGAAAAATATACTTGTAGTTCAAACCTTAGTTATGTGGCCATTTGGAAAATTATTTAAAATACAATTATTAATGGAAAATTATGAAACCCTAGATTTGATCTGAAGTAGGTAGTATGGGTCCCCAGTAAATCCCTTGGGTCAAGAGTTGGATATTTAGTGTACCTCTCTTCATGAGCATCAAAACGTTAAGGGTGGTCTGCGTTTAGCAATTTGACAACTTTGGGGTTAGAGGTCAATCTGGTAGTCTTGGGTCTGAAGTGATGAAGGTTGGGTGGTAGCCTTGTATTATGTATGGGTCTCTAGAGAAGTTGGGGTTCGGTAAGTCTTAGGGTGGTGGGGTGCCACCCTCGGCTAGGTCGTCCGGGAATTGACGAAAGATCGTCTTTTCTTGTTAGCGTCTTTGAGCATCTGAGTTTCTAAGGCAGGAAAGTCACTCTGAGGGAGTGCATATGGAAGTCTAGCCGGTTTAGTCCGGTGGTCTTTTGTTTCTGAGGTAGTTATTGGTGACGGGCGGGTTAGCCCGGGGAGCTTGTAGCTCGGTATTGTTGGAAGATAATTTGCATGTGCATAAGGTGGTGGGTCCTTCGTGTTGGCGGTCGTTGCACCGACGTTAACACTTGGGCTCGGCAAGTGTGGTATTTACACTTAGCCATAAAAGTCTGGCGGTCCAGTCAGTATGAGTACGCAGACGCTCCGCGGGTTTTGTGGAGGCGTACGATAGGTCTAGGTCGGGTAGTGCATATACCAACCTAGAGGTGGGCGAGGCCCAACCCACCGCTTCCGTTTGCCACTACGGGAGTATCCTGAGGAGTCTAGCTCGCTCCAAAAAGAGGGAACTAAAGGTCTATGCGCATAGAGTCGTAGTGGGTGAGTTGCACTTGTTTGATCACCGCATAATCACATACTTGCATGACATAGCATAATCATTGCATTCAACCCCTGACACCTATCGTATAAATTGGTATGGGACTTTTTATACGATAGGCCCTGCTAAACGACCCCTTGGTCTATAGGTTTGTATGGGCACTCCTATAAATCAATGGTTAATATTATAATATTTAGATTGTTTCTACATTTACTCATTACTGCTTTACCTTTACTTTACCCTGCTGTTTCTATTTTGTTTCATTTATATATATATATCACCTGTGTAGAGTAGATATTACCTTGTCACCTGCATTTGTTCCTACCCCTTGTTTGTCCTCCGCTTCCTCCTTTCCATCCGGTGCCTAGGAGCCCTGGGGGGAGGGGTGGGGAATTGGCTGAGTCTTTATGACTGACGGTCGGTGGACCTTATCATTTTAGGAGACCGCGGCGACGGAGCAGCACCAGAGGCCGGTGCAAATGGAGGCGGGGCAGTCTAGCTCAGGAGCTCAGATGACAGGATCCGTGAGTGTTGGTTTAGTTGTTTTGCTTCCGCGAGTGAATCATGTAGTGAGGATCTGATGTACTGGGCAAGGCCCTAGTTATCTTGTTTTCCTTTCTTTCAGTTATGGTTGTGGACATCTTTTGATGATTTATTTGTATATGTGATGTGGACATGTTTTGCTTGCTTTCTTCATGTTAGCTTACTTTTCTTGTGATCGATTTGGCCGGCAGGATCGGCGTTTTGTAGTGACGACCTTCCCGAGCGAAGGTGTCACCACAAAACGGCGGTTCTGGGCCTAAGACCCGGTGGCTTTTAAAAAAAAAAAAAAAAGGGTCTTACAAGTGGTATCAGAGGAAACATCGATCCAAGGAAAAGAAGTCCACAAACCCTGGGCCACCCCGCGCGAGCTTAGTTTGCGGACAAACTAGCAGCGGAAGCAATGGTGTGCCCATAAGGGAAATCACATGTAAAAGTCCACTTATAACTGAAATTTTTCTTCCCTTTAGCTAAGTCCCTTATAAGTGCAATCTTTCTTGTGTAGCCGGCAACGGAACCTTCACCGCAGCATGGAGTCCCGCCGACTCCGAACGTCGTTCCACCACCACCGGCTCCGACTCCGTTCCAGCAGACGGAGTTGGGGCAGACTCTGACTGCCATCTTGGAGACATTCAGAGCACAGCAGGCACCGGCTCCTCAGCAAAACCCTGGGGCCAACTGGCTGAGCATCTTTCGGGGTCTCTCCCCACCAGCATTCATCGGGACGGAGACTGTTGTGAGGACCGAAGAATGGGTAGACATCATGGAGGAGATGTTGTCAGGAATCCAGTGCCCGGCAGACATGGAGGTGCCACTGGTGGTTTCATGCCTGGAATCCCATGCTAAGAGGTGGTGGAAGAGGTTCCTGGCTACATCGTACCCGGGATTAGAGGCAGCAGATGTTGCTTGGGATGATTTCAAAGCGGCGTTGTTGGAGCATTTTGTGCCGCAGTCGGCAAGAGATGACTTGGAAGATAGATTTCTGCAGTTGCGGCAGGGGAGTAGATCAGTGCTGGAGTACCATCAGGAGTTCACCCACCTGTCCCGGTTTGCGGTATCCTACCAACTGGACGATGCGGGATATGCTAAGAGATTCTATAAGGGCCTCCGGGACGAGTTGAGGCAGGCCCTCCTTTTTGTCTCCGACGGTTGTATGTCCAGGATTCTGGAGATGGCGAAGAAGCTGGAAGGAGACCAGCAAGTTGTTCGTGGGAGGAAGAGACCCATGGAGGACCAGGGAAGAAATGGCAGGAGAGATCAGCCGAGAAACAGAGACGCTGGAGAAGGAAGGACGGAGGTCCGACCCCGTCAGGGGGAGAGGCAGGAACAAAGGGAGCCGGTAGTTTTGACTCCTCAGCCTCTGCAGATGAGGGAAATGCCAAGGATTGGAGGAGGTGGGCAACCTCCGGAATGCTACCACTGCCACCAGGTCGGCCACATCAAGAGGAACTGCCCCCAGAGGAATGCTCTTCCAGCACCTCAGGCAGCACCTCGGGGTCAGCATCCCGGAGGCCGAGGACGTGGTCGAGGCCGTGGATTTCAGGGTGACGATCGGAGGCACTACAGAGAGCAGGCTTATGCCTTAGATTTGGCCAGGCCCAGGGACCCGGCAAGGGTCATCGCAGGTATTTGTCGCTTTTAAATTTTTAAATTGTTAATGTTTTGAAAGTTTCAGCTTTACCTTAACTTTGAACCAATCGTCAAACCCTTCAGGTTTAGTTTCCATTTTCGGCAAACCTGCTTTTGCCTTGTTCGATACGGGTGCCTCGCACTCGTTCGTCTCGGCCAAGTTTATCGAAGACCTAGACCAAGTCAAGCACCTCAAAAGCGACTATATGAGAGTGAGATTTCCGGACGGATCAGAGGTCTTAACAAATTTAGCATGCCTAATAAGTCTGGAGATTGGGGGAAGACTGTTCGAAGTCCCGGCAACTGTTCTGAAGATGAGGGATTACGACCTGATCCTGGGCATGAGTTGGTTGTATGAGAACCGGGCAAGGATTGACTGCCCGGCAAGGCGGATCGTGCTAGAGCATAAAGACGGGGTTGTGGCGTTCGAAGGTACTCAACTTACCTCTCGTCTCTTTTTATCGTCCATTCAGGCCGTTAAGGCCCACCTGCAGGGAGACGAGGTTTACCAGGTGCTCTTCGAGGCGACTGAAGTCAAGGACTCAGTGCCTAGTATCCCGGTAGTTCGAGATTTTGCGGATGTCTTTCCGGAGAAGCTTCCTGGGCTACCACCGCACCGCGAGAAGGATTTTCAGATTCAGCTGGTGCCAGGGGCCAAGCCGGTGTCCAAAGCTCCTTATCGGATGGCCCCGAAGGAGTTGGTAGAGTTTCGGAGCCAGCTGCAGGAGCTGGTGGAAGCCGGGTTCGTTAGGCCGAGTTCCTCACCTTGGGGAGCTCCGGTGTTATTTGTGAAGAAGAAGGATGGGACGCTCCGACTGTGCATCGATTACAGAGCTCTGAATAGGCTGACGGTGCGGAACACGTACCCTCTGCCAAGGATAGACGAGCTCTTTGACCAGCTAGAGGGAGCCCACTGCTTCTCGAAGCTGGATTTGAGATCGGGATATTATCAGCTAAGGATCCAAGAGGAGGACATCCCGAAGACGGCTTTCAGCAGCCGGTATGGATTGTACGAGTTCACGGTGATGCCATTCGGGCTCACAAATGCACCTTCAGCATTTATGAGCTTGATGAATCGGGTGTTTGAGCCTTACCTCGACATCTTTGTCATAGTGTTCATCGACGACATCCTCATCTACTCGAGGACGGAGGAGGAGCATGCGCAGCATTTGGCACTAACCTTGGGGAGGCTGCGGGAGCATCGGTTATATGCTAAGTTCAGTAAATGCCAGTTCTGGTTGAAGGAGGTGGCCTTCCTGGGCCACATCATCAGTGGAGCAGGCTTGGCAGTAGATCCAGCAAAGGTTCAGGCAGTACGGGACTGGCCGCCGCTGAAGACGGCCACCGACGTAAGAAGTTTCTTGGGACTTGCCGGCTACTACCGGAAGTTCGTTCAGGGATTCTCTCAGATAGCCCTCCCGCTTACCGCTCTGACAAGAAAGGATGCTGTATTTTCTTGGACGCCGCAGTGCGAGACAGCTTTCCAGGAGCTGAAGGGTCGGCTCACTTCAGCTCCCATCCTTGCCCTTCCGTCGGGGAAGGAAGGATTTCAAGTGTATACGGATGCATCTTATCAGGGGATGGGTGCCGTTCTGATGCAGAACGGGCATGTGATAGCTTATGCCTCCCGCCAGTTGAAGGACCACGAGCGGAACTACCCAGTGCATGATTTGGAGATGGGAGCAGTCGTATTCGCTCTTAAGATCTGGCGACACTACCTCTATGGTGTCCACTGCGACATATTCTCAGATCACAAAAATCTGAAGTATGTAGATACGCAGAAGGAGTTGAATATCCGACAAAGGCGATGGGTGGAGTTCCTATCAGATTACCAGTATACGATGCATTACCACCCAGGGAAGGCAAACGTAGTAGCAGACGCTCTGAGCAGGAGAGCTACCACATCAGGAGCAGAGCCTAAGCTGATGGCCATGGAGTTGGTGCGAATGTTCGAAGATATGCAGATCTCCCTGGTATCGGAAGATGATCCGGAGCTGTACAAGGAGTACCTAGCGGCGATTGGTGCCACATATGACATTCGAGACCGCATCAGGGAAGGGCAGAGGCAGGATGCCAAGCTGGAGCCGATATTCAGAGCCTTGGAGGAAGGCTCAGCTGGAGATTATTCGATGAAGGACGGCCTGTTGAGTTTTAGAGGTCGGGTGTATGTGCCGGCAGGAGATCAGATCCGGGAAGATATTATGGCAGAGGCTCACTGCAGTAAGTATTCAGTGCACCCGGGCATTACCAAGATGACGGCAGATCTGAAGAAGACCATATACTGGCCGGGTATGAAGAGGGATATCATTTATTTTGTGACCCACTGCGAGACCTGCCAGCTTGTGAAGGCGGAGTGTCGGAACCCCGCAGGATTATTGCAGCCACTCCCAGTGCCGGAGTGGAAGTTCGACGATATAGCGATGGATTTTATTCATGGTCTTCCCCGATCTCGTACGGGGAATGACTCGATTTGGGTGATTGTCGACAGGCTGACGAAGGTGGCTAGATTCATTCCGATCAGGAAGGATGATTCAGTCAGAGTTTTGGTTCGAAAGTTTGTGGAGCAGTTTATCCGTTATCATGGTGTGCCAAGGACGATAGTTTCCGACCGAGATGGACGTTTTACGTCAAGGGAGTGGAGAGCGGTGCAGGCCTATCTAGGCACCCGGTTGACCTTCAGTATAGCTTTCCACCCCCAGACAGACGGGCAAACGGAGCGCACCAATCGGACCTTGGAGGATCTTTTGCGTCTTTGCATTCTAGACCGTGGGGAGCCTTGGGAGAGACTGTTGCCGTTGGTCGAGTTCTCTTATAACAACAGTCACCAGGCTAGCATAGGCAGAGCACCTTACGAGGCATTATATGGACGGAGGTGCAGGACACCGTTATCTTGGATTCAGGATGAGGACCCCAAGGCTCTTGGCTCAGAGTTCGTGGAGGACACGGAGGCCCAGGTGAGGTTGATTCGAGATAGGATGCTGGAGGCCCAGAGCAGGCAGGCCAAGTATTACGATGCGCGTCATCGTATGGTGGAGTTCCAGGTGGGAGACCGGGTTTTCTTGAAGATACGTCCGATGCATGGAGTCTCGAGGGTTCGCGGCCGGAAGAAGCTCAGTCCAAGGTTTATGGGACCCTATAGGATCCTGGAGCGGATCGGCCCCTTGGCTTACAGACTGGAGCTACCGCCGGATTTGGAGGGACTGCATGACGTATTCCACGTCTCTTCACTTAGGAAGGCTTTACTTCGGCCTGAGCAGCAGGTGTCTACTTCTGAGGGGCCAGTAGCTACAGATCGATCGATTCACTTGGAGCCGGTTCGGATAGACGACACAGAACTACGAGTCTTGCGGCGCAAGAAGGTCCCACTGGTCAAGGTCCTGTGGAGGAATCATGGACAGGAAGAACATACTTGGGAGCCACTGGACTTGATGCAGCAAAAATATCCGCAGCTTTTTACGACAGGTACAACTTACTTTTTCTAGGATGTTACAGCTTTTCCTCTAGTAGAAACCCCATAGGCTTGTCTGAATTTCGGGGACGAAATTTTATTTTTATGTATTGGGATTTGTAACATCCCCCAAACTGCTAGACCCCTAAGTTGGTTTTGTCATGACTGGGTCATGACAAAACCATAGGAAGAACCTTTTTGAACCTAAGAGCTTAGGAAAGGAGGAGGAAGCCACCTTGGTCTGCAAATAGCAATTCCCATCTTCCAAGCTTGGGATTGGAATTTAGGGCTTCAACCTAACCCTTGGACCCCACCATAGTGTCCCTAACCCTTTAGAGGTCCCCTTAGGGCACCTTGGGCCCATTGAAGTCAACCTAAGAGGCCAATTTGACCAAAGTCAACATAAACCCTCAAATTGGTCAAAGTAGCCCATTTAGAGCCAATCAACCCTCACCATGTCAAATTGATCACACTCCTAGGTTTATAATACCATTATAGACCTAATGGACCCAAAAGCCCCATCATGGGACCCCCAGGGGTGCAAATTGACCAAAATGCCCCTTTTAGGTCAAAATGACCTTTCTTCTCAAAGTACCCCAATTGACCTCCACCACATTAAATTGACCTCACCCCTAGGGCTATCATGTCATAGGGGAGCTAGTGGACCAAAAAGCCCCATGACCAAGTCAACCCTAGGGCTCAATTTGACCAAAGTCAAATTAGCCTATTTTGGTCAAATCACCTTAGATTGGGTCAACCAAGAACCAGATGACCAAATTGACTCCACCATCAGTTCCTAAACTTAATTTAGAACCTATTGAACCCAAAAGCCCCATCCTAGGGTTCCCCAATTGACCAATTTGGCCAAAAGTCAAAATTGCCCAATTTAGGTCAAAATGCTCAAACCTAACCCAATCTCTTTGGGCTAGCTCAATTGGATGGTCAACCAGCCCATGTGGACCCTCATTAAACTCAGGAGAGAGGGTAGAAACCGACCATGGTGGTTAGGAGAGAGAAAATGGGGGTTTCACCATTTTTGGAAGAGAGAGAAGAAGTCATTCATGGCCATTAAGAGGTTTCACCTCTTGGCTCCCCCAATTGATGCCTCCATTCAACTCCTCAGCCAGCTGGGAGAAGTTTCCATCAGTTACACAAGGGAATTAAGGCAGGGGAGATGGAGAGGGGCCGGCCATGGAAGAAACCGAAGAAGCCATTAATGGCCATGGAGCTTAAAGCCATCACCACCCCCAATCGAACCCCCCTTCACCTTCAGTGACCTGAGAGGAGAGAAACCCCCTAGCTACCTGGAGATTTCGTGCACTGTAGGAGGGAATTGGCATGGCTTCTCAACCGGCGGCAGCTCCCATGGTGTACTCAAGGTTGACTCGACGGCAAGCCCTCCAGCAGGTCCCGTTCTCCTCCCTGAACTCTAAGGGTTAGATCCAAATCGACGGCGGCTCGAATCGTGGTCAATCGGCCGTGAATCGAGTCGGCCAATCCTCCCGTTGATCGGGTTGGGTATCCTTCTACAGATCATGATTCCGGCCACCTCCGGCCGATCAAACACCGCTCATCGCCGGCCCCCACCTCAACGGAGGTGGTGGTGGCGTTGGTCGGCCGGGGCGGCGCTCAGGTGGCCGGGAAATCATCGCTCAAGGTGGCCCAGGCGCGGTAAATCTCAGCCGCTGACTCATTGGGGACGATGACCCAGCGCCCTCCGATCTGCTTTAGGATTCGTGCTCATTTAATTCAATCCTTATTAAATCTGTGATTAAAATGCAGCCCCTATTTAAATCTGGGAAAAATACTTAGAGGCCGAATCATGAAAAGTGGTCAACATAGAAAATGTAGCCCTTTGGGTCTAGTTTCATACAAAATTGAAATCACTCAATTTGGAGTCCTGGTTAGGGCTCAGCACTCATTCTAGTGGAGGCTGTCTTTAGGGCTAATCAGAACTGATTTTTGATGCCCACCCCATTATATAACTCCAAATGACTTGATTTTTGGGGTGTAGTCTAGTCTTGTGCATACCTAGCTCATGTCCAAAGATCACAAGGATTGGTGAAGTTTTCTTCTTAATTTTTGGGAAAGACCAATATCCTAGTTTAACCTAATTAGGTGTCCTAAACACCTCAAAACCCTTCCAAACTTGGATGGGTGGTCCTAAGGGGTATGTATAGGCCCTGGTTAAAATATCATGATTTATGGAGTTGTTTTGGTAGGGTATTCCACCAAAATAGCCTTAGGCTCCCTAGGTTTGGGCAAAACTTTGGGTGAGTGCCCCCACCTTTCCACAAGGTCTTTTGGCTCCATATTTGGGGTGCACCTCACCCTCCCCCATGCCAACCTATGGTTCAAGTTTGGAGGCCATTGGGGGAGTTTTGCCCTAGTAAATCAAAAAGGGGCAAAATTGCTATTTGCACCCCAAATAGGTGCCCATTGGAATTCCACTCCTCACCAATTATTGGTAGGATCTTAGGTGGTCTTCCACTGACCTATGGTCAGTATAGTGAGTAGTATGGACTTGGGCAAGGTAGGGAGACCTTTGAGTCTAGTTTCTCTTAAAGGTTATGTTTAGGGTAAAGGTAAACCTAAGCTAGTTTTGGGGTGTGGAGGGGTTTCCTCCCATTGATTGTTGGGGTAATTTTGGTCACTGCCTTGGGAGGTAGTAGGCACCCCAAGGAGCCACTTTGGGTGGGTTAGGACCTATTGTGCCCATAAATCCTAATGGTTGAGTTTATGGTACCCTTTTAGGGTTTGTGAAGGAGGTAGGAGTAAATGCCCATGGGGAGAAGTGTAATAGACCTCTCTGAGTCCTAAGAGTGGTATAATCCCCTCCCAAGAGGTTTGAGTGGATGTGGAGATGTTTAGGTCCTAACCCTAGGCTAAACCCTTAAGGGGTGCAAATAGGGGTCAATGAAGGGAGTAGGGTCAAACCCTAGTGGTTTGACCTAAAGTTTTGGTGGGTAGGTCTTAGTGACCAGAGAAGACTCCCTTGTGAATTTGAAGAGGTTTGGAGTTGTCTAACCTAGGTAATAAATCCTTGGGTAGATTTGTAAATAATTGGAATTTGGAGATATAGGATGAAGTAGCACTTAGGGAATCATCATCTTCTGTCACCCACTTGTTTTTGAGGTTATAAATCTCTGGAGTTCCTACTAGAGCTATTGGAGAAGGTTAGACCCTAACCCTAGGCTAAACCCTAAAGGGGTGCAATTAGAGGTTAATGAAGGAAGAGGGGTCAAACCTCAGTGGCTTGACTTGAAATTTTGGGTAGATGGCCTTAGTGATCAGAGAATGCTACTGTAGGAGTTTGGAGGGATTTGGAGTTGCCAATCATAAGTAATAAACCCTAGGGTAGATTTGTAATTATTCAGGGTTTGAGGTTTTAGGGAGAAATAGTATTTATAAATTTACCATCTTCTGTCATAATCATGGTTTTAATGTCATATATCTCTGGAAGAATTGGTTAGATCATGAGTTAACCCTTGGAGGTCCAAATTGTAATATTCCTCATTGTTGGCAATTTTTGGGTTGGTTAAATTTGTGATGATAAATTACTGTAATTGCATGTAACTTTGCTGGATGTCTTTTCATAACAATATATAACCTCTGTAATTTTCTCATAGTTTATAGATCAATATTTTTGGTACCTCTAGTTCATTTTGAAAGAAATTGCAAATATATCCTTGGATGGAATTACAAACATACCCTCTGAATAGCATGGTCAAACTTTGTAGGATTAAATATTTTATTAATAAGCACCACTGTGTTAATTTACACAAGGATTGGAGTTCATATGAGGGTACCTCCTTTGGAAATTATTGGAAATAATTGTGTTTTGGAATTTCTAAAAATAATAAATCTTGCTGGTTTTCCCTAAAACTTTATCTCTACTGTTTATTAGGTACCCTTGATTTATGAGTAAATTGGAGTGGGCATAGGAGGTCAGAAAAATATACTTGTAGTTCAAACCTTAGTTATGTGGCCATTTGGAAAATTATTTAAAATACAATTATTAATGGAAAATTATGAAACCCTAGATTTGATCTGAAGTAGGTAGTATGGGTCCCCAGTAAATCCCTTGGGTCAAGAGTTGGATATTTAGTGTACCTCTCTTCATGAGCATCAAAACGTTAAGGGTGGTCTGCGTTTAGCAATTTGACAACTTTGGGGTTAGAGGTCAATCTGGTAGTCTTGGGTCTGAAGTGATGAAGGTTGGGTGGTAGCCTTGTATTATGTATGGGTCTCTAGAGAAGTTGGGGTTCGGTAAGTCTTAGGGTGGTGGGGTGCCACCCTCGGCTAGGTCGTCCGGGAATTGACGAAAGATCGTCTTTTCTTGTTAGCGTCTTTGAGCATCTGAGTTTCTAAGGCAGGAAAGTCACTCTGAGGGAGTGCATATGGAAGTCTAGCCGGTTTAGTCCGGTGGTCTTTTGTTTCTGAGGTAGCTATTGGTGACGGGCGGGTTAGCCCGGGGAGCTTGTAGCTCGGTATTGTTGGAAGATAATTTGCATGTGCATAAGGTGGTGGGTCCTTCGTGTTGGCGGTCGTTGCACCGACGTTAACACTTGGGCTCGGCAAGTGTGGTATTTACACTTAGCCATAAAAGTCTGGCGGTCCAGTCAGTATGAGTACGCAGACGCTCCGCGGGTTTTGTGGAGGCGTACGATAGGTCTAGGTCGGGTAGTGCATATACCAACCTAGAGGTGGGCGAGGCCCAACCCACCGCTTCCGTTTGCCACTACGGGAGTATCCTGAGGAGTCTAGCTCGCTCCAAAAAGAGGGAACTAAAGGTCTATGCGCATAGAGTCGTAGTGGGTGAGTTGCACTTGTTTGATCACCGCATAATCACATACTTGCATGACATAGCATAATCATTGCATTCAACCCCTGACACCTATCGTATAAATTGGTATGGGACTTTTTATACGATAGGCCCTGCTAAACGACCCCTTGGTCTATAGGTTTGTATGGGCACTCCTATAAATCAATGGTTAATATTATAATATTTAGATTGTTTCTACATTTACTCATTACTGCTTTACCTTTACTTTACCCTGCTGTTTCTATTTTGTTTCATTTATATATATATATCACCTGTGTAGAGTAGATATTACCTTGTCACCTGCATTTGTTCCTACCCCTTGTTTGTCCTCCGCTTCCTCCTTTCCATCCGGTGCCTAGGAGCCCTGGGGGGAGGGGTGGGGAATTGGCTGAGTCTTTATGACTGACGGTCGGTGGACCTTATCATTTTAGGAGACCGCGGCGACGGAAGCAGCACCAGAGGCCGGTGCAAATGGAGGCGGGGCAGTCTAGCTCAGGAGCTCAGATGACAGGATCCGTGAGTGTTGGTTTAGTTGTTTTGCTTCCGCGAGTGAATCATGTAGTGAGGATCTGATGTACTGGGCAAGGCCCTAGTTATCTTGTTTTCCTTTCTTTCAGTTATGGTTGTGGACATCTTTTGATGATTTATTTGTATATGTGATGTGGACATGTTTTGCTTGCTTTCTTCATGTTAGCTTACTTTTCTTGTGATCGATTTGGCCGGCAGGATCGACGTTTTGTAGTGACGACCTTCCCGAGCGAAGGTGTCACCACAAAACGGCGGTTCTGGGCCTAAGACCCGGTGGCTTTAAAAAAAAAAAAAAATAGGGTCTTACAAGTGGTATCAGAGGAAACATCGATCCAAGGAAAAGAAGTCCACAAACCCTGGGCCACCCCGCGCGAGCTTAGTTTGCAGACAAACTAGCAGCGGAAGCAATGGTGTGCCCATAAGGGAAATCACATGTAAAAGTCCACTTATAACTGAAATTTTTCTTCCCTTTAGCTAAGTCCCTTATAAGTGCAATCTTTCTTGTGTAGCCGGCAACGGAACCTTCACCGCAGCATGGAGTCCCGCCGACTCCGAACGTCGTTCCACCACCACCGGCTCCGACTCCGTTCCAGCAGACGGAGTTGGGGCAGACTCTGACTGCCATCTTGGAGACATTCAGAGCACAGCAGGCACCGGCTCCTCAGCAAAACCCTGGGGCCAACTGGCTGAGCATCTTTCGGGGTCTCTCCCCACCAGCATTCATCGGGACGGGAGACTGTTGTGAGGACCGAAGAATGGGTAGACATCATGGAGGAGATGTTGTCAGGAATCCAGTGCCCGGCAGACATGGAGGTGCCACTGGTGGTTTCATGCCTGGAATCCCATGCTAAGAGGTGGTGGAAGAGGTTCCTGGCTACATCGTACCCGGGATTAGAGGCAGCAGATGTTGCTTGGGATGATTTCAAAGCGGCGTTGTTGGAGCATTTTGTGCCGCAGTCGGCAAGAGATGACTTGGAAGATAGATTTCTGCAGTTGCGGCAGGGGAGTAGATCAGTGCTGGAGTACCATCAGGAGTTCACCCACCTGTCCCGGTTTGCGGTATCCTACCAACTGGACGATGCGGGATATGCTAAGAGATTCTATAAGGGCCTCCGGGACGAGTTGAGGCAGGCCCTCCTTTTTGTCTCCGACGGTTGTATGTCCAGGATTCTGGAGATGGCGAAGAAGCTGGAAGGAGACCAGCAAGTTGTTCGTGGGAGGAAGAGACCCATGGAGGACCAGGGAAGAAATGGCAGGAGAGATCAGCCGAGAAACAGAGACGCTGGAGAAGGAAGGACGGAGGTCCGACCCCGTCAGGGGGAGAGGCAGGAACAAAGGGAGCCGGTAGTTTTGACTCCTCAGCCTCTGCAGATGAGGGAAATGCCAAGGATTGGAGGAGGTGGGCAACCTCCGGAATGCTACCACTGCCACCAGGTCGGCCACATCAAGAGGAACTGCCCCCAGAGGAATGCTCTTCCAGCACCTCAGGCAGCACCTCGGGGTCAGCATCCCGGAGGCCGAGGACGTGGTCGAGGCCGTGGATTTCAGGGTGACGATCGGAGGCACTACAGAGAGCAGGCTTATGCCTTAGATTTGGCCAGGCCCAGGGACTCGGCAAGGGTCATCGCAGGTATTTGTCGCTTTTAAATTTTTAAATAGTTAATGTTTTGAAAGTTTCAGCTTTACCTTAACTTTGAACCAATCGTCAAACCCTTCAGGTTTAGTTTCCATTTTCGGCAAACCTGCTTTTGCCTTGTTCGATACGGGTGCCTCGCACTCGTTCGTCTCGGCCAAGTTTATCGAAGACCTAGACCAAGTCAAGCACCTCAAAAGCGACTATAGGAGAGTGAGATTTCCGGACGGATCAGAGGTCTTAACAAATTTAGCATGCCTAATAAGTCTGGAGATTGGGGAAGACTGTTCGAAGTCCCGGCAACTGTTCTGAAGATGAGGGATTACGACCTGATCCTGGGCATGAGTTGGTTGTATGAGAACCGGGCAAGGATTGACTGCCCGGCAAGGCGGATCGTGCTAGAGCATAAAGACGGGGTTGTGGCGTTCGAAGGTACTCAACTTACCTCTCGTCTCTTTTTATCGTCCATTCAGGCCGTTAAGGCCCACCTGCAGGGAGACGAGGTTTACCAGGTGCTCTTCGAGGCGACTGAAGTCAAGGACTCAGTGCCTAGTATCCCGGTAGTTCGAGATTTTGCGGATGTCTTTCCGGAGAAGCTTCCTGGGCTACCACCGCACCGCGAGAAGGATTTTCAGATTCAGCTGGTGCCAGGGGCCAAGCCGGTGTCCAAAGCTCCTTATCGGATGGCCCCGAAGGAGTTGGTAGAGTTTCGGAGCCAGCTGCAGGAGCTGGTGGAAGCCGGGTTCGTTAGGCCGAGTTCCTCACCTTGGGGAGCTCCGGTGTTATTTGTGAAGAAGAAGGATGGGACGCTCCGACTGTGCATCGAGCGCACGTTTTTCGCCCGTTGGCGCATTTTTCGCACGGGCGCGCAGTTTTTTTATCCAGGGAGCGAGTTTTTCGCCGGGTGCGCGTTATTTCGTCCGTGCACGAGTTTTTCGCCCGGGGGCGCGCTTTTTGCCAGGGCATACGTTTGTATCCCGGGCGCGCAATTCGGCCCGGTGCGCGTGTTTTCCCCTCGGCCGGTGCTGTTTTTTGCCCGGGCGCCGTTTTGTCTCCCATGTGCGCAATTTTCACACGGCGCGCGAAATTTTGTACGGGCATTTTTCGTCGGTCGCGCGTTTTTTGCCCGGGGGCGTGTTTTTTCGCCCTGAGGGCGGGTTTTGTCGCCCGGGAGCGCAATTTTTTCCCCTTGGCTTGAGTTTTTTCGCCTGGGCGCTGACGTTTTTTTCGCCCGAGCACATGGTTTTTTTTTGTCCGGGCACTCGTTTTTCGCCCAGGCGCGCAATTTTCGCGCGGGCGTGAGATTTTCGCTCTGGGCTGGCATTTTTTCGTTCAGGGCTCGCGTTTTTCGCCGGGTGCACGTTTTTCGCCATAGGAGCGC